>CP136065.1:105094598-107832738 GCA_032622095.1 Siphonodentalium dalli | reverse complement strand
TCGCGTTACATCTTGGTTGGTGTCACATTGCCACTACATTAAATGTTTAAATATGCATGGTATGTCGAGATCTCGAGATAATTAAGTCGAGATCTCGAGATAATATGTCGAGATCTCGAGATAATTAAGTCGAGATCTCGAGATAATATGTCGAGATCTCGAGATAATATGTCGAGATCTCGAGATATTATCTCGAGATCTCGAGATAATTAAGTCGAGATCTCGAGATAATATGTCGAGATCTCGAGTTATTATCTCGAGATCTCGAGATAATTATGTCGAGATCTCGAGATAATATATGTTGTGTGCATGTCGCAAATCAGCCACCGTACAGATGTTATTCCTGCCAATTCTCTAGTTATAAACAAATAAATGTGGCGGTGAGACAGAATGCCTCCTTTCTTTACCATTCATAGGTCAGCTGTCCCGCGAGTATTTGATACAAAATATCATTGTCATCATGAATTATAAACTGAGTTAAGTGGTGTATAGTTTCTGTGAGGTGTTTTATTTTTGTATTAACCACTTTGAATATACGTTGTGTAAAAATCCGAGAGAGAGGACACCATCCTGGAGATGAACTCGTCATCACGCTCGATAACCATCCATTTACAGTCAACTTGTGTGAAAACAACAAAAACACAAGTGTGCAAAAAAAAAATCTCCTTGTATTTGATAATAATAGTCATGCTTCTTGTCCAAAGCTAGTGACCTATTATCATTTTCCTTTAAATACAAAGATACGGGCGGCGTTGGCGGTGGGTATGCTGTTAAAATATTCAGCTCCGTCAAAAACCGCTATAACAGAAAGAATAGTACAATATAGACAGACTTTGTTAGTATACCAATCAGAAATATTGCATAAACAGTATGCTATTGTCAAATGTTTTTCCTTTGTTATGTATACAAAAGCAAAAAAAAACGTTACAGAACCGGGCTTTTGTTTATATCAAGATATGGTAAATATAAAGAGCGTTATTTGTTACTGTTTCCTTATATGGAAATAATAAAGAGCGTTTATATCATTTGTGTGTGATTAACCTATAAAAAAGCGCCGTGTTATGTAAACGAAAGCAAAGCTTCTGTAACACGAGCAGGTTCTTGTTTACGTACATTTTAATACAATAATACACAGGGGGGGGGGGGGTCGCGCACAAAAATTCCATATATAGGGCGGGGTGGGTGGGTCATTTGGACCCGGAAAAAATGCGTAAATGACCAAAAATGCAAATTTTTTCCTCCACTTAAAATCACTGTTTTTGTGCTCATGAATCTGTTAATATCAACCATATGACACACTAGGCTATTTAAAACATACTAACCATAACTAACTACCATTTAGGGGTGTATGTATGTCAAAATTAATGTACCAGATTTCGACGGATGAAAGATATATTATATATATATAAACAAATCATATTACAAACATTAAAACACAAGAACAAACATTTAAAATATGCATGTCAAAGTGTATGTTATAGCTATATATATACACATGTGTATCCCTTTAAGGGTTTGAACAAAATATAAAGCTGAGTTTATATTGATGAATTCTGTGATGAATTTTGCAATTACTTTTGACAAATTTGTTTACTGTTATAACATAGTTATATGCTCAGACACGATCAGTCGACAATGCTAGCATATAAGCATAATTATTAAATGATTACCATGTTCTGTTCTTAATCAACATAATGGATATTATTTGTTATCAAGATAAACTTGATGATACAAACAAAAATAACAATTCCACTATATTCCACTGGTTTAAAACTATAAAACAAAATAACCCATACACAAAGTTCATACTATTTGGATAACAATATAGTGGGGGCTGTAAGCTGATGGGGTGTGCAAATTTGGATAAAAGCATGAAAATTGGTACACATATAGAGTAGACCATGGGGGTTCAGTTCGAAGCGAGACCCAAATTGGCGGACCCCCTCATATGACCTTGAGATCAAGGTCAAGGTCATCAACATGAATTTTCACTATAGGTTGTCTGGAATGTGCATAAGGGAGCTAAAAATTATGCATTGTGCATATTATTCATTACTTCACACTGGGGAGACATAATATGACTAACATCGTAATATTTGGGGGCTTTATATGAGAGCTGGAATGTTTTTGGTGACCTTGAACTTAAAATTGTGCCATGTTCAATTATCACTTGGGAGAGGGGATGGTTTAGGCGTATCAGGTTAGATGTTTTATTCAAACATATTGCAACAATCATAATTATATCCAGTATAGGTGGGGCACAAAGTGGCTCAGTTGGTAAGGTATGTGTTGCATTAGACAAACATAAGCCATTCCAATTAGTGATGGTGAAACTGATTTGAATCAGCTGGCACACACAGAGATTCATGTACATGTAATTGGGAAAGTTTGTCAATTGCTTTCCTGCGTGCAGTGATTTATTCTCAGTGAGATATATCCTCTGCACAGCCTCTCCTCCACCTGTAAACCTGACCTGATATGCCATGATGTGACATAGCAGCTAAAACGACCATTAACCCCAATAAAACAAATAAACAAATATCAGTTTCTTAAATTGGAATGATGCGCTTACATACCACTAAGTGAATGGTGTTCGCTGGTGTTGATTATTTTAGCACTATCAAATACCTTATTAGGATGAATACAAGATCCAATGAGCAGAATTGGAACCATGTCTCACCAGCACACGGCACTTATCAACGAAGATACACCATTTTTAAAAATTATTATTTTCATCCCATTAATATTGTATTGTCATACGCTAATACAGTTCAGACCATACGCTTGTCGCATGTAGTACTTAGTCAAAATGTATACCTGTTTTGAAAATTAAACTGAATAAAGTCAAGTCGGCGATTTATTGAAATCATATTCAACTCCTAACAGCATGTTTCAAGATCTGTTTGAGAAGAAAAAAAATGTTTTGAGTCATGAGTGCCAATAACACAGCCAGTAAGCTTTGTGGCAAAATACCAATTTGAAGATAGAAGGCATTATAATGGTACCCCTCTCTGTGGTAAAGAAATTACCATTTCTACTGATTTCATTGAAGGAGGTGATAATGGCCAGATTCAGCCAAACATTCGTTTAACTTGTAACATGTGCTACTGTTGTATACTTGCTATGGATACACACTTGGCAGGAGAAGTCGTGTGATTTACGGCGCCAAAGCTACACGTTTTGAGATATCGGCCCAATTTGTAGCAGAATGTGTAACATAATCTGGTGGTAAGCGACATGTCCACAATGCAACCGCCGATATCCGCAATTGACTTCAATCAAGACACACGGAAACATTTGAATCTCCTATATTCTCCTACTGCATGAATAGCGTTGGTTTCTCACTATAGAAAATCTTATCAGAAGATTGGATTATTCCACTTAATGCTGCTACACATTTGACACAAAACTTCCAAATGGCTTGACCATGTAAGTGTAGGCGGAATTTTGGCATGAATCAGGTTACTTTCTTTGGCAATGGCAATACAAGTTACATTGGCAATACCTTGCTAATATACTGAAGAGAATTTGTGGGTACTACCAGACAAAGTCCTGAAATTACAGAATTGAAGAATTGTTCAGTCTCCGTGAGTGAGATATCGGACCACCTTCATAGATGGGTACACTGGTCAAGCGGTGTATGGGGAATTTGATCATAAGTGAAGATGTGCACAATGATCACATGAATCCAGAATACAGGCAATCTGTTCATCACTGGAAACTGGCACATTGGTTGCCTAGTTTCAGGATGTGCATGGGTGATATTGGTGCACTCGATCTGCACCATAATTCCAGGATATCGGATATAGGTAATCTGGTCACCACTGCAGAAGTACTCTATGGTCAGCCAATGGCAGCCATGAATGTTCTGGTCACTTCTGGATATGGCTAATTTGGCCGACCACTGCTGGAATTTGTATTTGGTTAGCCCAGTCCCAGGATAAGAATATATTGTCATTGCTAGATATACGTGTAGGTCACGCTTTTCACAGCTGTTAGAGTACAGTGACTTCTCTTGAAATTGACCACCACAATACAGATACAAAATATGGATATTCTAGACATCAATAGAGACAAGAGCACTGGTGTCCCAATTTCGGGATAGATACGTAGAATACACTGCCCCAGATGACTCGCAAATTCCTCCCAAAGCCAACGACACAGGTAAACTAGAGGATTAGTCATATACCGGTGTATCTTATCTGGTCACCACTAAACTGTGGCACTTTGACTAATCAGTCCTATGTATCGCTATGCCACTACATGGGCTATCCTAGATGCTGACGATCCGAGGCCAAACAAATGTATGGTTTGCATGGGTATGTGTTAATATCTGTGGTGGGTACTTTAGCTGACCAATTAATGCTGGAATCAGTGATTTGACCCCTGCATTCATCCACCACGATGGACATGCACCCAGTTCCTAGACACCACTACTTCGGGAACTATTGAGGTACCGGATAACATAATATGGGGGAGACTATAGACATCCAGTTCCCCGACATCGCTGTTCTGTTCTGGCAATCTGACCAACAACTTTCTGAATACCGACACTATAATGAGATACGGGTAACCTGCCACTGATGTGAATATCCAGTCATTGTACATGTTATGCGGCCCATTGATACATAGATATACTAGTATATTGGCCACCCCTAGCTGATGACCATTTCACACATTGTCTACCAAATCGGAGATGTAAACACCAGAGAGCCAGCCTTTAGAATTCAGTGGCATAGCATTTTGACACTCTAAACAAGAAATGACTTATTGTCTGCGAAAAAGATATTATTATAGCATTGTTTGCACATTTCTTTCAAAACTAAACTTCCTTTGTTCAAGAGAAAACCAATACATTTTACCAGCAGGGTATATCTGAGGAGTTAGTGAATCAAAGGGTATGCTATATCACGATGCTAGTCTCTAGTTCGGCGACCAGAGTGATGGCCAGTAGACGATATACCACACAACAACCACAAGTCTCTAACCACACTGCTACAATTTATATGACACAGTATATGTCTGCTCGTGTCCAACATGGGGTGATTTTAGCACAATAACTGTCTGACCTTTCAAAGGACCAATTTCTTTAGTGTGGTGAGATCTCAACATTCACTGGGAGCGAACTTCTTGATTATCAATGAGCTCATTCTCAATTGATGTACGAGTACTCAGAATTAGCACAAAACATGTAGGTATGATATATATATATCTATATTTACGGTCTCTTGTTTTTAGTAGGGAATATGTCTATATCCAATGCTCTTGTATCCACACTCTAGTTCTGTCTTTATCATGACTTAATCTTTCGTAACAAGTTTTGATGTCAATAACATGATTGGTGATATTATATTCTGGACAACAAATCTCATTTATTGGGTGTGCATGCAAAACCCTCTGAACCCCTTGTTATCCTTGTTATCCATATACTGAACACATATGTGTCTAAATGTATAAGTTGGTGGCATCATGTTGGCATTTTATTTCGTGACTTTACAGGTATATTGAATTTTTGATCTTCTTACCAACATTTACTGAAATACAGTAATGCTCTAAGTAAGCGACTTAACCACAGCAGAATTATGGGTAACTTTTCAGGATTTAGTCGGAAATCCATATTTCCGACTAAATCCTGAAAAGCTACCCATAATTCTGCTGTGGTTAAGAAGTCGCTTACTTCGAGCATTACTGTATATGTTCACAAATTGATAGAATTCCTGAGATTTCAGTATTATAATATATTTATGTAATTTCTGACCAATATCGAGGAATAATTCAGGCTCAGCTCACACAATTAACAATTTTATAAAAATGAGTTTTGACCTTTGACCTTGACCTCAAGGTCATCTGGGTAAATTTAATGTTTGGGTCTCACTCTTGTAATGTACGCTGATATATATGGAATACAATGATGTGGAATGTGGTGGCATTTAGTGAGCATGTTAAATAGTTGGGACTTTATATTCATTTGTTCATGGAATTTTTGCAATTATTCGGATGAACAACTGACTTTTTGAGCTTCAATATGAAAAGTTCTCAAGATCTTTGTAGATTTTGTTATAAAGGTGACTAATATGGCATATTTGAAGTCATATTTATGTAATTTTGATATGTATAAGTAATTTGTTGTCTTAAAAATGTTATAACTCATACCGCCAATTAAAAATTGAATTTTTGACCTTTGACCTTGACCTTGACCTCAAGGTCATCAAGGTCACTTTCACGCTTGGGTCTCGCTATTATATTGACCCCCATATCATGAACTATGTGTATACCAAGTTTCATGCTTTTATCCAAGTTTGCACACTTTGGCCATTTTTGGGACCTTAGAGCCTCTACTAATATGAAAGCTTAGCCTTTTGTGATATTAATTCAACCACAGTTATTATTCACAAGTTTAAGCAGTTACGTACTGTACAGATATATGTAGTAAGGTAGTATATCTGGAGTTCCAGTTATTTGACTGCCAATACATATGGTATTGTAATTATTAGTTGCTTGTTCATTATTGGTTGCTTTGATATTCAATTTAGGATATAGCAGGATAGAGCAATGTAACTATAAAAGTAGCTTTTGGTATTAAAGTCTCAACTTATTCCATATGCAACATAAAGCTAGAATCTAAACATGACTAATATGAACTTTGTTCTTGAAACTAATTATAAATCATACTAACCTGGATCAAACTGCACAGGTAATCTATGCAACTCTCTTCATGCGAACTTTCTCAGAGTCACATATCTCAACTGGACAGTCTGATCCAGGATGCTTGTTCTTATAATGGGTTTCCATGTGATACGTCCAGTAAACCACATTGCACAGGAAGCACCCACATGTATACGGACGGTTTGTACAAGGTGACCGTGGCTTGGATATCTCCGCTGGCTTTAAACTAAACTTTATACTCTGATAATAAGTTAATAATACTACAAATTCTTCACTAATATTGGTATATGTCAATCTGCACACCAACATGACATACATACATGTATTTAGACTGTGAGCTGCTGTGAGTGTGACTTTCCTTGGGTCCCATCATACCCATGTGCAGATATATATCACAGAAATAGGGGAGATGAAATTTGTTCTACCCCTATTACTACAGTATTACTATTGGGCCTTGGCTCTAAAACATCTTATACTATTGTTATATAAAAGAATATGGAGTTATTGAGGATATCAGGACATGTATTACCTCATAATTATTATGTTTTATGACATTATGCCCAATGTTTTTAAGTGCATGCATTCAGCATTTCCACATTTTATACTAATAGAATTATCTCCCTTTAGAGCAGTTTAGAGGTTTATTAAAATGCTGGGAATAGTATTAAATAATAAGAAACGGAACAATTCTTTGCTAGGCTATGATTTGGTTTATATTTTATGTTTTTTGTAAGATTTTGGGGGTGGGTCCCAAAAAATGTGCGGAAAAAAAAAGTCAAAAATTGCAGGTAGAGGGGTGGTGGGTCCCCGAGTGGGGCAAAAACATTTTTTTCGCCCTATATATGTAAAAAAATTCCGCGACCCCCCCCCCCCTGTAATACACGCAACTTCGAATCCACGTAGTTCATTGCAAAACTGTTTCTCAAAACTACATTCTGGTGGAAATTTAATATAGACCAATATGATGAACATAGTATACAGTAGACACACGGCCATAACTAATTTGTTTAATTGACTTTACACATTAATTTTGCCGTCTGCAGTTTGTGAATTAAATACTTAAATTGGTCTTTCGGTGCCATTTTGATTTTTATGTGGTCAGTGGTCACACTCCCAAAACTTTCTGAGTTAGGAATCAATAAATATAAGGGCTTGTTCTAAATATGATGCACCCTTTTCTCCACCAACCCATTCCAGGTCGTTTCGCACATATACTCATTTGAAAATAAGCTTATACCTTTATGACGTCTTTATACAGTTTACTGTAAAGTCTTGGTCTGTAAAATCAATCTTGCCCATTTCAAAGATTTCAAAGATGGCACCGAACGCTTGGGGTGCTATCCCACCATGCACTATTCTTGCAATTTCTACGTAACTTGATTCCGTAGAATCATTTACAGAACCGTGTTCTGTAAATTTTACGTAACCATAATCCGTATCTCAACGGAATTTATTTACAGTGCACCATCGTACGTCTTGACGACAATATACTATTAACGCGCCGATTATGTTTGGCATATGAACAAAACGATATATATATGTTAATATTCCTACTGTTGATGGCGATTTGAACAAATATGAAATTTCTGAAACAACGCACATTTTCTGAAGAAATTGTGTGGTTTCGCGATGTGTATGGGCACGTTACTTCAACTATTCTATCTGGTAGTAAACCATCAGGTGAAGCAGCTATGAAATGTTTTTCGGTTGAAATGAAGATCCCACAGTTTGTGACATGGAGTTTCGTTTCATCCATATAGTTCTGAAACTTTCGGCAACTTATTGTTTAGAAGTTCCATGAGATACTCGGGTTCCAGATTTTCGTCGTTTCCAAGCTGTTTGTTGTTTTTGTAAAATTCCAATCTGGAATACGAAATTATTTGTTTCAAATGTTAATTTGACCCCAATTAATGCCAATTTGACCAGCGTCATTGTGAACGAGCGACATGTGTGGATTTATTACTTGAGCATCCCTTTGGGCGTTACGTAAACATAGTATATACAGACGGGTGTGTCATTCTCAATGTAGGAAGATCTGTTGACAGTTAAACTAATTACAAATCATACTGTCGATGGTCATAAGCAAGGCGACAATGCTACATTTTACCAAGAATTATAAATACCCTATAAAATTACGTCATCGCACTATCATGCGCTCGACTAGCACGTGCCACCCGCACGTATTCATATATATACACAGTTTGCCGCCGTGCATACATCTGATGGGAATCTTTAATGTAAAAATTATAAATTTATTTGGTGTATATATGTTTCTTTTTGCGTTAGTTTGTTCTGTTTGGGTGTAAATAAATGTAATAATCCACGATATTATGCCTATGACTTTACGTGCTAATATATACAAGCCGTGGAATCAATCATTTGTTTCTCAACAGGTCAGTCAGTGTAAACACTATTTTATTATGGGTATTTCGTCTGATGTACAGATAATATAAGAATAAAATGGCACAACAATACAATGAGCAACAATTATGAGAGGCGATCGGATAACGATGAGAGATGCTTGTTTATTATTCGATAATATAATATTTGAAACATACGGTTACATACCTGTTTTAATTCAATGTTTTCGGCACGACAATTTATCGCCATGCTTTCTCAATTCATCTTTCAGTTGTGCCAAGTTCATTTCATCACATTTACGATCCATAACTACGATAAATATATGTAAGAACATTCGACCTATCTAAATTCTGATCGAAAATATACTGTTATTCGTTAATTATACCACTGCTGTTTTTATAGCCACTTATCGCTTGGAGTTAAAGGTACCCAACCCGTAAAGAGGGTCCCCATCTCAACAGATTCCAACAACAACAATCCGATCAGAGGGTCCTATATTACTATTGCTTTGGCTTTGGGGGTAAAAAATATTTGATTCGAGTCGAGGAACCCATCAAACAAAGCTCAGAGTTATTAGATATTGATTTTTGAAATTTGTTATTATTCTCGAGATAAGTACTAATAACTGCCGTAATCTGCTCTGGATGTGTACTCAAAATCTATTCAAACAGACAAGGATGGATAACTCTAAAATCAAGTGGTAATTTTAACGCAATTTTGACTGAGTTCTGGGCCAGATAGTATTCCCGATAATGAAAAATAATAGATTTCTAAAATCGATATCTAACAAATCTGAGCTTTGATGGGTGACTTCCTCGACTCGAATCAAATATTTTTGACCCCCGAAGCCATTGAAATAGTAATTGAGAGGAGTTTTATCGGGTTGAGTACCTTTAAGTCAGTTATCGCTTGGGCAAAACGCGTAAATATCAACATGTTATCACTGAAAATCAAGCCACGTGGACGCAATTTCTTTGTTTTTCGTGACATATAAAATATGAAACGCATTCTGAAGACAAACACTGACTACAAAGTATACCCGTGTTATTCTTCTGTAAAATAGATGAGAAAATATCCCGATAGGGGTTGATAATTGGGAGCTGTGGCCTCGTAATCAACACGGGTGCGTGTTACGGTTCTATTTCAAACCAATCACGGCTGTGACGGTTCTGTACATGAAATTTATTCGAACGATTTCTGCACTTTGGTCCGAAAATCGTCTTGTGTATCTGCATTTTAAACCAGATAATGACTGTAGCTTATGTAATTTGCATAATAGAACAGGTATATTAAGAAATAACACAATAAATACCTAATACGGGAGATTAAGTGACATTAATAGGCAGAAATAAAATATTGAAAGTCCAGATGAGTATAGTATCATAATCATGCACGCCTATATAAATGACCAATGGTAATATAAATCTACTCTCAGGAGAATATGAGATGTTATATTCATTTACTTAATCTGGGCATTATTGAAAGATCCAGGTGTGACAATATTTCAATGCCAGTGCCATCATATTTTCTCCTCTGAAGTCCGCCTGGGGGACATTTATACATGTTTGTCGCCCAGACATGAATATAACTTATGAAAATCACGTTCAACTGAATCAATGATAGGTTATGGCGTGATTGGGGTGATGGGGGACTTGGGAGGGGGTGATTAATTGGTGTCTATCCCCAACTTTGGTCAAAATGTTCAACAGTTACACATTTCTTATCTTACAATAGATTTGGTTTGAAATTTAACACCAACAATATGTTGAAATTGTTCTCTTAGTTTGATTTGACAACAATTTAATAGTGGGGAATTTGTGGTTTTTAGACCAACATTTGCATACTTTCCTACACTTTAAACATGTAATCAACCATATTTGACATCTACAAATGAACACCTCTTCTTTAGAGTTGATCCAAAACTCATGATGGGTGGACAGGAAGTAGGGAGCAGGTGTGATCTAGTTTTCTATATCACATTTGCCCCCCCCCCCCCCCCGAAATTGGCAAGAAACTGGTTAATAGACAAATAATCTAATTCCATTTAATTAATATGCTTCGTATTAAATAATGTATGCTCTTTTGCAAAATAAATCAGCTCTCTCTCTCCATCTGTTGGGAACATTTCCAATCTTGTGGGGGTCGGGGCGCCAGGTTGGAAACTTCCAACACTTGGGAATCTTGAAGCCAGTCTAGATGATTTTTGCAATTTTCAGGTTCAGATATCCACATTTTCTCACTGGGCCCATGTATCCTGAGTTTCTCCCCCGGTTTGCATGGTGGCCAATCAAAGGCTACTAATCAATTCACTTCAGAATGGCATACAATTTAGAGCTATAATGTGTCATGCAGTTGGGAAAAACCAAAGCCCAGGCCTTGTGCATGAGTTTGGTCTTTTTCAAGGGGATGATGCGGTTGGAAATTCCAAGGTGGACGCCCCAATATCGGAGACCCTCCAGCCCACGTCCCTGCTCACTTGACACGTAATCAGCGAGGAATAATAATATGCCTTATAATAGCCAGGTTCAGACACCCATAACACCGATTTCTAATGATTCATTTGTATGAATGTTTAGCCAATAATTAAAACAATCTGTTATCGCATGTTGAATTTAATAGCTGAGCATTCCTACAAATGAATCAATAGGATTCAAGTCGCTGCTCATTACAGCACATTTAGTCACCAAAGGATTAACATCCATATAATAATATTTGTAACTGCATGATTCTTTTCTCTTTTTTATATGTTACTACTTGTTGAACTTTATAGCTAAGCATTCCTACAAATTAATCAATAGGATTCAAGTCAATTCTCATTACAGCGCATTTAGTAACCAAAGGTTTAACATCCATATAATAATATTTGTAACTGTAGGATTCTTTGCTTTTTTATATCTTCTATTAAAAAATCAGAGATCCCTAGTCAATCTAAAATATGATTGAATGAAAGGTTATCGTGCTTGTATATGCTTTAATAGCTGCATATTCTAGAATTCTAGAATTTAACTTAGATAATCAGCATCCAGCAAGCGGATGCCCGACATAAACTTCATAAACTGCGTAATCAGAACATTGTATGGGTGTCAACGAACTTTTAACGTCTTATTTTTGGCTTTTTGTCGAGTAAAATACGTCTATGAAAATAGACAACACTAGCCGATGTGCCGCCTCTTCGTCCGGGCTATTTAGGGATTTATTTGTGATCGTCTCCTCCTGGACAAATTATTGTTCGATCGGCCCGGAAACATGCCTATATGAGCGAATATGGTCAAGGTCAAGGTCATGGTCGCACGTGAAATTGGACCCATGCATCCATATTGTTCCCGGGATCAAAGTAGGCCTACATTATACCAAATTTGAGTGGGATCGGTCGAGGTCCAGAAACATGCCTATATGAGCGTATTTGAGCGAGGTCAAGGTCAAGGACACGGTCGCATGTGAAATTGGACCCGCCAATATTGTTCCCCAGATCAATTAGACCTACACACCAAATTTGAGTCGGATCGGTAGAACAGTTTTTAAAGTCTATAACATATACATACATACAGACAGAAGTTCCAAAATATATATAAAATACGAGACAGATAATTATATATATCCCGTCTACACTCACGCTTTCCGAAGTCCAGCGCTATGAAATTTCACTATAATTGTTAACCGGCTATTGACTCATGGAAATGTTGGGCCTGCAAAACGCGTTATTTTTCAAACTAGCGGGCGACTTTGTGAATTTTGATAGGCGTAACACAGCTTATTGGATAAGCATAGAAAGGCAGTGTAATTCATCGAAATTAATGACAAGTGGTGCAAATTTCAACTTAATGCATAGTTTTTTGTGTTTATCTTTGTATACTTTCACAAAATTGGCAGTTTGAACATTTTACCATGGCAAATATTAGCCATAGTTTTACCCGTATAGAACGATTAAATGGGGAGAGAACCGACTCGATCGGGAGAGAACCCAAACAATTATCAAAATTCGCGGTTTTTGTCGTTGTTATGACTCGCACAATGAAAGTTTCGTTATTAACACGCTCATTGGTGCCACAGATTGTGATGGGATTGAAAATAACTAATCGAATTATCACCTAGATGCCTCAAAATTGCGTGTTAACTGTCAAAAAGTCGTGAGAATGTATAATTTCGATCATCAGGAACCGTCACAAATAGTCAAGAACCATCACAAACCGGCGATAGAACGATTTCCGATGTAACAGTTCCTACACAGTCAGGGATGTGGCTAGAGGGGGGGGGGGTGTGGGGGGTGTCTCACCCCCCCCCCCCCCCCAGCAGAGAGCTATATTTTCAATAGTTGGAAATTTCATACCTGCCGCAACGAAATTTCACACCAACAATAGGTTGAAAATGTTCTTGTAGTTTGATTATAAAACAATTTATTGTGGGGAATTTATTGTTTTTCGACCAATATTTGCATATGTTCCTATTTTTGGTAAAATATTTTGACAGAAATGGACATCAGTTGGAAATTTTCCAACTTTAGGGGGGTGACAGGTTGGAAATTTCCAACACTTGGAAAGCTTGTGTCCTGGTCCCTCCCCCGTGGCCAGTCAAAAACTTCTAGTTAATTTAAGAAAACAATATTGTCATACAATTGGTCAACATTGTCATTGAAATTTGAATTGGGGTTTGAAATTTCCAACAGTAGGAAGGCTTGAGGCTAGTCTGGATGTTAGGATTTTGCGATTTTCTTGTTCAGATTTCAAAATTTTCGCACACCGGGCCGAACCATGGTCGGCCCGGTGTGTCATTGCCCCATCCACATGGCCAATACAAAACTGCTAATTAGTTTAGCAAAACAATATTTTACTACATTTGGTCAAACTTGTAGACATAAATGGTCATCAGTTGAAGAATTTTCCAACCTGAGGGGGAGCATTAGGTTTGAAATTTCCAACACTAGGAAAGCTTCAGTTGAGGCCAGTCTAGATGCTAGGATTTGCGATTTTCTTGTATATAGTTTTCAAAATTTTCTCACACCGGGCCAAACAACCATGGTCGGCCCGGTGTTTCCTGGTCTGTTGTCGGCAGCTGTGTGCATTTGTCTGGAATTAGATCACTAGTTGTTTTTTTTGGGCAATTTTCAGGTTAAAATATCTTAATGTTCTCATACTGGGAAAATAGAAGCATGGCTTATGAATATATAGGAAATTAGGCCTGAGCATGAGGTACAAGGGGGGGGGGGGTGCAAATGGAATCATGCAAAAAGTTGTGTTGGTGCGATTCTGACTCAAGGGGGGTGCAAATGGAATTATGCAAAAAGTTGTGTCTGACTCAAGGGGGGGGGGGTGCAGTTGGAAATTCCCAAGGTGGACACCCCCCCAGCGGAGACCCTCTAGCCACATCCCTGTACACAGTGCATTGGTCTGCGCATGCTCGAATGCGAGCTATTTTTTGACGAGCACGCTCATCATAGTGAACTATGGAACGGTGGGCAGGAAGGGTTGCTTTAATAACCGGGGCCTCGTCAGGAATCGGAGCTGCCATAGCGAAGGCCCTGGTGCTCAAGAGCATGAACGTTATTGGCTGTAGCCGCGATATTACAAAAATACAGGTGAGTTGCAAATAATAATTTCTTCACCAACCATGTGGCATACGTGAGTGTGTCTGTTATGATCTATGGGAGATAACTGAACTACATGTACAAACATTAGAGTTATTGCCCATGGAATATTACTTGTGTAATCGGAGTTGTCAAATTGACTGCGACGAATTTACCAGCGCATTTGTTCCTGGCATGCCACAGTCAACATATTTGAAGGAAAATATAGGTTAACCTTGACTGAATTACCGCCCCGATATAAACCTCTGTCACAATACATTTAGGTAAGCCAAATTGACATTGATATTATCATTCTGGGGCCTGTACTATAGATTTACAATTGCCGTGTTTGAACACGTATACAAGGTTATGTGGGGCACACAGAAGGTGTCGATTACCATAGACATCCACTCTTATTCTTACAGTGAAAAGGCGACTTCTTGCAACGCCTCGTTTACATGCATGGTGACCAATAAAATAATAGGTTTACCACATGTGACTTGATTGACCAATGAAAAAAATATTCCTCGGAGACACTCATTGATATGTTATCGCTAGTGCATGGGTAATCCGTGTTCAATTGTATTAGTGGTAATCGGTATCCTTTAAATAATCGTTCAGTGAGTACGCCGCAACCGTTCGTGTATTGTGTTATATGTCATCAATGGTTATCGTCTTTTCCAACAATTCAAGTTTTAAGATGTATTTCAATTTCTAGTTGGGTTGTGATGCAAAATCGCTGGAGTATTATATTGAATACCATTCTGATCAAACCAAATCACCCATCGGTAATGAGCACACGGGTATAATCTATTCTATTACAATACAGTGGTCTATTGCACTTCACGCCTCCTGTGTACCTCCCATAACCTTGTACACCTGTTCAAACACGGCAATTGTAAATCTATAGTACAGGCCCCTGCATTCATATACTCCACAGGGGCCTGTAACGCGCTCCGCTGTCCGCCCCCCTTTTGCGCTGCCCATATACGCCGCTTCTATATACGCGCCTGCTTCACGTTAATGGTATGATAATAGACACAAGGGGAACTGTAGAAATTCACCTTTTTACCATCCCTCGGCAATTGGACAAATTTAGGCCATTCACCCCAGTAATGCTAACGATATAGCCACGGGTGTATCGGCGAAGAATTCATCTTTCAATCAATACCAAAAACTCCAATCAGAACCATTCATATACATAGCATTTGATAACCACCGAATATTGTCTCCGAAGAGCGTAAATTTCCAGTTTGATCCGACTCAGTAGCAATGGCGGATATGTTTCTCTAAATTCACCACCCATACAGCTTACTATCATTAAAAATCGGTCAAACGATCAACTAAACATCTAGCGCTCAGGGATTTCTTGTCGGCTAATAATTTATTTACTCATACAAATCAACACATCGTCAGTAATCAATTTCTATAGAGGAGAAATCTGTCGATAATTCCATCTTTTTTTCCATTTTTTGTTTACGAATCACGCAGCGCCTCATTTTAATATTCATTATGACCTGACCTTTCCATGACTGCAACAGTAGAAACAGCCAATCACCGCTCAGTATTGGAATCGAGGTCAGGTCATAATGAATATTAAAATGAGGCGCTGCGTGATTCGTAAACAAAAAATGAAAAAAAAGTTGGAATTATCGACAGATTTCTCCTCTATAGAAATTGATTACTGACGATGTGTTGATTTGTATGAGTAAATAAATTATTAGCCGACAAGAAATCCCTGAGCGCTAGATGTTTAGTTGATCGTTTGACCGATTTTTAACGATAGTAAGCTGTATGGGTGGTGAATTTAGAGAAACATATCCGCCATTGCTACTGAGTCTGATAAAACTGGAAATTTACGCTCTTCGGAGACAATATTCGGTGGTTAAAAATTTATCAAATGCTATGTATATATGAATGGTTCTGATTGGAGTTTGTGGTATTGATTGAAAGATGAATTCTTCGCCGATACATCCGTGGCTATATCGTTAGCATTACTGGTGTGAATGGCCTAAATTTGTCCAATTGCCGAGGGATGGTAAAAAGGTGAATTTCTACAGTTACCCTTGTGTCTATTATCCTACCATTAACGTGAAGCGGGCGCGTATATAGAAGCGGCGTATACGGACAGCGCAAACGGGGGCGGACAGCGGAGCGCGTTACAGGCCCCTGTGATATACTCATAGGAAATGGCTGCTGAATTGAAAGACGAACCAGGAAATCTGGAGGCCATCAAATGCGATCTGCGAGATGAATCACAAATTCTGAACATGTTTGAAATAATAAAGACAAAATATAAAGGAGTGGATGTGATGGTGAATAACGCGGGCCTAGGCTGGAACGCTCCTCTTCTAACAGGAGAGACATCATTGTGGAAGCATATGTATGACGTACGTATCTTATGATCTCTTTTGCTGGTCGTTGTCAATCCCCAAAGATAAAACAACGTGGTTCTCACTAATATCTTTTCAAGTGGTGGATATGTTATCCAATATCGTCTTTGAAATGGACATAAGACACTCGCAATGGGTCAATGTGAAAAATTAAAAAGCTTTTTATAACCACCATCGTTAACGGTTAAAGGTACTCAATCCGATTAAGCACCCCTAAATTACTATTTCTTTGGCTTCGGGGGGGGGGGGGGGTAAAAAATATTTGATTCGATTCGCGGAACCCACCATTCAAAGCTCCGAGTGATTAGATATCGATTTTTGAAATTTGTTAATTTTTGGAGCTGTGGTCCACTTCCACGTGCTCAAACGGACAAATTGCGGGTATAAGATGGATAACTCTAAAATCAAGTGGTTACTATTAACAATAATAACTACTTGATTTTAGAGTTATCAATCTTACACCCGCAATTTGTCCGTTTGAGCATGTGGAAGTGGACCACATCTCCAAAAATTAACAAATTTCAAAAATCGATATCTGATCACTCTGAGCTTTGAATGGTGGGTTCCTCGACTCGAATCAAATATTATTTTTACCCCCCCCCCCGAAGCAAAGAAATAGTAATTTAGTGGTGCTTAATCGGATTGAGTACCTTTAAGAAGAACATGGAAAATAGACATATATACTTTGTTCTTATTTTTATTATTAATAATTCTCCAGTAATACCAGTAATATTTCGTATGTCTAAACAGTTGTTATGTAAACAATATTATTGCAGAGGAATTACCGATAAAAGTCTAATTAGTGATATAAGATACCAATTAGTTTCATAACAATTTATCTGTAAACATTGTAAAAGGTGAAAGTATTGAAAATAATAATAAAAAAATCATATTCACACTAAAATATTTGAACATATTACCTGATTATCGATGTTTGTTGACAAATCACTATAACGGTTTTGTTTAAACACCAATGGTTTCAACGTGCGAAATTTATTTATTGGTGAACTATATCAATAAAGAATATTAGAACAAAGTCTATCTATTTCTGAATGTTCTTCTTAGTGTTGATGTTTTTACAGACTTATATATGTTTTGTACATTTACCCGCTGCGAGTGCCTCAATTGGTTCCGTTTGAATGGGCAGGCTAACACAAACGCATTCTATTCTACCCAACATAATATTTAAAATTTTCTACCGCCAAATTTAAAATCAGCTTTATTTATCCGCGCCATTCCGTTGTGCCTCAGATGTTGGCGTACAAAGAAAATCCAAACACCGTCGCTTCTTTTACATCGTTTTTCATCCCACGGTGAATCGCGCGGCGCCGAAATGTAAATTACAAGATTTTTTTTTCGAACGAAGAAAGAATACAGCCCATTTTGATATACGAGCACAGAATGTTCACAATTTTAACAAGCCTTATATAGTATGTCTGTTGTCCGCGTGCTTATATTTACTTGACAGCCTTCCATATAAATAATAGACAATTCCAAATGTATACTGTTAATATAACTGGTGGAATAATCCATATAGTAAAGCCATGGTTAAACAATGCATTCCTCAATTAAAGCAACGGATAATCGAACCAGAAACGCAACATTTTATAAACGACTTACATGCTGTTATGAATCACGAAAAATAGTATTATTTTGCATGTTTGGCCCACCAAAAAAAAAAAACCGGCAAGTACTGTCACTGTACTGAGAGCTTATGAAACGAGAATTTGTTAACTTTCACTAAAGCAAACACGTTTAAAACGATGAACACTCACCCTGAGTCCTGAATCGCATGCTGCATATATATAGATATACGTTTGGATATATCGGACGTTATAACAGCCAAGAGATTGTGGAACTTTGTGATTATCTGACACATTCCAGGTAAATGTATTGGCACCAATGATTTGCACTAGAGAAGCTTTCAAGTCTATGCAAGAAAGAGACATTGATGACGGTCACATTATTTATATTAACAGGTATGTATGCATGCATGCGGCGGGTTATTTTCAACTGATGTCATCTTCATTTTGGAAATGAAGAAATTTGGCAGTCAAAAGTTCCAGTCAACATTCATGTACTATAGTTATATAAGAAATGAGTGGCAGTTCCAATGTGGTGATGGGATTTTTACCGCGAGAAAAATTCAGCAAACCCCCGAAGATGGTCGTGCGGAGTTTGCTGATTTTTTATCGCGCACAAATTTTAACCCATGACCTCACTGTACCCGCCGTTTATTATATTTATATATTTTAAATTCATTAAGGCCCTTATTACGCCACACCGTGGTGTTGCTTGGTACGCAGATTTTCATATTCTGTGGTCGATCGATAATCCACTGGGCGACTATTATTATGGTTACCGATAGAGTCACGATAGTACAACAAAGATTAGCACATGTGTTTACGTCACCGGTGTACTTGTGGGGGCATGTTTCTATTATGAAGGTTCGCTATCCCGAAGGTCCGCTATTCCGAAGGTTCTCTATTCCGAAGGTTTTTGTTATTTTTGTTATTTTGTTTTTTGACGGGTCAAATCATGACCCTGACCTGACCTTGACTTTCGAAATAGTCAATTGAAGGTCAAATCGCGCCTTTCGCCGGAAATCAGATGGGAAACATCCCGGACGAAGTCGGGCCCATCAGCTTGTGTAATAAAGAAGACAGTTTGAATAAAGTAATGTATAACACGAGAAACGGGAAAACTTGAAATATAGAAGTATGCAAATTTCCCAGATAAAATTTGAAAGCTAGTTTATAGAATAATTGTATTATAATTTATATTTATGGCTAATAATATGATCTTGGTGGCGTTACCACTTCTGACTATGGTTTTCTTGTGGCGTTTGCGGCGCAGCATCGCGCGATACGCCGCCTTATAGAACACACGTGTATGCAATGGGTACTTTCACACGGTGTGCAATGCCGGCAACATCACAGGAAACGCAGAAAACGCTGCCGCAGGATTACATCGATGTCCTGATCCGGCGGTGTGGTGCCGCGGCAAACGCGCCTTTTTCTCTGAGGTTGTTCGGTAAATTCCGCCGTTTGCAGTGACGGTATAGAACGAAGACACTGGAAGAAGGTCAGTTTTGGACTGTGATTGTGCATCGCTTCACCATCCATGCAGTCATTTTAAACAAAAATACGCGAATAACAATGAAACCATGCATGATATCAACGGAACATACGAGTAACCGCAGAAAACGCCGTCGCAGAAGAAAACGCCGTCGTCGCAGAAACGCAGTTGCCGCAGAAAAACGCGCGCATGCCGCGCGTATCGTGCGATATACGCGCGGCAACGACGCCGTGTGAAAGGGGCCTTTGTGAATTGTGATAGTTTCATATCTATTTGTGTGTTTTAACAATTCTCTTCAGAGAATTGATATGTTATGTTATACTCGCGTATATATACACAACTCAATAATGGTTTGTTATAATTTCCCGCCATTTTGTGGCATGGGACATGTGTGATTTCCTGGGTTAATGTGTTCATTGACCTATATGAACACATTGACTCAATGTAGTTCATGGGTTCTCATTGCTATATTGCGACGAAGTTTGCACTGCGTGCTGTGGCTGAAGGTGTTCGAAACGAGCTGAGAAACCTGAAAACTCACATCCGTTCAACGGTAAGTTATCATACGTATCACGTGATATCAGTAATATATAAGTTCAACAGAACGACCTATATTATTTGTTGAACTTATTATCTGAACATTTCCCAAGTGAACTCCTCGTGGTAATCTCACACGACTTCCCCGTCGAGAAAATTTTGGGCTGAAGATTGTTAGAATGTACTAAAAATGTTAGAATTTTACTAAATAACGGGTATATTATAGAGTTATATTTCTTTGAAAAACTCAAAACATTGGGCGACGACGGGGAAGTCGTATGATATTGCCCTACTCGTTAATGAGTTTTTATTATAGAAAGCGATAAACGGACATGGCTCGTTCGATCCCATTAATGATTTTTAGTCATGCAGCGGTCGCTTAAAATTGCAACTGTTGGCCATGCATGGGAAGAAAATCTAGCGCTGTTGTCGATCTGAAACGTTTATCGTATACTAAATACTTTTTATTAAAACCAAGAGAAAGCAATGCGGGATGTTTTTTTTTAAAGGTACTCAATCCGATTCGACGGTCCCCATATCATCAGATTCCAACAACAACAACATTTTTTGAAATGCCGCTTCAGTTATCAGGATCGATTAATTGCCCGAAAATAATGCTAACCATAGTCAACTATATTTTTAAATTGCCCAAAACCTGTTATTTATCAACGTTTTGTTCAACGAAATTTTGCCGGTTGTCAAATATCTGACACAAAAAAGCCACTGGATTTTAGAGTTATCGATCTTCATCCGCTATCTGGTCAGATAAGTTCTACTCGTCGACAGTTTACTGGGCCACTTACAATTAAAATAATAAATTTCAAACATCGATATCTGATCACTCCTAGCTTTCATGGGTGGGTTCCTCGACTCGAATCAAATATTTTTTACCCCCGAAACCAAGGAAATAGTAATTTGCGAGCGTTAATTCGTTCGGATTGAGTACCTTTAATATTTTCATGTTAATTTAAGATAATTACGCAATACCTTTTCTGGATATTCCGTTTCCGATTCCAGAATTCCTATGAATACAAATGCAAATGCACGCGTCTTATTTGCAATATAATGCTCGTAGAAAGGTAGTTGAAGTATCTATTGACATATTTCGATACCGAGAATAATTCAAAAGCGAATATTGTTAGGTTTATTTTTGAGCGCAAACCGCCATGGGTTTTTAAAACCGGCCTGCGCGTTCAAATCGCGTGAGATACTATAATAATAACTCGCTGTACATGTACAATTGAATGGACATCGATATGTGACAGATAATTTATTATACGGTCTACTATATGCGTGATATCTATAACTACCGCCGTTAATATCAGCTAGGTTAATATATTTTTGTGTTTCAGTCAATTTTCCCCGGTTACGTGGAAACTAATTTCCATGAGAGAAAATACGGCAAGAGAAGGCAAAGCTTGTTTACGGTAGATTTAAGGTAATATGACTGTTGTTAAACGCGGTCGTTTATATTGTATTGAAATTAATTATAATGCTTAAAGGGGGACTGTACTCAAATTTCCAGTATTTGACGGATTTGCTTAAATTATAGCTTAACTGAAATAATAAGAACTTCACTAATATGCCAAGTGTAAGTACCAATGGAAATTGACATCGCTCTGGAATAGAACCTATGTTAGTGTTAGTCGACCAACATACCAACTTTCCTCTGGACAAACGACCCGACTCAAATTAATTAATTTGTTTCATATTTACCGTTGAATATATTAGAAGGCGTCTTATTTATGGTTGGATTCAGGAACAGCCCCCTTTAATTAACTGGCTTCATAACTAATAATTAATAATAATTACATTTTCTAGAGTCATATAACAAGGTTTTCTCAATCATGAATTAACATGAAATAAGAGTTTACGAACATATATACATTATTTACAAAATAGTTGTCATTATCATCATCATCATTATCATCATCACCATCGTCAACAACAACAACAACAACATAATCATCATTGTCGTCCTCATTATTGTCATCGTCATCATTATCTCGTCGCTTCATCTCCCATGTTATATCATCTCTCATGCAAACTTATTCAGCCCTATTTTAAGTAGGATGCCAAAGCCCTTCTGTATTTTGGGATTAGGAGAAGAAAGTAGTGGATATAATTTCCATCTAGAAGGTTCTTCCCAGTAATATCGCGGGATGTATTTTCTATGGTGTGCTTTTCCGCCACATAGTTTTTTCACTTCCTTCGTTTGGTTTTTTACGCTTGCTTCGCTGCGAAGGAACGGGAGCAAGCGAAAATATCAAAGGAAACAAGCGAAAAACTATAACGATGAAAGTAACAAAACATTGTTATTACGCTTGCTTCGTTTGTTTTTTTTTCGCTTCCTTCGATTCCTTCGTGCGACATTTTGTTGTTCTTAATTTTTCGCTTTCGGTGGTTCCTTCGCTAAGTATCCGAAGCAAGCGAAGGAACAACCAAAACACAACAACCAAGATTTTTTTTTCTTGTTTCTTGGTTGTCGTTGTTGGGTTTCGGTGGTTCCTTCGATTGCTTCGGATACTTCGCGAAGCATGCGAAGGAACCGCCGAAAGCGAAAAAACAAACCGAAGCCAGCGAAATAGCAATTATGTTTTTGCGCTTTCGTCATTTTGATTTTTTCGCTTGCTTCGTTTGACTTTTTCGCTTCCTTTATATAATTGAGATTATTTCGCTTGATTCGTCGCGAAGGAACCGAAGCAAGGTAAAAAACCAAACGAATGAAGCGACGGAAGAGAAAAATGTTTGTGGTGGAAACAGGACACCATAATTATCACCGGCCCCTTCTCGAGTCGGGATTTCCGGATGGATATGAAATGTGGTACTCCTCATTTGCGTATGCATGTATGTATGACCACATATCGAACAATGTTTACTCCGCATCCCTATATTTTGCCCCACCGCCTTGTTACGGCGCCTAGTGTGCGATTGGCTGTCCTTATTCGCATACTATATTGTGACAGTGGGATTTCACGATTTTCAGTTTACCAAGAAGGGATATATTGAAAATCGATTTCGATATTATTTCAGTGCTTGGAGCCAGCAGATGTGGTAGCCGCAGTGATTTACGCATTAGAAGCGCCCCCTCATGTGCAGGTTAGTTGTATATAGTATACAGGAAATTCTTTAAGGATTGGCCATTTATAAATGGACAATCCGTACCTAAATTTTCATTAATTAATGGTCAATCCGACCACGCGTGGCACGGGAGCTTGGGATTGTCCATTTAGAAAGAACCATTAACGCTAATCATTGAATTTAATTTGAATTAACTAAATACGGAGTTACCCCAAGCCCACCCACCCAAATAGAAGAATTTGACTTATATTTCACCAGACTTGATCTATTGTGGTGTTGCAATTTCTCATACAAATCGCCGTTATTTAGTAAAGGTACATTCTTTATAGAGTTATTACCCTTCAGATTAAATATGAAGCTAACATGCAGGATTATCTATATATGTCGTGATTTAGTGGACAATCCCATTGCAAGCTCGCGTGCCACGCGTGGTCGGATTGACCATTAATTAATGAAAATTAAGGTACGGATTGTCCATTTATTAATGGAAAATCTTATGCGCATTAGGTGATAGTATATACTATAATTATGCCATCTATATATATGGTATTTTCCGTGATCGTGTTCTGGGGATGTCAGTGGAGACATGGAGGTTCTATTTATAGAAATGTGATTAAAAATGTACTAGCAATTTCAGTACCGGTTAAACGTTTGCAGGATGTATGTATTCGCCGGTTAGACGTTTGCAGGGTGTATGTATTCGCCGGTTAGACGTTTGCAGGATGTATGTATTCGCCGGTTAGACGTTTGCAGGATGTATGTATTCGCCGATGTATCTTCGCGGATGTCTCATCTCATTGTTGCAGTATGTAAATTTTATGACAGCGTAATTGCTTTCGATATTTTAGTGTTAACAATGGCTGGACGACTCTTGAAGAGTTTATTGCGGGAATACAATGCATAATATAATGTCCAGGTAGCTTTGCTGTACGGTAAAATGGGGTGACTTTGGACAGCGAGGTTACTTCGGACAGTATGAATCTCTAAGGGTACAAAAAATAACGCTTTCTTATGACACATGCTTTTAAAAATCCACCTCGTTTTACTTGTCAGTTAACCTTCATTTTAAATATTGTTCGAGCTCGAATACGTTCCAGATATTACCAGGAACGGTCTGTATAACTCAGTGAAAGTTTTTCTTGTTGATTAATGTATACGTCAAAATTTGACGCCCTGATAATTGCATTAATTGAATGACATATTGAAACCAAATTATGACCGATAAACATGCATGTTCAATTGTGTGGTCTAAAATGAGACAAAAAATAAAACTCAACATTTGGATTTTTCACATTGGAAACACCCTTTTGTGGGCCCGTAAAATTCCTTTGGGGTGATTTCGGACACTAGCCCAGGGTAAGCATCTTCCGCCACGACCGGTAATATAGCTTATACATTATATTTAACTATAAATGAAATGTGTTCCAGACTTGTAATTATGTCTAAAGAAGGTATATTTTTATTATTCTTAAACCAACGTAGCGATGTTGTGATATTTCTTTTATTACCCTTTGTGGTGTCCGAAATAACCCCGACAACTGAACATTGTGAAGATATGTCTTCGTTGGAATGTAGATCAAAGGTTTTATTGCGAAGTATCCGGAGTGTATTTAATCCGATTAGTGGATTTTTTGTCCGCATTTAGAGGTTTTCTGGCGTGGTGAATGAGAAACTTGCAGTGATTAGCCGCAGTTGTTGTAATGAATTGAAGTATTAATTGTTTTAACGGAATTTTGACGTGGTGCTTTCATGAAAACCCAGTCTGAGTAAACTCATACCTAAATATTCATTACAACATTGAATATTAGGTCTGACGGATAACATCGCTATCTCATTTCCAAGTCCTCGGGATTCCGTAATCTGATTGATTGCGTAAATTATTTTCCGTCCAATGAAACCGCATGGTTAATAAACAAGTGTTAGTGGGCGGAGACTCCCATAATGTCACCTCTAAATATAGTAACAGAGTCGGTATTTCTCCGATCGAAAGCGATGCTTGCAAATTCAACAGAGATAGAAAAATGGCTTCGAAATTATATATTCGGTACGATTCGGATTAATTTGAAGGATGTGCTAGACCTGATAGATAGGCCTGCGCATGGTACCAACTTGGCCTCCCATAAATATAAATAGAACTCACTCATGTCCGTGTATTTGATTTACTTTATTGTAACATGGTTTGCAAATCAAATTATTTGTCGTAAAAAAGTCATCTGAAAGTTAAACACCGAGGAAATGACTTAATTTTATGCTTTTAAATAGTTCTAAAGCATCATTTTTGATGGCGACCTTAATTTTTGCTCTCGGATGCAGCTTTCCGGTTGATGCAGCGAGTTCATCTCCCGAAAAAGAATAGTCGCACACACGACAAATATTATCTTCTGTAAGTTTATGTCGCGACACGGGCCATTGTTATTGCGAAGCACAACAAATAACACGTGGGGACACCTGTCAATCATCGATGTATTTTTTTAAATCCGTGACGTCATTTTGGGGAAGCTCTTCGCTGAATAGAAATGGTTTTGGCGACATTAGCTCCAGACTCTAGATTTCAAATATAGAGTCGACGTTCACCCAGACTGATGAAAACCTTGAAGGCATTATGATTAATTAGTCTCCATAATCGGTGGTGAATAAAAACTTATGGGAAATTATTTCATAATGACTCTAGAGATTGTTTGTAAATCATTCAGTGTTCAGCCGCCGTATATTGGCTTCTGTCAGTCAATTACAGACCTCTATTTCGATAGAAATTAGAACAAATAACAAAGAAAAGATACATGCCAGCCGAAAACAATTATAACGTCGTATATTGTAATTCAATTGAGTATTTGTCATTAAAAACAATCATTCTGATTGGCCGTGAGCGGCTAACTTTGGTTTTCGATTCACCGACATCGGCCGCTTCAGCGTGCATCAAATCTGAATGTAGCACGGTAAAATTTCATCGGCGCGGAACGGAGTAGCGAAACGAGCCAACCCGCCCCACAGGAAATTGTTACGGAGCAGTGTTCCGATTTGTGCACGGTGACAACGCCAAAATGAAAGTCTCGATTCGTGTCAAAATTACTAAATGATACCTTTTATACAGTTTTTTTGTTGCAAATTCCTTGCTAGATTGAATTACAATGGAGATAAACGCACCATGTTTCGTTGTACATTCTGGGATTCGAGCATGAAAACAGTTTGTGAACTCGCCGGCAAGCCGGCTCGTTCACAGTTTTCATGCTCGAATCCCAGAATGTACAACGAAACAGGGTACGTTTATCTCGTAATGAGAACCGAGAAAATAAGTCATTACCAATAACATATTGGTGTATCATTGAAATGGCCGTTGCATGTTTGGCGATGAACCTTTCAACCAATTGGAACGTATGCGCCCTTTGTGAACACATCATACGTGACATATATGTGTACATATTTCATAATTATCATAACTAGTTTCGCACGTCCGATTAAAAAAATGTGTTAATATGCTTTCTCGCCAAGCACATGCTATACACATATACACAAACATTACATATAATCAACTATAGTCTATATATACCATTACCTATATAGATATTTTTTACAATCACTACATTAAAGCTCCAATATATTTAGTAAAGGCCTAATATGAGCTAGATGGCGTTACTATTTCTGACTATGGTTTTCTTGTATTTACATAGCTTGTGTGTTACACTAAATCCTGTTCGGTAATTGGGTCATGGGGCAGATACTCACCAGGATAAGCCACTTAGGATAGTATTGTTTTAAAGATGCATAATCTGAAATAACTCTCCCAAATTACTGTTTTCTCTGGCTTCGGAGTAAAAAATATTTGATTCGAGTCGAAAAACCACCCATTACACAACCCTCCCTTGGAAACTCATAACCACACCATTGTACACATTACTGCGGTCGACTACCGCTCTAGCCAACAGCCGTTAGTAAAGGTGGTAATTAGTTTAGTGGGCACCTGAATTTCGGTGCGTGTACAAGAAGATTACTTTGTGCTATCACTACAATTAATTGTGATTTTATAAAGTGGTGTTGTCGCTTATTTAAGCTTACGATCATGTAGTTAATCAAAGGAAATAATTTTTATCAATTGACCTAATGCGCCGACAAATAAAGCCGAATGTCATAGTTTTACGGCCGAAAATTTTATTTATATATAATTATGTCCGTCAGCCGAATCGAAGAGCGGTAGTGAACCGCAGTAACTTTGAGGAATGATTTCACCCATAAATATTAATGTTTCCCCATCATGTCATGTATTGACTTGTTGGTAAAAGATAGACATTCACGATTATGTAAAAACATCAGCTGATTTATACAAACCAGCTCCGATAAATAACGCCAAATGTCATTGTTTTACGGCAGAAAATTTAACTGATATATAATTATGTCCGGCCGCCGACTCGAAGAGCGGTAGTGAACCGCACTAACTTTGAGGAATGATTTCGCCCATAAATATTATTTATTCCCCACCATGTCGTGTATGTACTTGTTGGCAAAAGATAGACATTCCCGATTATGTAAAAACATCAGTTGATTTGGACAAACCAGCTCCGATAAATAAAGCCAAATGTCATTGTTTTACGGCAGAAAATTTAATTTATATAATAATTATGTCCGGCCGCCGACTCAAAGAGCGGTAGTGAACCGCACTAACTTTGAGGAATGATTTCGCCCATAAATATTATTTATTCCCCACCATGTCGTGTATGTACTTGTTGGCAAAAGATAGACCTTCACGATTATGTAAAAATATCAGCTGATTTGTACAAACCAGCTCCGATATATAACGGCAAATATCATAGTTTTACGTCAGAAAATTTAATTTATATAATAATTATGTCCGGCCGCCGACTCGAAGAGCGGTAGTGAACCGCACTAACTTTGAGGAATTATTTCACCCATAAATATTATTTATTCCCCACCATGTCGTGTATGTACTTGTTGGCAAAAGATAGACATTCCCGATTATGTAAAAACATCAGTTGATTTGGACAAACAAGCTCCGATAAATAAAGCCAAATGTCATTGTTTTACGGCAGAAAATTTAATTTATATAATAATTATGTCCGGCCGCCGACTCGAAGAGCGGTAGTGAACCGCACTAACTTTGAGCAATGATTTCACCCATAAATATTATTTATTCCCCACCATGTCGTGTATGTACTTGTTGGCAAAAGATAGACCTTCACGATTATGTAAAAATATCAGCTGATTTGTACAAACCAGCTCCGATATATAACGGCAAATATCATAGTTTTACAGCAGAAAATTTAATTTATATAATAATTATGTCCGGCCGCCGACTCGAAGAGCGGTAGTGAACCGCACTAACTTTGAGGAATTATTTCACCCATAAATATTATTTATTCCCCACCATGTCGTGTATGTACTTGTTGGCAAAAGATAGACCTTCACGATTATGTAAAAATATCAGCTGATTTGTACAAACCAGCTCCGATATATAACGGCAAATATCATAGTTTTACGGCAGAAAATTTAATTTATACAATAATTATGTCCGGCCGCCGACTCAAAGAGCGGTAGTGAACCGCACTAACTTTGAGCAATGATTTCACCCATAAATATTATTTATTCCCCACCATGTCGTGTATGTACTTGTTGGCAAAAGATAGACATTCCCGATTATGTAAAAACATCAGTTGATTTGGACAAACAAGCTCCGATAAATAAAGCCAAATGTCATTGTTTTACGGCAGAAAATTTAATTTATATAATAATTATGTCCGGCCGCCGACTCGAAGAGCGGTAGTGAACCGCACTAACTTTGAGCAATGATTTCACCCATAAATATTATTTATTCCCCACCATGTCGTGTATGTACTTGTTGGCAAAAGATAGACCTTCACGATTATGTAAAAATATCAGCTGATTTGTACAAACCAGCTCCGATATATAACGGCAAATATCATAGTTTTACGGAAGAAAATTTAATTTATATAATAATTATGTCCGGCCGCCGACTCGAAGAGCGGTAGTGAAGCGCACTAACTTGAGGAATGATTTTACCCATAAATATTATTTATTCCCCACCATGTCGTGTATGTACTTGTTGGCAAAAGATAGACATTCCCGATTATGTAAAAACATCAGTTGATTTGGACAAACCAGCTCCGATAAATAAAGCCAAATGTCATTGTTTTACGGCAGAAAATTTAATTTATATAATAATTATGTCCGGCCGCCGACTCGAAGAGCGGTAGTGAACCGCACTAACTTTGAGCAATGATTTCACCCATAAATATTATTTATTCCCCACCATGTCGTGTATGTACTTGTTGGCAAAAGATAGACCTTCGTGAATATGTAAAAATATCAGCTGATTTGTACAAACCAGCTCCGATAAATAACGCCAAATGTCATTGTTTTACGGCAGAAAATTTAACTGATATATAATTATGTCCGGCCGCCGACTCGAAGAGCGGTAGTGAACCGCACTAACTTTGAGGAATGATTTCGCCCATAAATATTATTTATTCCCCACCATGTCGTGTATGTACTTGTTGGCAAAAGATAGACCTTCACGATTATGTAAAAATATCAGCTGATTTGTACGAACCAGCTCCGATATATAACGGCAAATATCATAGTTTTACGGCAGAAAATTTAATTTATATAATAATTATGTCCGGCCGCCGACTCGAAGAGCGGTAGTGAACCGCACTAACTTTGAGGAATTATTTCACCCATAAATATTATTTATTCCCCACCATGTCGTGTATGTACTTGTTGGCAAAAGATAGACCTTCACGATTATGTAAAAATATCAGCTGATTTGTACGAACCAGCTCCGATATATAACGGCAAATATCATAGTTTTACGGCAGAAAATTTAATTTATATAATAATTATGTCCGGCCGCCGACTCGAAGAGCGGTAGTGAACCGCACTAACTTTGAGGAATTATTTCACCCATAAATATTATTTATTCCCCACCAAGTCGTGTATGTACTTGTTGGCAAAAGATAGACCTTCGTGAATATGTAAAAATATCAGCTGATTTGTACAAACCAGCTCCGATAAATAACGCCAAATGTCATTGTTTTACGGCAGAAAATTTAACTGATATATAATTATGTCCGGCCGCCGACTCGAAGAGCGGTAGTGAACCGCACTAACTTTGAGGAATGATTTTACCCATAAATATTATTTATTCCCCACCATGTCGTGTACGTACTTGTTAGCAAAAGATAGACCTTCACGATTATGTAAAAACATCAGCTGATTTGTACAAACCAGCTCCGATAAATTGCGCCAAATATCATAGTTTTTCGGCAGCAAATTTAATTTATATATATAATTATGTCCGTCCGCCGAATCGAATAGCGGTAGTGAACTGCAGTTGCTTTGAGCAATGATTTCACTGACAAACATTATTTTTCCCCCATCATATCGTATATGTTCCTGTTGGCAAAAGACAGACCTTCACGATTATGTAAAAACATCAGCTGATTTGTACAAACCAGCTCCGATAAATAACGCCAAATATCATAGTTTTTCGGCAGCAAATTTAATTTCTATATAATTATGTCTGTCCGCCGACTCGGATAGTGGTAGTGAACCGCTGTAACTTTGAGCAATGATTTCACTGACAACCATTATTTTTTCCCCATCATATTATGTACCGACTTGTTGGCAAAAGACATATCTACAATAATAGACTGAAATGTGCGCCCCATTCTAGAAGGTCGTTCCAGAAATCGAGTCCGAAAGTGGATATTTTGACGACTGAAGTAATGTGTCCTACTGCATGCAATTATGAGTTTCCAGGGGCAGCATTGCGATGGATTTTGTTTTAATGTTAAGCTCCCTTTCTAACTTATTTAAAACATAGTTCAAGTTTTGATACAAATTCTGCCGATCTTTCTCAGATATAAATAAAAGTTAAAAGGTACTCTTTTTTTAATTAACAGATAAGATAATCAAAATCTATGCTCCTAACTTCAAAGATATACCAACAATATGCGACTATAGTTTAACAATTGCACAAATTCTGAACGGCTGTCAGGAGTCAGGACAGACGGTGCATCAACAAAGTAATTACTTACGTAACGGTAATCCCTTTGTATTGTCGGCACTTATACACCAGACGGAATCACGCGTCTAGTTTATTTGGTGAGTTTACTGGCAGTACCCGAATATTCGCCGTTTGTTGATTCCGGCGCTGTAAATGTTTATTAGGCCACTAATACCCGAACAGTATAATTTATATATTGTGCTACTTAGGTTGTGGATACGATCATCACAGTCTGGAATACACCAGGTTGGCCAGGGTTCTAACCCCGACATGGGCGAAAATCTGAATCGATTTTCATGCCGCGCTTCAAGTTGATTTGTTGAGGAATATCCCAATGTGCCATTCCGATCGATAAATGGACATTTCGATAAGAAATGGGTATTTGTTCACGCTCACTAAATTAAGCGCATATAAAATGACACCGCGGCAATGAATAATCATACTGAGTCTGTGTCTCCATAACTTTGATGTATTGGGAAAGGATAATGCATGAACCATAGATGTGTCTTATAATTTATTTATACTTCAGATAATATGACTTGAACATTCTTACATAAACGTTTCATGCTTGCCGAACAAATATATACACTATACACAAAGAACAAAATATATAAATTAACTATTATCTAGATATATACTGTGCGATAAGAATAAGTTATTTCACATTTACGACTAACCATGAAATATATCAAAGGTGGCTTTTCTAGACGTGAAACCAACAACAACACTCTTATCTGTGTCAGTCTGTGAATCACTTGCTACACATTCAATGCCAATTTCATTTGGCGGCATTACATGACGTTCCGGCTGCACGCGCACCGCGGCATACATCAAAGCAATCAAGTCTAGACTTTTACTACGTCATCAATATTATGTCTGTTTTCTTGAAACTGCCCCCCCCCTTGTCATTACCATTAGTTCGTCTCAAAGCGATGACAGAAGACCTACACAAACGGAAATCAAACGTTTGGGGACATTTAGACATATAATTAAAGATGACGAAAAAAAAGGAAGAAGAAATGGGCGGTATGCAAGGCCTGCCGAAGGCGATTCGTTTATTCTGGATCAACATCCAATATGAAGTCGCACATCCAGAAAAAACACAGGCCTACTGGGAGTGGGAAATAAGAGGATATCTAGTGATAACGTTAATTCCTAAACACTGGTTGAGTAATGAATCACGACGATTTAATTTTGTTTGAATTTGTTTATTAAATAATTGAAGTAACATCGTGTAGCCACTGTGATTAATACATACCTGCCTATAGGCTATACCCAAACACTTAACATTACTAAACAACAGTATGCCTATCTTCAGTACATTGTTTGGGCTAATCGTGCCCGGGGGCCCCGGGATACACACAGGGGGGGGGGACTATATTTCGTCGTTGAAGGTTTTGCAAGCAAGCGTTATGCAGTGCGAAACTCCCGTAAACATCGATTTACAACTATTTGATCGCCGTAACGGGAACGCATTGTATGTCCAAGACATCGTTTGTGATCGCATGTATATCAACGTTTCCGGGACGCGTAATAAACATTTGTTTTGACGATATATATAGTATGTAGTATATAGTATGTATTCAATCTCGTACTGAGGGTAATACTGGTCACGGTTAACCGGTTATGGTTAGGTTAATGCCCGTGGTTAACCGGTTAGGAAAAAAACCCAACCGTCCCAGCGCCAGTCATTGGACAGTTGTTCAAGTTAATAACAAGAAAACCATAGTCAGAAATGCTAACGCCACCAAGATAATATTATTAGCCATAAATATAAATTATAATATAATTATAATATAAAATATTATTCATTAGTTAGCGCTAATATAGGCGCTAACTAATGACTTGTTAAATACCATCTAATAAATATTCATCTTATTCACAACTTTAAGGAGTCCTTCTGGCACACGAGAATACTTATCGCCGTTTGATTTGCACCAAGTGAACTCGGCGCATATATAATTGATAGAACTGACCTTTATTATGATGATCGTGTCGTTATTTGTTTAAGATACGTATCAATTGACATATACGCACCCGTTCCCTATTAAAATCTATATATATCGCCCATTTTAGGGGACCTCCGCGAATTCGGGGACTTCCGCAAAGTGATCTCCACAAATCGGGACCTACTGCAAATCGTCGCACCCAATGCAATTTGTAAACAAATACGATTGACATGCGTTTTAACGAGGTGAGCTTTAATTAAACGAAAGAAGCATTCTACATAAACTATTTGCCATGGACTCAGCCAGTGTGCCATATATATGTGTCAACTAAGGTCGCTTTGCGTGGTAAAAGTGCAAAGTGAAAGTGGAAAATCCTATTGAAAATGAAACTGAAAGTAGCCTACAATTTTGGGAAATTCCGCGGCAGATTGCAGTGAATCTATACTATTGGAAGTGAATGTACAATTCCTGGAATTCTATCAGATATCCCGACTCTGCTCGTTTTCGTGATCATAGGTTATATAGGCCCTATATGACCACGAAAACGAGTCGCGATACATCCATCGGTACAAACACCTTGTGTATACGATACAATTTTGACTTGATGACCAGAAAATAAAAGATGGCGGTTAATCCAAGTCTCCAACAGAACAGACATGCGCGATCCAATTAAAATTACCCACAATTCACTTCACTACACAGGGGTTCCCAAAGGGTTATACATTATTTTCAGGCTATCAGAGTATTTATATTTTCAACAACATATTATTACACCGGTGACTGTAAGTTTACAATTTCAGCCTGTCCTGACCCTATGGATACGATTTATCATATTTTCAAAAACGTATTATACACCGGTGCCGTTAACTTTACAATTTCAGCATATACGTGATTCTATTGGTACGATTGAGTAAGGTAAAAAAAAAAAATCCAAGAATATATTTCTCCATTCGACCATTAGTCTGTACAGATCTGTACACCAGTGTCCACCCACTTCGTGGCGGGAATGACAATTAGAACATTGCAGAAAGTGAACACCATCCATACTTTTTATTTCTAAATCCTAAGTTGTGAGATATAACAAATCTCATAAGTTTATGCTGACATCCATCTCAGCCTGGTGGCCAGTTTTACCAGAAATTAATTGGTGTTATGCGCCAGAATACGCACAACGTGAAACCTTAAAGAGCGTTTCAAAAGTTTTAACCGTAAATTATTAACGAAAATACTCTATATTAACTGATGATTATATCATTATAATAAATATATATTGTTCTCACTTCCCACAAACTGGGATAGAAATTTTACAAACACAAATTACAAATTTAAATTAAATCCTGCTGAAATTGAATACTTAATAAAGTCTCATAGAATTTTAAAAGGTCGGCTAGCTAAAGCTAAAAAATGTGTACGGTTAACCTTAAGTGTGTATAATTCTGGCAGAAATGTGAAAAAATACTGTAATATACATTAATTTGCACCTGAAATACCATTCAATTTGCCTGAATATTGAGCTTTCAAAACGTTGGGAGGGGCTGCAGCCCTCCAAGCCCCACTCCGGCCCATGCGGCTATGATGCAATGCAGTTCACTTGTTCTGTCTTGCTTAACATTTTTCGACCGGCAGATCGATACTAGTATACGAATATATAATATTATTATAATTTGAGTGTTTACCGTCCGATTTTTGTAACTGAAGAGTCAAACTATACAGAAATTGTTGTATATTTAACAATGCATAGTTGATTTAGAAGTTTGAGCGCACACTGAAAAGATAACATTTTAACTAGGAATCTCCAGAGTCTCGTGTCATGTTACGCAATGTTTATTCAAACAACGGCTGGTACCCGCGACAGCAGGCTACTCAAGGGGAATAACTCTATCTGCTTATATGATACTATATCCTATCGCGGTAGCCTTACCAGGGGACAGTTGTGTAATGCATCAAAGCTCAGAGTGATCAGATATCGATTTTTGAAATTTGATATTTCCCGAGATATGTAATTTTTGGCGGCGTGGCAAACTTTCGTCAAGCCGACGGTCTCGGACCAAATTGCGGATGAAGATGAATAACTCTAAATCAAGTCACTTTGGTGTTAGATATTTGACAATCCTGCCAGATTTCGTTGAACAAAATGTTGATATATAACACTTCGCGGGCAATGTTATAATCAGTTGACTGTGGCCAGCATTACTTTTGGGCAATTAATCGATTCTGATAACTGAAGTGGCATTTAAAAAAATGTTGTTGTTGTTGTTGGAATCTGAAGATATGAGGACCAAGACGTATTAAAGATGAACCCAGGGTTCCAGTCTGATTTTTACGAAACCTATTTTACTTTTGTTTGATTCTAATGCATAAATTAACATGTTTGGAACAAGAGGGTCCACACGAAAGACGATATTTGTTTTATGTTTAATTTTCGGTGAATTAATTTCATATCACTTCGATGGCTTGAAGGAACTTCAACAAATATTTTGTTATATATTGCATACAAAAAAGAAGATTTTTATTGGTATTTATAGGTCTAGTTTATATGTCATATATCTGGTTTTCAATATTAGTTAAAGAGAACAAAGCAAAAAGATGTTAAATTGAAGTTTGTTTATGTTCTTTTTTTATTGTTGTTGTAATTGGAGGTTGGTTTTGAACCCTGAATACATATTTTATATAGACGTGTTGAAAAACACATATGGTTACACATATGTTGGGACTCAATGGGCCCCATCATTTACATAACATTAAAATCGTGTTCAATTGTTAATGAATCATATATATCTATATACATATTACATAACGCCCCTATTATATTATTTAAAAAGCCATTACATATGTCCTTATCTCTCACTAGTGACGAATAGGCGCGTGCTTCCCGCCAAATTGGCATCGCCAACAAAATGACTTTACATTGAATCAGGCGGATTAATACTATTACGTAAAGCCTCATTACATGACAACAATGCAAGGCAATGTAAAATGATTGCTATGTTCACTAAAGTTAAATTATTGTCCAACTTCGTTGCACTAACGAAAATAGACACAAAAACAAAGAGGCGAATTTTCATCCATTTGATCCCAAATTTCAGATGGCTTTATATTTGTCCCCCGTAAAATTTATTTTCGGGGGACTATTGTAATCGGCTCCGTCCGTCCGTCCGTCGTCCGTGTGTCCGTCCGGAGTTATAACTCCAGTATTGATCATCCGATTTGATTGAATTGGTATGTAGGTGTCTCAACCAAGAACACATGTGCTCTGCAATTCTGGGTTTGATCCGATGTTCTTTTATGGAGTTATTTCCCTTTTTTCAATTTTTTTTTACTTAGAAAATTTCTCACTTTTTCGGTTTCCGGATGATATCTCAAGTTTTAATCCTTTAATTGCAAATATGTGGATCAATCATATCAAGATATAGGTTGAGTTCGAATTTGAGTTTGATCCGATGATTTTTCCTAGAGTTATGGACTTTTTTCGACTTAGAGAATTCAATTTTCTTCTTTTTTCTTTGGTTTCCGGATGATAACTCAAGTTTGGACTGTTCAATTGAAAATTCCGTTTTTTTTGAGTCAATGATATCAAAATACAGGTCAAGTTCGAATTTTAGTTTGATCCGATGATTTTTCTCAGAGTTATGGGCTTTTCGACTTTGAAAATTAGTTTTTTCTCATTTTCTGTATGAGGGTACCTTACCTTCATGGTGTAATCAACTCCTCCTACAGTTTTGATCGTAGATATTTTAAACTTCAGAGTATTGTTACCCACATATTCATGATATTGGAGATGTGCAACATGTATATAGATGACGGAAAAATTATTTCTTTACGGAATTATTAACCCTTTCGACTTTAACATTTTTTTTAATTTCTTTAACAAAGCGGCGTCGACTTGCCACGTTTTCGGGGGACACTGTGGTCGGCCGACCTTTTATTGATCTGGTATTTGATCTTGTATTACTTTCCGCTTTCCTTATCGCTCCAAGAATTGTAACGTATGGCAGGACGAATGAATGAATGAATGCTTTATTCTCAGCCATTTTACATGGGACATGAGGAATTTATCACGTCTCCAAGTTAAGCTACAATGTCATTGACACTTTCATATTTCTCAAGCTTACTATCGTAAACAAATATTTTTAGTAAAAATGTTTCGTTTTTCTCAGCAAATTTGTCGAAGCAATTACCAGTATCTCATTTTAGGATATCCACCATATAAGTTATCTGTTCGCCTATTTTTTTATCAAACAGGTTCACGATTTGGTGATCAGACCAACGGACATGACTATGTGAAATGGACAATTGAGACAGTTGGAATATTATATCGATTAAATCCAAAATTGGAACGCTGCTCTTCCACAGTGCGTATGTTTGTTGGATCGCTGTTTGCGTGTATTGCACCACAACAAATACCTGTCCCTTCTACTTTGAATGTATGTGTCATTTGTATACTATGTTATTTGTTTGGAATTGGAAATAAAAATATGTTTACACTGACAAATACCTACCTTCGATGTTGAATACGGGTCTTTTGGTTTTGATTATTCTTCACGACATACATTTGTTATGTATATGTATAGTCTGTAAAACATGGTAAAACTATTAGTATTATTTGTGGCTCGTTGACTTCACATCTAAAAATAGATTTTTTGGGGGTAAAATTGTTTGTATTAAAATATTCAAAAAAAAAAAAAAAAATCCAAACCCAATTTTTTCTCCAAAATTTTCAAAAGTTTTAAAAAATCTCAAAAATTTATAATGAGTTTTCGGTCTCTTACCCAAATATCGGCCGACTATTAAATGTCGAATGTTTATAAATTATTTGCGTGTAATATTTTAGTACAACCTATTTTTGTTCAAACAAATTTTAAATATTTTTCATGAAACTCTGTTAATTTTATTAATCTATGTTTAGAAATAGCTTTATACCAATTATATGTGTATGGACAGGTCCGAGTCACGGTAATTTCGGTCATTGTCACCATCGGTATGAATGCATACATTCCAGTGTTTATCATCAGACGCAGTCCATACTCATATAATTGTCTCCACAATACCTGAAATAATTTGACACCATTACTCTTACATAAATAATAAAGAGCGTTTATTCTTTACTTCTCTATCCCGGTGAAGTTATTGAGTATATGACACGTGTGCATTATCGCGAATTATTGGAAGTATTGAGATGTTGTACTATTTTGAATCACGAGCGGACGAAGAGTGTGATGCCAAATTACTACCCCGAATGAACTGACATATTCTATGGAACAAATTTTCAATTATGTACACACACATAATCACACGCGGCATTGGGGTAACACTGTATAGTTCGAAAAGAGTCACACCTTGGATAAATTTACCAAATCACTGCTATTATATCTGTTGACAGCTATGTGTGTTTCGACTCGTTCAATTAAGTTATCGATAGCTTGTCTGAATATCATTAGTTGTTTAACGGGTTATGATCACGTAAGGTTGATAAACTGTGTCATTGTTAGCATTAACGCGATAATTAGTTATCAAAAAATATGCATACATAATACGTACAGGTGATAAGATACTCAATAATAGAAGTTACTTCGGTGTCATTGTTATAACAACATTACGTAATAACCACTTATAGAACTATTCATACTTACGTGATCATAACCCGTTAAACAACTAATGTTGCCTCATCCGTGCTAACTATGTTAGGTAGTTATGGTATACAAATATCTATGACGAAGCTTCCTTTTATGCATGTTCAGACACGCTTTCAATTAAGTTATCGATAGCGTGTCTGAACATCGCTCAATAATAGAAGTTACTTCGGTGTCATTGTTATAACAACATTACGTAATAACCACTTATCGACCTATTCATACTTACGCTCATATATAATCGTATATAATGTTACCTCATCCGTGCTAACTATGTTCAGGGGTTATGGTATATAAATATCTATGACGAAACTTCATCCCATATAGTGAATAGACACCGTTGTAATAACTTCTCAGGACTTATTCTCGAAAATGGCTGAAGAAATAATGACACCTCTAACAGTGGAGGAAATTTATGAAATAGAATGTATTCTACAATATATCGAAGAATACGACAGGGCTATAGAAGCTTATCAGCTTGATGAATATATTGTTGAAGCATCTACGCTTTGTTCAGGAGATGACCCATGGCCGAACCAAATCGGATACGGAGAAGATGATGCACCTAAAAATGATGTTAACAACTCACAACCCGATACAGCTGGACCATCAGGCTTACAAAACCGAGAAGACGAACATACACCTGATCAAGACGAAGGAGCCATAAAATCAGACAGTCAAACAGCCAGCAGTTCTGATAATCAAATAACCGGATATAGCATTCGCAAAAGAAGTGAACGGACCTTCGGAAACAATTTGGCTACACAGAGAACATATGAAATCAAACTAGATGAAATTTACAAAGATAAAAAGTTAATCGACATATACAGGAATCTACATTCAATGTTCGAGGACACTATTCAAAGAGCTCGTGGAAATTTGGCTGACAATGATCTTGGCAGAGTTATCATTCACCATGAGAGTTTGGACAACCCTATAATAGTTCCGTTACAAACGTTGCAAACGTTAAATGCTAACACGGTGATTGACAGAATCGAACTTGTTTTGACCGTAACCAAACACTGACTGTTAATCAAAGTTTCAGCATAGATATAGGCACCATTGAGTTACCTAAAGGTGGAGCACGGCGGAGGATAACGGCTTTACATGATGAAAGTAACATTCTAAGAAATAAAACATCGATCGTTACGATTGAAAATACCGACAATATGTGTATGGCTCGGGCTATCGCCATTTGTTGGTGTAAATTACATATTTGCAGTCCTGATGAATGGCTAGAAATAACCCAGAATAGAGGAACCAGAAGTAATTTACAACTCATCATGGACTACAGAAAAGTACCGCACCATTATTACAGAAATATGTTGACCAAAACACGCACTGAGCAAGGAAAATTAGCCAAAGTAATTAGTGACATCGCCGGCGTACCAACAGACAGACCAGCCAGTTTATCAGACCTAAAAGCATTCGAGGACACTCTGAATTTGACAATACTAGTCGTTAGTGCTAGACTAGGTAATAAATTCATCACCAGCGCGCCTACAGACGGTGCAGAAAGACCCGTGATATATTTATATCTGACTGATAATGAACATTTTCACGCTATTCAATCCATAACAGGATTCTTTAGTGCAGCATATTTCTGTGTGCATTGCTTAAAACATTATTCAAACAAAGGACAGCATTATTGTGAACGCACCTGTTTCGTGTGTAAAAGTGATAAATGTGAACAAAGTGAAAACAAAGAACATTGTTCAGATTGTAACATGACGTGTATGTCTCATCAATGTTTCGTGCGTCATAAAGAAAAACCTATTAATCAAGCTTCGAAAGAAACGACAGCTCCTTGCGAGAAATGGTGGAAATGTTTGGACTGTACAAAAGTCATGGAGACACGGAAAAGACGTCCGAATCAACACGTGTGCGGAGAAACATTTTGTAGATCGTGTGACAAATACACAATGGCAGGACACGAATGTTATGTAAGGGCCATACATCCTGTTACTGACAATGAAAGAGCTAAATTCTGTTTCTTTGACTTTGAAACCTTTCAACACGATATACTGGAATGTTCAGAAGGATATTCACCTTTACATACAAAGGATTGCCAGGACTGTAAAGAGGATCATATATGCAAGAAATGTGCTAGGTGTCAGGTGAGTCTTAACCTAATTGTAATATATATATATGTAACACATTACAGTCGAAATCACGATAACGTAACGCTCTTTATTATCACCACGCATAAGTAGAGACGCTCTTTTATTTTTTAAATTATATTAGATTATCGAGGAACGCTCTTTAGCTGTTACTTTATCTGGGTGTGAGATTACCATATAACAATTACATACTTGAATTCGACCAAAGTTAAGGGTCTCAATATTAAAATTCAACTAAACTGAGTCACAGATGTTAAACCGAGTAATTAACTTTTAATTCTTGACACATTGAAAAATGTGTAACATATTTTATGTGAAAAGAGCTTTGTAATTGTTATATGGTAAACTAACATAATATATAATTTTTTAACCTTATTGAACTTGATATCCGAGTGCTTGAATCGTCAACGATACAGGCTATATGTCGATGGTCTGATCATCATGCATTTTAATATTGACACGTAGATTGGAACGTGTAATTTTAGGGTCAACACACAAACAATATTAATACGTCAACGCCCTTTATTATCGGCGCGTATAAGTAGAGACACTCTTTTATTTTTAAAATTATATTAGATTATCGAGGAACGCTCTTTAGCTGTTACTTTACCTATGTGTGAGATTACCATATAACAATTACATGCTTGAATTCGACCAAAGTTAAGGGTCTCAATATTAAAATTCAACTAAACTGAGTCACAGATGTTAAAACGGAGTAATTAACTTTTAATTCTTGACACATTGAAAAATGTGTAACATATTTTATGTGAAAAGAGCTTTGTAATTGTTATATGGTAAACTAACATAATATATAATTTTTAACTTTATTGAACTTGGTATCAGCGTGCTTGAATCGTCAACGATACAGGCTATATGTCGATGGTCTGATCATCATACATTTTTAATATTGACACGTAGATTGGAACGAGTAATTTTAGGGTCAACCCACAAACAATAGTAATACGTCAACGCTCTTTATTAACGTTGAACCTATACCAAAACATTTTTTTTTTAAATAATTATCTGAACAAAGTGTAGACGTTTATTTTGTTTTTATTATTAATAAAGCTAGAGGTTAAAACGTTCAATTATTACTTTTCAGAACTGTTTAAAAACATGGTGCGGAAAAGTTCAGCATACACCCAACTTCCTCGTCGCCCAAACAGCTTGCTACGAATGCATGCATGAATCGCTGGAAACGAAACCGACCTGTAGAAATTGCGGTCCTCTATGTGATTCTTGTAACGACGGTGATGCGAAGAAGAAGAAGAAGAAGAATGACCGAAATTTATGTCCGGATACATGCGGACTCCGTGAGGTTATATTTAGCGGTCCTGATACCGGTGAAAAGTTTGGAAAATGGTTATTCTCTGAACAACATACGGGATTCATAGCACTGGCTCACAACTTCAAGGGTTACGATGGATATTTTCTCATGGAATATCTCATTGATCAATCATTGAGACCCAAAGTTATATATAATGGATCCAAATTGATGTACCTATACGTGGAAAAAGATCTTCATATCAATGTACTGGACAGTCTCAGCTTTCTACCAATGAAGTTGGCACTGTTACCAAAAACATTCGGTCTTGATGGTGAGAAAAAAGGATGGTTCCCACACTTTTTCAATAAACCAGCCAACCAGAATTATGAAGGACCCTATCCGGATGCCAAATATTACGGTGCTGATTATATGGGTGTGGCTGAACGAAAAGACTTCACGAAATGGCACGCGGCTCAAACAAATGCAGTTTTCATCTTCAAGAAAGAATTATCGGATTATTGTCGTAGTGATGTCAATATTTTGAGACAAGCTTGCATAAAATTCAGAACCCACATCATGGACGCGACTGGAAATATACAACCCGTAATTGACGAGTTTTCTGGCGATATGAAGTTCAAACTCGTTGGTGCCGTTGATCCATTCCAATACGTTACCATCGCATCGGTATGTATGGGGATATTCAGAACGAAGTTCGTCGACGAGGAATGGAGAGTGCGCCTAAGTACCGACGGGAAAACGTGGCTTCCAGCTAAATGCAAAGATGGAACTTTGTCGATTTTATACAAAGGTGAATGGGTTCAACAAACAAAACTTGAAGATGAACGCGACGTACAAATTCGAGAGAAAGAATTTCTCAAATCACAGATAGCTCGCGTCCCCAAGACATCATATAAAGATCAATACAGCAAAAGTTCGATTCAATGGCTGGAATGGATGATGTTCAAAGATAAAATCCACATAACTCACGCTTTGAACGGCCGTGAAAAGAAACTCGATGGTGCAAAGTACAGATTGGATGGATATTGTGAAGAGTTAAACACGGCATTCGAATTTCACGGATGTCAATTCCATGGATGTGAACTTTGTCTGAGTCACGATAGAGACGTAGTCAAGAATCCGATAACCAACCAGACACCTAATGAATTATACGGACTGACACAGAAAAAGAAGAAGTATATAGAAAGTCGAGGCCTGAAATATGTGTGCATTTGGGAACACGAGTTCGTCGCTGCCCAAAAGACTAATCCGGAGCTTCGTGATTTCATTACTAGTTTGGACATTGTTGAACGACTAGAGCCTAGAGACAGTTTCTTCGGCGGTAGAACGAATGCCACTAAATTACACTACAAAGCTGACGTTGGTGAGAAAATACACTATTTTGTCTTCACGTCGCTCTATCCAAATGTGCTCAAATACGCTCGATACCCGGTTGGACACCCGAAAATCATTTTGGGCGATGACATTACAGAACTTAAGGATTACTTCGGAATAGCTCAAGTCAAGATTTTACCACCTAATGGACTCTATCGCCCAGTATTACCGTATCGATCCAACGGTAAACTGAAGTTTCCACTGTGCAGGACTTGTGCTGATAATGAAAATCAACGACCTTGCACGTGTACGTGCCAACAGAGAGCTATGACTGGTGTTTGGTGTATTCCTGAACTGGAGACAGCTATCAAAGTAGGATACAAGATTCTCAAAATATATGAAATATACCATTGGACCGAAACGTCGGACTATGGACAACAAAATGGATTATTCACTGAATATATAAACACATTCTTAAAGTTCAAGCAGCAGGCTAGCGGTCCTCCGGATTGGATAAAATCTACCGAAGACATGGACAAATACATCACAGAGTATAAAGACAACGAAGGTATATTGCTGGACAGAGAAAGCATCGAAAGAAATCCAGGATTACGCCAAATATCAAAGCTGATGCTGAATTCATTTTGGGGAAAATGGGGTCAAAACCAGAATTTCAAACAGACCGAATATTTCCATGAATCGGAACAAGACAATCTATTCCAACTCATTTCAAATCCAATGAAACAAATGGAAAATTTTCATGTCATAACCGATGACATTCTTCAGATGGAGTGGACTTATCGAAATGACTGTGCGCCGTGTGGATCATCAAATAACATATATTTGGCCACGTTCACGACGTGTCACGCGAGATTAATGTTATATGAAGTTATTCATTCCTTCGACAGAAGAGTGTTATATTACGACATGGATAGTTGTGTATTCAGCAGCACCGAGGATCAAATTAATCCCCCACTGGGTGACTATTTGGGACAGTTGACTAGTGAGCTAGACCCGGATGAATACATCGAGGAATTTGTTTCTGGAGCACCCAAGAATTACGCCTATAGAACCAATAAAGCTAAAGAGACGTGTAAAGTTCGGGGTTTCTCTTTGAACTTTGAAAATTCACAGTTCATCAATATCAACACGATTAAAGATCTGTTAGAATCCAGAAGTACAGTGCCCATCACCACAACCAATCCTCGAAAAATATGCAGGTCCAAAGGAAAAAGAAAATTATAGAACAGATCTGAGGAGAAGCAGTACCGAGTTGTGTATACAAAACGCAGACGCCTGGATAACCTGGATACTCTGCCATATGGATATTGAACGAGGTACGTAATATATATTATATAATTTAATCGTCTATATTTGATCAAGGTTGTAATGAGAGTGTAAACATTCGATTGATGGCAGCTATCGGATTTTAGTAATGCGTGTTCAGACACGTTCGATGTTAGATAACATCGAGCGTGCCTGAACACGTATTACTATAATCCGATGGCAGTCATTGGTCAAATTTATCCACGGTGTCCATTTTTTCGATCTATAAAATGCTACCCAATCCAGTTCACATTTACAAATTCGTTAGTCCTATACTGTGTGTGAAACATTCTATACAGGTTAGTTATGAATTAGTTGTTTTTTCTATCATTGCATTTACCTCCAGTACAGTCATTACGCTCTTTATACTTATAATATTATATCGATCTTAAACCAAAAAACAAATATGTTTTTTTATTTTCTCAACGAAGAGTCACCATAATTCCAGATTATTCCAAATGACCATATTAATTCATTCTCTAATTCTGAAATATATTTCGATTTACTTGTAGAAATGTAATCCAAAATCACGCCTCTGTTAAGTATTTGTTCAATCGTGAACAGTGTACACGGTTCACGGAGAATGATATATCCGTGAGTTATTGTCACTTCTTCAAAACTTCTCTGATTGAAAACCCAGTCTCGGTATTCTACAAATCTCACAAAGTTATCTCCAATAAGTTCACGAATGTCATGTATTTTGTTTTTAGGAACGCCTCTAAATACCCAACGATTCGAAAACATTTGATTCAATATATCCTGTAAGAAATCAGTTTCAAATTCAGACCTCGCAATCAAAGATTTCAATCGCTGTACAGGAAAATATCCTTCATCTATATTCTTCAGTATTATTTTAATTTCTCTTATAAACCAATTGTGTAGTAGTTGTTTTTTTATTTCTGGATTTATAGTTGACATGTCAATTAGCTGATTGTATATTTTCTCCAGTATTTCTGAGGGTAGTATTCTCTCCATAATGAACTGACTCAATGACTCAATTTTCTTATTCTTATTGAGTATGCGAGGGAGGGCGGACCCCCCAGGGCGGGGCGGGGGCGGACCCCCAGGGCGGGGCGGGCGGACCCCCAGGGCGGGCGGACGGACCCACAGGGCGGGCGGGCGGACCCCCCAGTGCGGACCCCCAGGGCGGGCGGGTGGACCCCCAGGGCGGGCGGACCCCCCAGTGCGGACCCCCAGGGCGGGGCGGGCGGGCGGACCCCCCAGTACGGACCCCAGGGCGGGGCGGGCGGGCGGACCCCCCCCCCAGTGCGGACCCCCAGGGCGGGCGGACCCCCAGGGCGGGCGGACTCCTTTCGGACTTTGTACTCCCGATGTGTAACTGATAAGTAATGTTTGTTTTCTTATTTTCCAGGTTCAAATAAAAAATGAATGATCAAGCCGAGGTTGAAGGAAACCAACGGAAGGAAACCAACGAGGGAGCGTTCCGTCCACAATGTTTAGTCCCGCTAGGAAATGACATTTTCCTATTTGACGGTCGATTCCTGGGAAACTTGTATTTCCACATAAGAGAGTGCGGTGAAGGTTATGCAGGCCAAAAATTTCCGACAAAATCTGGAATAACATTAAATCTAAGGAGATTCAAAGAGTTGAAATCTTACCTATCAGATATACATCAAGAAGTGGTCAGTTACCGTACCGGGGAATCTGATGTATTCATGAGACGTCATATCGGTGGGAATTTCTTCATTACTATAAAGAGCGGCATCCCGCGTGTTGACATTCGCAGGTATTGGCTGCCTGAACATTCATATGATTTGTGTGCAACCAAATACAGAATATCTCTGACATTCGACCAATTTGAAGAACTAGCTGGAGCTATATTCGTCCTGTGTGCTAATATTCCTGAAATTGATCAGACTGTGCAGTGCTATTTGACCGACGATCACCAAAACCAGGAAGGATCTTTAAGATGTATGGAATGCTGCCCAAAAGGTGATAGAACATGTTTGATTAACCGGATGCAGACATTCATCTAAACATTACTCCTATGATGCTACGAATAACTAATGTCGTATGTTCTGCAGATTTGAACTGTTCTATTAATCTAAGGGATTTGACACTCGGCTGTTCGAACATTGAATACAATTCCAAAAAGTTTAGCGGAGTTGTATGGAAACATTCTAAATTCGGTGGATGTTGCCTCGTGTTTAGCACGGGTAAAATATGTGTTAACGGGCGTTCTGATAATGTCAAACAGACATGCGTTCGACTGCGTCGATACGCTCGACATATTCAAATATGTGGTTGGCGAGTGAGATTACATTCCATAAAAATTTTGACAATGTCTGCATTTTGTCAGTTAAATGGAAAACTTGACTTAAACGTTTTAGTGAAACTTATGGAATGTTCTTACGAATCAGAGCTGTTCCCTGCGGCAATGTTCCGACGTGAGAAAATACATTTTACATGCTTTCATAATGGAAAAATTGTGATTACAGGCATTAAAAGTGAAAAGCAGATGTTAAATATTGTATATCCTACTATATGTGAACTTGAATTACTTTCAGAATAAATATATATATGTATCGATTATCTTTTTTCATTCGGGGAGGGCTCACATACCTTTGTTTTTTGGCTTTTGACAAAAAAACAAAACAAAAAAACAATAGATTTTGTTTTGTTTTGGCAACAGACCTAATACCCCTCACCCGCCTCCCCCCACAGCCCCCTCAACCCAGTCATATATATATATATATATATATATATATATATATATATGTATTTTCCCAGTCATACATATGATAATATAAGAACGATAAATGATTGTATTTACAATATTTTATTTATATACATAATATAATTTAAAGAGTGTTTCTCTCGTTGTCGCTAATGAAGAGCGTTTACAGAATATATTTCAACATAAAATCCTTAATAATTAAATCATTATACATATAATTATTGGCACTGAAACGCCTCATTATATTTTCTAGACTGTATCCACACAGTTTATAGAATGCAAAGTATATGCAATAGGGACCGCATTTATTAGAACCCTGTAATCTGTAATCATTACACTCGTAACGAGGTCCATTCAATAACAACACATGTTTAAATCGTCCGTTGTAACACTCGGGTTTTAACCCCATCGGGTCGAAGAACTCTGATAGTTTATGTTCATGGAATATCATCAATGTCCAGTGGCGTCCAGGTTGGCTACTCTCGTCAGTGTTAACTATATACATCCGGGGATATTGGATATAAAGAGGTAATTTGTCTATGGGACAAACATCTATCTCATTATGGTTTGTGAAACTATTTATCGCCCTCATGAGTCCGCGTGTATTCATTATTCAATGCAAACTTTACGACTCTCGTCAACTTTGAGAGCGGCAGGAAATTTGGCATAAACAATTACCGTACAATTGTCTTTCAAAGCCGATGAGAATTTAATCTCAAGGCGTGTGTGACCTTTCTGAGGTATGACTCTATCGTGATTAATTCCTGGCGGGTTTATCCGATATATACAATAACCTTTCGCATAATCCTCATAAGTAATATGAACGGCTTTTCGTTTCACATCTTTTATTATCGTATTGTAAGCTTCTACATATTCCTTACTGGTAAAGTTCGGTTGTAGTGCTTGGGCGGGCATAGACTGCCCGTTGACGTAAAATCCGACGAAGTTGCATCCAAAAGTCGCAAAGTTGAACGGGTTCTTATCGCGTGAACCGCTTTCAGCCTTTGATGATACTAAGCCAATAATACAGCTACTAGGTACGTCTCCTTGAAATAGATTATCTTCTCCCAAACTGAATGCACCTTTTGACACTGTATACGTCTTTATAATAGATTTTGAAAAAGGATAACACGCATTCCTTTTCTTGAGTGACTCAGTATGACTGAGTAATACACCCGAGTTAACTTTCACAGTCGCTAGTCTCAAATTAGCTTCCTGTATTTTCAACTTGTATGTCTCAGTGGTTCCCGTATACATCAGTCTAAAAACATCTCTTGTCTGCCAGAATTTTAACGTGAGAGGGAGACCATTTAGTAGTAATTTGTCCTGTTGGAAGAAGTCAAGCTGAATTGATCCCATAATATCCATTATTTGACTAGTACGGGTTGTTTTGGACCTGTAATACAGGCCATAGTTCCCGCTTTTCGAATCTGCCAGGTCCATACCACCTGCCGTGTCCTTTTCGAACGCTTGTCCATGTAGCTGTTCCTTACGTTCAGTTTCTAAGAGTACATCGAAATATGCTTTGTATGGATAATTCGGACCGACTTGACTCACGGGAACTTGCTGTATATTCAAATCGACCTGCGAAAATATTGAATGTAGGGGTGCATTTATCAGACCCACATCGTCATTAACGGTTAGAGCCGAACCATCTTGCTTGGTTATTTTGAGTTTGAGAAGTAGCAATGTGCGTTTGAGGTCCATGTAGGTTGTGGCCATGGCGGGAATATTGAACTCCAAAGCTGCAGTGTCTGTCAGTTGATTCACGGGCCTGTAATTTATCCATTCTGCCGATTGTATTCCACTGTCAACCGCCGGCGATTCAAATAATGCCAATTTATCGGTATGGTACTCTCTATTCATTCATGATTTATCGAATATAGTTTTCACTTTCTTAGGATTATTAGCCAAACCGCTAGCTAACACTCTCTTATTGGTTTTTTTGGACGCCTTACGTGTGTGTGTCAACTTATTTTCTGCAACTTCGGCCTTAGCCATTTCAATCGCTTGCGCGACGGGCGTCACTACGTTAATATGTGGTTTTAGAACGTCTTCTTCACTATCACTATTTTGAGTTCTATCAATAAAGTAGCGACCCTCATTATCTGGCGTTAACTTCCCATTAATCATGTCCCTGAAATGTTTTCTCCACTTTTCAATATCGGTTGGAATATACGTGATCGACATGTTTCTTCAAATGTAGTGTACAGGTCACTCTTTTTTCTGCATTTGTTTTAGAAAGTTTATCGCCTCTTATAAAAATCCTGAGACGCTGAAGTTTATCCTGCCTTACGTTTATGTAGAATGAGTCCTCAAAACTCCGCCAATCACCCGTATCACGTGTGTCTCTCTTTATAACCCTGAGGATGGGGGATGATGTGTCACAAGCTATTGATTCTCCACATATGTCCGAGCAAATATATAATAAATCCGTGTCTATATGATCAGTTATATTTATGTCTTTCAAACAACATAACCACGTTCCTTCCAATATTAATACACCAGGTAACTCTATTGTGAAGTCGAGAGGACGATTATCTGGATATTTATCAATGGAATCGTCGCTAGTCAGGTACAGATAATAATTATCCATATGACTAGTTTCTAATTTTTTTCAAAAGAGAATCAATATTCATCTCTTCTCTTATAGTTTTATCAACATCACTGAATATATACTTGAAGTCAGACCACTGGTTATACGGAATACTTATACTCGTCAGAGTGTTATTCACAGCTCGCCTAATGTCTGTATAAATGTGCCCTTGATTATTACAGACTGTTACCGTAATGTTAGAGGGTATTGCCCACTTTTTCACGAACCCACAGGGTTGTTGTTCGTAATCATGGGGGTGTGACTCATTCGTATGACGTAATTCATAGTCCACCGGCTCACGCGGTATCTTCTTTAGAACTAAAATAAATGGTAGTGACAGAGTTATTGCCATAATAGTAATTCCTATCCATTTAAGGAGATTCATATGTAGACGACCGCGTTCTGTTTGAAACATATTCGTCAAGGTACCTGTTATATTATCCATGATTGTAATGGTTCCCGTGGATACCTTACTCTTATTAATTTTGATATCTGGCGACATCGGACTCTAAAATCCATGAATTAAATTTGTCAGGCCATGAATGCCAGTGCACCATGACTTCAGTTTGACCCTTTCGTTTCCTCTTTTTGACAATTTTATCTATTCTGTAAACTGTATCGTCATCAATGCGCACCCTTTGAAGTTCTGACTCGTAGAAAGCGCCCTCAATGGCTTCATCCAAGAAATCTGTCAATGTATACACGGGTATGTTCTGCCTGTAAAACTTCTTAGTCACTTTGAACAACTCTCCAGTCCATTTATGAGAATATTCTCGGTCAAAAACTGCTTTGGTGTGTGATATTCTAACGATATCATTTACATTGTATTTGAACTTTTTCTTAAATTTACTTTTAACACCTCCCTTCTGTCTTATTAACCACTGATCAAGGCGAGACTCATCTTCATTCTCAACAGTTATTGAGTCAGGGGTGGTACCCAAAGAACGATGTATGGTATGGTTATAACTTTTCACAATATCTTGTAGAATGTCGATATATCTAGCATTATTATGCTTTATCATATAACGTGAAATCTTCTGCTTTATAGTTTTTATGGCCCGTTCCGAATAATTGGCTTTCATTTCGTTTTGCGTAAAAATTTGAGATATATGAAGACCCTTAAGGTAACTTTTGACCCGTTTGTTTGTGAATTCCGAACCACGGTCCGTTCGGAGGAGGCGAGGGGTTCTTCCACCTTCAAATATATGTTTCATAGCATTGATCACATTAATTGCAGTTTTTCTCTTTATAGCTTCGCACCATAGCTTCCTAGAAAAATGTCAATCATTATTAACACGTACGTGTAATTGTCGTTGTCTTTGGAAACATCATTCATATCCATGAGGTCTCCATCCCATTGACTGTCAGAAGCGTTTACAATAACACGAGACCTCAGGAATTTTCGTCTAACACTTTTTGTTAGGGAATAACTTTCATGATTTTGTAGCCACGCCACAATCTCGCGCTTGGAAATGATGTGCTTATTTTCAGATTTTACAGTCTGATGCAACTTTGTAGCTCCTGAGTACGATGCAGGATGACCCGGATTAAAATAAATAAAACTCAAATAATCTTTCCAATCGGCCATATTGTTCACAACGATATCCACCGTTTCTTCTTTATCTTAGTCAGCCTACCGGCGATTATACCTGGAGGTCTAGATATTTCACGCTTAATCTCTCTTATTTTCTTTTTTCTTTGTTTAGTGTGTGTCTTTTTCGATGTATTATTAGATGTGTTAACTCCTGATTTTCGAATGCCTCCTGCGGTTCAGTCGCTTGAACTGTATTAACAATCTAATTATTCATCGGGTCCCTTTCTTTATTCATTTCGTCAGAATGGCTACTATTGTTTGCCGAGATGTCGCTGTGTTCAATATTAGGCTCCGATGAAACTTTTTTGTGTTCACTTTTTTCTGTGTACATCATATATCTTTCATACGGGATCAAAACAGTTTTCTTCACAGACTCCATCACAAAAACTGTTTCAATTTAGGTTCAACGATGTTCAACATCAACGCAATGGCGGGTGAGTGATTATTCACACTTTTTCTTTTCCTCAACAAGCTCACAGATTTATCACCCAAGAATATATAAAATGATTTATATTGCCGTAATTTAGCTTTTTGTTGAACTGTAACTGTTAAAATTTCATGTAGTAAATTGACCGTAATTTCAACCAGAACTTTCAACTGATTATTAGTTATCGATGTCAATAATGTGTTTCGTTGAGATCTTGATTGGGTTGATGTCAATATTCTGACAAAATTCAACTCCTTACGTAATAATCGACTCATTTTATCGTCGCGACTCAGCTCCGATACTGCCCCTTCTTATTACGTAGTAGGTACGTAAATTATAGGGTCTTGGTTGGGAAATACGTCTGTTCGTAGTCTGTATTTATCCTCAGTGTGAGGGGCCATATCTATTATAAGATACGCAAATGGTTTCTTCATACAATCCTTTTATGCATCAATGAGTACTTTAGATTTACCGGGATACAATTGTCTACCCAATGTGGAAATTTGTGATCCATCCCTCAAATTTTTGAATAAAATTAGATACCACGTGTTTAAGGCTATAGTTCTCGACGCCTTGCCTTGTGCGTATAAATTTTGTGAAATAAATAGCACCGAAAGACAGCGATGATGAGTTTGCTGCGTAAATAGTAATTCAATCTCTTTTTGGTCAATAATACGATGCATCAAGTCGTCTAATATTAACATATTATGTTTACCATCAGCAAATTCTTCGATTTCTGTTTGGGTAGATAATCCTTGATGCATGACCAAATTTTCGATTGATGATTCAATTTCATCATAGAAATTTTGATAAATACCGTAACAGTTCATTATTTTCTTAGGTGGATCTCTAGAATACATTCCACTAAGATTTTGTAGGAATCTGTAGACCCATCTCGTTTTACCAGAACCAGTTGGTCCATTGATGCAAATACTAGAACAAGGTTCAAATGGTATGGCGCTATGGTTAGTTGGCCCCATTTTTTTCACTGTGTCCTATTTATTAGTAGCTATACAGTTCTTATATACATCATAAGTAAACATTTGTTATGGAAGGCGTGTGTAGAGCAGCTTTATATGGGTCGAAAGCGTGGTCTGATAAGGTTGATGGAAGAGAATGTGTAGGTTGAAGAGGCTATGGCCGGAACGAATATCTTCGGTGAAGATACAGAGGACCATTCTAATGTTCAGAGACACATAAAAAAATGGTGTAAACGAATTACCAGGATGACACTGCAACCTGTAATATTATAAAAACCTACAGTTCTTATAACATCATTGGTGCGGGTAAGTGATGTGAAGGTGGTTGGTGGATGTTGTGGTGGGGCGGGCGGGTATTATCACGTTGGTCTGTGATTGAGTGAACAAAATCTCTTTTCAAAGATAGAACCACGATAGAACCCAGGGAGATATTATTTTGAAAATTATATTATACATATATTTATTAATGATAACATAAACAAAAACAATATAACATTATACAATTCAATCAACAGCGTTACTAAATCTACCAGTCACAGTCAGACATTTCTTCTGATGAATATGCACTATCCATCAGATATCCATATTCGGCATCCAACTCCAGTTCACGGTCCCAATCTTCGGGACGTTCGCAATAACAGTCTGTGCTTGACTCGGAATCAGACCACGACGAATGGGAACTGGTGGTCCAATAGTCCGCCTCCACGTCCCGATAAGAACTGTCTGAGGATACTGACCACTGGTCAGAGTCTCTGTCATCAGGGCCATTGTCTTCAACTTGATTGATATCCAAAATGGGTACAGCCTCACCAGTATTGTTCTCATGTATATCCAACATGGGTACAGCCTCACCAGTATTGTTCTCATGTATATCCAACATGGGTACAGCCTCACCAGTATTGTTCTCATGTTCAGACTCGTGTTGATCACTTAGACATGGACACACCGAGGTTAGGCCTAAACATAAATATTTGAATATAGTTTCCAGCAGCATTTTTGTAGGTTGTCGATAGTATGACTTATATGTTATGAAAATATATATATTTTTTCGCGAATAAATACCTAAAATCAACTGTGAACAGCTGCACATCTACAATTGGTATAAAACTATTTCTAAACATCGAACGTGTCTGAACACTGGCATTTTCGGGAATAATTACCTAAAAAATCTAATGTGAACAGCTACACACATGCAATTGGTATAGAGCTATTTCTAAACATTGATTAATAAAATTAGCAGGGGTTTCATACGCGAGCGAGAGCTAATATCAAACGAGTCGAAACACTCATAGCTGACAAATGATACAATAGCAGTCATATAATGTTGCCTCATCGGTGCTAACTATGTTCTTGAGTTATGGTATACAAATATCTATGAGCGTAAGTATGAATAGGTCGATAAGTGGTTATTAAGTAATGTTGTTATAACAACAACACAAAGGCTACTTCTATTATTGAGTATCTTATCACCTGTACGTATTATGTATGCATATTTTTTGATAACTAATTATCGCGTTAATGCTAACAATGACAGTTTATCAACCTTACGTGATCATAACCCGTTAAACAACTAATGATATTCAGACAAGCTATCGATAATTTAATTGAACGAGTCGAAACACACATAGCTGTCAACAGATATAATGGCAGTGATTTGGTAAATTTATCCAAGGTGTGACTCTTTTCGAACTATACAGTGTTACCCCAATGCCGCGTGTGATTATGTGTGTGTACATAATTGAAAATTTGTTCCATAGAATATGTCAGTTCATTCGGGGTAGTAATTTGGCATCACACTCTTCGTCCGCTCGTGATTCAAAATAGTACAACATCTCAATACTTCCAATAATTCGCGATAATGCACACGTGTCATATACTCAATAACTTCATCGGGATAGAGAAGTAAAGAATAAACGCTCTTTATTATTTATGTAAGAGTAATGGTGTCAAATTATTTCAGGTATTGTGGAGACAATTATATGAGTATGGACTGCGTCTGATGATAAACACTGGAATGTATGCATTCATACCGATGGTGACAATGACCGAAATTACCGTGACTCGGACCTGTCCATACACATATAATTGGTATAAAGCTATTTCTAAACATCGATTAATAAAATTAACAGAGTTTCATGAAAAATATTTAAAATTTGTTTGAACAAAAATAGGTTGTACCTAAAATATTACACGCAAATAATTTATAAACATTCGACATTTAATAGTCGGCCGATATTTGGGTAAGAGACCGAAAACTCATTATAAATTTTTGAGATTTTTTAAAACTTTTGAAAATTTTGGAAAAAAAATTGGGTTTTGAATTTTTTATTTTTTTTTGGAATATTTTAGTACAAACAATTTTACCCCCAAAAAATCTATTTTTAGATGTGAAGTCAACGAGCCACACATACTACTACTACTATTGTTTTAATTTGTTCTGATATACAGATTAAAATATTAGGAAACATACTTCTCCATGACCATCACTATATAGGCTTGAATATATCGATCAAGTGATACAAATGTTCGATTCAACCTGCTTCCTCTGCCAATAGGGGACTATTTATTGTTCTCCAATGGTGCTAGTGATATTTACCAAGGTACCATGGTACTACCATGGTACCTCCATAGTACCATGGAACTGTACCAGGGTACTCTACCATGTTACAGTCGATATACCCTTGTAAAATATCTTGTGTCATATTATACTAGTTTATTCTACTATATATGCTATGTAGACCAAGTCTTCTCTCTATATGTAGACCAAGTCATAACAGATTGGGCTATCGGTTGGGTTGATGCTGTTTTGGACATCGGAGTCCCGTCCAGTCACTCTTCTACATTGTATACAGATGGATGTCTTTCACACACAAAAAGGTCGATCTTCAGGGAATTGCTGTTTACCAAAACTGTGCTTCCACCTTGATGTGCTGAAGTTATGGACATTACTTCAGCAAATTAGTGAAAATTACCATATTATTGCGAAATAACCATGACATGTATTCTGTATTTTCTTAACCGGTACGTATGATTCACCCCTCTCTGTTAACTGGTATTCATGACTCATGGAGGATATACCGGGTTATACCCTCCTGCATGCTCTCTGTCAAACATACTTGCGGTAGCAGAGGACAAGATTGGTTTCTTACTGCGACCACGAATAGCTTGTATGCGTCCTTGCTACGTCAACGGGACGCTCACGTCGCTGGCTTTTCGCTGCCACGGCGACAGTACTGCGCCCTGGTCATGCAGAACGCCGAACCCATGCGCTTGTTTTGTGCATGCACAAAATAAGCGCGGCCCTCTGGCACTCAGTGACGAACATGGGGACCCTCTCCCGTCCTTGCCAGTGTCAACTGCGTCACCAATCGGTTCTTGGATACCTTAATGCGTTTAGCTTGGCGCTTTGGTAATTTGGTTTAATTGATATACTGTATTATACTTTTCAACGCAACGTAATACAGCACAGCTGGACACAGGGTTGTGAATAATGCATCCTCCCATTGCTATACGGCGACGAAGTTCGCACTGCACGCTGTGGCTGAAGGTGTTCGAAACGAGCTGAGAAACCTGAAAACTCACATACGTTCAACGGTAAGTTACCATACGGGTCACGTTATAGTAGTATACATACGGTAGGTCGGTTTAGATTGAAAACGTCCAGCATCGACCACCAAGCAGTAACATGCCATATTATTCCATAAGGTGTGGTGGGAGATCGATGCTGATTCAATTCAATTCAAATCAATTTATGGTATAACTCAACGTCGTATATTGGCATACAGAGTAATAGAATTAAAGGTACTCAATCCGATCCGACGGTCCCCATATAATCGAGTTACAACAACAATATTTCTTCAAAATACGCTTTAGTTATCAGAATCGATTAATTACGACAAAATAATGTTAAACACTGTGAACTATGGTATAAAAATTCCAAAAACGTGTTATTTATCAACACATTGTTCAACGAAATGTGGCCGTATTATCACTTGAGTATCACGAAATTTGGCCGTATTACCACTTGATTTTAGAGTTATCCATCTTCATCCGCAATTTTGTCCGAGACCGTCAAAAATTGATATCAGATCACTCTGAGGTTTGATGGGTGGGTTCTTCGACTCGAATAAGATATTTTGTTTTTACCCCGAAGCCAAAGAAATAGTAATTTCGGAGCGTTAATTCGGATTATGCATCTTTAATACAATTCAAATAATCTAAATTATTGCATTGCACATGCGTGGTGTGCATCTAGAGATATAGGTATAGAGTCTTTGACCAAATATATATTCATGTGTGTGTTTAATAATGATATGAGTACGACAAAGATAGTAATTTAATCATGTAATTTTTAGTTTGAAATCGGGGGGGGGGGATGTCAGATAAAAAAAACAAGTAATGGTGGGTGTGATGAATTATGAGCCTCAGGAGTTGGACCTTATGTTTTGGGCTTTTTTAAATATACAACGCGACGTCTATGTGGAATTCATATTCAAAAGGTCTATATATGGAAAGCACCTCCAGAACTTTGACCAGTATAGCACTGACTGCGCGGAACGGGACTGGATTGATCCAATATGGCCGCGACTTAGAAATAAGGCTTATTGATTGCGTCTCCATAATATGACTGTATGACATTTATTATACGAGCTACTATATGCGTGATGTTGATAACTATCGTTGATAATATCAGCTAGGTGAATATATGTTTGTGTTTCAGTCAATTTGCCCCGGTTACGTGGAGACTACTTTCCATGAGAGAAAATACGACAAAGAGAAGGCAAAGCTTGTTTACGGTAGATTTAAGGTAATACCATATAATATACTTTTGGTATACGTGGTCGTTTATAGTGTCTTCCAATTAATTATAATGCTTTGCTTAAAGTTATGTGAAACACTCCAGCAGGGTGATCAAATAGAAATGTTGAATAATCTTCCTCAACGTTGTTATATTTTACATCTATTATATCTAAATTGACAACACACACCGTCATTACTATATATTAATGAAATGCAGTGACTCTCGGTGGCGAAATCAGTTTCGTAAATTTATAGCCGATAGTTGCGTCCCGAATCTAGAAGTAAATATTTACATTTGATCATAGTTCGGACAATGTTTTCTTTGGAATGGTACGGTCGATTTGCTTCAGATTTTCGGCTATGTTAGTAGAATGGTACATTCCCACAAGTTGGCATAGCGCCTGAATACTAACTTACCAGTTTCACGTACCCGAACAAGTTCATAATATGTCTTTAAAGGGGGACTGTACTCAAATTTCCATTATTCAAGGGATTTGTTTAGCATGAAGTAATAAGTACATTACCAATATGCCAAGTGTGAATACCAATGGAAAGTGACATCGGTCTGGAATAAAACATATGATATGTTAGTGTTAGTCGACCAACATTTGCCAACTTTTCTCTGAGTACGACACGACTGGGAAAAAAAACATATTTTACGGATGGTAACACAACCGGAATGCAATGAATAGAATGCTCGTCGTCGAGATATTCTCGCACAATTTTGAGGCAAATGTATTTAATTAAATGTTACATTATATGCATACTTGTCACAGAAATTTACTAATTTTAGTCTATAGTCAGCGGGTGTCTTAATTGGGTTGATGCCCGGTCTCGACATATTAGCATACATCCTTGACTCAAATTAATTTATTTGTTTCATATTTACCGTTGAATATATTAGAAGGCGTCTTATTTATTGTTAGATTTAGGAACAGTCCCCCTTTAATTAACTGACTTTATAACTAATTACATTTTCTCGAGTTTTTAAGAAGTTATTTGTAATTGGATAATTTCCCAATTACACATACTTAGCAGTGATTAATTATTAGTCAAATAGACATGTAATTATATTAATTATTTTCAAGTTGGAATGACTTACCTCCCTTTCGTTCCTGACTGTAATTAATTATGCTCAAGTTAATCGGACATGGCTCATTCGAGTTTCCAAATTTTGTCTACGTAATTTTGAAGGAGGTATACGATAAGGTTGAAAAATACACGAAATATTGATATACCGTATATGGGATGCGGACCGGACCAGTGATGGTCAAGTCCAGTGAAGAGGCGGTCCAGTCCGGTCCGGTCCAGCTCTCGGTGGTCCGGTATTCTTGCTTGGACCGGCCCAGACTTGTCCGGCCCGGTCCAAATTCGACCATCCAATCATAAAATACCTTAAATGGAGGGAAATGTGTTAAATCTTACTTTGCTATACGCGTTTGTGTTATAGAAAGCGTCGAGTTACTGCCGGGCAAGCTTGTATTAAACTCTAGCTGGACATCATATATAATACATTGTATATTCACATCGTGGAAATGTGTAGTGAATTTTCTTATCTCCATCTTCAGACACGTTAGAAGTTAGAGAACGAATAAATGTGCTTAAAGCTTATGACTGTGACTCACTGTATAGAGTATGCCTGTATATTTCACCTTCTGCTGTCCCCCACATGCTATGATTGGGTTGAGTGCAAATGTTCCAATTCTTTCAGCACTCATAACGTTTTGTTCTTAGCATTGTCAACTGGCATATTCCAGATAGATTGGTCAATTTCCGATATGTATTTACTCGACCTATTTTGATAACGGGAAAAAGTCAAAAGCGAATATTGTTAGGTGCACGTATTTTGGAGCGTAAACCGCCATGTGGCTTTAATCTTCCACAATTGCTCTATACTCGGTTAGCACTATAGAATTCCAAAATCACAACGACAACAAGAATAAATATGTGGTGGCAATGGAATTCCACGCTTTTCAGTTTTCCAAGAAGTGATATCTTGAACATCTATTTCGATATTATTCCAGTGCTTGGAGCCAGCAGATATGGCAGCCGCAGTGATTTACGCATTAGAAGCGCCCCCTCATGTACAGGTTAGTTGCATATAGTGTATACTATTATATTTACATAGCTTGTGTGTGTTACACTAAATCCTGTTCGGTAATTGGTCAACTGTCAATTGGGTCATGCTTTTTATAATAAAACACACCATAACACGAACCGACGTCATATCTGGTTGATGTAGATTACTAAATTCGGTAGATATAATAACTGGGCGTGTTCTAAGTGCGCTGCCATAGACTAATTGGTCGTTAATTAACAGGTAGAATAGACTAACTTACAGTAATGCATGGTATACAATATCAAAACTGCAGACCGATTTCAGAAGAAAAACAGCAACTGAGTTCATAGAAATTAATAAGGGAAAAAAGCTATATAAATATAAGAAATGAAGGTAGTTTGATGTGTTTTATATTGAGGGGTATGTCGCTGTGGCCGTTTGCAACACATAGGAAAATAAGCAAATGTTGGTCTAAAAACAACAAATTTCCCACTAATAAATTGTTGTAAGATCTAACTATGAGAACAATTTCAAATGATAGTTGTTGTAAAAAATTTAAACTATAATGTTATGCGAGGTATGAAATTTCCAACTGTTGAATATTTTGACACCTCCCCCAACCAACAAAAACACCCCTGTTCATGGATTTACAAATGCGTCCGCCCCATTGTACCACACCAAACTCGCAAGTTTTAGTAATTCCATTTGCACCACACCCCTTGTGCTTTGAGTTTGCCTAACTGTTCCCCAACAGGCCTAGAAGTTAGCCTATTCTAAATAGATCATTAGCCAGGGTGACGAACAATGCAATCTGGGCCGACGGGGCGTGAGTCCACAATTTACTTTGGCATTATACACACTGCAGTCCACACCCCTCATGCATATGATCGCCACCAAACTGCATATGGAATTTCGGGGTGACCTCTAGATGGGAATCATCGATATATTTCCCGAAATTCGTTTAAAAAACATGGCCGCCAGCAGCCATCTTGGATTTCACATTGATTTAATCGGCACACCCTGCAGCCCACATTTATTGGATAATTATTTTGAAAATTTACGGGCATATTTAAGATCACCTCTAGATGGGAGCTAACAACTTTTAAAGATTTTCTATTTAAACATGGCCGCCTCTTTGCATGACTAATTCCTATGGCACATGCACCATGAGGTCAACACTCCTTTCTGATCGTCAGCAAACTTCATATAGATCTTCATGGTGACCAATATATTGGATGTATCGATTTTTTTCAGAATTGTACTTAAAACATGACCATCAGCGATTATCTGGGATTTTGGTCTTTCAATTACTAAATCCTTTGACACACCGTACAGGTCACACCCCTCACCCGATGGTCGCCAAACGTCATACGGTAATTCGGGTTGGTTACAAGATGAGAGCCATCATTTAGTGGCCATCTTGGGTTTCACATTTGTATTCATCGGCACACCCTGCAGCCCACATTTATTGGAGAAATGTTTTCAAATATGTGCATGCATGTTTAGGATCACTTCCAGATTTGGGCTATCGAAATTGAACGGGTTTAATTCAACCAAAAACATCGCGGTCGGCAGCCATCTTGGGTTTTACTCTGTGTATCACTAAATACTGCGACATACCCTACTGCCAATATTTGTCATCCATTTGATCCCAAAGTTGAGATGGCTTTATATTTTACCTCTGGTATTACTTAAGTCAAACATACATGTATCAAATATCCGCATTCCTTGTTGCTCCAATGACAATTTGACTGAATGCCTGAATGAATGAATAAATGCTTTATTCTGAGCCATTTTTATATGGGACATAAGAAATTTATCCCATCTCGTATTTCACATTTCTCAAGCTTACTATCATAAAAAAAACATTTGGAGTATATTGTTATGTTTTTCAAAGCAAATTTGTCGAAACAATTACCAGTATATCATTTAGGACATCAAGCGTATCATTTATTTTGTTCGGCTATTTGTTTATCAAACAGGTCCACGATATGGTGATAAGACCGACGGACATGCCTCTGTGAACTGGAGAATTAAGATGCAGTTGGGACATTATGGCGATCAGTTCCTGATGAAGACTTTTAATAAAGCTCGAATCCTAAATCTAAAAAATCTTGATTGATTAAGGATATATAGGATCTACAACGAGTCCCCAGTTTATAGCGGAATTTACAAAACGAGTCCAGTAACTTAGGTCTGGACCGAGCCTTTGGCGAGGACCAAACCTAATTACTGGACGAGTTTTGTAATTTCCGCTATAAACTGGGGACGAGTTGTAGATTCTATTTATTACATGATCCAAAACATCGACAAAACATACTTAAATCAAAAAATGGGACGCGAAACTAACATCGTCTTCTATAAGGCATGCGATGACGTTTCACGTAACTATTCCTTGTTTGTCCGCGTAAAGAAATAGTCCCATATAAATAAAGACTCTTTGGCGCATTTAATGGCGTATATTTAATGACATAACTTTTCAAACTCTTCATTCATGATAGTTTGTTGGAAACGTATTGGAATCCATAGTATTTTGAGACGTAGCGTACGGAATATTAACAGACGAAAAACCGGAAGTCAAAGGTCACCTGGCACTATTTCCTGTTATTAAACGAACGTTTAATATCACAATTTATAGAATGGGTTTATTGAATGGAATAAGGGTAGGATCATGTAATAAATATCGTTCTCCAATGATGCTGGCCATGACCTCGGAATATATGAGTTTGTTCCCATATCTGGTGGCAACGAACAATCTGTTTGAACCCAACGCCACGTTCAAACCACCATGTCCTTTGTCACTATGACAACGGGGTTGAAGCGAAGTGCGCGAAACATCGAGGTGTACAGGATCAGGAACCTACGTCACTAATGTATCTCATATCTGGAACTCGTGCATTGGTTGGGCTAGATATTTTTTGGAGGAATTATATTGTACTTCCAAGTGAAATGAGTTATGTGCATTTTACGATCAGCTATGTTAAAGACATATTAAGGACTTGTTCGGGTGCGTGAAGCTGATGAGTTATAGTATTCAGGCGCAATGTCAATTGGAGGAATGTAGCATTTTAGTAACATCGCCGAAAATCTCAAACAAATAGACCGCACCACTTTATAGAAAACAACGTCTGAACTATACGCTCAATTGTAAATATTTACTTCTCGAATCGGGACGCAACTATCTGCGATAAACTAAACAAAAATGATTTCGCCATCAACAGTCACTGCATTTAATTAATATATAAGAATGGTGGCGTGTGTTGTCAATTGGATATAATATTAGTAAAAAATAACTACGTTGGGCAAGATTATTGTCCATTTGTATTTGATCACCCTACCTAGTGTTTCACATCAATTTAAATGGTTGAGGTGTGTTTGGTGTTCAAAATCGGGGCACAATCGATACCTATCGTGATTTTCTTGTAAATTTCTCAGTTATAAATATGAGTTTTTAACGTTTACGGATTTTGGAATGTGCAATGTGAAGTTCCATAGCTCGTGCACTAGTTTAGCCCGTCCAAAAAGCACAATGATTATATATGTTTTAAACATATTTAAAATCGAATCCGCTTTGGGTTAGATACTAATAGTGACTTGCTCTAGCATGTTTGACGTCAGACCCATTGCAATTGGTCGGCTAATAAATTATTCTTATTGGTGTTGAATAATTAATGTGAAAATCCGATGACAACCACACTAAACGGGTCCGTGAAGTTAGCACAACATTCGTTCAACATTCGTGTGAAGTTGGCACAAAATTCAACATTCAACATTCGTTCAACATTCGATTTTTGTTGTACATAAGTGTTTTTTTTAACGTGAATGGATTAAGTGGATCGTATATATAGCACTCCTATCAAAATTAGAGTATTCGATACTTCGATGCTCATTTTTGAGCAATTTTAACATTCGATTTTTCTTGTACATAAATTGTTTTAACGTGAATGGATTTAGTGGGTCGTATATATAGCACTCCTATCAAAATGAGTATTCGATACTTCGATGCTCATTTTTTAGCAATTTTAACATTCGATTTTTCTTTTACATAAATTGTTCTTTCTGTTCAACATTCGCCAGCGAAAACACACATGCTAGGCGTGGGCCCTATGGAGAATTAAAGTACCATCAGGGTAAATCCCTGCATATATGGGCCCGATCCGATCATGCGTATATGATGTGCCCCTCTCTCTCCCCCGGAATTGAAATTGCTCAAAAATGAGCGTCGAAGTATCCAATACTCATTATGATAGGAGTGCTATATATACGACCCACTAAATCCATTCAAGTTAAAAACAATTTATGTACAAGAAAAATCGAATGTTAAAATTGCTCAAAAATGAGCATCGAAGTATCGAATACTCTAATTTTGATAGGGGTGCTATATATACCACCCACTTAATCCATTCACGTTGAAAAATCTTATGTACAAGAAAAATCGAATGTTGAATGTTGAATGTTGTGCCAACTTCACACGAATGTTGAACGAATGTTGAATGTTGAATGTTGTGCTAACTTCACGGACCCCAAACTTGATGATGTATGTCCATTGTTGTGGGGGACAAAATCGTTATATCTGACATGAAAAAGGGATATATACAATGAGAGTTGATACTGGATGAGTGTCTGTATATATACACCTCATCTGTAGAGAGTGAACCACTTTGTGTGGGCTCAGAATTGACATCCATATATATGTATAAGCAAATCTGACTTATATTATGTAGACATCTCCGTGGTTCTGGGGTCGTCGGAGTCCGTGATTGGAGTCGAGGTAGAGATTATGGTCGTGGTTGGGTCACAAAATTGAACCATGAAATCGGAGAAGAGTCGGAGTAATTTCTTAAAGTTTCTGGGCCAGTAATCAAAATATGGCGATTGTTGTGGTAAGTGCCATGCATTGAGCTAATCATATCACCCATCCATTGCATGTACCCACTTTTCTGTCGATATAGTTATCTTTATTCGCTAAAAACTTTAAAAAAAAACTTTATATAGAGTCTGAACCTGATCAAAAAAGAGCCGGTGTCAAAATCGGTTAGATCGAAAACTGCAGGAATCCTCGAACCCCAGTGTGCATGCAATGCCACGAATGTACCCCCATGTTGCCGGAGACAACTTATATTTATATGTGATAAATGCAAACAACGATTTCGGATATACGCTCCATGGGCGGTTATGACCACACCCACCATGCACTGTGGGTGTCGCACTGAACATTTTAAAATCTGTGTCCAGCCATAAATTGTTTACAAATTCAATAAATACTTTTGAATGGATAACCTTCACGTAAATCCGATAGAGAAAGACACGATTCACCCTCCGTTATAAATAATTCAATGCATTAATGGGAACAACGAGGGGGCAAATGGAAAGGATGTAGCTGTTTTGTGACTATTCAAGACAAGGAACAATAAAAATCATTGCTTGCTGTTCAGCGATCCTGACACCCAACGACAATGACGAGATAACATCGATACGGATGTGATTTTCTTTGCCAGCAAGACTGTGATCGATGTGGAACAAATTTTCAATAAGTATGTCCATTCTGCTTATATATGTCACCGTCTGAGAAATATACGGGTTATTAAAGGTAGTCAATCATATGTTAATGATATATTACATTCTATTTTGGCAGCTACGAGCATATGCTATATCTTTTTCAAACAAGCTGATGCCTCATTTGTTCCAAACTGACAGTTGCTTGCTCTAACATTATGACCAATTTTTTCAGTCAAAGGATTCTCCTTGATGTATGGACTTAAGTATACCACGAACCTCCGACTGGCAACTTTGATCAGAATGTTATAGAAAACTACTGAGTGTTTCCGAACAAATGTACTATCAACTTGTTTTAAAAATAATCTAGCATACTCTCGTAACAGTCAAAATGCTATGTTTTGTTTCAATTCCTCATATATTATATTGATGTACGTTTGCACAATCTGAATGCGTGGAACTCACCAACCTCGAAATCACGTGAATATGGTCTCATTCAGGTCGAGTTGAGGATTCATTGTTTCTTCATCTTTGTAATACAAGAAAACCATAATCAGAAATGGTAACGCCCTCAAGATCATATTATTAGCCATAAATATAAATTATAATATAAAATATATTGGTTACATGAATGCACTGCCTCAGAATTCCGTTAAAACAACTAATCATTCAAATTATTACAAAAAACTACGGCTTATTACTGCAGGTTTCTCATTCACCACACCAGAAAGCTCTTAAATGCGGATCAAAAATTGGAGGCATTGTGTTCCCGCCAAGTACATGGCCCAGCCATTGTTCATACCTAAACATCGAAAGCAATTAACGCGGTCATAATAGTTACATACTGCAACTATAAGACATCCAGCGAATACACACCCGACGAAAACCCGAAATGTGTTGTCCTGCGAGAAATCCCATCGGTATAGCTCAATCTGACACGGCCAGATTAGCCTTCCTATCATTACTTATAGCCTAAAACAATAAAGCTTCTCAAATCATCGGCATAGTCAACAGAACTTTCACGAACTTGGACATCGACACTTTCTAATCGCTCTACATAAGCATGGTCAGACCTATCATCGAATACTGTAACTCTGCAATGGAGCCCACATCACAAATATCAAAGGATTGTGTTAGAGAAATACAAAGAAAAGCAACGAAACTAGAAGTTCGTCAAACCAAAACTCTATATGCTACCGAGACCAAATGATAAGACTCAATCTGATGTCTTTAAAATATCGAATATTTAGAGGAGATCTAATCGAGGTATATAAACTGTTGAATGGTCATTACAATACCAATGCCTGTGACCTATTAGAAAGACATTCATCAGGAAGAACAAGAGGACATAATAAAAAGCTACAGATGCCCATTGTTAACAAGGCCATAGGGAAAATATTTCTTCACGCAGAGGGTGGTAAATAGCTGGGACTCTCTGCCAGACTTCGCTGTTGAGGCTCCAACACTCGATCAATTCAAAATATACATAGACTCATTCTGCTATTATATAAAATACGAGTTCGACGACAAGTAATATGTTCAAGTGAATCACAAGTAAATATCGAATGACGATACATATATTTGTAAACAAGCATTGCAAATAATGTTATTGGGACGAAAAGTCGCAAGACTTGTTCCGTATTATGATGATGATTATGATTATGATATGATTGAGAGAATAAACCACTATTATGATGATCGTGTCGTTATTTGTTTAAAATACGTATCAATTGACATATACGCACCCGTTCCCTAATTAAAATCAACATATTTCGACAATTTTGTTGAACTGTCTTATTATATGAACATTTCCCACAAATGAATATAAATCCTTCACATGTATTATATTTTCGTCATATACCCTGTCGTCCGCGAATTCGGGGACCTCCGCAAATAGACGTCCGCAAAGGGCGACCTACTGCGAATTGTTACAACCGGAAAAACCCATTATCTATTTATAAAATGTCCAGCGAACCACAGCTTTCTAAAATCTGTACCACAGTATACACCCGAGGGGCGTTAATAACTCAACAAAAAGATATAAATAGCTATACATATATGTATGAATTTTTGCTAGCTCAATGTGAATCTCGTCTCCATATATATGACTGTTGAGAAGATATAGTGCATGTTCAAGTGACTAAGCTTAAATAATCTGTCACCATTTTTTTGAGTTTGTAAATTTTTAACGTCAAAATCTATTAAAAACAAATATGTTCGACATCCATATCCGGTTTTTACAGTAGGACATGTTCAGATAGTAAGTTCAACAAACGACCGTTTGTTGAACTGTCTTATTATCTGAAAATTTCCCACAAATGAATATAAATCCTTCACATGTATTATATTTTCGTCATATACACTGTCGTCTGCTAATTTATCCTGACAACCCCTCCAGATGAATAATGGAGTATAATGCAGCTGTATAGTGGACTATTCTTATGTATACTATTATAAGTGATGGGCGAATCCATTCTGTATAAAAGGCTTAAAGATGTATTCATTGTCCAAGACATCCAGATACAAAAACATACAAAATATAGTTTAACACTTTCTCTACTAAATACTCATTAACGTAAAGTTCTATTGGGAAATGTTCAGACAATAAGTTCAACAAACGGCTTATTGCCGTGATACTAATTCTTCGATATAAGCGATTCATTTTCATTAGTCGGGGAGCCAATAAGGTCCACCTGCACCCCCGATGATTACAAATAACCTTATTTTTATTGTTCCCTATGGTATCCAGATAAAGAATCCGGATTTCACCGAACAATAAAGGTGGCCCTACTAGGTGCTAGAGCCATTTGAATCCAAGATGGCCGCCATTTCCTCTAATTCCGACCAGCTGTATTTAATCGTTGTAATAGATCGGTTGTTAGCAAAAGACACAGACAAAATGTATGCCATTTTGTTGGTATGATGTCCTTCTACAAAATGACGGCAAATAATTTCGAGAAAAAAAATTAAAATGGCCGCCGAAAAATGACGTCATATGCACGAAAATAGGAAATTTAATTAATATTTCACCATATCTTCCATTTTTCTTCACATTAATCATTAGTAAATGGCAATATTTTTAAGACAGTCATCAAGCGTGATATTATAGCGTCATTTTAAGACATTTTCCATTGACGAGGGTTCCGTAATAGATACAGAAAGAGGATTTGAAAATAGGGGTGAAATTTTCGATTTTTTTTGCAAGACGATTTTGATAGTCATTTTATCGACAAACCACACAGGCTGTTAATAGAATGTCAACAACTATGTGCTTTATTTTATTGGACGGATGTTTTACTTCAATTGGAATGAAATTGGTGTATAAAATTTCCAAAATGGCCGCCGAAAATATGAAAAATGGTAAATATTGCCCCAGGGTGTAATGCAATGGCTTACAAGTTGTGGTTGATATATAAAATTGGCTAATCTGTATTATATACATTGAATACTAACATATCTGATGCACCATGGATCATTGTTTCTATTGTCACCACTGACATCACCAGAAATATTGGATTTTTCTCTCACAAACTTGACATAAATATCGGCAAAAATTCACTTTTCAGGGTTGGACAATTTTTTTAAGTAAAATGCAACTATCATTGGTATCAAAGGTATTTATTGTTTTGGTCTATCTTAAATGTGTCACACTACGGTGTTTATAGACCAAATTGCTCAAGATGGCTTCCAAAATGGCAACCAAATTTGTAAAAAGTTAACTTTTTACATATATCCCGAACATTATTATCTGCGTTATCCGTCAAGGTAGCAAACTGTGACCCACTTGGTTAGTATACGTGTTAGTTAATTAACTGACAACTACGTTCTATTATGTTTGTCCCAGTTCCGTATGGGGCATGACAAATTCATTTTAAAGTTGCAGTATGGAATTTTGCGGAGAACCACTTTTGTGATTCTGGCCATATTATTGAAAGGAAATGGGCAGAACTTTGAGACGGAACTGAGATGAACCATAATATGTGACGTATTCCGGATTATGGTTCATACTACGGGAGATGTTGTCGGGCTTTACGTGCTTCGTCAATTATGGTAAATCACTGCCAAGGGAAATCAAAATACTACAAGGGGCGGGACAAGGGGTCATTTTATCCCCTCTTCTATACATGTTGTATATAGATGATCTGTTATCTGAACTCGAGGCATCGAACTATGGTCTTCGGATTGTCTCCACAAACTGCGCGTCGCCAACTCAAGCGGGTGATATGACGCTTTTTTCGCTCACAAACGTGGGCCTACAACGTCTCTGTGATATTTGCACACTGTATAGCCGATTGTGGCGGTCTAAATACAACGCGCAGAAATGTAAAAGCATTGTATTCAATGAAAAAGTGAAGAATCTGCCTGTGCATCCAAGGAGATGGAAACTTGGTGACGGGTATGTAGACGAAACTGATCACATAACCCATCTTGGCATAACGTTGCATAGAAGCGACTTCGCTCGTGAGTTCATCGACTGTATTGTCAACAAAATAAGATCCACCTACTTCATGCTGAGCAATGCTGGTATGTATGCAGGTGGAATCACTCCTCAAAGTTGCGAAACTCTTTACAGATCCATAATTATTCCAAAGGGTCTATACGGATCTGAACTCTTGTGTGGTCTATCAGAAACCCATTGGTCAACTCTTGAGAAAATTCATCGCTTCTGCCTCAAGGGACTTCATGTACGTTCTCGCACTGATATCGTTTTGGGGATGCTTGGCATCCACCCTATCAAGTCATTGCTTGATGCCAGGAAACTCAATTTGTTTGGAAGCCTATGCCGTATGCCTCCTGGCAAAGCTTGCAAGGAAATTTTTGTCACAAGACTACACATGTACTTCACGGGTCAACTGGAAAACCCAAATTCCTTCATCAGCGACATTAACAACACTCTTGTTGAATACAACCTATCCGAGCATATGCATCAGTATGCTCATTTCTGCTCATTTCCTCTGAAATCCGAATGGAAGCGCATTACAAAAACCGCGATTAACGACAAAATTAATGCGTACAGAAATGGACAGAGAGAACAAATTGTGACACTTCATTGCGCGTTTTCGAGAAATTCAACCAAACCCTACTATGTGTCACTTATGGAGAACATGTCGTAATTTCTCGTAAATACCCTATGCATAAGATTGCATTTATCACAGTCGGTCAGCTCATCGCAGGAAGCGCATTCTCTCAACAAAACACATGTACATTATGCTGTCAGTCACACTCTGATATTATCGAGCACGCACTTATCTCACGCAGTAGCCCACTTATGCATTCCCACAGAAACGAAATGTGGTACCAGATGATTGATCGTTTCGGCATACCGCTATTCGTATGGGCCACGAGTCTCCGCAACAGCGACCTCTTATTGCTCCATCTCACACATCTTCCACGTGATATATTCACATTTCTTGAGCAAGTTGAGGATACCTCAAAGTTTACGAGAATCATTGTTCTTCACACAAACTTAATTTGGAGTAGATGCGCTATGTCGAACTCTCAGCCACTACGCATGACGGTCTGTGTTAAATAACCTTTGAGCTTTGCACGTTACGGGTGTTCACACTAAGTCGCATTTAAATGTACCACCTTCTGTCCTGTCCATAAAATCCGAAGACGCGACAAAATAAATAAACATGAATAAATTAATAAATCATTATATATATATGTGTATGCATATTGTATAAGTATGTGTATATGAGGGTGTGAGGGTGTATATGTGAGTGAGGGTGTATACGTGTGTGTGTTTTTTTTTTTCTTGCGCTAGCGTTTACACTGTCACAACATCATTCTACGTATAATCTATTTCACTTAATGGGTGCATACATTTACAGGGGAGCTATTGTCGAGCAAGGGCATTGCGTTTGCTGACTCTTTGGGGGAGAGAGATTCTCCAAAGCGAATCCAACTCCAACTAGAGTTCCTTTTGTAATTGTATGCAACTGCTTATGGAGTGCTGTTGTGACAGTGCATCCTAACGTATGTATGTACGGTTGTGTTTGTGTCTGCGTAATGTGTTAGATTATATATGCGTACGGGTGTGGTCGAGAGGGTGGGTGTTGTCTGTTGATGTGATATGTAAGCTCGTGTTCATGTACATTCAATTAGAATGATATTCTTTTCCTAGGTAGTTTGTTCTGTTGTCTGTCTTTTCATTACTTCTTGATTGCTAACTGTATTTATCTTACATCCATGTACCCTATGTCTTTTGTTAAATCTTCAATACTATATATATATTAATCAAATCAGCCATTATTTTAATTTCACATTGAAGCATGTGCCTGAAGGGTTAATATATTTTTCAAATATCAATTAATCAGTCAATACCAAAATCAATAGAAGTGATTAGTTTGCAAAGATAACCATAGATAAGAGATATGTGGAAGAGTCTTTGTACATTATGTCTATGGGATAGGAGAAACAAGAGTTTCATGCTGCCTGTACTCTCATATACTCTGGATATAGGATGTTCATAACGGTAATTTATTGATATGATTATACTGCATGCAACTATTGCAATAAAATCTTCATATTTTCAAAACAGGACATCACACCTAATTAATGGTACAAAACTGAAACAAATGAAAGTGTCAATTTTTAATCAAATTTTGTTGTTATTATTATAAAAGTTAAAAAAAAAATTAATATTTTTTTTTTTGGTTAAATTGAGCAAGGATATCAATCTAAAAAAAAATTACAAAATTTGGTTTTCAAATTTTTGTTTTCTTGAAAAAGGGTCATAACTCCTTTAAAATAAATTCGAATATATTCGAACTCAATCTGTATTTTGGGCTGAGAAACTCACATACCAAATTTGGTTCCAATCAGATAAAAATTGTTTGAGTTATGGCAGCATGCGTGAATTCTAAGTTGAAAAAGGGCCATAACTCTGCACACACAAAACATTAGGATCAAACCCATATTCGAACTCGATCTGTATTTTGGGCTGAGAAACCAATATACAAAGTTTGGTTCTGATCAGATAGAAAATGTTTGAGTTATCGCATTATGCGTAAAGTGTCTACGGACAGACAGACAGACGGACGAACGACGAGTGGTCAATCCGGACGTCGACACTATGTGTACCATACTATGGTATGGGTACACATAAAAATAACATTGACAGTTTTAATTCAATAAACTCACGTGGTGAATTTGATGTATTTGGCAATGCCAATTTGTTAGCGCCAGCAACAGAGACATCATGATCAGAACAGCGTTCATCAGGCTGAGCACTGAGCACATCACATGCTAATAACAGTCTTTTCCAAGTTTCCCCTTGCTTCATGAGAATGATAATGTTGGTTAGTCCATAGTCCACCATATCCGTATGAAATTGTAATCCACGTCAGTGCCATAATCGGCTAAGGCTAAAGCACATGTGCATAACTGTGCATAACCTGCACCACAGCTAACACAAAAGTTTGGGTCATTCTTATGGTAAGTTGTCAAATATTCTAGGAAGAATGAGAATTTATCGGTCACAACATCACAAAGACTACACTGCAAATCCTACGCGTTTGGACTACCAGCATCCATAGCCTATCACATACCATGCATCTGCTGTTTCAACGTTTTAAAATTTAATAAAAGAAATGACAAGAACTTCACATACACACGTTGTTTCAAAATGGCGCTTCAATTTACTGGTGGCGACACCTGTGTGGTTGTCGTTCTTAGAAAGAGAACACGTTGTGTTCTATTACACGTTATATTATCTGAAAATAGTGTGACGTGTCATTCAGTTCCGCGTATTTTTGAACACCGGCGTTCTGTTTTCGCAGTTTGTATCTGACGATTCGTAATAAAAATTTATTACATTAACTACATGTTTGTTAAATATATTTGATTAGTGTTATAATCAAATCTTCTTATAAATAGGCATACTATACCAATTCTCGCCCACCCCACCTCAAATATATAGGCTTCTATAGGTAACTATATATTCATTTGGAAAAAGAAGGAAAGGAAAGACAAAATATACACCCAAATTGTTAAATGCTGAGATTATTTAAGCCCCAATGAAACAGAATTGACACCATATTTGCAATAGCCTAAATGCATAACTAGTACCGTCCTTGCAGAGAACAGCATATGTTCAGATTAGAACATATCATGTCATAGATGATGATATGATTAGAACGTTCCGCGATCTAAAAAGATCACAAACAATCACTATCGGAATACATTGCGTTCGACATGGAGCACATGTATGTATCATTTTTGGGACACTACAGAACGCGTCCAATGCGTTTTAGTGTTTACAGTGTACGATTGGCATTGCCGTTTTCGCGTCGTCAATCAAGAGTGTAAAAAACTAAAATCTTTCCAATATATAACCAGATTCTCATATTCATCTTTTCTGAAATTTACCATGGCCACTATAGCTTGGTAGGTATTATAGGCTATACCGACATATCCGTTGTATTCTTTCCTATAACCAGATTCTCATATTCATCTTTTCTGCAATTTACCACCGTACAGTCTTACGATTTAGTATAGCATAACTTGTATAACATGTACCGGGTATTTAATTTAATTTGAAAGTATCATACAAATTAGCAACCAGAGACCATCTTGATTCCCTTTCGAAGTCGTGGATTGGGTCAGGACACATCCATGCACCAGAATGGTACAGTGATGGTGTGAATTTTAAATTTGCCAATCGTGATAACTAATGAAAATGTATTTACCAACCCAGTGGCCATTAAACTAATACATAAAAGGTGGAAAAATTATACATATAAACCGCCGTTTGTGGTGCTATTTTTTTCAACATTCTAGATTGACGACGCGAAAATTTCAATGCCAATCGGTATTCATAATTAATCGAAACACGGGACAAAAATAGATTAAAATGAGTATGCGATATCCCATGTGCGAGAAAATATAGTAATCCAGGGGGAAACTGGCCAGATAGGCGGCGTCGACAGTGCCATATATGCGGTCTTGTCATTTTATTATGGACATCATTGCACAGCATCGTCAGCAATAGGTAATTTCCCATTGATTATAACGATCTTTATTGAAAGACAAGAGTTGTATCGCGTGTTTATGCATTTATCTTCCACTATGATCGTCGTTGAATTGGAATATGTCAGTGGAATAAAAGAAATGTGGATTTCAAATGGGCATGGGGGCGTGAAAAATCATACACTGTTCACTGCACCCACTCGCTTTGGGACGCCTATTTTTATGAGTTGTACGCTATTTCTGTTGTTACGGAGCATAATATATATGTACGATCAGTCTATAATCACAGTACAGGGTGGATGTGTTCATGGATATATACACACCAGGTGACCTGTGCACTGTTTTCATTCATCGAAACGCCCGCAGTCTTACGAAAAACACAACGCCCGGGCCATAATAATATTCTTTATTCCTCCAGATTGAAGAGCAGGTTAATTTACATGGGTACATTAATTTTATACATTATGTTCAATATAATATGCGTCTACTATACAGTAGTGTTTGGCACGACTGAAGCTAAAATGTTAACGATAGCTTAGAATTGTCAGTCCCAAGAATCAGACGAATAAACATATGATGTTGCTTCTAGGAGAGTGGCAGAGTTCCATCTCTGAATAGAGAGCACACATTTAGTAAATAACTGGCAATGTCTATTAACAGGCAATGTACATTTCCATCGTATGAAGAGCTGTGATATACTGGGTGTGTGGTGCTCCCAAGAGCGAACGACAAGAGATTTTCTATGGGCAGTGAATAAACTGATATGAATGTGTTTACGCCATGACGATCAAATATCACATCCCAAAGATGGTTGCGCATGCTGGTCACAACAAACGAAGAACAGTTGAATGCGTGAATCATCTCATTGTTGTATAGGGTCCCACACATTTTGCACAGAATATTATTGGGATATGGAAGCGGCCCTGTCTGCATCCACGCAGAGAGCGACCTTTCAGCAAATCGAATGGTATGTGTGTTGTAAGTACTACGCATATATATACTGCACAGTAGACCCGGTATTAGTGACATCTTGATCCGCAACTTTAACATTCTATCTGGGCCGACAGTATATAGTCCCACCACATTGCGAGCATATTGAGAAGGACACGTTTTTTTAAAACTGTCCAATCGTATATATATGCTTCGTTGACATATAATTATTCAGCTATATTATATCTCACGTGTCTTTCTCGCGTTCTGATTGGCTGCACACTGTATGTAAGGGTTAGAGCACGAGAATTGTTCTTTACCAGAATCAATCGAGTCGAAGACGAGATTTATTCTGGTAAAGAACTATTCACGTGCTCTGGCCGACTTAGAGCACAATTGATCCCACATAATGCAATCAACTGGAAATCTGCCGTTGAGCGTGTTTTTACCACGACGCACAATCCGTGCGCTGGCCGCAATTGGACACAATAGCCGGTTAGTCACGCCCAACAACGTGATTAACATGAACTGATCGCCGTTGAATGTGAAAAAATATGTCCGAAACAACACGGACTGGTCCCACTTTGAAGCGCCCGTGCGATTTGTCTGTTATGAGTTGCGTGTGCAACAATGGGATAATCACTGAACCATTCCTTCGCCAGCCTTGGGAATTGATGTGCTTTACCAAAAATCATGGAACGATTGTAACAATGGGATTGTGCTCTAAAGTATTTTACGATATTACCCCAGTAGGATTCACGCCTACTATTATTTTTCTATGTGTAGTAACAGACTCATTTTGCGCAATCGGACTGCCGCCTGAAGACACGGCCAATCTGAAACTATACCTTGTGCGACACGTGTTTCAATATCGGTATATCATTAGACCTATTGGTGAATTTTATTCCTCTCACAAATGTCCGTCATAGCTTATCCAATGTATATATTTAATAGTTTGGCCGTTTAGTTGGCAAGCGGATAGTCCTAATTGTTAATGCCAGTGAACGTTATTTATAACTTCCCTTTCCGTTTTCTTCAAAATGTTATTGCTAATGGTGTATTTATAGAAATAGATGTATGAATCATAAAGAGATGCCGTGAGATGTAACTAATACCATAGTTATACGCTCCCCTTTCATCGTCAAAATATTGCCATAAATTGTAAAATCTGTGACCGATTTACAAAATTCACGGTAAATCTGACAAATTAGACACAGAAATTGTGTGAGAATTGACACCAATGTTCAATATAATATAATATATAATGCATGTCTTGTAGTTGATTATGCCAAAATAGTCAACTACAATGCACAGACATTGAGCCCTTAAAATTACCGTGGGTGACGCCTAACTGCGGCTCGTGGACTATTCCCTCTCTCGGATCACTATGTTGGCATAGTCAACTCCAAGCCACGCATTATCTATATAGTATAATATAGTGGGGTTATACTATTATGTTGAATAGATTTTCTCGAAAATTGAAAAGAGCGAAAGCATTATTGATATATTTCGCTAAAAATTGGTAAATTGTTTGATCTGGGAGAACCCACTGACATCGGGTGGCCGGGTGGGTAAATATATTTCTGCTTCGTATGTACTCATGTATACTCACAAATATTTAGTCCGTTGTCTTGTTTACGATGAGAAATTAACACACATTTTCGCATATTATATACGTGGACATTTCTTTCCCATTCACACCGGTGCTGGTGACACCTTCTGTGTTGGTGATACCAGGTTCACGGGGGGGGGGGGGGGTAACTCATGCTATTTAATCGCTCTATAATAAGCGATAAAACATTGAAAGACACGTTATGTCATTCCAAAATTTATCATCCGAAAGGTGCGATAGATAGCCCCACTATAAAGAATTTCATGACAATTTTCCAGTTGTGTGAACTTCGCCATAATCTAAACAGTATACTCGGTATGACATACGAACTTACTATACGAGTTTATGGCATATGCGCATATTTTTATTACCCAGTCATTACGTTATACACAAACAATAAGGAACTTTTTGAATACTGTATATCTTGGATTGGTCCCCTTTGTTTGAAATTATTGACCTTTGAAAAGTTAAATTGAGTATTGTACCACCGTTTCTCGAGTAAGACAATTATTGGACATACAGCAAGCAGTGCATTGAAATCAATTCGCTGTGTGGATACTAAACATTGTGATGTTTCTCCTATTACTCACAGGGGAACGTGCGCCCAGGTGGGACAGATTGAAATCTGAGTATACCGGACCGGCGGGTCCGATCCAGTACAATAGTCATGTTCGCGACTTACTCGGGATTTATATATACTTCATTCTTCGGGTGGTTATATGCGTGAGTACCCATGTCGTGTTTTATGGCAGCTGGCTTCTTAATTGGTATCACTGATGTGTTTGTATGTAACTTATTCAGGGGCGTAGACAGAGTGTCTCCGTTGGGATGTCCACCTTGAAATTTTCAACTGCACCCACTTTGAACCACGCAAAACTCCTAGTTTCGCGAAATTTCATTTGCACCCCGACCCTGGGTTCGAAATTTCCAACTTATACCTCGAGCTATCCAGCTGTCGGAAATTTCCAAAAATGAATATTTCCAACTGATGGACATTTCAGACCAAAATTTTACCAAAGTAGACAAAAATTGCTACTGTTGGTCTAAAAAAACATCATATTCTCCACTAATTACTGGTTTTAAAATCAAACAATGAAAATACTTCCAATCCGTATGTGCATGTAAGTGAGTGTATTTAACTCTCATTCTTGAATCACATTCATTCTTTTATTGGATACTTTCTGTTGAGTATAGTAGGAGATGGCCCCATAAATGGCTGGATTTAGGTACAGTCTCCCTTTAAAGTTGTGAGAACAATTGCTGGGAACATATCTCTCTCTGATAAGAAAACATATTTCTTGTTTTGAGAAAACAAATATTTTCTAAGTGTTTCTAAATTTCTTACAACTTACTTGAAATAAGAAATTAACTTTCTGAATATTAGAAATTGCAAGAAACCCGTTTTCTTATATTTCTAGAAATTTGAGAATATATTTATTACTTTTACCTAGAAAGTAAGAAAGTGAATTTCTTAAAAGTATTAGAATTAATTTATAGTTTTAAGAAAATATATTTCTAGATATCAGAACAGGAAATTTTTCTAAGTATACTCCCAATTTTCTAGTGTTTTCTAGTTTTCTAGGCTTGTGAGAAATTCTTGACATTTGAGAAATGCTTTCTTACCGTTTTCTGATAATGAGAAAATGACTGTCTAGGATTTAAGAAATTAATTCTAACTATGAAGAAATTATGATAGAAATAATAATCCTTTCTTAGAAAATAGTAAGGAAAACATTCTCAATTAAATTAGAATTTAAATTTCAATAAGAAATACATTTTTAAACTGTTAGATGCATATAACATTTCTTGTTTTAAGTTTTTTTTCCCCAAAATAAGAAAATCCTTTTTGGCAGCGTGCAGGATGTAAAATTTAATAAAACTAATGTTGTGTAAGGCATGAACTTGAATTTTTATATAGTTTATTTACTCAAATCACCACAATCAATGGTATATAAAGTTACATTGCTACGTTTACCTTACTGCCCCCTGCGCGCATGTAGATATGTATAAGTTACATAATATTGGTAACAAATTTCCCAACCAGCCATCCCAACGCCGATGAGCACCCACCAACTATTGAAAATTATGACCAGTTTGGGGGTGAAACACCGGCCCATTGGGTTATTGTCAGGTTATTGTAGCATTATATGTGCAGGGACGTGGTTTGAGGCTCTTCGTTTCGGGTGGGTGCATGTCTAAATTCGGCTAACTTCTATTTTCCATTGAATCAACTCCTTGGAATTTCCAACTTTGGGAAAAAACATTTACAGGGAACTGATAACTTAAGTTTCAATTGGCAACAAATGACCCTCTTGTGGTAGACAATTATGCCATTAGAATAAAAATAAGAATATATTCCATTCTTCGTTTTAAAACACATATAGACGTAGATTACAATAAATAGTTGTTGAAAATTTATTAAACTTGATTAAAGTCTGAAATGTTCAACTGCAGTGAGACACCCTAATCCCTGCATATATAGTACACACTAATCGAGGGCTGCATGGTATAGTCGCATCGTGCGAGTCGTTAAATGCAGTGATCATGATAGCGATTTGTCAACCCTTTAAAACAATTGCTGGGTTTTGATTGGTGAATACCGATATTCGCCCGCGAAATATCGACATACTATAACAGACCTGGAAACCTATATACGTCATACTATATATGTTCGAAAAACGCGACAAGATGTCCGAAATCAAAGTATTTGTCGTTTTCTTTGCCTATATATAAATAACTCAAAACAAGAACGATAGTAAATGAGCTAGACATCACTTGTTGCTAGCTCACTATGAATATCGTCCCCATATAAATATGCATGGCTTGAGACGATATAAGTGTTCAAGTTACTTTGGTCAGCATGTTTTCGGGGGTGTGAAACTAAGCGTCAAAATGTGTTTTTGCAGTACATATCTTTTGTATATACACTCATATCTCAATATCATGTGAAATTTGATAAGAGAAATAAAGCATAGCATAGCGAGACGATTTGTTTGGATAGCACAATAGTGTAATAGCTTATGATATATTTTGAATAACATAATTAAAAAAAAAACGAATAAAAGTTCTAGGCATTTCATCTTCCTGCCATTTTCGAACACATTATGAAGTCATTTCTCGGCCCTGTTCACGTGACGAGAAAATATCACCCACTATATATGAAGATTCAGAATCAATTTTCGGCAATAAAATGAGGAATAAACGGAGAACAATACGCCGCTCATATGGCACTATAATAGAGACAAGCTCAAGAGAGCTAGCTTTAAATATTAATTATTTTAGGCAATTGATTGATGGTTTAATTGTGTGTATTGTGCATGGGCCCGGTGTATACGCATCCCACCATCAAGGGGAAAAATCAACCGTAAAATGCCGTAATAGTCCAATATTAAATCTAAACGAATACCGATCCGGCGCCAGGCTATAGTTATGTAGGTCGGACAAGTACTTCCGGAGACACGATTTTTATCGATATGAGTCCCACGACGGAAGTATATCCCATTTCTATACACATTTGAAATTGAGCCACGCTTGATGACTGTATAGTCAGAGGCCCTGAGCAGAGTATGTCAGTGTATAGTCGGGTTAACGGGGTCAACTGATGTAATTGTGAGTTATGTTGAAATCGTATATAACTGATGATATGGCAAAACGCTTTGTGTTAGAAAGATTATCATGTTTCACGGCGACAGGATTGATTCGATTCAAACTAAATTAAAAATAGAAATTAAGGCCACAAGGTGATTTCAATATAATGACACAATCTCAGACTAAAGGTATATATATAATGCTGCTGTGGTTAAGAAGTCGATTAATTAGAGAATTACTGTACCACTATATATGTGGACCAAAGAAACGATCTCGAACTTAATACTATATGATGTAATTGTGAGTTATGTTGAAAAACGTAAACCGTAATCGTAACTAAATATAATGATATGGCAAACGACAACTGCTATAAAGAACACACATTGTTATAAACAGAATTTATTCAATATAATTCAAAAATGTATGGTACAAAATATGATGCATGAATTTTGGTTGTATGGAGGGGATCCGACATCAAGCATAAAGCTTATGGGGGTCGTTTCCGATTACGTGTGAATAAGCCCACACTGTGAGAATGATTACATAATAGTAGGTAATAGTGTTCATGATAAATTTAGAAGATCGTTGTTTGTTTTTCATAAATGCATATAAATGTTACTCAGCTACTCACATTGTGGGCTGGATTGATAGATATATCAAAATGAGATTTTTATTTTCATATGGAGTAATAGAAATAAATTGATTGAAAATAGATTTAGTATAGCGGGAACGAAGTTTATATCGGTATAGAAAAGAGTGTGAGGTGACATATCAAACGTTTTGGCGAGTCTGATATGCAGTATAGGGAGGAGTGTAAATGATAAGCTATTGCTTTTAATTATACACTAATTTTTAGCAGTTTTGCATCCGAGCCGACACCACTATCATTTGGATTTGAATGAATATTTATTAACATCAACATTAATATTTCTATTTCTCACGCGATTTTTGACGATATGAGTCGCATATGAGTACCTGTTAGATGATAGATGATATGCATATGTGTGGTTCAAATAACACAAATTATTATAGTACCCTATACATTCATAATTCTTGCCATTAGTAGTTCCTAATGCGAAATGTGTCTAATGATAGCAAACATGTCTTGAATTAGATCATGCCATGAATCTCTACTCCGGCTAACGCCCGTATATTTAGAGATCATATTCCACCAGTACAAAACCTTGGAACTTTTTGATGTTTTGACAGGGAACCTTATAAAGTCGAAAAAATAACGCAGGGAATATTGTTCTTAGTTATTATATGTTCCTTATTAATGTACTTCACTGTAAGTGAATGTTTTAACTCAAAATGTCACAATTTAAGTGACTTTGTGGGCGATTCTAGAATTTCTCAATAATTCAATGTTTATTGCGATATCGGCTCAGAAAAGCATGTACTTTCGAGTTGGGACGTTCACCTACAGTGAAGTACATTATTAAGCAACAGAGAATAACTAAGAAATATATTCCCCACGTGATGTTTCGACTTTACATGGTTCCTTGTCAAAACATTAAACAGTTCCCAGGTTTTATACTGGTGGAATATGATCTCTACGGGCGTTAGCTGGAGTAGATATTCATGGCATGATCTAGTCTTGAATCACCAAGACTTGCCTTATAGACATCGAAATATCGATACAGCATCGCTTTGATCTAGCTTCCTAGATGGCATGATCTAGTCTTGAATCACCAAGACTTGCCTTATAGACATCGAAATATCGATACAGCATCGCTTTGATCTAGCTTCCTAGATAGCAATACCATAAAACATCCCTATATGGTAGGCCCAATATGAATATATAGTAACATGACCAATTGACCACGGTTGTAATAGGTGTGCATGAATAGCCCATTCTGTTCTCCATGAACTTATACAGTGCAAAGTACCAATGACCCACCATGTTTGATTGCTAAGAATGGTGTTTCATTTTTAATTTTGTGAATTCATTCATTCATAATGACATCAATAGGGTTTTTAATTAATAACCGTTGAAACAGGGGCTTACATACTCAGCGAACCGTGTCACGAGGTTTTACCATTTGGGTTTAAATGTTTGTTTGATAGCATAGTACATGGTGTATTGATGTGAGGTGGCAACGCGTTGATGACACCTTAGTGGGTGTGTTATTAATTAGGATATGAATTATTCAATGCTTGAACTTAATATTCTACAAATAAGCAGTGCACAGCAAAACACCTGCATGCCTGTTGTGACTCATAATAAAAAGTTGGTAGGTTGAGAAAGAAGTATAAAAAATGAATAGAACTATCAATTGAACGTAAATATGCTACATTGGGTGCATACATATAATGAAATATATATATTTCTTACACACCATGTATCCATCTTACCATATATATGTATATGCACGGCTTGAATAACTTTTCAATTGCACATACAAACTGTGTATACAACTTATATATGCACAGGTATATATATACATGCGGATGATGTTCGAGTGGATATATATAGCGCTGAGTAACGCTTCTTGTAAATTTTAGATCGGTTGTGATGGTTACAATTTTTGATTGAACTATAACCTTATACGAACGGTGGTCTGAAGTCTGTATGGGTTTTAGGAAATAGGCACGGAAAGCGATCGCACGCTACTTGTACCCATGTTGTTTTCTGTTGACGTGTCGAAGATAATCAAGCATGCAATTGATTTCTTGTTTTATGATGAAAATCGCAATTTTGTTTTATAAACTGCCAAGTTAATTTAAAGATGCATAATCCGAGTAAGTGCCCCTCAATTACTATTTATTTGGATTCACGGGTAAAAAATATTTTATTCTAGTCTAGGAACCAACCTTACAACGCTCAGAGTTATTAGATATCGATTATAGAAATCTATTATTTTTCACCATCGATAATTTTTAAGTGGCCCAGTAAACAGTCTCGGACCAAATTACGGATGAAGATGGATAACTCTAAAATCAAGAGGCTTTCTGTTGACAATAAGGCCAAATTTCGTCGAACAATATGTTGATAAATAACACGTTTCGGGCAATTTTATACTATAGTTGACAGTGGTTAGCATTATAATTTTGTGCAATTAATCGATTCTGTTAACTGAAGCGGCATTTCTAAAGATGTTGTTGTTGTTGTTGTTGGAATCTGATTATATGGAGATCATCGAATCAGATTGAGTACCTTTAACGGCCGGAAATTATAAGCGGTTGTGCTGTTAGGCCAGTGTCATCTTTTTGAACAAATGAGGAGGTCAAATTCCCGAATCTTGCCACAAGGAAATTTGGGTGGAACTTTAACCCCATTTTGTTTAAGAAATAAATACACGGTGCAGAGGTGTGTATGGTCAAGTTGTACCACAAAAAAACTGATTGTAGGACGACGCGTAGCGGAGTCCTACAATCATTTTTTTGTGGTACAACTTGACCATACACACCGATACACCGTGTATTTATTTCTTTTGTAATACGACTGAAAGTTTATGGTCACAATTCGACTGAATAGTCAACGAAATACTGCGCTTTTTCGGTCTCAGGTGAGAAAATATTTCGTGGTGTAATTCGTATTGGGCGTACTCGATTCTTTGCATGGAGTATACTCTAGTAATTTGTTTGCGTAAATAATCGTTGTGATTGGCTAAAAAACGATGTGTTTTCAGCGGCGCCAGTGCCTTTCATTTAAATTGTACAGGAAATACGATTGCTGCCATTCCCCAAATAATCCATTCAATCAAAGAAATAACATTAATTCATTATGTCCGCTTTTGCCGTGTTCGGGCATGACTATTTTCTATGTGCTATATCTCCAACAACAACAAACCGTGGGGTGAAGGAGAAGATCACTCGATCTTTTCGACCATCCCGGGCGCTTCGCGCCCATCTACTCACTTTATATTGCTGTCATTTGTGAGGTGAAGGGTGAAGGAGAAGATCACTCGATCTTTTCGACCATCCCGGGCACTTCGCGCCCATCTACTCACTCACATTGCTGTCATTTCTGTGGGACATGGGACAACATGAATATTATCATCGACTATGGACCATTTTCCTTACACAAAGCGATCTAAATGATCTAGTTTACTAAACTAATCTTATTCCCCTTCTGTACTGGTGAACAAGCGCTTTCATTTTCAACTTGATTCCGAAATATCGAATATGATCGAGATTCGAATCGACGAATGCACAGCCCGGCCCCATGGATTTATTTTGTCATTTAATATACTTATTAAGTAACTTTCTTTGGTCGTAACATATATCAGTATATAATAACATCATTTGGACCATATTCATTGGCAACCAAACTGGTTTCAAGCGAAAAATCGCTAGAAAATTCGCAAGATTGTCAAGATGTAGCAAAATAATTCAAAGGGTTACGGGTGCGGGTGTACTCCGTTGATGCCCCGTTTGCGCGGAGTTAGAAAAGACGGGAAAAGTCGCGTGCGGCGATCTGAATAAACCGATTTTTTTCGTGGTACAATTGGAAAAAGTATAATTGTACCACAAAATTGGTACGAGATAGCCATGGTAACTCGGGCCACTGGCCAATCAGGACATGGCTTTTAAGCATAGTTAGGCAGGGTCGTATTACAATACTAAATACCCATTGAAGAGTAATGAATCAGCGAAGAAATTCTTCTTTTTTTTTAAATTAATGATACCATGCACTCACGAACCTCAAGTTCCCTTCCGTTCAGAGAATTTGAGTTGGAACCCATAGTGGCCATACACACGTCTTTTTTTATTCGTGTGATCGTCGTCTCAATGCGCATGATCCATTCAGCGAACACAAATAAAGGACATTATCACCGGGTGTTTTCGGAATACTGAAATAAAATTAACTTGTTCAATTGCACAAATGTCCGGGAAATTTTCTATATTATATGTTTTAGAAGGGTCACATCTCCCCATTTGAGAAAATCACACCAAGTCTAGGAAAATGGCTCTAAAACATTTTGTTTTCCAAATACCAACCCAGTTTTCAGTTTTTCCCCTCACTAAACATTATTCTTCAGCACTAACACCAGTCGAATATGATTATACACATCATGGGTCTAAGGGTGGATACACACTTGTATGTAATTTCTGTATATAAAATCCATGTATTCCATTTATCGCCTGCGCCCGAGACCAATGAGTAGTTACAAGCCATTACCAAACTTACTGCCATCAAGAAATTTCAGGCCAGTCATAAACATGTCTGTCTTCTTTCGTCGATGCCGAAATGAACAAATCTGTTGCTGTTTTTCACGAGTTTTAATTCATTTCGAAAAGTGGATTTGAGTCCGTCGATTTTAAACTTGATTTGTTTCTCGTCATTTCTTGGAAACAGGGTCATCAAAAACAAAAATAAAATATGCAGAATCTGCATTTTTTAGGACGATTGTAATACACGAGTGTTTAATGTCCCAAACACTGACTCCCGATTTGATCTCGTCCAGCAAAACTCGAACGGCTCTCTTGCTCCACATTTCGGAAGTGATCATCAACTACTCAATTAATACACATGGAAATAGACTAACTCATACATGGTGAATCCCATGTTAAGAGAACGTGTATGCATGCGATTTGTATGTCATTTCCAGATATTCACATACAGTGAACGTTATTTAGCCTAATCCACTAATCCAGCCAAATTTCCTTATCCTGACTCGACTCGGCGTTGTCCGCCGGACAACGCCGAGTCGAGTCAGGCAATGAAATTTGTTTCTCGACTATGCATGGCCTGAGCTAAATTTTTAACAATCCGATATGGTGCTCTCATGCGTTGAATAACAGACATTGGAAAATTAAGACAGAAAATGCCGGTTTGATGAGATTGCTCGGATAGTTTGAGTGGGAGCTCATGTGATAACATTCAATTGGGATTTCCATGCAAATATTCATTACAGCGCCAAAAAAATTAATGCATGGAACAGCGTTGAAATTAAAAAGAGTGACACCCCTATTTTTCACCCATAATTTACAAAAGATTATATGTTTCTCAAGCCAAAGGTTGAATATATTCCTAAATGTCACAATTTTAGCCTGTACAGGCATGAATTATAACATTTCCTACCATATCCATGATTGGGGGAGGGGGCTGGTTTTCCAAAGCTTCGAATAACTAAGGGATTTAGTTGAATGTATCAGCCCGAATAATCTGGGCAAGAATGTACAACATAATGTTTTACTTAAATATTCCATAGTTGTAAATTTTGCGTATACTTGTATAACACAAGAGAGGAAAGGTGACGTAGTTGGTAACTCGTAGATACACAACCCCCTTTCCCGAATGTTTGCTGCATATGATGATTGTTTATTTGTATAATATTTACAAGCTTATGACAATGGTGTAATACACAAACAAAAATGATATTATACAGGAGCGACACGGCCCAGATGGGCCGTCTTCCTGTCGCCCCTTCGTATACAAACATGAAGTGGCAACTAATGAAGTGAAATGATAATGAAAATGATAGAATGTAGTTCATAATAGACAAACAAGGTATCCAAACCACTTATGGGATGCATCTACATGCATGTGTTGATACATATGTATTGGTAGTTTTCATGGGCTTATAATAAATCTGTCACTAATGATGGGGTATGGCCGGGGCTGTTTTAATTCTTCATTGGGTAAGAAAATAATGGCTTCCGATTATCAAATGCATTGAATGATCGTTGTTGCTGAAATAGGTATTTGTTTCAGGTTATCGAGGAATTCATATATCGATATGTAGGAAGCAGTTTATCGTTTCGTCCAGCAAACATGTTAAGGTGAACATACCAGACTGCACTACAGTTACTACAATGCTATATTAAGCCACTTTACAGTCTTGACAAAATGAGTTGTTGCATTTAACTTTTGTTGCATATTGCAATAAATATTTATTTTTCAATTCTTTTTTAAATCTATTTCGAAATCTGATATTTTTCAGATTTTTATCCAATAAGTTCCATATGCACGGACACGCGTGTTTGGGTAGTATAGAAGTAAATGTCGTTCTCGGGGTTAATGCTTTCAAATTGCCAGCTTGTCGAGTATTAGCAGTTGTATATTCAAACGAATTATCAAATGATTTCGGAAGGTTTTCTTTTGTCCAATCAAATACAAAAGTGGCCGATTGTAACCGATACATGTCATAAAATTTTGAATCTTTTCTTTGCGAAATATTGGCTCTGTGTGGCTTCTATACGTTCTGTTTGCCATGATACGGATGGCTTTTTTCTGTTGTTTGAAGAGAGTATTTCCAGTGTCAGCATGACCCGAAATTGGCAACCCATATATGAGATGACTGTGGATTAGAGAAAAGTATAAAGTTTTCAAACAGTTTTTGGGAAGTATACGTTTAACCTTATTGATGCAGTACATTGCATTGGATATCCGTGTTTTTACCATTGATATATATGTGATATTTGAAGGTGAGATTTTCATCAATATTAATTCCGAGGAATTTCATACATTGTTCCGGTCTAACGTTTCCAATTCGTGTTAGTGGCTCGTTGTTCAGTTTTATTTTAAGAATATTCCATTTAAAGTCATTTTTAGTTGGATGTAGTAACATGTACTTACTTTTTGTTATATTAATAACCAATTTATTGCTACAGCACCAATTGTGAACTTTTTTCAATTCTAAATTAACTTGTTTTTCAATTTGGCGGTGGTCATTTCCAGAAATATGGAGGGTTGTGTCGTCTGCAAATGAAAGTATGTTCAAACACGTGCTATTGGGCATATCGTTGACGTATATGAGAAAAAGTAGCGGCCCTAAAAGGTATCCTTGAGGCACCCCACAGCTAATATTGAGCATATTTGATTTTTCATGTTCGATTTCAACATATTGCTGTCTACCCTCTAAGTAACTCGTGAACCATTTCTTGGTTATGCCCCTGATACCATAATGGTCAAGCTTTTGTAGGAGTATTTCATGACTGATTGTGTCAAAAGCCTTTGAAAGGTCAATAAAGATTGCTAATGTAGAGTCTCGTGTCTTTTTGTCGTTATTTTCGGCAATATGATGTAATAAATGAAGTAATGGGTGGGTTGTTGAGTGGTTTGCTCTAAATCCAAATTGGTTTTCGTGGAGGATATCAAATTTTGTTAAGAACGAGTTTAAACGTTTATGCATAAGTTTTTCCATAATTTTAGAGAAAGCGGGAAGAATACTGATTGGTCTATAATTTTCAATATTTTCACGGGCACTATTTTTGTATATTGGTACTACTCTGGAGATTTTCATTTTTTTTGGAACAACGCCTTGTTTGAAAGATAAATTTATTATGTACGAAAGCGCGTTTGCTGTTTCATTTATAGTACTTTTCATTAGCTTCGTTGATATATTAAAAAAGTCTACACAGCTTTTATTGGACATTTTGGTGCAAATATATATCTACAATCTCCGACAATGATGTTTCTGAGAGAAAGAAGTTCTTTTGGTTTTTTTCAGACATATAATCAAGAGGTTGTATATCCTGAATTTTCTCTACGTTATTAGCTGTATTCTGACCTATTGTTGCGAAACATTCGTTAAATGATTGCGCAATAGTTGCCGGATCTGAAATTGTTCTGTTTCGAAATTTTATATTTTTTGGAAGACTATGTGAACATGTTGATAATTTAAGAGCATCTATTAATATGGTCCATGTTCGTCTCATGTTATTTTTATTTTCTTCGAGAATTGAGTTATAGTACTGGTTTTTGCTCTTCCTCTTCAGTTGGTTGAATATTTTACAATATTCTTTATATTTATCTATATTGATTGTCGATGGCTGTGCTATTTTTTTTAGTGAATAGCTTACTTTTATTCAATGATGATTGCAATAAGCCGTTTGTAATCCAAGGTTCTCTTTTGATATATTTTTTCCTTTGTTCGGTGTATCTGTGAGGGAAGGCTTGCTCATATGCTGATATATACTGATATAAATTTTTCATACGCTTGTTCTGCTGAATTGCAGCCGAAAACTGAGTCAAACGATAGACTGCCTAGGATTTCTTTAAATGAATTTATATTTTTTTCCTTAATTATTCGAATGGGTTCTAGGGATTGTTGTGCTGAGTTAATATAATTTTGATGTAATTCATTTTCAATGTAGTACGTTGCAAAATGATCAGAGACATCTGATAATATAATTCCGCAGTCATATTTCCACTTCGAGTTCGTATGGATATGGTCAATTAATATTGCTGAGTATTCCGTGACCCGAGTAGGTTTTGTAATCACAGGGAGGTAACCCCGCTCAAATATGTTATCTATAAAATCTCCGGTTTTCGTATGATTATCATAGTTTAGTAGGTCAATATGAGATTAATCACTCGTAGCAAACAGACAAGACAGACATAACTGTCAACTATAATATTTATAAATCAGGAGTTGTTTCAGTGGGGGGGTCAGGACTAATTGTCCTGCATACCCCCCCCCCCCCCCCCAGAGGAAATATGCAATGGTCAGTCCGGTAGCTTTCGGGATAATATAGCCCCAATTTCGGGAATCATAGCCCCTGCGTTGGGAAATCCTGAGGCCATCACCGGTATTAAAATCAAGAGAAGACTGACAATGATTTAATAAAAACGTCCACCAATTGGGTTATAGCACGAACAATTATTTTAAGCAACCATGCAGTCGTTACTTTGTGGGAGAATCTGGATTCAGAATCCGAAACCAATTACGGGGCGGGCTCAAATCGAGATTACACGGATTCTAGGTCAGATTTTGAAACCCACGTGGTCGCCGGTACAAGGCTTAATGTTCTCACATGCAGCGTCAAACATGGCTCATGCATTTGACAGAAGAATCATTTGTATCTTATATGTATATTGTTCATGTTTGTTGTGAAAGTCATGCCTTTCTTCTATGTGTATATATAATGGCACCTAATTAGCTGCCAATCCGACTTAATCGCATCTTTTTTTCATGTGTGTTTATTAATGAGGGCAAGCATTTCTAACAGCTCTAGATCTCCTGAATCAAATTCGGAAGAGGTTGCGGAGAACACACGAAACTTGTCAGTTGTATATGGATGTGGCGACATAGTTAGGTTGGGGTGTCTACCCCGAACTTTGGTACATTTCCAACAGTTGGAAATTTCATGCCTGACACTGCATTAGTTGGACATTAATTTGACACTATAGATAGGTTGGAATTGTTTTCATCCAGTAGTTGTTGGTAATTTTTCAATTTTAGGGTGTGTCAGGTTGGATATTTCCAAGGGAGTGCAAATAGAATTGGTTCGGGTGGGGTGCAGTTGGTCGGAAATTTGAAGGTGCGCCCCTCATGAGAACCCTCTAGCCACGTCCTTTGAACTTGTACGTGAGGGTATTTAATCAAATAAATTGACTGACATTACCACTATATAATCCTGCGATCCTAGAATAAGCTTTACATTTGTGTTTGTGCAATTGGGAGATGCAGCTCACACGCGACCACAAGACCACATAACTACACGGGCAAAGCTTTATTTTCCAACCAATGAACAGCACGTTGGCCAAATAGTGTCTTGTGTTTCGGCACTACAGAGACTATTGTGCAAAACGACTGCATTTAACGAGACAATTTTTTTTAAATATGACATTGTTATAAGACTAGATAGTATATGTATATGATAATCCATAGATATCATATAATCCTACTATTTCTTGAATAAGAAGGAAAATAAAATTACGAACAAAGTAGCAGAAGACATATCCACGCAGGTTCACGTGAATTCGGTTAATGGTGACGTTATCCGCCGAATGATGGACTTATGAAATGAACATGATGAAAGTGAAAATGGAAGTGACAAGGATTTGCTTCAAGTTCGCTATCAACCGAAGTGGTCCCCCAGCGTTACTATCAATATCACAACACAAATTTGTCTCCGCATTCAAATTCTTTGATATGGATCGTTTATATTCTGCAATATTATATCTCACGTGACTTTCTCGCATTCTGATTGGTTGCACACAGCTATACTATTTTACGATAGTTCCCCAGTACGATTCCTACATGCCTACTATTCTTTTTTTATTTATAGTAACAAACTCATTTCTGAAATCGGGCTGCCGCCTGAAGATACGGCCAATCTTAAACTAAACCTTGTACGATACTTGTTGCAATATCGGTATATCATTAAATTTATTGGTGAATTGTAATAATCTTACAAATGTCCGATCATAGCTAGCCAATGTATATAATAGTTTGTCCGTTTAGTTGGCAACGGCCAGTCCTATTTTGTAATGCCAGTGGACGTTATTTATAACATCCTTTCAGTTTTAATCGAAGTTAAGCAAGTTAAATTAGAAAATTTCGCCAAATTGTCTTTGCTAATGACGTATTTATAGAACTAAATGCATGAATCACGAAGAGATGCTGTTAGATGTAACTAATAACATAGTTATGCTCCCCTGCCATCGTCAAAAGATTGCCATAAATTGTAAAATCTGAGACCGATTTCCAAAATTCACGGTAAATAAAAATGTGACAAAATCAGACACAGAAATTGTGTGAGAATTGGCACCAATGTTCGATATAATATAATAAATAATGAATGTCTTGTCGTTGACTATGCCAAAATAGTGGTCCTCGAGGAGGAATAGTCCACTCGCCTGCGGCTCGTGAACTATTCCTCCCCGAGGACCACTATTTTGGTATAGTCAGCTCCAAGCCATTCATTGTCAAAATAATAGTTTGTACACAAAGGACGGATTCATATGTTTTATTGTGTTTTTAAACTCCGAGGTGGTGAAATCTCGGTTTGTTTACATTATGAATGTTCTGATTCCGATTACGGAATCAGAATCGGAATCCAGATTACGACGAAATAACGATTACGGTCTGTTCGTTTACTGATTCTGGTCTGTTCGTTTACCAAACAACGTCGCACGGAGTGTAATCCGTAATCTGAATCCAGACTGTGATATTTCATGGATGTGGCAGAGATATCCACTGGGACCCCACCTCGGAGTTTAAAAACACTAATAAAACATAAGAATCCGTCCCTTGGGAATATAAACGTTAATTATCAAAGAATTTTAAATGCGGAGACAAATTTGTGTTATCGAGTGTAAACGGGGAGAATTTTACTGAATTTAGCCAAATAATAATGTTATTGATAGTAACGCGGGGGGGGGGGGGGGCACTTCGATTGATGGCGAACTTGAAGCAAATCCATGCCCATTTCATTGTCACTGTCATCGTGTTCATTTCATAATTCCATCCATAAATACCGCCCGAACGCATGTCGATTTCAAATATTGCGGTAACGTCACCATTGACGGAATTCACGTGAACCTGCATGGATATGAATTCTGCTTTGTTCGCAATTATATGTTCCTTCTTATTCAAGAAATAGTAGGATTATATGGTATGTATGGAATATCAGATAAACGTATGTACTATCTATTCTTGTAACAATTTCATATTTAAAATGTTTTGTTCGTTAAACGCAGTCGTTTTGCACAATAGTCTCTTTAGTGCCGAAACACAGGCACTTTTGGCCAACGTGCTGGATAGGATAGGATAGGATAATTTATTTACAATATACATGATTTATACAATGGCAGAAATACATAATAAGGTAAAGCAGTATATTGTCGGGGGTAGCCTAGCCCTATCGGGCTGTCTTCCTGCTACCCCCTAAAACAGGTATCAGTATAAATAATAGAATAGATGCTTGTATCCATATCCACGCACACGTAGAGACTATAATCATATATAAAACTTTGTAGAATCCAGTACTTAGGGCATAACAAAAACAAGTATTGGTGTGGTTGTGAGTCAATCCAGACGAGTTATAAGATCGAAAATGTATTATCTCTCCATATGAATGTTTTGAACTGTTCAGGTTGTCTAAACATATGACAGTTTCCGTTCCAGTTCCAGTTCCATGGGTTTATTAGGAACAAAACAGTTAGTTTTGTGTTGCTATACAACGGATTCAGGCGAGAGATACCACCATTTTTTGTTCGGTAAACACAATGAGGATCTATATAAGATCGCCGGGAAGTCTCTTTGTTGAGTGAGGTTCTGGGATAATTCAGATTAACAATATTACATATATGTAATGTTCTATGTATGTCTCGCGGTATAGGGTCAGAGCCACGTTAGAGTAATCATAATAATATACGGTGGCATCTATGATGTATCATGTATGGTAGTGTATGGGCATGCTAGGAACGAGAATGCGATGTGTGTCCACTTGCGGGTACGTTGTGAAGAACATTATTCGAGTAGAGTTAGGATTATGTATCGCGAATGACTATTAATGTTCGTTGTGTTATAGAGCACAATCGGGACATCCTTTGTTTTTACAGCGTACATTTTCTGGGTAATTTCTCAGCATGGCTATCTGTAAGCGCTTCTTCAATGTGTGCCTGCTTTGGCAAGAAGTATAGACTTTTTCCATATTGTTCCATGTTGTGGGGAAGGCGTGGTGGGGTAGGTTTCCCGACCAGTCAGTTCTAGGAAGTTCCAACAGTACGGGATTCGGGTGTCTTGGGGTTGATTTTGCTCGTTTGTTGTACATCATTCCAAAAGACGCAGGCAGACGGTTATAACACCAGTCATGCATGAAAATTGAGGAATTGAGGGTGCATATATAGCCCATGTAGCTAATGTTGTGGTCTTGTGATCGCACGTGAGCTGCATCTCCCAACCGCACAAACACAAATGTAAAGCTTATTCTAGGATCGCAGGACTATATGGAAATGTCAGTCGATTTATTTGATTAAATACCCTCACGTACAATTTCTAGAGACGCGGCTAGAGGGTTCTCATATAGGCATGTTTCTGGACCGATCCGACTCAAATTTGGTATGTAGTTCTGCTTTGATCCCGGAAACAATATATGCGGGTCCAATTTCACGTGAGACCGTGTCATTGACCTTGACCTCGCTCATATACGCTCATATAGGCATGTTTCTGGACCGATCGAACAAAAGTTTTTTTCTTTCTCCTAATACTTTTCAAATAGCCCAGACGAAGTCGCTCACATCAGCTAGTTTTATATAAAAGTGATGGTCTTAGTTTTCTGTTAGCATGACGATATTGGTGACAGATCAATTTAACAAAAGCGCCTTCAAGAACTCTTCTCATATACTGCATATATAGATGCAGTCTGGAAGAATCAATACACATATGCACTACGTGTCCTCTCATTGGACACTTCACCTATTATAGATGCATGCAGCCTGTAAGAATCCATATAATATTATAAAGCTTCCTATTGTCGTGATTTATTCATACTGATATAAATGTAAAATAGTAATCGCACAGTGTGCATGAACATCCGTTTTCTTTTTATAATTTAACCTCGCATATTGTGTAAAGTCAGCGGCGGCTGTATATTATGAAGTACCAATTAACGCCAATTAGGGTACGCAAAATGCTGATCATGAAAAGACAATATGTCAAGTTTATCATCTATTATTAATTGTGTATTTTTAAGATTGTGTATATCTTCGGGTTCGTCCATGTATGTACATTCTGTATTGATACAGAGGCATAATATAATAATATTTTTGTTGATAAGAGACTTATCGTCGATGACTATTGTATAGTACATTGTATATAAATTGTTAACTTGGTCATAGGCCAAGAAACTAAACACAAAATTTCAATGACGCAAAGAAATAGTGTCCTGCCAACGACATTATATGTACACACTGAAAGCCCAGCAGTCAGATGCTCGTACCCCGTTTATATATAACCATGGGTATATGCGAAAAATACACAACGAAAACACACTCCACAGTTTGGATCGATAAGTCTTGCCCTGTGTATTTTGATGTTGAATTTTTTGACAATCGGTCTTCCGTATCAATTCTACAACACAATTATCGTCTTACTTGCAGCACGACTTTATCCATATGTTATCGTGTGATCGTCACGGAAGCGTTTTATTTCAGAGTATGGTTAATACATTGCTGCCGGTGAAGTGTATTATCGGATAAGAAACAAATAAGCCTATGCCGAGGGCAGAAACTAAAGTTGCGAGAGGCACCCCTGGTTGAGTGTGGGATATTTGGCAGTCGAGACTTGGTTAGAGGGTTTTCGTTGGGGTGGTCTCCACCTTGGAATTTCCAACTGCACCCCCACCCCATTGAACCACACCAAACTCATAAATTTGCGTAAATTAATTTGCACCCCCCCCTTTGATTTTTCCCAAATGTTCCCTCACAGACTACCAGATGGTAGACTATTCCAAATGAACCAGTAATATTGTGGCCACTTGTCGTGCGGGGGGGGGGGGGTGGGGGGGGGGTGAAAAAGATGGTTCGGCCCAGTATGAGATTAAAACATCTTAACATCTAGTGGTATAACACCACTCAAATTTACACCCCGATCTATTTGTTCTTAAATTAATTAGCGAGTAACTACTGGCAAGGACACATAACACACGGGTCGGCCGATGGTTAGGCCCGATGTGAGAACATTTTTGAAATATGAACATGAACATTTGACAATCCTATAGCAAAGACCGGCCTCAAGTTTTCCAATTCTGGGAAATTATTAACCTGACACTCACCCATAGGTTTCAAAATTGACAACAGATGGCCATTTGATTTTTTTGTCTAAAAACAACGAATTCGTCACTAAGAAAGTGTTGGAAAATCAAACTACGAGAACAATTTCAACCTAATTTTGGTGTGAATTTTCCAATTAATTTTGCTCGGGGTATTAGGTATGACTAGAATTGGGGGTAAGACCCCTGCATAACCACCCCTGTCGACAAGTCCCTACTTGACACCCCATTCTAAATAATCGATACTAAGTTATGTTGGGTGGCATCGGGGGGAGTCAGGGGCTACATCCCAGCCCTGTCGGGGAGTCATAGCCATCCCCCGTCGGTGAGTTATGTAATTGTCAACCCGGCAGCTAGAGCCCGCCCCCTGTCGGGGATATCCTGGTGCCACCCCTGTTTGAAATCATATAAACTTTTAAAGAAGCAGACCACATATTGAACAGAAATCAGGGGGAAATGAGCTCTCGTAACCACAAAAGTGCACTAAAGACATCCCAATAAATCCAAATTAGATGCAACCGTAAATTGTATATATATGGTATCGTTCTGTTTGCCTCTCTATATCCAGGGACGTGGCTATATGGTTTCCGTTAGGGGTGTCCACCATGGGAAATTCCAACTGCACCCCCCTTGAATCAGAATCACCCCAAACACAAATTCCATTTGTACCACCCCCTTACATCAGTGCTCACGCCTAATATCCTATATATATTTTTTTTTAAACCTATATTCCAGGTTTGAAAATTCAGATAGTTTAACCTGAACAATTGCATAAATCATAACATCTAATGGTCTAACTCCAGACAAATTCCCACGGCTACGGGCAAGAGGCGGGGACACACCGGATTGGCCATGGTTATTCGGCCCGGTGTGAGAAAAATGTTAAAACTATAAAAGAAAATATTAAATCCTAGCATGCATCTAGACTGGCCTCAATTGAACCTTTCCTGGTGTTGGAAATATCCAACCTCATACTCCCCCTCAGGTTGGAAAACTCTCCAACTGATGACTATTTCAGTCCACAAGTTTGACCAAATGAAGTAAAATATGTTTTGCAGTTTTGTATTGGCCACGGGGGAATGGACAATGACAACGATAGTCGGCAATTTTTTTTTAATCTGAACAAGAAAATCTCAAAATCCTAGCATCTAGACTAGCCTCAAACCTTCCTAGAGTTGGACATTTCAAACCTGACACCCCACTTAGGTTGGAAAATTTCAACTGATGACAATTCCAATGACAATATTTACCAAATGCATGACAGTATTGTTTTCTTAAATTAACTAGCAGTTTTTTTGACTGGCCACGGGGGAGGGACCAGGACACAAACTGTCCAAGTGTTGGAAATTTCCAACCTGTCACCCTCCTAAGGTTGGAAATTTCCGACTGATGACCATTTCAGTCCAAAATATTTACCAAAAATAGGAAAATATGCAAATAAACTGTTTGAAAATAAAACTACAAGAACATTTTCAACTTAATGTTGGTGTGAAATTTCCAACTAATGTTTTGGCAGGTATGAAATTTCCAACTGTTGAACATTTTGACCAAAGTTTGGGGGTGAGACATCCCAACCCCCACCCCTGTCGCCACGTCTCTGTCTATATCATATAAATACTTTTTCTAAAAACCTTAAACCAACTCGACGTGCGATTTCCCTGCGCTCCTGTTGCGCAAATTCTAGTATAAAAAGTGCGTCTATTTCAGACAAAGTTCAAACAGTAAATGTGACCAGACAAGACATAGAAACCGCTAATCTCATATTACCAATCTGACAACACCAGTCGAACATGATTACCTTTCAAAGCAATAACACCGGGCACCATGTTACGGACAACCACAGGCACGCACACCATGGATAAATACACGGTGAAAAGAACGGCGTTTTTTTTGTACGGTTATATCTGACATATACCCATGGTTATATATAAACGGGCTACGAGCATCTGACTGCAGGTGTTTTTGCAACACATAGCGGGGCATTTAAAAATCTATATGTGCCTGAATTTCCCATAGAGATGATGGCTTTTCTTTGAATATATGTATCATGTATATGGATTTCCCAAAGACCACGACAATGGTCAGAAAAATAAAAACTATTCAGTTGATACAGCATCACTTGCTACCACTTTGTACACCTTACGTGTAGCTAAACCTCGACGGCCCACCGCTATCTCTTTTTAAAAGCCGACGATAACCGTTCAGCTTTAACAATCTCTGCCACGCAGAACGTAGCCGTCATACTTCCTTCCCGAGTCACCAAGGTAACTAAACTCTGCATGGAGTTTGCAAATTTACAATCATGCTCTCCGTATATATACGACTTGTCACTGAGTCGCGGCCATATTGGATCCATTCAATCCAGCCCCGTTGTGTGGTTTTAGTGCCACATGTCAAAGTTCTGGAGTAGCATTTCCATATATGTAAGTCATGACTATTCAAAAGCTCCATTTATGACCAGTGGCACTAAAACGTAGATCGATCCAATATGGCCGCGAGTTTGTGACTAAACTTATTGGAAACAATTTGTGACGTCACCTCGTGAACCCTGTGTGTCGTAAACGCTATCGAAGGTACCTGGCGCGTTCAGTTGCTATACCAAATAATCTACTCGGTTTATAAAATGAACGTGGTGAATACGAGCTCTGTATTCTCTAGAAGAAGTCGTTGCCTACGTCAGGGTTAATGAACGAGTGACTGGACATTCGGAAACTAGATGGGCGAGCACAAAGGGCGAGACCATTTAGTTTCAGAATGTCCAGTCGCGATTCGCGAGTCCATTAACTGATTTAAAACACATGTTTGAAATATACAACGACGAACTATATTTTCATACCGATTAATTATTCTGATAAATCTCGATAAATGAGACATATACGATGTTTTATGTATACAAAATAGTCCTCGGCTGAGAACCAACAACGCACATTGACACGAATCGTGTGAGTGGGGTTTGCACGTGGGGTAAGTATACCGTGATAACAATTGTGTAGGCATTACAGCTGCACAGTGCAGCTTTCTTATGACATGACCATTCATGATTACGAATGTCGACTTGTGGTATAAAGCATAGTATATAAAGTACCCATTCTGAGAAATAGAAGGTTGAGGTAGAACAAAGGAGGTATGTACCCTGTGTGTACATTACATTCACGTATACAACGGCAAGAAATAATAATGATTCTTAGCATGCAGCTTTGATTTTAATTGGAGTGGTTTGGTTCCGGCTTTTAATCGATGGCTGTCACTCTCTTTATGTGGGCCAATTTCGTTGTTAGGTGAGTCCTCGAAACACGCATCATACATGTGTGACCAAAAATGTGAAGTGGATGTTGATGTTTCAAACAATATCCTCAAAAAGACTCCATTGTGAACATACTGATACTAACTTCGTGAGCAATTGATACACGGGCTGCAACATGTTGTTAAATAACTCATAACTAGAATCGTGTGGATCGTATATAAGACATGTAACACCTCGAGCGTTTTTAGCAGTTTCTTGATAATCTATAATTTATCGTGCGTATATACTTCTAGAGCATATTCACTGGTGTTCTCCCGAGGCAATGCTCATAGTTGATAATGAATAGAGCACATGCGCGCAATACCGACTTCGTGCATGGAATTATTGGAAACAGTTGTACAATTAGCGTGAGATTGTTGAGTGGCTTCGAGCACAAAATAAAACATTAAAAATTAGAAACCAACGGATGGGCGAACACTCGTTCGACAATCGTGGGAAAATTCAAGGAATACAAGAAAAGGAGCTTGTGAGAAAATTGAAAACGGAACATTTAAAACGATTTTACGACATTAACTCTTCCGAAAAGAAACCGACCGCCGACAAGACAAGAACATATAGGTTGTTGAAAGCAAGGTACGAAATGGAGCCAAACATTTGCGATACGCGTTCTGATAAAGCGAGAACTCTATTTACGAGATTGCGAATCAGCAATCATAAATTAGAAATTGAAAAAGGGAGACACGAAGAGCAGATTGAAGCAGAATACAATTTAATATTAGAATGTATACATCCTACAAAAGTATGCATGATTCATAGTTCAGGGACATAATAACAGAGTTCCCACATGTTTCATTTATGACTAATTATGAGAAATTTAGATTTATTATGAACATATATAAAGCAACCACTAATGTTATATTAGTGTGGTCATTGAAGCTGAATTTGGGGATCAACTCGGAATAAATTGGATACAAGGTGATTTTGGTTTCATTCGAAACGCGGAAAAGCCTCAGGAACAACATATCCAAAATCCGCTTTGTGGAAGCTTTGTTATCCAATATGGCGTCCAACGTGATTGTCTATATTACATCAGTTCTCGAAATAAGTCGTAATACGATATAGTGTGGCATCGGAATTACACAGTTAAAGCAGTGTTTGTGTGAAATTAGAGTACGGGACACGAATACAGTGACACGGACAGAAAATAATACAACCGCGGCAATGAAATGGCTGTCAAAACGGTCGCAAAACCAAGCCATACCCGAAGAAAGCAACATATTGGAGAAACGAATATGAGTGAAAATACGTATTGTTAATATACAAGTATGTTGTTAAATATCTTTAGGGGTACACATAGCATTAAAACCGATCCTTCTGAAGGATTTATTGACCACTGCAACGCAAGTCAACCCTCATTGGTTTACGTCTTTAAAATTTGGGTGTTCTACTTATCCAACATCCAATGGAGCTTTCTACATAGGTCACACCCACAGCGCTAGTACCGCCCACTAAGATTTTATCCATATCAATATTGTCTGTTACCCGAGATCGATTTCCGAAGTGAACACATCAGCACTTGCCCTGATGGTAACTAGCCGAAACAGACTCATGTCTATGATTCGTGCAAATTTTTAGTTAGTTATCTTGCAGCTGCAAGTTAGTTATCTTGCAGCTGCAAGTTACTATCTTGCACATGCAAGTTACCTATATTGCAGCAGCTGCATGTTACTATCTTGCAAGTTATTATCTTGCAGCTGCAAGTTACTATCTTGCACCTGCAAGTTATTATATTGCACCTGCAAGTTAAATTGTCCAATCAGAACGCGCGCATAATGACGTTGGCGACGGGTATTTCACTGGAGGATGTAACATCGTGCATTTGAGCATTTTGTTACGTTCCACGAGAGTGTTCATTTTGCAATGGCCGATGTTGAAGTCTTGCATTTGACAAAGCTTTACTTTGCATTTGGACTGTCACAGAAAGAAATCCTCTACTGTTTATCTTATGTAAACAATATCGCTGGTAGCAGGCGTACTTTGCAGCGTTATCTGTATATAGCCGTAGCTTGATACAACCGGATTTTCTTTTCACGATTCCCTCTGGGTCTATAATGTGAAGCAGGAGTCGAACAGTTTCTCGATTCACAATATTCCAGCCTGCAGATAATGTGCATGCAAGCGATGGCTATATACAGGTTTGCGTCCGAAGTATCACGAGGTACCACGCCAAATTTGGTTAAATTCGGTCAAGGGCTGAAGAAAATTCGCAAACAGACCAGAACAGACAGACAGATCCCTGAACTCTAACTGTGGACGCCATCTTGGATACTGAATTTTCGCGGAGTTTGGATATGTTATTCCTGGTGTTTTTCCGCGTCGAATGACACCAAAATCATCTTGTATCCAATCTATTCCGGTTTCAACTCTCACACGACCACACTATATGTGACATGATCCGGTCTTCATGCACCGCTCGGGATTCCAATAAAAGCTAGTCAATTAATAATTTATGACAGATGAAATCATTTAAAGGTTTTCAATCCGATCAGACGCTCCTAAATTACCATTTCTTTGGCTTCGGGGTTAAAAATATTTGATTCGTGTCGAGGAACCATCCCATCAGAGATCAAAGTGATCAGATATCGATTTTTGAAGTTTGTTATTTCAATTGTTTGTGGGCCAGAGACACGTGTTTAAACGGACGGTCTTGCAGATGAAGATGGATAACTCTATAATCAAGTGGTTATTATTACCACTTGATTTTAGAGTTATTCATCTTTATCTGCAAGACCGTCCATTTGACCTCGTGTTTCTGGCCCACAAACAATTGAAATAACAAACTTCAAAAATCGATCAATCTGAGCTTTGTTGGTTGAGTTCCTCGACTCGAATCAAATATTTTTACCCCCGAAGCCAAAGAAATAGTAATTTAGGAGCGTCTGATCGGATTGAGTACCTTTAAAGGCACGGGTGGCCTTCGCTGTGGGTAGGCTGCTAAAATAGTCAAAAATGTTAAACTGACATAACAGAAAGAACGTAAGACGCATTTTGTGCTTAGACCAATCATATATATTTGAAACAGTTTTTACATAAGTACAATGTATTCCTTTAAAGGTACTCAATCCGATCAGAGGTCCACATGTCATCAAGATACAACAACAACAACATTTCTTTAAAATACGCTTTAGTTATCATAATCGATTAATTGCAACAAAATGATGCTAACCACTGTCAACTAAAGTATCAAATTTCCCAAAATCATGTTATTTATCAACATTTTGTTCAACGAAATATGACATTATTATCACTTGAGTGTCACGAAATTTGATCGTATTACCACTTGATTTTAGAGTTATCCATATCTTCATCCGCAATTTTGTCCGAGACCCTCCGTTTGACGACGCTTTTCTGGGCCACAAATAATTGCACATCTCGAGGAATAACAAATTTCAAAAATCGATATCTGATCACTCTGAGCTTTGATGTGTGGCTTCATCGACTCGAATCAAATGGTGTTTACCCCTGAAGCCAAAGAAATAGTAATTTAGGAGCGTTAATTCGGATAATGCATCTTTAATCGATTGATTGACAATAAAGAGGCGGAAACCAACTCAAATCTTAACCTAAGCAGTCACTCCGCCATGCATGTGTTTAATATTTGATTGCTGTATCCTTTGTATCCATGCTTACTGAATGTGTTTTCTTAGATTCTTCGCCCTGGATCCAAGCGTAGGACCATAAAACAGAGGAAATTGCAGTTATTTATGTCAGAGAACTAGTGATGAAAACGCATTAACCTCGGAGATCCTCTCATCATCTCATGTAATTTTTACGAGGAGTGCATTCCGCCAAGGTCGAACGGTCTCAATACGGTAAAGACACGACTGGCAATGCATTATCAAGCTTTTTGTACGCATTTGTCTATCTTATGCATTGTGGCTCAGGGACATGGCTACAAGGTCCCCGTTGGTGGGGGTGTCCACCTTGAAATTCCCAACTGAGCCCCTTCTACCCCCGGTTGAACCAGATCAAACTCTCATTTACATGCACGCCCCCACTCTTGCGTAAGGTTTGAACATTTTGACTAAAAGTTGATAAAATGCTACTTTTGATCTTAAAACAACAAATATACCACTAATTACTTGTTGGCAAATCAAACAATGAGATCAATTCCAACCTATATATGGTGTAAAATTTCCAAAGTAATGTTTTGTCAAAGCATAACATTTTCAACTGTTGAAAGATTTGACAAATGTTTGGGGGTGGTAGACATCCCCTCCCACTCCCCTTGTCACAACGTCCATGCATGTTGCGGCTATATGGAGGCCTATATATATAGTTGTTATATATGAAGGATATACTTTATGAAGGCCGATAATACATGCACTGGCGGTACATACTATATACATTGATGATGTCTATATGATATTGGTTACAATGAACTAAATTAATAGGATTACGATTCCCAGATACTAGAATCCGCATTAAAACAATCTGGTCGCTGCATGATTGTTGGATTACCTCTAAGGGAGAGGTCCCTGGGCGGAGAAAGATATACATACCATATATGTACAATAAACCCATAGTGAGAAATGGTAGCGCCCTTCATATCATATTATTAGCAATGATAAAATATATTGCAGCTTTAATGTAGTGATTGTGAAAAATGTGTATATAGGTAACGCTTATGCAGTTAGTTGATTGTGTGTGATATTTTTGTATGTGTGTATACTGTGCACTTGGTGAGAAAGGATGTGAAAGTGCCAAACTAAAGTTTAATTTGAAATATTCACAAACACCATACGGTATGTCTTCACAAAGGGCGAAAACGTTCTAATTGGTTGAAATGTTCTTCGCCAAACATGCAACGATCATTGCAATGATACAACAATAATCACACACCCATTGCCAAAACAGTAACGGACTCCTTGACGATTGACACGTTATTGTGTTGACGCGCTGCCAGCTCGCGGCAAATACACTAAACTGTTGTTTTCGGCTGGAATGTATCTTTTCTTTTTATTTGACGTACGTTTGAATCACATTTAGTTCATCACCTCCTACGACAGGGCCAGATACTTGCCAATCTACACCCTCAGATGGCGTAATTGTGATCTAGACATGGTCTAAGGTATGCACTCCAGGTATCAACTTGAAAATATGTTATTTCGTGAGAGGGTTAAATATGGCCACATCCAGAGAGTGTTAATTAAAATATGGTCCGATGAGATACAAATATAATATGGTCACATGAGGGTTAAATAGAATATGGTCCCATGAGGGTTAATTATGTTATGAGGGTTAATACAAATAGGGTCATATGATGGTTAATTAAAATGGTGTCATGATTATTAATTAAAATATGGTCCCAAAACTGATCAGGTTTAATTAAAATATGGCCCATGCGGTTAATACAAATATATATATATATTTATTTCTACCCTCCATCATATGAAGAGTTACATGTAACACAAATACATAAAATACATATAGAACAAAGAACAATTCAGTAGAAAAGAACATATTTACACATTTGTCACGCGACCACCGAGATGGCCCCACTTCCCAAGCCCAGACCTACAAAACATGCACCATAGATAAAAGGTCACTTAAACATTGACATGACTTGATCTACAAGTATGCAATAGAGATCAGAGTTTGGTGGTCCATGCTGTGAACACTCTCATTGACTCTGGCTGTGCGAGCAGCAACCCAGGCGACAAAGCAATTAGCTGTCCTCTGGGACAGACGCCCACACAGACCAAGAGACCCTCAGTAGATATGGTATATGGTATGGTATATATTAGATATGGTAACATCAGGGTTAATTAAAGTTAAAATATGGTCACATTATGAGGGTTAATTAAAATAAAAAAATTAAAAATATGTTTAGAATAAGGCCACATTGTATGTGAAGCAACCAGTGTCAAGGGTTAGCCTGTTGGAACTGTTCTTAATTCTTATTAACATCTCTATTCATAGCTCAGATATAATTTTGCGAATGCAAAGAAATAATAAAAAAAAGTCTAGAGACCAAGACTAGAGTTCACTAAACGTCAATAATTACAATCAGCACGAAGGAGTAATGTAGTAATTGGTTAATAATTACCATTCCAGTTCATTTAGAATATAACATGCCGATATTTATCGCGTATAGATAAATGATAAAAGTTCACTAAACGGTGTTAAATAACACGTTAAACACCGATATAAACAAACAGCTCGAACGGTTCATGTGAGAATTATATTTCTTATACCATCGTCAAATCCCCATGCAATATAATAGTAGATAGCATGTCGATTTATGTCACGTGAAAATAAATCAAAGATGTTCAAATAACAATATATATATGCGCATGCGTCGATTTGATTTTGGTTAAATAATTTCTTTATCAGCTATATACGATAACCGTATTCGATAGAACTTTAGACGGCATCCTTGGTGTTAATTTCCATGACCCAATCACCGACAGCTGTTTTGTTGTATACAGCTGTTACCTACCACCCGAAACTTCTCCGTGGGGATGGGACGCTTCCGCATTCTTCGCTCATATTCTCAGTCAGGTGCACAATTTACCCGATGTTGACTGTTTATTTCTTTGTGGTGACTTCAATTCGAAAATCGGGTCGGTTCAGGAATGTGACAATGATATTGATGATATACGCCCGCGTGAGGTTACTCATAAAACTCTCAATCAACATGGCCATACATTTCTTGAGTTTCTGAACGACAGCAAGTATGCAGTCTTGAACGATCGGTTTGGAGAGGCATCAAACAAACACACGTTTCATTCTGTGCGAGGACAATCTGTTGTTGACTATATATGTGTACCACACTATCAAACATTACAGTGTACAGATTTCACGATAACAACATGTCAAAATATTATACATGACCATAAACTGCATAACCTGTTGGGTGAAAGGAGCAGAATTCCAGATCACGCTCTTCTCAGTATGAACTATAACATTCGATGCCCAAACACTCATCAAGTTCGCGATAACACACGGTCAAGTACACCGAATAAAAACACGCCCATCAACGTTCGTAAGATACCGACAGCTGTTATGTGCATGGACACAATTTCCTCCAGTTTTGTTAAGCTTATTGATAAATAGAGGCATGTGTACGAACTCAGGATGGTGTGGATGCAGATTATACAGATACGTGTGAACTAATGATTGCGGAAGCTATATACGAGAGGAATACCAATCCGTGATGGCAGCCGAAAATGTCGGAAACGCTTACGTCCGCATGCATAAGCCGTTCTGGAATAACGAACTTACAGAGTTATGGAAACTGATGCGCAATGCAAAAGTATGGACAAAAGTATGTCGCGATTCGTGGAAATTCTCGTTCAAAAAGAGACAACCGTGAACTATTTCGAAGGAGTCAAAATAACCTGGACAAACGTATTCGCTTCTTTGAACGAAAATATAACACTGATACGGCTCTTCATTTGGAAACGGTATCAACATCTGATCCTAATAAATTCTGGCAACACTTGAGAAATCTGAGACCTAAACGGACGAAGAAAATCCCAAATGAATGCTACGACGATGACGGTAATATATGCACGAAACAAAGTGTCCTGCTCGCTAGATGGAAAACTGACTTTGCGGATTTCAAAGAAAACATTCTAGTTGAGAAGTCCCGCCTTGAGCAATCTACATCTACTGCACCAATCCATGAAACTGATTCCATTAATCGACAAATAACGCGAAGTGAAGTACAACTAGTTGTGGACAGAGCAAAATGTGGTAAATGCCAGGTGTCGATCAGATTCCCTATGAACTTCTGAAGCCAGAGGTATCGGTGACAGTTTTACATACATTAATTTCCATGTGTTTCGAAAACGGTATTGTTCCTTCGCAGTGGAACAGCCTATAGTTGTCCCGATACCGAAAGACGCAGCATCGGACCCAAGAGTTCCTCTCAATTATCGTGGTGTTAGTCTTCAATATGTAGCGGCAAAACTGTACAGCGCGGTTCTGAATAACAGACTATAATTAACTTTATAGACTCGCATACTATTCTTGTAGATGAACAGAACGGATTCCGGAAGGGGAGATCGTGTCTCGACCACTTATACACACTGTCAAGTATAACCAGGAACCGGAAATCTACGTTGGTGGCTTTCGTAGATCTAAAGTAATCAGGGAGGTAAATGTGTTCTAGAGTCGGGGAGCGAGTACACCGTGGAATGCTAAAGGTGAAGGTAACTGAATAATGACCTTCACCTGATACATGCGACACGTTATTAAAGGATGACATCGCGTTTATTTGATTTGTACATAATATCTAAATAATTTAAACTGGTAAATGAATGGGGGAATGGATTTTTGTGAGCGGGAAATTTATTTAACTAGCTGCTGTAGTTCTGGATTTGTCCAGATAAAATTTGGCTGTGGGATAGCCCTGTCGTACACTTGGGGATTTATTTTTAAAAATAAACACATGACCTATGATTTTTCTTGCATTTTCGTGATCAACTGATGTCAATCTAGCTGGATAAACATCACTGGTATGGCCTGCAGGCTTCAATTCAGTGAATTTGGCGGAAACGTTAACACTGTCGCCTATGGGAAACCATTTAGTTCAGTGATTCCTAAAAAAGGCGTTTGACTCCGTGGACCGTGAACTTCTTCTATTTAAGCTGCTACAAAATGGTATTAGTGGAAAGTTCCACTCGACGATAAGTGCTATGTACAGTAACACGAAAGCTTGTGTAAAGTTAGGAACTGCAGGTCTCAAGTTATAATTTCAGACGCCCGGGAAAATTCTATTCTTACCGATGCCACACTGAGCACTACAAAAAGTCCTTTTTGCCCTCGGCGATAGCTGATTGGAACAAAATCCCAACTGAAATGAGCGACGTTGTCCCTTTCTCTGACTTCAAATTCAATTTACGACTCGTATACCAACCCCCAAACCCCGTGAGCCCTCATTTCTATTCAGGTCTCAGACGATATAATATGATACATTCCCGAATTCGAAACGGGTGCAGTGATCTTCGTGCTGATATGTATCAAAACTACATAGCCGAAAGTCCTGATACATTCCCGAATTCGAAACGGGTGCAGTGATCTTCGTGCTGATATGTATCAAAACTACATAGCCGAAAGTCCTGTTTGCAGTTGTGGGAACCCTTTGGAAGATGCATACCATTTCTTTTTTATGTGCCCTTTGTATCAAAATGAACGGTTGGAACTTGACGATAAGTTAAACCGCGAACGCTTCATTATAACCGACATCGATCAGTTTCTTTTCGGGATATCGTACATCTCAATTCCGGAAAATATAAGGTTTTTCCAAATAGTGCAACAGTATATTGCTGCGACAAAACGCTTCGATTCATGAACGTCTGGCTGCGTTGACATATAGCCACAATCCAATGTCAACCACAAATCGCTCAATATACACCAATTACAAACATTGCTAGACACCCCTCCCTCATTCGGATTGCCACATCCATGTACCATTTGTATTCACATCGATAATTTCTTCCAGCGTAACTGTCAAGGGCGTCATCTGGCGAATCGCCAAATTCACTACTATACACATTTAGCTTAACATTACAGTCAAATGTTTGATACATACATAGCCTTGCAATCTATATTTACATCTTCCTTAAATATCACAATAGATATAGATATGCACATATTTATGCTCGTTCTAATTGGTAATCCATAAACATACGCTGAAAGATGTTATTCGACATAATGCAAATTCAAATTGTTTTCTCACCATGTACAAACGTTTCTGTTATCGCCTTTTGTTATGTATTGTAAATTTTGTACGGGAGAGGGACTACCTAAGTTGAAATAACTTGTGCCCCGATCCCTTTTGTATATTTATATACGAATAAAATATGTTTAAAGTAAAAAACTGCAATGACTGATTGGTTTCCTTCTACAAACGGTGTTATTCAGGGAAATAATGTCTCACCAACACTGTTTTCATTATATGTGAACGACCTTGCGCGGGATATTAAATGCCTTAACAGATGCGTTAACGTTGGTGACATCAACGTCAGTATCCTGCTATATGCTGATGGCATAGCCTTATTGGCGGACAACATACGCGATATGCAGTGTATGCTGGACGTACTAGACGGCTGGTAGTAGTAGTATATAACGAGCTGTCTCACCCCCATTCGAGGTGCAACCGCGCAACCAATGTTTACATAACACGTTGCTTTGTTGTGTTGTTAAAGGGGGTATTTAAATTGAAAGGTAGACAATGGGTTTAAAGGGACAACAATTGAATTTAAATGGATGCTATTGAAAATGTATTTAAAGGGAAAGATAGAAGAATGAATCGGGTCATTGAATTTAATGAGTGTGTTGAATGGGTTGTAATTGATAGAGTATACAAGAATGAATCGGGTCATTGAAACTGTTTCGAGTGAGATCGGGTCAGTGATTTATCTAGAGGGCGGTATGACAGATATATAAGAATTTGTTTTGTGCAAAAGCATAGCTGAATTAGATAGGATCTTGCATGGGATAACAAATGGATGTAATTGATAGAGTATACAATACGGGCATAATTGGAATGATATGCGGAAGCAACCGATCAGTAAGTATTAGTCAAATGAACGAGTTTTATATATGTTACTATTTGGCAAGATCAGTCCTCATCAGATGACAGTGGGTACGAAGCGGACGATGACGAATGAATACAGCGAAAAAGAAAAAAAACTCGGGATTCTTTTGAACCCCCAACTATCAATTAATATTAGTCATATTCCATAATCCCTCTGTTGATTCAGTTGGTTAGGACTCCAAGCAGATATTTCGTCCCAGATCGAGCAAGTCGTGGGTTCAAACAGAGTGATAGTAGTCGACAAGTTTGAACATAACCTCTGGGCGCCGCATATATCACGTGGTTTCCGCCACCAAGGTAGAGTTTATCCATATAGCAGAAGGTGACCGTATATGATCGAAAACGGGTATAAATATTATATAGCATAGGTTACGTATTCGGGTAGATGGTTTGACTGCCTAAGCCCTAACCTCATCAACCTTAGCCATCAGGGGTGAGAGGTCACGTCGCGGTGTGTTATCACTAATGGAATATGATATCGGGGTGATAAACGATCGAGTTAACCCTATTGCGTATCGCCTATACATGTAGTATGAATGAAAATATGGGGTGTGTACTTGGGGGGGGGGGGGGTATGCGGATATCGCAGATAAGAAGATATCGTTGATATATATTGGTACTATAAAAGGAATATATAACGCTGTTATATTACGAACACCAATATTAGATGGAATAATGAAGATAAATAAACAGTATAGTGTATCAACATTTGCTTTATTCGACACCAAGAATAAGAGGTTTATTGCAGTTAATCATCGATTGTCATCGTCGTCATCTTGCTCAGATTCTTGAGAGGAATCCACCTGTTTATCATTTTTGTCCTTACTTTCATTTCTCATGTACTCCACCAGGAGGGGTTTATATGTCCTCAATGAAATCCGAACGGCAGGGAGTATAGCATAGCCATCATCTAGCATATTATACACACGATCCATGATCTTGATATGAGTTTTCCCACCACTAACTTCAAGTAAATTCTGTATAAATGCAGCGTATATGTTTAAGAAACGCCTCTCATACTCGGGACGTATCTTCACTTTCGATTTTTCTTCAGCCTCTTCTTCCGTCAATCCTATCTTCATATAACCTTCAACTAATTCATCTAATTCTGCTTTATTGTCATCTTGGGCCTGTAACCACACCTCTTCGAAATAATCTTTTTCTTTTTCAGTCGGAAGTTTTAATATTTGTCTGTCCTGGTCCGGAATTGATTCTATTTTATTTGTGTCAGTTTTCTGCTTTTTATTATTCACCTGTACATTTTCAATTGATTCTCTTTTCTTCCTATCAGAACACCAATTTTTAATGTGCCTTTGTACATCATGGTGGGTCTCAAACACGACACCGCAATCGTCACAGCTTGGCATGATGTCGTCTTCGCTTTCAGAGTCGTATTCCTCCTGTGACAATAGCCCAGGGTATGTAGTTTCACTGATATTATCTTTCTTTTGATGCGTTATCACCTCGACGGGCTCATCAAGACTACTGTTATTTGGTAATATGCGTTCTTGTTTTATACTCTTCTGTGTCAGCACATTACTACGCAGTCGCAAATTTTCTGGAGTATTCGTTTTTAAGTCAACTACGAGATAACCAATTATATGTGAACGACCTTGCGCGGGATATTAAAAAATGCCTTAACAGATGCGTTAACGTTGGTGACATCAACGTCAGTATCCTGCTATATGCTGATGGCATAGCCTTATTGGCGGACAACATACGCGATATGCAGTGTATGCTGGACGTACTAGACGGCTGGTAGTAGTAGTATATAACGAGCTGTCTCACCCCCATTCGAGGTGCAACCGCGCAACCAATGTTTACATAACACGTTGCTTTGTTGTGTTGTTAAAGGGGGTATTTAAATTGAAAGGTAGACAATGGGTTTAAAGGGACAACAATTGAATTTAAATGGATGCTATTGAAAATGTATTTAAAGGGAAAGATAGAAGAATGAATCGGGTCATTGAATTTAATGAGTGTGTTGAATGGGTTGTAATTGATAGAGTATACAAGAATGAATCGGGTCATTGAAACTGTTTCGAGTGAGATCGGGTCAGTGATTTATCTAGAGGGCGGTATGACAGATATATAAGAATTTGTTTTGTGCAAAAGCATAGCTGAATTAGATAGGATCTTGCATGGGATAACAAATGGATGTAATTGATAGAGTATACAATACGGGCATAATTGGAATGATATGCGGAAGCAACCGATCAGTAAGTATTAGTCAAATGAACGAGTTTTATATATGTTACTATTTGGCAAGATCAGTCCTCATCAGATGACAGTGGGTACGAAGCGGACGATGACGATGTTTTCCCGCTTAAGTAACATTGTATATACAGAATAGACATCTCAATGTAACACATACGATTATTCACCTCTTTGGCGCCATGATGGCGCTCGATGATGGAATAATAATAGTATGTGTGACATTGAGATGTCTATTCTGTATATACAATGTTACTTAAGCGGGAAAACATAAGACATTTCGTATGGCAAATAATTATGTGGTGTATAACTCAGACACGGTGGCACCGTCCAATATCAAATTAAGACACTGCGGCACCATACTAGATGCAAAATCAGGAACTGAAACCTCGATTAATAGATATTGTTCTTCCTGTCATAAAAGGCTCTCTTTTATCTGGAAAAGACTCAGTGCCCTCAGATCAGTCAAGGATGAAGCATCCGTGTGAAACATGTTCAATTGAATATGTATGGCCAGACAGTTTAAAACGGCATATAAAGTTCAAACACTCTCGACAACAACACCAACAGCAACTACAACAACAACAACGACGACAACAACAACAACAGCCTTATAGAGAAAGCAGTGGTGGCGCGCGACAGGATGACTTCAAATTCAGGCATCCATTTACCGCGTGGATTTCGGGACCCACTTCTCGCGGCAAAACACACTTGCTTAAGAGTATACTTCAAAATTGTTCAGCGACTATACAGCCTTCACCCGAGAAAATAATTTGGTTCTGTAAGTAATGGCAGCCATTATACGATGAAATCAAGGACACAGTCGCGCCATCTGTCCAGTTTATACAAGGTCTTCCGACTAACTTGGACACCCTCATTCATTCTGGAAAAAAATGTCTGATTGTACTTGATGACCTTATGTCTACGGCATCCAAGGATTCGCGGGTTACTGAATTATTCACTGAAGGCAGTCACCATTTGGGTATATCAGTGGTTGCGATTAACCAATCTATGTACTATAACAAGGACCCTACCCAACGGAGAAATTGCCACTACTTGATTCTATTCAACAACCCTATAGATAAAATGCAGGTAATGACTCTAGCTCGTCAAATGTATCCAGAGAAAACACAACACTTTATGTCCCATTTCAATGAAGCTACCAATCAACCATTTGGTTATCTCGTAGTTGACTTAAAAACGAATACTCCAGAAAATTTGCGACTGCGTGGTAATGTGCTGACACAGAAGAGTATAAAACAAGAAAGCATATTACCAAATAACAGTAGTCTTGATGAGCCCGTCGAGGTGATAACGCATCAAAAGAAAGATAATATCAGTGAAACTACATACCCCGGGCTATTGTCACAGGAGGAATACGTCTCTGAAAGCGAAGACGACATCATGCCAAGCTGTGACGATTGTGGTGTCGTGTTTGAGACCCACCATGATGTACAAAGGCACATTAAAAATTGGTGTTCTGATAGGAAGAAAAGAGAATCAATTGAAAATGTACAGGTGAATAATAAAAAGCAGAAAACTGACACAAATAAAATAGAATCAATTCCGGACCAGGACAGACAAATATTAAAACTTCCGACTGAAAAAGAAAATGATTATTTCGAAGAGGTGTGGTTACAGGCCCAAGATGACAATAAAGCAGAATTAGATGAATTAGTTGAAGGTTATATGAAGAAAGGATTGACGGAAGAAGAGGCTGAAGAAAAATCGAAAGTGAAGATACGTCCCGAGTATGAGAGGCGTTTCTTAAACATATACGCTGCATTTATACAGAATTTACTTGAAGTTAGTGGTGGGAAAACTCATATCAAGATCATGGATCGTGTGTATAATATGCTAGATGTTGACTATGCTATACTACCTGCCGTTCGGATTTCATTGAGGACATATAAACCCCTCCTGATGGAGTACATGAGAAATGAAAGTAAGGACAAAAATGATAAACAGGTGGATTCCTCTCAAGAATCTGAGTAAGATGACGACGATGACAATCGATGATTAACTGCAATAAACCTCTTATTCTTGGTGTCGAATAAAGCAAATGTTGATACACTATACTGTTTATTTATCTTCATTATTCCATCTAATATTGGTGTTCGTAATATAACAGCGTTATATATTCCTTTTATAGCACCAATATATATCAACGATATCTTCTTATCTGCGATATCCGCATACCCCCCCCCCCCCCCCCCAAGTACACACCCCATATTTTCTTTCATATTACATGTATAGGCGATACGCAATAGGGTTAACGCGATCGTTTATCACCCCGATATCATATTCCATTAGTGATAACACACCGCGACGTGACCTCTCACCCCTGATGGCTAAGGTTGAGGAGCTTAGGGCTTAGGCAGTCAAACCATCTACCCGAATACGTAACCTATACTATATAATATTTATACCCGTTTTCGATCATATACGGTCACCTTCTGCTATATGGATAAACTCTACCTTGGTGGCGGAAACCACGTGATATATGCGGCGCCCAGAGGTTATGTTCAAACTTGTCGACTACTATCACTCTGTTTGAACCCACGACTTGCTCGATCTGGGACGAAATATCTGCTTGGAGTCCTAACCAACTGAATCAACAGAGGGATTATGGAATATGACTAATATTAATTGATAGTTTGGGGTTCAAAAGAATCCCGAGTTTTTTTTTCTTTTTCGCTGTATTCATTCGTCATCGTCCGCTTCGTACCCACTGTCATCTGATGAGGACTGATCTTGCCAAATAGTAACATATATAAAACTCGTTCATTTGACTAATACTTACTGATCGGTTGCTTCCGCATATCATTCCAATTATGCCCGTATTGTATACTCTATCAATTACATCCATTTGTTATCCCATGCAAGATCCTATCTAATTCAGCTATGCTTTTGCACAAAACAAATTCTTATATATCTGTCATACCGCCCGCTAGATAAATCACTGACCCGATCTCACTCGAAACAGTTTCAATGACCCGATTCATTCTTGTATACTCTATCAATTACAACCCATTCAACACACTCATTAAATTCAATGACCCGATTCATTCTTCTATCTTTCCCTTTAAATAAATTTCAATAGCATCCATTTAAATTCAATTGTTGTCCCTTTAAACCCATTGTCTACCTTTCAATTTAAATACCCCCTTTAACATCACAACAAAGCAACGTATTATGTAAACATTGGTTGCGCGGTTGCACCTCGAATGGGGGTGAGACAGCTCGTTATATACTACTGCTGGTGTAAGAAATGGAGACTCCAGGTTAATTCTTCCAAATCAAAAGTGATTCACTTTCGAAAACCCCAGCGGAAACGTTGTAAAATAGACATTTCGATAGGCGATGATGTGCTTCAATATGTTACTAACTATAAATATCTGGGAGTAACCCTCGACGAAACACACACATTCCGAATATCTGCTGATTCACTTGCTAAAGCTGGAGGTCGTGCACTAGGGTCAGTGATTTCTAAAGTGCATGCCTTCAAGGACTTGGGTATCGGCTCGTATGAGAAATTATACCAGAACTGTGTTGTGCCCATCATAGACTATTGCAGTGGTGTGTGAGGATATAGAATCTTTAACTCTGTTGATATGGTGCAAAATCGGGCGATGAGATACTGAGGTGTGAATCGGTGCACGCCTTTTCTAGGCGTGCACCGATTCACACCTATCCCCGCATTAAACCGGGAATTCGGCTGGATGTCGTCAACTCATCGTCGATGGTTGAATATGGCGAGACTGTGGAATCGACTAATTAATATGGACAATTCTCGATTGGCGAAACAAGTATTCGTTTGGGAGATGCACACTGTATCAAAGGACAGCTGGGCCTCAGACATGAAGTCAATGTTAACAGCCATTGGACAATATTACGTATTTGTAAATAGACTTTGTTGTGATTTAGATGAATGTGACCTAAATTTACGTAAACTCCAGAACACGAAGTGGTTAATCGATGTTAACAGACTGGACAAACTGAGACTTTATCGTGAACTAAAATCAGTCTATCATCAAGAACAATACATACAACTCAACATCAGCAAAGCAGAACATTCAATGATGGCTCAATTCAGATGTGGAATTATGCCATTACGCATCGAAACTGGTCGATGGAGAAGTGAACACATTGACGAGCGGTTGTGCGTCTTTTGCGAGTCAGCGGCAGTGGAAACTGAACTTCACCTGTTGTTTTCGTGCTCCGCATACATAGACCTAAGACTAACAATTTTCAAAAATACAATGTTTTATATCGATGGCATCCACTCACTTAACTTTATGGCGAACTACCTCATAAATTAATTTCCATGTCAGATGGCTAGATATCTTCACAATTGTTTTAATCGTAGACGCATTTTGTTGACTCTACCAAGCATACGCATATAACTTTTAATTCGATGTACATATTTACTTAAAGTGACTTATAGGTCCTATGTGCCGGGTGTTATATAAATATATACAATGTATTGTATCTACCTATCTTTGAATTTTGTATAGCATATGTCACTATAATAATAAAAAGATCCAATCCTAACAATATAACAAAGTAGGTTAAACAACCATAGAAACACACAGCGCGCAGTGTGCATAAGGGTTAACGAATGAATTCCCGCTCTAATAACTCAGTGCGCACTTAGAACTGAGCATAAAACAAAATAACGCGGCTAAAAAGCCATGGTTCAATAAAGCATACCGAGACGAGATAACCGCAAAGCGATGCGTGAATAAAAATCGCGACGAGATGCTACGTATTCAGGAACGCAAAACCAAAGTATATATTTAGTCACTTTTATCTCCATAGCTCCATTGGCACGTAAAATACCCTCACATAAACACCCTTAAGAGGGCGTAATAATTATGGTGATATAGAGGATATACAACGAGTCCCCAGTTTATAGCGGAATTTACAAACCGAGTTCAGTAAGGCGAGGTCCAGACCTAATTTACTGGACGAGTTTTTAAATTCCGCTATAAACTATAGGGACGAGTTATAGATTCTATTTATTACATGACCCAAAACCTCGATAAAAATATATACTTAAATCAACAAATGGGACGTGAAACTATAATCGGCTTCTATAAGGCATGCGATGACATTTCACATAACTGTCGTTGTTTGCCCACGTAAAGAAATAGTCCCAGATAAATAAAGACACGTTGACGTATTTAATGCAATAACTTTTCAAAATCTTCATTCATTAGAAAAATATCGTAAACCATAGTAGCGTACGAAATAGAATACAAACAGACGACAAACCGAAGTCAAAGGTCACGTTTGCGCAACAATAATACATTTTGGTACACCTGGAACTATTTACTGTTATGCAACGAACGTATATAATGGGTTTATTGAATGGAATAAGGGTACAAGAAAACCATAGTCAGAAATGGTAACGCCACCAAGATCATATTATTAGCCATAAATAAAAATTATAATATAAAATATATTGGTTACATGAATGCACCGCCTCAGAATTCCGTTAACTAATACATGTAGTTATATACTGCAATTATAAGACATCCAGCGAATACACACCCCACGAAAACCCGAAATGTGTTGTCCTGCAAGATATCCCATCGCTATAGCTCAATTTTACACGGCCAGATTAGCTTTTCTACAATATCCTAAAACAATAAAGCTTCTCAGATCATCGGCATAGTCAATAGAACTTTCACGAACTTGGACATTCCAACTAAAGCTTTTACCGGACTCGGGGTCGCAGCACAACTTTAACGCGTCCCAAAATAACCGGGAAAAACAATTATCTATTCATAAAACCTATACATAGGACCATGGATTTCTATAATTTGGCCAACAGTATACACCGGTGGCGTTAATGATCATGTAATAAAACGGACAGGAAGAGTCAGTCGGGGTACCGAATTTGCGGAAGTGGTCTGCATGTGTATATTTATGCTGCAGATAATTTTTGTGCAGAACGTGAGGTATATATATAGTTGTGGAAATGCAATAATTTAATTTACAAATAACTTTGAAAGGGTATTTTTGTTTTCACCACATGTTGCATCTGGTGACGTGTTTTTTACATGCGAAATTAATCATCGTGGAATGTTCTGATGCGTTTGTAGCGCCACGAAATTTCAGTCGTGTGAAACATGCACTCACAAAACTTAGACTTTATTAACCCATTTATCCACTTACTGTGATATATGAGTATACACGAAGTCACTTCCTGCATGATGGGGTGAATGTTTTTTTTTATAAATAATTAAATGCCTCTCGTTCAATGTAATTCTTTTTTACAAATATATTATAAGCTAGAAGCCACAATGCATACATTCCTCGTGGCACGTACAACATGCTTCCACGAGTTTCAACACAATTAATGTATATGCCTATAGTATAGTATAGTATAGTATAGTATAGTATAGTATAGTATAGTATAGTATAGTATAGTATAGTATAGTATTGGGGCCTATATACGACAAAACGTATAGCCAATACAGCTGCTAACGATGATGGATGCCCGCCTACACAATTAATTGTGGGTAAGCAAATCATACCATTGAAAATTGCATTACAATACTATGTGATTTACAGTAAATTGTATGGAAGAAGAAAGCTTTATCGACCAACCATTAAGGTTTGAAGAATATTGCGTATATATTCATCAATGCTTGTCAATGCGCCTTGCCGATTGTAGAACTGTTTCCATTAGCTGAACAATAGTAATGATCTGACGTTTTCTGCAGAAAAAGGTATATACTTCTTCTGAAATCTATAACTATGATGCATGGGGATTTCGATTCTCCAATGTTTTGTTTTGTGCCATATAATGTTTCTCGCGTAACAAACATGATACGCAGGGGTTGTATATCTAGGACAGCGCCACAGCCGAGTTGATCATACGAAGGAATTTAAGAACGGTGATGGTTTCAAATGAACAGTATTATTTCTATGTTATTGGACATCCAGGATTTTAATTATTTTCGGCTTAATTCTAAGGATACCGGTATATATAATGTTGCATAAGACGTTTACCTGGGTAGTAACTTGGTAAGTTTATAAATGCAATGCTATAATGCGACGCAAAGATGGCTTATCAGCTCCGGTGCGGTATAGCTATATATATATATGGTAAATTTTTCAAAAACCAAATCATGAATGAATGAATGAATGAGTAAATGAATGCTTTATTCTCAGTCATTTTTACATGGACATGAGACAACTATTCCATATAATAAAACGAAACTGTATCTTCGAACTATATATAGTGGATTCGGTGAAACGCTAGAACATTTTACTAGTGCAAGTGTTCGTTTATGTTTTCCGGGCACATTGGATATACTTCTTACAAAACAACACTTCCTCGTTCTATTGACAAAGACAAAGACGAATTAATTTTGTTTTTAGAAACATTTTTCAACTCAAAACATGCCACAGATGCCACTTTAAGGAAAAGGACATTTTACAAGAGTACTTTACCCATGTATACCATGCATGGTGCACGTATCCTTATATCTACCAAAGTTACCATGGTCGTACAGGGTACGTGTTTAGAAGCCTTAAAATTTGAGACAACATATATGGAGGTAAATAATGGCACATGAATTGGCCGACTTAGTTATAACAATAGACTTGTCCCATTCTATTAACTTTTGAGTATGACACCCGGTACAATTGTTTTTGCACTGATAAACTTACAAAATATGATTTTCTGCTCACAAAAAAGAGACAGACAACACCTCAAATATATATGCGTAATGTGATATTATCGCTCGCGTTAGTATCATGGGAAAGTACCCTGGTACTACCATGGTAAAGTAACATGGTACTACCGTGGTAGTACTGTGGTAGTGCTTTTTATATGCCAAAGTCACGTATACCATCATATAACCATGCAGCCTCATTTTATTTGAATCCCGAATAACATTTAAAACATGTGTGTTGGTCCTTATACCGGCTAACATTTGGGTATGAATGCCACGTACCGCCTGGAAATATAGCCCTAATTCCAATTACTGATAAACCAATCAATTTCAATTTTATTTTGCTCATCATCATGTAGATATACAGAGAACAATATCATATGTGTATACATAAATATGATAAATTCTGCGAACGCCTATATATGAGAGACTCGCATATATTAAAGAATGCATTTAGCCCAGGGTTTTCCACACAAAAAATCAGGAAGCTCCCGTCAAGGATGGTTTAAACGGGACGTGGAACACTCCGTTCGGAGTCCACATCTAAGTATAATTAGCAAATAATCTTGCCTAATTTAGTTATTTTCATAAATTGTATATTAGAATAGGCAGAAAACAGCGCCATTGTTATAAACGATTTACATGCAGTGACTATTGTTGGCAGACTCATTGTCTTATGTTTATCACCCATTAATTCGTCTCGAATAAAGGAGTAAATATTGACATTTGTAGTAGTTCCGAAGTTGTGTTCTCTGAAATGGCACAAATGGTGTGATTGGGAATTTCAACAATTTTAGTTTATTACTGCATTCTTCCAGTGGAGATAGTGCTTGAGATCTAACCTATCCATTTTATATTCCACAATATATTTGTCTTAAATAATGTCTATCTCTTCTGGGTCACAATTACAACAACAACATATTTTTTTTATAAATCCCGATTTTAAGACTACAAAATTATAATTCCCCTTTTCTGTGAATAAAATGAAGACAACACTGAAGATTGTGTATATTATTTGTCTATATAAGGTATAATAAAGTGGTTTATCAAGTTCCTGCAAAATATCTTAATCGAAATGCTATTTTGACTTGATGGAGAGTGCTAACAAGATAGAGTTATCCCTCTTGCTACGCTCCGAATGCTCAGGAAGTTTATGTTCTAAAAATAACCCGTAAAACTGCCACGAAAGGTTGTATGTATTATACCAAAACATTCGAAAAAAATCAATATTAATTTATAGAAGTGTTTCCGGATAGGTGCCTTCGATTCGTGTTTATTATTTTATACCCCAGAAACTATAAATCTTTGTTAAGAAGATATAGACGATCTTTAACTTTAACTTGGCGACTAAACGGACAAAACTCCCCTACCATACATATTTCATGTGAATACATATTATCCAATGAAGTTTGGATAATACAAAAATGTGTTAATTTAAAAAAATGATTTCTGTTGGTTGATTTATATCTTTTAAAATTTCTCTTTTTTTTCTCCAGGTGTTTTCTTGCTACAAATTGCACCACATCTCAACAGGAACTGGCCAGCATACTAAATTCGGCGATATATGATAAAACTATGATCCCAACTCGGAACGGTATGTAATATAATGTAAACTAATATTATAATTATAACGCGGAACGTTATCAATTAGGTATAAGATATTCAGTCATGTCGTCAAAGATAGAAATGGACCATATAATCCCGTACTATCAGGAGAAACTAAAGTACACCTCTGCGAAATTTCTATTCGAACACTGAAAAGGGTGTCATTAATTTCTTTTATTACATGATCCTACCTTTATTCCATTCAATAAACCCATTCTATAAATTGTGATATTAAACGTTCGTTTAATAACAGGAAATAGTGCCAGGTGACCTTTGACTTCCGGTTTGTGGTTTCTTTACATTCCGTACGCTACGTCTCAAAATACTATGGCTTCCAATATAATTTCAACAAACTATAATGAATGAATATTTTGAAAAGTTATGTCATTAAATATACGCCATTAAATACGCCAAACAGTCTTTATTTATCTGGGACTATTTCTTTGCGCGGGCAAACAACGTAGAGTTGTGAGAAACGTCATCGCATGCCTTATAGAAGTTGATGTTAGTTTCGCGTCCCATTTGTTGATTTAAGTATGTTTTGTCGAGGTTTTGGATCATGTAATAAATAGAATCTACAACTCGTCCCAAGTTTATAGCGGAATTTACAAAACTCGTCCAGTAAATTAGGTCTGTACCTCGCCAAAGGCTCGGTCCAGACCTAATTTACTGGACTCGTTTTGTAAATTCCGCTATAAACTGGGGACTCGTTGTAGATCCTCTATTTATCGGCGTCACCGCAAGAGTTATAGCTTCTTCTGGTGTTGGGTGACGTTAACCATACTTACACAAATCGGATCAAACACATCAAAGCAGATTTGAGCTTTTGTTTGTACCTCGATCGAAGTCACTACCGTTGTGAACATTTCCTATCCGGAGTTGTAATGTTTTTTCTGAAATAAATCCTAAATTATTCTTCAATAAGCACTTTTAAATGTTGGGTGTTTACTGTTGAATCGTGATGGCCAGATTAACGCCGCGCAACCATGTAAAACGCGAAAACTCGTGTGGTGATGGTAGTAATAGAAAATAATAATAACACCACCCTGACACCTTTGTTTGGAAAAACCAAATGATTGTCAATTAAGTCCCAAATTTTTTTCTTCCGATTATCAAACTATCAAAACAAGTTCAAGCTATACTTGATCTGAAATTAAGCGAATAAATATTAATATAGAGGTATTAAATTGGACAGAACATCTTTAATTAATACAAACAGAACACGACGCCCGATTGCCGCCTGAAGTGTGGCCATTGTAGACAAACTAACCATCGTTATTTCGTGGGAATCTGGATTCAGAGTCTGAATCCGATTACGGGGGGCGGGGCTAATTCCCGATTCTAGGTCAGATATTGAAATCCACGTGGTCTCCGATACAATGTTTAATGTTCTCCCAGCGTCAAACATGGCTCATGTATTTGACACAAGTATATTTTTAATGTTCATGTTTGTTGTGAAAGTCATGCTTTTCTTCTATGTGTATATACATGGCACCTAATTAGCTGCCAATCCGGCTTAACCGCATCTTTTTTTCCAGTTAAAGTGTGTTTATTGATGAGAGCAAGAATTTCTAACAGCTCTAGATCTCCTGAATCAAATTCAGAAGACGTTGTGGAGAACACACGAAACTTGTCTGTTGTACATGCGCTCAAGCCACCAGGCCGCGCTGTCCAAAATAACAGTCTCGTGTTTCCAAATCTTGTTTCCCCATGTCATGTAGAAAATAACTATACTTTAGCCTTTTATCCATATTTGTTTGTGAGAGTTTCCACGTTACAAACAATGCCAGAGGCATGATTTAACTCGATTTTCGTCATTAGCGTAAGTATACACGGTTGAATTGATGCCGCAATATTAAACTATGCGGAAATATTTTAATATAGTGAGTGTTAGGACTGTTACATAATATGACAGATCTTGAACGAATATGTGCAATGTGTGGGAAATTACACGCGTGTGAGCTTATGAAGGACTGACAACGGAAACAGGTTATAAGTGAAATTTGCCCACTGAAAACAAGAAATAAATAGTATAATATATAACACTAGCTGATGTGCCCGACTTTGTCCGGGCTATATTTAAGGATTTCTTTATGATCGCCTAGAGAGAAATGAGAGATTGATCTGCTAATTCAAAGTGACAACGTTGAACAATACTGAGCAAAAAAAATAAAATACAACGTTGAAAAGTATTAGGAGAAAGAAAAAAACTATTGAGAAAACTATTGACAATGAGAGATTGATCTACTAATTCAAAGTGACAACGTTGAACAATACTGAGCGAACAACGTTGAAAATTAGGAGAAAGAAAAAAACTATTGTTCGATCGGTCCAGAAAAATGCCTAAATATGAGCGTATATGAGCGAGGTCATGGTCAAGGACATGGTCGCACGTGAAATTGGACCCGCCCATATTCTCCCGGGATGAAAGTAGGCCTATACATACCAAATTTGAGTCGGATCGGTCGATACATACATGCATACGCACACATACACACACGTGTAGACAGAAGTTCCAAAATATATAATAGATGAGAAATTTACAATATCACACTTATGGTTGCCTGCTGTGGGTAGTTCAGATATTCTCCATGGAAAACATCATCAGATATTGATCCTATAGAACCCGCCACAGCTGATTAATAATTACAGGGAGCACAGTTTGGGGACTTTTTATTCACAAAGCCTGAAGTAGTAGAGATGATGATCGCAACTGACTATGTACTCTATATACTCTCTTCGAACAACCTATTATGTTTGCTCTGTAAACATATATATACCTGTTTTGGGGGGAAAAGACACCCACTTATTGTTCAATGTATACTGAATATTGAGTATTCTCTAGTGAGCAGTGAGTGTTGGATGGTGGCGAACATCATATAGAAGTTTGGTCTTTATTAGCCCATGCAGTTCACCACTTACTGTAATGAGTGTATATATATGGTTCGATTTTGAGTTTCTTATATACATTTTATTATGAATGTCAGACAAGACAGCGACTGTGCATCATGCAGATGGTTGTTAGAAGCAGTTACAAACGAGGCTGTAAACATAAAATCTAAGAACATTTGAATTGGATTGAAGTCTCTTTAAAAAGCGAAAATTTTACAATAGTTACGTCTCTGGATATCTCATTCAAAATTATGTTGGTGTATATTGTATCATATCCATATCACGACATAATATACATGGTGTCCAGAAGTGTATGATATATACACCCACTGAGTCGTTATTTGGTGAGAGAATCTGGATTCAGATTACGGATTAGTCCCCGTACGACGTGGTTCGTTAAACGAACAGACCAGAATCAGTAAACGAACAGACCGTAATCGTAATCAATCGTTATTTCGTCGTAATCCAGATTCAGATTCTGATTCCGATTACGGACTCAAACGTTAATAATGTAAACAAACCGAGATTTCGCCACCTCGGAGTTTAAAAACACAATAAAACATAAGAATCCGTCCTTTGTGTACAAATTATTGCAGAATATAAACGATATATATCAAAGAATTTAAAATGAGGAGACAAATTTGTGTTATCAAGTGTAAACGGGGAGAATATTACTGAAATTAGCCAAATAATAATGTTATTGATAGTAACGCTGGGGGAGCACTTCGGTTGATGGCGAACTTGAAGCAAATCATTGTCAATTTCATTGTCACTTTCATCATGTTCGTTTCATAATTCCATCCATAAAATACCGCCCGAACGCATGTCGATTTCAAATATTTCGGCGGATACGTCACCATTGACCGAATTCACGTGAATCTGCATGGATATGTCTTCTGCTTTGTTCGTTATTATGTGTTCCTTCTTATTCAAGAAATAGTATGTTTATATGATATCGATGGATTATCAGATACACTGTACTATCAAGTCTTATAGCAATTTCATATTTAAAATGTTTTGTTTCGTTAAATGAAGTCGTTTTGCACAATAGTCTCTGTATAGTGCAGAAACACAGAATTTTTTTGGCAAATGTGCTGTACATTAGTTGGAAAATAAAGCTTTGCCCATGAAGCCACAGTTGTGAACGTGCATGTGAACTGCATCTCCCAATCGCACAAACAAAATGTAAAGCTTATTCTGGGATCTCAGGACTATATAGTGGAATTGTCAGTCAAATTATTGATTAAGTACCCACACGTACAAGTTCTAGGGAGTGGCTGGAGGTTTCACATGAGAGTGCTCCATCAAATTTCCGGCCAACTGCAGCCCCTTGAACTAAACATCAAACTCACAGTTTCGCAGAATTCTTTTCCACCCCTTGGAAATAAACAACCGGACACACCCTAAGATTGGAAAATTACCAATTTTACTGGTTGAAAAATCAAACAATGAGAACAATTCCAACCAAAATATGGTGTCAAATTAATGTCCAACTAATGTTGTGTCAGACATGGAATTTCCAACTGCTGGAAATGTACAAAAGTTTAGTTTAAACATATTTATTTGTCAAATTTAGATAACACACGATATATAACACATATATTTGTTTATACAGACAATGGGATTGGAGGACAAGTGCTGACTCACTTAAGGGTACCCCCTCTCCTATATGTTATTACACTGAAAAATAATAAGTAGTAATGGCAAAGCAACATGACTACCAAAACAAGTTGAACATATATACAGATCACCGGTCACCCGCGTTGGTCATAAGTTTGTATATGTATTTATTTAAAATCAGGTTTGTTTGTTGCGTTTGCTGGCTTGTACGTATCATTATTTTTGGAATAGTTAGTCAAAATAATCCTGATTTTTCCTCACGTATGAATGACTGTACAGCTAAGAAAATTGTACCAAAGTTCGGGGGGGGGGTTCGAGACACCCCAACCAACCCATGTCCATGTAGCCTATACCAAGCTGTGAAATTTGTTATACTGTGGAATTGTGATACTGGATAGTATTTACTTTATATATAATTATATTGTTGCTGTTAAATGTATTGATCCATCTACACATTAAATTGACTAATTCCCCAGAACTACTGAACGTTTATTTAAATTCTGAAATCAATTCTACTACATACGCATTCTGACCACTTTCGTGATATCCCGATATCCATCTTCGGTAACTATATAGACACGAACATAATTATACCGATGCAAAACCTCTACTTGTTGGACTATACTCAAAAATAGATTATTCTATAACCACGTTGATCAGCACCATTGAAAATTATTTGGACGATGTTTATTATATATAGATGCCACTAATTGTCAGTCGTTAAAATATTTGAATGGTGTATGAGCCAAGTTAATTCTGAATAAATATAGTCAATTGTTCATCACCGCGTGGACATAACCTATTGTTGCTTCGTCACCGAGTGTCGTATATCGATGGCAAGGTTGTGCCGACAAAACACTAGCATTCTCTGATCGATCTTGGCTCTGCGGCTGACATCAGATGATCAGAATCGAAGTCATAGTCAGTGTATTTCTGCAATATTGAGTGTTTGATGGGATTGACTATTCCGGGTAACAGGAACGGAACGAGGAACAGGGACAGGTTCCGGGTAACAATAATGTGATTGTTCCGGGCAACAGGAACATATATACACTCAAGTTCCCCGCGTTCTATGTAACGAAACAATACATATTATACATCATTTCCCATGATTAAATATTGTACTAACTTCTGTCCCGAACACCCATGAGTAATATTTTGAAGTTTTGGGTCAGAATGTGGCATAAAAACACTAAATATATACTCTACCTTATTGTATGAAAATATTTCGATATTGTTTGTTAGTTGTTCATGCATAATCTGAGGTTTTCAATTGCTCCTGGCAAATTCGGCTTCCGGACACCTGTCAGTCATTTTTAGAAGACATACAGAAGTTCCAGAATGTATAGTAGATAATGAGGGATGGTACAATTTTTCAATGCGTTCATTATTTGCTTCGGTGACAAAACATATATACAGATATTCTAAATAGTTGCCTAAATATCACCCACATTCCGAAACCAATGATATATTTTTGGTTTACTCCAGATTTATTTGAACAGGTATCACCATTTCAACGAAAATACATTTGTTAACACAGACTGGTTGTATAGAGACACAAATTATCCATCCTGCTTTGCTGAGCAATCTGGCTCACATACCCCGAACATTTGAGCAATCGGCCTCGCGAGTCGGCAAAATGTCAAACATGCTTGATATGCGAGTCCGATTGCTTAGCAAAATCACCCCACAGACTTGAGAAATCGGGCCCGCGGGCAATATTGCTAAGCTCGATTCAGACATATTATGGACTTGTTCGGGTGCGAGAAACTGATAAGTTAGTACTCAGGTGCTATGCCAACTGTGAGAATGTAGCATTCTACTAGCATCACCGAAAATCTCAAAGAAATCGACCATCCCGCTCCATAGATATCATTGTCTGAACTGCGCTTAATTGTAATTATTGCACCTATAAATACGCACACGTTTGACTACCAACAGATAGTCAATCGGGGATCACGATTAGATGGCTATTGGCATATAATCGCGACCACGGGACGCACGCGTGGTTTTGATTGAACATCATATTTAATCTGAAGGGTAATAACTCTATAAAGAATGTACTTTGACGAAATAACGGCGATTTGTATGAGAAATTGCAACACCACAATAGATCAACTCTGGTGAAATATAAGTCAAATTCTTTTAGTTGGTGGGCGCGCTTGGGGGAGGTTTGGTTTACACTCTTTAAAACACTTCTTCAAATATGTCCGTTATTTCGTTTATAAAAATAATTGCCTATTTCTATATTTCGCTGTATTTTCCTATTTCGCTCTATTTCGATTTTTCACTGTATTTTCCTATTTCGCTTTTTTCGTTGTATTTTATATTTCGATAATTCGCTGTATTTGACATATTATGGGATATGGGATTATAATTATGATATCCAACATTCTGATATTCAATCGAACATCACGTGCCACCTGTGCTCGCGATTAGATGTCACTAGCCATCTAATCGTGAACCCCGATTACATATAGTTTGCTATATAATCCTTGGCGTATTGGCTGAAATATTTGCATCTCGATTCGGGACGCGGCAATCGGTGATAGATTAACGCAAATTATTTCGACACCGAGAGTCAGTCCATTTAATTAATAATGACAGTGTGTTTACTCTAAATTAGGATTAATAATCGTCAAAAATAACTACTTTGAGCAAGATTATTCTCCATTTCTATTTGATCACCTCACCAGAGTGTTTACATCACTTTAAGTGTGCGGGGGGGACCAGTTTTTTGAACATTGGATCAGGAAGTTCAGACATTTGGTTTGCATTTGCAGATAATTACGCATTACGTAAAACAACAATAAGTATATGTAAACAATTTTAGATGAGAATCACAGTACCATAATATCGGATATATTGGTACCACTGGGAACGCTTTTTCAAATTTGTTGGAACTTTTAAAGTATACTATGCCGCTCGCTATAGAATCTCGACCCTATACCCTAAAACTACAAAGCTACCATTTTAAGCCAGCGTGGAATTTTAATATATTGAAACCAACACTTTATCAGACACAAAACAAGTTGAAACAAATTATGTTCTATTTTTTCTATAGGTAGAACCACATAAGGAATGGACTACAAGACAACACTCCTGATCCGGGAAAAGTTTATGCTATAGGGTTGAATATAATATACAACTTCTGTCTATATACACCCCTTATAATATATCTTCTCGTGCACATATATATATAGTATACCGTAAAATGCTCACTTTTCACAGGCAACAATGTGACTGTGAAGATCAACATGTTTGTTAACAAGATCTTCGAGATGGACGAAATAGCTATGGTGAGTAGCTAGTTATATATAGGTAAGGCTATAATACAACCACGCGCTGCCAAATTTGCATGACAATAGTTTGACTGTGAAAATCTATATATTGCAAATTTTGAGTGATAAACTTCGGAATTATACAGAGTGGCTAATTTTCTCGTGATCACGGGAGAAAAATATAAATTAAAAAATATATCAGTTTAAAACGTGCGCGCCACTTTAAAAAGTGCATCGATAAACAATACATAATTAAATATGTATTGTTTATCGATGCACTTATTACAGTGGCGCGTTCGTTTTAAACTGATATTTGTTAATTTATGTGTTACTCCTTTTAATGGCACGCCCCTGTGCACATATAATAGCTGCTTCTTAAAAATCAGTTAAACTGAGTTTTGGATATTCCGCTGAACTGCTCCAGATAAAGTGCTGAATGGGATTTTGAACTGCTGAACTGGGGTGGTGGTCGGTCAAATGGTATTCGCTCTATGTATTTCGTTATGGTCCCAGGGGGGGGGGGGTTCGGGAAAAAAATTCAGGCACGTATGGCATTTTTTCCCTTTCGATCATTTTTTGTACCCACCCACCCCCACCGCCAATTTTTTTTCCGTTTTCGGCAGTTTTTTCCGACCATTTTTTGACACCCACCCCACCACTTTCATCGGAAAGCTCTAGGCGAGAGCTTTCCGATGAATGGCAACAAACCATATTTCCGACTAAATCCTGAAAAATTACCCATAATTCTGCTGTGGTTAAGTGGTCAATTACTTTGGGCATTACTATAGTCAAAACTTATATGTAGCTCACCCGTTATCTGATTGGGATAAGTTATTTATGTAGGTGAAGAAATGATGAATAGACATTTTGAGGTGGGAAATCTTGCCGCCATTTTCGTTCGTAAAACTTGAAATTATGACATTGGATCCCGACCCAGTGACACATGACAAAACAAGTCCTGTATGTGCCAGAATAAACTTTGGAAGTCTGTTTTTTTTTAATTCACGGATTCTAGGACTGATGAACACATAACGACACTATAGTGTTAACTGGTTTGGTGCAAGGCACTTATGCCACCGCACTCGAGACTGCATGGGCCTCGCGCTATATATGCGTGTCGTATCAGCAAACTCATTGACACACCGTGTCCTTTGTATTGATCGTGTCTGCGTGGTGGTAGTAACTGATGACGTGAATCTATCCACGTGGATTGCCAAAGCAAAGGCGCAGAGGGTGAGCTGCACATCAAAGGCGCAGAGGGTGAGCTGCACATCAAAGACCAAGCTGCAAAACAGAGTTCAGTATTTTATTAATTAAATCTAACATTTTTTATTGAAGTGTTTTTCAAATGAATATGGACAGTTCAGTTTCTCGGAATAATGCAGAATGAATTGTAACCTACAAAAGTCTCAATAAATAAATGTGACATTTCTTCACATTGCGTGTAGGCACATGCCGGCAGCGGGAAGTCCTACGTAGGGGACTGAACTATGCGCGGAGCTTGCCCAAAGACTTGTCCTTCACCGATGGAGACACAGAAATAAGCTGCCAATTCAGCCGGTTCATAGAATGGCACGAACATTTTGGAATATGAACAAAAACGGGCTATTGAAAATGGATTCAGGGCTGCAACCAATTGTTACGGAACCTTTCCTGATTCGTATCAAGATTATAGTGCATGTAAGAAAATGCCATGGCTGTGCCACCGAAAGACGCTGTATGGTTCGATATTGAGTTTTTCTATCCATTTATTTCCGGTAATAATATCGATATTTTAGAGGGACAGCAATAACCATATTGTCAATTTTTCGATAAAATTGAAATTCTTTCACATATAGAAGATCTCTAATGAGTCGCAATTCTATAGGAAATTTATTAACCAAGTGCACTAAATTCGATCCGAGCCGAGCTTTAGTGGACGATGTTAATAAATGTCTAATAGAATAGCGACGAGTTTGCGATCCATGCATTTTATCACATAATCCCATTTTAGCAAGGAAAACGATCTCGAAACGGCTTGGATTAAACAAAATTAATATTGATTTCCTTATTGCAACAAAATAGGAATTAAAGGCACATTCATGAATAAATATAGTTCAATTTTAAATGCGTCTTTTCGTGTTGACAAGTTTTTTTTTCAACCAACTTTAACACACATGTTTATCTCACAGTCACCACTGCATATCCCAACACAAATTGAATATGATAATTATATTGTAATTAACATAATAATAACATTGATCGATATCTTTTCGCTAACCTCTTACGTAACTGCGCGTGCTGATAATACACATGTGTCTTACTAAAACATATGAGACCGGATTTAGGGGCTAATTATGTGATAAATATATATCTATAGCTCCAGTGTTCAGCTCGAAAAAGCAAATAAATTATAATAAATTAGAATTTATATGTCACTGGGGGTCTGGACCCTGAATACATCTTCAATATTTTCTGAGAATAGTATATATAGAAAATTATTCATTTGGAGGGTTGTTAACGTGATAAAAGCAGACGACAGATAAATTTCTTTAAAAGTGCAGAATGAGCCATATTCGTTGAGGGAAATGTTTAGATAATAATAATACACGACTTTGTTGAAATTATTATCTGAACATTTCTATGTGATAACTACTCGTCAATGTTGCTTTAGTATAGAAAGGGTTAAAAATCGTATTGGGGCACACGTTTGTGTTTTAGGTATTTTATACGGTACACCGCTAACTACAGAGGGTGCCGGTGTTTTTTTTTTCGGGGACATGCATGCACCCTTCTCCCACCTCGTTTGCTTTCGGTGCCTAATCCTTGATGCATATCAAGTGCAATTGTGTGTGTACCACCATGGATAAGTGGTCATGCTAGTCTACTATGATGTTGGTGTATTTGGTGGGTCCCGCTGAATTTCTATGATGATGATAGGGCAAACTGATGCCGTTACGAAAATGTTCCGTTATTTTCCTCAAGTTGTCTTGTTCGCGGCGATTGGCTATAATCCGAGCTATTTGATAAAAAAGTCAGTATCTGTATGAAACAATCAAGAACATATATTTGAAAACTTGAATAATGGCTGCGCTGGTTTTTTAATGTTTGGCAAACATACTGGCTTTTCCTGGATATGTTCAGATTATCCGAACACCGCGAACATTACAACTTTAGAACAAATAACGCTACTTTTTCTTTTAAAACAGCATCAGTTTGCCATAATATCACCATAGCAATCCAACAAGACTCACCGGCATCATAAAACATTGGCAGGACCACTTGACCAGGGGTGTATATATACAGGATTCTATCTTTCATTTGTAGTCGATGAAAGTTGATGTGTTCATGAGGCAGTTCTGGAAGGATTACAGACTCGAGGGTGTCGTGATCAACGAAAGCGTTGCTCTGGGATACGGAAACATCAACAATCTCTGGCTGCCTGATCTGTTTTTCCCGAACTGTGAAACCGCCACCCGATACGAATCAACCGTTCCGAACATTCTGCTACGCTATACAACGGACCACGAAATAGTTTACAGCCAAAGGTATGGTACTTCTAACAAGAAATAACAAGAAAACCATAGTCAGCAAAGGTAACGCCCTCAAGATCATATTATTAGGCATATATATAAATTATAATATAAAATATATTGGTTTCATGAATGCACTACCTAAGAATTCCATTAAAACAACTTATCCTTCAAATTATTACAACAACTACCGTGACGGCTTATTACTGCATGTTTCTCATTCACCACACCAGAAAGCCTCTAAATGCGGACCAAAATATACTAATCGGATTAATTACACTCCGTATACTTCGCATTACGACCTTTATTCTACATTCCAACTGAGTCATATTTCATCAGAAAAGTTAGCTGTTATATTATGCATTGTGTTCCCGCAATAAAATCATCATGAGTGGCCAGCCATTGTTCATACCTTACTATCGAAAGCAATTAACGCGGTCATAAAAGTTACCTACTGCAATAATTAGACATCCGCCAAGATACATCCGCGAACATCATAAATGTGTTGTCCTGCGAGATATCCCCATCGCTCCATAGCTCCATTGATACGGCCAGATCAGCCTTACTACAATTTCCTAAAATAACTCGCATCGAGTGAAACCCGAAATGTGTTGTCCTGCCAGATATCCCCATCGCCCCATTGGCACGGCCAGAACAACGAAGCAGTAAACACCCATACTATGTGCGTAATAAATAAAGGTAGCATAGTTTCGGGACCTCTTATTCACAAAGCTTGAAAACAATGGATGTGCTGATCGCAGCTGACTATATAATCTCTTAGAACAACATTTTAGGTTTGCCTTTAAACGTACTCAATCCAATCAGACGCTCCTAAATCACTATTTCTTTGGCTTCGGGGGTAAAATATATTTGATTCGAGTCGAGGAACCCACACAACAAAGCTCAGAATGATTAGATATCGATGTTTTAAATGTGCTGTTTCTGTTGTTTCTGGCCCAATCTTTTCGAGGACCACGTGCTAAAAACGGACAAATTGCGTTTGTAAGATGGATAACTCTAAAATCAAGTTCTTACTATTAACAATAATAACCACTTGATTTTAGAGTTATCCATCTTACAACCGCAATTTCACCAGTAAGCAGTGAGTGTTGGCTAGTTACGAACATCTGCACGAGTGTAGGGTTGGATTTTGAAGGATATTGCTTCTTATATGTTAATAGCAGAAAAGACACCTGACCGTGCAGATGGTTCTTCAATTCATTTACAAACGAGGTTGTAAAACATACTCTAAGAAAAATTGAATTGGATTGAAGTCGCTGGGAAATACACAGCCTGTGCAAATGACTTCAATAAACGAAAGCGTAGTGGGTTGATCAAGAGGTTAGCATTTCCATTATTTTGCTGTGATTCAGTTCGTTTTCATATCTTCAATTCTTATGCATGTCCTTGTTAGTAATTAGGCTATACTCAGTTTCTTCGAACCACATATGCTGTGATATTTTTCTTTAACAAAGTCACATGTTTTGTGTCAATAAGTCTAATCGATATGCCACTGTTCATAAGCTGCGTGTAGCTTTAGTGCAAGCTTCGAATGCGTCGAAGCGTGGACGACAGGAAACACCATCCCCTGCCCACAAGGCACACACAACTGGGACATGAACTGCATGTGGTGACAATGGCATTGCGGTCAACAATGTTAATAACGCTGTATCTCATGTATCGGTCACTAACGAAGTTGGTGGCAATGAACGTGTTAGTGATGCTGGTGACGATGATAATGGTTGTGGTGGTGGTGGTGGTGGTGTCAGTTATGGTGGTACTGCTGGTGATGATGACAACGACGACAATCATGATGACAATAGCGGTGACGATGATAATGCTGATGGCGATGATGATGACGCTGATGACAGTGAAGCCGATGGTGACGACAATGACGATGGTGATGGTGATGGTGATTGTAGTTATGACGACGACGACGACGACGATGATGATGATGATGATGACAATAGTGGTTAAGATGATGATGACAATAGTTGTTAAGATGATAATGATGATGGTGAGGACGACGATTATGCTGATGGTAACGATGACCGTGGCATTACTGATATTGATGATGGCGTCGATGATGAAAATTGTGATAACCATGGTAACGATGATGATGACGACGACGACGACTGATGATGGTGATAATATTGATGCTGATGAGGATGGAAGCGATGACGTCGATAATGACGATGACGACGATGGTTATGATGATGATTATGAAGAAGATGATGATGATGATGATGATGATGATGATATTAATGATAATGATATTTATGAAGATGATGGAAATGATGATTCTCAACACAGTGGTGGTTTAAATATATTATCTCGGAATGTTTGTGGCCTGTATCAAAGGCTGAACTATCCCGAAGTCCAATCTTTATTAGATCAGTACGACGTGCTTTGTCTTTGTGAAACGAAGACTTACATGGAGGACGACATATCTATACTGGGTTTCGAAATTTATCCAGGAGGGCAGACTTAGAGGTGAAGGTAATCGGTCAGGTGGAATATTAATAACCGTAAAATGTTCGAAATATTTGGTAGTCAAACCAATTAATCTTAGTTCAGAACATGTGACTTTGGCAACACTATCAGTTTTACCGCAACAAATCCGCTGTCAAAACTTATACATAGGGGCGGTCTATGTTCCACCCACAAACACTAAAGGGAAACCAAACTCATACGGATACCGACTTATCGACTTGTGCAAGGGTGGGATTAATATCATGAATGGAAGGTTAGGTAACGATCACGGAATAGGCAAATGCACATGTCGAGAAGTTAGTGTTGTTGATTATGCAATCAGGACTAGAATGTTATTCCCACTGGTTACCGATTTTGATATACTCGATTTCTCAAACCTTTTTTAAGACGTGCACTGTGGTCTGACCATTGCGCTTCATTTGTCTTATAGCGAGCAGACATATGCTCAACCGACGAATGGGGTCCCATTGGGACCAAAGAGATTCGAAGATGGAGGCGCGACAAAAATAGTAACTATATTGCCGCGGTGCAAGAAGCTATAGTATACCTGAACTGAATGATTGTTTAATTCTGTTAACTCTGTGAATTTGTCCCAAGATATTGACCAGGGGAGTCTCCGATGTTTTAGCAAAGGCGGGACAGAAGACGTTTTCAATTACAAATATGACTAAAAGAAGCATTACAAGACAGGATGTAAGGAACAATTGTGGTTTGACGCCGAGTGTAGACGTAAAAGGAGGGAATGTAATAAGACTAAAAATAAATTCAAAAACTTAAAGTCGGATAAAATAAGCGTCACCTAACAATATCCAGCAAGTCGTACAAAAAAAAATATGGATATCAAAATAAACAATATGCGAGATACTTGTGCGGCAGAGCTTCGTACACTGTCGCACAATGAACCTTCCGAATTCTGGAAAACTTTTATAAAGTCCTCTGGGATAAATGACCAACGCGATTGTATTAATATGGAAACATCCTATGATCATTTTAAGGAGTTGAACGAACATAATGATGATACTTATATCACATATTTAATAGGTCAAATGGATTAATTATCTTGCTGTGACGAAATGAATGCCCTTATTATAGTTGATAAAATTTTAAACTGATATATTCTCTCAAATCAAATAAGTCCGCAGGCATTGATAGAGAGTGCAATGAATATTTAAATTACGTTACCGTTCTACCTGCGCCTGTTCAATTACGTCCTATATACGGGTTTTTATCCTGAAGACTGGGCTATTGGAATGATCGTCCCGCTATACAAGAACAATGGCGCGAAAACCGACCCTGATTCTTATAGAGGCATTACACTACTTAGTTATATTGGTAGTTATTTTCGGGTGTCATCAACGTAAGAATTTCAAAATTTGTTGAAAGCACAAAGAAACTTCATGAAAATCACTCAGGTTTTAGAAAAGGACGATCCACTATACTCAGTGAATTTTGTCTCTCACAACTTTACTTGAGCGCAAGACAGAAATTATTCTGTTGCTTTGTTGACTTCCGCAAAGCTTTTGATACGATTTGGCGCCTGGGACTCTGGGTCAAACTATTGCGTAATGACATAAATGGGAAAGTTTTCAATATTATTCGTAATATGTATTGAGTGTGAGAGTCTTGTGTTTTCAAAAATGTTAGTCGATCAGACTTTTTCATGTGCAGATCGGGAGTGAGGCACGGGGATAATCTATCATATTAGTTGATAGTACTAACCAAGAGAGAATAACTGCGAAAGATAAATACTGGTTCAACAGTGAGATTCGGAAACAACTGAGAAAACGCGATAAACTGAGGAAAAAGGCTATTCATACCGGAAATTCAATTGATTGGAACACTTTTAAAAAGGCGCGAAATACCCTGAATAATATGAAAAAACAGGCAAGAAAACAATTTGAAAACAATCTTCAGCATAATCTAACATCAGCAGACTCCCCGAGGTATCTTTGGAAAATGGTTAATAATATTCTAAACCGAACCAAAAATGTATCCCTACCCCCTGGGAACGATTCCTATGAAATTATTGTCGACGATTTATCGAAGGCAACTCTGTTAAATGACAGTTTTATCGGCAACTCCGCGCTGCCCACCGTCAAACCAAACATTATTAAGGCTATACCTCCCCCCACCATTAGTAATATGCCTGTAAAGACGGAAGATATATTGGAAGCTATTTCATCTCTTAAACCTAACAAGGCTCACGGTCACGATGGAATAAGTGCAAGAATGCTTCTTGAAACAAAATATGACATCGTTCAGCCCCTCAAAAATATTTTCGAATTATGTCTCAAAGAGTGTAAATTTCCCGATGAATGGAAAAAAGCTAATGTGATTCCAATATTTAAAAATGACGATCGCTCATTTCCTAAGAATTATAAACCGATCTCTTTACTACGGAAGCGTATTCGGGACATGGTAGAAAAATAATGACTTTTTATCTCAAAATTTTGACTTTATAAACTCAAAAAATTGACTTTTTATCTCGAAATTTTGGCTTTCAAACTCAAAATTTTGACTTTTTATCTCAAAATTTCGACTTTCTAAGTCAAAATTTTTACTTTATAAACTCAAAATTTTGACTTTTTAACTCTAAATTTTGATTTTTAAACTCAAAATTTTGACTTTTTATCTCGAAATTTTGAGTTTGAAAGTAAAAATTTTGACTTTCAAAGTAAAAATTTTGACTTTTTAGAATTTTCTAAAAATAGATTCACACGGCTTATTCTATTTTTAGAAAATTCTAAAAAGTCAAAATTTTGAGTTTATGAAGTCAAAAATTTTACTTAGAAAGTCGAAATTTTGAGATAAAAAGTCAAAATTTTGAGTTTATAAAGTCAAAATTTTGAGATAAAAAGTCAAAATTTCGACTTTATTTGTTTTCTACCATGTCCCGAATACGCTTCCGTACTTTACTGCCGACACTGGCGAAAGTTTTTGAAAAAGTTATTCTTAAATATCTTTTTAAGCATTTCGAGGCTTCTTTTACGATTTCCAATCGGGTTTCCTTCCTGGGCATTCAACTATTTTCCAACTGTTAGAACTTAACCATTCGCTTAGCCAGGCCCTCGAGAATATATAAACTGCATACATGCGTTGTATTTTGTGATATATCTAAGGCATTCGAGAGGGTCTGGCACGAGGGACTGGTATATAAACTTGAGCGATATGAAATTTCCGGACCACTTCTTGCTTTCATTAATGATTATCTCGCAGATCGAAAACAAAGTGTGATGGTAAATAACACGTCTTCAGAATATAAAAAGATACTCGCTGGTGTCTCCCAGGGATAGATTCTTGGCCGTTTCTTATTCTTGGTATATATTAATGATCTCGCTGAAAATATTAAATCTTTCACTAGAATGTATGCCGATGATACTTGCCTCACTGCTAGCAATGAAAGTCTTCAGGACCTTGAGGATGGTGTAAATACTGATCTTGAAGCCATAAATAAATGGTCAAAACAATGGCTAGTAAAATTCAATAGTAGTAAAACTAAGTCCATGACATTTTCTTATACCGGTGCCCTTTTTCTCAGTGGTGAACCTATAACCCAAGTAGAATCACACAAGCACCTTGGCTTGAACATACAGAGTGACCTAAACTGGGACAAACATATCAATGAGTTATCAAAGAAAATATATGGCCGACTTGCATATTTAAGACAATTGAAATATTCTTTAAATAGGAAAACCTTAGAGACAATTTATCGAGCGTACATATTGCCCCTAATGGATTATGCTGATGTTGTCTGGAACTCCGCCCCAGCAAATGTAATTTCAAAATTAGATCGCATCCAAGCGGACGCGGGTCGAATTGTTACAGGTCTCACGCGATCCGTTCCTGTGAAAAACTTGCTAGTAGAAATGGGGTGGCAAACGTTAACAAACAGAAGGAAATCTCATAGAATGAATATCATGTACAGAATAACTAATAACATGCAAGACCCCTAAATATCTCAACAATCTCTTACCCACCCGCCCAGAATCAGCTGCTATATATGATTTTAGAGATAAAACAAGTTTTCCTCCATACTCGTTCAAAAGAACGGTGCATTTTGAACACACATTTTTCCCAAATACAACTAGGGAATGGAATACCCTGTCAAATAAAATAAAAGAATCAACTTCCCTTCGTATTTTTAAAACAAAATACCTAACGACTGATCCAGTTCTTGCGCCACCAGACTATTTTAATTTCGGAAATCACGCGATAAACATCATTCATTGTAAACTTCGAAATTACTGTAGCGATTTAAACGCTGACAAATTTTCTAACTTCATATCGGACAATCCAAGCTGTCGTTGTGGTCACCCGGCCGAAGAAGCAAATCATTATTTTGTTTGTTTGTCTATTCTACACAGATCAACGATGTTTGTTGTTTCACCAACTCGCTACCCTGGGTGTACAAAATATTAATCTCGAGAAACTCCTCCTTGGAGATACTAATCTGAATAGTACACAAAACCGGAACATATTTAGGGCTGTTCAATTATACATAACCTCGACATCGCGGTTCAAACTTTATTAAACACCTTAATGTGCAAACCTATGCTGCAAAAGTAACTACATGTTGTATTTTCACTACATAGAAGGCGAAGACTCACATTAGCCACCGACCCACGAGACGAACCACCCCCCCCCCCAACCCCCATAAAGTGAAATATCCACCGTTGTGGTCACACTCAAGATTATATCATTATATTGTTATAAGTGAAAAGATGTTGTACATATGAATTATAATGTTTGTGTGTAATTATACTTCCATGGTGTAACCAAGGAAGTATATTGTTTTTCTATTGGGGCCGTTTTCCGTTTTATTGAAAATACTCAGAAACTAATTTGAGGAGGACCGTGAATTCTCTAGGGAACGTAGGCATCTGAGGGATACTGAAAATGAAGGTATCGCGATGTCGCCAGAACGATTCGCCACGGAATGAAATTAAAAACAAAATTATTTTTCACTATTATTATTAAATATTAAAATACTCCACACTTTTATAATCACTTTATTTCGGAAAGTATGAGCAGTAGAAAATTAAAAGTTGGTAAGTATGTTGGGGCAAATGAGTTTTATGCCTTAGTCGCATAACGAATATTGTCCGCGCTTTCTTCGCAGAGTTATCTCCCCTTATACGAAAACATGTCATTTTATTATCTCGGAAATTATAAGGAGCAAAGCATAGAAAATTGGACCGTATGCACAACTCGATATGCCCTACAGACCAACGGCATCAAAACTTGTGTCCGAGCTTTTCCTGAGGAGTTACCGCCCATAAAAATGGACACACTATACACCAGGATGAATAAACCAATGTTTTTTATTTTTTACAGAGCTCAAAATTTTGTATTGCATATTCCGAATTGGACGATAGATTCGGACTCGAATATACCGCTGAAAAATGTTTTTACCCAGTACTTTCCGCGTTACGGGGTACGGAAATATTGCGACTACTTTTCCCGCCAAATCCAAACCGGCTGGTTAAAGTGCAAGATAATGTCGTAGCATGTACCTTGACATACTTTATGTACGTCCCAGAAGTTTGACGGCTATACTATAAATGTAACATGCCCAACGGAGAATGCGTGTCAGTGTGGGTTGAGACTTTAGGAAAATTCCACGAAAATTGCAAAGGGGGAAAATTCAAACATCGAGATAATTTTTTTTTAACGAGTACATCTGATGGCTAGTGTTCACGCGCATCCAGAGGGCGATTTTCTCATTTTCAGATGGAACGGTTTACTCGTGACAACGCTATATATCATAAATATGTATACTTCTGTAGTCTATCACTAGCCGATTTTTAGCCCCAAATCCAAACGGGCTAATTAGTCCGGCCGCCAGGTCACGGATGCGTGTTTTGGCGTATAAAGTTTTTTTCTCTGCGGATTTTGTAAATTCAGGTATCCGACATCAAGATTTTATCGGCTGGCCATCTGTCAGCCTTGAGCAATTTTTTTTATAGCGCCCTAAAAAGTATACCCCCCCCCCCCCCAATTTTTTCCCAGACGTAAAACCAGTAACTTGGAATTTGTTGCAAATTCACATGACTAATCTAGTAAAATGTATATATTTTCATGAAGCTAAGACATAATGACACTAGTTTGGGCCAAAATTGAAACTCACCATCCAAGATGGCCACCAAAATGGCCGCCGGAAGTTGAAAATATGACATTTTTTCACAAATATCTTCTAGATCAGTTCATGCTGTTTGGAACTGGTTCAGTAAAATGACTTTATTTTGTATTTTGTATATTAACTGATCATTGGATCAATTAAATATGCAATTATTGGGGTCCTATCCACTTGTGATCCCTCAAAAATTCGATTTTACAGAACGCGTTATAAAATTTCACCAAAAAATCACAACTGGGATTCTAGTCATATTTCAACAAGAAATGAACAGAAGGTTGCAATTAAGTGAGGCATACCATTACCTATGAATATTCCAACTCACTGGAACCAAAATTCTTACTTTGGCTCAAAATGGCTGCCAAAATGGCCGCCAAAATATGGAAAAATGGTAAATATCGCCCTAGGGTGTCCTGCAATCGCTTACAAGTTGTGGTTGATGTACAAAATTGGCTATTATGCCTTCTATACATTGAATACTAACATGTCTGCTGCACCATGGTTAATTGTTACTGTTGCCACCACTGACATCACCAAAACTATTGGACGTTTCTCTCAAAAAGGACATAAATATCGGCAAAAATTAACTTTTCAGGTTTGAACCATTTTTCTAGTAATGTAATTATCTTTGGATTTAAAGGTGTTTATTGTATTGGTCTATCTTAAATGTGTCACACTACGGTGTTTATAGAACAAATTGCTCAAGATGGCTTCCAATATGGCAACCAAATTGGTAATAAGTTTTTTTTTTTACATATATCATTATAACATTATATATATAACATTATTCTCTGCGTTATCCGAAAATGTAGCAAATTGTGACTCACTTGGTTATTATACGTGTTAGTTAATTAACTGACAACTAAATGTTCTATTATGGTTGTCCCAGTTCCGTATGGGGCATGACAAATTTATTTTAAAGTATGGAATTTTGCGGAGAACCTCTTTTGTGATTCTGACCATATTATTGAAAGGAAATGGGCAGAACTTTGAGACGGAACTGAGATGAACCATAATACCCTTCACGGTGGTGTATTTGCCGTTCAGCCGCGGTGTCAGAGTTTGTAACTGCAGTTGAGCACCGCGGCCGAACGGCATGTACACTGCGGCCAAACGGCAAGTACACCTTGGCCGAAAGGCAACTACAACGCGGCCGAATGGCATGCACACCGTGGTTAGATTTCTGGTTTGTATCAGTTTAACGAACGTACACCGTGGCAACTACACTATGGCTGAATGGGAGGTACACCGCGGCCCAACTGTAGTTAGCCGGTGGAGCTGCGGTGTAGTAGCATTTCGGCCGCGGTGGCAACGCTAATTAACCACACCTCGGTTAAGTGGACACTTGTTTTGTCCAGCAGGTATGTGGCTCTTCTGTTCCATTATGATAAACCAATATCAACTGGATACAGGATGGATGCCAAGATGGTAGCCAGGGAGTTACTCTATGAATATTTGAGGTGAATAGGTATGCATGGAGTTAGTGTATGTCTTGGATGATGTGAATATGCATACAATGAGTGAATATATGGTTATGAGTGTGTTGTCCATAGTGAGAAGTATAGGTATACAGGGAGATGTCATGGTCAGGTGTGGGGTGAATCGGTATGAATGGAGTGACTGTATGGTGTATGGTTGTGTGTATCTTGTACTGGTGCACCCGGTGTGCCTGTATGGACATTGATGTGGTGTATGGTTATAGCTACATGGCCATCTATGTATTGACTATGTATATATGGAGTGACTGTAAGGTCATGGGTGGGATGTACATGTGTTTTCTGTATGATCATGGATGGGGTGTGTGGATAAATCGTGAGTGAGTTTATGGTTACGGGCAATGTGTGTGGTATACGTGGAATGACTGTACTGTCATGATTGAAGTGTATATGTATAAGTGGAGTAAGCTGGTGGACATTATCGTGTGGGAGTGTCCTTGTGGTAACGGATGGGATGTATATGTTTATATCTCGTGGATGTATTATTGGTATGTGTGTAGGGATTAGCTGTATGATCATGGATGGCGTGTATGATTATACAGTACGTTGCTGAACTGTCATGTGTGATGTATATATGCAAGGATGGATGGTATGAGTGGTCGTGTGTGCGGCTTTTTTGTATATCTGGAAGGACTGAATGACCAGTGGTGAGGTGCATATGTATACCTGGAGTGACTCTATAGTCTAGGGTGGGCTTCATATGTATATATCGAGTGGTTACATGTATATGACTGTGTGTGGAATATGTATACAGGTAGTGACTGTATGGTCAATGGTGAAATGAGTACATGTAGGTATACAAGGAGTGACATCAATGTAATGAATATCTATGCCGGGAGTGACTAAATGGTCATGTGTCAGATGTGTGAGTATACCTGGTGTTCCTGTTTGGCGACTCGTGGCGGTATGGTTATGTGTAGGTTATGCGGATATACAATGTTATTGCTATATGGTCATGTGCGAGGTGTATGTGTATATAGCGAGTGGCTATATGGCCATGGATGATGTGCATATGCACATATGGAGTGACTATACTGACATGGCTGGGGTGTATTAGTATATATTGAGTGGCTATTCGGCTATGGTGTGACAAATAGGGATACAGTGAGTGACATGGCCAATGGTGAGGTAAATATGTATACCATACACATTACCCGTAGCCATAAAATCACTCACTATTTATCCACACCCCCCATCCGCGATCATACAGAAACACATGTACATTCCACCCATGACCATGTAGCTATATCCATACACCACATCAATGTCCATACAGGCACACCGGGTGCACCCGTACAGTATACACACAAACAAGTGTCCACTTAACCACGGTGCGGTTAGCGTTGCCACCGCGGGCGAAATGCAACAACACTGCGGCTCCACCGGCTAACTACTGTTGGGCCGCAGTGTACTTGCCATTCGGCCATGGTGTAGTTGCTGCGGTGTACGTTCATTAAACTGAAAAAAGATGATACAAATCAGAAATCTAACCACGGTGCACATGCCATTCGGCCGCGTTGTAGTTGCCTTTCGGCCATGGTGTACTTGCCGTTCGGCTTCAGTGTACTTGCTTTCGGCCGCAGTGCTCAACCGCAGTTACAAACGCTGACACCGCGGCCGAACGGCAAATACACCGCGGTGCCAATGGACACTTGTTTTGTCGAGCGGGGTACACCATGCAGTCAACTCCATTCATACCGATTCACCACACACCTGACCATGACCTCTCCCTGTATACCTATACATCTCACTATGGACAACACACTCATAGCCATATAGTCACTCATTGTATGCATATTCACATCATTCATGACATACACTAACTCCATGTATACCTATTCACCTCACCTATGATCATAGAGTAACTCCCTGGCTACCATCTTGGCATCCATCCTGTATCCAGTTGATATTTGTTTTATCATAATGGACCAGAAGAGTCACATATTATGGTTCATCTCAGTTCCGTCTCAAAGTTCTGCCCATTTCCTTCCAATAATATGGTCAGAATCACAAAAGAAGTTCTCCGAAAAATTCCATAATTTAAAATGAATTTGTCATGCCCCACACGGAACTGGTACAGCCATAATAGAACATTTAATTGTCAGTTAATTAACTAACACATATATTAACCAAATGGGTCACAATTTGCTACATTTTCGGATAACGCAGAGAATAATTATATATATATAATGTTATAATGATATATGTAAAAAAAATAACTTATTACCAATTTGGTTGCCATTTTGGAAGCCATCTTGAGCAATTTGTTCTATAAACACCGTAGTGTGACACATTTAAGATAGACCAATACAATACACACCTTTCAATTCAAAGATAGTTACAATATTACTAGAAAAAATTGTCCAAACCCGAAAAGTTAATTTTTGCCGATATTTATGTCAAGTTTTTGTGAGAAAAGTCCAATATTTTTGGTGATGTCAGTGATGACAACAGTAACAATTAACCATGATGCAGCAGACATGTTAGTATTCAATGTATAGAAGGCATAATAGCCAATTATGTACATCAACCACAACTTGTAAGCGATTGCAGGACACCCTAGGGCAATATTTACCATTTTCCATATTTTGGCGGCCATTTTGGCAGCCATTTTGAGCCAAAGTAAGAATTTTGGTTTCACTTAGTTGGAATATTCATAGGTAATAGTATGCCTTACTTAATTGCAACCTTCTGTTCATTTCTTGTTGAAATATGACTAGAATCCGAGTTGTGATTTTTTGTGAAATTTTATACCGTGTTCTGTAAAATCGAATTTTTGAGGGATCACAAGCGGGTAGGACCCCAATGATTGCATATTTAATTGATCCAATGATCAGTTAATATACAAAATACAAAATAAAGTCATATTAATCAACCAGTTCCAAACAGCATGAACTGATCTAGAAGATATTTGTGAAAAAATGTCATATTTCAACTTCCGGTGGCCATTTTGGTAGCCATCTTGGATGGTGAGTTTCAATTTTGGCACGAAATAGTGTCATTATGTCTTAGTTTAATGAAAATATATACATTTTCCAGATTAGTCATGTGAATTAGCAACAAATTCCAAGTAACTGGTTTCACGTCTGGGAAAAAATTGGGGGGGGGGTATACTTTTTAGGTCGCTGTTGGGAAACACAGTTAAGCAACGTCAGCGGGATATATAGGCGCGTTAAGCAACGTCACCCCTTTTTCAAATTGATATCGAGGCAGTCAGGTCGCGCCAGCGACCGCTGCCGCGGGGGCCTGATGGCTCATAAAAACAACTCTATATATAAGCGCCCGCGGCTACCACTTTATAGCATCAAGGGTAGACTGAGCAAATCGAGACGGGATGCTGGTCCCGCCAAACTCTCCAGACGGCATCGACATATCAAAACGCATGCGATTCTCGCCTATCGTATCTGTATTTGGACGGGATTGTGTGCGGATGCGCTGGTTTGGCGACCGGACTAAATGTAGGAGCGAGTTTAATGCGGTGGTACGTAAGCCGGTATACTGTAGGTATGCCTCCAAAATTTGACCTCTCTAATATAAACGCAACCTGCTCAAGTGAGTGTTTGTGTCGGGTGGGTTCAGATTTGGCAAATTCCGCCGAAGATCAAATGGGGAAAATTACTCCGAAAATCATATATTGAGATAAAAACTTTTCGATGAGTGGATGTGATAAGTAGTATCTAAACGCAAGATTAGTACACTTTTTAATGATTTATATTGAGCGGTTTAACCCTGGTAGCGTATAACGTTGTAACGGTTGATATATATTACTCAAATTCAAATTCATGACGCAAATTCAAACGGACTTATCAAGAAGCAAGGCAAATGCATGAATATGCTCACCGATATACTATATAGGTATGTCCGCTCTACTGTAAAAGTAACCTATTGTCACGATTTGACCTGTCCAAAACACTACCCGGACAAAAGTTTTCCTAGGTATCAAATTTCGTCGAAATCCGTCCGTTTTACCAGATTTGACCTTGAACTGATCATTTCGAAGGTCAATGTCAGGTCGGGGGTCACGACTTGACCCGCCCAAAAGACTCCCCAGACAAAAGTAACCCTAGGTATCGAATTTCGTGGAAATCCGTCTGTTTTATCCGATTTGACCTTCGATTGAGCTTTTTAAAGACCAATGTCAGGTCGGGGGTCACGATTCGACCCGTCCAAAACACTCCCTGGACAAAAGTACCCACATTTATCAGATTTCGTCACAATCCGTCCAGCAGTTTTCCCGGCCATAGCTGACAGACAAACAAACAGACAGACAGAAGTACCAAAATATATATTAAATTTAGAAATGTCAATGCAAGTCCACCATCGGATCGCAATGCACCAATATGCATTCGCACGAAGAGGAACACACATATACGCATAACACTCACATGGGATGGGATGGAATACCATGGAAGTATATCTGATTCCATGGAATCTGACCTCTAGTTATATTTTATGTTCATTTTGTGTAATACAATTATGTGGGGAGAGAGAGAGACCCTTTGTAAGTTGCAAAACTTGTGTCTCAATCCCGTTGCGATATTATGCAATAAAATATGTTTACACTAACTGCGAAATTGTATACTCTTGTTTATAACATGAGTACACTTGGCAAACAGTTTAACTTTATCGACCTTTATAAAAAAAATACACTGACTCAAACTGGATTCACATTGGTGTGGGAAAACCAATCTTCGCTTTCCCCGACTATGATAAGTAGCTTACACAAGGCACTGATAAAGAACTTTTACACGACATGGAAGAATGACGTACTAAAACATCAGGGGGGGGCAATTTTATGCCCATTTGAAAGATAAACCGTCGTTGTCTAAATTAATGTTACACTTTGGACTTTTCATTTAGTATTTATATAAAGAGGCTGAGGACAGCAAAACATAGACTGCCGTAGAAGTGACACGGCGGAAGAAAGGAAAGCAAAAACAAGCAATGGCCACCAACGATTCATTATGTAGCATTTGTAAGGGGGAACACGGAGATGAGTATCACTTTCTGATGAAATGCCCTAATCTTCGGGAACTTAGAATTAAATATTTACCACAATGTTATCGAAAAGTTGCTTCGAAAGAATCGTGTTATGCATTATTAAAAAACCCGATATTAACACATTGCGGAATCTCCCGATGTTCATTAATAAGGGTCTTCAGTTAACAGCAACTTAAGTAGTATTATATAACTATGATGAAGACGATGATACTGATGGTGATTACGATGATGATACCGATGATTATTATGATTGTTATTATTATTATTATTATTATTATTATTATATGCCTTTATTTCCGACGACGACGACGACGGTGATGGTGCTTTTATATGATACTACTGAATATGACAATTATGACGATATGCATATAGAGTACTACATGCTGATGATGGTGACGATGAAGATGACGACGACGACGATGATGGTGATGATGTTGATAATGGTGATGCTTATTTTTGTTTGTGTTATTGTGTTATCGAATTCTCATATTACACATATTGTGCCTGAGAAATAAACCATTACATTACATATCATTAGAACAAAGCCCATAGAACTGTTAGATTTAGAATGTTGGTGTTGTTGGGACTGAAGGTTTGAAATCCCAATTACAAATGTAATAGCTTTTACGTTTAAACTTGTTGATGACTAAATTATGTGAGCATGTCAACAATCTAATTGGATATTTGAAGAGCGTTAACTTTTTGAGTATTTTTGCGGCTATTTTGGTTGTCAATTGTTTTAACAAATTCAACGAATATTCCAAGTTTATATAAACACGAACTTCACTTGCATATAGAAGTTAAAAAATACGTAATACCATATTCTAAACGGATACAATAAGAATTTCTGCCATATAAGATCCCATGTATATTGTTCTTGAATGATTCAGTTCCATTTTCAAAAAAATTCATTTGATTTTTTGACATTTGACGGTTGCACAAATCGGTCCAGATAGCTGGACTATAGCACTCAGTTTCTACAGAAGTTGTTAAATTTTTATGTAGATAGATTCATTCGGTGCAAGTCGCCAAATTTTGGGTTCTACTTGACCTACCCCCAAACAATCCACCATTTATTTCTCAATTCGATGACCACCAGAAATACGCGAAAAAAAATTAGCATCGTTTCTTCAACTTGGATATAGTTGGAGCCAATATATTTTTTCTAATGAAAAAGTTACAAATTAATTATGTTCTATTTTTTCTAGGTCATGTGATATTTTTGGTATATTGACTGCATGCATGGACTAAAGCCCAATGCTGTGAGCGTACCCTTAGCCCTTTCTGTATATACTAAATGCATTATCCCACCAAGTTAAAAAAAAAAGTATTCATTGGAGTGGGCTGTTATTGATTTGGAGGGATGTAATATAAACCAACGACAGCTAACACAAGTGGATACGGAATTCTATTCATTGGTGGGGAAATGTTCAGATAATAAGTTCAACAAATTCGTTTGGCATTCCTACCTTGAATTATGGGAATCATGTAATATTCATCTGATCTTAAGTCGACTAATAAATATTGCAGGTTGTTGATAAATTTCAACTGCGAAATGAATTTGCAGAAGTATCCGTTGGACAGCCAGACCTGCGAGATGAAACTGGAAAGTTGTGAGTAAGATATTTATGAGGAATAAAATCGAAAATTAAAATATTAAAGACGGTGTACCTCGTTCTAGAACTTTCTCTAACGATTCAGGTGTATTAATATGTATATTGTTTTCGTTGTGGAGTTGTTGTCGGGCATAAATAATGAATTGAGTCAAAGTTTAACATCTTGGCTTCTATACGTCAGTAAATGGACGTTAACAGTTACTGTCACGCTGTGCTCTTTATATCCGTACTGAGTACGGACCCTTTCCCCACACTAGCAGTCGGCCATTATTCATAACTGCATGGAACTCGTGCAATGATTGGTGCATCGGAACAACTGTTTCAAAGTTTCAAAGAATATGATATACTCCACGATTGTGAATGATAAGTCTTTCAACCGAGTCAATGTTATTGTCTTCGTGATATTACCGTTATATGCTTCCACTGGAAATTGGTCATAACGTAATCGGCCCAGCACTCGACGCAACGGGAAATGCTAATATATAGAGATTATCACTACAGTGAAGTGATCTGAGTCTCCATATCACGCCGAGTTGAGAAGGTGAGATCACGGATCAGACGAGCTGCCGCAGGCTGCGAGTCTGATCCGTGATCTCACCTTCTCAACGAGACGTGATGTGGAGACTCAGATCACTTCACTGTAGTAATAATATGTTTATTATATGACCTGAAATTGTATTGCGAAAAAGGTGATAAATTGAATTCAAATTTAATGAACGAATCGCAACAATTTAATGAACAACAATTTTAAGAAGAAGTATCTCAATTGAAAATAGTCCAGGAGCCTCGTTCTGATTCAGACACGCATGGTATGGAATCGGATCACGATACTACCATGATCCGATTAATCAGAAAACCATCACCAAACAATGGTGGTATTTAGTGAAAATAATGACAGTCATATAATAAATGTTTTTCTCTCAGATGGCTATACGACAAACGACATGGTATTTGTTTGGAAAGATGACAATGGCGAAGATCCGATATCGCTTTCCGAGACAAGTGAGAACATCCCACAATACAAATACAAGGAAACAATCAAGGCTGACTGCACACAATCTTATTCCTCAGGTTAGTAAAGGATAATGCAAACATATAGTGGTAGTTAGATATGAATAGATAGCATGCGGCATCATACAGCGTAACAATAAGTGATTTCGATTATTGTATCGGCAATTAGACCTATATTATGGAATACCACAGCATGTGATTGTACGATTGATTTTTTGCCAATATCAGTTGTAAGAGCATACACTTGTGGCATTACAGTGATCTAATTCTATTAAATTATTGCACATGAATGTACATATATTTGAAGAAAACTGTGTTGCACGTGCATTTTACAAACAATCTGTTGTTCATGTATATCTTAGCTATAATCTAGATTATAGCACTCGGTGATGAGTCGTAAGTCAAATCGCCAGTGTGTGAACTTAGCGCAGACACCCGCAGGTCTCTTTGAAATTGGCAGCGAGTCAATGCTAACCACATCAGTCAACTATAGTATAAAATTTCACCGGTTTGTCAATTAAAATCTGACACACAAAAGCCACTTGATTTTAGAGCTATCCATCTTCATCTGCAATTTGATGCGAGGCCGTCTTCTCGTCGACTTTTATTTACCAGGTCATTAAAATTTAGTACCGGTGGTGAAAAATAATAGATTTCCAAAAAATCAATATCTGATCACTCTGAGCTTTGATGGGTTGGTTCCTCGAATCAAATAATGTTTACCCCCGAAGCCAAAGAAATAGTACTTTAATTAATTGAGCGTTAATTCGGATTATGCATCTGCAAGTGTCGAGCCATCTTTACGAACACACCGACCCTGCTGTATGAAGCTATAGCATTATATCCACAGAGGCACTGTTGGTGTTCACAGGTATAATGCAGGTTATATTCAGTTTCACACTTTTTATCGAACTAATGTAATACATTATGCATTATACTTCAATTGAAACATCTCAAAAGAGAAGATAACATTGATACACAACGTATAGCCCTATATTCGTATAAAATTACGTTAAAGATGCATAATCCGAATTTACGTTCCCAAGTTACTATTTCTTTGGCTTCGGGGGTGGGGGTGGTAAAGAATATTTGATTCAAGTAGAGGAACACACCCGTCAAAGTTCAGAGTGATCAGATATCGATTTTTGAAAATTGCAATTTCTCGAAATGTGTACTAATTTCTGGCCCGGAAAAAAAATCGTAAATCTGACGGTCTCGTACAAAATTGCGGATGGAGATGGATAACTCTAAAATCAAGTGATAACACGGCAATATTTCGTTGAACAACATGTTAATAAATAACACGTTTTGGGACATTTTATACCATAGTTCACAGCGGTTAGCATTATTTTGTTGTAATTAATCGATTCTGATAACTAAAGCGTATTTTGAAGAAATGTCTTTTGTTTTTTATGTTGTAACTTGATTACACGGGGACTGCATGTCTGATCGGATTGGATACCTTTAATTCACTATAATGCGAATTTAGCCTTCCTTGGAGGACAGGTTAAACTTTATCTTGGACGAGGAGACATTCATTTACTGATGCAGTGATTCTCATATATCTATGTAGGGACTTACTCCTGCCTGAAAGTTGCGTTCAAGGTCGACCGTATACGAGAATCCTTTGTCACACGGACATTTGTTCCGAGCATGTTCATCGTGGTATTGTCTTGGGCTTCGTTCTGGATCGACAAGGAATCTACGCCGGCCAGAGTCTCTGTTGGGCTGCTCACTGTTCTGTCAATCACAACGCAAAGTGCCGCAGTATTTTCTGTACGCCTTAAGGTTAGTTCAATAATATGTCACTGAATTTTGGACTGAAGTTGCATTGAATGTATCACCTGCATGCCTTAGTGCATTCTGACTCGTCGCGATGTAGTAGTAGTCTACGCCAAATGGTGTTAGAAAAGATCGAAAGATGTTCCACCTCATGCATCTAACCCGCTCAATCTGCCAGGTTTGTGTCCATTATTGGCTACGCCCAAGGTGGTGTAATCCTTTCAAACACTAAGGGTATGTTCATACACTGGCAACTTTGCACGGTTTGGTTAAAAGGCATTTCATAGTAGAAAACCATAAGATGCCAGAATATGAACGGAAACATGCATATAACATGCATCTATACTACAGCTAACTACGTGAGAAGTTAACCGCCTGTAGTTCATCCTGCATGTATATAGCGATGCTACCGGAATTTGCCTGTAAATAGCATGCAATTATCTCACAAGAATCACTCATATATTTGAAGTTAAAGGTATTATTGTTAATAACTAACCACTTGATGTTAGAGTTATCCATCTTACACCCGCAATTTGTCTGTTTGACCACGAGGCAGACTAAAATAGTGTCCCAGATCTCGAGAAATTAACGAATTTCAAAAATTGATAACTGATCACTCTGAGCTTTGATGTGTGGGTTCCTCGACTCGAATCAAATATTTTTTACCCCCAAAGCCAAAGAAATAGTAATATAGGACCCTCTAATCGGATTGAGTACCTTTAAATGACAGTATAGCACCGTTATACAAGTGGAACTACGGAAATTTTACTACTCACGCCGTTCGCTTTGGTAAAATATGCATGTTTCCGTTCATATGGCACCATGTGGTTTTCTATTACGAAATGCCTGCAAAACATACCGTTCAAACTTGCCAGCGTGTGCAAGTATTTTATCATAGTAGGCAATATATATCGCCCTAACACATGTGGCCATGTAGTACACTAGATAGTTAATTAAGTTAAATTTATACTAATTAATCTGAACTTCTGGCATCTTTTTTTTATCTTCGTGACGTAAAAAACTCAAGTTAGCTCTAAGATATCTCCTATTTCTCTTATAGAGGACACGGATCTCCTGAGAGGAATCTTTTAGTTTAAGTGGTGTGATTTGTTTCAATTGTGATTATACTTAACGGTATTCAACTGTATGGTCCACCCTGGTGGTTCGAGAGGCTACTGCTGCTGCAGGACATAAAAGTTGCTCTTCAATCATCGACAGACTGTAAGGGTGGATACACACATGCATGTAATCTCTGTAATTATCGTGTATTTGGCGTTTTACATAGATCATACAGACAATGCAATATGTGTCCACTGACAACCCAATCATTGCCGACGTGCTGACCGCACTGAGTTCTAGTTCCAATTAAGTTGGAATGTAGAGAAACCGATATCTTGGACCGAGTCGCCAGGTCACTTAAAGTAATTGTTTGTGGGATAACCCATATGGTGGACGTTCTATCTAAATAATTACCAGTCCTCTCTTGATATTTATAGCAGTGGTGGATCAGGATTTCCCCGACGCAGGGGCTATATATGATCACGAAAGCTACCAGGCGGGGTGGCTAACTCTGAGCTATTTAAGTAAAACATAATATATATTGAACCTTCTTGCCCAGATTATTCCGACCGATACATTCAACTAAGTCCTTTAGCGATTTGATGCTTTCGAGACCCACGCCAAACAAGCATCATGGTCGAACATGTTCTATATCAAGCCTGTATATGCCAGACGTGTCGCTTCTGTTGTTCGTGCATTAATAAAATCACACATACTTGACTAATTTCCGCATCCGTATAAGAGAAGACATGTTTTGGACTGGCCTTAAATGTCCTGATCGCAGACAATTTGACTTCGCTTCTCACTACTCACTTGTCTGAACCGCTCGCGCGCATGTGATTAATGTTGTCAATTATTGGTGTGGCCATGTAAAATACATGCATTTTACATACAGAAATTACATGCATGTGTGTATCCACCCTAAGATTCCATAACTGACCGTGTACTTCGTCTAATATCCAAACGATAATCAGTCAATGACCTCACAATAACACCCAGTTATTATATATGGTACAGACTATAATATAGTATGTTTCATGACTCACTTTAGACTGAACAACTCAAACCCAATGAAAAACAGTTAAAATGAATTATTGTGGAAAGGAATATAGCTGCCTAACTATTCGATGATATTGGGTACAGCCAGTTATAGAGTAGGTATGATTATATATAGTCTGTTGGTTCTTGGCATGGGATGTTGACGTTGTTACATATATAAACTAGCATGCTTCACTGCCTCAATAAGTCTGATATAAATATTGATTCCAAACACATTGAAGTGAGGCGCATGTATTCAACGGAATCCCAGCCATAGAATATACATATTATTGTATACCACTAGTTGAATACAATCCGTAAACATTCTTTTTGACGTCGCCAAGAAAGAATTGCGTACATTACGTCAACGATCCGATTCGGATGGTGCTCCGAAAATTACTGGTTATTCATCAGACTTCAATAACAATATAAAGGTAGCTACATCAATGAAGGTGGCAGTCATGAATTGAACTTATCTGACACAACGGTGTATAATAAATACAGAACACAACGCGCAGCTTAGTCGAGCATCTTTTATCGAATGAGTTGTGGGTGACGCATGATATATTTCGCGAGAGCGTATCGACAGCGAAATGTAACTATATGCGCCGTCCGCCACGGGTTCGATAAAATATTCGAGAATTGAATTGGTTCTTTGGAGTGCGATATTGGAATGCGATGTTAACTGAATTGTCTGATATAGACTAGCGTGTCTCCATAAATCTGATATAAATATATATTCATAGGTCCCCTACGGGACAAAATACAGGATATAATACAGGATAATACAGGATATAATACAGTTCGAATATATTTTCCCGCGATAACTAGTATATGCATGGTGTTATATATAATATGCACAGTATGGCGATGCTTGAAGCGCGGCGTTGTTCTATCTAAACCTCACTTGTATCTTTTTACAGGTATCCTACATCAAAGCAGTCGATGTGTGGATGTTAACATGTCTAGTGTTCGTTTTCACTGCATACTTGGAGTTTGCATTGGTTAACGTCCTTTCGAGACAGTCAAAAAGGTCGAAAGAGAATAAAGAGACGGAAAAGAAAAAGGTACTTAATCTTCATTTCGTGCCATTTAAAATATTCTCTGTTAGGACTAAGAAAACAAAACCAGAATATTTATGTAGAGGTCCAAAAGTGAAAGTCCAATTGGAATTAAATTCTTTCAGAATCAGGCAAAATCAATAGCGTAATCACTCGTGGAATTCAATAGCTGCCTTCATGGGCAGAACGATCAGAGGCGTAAAATATGTTATAAGGATATATCCTTGAGCTCATCTTTCGACAATTTGCAATACAAAGCCTCCATGGGATGATTTGCTTGAATAGTACCAATAGCAGGCAAATTTGAAAATGTTATTGCGCATAAGAATGACACTTTAACCCGCTGCTTTTGTTCATTCATAGCTGTATTCGGTGGTGAGTATATAAAACTCGCACTGTACGTGGTGCACTCCTTCACGTGCATAAACAAATAACAACATATACACTTGCACCAAATAATTTCGCTTCATTCACTCCGTTAACCCTTTCTATACTGAATGGATTATCCCACCCAGTCATTAAATTATACATGGAATGGTCTATTTTTCATTTTCTCATTTTAGAGGGATGTCCAGGTAATAAAATCAGTCGACAGACAGGCGAAATGATAATACAAGTCAGTGCAGAAGGATTCCTTTTCATAGGTGGGAAAAATTCAGATAATAAGTTCAACAAATTACCTATATATTGTTGAACTTATTATCTGAATATTTCCAAATGGAACTCTCGTCAATGAGTATTTAGTAAAGACAGGGTTATCACAATCCCCCCGCAGCCTATTAATCCATACACCAATTATATATATATACACAATTCTGTAATACGACTTAGGCCCACCAAAAGTATATACACGCGGTCGTTAGGCAGACCGGTAAATTAGGCAGATATAATCTGGCCCGCCTTATTTTCTCATGATCCTATTCATGTATTGGGTGCACAGACGGGGTGTTTCAGTGGTTAAAGGTACGGTTGGCCTTGGCGGTGGGTATCCTGTGAAAATATTTCCACCCGTCAAAAACCGCCACAAACAGAAAGAACATCAAAATGTAGACAGACTTTGTCCGTATACAAATAAGAAATATCGCATAAACAGTATATTATTGTCAAATGTTTGACCATTGTTATGTAAACAAAAGCATAAAAAGTTACTTTTCTGGTGTTTGTTTATATTATGATAGTAAACATAAAGAGCGTTCTTTGTTTGTGAATTCCTGATATGGAACTAATAAAGAGCGTTTATGCAATTTGTGTGTGATTAGCCAGTAGCATTGTGCTGTCTTCTGTAACACAATCAGGCTCTTGCTTAGGTAAAATATAGTAGGTCTTTATGATAACATGCTGTTTACGTGATGGTCATGGTATATATGAACGAAACTGTATGCGTTTTAATGTTTCTCTGTTTACGGTGATTAGAACAAATATGAATATTTTCGACAACTACGGCCTCGCGTGCCTTTAATATCGCTTCCAGTCAGGATAATAGAATGATAGAATGACGCATTCCGTTGAAATGTTGTTTTTGAAGAATTTAAAATCTAGTGAGCCATATATTTTGGTTTATATGTAACTACCACCTTAGGTGGACATTTTTCAAACGTCAATTAAATACATAAAATGGAAATATATCAGAGACTCCAACATTTCGTATCATATTTCAACGACTCAACATCAAATATAATAGATCGCAAAATTTTCCTGGATTATAAAACTTAATTTTGGATTTGTTGGAATGTTGTTTTTTATATATTAGGTGTCTGCCTTATTATCACGAAATATAAAATGTCTGCCTTATAATGGTCTGCAACGTATATACAAAAAATAAGTATTTATATATCTTATTTTTTAGTATAGTTTGAAGTGGCTTCTGGTATGGCTTATTGGGACTATCCGCAGTAAGATTATGAAATTAGTTTTGAAAAAGAACACACATTTTAAAAGTGTATTTATCACCCCTGGTCAAGTGGTCCTGCAGAAGTGCTATCACTCTATTGATTAAGAAAATATGGCTATTGAAACGGAATGTACGTTTATTGAATATGCGATCGCTGTTCTAATTGTTTGTTATTAGATATTAGTTGAACAATGAATACTATTAAATTAAAATAGAACATTAATTCTGCATCGGTCAACATTGATTATGAATCTATATATATTAAAACGGAATTGTCTCTTGTTGAATCCAAGAACGACTATTGGTTTGAAAATGGATACTATTGGTTTGAAAATGGAGACTATTGGTTTGAAATAGATTGCTATTGAATGTGCGATGCATGTAATTGTTTTCACAAACCACCATTAACTTTTATTTAATGTAATTTCCGACCGAATGGCCGTCCATACACAAGCAAACTTGGTAATACAATAAGCTTAGCATCTATTTCACAACAAAAATGTTTTCTTTCGAGCGAAGCTGCCATTTATGTACATCTAGAGACCGATCAACCCACCCATGCGAAGGCCTGTACGACGAAAAATGGTAAACTCTCTTCGACATCAATGTTGCGCATTTCTGTCATTATTCGCCGAGTAGTGGAACGTTTTGGCAAAACTTACATTCAGTGTGACTAGTCCTACATTTTAATACATGATATGCCCAATGTCATGGACTAATTCAGCGAAAATCGAAATTATGATTGTAAACACCGAGTCTATTTTTAGCTTTTTCATAGGCGTCGATATAAAAGTTTTCGTGTTCGTTGCGTCAATATTATTACCACAGCCATATGGTATATATAAATGAAAACGCAGTATTCCACTGCGTCGTTTGATAGCGGAAGTCAACAACAACAACAATTGATACCTAATATATACGTGTTTTTTGATAGCGTATTAATAGAGAATTCTAAATTCTAAGACAGTTTTCCATTTTTCGTGGTATTTCGCATGGGTGGGTTAAACGGTCTCTATGTGTGCAAACACAGCCGCTTCGCTTGAATGAATGCATTTCTGTTGTGAAATAGAAGCTACTGTTCATTCTATAATAGCAAGTTAATTCCTTATGGGCATCGCTTTTTTCGCTGTAAACACGCAATTCTGCAGCTGTCTCCCAGTCTTGATTTCAACAATTTGGGGGAAAAGGTCAGTTGTTGTCCGAATAATGAATTATTTTCTCGTAGAAAACCATATCATAGTGGTACAAGAATATGAACGGCAACATACATATATTGGTTATTTACCAATTAAAGCTAACGATATTAGAAGTGAAATTGCGGTTATTCCACAATGTAACGGTGGTACTAACACATTGCCTTCAAATATCTAGATTGATTCTTGCGAAATAATTGCATGCTATTTACAGGCAAATTTCGATAGCATCGCTATTAGTCGAACTGCATAGTTTTTAATTCTCATATAGTTATCTGTGGTACAGATACACTTTATAGGCATGCCACATTGTACAGTAATGCTCTAAATAATCGACTCCTTAACCACAGCAGAATTATGGGTAACTTTTCAGGATTTGGTCGGAGATATGGCTTGTTGCCATTCATCGGAAAGCTCTCACTGAGATTATTTAGAGCATTACTGTAGCTTCCTATACCGAAATGCCTACAAAAGAGTGCCTGTCAAAATCGCGAGTGTATGTTGCCTCGCTAGTTTTCCTGGTATACTTTGAAGGCATTTCAAAGTACAGTAATGCCCTAATTAATCGACTGCTTAACCACAGCAGAACTATGGGTAACTTTTCAGGATTTATTCGGAAATATGGCTTGTTGCCATTCAACGGAGAGCTTTCCGATGAATGGCAACAAGCCATATTTCCGACTAAATCCTGAAAAGTTACCCATAATGCTGCTGTGGTTAAGCAGTCGATTACTTAGGGCATCACTGTATATGATGTCAGAATATGAACGACAACATTCGTATAAAATGAATCTTTATACCAAGCTAACGACATTAGAGGTACAATGTCTGTAGTTCCACGTGTATAACAGTGCTACTAACACTTTGCCTTCAAATATCCCCATGTATGACTGATTCCTGTGAGGTAATTGCATGTTGCATGTTATTGACAGGCAAATTTATGTAGCATCGTTACAAGTGATATACGTATTATACAGAGTTTTTACATTAATGCCAGAAGTATATGACCCTTTAACCACAGCAGAATTATGGGATATTTTTCAGGATTTAGTCGGAAATATGGCTTGTTGCTATCCACCTGAAAGCTCTCACCGAGAGCGTTCCGATGAATGGCAGCAAGCCATATTTCCGACTAAATCCTGAAAAATTCCCATAATTCTACTGTGGTTTAGGGGTCGATTATTTAGGACATTCTGTACTTCTGTATTTACATATACATTTTATCAGCATATTTGCATTCGTTTTCTGGCAAATTATAGCTTTCGGTGTCGAAATGCCTGCCACAATTGTCAGGCAAATTTGCAAGTGTATGAACGCTGCCTAATTCATCGACAGAATGATGTATGTGCGCTTTGTGTTGATTTTATGAAGATGTGTTGACGTTGACGGTTGTTTGCTATGCAGTCGTTTCATGACCGTCATTGGGACATCGCACCATAGAAACACTATAGTCGACCGAACTCGCATTTCTCTTAGCTTGTATAGGTTACACTTGTTAAAGGCCCACTTAATTTTCGAATCGCCAATTATTTTTTTTATAGTGACTTGATATATGGTTTTAATAACAATCAATGCCATAAAATATGATTAAAATGCTATAATTCACCACTATTTGAAACATTTGTGTCTCAGAAGATGCCCACAGATAACTAGAAGACCCCCCCCCCCTCTGTCACCTAGAATGCAACAGAATTCAAAACTTTTTCAATGGAAGGGAAGAACTCTATCTTTACTATATAGAGTTATTCCCCCTGTATTGAAAATAATTCTAATTTTCACTTCATTCTTGATGACAAAACGCGTTGGCAACTCAACAAAAACGACATTACCACAGTTTATTATACCGGATAAGTTGATGATACAATGTTTTGGAGCTTCCTCTTTCAAATGTTATATAATATGGCATATATTTTATATAATGTAATCTGGGGGTTCGAAAATTAAGTGGGCCTTTGAAGTATTAAAGAATTGGCCCATCGTCATGATTTTGTATTACATCGTCATTTTTTAAGGTGATATGAAACACACCGCGCTGAGGTGTTCAAACGCACACAACAATTCCGGTTATCAATTGTAAACAACACACGATACATTTTCTGTCCGACTGTTCTTATGTTATGATCGTTCCAAGTGCCATTTTACATGTTATTTTCTGATGATGGACTTCAGTATACGTGACGCTACCGGATTGTGAAAGGATTTTTACCATATGCTAGGATTAAGTGACTTATGAGGTTTGAACATACAGTTTGATATTCACGTTTCATCGATAGTCAATACACACTGCATGCCCGGTTGACTTGTCTCACCAATCAACTACTAATCCGCCCCCATTGTAAAGCTACTGTGGACTCTGATTGTTATCAGATTAATTGAGGGTGCCAACGCCTCGGTCAATGCGCTGTGTGTGGACTGTACAAATCTGATTGAGGGTGCCAACCGTGTAGTTCAAAGCCGATGGATGAAACAGTTAAAGTGATACACGACGCTCAGTACGTCTTATCGCAACACGACCACGCGATGAATGATGAGCAGCAAGCGGATCAACATGATAATACCATGGTTACTATCCCCATGAGAGAGATTGTAGAAATTAGAACACTTTTGACGAATATTGATGGACGGCTGGGGGCAATAGAATCAAAAGTATCCAAACTGGATATTATTGAGCAGCAAATGGAATCGATGAATCTTCGGGTGACAGCGAATGAAGCGGAAATAAAAGCAGTAAACGCGAGATGTGATACAATGGATTCGACTGTTACGGCTGCAGCCGCGGTTTCGAAAGAGGCAAATACAATTTCGAAACATAATGATGTCACAATAAAAGCCATATCCAAAGAAATGGACGATCGTACTGAAACGCTGAAAGCTCATGTAGGGGAAGCTGATCGAGTGCTTAAGGAACTGAAAGCTGCAAATAAATCCGTGGATGAGTCGATAACTAACCTGGAGTGGCACTCAATGAAGCAGAACTTGCTCTTTCATGGAATTTTTGAAGCCCCGGATGAGGATACAGAAGATGTGCTTCGTGGTTTCATATTCAACGAAATGGAGATACGGAACGTTGAAGATTTCTCTCTGGGTAATGTGCACAGAATCGGAAAGCGGAAGGGACATTATTGCAGACCGATAGTAGCAAGATTTGTGTATGGTAAGGAGCGTTCGAAAGTTTTGTCAGCTGCGGCGAAGTTGGCTGGTACCCAGTTACATGTAACGCAACAATTCCCAGAATCATATCGAGAGAGACGCAAAAAGTTGATTCCTGTTATGATCAGGGAGAGAAAAGCTGGGAAGAGGGCGAATCTTGTTCGTAACAAGCTCTATGTCGATGGAAAGTTGGTCGAGTTGACGGACAGTGGTGAGGATCCTACCGTAGAGATGTGTTCTGATGCGGAAAGCGGGGACGATACAAAAACAGGCGGGACTCGCCCTAAGAAGCGGCCAAAGCGTGCGCTATCCGGAAAGAACAAGGGCAAGTGAGACAAGAAAAAACCATAGTCAGAAATGGTAACGCCACCAAGATTATAGTATTACATATAAATAGAAATTTAAAAAAAATACATAAAATATTTTTATAACAATTGTGTTTAAACAAGTAATCCTTCAAATTATTACTAACAAAGCAAGTAAACGACTGTGGGGTCACTCAACAGATTATAAAGACTTGGACTTAGTATACTGTAAATACTAAAATTTAAATGAGATAATTAAAAGATAAAATTTAGCAAGTAGTAAAAGTTAAATTTTCTCATTTTTGTTTTGGTTAAATAAAGCAATAATTTAAATGTAACATTTGGTTTAAAAAAAATGATTGACCGTGGCTCTTCCAATAATTGCGCGACTGACCTGGTCAATTGTTCTTAAGAAGTTGTTTTGAGAATTACTATGGAGGGAAATAGTTGTGGCTGTGGCTTCGCAAGTAATTACCAGTTAACCAAGGACGCTTCATACCAAATATAAGGTGAATTATTAATTCTTTAGAAGTTGTTTTAAGATTTACTATGGACTGATGGAATTGTGGTGCTGGCTTCGCAACTATTTGACCTCATTGTAACAAATATAAATATTAGTCACTCAGGCAATAGATGTATCTATTCTGTATATTAACTTATTGGGTCTTACGTGTCTTGAGATGTCTAAATAGTTTTCGATGGACAGATCGCGCAAGGGACCCACGCCAATCTTCTCTGTTGGGATTCCAATTGTTGGCTCATTAAATAGGCACATATGCTTAAGATACAGTCGCACGCTCCCGTAAGTCGGGTTTTGGATCACAGTTAATGAAAATATCATTGAAATAATCGGTTTCCCCCAATAAACATCCATATATATGTTTTGGAGCAGAATTAGGCAGTCCATATTGGACGCCATCATGGAATTTATTTTGTTTTGTTTTAATTTTCACACATAATTATTAGTTATATGGATGGAGTTCTCATTAAACCTCACATCCTTGTATTGGTTACAGTAATACCCAAAGTAATTGACCACTTAACCACATCAGAATTATTGGTAATTTTTCAGGATTTAAAATCCTGAAAATTTACCAACAATTTTGCTGTGGTCAATTACTTTGGACATTACTGTATGAGGATTGAGTTATCATTAAACCTCAAATCCTTATATTGGTTACAGTAATGCACAAAGTAATTGACCACTTAACCACAGCAGAATTATGTATTTTTTCAGCATTTACAATCCTCAAATTACCCATTATTCTGCTGTGGTTAAGTGGTCAATTGCTTTGAACATTACTGTATGATGATTGAGTTATCATTAAACCTCAAATCCTTATATTGGTTACAGTAATGCCCAAAGTAATTGACTCTTTAACCACAGCATAATTATGGGTAATTTTTCAGGATTTAGAATCATGAAAAAATACACACAATTTTGCTGTGGTTAAGTGATGAATTACTTTGGACATTACTGTATGTAGATGGAGTTAAACCTCACATCAGTGTGTTGGGGATTTGGACCTTGACTTGGGACCTTTGGTTTTTAACGCAACAAATGCGCGTACACCTTATACACAAATTTTTTATGTAACCAGAGTTTTTCTTGGATAAGATGAGTTTGAAGCCTGCTTACATTTCAAAATGTTGTCAGTTTTTTATTGTCTGCAGCGGATCTCGACGCGTTGAAGCAAAAGTTACAAAAGATAAAATGTGTATGTGACGAGACTATAATACAAATGAAAAAATAAATTGAGGGAGGGGTGGGCGATACAGGGAAGGGAACTAAGGGTTGAACCGATATAAATTTGTAGAGCAATAACGACCATATTATGAATATCAACTCTACTGTTGCAACAAGGCTATAAAATAGGGGGGTGTCAGAATCTTAGTCATCTCTATATAGTGCCAGAATAGTCATTTATGGAGTTCTATAAGATGTTGGGTTGGTTATATGGACTCGGAGAAAAAAGGGGTTTGTACCGATGAAGTTGATGAACTGACATAAATTAGTGGATCGATGTTGCCATGTAATGCATCGTGACTGTACTAAAGCAGCAATTATATAAAATTGGGGGGGGGGTCTGAAATTATCTCTATAGTTGGCACCAGGATTATATAGAAAGGAATAGCAATTGATATACATATACGGTATACTATAGTAATACCATAGACATATAAGTACAAGTATCACGAGATAAAATATTACGTAACATGACTATATACCGATGAAAGAAATAAATAAATTGGACCGGGATTAGAGGTTGGGTTGGTTACATGTGGATAAATTTTATTGTAACCAGAGTTTTTCTTGGATAAGATGAGTTTGAAGCCTGCTTACATTTCAAAATGTGTCAGTTTTTTATTGTCTGCAGCGGATCTCGACGCGTTGAAGCAAAAGTTACAAAAGATAAAATGTGTATGTGACGAGACTATAATACAAATGAAAAAATAAATTGAGGGAGGGGTGGGCGATACAGGGAACTAAGGGTTGAACAGATATAAATTTGTAGAGCAATAACGACCAATGTTGACATATTATGCATATCAACTCTACTGTTGCAACAAGGCTATAAAATAGGGGGGTGTCAGAATCTTAGTCATCTCTATATAGTGCCAGAATAGTCATTTATGGAGTTCTATAAGATGTTGGGTTGGTTATATGGACTCGGAGAAAAAAGGGGTTTGTACCGATGAAGTTGATGAACTGACATAAATTAGTGGATCGATGTTGCCATGTAATGCATCGTGACTGTACTAAAGCAGCAATTATATAAAATTGGGGAGGGGGGGTCTGAAATTATCTCTATAGTTGGCACCAGGATTATATAGAAAGGAATAGCAATTGATATACATATACGGTATACTATAGTAATACCATAGACATATAAGTACAAGTATCACGAGATAAAATATTACGTAACATGACTATATACCGATGAAAGAAATAACTAAATTGGACCGGGATTAGAGGTTGGGTTGGTTATATGTGGATAATTGGATATGGAATTCATACCGATGAAACGATACAAATTAGTGGAGCGATAAAGACACTTAGTCAGGCTACGCGGGGGAAATAGGGGTTGATACGATAGACCGAAATAAATTTGTCGAGTGATAATGACCAATGTTGACGTATAAAGTAACGCGACTGTACTGTCACACAATTATCAGGTAGAACCGGTCAAATATGACAGTGTACAGCACGTAATTATTTCCTAGATCGAAGAAATGATTTATTTTTTTTCGATGATAAAATTTGCCATTAAAATCGATTTATGTCTATAAAACTGTCATTTTTCAAAATTTTGAGCTGAAACTTGGTGTGTATGTGTATAATATTACTATATTCTTAAAATGACAGAGTTCAGAGCGTAATTATGTTTTAGATGGAAGAAATTGAATTTGTTTTCGATAAAAAATTTACAGCGTGTACGGCCTACGGGTCATTGAGTATGCTCAATTTTTGTAAACAAACTTTTGTCAATAGCCGTTTTGGTCAAACTAAACCTTCTTCGACCGGGACAGCAGATCCGAATAGTAGCTAAGATGTATTTAGATAGAATTATCAAAAGAATATGACCGATCAGGGTACATTTTAAGAGAATAGAGTGGAGAAATCTTGGTGATAATTCCAGAAAATAAAGATGCAGGAGAATCACAATTAAACTTCCCACAATGCACTTCACTAAACCAGGGGTTCTCAATGGGTTACACATTATTTTCAGTCTATCAGATTATTTATATTTTCAACAACAAGTGACTTTAAGTTTACAATTTCAGCCTGTCCTGACTCTATCGATACGATATAACACATTTTCAAAAACGTATTATACACCGGTGGCGTTAACTTTACAATTTAAGCATCTACGTGATTCTATCGGTACGATTGAGTAAGGTACAAACAAGAATACATCAGGGGCTCCCAATGGGTTATATATTATTTTCAGTCTATCAAATTATTTATATTTTCAACAACATATTATTACACCGGTGACTTTAAGTTTACAATTTCAGCCTGTCCTGACTTTATCGATACGATTTATCATATTTTCATAAACGTATTATACACCGCTGGCGTTAACTTTACAATTTCGGCATCTACGTGATTCTATCGGTACGATTGAGTAAGGTACAAACAATCTCCAAGAATACATTCGCCCTGTCCACCACGCGATATCAAAATCTCAAAAGCTAGAAACACCACAGGTGGCGTAATGAGTCGAGGGGGAAACAAATAACTGTCATTTCATTGAATGTGTGTGGACTGCGTAGCAAACTACTTGAATCTGAATTTATCAACTTTATCTCGAGTTATGATGTTTTGTTTTTGCAGGAGACGAAAACAGACAATTGTGATGATATCGGCATTGATGGTTTTCATGTATACCCATTGAAAAATAGGGATGAATCTGCTATTCACAGGTCGGGGGGACTATGCATTGCTGTTAAAAATTCAATATGCAAGTATTTCAGCATAATTGAAGATGACTGTGAATATATATTATGGTGTAAAATAGAATATGGGGGCATAACACAAATGATACTTGGAAATGTATATGTTCCTGGGGATGGATCAAAATTTCAAAAAGATGATATGTTCGATGAAATGTGTGTTTCAGTGGCGGATAAGCTTGAGATTTGTAATAGAGTTGCCCTTCTTGGTGACTTTAATGGACGCACTGGCGCTAATTGTGATCATGACCAAATCATGGAATTAAAGAATGAATTGGGGCTTGCTAAAGATGATTCATTTTTATTTGATGATTTTCGAAAAAGTGTTGACAGAAAGAGTAACACACAGGGAAATAAGATACTTGGATTTTGTAAAGATTGTAAACTTGTGATTGGCAATGGTAGAATTGGGACAGATAGGCATGTCGGTCGAGTCACGTGCATGGGTCTTAGCGTAATTGATTATGTTCTTTTCTCTGTTACACTCTCACCTTTTATTGTAGATTTAAGTGTACTTGACTTTGATTCGGAATGTTCAGATGCTCATAGTCCAATACTCTTGAGACTGAGCTTGCATAACGTTGAACTCACAATGGAGAAACACACACCGAATACAAATAATTGCTCTGAGAATAAAATTGGTAATTGGGATAATTCTAAAATTGGTATATTTGTGAACAGTATCGATATATCTGTGGTAAGCAATATGGAAAACGAAACGGAACGATTACTCAATAGTGGAAATGTTAGCGGACATGAAGTAGATAATTTAAGTGCGGAGTTGAAAAGTCTTTATCACATGGCTGGGTATGAAACGTTTGGAATAGTGAGGAATAGATCCACAAGAAAAAAGTCGCGGGGAATGCCATGGTATACGTACGATTGTCGCAAAGTTAGAACGGAATATCGAAAAGCGCGTAAAAACATGAAAAGGTACCCATGCAATCAAAATAAATCGAAACTGAAATATTGCAGAAAGATATACAAAATATTAACTAAAAGGAGCAGGTTGCGATACAATGAAAGTTTCAGGAAACGAATCATGTCGGCCAGAAAATACCTGGCACGGGACTTTTGGCGTCTTGTTAAAAGTTTAGGGCGAAAAGAGCGAGTTCTAGATTCACCAAGTGCAGACACTTTTACACAGTATTTCATTTCTGAAGAACATAAATCCGAACACGGCCACGCGGAAGCATGCCCTGAAATCCCTATGCGTGACATATCAGTCGATAATACTCATTTAAATGCAGAAATAACAAAAGAGGAAATAGAGGCTGCGGCTAGAAATTAAAAAAATGGAAAAGCGGCTGGGTTTGACCTGGTTACAAATGAATATATAAAGTCAACTATGCACATTTTTATAAACCTTTATGTCAAACTTTTTAATCGTGTTCTGAAAACGGGTATCGTGCCGAAAGAATGGACAATTGGTATCATAATGCCAATATTCAAGCAAAAGGGTCATCATATGGCCCCAAGCAATTATAGAAAAATAACTCTGGTTAGCTGCATATCGAAACTTTTTACGAGTATTCTGAGTGATCGAACATCCATTTTCTTGACTGATAATGCTATGTTGAGCGAAGTTCAAGCAGGATTTAGAAAGGGTTACTCCACCACAGACCATTCTTACGCACTGTATAGTATTATCAAACTCATGAAACTTAGAAAAATGAAGCTATTTGTAGCATTTATAGATTTAGCTAAGGCATTTGATACTGTGTGGAGGAACGGTCTGTGGGGGAAACTCTTGTCACATCACATTGAAGGGAACATATTGAATGTAATCCGTAACATATACAACAATGCTAAGTCATGTGTTGCCGCTAACGGGGTATCATCAGATTTATTCAAAAGCTCAATTGGTGTGAGACAAGGTGATAATCTATCGCCCCTCCTCTTTGCTCTATACCTGAATGATCTAGAAAAATTCTTGAGTGTGGGGGGTTGTGACGGTGTTGATTTTTCTGGATTAACAGTTTTAAGGGTTGATACATACATCCATCTTTTTATATTGTTATATGCGGATGACACTATACTGATGTCAACGAGCGCTAGAGGTTTACATAAAAGTCTTAGATTATTCCAGTTATATTGCGACCGATGGAAATTGGAAGTCAATAGTGATAAGAGTAAGATTATGATTTTTGGGAGAAAACCGCATAAAACAACCATATTTAAACTCCACGAAAAGCCACTTGAAATTGTAAAGCAGTATCGGTATTTGGGAACATTATTTCACGTACGGGGTACTTTTGTAGCCGAGAGGAATGAGCGCTGTAGATCGGCGAAAAAAGCCATGTTCTCGTTGATTAACAAAGCCAGGACATCACAAATAGATATTGGGAGTATAGTAGAAATGTATGAGAAAGCCATAGTGCCTATTCTTCTCTATGGCTCGGAAATATGGGGATTTGAAAATATTGAGGGAATATGTAAGTTAGAACGTTGGTTTTTGAAATTTATTTGTCATTTAAAAAAGACAACAGCAAATGTTTTTGTTTATGGGGAGTTAGGTGTATACCCTATTGATTTAAAAATAAAACTAAGGTGCCTTGGCTATTGGGGAAGACTGATTGAGGGAAATCGTTGTAAACTAGCATATAAACTGTATTGTATGATGTATGATCTTCATGGTTCTAACCAAATCGAATGCCCTTGGATTGACTATGTGAAAACGAAGCTATTTGAACTTGGCATGATCGAAATCTGGACGTATCAACATGTACAAAACACTAATTGGTTTTATGAAGCTTGTAAGAGGAAGATATATGACCTTTATATACAGCAATGGATGGGAAATATACGATCCTCTACTAAATGTATTTTTTACAATAAGATCAGGTGCGATTTTATTAGACCAAAATACTTGTCACTTCCATGTATCAGCAGTGTAACAATATTGATGAAATTCAGAACCAGAAACCATAAGTTAGCGATAGAAACCGGATCCTGGAATAACATAAGTCACTCTAAGCGAGTATGTTCCCTATGTGAGCAAGGTATTGGTGATGAATACCATTTTGTTCTCACATGCGAAATTCTTAAAGAACTAAGAGAAAAATATATTGATAGATATTTCTATAACGACCCTACCATATCAAAGTTGATTAAGTTATTCAATACACACGACGAAGAAACGGTCAATAATCTCGCGACATTTATTAAGAAAGGGACGGCGAAATTGTAACCACCTCAAACATTGATAATCTATAAATATGCAATGACCGGGAGTGCATCAGTGGGTGGTCATAGTAAGCTGAATATATACATGTATATATGATGTCACATTCAATTACGTATTATTGCATTTATGTATTGTTACTTACATTATACATGTGTGTCAATATATATATTTTTTTTATGCCACTCACTTGAGTATGTATGTCATGTATACTCTCTTATCACAAATGTGAAGAGAGAGATATAGTTAATGATTAAAACTTGAAACTTGAACAATTAAACGTAATCAACGCATGTTATTAGCCAGGTTTAGGCAACGTACATGTAACTTGTAACGTGTGTTGTCATTGTCAACTTTTTGAGATATTCAATTTAAAGTGTTTGGAAACACGTTGGCTCAATATCTATAATTCTGTATGTTTGGCGCCGTAAACATTATGCACATAATTATGTCTTCCCGTCAAGTACATCTTCATAGCGATACCATAGTGATATTTGTTACCAGTTACACGTACGTATGGCTTTACTTTAAACATATTTTATTTGTATATCGAAAAGGGATTGGGGACAAGTTACAAACATTACTTTGCCCCTCTCCCTGTTTACAATAATATTATTCATACAAAATGGTGAAGGAAAGATTCAAAATCATATATAGGTTAAACATATTTACATTTACAAATGAGTGGGTTCGGGGTTTGGGGTGGGAGGTGCCAAAACCGATTGTGACTAATTCGCTTTTTGTGGCTATTCTGAAATGCGTTTGATTATCCGACTTCGAATCGTTTAGTCGCTGTTATATATCGATTGACTATTTTGAAGATAATTTTGTTTCTTCTATTTGAGATATCGGGAATTCCGAGAAGTAAATAATTGATATGTGTACGTATAGCTCAACCTGGAAATCAATAGTCATATACAACTTAGCTACCTTGTATATACAACTTAGCTATCTTGTGTACACAACTCAGCTATTCTGTATATACAATATGGTTATCTTATATATAAAACTTAGCTATGTTATATATACATATATACGTATATCAAATAACTGTCATTGGTGAATCGAGTCAATCTTAATTATTTGCATATCTCTCAACTCAGGCTATCTAGCCTACACTAAATTTGTTACTCCCACAACATCAACGTTATCCAAGTTTGATATAGTGACTGCTTATCATTTAGAATAATGGTACTTGGTTGCCCAGTGGACTAACAAAATGGGTGTGGAATACTGCTAGATAATGAGCTGATAATGAGACAAATTACAAAATAGTTAGAAATTATGGAATTGTGTGTATCGTGCACCATGATCTTGGCTTGCATATATCAGCTGTTGATCAAATAATATTTCCAAGTTCAGCCTGGTAAATCTCCCCTCTGTGTATCTAATTTCAAAATGTGCTAACTCTAGTTCAATTGGAGCTTAACAACTTATATGTCATGGAGTATGGATGGCCATCATGGTCACAAATCCAAGTGCTAATTTATATATTGTAAAAACATATTTCCAACTGTAAAGACTAAGAAGTTATCGGACAATGTTTTAATTTCATATTATAGAATGTTAAAAGGTAATTTTAATTGCCAAATTTTATATTGCAGAACGTGAACAAGTATTTCCAATGTAAAAAATAAGAATTCATGGGACAATGCTAAAATTCATATTATAGAATTTTACAAGATATTTATTTGCCAAATTATATATCGCGGAACGTGAACAAGTATTTCCAAATGTAAAATCTAAGAATTCATTGGGGAATGTTCTAAATTCATATCGTAGAATGCGAGAAGGTATTTTTAGTCGCCAAATTTTATATTGCGAATTGTAAAAAATTAGTCTTATAGTTTGCAATCGTAAAGCCTTATATTAATATATTTAGAACACAAAAACTCGCAAATCATACTATGTATAATGCTAAATAGTCCATGAGATAGAACTGTGAAAATGCATAAATAAAATTTTGGCTGCACCCCAATGGGGGGGGGGGGGCAAAGGTTTTATTGCTTAATATGATAGTAAGATATGTTCTGATCAAAATCTCACTTGTTGGCCCTTGATTTAGGTGTAAAAAAAAATTAGAATTAATGACCCAAAATATTTGCGATTTTGTCACATTGCTTAGGTTAGGGATGTTCATGAAAATTTCAAATTGGTCTAATCTTTTTCAATTTTGAGCTTATTTTGTAGAACTCACCATGCTTGTCACAGAACCGTAAACCATTTTAATATTCGTCAAATATTTTTTGAGTTATGGACATTTCTGTACCAAAAAAATGGTCGTTTTTCAGATTTCGGAGCCCCCATTTTCGGCGTATTTTCAAAATAAGCTAATAAGCAGATTTTAGGATCAATTATTTGTTAAAATACATAATAATTTTGTGTTTTTTTCACTAATTAAGTGGTTAAAATTTGTCATCCATTTATGGTAAAGAATGAGAAAAAATATGCCGATGAAATGTGCGTTCCATAACATGGACAGTCAAATTTGGCTTTGTGACATGCATGGGGTCGCGTGACGAAGTCTCAGCTTGTAACTCAGTAAATTTATATCCATACATCTTGATGTTTTCACAACATATTTAATATGTAAGTCTAACTATATTATAAAGAAATTTTGGTTATTGCATGTAAAATATTTTCGTTATGGCCTATGGCTTATTGAAATCCTCTTATTTTCGAAAATGTTATTTTTTTTTATTTTTTTTTTATAAAAAATAAACAGGTGAGGATTAATTGGTAAAACTAGTTGAACTTTCAGCTGAAAACATTTTTTAATTCAAATGAATCCATTTTGTCGATTATACTAAGGTATGTTTATGGATTTCACCCCTTTTTGTTGTCAACGGAGCACAAATTTGGCAGTCAGTTTAGGGGTATAGGCCAAATCACACAGTATACATATTGGAGACAAAGGGCTGAGGGTATGTGCACAAAGCAAGTGGCTATATCACCAGTGGTGAGGTGGATATGTATATGAATGTCTATTGGGCCATGGGTGTGTATAAAAGGTATATAGGGTGGTGACCGTATGGCCAATGGTGATGTGAATGGGTATACAGGGATTGACTTATGTTCACGAACATGGTGAATATGTATACAGGGAGTGATTATATGGTTATGGGTTGTGTGTAGGATCATACCATGTGTCCATGTATTGTAACTCGTAGCTGTATGGTCATGTGTGGTGTGTACGGGTATAACCAAGTATGGCTATATGGTCAGGGTCAGGTGTACGTGTATACGGTGGGTGACTATATTGTCATTTGTGTGGTGATTATGTATATATGTAGTTACTGTGTGGTAATGGGTGGCTATCGCTTTCCTCCATTGTACATACAGACAGACCATCAAGATGGAGAACTCTGATATTACCTCTCTATTGATTAACATATCCTTGAGCTATTTTGGAAAGCGATAGACACCCAAGGTTTCACATGTACAACCCACATATTACCTCACAGAAACACCACAAAAATGAAAATATAGTCACCCACTTTATACACGTATACCTGACCCACGACCATACAGCCATACTTGGTTATACCGTACACACAACAAATGACCATACAGTCACGAGTCACCATGCATGTACACCAGGCATACTCCTATATCTGACATATGACCATATCGTCACTCTCTGTATACATATTCAATACATTCAGGATCATAAAGTCACTCCTTGTATACCTATTCACCTCACCATTGACCATACAGTCACTACCTGTATACATATACGGCACCTCCATAGTCATATAACCACTCGATAAATACATTTATTACATATATCATGCGGTTCTATCTATATACAGCCCACCCGTGACCATAGATTCAATCCAGGTATACATATACACATCGACAATGGCCATTCAGCCCTTCCCAATATACCAATACCAGCACCCCACGACCACTCATACCTTCCATGCATATACACCTCACACATGACAATTCAGCAACTCACTGTATACTCATGCACGCCATCCATCATCACACAGATACTGCATACACACCCACCAATGATAATCCGTCCACGACATATATAACAATATAACCAATGTCAGAAATGGTAACGCGTTCAAGATCAAATATTATAAACCCAATAATGCAATTGTAGAATATAAAATATATTGGTTTTGCGAATGGCCAACTCAGAATTCCGTTAAAATAACAATAAATACCAGCACCTAATTAACGAACCGGCGGCCGACTCGACCGTCTCCGACCACAACCCCCAGTGGGCTGCAGAAATTTCTTTTATTTGTAATTGACATATAGTTTATCACAAACCAAAAATCAAAATTAATCAACGTTTATTAACGACAATAAACGAAATTGAAATTCCCCAACTACACCTTTTACCGGACTCTGCCCCCAGCTTGCAGTTTGACTTTTAATCATCCCAAAAATTCCCATTCTATAAATAAAACTAATAAAACACCCATTGATAATGTAAGCGCCCACGAGAAAAGAGAATCTCGCCACCAGTTATACACGCGGCGCGCGTAAATATTCATCCCACCCTTTACCAGAATGGCAGGCCCTATATATGTACCCACGCGCATAGCCAATGGCCATCCAGCTTACTCCATGTATGTACACTTCAAACATGACCGTACAGTCATTCCATGCACACATATACACCTATATATTACCCATAACCATTAAATCGCTCCCGATTTACCCACACACTCCATGACCATATGTATACAGACAGCACATGTCTACATATACACACCACCTGTCATAATCCCACCCATGACATTACAGTCACTCTATATATGTATATACATGAACAATACACAGGTGGCCATATAGCTTCTCTAGTTATGTCCATACACCATATCAATGGACATACAGCCACACCGGGTACACCCACACTGGGTACATACAACCATACACTGACTATATAGTCACTCCATGCATACCGTTTCACCTCACACATGATCACGATCACTACTTGAATACCTACACATCTTACCATGGACACCCCACTCATAACCATATATTTACATACACCTGATATCTCTTCCGATTTCCCCATAGCGTTACGGTAGACACGCCCCCTTATTCAATGCGTTCATAAACCTATGAACGTAACGTGACGTCACTTCCAATGTCGTTCATAGGTTTATGAACACATTGGTCCCGGAAATCACCGGGGATTGTCGGACATTACCGACTGCTTGAGTATATAGTACGTCCGGATTTGGCAAGAAATTTGTTTCGGTCTATAATCAGTGTTGTTGCTCTGTGTAACTGAGCGTTGATGTTCAAAAATCCCGCTAATTAATAACGTTTTATCATATTCATTACCGCTACAAATATCCCCCGAACCTCACAAATATTCATTATGGTAGAACGGCCTGTTGTCGATTTCTTATTCACAGCCGAAACTTAATTGTTAGTTTCAGTTATCATTCTTGAAATCAACACGTCTACATGCATTAGTTACTAGCTAAACAATACAGTTTGTCATATGTGTATACTAAACTGTGAAATTGCGTTTTTGATCCGTTCTTCAAGAACGGATTCTCAAAATGTTTGGTTTTCCAAAAAACGAGGATTCGCACTTTCTGAACTGAACTCCATGCGTTCATTTAAATATATGAATAAATAGTGGGAAAGACAGACAATCCTAGTTCATAATGAATTTAAGTATATAAATATAAATAATAAACGGCGGATTCAACGTGGTCATGGGTTTTGACCGCGATAAAAAATCAGCAAACTCGGCATGAACCCCTTCGGGGTTCATGCAGTTTGCTGATTTTTTCTCGCGGTCAAAATCCCATGACCACATTGAAACCGCCGTTTATTTCTTATATAATCACTACTTGTATGCCTATTCACCTCACCAATGATCAAACAGTAACTCCGTGGCTATCATCTTGGCATCCACCCTGTACGCAGTTGATCAATTTTTATCACAATGGGCCAGAATAGCCACATATTATGTTTTATGTCAGTTCCGTCGCAAAGTTCTGCCCATTTCCTTTCAATAATATGGCCAGAATCACAAAAGAGGTTCTCGGAAAAATTCCATACTGCATCTTTAAAATGAATTTGCTACCTTTTTCGGATAACGCAGAGATTAAGGTTCGGGATATATGTAAAAGAAATGAATTTTATTACCAAATTTGGTTGCCATCTTGAGAAAATGGTTTGTAAATGCCGTAGTGTGACACAAGTATGATAGACCAAAACAATAATCACCTTTCATATCAAAGATAGTTACATTTCACTTGAACAAATGATCCAGACATGAAAAGTAAATTTTTGCCGATATTTTTTGTCAAGTTTGTGAGAGAAAACTCCAATATTTCTGGTAATGTCAGTGTTGACAATAGTAACAATAAACCATGGTGCATCAGACATGATAGTATTCAATTATAGAAGACAGAATAGCCAATTGTATACATCAACCACAACTTGTAAGCGATTGAAGGGCATGCTGAGGCAGTTGCTACCATTTCCCGTATTTTGACGGTCTTTTTGGCAGCCATTTTGAGCCAAAGTAACAATTTTGGTTCCAATGAGTTGGAATATTCATAGGTAATGATATGCCTCACTTACATTACAAATTTCTGTTCATTTCTTGTAGAAATATGACTAGAATCCCAATTGTGATTTTTTTGTGAGATTTAATACCGCATTCTGTAAAATCGAATTTTTGAGGGATCGGACGGGGCTAGGAGCCCAGTAATTGCATATTTTATTGCTCCAATGATCAGTTAATATATAGAATACAAAATAAAGTCTCATTTCTCACCCATTTGCAAACAAAATAAACTGATCTAGAAGATGTAAGTGAAAAAATGTCATATTTTCAACTTTCGGTGCCCATTTTGGCAGCCGTTTTGGATTGGGAGTTTCAATTTGCCCTATCAATTTTGTCATTGTGTCCTAGCTTCATGACAATATATACATTAGTATACATTTTACTAGAGTTTCCAGCTATAATTTTCATCAGACTGACTTAGGGTCTGGTCTGAAAAACGGCGGCCATCATGGCCGCCATCTTGTCTGGAGTCTATACGGCCACTTTTTGTTCTTGTTAACATTAAAAGTTGAAGGACATAATAAAGAACAAAATGGGTTGGGTAAAGTTAAGTCCCATTGGGTTGCAATGCTACTATACCGCCATCAGCTCCAAGACTGTCATATTAAGGTGCAAGAAAGCACAAAAACACAACAACTCCCGTCGTATAAAATCATAAAACGCTCTTTATTTACAAAATTTGACTCCCAAAGTGCCACTTTAATGTCTTAAATGGTTGTTTATGTGTTTAAACTGTTTCATGAAACTCAATTGGCGGCAAAAACCGTTTTGATTGACACACAGTCTTTTCCTATCTATGATTTCCTATTTTGGCGGGAATATTGGCGGCCATCTTGGATTACGCACCCTAGCGGCCAAACGGGCACTTTTTGTCAAGGCCAACAAGTCAAATTTTTTTCCTGGTGCTATAAGCTTTCTATAGACACCAAAAAAAACCTTGCCCCCCCCCCCCCCCCCCGAAAGTCAATTTTCCATTTTCTATCTCATGGACTAAAAACGGTAGAAAAAAGTTAATTAATTTGATAAGACACTTGTTTACCTTCCATAAAGCTACCTTCAATTCACTAAAATAAAAACTACGATCTTCGATATTGCCAGTTAAGTTTTAAATTATAACAATTAGCTTTTATAAGATGGAAAATTATAACTGAAGATGCACATTGATAAGCGAGATCACTGAGTCGCTACCATATTGGATCCATCTAGTAGTTCAAAGTTCTGGAGTAGCATTCCATATGTATCTGGAATTCATGAATATTTAAAAGCTCCATATGCTACCCCGGAATTTTGACCTGTAGCACTTTAGCAGGTTATATATAGCCATTTTTATGTTTGAGAAGATCTGGCGATCGGTTTCATGATTGTCTGCAGTAAGATTTGGTGGAGACTGTACGTAATGTAATTTACACTTTTGGTCACGTGAGCGGCCTTCCTTATCAGTCGCCATTTTGCAAACCAGTAAGATCTCTCTCTGGACGTGGGAAGGTTATTCAAAAGTTATGTAGTTTAAAATATTATATTAGTAATTCATACACATCTCGGCATCGGTAATTGTTTCTTGACCCTCCCTCCCGCCCAATGTGGTTATTTTGTTAAGTTCTGTTATTCTCATGTGTTATGGTGTTTTATTACATGTGTTACTCTTGTTTGACTTGTATGGGGCGCTTTTATGGTCCCCACCTTCACAATTTTATTATTTCGGCTGATTAATGAAGATAATTAAACAGCCATTGAACGAGAAATTGTCTCATGTCTTGTGAACTAGCAAATCCCTCCTTGGGCTCAATATTATGTAATCACAGAATATTTATTTAGCCATCTTCTCAGGGCATAAAAACCGCGGAATGCATTGGCGCTGGATGGATCCAATATGGTAGCAACTCAGTTATCTCGCTTATTGGCTGCTCAGGATATCAGTTTCTCCGAATGAGTTTTTCGCATATGGCACATCTTAAATTGGGGTGAGCTAGAGCAATTGTGGTTAATACACATGCAGTTGCATATATAATGTTGGCACCAAATGAGTCGAAGTGACTATAGCTCCACTATGGTAGCATATAAAAAATACTCAAAGATAAGTGATGACATAATTTCGTGTGATGCCTATAACAGCTTTTGTTGTTTTCATCTCTGGACAACAGCCCATGATCAAAGTGAAAGATACCTGTTTCTGACTATCGATGGTATTTTTAATCACCCAGTTCACGTCCGTTTATCAACGATTGCGGTATAGAAAATAAACACATTTACCAGGAAAATCTGGAAACTTTGAAGATTTAGCATGATACAGGGATTTAGAGTGATTGAATAAAATGAATAATATGATATGACCTGCAGAAACGGTAAACCCGTATCGTGTTATGCTATTATATTTTCCGACCCACGGTACCTATTTGGTGCAGGCACGTGCACACTGATTGGGTAAGCAAATAACTCCTTAGAACTCAACAAATGTATGCATTTGGTTGAACGTATCAGGCCACCTAATATATAAGCACACGCTTGACTACCAAAATATAACATATCGGGGTTCACGATGATGGCTATTGGCATACAATCGCGACCACGGGAGGCACGCGTGGTTCAGATTGACTATCATATTTAATCTGAAGGGTAATATAACTCTATAAAGAATGTAGCTTTACGAAATAACGGCGATTTGTATGAGAAATTGCAACACCACAACAGATCAACGCTGGTGAAATATAAGTCAAATTCTTCTATAGGGTGAGTGGACATGGGGAATGTTTGGTTTACGCTCTTTCTGTATGTATCTGTATGTAGTTCGGTGTAGTAGCCTTGATTTGGCTGTAGGTGCACCGTTGGACGACTTAATTTGCTGTTAATGTTGGTATCGATGTTGAATCACATGCGCTGTCCGTATCCTCCAGGTGGTTCCATTCGATGATTGTTTTCACAAAGAATGAGTTCTTATATTGAGCTGTATTTGTCCTTATTATTTCGTAAGAAAGCGAGTTAGTACACTCGTGCGACTCAATAATGTTTGTTGTTTCAAATCCTGGGAATGTTTTGGCAGTTATTTTTCGTTTGTCCTTGCTCCTTGGTGTTAATAGGTCATGTGTATGTATAGCCGGAACCAACCCCTCTACTATCTTCCTAAACAGTGTCATCCTTTTCACTTCTCTTCTTATCTTCATTGGTGTCAGTCCTTCTATTTCCATCATTTCGGTAACTGCACCCTTTTCTCTGTTCTTGTAATTGCTGGTGATGAATCTTGCAGCTTTTTTCTGTACTCTTTCGATGTTGTCTATGTCCTTCTACAAGTATGGATCCCATATTTCTGTCCCGTATTCGAGTGTAGATCTTACCATGGACTCGTAAGCCAGCTTCTTGTGTTTTTTATCGGCTTTGCTGATGTTTCTTTTAAGGAATCCCAGGGTGCTGTTGGCTCTTTTGACAATTTTATTTATATGGGATGACCAGGTTAGATTGTTGGTAAAAGTCAGTCCTAGATATGGTGTTTCATCTACTGACTGAAGGATGTGATTGTCTAGCTGGTACATGTGGGTTGATTTGCCCTTTGTAGACATGATGTAGCATTTTTTTGCGTTGAAGCGCATCCCCCATTGGTCAGCCCACATTTCTAGCGAGGAGAGGTCTTTCTGTAGTGCATGGTGGTCTGACTGGTCTCTGATTTCTCTATAGAGGAGGCAATCGTCTGCAAATAATTTGACCTCTGAGGTTACGGCTTTCGGTAGGTCGTTCACATGGCAAATGAATAGTAATGGTCCCAGTACCGTTCCCTGTGGTACTCCGGACTCCACTGGTACGTTTTGTGACGCTTCTCATCTCTCTTTTTGTGAGGAAATTTTCCAGCCATTTGTGTGTTGTGCCATTTATGCCATAGTTCTGCAGCTTGTATAGGAGGCCCTTGTGTGGCACTGTATCGAATGCCTTTGAGAAGTCAAGGATGGCTATATCTGTTTGTTTGTTTTTGTCCAGGTTTTGTAGGAGATCCTCTGTGACATTGACTAGCTGTGTGACGCATGAGTGGCCAGATCTGAAACCGTGGTTTTTGTCGGTCAGTATTTTGTGTTCATCCAGGTGGTCTCTGATGTGCCTGCAGATGATGTGTTCTAGAATTTTGCAGGGTACTGATGTGAGTGAGACAGGGCGGTAGTTCTCTGGGTTGTGCACGTCACCTTTTTTGTAGATGGGAGATATATTTGCACTGCGCCAGTCAGTTGGGAGTTCTCCTGTGTCCAGTGATAGCTGGAATTTGGCTGTTAGAGCAGGAGCTATGTGGTTAGCGCAAATCTTGAGAACTTGGTTTGGTATACCGTCTGGGCCTGGGGCTTTAGATGTTTTTATATCTTTTAGGAGTTTGTATACACCTTCCTCTTTGATGTTGATATCTGCAATGTCTGGTATACTGCTTGATGGTTTTGCAGTGGGTGTATTCTTTAGATCTTTGGTGAATACTGATTGAAACTGTTTATTCAATAATGCTGCTTTCTCTGCGCTGTTGTCCGTGAGTGTGGTACCCTTTTTGAGAGGTGGTATCCCAGTGGTGTCTCTCTTCTTGGACTTCAAGAATTTCCAGAATTCTTTTTCTCCGAGCTTTCTTTGATGATCTATTGTATGTGTGATCGTTCTGCCTTCCTCATTTCATTCCTGCACATCTTTTGGAAATCTTTGTATTTATCCCATTTCATTGATGTCTTCGCTTTCCGATAGTTTCCCTTTCCTCCTAAGCATGCGTGATAGTTTCCTGTTTATCCATGGGAGTTGTTCTCTTTTTCTACTTGAGGCTGTTGGTACCCCTTTGTCTATGATTTCCTTTATTTCGTCTCGGAAGTATTTCCATATCGATTCCACCGATTCTTTTTTTGTATCCGCTCTAGTTGTGACCTCTTTGGTGACCTTTTCTACGTCTTCACTTTAAAACACTTCTTCAAATATTTCCGTTATTTCGTCAAAAACACTTCTTCAAATATCTCCGTTATTTAGTTAATAAAATTAATTTCCTAGTTCTATATTTCGCTCTATTTCGCCATTTCGCTGCATTTTTTATTCCGCTATTTCGCTGTATTTTCCTATTTCGCTTTTTCGTTCTATTTCATATTTCCATAATTCGCTATATTTGACATATTATGGGATATGGGATTATATGATACCCTACATTCTGATATTCAATCGAACATCACGTGCCACCCGTGCTCGCGATTAGATGCCACTAGCCATCCAATCGTGAACCCCGATTACGTATTGTTTGCTATCAAATCATTGGCGTATTGGCTGATCAGGCACAAACAGACTTTTAAATTGTAGATTCAGAAAACAACTTAAAGAGTATTCTTTCAAGTGAAACATGCATTCGATCGGTTCTACATTGCATCATTGAGGTTTGGTGAGAGTTATCACTGATTTGGTGGCATGATGGACGCTATCTCAATTTTCTGAAATATATCTAAAATATTTAGCATAAACAATTATTTACTGTTACCAAATAATATTACTTCACCGTTCTTGCAGACAGATTATGTCGAATTTTGAACATAATAATATTTTTTATTTCCGTAATCTGTGAGCTCGTTGGCGAATTTGTTCTTGAGCACATGCGCGCACAGTGGATTGCGTCTATGAAGAAGTGTCAATATTTTCCTCACTACGTATATAAACAATCGATGTCTCCGAATCAGTTGTATACGGGTAAATATTGATTTTTGGCAGTCATCTTCTGTGCCACTTTGATTTTTGCAAAATTGTTCAAGTATATGTCACGCCTGGATTCCTTTGTGCAACCGCTATTAATGTATACTCCGCAGAGAAAAAAACGCTAAGAAACCATTTGATACACCAATGATATTGAATGGTATATGTTATATTAGATTGTAATTAACTCCCTAAGTTCTGTTCGTTTCACATTACAATATCGCTAGAAAAAACATGAACGTGATTTTTTTGTCAAATTTCATAACACGATCAAACATAACGTGATCAAAGAAATAACAAGTATAAATATAGAATTTGCTATCCGCTTAACTCCTGCAGATAATGTTCATTTCGCATTAAAATATGGCTAGAAACCGTGAGATTTTTCGGTAATATTTCATACCACAACAAATATCACGGCGCAAATAAACATATGGTATGTATAATTGGGTAAAATTTAATTTACAACCATTTCAAAAATGTAGAAACGGATATAGGAGATATGGTCGAGTGACTAATGTTCCATTCTGATCGCCATTTCGGCAACCAACTTGCTGTTGGGGTACCAAGTTTTCCTATAAAATGTAGTACAGTGTAATATTATCCCAATAATGTATACATTTGTATACATTTGATGAGATAATCTTCCCAACAAGCTTTTGGAACTCTGGAAATATCCATTTCCATTAGTCTGAGACTGACTCATATCATTTCCCACAATAAAAATATGACAAAATGTGTACTCGGACATTTTGTCATATTTTGCCGTGACCTCAGCTCTGTGGCACAATAAATGGATGACGATAATATGATTGGTGCACACTGTCGTGGTTAAGGGGGAGACGCACGTTTTGCATAAATCACAGTAAATCCAGCCAGAAATGGCAAGTGATTTTCAACAAAGAATTTCTCTGGATCTACCTGGTGAAAAATCTTGAATTTTACATATAATAATTTTCATTATATATAGAATCAGAGCAATTATAAAGAGACAATAACAATAATGGATTTTAATACATTTGAGAGGTTGAACAGATTTGTTTCGTTTTTGTCCGAGAAAACCGAGAACTGCCAGAAAAATTTATAATTTGAAACAACATGTCAACCATCAAATAGCTTATTGTCTTGACTCCATGAGAGGAGGCTTCATTTGTATCATAATGTTGAGTTAGCTTTTTAATTGCATATTATAGCACCATACCCCATGTATTATAATGAAGAATAAAGCAGTCACAAATATGCCAGCCCAATGAAAACAAATGTTCAAATATTGTGCTGTCTACTCAAGCAGGGAGCAATCAACAGAAATTAGGCCACAGTGTTAAGAGATATGGTGGTCAGATTTAACTTGGTTATGAACCCATGACCCAGAACTCAACTGAGCCCAATTTTTCAATGACCAACAAGCATGGCATGAAAATTCTCAATAATAAAAAAATATTTATGGTAGTTGTCTTTCTGAATGAAAATAATCATTTAATTTCATGAATCAAGAAAAATAAAGTCTCCTCTCATAGTCTTCAGATATGATATCATGTATATATGAAATGCACTTTCTAAAAAAAATCTGTTTTACAGTAGTTCTCGGTACCTGAACACAGTGAAATTTTAAAGATTGTTCATGCCATAAAAGTAAAGTAAATGAGATTATAATAACCAAATGTCCAATGTTTCTTATGTATGGTACCACAATAATCTCTTGTACAAAATTTCACAAAGATATTCCTGATAGATTTAGAGAAAATACATTTTGAAATACCAGGAAATTTTGGCAAAACGTGCGTCTGACCCTTAAACTTGACCCTTAGGGTCACGCTTAACCACGACAGTGTGCACCAATCATATCATCGTCATCCATTTATTGCGCATTCTCCACAGAGCTGAGGTCACGGCAATAAATTATACAAGGTTGTATAATGAATAAATGAAATATAACACGAGATTATGGTCTTATACAATATATATCATACCACATGTGTATGTCATTTCCATGTTCACATTGTTCACTTTTGTTTCATATTTAAAGTGTTTCTTTTTAATTTATCTAATGAAGACTAGCCAAATCCATGGATCTATCAGTCACGACATGTACGCACATAAGGACGAAATATATAAATGTATATACATTTGCTGCCATTTTGACTGCCATTATAAAACAGTAAACGGTTCAGGCCCTAATGAGATTGCATTTTATAGGCAATAATCTCACTCGTTGAAATCCCCCAAAGCTGTTCATTTCACATTAAAATAAAGCCAGAAACAAAAATTGAGTTTTCGGGGGGAAATTTCATACCACGTTCTATAATATTAATTTTGTTAGGGATTGGCTAAGACCAAAGGAAATATATCTTTGAAAATTTGTTTATGGAATTACATTACTTTACCTACATTTGATAAATCAATATAAAATTGAAAAATAAATACACCAACATTATAATGGAACAAGTTCCACGCGGACCCGCCAGATAAGTATACCTGTTGTGTCCATGCACATCAAGTCACATTCAGAAGTATGTGCAATTCTGTAACCTTTGGTCCGCAGATTTGCATGGAAATCACCATTCAAAATTGGTCACTTGACCGCCCACTTAATGACGCGTTCTTGAAATGGGTGTAGTGGGTGAGTCATAAAATATCAGTTTGCAGCAGTGAAGTAAGTACATAATACGTCTTCAAATGTGCGATTCACGTTATGTTCAGATGGTCACATGTTATCTGGTGTTTTTTTTTCCAGAATGGACCAACAACAGTAGAAGAGCTTGGAAGTAACATCGAATTGCAAGGTTTCAAGAATGGACAACCTAATTCTCCACAACGAGCCCCGAAAGAGATATCCTGGTGGGGAAAACACAAAGAAGACCGTGGAACCGCCTTAGACGTCATTTCCAGACTGGCATTCCCTTTGGCGTTTCTAGTGTTCAATCTCGTTTTCTGGGTTTACTATTCTGTTATATAATTGTTCTCAAAATCGGGACCCGGAAAGTACGCCATTGTTCAAGTTTGTTACACAATGGCGGTAATTTCAACTTTCGTTTTTACTCTATTGTTTTAAAAGATAAAACAAGATATTAGACTAGCTAATGAGCTATCCCAACAACACAGTCTCAGATACTGCAAAACCGGATATCGACCAGATTTCTTTAACCCTTTCAGTGCCAAGTCCGATTTTTGTATCAACCCATATTTCCTTGATCATTTTTTCAAATTTATTGATTATAATAATGTGACACATTGATGGAAAGAGCTCTAAGAGCTCTTTCCATCAATGCGTCACATTATTATAATCAATAAATTTGAAAAAATGATCAAGGAAATATGGGTTGATACAAAAATCGGACTTGGCACTGAAAGGGTTAAAGAATATTTTGGTGTTCAAATACTATATGAATCAAATATATCACAGAATAATTTAGTATCTTCCAACAGTCTATTTTCGGATACTATATCGGGTATTTCATAAATCTGATTCGGTCGCTGATCCTGGATATATGATCAGTTCAGTTTCGAAAATTCTAAAAACATATATTCCTTGCCAACTCCTTTTCTTAACTGAGAAATCTACATTTTTCAGTCAACTTTCTGTTGAGCAAAATCAATCGGTTGTTGAGCGATTTCACTTTCAGTGTTGTGTAAAAAGTGTACTCTACTCGTTGAGTAGAAATATTGTTAAGGGCCATATTACTGCGCAGCTATTGAGTACTTGTTGAGTAAAATCTTACGCAACGATATTTAGAGTGTACCTATATATATGAGGCAATTATGTAACAAAAAATATTTATGTGTATTTTGATTCAGTTTGTGGACTTTGAAAAAAATTATAAAACAAACTAGGACCGGCCAAGTTAGATACCTTTCTATCGGATTAAGTATTATTGGGGTGGGTAAATTTTTGTTCTGGTGACCTGTGGTCAGGTCAGCATAGCAAGGGTACTGAACAAAGTTCAGTCCCCTGCTACGCTGGTCTGACCACTTTGATTATGTATATTATTTTTTTATTGAAGAGTTTTGTCGGTTACAATTCTTTCTGGTTATATCTAGCCAATTTCCAAATGAATGTGGACAGTTCGGTTTTGACTTTAATTCCCAGAGGTTGGGTTTACTTATTTCCCAATAAAGTCCACAGTACGAGAGTAATGGAATAATGGGAACGAATTTTCGACGTAAACCGGCTACCATAAGCTGGTTTAAGTTGGACTAATGCCGGACTGGGCTCTTATATGGGCTTATATAATAAGTTCGCAGATATTATTTGAAAAGAATATAAGTTCGCAGTTATTATTTGAAACGAATGATGCACTCAGACAGACCACCCGATCCTCTATATCCTATTTATATACCCTATACCATTGGTAAATGTCTAAGCTAGGTCAAGTTAATGTGCCTGGATAATTCCAACCCAAATCCAAATGGAGTTTCCTGAACTTGAAAAGTTGGTCTTGTTCAAGAGATCGAGTGCAGCTGGAAATTTAAAGTTGGACTCTTCCACCGGAGACCCTCTATAGTCACGTTCTTGAAACAGATATCTTCGCATTGAATCGACAAGAACAATAACTTCAATGGACACATTTGGCATATTGAACTACAACAGATAAGAATTACGAACACGGTGCCTACTACGTCACTAGAATTGGTGTTCTTTCTATTCGTTGTCGTTTTCCCCTATCTGTAGTTACGATTGCGGTTTCGGATTTTCAACAAAACTCACACATACTCAATATAGTAATAAGTTCGCGATCATTTCTCGGCTCCTCGATGTGGGAGATGACTGATAGTATGTCATTAAATTGTGATCGCCATGACTGTGGCCTTAAGTTGCATCTATCAGTGGCAATGAAATCATTCGTCTGCGATTCTTACGAATCACAAAGCGCTATATGCTATGACATGATAACAACATAATTAAGTAGAAAAAATCACGGCAAGCAGAACCGTAATCCCCTTACTGCGAGTGGCATGGGTGATAGTCTCATAAAGGACTCGTACTTGTTTTATTCTGCGAAAAGAGTTTTGTACCGTCAGAAAAATAACAAAAATACGATTACATGCAATTGGCTATTCGTATACTTCATATATGTCGTAGTTCAGTGTGCGAAAGGTGTCTAATTTCGTTATGAGACTCTTTTACGTAATACGAATTGATATTCTACTTAAGTTGACCCGAGGTATTGCTGACATGCACATTCCTGTAATTCTTTGCTACATGCACCAGACTTATAATTATTGGTTGGATGATTGTCTCATTCTCGTTCATTTATCAGATGCAGATATATTGTTATTCACAGTTTATTTTTGCAATATAACATTTTTAATAAATCAATACCAAAAAGCTCACTGGCGGATGTCAATGTTCAAGTCATGAGAGGGAGGGACATAGTGAGATATATCGATCAGTATATAATCCGTTTATACTGTATATATACCAGTTGTCAAGGACTCTACATATATACATGTTTTCGTTTGGTCCAAGCATCAAAGGAGATAATCGCCACAGTGAAAACACTTCTTTATTTATTTATTTACACCCCCCCCCCATGTATGGAAAGTGGCTTACAACATTTACATTTACAAATAAGACATAGGAATGTGAAAATGTGATATTATGCAATGGTTACATCTATATGTCACAAAAGCACGCGTCAAATGAAAAAAGATGATATGACCATTAGATGTAAGGGGGGGAGTGAAAATCGGTGTTCTTTATTGTCCCAGACATATGTCGCACGCATGTGGTCGTAGCTATATACAGCAGCAGAACGTCTGTAACAGTTATGTCTGATTAATTTAGAGGGGAACGTATCGAAGTTCGTGATGGTGCCAGAGCTTTCATGACGCATTAAAACATATAGGACGTGTACGGACGAGTCTACATGCAATTAGAAGAAATGCATGTGGCAGCATCCAGAAGTAAGTCTTGCGTGAAACCCAAGAATTTCTCTGTGAGTGTTTGAAGTGTGCTGCCAAGAAGGATGGCAAACAAATGAATTTCACCAAGAGCAAGCAGCTCCATCGAAATGGCTACGCCATAACGTGTCAGTATTCACTCTCAAAATTGTTTCCGGAGAAACAGCAGAGGTGGTGACTGGAAAGTGGATAATATATGTTGAATTTCGTTGTTATATCTTGATTGGCAGAGATCGACCGCGGTGGAGAATCACGTGGTTTTGAGTTAATGAGTATCACGCATTCAAAATGGCCGAGGCGATCAAAAACGCGACCAGAAACGAGGGAAAAGGTAATGAACTACGATATTACTGATATATAACATAGTATTTTGGCAGCTACGAGCATATGCTATACTATTTTTCAAACAAGCTGATACCTCATTTGTGTCCAATCTTACAGTTGTTCGCTCTAACATTCTGACCAAAGTTGTCAGTCGAAGGATTCTCCAAGATGGACTTGTGTATTCCACGAATCTCCGACTGGCAACTTTGGTCAGAATGTTATAGAAAACTACTGAGTATTTCCGAACAAATAAGGTATCAACTTGTTTTAAACAGTCAAAATGCTATGTTTTGTGTCAGTTCCCCATATATTATGTTTTTGTGCGTTTGCAAATTTTGAATGCGTAGTACTCACCAACCTCGAAACCACGCGATTCCTCAACGTGGAGACGGCCCTGACGGTTGTTCGGGTATATGTGGTTCTGTACAATAGGAAAGCAAGATACACATATGTTTTTTGAGCCGCAGTCTTGACAATATATTTCCACGCGGATTTTACAGGAAATGTCCCTTTATCCAAATATTCATCCAAATAGCTACGTAATTTATATTTGTGAATATATCTGGAACAGAGCAAGTAGCTTGGCAAATGATCAATCAATATAGATGTGACAATAATTATTGTCACAAACACCGGAGCGGTATAACTGCAGGACTCTGGGAGGCGAACGAGTTGCCAGACACAGAACTGTTTGCGAATGTGTATCTCACTCTCAACCAGCAGAATAGACATACTAAACAGAGTGACAAGTTCATGGATGTTCGCTTTGTAAATGACTGTATACATTTTAAGACAAATTCTTAGTGATTTATCCATGATGCTTAACGCAGTTGTTTGCTGAATCGGTATGAGTCTGTTCCGTATAATGCTTTGGGAAGAACTATATGGTGTTTTATGATTGTGCACATAGTTATTGGTGTCATCGTTTTGGAGGCTTATGCTTCCCACGATTCCAAAGAATCTTTTTCTCAATTTATCAGAGGCGAGAGATGCGACAGACACCGCCGTTGCAGATTTATTCTGTGTGACACCCAGATGGACACAGTCATGCAGCCACTTCCTCGACCCTATAGCTTCCAAGCACACGCGTCCTATGTCCCTCCTCTTGAGCCTAAATTTCGTTGTTCATTGAATAAAACGACTTTTGATTTGACATGTGAAAAATTAAACCGCATTTTCACACTATGTGTCTGAAATATTTGTAAAAGTGTGTCGAGCCATGACTTTGATTGGGCTAATGTTATATCATCTGCTGTTGTCATTCTCAACGACTCGGTCATTTCCGCTTCGCTAGGAAATAACCTCTTCCATAAATAGACATCATATATATCTACCTGACTATTTCAGTCACGTGATGTATAATGTGCATAGGCCTACTACCGGGAAAGACCTCTATTGACTGGGAGACTCGTCTGTTAAACTTGCTATTTATTAATATTTATCACTCCATGCATGGTAAAGTTTGGTACTGCTAGCTCAGTCTCTTTGAACGGGTCGGGTCAAATCGTGACCCGACCTGACCTTGACCTTTAAAACAGTCAATTCAAGGTCAAATTGGGTAAAACGGACGGATTTCGACGAAATTTGATACCAAGGGTTACTTTTGTCCGGGGAGTGTTTTGGACGGTTCAAATCGTGACCCCGACTTGACCTTCAATATAGTCAATCCAAGGTCAAATCGGGTAAAACGGATGGATTTCGACGAAATTTTATACCTAGGGATACTTTGTCCGGGGAGTGTTTTGGACGGGTCAAATCGTGACCCGGACTTGACCTTGACCGTCAAAATGGTCAATTCAAGGTCAAATCGGGTAAAACGGACGGATTTCGACGAAATTTTATACCTAGGGATACTTTTCTCCGGGGAGTGTTTTGGGCTGCTCAAATCATGACCCCTACCTGACCTTGTCTATTTTTAGAACAGACCATTCGGGTGATACCATGCGGTCCCGTCCGCATCACTACTTATTCCGGACTTATGCCGGTGTCTAAATCGCCGGAACCACCAAAAAAACACTAATATAATACTAGAACGAATGTTATCCATGACCATATCCATGACATCTATTCTTCATATTTATATAGTGCTATACCTGAGGTACCCGGTGTTGCTCGGGTGAAGAATGCGTAATTTATTAGTGGTCCTTCAAGTCATTTTAAATAATTATTAGTCATCTGGAGTAAACAGCACATATTACATGACTCTCCGGTTAAAGTTATATATCCTTATAATTTAAACTTGTTGATAATATAAGCGCATATTTAGGCCTATTGCTAATTATTATTGATGTCAACGGCGCCTATCCCGTGATTCCCTGCGTCATATTACTTTTGTGCACCAATTTAACACATATCGTCTGGGCTGATAACAAACGCTCTTTAATGATCATATAATTTATTAGCCCCCACCCCTCAAGTCATCGGAGGTCAAATGCGCCTATCCCATGACTATTTCATGACAATCCCCTGGTCAGGTGACTGATCTATATATATTCCTATACATATCTTATAAGCTGATATATATATAAGGAACGTTCTTTATTGCTCATATTTGCCCCCTTTAAAGATGGATTATCTCTTTAATTAACAAATTTGAAATAGTTGCGTGGGTATAAAATAATAAATATGAACTGAAAACCCCTGTCCGGAAAGGCTTAGAACTATAAAGTAATATTGATTTTATTTCGAATATTTTATTGGGGCCGTTTATTTGTCTATTTTTATAACAGACCATTCGGTTGATACCATATAGAGATATAGAGCATTAGGCTGTTCCTATGGTTACGCAACGAATGTCAAATGTCCCAGATTGATTGGTAGTATATTAATATTGTTTTATTCCATAGTTATAAGCGATAATGAGTATAATTAACGTTTATTTGTGACAAAATTGCACAATAAAATTTCTGGTCTCTGTTAACAGTAACCACTACTGTTCGTTAGCTAAACAACCACACGTTTTTAGATCAGAAAATATTCGAAATAAAATTAATAATAATCAATAGAAGCATTTCCGGACAGCCTGGACAGGAGTCTTCGATTCAGATATAATAGTTTATACCCCGGTAACTAATACATGTTTACAAAGAGATAGTCCACCTTCAAGTCGTCATATGAGGTCAACGACATATAGGCCTATACCCCCGTGTTTCAATTTTCACGACCAGATTGCAATCATTTTGGTGATTTAGATAAATTAATTATTAGTCCCCTTTTAATACATCTGATGTCAACGGGACATCTATGATATATTTTGGAACTTCTGTATGTAGGCTATGTGTGTAGGCCTATATATATGTATGTAGGACTAGGCCTATAGATGTGTGTTATAGACTCGAAAATTGCTCAACCGATCCGACTCAAATTTGGTATGTAGGCCTATTTTGATCATGGGAACAATGTGGGCGGGTCTAATTCCACGTTCGACTGGTGTCCTTGACATTGACCTCGCTCATATAGATAGGCCTAGGCGTATTTCTGGACCTCGACCGATCCGACTCAAATCTGGTATATGCCTACTTTGATCCCGGAACAATATTTTACCTTACGTTACCTTACGTCTGTAGTGGACGCTGGCGGTCTGCCACTATATCCACCTCACATTGTAATATTTCACCGTATTCGGCTGCATCTCTAGACATATTTGGGTTGTATGTTTGAAAATCAGTCACCAATTCCGCTTTATAGTTATATTTAATATCCTGATTCTTCCAATGATGATCTAGTCTGTTTTTGAATTGGTTAATATCTTCAGCATACACCACTTCGTCTGGTAGATTGTTCCAAGTTGTGACCACTCTCTGGCTGAGTGTATATTTTCTACCGTCATAGTTAGATCTTTCCTTGTACAATTTATAGTTGTGGCCTCTGGTCCGAGAATCGGTGTTTCTTGTAAGAATGTTAGATACTTCCGGATCGTAGCAGTTGAATATCTTAAAGCATTCGATCATATCACCTCGGTGGCTTCTGTACATCAGGGTTGGTATTTCCATTTTTCTTAGTCTATCTTCGTATCCCATATCTTTTAGTCCTGGTACTAATTTTGTTGCTCGCTTTTGAACTTTTTCCATTGGAACTGTGTGTTTTTTTAGATATGGTCTCCAAGCAGGTTGAGCATATTCGAGTAATGGTCTTACCAGTCCTTTATATAGTTTTGCCATTGTAGTATAGTCTAAGTAGGTGAATGATCTTCTGATGGCTCCAAGAACACTGTTGGCTTTCTGTATTTTCTCGTTGATGTGGTCCTCAAATGATAGGTTTCTGTCTGTGGTTACTCCTATGTCCTTTTCTTTTTCCACCTGTTTTAATTTAGTTTCACTCCCATTCTTGTCTTTCAAGTTGTAATTTGGCTGAAACTCCTCTTTTCCCACATTCATGACAACACATTTTTCTGGATGGAATCTTAGTAACCAGTTGTTTGACCACTTTTGGAGTTCATCAAGATCGCTTTGTAGTGTGTCCATATCATTTTTGTCTATTATCTCCTTAAAAATCTTTGTGTCGTCTGCAAACAGCATCACTTCTGATTTTACACAGTCTGGTAAGTCATTTATGTACAGGACAAACAGTAGTGGGCCAAGTACACTTCCTTGGGGGATACCGCTAATGACTGGATGTTGTTCTGATGATGTTCCATTTACTATGACTTGTTGTTTCCTTCCTGTAAGAAAATCTTGTATCCAGCCTAGGATGTTCCCTCCGATGTTGTAACTGCCAGTCTTCTTTATCAACCTCCTGTGTGGGACGGTATCAAAGGCTTTCATATAATCCATGTATACCACATGCGTTGGATGTCCGCTGTCCATAGATTTGGTCCATTTTTCTAGTGTGTGTAGCAGTTGCAGTGTTGTAGACCTTCTTTTGATGTATCCAAACTGACCTTTGCTGAACAGCTTGTTGTTTACCATATGATCCATGATCTTATCCCGTATGAATCCCTCCATTACTTTGCCAACCACACTTGTCAAGCTGACTGGTCGATAGTTACTTGCCCTCTTTTTTGAACCTTTTTTGTATATCGCTGTTATATTTGCAGCTTTCCATTCATCTGGCAGTTTCATCATCCTCAGACTGTTGTTGTATATTGTTGATAATGGCTTGCTCAGTTCCTTAGCGAGTTCTTTCAGGATTCGAGGGTGGAAACCATCTGGACCTTGTGACTTTGTTGGATTTATTCTAGATAGTCGTATTTCCACTGCCTCTGGTGTAATATCGCTCGTTGTTTCGAGTGCTTCCTTTGTGTTATAGATGTTTGTCTCTGGTACTTCACCATCTGGTTCAATCGTAAATACCTCAGTGTAGCAGTCAGCCAAGACCTGGGCTTTTTCTCTGTCACTTGTTGTTAGCGTCCCATCTTGTTTTTCCAGATCAGATATTCCAGACTTGGTTTTGGTTTTGCTGGACACATAATTCCAGAATTTCTTGGGGTTTGTTTTAGCTTGTTTTGCTATCTCCTTTTCTTGGTATATCTGATTTTGGCGTGTCATCTTCTTGACTTTATTTCTTAGTCTTGTGTATATTTTGTGATGTTCTTCCGTCTTGTTCTCTATGTATCTCGTCCATTCTCTATGTTTCTTCTTGATGGTGTTTATGGTTTCTTTGTTCAATGGTCTCCGGTTTTTTCCATTGTCTGCTTTCCTTATTGATACATGTTTGTTAATTATTTCTTCAAGGATGAGTGAAAATCTTGTCCATTGTGCATTTATATCATTTTCACAATCTGATAGTATTTTCTTCCAGTCTATATCAAGCTCTTCTCTCATCTTCTCGTAATTTCCTTTATCATATAATTTTTTCTGTGTTTGTGTCTCTTTGTCGATGTAGCATTTGTATGTGAAGTCCAGCATGCAATGATCACTTTTCCCCAGAGGATTTTTCACTTCTAAGTTGTGTATCATTTCTTCTTCGTTGGTAAGTACAACATCTAATATATTGGCTTGCTGACCTTCTCTGTATCTCGTGGGGTTTCTCACGTGTTGGTATAGATAATTTTCTTCTATTACTGCTATAAACCCGGCGGGTCCAATTTCACGTGCGACCGTGTCCTTGACCTTGATCTCGCTCATATACGTTCATATCTATAGGTATGTTTCTGCACCGCCCAGACGCTGTATATTCTGCCCAGACGGAGGCGATCACAAAGAAATCCCGAAATAACCCGGACGAACTCGGGCATATCAGCTAGTATCTAATAAGATTCTCCGGGTCAAATTACTCATATGTGGAAAAAAAATTTAAAAAATAATGATCCAAAGATCCGACCGTTTGGTCGCATCTTGCCAAAATATACCGATTATTTCGGCCAATTTGGCCGGTTACTTCATGTGACTTTTTCATCTGACGTGTGTGTCGGAATTTCGGCCAATTTGGCCGGTTACTTCATGTGACTTTTTCATCTGACGTGTGTGTCGGAATAATGATATGGAGGATTTATGTAAATGTTAGCCCAAACTACATTTCCAAGTAACGATGGTTTTGTTGTTTATTTTGAGGAATAATACCGCGTCAGATGAATTCAGCCCAAATATGTTAACAGTTGTCGTGTAAAACATTCGGCAGTAAGTTAGCGTTATTTAGTATTTGTGGATGTCCTTCAACATGGGGAAAATAGACTACTGCGCTTGAACGAGCATGTGAATTGTCGTTTTTAATGTATAGCAACTTTATAATCAATAACAGAGGCATTCTCTGTCAAATAAGGTCGCTCTATTTACGATACCAATTGGGGAACTTTGTGAATTAAATTACGCGTAAACTTAACCTGCTGCAAATAGAAAAGGTGTCGGAATCGGTGTACTCGCCTCATGGCTAACTCGCCCCAATCGGCGAGTGCCAACTCGGAATAAAAGGCCAACTCGGAATAAAAGATGCATACGGGGTGTTATATGGCGTTTGGTCCGTTGTTTCTCAATGAATATTATTGAAATTTGGTGTATATGTCCGGGCTGGGACATGGAATACAACAACGTTTGAATTGTTTTTAAATTTACAAATTTGTTGATTTTATTCATTTTGTTTTCGTTCTGAAACACACTATAAAGTGTATATAATATAATAACGAACACGAGACATACATAATTTATAAACTATTAACAAAATATATCAAATTCAATACATGACAAAGATGACTCAGTGGAGTTTATAAAGTGAACATAAAAACATTGAGGTAAGAATCTTTTTAAGGAATTCAACTTTATTTAATGATAATAAACACATAAATTAAAATAACAAACATGAGACATGCATGATTTATAAACTGTTAACAAAAGATATCAAACTCAATACATGACAAAGATGACTCAGTGAAGTTTATAAAGTGAACATAAAAATATTAAGGTAAAAATCTTTTTAAGCATTACTAAACCGTTTAGCACAGTCCACTTCACTCATCCGATCATCACTAAACTTGATATTTATCTTGATATTGATCTATCAGATGAGAGCTATCAAATATTTTTTTTATTTTATAGGAAAAAATGGTCGCCAGCGGCCATATTACATTTACGTTATATGTTATCGCGTCATGTCGATATCTAGTATTAGTTAGAAATTTCACCTTTCCAGATTCATAATTGCTCCATTGACTGTAACAGATGGAATTATTCCCCTCTTCGGATAGAGTGTCACTGAAACTTTATTTTGTCAGACTGTCTGTATAGTCACTGATTATATATGGCAATAATCTGTAATAAGATGTAGCACTATTTTATTTTATATTTACATGCAGTGCTGTTTTTATACAACAATTCTAATCCCCCTAGATCATCATGTGATCGACCATACATCGCGCGAGGACCTGGTTGAATTAAGGGGGGTTTTATGGATAACTTCTGTCCTCAAGCTAGATTATACTTATGACATTTAATGGCATGTTTCTAACGTGGAGGGTTAGATATGCTTGAGACACCAACACTCTTCAATTCACACCAAGTTATCAGCTGTCATATTCGGATATTAGAACCGATAGCCATGATATATGGTTTATTTTGTGTATACTAGTAATATTGTTATTTTCAGTACCTTTATATACCAGTACTGTGTATAACAATGCATATAAATTAATCCATGTATACATGTATATTGATTCAACGGATTCAGTGGTTTTGTCCATAAGACTATCAAATATGCGGGGAAAACATGGCCACAAGCAGTACACCCTGTTAAATTTCGAATTTGAATCAATTGGACCACCCTGCAGCCAGCTTTTATTGGAGAACTTTTTCTCACGTGGATAGTTTGGGTCACCGCTAGATGTGAGCCATGTTTTGTTCTCAAGCTGTCCTTGTGAAGACATCACTGCCAGCGGTGATCTGGAATTTTACTATTTTTATGGCTAAATAATTTGGTTGATCCTACAGACGACACCCCTTGTCCGATCGTCACCAGATTCCACAATGATCTTCTGGATAACCAGGGTGAGAGTAATATAATTTTCCCGAATTTCGTTAAAAAACATTACCACAGGCAGCAATTTGGTATCTTACTGTTTGATCCTCTTTTGCGTGACTGAATTGTTTAGCAACTGTACAGTCATATCCCTCATCTGATAGTCACCACACTTTATATTGATCTTCGGGCTGACAACTAGATGGGAGCTATCGAATGCTTTGAATTTTTTTGGAAAACATTGTCGCCAGCAGTCATCTTCTATTTTGGTTTTTATATACATGTATATCTCTTCATTCGGATAGTCAGTATTACGTAGGTACTTCAACTTTCCGCATTCCTGTCATCATTTGAAATATAAAAATTTACCTGATACCACGCACCCTTCAAAATTTGTTTCGTCGTATCTATTTTAATGACCCGTATGGTAATATTGATACAGATATATTTGTCAAACATTTCTTTGTACAATATACAGGTATTTAGTTTGTAACTAAATCTAGAAATATATAATAGTAGCTGGTGGACCCTACTTCGTCCGGGATGTTCCCCTCTGATTTTCGGAGAATTGCGCGATTTAACCTTGAATTGACCATTTTAAAGGTGAACGTCATGTCGGGTCACGATTTGACCCGTCCAAAACACTCCCCGGACAAAAGTCACGACAAAAATACCCGTCGAAATCCGCCCGGCTTTACCCGATTTGACCTTGAATTGACAATTTTGAATGTCAAGATCAGGTCAGGGTCATAATTTGACCCACCCGAAACACTCATGGGACAAACGTAACAGTAGGTATTATATTTCGTTGAAATACTTCCGTTTTACCAGATTTGACCTTGAATTGATCTTTTTGAATGTCAAAGTCAGGTCGGGATCAAGATTTGACCCGTCCAAATAGTCCAGAAACATGCCTACATCAGCACGTTCGAGAACATGGTCCCACGTGAAATTGGACCCGTCCATATTGCTCCCGGGATCGAAGTAGTCCTACACACAATTTTTTAGTCGGATCGGTCAAGGTCCAGAAACATGCCTATGAGCGAGGTCAAGTTGACACGTTAAATACCAAATCCGAGTCGGATCAGTCGAGCAGTGTTAGAGTCTATAACACATACACACATGCATTCATGCATACACACATACATACAGACAGGTGTTCCAAAATGTATAATCGATAGCTACAACAATTCTATGGTAGATAGTTCACGGCCGACCTGATGCATGCATCTTAGTTTTCTTGTATAATAATTATTAGTGCCCTTTTAAGACATCTGAGGTCAACGGGACCTATCTAATAACGCTCCCAAGACAAATTGGCTATATACTAATGTTCAGCCCCGATGTTCAAGCCATTTGGTCGCCTATAAGCGGACAATCGAACAAACACAATTTAGTTTTATTATCGGTAGCAAAACTTGGCATAAATTTATTTCTGCTCGAGCGGTCTTTAGAAAAGGAAGCCGCACCACTGATCATATATTTACGCTGAAGACTTTAATTGATAAAACAGTACAGAATAATCAGTATCTGTACACATGCTTCATTGACCTAAAAAAGGCTTTTGATTTAGTAAACAGGAAAGCACTATTTATTAAGCTTGCTCATTATGGAATAAAAGGTCATTTTCTAGAAATATTGAGAAATATGTATGAGAAAGTTGAATATGCAGTTAAATTACCCGATGGAATAACCCATGATTTGAAATCATCTGTGGGGGTCAAACAAGGTTGTGTACTCAGCCCCACATTGTTCTCATTATTCGTTAATGATATCCCAGGTATTTTTGATGAATCATGTGACCCAGTAACCCTCGCTGACAAAAAGCTCTCATGTCTTCTTTATGCAGATGACATAGTCCTTATATCTAAATCCAAAGATGGACTTCAATCCTCACTCAATAAGCTACAAGACTTCTGTAAGATGTGGGATCTCACCATTAATATAAATAAATCTAAACCCATGGTTTTTAATAAATCTGGTAAGCTATTAAAAAATATGAATTTCCTAATTAATAACCAAAACATAGAGAATGTGAAAGAATATAAATATCTCGGCTTTATCTTCAAACCATCAGGGGTGTTGTCGGCTGCGCTCGGATACTTAGATAAGAAAGCCACAAAAGCCTCATTTTGTATAAGAAGTAAATTCTACGGGGCTAAGAAAAACACCATGACATTATTAAAACTGTACCATAGTTGTGTTAAACCCATATCCTTATATGGCGGGGAGCTGACCACTCCCGACCATATTGTTCGGAGAGCATCTGATTTTGAGACAAGAGCAAGTACATTTCTCCCAGATAAAAATCAAATGAAATTCATGAAATTTGTTCTTGGTGTTAACAGATCTGCCACCAATATGGCCTGTTTTGGAGAATTAGGAATATTTCCTGTCTACATTTCTGGAATAAAGAACAGCTTAAACTACCATAACCACTTGGTTCAATCTAACCCTGAGTCATTAGTACACAAGGCTTATTTGGAAAATCAGAAACTTGAGATGGGCTTTTGTGATCAAATAAAAATAATATTGGAAAAAGTAGACTTAGGTAGTGAATCGGTTAAACATAGTAATAACTATACTATCAGGGGTGAATCTAGAGAAGTTGAAAAGAAATTACAAATCAGATTTACCGAGTTCTGGAAAAAACAACTATTTAACGATGAGAATAAACCCAACGGTAACAAATTAAGGTTTTATAGAAAACTGAAAAATTTGTATCAGTGTGAAAGTTACCTATTAGCTGACTTAGATAATGAAGTAAAAACTACGTATACTAAGATTAGGATTAGTGACAGTCAGTTATTAATCGAAAAGGGCAGATCAAAACTTGAACTAAAAGATCGAATTTGTCCTATCTGTAAGAATGGAGTGGAGGATGAAAAGCATTTTATAATAGACTGTAAGCCCCTAAAAGTTGAGAGGAAGACAATGCTTGATAAAATTCAGTATAATATTCCTGAATTTAATAACTACAGCGATGATGAAAAAGTTACTTTCATATTAAGTCCAAATGAAGTTGACACATCCATAAAGAAAATATGTATGATGGGAGTTTATAAAATGTATAAAAAAAGGAATGAGCTTGCGAACTGAAACCTGCTATTGGGATGGTATCAAAATATAGGCAAACATGTACTTAATATCAGTAAGATCCACCAAACCTCTATTCTATTGTAGAACCTACAATTTCACTTTATGTACTTGAATGTATACATGTATTGATGTAAATGTCCTTTTGTTATGTTCTTTATATGTGTTGGTAATAATCTAATATTAGATTCTATACCAAATAAACAATTTGAATTGAATTGAATTGAGTATAACCGGTTTGACAGGGCAGTTTCGTTTCGTTTCATTTTTTCCTTAAAATTAACCAACACGGAAGCTCTGCCCGCTGAATTTGAAAAATTATTTTTTTACCATATTTAACTTGTTTTACAGTAAACAAATAATAAATATGTCGGACTTATTCCCTCTCACAGACGAAGAATATTTCATGAACTTAGAATCGAATAGACTGAAGAGTTTCAAGAATTGGCCATTCTCTAAGAATAAGAAGTCAAACTGCACTCCTGAGAAGGTAAACACGAATTTACTAAACCAAACGGCACAGGACAGGTGCCTGAGGGCGGAGCCTGAGGCTGAGGTGGTAAACACTTAAAGTTTAAACAGGTCTGGCTCATGTGCAAATCTGACTATAGTCTATATACAGGTCAGGCACATCCTGAATTCCACTATTATAGTGGTATTCCACTATAGTATTAATGTATTAAAAACTATTATAGTCATAATTATGATAATAATCATAATAGTAAATTAGTATTAATACTATTATACTTATACTTATAGTATTAATAGTCGTATATGACCATTACCAGTACCACTGGATCCGGGCCCACTCGCCCCAGGGCCAGATCGCCCCAGGCAGTTTTTGGGGCGAGCTGGCCCACCTTTCCGGGGCGAGTCGGCCCGGGTATTACATTTGTATTAAAGTTGTAAATATAGATGTGCCCACACTAGACGGTATGCCACGAGGGGGTATGCACCAGACGACAGTCCATCTCTTGTTTAATTTAGAAATACCGGTAGACCGATGAATTATTTCTATAGTATGACTGGAGGTGGGGGCCGCGTTGTTTGGCAATTCTTATCATACACGATGATCGGTCTAATATAAGATTTCAATGTATACAAACTTTATTTTGCTTGGTAATCAACGTGTTATATTTAAATATTGACATGGAAATGTATGCTTTTTTATGCTTAAATACCGCCCAGCACTAATTTATGACCAACGATTTTGATGTTAGCATGCGCAATCGAGCTACCGGTTACTTCCTGCGACGGAAATGTTTCCGCTTACGATTGTATCGTGGTCGTCTGAATGTAAACTTATCAATTTCATGCATTATTGCATAATATTTTTAAACATAACTTATTTAACATCTTCGACTTGCTTTAAATTTAATTTATTTTCATGAAAAGGAATAATATGGTTGTAAATATAGAAGGCAGATGACTCTTCTACCCGAGAGGTCTAGATTTCTTGGACACGGTCGTTAGACTCAACGTCAAGCTCGGTTAGTCTTTGGATGGTTGACTGGGTTTGGGTTTCCGGTTGATGCCAATGTTCGGTGCAACTTACGCACTTCTCACTCTCTCGTCCTGTTACACTGGGGGCTCGTCTGGATCCGGGCCCACCTTTCAGGGGCGAGCTGGCCAGGGTATTACATTTGTATTAAAGTTGTAAATAAGTTAATATATATTAATATATTAATTTCTTACGTTCAGATTATGATATATTTCAGAGTTATGTCCATCAATTTTGACATTTAGATTACTTTAGGCACGTTTGTTAGCAAATATAATATAGCCATGCAGTTTATCACACTAGTTGGTTTGAACGACGAACCGGCGAATTCATAAATAACAATAATGAACTGTTTTCACATTCTGGATATTAAAGTTTCTTTTATTCTCTGAGTTCATCTCACTATCTCTGGAGTTTGGGAAACCCTTAGAAGCCGTTATTATATCCCCATTCATATCCTATCAAAACAATAGAAGCAGGTTATTTACACAGTAACCAATCGACTAATCACACCTCACACTTCAGAGGATGAGATGGCTTCAGTGTGATAGATAATCACTTTCATATGCCGACCACATACCGTATATAAGCAGTGCAATATTTATCTGACATCATAACCACAAATATGTTCCGTTGTATCTGCGACTGTATACAACGGCAGTGGCTCGACTCAAGCACATATTCGATCGAGGAATGGAGTATATTCCGACATGACGTTCGGACAAATAATTATCTCGAATGTGTGTATATTTAACTCAACATTCCAAATTCAATGATACACATCTTGGGTATCAGTTGACCGATTTGGATATCACTTTGTATGGTATCACTTGACTCGGGTATCACTTGACTGTAAGCCAGAGAAAGCAAGCAAAACGACCCCAAAACGACAACTTAAATAAGACATTATCCCATGGGGCGAGCTGGCACGGGGCGAGCTGGCCCAGGTCGACTGGGGCGAGCTGGCCCTGGGGCGAGTGGGCCTGTTTCCGTACCACTACCAGGTCGGGCACACATCCAAAACGGTCTACGTAGCTCGTTTCGTCTACTGTAGCCCGATTGAGCTACGTTTTTGATGTGATTTACACACCTCCATCGATTACCGCCATACCACGAGAAAAGCGCATTTCAAATTTTCATTCATTAGTTGTGTACGACTAATGGCACTATCACGTCTACAAAGAAGCAAAAAACTCAACAACTCACCACGGCTTAGGTGCAATTAACGATGTTTTAATTAAGACCTGTTAACTAGCGTTTGCCAACGGTTTGGTAGTGACTTTCCCGAAAATATCAGATTTTGCCATAAAAAGTAGGGAAAGATCCATTTGTTTTTGCAGGATATTTATTTTTGAAGGTCAAGAACGTCCAGTTTATGTGGCTTACCTGATTTGATAAAGCGAACAGCTTCACTCGGAGACGACTATTTGTTAAACGTTTGGCGAACGCCATTCAGAGAAGACAACTACGGAAACACGATTCACAACTCTACTTTGAAATTTGGAAGCACCTCACGTAACATTACAGTTATACAAATATGGTTGTCCATTTGTCGTTCCGTACATTCCAACAGATAGATGTTACACTGAAATCCCATTAAGAACATACCATAGTGATAGTAGTACACAACTAATGAACGAAAATGCGAAATGCGCTTTTTTCGTGGTATGGCGATAATCGATGGAGGTGTGTAAATCACATTAAAAACATAGCTCAATTGGGCTACAGTAGACAAAACGAGCTACGTAGACCGTTTTGGATGTGTACCCGACCTGATTACCGTTTTGTTAATTTGATAAAAGAGGGATAATCCAAAATCATAGTTCACACAAATATTATTCAAAATCAGTGTCGCACTATAGCCACTAAATGACTAATTCGGTATCAATTACTATCATACATATAGTTTGTCCAGGAGAATGAATAATCATGACGGCACACGATAAGCAACTCAATTAGCATGCACTCAGTTTATGGGAGCCCAAATTCACATTTATTAATAATTGAGCTGAAGCGCAATTCAATTGCGCTGAAGCGCAATTAATAATTAATTGCGCTGAAGTGCAATTAATTTTTCATATATGGCTAAACCCCCCAGTTAATTAATGAATAAATCCAATAGAAAAATAATTGCGCTTCAGCGCAATTATTTTCCCAACTAAAACGAAGGTACCGGTATTGCGAGTAGCGCAATTCATAATTAATTGCGCTGAAGTGCAATTGAATTGCGCTGAAGTGCAATTAATTTTTCATATATGGCTAAATTAACCCCCCAGTTAATTAACGAATAAATCCAATAGAAAAATAATTGCGCTTCAGCGCAATTATTTTCCCAACTAAAACAGAAGGTACCGGTATTGCGAGTCACCCCAACTAATACAGAAGCTAATGCTATTGCAAGTCGCCCTGACTGAAACAGAAGATAATTATATTGTGAGTCTATCTGACTAAAACAGAAGTCGCGAGTCACCCTGAAGTATACAGAATATAATGCTATCGCATGTATAATTTTTATTTGAGTGCAGGACAAAATGTCAGGCACCAGATTAGTGGTGCCTGACATTTGAAAATGGCACCTGACATATTATTTCTCTGTATGCTATTGCCCAAACTTACTAGTAATAGTCTATCATCCGATTTACATGGAAAAAATCTTGTTTGCTGGTATGTCTGTATTATCAGTGCTATCTTCTGTAATTTTTGTGTGAACAGAACTGAAGAAATCTGTCAATTATTTCGACATGACAACATGCTGACAACATTACCGGAATTTCCAAAACCTACATCGTACAACAGAAACCGAAATGAAATGCAGAAGTATGACACTGCCTGTTATTAGTCTCACGATCCACTGTGAGGAATGGAGAAAAATACTACACCTATGGCTGATAAACACAAGTTTTACGCAAGAAAATTCATTTGGTAAGATTTTCAGACAATGCCACGACATTAACCCCGATCGAAAAATATCTATTACGTTCCGCCATATTCCGGTGCTAGTTTTTAGAATAACTTTTTTCCAGATATTATTTTTATCGTCGGGGGAAACCCAGCGCCCACACAGAAAAATAGTTTTGATTAGTGCCGGTATTCTTGCAAAAAGAAGTCGCCCAACGCGACAATAAAGGCTACCCAAACAACCACATATAGAAACTGTTCAAATATAACAGACGAGCATCACGACCAGCGTATTCAGATAGATTTGCGTCGGGGAAATAATAATGCCAATATAGTATACAGTGCTTAGCCAATGCAATTTTCGTACCGGACAAAACAGAAGGTACAGGTATTGCAAGTCACCCCGACTAATACAGAAGGTAATGCTATTGCGAGTCTCCACGATTTATAGAGAACATAAAGACTAAAACAGAAGGAAATGCTATCGTGAATTGCCCTGATCACTAATACATAAGGCAATGGCCAATGGCAATGCTATCAGGAGCCGCCCCGATTCATACAGATGTTAATGGTATCATGAGTCACTCTGACTAAAACAGAAAGTATATACCGGTATCGCAAGTTACCCCGACTAATACAGAAGGTAATGCTATCGCGAGTTGCCCTGATTAAAACAGAACATAATGCTATTGCAAGTCGCCATGACTAATCAATCCTATCGAGAGTAGCCCAAACAAATAAAGAAGATAATCCAAAAGTGAATCACCCCGACTAATACAGAAGATAATGCTATCGCGAGTCGGCCCAACTAAAACAGAAGATAATGCTATTACGAGAAGCCCCGACTAAAACAGAAACTAATTCTATTGCGAGTCTTCATGATTAATAGAGAATGTAATGCTATCACGAGTAGCACCGACTAAAACAGAAGGAAATATGCTATTGTGAGTCCCCCTGATTAATACAGAAGGCAATGCTATAACGAGTCGGCCCGATTCATACAGATTATAATGCTATCATGAGTTGCCCCAACTAAAACAGAAGGTACTGGTGTCGCAAGTTACCCCGACTAATACATAAGGTAATGCTATCGAGAGTCGCAGTCCGACTAAAACAGAAGGAAATGTTTTGTGAGTCGCCCTGAAGGGAACGCTATTATGTGGTGCGGCAGGGGAAACTTAGTCTCCTTGCCTTTATTCCTTCTGTATGTGACTGAAGACTTCTAAATAATTTTCTGAAATGTGGTTTTAAACAAATATAAAATGACTCAGTCCATAAATCATTTGATATTATCCTCTCAGCCCTTAATGTAAAAGGTAGGGGTGCTCTCATGATTGTTTACTGTCTTTAGTTAACTCATAATACTCATGATAAGAGGCAAGGAAGCGGTCTGAAGCGCAATTGGTTGGTATCGCATACATGAATTTATGATAATGGAATAACCCACCTATTCAGGGAGCAAATTACTTTTGAAATTTTGATTATCAAGTAACCTCATAATGACATAATTAGATAGCATTGTTCTGAAATCATATAAAATTCATACCAAATTGCATAGCTATAATCCAAATTTGGGTAGCAAATTGCGATGCGATACCAGTTAATTTTCTCCCTGCACCTATTCAACCTAACTTTAATAATAATAATTGCTTGGGTAGTATGTGAAAAATTAATTGCGCTTCAGCGCAATTAATTTTGAATTGCGCTTCAGCGCAATTGGTGGATATCCCATATGAATTGATGATAATGGAATAACCTATCTATTCAGGGGTGTAAGCTTGTAACAATTATTGCGCTTCAGCGCAATTGAATTGCGCTTCAGCACAATTGATATGAATCAAGCTGGATTGCGCTTCAGCGCAATTATTAATAAATGTGAATTTGGCCTCCCATACTCAGTTGAAATGTTATGAAGGAGCGATTAGGTCATCCTGTTATTGTCATTTAGAAAGCATGATATATTAGTAATATATTATAATATTATTGAATAACAAAGCTTGCGCAAAAGATCACACCACAAATTTTGTCGGAAGACTGTTCATTCGCTGCAATATTTTTAAGAGTGACGGTATTATACAGATACATGTACTCTTGGGCTCCAATTAAATAAACATGCATGCACGTTTATTATTTTCTTGGGTAATTCCCCCCCAGATAGCATGACATGGTTGGGCCAACGTTGGCACAACCACCCTCTGAATGGTTGGGCCAACGTAATTTTGCTCATTGGGTCAACGTATTGGGCATACGTTGGACGACATATACAGAGCGTTGGCCCAATGTTGGGCCAACGTTGATATCCAGACCACATGATGTGGTCTGGATATCAACGTTGGCCCAACGTTGGGCCTGACATGGTTGGCATAACGTTGGCCCTGAACGTTGGAAACTAAACCCATTGGTTGGCATAACGTTGACCCAACAGAGGGACAACGTTGGAACCTCAAACTAAATTGGTTGGCATAACGTTGGGGAATTCTATTTTTTTTTTTTTTTTTTTGGCATCCAATAATCCGTTCATAATTAGCTCAACTTACTTTGTAAGTTTGAGCTATTGCCATGGTTTGGCATCCGTGTGTGCGTGTATGGGTGTGTCCGTCAACAATTTCCTTTGGCGCAGGCTACAGGTCGTACCTTTGGTCTGATCTTTATGAAATTTGTCATGAATGTTGACATTGACATGTAGATGGGAACGAGTCATTTTGGGGTCATTCGGCCAAAAAACATGGCCGCTGGCGGCCATTTTGGATTTCAAAATTCAATCCATTGGCGCGGGCTACAGGTCGTACTGTTCGTCTGATCATCATGAAATTTGTCATGGATGTTAATATTGACATGTAGATGGGAACGAGTCATTTTGGCGTCGTTCGGCCAAAAAACATGGCCGCCAGCAGCCATCTTGGATTTTACTCTTTGCATGACTAAATCCTTTGGCGCGGGCTACAGGTCGTACCTTTGGTCTAATCTTTATAGAGATATGTCATGATTGTTGACATTGACATGTAGATGAGAACGAGTCATTTTGGGGTCATTCGGCCAAAAAACATGGCCGCTGGCGATCATTTTGGATTTCAAAATTAAATCCATTGGCGCGGGCTACAGGTCGTACTGTTCGTCTGATCATCATGAAGTTTGTCATGGATGTTAATATTGACATGTAGATGGGAGCGAGTCATTTTGGGGTCGTTTGGCCAAAAAACATGGCCGCCAGCAGCCATCTTGGATTTTACTCTTTGCATGACTAAATCCTTTGGCGCGGGCTACAGGTCGTAGCTTTGATCGGAACTTCATGAAATTTGTCATGGATATTAAAAATGACATGTAGATGGGAACGAGTCATTTTGGGGTCGTTTGGCCGAAAAACATGGCTGCCAGCAGCCATCTTGGATTTTACTCTTTGCATGACTAAATCCTTTGGCGCGGGCTACAGGTCGTAGCTTTGATCGGAACTTCATGAAACTTGTCATGGATATTAAAAATGACATGTAGATGGGAACGAGTCATTTTGGGGTCGTTTGGCTGAAAATCATGGCCGCCAGCAGCCAGCTTGGATTTTACTCTTTGCATGACTAAATCCTTTGGCGCGGGCTACAGATCGTACCTTTGGTCTAATCTTTATGACATTTGTCATGAATATTGACATTGACATGTAGATGGGAACGAGTCATTTTGGGGTCATTTGGCCAAAAAACATGGCCGCTGGCAGCCATCTTGGATTTAAAAATTCAATCCATTAGCGCGGGCTACAGGTCGTACTGTTTGTCTGATCATGAAATGTGTTATGGATGTTAACAATGACATGTAGATGGGAACGAGTCCTTTTGGGGTCATTCGGCCAAAAAACATGGCCGCCAGCAGCCATCTTGGATTTTACTGTTTGCATGACTAAATGCTTTGGCACAGGCTACAGGTTTTACCTTTGGTCAGATCATTATGGGATTTGTAATGACTGTTGACATTGACATGTACATAGATGGGAATGAGTCATTTTGAGGTAATTTGGAAAAAACCATGGCTGCCGGTGGCCATTTTAGAATTTACTCTTTGCATCACTAAATCCTTTGGCACACCATAATAACCTCATCCCTGATCCGATGATTATAAAACTTGTCATGAATGTTGATATTGACATGTACATCTTGTCTTACTTAGACATTTCAATTAGCACCTTTCCTATTCCTCCATTTACTGTGAACCATTAAATTATTCCCCTACCTAAGTTGAGCTACAGTGTCATTGACACTTTCATTCAGTTACCACCGTCAGCCACCATGTCACTATCTGATGCAACTTGTGAGAAACTACTATGCATGTCAGTGATATAAGTATTCTCCGCTATAACTTATATGTGCAAACATTCAGAACTTTGTGATTCCGAGAAAAATATTGGGGAAAATAACTAATTAATTTTACACAAAATACATGTAGTAGTTTCTCACAAACGTATACCTACCTCGGATTGCGACCCGATGACCGATGGGGGCATCTAAAGAACGAACAAATCCTTGAATTCCAAATTAAAGAAACTGAATCTTTTATTTGCTAAAATCAATACCAGCAGCAACACTTAACGAGAACCAGAACCAGAACAAATTGCACAATAAGAAAAGCAGATGCCTGATCCGTTGTGCACGCGCGTAGAGTTTGACGTCAGAGCTTTCTATGTCATTTACATTGGCATTACAACGTTGGGCCAACGATATACCAACCGACACCATCCAACGTATTTTATGACATATCGTTGCATATATTGTGTCAGCAATGATTGTATGTGTGTTTACGGAATATAAAGTATCGGCATATCGTTGAAATGTATCACATGTACGCTATATATATGTAATTGGACTGCTATGAAGCTGTTAGCGTTGACCCAACATTGGACCAACGTTATAATTCCAACTGTTGCATGGGAGGAATACCTTAATTGGGGTCAGCCAAGGGCCAACAACGTAAACCCAACCAATGAGATGTGCACAGTAAATTCAATTTTCATGTTGGCGTTGGCCCAATGTTGGGCCAACGACATTGGGCCAACATTATAATTCCAACGGTTGGGAGGAATATGTTGGGCCAACCAAGGGCCAACCACGCTAACCCAACCAATTTACTGCAGATAATTCCGTTGGCATGTTCGCGTTGGCCCAATGTTGGGCCAACGTTATATTTCCAATGTTTGGGAGAAATACGTTGGGCCAACCAAGGGCCAACAACGTCAACCCAACCAAACCTAATGCCAACCGTGCCGACATTATGCCAACGTTGGCCCAACGTAGTCATGCTATCTGGGCCCCTGCACAGTGCTTATTTGGGTCTGCACGTTTATTAATTTTGAGGCTATAAAAATTGAAATCAGCACAAACTCTAGATTTCTATATAACTCTGATATCAAAATGGTGAGCTTACGGGTATATCTTTATGCATGTACATGTATATGGCATATATGTGAACATTTAAATATTGAATAAAACACCACATGACACATACTATGTTGATTCCTATACTTGATACTTATTCCTATATTATAAAAATACTTTGTTTAACCACCGTTTAATATGTTGATGTTTTGCTATTATTTGGGTCTATTTGCACTATTATTTGGGTCTGCATGTTTATTAACTTTCAATGGAATTTCCCCCCCTGGACTATTATTTGGGCCTGCACTTTTATTTGGAGCCGAAGAGTAGTGTGCAGTAAGCTAAAGTGGTGAGTTGTGCTCGCTTGGTTAATCTCGGGCTAGAAATGTCCCCTTTTCAACTATTTAATAATTTTAGAGCACCAATCAAATTGTGTTTGAGCAGCACCGGATTGATATTTCCGGAACTGATAAAGGCATTACATTTTTAGCATTGAAAATATTGTATTAGATATAGTTTTCAAGTTATTCCGCAATTGATGCAATTATAAGAATGAGAGAGTTATCAAACAGTTATAACTGACATCGATCACCATGTAGTGAGTTATTTCACACATAATCGACATCACTGTGTCGACAAAACGCAACACTTTGTCATAAAAAGAGTGACGGTTTTTATTTGTTTGAAAGTGATTGGAGAATGGCGTATTAAAGCCATAACCAGTTTTGATGCGCATATTAGTTAATTAGTTAATTATCAAAAAACAGCCGGTTTGAGAGTAGAATATGTAGCTGAATTCAGCTACTAGTAGGTTAGATGAATACAACTATTGTACATAGCTGTATTCTCACATTTGCCAGACCTGGTAATAAATTTCCACATTGGATTGAACTTTGAAGTTCCATCACCACTGTCCATGGGTCAGGTACATCCTGAATTCAACTACCATAGTTATATTCAACTATACATACATGTAATAGGCAAATAAGGATATCGTCAGTGCCAGCGCAAATGGTTGCAAAACACATTTTATCAGGAGACTGAACATTGTTGTAATATTGCAACTAGTGCAATTTGGCTGTGCACTGGGATGCGCGATTCCATATTTTCCACAAAAATGGGGGAAATGGTGAATTTAGGACTGTCAAATTACAATACAATACAGTAATACAATAATTGTTTATTCAACACCTTGAATATAATCATGAAGTTACTATTTTTCATTTATTTAATAATAGTATAAATACCCTCACACTTTCATATATGACCCGAATGAATGATTTGAGTTTTGTTGATGCTATGAAGTAATATATGAAAGAAAAATGTTCTGAGTAAAAATATGTGTTTATATTGTTAACTTTTAAAGGGATTTTCATAATTTCAATGATAAAACATCAGATTTAAATTGACTTTCGACTTTAACTTACTAAATATTGGTGTTGAATGGAGGCACTCAAAGTACATTGCTTCGTATATATGATAGTGCCCCTTCACAATAAGTAGACTAGAATGAAAAGTAAATATAAATCAATCTTTTTAGACTTCTACCGTTTCTATCATAATAAATATAAATTAAATGATTATTTATCGAACGGAATAGAAATATGTCATAATGAATTCATATTCAGAATGATATATCATATAAGTTAACATTTATCACACCCCCCCAACCAGGGTCTGACATGGATGATAATACGCTAAGTTTTAATTGTGAACTAAATTTATACCCTGCTTGACAAAACAAGTGTCCACCTAACCGCGGTGCAGTTATCGTTGCCACAGCAGCTGAAATGCAACTACACTGCGGCTCCATTGGCTAACTACAGTTGGGCCGCGGTGTACATGACGTTCGGCCATGGTGTAGTTGCAGCGGTGTACGTTCATTAAACTGAAAAAAGACGATACAAACCAGAAATCTAACAACGGTGTACATGCTGTTCGGCTGCGGTGTAGTTGCCTTTCGGCCGCAGTGTACTTGCTGTTGGACCATGGTGTACTTGCCGTTCGGCCGCGGCGCTCAACTGCAGTTACAAACTCTGACACCGCGGCCGAACGGCAAATACACCGCGGTGCCAATGGACACTTGTTTTGTCCAGCGGGGTACTTGTATGTGTAGAGCATGCAAATACATGTACATGTATGTGGATCCTAGGCTATTTAGCTGAGAAAATATTTCTGGCCTAGGCAGGGCTGACCCTGATTATATGAGTTGAAATATACATACACATTAAAGTTGCTATACCTCTAAACTCAGGCAAAACAGAATAGTAAAATAGTACCTGTGTTTAGGGGTTACATGGTTTTAAATATTTAGGGTAGGTAGGTAGGGATTTTTTTTAATTTTTTTTATTTTTCATTCTGACTTCTAGTTGGTCATTGACAATTCAATCTAGAAAGCTTTACAATTCAGAATAATTGAAAGGTTCAATACTAAATATTGTTATCTTGAATTAGTCAAAGCGCTAGACTAATAAAACAATCTAAATGTTTTTATAGGAGAGGTTTGAAAATAAATGGGTATTAAAGATACCTTTCGATGCACTTCCCGCTGAATTATTTTTTTTATCTGTGTCTACAGTCCAATAAAAAGTTTTGGGTAGGCACCTTTTTCTAGGGTAGGTAGGGAAACCCTAAACACAGGTATTTTTGTTTGGCCTCACAATATTTTGCTTTCCATTTTTGTATAGATGGCAGCTGCAGGATTCTACCACTGTCCAACAGCATCTGAACCTGATGCCGCCAGGTGTTTTGTTTGCTATAAAGAACTTGATGGTTGGGAGTCTGATGATAATCCATGGTATGTTATGATTGTAACTTACAGACCTTGGTGGATAATTAGATCTATATTATTATGGAAATGGCAATGAATCTCAGTTTGACTTTAACATTTTTTTTCTTCTCTTGTTTGTTTTTTATGTATTACAAACAAGGAATGTGTGGGTTGAACTCGTTCTTTACTAAATACTTATTGATGAGTAGTTCCACTCAGGAATTGTTGAGATTATAAGGCCCAGTTCTTATTTTGCTCAACTTATTACGTATCTGATGACTGGAGCTTCCTGAAATTTTGTGAAAACTCTGTGCCAATGCTCCCATAGGGAGCCTCGCATAGATAAGAGAATACATTGGCCTAACAAAATTTACCTTGACCTTGTAAGCCAGTGCATTCTCTTATATAAGTGAAGCTCCCTATCGGAGACATGGTGTTTAATGCTGCACCAGCGCAGCTCGTGCCATGATGGGTTAAAGAAAGGGTTAAAGTGGCATATTATCTTCAAGCCTCAACCTGGACCTGGTAATTACAGCAATGCCCTAAATAATTGACTCCTTAACCACAGCAGAATTATGGGTATTTTTTTAGGATTTAGTCGGAAATATGGCTTGTTGCCATTCATAGGAAAGCTCTCACTGAGAGCTTTCCGATGAATGGCAACAGGCTATATTTCCGACTAAATCCTGAAAAATTACCCATAATTCTGCAAATTTTGCGAAAAACTGTGACAATGCATTCTCTTATACATGTATACATGTGCATTCTCTTATATATATGAGGCTCCATATGGGAGACTCGCATATGTAAGAGAAAGCACTAGCACAGGGTATTTAATGCTGTGCCGAAGCCAAACAATCTGAATTGAAAGGGCTGCATATAGGATATACCTATTGAAGACTGATGTCCATCACTGTATTCACATTATTTCACATATTTGTATTAAAGCTATCAAACTATTCAACAAGTTGGATCTTTATATGAACTATGCATGTCATTCTAGAAATGAGGAGTTGTGGCATCTTGTGTGGTTGACTTTTGCCATGAAAGATTCTGTCAGATGATTTGGGATGGGCAGTGCTTAAAGATTTATTTATTCATGTCAGGTCATAAATATGTAAGAAACACAGTTTTCTGGGGACGAGGCTTTCCCTGTGAAAAGAACTCTTTTGTTTATCTGACCTTATTGGAGTGATACAAATATATTAACTACTTTCAACTTTCCACTCAGCAATTAGGAAAATACAATATCAGCAAAAACAACTGACAAAGAACACTGGTTGTTAGTTGCTGCAGGGAAACCAGGCCCAAATTTTGAGGCTTATCATTTTTAGCTCAACTTTACTTTGTAAAGTTTGAGCTATTGCCATCGTTTGGTATCCATCGTCCGTGTGTGTGTGTGTATGCATGTGTGATTCGTCAACAATTTCCTTTAGCACGGGGCCACGGGCTATAGGTCGTACCTTTTGTCGGATCATTATGTTATTTGTCATAGCTGTTGACATTAACATGTAGATGGGAACGAGTCATTTTGGGGTCATTCGGCAAAAAAACATGGCCACTGGCAGTCATCTTGGATTTCAAAATTCAATCCATTAGCACGGGCTACAGGTCGTACTGTTTGTCTCATCATCATGAAATTTGTCATGAATGTTAATATTGACATGTAGATGGGAACGAGTCATCTTGGTGTCATTCGGCCATTAAACATGGCCGCTGGCAGCCATCTTGGATTTTACTCTTTGCATGACTAAATCCTTTGGCACAGGCTTCAAGTCATACCTTTGGTCGGGTCATTATTAGCTCAACTTTACTTTGTAAAGTTTGAGCTATTGCCATGGCTTGGTATCCGTCGTCCGTGTGCGTGTGTGTGTGACTCGTCAACAATTTCCTCTAGCACCGGCTACAGGTCGTACCTTTGGTCGGATCATTATGAAATTTGTCATGGATGTTGACATTGACATGTAGATGGGAACGAGTCATTTTGGGGTCATTCGGCAAAAAAACATGGCCACCAGTGACTAAATCCTTTGGCACAGGCTTCAAGTCATACCTTTGGTCGGGTCATTATTAGCTCAACTTTACTTTGTAAAGTTTGAGCTATTGCCATGGCTTGGTATCCGTCGTCCGTGTGTGCGTGTGTGTGTGACTCGTCAACAATTTCCTTTAGCACTGGCTACAGGTCGTACCTTTGGTCGGATCATTATGAAATTTGTCATGGATGTTGACATTGACATGTAGATGGGAACGAGTCATTTTGGGGTCATTCGGCAAAAAAACATGGCCGCCAGTGGCCATCTTGGATTTCAAAATTCAATCCATTAACACGGGCTACAGGTCGTACTGTTCGTCTGATCGTCATGAAATTTGTCATGGATGTTAATATTGACATGTAGATGGGAACGAGCCATTTTGGGGTTGTTCGGCCAAAAAACATGGCCGCCAGCAGCCATCTTGGATTTTACTCTTTGCATGACTAAATCCTTTGGCACAGGCTACAGGTCGCAGCTTTGGTTGGATCATCATGAAGTTTGTCATTGATGTTAACACTGACATGTAGATGGGAGCGAGTCATTTTGGGGTCATTCGGCCACAAAACATGGCCACCAGCAGCCATCTTGGATTTTACTCTTTGCATGACTAAATCCTTTGACACAGGCTACAGATCGTATCTTTTGTCGGATCAACATGAAATTTGTAATGGATGTTGACATTGACATGTAAATGGGAAAGCGTCTTTTTGGGGTCATTCGGCAAAAAAACATGGCTGCCAGTGGCCATCTTGGATTTTACTCTTTGCATAACTAGGCCTTTCAACTTTCCACATTCCTAATCACTCCATTGACTGTAACACATGAAATTATTCCCTTTCCAAGTTGAGCTACAGTGTCATTGACACTTTCATTAAATTTGTCATGGCTGTTTTACATTGATATGTAGATGGGAAACGAGTCATTTTGGGGTCATTTGGCAAGTTCAAACATGGCCACCAGTGGCCATCTTGGATGTCAAAATTCAATCCATTAGCACGGGCTACAGGCCGAACTGTTCGTCTGATCATCCTGAAATTTTGTGTCATTCGGCCATAAAACATGTCCGCATGCAGTCATCTTGGATTTTACTCTTTGCAGGACTAAATCCTTTGGCACACCCTACAGTGCACTTCCCTCATCCGATCATCACCAAACTTCATATTAATCTTGATATTGATCTACTATATGGGAGCTATCAAATGTTTTTTAAATTCATTGGAAAGCATAGCCGCCATCTTGGATTTTATTTAAATACATCTCTTCATGTTGATAATCTAGTATTACTTAGACATTTCAATTTTTCGCATTCCTAATTTCTCCATTGACTGTAACACATGAAATGATTCCCTTTTGAATTTGAGCTACAGTGTCATTGAAACATTCATTTCACTTCAATAAGTCTTTACTGCCCTCGAAATTAGCTACGGCAAAAGGCAATGCCGTAGAAAAAGTTGCAGAGTCCAATTATAGTATTCAATACAATGTTATAGCAATGCTGTTGAAGAAAAATGCATATTCCAAGGGCTGTGTTTTATTGACCCATTTTCATCTAGGGAAGAGACAAATTTAAAAGCATGCAGTTATCATATTAAATTTGTTACTTGAATTTAAGCAACATTATTAATAATATCAATTAATAAATGAAAATAATTTTTTTTGTTTCAGGGAAGAGCATAAAAGACATGCCCCGAATTGTGAGTTCATAAAAGTGAAATCAGGAGCAGCTGATTTGCCATTAGTTGAGAAATTGCCAGTTCGAACCATGATTCACCTAGAAGTTATCAGACAGCAAAATAAGACGGTACGTAAATATATATTAAAGAATATCACATTGCGATTTATGATTTATCTAAGCCCCGGAAAGCAACTGAGAAACTTGCACAGATACACAAATCAGCTTAATACTTTCCCTTTGTGCGGATCACTAATCAATCTCGTAGGGAATCAAATCAGCTTTGTCATCGCTGGATAGCTTTTGTTGGCCAAGTGCACCTTACGTACTGAGCCACTGGGATAGGGGTGGTGCTCAGATCAATCATTGTACAGTTTGTCAATGAGTCATGACATAAAATAGGAGCAAAAATATAAATCCACCAAGGAACACCTGTAGCCTAAAAGATTCAAGTAAGTGATAGAAAATTGTTATCAACACTTTTTTTCTTCTCGAAATTTCAGATAGAAAATCACTAACACCTTTTCTCTCATAATGCTTTGTACATTCTGAAATGTAAATTACAAGACAGTCTCAGACACTCTTTAAAAAGCCAACAAAATCCATTATTAGATTTAGAGGTGCCACAATTATTGATTTTGATAATTGATAATCGGTCGACTATAATCGATTGATCACCTAACAACATCAGTGGAAGTATTCCATAATATGGCCTATTGGCTGGGTGCTGGTTAACTGCACTGTCGCTGGTTGTTTGAGGCATCGGCTGATGTAATTTTGACGTTAATAAAGTGCATGGTAAACCACTGTTAATGACCAATAACATTGGTCATCTTTCCCAAGATGACAAAATTAATTGTTTCCAAATATGGAGTGCATGTCTGGTGTAGTAAATGTTTGAGAATTATAGTATGTAGTAGTAGTAGTTATCAAAGGGACGTGTCATTAAAACAAGTAAAATAGAAATTAAAAAACATAAGTTTAAAACGAACGTGCCACTTTAAAAAAATGCATCGCTATACAATAAATATGTAACAAAGGAGTTTACTTTTTCAGATACCTCCTCACTTTCCAAATGCCTGAACCAATTCTTAAAATTCCAATGCCAATCGAGTAAAAGCTATATTTTCCAATTATAATACACAATTATAGGATAAATTGTTCCAAAACTTCGAAAACAAATGCTGAAAACAAAAATCATGGAGAGCACCGGCAGATGGGAACCTCTTTAGCACACGAGAAAATATATAGATCATCTATTTCAAAGTCAATAATTAACGATCAAAAACCCACCTTTTGTACAAAAAGCTTCTTGTCTCGACAGATCTAATGTTAACCCTTTGAACCCTGACACCCCACAGCGATTGACACCCTGATCCGGGGCTCCCCGTGGTATTTTCCATTAAATTAGATAGCGTCTTGTCGCATGATGTTGGTTATGTTTAAATTGTGACATAGGTCTGAAACTTTACAGGTTTGTCCTCGATGGATCACTGATCATTATAAGATCGGGAGACTTTGTCACGCGGCAACTCCTTGGTAACTGTTGCCAGGCAACTACCCATGCCAGGCCATGCAGTGATTGCATTTTCGCTGCAGTTAATACCATGATGTGAAATTTGAGACATACCCGCCCAGAAGAGTGAACAACAAATGTCTTATTTAAGCATAGCAACGGTTGCTAAGCAAATACCACAAATGATCGAATGACACCATTCCACTTACCATTCAGTGGTATTTTTACCTTAAAAAGGCATGTTTTTTTGTGAAATATACCGTAGCCTATACTATGCACATATATTCCTACCCGATACTAGTGGGTAATCATTCCATATACACACACCGGGTCACCGCTGAAGTGTATATGGGGCCATTAAGTATGCTATAAACCATTTATTTCTCATTGCACTGCTCTGCGCAAACGCAATAAATCAACTTTATATATGATAAACCCATCCCCCACATGTGGCAGAACACTGATTAATATACGCGAGGGTAATTTAAACTGAAACTACCTGTATCTGTCTAAACATGTGGAACATGACACTATATTCCATAAATATAGCATCACAGTTTGCTTAAAATATTGTACATGTATGTTCTTGTAGATTATATGATATGCGCATATATTTCTACCCGATACTAGCGGTCAACCAGTCCATACACACCATATCACATCCGGATGACGTATCCGGGTGCCATTTAATTATAAATAAATCAATCTGACCTTGGTTATAAATACTATATATAAATTTGCTATCGACTCATGTCATCGCTGCTCCGAAATATCGGTGTTATGGGATATAATCACCTTTCCTTTGCACTGAAATATCAGTGTTATGGGTTCGAAGGGTTAATCTTCCCAAATCAATTGCTTATTTGAATCCAAGTAAACATCCTTTTCCCATATTTTAGCAATAATTTCAAATTAGTATTTTCATTGAAAATGAACTCAATGACCTATTGGCGAGCACGCACTGAGTATACTTATCGTTGATTGGTTAAACCGGATCACACGTAATTTGTGTACTCTGAAGTCGCTTCGTAATTATTAAATATAGGAAATGAGCGTGGCTATATCTATTGGTTATCTAGTGGCTATCTAGAGGTGTCAGATTCCCCAGAGGAAACCCTGATTATAATGATTAATGAAACTTGGGGCTTTGAACATTCATATATAGGAATTCTCAGAGGTACAGTAGTACAACATTTATTTCATTATATGGCTAGTCGTTTAACCCTTTCTAGTTAACCCTGTGTAGTATCGCAAAGCATATACATGTAGCTTAAATGTACAGCCTGAGTATAAATTAATTTTATTGTTGTACCATGACCATCTGATAAAAAAAACTTGTGGGCATGCAAAACGTGATGTCAATTATAACAGATACAGTTGCCTCAATACATTGTCATTGTATTTATCAAGAGTTATTAGGATCGATCAAGATGTACGATATAAACTATCAGATCACTTATATTCAGCATGTAATACGATAATTGGTTTGTAATAATTTACAAGCTATGACAAATCTTTCTTTTTTTTTCAGAGGAAGATGTATGATGCGAAGATTGAAGAATATAAAAATCAGTCACATGTTGTACGAGAGATGATGATGGACATAGCCTGATGAAGAATAGACTCCCTTCAGTGTGTGAATCAAAGAACTGTGTTACAGCTACATGTTTGTAGGGCCATGCAAAGCATAGAGATTCTATTCGATTTGCGAATTGGTTTGCCAATTCGATCATAGATTCAAATATTTTCTATTCACACTTCTTGGCACGCAGTTGAAGATGCCTTGTTCTAAATTTCAAATTTAACTATTAGAATAAGGCCTGAAATTTTAGCTTAACTTGCTGTTTTTGTCTCACTGCATTGATTTGTACCATACATCCCAACAACGTGACAATAATACAGTGTACTTCTCACCCAATCACGCAAATGTGTGAGTCATTTGAAATATTGAAAAAGATTTAATGAATGCGAACAATCTTAATTAATCAAGATATGTTAATCTGGACATTTTGGAATGTACTTGCAGACTTACAATGTTCATGATTTTCAATTATAATATGAAGATGATAAGATTATTTTGCGACTGTAACTTCCAGCAAACCCTCAATTTGCAGGCCCGTGCATGTATTTATAAACAAGGCTGGTGATATTTAAAGTGCAGCGAGAAGTTACAATAATGATTCAGGAAACAATGTACACAGTGACAAAAGCAGTTACCGGTATAATATAAGTACATTTATGTTTTAAATAGCATAAAATTTGTTTCTCTTCGGTCATCTTCCGTAGTAATATCATCAACAGTACAAGGACTTTTAGAGTTGAATTGCTATTGACTAATGTCGATGAGGGTTGTCACAATTATTATACCCTTGTGAGTCATGACCGAAGGGAATGGTGGGTATACTGGATTACATGAGTTCGATCTACCATCCGTCCATCTGTTTCATACAGGCAGATATCTCAACAACCGGTTGTCGGATCTCAATGAAATTTGGTATTGATGTTCACTACTACAGTAATGCCCTAAGTAATCGACTCCTTAACCACAGCAGAATTATGGGTAACTTTTCAGGATTTAGTTGGAAATATGGCCTGTTGCCATTCATCGGAAAGCTCTCAGTGAGAGCTTTCCGATGAATGGCAACAAGCCATATTTCCGACTAAATCCTGAAAAGTTACCCATAATTCTGCTGTGGTTAAGGAGTCGATTACTTAGGGCATTACTGTACATGTATGAGGACAGTCAATGGATTGTTCAATTATTTTGTTCAGGTTTTCCGTTCTCCAGTTATACACCTTTGTTTATCTGGAAATGTTGGTTTTTTGTCTGTCCAAGCAGATTTCTGAGTCACAGGTTGTTGGGTCTCAATGAAATTTGGTATGGATGTTCACCACTATGAGGGCATTCAGAGGAGCATTCAAACGTTTTATTTGGATTTTCTGTTCTAGAGTTATTCATCTTTGCTTAATATCTGGAATTTTTTTTTTGGTCTGTCCAAACAGATATCTCAACCATACATCATATGTATGCCCACACTAGGCGGTATCGTATGCCACATGAGGGTATGCACTGGGCAACAGCCCAGCTCTTCTTTAAACAAAGTTACTGAAATAATAAGGATGATATGAGGAAATTGATCCTAGCCTAGGCCTGTTTTTTGTTGTTGTAATTTATTCATTATATATACCAGCATATCCCAAGATGCAGCATTAAATATCATTTGCCAGCACATTCTCTTATATATGTGAGTCTCCCATGAGGAGAAGCCTCATATATATATAAGAGAATGCACTGGCTTACAAGGTAAATATTGTAGGCCAATGTATTCTCTTATACATGTGAGGCTCCCTATGGGAGAGACTCGCATATATAAGAGAATGCATTGGCACAGGATTTTTGCAAAATTTCAGGAAGCTCCAGTCATGGAAGGGTTAATCAATTAACCTTTTCTGTACTGATTGGATTTTCCCACTCAACTATAAAAGTGTACATTGGATTTGGAGGGATTGAACAAAGAAAAGTGAAAACAATTTCTGCACTAGAGATGGGCCGATACTGGTGTTATCGGTAACGCCGATACCGATAAATTACGTTTTGTTATCGGCAGATACCGATACCGATATATTATACAGACCTGTATATATCCCAATAATATGAATACAATTTAAGTAAACTGAAACATCCGTGTATACTGTGTAAGGATATATATCGGCGGATGTCGACATATAAATCGTGGACGACACGTAGCCTACAAGTATATATACATTGTGAACATGGTAAGTATACTGGACATTACTAGTAAGTGAATTCCCGACGGTAAGTATATACTTGGGGAACGATGGCATGACATCAGGATTGCCCACGGAAATAATTATGTTTAAAGTTTGGGCTGCACGCGGCATCAATGTCAGTATATTGTGCACGCATAAATTAAATATCTTTCGAGTTAATGGCAGTCTTTATTGACGATCAAAGAACTTCCGCATACACATTGGAATCTGGACAAACATTTTGTCATATATACATTGAAAATAAATTCCAATTCAGTCGTCAGAAATAAATGCTACAAATAAAAACACGGAGTCTTGCGTGGCTAAATTGTCCGTGAATGATATCAATCAGTGTTGAGTGAAAGCTCGCTTTGTTCTAAGCCGCCAGCACGTAACGTTGTATACATCAAGTATTTTTCATGTCGCAAAGCTTGTGGCGTCACAGAGGTGTTTAACTTTGTCTTTGTTCATTCTTGGCGCCCTGTGAAATCGTACATTGGCCTACTGCTGGTGTGTTCACGTCAATTAAACTGTAAACATGGCTATATTAGCCTGGTCCCCGCCCACAAATTATATCGATAGATAAGGAGTCACGGGACGCTATGCTATATTGGAAACATGAATATTAATTACCTTTCGCAGATCGGGGAATTCCCACCGATACGGAAATAAAATTTACCATGAGTGTCTAGGCAGGATATTTGTTCAATATATTATGTACACATTATTATTAATCGAGGAATAAATATTGTTTATACTAAACTTGGTCGAGGTTTACTAAGACTGCACGGTCACGTGACGATTTTTCCCGACCCTGTGTACAGAGGGATTATTTGTTCATCATCTTATTCACATCCATTCAAATTCACTAAATGTCGGGACACCACATAAATTGGTTTCTATAGAGTATAGACAAAACACAATTAATACCGGTTATTTCCGGGCTATATTTGTACATTCATGTACATCATTACGACAGAGTCTAAGACCGGATCAGCAGGGGTTACTGAGTACGACTCAGTACGTGCTCAACTTGGCAGACCATCTCACACCTCGTGCGCGCGCAATTGAGCTCTTTTGGAAGCCAATGATCGGTGTGCATGATCAAAGCACAATGCAGTCACCGGATGTGTGACTTCATGGCATGGACTGCACGTGTCTGTTTGATGTTGCCGCTAAACATTTGAGTGATGAAAGCATGGAATTGACATGTTTGTGAACATGATGACTCGATGAGCATTTGTACTTGAGTGTTGCATTATACGCAAAATATATGCGACGTGTGATGCTTGTAGGCCTAATTAGAAAGTTTTTACACACGGTCATTGAAGTTGCTCAGCCTGAATTTCAAAGGCCGTTCATCCCGACACTATTCAACACATGTTTATTTGAGCTTTCACTCTGTCAATCAGGGTACCCTATTGCTCATAATGCTCACTGCTCAGTGCTAATAGATGTTTGCGATCCCGATTTGTTTTTGTGTCACTGACAGTACACTGTAGCCCATTGCAAGTATCCATAAAACGATATACTATGTCTGCATTAATTACATGTAATTATGCTTAGGCCTACCACTGAGCGATTTTTATCCAAAATGATGTACTTTATACACAAATATGACACCTTTAAGTTACTGTTACATCGTTTTGCCGTCATCCATACGAATTTGTAACGGTTCTGTAGTAATCTGTGCAACGTCTTCTATATCGGCGATGATATCGGCAAGTTTGTGATATTTTGCCGATACCGATATGTTACCGATAACAAAGTTATCGGCCAGATACCGATACCGATTATCGGCCCACCTCTATTCTGCACCCTTTTATGTCATCATGGGCATTGTCAATGTATTTCCATGTAGAAGTCTAGAGCTTATATTCAACATTTGACAACCTATTTTGTTGCAATTTCCAAAAACAAAGGCACCAATGTTTAATACATGATTAGAATGATTGTTAAGCAATATGTAATGATTCTGATTTATTCAACCAACTGATCACTGTATATATTTGTATATTCTGTAAATATATCTATTACAATAATTCTATCCTGCCAAAAACAATGGCAATGATGTTTAACCCTTTCAGTGCCAAGTCCAATTTTTGTATCAACCCAAATTTCCTTGATCATTTTTCAAATTGAATGATTATAATAATGTGATACATTGATGGAAAGAGCTCTAAGAGCTCTTTCCATCAATGTATCGCATTATCATGCAAAAATCGGACTTTGCACTGAAAGGGTTAATACATGGTAATAATGATCGCTAAGCAATATGTAATTGTTGTGATTTATTCAACCAACTGATCACTGTATATATTTGTATATTCTGTAAATATATCTATTAATAATGCTATCCTGCCTAATAATTCCCCCCCAGTCAATGGAACTATGACATCCAACACAAGCTTGATACTCCCATAGGGAGCCTTGCATATAGAAGAGAATGCTCTGGCTTACAAGATCAAGGTAAATATTGTTAGGCCAATGTAATCTATTATATATGCGAGACTCACATTTATAAGAGAATGCATTGGCACTGAGTTTTTTGCAAATTTCAGGAGCTCCAGTTTTGGAAAGGTTAAAGTAATAATTGCATCTGTGCCAACTTTTGATCTTTAGTGTGGTTTTATATATTTAGCGAGGGTTTTTCCAGACAAAATTTTCAAACCACAATCGACCAAAGTCAAATTTCCTATGTGCTTTGAGAACAATTCCCGCACTAAAAACTTGACAGAATGGAGAATTAGAGTGGTAGTTTTGTTGACGATTTTCTCAAGCTCTTTAGCAAAATGGCAGCAAATTAGAACTGTAGTGTTTCACTTGCCATAAATGTTGAAGTCCATGTGCGTTTAGACTTTTGTGTTGATAAAATAATCGGAGAACCAAATCACCGTTTCGCAATATAGTTCTTTGGTTCTAGAGGGACTTTACAAACTTAAGGTATGAAATTACACAAATTGTGTTTGATATTTTGTGTGCTTAATAAGGCCAAGATGTTGCGCTGTTCGCATAGTATATATATTGATATCGCGGAAGTCCACCAAATGTGGGTAAAATGTCGCCGATAGCAGCGGTCTTGCCGAGTCATCAAGGGAGGTAAACCCTGCATGGAGTTTGGCGAATAATATCCACATGTACCATGTTTGTCCATTCATTCCTTTTGAATTTATGGCCCTCAATATGGATATAAGCACTAAGTTTTATGTATGCATGTGAATACATAACCCTTACAACTGTAAGCTATACACATTTCAGGAATAATCTTGGTTTCCTGATGTAAGTATGCAGTTTTAAAGTATCATGCCGAATCACAAACTTCGTGATTTATGAACAGTTTGTGACCGGGCATGATGCCTTTTAACTGTGTAATTATTTTAGGGAACTGAAATATTATTTATAATTACATCTTAGTGAAATATATCAACCTTAAAATTCATTTTGAGTTGGAAATATCATTAAATATTGGGAATTTTAGAGTGATGTCATGTGTTGCCTTGAAAAAATTTCTACTCTGAACTTTCACTTCCGGCCACAAAATTCGGGTGAATATGAAGTGGATGTAACTATCAGTAAACCCCTCCATGACTGGAGCTTCGTGAAATTTTGCGAAAACCCTGTGCCATTGCATGCTATTATATATGCAAGGTTCCCATAGGGAGCCTCGCATATATAAGAGAATGCATTGGCCAAACAATATTTACCTTGACCTTGTAGGCTCAAGTTAGAAGATAATCATGAAATTTTCTCTTTAGATTTAAGGGAAGGCACATTTAATTTCATACAAACTTGAACAGTAAACCACCACTGTTTGTAACATTTAATATATAAGAGAATGCATTGGCCTAACAATATTTTCCTTGAACATGTAAGCCAGGGAATTCTCTTATATATGTGAGGCTCCCTATGGGAGAATGCCCTGGCACAGGATCTTAAATGCTGCTTCAGCGCAGCTGCCATCATGAAAGTGTTTATAATTGCTGAACTTCAACTATGAAGTAGCTAATTCGCAATGATGCTCAAGGCAGTCATACCATTGCATAGAACAGAGGTTTCCACACAGTTGTTAGTGGGAGGAGCTTACGGTTTTTCTAGAAGACAAGGCAACTGCTGTAATAGTTTAATTAGTTTTACAGCATCTGCTATATGCTATAATACACCCGAGAAAATACCTTCTTTTTGTCTTTATTTGTCAAAATGAAAGACAGTGTTACAATCGAATGAATTTCCAACATTATCAAAATTTCAGAACATTATTATTTGAAAACACTGAAAGTTTGTGTGGATATCAAAATTAGGGTGAGCAAAGAATTTTCAATGCAGCAAGCTCAGTCGTCGATTGGTAGAAAATATCTGCTGCTAATATTTGATTGACAGCTGTGGAAACACTAGTTGCTCCCTCATTATACCCTCACTCTCGAAGAGAGAATGGGGGTATACTGGATTGACTGCATCCATGCATTTGTCTGTCAATTTGTCCATCCTTCCAGGTATATATCTCAGCTTTGGGTTATCCTATCTGAATGAAATTTGGTATGGAGGTCTGACATGACTACTTTCAAACGAGAGGATAATGACTTTGTTCGCATTTTCCATTCTAGAGTTATCCTTTATTTATCAGAAATGCGTCCATCCATGCAGATATCTCAGCCATGGGCTATGGGATCTGCATGAAATTTCATGAATGAGTTTTCCTTCTTTGTTTATCTGGAAATCATTTTTTGTCCGTCTGCACAGATCTCAACCAAATAACTCGGATAACTCAAATATGAACCGATTTAAATAATTTTTGGTATTCAAATTGCTTGCCACAAAATCTCAAATCAGTCAGTAGACCAAGTTTATCCCAATTTTCACCCTTTGTTCATCAATTTGTCCCTGTCCAGCTCTTCTGCTGATGTTTTTTAACCATTACTATTTAAAGGTACTCAATCCAATCAGATACAACAACAACATTTTCAAAATACGCTTTAGTTATCAGAATCGATTAATTGCAACAAAATAATGCTAAGCACTGTCAACTATGGTATCAAATTTCCCAAAAATATTATTTGTCAACATTTTGTTCAATGAAATATGATCTTATTATCACTTGAATATCTCGAAATTTGGCCGTATTACCACTTGATTTTAGAGTTGTCATCTTCATCCGCAATTTTGTTTTCTGGGCCACAAATAATTGCACAATTCGAGAAATAACAAACTTCAAAAATCGATATCTGATCACTCTGAGCTTTCCTGGGTGGGTTTCTCCACTCAAATCAAATACTTTTTACCCCCGAAGCCAAAGATATAGTAATTTGGGAGCGTTAATTCGAATAATGCATCTTTAACCAATATTTGAATGACTGATCTTATGGATGAGAGAATTGCGGAGGTCCCTTTTTTTGTGCATAAAACCCATAGGGTCCTGCGAATCGGGCATTTTCATTTCGAATCTCGAATCGAATCAGCCAAATGATTCCGAATTGCATCGAATCTCGAATCGTATCATTACATCAGTCGTATCAATAGTGAAGATGTAGATATCACCCTACTGAGTGTATCAATTTACTAACTTCGTTATGTGATCGTCGGTATATATTGAATATATTATCCATAAATGGATCAAATTCATAATTAAGTGCGCAATCTTTGTGGCTATCTCTGCTATATAATATCGAAATGTTATCAAAAGCAATAATGAAGTCAGTAAGCATTCACATAGCTGAAGTTCGACATGAAATTTTGCTAGATCAGTTTCATTAGTCTTGCAATGATTCAGTGGTCTAGATAGTATAGCTCAGTCTACAATATTGTTTGTAATGTGTGGTCTTTGGATGGTCTCATAAACTATCTTCGCGAAAAATATGGACAGCCGATTTTGATTCGAATCAGACGAAAGATTCCGAATCGCATCGAATCAAATCTATTCGCAGGGCCCTAAAAACCCATACCATGCCTTAGGCCAAAAAAAATAAGTGTTTTGGTTGTCGGGCAATTTTTTTTTCAAATCAATGAGGGAGGGAGGGTTTTATTTTTATTTTTAATTTTTTTCTGCGCATAGTAAGCATGGACTAGTAATAACCAGAAAGGTAGAGGGAACTGTTATGCATATAAACTCATTTAGTCTTATATAAAAATGACATTGTACTACCAGTGTATGACTGGGATTACCTAACAATATATAATGCCCCTGACATTAACTACTGTTATTGTTGTCTAAAAACTGATACCTCCCCATTCTAATATGTGATCCTGAATTTAGTCCTGTGCCTTTCAATTGTATAAAGTTACAATTAGTGTAAGTTGTTCACAATGACTAATTGTAAGAAGTGCATGAGGATCAGCTAATCATTTTCTTAATTGTAGTCATCTACTTCATGTTGTAAGCCTGCAAGTCACTTTTTAACACATTACATGTTAGAGCTCAATGCACACTAATATTCAACACATATCTGCTGTGGACATGTTGATAAAATCCACACACAAAAATATATATATATATTTTGTTTTTCAAATTTGTTTTTTCGTAAGTTTTTTTTGTCATAACATCAGGCATTGCAATAAAAAGGCCTAATGCGGCCTTTTTTATTCAATGTGGCAGGGCCTGAGAACCAAATATTTTTTTTTTTGGCCTTATAACTTATATTTATTACCATCTATTATCAGTCATCATCTGTTCGTAATTGCACCTATATATTTATTGATGTCCATTTGTAACTTCTCAGAACAAATTAGTTCAACAAATTTATCCAATTCTTCATCTCTCACATGTCCCATGTCAAGAATGATTGGATTCCTCATTGTCTTCTTAGATAGCTGTCTTGCTTCATCTGTATAAAACAGAATACATCTTTAAAGGTACTCAATCTGATCAAATGGTCCCCATATCATCAAGTTATAATAACAACAAAATTTCTTCAAAATACGCTTTTGTTATCGGAATCGATTAAATACAACTAAATAATGCTAACCACTGTCAACTGTGGTATAAAATTTCCCAAAATGTGTTATTTATTAACATGTTGTTCAACGAAATATGGCTGTATTATCACTTGATTTTAGAGTTATCCATGTTCATCCAGAATTTTGTCTGACACAATCGGTTTGATGACTCGTTTCTGGCCACAAATAATTAAACATTTCGAGAAATAACAAATTTCAAAAATCAATATCTCAACTCGAATCAAATATTTTTCAACCCCGAAGCCAAAGAAATAGTCCTTTGGCAGCATTAATTCGGATTATGCATCTTTAACCCTTTCTATAGTAAATAGAATATTTGTAGAGAATTTCAGGGATATATTCAGAATGTTCCATTTAATTTCTGAGTCACTTTGATCCATTGCGGCTTTAACCCTTTCTATACTAAATATAGTAATGCCCTAAATAATCGACTCCTTAACCACATCAGAATTATGGGTAAATTTTTAGGATTTAGTCGGAAATATGGCTTGCTGTCATTCATCGGAAAGCTCTCGGTGACTAAATCCTAAAATATTTCCCATAATTCTGCTGTGGTGTTAAAGGGTCATATACTTCGGGCATTACTGTACTCATTGATGAGTAGTCTCCCTCAGGAAATATTCAAATTATAGACACCTTTCGCATAATGAACTACGACAGATAATTCTTACGAAGAGCTAATTGTAGTCATCATTTTTTCGGAGTGTCCAAAAACCTTTTCACAGAATTAACAACTATGAGTCTCATTGTGAGAAAATCGTACCGGTCAAACTTTGAAACTGTAATCCTAACAACGAATAGGGAAAAACGACAACGAATAGAAAGAACACAAATTCTAGTGACCTAGTACCCTGTTCGTAATAATTATCTGTCCTAGTTCATTCTGTGAAAGGTGTCTGCAAGTTCAAGAATAGGTCGTTTGTTGAACTTATTATCTGAACATTTACCTCCAATAAATAGGACTACTTCTGTACAATTTGTTGTATCTAACTTAGATTAATCATTCTCGACCGAGTGACAAAAGTTAACTTGGGTTAACCCTTTCTATACTAAATACTCATTAATTAATGAGTAGTTATCCCTTAGGAAACATTCAGATAATTAGCTCATCAAGGTTGTTTGTTGAACTTATTGTCTGAATATTTCGCCAATGAATGTGAATCATTCTGCTCTTGTAGTATCTGTTTTGCTGTCTGACGTCTGCTGTTATTACCTGAACACACTAGTCCGTGGGCCAATTCTCATAAAGCCTCTAGTTTAGAAGTTGGCTGCACCCCCCCCCCCCCCCTCCAACAAAGGTTTTATATATCAAATTAAAGGTCATTATATGACGCATCCGATTTTGCTTGTTGCCAGCTTCAGAATGTGTCCCAAAGTAGATTTTAAAGGGAAGACATCTCCTAACAGTAAAATAAAATAAAAATTTCTGTAAAAGTGTAAGTGTAAGTGTATAGAAAATTGACTGCGGTTATAAAGTGAACAAGACATCGTTTATATTAATTATAGATCACCATAAAACAACATGTGATACCACACTGGACCAATGTAAACACTAGTTCGAAAAAAATGTGATAAATATTTTGAAATTGCGAAAAATTGCTTGGGTTTTGAAAAATAGTGTCACATATAATTGGCTATAACTTGTGAAACACATGGGCTATTGACGGGCAACATATCTCAAAAATTGCCCCAACGACATAGCAAAACAATTTGGATGATGGAATGCCAATTATAGTTCTGTGAAAATGCGCTGTGTGCATAAACATAACCCCACCCCCTAAAATGAATTGTATTGTTTATACTTAGAATGCCGCATGCAAAGAAGGCTTTAGGGGCATACAATGAAACAACGTAGAGACTGATAAAGGGGAATTATAAACAACCTTGTCCGAACGTGTTCTAAGATAAACATATGGGGGAAAATGGTAATTTTTACTAATTTCTCAAAATTTTACAACATTGTGATTAAATTTTGATAATTCTTTAAGATGGCGTCCAAAATGGCCACCAACATCGAAGATTTTCAAACTTACCGACACAAATTTAACTGGGTTCGTTATATGGGGATAAGGAATTGTTCATTAAGAACTGCATTCACTGGTGCTCCTCAACAAACTAAAGAACTCTAATATCTTGTCCCAACTCATGTATTGTGATGAGTAATTCATTGACGAAAATGCCCAATAACTGTGCTCGTCCTCGGGTAGCCATTTAAGTCAAAATTGGCACTACTTCGGTTATTCCATGCAGATATCCTCACATTTCATACACCAGTGCACCCTGACATGTCGGCGGCCAAATAACAACAATTCGCATGAATCATTGTAGCCAATCAAATCGCAGTAGTTCCATAACTGCATTTGGATAGGGATGAAGTGTCATCGATGCGTTGTTGATGTGTATGACTTTCGGGCCCCTCACGCATCGACCACCGATGGCCGTCATGGAAAACCAATCCCATACAACCCCATGCACCCATATATCTCATGCACGGTAACTATGCTTTCTATACCGGTACTTCTTTTGTGGGGTCATTTGAGGGAGACAGCAGAACTCCCATGACTTGATTATATATTAGCGCTGGGGGACGGACCGGGCCACCCGGGGCGATCCGATACACTGCATGTCAAAAGGTTCAGTACTTTATAGGATTTTTAGGAAAATGTTTGACTCTATTTAGCTGTTATGGTTCTGCCCAGATCGTGGGTATATATTCTGGGTCAACTTAAATCATTTGGATTTGCTAACAATACGAAGATTATAATAGTAACATGGCGTTGATCTATGCTACGAACCCGACAGGCATGAAAGCGACAATGAGAGTGGACTGGCCGATCATGATTACGCCTGAATCTTGCTATATCATTGGTTATAGATTCGTTCTTATGCACGTGCATCTTGGTGCTGACCATTCCCGCTCTGCGTCCATGTGATAACATTATTTACATGACACTCAAACGGGCAATAGGTAAAGGGACATACTTTAGTGACAACTCATATATCTATGCCTAGTGTTATCATATACCGGTAACCATAAACATGTATCCCGTGAATTATAGACGGGCTATGGTTATATATGCCACACAACATAGGGCTGTACATGGAGCCCAAGTTGCATAGTGTTATAAGGACATGGCATTCCAGAATGGGTGTGAGTTATTGTGCCAAGTAGTTGCCTGATAGTTTGCATGAAAAACGTGTTGCTTCAGAAGTCTGGTGTTATTGTTCTCGTTTTACAACAGGAGAAAATTTATCGTAATTCATCGACTTGAATACATGTCGGTTTGTCACATAAAGCACATACAAAGTGGGTCATCATGGATATTAGTAGATTGTTGAAGTTGTTGCATAGTATGATACATTGCACTTCTTTTTCAGCATCATTATGCTACCTTTTTCCTGCAACCCGAGAATACAATCCTGGTATTCAGACAAGGCTTCACATATTCTGTGTCCATGACACAGTTCCAGACAATGCCAGGTGGTGATAACAAAGACTCCTTGATATGTTTCTATTTTTCGTGAATGGTGGAGTGCAGAATCTACATGCTGTTTCAAAAACACTGAATTATGTTTGCCATTGGGTCGAATGTCACGTGATACGGTCCGTGAATGTCAACGTTCGCTTAAAGTTAGTTCCTGATCTCTTGCTAGTATGTTACCATGAGGCAGCGGATACAAGTATGCTGTTACATGTAGACAATGCAGCACGCTTCGGTCGGAAGTTAGTTATTGTTTTTTATTCCCCTGACGAACATGTCGAAATACTAGAATGTTATGTTTCTCGATGAATAGGCGCTAGGATAATTCTTCATACTGAAAACAAAAATAGGTCATGTGTCATTTCCGTGAATGACATATCGGAGAGTATTGTCCAAGAGGTGTGTGAAACCTTGCCTCTAATTCACGAGTTGACGGGTTACGACATTCACAAACACCTGTAAAATGAAGCCGTTTGACTTAATAGTCAAAAGCAGTAAAATGTGATGCGAATTTTGTGCAATTTGTGCAATCTATTAATGTTGACGATGACACTATATATCCTACCAAGTTTGCATGTTGGCTATATTATAGTGAGCCATAATGTCGTCAATTCGACAAATTAACACACATGTTCTTATGTTGTTTCACCGAACACTGGAACACATCTTCTACCGCCAGCAGACACAGACTCCTTAAGAAATCACATTAACACATCTTCGTGCGAACTATATCAGTGATTGGCACATCATACTAACTCCCCAGCCTGGTGTACCATGTCCTGACAGCCATGGCTGGTCGCTCTTTGATTGAGTCTTACAAACAATGTCGTATTATACTTCCTCCCGATCTACTGTGACTACTGAGCCTTGGCTGTAAATATTCATATGAATCTGAATCTAACAAATGATCTTGTTTCACCGCAGACTAACGATGTATGTGAGAATGTCTACAATAACCAAAATATTGTAAATTTTGATGACTCATATGATGAGCAGAGTGAGAGAACTCAACTTATAGAATAGGACATAGTAGCATGCGTTGAAAACTGTTTGGGAACACAATATTATATACTGCAAAAGTCATTTATTTATTGACAAAAAATCATCTGTATATAAATAACTAATTTCGTTAATATAAAATATTTCACCTGAACACAAGAGATAGGAAACATGAAATTGGAGGCCGGTAATATGGGCATACAATTTCAATTTCTTCAGAAAAATTATATAATTTGATATTACTTATCTAAACTGACCCAAAAGGCACATGTAAGTGGTGATTGTTTTAATATTTCTATACATTGACTTTTATCAAGTATTACCCCCAATAAATGAGTATCTATAGTCCTTAAGACAATCAATTACTCATTAGGTTAAATTAAATGAAAACAATAGTAGGGTTCTTCGGTTTGTTTATGGTTACCAGTGAACTCATGATTAACATTTTCCTTTTCCCCAGATAACAAACTCAGTCACGTCTGTGGCGGAAAGCGTGCGAGACTTCGATTTTGTTGGCCATTTTGGATGCCATCCTAAACTTATTGTCAAATATGGAGCGTATATAATGTCATATCTATTGTCAGTTGTGATCACTGTCCCGACATGCGTGGCACAACTAAGAAAATACTGTTCTGTATAACGTAAGTCTCACACATGGCCATATGTGTTCAGTTGAAATATATATATATATATAATCTTTCCATAAAAATTCAAGTAAAAATTGAAAAATATACGAAATAGTTGCCAGAAAGGTGATCGTATGAGGTTTTATGAACTTACTAATTCTAGACCAGTGTTATCGCGAGGTTATACCATAGCCTATCAAAATTTAATCACAATGTTGTAAGTTTTACATAAATTAGTAAAATTTATCATTTTTCACATTTGTTTCTTCAAATTTTAATCTTAAATCACGTTCAGACACCGTTATTTATAATTCCCTTCATCACTCTCTATACTGTTTCAGTTTATGCTTCTAAAACCAACTTGACATGCAGCATTCTAAGTGTAAACTACATACATCGTTTTTCTGCAAAAGTTATATTTTAGGGGGTGGGGTTAAGTTTACGCTCATATCACATTTTCACAGCAATACTCTTGGCATTCCATTATTAAAATCGTTTTGGTATGTCATTGGGGCAATTTTTTAGCCATGTTGCGGATCAATAGCCCATGATGTTCACAAGTTATAGCCATTTATAAGTGACAAAGTTTTTCAAATTCCAAGTAAGTTTTCGCGATTTCAAAATATTTATCGCATTTTTTTCTAACTAGCTCAGAAATTGGTCTAGTTAGCTCAACTTTACTTTGTAAAGTTTGAGCTATTGCCATGGCTTTGTCGTCCGTCGTCCGTGTGTACGTGTGTACGTGTGTACGTAAGGCGTCAACAATGCAGTCTACAGGTCGTACCTTTGGTCGGATCATTATGAAATTTGTCATAGCTGTTGACATCAACATTTAGACCAGAATGATTAATTTTGGGGTCATTCGGTAAAAAAACATGGCCGCCAGTGGCCATCTTGCATTTCAAAATTCAATCCATTAGCACGGGCTACAGGGCGTACTGTTTGTCTGATCGTCATGAAATTTGTCATGGATGTTAATATTGACATGTAGATGGGAACGAGTAATTTTGGGGTCATTCGGCCCAAAAACATGGCCGCCAGCAGCCATCTTGGATTTTACTCTTTGTATGACTAAATTCTTTAGCACGGGCTACAGGTCGTACTTTTAGTCTGATCATCATAAAATTTGTCAAGAATGTTAATAATGACATGTAGATGGGAACGTGTCATTTTGGGGTCATTCGGCCAAAAAACATGGCCGCCAGCAGGCATCTTTGATTTCACTCTTTGTATGACTAAATCCTTTAGCACGGGCTACAGGTCGTACCTTTAGTCCGATCATCATAAAATTTGTCATGGCTGTTGAAATTGGAATGTAGATGGGAACGAGTCATTTTGGGGTCATTCGGACAAAAAACATGGCCGCCAGTGGCCATCTTGGATTTCAAAATTCAATCCATTAGCACGGGCCACAGGTCGTACTGTTCGTCTGATCATCATGAAATTTGTCATGGATGTTAATATTGACATGTAGATGGGAACGAGTAATTTTGGGGTCATTCGGCCAAAAAACATGGCGGCCAGCAGCCTTCTTGGATTTTACTCTTTGTATGACTAAATTCTTTAGCACGGGCTACAGGTCGTACCTTTAGTCTGATCATCATCAAATTTGTCATGGATGTTAATATTGACATGTAGATGGGAACGAGTAATTTTGGGGTCATTCGGCCAAAAAACATGGCCGCCAGCAGCCATCTTGGATTTTACTCTTTGTATGACTAAATCCTTTAGCACGGGCTACAGGTCCTACTTTTAGTCTGATCATCATAAAATTTGTCAAGAATGTTAATAATGACATGTAGATGGGAACGAGTCATTTTGGGGTCAATCGGCCAAAAAACATGGCCGCCAGCAGCCATCTTGGATTTTACTCTTTGTATGACTAAATCCTTTAGCACGGGCTACAGGTCGTACCTTTAGTCTGATCATCATAAAATTTGTCATGGATATTAACAATGATATGTAGATGGGAACGAGTCATTTTGAGGTCATTCGGCCAAAAAACATGGCCGCCAGCAGCCATCTTGGATTTTACTCTTTGTATGACTAAATCATTTAGCACGGGCTACAGGTCGTACTTTTAGTCTGATCATCATAAAATTTGTCCTGGATGTTAACGATGACATGTGGATGGGATATAATCATTTTGGGGTCATTCGGCCGAAGACATGGCCGTCAGCAGCCATCTTGGATTTTACTTTTCTCTTCATGTCTATAAACTAGTATTAGACATTCAACTTTCTACATTCCTAATCGCTCCATTGACTGTAATACATTAAATTATTCCTTTTCCAAGTTGAGCTACAGTGTCATTGACACTTTCATTTTATATCTTGTGTCATTTTATGATAATTTCTTATTAATATAAACGATATACTGTGTAGTTTATAACTGCAATATTTTGTTTATGCTCTGACACTTGTATTCGAGAAAATTTTCATTTTATTTTAGGGGTAACAGTTGTATTCCCTGAAAAGTCTATTTTGGGACACTTTCTGAAATGGGCAACAAGCAAAATCTGATGCGCCATGTGGTTACCTTTAATTTGATATATAGAAACATTTGTTGGAGGGGGGTGAAGCCAATTTGCAAAATTTCTTGCTTGGCCCACGTACTACACCTCCAAATAAATAATAAACCATTCCAATGTATAGTTTTATAACTGAATGGTAGAATCCATTTAGTACAGAACAGGTTAACTTGTATATGCATACTAGTAGCTAAATTGAGAGATGAGCCTCTCTGGATATTGGTAATAGTAAATAAATAATGGCATTATTGATATGAGGACTTTGATTTGAATTCATAATTATTTTAGGTATGTATATATGAGAAATAAATGTCAGATTCAATGTGGTTATAACATTTGGGTTATTTGGTATACCTGGAATTTTGAGCCACTCTGAAAGTTCCTTTCTGGCTTCTTCCAAAATTGAAGGTGAGTTTGATATTGAATCAATGAGACCAATTCGGTATGCATCGTCTGTACTGTAGAGATGTGCTTTTTGCCATGCTCTCTCAGTCTGTCGGAATCCTATTGTATTCTGCATTAAGCCTTTTATCCTAAAATTAATAAAGTATTAACCCTTTTATAACCAAACACTGACTGATGAGGCCGAAAAATATTTGTTTATTTTCGGTAACAAAGGTAGAAAAATTAGGGGCGGCGGGTGTAAATTAACTAAATTTTTTATTTAATTTTAGAAACATTTATATATGGAATAGGATCATTCTGAATTAAATACACCTATTATTTAATTATAAGCTGTCAATCCACAGAATACTATAAATCCATTGGTTGTCACACATTTGGCCATTAAAGTTATTTCTCGATAACCTAAATTTCTTGATTACTTCTGCAAAAGAAATGACAGCACTCAGAGCAGCATCTTGTGATATGACCACACCTATACCGCATGCCTAAAATGTACATGAAAACTATTCTATGCTGCCTGCGATATAAAAGGGAATTTGTGTTGTGCATCAAAATTACTTCATGTAGTACTGCCATTAACCTTACTGCATATTAACCATCAGTACTTCAGTGCATACATGTAAGTATACCTAGAAAAATCAACAAGATTTGATTGTGCTAACATTAGCAAAGAAATGAAGATCAGAAACTAACAACCAAAATATTTCTGGAACACAGGCTCAGGTGCTCATAGAAATACGAAGCTGTCCCAAGCTCAACAAAAATAAAAGGTCGGCCGACCACAGTGTCCCCCGACAACGTGGTAAGTCGATGCTGCTTTGTTAAAGAAATAAAAAAAATGTTGAAATGTTCTAAGTCGAAAGGGTTAATAATACCGTAAAAAAATAACTTTCCCATCATCTATATACATGTTGCACATCTCCAATATGTGGGTAACAATACTCTGAAGTTTCAAATATCTACGATCAAAACTGTAGGAGGAGTTGATTACACCATGAAGGTACCCTCATACAGAAAATTATAAAAAATGTTTTTCAAAGTCGAAAAGCCCATGACTCTGAGAAAAATCATCGTATCAAACTCAAATTCGAACTTGACCTGTATTTTTATATCAATGACTCACAAAAAAACGGAATTTTCAATTGAACAGTCCAAACTTGAGTTATCATCCGGAAACCAAAGAATTTTTTTTTAATTTTCTAAGTAAAAAAAAGTCCATAACTCTAGGAAGAATCATCGGATCAAACTCAAATTCGAACTCAGCCTGTATCCTGATATGACTGATCCACAATTTGCAATTAAAGGATCCAAACTTGAGATATCATCCGGAAACCAAAAAAGTGAGAAATTTTCTAAGTTAAAAAAAATTTGAAAAAAGGGAAATAACTCCATAAAAGAACATCGGATCAAACCCACAATTGCAGAGCACATGTGTTCTTGGTTGAGACACCTACATACCAAGTTTCAATCAAATTGGATGATCATTACTGGAGTTATAACTCCGGACGGACGGACGGAGCTGATTACAATAGTCCCCCGAAAATAAATTTTACGGGGGACAATAATAGGAAATATGTAGTCTATTATGTATATCAGGATGTATAAAGATTTAGGTAAAAAAAAATTTCCAATTTTGAAACAATTTGGTACTTAATTTAAATATTAAAACGAGATAAAATGTGACAAGAAATTTGAGCTTGGTGATTAGTATATTTTTTTAATATTTTTAGGCGGGTCAATAAAATTAGTAGTTACAGTCCACAACACTTACTCACAAACAGCCAGAGTAGCGCTTCACTATGTAACCAAATGACACCTGTTACTGTAATACATGTACTATTATCTTATTTTGTATTATACATGTATAGCTGTTATCTATCTCATTTCTTGTATTTTGATCACCGTGTATTTCACAGGGTTGTCAAGTAAAGTTTTTGTTTGGAGGGAGCATAATTTGCATAATCAGGGAGACCAATAAAGGGGCTTGTAGTCGACTTTTTACAGGGTCAGTAATAAGTCTCGATGGTGAAAAATAATAGATTTCAAAAATCGATATCTAATAACTATGAGCTTTGACAGCTGGGTTCCCCGAATGGAATCACATATTTTTTACCCCCGAATCCAAATAAATAGTAATTGAGGGGTGCTTAATCCAATTATGCATCTTTAAAAAAGCGAGTAAAATTATTATTTAAAAAATCAAAATTAAAATTGAGTGTGCTACTTTAGCAAACATTTCCCTCTTGACATAATGCTTCACACTCTCGACAACAAAGTCGAATATGTCCTCACTTCTAACTAGGGCCGTGCAGACTGTTCAAGGTTCGATTCTAAATCGCCGCATTGATTCGCATATATTCAAAACCATTGACTGGGATTCGGATTCGATCCTTTGACTTGATTCTGTATAAATGAGCAGAAGGAACACCTCCAGGTCATCGTAAATCACTAAATGCAGTCATACACTACACGCAGAGTATAAAATGGTCAGTTATAAATATTTTAAAATGATGTTACCATCATCTTTCCATAGTATTCGCTCTTGTTTTCCATGTTGGAAATATCCATGTAAATGAATAAAATGATATGTTAATTTTACTAAATGTCCACTAAGTTAACTTACTATGTTCTAAGTGTCTGATATTATGACAACGCTGTCGGTTATCGAATTTGGGATTAGATTTGATTCAAAACCAAGATGATGATTCAGTTTCAAGTTTCAGTTCGACCTAAAATTAAGACTTGCAGGGCCCTTCTTCTAACAGCCACAATTCTATCATAAAAGCTTAATCCGCTGCCTAAAAATTTGAACTCCAATCGCTCTTAAAAGTAAAATCCCCAGTGGTTATCAACAAAACCTGAGGGGATATTTTCAATTTCAAATCTCACAGCATTAAACATATCAGTCACTATCAGGAGAACGTGAAATTCATTGAACACAATTCGCATCTCCAATTCCTTTCGCACACTCCTCTTTCCCTCATGCAGCTATCAGTAAACTTCCATTCACTTTCGTAAGGTGCATTAACCATTTCATGATGGGAGCTGTGGTGGTGCAGCATTAAATATCCTGTGCCAGTGCATTCTCTTATATGTGCGGGTCTCTCATAGGGAGCCTCATATTTAAGAGAATGCACTGGCTTACATGGTCAAGGTAAATATTAGGCCAAAGCATTCTCTTATATATGCCAGGCTCCCTATGGGAGACTCACATATATAAGAGAATTCATTGGCACATGGTTTTCAAAAAAATTCAGGAAGCTCCAGTCATGAAAGGGTTAAGAATTGCATATAATAATATATGTCAACTTACCAAGAAGAAATGGGTAAACCCTGTCAATAGAATATTGAAAAATATTTTATAGTGGTTAGCTGTAGTGGTTAGTAATTTTGCCCAAGTATTACAGGTAAGAATTTCATGAATTTCTTGTCTGAGAGACAGACAACATTGACTTCAGCTCTTTTTAGGGGAGACTTTTTCCTTTCTGGTCTAAGAAAAAATATCATATGATATCATATCAGTATATAAAGCTTAAATGTTTGAATAATAATGAGATGATTTAACCCTTTAAAGATGGGAGCTGACCTGGTGCAGCATTCCAGACACTGTGCCAGTGCATGCTCTTATATATGAGTCCCCCCATATGAAACATCGCATATATTAGAGAATGCTTGGCTTACAATGTCAAGGTAAATATTGTTAGGCCAATGTATGCTATTATATTATGCGCGGCTATACACCAGATTTGGGCTAGCCGAATGCTGATGAAGATCTGCAGACATTTCTGGAGCAAGCCTGGATATAGTGTATCTGACATTTGCAGAACGAGGTCCCCAGGGGGTGAATTTAGCGACACTATCTCCTAAACTAAAATCTCCATATTCAGATGAGAATTGACTGGATCTGATCATGTCAGGCAGAAAATGTCTTATATATATACACCCTGTCACTAACTCGCAGCCATATTGGATCCACCAGTCCTGGTTCCACGGTTTTAGTGCTACAGGTCAAAGCATTTCCATTATGGAAGTCATGATTATTCAAAAGCTCCATATATGGAAATGCTACTCCAGAACTTTGACCTGTAGCACTAAAACCCATGGAACCGGGGCTTGATGAATCTCTGAAACCAGGGATGAATCCAATACAGCTTCAACTCAGTGATCTCACTTAATAACGCAAAATAGACAGCCGAAAAAAAATTGTATTCTGCTTTCCAGGAAGTAACTAAAACCACACTCTATTAACTCTCTCATGATGGGAGCTGCGCTGGTGCAGAATTAAAGATCCTATGCCAGTGCATTCTCTTATACATGAAAGTCTCCCATGGGGAGCCTCGCATATATAAGATAATGCACTTGCTTACAAGGTCAAGGTAAATAATGTTAGGCCAATGCATTCTCTTATATATGCGAGGCTCCCTGTGGAAGACTCGCATATATAAGATAAGCATTGGCACAGGGTTTTCGCAAAATTTCAGGAAGCTCCAGCCATGGAAGGGTTAAGTAATTGATTTACATATACACCAGGTCAAGGTAAATATTGTTAGGCCAATGTATGATCTTATGTATGCGAGGCTCCATATGGGAGACTCGCATATATAAGAGAATGCCATATGGCACAGTGTTTAATTTCAGGAAGCTCCAGTCATGGAAGGGTTAAAACTCAATATTTGATCAAGGATTTCCATCTAGCCCTCAGCAACTTCAACTTGTGATAAATACTTTCTTTTTGCACACTTGTTTTGATTGAGCTTGAGGCATCTGGGCTTATCAGATTTCAAACAAGAAAAACACAATGAGCTGTAAATTTTGGTTGGTGTTTCACCAGTGGCAGCCATTTTTCCAGATTTTTCCTATTTCCAAAAAAAGAAAATCTAACCCTTCCATGACTTGAGCTTCTTGAATTTTTTTTCAAAAACCCTGTGCCAATGCAAGCCACACATATATAAGAGAAAACTTTGACTTAAAAATATTTACCTTGACCTTGAGCTGATGTACATATAAATCAACGACTTAACCCTTCCATGACTGAAGCTTCTTGAAATTCTATGAAAACCCTGTGCGAATGCATTCTCTTGAATATGTCAGTCTCCCATAGAGAATTCATTGGCCTAACAATATTTACCTTGACACTGTAAGCCAGTGCATTCTCTTATATATGTGAGGCTCCCTATGGGAGACTTGAATATATAAGAGAATGCAATGGCACAGGATCTTTGATGCTGTGCCAGCACAGCTAGCTCCCGACATGACAGGGTTAAATAGTGTGGACATGCCAGCAGCGGTGATTCATTTCGTTAGTATAAATGGTGCAGTTGGCAGCTTTGGCATACTCGTCAGCTTGACTGATCCAACCTAATACTAATAATTTCCTCATACCAGCTAAAGATATACTTACAAGATGGACTTCTGTTAATCCAATGGTGAAACCTGGATTCATGATCCTGTGATCACAACATGCTGCCAGCAAACACCCTCCTCCTAGACAGTGACCCTGCATAACATTTATTTTAAAAATGAAATAGTGTGTCCGTCATATAGTGCCAACTGTTTTGCAGAATGAGGTCCCCAGAGGGTGAATTTAGTGATGCTACCCCACACAGCGTGCTAAATTCATCCTCTGGGGACCTCATTTTTCTTAGGCCTCATCTTCTGTCTATAGTCTCAAGTTTACATTGTTAGTTTGTTTTAGTTACTTTTCCCTTCTGTTCAGTTTCTATATCCCCTAATTTGAGGAAGATAAAATGCATAATCGAGGTGACTAATGGGTGGACATCACCAACTTAAACTGGGGAACTTCAATCTGATCCTAGGTCTCCCCTAGCAGTTGTGGCCTAAGCAGAATGAGGTTCTCAGAGGGTGAATTTAGTGATGCTAGCCCACCAATGAAAGGAATACTTCTGCACTTGTTTTATCATTCGTCTGCTTACACTTCCTGAACACCCCTCCAGATAAATAATAGACCATTCCAATGTATATTTTTCTAACTGTATGGGAGAATCCATCTAGTAGTGAAAGGGTTGAACTATTTGCTTACATTAATAGCTGCTACTGTCATCAGAGGAGTACCATATAACCTCACAAACATATTCTGCAATCCACTGAAAATTCGACTTGCTCCATTCTTTGAGACACCTTGTAAATAGTGCAGGTCCATGCCAGCACAGAATATCTTAGATATGTTCTGAAATCAATAATTAAAGATGGTCTGTCTCTTGTCGGAAAGTTTAAATAGTTTCTGGGGCATAATAAATATGAATTGAGGACAAGTGTCCAGAAAAGTTTCTGTCAATTGATATAAATTTCATTTAGAATTTCTTATCACATCCGTGGGACAGTTTTAGGGGATATATTTTAACAGAAATCCGAGCGAAAATGAAAAGCATACCAACAAGGAGAACTCTATCTTTTTAGCACCCCCTCCCCCCAAACATGGCAAATTGCATATCAAGTACAGATTACACCACAATCGAATAAACCACTTAATTATGGCTTCATATGCAAATAATATACCAAATATTCTGTCATATCTGTATTTAATTCATAAAATAGCTATTTGTTGTTTTGAGATCGGGATTTATAAAAATTATGTTGTTGTAATTATCGCCCGGAAGAGATAGACCATCTTTGATGTTGAAAAAACAAAATAAATCTGTCTAAACTTATGTTCGAGTCAACCAATGGATGAAATCCACATCCCCATTTTGTTTTCGGCACAAGCTTAATTTAAAGTTGTATCATGTGCTTATATCTTCGTGTTTTAAATTGACAGTTCATTACTCAGATAGTATGTCCCACAGTGTCCACATGAAAAATTAACTTTCTACAAATGTGAATTAAATTCACCTCTAAATTCAAACCGAGTTAATCAATGATAAACATTTGGAGAAAATTTCATCCAAGAGAGACATGTTACTTTCTATTTTCCTATAATTTACCCACACAAATATAAAGACTTATGGGCTCCATAGTACAAATTATTATCTATTTTTAGAAAAGAAACTCTCAGAAACGTCCGGAGCGTAGCAAGGGAGAGAACTCTATCTTGTTAACACATTCCACCAAGGCCAAATTCATTTTGATTCGAACAGTGGAGATGAGGTCTGAGCAGAATGAGGTCCCCAGAGGGTGAATTCAGTAATGCTCACCCGCTGGGCTAGCCTTAATAAATACACCCTCTGGGGACCTCATTCTGCAAATATGTTCAGCACCATATTTTAAGGCCAGTTACTCACAGAACTTATGATAACTCCTCGACATGAGACATCGTTCTCTAGCTTTGTAATCTCATCATTGAAGTCTTCGAACATCTGAGAATCAAGTGTGTTTGCAGGTTTTTTATTCAGATATATGACAGCAACACCTAAGGACAAAGAATCTTCCATAGTTGATAAAGTTGTTACTTAAAGATGAATAATCCGAATTAATGCTGCCAAATGACTATTTGTTTGGCTTCGGGGGTGAAAAATATTTGATTCGAGTTGAGGAACCCACCCATCAAAGCTCAGAGTGATCAGATATCGATTTTTGAAATTTTTTATTTCTCGAAATGTTTAATTACTTTAAATACGAGTCGTCAAACCGATTGTCTCAGACAAAATTGCGGATGAAATGGATAACTCTAAAAACCAATTGTGATATGGCCAAATTTCGTGATACGAAAGTGATAATACGGCCATATTTCATCGAACAACATGTTGATCAATAACACGTTTTGGGAAATTTTATACCATAGTTGACAGCGGTTAGCATTATTTTGTTGTAATTAATCGATTCTGATAACAAAAGTGTATCTTGAAGAAATTGTGTTGTTGTTGTAATTTGATGAGATGGGGACAGTCTGATCGGATTGAGTACCTTTAAAGTGGCATATAATTTCCGGGCCTCAAATTCAACATACTAATTGCTTGCTCTTTTGATATTTTTGGAATCAGATTAGGCAGCAACAATACAAGAAATACTCATTTACATATCACATATTATACCTCGGAAATACTTGCCATATTGAAGTCATAACAATTATTATTATCCATCACTTTATTAACACTATTTCTGGTAGGGCAAAATCCGTCACATGATAAATCGGGGAAAAGTCATACTGGACTCCGAAAGTGTCAAGAATGTACCTCCTGACATCACAGGAGTCCCGAAAGTCATATTGGACTTAAATTGAATCCAATAGTATGGTAAACATAATGTCGACGTCCGGATTGACCACTCGTCGTGTGTCCGTCCGTTCGTCTGTCTGTCTGTCTGTCTGTCCGTGGACACTTTACGCATGGTGCGATAACTCAAAAATATTCTATCCGATCGGAAACCAAATTTTGTATATGAGTTTCAAATATGGGTTTGATCCGAATTTTTTTTACGGAGTTATGGCCCTTTTTCGACCTCGAATTCACGCATGCTGTCATAACTCAAACAATTTTTATCTGATCGGAACCAAATTTGGTATGCGTGTTTCAGAGCCCAAAATACAGATCGAGTTCGAATATGGGTTTGATCCGATTTATTTTAAAGGAGTTATGACCCTTTTTTCAAAAATAAAAATTAAAAAAACAAAAATCCGATGCTAAAACCGAAGTATATTTTGTCCGATTGTGTTCATATTTGATATGTAGGTTTATGATGACATGCCCCTCATATGTATAGTTTTTGGTATTGATTGGTTGATCGGTTTAGAAAATAAGAAGAAAAAGAAATAATTCTATGTCTAGATCATTTTCACTTTTTCATGTTCCATAGTTATGTTTACATAACTCCATCATATCACCTCCAAGTGGGTTGTAGGAGAGGGGTTCCGCCCCTTTCAAATCTTCCCTGGGCTTATTCCCAAAACCCCTAATAAATAACAATTTCGGGACAACCCGCCCTCATTTATCGGGACAACCCGCCCCCAAAACAGCATAGGGGCGGGTTGTCTCGGGGGCGGGTAGTCCCGTTCCCGAATCCAATATGACTTTTATAAAAGTTAAACGGACCCACATGATGTCACAAAGTAATTCTAATCAAAGTGACATCGGTCTATTCAGTAGATGGTTGAGTCAGGTTGACCGGAACTGTGGGATAAACATATAGATGGATAATAAATAGACAGAACACAACGCGCATCTTAATCGAGACTCTTTTATCGAATGAGTTGCGGATGGCGCAAGGACATATTTCGCGAGAGCGTAGCTCGAGCGAAATATAACTTTGCGCCGTCCGCAACGAGTTCGATAAAAGATTCAAGATTATGATGCAAGTTGTGTTCTGTATTTATTCTACACCGTTCAGTCAGATAAAATCAATCCATGAATGTCACATTCATTGTTACTATAGCTACCTTTATTGTGATTTAAGTCTGACACTGACCAGTAATTATGGGGGGATCACCGGAAGCGGTTGATCGACATAATGTACGTCATCATTCTTGGCGACAACGTCAACGAGAATAGTTCCGGCTTGTATTCCACTAGAGGTATACACTAATATGTATTCAATGGCTGGCATTCCATTGAATACATGTGACTTACGTCAATGTGTGTGGAATAAAATGTCATTATACAATGTTGCGTACAGTATGTGTTTTCTTGCACTCATCCTGGTTGTGGTGAAAAGTCATATTGGACACACAACCCGGACTTATACAAGAAAAATACATACAGTACACAACATTGTATAACTTGATAACTTTGTATTACAACACTGTTCTCAGAGAAAATATAGTCCACATTTCTGAAACATGTAACAGTACTAGTAATCTTACTAGTATGTGTAGAAAGCTGAAAACAGCTGATAATACTTCAGTGGGTCTACTCACCATAAGTCTGTTTATACTAGTATTTCATTTTTTTATTGACCTTTTTCTTAAATAATATTGCAAGCCATAAATGGGAGGTACACATAATAGTGAGACCAGTAGCACTTGTCATCCAACCCCATTGTCTGCAAAAAGTGTTTGTGTTATATACCATGTTTCACAAAATTAGACAAATAAATATGTTTAAACCAAAGCCAAAAATGTTTTTACAAAACAAGTGGGTTGTGCAAAGAGAGTTCAAAATTATCAAACTATAGCACTGCTTTACATAGTGAAATGAGGAATTTCATCATCTGTGCAATTATTGTGGATGCAACAGCAAAGTTACTGTAACATCCTTAAAGTTTATGGACATTATTGAGTTGACAACTTCAGGCCGTTATTGGTATTCAACAGGCCAGTAAAATTATATGAACTCTTTCATGACGGGAGCTGCGCTGGTGCAGCATTAAAGATCATGTGCCAGTGCATTCTCTTATATTTGCGAGTCTTCCATAGGAAGCTTCGGATATGTAATAGAATGCACTGGCTTACAAGGTCAAGGTAAATATTGTTAGGCCAATGTATTCTCTTATATATGCGAGTCTTCCTAAGGTAGACTCACATATATAAGAGAATGAATTGGCACAGGTTTTCGCAAAAATTTTGGAAACTCCAGTCATGTAAGGGTTACTACTCTACATGGTGTCCTGTAAAGTGATAATAATTCACATATCATAAACTGACTAATGGTCTTCACAAACGGCACATGTGAAAAGTTGTGAAGATCTATAAAACAACTATCAACATGTATGATAAAATATTTACACTCACACATGCATTCGCATTGTGGAACATGAATGCAGGATGTTGGTTGGTCGAAATTACGTCACATGACATCGCGTGCTGACAACTTGCATCCATTTTTGTGTAGACGCAACTTGCACCGAGCCACGATAATAACGTTGGAAATGGGTGCTTAAAACTCTTATAATTTGCCAGTTGACTCGGTTGAGTGTAAATATAAGTAATGGATGTTGATTTCGTTGTGTTCCATAGAGTATGGATGCATGTTGGTCTGACAATTTTATGTATGGAACGCAAGCAAATCAACATCCATTTCTTAAATAGATCAACTTTGTTGTTATTATTATTAATAATTATCCTAAAGGAGATTTCACATATAAAAACTATTGTTATATAAACATTACTGTTGCAGCTACATTATCAATATTTATTTATTGGGGTTTAACATCATTTTCAGCCGACAGGGCTATATCATGCCAGTTTTATTGGTGTAGGGAAAGATCATGCACTAAAGCAAATCTAGCAGTGATTTCATTGACTGGAAGAATGACCTATTGTGCTCGGTGAAACCAATGACCATCGGCGAGTAACTGGCAACTCCCCCAGATAATGATATGGGATACACAGTCAGCGATGACTCCACAGGGAATTGAACTCATATCACCAGCGCTAGAGATCGAGTCGGTCTGGAGCAGAGCCCCTTTATACCAACTGAGCCACCAAGGCCCCCCCCCCCCCCGATTACAATACATTACCAATAAAATACCAAAGTCCAATAAAAAAAATGTAAAGGGGTAAACATTGGAAAATGCCTATACCTGTAAAAGTATTGAAACCTTTGAATAAATATAAGAATTGAAAAACAGACTTAGATTGAAATATTTGAATTAGGCTTATCAGCGATGTTTGTTGACAACAACGGTAATGTTCACATAACAATGATCTCAACATGAGACATATCGTTATTGGAGAATAATATATAGCTAATATGAGAATAAAGTCTACCCATTTCCCGATGTTCTTCTGGTGATGATCAATGTACAGATTTTTTACGATTTCTCACATCTACCCAATGTGAATTCCTTACATCCCTTTAAAACTTTCTACACTAAACACTCACTGATGAGTAGTTATCCCTTAGGAAATGTTCAGATAATATGTTCAACAATATTTGTTGAACAAATTATCTGAACATTTCCATCCAATAAATATGACTCCTACTGCATTTGTATTACATGTATCTGTTGTCTGCTCATATTTCCTGAGCACACCTCAAGATGAATAATAGACCATTCCAATATATACTTTTATAACAGACAGAAGAATCCATTTAGTATAGAAAGTGTTAATGAAAGTCTCAATGACACTGTAGCTCAACATGAGAAGGAGTTTATTTTTGCTGGCAGCCATGTTTTATAAAAAAATTCGGAAATAATTGATAGCTCCAATTTAGAGGACACCCCGAAGATCCATATGATGTTTGGTGACAATTGGATCAGGGATGTGGCCTGTAGTTTATACCGAAGTATTTAGTCAGACAAAGAGTAAATTCAAGATGACTGCCGGAGGCCATGTTTTTTATAAAAAAAATAAAAAATAAAAAATTTGATGGCTCCTATCTAGAGGTTAACCTAAACATGCCTGCAAATTTACAAAACAATTCTCCAATAAATGCGGCCGCGAGCAGAGCCGATGGATTGAATTTTAAAATCAAAGATGGCTGCTGGCAGCCATGTTTTTTAACAAATTTCGGAAAATATCGATGGCTCCCATCCAGAGGTCACCTTGAAGATCCATATGAAGTTTGGTGATGATCGGATAAGGGATGTGGCCTGTAGTGTTTGCCGAAGGATTTAGTTATGCAAAAAGCTAAATCCAAGATGGCTGCTGGCGGCTATGTTTTTTTATCGAATTTTGGAAATTATCAATGGCTTCCATCTAGAGGTCACCCCAAAGACCCATATGAAGATTGGTGATGATCGGATGCGGGATGTGGTCTGTAGGGTGAGCCAAAGGATTTAGTCATGCAAAGAGGAAAATCCAAGATGGCTGCTGGCGGCCATGTTTTTCATTGAAAATTGTTAAAATTTGATGGCTCTCATCTAGAGGTGATACTAAACACGCCTGCACATTTTCATAACAATTCTCCAATAAATGTGGGCTGCGAGCTGAGTCGATAGATTCAAATTTGAAATCCAAGATGGCTGCTGGCAGCCATGTTTTTTAACAAATTTCAGAAAAAACTGATGGCTCCCATCTAGAGGTCAACCTGAAGATCCATATGAAGTTTGGTGATGGTCGGATAAGGGATGTTGCCTGTAGGGTGTGCCGAAGGATTTAGTTATGCAAAGAGTAAAATCCAAGATGGCTGCTGGTGGCCATCTTTTTTATTAAAATTGTTCAAATTCAATGGCTCCCATTTAGAGGTGATACTAAACATGCCTGCACATTTTCAAAACAATTCTCCAATAAATGTGGGTTGCGAGCTGAAGCGATGGATTCAAATTTGAAATCCAAGATGGCCATGTTTTTATCAATTTTCGGGAAAAAATTGATGGCTCCCATCTAGAGGTCACCCCGAAGATCCATATGAAGATTGGTGATGATCGGATAAGGGATGTGGCCTGTAGGGTGTGCCGAAGGATTTCGTTGTGCAAAGAGTAAAATCAAAGATGGCTGCTGTTTTTTATCAAATTTTGGAAATAGTCGATGGCTCCCATCTAGAGGTCACCCCGAAGACCCATACGAAGTTTGGTGATGACCAAATGAGGGATGTGGTCTGTAGTGTGAGCCAAAGGATTTAGTCATGCAAAGAGTAAAATCCAAGATGGCTGCCGGCAGCCATATTTTTCATCGATAATCACAAAAATTAGATAACTCCCATCAGGAGGTGATCCTAAACAAGCCTGTAAATTTCGAAAACATTTCTCCTATAAATGCAGACTGCAGGGTGTGATAATGGATTCAAATTTGAAATTCATAATTGCTGCCGGTGGCCATGTTTTTAACGAATTTCGGACAAAATTGATGGCTCCCATCTTGAGGTCACCCCAAAGATCCATATGAAATTTGGTGATGATCGGATGAGGGATTCGGCCTGTAGGGTGAGCCAAAGGGAATTATTGACAGACGGATGGACGGATGACGGACGCCAACCCACAGCAATAGCTCAAATTTTACAGAGTAAAGTTTAGCTAAAAATGGATTATCTCTTCCTAAACACGTTTTATATAGAATCTGATAAGAGCTCTCCCGCTTTCTATGTTCCGCGAGCTGTAAATGTCCAAATTTGATTCTATATATACCAGATCATTCAAAATAAAATTAGTGTCAATTGATATAAGCAGGGGCCCTCGATTCACATTTACTATTTTTTACCTAGGAAACTATATAATACTTGTAATAGGAAGAGATAGACCATCTTTGAGTAATATTATGTACCTGTGTTATTGTCAAATTCTGTTATGATATTTCTCCGAACCCCTTTCTTCAACTCAGTTGATATTAGTCGATGGAACGTCAACGAACCTAATAATCTTGGCACAAGCTTCATATTGTACAAGCAGGCTACTCAGTTTCTGAAATGATTATTTTCCAATGAATTTTATCCCTTTCTACTAGATACTCATTGACGAATAATTTCCTTAGGAATTGTTCAGATAATAAGTTCAACAAACCACCAATTAATAGGAAATTCTTCCACATTTGTTTTATCGTATTATTGTATAAATTGTTTTCAGTCTGTATTATTCTTAAATTTTCTGAACATCCCTTCAGATGAATAAATAGACCATTCCAATGTATACTTTTGTAACTGAATGGGAAATTTCATTTAGTAAAGAAATAGTTAAAGGTACTCAACCCGATAAAACTCCTCTCAATTACTATTTCAATGGCTTCGGGGGTCAAAAATATTTGATTCGAGTCGAGGAAGTCACCCATCAAAGCTCAGATTTGTTAGATATCGATTTTAGAAATCTATTATTTTTCATTATCGGGAATTCTTTCTGGCCCAGAAGATAGTAAAAAATTCGTTATTATTACCCACTTGATTATAGAGTTATCTATCCTTGTCTTTTGAATAGAATTTTGGCGTAATATCTCGAGCAGGTTACCAAATTGACGGCAGTTATAAGTACTCATCTCGAGAACATAAGAATTTTCAAAAATCAATATCTAATAACTCTGAGCTTTGTTTGATGGGTTCCTCGACTCGAATCAAATATTTTTTACCCCCAAAGCCAAAGAAATAGTAATATAGGACCCTCTGATCGGATTGTTGTTGTTGGAATCTGTTGAGATGGGGACCCTCTTTACGGGTTGAGTACCTTTAAAGTTACAAATTGTGTGTCAGCCATTTCAAATTTTGATGACCTCATTTCTACATATCAGTGGAAAGGGCAGCAATAAAAATCAGGCATTAACCCTTTAGTGTGGTCGTGGGAGAGTTGAACCAGGAAGAAATTGGATACAAGCTGATTTTGGTGTCATTCGATGGGGAAAAACACCAGGAACAACATATCTAAAATCTGCAAAAATCAGCGCATGGGAAAATTTAGGATCCAAGATGGCATCCATAATGTCTGTTGTTATCGGAAAATACTGAATTCTGTGGCAGGTGCTCCAATTAATACCAAATTCGTAATAAATTGAAATATACACAAACAATGCTTAGTCGTAAACCATATCTGTAGAATGTTTTTCCAAAAATGGACAAAATCGAATGAAATTTACATTTTGTGCAAAATTGAATAGCTAGTCCTATACGAGTGAACAAATGCTTGAATTATACGAGGAAGAATGACTGCAGAGTATAAGAGAAAGTTTTGGTTAGAGATGTACGAATTCTCTCTAATGTATCTCACGAGAGAGCAAGCGAAATCAGGGTCTCATCGAACAGTTATATCTGGACTTTTGGGCGCCCAGAAACAGAAAAATGACAGTTTTATCTGTACTGCTAATCTTGAATCGTGTGATATATGTGTAATTAAATAGCTAAATGGGATTTAGTAGGGATGTAAGGGATGTATTGACTATGTGGCCTTTCTCTAGAAGCAGAAAAATGTGTCCTCAGATCAATCTCACGAATGTGACCGATCACCATTTATTTTGATATCTACGGCATAAAATCTTTAAAAATTAACTGCTATCAAACGGTATGAATTATGTTCATATTGTACTGGGTCATATTATCCGTGTCTCAAAATAGTAGTTATAGTTGTTTCAGATCAAGTGACAAAACACAAATATTACTCTTTTATCATAAGAATGCATGTTGGTATACCATGAACTAAATTTATTAAAACACAAAGGAGTACCATAGACTCTCTTCAATAAATTCCAAACTTGACCAAAATTGCCTACATACTCTGTGACAGAGACTGTGTTTATACCTGGAAATTATATTTGGTCAAGGCCACATCTACGCGAAACTTACTACTTTTTCTTCAACCGCATCTACCCCTTCTCCCTAATGTTACACATGTCTGCTGCACACAGGACCACAACTAACTATATTGCGAGAATGTTCAACATTGAAATAACATCTTAAACGATGATCATCTGATATTTAGCACGATTACGTGGGTGGTAATAGTAAGATATTTTCAAACAAAAATATACTGAAAACTAATAGTGTGCATTGCGTGGTAGCTTATTCCAGTTGTAAAGTGGCGAGTGAAGTAATTTGAACAAAATTGTCTGTTAAGAAACCGGTTTGGTAGCAGCATGAAAATTACTCTTACATACAATATATCGTCCCTTTGATCTGATGAGATGCGGTGCTAATATATTGAAGATATGAGTATTTCTTTACAGTATAATAAGCATTGCAACATACGTGTATGGTTTATTATCACCGGGAGTGTTGACAATTCCAGAAATATAACTAGTATTTATACCGCTAGAGTATGCACTTAAATTTCGGCTTTACATTCAATAATTAATCATCATGCCAAATGAAACTACCATGCACTATGATGCGAAACATCAGTTCAAGTGTTGGATGCTCAAAATTATTTCTTTTTGGCCCGACAGTTGGATGTTGGATAAGCACAACACCCAAATGTTAAAGATGTAAATCAATGGGGGTTTGACTTGCGGCGCAGTGGCCGATAGATCCTTCAGATTGATGTTTTAATGACGTGTGTACCTATAAAGATATTTAATAACCGACTTGTATATTACCATTATGTATTTCACACTTATGTGGTTATCCAATATGTTGCTTTCTTCGTGGTATATGGCATGGAGTTGCGGCCATTTTGACAGCCATTTCATGGCCACGATTGTTTTATGTTCTATCCGTGTCACTCTCCTTGCTCCCGTACTCTAATTTAACACAAACTGGTATAACGGCATAATTCCGATGCCACTATATATCGTATAATGACTTATTTTGAGAACTGATGTAGTATAGACAACCATGTTGGATGCCATCTTGGATAACAAAGTTTTCCCAAAGCGGATTTTGGATATGTTGTTCCTGAGGCTTTTCCGCGCCGAATGCCACCAGCTTGTATCCAATTTCTTCCGGGTTGATCCCCAAATTCTGCTTCAACGACCATGCTTGGAGCCTCCTGAACTTTTGCGAAAACCCTGTGCCAATGAATTCTCTTATAAATGCGAGTCTCTCATAGGGAGCCTAGCATGTATAAGGGAATACATTGACCTAACAATATTTACCTTGAACTTGTTAGCTAGTGCATTCTCTTATATATGAGAGGCCCCCTATGGGAGACACATATATAAGAGAACACCAAAGTTGAATCAAAACTTGAATGCAACATTGGAAGTTCAAAGCATTGAAAAATATTCTGAAAATCATATTTAGACTGAAATATTTTAACTTACTGCGCAATTTGTGAAGTTTATTGGCAAATCACTTTAACAATTTTGTTTACATAACAGTGTTTTCAACAAATCTTTTAATAATTAATATAAGAACCAGGTTTATCTATTTCTTGGTGGTTATGTTGTTATGTTTTTACAGGCTTTTATAACTTTTACACATTTAGCAACTGCGAGTGCCTTTAGTCCCTTTAAGTAAACATGATAGAAGTTACGTGTAGCTACATTTAACCTCTCTATAATCACACACAATTTCTCACTAATTAAACTCATCCTACTTATAAAGTACTAGCTGAAACAGGTTCCTTTGGGAGCCTCTATTCAGCGTCGGAGAGGCCTGATGCACACATGGCCCCTTTGTGCATTAGGGGCATTTATTCATCTGCAACCCCTTTGTGCGCGAATAATTTAAACATTTTGATATTTAAAAAAATATTGAATTAAAATTTATTTGTTTAGATTGAACTCCTTCCTCAATTTAACAAAACAGACTTATTTAAAAAAAATTAGAATTTGTTTTTAAATCAAAATTAAAAAAATTTAACGCCGTTATAACATCGGTTGAAATGTTCAGATTATAAGTTCAACAAAAGACCATAGGTAGTTATAATCCAAACATTTCCCTCCAATGAATATACATTGTGATATTCTTTTGCACTTGAATCTTATCCCCCGTCTGAAGATCTGCTTTTATAATCTGAACATCCCTCCAAATGAATAATAGACCATTCCAATGTAGACTTTTATAACTATTTGTGAGAATCCATTCAGTATAGAAAGGGTTAAAAATAGAACAATACAGAAAGAAGATATATACAATATAGTTCCATATCATTTGTGGGTGGTTAGTCTTCATTGAGCACACTTGTATAAAACTACAATTCCTACCATGAAAATTTTAAGCCAACTTATAAGCCTTGTATAATGAGCACAGGATTTTCACTGACATCCCAGCGAATACACAAATCTTATTTACATTGTGGTAGGGGTATAGGTTGTTCTCTCATAGTTCGAAGGTAGCCGGCAGACATCTATATATCTGTTTGTTTTATTTTATCAACAAACATGGGCCAATATTTGGGCCTATTCAAATACTGATGGGTTGGCTGCATTGTTATAAAAAATATCATTTGTGCAATAACTGTAGCAGCGTAAGTGTTTCAAATCTTTAACTTTTCTTTACTAAATACTCATTGATGAGTAGTTCGGACTAGTTCCCTTAGGAAATGTTCAGATAATAAGTTCAACAAATGACCTATCAGAAAATTTCCCACCAATGAATATGAATCATTCTGCTCTTGTTTTATCTATTTTTCTGTTGGTTGTCTGCCTTTAAATCCATGAGCACCGATCTAAATCAATAATAGACTCGTGCCATAATTAGAGATGGTCTATCTCTTCCCACTAAGTTTTATATAGTTTATATATAGCTTCACTGGCATGAAATAATAAATATGAATCGAGGACACCTGCCGGGAAAAGTTTCTAAAGGTTCGGAGAGTATGAAATGCATATCAAGAAGTAAAACTCTATCTTTTTAACACCCCCCACCCCCCCACAAAAAAATTGCATTTCAACTAGATTACACCATGATCTTAAGATCGAAATAAATAACTTTATTGTTGCTTCAAAGACAAATAAATACCAAATCTTCAGTTGTAACACTATTTTATTAAAGGTACTCAATCCGATTTGATGGTCCCCATATCATCAGATTCCAACAACAACATTTTTCGAAATGCCACTTCAGTTATCAGAATCGATTAATTGCCCAAAAATAAGCTAACCACAGTCAACTATAGTATAAAATTGCCCTAAACCTGTTAATTATCAACATTTTGTTCAACGAAATTTTGCCAGTTTGTCAAATATCTGACACATAAAATCCACTTGATTTTAGAGTTATCCATCTTCATCCACAATTTGGTCTGAGACCGTATTCTTGTCGATATTTTACTGGGCCACTAAAAAATTATCGGTGGTGAAACATAATGGATTTCAAAAATCAATATCTGATCACTCTGAGCTTTGATGGGTGGGTTCCTTGACTGGAATCAATTATTTCTTTCCAGAACACGAATGAGATGTTTCAGGTATTCAAACAAAAATCTGTAGGTATTCTTTTTATTGTATGCGTCTTAATAATTCTCAAAGTTGCTAAATTATGTGGAATTTTCACTTTTAATTGAACAATACTTGGAAAGTATGTACTGGGTGTACTGATTCATGCCCGCAAGCTACAGTGAAATCACAAAAGTTACAGTGAAATAACGAAATTGTATTTCATTGTGGCTTCTGGAGATACATATGACGATCTACATGCCGGTAATTTTGCGCTATTTTATAGGCAAGCATATAAATAAATATATGTTATAAGCATGGCATCCATTTAATAAGCGAAATAAAATATTGCGTGTGGCGTTTATTTCGCTTATAAAATGGATACCATGCTTATAACATACTAGCCGATGAACCCGACGTTGTCCGGGCTATTCAAAAACCAAATTTCAAGTCGATAGCTATTCAAAAACCAAATTTCAAGTCGATAGCTCCACCCGTTTCCGAGATCTGGTCTGCGCATGCGCGAAGCTGGCGTCGCACGGGCTCGGCAACCCGATAAAATTTGTATCCGGGGCAAGATACATTCACATACCAAATTTCAAGTCGATAGCTCCACCCGTTTCCGAGATCTCGTCTGCGCATGCGCGAAGCTGGCGTCGCACGGGCTCGGCGACCCAATAAAATTCGTATCCGGAGCAAGATACATTCACATAGCAAATTTCAAGTCGATAGCTCCACCCGTTTCCGAGATCTCGTCTGCGCATGCGCTGCACGGGCGTCGCACGGGGTCGCCAATACGACAACGACCGTGTCCGTGGGATTTTACCCCTATATAGGAAGTTTGGTCTCGATCGGTGGAGAATCGTAGATTTGTATAAATGACAAACAGACAAACAGATAGATTGTATCAAAATATATCAGAGAGATATGTAAATTAGATAGATTGTATCAAAATATATAGGAGAGATATGTAAATTATCTACACACCATTACTGGTGTTTGTCAAAGTTTAGTGGGGTATATCAATACTCATTCACGATCATATCATTGAGGTCCGGAGGATGTGGGTTATCTCTCGAATACAGATTGTATCAAAATATATCGGAGAGATTTATAACAGTATAATAATAATCAGTAATGAGTTTTGGTTAACATTTAATTACTGTTGCGGTGACAAAACCAGTGCATGCTTTTGAGATTGCAACCAGTGGACAGCACCCAGGATTGCACCGAGGGAGTATTAAGTCAAATGTTGAATACATTCATTGTCCAGATTCTACTACCAAACTTGCGAGATTCCACTTACACAAAGCTACAACAACGTATATAAAGGACGATCCGGTTTCTGATCCAACTGAAGTTTTCCGTTAATATTGGATTAGTAAATAATATCAATTCTTCCAAGGACCATTTTCTTTTATGCATTATTCCTGCTTATTGGATTTATTTATTCCTGCCTGCATTCAAAGTCAAATTTATAATATGACAAGCAGCTCTCGACCAACATCAGTTATCTAATGAGGTCTGGTTACCAACATTTATTTACTGTAAATATACTGTATGTCGTGACTGCATTGGCGTATTGTGGGGGAGCAAATACAAAGTCTGCAACGGTTAAGGAGAGTAGCTGCAGGATATCACAGAAAGAGCAAATGCCCAACAGTTACTTTGGACTAGAACCCTTCCCATTCAGGGAGGATCATGATTGTCTGAATACCCCCACCCCAATTTGGATTATTATTCCAATGTAACTCAGAATATTCAGAAACAAAATCTATGTATTTAATTCTCTGTTTTTTGTAAGATATTTGTGGTCTATCCATACAGTGTCAAAAGATTGGCAATTTTTTAATTTTTGCTTGCAAAAGATTGACATTCTAACAAATTCTAGCTAAACTCTGCATTACAAACTGATTTAGATTATCAACGTTTAAATCTTTGGAATGATGTATCGACCCCCTGCGTTCCATGTCCTACATCTCATTATTTGCTTGTTGTTAGAAAACAGGATATCACAGCCGATATTAGTAACACTCACATGTGGATCAAACTTTTGGTTGAATGATCGGGAGCACATAATTGGTCAATCAAAGAGTGTGGAGCAAATACAATGCCTTGTACTTTTGTATGACATACCATTTTACAGAGCAGGCGATGACTTAAATGTTCTTTACAGTAAATAAAGATCAGTCACTGGACCTCAATGGATAACGTACATTTGGTCGAGGGCTGATAACGTGTTATAATAAATATTAATACCAGCCTCCTCACAAAAATAATTTGACATAAAAACAAATACATGTATATGCGTCCCTCATCATTTTGAAATAGAAGTTCTCTGAGTAACAAAATATTTTTTTATCTGGCCTTATAGAAGAGAATCAGGCTTCTCAAAGTACTGATGGTTCCAGACCTATCGGTACAGAGACGGTTCCCGTGGTTGTACCGCAGTACCAGTACTAGTTCATGTACTGATAGCCTAAACTGATGATATCACAGGAGCCTCGCATATGTAAGAGAATACATTGGCTTAACAATATTTACATTGACCTTGTAAGCCAGTGCATTCTCTTTAATATGCAAGGCTCCCTAGGGGAGACTCGTAAATATAAGAGAATGCACTGGCAAAGGGTCTTTAATTAAAATTTGGTTTTGTTAAAGCAAGCTCAATGCTGTAACTAACATTTAAATTAAGTTATCCATTGCTTATACACACGTATATCTTTTACTAATTTGAGTACCGCCTAATACCATGTACCAGCGGTCGTAAAAAACTGCATACCGGCACCATGAAAATTGTCCAAGTACTGACGGTTCTGGGACCGGTTGAGAAGCCTGAATATAATCCACTGGATGGAGAAAAAAAAAGAAATATAATATGTTATCATTTTAACTTAATTTATTCTGAAAATATTCTTGCATATATTTGTTCATAAATGGAGCAATCAAATTTAAGATTAACAATAAATACCTAAAATCTGAATCCAAATAACACTTTTCATCAGTTTATGTTAATGAACAATCATTATAATTGCCTCCTATATTCTTTGTAGGAAAGTCAACTGAAGACTTCACAACCAAATTTCGCAACAATTTTATTGATGCTGTTGACCCTGCTAATACATTCAGCAGACATGTATCACTAGTGAAACATGCAATAGTTTGTAATGTGTGCAACAACAATGAGTTTGCGACATTCATGAGCGCTCAACTAATGTCATCTACTTATAGTATCTGTACATTCTTACAAATGAAGAATGAAACATTCCAATGTAGACTGAATTGGAGAATCAAAGGGTTAAAGATAGCTGCATTAACCTTTTCACTGAAGAATGACCGTTGTGTGCCGGGCCGTTGATGTTCTTGCCATTTTCCAGTGGAAAAATGTAACATGAATATCCAAAAACTCATGAAACTGACTCCAAAAAAAGGCTATTATCTTCACAATGTTAGAACAGCATACATTATTTGGAACTTTGAGACACACAACGATTTCTGAGTTCCAACTAAATAATGAGAGACCACTTGTGTGCTATAATAGGTCCGTACTCAGTATGGACGTATAGCACACGGCATGACATTTTAAGTTCATACTCAGTACGGACGTAGAGCAGTCAAGAGGTTAATCCTTTTACTACTGAATGGGTTCATTCTTCTATTTATTGGTATGTAGGTATGTTCAGACACTATAAGCAGATGGAAGAGATACAGTGTAAGTATTCATTTGCAGGGATATTCAGCTATGTTCAAGAAATAGATTTTAACCCTTACATGACTGGAGCTTCCTGAAATTTTGCGAAAACCCTGTGCCAATGTATTCTCCTATAAATGCAAGTCTCCCATATTGAGCCTCGCATATATAAGAGAATACACTGGCCTAACAATATTTACCTTGACCTTGTAAGCCAGTGCATTCTCTTATATATGTGAGGCACCAGAATGCATTGGCACATGGCTTTTCCAAAAATATAGCCCACCAAAAATAAAAATTATAAATCATCCTGCCGATCAGCTTAACCCTTCCATGACTGGAGCTTCCTGAAATTTTTCTTAAAACCTGTGCCAATGCATTCTCTTATATATGTGAGTCTCCCATAGGGAGCCTCGCATATATAAGAGAACACTGACCTTGTTAGCCAGTGCATTCTCTTATATCTTTGAGTCTCCCTATGTAAGATAATGCACTGGCACATGATCTTTAATGCTGTACCAGTGCAGCACCCATCATGAAAAGGTTAAAGGTTGTTTGTTGCGCTTATTAACTGAACATCCCCACAAATGAATCAATAGGAATAACGTATCTACTCATCAGTGAGTATGTACTGCAGAAATGCACTGGAACATACACTGTTGTTTCTGACTTCACCATGAAATCGTGGCATGTTTTCAAGCTTATTCACTTTTTCTTCAGCGCCTCTAAATATAGTCCCAAGCTCTTCTGGACTGGTTCACTTGACACAAAGTTCACAAAATACTTAATGTCATCTTCTTTTTTGTTCTTCAACTTGTCTATTATGTCCTTCCTCATTGAAAGCTTGGAAAAATATCTGGCTTGAGCTGAAAAATAAAGTAGAACTTACAAAATAAACATTATCCCATCATTTATGGAGCACTAAGGTCAGGTTACTACGTTTTCCGATTTTCATAAGCTAAATTTGAACTTGACCTGTATTGTCATGTGATTAATCCACATACTAAATTTAAAAGCTATCAGATAATCATAACTTGAGTTAAAATCGGGAAAACAAATACACAACAAACTCTAATTTGAAAAGGGGCATAACTCCGCCAGAAATGGTCAGGTCGGACCCAAACTCAAACTCCATAATGGGACTTTCTCATATGAAGGCCACATACCAAGTTTCATAAAATTCTGTTGAATACGATTCAAGATATTATCCAGACAACATACGATTTTGATGGACATGCAAGGCAGATGAACGGACACCACTCATTTCTATAATCCCCTGAAATTTGTTTGGTGATTAGGTGCTATTAAAGCTTTCTTTCTTAATCAAAATGACAATTGTTATGGTTTAACTTTTACATAATGGCAAACAATAAGCAAATAAGTGTATATTTATGTTGGTACATGTATGTTTAAACATTATTTAATTTTTAGGAATGCCTTTTATTCTCTTGCTTTGCATTTTTTTTAATTAAATTTTTTCTACTGTTATTTAGTTTCGGTTTACTCAACAATCCTATAGTTTGGTTTTTCAATTTGAATAAAGTTTCTGAAAAATGGACAAAACAAATCAGAAATGACTTAAACATTAGCCAAAATAATTTTTCCGGCCAGCACGAACCCTAACCAGTCGTACCTGGAATCTGCATCCACTTGGAGATCTCTTGTCTGCAGTCAGAGAGGATGGATTCTTGGGGAGAGATCTTGTCTATCATTCCTATATCAAGGGCCTCCTCACTGCTATATAGTGTGCCAAGCATTAGTGATATCTCAGTTCTCCTATGTCCAACTGTTGCATTCATAATATCTTTGAACCTGAAAAGATAAGGATATGCTTCAGTAATGCCCTAAATTCGACTCCTTAACCACAGCAGAATTATGGGTAACTTTTCAGGATTTAGTCTGAAATATGGCTTGTTGCCATTCATCGGAAAGCTCTCACTGAGAGCTTTCAAATGAATGGCAACAAGCCATATTTCAGACTAAATCCTGAAAAGTTACCCATAATTCTGCTGTGGTTAAGCCATATTTCAGACTAAATCCTGAAAAGTTACCCATAATTCTGCTGTGGTTAAGGAGTCGATTATTTAGGACAAACTGTATGCTAGATCCAAGTACAGCACTTATATTGTCACATAAGGCCACAAAAATAAATACCTAGACATCAGATTTTGTTGGTAAATTGGGATGGTGTGGAGTATTTTAGTTTTTAATATTTATTTTCTGTGCATCATTCAGTGACAAAGTAAATTCCCTCCTTATATACATGCATACTTTATTCTAACAAGGGCAACACCAAACATGGGCCAATGCCCTCGACTGTATGCTCAATATTGGCTATATTTTGAGAGAAAATGAAGTAAAAGTGGGGCTTTTCTCTCAGTTTAAAGACATATTATGGAACTGTTCGAGTGCGATAAACTTATAAGTTAGTTCTCAGGCTCTATGCCAACCTGGGGAACATAGCATTCATTCTACTAACATCACTGAAAATTTCAAAGAAATCAACCATACCATTCCATAGAAAACATCGTCTGAACTATACACTCAATTGTAAATATTTGCATCTCAATTCGGATTGCAACAAATCGGTGATAAAATAACGCAAATGATTTTGCCATCTAGCGTCATTGATTTAATTAATATATAAGAATGACAGTGTGTGTTGTCAATTTGGATCAATATTAGTAAAAATAACTACTTTGAGCAAGACTATTCTCCATTTCTATTTGACCACCTTACCGGAGTGTTTCACATTAATTTAACCCCGGGGGGAGATGTCCAGGTCAGGATATTTCCCCCCCCCACCCAGCACCTACATGACAAAAAAATAATCTTATGGTTTTATCACTTGTTTTGCTTTATATAGTCATGAAACAGTGAGAAATTATATCATGACTATATAAAGCAAAACAAGCGATAAAACCATAAGATTATTTTTTTGTCATGTAGGTGCTAGGTGGGGGGAAGATATCCTGACCTGGACATCTTCCCCCCGACCCCAAACCCTGACTCAAAAAACTTGTTCTCAGAAGAAGTTAATTTCTCGCTGTTTCATGACTATATAAAGCAAAACAAGCGATAAAACCATAAGATTATTTTGTTGTCATGTAGGTGCTAGGTGGGGGGAAGATATCCTGACCTGGACATCTTCCCCCCGACCCCAAACCCTGACTCAAAAAACTTGTTCTCAGAAGAAGTTAATTCCTCGCTGTTTCATGACTATATAACGCAAAATGAGCGATAAAACCATAAGATTATTTTTTTTCATGTAGGTGCTGGGTGGGGGGGGGGGGAGGGGGGGAGATATCCTGACCTGGACATTTCCCCCCCCCCCCCAAACCCTGACTCAAAAAACTTTTTCTCAGAAGAAATTAATTTCTCGCTGTTTCATGACTATATAAAGCAAAACAAGCAATAAATCCATAAGATTATTTTTTTTCATGTAGGTGCTGGGTGGGGTGGGGGGGGGGGGGGAGAGATATCCTGACCTGGACATCTCCCCCCCCCACCCTAATTTTGTCACTTTTTTTTTTTTAAATAAAAAAATTATATATATATTTTTTTAATCTCAAAAAACATTTTTCTGGCCATTTCAGAACCAAACTATATCATATGAGTGAAATTATTTTTTAGTCGTACATGGGGGGGGGGGGGGGGGGGGGAAATATCCAGGGTGGGGGGAAGATATCCTGGGGGGAAGATGACGTGTTACACCGGGTCATAATCTGGCAAAGGGCCATAACTGGAAAAAAGTGAGGACAAAACAAACCCCGGGTCGTAACTCTGGCAAATAGCCATAACTCTGGTAGAAAGTGTGGACAAAACCTGCACAATGAGGACGTACGAAGGTCTTCACTATATACCCCGAATCCTCAATTCACAATTTTACATGTCAAACAAGGGCCGTATCTCTTGTAAAAATTAATGGACAAAAACAGTAGTATGTGGGTATCCTTTCCACCATACTGTGCTATCACCATGCCAAAGGACAATGACATCTAATAATTAACACCCAAGTTACAAGCGGAAATATATTTCGGACACAAAATTCAAAAATGATCAATTCAAACAAGGGCTGTAACTTTGGTAAAAATTAATGGACGAAACCCGTAGTATGTGGATATCCTTTCCACAAACATGTGCTATCACCATACCAAAGGACAATGAATCCAATAATAAAGATATCCACACCTATTGTTTGTTATGGATGCATTGACGCGACTAGACTATAATAACAAATGGGCAGATATGTGGCTATGAGTTATGTGGCTAATTTTCAGATTATGGAATCATAACATGTTGGAATTATAGCAGAAGAAGCTGATTGAAACTCAAAAACTTGCATACAGCCACTAGGAGAGTTGAATAGGAGAAACTGACAGATCCGTGATTGGGTGACTAGCCACATAACTGTCCGAACCCCTCCTATTGACAAATCAAGGATGTCTAAATCAATGGACTTTTAGTTTCCCACTTTTGAGGCTAGCCACGTAACAGAAATTACACAAATATCCATTTCACAAAATCATAGCCACATAAGTACCGTAGCGGCCGGTGGATAAATTGCATCGTTGGATAAGTCGCATTGAATTTTGAAGCTTAAAAGGTTGCCTTTTGGCTCTTTCTGTTGTATACGTCGCACCTATTCCAATGACTTGTAAGGGAACATCAAAATGACAGATTGACCTGGATTTAGAGTTATTTAGAGCAGAGGAAGCAGAGGTAGTCATTTGTAAACGCTTATACTAAGTCCAGCAAAGAGCCATAACTCTGGAAAATAAGTGCAGACAAAACCTGCACTTTGTGGAGATCTTTTCCACAAAGGACATAAAAATTGGATTATCGATACTTGAGCTGTGTTATGAAATGTTTGTTACGGACGGATGTATAGCTTGACGGAAGCTTCCTGAAATTACTGAAATTCCATGACTGGAGCTTCCTGAAATGTTGTGAAAACTCTGTGTCAATGCGTTCTCTCATATAAATGCGAGTCTCTCATATAGAGCCTCGCATATATAAGAGAATATAACAATTTATAATAATAATATAATAATTACACTTATTGAGTGCCTATCCTCGTTGAGCTCTAAGCGCTTTACATTGAATACAAAATACATTTAAAACATAGTGTCATTTTGTTTTTGTGATCTTATGTGTGGTATAGTTGGGAAAACTTCTCGCATACAGATAGGTCTTGAGGCCTGTATTGAACCCATCGAGGGATGAATTGGTTTGTACATTGTACGGGAGAGAGTTCCAACTGCTGGAGTACTGCTGGTGCGCTCACTCTGAATGCCCCATCCCCAACAGTCTTCAGATTCCCGGCGAACTGAGTCAGAAGTACTTGGTCACTAGATCGTAACGATCGGTGTGGCTTGTAAGGTATAAGCAGATCATGTAGATACATTGGGAAGTCGGCTGTTTTGCTGATAACAAAGCAGTGGGAGTATGTAATCCGATCGTTTATGGATATATAGTTTTATAGTGAAGATCGGCAAGAACAGGGGTAATGTGTTTGCAAGAGAACACATTGGCCTAACAATATTTACCTTGACCTTGTAAGCCAGTGCATTCTCTATAATATAGGAGGCTCCCTGTGGGAGACTCGCATATATAAGAGAAGAATGCACTGGCACAGGATCTTTAATGCTGCACAAGCACAGCTCCCGTCATGAAAGGTTCTACAATGTGATGTCCACAATATCTGTCTACTACTGGCTATAAAACTTTCTAGACACATTTCAACTTGTATTTGATATTTCCCTTTGTTTTTGTGATAAAAATAAAGTTTACTTTTTTGGTTGTTTAAGCTGTACATATGTACTTGGGTTTTACGTTAAAATTGTACAACTTGTAATAACACTTTTAACAATGAAAAGTTATTTTTCACACCCAACAATGGTTTTTGATAATCATGAGTAAACACTTTAAATCTACCTGCTGATATATTTCGGTTGCAAAAAGTGGGAATAAAAACCTGCCTGCCCAGGTAATTTTGTATGTAAAAAATAATTATAACGAGACAGTCAATGACTGCAAAGACTGATAAGACTGGGACTCTGGAGACAACAACAGTCAGAACTTTTCATAATCACTTTAAAAAAAGTAGATCTAAACAGGATATGTGGCCAAATTACCAACTGTACACTACTGATCCCCCCCCCCCCCCCCCCCAACAAGTCCCCTCCCGACTGGGCTCCAGACTCACAAGTCTTAGGTTGGAATTACACAATTGACATCTCAAACTTTCCCAATTGTTGGAAATTTCCAATCTCACAAGCGCCTTTTTATAAAATAGACCTGATGGTCCTTGTGAAGGAAGCATATTAAGAAGGAAACTGTCCTTCGCTTGGCCCCTATTTTTCCAGGTTACCCCATTAAAAATATCTGTATTGCAGTCAAACAAGAACATTCCATGCTAAATAAGCCAACTAGTTCTTGGCTCTTCCATACATATTTTAAGAATTACTATGTTGTGAAATAGTTATGTCTCTGGCAATGCCCTTATTCGACTTTGTGATGCCATTTTCACAAATCTGTCACCCAAGGTAATTTCATACCAAATATAAGCAAAATAGGCCATTTCATTCTTGCATAGAAGTATCATGAATTACTATGGAGAGAAAGAGTAATGTAGCTGGCCTTGCACCTACTTGACCTGGTGACCCTGATTAAACAAATCTGAATCACACATCACCAAAGGAGCCTCAATATTAAATGTGAACTAAATAGAGCTGGTGGTTCTTTCAAAGAACACTTGCCAAATATGTTCTGGTGAAGTGGTGGGTGTGGAATAGTTAAATGTCCTGTTGAAAGATTTGAACAATACATATAATAGATTGATGTTGTAATTGGGAATTAATGACCTCTAGCAGATCTCCAGGAAATGTTTATAAAAATGTCAGACTTCACTTGCAATTTTTAATATTTTTTGGAGTTATGTCCCTGGCCCTGCCCACATTTGACTCAGTGACCTCATTTGAACAAATCTGAATGTGAGTCACCTAGGCAATATCCACACCAAATATGAACCCATACGGTCTTATGGTTCCAGAGGAGAAGTTTAAAGAATTGTTGATGGACGGACGAGGAGTGATGACTATAGCTCCACCGGAGACTTCGTCTCAGGTGAGCCAAAAACTACTGAAATTATAGAATGACTCCCCCCCTGTCGTGGATTAGCTTAGGTGTGGCCTAGCTTACAAGACTGTGACTCTACTGTGAACACTTATAAGCATATACCAATCAATTGTACTCACCACAGCGCGTTAGCGCAGCCAACTTGATTGTAGTCAGATCTGTACATACGTTAATACAGCATACATCACAACAACAGTCGTTAGATACTCTATCCCTCACATTGGTCCCTCGAACCATCTTGAAAATGAATAAAGAACTGGCTGCTCTGATGCGGAAACGGACAGCATTGCGAGGTCATGCTACGAGATATTCGAACGAAATGGAACAAATCATGGAACAGAAACAGCCAGACTATCGGGAGTTGGAGATCGTCAGCACGCAAGTAGCCTTACGAATAGACAATTTAACGAAGTTAAATGACGCCATATTAAACCTCATCGAGGATGATAAACATTTTGCGTTGGAGGCCGATGAGACCGAACACTACATGTGTAAAGTTGAAAAAACATTACTGTCTGTAAAAATTATGATTTCTGACCATAAAAAAGTACCAGATAAGCTTAAACCCACAACAATTAATTCTGATTCAGACTCACCCAAAGTGTTTACAAAGAATACAACTCTTCCGAAATTGATCTTACCAATATTTTCGGGTGACATCATGGAGTGGCAAACATTCTGGGACTCGTTTGAAGCAGCTATCCATAGCGTTTCGGAAAAAGTATTACCTAAGATTCAGAAATTCCAACATCTACGTTCATTGCTCCGGGAACAAGCATCGTCATGCATTATGGGCTTACCTCTAACCAATGATAATTATATTCAAGCTATTGAACTTTTAAAGCAACGTTTTGGACAATCTCACAAAATTGTCAGTGCTCACCTCCAGGCATTATCGGCGCTTCCTCATCCTCACTACGATTTGCGCAGCTTAACCCTGTTCAGAGACAAACTCGAGTCACATGTACGATCCCTGGATGCAATGACAGAACAAACTGTTTCATATAGTGACATGTTAACTACAACTATCATGCAAAAATTGCCTCCTGCCATTCGTAGTTCTATCATTCGTCATCATGGAAATAGACAATTCAGACTCAGTGAAATTCGTGAGTTCCTCCGCAAAGAAATCGAAATTCTTGAAGTTGGTTGTGAAGAAACTAATTATGATCCATCTGTTTCCACTATGATGGCAAATGCAAATAATACAGTACATACCGATCGCCACAAATTCAATATTCCGCCTATGACTAAACCGCATTGTGTTTACTGCAAATCTCAATCACACCAGTCATCATCTTGTGCTACTGTGAGTAATATTCAGGACAGATTGACAATCGTCAGACAACAGAACTTGTGTTATAATTGCCTTTCAAACTCTCATCGTGTTTTGGTTTGTGCATCTAACTTCCGGTGTCGAATATGTAAACGTAAGCATCATTCAAGCCTGTGTGATCCGTCCAAAATCGAGGCAACGAACGCGTTCAACCAACAGCAGCCTGCCCATCAAATGTTCGCCTCGTCGTCATCACGTGAACACGATCAATTTCACCAGTTTCATGTTGATGCAGATAAAATTGCACTCAGTACCGTTTCTTCGCCATCTGCGTTACTCAAAACCGCGGTAGCTGACGTTTCTTCACCGACCTGTTGCTTAAGCACAAACTTCCTATTTGACGATGGTTCCCAGTGTTCTTTTATTACTGAAACTTGTGCAAAGAGACTTCAGCTTAACCCTATAAGGAAACGTCAAATAAATTTGTCAGCATTTGGAGATAAAATGCCTCAAACAAGATATCTCGATGTCGTTAGTGTGAGGTTATTATGTGGCACAGATAATATTGAACTCCTTCTCCTCGTAGTTCCTCAAATTTCCATACCATTGAACATCAGGACATATCGCGATTTATCGCAGTATGAGCATCTCCGTGGTCTCACATTGGCACATCCAGTGATATTCTCAGATTCTTTCACAATTGACATACTAATTGGTGCTGACCAATACTACAATTTAGTTGATGGGACTCAGATTCGTGGAATGTCAGGACCGATAGCAGTTAACTCAAAATTAGGATACCTTCTCGCAGGCCCGATTACGTCTTCGTCGAATTCGGACTCCATGATGTTGAGTGTACTGACAGACCATTGTTCAACAGACTGTGACATTGAACAATTCTGGAAACTTGAGTCGATTGGTGTTGATTCTCCAGCGGAAAGTTCAAACGATTTTCTTGTCCCTTACTGTGACTCCATGGAATGTGTTAACAATTGTTACATAGCGCCACTGCCATGTTCGGACGACCGTGAATCCCTGCCGACAAATTTCGATATTGCTACGCATAAAACGAGGTCTACAGTACAACGTCTGAGACAGACACCGGGACTACGTCTCAATTACGACGCCCTTCTGAAGGACCACCTAAATCGTGGGTTCATTGAAAGGGTTCCTATATATGATGTTAAATTAAATGAAACAGGTAGTGACGCAAACAGAGACAACGTTTTGAACGTGGATGAAACGGTATCAGTCCTCGGGTTGAAATGGGACATTGCATACAATACTCTGGCACTGCCAACTAAATTCCTCAATGACAGTCATTGTGAAAATTTCACCAAGAGGGTCATTCTTCCAGACATCTCAAGCAATTTCGATCCACTTGGTTTCATTGGACCAATAACTGCAAGTGCTAAGATATTTATGCAGCGAATATGGTCTGAAGCTTTGGAATGTGATCAACATGTAACTCCTGGACTGCCAGCGAAATGGCTGACTATAAAATCTGAATTACATATTGCGTCTAGTGCAGTGTTCGTTCAACATATCAATCCAAATCGAATCTCCCGAGATAAAATTGTTGGCACGTGAGTGTGACTGGAGACATTGCTCATCTGATATGAATCCAGCTGACCTTTTCACTCGTGGTTGTAAATTCCGACAATTAACCGATCACGGTTCGCGGTGGACTGGCCCAAAATGGTTGTGCGAACGTGAGAACTGGCCAGTTGACAAACAGTGTTTAGTTTCACTTGAACAGTTCCATCTAATTCCTGAAAGTGAATTTCCAAATCCGGATGAGGATGTGTCGCGTAACAACACCACATCAGCAAAAGCTAGTACTCAGGCTGAACGTTTGGTAGATGTAGAGAAGTTTTCGAAATATTCAGGAATTAACTTGGACAATTAAATGTAAATTAATACGTTATTCTTGTCGCTCCCGGCGGGAGGATGTCGTGGATTAGCTTAGGTGTGGCCTAGCTTACAAGACTGTGACTCTACTGTGAACACTTATAAGCATATACCAATCAATTGTACTCACCACAGCGCGTTAGCGCAGCCAACTTGATTGTAGTCAGATCTGTACATACGTTAATACAGCATACATCACAACAACAGTCGTTAGATACTCTATCCCTCACACCCCCTTTGGATCCCAGAATGCAACAGAATTCAAACTGTTTTAATGGAAGGGGAAGAACTCCATCTTTAATATATAGAGTTATTCCCCCTGCATTGAAAATAATTTTGCTTTTTACTGCAATCTAGATGACAAAACTCTTTGGCAACTCAATAAAAACAACATGTCCACAGTTTATTATACTGGATAAGTTGATAATACAATGTTTTGGAGCTTCCTCTTTCAAATGTTATATATTGTAATACGACCCTGCCTAACTATGCTTAAAAGCCATGTCCTGATTGGCCAGTGGCCCGAGTTACCATGGCTATCTCGTTCCAGTTTTGTGGTACAATTCTACTTTTTCCAATTGTACTACGAAAACAATCGGTTTATTCAGATCGCCGCACGCGACTTTTCCCGTCTTTTCTAACTCCGCGCAAACGGGGCATCAACGGAGTACACCCGCACCCCATTGAATTTTGCTACATCTTGACAATCTTGCAAATTTTCTAGCGATTTGTCGCTTGAAACCAGTTTGGTTGCCAATGAATATGGTCCAAATGATGTTATGGTATATTGATATATGTTACGACCAAAGAAAGTTACTTAATAAGTATATTAAATGACAAAATAAATCCATGGGGCCGGGCTGTGCATTCTTCGATTCGAATCTCGATCATATTCGATATTTCGGAATCAAGTTGAAAATGAAAGCGTTTGTTCACCAGTACAGAAGGGGAATAAGCTTAGTTTAGTAAACTAGATCATTTAGATCGCTTTGTGTAAGGAAATTGGTCCATAGTCGATGATCATATTCATGTTGTCCCAACAACGTTCAAAACAGAAATGACCGCATCGTATTTCCTGTACAATTTAAATGAAACGCACGGGCGCCGCTGAAAACACATCGTTTTTTAGCCAATCACAACGATTATTTCTAGAAGAGGTGCCTCGAAAAGTCAACGGGGGAATTTCATAACAAGGCAAGACATTACGAGAGTACTCCATGCAAAGAAATCGAGTACGCCCAATACGAATTACACCACGAAATGTTTTCTCACCTGAGACCGAAAAAGCGCAGTATTTCGTTGACTATTCAGTCGAATTGTGACCATAAACTTTCAGTCGTATTACAAAAGAAATAAATACACGGTGTATCGGTGTGTATGGTCAAGTTGTACCACAAAAAACTGATTGTAGGACTCCGCTACGCGTCGTCCTACAATCAGTTTTTTGTGGTACAACTTGACCATACACACCTCTACACCGTGTATTTATTTCTTAAATATGGCATATATTTTATATAATGTAATCTGGGGGTTAAAAAATTAAGTAGTTTTTGTCTAAATAATTAATTTTGAGAAAACAAATTACATCTCATTGAACAAATCTGCTAACTCCACCCCCTCAACCCATGGGGACATCCCTGCAAGAATAGGACATCTGTGATTTATTTGGATGCTTGTCTACATTTGCCTAACAATATTTCCTTAACCTTGAAAGCCAGTGCATTCTCTTAGGTGAGGCTACCTATGGGACACTCACATATATAAGACAATGCACTGGCATGATACTAGTACCTTGTTATAAAAATAATAAATATTGGACAAATATTAAAACTAGGAGCTCATTTCTCTTGATCAATGGTCTATTGTTTTATATTCAATTTAGTTTAGTATATGTAATTGGTTTTGGAAAAAAATTTACATCTCAATGAACAAATCTGAGAAATTTGCCCCCTCCCCAAACATATGTGGGGACATCCCTGCGAGAATAGGACATGTGTGATTTATTTGGATGTCTGACTATATTGGCCTAACAATATTTCCTTGATCTTGAACCCCAGTGTATTCTCTTATATATAGGAGAATACACTGGTGCAGGGTCTTTATTGCTGTACCAGCATAGCTCTGGTAATGAAATGGTTAATACTAATACTAATAATAAATGTGTAAACTGTCAAACAGTTAGAGTTGTATTTGAGATTGCTGTAAACACATAGGATTAAATTTCATTCACACACCTCTTTCTCTCTTAGCCTGATAAATGTGGATATTGAGATAAAAGTTAATTACTTTATAATGACTGGACACACAGCTGTGAGAACTGTGAGAAGTAAGGCTGGTCAGTTCCTGGCATGTCATATAACTAAAGTGTAAGGCATTTAATGGGGTGAACCTTGCAGGGATCTGGTGTGGGGTGGCAGGGACATGCAGTGGTGGTGGTGGGGGAGATGGGGGGGGGGGGTTGGGAGGGGGCAAGGATTTAAAATTTTTTTTTTTTAAGAGTTATGTCCATAGGCCCTGGCTCTGCCCCTATTTGACACAGTGATCCCATTTGAACAAATCTGAACCCCAGTCACACAAGGACTCTCCATACCAAATGTAAGCTAAATCGGTCAAATGGTTCAAAAGAAGAAGTCATTCTAAGAATTACTATGGAGGAATAGAGTTATGGCCCTGCTTTCACAACTATTTCACCCAGTGACCTCACTTGAACAAATCTGAAGGTGATTCACCTAGGGAACATCCACACCAAATATGAACACGTTACGTCTTACGGTTCGGGACGAGAAGATGATTCTTGATGGACGGACGGACAGACGGCTCGACAGACGGACGGACGGACGACGGACGAGGAGTGATGACTATAGCTCCACCGGAGACTTCGTCTCAGGTGAGCTAAAAAGCTGCCTACCTACCCATTTTTTTTTTAAAGTGTCCGAGAAACAGATGAACTAGAAATTATTGAATTGTGTCTTATACAGTAATGCCCTAAATAATCGACTCCTTAACCACAGCAGAATTATGGGTAATTTTTCAGGAATTAGTCGGAAATATGGCTTGTTGCCATTCATCGGAAAGCTCTCACTGAGAGCTTTCTGATGAATGGCAACAAGCCATATTAAGACTAAATCCTGAAAAATTACCCATAATTCTGCTGTGGTTAAGGAGTCGATTATTTAGGGCATTACTTTATGGTACACTTTGACTCTTTCTTTACTAAATACAAACTGACAAGTAGTTCCCTTAGGAAATATTCAGATAATAAGTTCAACTTAATATGGCCATTTGTTGAACTTATTATCTGAATATTTCCCACCTATGAATAGGAAACACTTGTATTATCTTTTTATTTGTCGTCAGCTTATATATCCTGAACATCTCTCCAGATGAATAATAGACCACTCCAATGTATACTTTTATAACTGAATGAATTAATCCATTTAGAATAGAAAGTGTTACTTGACAATTCAGCATCAGTTTCTCCCATGTAGTGAACATTTCAACAGTCACTGACTCTTTTTTTCTCTTAGACGAATGTACCATTTCACTTTAGAACACAATTAAAAAAAAAATTAAATGACTTAAAAAGTCTAAACTCAGACGGTGGCTTCAGCACAGTCTTTTTATTTTTACATCTCCCAATTCATTGATCTATAAAGAACTCACCAGAATGGAGCCACAATGCCCTGCAAATAAATTAGGATAGTTTGATTATAATTTGAGTCTGTCAATATGAGTGATATCTAATAACATGCCAAAATCTTGACTTTATTATGGCCCTGTGAATACCACTTTTGCAGTCGATTGGAATTTCGAATCGAATACCTGTACAGAATATTCAAAGCCGGATCAAATATATTGAATACAAAATTGGCTTTAATTCAGCATCCTTTGCTTTATGCCAAATCAGCAATTTCTAACATGTTGCTGTTACATATTCTGTGTCTATTTATTTGGAATAATAAAATAGGTTTACACCAAATATTGAATAGAATATTTCATAGTGTTGGCACCCATAATATATGAGATAGGTCTTTACTCCCAAATTTTTTGTTCCTGTTTTTTTTTCTACAACTAAACTATCTATTAAATGAAAGTGACAATGTAGCTCAGCATGGAGAGGGGATAATGTCATACATTAAAGTCAATGGAGAGATACGGACTGCGGCAAGATTAAATGTTTAAGCAAGATCAGTCCTCCTCACGAAAAATTCCTCGCGGGAGCAAAAAATTACTCATGCATAATAGGTTACGGGAGCAATTGCTCCTGCAATTCACAAATGAGTAAATCTTATTGGTAAATTGAATAGTTATTACTGTATTATATATTAAAATTTTAATTTACAATGTACATGTTATTGTTTCTACTTTGTGTTTGTGTTGACTTAGTCCACGAAATTTTATTAATAAATAATTCAATTAAAATAAATCTATGAAAACAATACTAGTACCAGTCGTTGTACTATTTTCGGCATCAAGTAGCTCGAAATACACAGAACTCAGGTGTTTTTTTGTGTTTAAGTGCCGCTCCAGAGTCCATTTGGCAATAAAAGACAAACTGGCTGCTATTTCGTCAAACTGCTTTAAGGCTTTACCGGTAAGTTTTTTTCCGAACGCGGTCAGAATGCTTGGCGCATGCTTTACAATAAGCTTTCATGACGATTGTTTTGCCATCCCTGTACTCATTCTCATAACCAAAAGATATTTTAAACGTCCATGATAGGAACGTTGACAGGAAAACCATGATTATTTATTTTATTTTCAACATGTGGGTGAGTTCGATATGGTTTGCCGGAGTTTCCGGTGAGAATACATTCCGGCCAGAAATTGACACTAAAGCGCCGTTTTCCACTATGAAAAAAGACGGGAGTGATACATCACGCCAGGGAAATCGAAAATGCGAGCACTGCCGGGCGCGAGCGCAATAGCGCCCACTTCCTGAGGAGGACTGAAGATGGCAGTCATGTTTTTCATCGAAAATCATCGAAATTTGATAGCTCCCATTCAGAAGTGGTCCTAAAAATGCCTGTAAATTTTAAAAATCTCCAATAAATGTGGGTGCAGAGTGTGTTGATGGATTCAAATGTGAAATCCAAGATGGCCACTGGAGGCCATGGTTTTATTGAATACGGGAATAAATTGGTGGCTCCCATCTGGAAGTCACCCTATAGATCCATATAAAGTTTGGTGATGATTGGATGAGGGAGGTGGCCTGTAGGGTGTGACGATGGATTTAATCATGCAAAGAATAAAATCGAAGATGGCTGCTGGTAGCCATGTTTTTTAACAAATTTTGTAAATGAAAGTGTCAATGACACTGCAGCTCAACTTGGAAAGGGAATAATTTAATTTATTACAGTCAATGGAGTGATTAGGAATGTGGAAAGTTGAATGACTAATACTAGTTTATCAACATAAAGAGATATATATATATATATAAGTAAAATCTAAGATGGTTGCTGGCGGCTATGTTTTGCAATAAAATTCAAAAACATTTGATATCTTTAGTCATGCAAAGAGTAAAATCCAAGATGGCTGCCGGCAGCCATGTTTTTAGGCCGATTGACCCCAAAATTACTCGTTCCCATCTACATGTCAATATTAACATCCATGCCAAATGTTATGATGATCAGACTAAAGGTACGACCTGTAGCCCGTGCTAAAGGATTTAGTCATACAAAGAGTAAAATCCAACATGGCTGCTGGCGGCCATGTTATTTGGCCGAATGACCCCAAAATGACTCATTCCCATCTACATGTCATTGTTAACATCCATGACAAATTTCATGATGATCTGACCAAAGGTACGACCTGTAGCCCGTGCTAAAGGATTTAGTCATGCAAAGAGTAAAATCCCAGATGGCTGCCGGCGGCCATGTTTTAAACCGAATGACCCCAAAATTACTCGTTCCCATCTACAATTCAATATTAACACTCACGACAAATTTCATGATGATCAGATGAACAGAACGACCTGTAACCCGTGCTAATGGATTCAATTCTGAAATCCAAGATGGCCACTGGCGGCCATGTTTTTTATCCAAATGACGCCAAAATGACTCGTTCCCATCTACATTCCAATTTCAACAGCCATGACAAATTTTATGATGATCAGACTAAAGGTACGACCTATAGCCCGTGCTAAAGTATTTAGTTATACAAAGAGTAAAATCCATGATGGCTGCTGGCGACCATGTTTTTTGGCCGAATGACCCCAAAATGACTCGTTCCCATCTACATGTCATTGTTAACATCCATGACAAATTTCATTATGATCTGACCAAAGGTACGACCTGTAGCCCGTGCTAAAGGATTTAGTCATGCAAAGAGTAAAATCTAAGATGGCTGCTGGCGGCCATGTTTTTTGGCCGAATGACCCCAAAATTACTCGTTCCCATCTACATGTCAATATTAAAATCCATGACAAATTTCATGACAATAAGACGAACAGTACGGCCTGTAGCCCGTGCTAATGGATTGAATTTTGAAATCCAAGATGGCCACTGGCGGCCATGTTTTTTTTTCCGAATGACCCCAAAATACCTCGTTCCCATCTACATGTCAATGTTAACATCCAAATTTCATAATAATCGGACCAAAGGTACGAACTGTAGCCCGTGCTAAAGGAAATTGTTGACGAATCACGCACACACACACACACACACGCACGACGGATACCAAGCCATGGCAATAGCTCAAACTTTACAAAGTAAAGTTGAGCTAATGAAAGTGTCAATGACACTGCAGCTCAACTTGGAAAGGGAATAATTTCATGTGTTACAGTCAATGGAGTGATTAGGAATGTGGAAAGTTGAAAGGCCTAGTTATGCAAAGAGTAAAATCCAAGATGGCCGCTGGCAGCCATGTTTTTTTGCCGAATGACCCCAAAAAGACTCATTCCCATTTACATGTCATTGTTAACATTCATGACTAATTTCATGATGATTCGACAAAAGATACGACCTGTAGACCGTGTCAAAGAATTTAGTCATGTAAAGAGTAAAATCCAAGATGGCTGCTGGCGGCCATGTTTTTTGGCTGAATGACCCCAAAATGACTCGTTCCCATCTTCATGTCATTGTTAACAACCATGACTAATTTCATGATGATCCGACAAAAGCTACGACCTGTAGCCCGTGCCAAAGGATTTAGTCATGCAAAGAATAAAATCCAAGATGGCTGCTAGCGGCCATGTTTTTTGGCCGAACGACCCCCAAAATAACTTGTCCCCATCTACATGTCAATATTAACATCCATGACAAATTTCATGATGATCAGACGAACATTACGACCTGTAGCCCGTGCTAATGGATTGAATTTTGAAATTCAAGATGGCCACTGGCGGCCATGTTTTTTTGCCGAATGACCCCAAAATTACTCGTTCTCATCTAGATGTCAATGTCAACAGCCATGACAAATCTCATGAAGATCCGACCAAAGCTACGACCTGTAGCCCGTGCAGAAGGATTTAGTCATGCAAAGAGTAAAATCCAGATGGCTGCTGGCGGCCATGTTTTTTGGCCGAACAACCCCAAAATGACTCGTCCCCATCTACATGTCAATATTAACATCGATGAAAAATTTCCTGATGATCAGACGAACAGTACCACCTGTAGCCCGTGCTAATGGATTGAATTTTGAAATTCAAGATGGCCACTGGCAGCCATGTTTTTTGGCTGAATGACCCCAAAATGACTCGTTCCCATCTACATGTCAATGTCAACAGCCATGACAAATTTCATAATGATCCGACCAAAGGTACGACCTGTAGCCCATGCTAAAGGAAATTGTTGACGAGTCACGCACACACGCACACACACACGGACAACGGATACCAAGCCATGGCAATAGCTCAAACTTTACGAAGTAAAGTTGAGCTAAAAATTGGATGTGGTCTTTAGGGTGTGCCAAAGAATTTAATCATGCAAAGAGTCAAACCAAAATGGCTACTAGCAGCCATGTTTTTTAATTGAAATTCAGACAAAAATTTATAGCTCCCTTCTAGAGGTTATCCTGGACACACCTGTAAAGTTTAAAAATATTTTCCCGATAAATGCGGGCTGCAGGGTATGTCGATGGTTTCAAATTTGAAATCCAAGATGGCTGCTGGTGCCCATGGCTCCTAGCTAGATGTCACCCCAAAGATCCATATAAAGTTTGGTGATGATAGGTAAAGGGATGTGGTCTGCAAGGCATGCCAAAGGATTTAGTCATGCAAAGAGTAAAATACAAGATGGCTGCCAGCAGACATGTTTTTTTTAATGAAAATCATTCAATTTGATAGCTCCCATCTAGAGTCGATCCTCAACATTGCTTGTTAATTTTCAAAACAATTATCCAATAACTGCGGGCTGCAGTGTGTGCCGATAGATTCAAATTTGAAATCCAAGATGGCTGCTGGCGGCAATGTATTTTTTTTTAATGGATTTCTGAAAAAAAAAGGGCTCCCATCTAGAGGTCACCCTGAAGATCCATATGAAGTTTGGCGACGATCGGATGAGATATATGACCTGTAGGGTGTACTAATGGAAATTGTTGATGGATGCAAGGCAGAGGCACCAATGGAGGGACGGACGACAGATGCCAACCCATGGCAATAGCTCAAACTTGACTTCATCAAGTTGAGCTAACAATGTTAATTTGAGACTATAGATACTTCCCAGAAGATGAGGTCTAAACAGAACGAGGTCCCCAGAAGGTGCATTTGGTGATTCTAGCCCGCTGTGGGAACCTCATTCTGCGAATTCAAGACTTGAACTATTATCACTGCATTGACAGCGACCAGAAGCCAAACACTCTAACCATGCTATGGGTTACCGAGCCCCTCAAGGGCCTCCAGCTTCAGCTTAGACTACAGTCTTATCAAATTTGTTTATGATCTTGCAATCAAACAGAATCAGCACATCCCAAATGAAAACATACCAGTTTAGTTTCGTTTAAGCCTATGGTGAGCTTTGGTGCCATAATTCTGTAATCACATGACATTGCTAACAAGCACCCACCAGCTGGACTGTGACCCTATTAAAAAAGGAATAATTATATTAGATATCATACTTGAGCAATAGAAGGCCACTTGGCCACAAGCACCACCCCCCCCCCCCCCACTTAACTTTTTGAAATTCTTAAAAATTGTTAGTTAGCTTGAATAGGGCAGTGGGAAATGGTGTGAATGTTTTCGTTTCAATGCTTTCGTATTGGCCGAAATTCAAAGATGTAAAGATTATTACTGACAGAAAGGAAAGTGAGTTCTTCCGAGAATCGGTGAATTCCATATTCCATTTGGAGTATTCTCGAGAACGATGTTAGCGTTTTGATGCCAACGGATGATTGAATGTACATGTGGACTCAAAGTGAGAGCTAGGTTAGTCACGTGATGTTTACATCGAAACAAGGAAGTTTTGTTGGGCATGCACAAGCAAATTATTACTTCATGTTATGGGCAATTTATAGCGACACTCTTGGATATAATCCTAATGTATTTGGTTTGAGTAAGTTGTGTTATGACATAAAACTGACTATCAAACATAGTTTATCTTATAATGCCTATCAATCAATTAAATTAGTGTGAAGACACAAAGAACTATGTATTTTCAATGACAACAGCATCATTTTCACCGAGCAAGAAACAGTTTATTTCACCAAAGTTATATAAAGAAATGACAACATCTCAAAACCTGGTATAACTAGAGGTGTGACTGTCCCAATGGGACTAAGGATACCCCCGTCTTTTTAAAACACTAAGATGTTTCACATGTCAGTAAACATTTAGTTAAAATAATAAAATAACAGATTCCCATTGCAGGTGCACAACCCTAACCCCTAACCCTAATCCTAAACCTATTGACTGAAAAATGTAGGAATAAAAGCTCGGACAAAATTAGGCATGTTGCAAAAATGTTCTAAGTCGAAAAAGGGGAATAACACCACACAAAAAAGTTGGACAGATGTCATAATCGCAGGTGCACAGGTTCCCATTGTACTAAATGTCTGTGCCAAGTTTCAAAAACATTGACCTAAAAATGTAGGAATAATAGATCGGACAAAATTATGCATGTTGCAAAAAAGTTTATAAGTCGAAAAATGGGGATAACTCCACCAAAAAAGGTCGGACAGACATCATAATCGCAGGTGCACATGTTCCCATGGTACTAAATACCTGTGCCCAGTTTTAAACAAATTGATCTAAAAATGTAGGAATAAAAGCTCGGACAAAATTATACATGTTGCGAATAAGTTTATAAGTCGGAAAAGTGGGATAACTCCACCAAGAAAAGTTTGACAGACGTCATAATCGCAGGTGCACAGGTTCCCATGGTGGCCGATGTCTGTGCCAAGTCTCACGGAAAATGATAAAAAAACGACTGAGAAAAACTCCGGACAAATTTGTGTCCACGGACGACAGACGGATAAGCCGATTCCAGTATACCCCCCCGCAACTTCGTTGCGGGGGGTATAATAACAGAGTTAACCAACTGGACTATACCACAAATTCATAACCAGCGTTATGTGCTTTTGGAAAGAATGCTGTAGCGTCATAGACTGATTTCTACGTTCTTAATGCTAAGATATTGCAATAATTCCCATCAAAGAACAAGTTTTTGTGATATGAAGCTAATAAATTTCAATAAAAAAAAGAAAAAATTTATAAAAAAAAAGGTCAAGGTCAAGGTCAGACCAAAGGTCATCACCCGGAATTTCTCTATATAAACTCGAGAGCACAAGACCTCGACCCACTTATTCAGAAAAAAATTATCGATTGCTGACCGTGACAAACACCTGAAGAGCTTAACCCAAGCGAAATCAGTAAAACCACTAAACTATAAACATAGTACTAGTATACCACATACTTATCACCTAAGTTATCATACTTCACAAGCAACTTACGAGAACTCAACTCGACCAACGCTATACTAAGACAGTTGGGCTTCCCTTGCTAAACTTTAATCTAATAAATTTCAAGTTGAGTATTTGTCTTCAATTCAAATGACACGACTATGCAAAGTGAGCATGGACAAAATAAACAATCACATTGTCAGCGCAGATCCAAACTTATTTATATAACTTTATATTTTTGCTTAAGTCTTAAAGAATAAAGTTTAGTACTCTCCCCTGACTAATAATAGTGATGGCCAAATAATAGTGATGGTGCACATTTTCGGGTGTTATTAATAATAGTGATGGTGCCAAATAATAGTGATGGCGCACAATGATGGCATTTTACCATATTTCTACTATAAATGAAGCAGAATGTAGGCCTTAATTAATTTGGCATTGTTGGGCAAGTTCCCATGCATGCAAGTTGTTCTCATTGGCTCCTTTAATAATGACAGTAAGTAATTTGGTAACAGTACCAGTCTGAGTAAGGTAAAGTACTGTGGTGATTGTAGCCAGGTTGGGTGGAAGCAGGCACGGCTTTCTCAAAATCACAGCGAGGCTGCCAAGGAGGCCTCGCTAAATAATTTGCGAGGCTGCCTCACCTTTTTTGGGGCTGATTTTTTATAAACTCTAAAGATAGCCTTAAATTGGCTATTTTGACTAATTTGCTTTACTTCAATACCTTAGTGCTTATTTTGCAGGTTCTGATATTATAAGTTATGCTTAATATATTAAATATAATTCATAAATTGATATTTTTACACTGTTTGACAATAGGTGAACTTTGATACTAATAGACTACTAACTAGACTAACTGACCCAGTGTTATTATTAGAAGCTCAACTTTACTATAAAAATAGTTGAACAATGATCAATCCATATTATGAGTGAGTAATTAATTCAGTTAGTTAGGTATATAGAATCTCATATAAAAGACAAACACAATGACTTGATGCATCATTCATGTTTGTTTTTTCTATGTGACACAATGTAACTAACCAACTGTTGTATAACAACAGCTGTAATATGTATGTGCGCAATTAATTAAACCCATGTATTGATCATGTCTAGAGATGATATGGGACTACTGTATGTTTAAATATTTCAGGATCATTCAAGTGATGGAAGAGAGAACAAATGCTTTATTAAAACAAGTAACATTGTAACAAGAACTATAATTTCAAGATTAACAAAAAGAAAACTTAATCAAATAATAATGTATTCATTATTTTAAATTCCAGATTGGAAACAACAAGACAGTCAATGACTGTGGGGTCGCTCACCAGACTGCAAAGACTGATAAGACTGGGACTCTGGAGACGACAACAGTCAGAACTTTTCATAATCACTTTAAAAGAAGTAGATATCTAAAGAGTTAAATCTAAAACAAAAAAATTGGAGTTATGTCCCTGGCCCCGCCCACATTTGACCCAGTGACCTGATTTGAACAAATCTGAACCCCAGTCACCCAAGGATCCTTCATACCAAATATGAACCCATATAGCCTGATGGTATTTGAGAAGAAGTCACTTTAAGAATACTATGGAGGGAAAGAGTTATGGCCCTGGCTTCACAACTATTTCAAGTAAACTCATTTGAACAAATCTGAATGTGAGTCACCTAGGGAACATCCACACCAAATATGAAACCATTCGGTCTTATTGTTCTGAAGATGTTTAAAAGAATTACTATGGTGGGAAAGAGTTATGGCCCTGGCTTCGCAACTATTTGACCCAGTGACCGCATTTGAACAAATCTGAATGAGAATCACCTAGGGAACATCCACACCAAATATGAACCCATTTGGTCTTATGGTTCCAGAGGAGAAGATGTTCAAATAATTGTTGTCGGACGGATGGACGGACAGACGATGGACGGACGAGGAGTGATGACTATAGCTCCGCCGGAGCACAGGTAGGGTGGCTGGTTGATAATTAAATCTCTTATCTCCGCCCCTATTTGAACAAACGTGAATCCCCATCTATGAGATCCATTCATTTGGTAATTTCAGACATTAGATTTTAAGAGTTGAACTGAACTGATTTTCCTAAAATGACCCCAAATCTGAAAAAATCTAAACCCCAGTCACCGAAGGACCATCCATACCAAACATAATCTAAATAGTCCAGATGGTTCTTGAGAAGAAATTGTTTTAAGAATTACTATGGAAGGAAAGAGTTATGGCCCTGACTTCTCACATATTTGACCTGATGAACTCATTTGAACAAATCTGAATGTGAGTCACCTGGGGGACATCCACACCTAAATATATAAACCCATTTGGTCTTTAATATGTATCTGGAGAAGAAAACAATTGATGGACGGATAGAGACATAATGACAGATGGATGGATGGGAGAACAGTCTGACATAGAGACTGACAAATTCAATCCAATATACCCCCCAAGTTTTCTTTGCAAAATCAGGGTATAATGAGTTCAACTGGATACTGGTGGTTAAGAACATAATATTCGAACAGACAAGCCTGAACATAGTGTCTGACATTTTCAGAATGAGGTCCCCAAAGGGTGAATTTAATGACACAATCCTGCAATGCGGGCTAGCATCACCAAATTCACCCTCTGTGGACCTCATTCTGTGTAGGCCTCAACTGCTATGGGAGACATAGCATTAGATTGAAGTTCTCCAGTTAAAGTTGGTGATGTGCACCCATTGGGCACCTCAATTATGCATTTTATATTCACAAATTAGGGGATATAGAAACTAAACAGAAGGGCTAAAGTAAGTAAAAATGTCAATTTAAGTGCCTATATACTTCCCAGAAGACGAGGCCTAAGCAGAATGAGGACCCTGGCTAGTGTATTTGGTGATGCTAGACTGCTGTGCAGGGTAGCATAACTAAATTCACCCTCTGGGGACCTCATTCTGCAAATGCCAGATAGAAGACAAATTTAATCCAATATATACCCCCCCCCCCCCATTTTTCTTTGAATATTAGTCGTATGATTTCATCTGGATAAGTGGTGATTAAAACAATAATATGAAATGGCCAAACCTGAATTTAGTATGTCTGACATTTGCAGAATTAGGTCCCAAAAATGTGGATTTAATGACAATATTCTGTAAGGCAGGCTAGCATCACCAAATTCATCCTCAATCTGATTAGGCCTCAATGGCCAATAAAACCAAGGAACAGATTGAAGTCCTACAGTTGAAGTTGGTGATACACACCCATTGAGCACCTCAATTATGCATTTTATCTTCTGCAAATTAGGGGGACATTGAAACTGAACAGGTGGAAAAAGTGACTAAATCAAACTGTCAATTTGATACTTAGGTTACTTCCAAGAAGATGAGGACTAAGCAGAATTAGGTCCCTGGCAGGTGTATTTGGTGGTGCTAGCATGCTGTATGGAATAGCAACACTAAATTCACCATCTGGGGACCTCACTATGTAAATGTCAGACACACTATTTCCAGACTTGAAGAAATCAAAGCCATTCACAGTATCATTGAATGTCAGTCATTAAATTGCTACAGATATGTTTAGATTAGAATAATACATGTCATCTGGCCAGTTTATATAATTAATGACCTGTACCTTCACAGATATATATGCCTCTGTGGTGAGAAGACATATTAAATTGAGAGGTGATATGGCTTGGAAGGGATCTTGGTTGATGGCAGGGTTGGGCCTGGGCCATATGGGAGGGGGTGGGTGGGGGAGGGTGGAATGTTTCCATAATTTCATTAAAGAGTAAAGTTTCATAACTCTGCAGATGTTATATATAATGGTGTCACTTTTTTTCAAATTTTAAAACATGTCCCAGAAGATGAGGCCTAAGCAGAATAAGGTAATTGAGGTGTATTTGGTGATGCTAGCCTGTTGTATGGGGTAGCAACACTAAATTCACCATCTGGGGACTTCATTCTGCAAATGTCAGACACACTATGTCCAGGCTTGGAGAAATGAACTATTCCTTGTAGACTCTGGTAGTTGTTTAGCTAATGTCATGTCTTGTAATGACAGATGGTAAACTGGTCTGAAGCAAGCAGTATTCAGCAAGAGGATCCGGTGACCACACTATGATAAATTGGCTTTTTCAATAATACAGGCTAGAGTGTCCTCTTAAAAATTAATAGTGCATAGCAAAGGGGTGTGAATTATAAAGGGCCATAACTCTGTTAAAATATATCGGATCAAACCCATATTTTAACTTGATCTGTATATAAGTGTCAAAAATTCATATACCAAATTTGGTGTTGATCAGATGAAAAATGTTTGAGTAATCCTGTCTTGGATGAATTCTATATTAAAACAAGAGTGGAAGGGGTTAAATAAACAATACCAAAATCCATACAGATGAAGAACATGCTAAGAAAAATCTAGGTAAGAAATATGAGGCTGTGATGTGTCCTAAACAAAAATTAAAGGTCAAAATGCAAAAATTAAATTTTTTGTTTTTAAAGTTATGTCCCTGGCTCTGCCCCTATTTGACCCAGTGACCCCATTTGAACAAATATGAACCCCAGTCACCCAAGGTATCTCTGTACCAAATATAAGCTAAATCGGCCAAATATTTTTTTAGAAGAAGTCATTGTAAGAATCACTATGAGTTATGGCCCTGGTTTCTTAACTAATTGACCAGGTGACCTCATTTGAACAAATCTGAACACCAGTCACCCAAGGACTCTCCATACCAAATATTAGCTAAATTGGCCCAATGGTTATGGACAAGAAGTTGTTGTAAGAATTACTATGGAGGAATAGAGTTATGGCCCTTGTTTCGCAACTATTTGACCCAGTGACCTCATTTGAACAAATCTGAATGAGAGTCACCTAGGGAACATACACACCAAATATGAACCAATTCGGTATGATGGTTTAAGAGGAGAAGATGTTTTTTAAAAAGTTGACGGACAGACGGACAGACGGACGGACGGACGACGGACGAGGAGTGATGACTATAGCTCCACCGGAGACTTTGTCTCAGGTGAGCTAAAAACGGAACAATAACGGAACGCGCGGTTTGAAATGCTGTAATGGAGCTTATAAAACGGACCACATTAATTCAACCAGTTCTATAATGCGAAAAACAAATATAGTGGGGAAACTTCTATTATTATTTATGATAAATAAAGTTCGGCATTTTGATCAGTGACAATGAGTAAAAGGTGGAACTTGCGGGAAATTAGTTGGCATATCGGTTGCATCATCCATCAATATTTCGCTCGAGATGTAAATTAGAGTTATCTTTCTTATGTCGCACATCGGCTATTTAAAATCCGACATAAAACTTAAATCCGACATAAAACGTAAGTTGTGGTTAATAATGTGGAACTGTTGCCAAGTCATCGCATTCATAATTAAACTGTGCTTTGAATACACGGACATGTTATTGTATTGCTTTATTGCATAGATTTAAATACATGTTCCTGTGTACACACAGAAGCTACTGCGGTGTCGTAACTTTCCATTTATAGCCAAAACCAGTCACGCATGTGTGCACACGACTCACAGCTTCTGTGTCTTCATGATAGCGCATAATTGGGTCACGATAACAGTATTGTTTGGAGAAGTAGGCCACGTCAAGTTAAATTAGTTCATCAGTTGTCACTCAGATTAGTTTCACTGATTATTTTATAATATAAGCCTGGTGATGTGATTTTAGCATTAAGTCCCGTTTTGATAGTAGAAGTCGGTTCCGTCCCAACGATAATTAGTTGTCACTGTGTGATTATAAGCTTTGATGAGTTGTAATTAACTGCGATAATCCGTCTGTTTATACACGGACATCATGATCTAGAGGCCTAAATCCTGTTAGGAATGAGATTCTCCCACATTCCTGTCAACTTGTCAAGTGCACTTCTATTTTTTTTAGTGAGCTGCACGTTTTTTCTAACTTTTTGACTGAAAATTCCGCGACTTTGCAAGAACTTTAAATAATCGTGATGGCGCCTAATAATCGTGATGCTGTCGTATTTTTCTTTAAATAAATAAACGTGACGTCACGTTTATTTGGCAGGAGAGAGTAATGCCATATGGTATAATTTTGCTCTAAATTGAGTAAAAATTGAAAGTTTATATCTATGAAAAATGTTCTGAAATTTGAGCTAAATCTACCGCATTATGATATTAAATCTTCCGAAATCAGCATGCCAGAAGTTAACATATATGGAGATGATGTTATTTAAGATGATCGCTTATATGCTTCTTAATGTTTTTTAATATTATGGCTATTCTGGATGTGAAATTTATATGATCAATCTTCCTCTGAGGTTGTTACCAGAATAGAAACAAAACCCCATTCCTCGACTGATTTCTAAAAAATATGGCCTGTGAAACAGTCTCATTTGAATTCAGACCCTAAAAAAGATGTGTCTAACAGTAAATTGAAGAACTTACTAAACATCAGAAGAACCTGATTTACTTACATTAATGCAGGCTATGGTAGGAGTACGACTGCCATAAATGCTTATCCATGTATCCTGTAATGAACGCCAGAATTCACCAACTCGGTCTGGTTTACATTGGTACATCTCCATGATGTCTAAGCCTGCACTGAACACTTTCAAACTCTGTAAAAAACATGGTAGATTGAAATACAGCATAATATTATGTCTTTAGAAAAAAAAAACATATAGGTCACTTATAGAAAGAGTAAGAGTCTTTTTAGTACATGGTTTCCAATTTCCCTAAGCAAAATCATCTTCCAACAAGATGCTAAAAGGGGCTATTTTTATAACAGGTTACTTGCGGAAATGTTCAGAATGTAGCAATAGGGAGAACTCTATCTTTTTAACACCCTCGCTACATCAGAATTAAACCACTTTATTATGCCTTAAAGAACAAATATACTATACTATAAAATACCCAATCGGCAGTTTTGTTCACAAAAAAGATATTTGTAGTTTTGAACTCAGGTTTTATAAAAGTTATGTTGTTGTAATTGTGGCCCGGAAGAGATACATTATCTTTAGGCAACACTAGAAACATATCCAGTATTGTTGCCGGTGATCCAATGTTAAAGGGACATAAGTCACTTGCATTGGGTTAATCTGAAAAATCATAAAAGTTTGTACAACCATCATCACTAAGAAGAATATGGAAAAATAGATAGATCTTGTTCTTATTTTAATTGTCGATAACTCTTCAATGTTGAGACATTGCATGTTAAAGCATTTGAGTGCCAGATCAATTTTTGTATCAACCCATATACCCTGTGCCAATGCATTCTCTTATAGGTCGCCTCGCATATATAAGAGAATGCATTGGCCTAACAAATGTTGTTTTTTTTCATTTTTTTTTTACAATTTTAATAATTTATTCTTATATTCTTTAACAGACTTATTTTGTAGGTTTAGGGCCGATGAGATCGGCCCCTGGCACTCAAAGGGTTAAAGCATTTCTCATGTAAACAATGGTTTCAGCATGCGAAATTTCATCACAGGAGAGTAAACAATAATAATAATCAGAGAAAGCAATAATTTTGTTTATTACATGCATGTTCCTAGAATTACAAAGTTCCTACTGTTCAATATTTACAAATCTGTACAGAACATGTGTTCCACAAGCATCCCTTCAGGTCACATGATGTAAATGACATTGACTTCAACCATGAAACTGGATCAAACTTTAAAATAAAAGCATCATCGCACATGAATGAGAGACCGATCACGGTCGGCAGATGTTTAACCCATCCCTTGGTAATAGTAAATTGTTATGATCGGAATGATAATCTTTTAATGTTGAATTATAGAGTATACTGTTATGATCTAAAGTAGTATAGACAAATGTACATAATAACCAGTAATAACACAAATTATTGGAATGTATGAGTCAAAATAGAAGGGTTAATATAACATCTAAACTCTAGAGCCTGTCACTACTATCATAGTGTAAGCAGTTCTATTCATGTTGTTGCAAATTGCCATGTGAGATATCAAAATAATATAGTTATTTATTTAATGGAAAAGGTTACAAGACATGGAATGGGTAAAAGGGGTTAAATCACCTATATCTGCCCTGTTTGATCCAATGTAGTCCCATCATCCAAGGACTTAGAGAGCTCCATTGGTCTAGTTAAATTATAAATTCACATGGCTAAGTTGTGGTTAGCTAAATCAATTTATCCAATAATTCACTAATCTTTGTGTGGCAAATTCTCTTATATAGAGCTAACATATGAGGGCTATAAATAACTCTCAATGCAATAAACCATATTGTCTCTATATTTCTCACAGAGAAGCAGGTATTAATTAATTGTGAGTTACTTGGGTTATAATCTGGATAATTCTTAGTTGAAAAAGGGCCATATCTCTGGTATAACAAATCTGGTATAACTCAATCTGTATTTTGAGTTGAGAAACTCACATGCCAAATTTGGTTCCTATCAGATGAAAGATGGTTGATTTATCGAAGCATGTGTAAATTCTATGTCAAAGGGCCATAACTCCATTTAAAAAAATCAGATCAAACCCATATTCGAATTCGATCTGTATGTTGAGCTGAGAAACTCATATACCAAATTTGGTTCCAAAAAAATGTTTGAGTTATGGCAGAATGCATGAATTTTAAGTCGAAAAAGGCCATAACTCTGTAAAACGAGAGGCCGATCACGATCGGCAGATGTTAACCCATCCCTTGGCGATAAAAATTGACTATGATCGGATAGATGAGAGTTGAATTATAGAGTATACTGTTATGTACTATTATAGACAAATGTACATAACACAAATTATTGGAATTTATGGGTCACTGGCATTTATATAAGAGAATACACTGGTACAGGACCGGTAATGCTAAACCAACAGAGCCTTAGGTTAAATGTGAAAGGTGTGATCTGGACATGGCTGATGGGGTCATTGTCACAAGGCTTCGGTCACATTCGTAGCCAGCTTTTTTAAACGGTCACAAATGTAGCCAGCTTTTTTTCAACGATCACATTCGTAGCCAGCTTTTCTAATTCTCGGATAAAACGAGACCAGCTAGCGAACTAGTTATTCGTATTTCGAGCAGACGAAATACAAAATATATATATTTCTCAAGATTAAATACAATAATTATGCAGGCTGCAGCCGTGTGAAAATGGGAAACTAATGTATCCTTGCAAACAAAAATATTCCTATAATTTAACGAATTATATCGATGACCCATTGGGCGTATACATCATACGTGTGCCTCATATAATCATATTGCGTAAGCAATGAGCTAAATAATCTCTTAAAATGCCCCAAATGTAGATCGTTTTATAATCGCAGTCTACTTCTACACCCAGTAATATTAATATGAACAATAAAACAACTTCGCCATGCTAGAAACAGAAGTAACATCGTACCGACACCAATGGTCTTCAGCCGACGGTTTCGCTCATTACATTTGATGACGTAGGGGATATCCCAGTTTCGCTCTCCCATTGATTGTGGAGGTTGAACAGTAAACAATCTGTTTAACCATTTGTTGAATGTGAACACACGTTATTTTTCATCTATGTTATAAATTAAATACTGCCAAAATAAAGTCGCTGAGCCAACGCACACATAAACTGGTGTCCGGTTAATCGGGGACTGAAACAATCAACCAACAACAACGAATAAACTATGTGCCGGCATTCTGACATTCGACTCCAGGAAGACGAAATTGGGAAACATGTCATCCGCATTATCCGGTGGTAACCAACCAAACAAAAAATGTTTCCGGAAAAAGAATGTAGTTAGTTGAGCAGTTCCATCAATACCATATTGCAAAAGAGAAGCTACTCGTGGCAACATAAAATAAAAGAGAACCTGAGGCTGAATGACTGATCCCACGGTTGGTTTGGTTCAATGATTGATTGAATCTTGATTCCACAATTTGATATGGAATAATGTTACTGGAAAAATGTGTAATACTACTAATAGTTTGATTTTTCCATGGCATAGTTCAGTCATGAACATAGGCTACTCATACTCTTCTGATTTGGAAGCATAAATCTGAAAGCCATCACATATACATTACATGTAGTTCAGTCATGAACGTTGTGCGTATATCCTTCTGAAGCAGCAATCTTGGAAAGCGGTCATGTTGACCTACATTAGAAGGGAAGCTACTCAGGACATGAATATTATGAAATAAAAGAGAACATGACTGTTGTGAGACTGATTCCAGTCATTGATATGGATTACTGGATTTATTCATTCAATGGATTGAACATATCTTATTTTCATAAAATTTCAATTTCATATTAAAAAAATAAAAGCACTCAATCCGAACTCATTCATCGATAAACCCTTCATGGCTTCATAATGAACAGATCGGGCAGGTATTGTTTGGTCATCAATGGATAATCTCCCAGAAACAATAACCTATGGAACTGGATACAGCAGCACCCAAAATTTGATCACAAATTGTAATCCAGGTTGAATATTTGTTGCTGAACCACATACATTATTCTGATTGGCAGAGATCTGCTAACTTTAGTTTTCTACAACCGAGCTGATTCGTTCACATAATCAAATTTTGCAATATCCTACAAAACAGGGTATACATAAATGCTTACTAGTATATGCTAAAAGGAAATTGAAGTATTGAAAATTTTGTTTTCAAATTTTAGTTATAAATTTTTTGGGTTTTGTTGTCCAATAAAACCAACAAATCAGCTGTTAATGTTATTTCATTGTATAATCATCCCCAATTGAAATAAATTTAAAACTAAATTTAATTAAATAACTGGCAACTCTGAAAAATGCCATATTTGAACTTGAACATCGCAAAAATGTATTCCTAGCAACAGATCGTCAAACATGTATGACAGGTACCAGGTAGACCAAGTCTTCACGATCTATAACAGCTGGGGATATCGGTTGTGTTGATCCCAACCAATGATTAACTCAACCGATATCCCAAGCTGTTGTGGACTGAGAAGACTACATGTAAAAGTCATGTATATGGTCTATATGACAGGGTGGGGACAGTGGCAGCTCTATAAATAAAGTGGGATGAAAATATCACCTGCCCTATGAAATATTGGACAATAGTGGCAATTATGTCTGGCACATATCCTGAATTATAGCCTACTGTTGCTATTTTATTATAGAATAAATTATAGAATAAATGATTATGAATCTGATAAAAACCATACTAAAGTAAATATCACATCTTTGTTTAAAAGGTGTAAAATGAAATGTTTCCATAATTATATATAATTATAATATAATTGATATAGTGAGCGATGGTTAAGAGCTGTCAATGCCATTAAAAAAATGGAATATTTTTGTCATCTAATAAAAACTAAATTCTCATGCAAAATGTTGCGGAACACGTTTGAACTAGAGTCACTTTCCACATTACAATGTGTGCCACCGCGTAGCTGAATTGGCCATTGTCTAATGGTATCGTGAAGACAGCCATGACCTCTCAAAAGTGCAAAAAGTCACCCAGCATCTGAATGTCTCTTTTGACTGCAACAGTCAAATACAGGTGGAATAGCCATTCAAATTCTGTTGAAATTTCACTTGAAAATCGCAAACAAATAATTATTATAAACATGCGACCAATTCAATATAAAAAAAATTATGAGACTTTTCGGAGATCCAGGGGTCTTTTAGCGCGTTTACATGGTGTATTTTTGGACGGAACCATATCGGTATGACAATGACCAATTCAGCTGTAGTCTAATTGTAATACAATTGCAATATTTGAATCCAGGATGTGTGCTGGAGTGTTTGGCAGTTGGCACCGTATGACATTTTTGGGAGTTGACATAATAAAGATATGGTATGTTTTCCAAGTCACCTGACAGCCTAGATCATGCCATGAATCTCAACTGATGCTAACGCCCTCAGAGATCATAATCCACCAGTTTTGACATGGAACCTTATAAAATCAAAAAAATAACACCGGGAATATATTTCTTTGTTATTAACTATTTATTGTCCCCCCGAAAAAAAATTCGGGGGACTATTAAAATAGCCGGTGTCCGTCCGTCCGTCTGGAAATGGTTTCCGGATGATAACTTTAGTTTCGGTTATTAGATCAAAAGCAAATTTCATAGGTGAGTTTATATGACCAAAATACAGGTCAAGTTCGAATATGGGTTTGCTCCGCCCATTTTGCGAGAGTTATGGCCCTTTTTTTTTACTTAGAATCTTGTAATTTTCTGGTTTCCGGATGATAACTTCAGTTTGTGTGATCATATCTTAACCAAATTTGGTATGTGAGTTTATTAGCCCTATATACAGGTCAAGTTCGAATATGGGTTTGCTCTGCCCATTTTTGCTAGAGTTATGGCCCTGTTTCGACTTAGAATCCTGTCAATTTCTGGGTAACAAATAACATAGCCAGCATTAATGAAGGTAAAATTAACAAATAAATATCTAGTGTTTGCCGTGTACCATTTCAGGGGACACTGGTTAATTTTGTTCTGAAATTTAGTATCAGATTTAGGGTCCTTGTTATTTTTTTCAGAAAAGCCGATGCCCCCCCCCCCCCCCCCCCCCCCCCCCCATGAAGCCACTTTTTTCGGGGGACACTGTCGCCGGACGGCCTTTTATTAATATTAATAAACAACTCATACTTTCAGGATTTAAGTGACTTTTTGAGCGATTTTGCTTTGCGTTCCTGACAATTATGGATTTTTTCCTGGCTAATCTAATTGAATGTTTATTGCGATATCGGCTCTCAAAAGTTACAGAAAAGCATGAATTTTCGAGTTGGGACCTTCACATATAGTGAAGTACACTATTAAGGAACAGATGATCATTAAGAAATATATTCCCCGTGTTATATTTCGACTTTATTAAGTTCCCTGTCAAAACTTCAAAAAGTTCCAAGTTTTTGTACTGATAGAATATGTTCTCTAAGGGTGTTAGCCACAGTAGAGATTCATGGCATGATCTACCGACACCATACCAATTTATTTATTTATTAGCCCTCGTTATTTTATTTTTATATCCATTGCAAGCCTTGAAATAGTGTGACTGTCATTTGCAGAATGAGGTCCCCAGAGGGTGAATTTAGTGATGCTACCCCGCATAGCAGGCTAGCATCACCAAATTCACCCTCTGGGAACCTCATTCTGCTATTATACTCAACAAAATATATGCAACAAGTGAATGAATTTGAGCCATGGATAAGTGCTAAATACACTCATGTGCTCTATGAACGATGTAAACAACATGGTAATTATAAACTCATTTTCATTATAATTACCATGTTGTTTTAATTCGTTCATAAAGTACCTGAAAAAGTCAACTTCAATGTTTAACCATTCCATGACTTAAGCTTTCTGAAATTTTACGAAAACCTTGTACTAATGCATTCTCTTATATATGCGAGTTTCCCATAGGAAGGCTCACATATATAAGAGAAAACATTGGGCCTAACAATATTTACCTTCACCTTGTAAACCAGTGTATTCTCTTATGGGAGACTATCTAAATTGGACCAGGATATCAAATAGGATAATCAAGACCTCGAAACATTGATTTGGGTACAAATGATCTACAATATCATGGGAACACAAAGTTATATAAATTGAAGATCATGGGTACTTTAGTCAATGTTACATGTGAACTTGACCAATTTTCAGCAATGTTGCCCCCCATTATTATTATTCACATCTGTAGAGCGCCCAATTCACAAAATTGTGTTTTTAGGTGCTTCATAATATGCATGGGTGGTCAATTAAATATATATACATGTATACTCGATACATGTGAGTCAATATGCAGTTTTAAACAGGTGAGTTTTCAGTAGCTTCCCTAGATCTAACAGGTCACACAATAACCTAAGTTCCTTTCAATCTGTGGCCATCTATATGATCAGAGCGTTATGTGTTTCAAAAAGAACAAATAGCATATATAAAGCGTATATAGGGTTATTTAGGTCACAAGTTTATTCTAAACATGTATCCTTAGCATCATCAGATATGGATCTCCTGAAAGGCTACAGTTCAGAGGAAGAGAGTGAGGATGAGTCATTTCAATATACATGCAATGTAGGTGATAACACTCTGGAACAATTTCTTACTAACCACACATCCCTGAGAAATATTAACTTACAACATCACAGGAGGGATATAAAATCCAGATATGTGATAGTTGAAAGTGCCACCAAATTCACATTCAAATCTGAGAGGCAGGGTAAAGAGATAGTAAATAAGAGGAACAATTATTCTGACCAATTTTTATTAAGTGATGAAGGAAAAGAAAAACAACTGGCTGTTTATAATAATCCAAAGAAAGATGTGTATATTGTAAAATTAGAGCTGTATTGTAATGGTCAGGGAGCCAACTGCCAGAGAAGATGTGGAGGCTTGGGTAAATGTTTACCAGGTATGTTTCAAAATTAAATGTTACTAACTTATGACTACTTATGAATACATGTCAAGTGATAGAACTGTCGGTAAGAAATGGTTGTTCTTTTTTTGTCAAGTAATGAGAATAACGATGGAAATGGGTGCTTAATGCTCTTTGAATCTGCCAGCTGACTCCAATGAGTTCCGTCGAGTATGGATGCAAGTTGGTCTGAAATTTTTATGTTGCGTTCCACACAAAATGTCAGACCAACTTGCATCCATACTCAATAGAAAGCAACCATATCAACATCCATTTCAATGTTGCAATAAATGTGACCGAGAGTATTTAATTTTTTAACTTACCTTATTATGCCAGTCTCATTACATGGCAATATTGTGTCAAACAATGAACTATCTAATCTATTATTATTAAACATAATCATATAAATTAAGCAAATTCAACAAGTTACATTTACAGAATAAATATTCAGAATAAATAGTGAATCAAACATGATTCGGTCTCAGGATTGTGCTCATCCGGGACTGGTATTCACTTTATATATTCACAGCATGTACTTTTTAGACAAGGTATTTGATGGTGCAAACTTTAAAACAATGAAAGTGTCAATGACACTGTAGCTCAACTGTGTAAAGAAGATAATTTTTAGCTCAACTTTACTTTGCAAAGTTTCAGCTATTGCCATGGCTTTGTCGTCCATGTGTGCATGTGTGCACGTGTACGTGACAAATTTCATGATGATCAGACGAACAGTACGACCTGTAGCCCGTGCTAATGGATTGAATTTTTAAATCAAAGATGGCCGCTGGCGACCATGTTTTTCGTCCGAATGACCCCAAAATGACTCGTTCCCATCTACATTCCAATTTCAACAGCCATGAAAAATTTCATGATGATCAGACTCAAGATACGACCTGTAGTTCGTGCTGAAGGATTTAGTCATACAAAGAGTAAAATCCAAGATGGCTGCTGGCGGCCATGTTTTTCGGCCAACGACCCCAAAATGACTCGTTCCCATCTACATGTCATTTTTAATATCCATGACAAATTTCATGACAATAAGACGAACAGTACAGCCTGTAGCCCGTGCTAATGGATTGAATAAATCCAAGATGGCTGCTGGCGGCCATGTTTTTTTTTCCGAATGACCCCAAAATGACTCGTTCCCATCTACATGTCAATGTCAACATCCATGACAAATTTCATAATAATCGGACCAAAGGTACGAACTGTAGCCCGTGCTAAAGGAAATTGTTGATGAATCACACACGCACACATGGACGACGGATACCAAGCCATGGCAATAGCTCAAACTTTACAAAGTAAAGTTGAGCTAAAAAGTGGTCAATTTGGGATTTTAGGGGCCAGAAATCAAAGTTGGGGCTCTGCCATACTGACAGAACAGTCTAGAATCATAATCTGTGTACCTTTTTTAAAATAAAATCATCTGTCGCCATCCAGTTCATTGTTGAAAGTAAACCACCTTCAATATATAGTGATTACAAATCCCTGGATTAGCGCAATCCTGAGACAAACTAATAGGAAAGTGATAAATATAATTCTTCGCATATAAGCTGAAGATATAATGAATAGTTGCTCATTTGTGTAATAATAATTTCCAGAGTGTCAGGCCCCTACTTCGAGGCACAACAGACATAACTGTAGTGTGTCTGTGACTGCAAAGATCTACATTTCAAATCCTGGTCAATGGAAAATCACTGTGAATGGCCAACACACTCCTCGAAATATCAACTTTAATCCACCATCTAAACAGCTTTGTCTGAAGGAAACTACAAAAGCATCGGTACTGACATATAGGAAATTTAACTGCAAACCTTTTGAGTTGGTGCGTCATCAGCTTGGAAAAGACGACAACTTAAACACCACAGAAATACAGATAAAAGACTTCATAAAAAATTCTGAGAAACGTCATTCATTCAGCAGAGGTCAATGGACGGCAGTCGATCAGGTTGTCAAGGGTACGCTAAAAGATAAAGGTTGGTAGCTATAAAGGTCAAAATGCAAAAATGTTTTGTTTTTTTAAGAGTTATGTCCCTGGCTCTGCCCCTATTTGACCCAGTGACCCCCATTTGAATAAATCTGAACCCCAGTCACCCAAGGGCTCTCTGTACCAAATATAAGCTAAATCGGCCCAATATATTTATTTTAGAAGAAGTCATTGTAAGAATTACTATGAGTTATGGCCCTGGTTTCTCAACTAATTAACCGGGTGACCTCATTTGAACAAATCTGAACACCAGTCACCCAAGGACCCTCCATACCAAATATTCGCTAAATCGGCCCAATGGCTCTGAACAAGAAGTCGTTGTAAGAATTACTATGGAGGAATAGAATTATGGCCCTGGTTTCGCAACTATTTGACCCAGTGACCTCATTTGAACAAATCGTCTCAGGTGAGCTAAAAATTGATGGCTCTAATCTAGAGGTCACTCTGAAGATCCATATGAAGTTTGATGACAATCGGATGAGAAATGTTACCTGTAGGGTGTGCTAATGGAAAAAGTTGACAAACGGACAGATGGATGAAGGATGCAAACGCGTGGTAAAAGCTAAAAAAAATTCAAGTTGAACTAATAATATACATTCTAAATTCTCTATTATTTCTAGGAATGGTGCTACTGTATCACCCCAGTGACAAAAAACCTGAAGCAGAAAGTGCAGACCGTTCATATGTTCTAACGGTGTCAAACCAGGCAGCCCTAGAGAGTGCAAGAAAAAACTCACCTGTAATGGGGATAGATGGGAAGCATGGCTTACAGGATGACGGGGCATGTGTCCAAACAGCTATAACTCAACACAGAGGAGGGTTTGGATGTCCAACAGCATTCACAATAATGAGCAGGGAAAATACTGAGACCATAAAGCAGGGACTCCAAGCAATCATTAATAATGTGCCATGTTCTGATGAACAATGTACTCATGCAATCAAATATGTAGATAATGGTGATGGATTTAGCAGACACACACCATGTGCTATTGCCAATCCTTATACACCATTAATAATGATTGACAAGAGTGATGCTAGTGCCAATGCATGCAAAGATTTAGAACTGGTTTATATTCTCTGCTGGTTCCATGTAATCAAAGCCCTCATGCATAGATTGAAGGAAATGCATATAAACCTTGTATATAGTTACTTAATTGTACTAGGTTTCAAGGCTGTGGCTAGGTCACCAGATTTTAAGAGTGCAGAGGAATGTTGGAAACTCTATATAGAAGTAAAGTATTGTGTATAGATATGGTATATTCTTCTGAATTTTAAGCCAATATAAATAAATTGCAAGATTTTCAACAAAAAAATGGGCAGGGAGTGCAAAATTTGTTTAAATTGTTTATATTTACCGGCAGATACTACTAGTAGTAATTAGAATTAGCCCCTTGTTAAGTGGTCCTGCTAATTTGCTATGATACTGGTGATACCGGCTGAATTGCTATTATGCTGATCGATTAGCCCAAAATGAAGCCTGCGAATAGTGTCTGTCATTTGAGGTCTAAGCAGAATGAGGTTTCCCAGAGTGTGAATTTGGTGATGCTAGCCCACCATCTTGGTCCTTCTTGGATAGTGTCACTAAATTCACTCCTTGGGGGACATCATTCTCCAATGATAGAAATACAATTTGCTAGCTTACCCCAACACTGAAAAAATAATCATAACTACAACCTGAACTATAGCAAGGAATGGGATGGAGCGGTGATCTAGCATTTGTTTATATTGGCCTTAGGCAATTATAATTTAAAAAAATCTGTGTTCTCAGGCAATTAGATCTCAATTTTGAGAAGAAGTCTATTTATATCTTTTTCTCAAAATCTAAAAACATCCTCTCTGTTCAAATGCAATAACACTAGCAGAAAATATTGAAAGAAATGTTTGATAAGGATTTTTTAAAGAAAAATTTACTGACGAGTGAGGTGCCTGAGAAAACAGAATTTTATATTCATTTGAAAAATTCAGCACAAATACTTACCAATATATATTATATGTGGCAGATATTTGTCACATTGTTGACATAAAGTAAGTGCCTTTTAAGATTAATGTTGTTCCAATTTTAATTCATAGATCATCGTAAAAAGTGGCTTTTCGGATTATGAATTAGAATAATTAAAGATGCACCTCAATTACTATTTATTTGGATTCGGAGGTAAAAAATAGTTTATTTGAGTCGAGGAACCCACCTATCAAATCTCATAGTAATTATATATAAAAAAATTTAATCTATTATTTTTCAACATGAAGAGTTATTTAGTGGCCCTAAATGGTGGTCTAAAATGTTGTTGTTGGAATCTAATTATATGGGGACAATCAAATCAGATTGAGTACCTTTAAGCTTTATATATCATGTTTCATTTCAAGATTGATAGATTGTGATTTTATTTCATTTCCGCCAGCAGATCATATTATGACAAAGTCGCTTTGAGAACTGTTTTACATGTACATTTCTAATTACAAGGCGGTGAAAAAAATGACAAAAATTCCAAAAGCAAAAAGGGATAAAGTAATCAACTACCTTATTGATGAATGGTGGTGTCCACGGTGGCGTAATGCATGGCTGGATGCAACAAGGATGCCACTAGTTCTTGGAGGGCATAAGATGATGACCACCAACAACCTAGATGAAAATTTGAATCTGAAGCTCACTGATGCTGTTGGTGGAAGGAGGAAGAAGGTTTCCACCCTACTCTTTGAATTGACAGGTCAAGAATTTTCAGTGTTATAAGATCAAAACTATTGTCTATATATGGAATAAGTATTTGAGAGGCTGTTTAAATGTAACAGATTTGTTTTCTTGGAAACTTGGGAGACTAAATTAAACATTTCATGGGGATAGGAATTAATAAATTATTCAATTTAAAAATAATGACAAAGTTTCAATCTGTATGGCTCGATGTGAGAACTATTTATAATATTTAAATACTTATTTTTTTTAAACTTCTTATTCATTGTTAAAGCAATATTTTCAATTTTTCCGAATGGTCAGATGGATGGACTGACAGACGGAACCAATTCCTATATCCCCTGCAGAATATTGTTCAGAAGGGGGGGGGGGGGGGGGGGGGGGATAATTGCATTACTAATTGTGTAGATGATTAATATATACACTCAGATAAACTAGTTACAATTTGCTACGGATTTATACACATATTTCTTATAATAATCAAGCAAACATTGGTGCCTGCTTTCTTCTCATGGTACTAAATTCCATGACAACTTGACAAGTATTTTTTTACTGGAACATATAAAGTATAATCTATACAGATGTATTTCATATATTCATCAACCTATTTTAGTTTAGAGAATGGCCTCATCAATATAGAGCATAATTTGAAGTAATTTGATGCCCCAAACTGCCAAAAGTCTGAAAATCATTCATATGTATTTATATTACAAGAATATGGGTGATCCTTAGCAAAATGTTACTGTTATATCATTAATCAAATCTGGTTAAAATACAGGCTACAAAGCAGAGAAGGAAAACCTGGTAACAACAGATTTAGAGACCAAGGCATCCATTCTTGATATCCATGGTGCAAGGACTAAAGTTCTTGAGTAAGCACATCCCGTAAATATTGTCAGCATATTAGTTGAAGTTTCGTTTCTGCACAAACACTTTACTTGGATGGATAATTCTTGAGCTTCTTCAATGATATAATCATGCAAGTCCATGTTTTATTTTGCAAATGTTACAATGGATGATATTTCACATGTACCCGCTGCATCTGCAGTGTAATTTTTCTTAGTCAATATCGATGCTCGCTAATCCTCTGAGCACGTTGCCGAAAAATATTTTGTGATAGGCCGCCCGTAACTGAAGTTATGGTGATTCATACGATTGAATATTTAAGAAATGGATGTTGATTTGCTTGCGTTCCATAGAGTATGGATGCAAGTTGGTCTGACATTTTGTGTGGAACACGAAAGCGTTCCACACTTAAAAATGTCGGACCAACTTGCATCCATACTCTTTGGAACGCAACAATATCAACATTCATTACTTATATTTACACTTAATCGAGTCAGCTGGCCGATTAAAAGACTTTTAAGCGCCCATTTCCAGCGTTATTATCGTGGCTCGATGCAAGTTGCGTCTACACAAAAATGGATGCAAGTTGGGGTCAGCGCGCGACGTCATGTGACGTATTTTCGACCAACCAACGTCCTGCATTCATGTTCCACAATACGAATGCATGTGTGAGTGTAAATATTACATTATAGATTACGCATTCTGAATCGTTAATATTCCTACATGTGACGTCACGTGAGGGACTACTAGCGACAACGTATCAAACCTGAAAGGCTGTGAACTGGCTTTTATTTACTGATAATTTATACAGATGCGGATTAATTTATGTATGAACAATCAGTAGATAAAAGCCAATTGAGACAGCCTTTCAGGTTTAACACTGTGTGACACTAGTAGTCCCTCATGCAATGTGCTCAGTGGATTAGCGGGCATCGGGATAAAAATTACACTGGTAATTAGCTATTTCATCAATTTCAACATGGAGTAGATTCAGTTTCACAGGTCACTGAAAAAGAAATGAATAAGCTTTTAATACTAGCCGACTTCTTGGAATTTTCTATCATTTGGAAGAATTATTTATTCAAAAGCTTCTCAAATATATAAAGGCATATTTGCGAATACACGCTTGCCAGCTATAAACTAGTAACTTCATGAAATGATGTTCCATTGTTGTGATCAATATTTAATCAGTATTATGTATATAATAGTATTATGCAAAACTACAGCTATGAATAACATTTCAGTTCAAGGAAAACCAAACTTCCAAGGGACATGAATCTCCGATTAAATCAAGGTAGACTGAGCTTCCTACAAAACAAGGTTAAGCAAGCTAAGAACCAAGCTGGTGAAGTGATGAATGACCTCTACTTAGTTGAAGTTTCAACTGCCAAGAATGTCAGGTACATGTTCTACTTGTCTTTTTATCATTAAAATTATGCCCAGTCCTTATGTTAATATGTCAATCATTCTAGCCCCAGTTATATATCCAATACATTTAATTAGTGCATGTTCACATAACTAGAAATATTATTATCGTGCATCATTCCCAGTATATCCATCAATCGGCAAACAATGTAAGTTATAACATATATGGACTCATTGCAATACACCGAACTCAGTAACCTTATATTATACAGAGTAAAAACTTTGAGAATACAGAGAATTCATTAACATATAGCCTATTATAGGTGGACTGGACCGCTTTGGACCGGTCCAGGCATGTGTACCGGACTGGAATGGCCTGGACAGGACAGGACTGGACCGCCTTGGCAGTGGACTGGACCACCCAATGTGGTCCGGTCTGGTCCGCATCACTAGTCAATGTTTACTGATGTGCTTTTTCAAATAAATCATTTATTTACATGTACATGTAGAAACATGAATAGATAATTTGTGTTGATGGAGAAGTTCAGCTAATGAGTTCTTTTAAAACACTTGAGCTCATTAGCTGGAACATCCATACAGTACAAATGAATCAATGAGAATCGGGTAACCTACGACTGCACATCAGCAAGTTTTCGACTATGAAATAATTATTTTCTTTGCACCTCAAATATTGATATCAATGTATTAATTTTTACCAGTTTCAAAGATCACAGAGGAGTCCATGTTACTGTGACAAAACAAATGATGAAAGTTTTAGACCCTCTATTGGACCATTCAGTGAATGAAGGAGCAGAATTACGAGAGAATAATGTTCTTGTTAATCTGACAATCAACTCATGCACATGTAGGGACTTCATATGGAGGAGCTCAATGAGAGATACATGTAAACATGTCAAGGCGGCAGTACTCTTGAAGGAAGGAGCCTCACCAACTAATGTGAAACATGAGTTCTGCAATCATATAAGGCAGACCACAAAATCAAAACAAAAAGAAGGGAGGAACCAATTATTTTTGGCTAATGATGATGAGGTAATTACATTTTCTTCTTATTTTAAAAGAGTCATGTCTCACCCCCAATTTTGGTTCTTGTAGTTTGAATTTCAAACAATTTATTGGGGGAAATTTATTGTTGCTGAAATTTTCCAACATTGGGGGAAATTTTCTCTCACTGGGCTGTGTTAATTCCAACAAAGGGCCATAACTCTGGTGAAATTTAGGCGGATGGAAAATTTACTTGGGCCAGTAAACTCACATTTCAATTTCATTCCATTCAGTTCAGACATACTAGATTATCATCCGGAAACAATCATTGAGCGCAAATTCCAACAAAAAGGGTCATAACTCTGGTGCATTAATGGACATTATTTATATTCATGTATGTGCGAATAAAATGATCAAATTTTCCCACTTATTTTGACAGGTGGTGTATCAAGCATTCCTTGAATTTGAGAAGGAACATCATGGGAAAACATGGGAGATTTTCCACCAAGCAAAGAAGACTGAAGCAAGTGATGAATACCGGCCAATTGACCTGCCGACTAAGTCAGAAAAAAGTGGCAAACCTAAGGGTCGAAATGCAAAGCCAAGACCAGCTAGACCACTGAACAGGAAGAGGATCATAACTAGTATGACAAATGTATGTATCTTGTATTGGTGTATAAACATTTTGTTTAATTTGATTTCCTGATTGCTAAGGTGAGAGACAAATCCATATAGACAGACAGGAGGATGGACAAAGTATCAGTCATATGTACATATAATTAATTTCTTACTCAATCACTGACTCAATGTGCATTTTAATTTTTAATTTTGATATTTATCACCCAGATGGAATTACAAGGAATACTCTTTCATACTGATTATATGTAAAAGTATTATTAAAGATGGTCTATCTCGAACTATAATAAATTTTTATACAGTTTCCGGGGTATAAATTGAAAGTGTCATTGATACTGTAGCTCAACTTGGTGCGCTTAATGCTCTTCTAATATGCCAGTTGACTCGGTTGAGTGTAAATATAAGTAATGGATGTTGATTTTGTTGCATTCCATAGAGTATGGATGCAATTTGGTTCCACACAAAATGTCAGACCAACTTGCATCCATACTCTATGGAAAGCAAGCAAATCAGCATCCATTTCTTAAAGGGATGTGGTCTGAAGGGTGTGCCAAAAGATTTAGTATTGCAAGGAGTAAAATTCATGATGGCTGTCGGCCCCATATTTTTCATCGAAAATGTTAAAATTAAATCTCTCATCACACAACAGGGAACAACAACTGTGAAGAAAAAGGAAAGCAATTCTGTTAGTCAGAAGAATTTCATCAAAAGAAAACGAAACACAGCCCGCAGAACTGCACAGAAGATAGGTGAGGAATTTACAAAATTTCCATTTTTTCGTTACCAATTGGATTCTCTCATAAGTATATGTTTGCTTTACGGCCCTGTGAATTGATTATGGTTGTTGTTACCAAGACGACATATTGAATTTATTAGAGAAGTACTCAGTTTATTATTATATTGGGATGATTGCAGTGAAAGATCCAGGGATTTTTTGGGGACACCTGTTTTTGGGCAATGATATGCCGAAGGCATATACCGAAGACTTGAGCGAGGGAGGTTAGGGGGAGTATCCCCCTGCTGATGGTGGGGGGTCTGGGGGTTCTCCCCCTGGAAAGTTTGAAAATCCAATGCATTTAGAGCTAATCTAGGGCTCTCGGAGTCAGTATTTTGAATTTTACTGAGAAGTCAATTTGATCAAGTTTCTCAAGCGGAACTTTGGAAATTTTAATATATGTATTGATTGAAAATGCTTATAAGTTATTTTGTTAGATATCTTTTGGTTCAATGGATTATAATGCTTATAAATCTTTTTGGAAACTTAAATGTCTTATGTCAATATATATAAATATATATATGTTGTTATGATATGAATTGGGACCTGAAATTTTAAAAAATGTTAAAAAATAAAAATTTTGTTTTTGCTAAAACCGGTAAACGGTATGAAAAACGGCCTGGATATGTCCCTGGATTGACATTTAAACAAAATATGATTGCTAATTATCCAATTATGTCAACTACATAGCAACATCCACATTGGTTTAACATTTGAGGACAATAAAAAAAAATTTCTTCTTTGACAACAGTTAGCAGAGCAAAGAAGCAGGTAACAGATAAATCTCAGCATCAACAAACCCAAAACAATCAAGGTAATTTCAGCAGACACTGATCAACAGACGTTGTCTACAAGTTACTATTAAAGGTACTCAATCCGATCAGATGCTTAAATTACAATTTATTTGGTTTCGGGGATAAAAAATATTTTGATTCGAGTCGAGGAACCCACCCATCAAAGCTCTGATTGATTAGATATTGATTTTTGAAGTTTGTTATTTCTGGAGATGTGTAATAATATGTGGCCCAGAAACACATGGACAAACGGAACATGAAGATGGATAACTCTAAAATCAAGTGGTAATACGATCAAATGTTGTAATACTTTAGTGATAATATGGACTGTGATGGTAATATTGGAAGTAAATAACTATGGTTATCCTTTATAAAGCACAATAGCCTCTCGAAATTGAAGGGGAAATTACTTTAGAAAATGAAATGGATAATATAATTACATCGGGTGAAAATTGAAATATTTCAGATAAACTATGATGTTCAATGTAGTTCTGTACCATTTTAGTAAACCTACCACCTCATTTCCGGAGAGTTATGACAGAAACAGCTAAGAAGCATGTGAACAGTCAAAGTTACAAGATTGACCTCATCAGAAGAGCACAACCAAATATTACCAGGGGAGGGTTGATGTTGGAAGTTTCAAGGCAAAGAATAAGTGAAGGTAAACCAAGAGTTCATTAGCATTTAACATTGAAAGGCTGAAAAATCAACGGCTACATGAAAAATGAAATGATAAAGAAAACAATATAGTTCACAAATGAATAAAAGGTCAGCAGACCACAGTGTCCTCCAAAAACGTGGCAAGTCGATGCCGCTTTGTTAAAGAAATTAAAAAATATGTTGAAATTTTCTAAGTCGAAAAAGGTCAATAACTCTGTAAAAAAAAACATTTCCGTCATCTATGACTATATACATGTTGCACATCTCCAATATGTGGGCAACAATATTCTGAAGTTTCAAATCTCTAGAATGAAAACTGTAGGAGGAGTTGATTACACCATGAAGGTACTCAAAAGGGTGAAGGACGAACGGACGAATGCACAGGCGGACGGACAAACGGACGGACCCCATTTCTATAGTCCCCCGAACATTAATTTTTCGGGGGGCAAAAATGCCAGGCAAGCTGTTGTCTTGGCAATGGGTGAGAGGCATTTGATTTGAACATTTTAATAGATCCCAGTACATAGCAATTAAGGATGAACAAATATGGACTTTGCTCCATTATTTGAGCCTATCAATTCAACTTCAATCTGTTAGTTCATTTTTGCAGAAAAAATAGTCACTGTACATATACATCATATGTTATATTAATAGTATTCATTATTTTGACCTTTACAACTTAAAGGTACTCAACCCGTAAAGAGGGTCCCCATCTCAACAGATTCCAACAACAACAATCCGATCAGAGGGTCCTATATTACTATTTCTTTGGCTTTGGGGGTAAAAAATATTTGATTCGAGTCGAGGAACCCACCAAACAAAGCTCAGAATTATTAGATATTGATTTTTGAAAATTCTTATGTTCTCGAGATGAGTACCAATAACTGCCGTCAATTTGGTAACCTGCTCGAGATTTTACGCCAAAATTCTATTCAAACAGACAAGGATGGATAACTCTATAATCAAGTGGGTAATAATAACGAATTTTTGACTCTCTTCTGGGCCAGAAAGAATTCCCGATAATGAAAAATAATAGATTTCTAAAATCGATATCTAACAAATCTGAGCTTTGATGGGTGACTTCCTCGACTCGAATCAAATATTTTTGACCCCCGAAGCCATTGAAATAGTAATTGAGAGGAGTTTTATCGGGTTGAGTACCTTTAACTATCTCCACATAAATCTTATTGGGCATTACCGATTTACTCACCATTGTGGGTAAGCGAAGCAGTGAAAGCACATAATTATAATTGTTCTTTCCCAATTTCAGAATGTGATGAAAAAGTACAGTCAGTTAGGAAACGACAAAAAAGAGATTTCGGTCCTGATTTTATCTGTTGATTAAATAGGAATTGCATACTGAATAACTTATGAACTGAATATAACGAGCATTCATATTTAATTCGCTTGAAGCCCAATAGTTGTTTGTGCTTTAAATATCATGCGAAAGTACATGTCACTGGCGGATAACTTAACTTTTACTTTACTATTACGGACAGTACAAGACCAATACATTTAGTAAAATGTCTACATTTCGTAAAATTTATAATTTCTATTCATGATGTTGACTTTAAATAGAGGATCTACAACAAGTCCCCAGTTTATAGCACGATTTACAAAACGAGTGCAGTAAATTAGGTCTGGACGAGCCTTCAGCGAGTTTTGTAAATTCTGCTATAAACTGGGGATTCGTTGTAGATTCTATTTATTACATGATCCAAAACCTACACAAATTAAATCAACAAATTGGACGCGAAACAGAGATCAGCTACTATAAGGCATGCAATGACGTCTCACTGAATTATGCATTGTTTGTCCGTGTGAAGAAATAGTCCCAGATAAATAAAGACTCTTTGGCATATTTAATAGCGTATATTTAATGACATGACTAACGGAATGTAAACATACGACAAACTGGAAGTCAAAGCTCACCTGGCCCTATATCCTGTTATAAAACAAATTTTTAATATCACAATTTACAGAATGGGTTTATTGAATGAAATAAGAGTAGGATCATGTAATAAATTCAGGTACAATATATTTGGTAAATAAACTGAGTGAAGAGTATATATGAGTACATATGAGGACAAGGTGATGCTTACCATTACTCTCAATGGCCTGGCGTCTGCTCTGGATTTTCCAGACAAACCTCCTCAATTGATTCAACGATGGCCTCTCGTACGACTCAAAACTATTCGCCAACTTTTCGTAGCAGACTTTGGCGGTATCCTGCAGTCGTAATGCTTCTTCAATTCTTTTCTGCATCTGCATATAATTGTAAACTATAATGAAACATCTTCACAGAAACAACTAGAGGTGAGACCGTACCGATGGGACTAAAGCTGTCCCATTAAGGGCAGGTGAAAAAAAGGGTTGACCGAATTCAAACTCTAACTTGACCTGTATTTCATGTGACTAAACCACATAAAAAAAATTTAAATAGTCAGAAAATTAAAACCAAAATTACCATCTGGAAACCAAAATAAATGGCAAATTAACTCTGGCAATTGGCGGCCGGAATATCAACATGATCAACTTCTATTGGAATATAATTCGAGCATTCTAGTTGATCAGAAACATTAGATTATTAGATGATCAAATATCAAATTAAAATTCAAGTTTTTTTCATCCATCAACTCAGAACAATGAGATTAACCTAATGGTGTTTGACCCCATCAGCCTTGCCAAGTAGTTTATTTAGCATCTGTCATTAAAGGTACTCAATCCAATCAGACACTCCTAAATTACTATTTCTTTGGTTTTGGTGGCAATAAATATTTGAATTGAGTCGAGGAACCTACCCATCAACGCTCAGAGTGATCAGATATCAATTTTTGAAGTTTGTTATTTCTATTGTTTGTGGCACAGAAACACGCCGTCAAAAGGGTTGTCTCGGTAAAAATTCCAGATGAAGATGGACAACTCTAAAATCAAGAGGTTATTACCAATTGATTATAGAGTTACCCATCTTCATCCGCAATTTGTCCGTTTGACCACGTGTTTCTGGGCCAATTATTAGTACACATCTCAAGAAATGACAAACTTCAAAAATTTATATCTGATCACTCTGAGGGTTGATGGGTAGGTTCCTTGACTCGATCAGATATTTTTTACCCCCGAAGCCAAAGAAATAGTAATTTAGGAGCGTCTAATCAGATTGAGTACCTTTAACTGTCTTTGTTTCTTAATGTACATACAAAGCCATTTCAGGCACTTGTCAAATACTCACACTCTCTTCATGTAAAATGCTGGGATGTGGCACATCCCACACAACACTGGTTGTGTGTGGCCCCAACATTGTCACATTCCACTTGCCGATGGAATCCGAATACATCTTTAAATGCACCCGGAATCGGCAGAAGTGCCCGTCTGATGTCCTCAGTCTTTTGCCTCTTTTCTCACAATCTGAAATTAAATAAACATGAGTTTGGTTTGCTAACTGTCAGATCTACACCGCAATATCAAATATAACAATATTGGCCCATCTATTTTAAAAACTTTTTGTTATAATTTTTCCAACCCTGTCAGCTGACCCTGTTCCCTTTTAGACTATATCAACATGAATTTTCAGTGATTTGTCTCTGCTAAATTGGAATTTCAATATTAATTCTTTCAACAAAAGATAGTGAAGAGTCTGAAGTGAATTGTATGACAGAAACAGGGACTTTTTAAAGATGTTCCATCCAAGTTAACAGACTGAAACAAATTGTCTAATGTTTTGCTTGCCTTTTCTAGGTACTTTGATGGGTAAGAGTCGATATGTTCCATAATTATTATTTCTATATGTGCTAAGAAACCACATCCTTTATATTTCACTTTAATTCACAAATTCACACAAAAATAATTATGCTCCTACATGTACATGCATTTGAAATACCAGAATATTGTTGAAAATAGTCGCTGAGTTGCTCTTTTAATTGGAACGTTGCTGAAAGTGGATTCATAACATACATCATTTGTACAGTCATATATATTGTTATCAGTCTATGAAAATGTTAATTGATGTACATGTATAACACTTCTCATACATGCAGCCTGCAGTTCAGAAAAACTGGTTCTTGAACAGATACGTGTATGCACAGTAAATTGAGTCAACAATGTTTGTTGTATAGTGACTGAATATAGTCTGAAATCATTATAAATTTACTTATTATATATTATTAAAATAATATTGAGATCGAGACTCATTATACTTATCTCAGTTGCTTGCATCCTGAAATGGTTAAGTTGAATTCAAACTGCAAAATAAACAAAACTGAACATAACATGAATAAACAACAAAAACAAATTCATAAACAATTTTGTTGTATGCATGTCTTTATATTATTGAACCAGCCACAAAACATCCAAGTATATGCAGTATATCATTCCAGGAAATTATTTAAAGGTAATCAATCCAATCAGAGGGTCAGATATTACTATTTCTTTGACTTTGGGGGTAAAAAATATTTGATTAGAGTCAGGAAACCCACCCATCGAAGCTCAGAGTGATAAGATATTGATTTTTGAAATCGATTGTTAATACACGTAGTAAGCACTTGATTTTAGAGTTATCCATCTTACACCCGTAATTTGTCCGTTTTGATCATTTGATTCTGCTAACTTGTGGGACAGATCTCCGAAAATTAATAGATTTAAAAAATCAATATCTAATCACTCTGAGCTTTGATGGGTGGGTTCCTCGACTTGAATCAAATATTTTTTACCCCCAAAGCCAAAGAAATAGTATTAATATAGGACCCTCTGATCGGATTGAGTACCTTTAATGTTGTTTATAAGAGATTATAAATGTTTTTAAATTATAACACGCTCTATTACTTAGCTATAAATGTATTGATATTAAACATTCTTCACAAATTTTCTTAGTAAACTATTTTTTCAACGCTACATTTATGAAGATACAGGGGGGGGGGGTAAAAAATTTGCAGGAAGTTATGCCGGGGTGGGTGCCCCTCATGCAAATTTTTTTACTGAAGACCTTTTGTGCCCTTATATGACATTTGTAACAGTTTAAAACATATTACTCGTTCCCATCTACATGTCAATATTAACTTCCACGACAAATTTCATGATGATTTGACCTAATCTCTGATTCCGAAGACATACAATCAAGATAAATCTGGCTGATTATAGGCATAAAGTCTGTTATAGAAGAGCAACGGGAGGGGACTTCATTCAAAGCAACATCGCAGCCAAACCGATATCCCAAGCTGTTGTGGACCGAGAAGACTTGGTCTAGCAATTTCGAGCTGGGACCACCCCTCTGCCTGTGAAGTCTTATCTTTTGAAAATTCCTGTGTTTATTTGTTCACAACACAAAGGAACACAAGGTCACTCAAAATGTTAAATCATGAAATTTCCAGTTGGGACCTTCACCAACAGTGAATTAAATTATTAAGAAACAGAAAATAGGAAGTCGGTAGCCGAGAGGTAACGTACCACTGGTCTCTCGTGCTAGCAGCGGACTGGGGATCGCAACCTGGTCAGGGTATTCTGACAAAAATCCGAACTCGGTCAGATACCAAGTTTGTAAGGCTGAAAAGTCTCATTCGAGATCACTGAATAAAGATCTGAATGCTATAAAGTTACTCGGCCATGATAGCACCTGGACGGTCTCATAATTGTCAGTAAATGACAGCAAGCTTGTAATGGTAATTAATGTGAAGAAGTAAATAACAAAGAAATATATTCGGCATGTTATGTTTTCGACTTTATAAGGTTCCCTGTCAAACATAAAAAATTTCCAAGATTGTTCACTGGTGGAATTATTTTGAATACGATCTCTACGAGCGTAGAGATTCATGGCATGATCTACCTACATGCAGCCATTGCAATTTGCAGGGAAAACTACAGAAACGAATGTACAAAATGAGCCATGGAATGGTAGTACGATGATGGGGAATGCTCTAGTCTAGAAGTAGAAGTTGAACAACTAAATTGGTATACTAATCTTTCTTATTTCGTTGGTAATCAGCTTGCAATCATTTGTTGACTATTAAAAGGCGTACTACTTCAAGTTTTCCAACAAAAGTCGAGCGCTGGAATCAAGCAAAATGTTTGTAGGTCAACAGGAAGTTTGAGTTCGGGTCAAGGATATTGTCAACTATGGAACACTGTTGTACTCATAACTCTGAAAACTTATAACTCACCTTCACTACACGCCCCGTGACCGCCACATAATCTCTGGCAGTTAAGCTGTCCGCAGCAAAATACCGTTTCCTTCACCACCCACTGTCTTCGCTGCTGGTTATAATGGGTGGCACAAAATAGAGCGGGAGACACGGGCATAAAACTGTCCTCCAAACTTTTTAATTTTATTTCATACTCGTCGGACCCTTTTCTTGGTTCGACGACCACTAGCGACCGTTTCATTTGTCTACCACGAAGGGCTTTGTTTGCCAATCGATACACATCATAAGAATTTAGAGTATGAACTAGCTCCGGACCTTGTGTAACTTCGAACGAAGCCAAAACAATTGGGGTGGAGGCCATTTTGTTTACAAACGGACGAACAGACAGACATTTAATGTATATCATGTGATCAAACAACGAGATTTGAAAAAGCTGGCTACGAATGTGATCGATGAAAAAAGCTGGCTACATTTGTGACCGTTTAAAAAAGCTGGCTACGAATGTGACCGAAGCCTTGTGACAATGACCCCATCGGCGATACTTAGGTTAAGAGAGTCCAATTTAAGTTTACAATAATAAAGTGTCAAATTCTACCAATAATATAGTATACAGATAAGCCACCACACTGCTGACCCATTAATATCAATTATATAGCAGAGCTGTCAACAAATCACAGGAATTGTTTATGTTGAAAACTGACCTCTCTATTAAACCAATAACAATTATAATGATCTCAGACCATCTGAAGATATAACTCTGCAGCACAGATGTCCATATCTACTGTTAATATCATGTGATGTTTATTGTTGAATCTTTATTTTAAATTAGATACCATAGCCTTCTTTATCAGATTATTTGCACACTGGCATAAGAGACATCAGAAAATAATATAGCCTTATCAATAGCTAAGTAGTCCAAAGGCATGGGATAGAATTGATGAATTGGATTTAATGTTTCTCCAAACAGATTTACCAGTACATCACACAATATTTTGGACAGATTTAAACAAATTTGGTGAGGTGATTCGGGGTACCCTTGGCAGAGTTATAATTGTGTTAGTTTTTCAAATTTGTTTAACTTAAAAAAAAAAATTGTTTTTAATTATTTAAAAAAAGAAGAAGATTGGGAACCTTTTTATCAACTTGTATCATAATCATCAATATCTAAATGAAAACCAATGAAAGGGTCAATGACATTTTGTTTATTATTATTATAAAACATAAAAATAAAAATATTTTTTTTTTACGAAAAAGGGTCATAACTCCTTTAAAATAAATTGGATCGAACCCATATTCAAACTCGAACTGTATTTTGGGCTGAGAAACCTATATACAAAATTTGGTTCCGATCAAATAGAAAATGTTAGAGTTATCGCATTATGCCCAAAGTGTCTAAGGACATTGACACTATGTGTACCATACTATGGTATAGGTGCACATAAAAAGTTTATCTCATGCAGAGTACAAGAAAAATATATCAAACCTGGTGTGCCCCTTTAATATTTCAATTCACATTTGTGTAATCAATTGAAATTAATGTCCAACAAATCTACTAAACACAATCACATTATTAATCTCCAATAGTAATGCTATTAAACAATGAAACCAGATTATGCCTTTAAGATGGAATTTAAATAACCATGCATATAAAATATATAGTAGAAACATTCCATCTGTGCTATCTCAGCATATGGTCAGAGATACTTTATAGAGTGCTAGCAGGTTAGCCCGCCACTGGCAGCAATCGTCAGAAACATGACATCTTTTAAATAATTTTTTTAATTAATTTAAAAAAATTTTAATGCACCCAGGGCCGATAAGGTTCGGGGTGATTTATGTGGTTCTTTGATCCTGTCATCCGGCAGACATTCCGGTTTTTCGGTACGATCCGTTCCGTATCGGCCGAACTTAAAGTCCGCATTTTACATCCGCCTGGAATGCTGCCTCCTTCCGGTAACTGAAAAAGTAAGTCACTCTTGAATTATACGCATCGCGCTCGGTTGTGTGTCGTCAATTCCTATCTGTTTCCATCCGTCACCGTGTTTCTTCACCAGCCTTCATTTATTCGTCTATCATCTTGTTCCTTGTGCGTTCTGTCTGCGTCCTGTTCCGTCGGCGTTACCTAATTTCGTGGGTCGCGCACGTGTTTTCCTGTTTGTCGTTCGGTGGCAATCACATAATTCTCATATGGTTCGTACGGGATCTTGCGGTCGGGCCCGCGACCGTTCGTCTCGTAGCAGTCGACAGGATGCATCTGCCAGCTCGTCTCGTGCTGGTCCTGCTTCCAGTGACCGTGTTAGGCCTTCTTCTCGGGTTTCGGCCAGTGGGTCATCTGTGGCTGATTCACGGGTGCACGGCCGTGGACAGCATTCGCGTGGCAGGCCTGCTCGTGGCTCTGGACGGAGACGCCGCACCTCCCGTGGCCGGGTTTCCCATTCTCGTGGCCGTGATCCTGTTCGTCAGCCTCGTCGTCAGTCTCGTCGCCAGGCTAGTCGCCGACAGGATGGTTCTCCGCGCCCCAAGTTTCCGCGCTATGAATCCAGGTCACCATCAGCGTCTCCTTTGTCGACCCGTCGACGCAGCAGTTCTGATGACAGCTCCACTTCTCTCCGCCGCCGCGAGGATTCCCGTGTGGCTTCAGTGATACACCGACCGAACGCTCCGGCAAGAGACAGAACTGATCCGGGTAATGCCTTATTTAGTTTTCCATCCTCGCTGGTCTCCCCTTGGGACGCCCCCTTGCCGATTCCTACGGCGGCAGACAGCTTTGGCTCTCACGTTTCCCGATCTATTCGCGACAAAATTTTCCGGGGCGATTTTATCAATTTGGATCAGCTGCAGGAACCCGCCACCTCTATTCATACAGTTGACCCCCATCAGTTGGTTGTCTCTGCTTCCGGGCGAATCCGCGTTCCGCCAAGCGGGCATGCTGCTCCAATAACGTCTGTTGACTCGTGGACCGATGCTTTTCTCACTTTCGTTTCGGTGTACCTCGACGTTCACCCTGAATCGTCGGCCCAGCCCCTTTTGCGTTACCTGCGCACCATTCGTTGGGCGGTTGCTAAATGTGGGGGATCTGCCTGGCGGGTGTACGATACCCAATTTCGGTTGAAGTGGGATGGAAATACAGCTACTCCTTGGGAGACCATCGACCCTAACATTTGGCTGCTGGTCATGACGCCCCAGGTTCGGCAACCTCCGCAGCCGACTCCGCCTCCGGTTCGTGCCTCCGGGCGTGCGGACAATTTTCCCACGCGTCCGGGCCGTCCCAGTCCCGTCTGTTTTGAATTCAACGCCGGCCGCTGCTCCTGGCCAAACTGTCGTTTTCGACACATCTGCAACATCTGCTGAGAGCCTCATGCCGCAACCGCTGCCTATGGACAAGACTTTCGCCGCTCAGCCCGCGGCGGTCGCCAGCAGCGTCTACCAGCTCGCCCCTTCCGCCGTTAATCTTGACTATTTGTGTTGGTGGCTTGGGAAGTACCCTCGCCACCAAGTCGCGCGGGAACTCCGGTTCGGTTTTACTCATGGTTTTCCACTCCATTATACTGGCCCGCGTATGCCAACTGACGCTCCGAACCTCAAGTCTGCTCGTTACCGTCCCGAGGTCGTCCGGGAAAAGATCCTTAAGGAAGTTCGCCTTGGTCGCATTGCTGGTCCTTTCTGCGATCGTCCAATTCCAATGCTCCGCGTGTCGCCGCTTGGACTGGTGCCTAAACATGAACCTGACTCATTCCGTCTCATCCATCACCTCTCCTATCCGGCAGGCCAGTCGCTCAATGATCATATTCCGCTCGAATTCATTACTGTCACATATACCAGTTTTGACTCTGCTGTTGCCACCATCCAGTCCCTTGGGGCCAGGACATTGCTCGCGCGCGGGGATTTAGAGGCTGCATATCGTAATCTTCGCATCTACCCGGGCGATTTCGATCAACTTGGTTTTAAACTGGACGACATGTATTATTTCGACAAATGCTTACCTTTCGGCTGCAGCGTGTCGTGCGCAACTTTTGAAAAATTCTCAACATTTTTGGAATGGGTTGTTAAGCAGCGGTCCGGCAACCCACACATCTTGCACTACTGCGATGACTTCCTGTTCTGTGGTCCGCCAGCCACGTCCCAGGCCTCAGACAGTCTTGACATGTTTCATCGCGTTTGCTCTGATCTTGGCGTACCTATTGCTCATGACAAAACGGTCTCGCCCACCTGGAAGCTCTGCTACCTTGGTCTCGAACTCGATACGTTGGCTAACGCGGTGCGTCTCCCTGCCGAGAAGCTCACAGCTATTCAGTCCAAAATCTTTATGGCTTTGCGCTGCCGTAAAATCTCGGTCCGTGAACTACAGTCGCTCATTGGGTCATTACAATTTGCGTGCAAGGCGGTTCGTCCGGGCCGCCCATTTTGTCGTCGCCTGATTGATGCCCTGCAGGGATTTTCTAAGCCGCATCACAAAATCCGAATTAATTCTGGCATGCGTGCCGATCTGGCCACGTGGTTACAGTTCTTCACGTCATTCAATGGGATCTACCTTTTCCCTTCTGCGACCTGGCTCCATGATACCGACATCAATTTCCACACGGACGCTTCTGGTGGTCAGTCCGGCGGCTTTGGCGCTTATTTCAACGGCCTTTGGGCTTTTGGCAAGTGGCCCCTTCCTTGGCATGCTTTGGGCCTGACCCGCAATATGGGTGTCCTCAAGATGTTCCCAGTCTTAGTGGCCATCAGCGTCTGGGGGCGTCGCCTCCGGAATCATCGCCTCCATTTACACTGTGATAACATTACCCTGGTCCGCGCCATCAACGACCAAACTTCCAAATGCAAGCCGCTCATGGCCCTGTTGCGCCAGCTGGTCCTGCTGCTCCTGTCTCACAACATCTCCTTGCGTGCTTCATGGATCGCGTCTCGTGATAATGCTCTCGCTGACAGCCTCTCTCGTTTCCAGATGAAACGCTTCCGTCGACTGGCGCCGTCCGCCGCCCGAACGCCAACACCATTTCCCAGGTGCCTGTGGACCTGCGTCGACATGTAACGCTACTTTTGACTTCCTCCCGGGCGCCAAAAACTCACCGCACATATCGCACCGCCATACGGGCTTATCTCGATTTCGCACACCAGCATCGCTTGGCCGTTTCCTGGCCGCTCCCGGAACACGCTATTGTCGGGTTTATCGCGGGGCTTCATCGCTCCCAGCATTCTGCTTCAACCGTTTCCACCTACCTGGCTGCCATCGGTCGGCAGCATCGACTCCGGGGTATGCGCGATCCCACCTCGACTTACCTCATTCGCCAACTATTGACCGGGGTCCGTCGCTTGACGCCTTCATCCTCTCGTCCTGCTCCAGTGACAATACCTTTGCTGCGCACCTTGCTCCGCGTGCTTCCTCGCATCTGCTCGTCGCCCCATGAGGTCGCTTTGTTTACGTCTGCCTTTTAATGGCCTTTTTTGGACTGTTCCGCGTGGGGGAACTGGCTGCTGTGTCCAAGGCCGACTTTGGACATGCTATATTTCTTCGCGATGTCTAAAACGAACCAATGTGGTCCTCCCGCTCATACTCGCATTCCGTGCCTGCCGACTGATCCACATATCTGCCCGCTGCGCGCGGCCACCACATTTCTTGCCATTCGCGGCTCCTGGTCGGGACTGTTCCTTTCTCACCAGGCTCAGACCCCGCTCACAGTCGCGCAGTTTCGGGCCGTGCTCCGTCAGGCTTTGCGTACGTCCGGCTCTCGACAATATATCACGCCACATTCATTTCGTTCGGGTGGTGCTACCTATCTGGCGGATCTGGGCACCCCTTACCATGCCATCCAACACCGGGGTCGTTGGCGGTCTGATGTTTGTCGTCGATACATCCACTCAACATCTGCTTAGTCTCGTTTCAGTAGCCATTATCTGGGTCTTGGGTTCGTCCCACGTCTACTGGGCTCACCAGCGTGCTGTGCGTCGTCCTGTTGGCCAACATCTCCAGCTGTCCAGCCGCGGCGCTTCTGTTCGATGGATCGGCACTCGATGCTCTGGGGCGATTTCCACGCCACGTTCGACCGGGAGCTCACCGCTTGTCCGCAGTCTCGGCATCCTACCCACATCATCATCCAGCTTGGCTCAAACGACATCACAGCCGGTGGGTACCGTGACTTGCGTGCCAATGTTAAGCGGGAACTTTCATATGTGCATGAAACATTGCCTGCCTGCACCCTTATTTGGTCACAAGTATTCCCGCGCCGCTATTGGCACAACGCCCATGGGATCCATCTCTCCCCCGTCGGCAACGATATCTATCTGAATAGTCTCCAGGGCGCCCTGGAGACCTTCCTGGCATCTGACACTATGGTTTTCCCGGTGGTTTAACTGTTTCATTGATGTAATTGGGCATGGAGCTCCTGGTTTGGGGGAGTGCTGCGCACTCTATGGCGGTCCTGCAGATAGTGGTAGTGGTAGTGTCGCCATAGCGTTATAACCTGTCTGGTAACTTTGATGGGTGGCTTATCAATAGTAGCTTAGTATGTTTATGACTGCGCAGTCATCTTATGCTTATTTGAGAGTGCTCTCGATCTGTAGCCTGAGTGTAATATTCCAGGCCGGTGCTTAGCCATAGGGAGTTGGGCTGTCCAGTGGTCTCTACTGCCATTCCTGCGTCGCACTCGTTGGGCTTCCCTGTTGGCCGTGTGTGCTTATTGCTTAGGGCGCCTCATAGCAATTCTTGGGCGCCGGCTCCGAATCGTACCTTAGCTCGTCGGGCCATGCTCATGCCTGCGCTGTACAGCAGTATTTCTTCAGCGTTCTCTGCTTCGGCTTCTCGTCAGAGCGAAGGCTCTGCTTAATTGGTTTTCCATGCGTATGGGCTATCTGCAGGACAAGCTTAAAATGTTACATTAAAGCTGAGATCATACCCCACTCATGTGTTGTCGTTTAAATATTCCATGTGATAAGAGTGTTTTCTCTGTAGTGCATAAACAATCAATGCAGTAGTGGCAGGGCTGTCACTGGTGGGGGTAGTGTCTCTTGGATCTGAGTGACACATAATTAATTTTTTAATTTAATTTTTTGTTTTTCAATGAGTTAATTGTGCCTTTTTTCAATTTTACCCGATTTGACCTTGAATTGATCATTGTCAAGGTCAAGGTCAGGTCGGGTGACAATTTAACCCGTCCATGACACTTCCCGTAAACACCAAGTTTGAGCTCAATCGGTCCGAGTCTATAAAGGACACACACATATATATCATTTGTGGGTACCCGTTTCAAGGTGAAGATCACCTCGGGCGGAAAAACTTACCCGATAAAAATCTCCCCCGTTCCTTGGAACTCCTAAGCTACGAAATTAAGTACGAAATTTCGCCTCGAGACGGTCAATGGAGCCGTATTTATACTCGTCGTGTATATAGACGCTCAGTACGATAACATTGTATTGAATTGAAAACAAACGCTTCCCGTCGTGAAATCATCTCTCTGCATAATATTTCGAGGGATAAAATTGCATTGAAAACAAATGCTTCCCGTCGTGAAAATCTCTCTGCATAATATTTCGAGCGACAGGCTACAATCTCTCTGCAGATGCTAATAACGTTGAATGGTAAACAAACGCTCTTTATAGCGATGCGTCAAAAACAAACGCTCATTAAATTATGACTTGATTAACCACCGCGGTGCCGATTGCGGTGATTTGGGAAGGAGAAACGGTGCTCTGAGTTTCTCCAAAACGCGACAACTACGGTGTTCGTGGGTTTTTACACTTATATACGAAATTTGAGCTCGATGGGTGGTCGTTTTCGATTCTATAAAGTACATACATATATATATATATATATATATATGGAAGTCTCAAAATATATAGTATAGATAAAGTATATATGATATGGCCAACACATCCCCTAGTAGTTAATTATCTCAATGCAAGAGAGAGACAATTCATGGCATTGTAACTGGATACTATCTGTGTGCAAAGACAATCTCAGACCTGATTTATAGGATTCTATTTGGACAGTGCAAACTGGGTATCTTTGATATATTTTAGCGATGAATAAAATAATCACCATAAGACCATAAATCCATTAAAATATATCGGATCAAACCCATATTCGAACTCGATCTGTATTTTGAGTTGAGAAACTCACATACAAAATTTGGTTCCTATCAGTTGAAAAATTGTAGATTTATTGAAACATGCATGAATTCTATGTCAAAGGGCCATAACTCCATTTAAAAATATTGGATCAAACCCATATTCGAACTCGATATGTATTTTGGACTGAGCAACTCGCATACCAAATTTGGTTCCGATCAGATAAAAATTGTTTGAGTTATGACAGCATGCGTGAATTCGAAAGTCGAAAAAGGGCCATAACTCCGTAAAAAAACTCGGATCAAACCCATATTTGAACTCGATCTGTATTTGGTGCTGAGAAACCCATATGGTTTCGATCGGATAGAAAATTATTGAGTTATCGCACCATGCGTAAAGTGTCTACGGACAGACAGACAGACGGACGGACGGACGGACGCATGACGAGTGGTCAATCCGGACGTCGACATTATGTTTACCATACTATGGTATGGGTAAACATAAAAACTCGGATCAAACCCATATTCGAATTTGATCTGTATTTTGGGCGGAGAAACTCACAAACCAAATTTGGTTCCGATCGGATAGAAACTGTTTCAGTTATCGCATTATGCGTAAAGTGTCTGTGGACAGAAGGACGAACGACGAGTGGTCAATCCGGACAACGACACTATGTTTACCATACTATGGCATGGGTAAACATAAAAATCAAGCCCTGTATGTGCCTGAATAAACCTTGTAAGTCTTGTTTTGTTTTTTTAAATTCATGGATTCTAGTATGGGTGGCATGTAATAAACACAGAACAACCCCCGACACATGTGTTAATGAGTTTTGTCGATATGGCACGTGACATCGCAGAAGTATAGAACTCGAGGCTGCCGTATCAACAAACCCACTAATACACTTGTGTTGTTCTGTGTATTTATGGTATACTTACAGAAGTCAAGATAATGCCTTTGCATTTCTTTTCATTATCTAGCTGCTGAAAAGCTTTATTTAGGTCAGTTAAGAACTCCAAATTAAGACTGTTAACAGGTTTCTTGTTCATAGACACAACAGCTATTCCTGGAAAATTAAAGAATACAATTTAATATGCAAAGGTGATTTATGATCTTGAGGCTTATAATTAAAACTACAAAAATTATCACATTGTGGTGACAAATATATACATAACATACTCATAAACACACTCTGTACATCTCAGAAATCAATCTACTTTGATTGCCGAAAAATGAGCAAATTGATAACTTACTATGTTAAATTTGAGGCGTGAAGATAATGAGTTGCTTTAATAAACCCTTTCATGACGGGAGCTGCATTGGTGCAGCATTAAGGATCATGTGCCAGTGCATTCTCTTATAAATGTGAGTCTCCCATAGGGAGCCTTGCATCTATAAGAGAATGCACTGGCTTACAAGATCAAGGTAAATATTGTTAGGCCAATGCATTCTCTTATATATGCGATGCTCCCAATGGAATATATATAAATAATGAACTTGCATGCTGCCAATTTAGATATAAAATTAATGAAAAATAACTGTTTTATTCTGTATTACCACTAAATCACCCCACAAGACTGTTCCACATCACTCTAAACAATAAACAAGGCATATAAAACCAGGGATTATCCTCACCTGATTGGGAAAGGGACCCAGGCTCCTGCCATTGATAAAAATTAATGCAGCAACAGGTTCCATTTTGGAATTTTCAATTGGTTTAACAACTACAAAGAATTTCTAAATTTCCATGTTGACATGCAATCTTTAGCTGTGAGTAAGGAATATAATCATAATTTGTTGAGTTTTTTCTACAAACCAATTAACAACGAATCACTTCTAGTTGAAAAAAAAATTGAAGTAAATAATGTGGATCCACTTATTGAAGTCAATGATTTTGTTATATTAACCCTTTACCCAACAGAACGGCCCTGTGCCAATGCATTCTCTTATATATGCGAGTCGACCATAGGTCGCCTCGCATATATAAGAGAATGCATTGGCTAAACACATATTAAAAATGATAAAATTGTCAAAGAATGTGGAAAAATATTATAAAAAATGTTTAAAAAAGTAAGAAATAATTATAAAATTGTATTTTTTTTAGGCCAATGCATTCTCTTATATATGCGAGGCAACCTATGGTCGACTCGCATATATAAGAGAATGCATTGGCACAGGGCATAACTGTAACCATCACCATGTGGTCAATGAGCCGGTTCCAATGATATCCATATTTGTATGGTGTTATTGAGACGGACGGAAGATATTTTAGGCTGTTGAAGCTTTATTTGGGCGTTTTTGGCCGTTTTGTTGGGTAAAGGATTAACATATATTGGGAATTTCAGACTAGAAATTGGGAAAAATGTTCTGAATTCGCTCTTGGTGCTGACAATGGTAAGTCCTGAAATATTCACACGCAACATACAGTTTTAAAGATGCATCCAAAGTAATTCTGCCAAATGACTATTTCTTTGGCTTCGGGGGTGAAAAATATTTTATTAGAGTCAAGGAACCCACCCATCAAAGTGATCAGATATCGATTTTTGAAATTTGTTGTTTCTCGAAATGTTTAATTATTTGTGGCCCAGAAACGAGTTGTCAAACCGATTGTTTCAGACAAAATTGCGGATGAAGATGGATAACTCTAAAATCAAGTGGTAATACGACCAAATTTTGTGATATACGAAAGTGATAATACGACCATATTTCGCTGAACAAAATGTTGATAAATAACACGTTTTGGGAAATTTTATAGTTGACAGCGGTTAGCATTATTTTGTCGTAATTAATCGATTCTGATAACAAAAGTATAGTTAGAAGAAATTTTGTTATTGTTGTAACTTGATGATATGGGAACCCTCTGATCGCATTGAGTACCTTTAAAGTAAACATGTATGAAATAATCACCTGTACTTTCCTCCAGATCAATAGAGACATCTGTGCTTGAATTGCGTGTTTTCAACAAGCAACTGAGTGGTTGAATTCTTATTGCTCTCTTCAGCAACTGCCTGGAGGCAATCATGCTAGTAGCCATTACCTGCATGTATACAGAAAGTCATAATGTATAGCTTAGATATTTGCAATTTCATGAGGGCATTGATATTAAAGAGACTCAAAAGCCTTCTCAGCACTTGGGTAAATGTGCAAAAAATATAAAAGTCTGTAAAAACATCACCGCTAAGAAGAACATGAAGAAATAGATCACCTTTAGATTCTAGATATAGAAACGAGAACTCAAATTTGTCACACAATTTAACAAGAGCCACTACCCCAATCCAAAACTATTTTAATGCATTTCTTGACTGGCAGATTTAAAAATGAAAGTCTCAAAAAAATCGTTCCAACTCAATAGCTCCAATCTAGATGTAAACTTAAAATGCACTCTAAATTTAAAAAAAAAAAATTCAATAAATGTGGGCTTCAGGGTGTGCTGATTGATTTAAATTTGAAATCAAAGATGGCTGCCATGTTTTTTTTTAATGTCACATGGGGGCACATAAGAAACTGGGATAAAATCGAAAGATGACTCTTTTATCTATACTAATAAAATTTGTTTGTTTGTTCATTTGTCCGGGCTACCAACGACTAGACCATCAGAGCTGAATATGTGTATATAAGTGTAATTTGACCCAGGGTATCTAAATTATATTCTCAAAAGGAATCTGGTCATTGAAAATTTATTCACAGGGGTAAATTGACCCGAGGTGTGTCATGGGATAGGTCCTGTTGACCTCAGACCATGTAAATGGGCACAAGGCTAAAATAAAATATACCTGTGTTTAAGGTAACGAGACCAACAAACAGAGGGGATACTTTCATTTTATTTATTATTTTTTTTATTTTATTTTCACGCTCGGAGAATTTATAAATTGTGTGTTTCTACCAATGGCCTCACAATAACTATTTGATCCTGAAAGTTTTTTTTTTATTTTTTGAGTTCATTATAAGCAAATATATTTGCCATTTTATCTGAGAACAGCTAGTGTAAGCTGATCTCCAATTTTCCACAAAACAAGGGCACAGGAAATTGGAGATATAAAAACTTTTGTCCATGTAAGTAAATTACTCTTTGAACCGGGGTGGCACCCCAGTTAGACCACATTACGCAATTATAAACTGCAAGACAACCAGACAATTGTGTGGTTAAATTGCATGCAATCATCAACTGGTATGAAATAGTACCTTCAAGTACAATTGCGGCTCCAGCAATGAAACAGTCAGCAGTTAGCTACAGTTTATCAGCAGTCAAGAAATATAACCATGAAGGGTTCATTTAGCGCATTTAATCGCGGTGCCACAGCAGTCACAGAACTGTTAATTATGGTGCAGTTATGGTTTTACTGCAGTTATAAACACATAATAACCCCAGTTACTGGGTCAATTACTTAGTAGGGCTGCAACGATTCAGACCAACAAGATGCGATGTGAATCGCAATTTTACTGTCACGATGCGATGCGCATCACGATGCAAATTTTTGGCAACTGACGGCTGTGAAAACTAGATGAACCACTCTATTCGTGCAGTACTAATTTACACACACTCATTAGTGCACTGTGCACAAATTTAAAACTGCATGAGAGAAATATTAAGAAACCTGAGTTTATACCAAACCACATTCTGAAGGAAAACCAAAGGACTATGCATGTTAATGAGTTACATGTACATATACATTATGGAATATATGGTTTTACTTCTTTTGAGTTCATTTCATTTAATTAATGATGTCTTATTTATCTTATATATATATGTGTATATTACCAGCTCATACTAATTAAGTCAGTATCTCTATAAATCAGATATAGACTTTATTCTAGTACACTGTAGTAGAAATTATTATATTCAAATTATAGTCAGCACTATTATACTGAATGATTCTTGATATAAGTCAGTATGTAGAGTTGCAGTAGCTATCCAGTAATAACATGCTGTGTTAAATCATGAAATACCTGTATGTGAAAAATATTCAACCTGCTGAAAAAATCCCCACATGACATCCCTGCACTTTTGCATCTGATTTTCATAATGTGGAGTGTGGTAACATGTTTTAGTGCCTAAATCTCAGAAAATTTAACTACAGATTGTTGAGAATTTCTATGAAACAATTACCTGTCATTTAAGTTCTATTAAGAAACACCCCTACACACATCAAATTGAGTTAATAAACATATCCCATACCCATATGGCAAGCCAAACCGCTATTTAATATTAATTTTACTTAAGTAAAATAAAATTACACTTTATTTTACTTAAGTGAAATAAAATGTCATTTTATTTCACTTAAGTGAAATAACGGTCATTTTTTATTTTACTTAAAGGGGAAGGAAACTACCGCATAACGTAAAGGCATGTGTATCAAGCAAGCTGTTCTCTTTTTGTGTGTAAAGTTTCAGTGCAAATCTCTGCACATGATCGGAGATATGGCATCTGAAAATAACCCGCACAAGCAATTACGCTGGTAAGTTGACGCCACCATTTTAGAAGAAATATTATCTCCCTTTATAGTTTGTGACATCACAGCCTCACTTGGTTGTTTAACGCTATTAGCTGTATCGCGTACGGTATAGTCTGTTTTTTTTATATGAAAAAAATAAATAAAAACAGCAGATTGAATGCTTGTTGTGTGCAATACATAATTATCTGTTGTTAATAAATTATAGTTTAGTTCGCAAAAGATTGGTTTTTTTTTTCATTTTTGCACATGTAGAAGTCGAGTTTGACCAAGATTGTCACATTCAAATCTTATGCGACCATTAACTGGCCGTAAATTAGTTGTTCAAAATTATAACTTAAATAATTGTGGCTTATAATACATGTACATGTGTGTATATTCTTCAATGGGCCGTGGTGTTGTGGGCGTGATTTTGTGGGTTTCGGCTTCGAAACCCACAATATCGGTGGCGTAGTTGTGCCCACACCCTTATCATGTTTTTATGTATATATATCATTTGTTGTTTATTTTTATTATTGTGGGAAATTAAAGTTGACCATTGCGACAATCTTTATCCTAATTTCTCATAGGTTCCTTGGGGCTTGCTGCATAAAGTCGCAATTAAATGTCAAGTTTGGTTGCTTTTATGCGGCAGGTCCCAGGGCAGTCTTATTAGTGACCTTGACTTTAGTTCCGGGGGCGGAGGTAAACCGGAAGTAAGAGCCGTAGTTTAGTTTCATCCGCCATTTAATAGAGAGTCAGAAATAATTTTTCCTACCTCCTCCCCCCCACCTCCTTCGTTTAGGATTCTTCATCTTTTTCTAGCGAATTTTTTGATAAATTAATTACTTTGTTTTTTTTTAGTTTCCGGTTCTTGCCTTGGTCAGGTTTAATTTCTTTGGTCTTTTTTCTTATGTGTTTTAGCTTTGTCAGCTTGGCGTAGTTGTGCCCACACCCTTATCATGTTTTTATGTATATATATCATTTGTTGTTTATTTTTATTATTGTGGGAAATTAAAGTTGACCATTGCGACAATCTTTATCCTAATTTCTCATAGGTTCCTTGGGGCTTGCTGCATAAAGGTGGATTATCTCTTTGTAAACATGTATTATATAGTTACCGGGATATAAAATATTAGATATGAATCGAAGACTCCTGTCCGGAAATGCTACTATCGATTAATATTGATTTTATTTAGAATATTTTCTGGTCTAAAAAGTTGTGGTTTTTAGCTAACAAACAATAGCGGTTACTGTTAGCAGATACCAGAAATTTAATTGTGTAATTTGTCACAAATAAACGTTAATTAGACTCATTATCTCTTATAACTATGGAGTAAAACAAAAATAAAATCAATCAATCTGGGACATTTGACGTTTGGTACGTAGCTATAGTAACAGCCTAATACTCTCTATAACTCTATCGCTATATGGTATCGCCCGAATGGTCTGTTCTCAAAATAGACCAATAAAGTGTCCCAATTAATCATCTCATTTCATAATAAAATTTTCAATATAAAATCAATATTAGTTGATAGAAGCCTTTCCAAACAGGGGGTCTTCAATTCAAATTTATTATTTTATACTCACGCAACTATTTCAAATTTGTTATTTAAAGAGATAATCCATCTTTAAGTAAAACAATATGAGCAATAAAGAGTAGTTTATTTTCAGCTCAGACAATATGTAGGAAAATTGTTACACAGGGGTCACCTGACCAGGAGAATATCATGGGATAGGGGCACCCAATGTAATGTTTTTTATCTCTTCTTTTTCTATTCCCTCACTCCTTTTACCAAAGTATCAATCATGACGGCCTTATCCTCTCCTTACCAACACTTAACTCATTTTCTGCTCTATCTTGTTCCCACTTGCTCACCCCCACTGGGAAAACTGACTGAGCTGAAAAACAATGTAAAAAACACCCATGATAGGTTTTTATTTCTAAATGTTGCCAGAGTATGTTCAAATTATATACTTGTTAACGTGCATCGAGGATGCCCAAACAATAAATGTCGGAATTTTAATATGATCTTTAATGATGGATGATATAATGTTACACAGGGCAAGGACCGGTGCATTTCACAATCTTGCTGTCAAGACTGTCAGGGAGGGGGCGCTTTTGTGTGAGACAATCCGAAACATGCTTGTTTTATACCATGCTGCGCCAACGTGGTCTGAATCTTACAACTTCCCTAAAAATTACACTACTGGTTTTCATTCTTTTCCCGATGGAACAACTATGTACTCTCAAATATATCATGACCCACAAGAAAATATCATATGCACCACATTCCGAAGAAAAGATGAGACTGAACACAAAACTTGCGAGGTCATACACAGCTGCATCTCTCTTCACACGCGCGAGCATTCTAACAGTACTGGCGGTATTTTTGGCAAGGGCTCTCATGATCCTCACAGGAGACATCGAGACTAACCCAGGCCCTTCAACCGAACAACAGTCACTCAGTACTTGTATTGAATACACAGAGTATCAGAAATAAATTAGATATACTTGTGACCGAAACATCAAGTGGCGAGTATGACATGCCTATTAACCGAATCATGGCTCGATCATTCTATCCGGGATTCATAAATCCATCTTCCTGGTTAACACGATACCGCCCGCAAAGACAATAACGATGGAAGAATAGGAGAGGGTGTGTGTATTTACGTTCGCGACACTATACCTTTCAAAATACGCGAAGATCTTGACATTGACGAAGTAGAAATTATTTGGATAGAGGTTACAATTAACACAAAGCGTTGTCTTGTTGGATGCTTCTATCGCCCTCCCAACTCCCCCGCAAGCCTGTGGACGAAAATTAATGATAACATTTCCCTTGCGCACGACAGCGACCTGGATGTCATAATAGGTGGAGATTTCAATGAAAACTATGTACACAATGGTAAAATAAACGAGATATGTAGCGAACGAGGTCTGACCCAATTGGTCACTGATAAAATGCATTTTACTGAAAACTCCTCATCTATTCTCGACTAGCTCATGACTAGCAACCCTGATCTTGTTGATTCCCCTTGTGATCTTGGCAACATAATCGACAACATAGTTATAGGTATCACTGTCCAGTTGTAACATTTCCCTTGCGCACGACAGCGACCTGGATGTCATAATAGGTGGAGATTTCAATGAAAACTATGTACACAATGGTAAAATAAACGAGATATGTAGCGAACAAGGTCTGACCCAATTGGTCACTGATAAAATGCATTTTACTGAAAACTCCTCATCTATTCTCGACTAGCTCATGACTAGCAACCCTGATCTTGTTGATTCCCCTTGTGATCTTGGCAACATAATCGACAACATAGTTATAGGTATCACTGTCCAGTTGTTGCTCGGATAAAACTTCTGAAAAATAAATCGGCTATAACCCTCACCAGACGTGTCTGGAATTATAATCTGGCTGACTTCGATACCATGAACGAAGATTTCTTGAGCTGGAACTATGACGATAATACACCATTTGAACTGTCAGCTTATGCAGATAACTTGACTGCAAAAATTGAGAAGGTATGCAGTGAAAATATCCCAAATAAGATAATACTGATCCGAAAAGGTAGTCCCCAATGGCTTACGTGCAATGTACGGAAGCTGATGAGGCAACGAAATCGATTACATAAGATACCTAAAAAGCAAAACACACCACAAACATGGGCAAAATTTCGATCTAAACGTAATGAAACTACATCAGCTATTAGAAAAAGCAAACGTGATTATGACACCAATAATGAAAATACATTGAATAACCCATCAAATGACCAGTCATCTTGGTGGAAAACCCTTCAAAAAGTAGTATTGGCAACCAGTAATCGAACAATACCCCCCTTAAACATAAACGGCGACTTCCTGATCTCACCAACTGAAAGGTCTGGAGAACTCTTACTAGAATTAATCGATTTTATATATATTTATTTGCCTGTAAATATTGGGGAGCGTAACTACTAGCTCCCCAATATAATTATATACATGTGATTATAATAACATTTTACAAATTCTCAATCATATTGATACTATTATATTTTAATTAATGAGGTTCCCAGAGGGTGAATTTGGTGATGCTAGCCCACTATGCGGGGTAGCATCACTAAATTCACCCTCTGGGGACCTCATTAATTGAATTATCAAGAGTCAAGATAGTATCAAGATTCAAAATAGGAGAATACAATAGAAGAGAATGACATGTACATATATACCATTCAACTGATCTATTAAATTTTTGGCTAAACACGCCAAACCGAAGGTCGGCCAAAAATAAGAAAAGAGAAGTCTTAATTGTATACATATGCCCGCCAGGCCTCAAATTACAGTCCCTTCGTGGTTATTTATAAAACATGCGTGTGTCTCGGTTAAGCTCAGTTATTATATACATGTAGCAAGACCTAGATATAGACTAAATTCTTCTGATAGTTTTAGCAATAATACCATTTCGCCGAGAATATGTACTCAGTGTGACAAAGGCACATACATTGAATACATGTATGTGTTATGTTATGTGTATTGATACGTGTATAGGTTATTTCTGAAACATATTTCATTTGCGAACGTTAAAATTGTATTTCTTGGTTACTCGTGAGATAATTGTAGTTATTCTCAAGCACAGTAGGCTAAATTCCGTTATGTATTAACAATTTCTAAATTCTCTATTATATACAAATAATTATACACACTAATAATTGTGGACTCGAAGTGACAGAAATAAATGTGTGAACAGCTCAGAATAGACTCCCCAAGTCTCATCGCAAGGAATATATGGCCCAGGGTGACTAAACAAGGGAATCAAACCCAACCACGTGAGTAAGTCATCCCCGTCATAACGAACTACAATAGCTCCCAATTGAACTATTGGGTAGTAACTGAATGAGTATTATGCCGAATATTAAATGCAGCAAACTCTACAAATGAGGGTAAATCAATTTCATTAATTGGATAACTAACATTGTAATATGGAAATATCATTGCGGTGGATACAAAATCCAACATTTAAACCAGCATATATTACATTCATAAATGTATAGACACATGATGTATGAACGCCATAATTATGTCATCAACACAATTATCTATTTTCAACTAGTTTAATTGCTATATATTTTACAGTCACGTGAATTTATATAACTCTGCTCGTATGCTAGTATTAATCTCTGTAAATGATTGATCTAAAAATTTCAACAAATTATTCCCGACAGAGATGACTTGTAACAATTTTTTCCAAATATAATTATCGTAATTATAATGCCTTCTCATAAGATAACTATACTGAACTATTCGAATAACGTTTTGAATATGGTCTCGTTACTTGAAAATCAAATATATTGCCAACAACACGGCGACGTCGTGTACGAAATGAAAGTGTCAATGACACTGTAGCTCAACTTGGAAAGGGAATAATTTAATGTATTACAGTCAATGGAGCGATTAGGAATGTGGAAAGTTGAATGTCTAATACTTGTTTATAGACATGAAGAGAAAAGTAAAATCCAAGATGGCTGCTGGCGGCCATGTTTTCGGCCGAATGACCCCAAAATGATTGTATCCCATCTACATGTCATCGTTAACATCCATGACAAATTTTATGACGATCAGACTAAAGGTACGACCTGTAGCCCATGCTAAAGAATTTAGTCATACAAAGAGTAAAATCCAATATTAACAACCATGACAAATTTCATGATGATCAGACAAACAGTACGACCTGTGGCCCATGCTAATGGATTAAATTTTGAAATCCAAGATGGCCACTGGCGGCCATGTTTTTTGTCCGAATGACCCCAAAATGACTCGTTCCCATTTACATTCCAATTTCAACAGCCATGACAAATTTTATGATGATCAGACTAAATGTACGACCTGTAGCCCGTGCTAAAGGATTTAGTCATACAAAGAGTAAAATCAAAGATGGCTGCTGGCGGCCATGTTTTTCTGCCGAATGACCCCAAAATTACTCGTTCCCATTTACATTCCAATTTCAACAGCCATGACAAATATTATGATGATCAGACTAAAGGTACGACCTGTAGCCCGTGCTAAAGGATTTAGTCATACAAAGAGTAAAATCAAAGATGGCTGCTGGCGGCCATGTTTTTCTGCCGAATGACCCCAAAATGACTCGTTCCCATCTACATGTCATTATTAACATTCACGACAAATTTTATGATGATCAGACTAAAGGTACAACCTGTAGCCCGTGCTAAAGGATTTAGTCATACAAAGAGTAAAATCCAAGATGGCTGCTGGCGACCATGTTTTTTGGCCGAATGACCCCAAAATTACTCGTTCCCATCTACATGTCATTGTTAACATCCATGACAAATTTTATGATGATCAGACGAACAGTACGACCTGTGGCCCGTGCTAATGGATTGAATTTTGAAATCCAAGATGGCCACTGGCGGCCATGTTTATTGGCCGAATGACCCCAAAATTACTCGTTCCCATCTACATTCCAATTTCAACAGCCATGACAAATTTTATGATGATCAGACTAAAGGTACGGCCTGTAGCCCGTGCTAAAGGATTTAGTCATACAAAGAGTAAAATCCAAGATGGCTGCTGGCGGCCATGTTTTTTGGCCGATTGACCCCAAAATGACTCGTTCCCATCTACATGTCATTATTAACATTCTTGACAAATTTTATGATGATCAGACTAAAAGTAGGACCTGTAGCCCGTGCTAAAGGATTTAGTCATACAAAGAGTAAAATCCAAGATGGCTGCTGGCGGCCATGTTTTTTGGCCGAATGACCCCAAAATTACTCGTTCCCATCTACATGTCAATATTAACATCCATGACAAATTTGATGATGATCAGACCAAAGGTACGACCTGTAGCCCGTGCTAAAGAATTTAGTCATACAAAGAGTAAAATCCAAGAAGGCTGCTGGCCGCCATGTTTTTTGGCCGAATGACCCCAATATTACTCGTTCCCATCTACATGTCAATATTAACATCCATGACAAATTTCATGATGATCAGACGAACAGTACGACCTGTGGCCCGTGCTAATGGATTGAATTTTGAAATCCAAGATGGCCGCTGGCGGCCATGTTTTTTGTCCGAATGACCCCAAAATGACTCGTTCCCATCTACATTCCAATTTCAACAGCCATGACAAATTTTATGATGATCGGACTAAAGGTACGACCTGTAGCCCGTGCTAAAGAATTTAGTCATACAAAGAGTAAAATCCAAGATGGCTGCTGGCGGCCATGTTTTTTGGCCGAATGACCCCAAAATGACTCGTTCCCATCTACTTGTCAATATTAACATCCATGACAAATTTCATGACGATCAGACAAACAGTACGCCCTGTAGCCCGTGCTAATGGATTGAATTTTGAAATGCAAGATGGCCACTGGCGGCCATGTTTTTTTACCGAATGACCCCAAAATTAATCATTCTGGTCTAAATGTTGATGTCAACAGCTATGACAAATTTCATAATGATCCGACCAAAGGTACGACCTGTAGACTGCATTGTTGACGCCTTACGTACACACGCAAACACGCACACACGGACGACGGACGACAAAGCCATGGCAATAGCTCAAACTTTACAAAGTAAAGTTGAGCTAATAACATGAAAGTGTCAATGACACTGTAGCTCAACTTGGAAAGGGAATAATTTAATGTATTACAGTCAATGGAGCGATTAGGAATGTGGAAAGTTGAATGTCTAATACTAGTTTATAGACATAAAGAGAAAAGTAAAATCCAAGATGGCTGCTGGCGGCCATGTTTTCGGCCGAATGACCCCAAAATGAGTCGTTCCCATCTACTTGTCATCGTTAACATCCATGACAAATTTTATGACTATCAGACTAAAGGTACGACCTGTAGCCCATGCTAAAGAATTTAGTCATACAAAGAGTAAAATCCAAGATGGCTGCTGGCGGCCATGTTTTTTGGGCCGAATGACCCCAAAATGATTCGTTCCCATCTACATGTCATTATTAACATTCATAACAAATTTTATGATGATCAGACTAAAGGTACGACCTGTAGCCCGTGCTAAAGGATTTAGTCATACAAAGAGTAAAATCAAAGATGGCTGCTGGCGGCCATGTTTTCGGCCGAATGACCCCAAAATGAGTCGTTCCCATCTACATGTCATCGTTAACATCCATGACAAATTTCATGATGATCAGACGAACAGTACGACCTGTAGCCCGTGCTAATGGATTGAGTTTTGAGTTTTTTCCGAATAACCCCAAAATGAATCGTTCCGGTCTAAATGTTGATGTCAACAGCTATGACAAATTTTATGACGATCAGACTAAAGGTACGACCTGTAGTCAATATTATCATCCATGACAAATTTCATGATGATCAGACGAACAGTACGACCTGTGGCCCGTGCTAATGGATTAAATTTTGAAATCCAAGATGACCACTGGCGGCCATGTTTTTTGTCCGAATGACCCCAAAATGACTCATTCCCATCTACATTCCAATTTCAACAGCCATGACAAATTTCATGATGATCAGACTAAAGGTACGACCTGTAGTCCGTGCTAAAGGATTTAGTCATACAAAGAGTAAAATCAAATATGGCTGCTGGTGGCCATGTTTTTTGCCCGAATAAGCCAAAAATGACTCGTTCCCATCTACATGTCATTGTTAACATCCATGACAAATTCTATGATAATCTGACCAAAGGTACGACTTGTAGCCCGTGCTAAAGGATTTAGTCATGCAAAGAGTAAAATCCAAGATGGCTGCTGGCGGCCATGTTTTTTGGCCGAATGACCCCAAAATTACTCGTTCCCATCTACATGTCAATATTAACATCCATGACAAATTTCATGACATTCAGACAAACGATCAGACTAAAGGTACAACCTGTAGCCCATGCTAAAGAATTTAGTCATACAAAGAGTAAAATCCAAGATGGCTGCTGGCGGCCATGTTTTTTTACCAAATGACCCCAAAATGACTCGTTCCCATCTACATGTCATTATTAACATTCATGACAAATTTTATGATGATCAGACTAAAGGTACGACCTGCAGCCCATGCTAAAGAATTTAGTCATACAAAGAGTAAAATCAAAGATGGCTGCTGGCGGCCATGTTTTTTGGCCGAATGACCCCAAAATGACTCGTTCCCATCTACATGTCAATGTCAACGCCCATGACAAATTTCATGATAATAAGACGAACAGTACGACCTGTGGCCCGTGCTAATGAATTAAATGTTGAAATCAAAGATGGTTGCTGGCGGCCATGTTTTTTGTCGGAATGACCCCAAAATGACTCTTTCCCATCTACATGTCAATGTCAACGCCCATGACAAATTTCATAATGATCCGACCAAAGGTACGACCTGTAGCCCGTGCCAAAGGATTTAGTCATGCAAAGAGTAAAATCCAAGATGGCTTCCCGCGGCCATGTTTTATGGCCGAACGACCCCAAAATGACTCGTTCCCATATATATGTCATTGTTAACATCCATGACAAATTTCATAATGATTCGATCAAAGGTAGGACCTGTAGCCCGTGCCAATCAATTTAGTCATGCAAAGAGTAAATTCCAAAATAACTGCTGGCGGCCATGTTTTTTGGCAGAACGACCCCAAAATGACTCCTTACCATCTACATGTCAATATTAACATCCATGACAAATTTCATGATGATCAGACGAACGGTAGGACCTGTAGCCGGTGCTAATGGATTGAATTTTGAAATCCAAGATGGCCACTGGCGGCCATGTTTTTTTGCCGTATGACCCCAAAATGACTCGTTCCCATCTACATGTCAATGTCAAGAGCTATGACAAATTTGATAATGATCCGATTAAAGGTACGACCTGTAGCCCGTGCTAAAGGAAATTGTTGACGCATCACGCACACACACACGCACACGGACGACGGATACCAAGCCATGGCAATAGCTCAAACTTTACAAAGTAAAGTTGAGCTAAAAATGATAAATATTGCCCCATGCTGTGTGCCATGCAACCACACACAAGTTGTGGTTGATGAAAAAATTTGACTATTCTGTGTTATATAGATTGAATACTAACTATTTCTTATGCACCCAACAAGTTAATTTTTCATATATATCCCAAACATTATTCTCTGCTGTTCCGAAAAGGTAGCGAATTGTGACCTACTGGGTTATTAAACATGTTACTTAATCAAGTGAAAACTATAGGTTCTATTCTGGTTGTCCCAGTACCTTATGAGGCATGACAAATTCATATTAAAGGATGCAGTAAGGAATTTTGTGGTGTATGGGAATAACAAGAGTAGCTACATGTCATATGTGTGTTGTTATATATGGAGTGACTTAATGATCAGGTGTGGAATGTACAGACCTGTGTACATTGGGTGGCTTTATTGTCATGGATGGGTGTATATGTATACATGTACAATTGTTGGTTGTATGAAAATGGGTGGGGTGCATGGATACATAAGGAGTGGCTGTGTGCTTAAGGGTATAATAATTATAAGTGTACATGGAACGGCTGTATGGTCATGGTTGTTGAAGTGTATATGCATACATGTATAGTCATTGGCGAGCGTGTTGGTATATATGAAGTGGCATTGTGATCTTAGGTGTATATGGTATGTATGTGCATCTTTGCTGTTGGTGTATTGTCATTAGGGGGTATATATGTATACAGGGAGTCGCTGTATCGTGGATCGGGTGTATGAGTATACAGCGAATAGCTGAATTGTCATGCGTGAGGTGTATATGCACGTCTGGAGTATACAAATGGCCATGTGGTATTGGTGTATCCATTCAATGCTGAGGTGTATATGTATACATTGAATGACTCTATGGCCATGTGTGGGGTGTATATGTATATCTTGAGTGGCTATATGACATGTATGTTACAAATAGGTATGAGGGAGGTGGTGTTGAGGTGGTGTACATGGTACTGGTATGTCTTGAAGGATTGTATGGCAATTAGTGAGGTGTATACGCACAACTGGAGTGACTCTATGGTCATGAGTGGGGTGTATATGTATATCTTGAGTGGCTATATGTCATGTTTATACAGGGAGTGACCGTATGGCCAATGGTGAGATGTGCTGGGTATTGTTATGTCTTGGAAGCTGCATGGCCACTGGTGAGGTGTACATGTATACATGGAGTGACTTTATCGGCATGGGTGGGGTGCATATGTATATCTTTAGTGGCTATATGACCATTGGTGCGGCCAATATGTGTATATGGAATAACCATATGACCAATGGTGATGTGAATTGGTAAACAATGATTGGCTATATGACCACGAATGTGGTTATGAGTATACAGCGAGTGTACTTGAATGACTACATGTACATGGCCATGGGTGTGGCAAATATATATACATGGAGTAATTGTATGGCCAATGGTGAGGCGAATATGTATCAGGGATTTTTCTGCCTATTTTGGGAATGGGTCCGGGTCCTTTCGAATTGGGAAAAATGTGTCTTTACAGACCAAAATTGGGAATTTTCCATGTTTTAGAAAAATTCAATTAATCACTGTTACACACAAGTAAATAGTACTAATACCGTAATTTATGGTGTATAATGCAACTTAAACACAGGTAACTCAAAGATGAAGTAAAATCCCAGCCCATTGAGGTCCATTTCTCAGCCTCAGGTAAGTTGAAAATTCACAGATACAACGGAAGGATTCAAGCCATCCACCAAACTTCGACGGAAAAACGGCAATGAAACACCCCAGGATGGATACATGTAGGTATCTAGTTGTAATTCAATAAATGAAATAAAATAATTAATACCAAATCAATGTGTCCGTGTTATCATTCCCATAATGAGCTACCAGTACGGTACTACCACAATGAAGAGACAATGAGCCTATGGTAACCAACACGGGTGATTACCACTCATCAAAGATATATTAAAACAAGACAGTCAAAGACTGTGGGGTCGCTCACCAGACTGCAAAGACTGATAAGACTGGGACTCTGGAGACCACAACAGTCAGAACTTTTCATAATCACTTTAAAAGAATGAGATCTAAACAGGATATGTGGCTAGAGAGGCTTCATGTATGTAGATCAGTGAATATCTACCTTTAAATTACCAACTGTACACTACTGATCACCTTTAAGTATTACTATAGAGACATAGAGTTATTTAACCTGGTGACCCCATCTGAATAAATTTGAATCCCAGACACCAAAGAACCCTTCATACTAAATATCAGTAAAATAAACCTGATGGTCCGTGTGAAGGAAGCATATTAAGAGGAAAACTGTCCTTTGCTTGGCCCCTATTTGACCAGGTGACCCCATTTGAACAAATCTGAACTAGTCACCAAAGGACCCTTCCTACGAAATAGAAACCATTCATCCTGATTCAGGCTGATTGTACATGAGAAGTCGTTTTTAAGAATTACTGTGGAGGGCAAGAGTTATGGCCCTGGCTTCACAACCATTTGACAGAGTGACCTCATTTGAAAAAATCTGAATGTGAGTCCCCTAGGGAACATCCACACCAAATACGAACCCATTCAGTCATATGATCTAGAGAAGATGTTCAAAGAATTGTTGACAGATGGATGGACGGACAGACAGATGAACAGGTGACAGATGAGAAGTGATTACTATAGCCTCGTCTCAGGTGAGCTTCAAAATTACATTTCATTGAACAAATCTGTCAATCACCCCCCCCCCCCCCCCCCCCAACACTGTGGGGACATCCCTGCGAGAATATGACATACATGATTTATTTGAATGACTACATTAGCTTAACAAAATTCCCATGACCTTGAAAGCCAGTGCATTCTCTGGGATTAAATTCCATTCATGAAACCACTATCAGCTACCAGTATGTCTTGAGGAGAGGTGTTGACATTTAGATAATTAGGTTTTAACGACTGCACACACATCTTTGTGTTACTCCTGCAGATAATATGGTATGATACAGCGTGGTGTGGCAGGGGCAGGAGGTGGGGTGGGGGAGGGTGGGGTGGGGTAGCTGTGATGTATCTAAAAAAAAATCAAAGGTCAAAATGCAAAAATGTAATTTTTTTTAGAGTTATGTCCCTAGCTCTGCCCCTATTTGACCCAGTGACCCCGTTTGAACAAATCTGAACCCCAGTCACCCAAGGTCCCTCCGTAACAAATATAAGCTAAATTGGCCCAATATTTTTTTTAGAAGAAGTCATTCTAAGAATTACTATGAGTTATGGCCCTGGTTTCTCAACTAATTGACCGGGTGACCTCATTTGAACAAATCTGAACACCAGTCACCCAAGAACCCTCCATACCAAATATTAGCTAAATCGGCCCAATGGTTCTGGACAAGAAGTCGTAAGAATTACTATGGAGGAATCGAGTTATGGCCCTGGTTTCGCAACTATTTGACCCAGTGACCTCATTTGAACAAATCTGAATGAAAGTCACCTAGGGAACATCCACACCAAATATGAACCAATTCGGTCTTACAGTTCCAGAGGAGAAGATGTTCAAAGAATTGTTGACGGATGGACAGAACGACGGATGGACGGACGAGGAGTGATGACTATAGCTTCACCAGAGACTTTGTCTCAGGTGAGCTAAAAAAGCATGCGTGAGTTCTTTTCACTTCACTGCACTGTCACATGACAACAATGTAAACAACCTGATTAGCAATCACTGAGTGGCAGCCACTGCCCAGGGTCCCTCGCTGCCACTCAGTGATTGCTAATCACGATGTTCAGGGAAAGTGTGAATAACGTCGACGGCTTCTTTCATGTTCATCCAGGCAGTGGTGTCATTGTGACAAGTATTTACTGTACACGTGTTCTATATAAATCAGCAATTTATTTAGAGTTATCCTCCCTCTTTCATAAATTCGCTGACTGGTAGAGTGGAGGTAATTCGGAGTTAAGCTAATTACTAGCCTAATAGTTAACTTAGGTCGCCGCGTGTACATTATACGATGCGGGCTCCCGATGTCACTGATTTACTACGGCTTTTCAGCCGTTTATCAATCAACTGATTTTAAGAATTACTATAGGGTCGCACCCCTATTTGACATGGTGACCCCATTTGAACAAATATGAATACCAGTCACCCAAGGACTCTCCATACCAAATATATGCTAAATATGCCAAATGGTTCTTGAGACGATGTTTTAAGAATGAAAGTGTCAATGACACTGTAGCTCAACTTGGAAAGGGAATAATTTAATGTATTACACTCAATGCGATTAGGAATGCAGAAAGTTGAAATGTCTAAGTAATACTCGATTATCAACATGAAGAGATATATATATAAAAGTAAAATCCAAGATGGTTGCTGGCGGCTATGTTTTCCAATAAAATTCAAAAACATTTGATAGCTTCCATCTAGTAAGATCAATATCAAGATTAATATGAAGTCTGGAGATGATCGGATGAGGGAAGTGGACTGTAGGGTGTGCCAAAGGATTTAGTCATGTAAAGAGTAAAATCCAAGATGGCTGACAGTGGACACGTTTTAAGGCCAAATGACCCTAAAATGACTCATTTCCTATCTACGTCCCAATGTCAACAGCCATGACAAATTTCATGATGATCCGACTAAAGGTACTAATACGACATGTAGCCCGTGCCAAAGGATTTAGTCATGCAAAGAGTAAAATCCAAGATGGCTGACAGCGGCCATGTTTTCTGGCCGAACGACCCCAAATTACTCGTTCTTATCTACATGTCATTGTTAACATCCATGTCAAATATTATGATGATCCCTCCAAAGGTACGACCTGTAGCCCGTGCCAAAGGATTTAATCATGCAAAGAGTAAAATCCAAGATGGTTGCCGGCGGCCATGTTTTTGGCCGAATGACCCCAAAATTACTCGTTCCTATCTACATGTACATGTCAATATTAACATCCATGACAAATTTCATGATGATCAGATGAACAGTACGACTTATAGCCTGTGCTAATGGATTGAATTTTGAAATCAAAGATGGCCACTGGCTGCCATGTTTTTTATCCGAATGACCCCAAAATGACTCGTTCCCATCTGCATTTCAATTTCAACAGCCATGATAAATTTCATGATGATCAGTCTAAATGTACGACCTGTAGCCAGTGCTAAAGGATTTAGTCATACAATGAGTAAAATCCAAGATGGCTGCTGGCGGCCATGTTTTTTGGCTGCATGACCCCAAAATTACTCGTTCCCATCTACATGTCAATATTAACATCCATGACAAATTTCATGATGATCAGACAAACAGTACGACCTGTAGCCCGTGCTAATGGATTGAATTTTGAAATCCAAGATGGCCACTGGCAGCCATGTTTTTTTTCCGAATGACCCCAAAATGAATCGTTCCAGTCTAAATGTTGATGTCAACAGCTATGACAAATTTCATGATGATCCGACCGAAGGTACGACCAAAGGTACGACCTGTAGCCTGTATTGTTGACGAATCACACACAGACACGGACGACGGACGACAAAGCCAAGGCAATAGCTCAAACTTTACAAATGTGTAAACATATTTTTATTTCCAAATCCAAACATGATACACATAATACACAAATGACATAAATATACAACATATAAGAGATAGTGTATGGAAATGAGGATCAGACAACAAGCCCGAGGGCTTATATGAAGTCTTCTCCTCTTTGGCGACATGCCCCTTCCCCAATAAGTGAGGGAGGGGTATCGATCAGACGGGAAAGGATAGAAATAATGTTTTTTAAGGGAGAAGTAACTAAGATTGAGTTCGGGATGGAAACAGCGGGAAGATAGTGTTAGGGATAGCAGGAGGCAGAGAGAGATAGAGAGAGAAAGAGAGAGAATGAGAGAGAGTGAGAAAGTAGCGGGGACAGAGTTTACAATAATTTAGTTGCTGCATATTACTACAAGCATAATTTTCATCACGCAGCAACTTGCTGCGTGATGAAAATTATGCTCGTAGTAATATGCATGCATCAGGCTCCATGGGAGGGGGTCAATCGCAATGACCAATTCCTATTTCAATGGGGTTCACTGTGAATATCGCTGTAGAATCATTTCATATATATACAGGATAGTGACAAGTAAGTAACTTACAAAATAATCGTTATCGGAAAACATTTAGTACTACATATATAAAAGTGTCAATGACACTGTAGCTCAACTTAGGTAGGGGAATAATTTAATGGTCGACAGTAAATGGAGGAATAGGAAAAGTGCTAATTGAAATGTCTAAGTAAGACTAGATGTACATGTCAATATCAACATTCATAACAGGTTTCATAATGATCGGATCAGGGATGTGGTGATTATGGTGTACCAAAGGATTTATTGATGCAAAGAGTAAATTCTAAAATGGCCACCGCAGCCATGTTTTTTTCCGACCCCCCCCTGAATTACCCCAAAATGACTTGTTCCCATCTACAGCCTTTACAAATCTCATAATGATCTGATCAAAAAAGTATGACCTGTAGCCTGTGCCAATTGATTTAGTCATGCAAAGAGTAAAATCCAAGATGGCTTCTGGCGGCCATGTTTTTCGGCTGAACGACCCCAAAATGACTCGTTTCCCATCTACATGTCATTGTTAACATACATGTACATGACAAATTTCATGAAGTTCCGACCAAAGCTACGACCTGTAGCGCGCACCAAAGGATTTATTCATGCAAAGAGAAAAAATCCAATATGGCTGCTGGCGGACATGTTTTTTAGCCAAACGACCCCAAAATGACTCGATCCCATCTACATGTTAATTTTAACATCCATGATAAATATCATGATGATCAGACAAACAGTACGACCTGTAGCCCGTGCCAATGGATTGAATTTTAAAATCCAAGATGGCTGCCAGCGGCCATGTTTTTTGGCCGTATGACCCCAAAATGACTCGTTCCCATATACATGTCAATATCAATATTCATGGCAAATTTCATAAAGGTCAGACCAAAGGTACGACCTGTAACCCGCGCCAAAGGATTTAGTCATGCAAAGAGTAAAATCCAAGATGGCTGCTGATGGCCATGTTTTTTGGCCGAACGACCCCAAAATCACTCGTTCTCATCTACATGTCATTGTTAACATCCATGACAAATTTCATGAAGTTCTGACCAAAGCTACAACCTGTAGCCCGCACCAAAGAATTTAGTCATGCAAAGAGTAAAATCCAAGATGGCTGCTGGCGGCCATGTTTTTTGGCTGAACGACCCCAAAATCACTCGTTCCCATCTACATGTCAATATTAACATCCATGACAAATTTCATGATGATCAGACGAACAGCACGACCTGTAGCCCGCGCCAATGGATTGAATTTTGTAATCCAAGATGGCTGCCAGCGGCCATGTTTTTTGGCCGAATGACCCCAAAATGACTCGTTCCCATCTACATGTCAATGTCAACATTCATGACAAATTTCATAAAGATCAGACCAAAGGTACGACCTGTAGCCCGCGCCAAAGGATTTAGTCATGCAAAGAGTAAAATCCAAGATGGCTGCTGGCGCCATTACATATATAATGGGGAACATCGTGCTGCCGCATAACGCGGCCGGAATCCAAAGAGATTTGTTACCCATACAGATCATGGAAATCTTTTTGTTCTCATAATATATGTCTGTACTGCATTGAATATTTGTTTGTTTTCGCGAAGACTAAGCTCCCTTGACCCCTGCATTAGAGTATTCTCAGATATTAAGGCAACATTGGGTAGGGAGTCGTATAGTTCTATTCTGGGCTCGTGATAAAAAGTACATTCAAAGAGATAGTGGTAAGTTGTCTCAAGTTCCCCACATAAACAGAAGGGGGAAATTTTTACATGGTTATCTGTCAGGTCAGAACTCAGGTGGCTGCATTTCAATCTTAACCGGGTGTGAAGGATATGAGATTTACGGGATTTACTATGATAAAAATAGGCAGGTGGACGTATATTGTCACTGTTCAGTTCTTTTTTGAAGTCTTCGATTGTACTGCAGCTTTTTATAGTTTCCGGTAGTTTGTTCCATTCGGTAATTGTAGATGGTAAGAATGAATCCATATAATAGTCATAGTTAATATTCGAGGGTAGTCTTATATGTTCAAATCTGAAATTATATCTGGAATTGTTTGCCTGGATTGGTCGTACATAATTTCTCAAGATTGATGGAGCAGTTCCACGTATCATCTTAAAAAATTGGCATAGCTTGTGTTTTCTACGACGTGAGGAAAGAAGTTCCCAGCCAGTTTCTGATAAAAGGCGCGCATTACTCGTACTGATTGTTGCACCTGTTACTATTCAGGCCATTTCGTACTGTACCTTTTCAATGTCATCACTAAGATAATCGGGGCAGTTATCCCACACAGGGGAGGCATATTCCAGTATTGGTCGGATAAATGTGTAGTGTATTTTTTCAAGCGTTTCTCTACTTAGTTTATATCTATGTTTTCGTACTAAATTTACACGACCCCATGCTTTATCGAGCATAGATCTGATGTGGATACCCCATGAGCCCATGTTATCGAAAGTAAGTCCCAGATGTTTATGGCTGTCAACCTCGATAATTGTCACGGCTTCCATGGTCAGGCGTGGGTGATATAGTGGCGTTTCTTTCCTGGAGATTAAGAGAGCTTCCGTTTTCAGGGGATTGAATTTTACAAGCCATTCTGATGCCCAACACATGAGAGTTTCGAGGTCATCATTTATTAGTTTTGCGGCCATGGTGGGATATTCGATAGTGAGAAATAGTGAGGTATCATCAGCAAATAAACGAATGTTACATCGTATGTTTTCGGTTATATCATTAATATAAATCAAGAACAAAAGAGGGCCTAATACTGAGCCTTATGGGACACCGGCTGTTACATCTTGTAATTCCGAGTGTGTGCCGTCTATGACAACTTGTTGTTGCCTACATTCAAGATACGATTTCAGTAAGTTATGCAGGTTTCCATTTACACCCATTTTCGTCAGTTTGTTCAAGAGGCCACGGTGCCAGACTTTGTCGAACGCTTTACTTATGTCGCAGAATACACACCGGACCTCTTTTCCGTCGTCTAGTGATCGACATATGTTGTCATATATTTTGGTAAGTTGGAAAACTGTTCAGTCATTGCGCATGAAACCAGCTTGGTAAAATGATAATAGATTGTTTTCATCAAGAAATTCCCATAGGTATTTATAAATATATTTTTCGTAGACCTTTGAGACGCAGCTTAGTAGGGAAATTGGTCGGTAATTTGATATAAGACTGCGGTCACCGCTCTTGAAAATAGGTGTAACATGGGAACGCTTCCACTGGGGTGGGTAGTAACTGTTTTCAGTGAATATTTTAAAATAAAATTCAAGAGGTTCGCAGAGCGAGGAAGCACAATTTTTCAAAACTCTCAGGCTTATTCCGTCGGGCCCACTTGACTTAGATATTTTGAGACTTTTTAACGCTTTGTAAATGTCAGGGGCTGTTATTTTTATATCGCTCAAGGTGGATATGGAGTTATCAGGATCGAGCACTGGTAGGCGTTTCCCGACGTCATCAACTGATGAAATATTACAAAAATAGGAATTGAAAGCATTTGCTTTTTCAGTTGGTGAGATCAGGAAGTCGCCGTTTATGTTCAAGGGGGGGTATTGATCGATCACTAGTTGTAAATACTATTTTTTGGAGGGTTTTCCACCAAGAAGACTGGTCATTTGATGGATTATTTAATTAATGTACATTCATTCTTGGTGTCATAATCACGTTTGCTTTTTCTAATAGCCGATGTAGTTTCATTACGTTTAGATCTAAAGTTTGCCCATGTTTGTGGCGTGTTTCGCTTTTTAACTATCTTCTGTAATCAATTTCGTTGCCTCATCATTTCCGAACATTACACGTAAGCCATTGGGGACTACCTTTCCGGATCAGTACTATCTTATTGGGGATATTTTCACTGCAAACCTTCTTAATTTTTTCAGTCAAGTTATATGCATGAGTTGATAGTTCAAATGGTGTATTATCGTCATAGTTCCAGCTCAAGAAGTCTTCGTTCATGGTATCGAAGTCAGCCAGATTATAGTTCCAGACTCGTCTGGTGTGGGTTGTAGCAGATTTACTTTCAAAAGTTTTATCCAAGCAACAACTGGACAGTGATACCTAACTATGTTGTCGAATATGTTACCAAGAACACAAGGGGGTAAACAAGGCTGGGTTTGCTAGTCATGAGCTAATAACTATTTAGGGAAAGAATTATGTCCATGGCTCTGCCCATATTTGACCCAGTGATCCAATTCTGAATTCCAGTAACCCATACCAATAACGAGAGGCCGATCACGATCGGCAGATGTTATCCCATACCTTGGCGATACCGATTAGCTATTTTAATAAATCCTTACAACAACCTTTTCATGAGTGCAAAAGTTTCAACAATTCACACCTTACTATTGAGGTCACAAGTGGAATCAGACTTACTGGGCACCTTGCTCGCACAAGCACAATGGGAACATTGATGTGGCATTCGATTTCAACCAGATATGTCTTATAGAGTGATAAAGCTAATTAAGCTAAATCCATAGTCAGAAAGATGCACCATAGCAGTTAAAGACAAAATCGTTAAGATATTAAGTAGATAAACATCATAGCAATTCCATTTATTTGCTTATCACATTGGAATGTGAGACATAACATATTATGTTTTTTTTATTATTGTTATTTTTTTATGTTTTGTGTTAGCTGCATATTAAAAATTCATGGGATCATTTAGATGGGAGAAAAGGGTTAATATTTCCCATTAAAAAAACAATCAATACATGAACAACTATACAAGTGAGGGATGTATAGACCTGGATATAAAATGATTGATAATGATTGGATATACAATATTTTAATGCTGAATTTTTAGATAGCTAGAGGTACTAGTATGAGATTGGTCAGATTGAAAATAGATTCATTACATTGGATAGCATACTGTATGACCATGGAATGGGTATGGTTAATTTTCTTCTAAGCTAAACATTGGAAAGATATAATGTATGTAAACAGCGGAAATATAATTAAAGTTATGGTTAATATCTTCAAACCAATCGATACCAAAATCAGGTGGAGAATGTATCATCATTAACATGGATGCAATTATATATATAGTGATCATATGAAAAATATCTAGTTATCACATTGTGTAAACAGGATTGGTGGAGGATGTTAATATTTTTAAGCAAATAAACCAAATGACCCTCACTGTGCAGGTTAGGGGTGTGTTATCATAAACTATGCCAAGAACTATAAACATAATCAATGGAAATATTTGAGTTATGAAATTGGATAGAATGGGGTTAATCTTACCCAAACTAATGAATTGATAAACACAAAAAAAGTCTATAAAAAGCATGTCATTGGATCTTATCTTCTCACAGTGCAGGCATAATTAAATTACTTTATCAGTCACTTTAATTTTAAATGGCCATAACTCTGTTAAAATATACCCGATCAAACTCAAATTCGAACCTGATCTGTATTTCGGAGTGAGGACCATATGTACCAAATTTGGTGCTGATTAGATGAAAAATATTTAAGTCAACACAGCTTGGATGAATTCTATTTAAAAACAAGAGCAGAAAGGGTTAACTAAACGATACCAAAAACCATACAGATAAAGAACGTGCTAAGAAAAACCTAGGTAAGAAATATGAGGCAAAACAGAAGAAAATTGTTTGACTTAGATGCATCAGATAGCATTTGTGTGCAGGGTTAATTATTTTCTAAACCGATCAACCAATCGATACCAAAAACTATACAGGTGAGGGGTGTGTCATTATAAACCTACATATCAAATATGAACACAATCGGACAAAAAATACTTAAGTTATGGCATCGGATAGAACATGACTATGTATGGATGGAAAGTGTTAATAATTTCTTAACTGATCAACCGATTGATACCAAAATTTACAGGTGAGGGGTGTGTCATCATAAAGATGCACATAAAATTTGAACAAGATCCGATAAAAAATATTCGAGTTATCGACTCGGATAGCAAGTGTCTACGGACAGACGGACGGACGGACGAACGGTTGATCCGGACGTCGGCATTATGTGTACATACATGGTATGGGTACACATAAAAAGCTGAATTGGCCTGATGGCTCTTGATATAATGAAGACGTTTTAAGTTTACAATGGATGGACAAGTTATGTCCCTGTCTCCCTATGGGAGGCTTGCATATATAAGAAAATGCACTGTTACATGATATTTAATGCTCCACCAGGGGAGCTCCCTTCATGAAAGGGTTTATAAATAATGGCCTAACTGTCAGATTCACACCAAGGCTTTGGAATTAGTTTGTTATCATAAGCCGCAGGTCATTTATATACCACTCTCTACCAGGCAGATAGCTCTAGGACATCAATCAACAAAGCTGTCAATCCAAGCAGATTTTGTTAATACTGCCATCTCATTAATCACCTTAGCCAGCACAATGTGACTTCTATATGGTGTTAAGTAAACATTCTGTCTTCTCAGGAACCCTCCTCATATCTCATTTAGATCTAAGTATCTCTGGTTGCATGTTCTCGATTTAAGACTGATTTAAATCAAATTTGGTGTGGTCAACATGGTGGCTGTTATAATGGTGTTAGTTGTTTTTTTTAAATAAGTTAAAAAAAAATTAAATATGAGCAAGGAATTAAATCTAAATTTAATAAAATTAAAAAAAAAATATTTGAAAAAAATATATAAAAAAAATACAAATTCTAATTTTTTTAAGTATTTTTTTTCTTCTTTTTTGTTTGTTAAATTGAGCAAGGTGTTCAATCTAATTTTAAGAGTTATGTCCCTGACTCTGCCTATATATGACCCAGTGACCCCATTTAAACAAATCTAATCTGAACCAGAGTCAGGCCAAAACAAAAAAACATCTGTGTTTTCGGTTACCCGACCGACCTGCCGAAATTGGGCCGACCTGGTCTTTTTTTTCAAACTTCTACCAAAAATTTCTATAAAAACAAAACAAAAAAACAAAAAACAAAATTTTTTAAAATTTCGTTTAATGCATGTAATTGGCATGTAAACACATCTATATCGCTAAATATATACTATATACTATGTTTACATTAAGCAGCAATAATTTTAGATGTAATTTTCAAAAACAATTTACTTCTATCAAAATACATGTCCATTTGTGGTTGTGCAGATGAATCCACATTCAACACCAATAAATCTGCAGTCTTTAAAACCTGCCTGTGGTAATCTTGTTTGTCCAACTGATACTCCCATGTCTTATGGGAAGAAGTCTTATTTGTTAGAGAGCAATTTACATGTAGAAGACTTTCTATATCAGAATTTAGAGTTCCTCTTCCCAGTCAATCAAGGATTCATAGTGTTCATGCATAGTTACTAGTATGTATACAGACAGTATGAAGCTGACTGCATGTCTACCATATCAAACACCCTTCTGGGATGGGCACTAAAAAAGCACATGAAATTATCTACTGGTTTGTTTGGGTGTATAAACCATACAAGCAATGCATATGCCAGTGTGTATAATGAATTTAAAAGTAGGGGGCAATTTGAATGCTGAGGTGTGGTATCTCAGTCAAGGTGTGGCCTGTGGTACCATTTTCAGTGTGGTGTGGGACTTTATATTTCAATGCAATTGAGGGGTGTCTGAGGAATATTTACACCCTGTGCAATGTGTCTGAGGCGCATGTGAGATATCCTGATAGTGGACGTGCGTCTTAGGTCCTGAGGCATATGACCAAATATTTAAGTGAGGATTGAATTAATAACATACAAGTTATGTTATTATAAAGTCATAGAAAAGCCCTATTATGGTGTTCGTCTTTAGCCTGTTGATATGTCCATATTGTGCTCTGAGGAAGATGTGCCACCTCAAGCTAAACTGAGAGAATAATTGCAAGAGAGCTGCATATACTAGTACATGTACATGAAGTTGAGTGTCGGGGAGGAATTTGTTTGTCCACATTGACAATACTTATCATATTATTGTGCTAAATTAACAGTTACTTGCAATATACATGGACAGCCTTAACAGAAGTATAAAGAGTAAGCATTAATTTACTTCTTAACTGTTCGGGGGAAGAAAAAAAAAAATATTACCAAAAAAAAAAAAAAATCCCTACCTGGAATTTTTTGGCTCCGTAATAGGAAACAAATAAAAAAAAAATTTTGGCCTCACCCAAGGACCCTCCATATTAATTATAAGCGAAATAGGCCCAATAGTTGTTGAGAAGAAGACGTTTTAAGAATTACTATAGAGGGATAGAGTTATGGCCCTGACTTCGCAACTATTTGACCCAGTTACCTCATTTGAACAAATCTGAATGTGAGTCACCTAGGGAACATCCACACCAAATATGAACCCATTCGGTCTGATGGTTCCAGAGAAGAAGAAGTTTAAAGAATTGTTGATGGATGGACGGACAGATGGACAGACGACAGATGAGGAGTGATGACTATAGCTCCACCAGAGACTTCGTCTCAGGTGAGCTAATAACGAGTGGCTACATGGTCATTTATGTGGTGTTTATGTATCTATGGAGCGAGTGTATGTTCATGGGTGGGTTGTATATGTGTAAATTTGGGTGGGTATCGGTTTACACAATAACTCAGGGACATGTTAATCGATATAGAGGTAATGTCAGAGAGTTCCACATCCTGATGGTGGTTTATATGGACAATGGGGGACACGGTTTTCCTGACATTAGTCATTTCGATGACAATGAGCCACAATTTTATTGCTGTACTCTCAGGTGCCAAATAAAAGTGCTGGCCAAATACAAGTGCTGGGTGACATTTTTACCAAAAAAAGAATAATAGTGCTGGTGCACAATAAATGTGCTGGGTTACAGATTTTACTTTTCATGGTAATATGCTTAAAACTTGAGCCATGAAGGCTTATGCATACATTTATATAGTACAGGGAATCATACCTGTGCGGAGGATGTGACATTTAGGTATTATGCATCATGTATCTTCACTATCTTGTTTACCCCATTCATACATTATGTAAGACCATGCGTGAAATTACATATTACTCATATGATATAAAGTTGGAATAGATTGTCTTACATGTTGATTGTTGTATTATACAGTACACTCCGCACATGACTTTTTTTCTCTTGTAGGTTGGGGGTCTTCGGGTATAGATGGTTCATTATACCGATGGTTCATTATTCCACTTTTCCATGAGGGTTCATAATTCTGACTATTTCAATATTCCGATACCTTCTATATGGCTTAGAATACTAGATAATTTGGGATCGGAATAATGAATCAAACAAAACAGAAAAAAACGAAATTACACACCATTTCACCACTTTGTATAATATATAGGGATTAGCCATACGGAATACAAGGGGTGGGAAAACTTAAGGCTGTTTATTAAATATGATTTTCAGTTGTGCTGCACAAAACAACCCCTTTTCAACGTCACAAATAAAAGGATATATAATGCTGAACAAACTATGTACAATGCTATGTGTTTGCTCCTAAGTTATGTATATCAACAATCTATTGTATTTATATATGTGTTATTATCATTGCCAATAAAATCAATCAAAGAGTGATAGTTAACTCAAGTAACTCACTCACTGTATAATTCAATTGATTAATATATTTAGGTTGAAACTTGTGTACTAGTACCTAGATTGAAGTTCTTGTCCAAAATCATACTCAGTTTACAATTTTACATTAAGCCTAATTTGATTTTTTTTCGAAGAATTTACGATCAATTTTACATTTCTCTCACCAAATAATGCATTAAAACAGAAAAAGTATGAAACTGTGTTGTTTAAATATCTTAATATTAAAGGAATATACTTTAATGCTTCTCATGAAATTATTTGTATGCAGAAAACACTCAGTCAAACTGGTAACTTTTAGCGCTTTTTTCTGGGTTTCGCGTTGCCTATTTTCGAGGCACATCGTTTTTCATTATAAATTGTGATTATGGAACTGATTTTGGAGTTAACAAAAACATTTTAATTGTAGAATAAGTCCTGTGATCCATGGGCCATCTTTTCTATCGTTTCGGGTCCCGTGAACTCGGCCCAGTTCACGTTTTGCGCTTAATTACAAACCGAAAGTAGACGAAGTAAAAGATTGGGCGAACCGTGACTCTCAAAATAGGTTTTATATCGAAGCGATGTCGCATCTCAGTCTACTAAAAGAACTTTATTTAGTGGTTTGTGACTTCTAGTATTAACATTAGCACACTCGTGATTCGTTCCATTCTTATATTCGTTTGTTTATCACCCAAAAAAAAGAATAAATGTCACAGTATGTGATGGATTTACCACCAAAAAATAATAAACATGATGGGTCACAATAAGCGTGATTGTGTGTATTTTTGCTCCAAATTAATAAACGTGCCGGCACGTTTATTTGGCACCTGAGAGTAGCCTCCTAATAATGCCCCTTTCAGTTCAATTTAAATGTTCTGTCCCATTTCCGTACACAAAACATGGTCAGAATCCCAAAAGTTTTTGGCAAAATTCCGTACTGCATTCTTTATAAGTAATTTGTGACTTATTTGTCATGCCTCATAAGTAGTGAGTCACAATTTGCTACCTTTTCGGAACATCAGAGAATAATATTCAGGATATATATGAAAAATCATTTTTTTTTTAACAAATTTGGTTGCCATTTTGCAAGCCATCTTGAGTAATTTTGTCCAAAAACAGATAAGTGTGACCCATTTAAGACAGATCAAGACAATAAACACCTTCGATACCATTTTACTTGAGAAAATTGTTATCATTTTACTCGAGAAAATTGTCTTAACCTGAAATGTGAATTTTTGCCGATTTTTATGTCATGTTTTTGATTGAAAAATCCAATAATTCTGGTAATGTCAGTGTTTAAAATAGTAACAATTAACCAAGGTGCATCAGAAATGGTAGTATTCAATATCTATAAGACAGAATAGTAATTTTTTATCAAACACAACTGGTATGCGGTTGCGTGACTCGCTGGGGCAATATTTACATTTTTTCCATATTTTGGCTGCCATTTTGAGCCAAATTGACAATTCGGGTACAGTTGATTGGAATATTCATAAGAAATGGAATTTGTCGCTTAGATTGCACAGTTCTTCCCATTTTTTGACGAAATATGACTAGAATCCAAATGGTGATTTTTGGTGAATTTTTATACCGCTTTCTGTAAAATCAAATTTTTAAGGGATCGGATGTGGCAGGGAGCCCATGAATGGCATATTTCATTGCTACAATGGACAATTTGACCAATGACCAATACAAAATAAAGTTGCAATTCTCAAACAGTTCCAAAAAGCAGCCTGAACTGATTTGAAAGATATTAGTGAAAAAACGTAAAATTTTGTAATTGTGGCATCCAATAATCATTGAATATGGTGGCCATTTTGGATTATCATAGACAAATTGAATGTGGATACAAAGGCGGACATCCATGGTATCGCTTCGACAATCTCCGATGTCTATATATTCTTTAATATAACAATTATTTTTGTTACAAAATAGATACCTCTAAATCTCCAATTTTTGAAATGTCAAGGTCAATTTGAAGGTCAAAGGGGTACCAACTACCAAAATCCTGGAATCAGCTAACTGGTTGATGTAGACCACATACCCAAACAACCCTGAAAGTTTCATGCTTTTATCCAAAAGTGAATGATTTTTCATTAAGCGACTCCACTAATTATGGGTGGTGAACCCATGTCACTGCTAAGATGTCAAAATTAATTATCGCAACAGAAGAAAGTTAAAAGAATGATTAAAATGTGCATCATAAATTCATAATGGTAACTTTATCCAACCTTATGCATAAAAGCCACTTCACCTTTGACAAACAGACTAGCAACACCAATTGAGAATTAGATAAAAAATATGAGAAATGATTTCTATGATATTATATTGTTAACTTCTTGGGAACTTCCCATGAGAATTCTGGTCGTCCAAAATGTCCGTAACATGCAGTCTTTTGGTATATTGGTTTCTTGAGATCTAGATCTTTAACAATCTTTCCAGGTCTGAGGTCGAAATTTTTTTTAACAATGGTAAGCAATTTATCTTCAGAAACCTTTCCTGTTCCAAAACTGAAAACTGATATGGAAAGTGGTTCTGCTACGCCAATTGCATACGACACCTGGACTAGGACACGTCGGCATAATCCTGCTTTAACCAGAGATTTTGCGATCCAGCGTGAGGCATAGGCGGCAGATCGATCAACTTTAGAGAAGTCTTTTCCTGAGAATGCTCCACCTCCATGTGCACCCCAGCCTCCATAAGTGTCAACAATAATCTTTCTACCAGTCAAACCAGCATCTCCCTGAGGTCCTCCAATAACGAATTTGCCTGACGGCTGCAGATGATATATTGTTTTTTCGTCCCTATATCTTTCTGGAATGACTGGCTTGACTACTTTTTCTATCAGGTCCTTCCTGAGGTCTTCTATGGTTACTTTCTCATCATGTTGAACTGATATCACCACAGTGTGGACTCTCTTGGGAATTGTAGCCCCATGGACCTCTTCATATTCAACAGTTACCTGAGTTTTTGAATCTGGCCTGGCCCATGGCAATTCTCCAGTCCGGCGAAGTTTGGCCATCTGAGCATTGAGCTGATGAGCTAGGACACAAGTCAATGGCATACATTCTTCAGTTTCATCTGTTGCATAACCAAACATGATTCCCTGATCACCAGCACCAATGTCATCCTCGTTTCGATTCATGTGGACACCATCTGCGATATCAGTACTCTGCTCTTCAATATGAGATAGCAGACTGCAAGTCTTATAATCAAAACCTTTAGCAGAATCGTCATATCCTATTTGTCGCACAGTATCTCTTGCCACAGATTGGATATCAACATGAGCAGATGAGCTTATCTCACCAAGAAGAAGGATCATTCCAGTTTTTGCAACAGCTTCGCATGCCACCTTAGCATGGGGATCCACTTTTAAGTATGCATCCAAGATGGCATCACTAATCTGGTCACAAAGCTTGTCTGGATGTCCTTCTCCGACGGATTCTGACGTAAAAAGAAATGTTTTGTTTTGTTCCTCAATTTCCTGCCCGTCGCCATTTCCGCCTATGTCATTCATTATTACACTGGACATATCTCTTACGGCAACCACCGATATTTTTTGTGGAAAAGAGGAAAAAAGATGTTGACGACTCGCCGAACTGATTTCAGTGGTTGGCAATTATCGCAATACGATAGGGTAACACTTTGACGTTCGTACTCATATTTCACCAATTTTTGTACCTGGCTTGGATGGTCACTAAAAAGTGTACTCCAGCCCCGGCTCCGACTCGGGGGGGGGGGGGGATGTGTACTCGGAAGATATATGTTGCATATCTTTTCTACTTTATGGGGGAAAAAAATTCTTGAATTAAATCTTGAATTTCATGCTTCACTATCCGCTTCACAAACACTAAATGTTGTACAATACTTTTAAAAGGTTGTAGAAATATATTTGTGATATGAATTAATTATTTTATGCAGTGAAACATAATCAGTTCTCACATTTGTCGTGGTGTCAAAAAATGTCATATACTCCGGCCCCGACGCCGACTGGTGGAAATTGTGTACTCGGAAGATATATGATATAATTGTATCACTATTATACGAATATAATTTATTATTTCAACGAACTATAAGTCAGCGAAGTCATAGTTATATCAATGTTAACTTCATTCAAACATTACACATTATTCTTCTATTATAATAAACTTTACATCCAAATTACATTAAAAAGTGTAGGCCTACTCCGACTCCGACGTCTGCGGCCAACATCGGGGTTTTTCATTCAGTGTCTTTTGGTTCATTTTAACTCCCCTCATCCTTTATCTGGGCTTGGGACCACCAGAATTCGTGGAAGTCAGGCGGATTTAAAGTTTGTTTTTGGTTTTTTTAAAGACGAATTATTATGTAAAATGTTATACGTTATAAGTTATACTATGCTGGGAGTACCAGCTAGAGTTCTCATTACTGAACATCGGAAGACAAGAATAACAGCAAGAGCTTTAAATATATTCTACGGGAAAAGTGTTACTTTAAAACATCGAAACTACCGTCCATCATCCATGTCAGTGGTAGATTATATAAAGATAATTTAATGTTAGGGATTACTCTATATAGTACTCTTGATGAGACAGCGTGTGGCACTGAAAGGGGCCTTTTTGAATCTTGGTGTAGACTGTAGACTTTCATCTTCTTCATCTGAAATGATAAACTTGAACACCGATTAATATAATATCAAATTAGTCGAAACGTCGCCATTAACCCTACATCAAATTTGACCCTCAATGTTGTCTGTGTGAATATCATGAATGGTAACTCTGATATGCGATGTCAGGTGCAATGCTGGAACGGACTGCATGGTGTATAGATGGTAAGAGGTAGGTTTTTCTCACCTTCTATATAAACTAATATAAAAAGTATGTTAGTAATTTTTCGGTAATTTTTTTATTACATATGTAATAACTTGGCATAGTAGCATATAATTTAGCAAAAGAATTATTTTTTTCCACAAAGTGGAAAGATATGCAACATATATCTTCCGAGTACACAATTTCCCCGAGTCGGCGTCGGGGCCGGAGTATGACATTTTTTGACACCATGACAAATGTGAGAATTGATTATGTTTCACTGAATAAAATAATTAATTCATATCACCAATATATTTCTGCAACCTGTTAAAAGTATTGTACAACATTTAGTGTTGTGAAGTTGATAGTCACAATTCTCAACCAGTTCCAAACCACAGAAACTTATCTTAAAGATATTAGTAAACAACGTAAAAATTCCATTTCCGGTCGCCATTTTGGACGGGGAGTTCCAATTTTGGCACATAAAGGTGGCGTTATGGCTTAGCTTCACAAAAATGTATACATGTGTATACATATGACAAGATGTTCTCACTATAATTGCATCAAGCTGACTTATAGGAAAATGGCAGCCATCTTGAATTACAAAAAATGTTCAACGCGGATTTTAGCGGATTTTGGAGTTTCCTCTTCAAAATGGTATAAAAACCAACTTAGTCCGAATTTTTTCTAGGTTGACCCTAAAATTTGAGTTTATCGACCAGACTATGTAGACCCTGCCACATTTACCGCTGAATGTGGTCCCATTGTGTGTATACGGCAATTCTGTGAACCCTTAAACTGCTTGCCTCAGAGTAACACAGCGTACATTCTGAGCATGAGTAGCCAGAGTTTCCACCGCATGCTTTTTGCATGACGTTGCGGGTACTCTTTAGCGGTAAACGTTTTCCCGCGCGACTTACATTTCTACGGACATGAGCCAGTTTGTTTATTCACGTGTGCCGTCTGGAACGCCGTATTCTTGTAAAATGATTTTGTTCTTAATGAAAAACCCCTGAGGTTCAGAATAGTATTTCGGAGTCGCCAGACAAATGTGTGGAGCTTCTGTCACCATCTGTTTTCAGGAAGCAGTACTAACAATTTCATACCACAGAACCAAATGAAACACGATAACAACATACATGACATTATTATATTCACATATTAGGATATAGATATCCCCATAGCACCGGATACATGTATATAATGTATATATCCTTATGTTCTTTTGTAAATACTTCTTTCTCTGTACTTCTCGATGTTCATGCGAATTATGAGAATAAATCATCATCACCATTTAGTAATCAATATATTGTTGTTGTTGTTTTTTTGTTGTTGTTTTTATTGAAGTGTTACCCGGAAAGAGAACAAAAAGACTTTTCGATCAGGAAAACACTTTGAACGTTTGCAAAATATCCGCACCAGTGGGTACTTCAACCGCGACAATAGGTACTTTCACAAGAAATTACATCGATTTGTTGATACTCATAAAATTTTCGACAACAATTTTTTAAACCCATAATTTGGCTTTTTTGTATGATTCTAACACACGACAAGGACTTTTTCTTGTCAAAGTAATGTACGTCTTCCCAAATAGCTTCAGGATGACATGGACAATTGAACACGGTTGTGATTATATCAATATTTAGTCAGAATTATTTCCTCACAGACTGTAAAATTGTCCAAGTAATCATTACAAATCAGTAGAAAAATTACGATTTAAATGGGCCAGAGAATTTCTACCAACGAGTGATTATACATCTACATAATATGTGGTTAATTGTTCTTCTAGGATATCGATTTGCAGTCATTTCAGCTATGTTAACAAAGGTACCTTCCTCCATGGCACGGGATATGCGTTCACGAACGGATTATCCCGATCGGTGCAATTAGGTGTTAATTGGATTAAGTCAGTGGTGGGTTACATGCAGATCAAAGGTCAAGTTTGTTAGAGGCGACTCTATGTATACCAATTAAAAGATATTTACGGTTACATTACCACACCGGTCACCCGCGTATCACCAACACGGTGATATGGGGCGCCGTTCCTCTATTTATCCCCTATTTGCAGATATCTCCTCGTGGCTAAGAGATATCTCCTCGTGAATTAAGAGATATCTCCTAGCGATTTAGAGATATCTCCTCGCGAATTAAGAGATATCTGCTAGCAATTTAGAGATATCTCTTAATCGACATGATCGAGGAGATATCCCCTCGCGAATTAAGAGATATCTCTAAATCACTAAGAGATATCTCCTCGCGAATTAAGAGATATCTCCAATTCATTAGCAGATATCTCTTAATTCGCGAGGAGATATCTCTTAGTGGCATGATTTAGAGATATCTCTTAAATCGCGAGGAGATATCTCTTAGTGATTTAGAGATATCTCTTAATTCGCGAGGAGATATCTCTTAGCCACGAGGAGATATCTCTTAGTACTGCTGAATTAAGAGATATCTCTTCGGCCGCTAGGAGATATCTCCAATTCGACAGTGTTGACTGGAACAGGCTTAAAATGAAGGATCCCTCAATAGCACTCAATGATGTTATTTATAGAACAGCGAGAGCACGTGGCGTTGTTTATAAACAGAGGGTCGGACATTCTCCGGGTATTAGAATACGTTGCCCTACCTTGCGCAATGTAAACATGACATCCCATAAAACAGTGATGGTGGGTCTTATAATAAAAAAGGGGCCACCGCAATTGTTGGTATGGCTTATGCAACAATGGCAGTAAGAAATGTGGAGAAAATCACTTGGAAAATTAGTCCGTAAACCTGACTTTTATTATCAGAGCATAGCTCTATAAAATATTCGAGAGCGTTTAGCTCTGTTTGAATAGTTGGGTTCACCAACTATTGGAAAATGTAACTTTGACGCCATTTCCTAAGTTAAAATCAAACAGATAAAATATGTATTTATGGATTAATTAGTTGTTGCAGAAACGAGAAATTAACTGTTGATACCGTTAAAATTGGACATATATATGCAGCAAGTATTTTGTGCGTGTCCTTAGCCCCACTAAGGAATCCCCGGACATAATAGTGTCAAGTGATATAGTACTATAGATACAATGTATAGGTGCATGCAAGAAACACGAGAACATGTATACAGGCCCTGTAGGGAACGTGATGCCACAGAAACTCTTATGTCGCCAGATGTCCCTTGGTTATTTTAGCTATGTCAATTACGTGGAGAATAATTCAGGGACCAAAGATGACGACTGATTTGTGAAGAATAAACATGGATTTTGTGAACTGAGAACTGGTGTTGATGGCAAAGCTGTAAGGCAACATTGCCATAAATATAATGCTTTCGTTATATAATCATGGACCTAGTGAAAAGGTGATTTGACAATATGATATAATTGATTTGGATCATCAAACACCTGCATGCATATGGGAAGCCAAATTGACCGTGGAGCCCAACGATGATACGAACACAGCATCCGTCTTATATAGACGGACTAATGATATTCTCCCCAAATCCAAGCGGTAAATAAAATATATACTCTGCTACAGTCCAAATCATTATACTCTGTCCATTTAATAGGTTCTGTTGCACATGCACCAATATATCGTGTACTCGCCATTCTACCATAACGAAATGAACCCATAAAATATTCACAATGGCTGGCAAAAAAAAACACTTGCTGGGGGAGAAATTCTTAATGTTCTATGACCCAAAACTGAATAAGAGATATCTCCTCGATCACGAAGAGATATCTCCAATTCAGCAGTACTAAGAGATATCTCCTCGTGGCTAAGAGATATCTCCTCGTGAATTAAGAGATATCTCCTAGCGATTTAGAGAAATCTCCTCGCGAATTAAGAGATTTCTCTAAATCATGTCACTAAGAGATATCTCCTCGCGAATTAAGAGATATCTGCTAATGAATTGGAGATATCTCTTAATTCGCGAGGAGATATCTCTTAGTCATTTGGAGATATCTCTTAGTGATCGAGGAGATATCTCTTAATTCAGCAGCCTAGGAGATATCTCCTCGTGGCTAAGAGATATCTCCTCGTGAATTAAGAGATATCTGCTTGTGATTTAGAGATATCTCCTCGCGAATTAAGAGATATCTCCTTGGCAATTGGAGATATCTCTTAATGAATTGGAGATATCTCCTAATGAATTGGAGATATCTCCAAATGAATTGGAGATATCTCTAAATAGGGGATAAATAGAGGAACGGCGCCCCATAGGGTGACCGGTGTGGTAATGTAATCGTAAATATCTTTTAATTGGTATACATATACATGGTATTAATTGCATATACATAGAGTCGCCTCTAACAAACTTGACCTTTGATCTGCATGTAACCCACCACTGACTTAATCCAATTAACACCTAATTAGCGACTCGGCGGCTGGCTCGGCTGATTCCAACTACAACTTTTAGTGTGCTGGAGAACGAAAAATGGCGATAAAAGTTGAAATATATTAAGACTTACAAATTATCTTTTTAATTTCTTTTATATGTAATTGGCATAGCTTACCACAAACCAAAACTCATAATCATTGGAATTATATTAACGACAATAAACGAAATTGAAAATCCCAACTACACCTTTTACTGGGCTTGGGCTCGGTCTCGGACTACAACTAATATATTAGTGTGTCCCCACAGAATGTCGCCAATCAAATATCTTGTTACTATTACACAAGAGGTCCAGTGACAATTAAGCGCTCCAATGAATTATGGCGAAACAAATTTACACTTGACTTGAAGTAAAGGCAAATATACATGCAAATATAGGCGATTAGTCGTTACGCCGGGAAGATTAATTCTTTTAATATATTTTACAAACATAATAAAAGTTTCCACTCCAAATCCAAATCTCAATTACTATTTCCATGGCTTCGGGGGTCAAAAATATTTGATTCGAGTAGAGGAAGTCACCCATCAAAGCTCAGATTTGTTAGATATCGATTTTAGAAATCTATTATTTTTCATTATCGGGAATACTTTCTGGCCCAGAACTCAGTCAAAATTGCGTTATTATTACCACTTGATTTTAGAGTTATCCATCCTTGTCTGTTTGAATAGATTTTGGTGTACACATCCCGAGCAGATTACGGCAGTTGAAGGCAATTATTAGTACTCATCTTGAGTAAATAACAAATTTCAAAAATCAATATCTAATAACTCTGAGCTTTGTTTGATGGGTTCCTCGACTCGAATCAAATATTTTTTACCCCCAAAGCCAAAGAAATAGTAATATAGGACCCTCTGATCGGATTGTTGTTGTTGGAATCTGTTGAGATGGGGACCCTCTGTTCGGATTGAGTACCTTTAAGCGAAATAAAAATCACAGCCCCTGACATTTACAAAGCGTTAAAAAGTCTCAAAATTTCTAAGTCAAGTGGGCCCGACGTCCCAGAGTTTTGCTCCTCTTGAATTCTATTTTAGAATATTTACCGAAAACAGCTACTACCCACCCCAGTGGAATCGTTCCCACGTTACACCTATACTCTCTCTCTCTATGAAAAATGCATTTATATATCTATGGGAATTTCTTGATAAAAACAAACTCCTATCCTTTTACCAAGCTGGTTTCATGCGCAATGACTCAACAGTTTTCCAACTTACCGAAATATATGACAATATATGTCGATCACTAGACGACGGAAAAAGGTCCGGTGTAAATTCTGCGACATAAGATAAAGACATATTATGGACTTGTTTGGGTGCGTGAAATTGATGCGTTAGTACTCGGGTAATATGCCAGCCTGTGAATGTAGCATATATATATTCTACTAACATTGCCGAAAATTTCAAAGAAATCGTCCATATCACTCCATAGAAAACATCGTCTGAACTGCAGCCGAGGACTACAATCCACCGACACCGAGACCTCCGGTGTCCCCCGACTGCATTGCGGAAGAGGAGCAGGAATCACCACCTCCTGCTCCTGTTGAAGATGGGAAAACAACACACAAAACAGCAGAAGAATGGGAACTAGCAGCGATAGAAAGTAACCTCGCATTTCAAAAAGAACAGGAAGAACGACAAAGAACACTTCAAAAAGAACAGGAAGAACATCAGAGAAAAATGGAACAACTCATATGCCAGTTCCATCAGACACAGCAATCTCCTCCATCTTCGACGGAGAAACCAAATTCAAAGAAAAAATAATTTAACATCTTTAATTGCTTATTCTTTTTTTTTAGCTTGATTCTTAATAAAAGGCATTAATATGAGGGGTGAAGGAAAGGGCTGACAATCCCGGGGTTAGCCCCCCCCCCCCCCAAATCACTATCTCCCCTCACAACATCACTGCATCAGCTCTAGTAGTAGTAGTGCGAAAATAGGCGACACGGGCACACGGCGTTGTTTTATCGACGGAATCTATATAATAACAAATGTTTCATATCCAATCATTTGGTTAGAAAATTTACAATGTTTGCTTTTACCCGTATAAATGTTCCCGGTGAGAACATTTTACCTGTCAATAAAAAAAAAACTTGCCGTGTTGTTCAATGTGAGTGAATTAAAAATTTACAATTTGATTGAAACTGAAACGGATAAATGTTGTATCGGTCCTGCCAAATTAATGTTATCAATCAGTAGCCCACACATTCGAAATTAAACCATTTTATCATCACTAAAATAAGTTGATAACAACTATATGCCTTGTAAAAACCTTTCATGTATATAACTTGAATTTGGTAGTCATTTATCAGTACAGTACAGAGTTCATCTGCAGAGTCTGTAATAAACTGTATGCCATGCCTGTAATTGACCAAATTTTCATTCTCAGAATGTTACAAAAGCAATTTGGAACTTGGAACATTAACACTTCCATGACTGGAGCTCCCTGAAATTTTGCTAAAAGCCTGTGCCAATTAATGCATTCTCTTATATATCTCGCATATAGAAGAGAAATAAATTAGCCTAACAATGTTTACCTTTCTAGACCTTAATAATGGCTTAATTGTAAGCCAGTGCATTCTCTTATATTAATATATGTGACTCGCATATATAAGAGAATGCAATGGAACAGGGTCTTTAATGCTGCACCAGTGCAGCTCCCATCATGATCATGTCATGAAAGGGTTAAGTGTCTCTTTAAGAGGAATTAATTTTCTCTCACAAGCAATTAATTTCTTTTAACATAAATTGTTGCTGCTGAATGTTGACTAAGAATGAAAAAATCCAGTTCTTCTTATCAGAATTTCAATTTATATCAAGGGGAATTGATTCTATCTGAACAAAAATTTCTGTTCCTCACAAGGGACTTTGAATTTCTGTTCCTAAGAATTAAATTCTTCTTAACAGAAATTTGAAAGCAAACTAATGATATTATATATCCTTATGGCAGAGTGCCCCTTAGCATAAAATCACACCTTATCAAATACACACCTATATTTGTATATTATGGTGGAGAATTTTCAAAATGGAGCATTTATTGGCTTCTGTTTCCGTAATAAGCCAAGACATGATTGTAACTGGACTAAAGCTGAAATTCTATCAATATATTCCCCCATGGATAACGATATCTGATAGGAGAAAGGGGTGGAACTCTAAATTGATTGTTAAATTCATTTGATTTTCTGTTAATTTAACCCTTTCATGACGGGAGCTGCGCTGGTGCAGCATTAATTAGATCCTGTGCCAATGCATTCTCTACTATATGTGAGTCTCCCATAGTGAGTCTCGCATGTATAAGCGATTGCACTGCCTTACAAGGTCAAGGTAAATATTGTTAGGCCAATGTATTATCTTATATATGCGAGGCTCCCTATTTACTCACATATATAAGAGAATGCATTGGCAGAGTTTTTCTCAAACTTTCAGGAAGCTCCAATCATGGTAATTTCATTTCCTATTAGCATAAACCAAGGTATGTAGACAACCCCCAAAGCTGACTATATCCACATCAATATCATACATTGATTAATTGTGTCTTCATTCAAAAAGGAGGCTAAACTCATTTCTCAACCTTGGCTATTCAATTGCACTTGTGGTGTATTTCATTGAATATATCAATGTTAGTTTTATATACAGTAAAACCTCTATAAACCGGACCCTCTATAAACCGGATCCCTCTCAACACCAAACAAATTTGTCGGTCTCGAATTAAACCAAGGGTATTGTAACTAATAATTTCCTTTGTAATCCGGATCCTCTGTACTCCGAACAACGGACAACATTTTAGTACATAATGACAGTACACATGACATTTTACCTCTGGAATCCGAATGCCCATTCATATGGATGACATATGTTTTCAATGAAAACTTTTCATACAGTTGTCTTTCATACTGATCTTATTCGCCATCTTTTGTTCGGTGAATGCTTTGAACCAGATAGTAAAAGCAGGTGTCTGATTATATATTAGATATCCCAGTTTTTTTTCACACATTGAGTGATTAAAGGCACGCGAGGCCTTAGTTGTCGAAAATATTCATATTTGTTCCAATAACCGTAAACAGGAAAACATTAAAACGCATACAGTTTCGTCCATATATACCATGACCATCGCGTAAACATCATGTTATCATAAAGACCTAATATATTTTACCTAAGCAAGAGCCTGATTGTGTTACAGAAGACAGCACAATGCTACTGGCTAATCACACACAAATGGCACAAACGCTCTTTATTAGTTCCATATAAGGAATTCACCAACAAAGAACGCTCTTTATGTTTACCATCATAATATAAACAAACACCAGAAAAGTAACTTTTTATGCTTTTGTTTACATAACAATGGTCAAACATATGACAATAACATACTGTTTATGCGATATTTCTTATTTGTATACGGACAAAGTCTGTCTATATTTTAATGTTCTTTCTGTTTGTGACGGTTTTTGATGGGTGGAAATATTTTTACAGGATACCCACCGCCAAGGCCAACCGTACCTTTAACTGACTTCACGGCAGATTTCATTGTTGGCAGTTTGTTTTGATTCCTGTTTAGCCACTGATGTGTTGAACTATCATGTGTTCATGACCACTGCATGTACAAAACAAACACTTTAGATTTTCCATAAATACGTGGTACCTATATTGAATCTTTAAAATATTTTTGTTCAATCTTTGTTTCATTCTGGTTTCCGATTACCTATTTTCGAAGAACGCGATGCCAGTGGTCCTTACTTTAGCATAATTCTGGTCGAGTTTAGTGGACAGTTGTTAATAATTTATTAAACTTTTAGGTGGGCAATTTATTATTCAACAAACAGGTTACATTGAAAAATACTAGATATATAGAAATTTACAGCTTGGCCATTGAATTAATCAGGTCTTTTTGTATCCATTTAGTATATCAATGTTAGTCTTATATACATTTGTATATTCCAAACATGTAATTATTGAAATTTAACTAAATTGGATGAACATTTTGGTAACTTGCGTTTCTATCCCCTGTGAACCCATAATCGTCAGATATATATTTTCTTTGTTGTATATAATGGGAAACAATAAATATGGTTAAAGTGGATGATTATATATAAAGTATGGTTAATTCTAACTGAGCGTGATGAGTTATAAACTTATAAGTTAGAGTTAAGTTATGGTCTTTAGTGATGACATTTTGTGTATTATCATAAAAATCATTATGTGATCAGAATGAATATGAATTATTTTGCTCTTGTATATCTGTTTTTATGTCTGTTGTCTGCTTTTATTACCTGAACACCCCTCCAAATTAAAATAGACTGTTCCAGTCTATGCTTTTACAACTGAATGGGAGTATCCATTTAGAAAAGAAAGGGTTAAAGCTATGTGGAACATTCCACTGGGGTGTTCGACAGAACAGAGCAACAAATTAACGATACGGGCGGCGTTGGCGGTGGGTATGCTGTTAAAATATTCACCTCCATCAAAAACCATCATAAACAGAAAGAATAGTAAAATATAGACAAACTTAGTTCTTATACCAATCAGAAATATGGCATAAACAGTATGTTATTGTCAAATGTTTTTCCTTTGTTATGTAAACAAAAGCAAAAAACGTTAAGGAACCTGGCTTTTGTTTAGATCCGGATATGGTAAACATAAAGAGCGTTATTTGTTACTGTTTTCCTGATATGGAAATAATAAAGAGCGTTTATATCATTTGTGTGTGATTAACCAACAGAATTGAACTGTGTTATGTAAACAGAAGCAAAACTTCGGTAACACGAGCATGCTCTTGTTTATGTACACCATCGTATGTCTTGACGAAAATATACTATTTACGCGCTGATTATGTTTGGCATATTAACAAAACTATATATATTGTAATATTCCTTCTGTTGATGGCGATTTGAACAAATATGAATATTTCTGCAATGAATGCCGCCCGTGCCTTTAATTATATTCATCATTTGATATCCAAATGGCAGAAAATAGAGACGTTGTTATAAATAATGTACATGCAGTGAATATTGTTTGCAGAATCATTGACTTGTGCAACATTCATCACCAAATAATTTGCCCTGTAAATATTTACATCAGGTTTGTGCATTGTTTAGCTGTGTACTCAAATGGCACAGTTGATATGATTGGAGTTTTCAACATTCTTAGTTGATTGCTACATTCTTTCAGTGGATTTCCATGTAGTGTTTGGGTACTAACTTCAGTTTTGTTAACTGAGAGCTTTCCGATGAATGGCAACAAGCCATATTTGCGATTAAAACCTGAAAAATTACTCATAATTCTGCTGTGGTTAAGGAGTCGATTATTTAGAGCATTTATACTGTAAGTCCACAATACCGGTGTTCTGCTTAATAAGTACGTCCTGCCAGATAAGTCAATATTTCTAATAATAGTAACGTGGATGTATAGCCCCGCCCTCGGAGAAATATCGCTGCAATTACGACATGGTCGTTTGGCGTTGCCTAGTCAATAAATATGTAGTGTATCACGTATTACGCACACGATATCGAAAAAATGCTTCCGTGATCTGATTTTTGAAACGTTTTTACGCGAATAAAGGTTTAAAATCAACTCCCCGGGCAAATTTCTTCGTATTGGGGACAGGGAATGTGTTTATACATATGGCATCGCTGTTGATAAGAATAAATTCACATTTATGCAATGACTAGACCTACCCTAACTTATGATGTCGATTAATAAATATGGCCCACCGATTGCTAATTATGGCAAAATAATTAAATGCTTCTGAGAATTTAGCATTGAATGAGAAAACAAATGTTATTACCCCCCGCCCCCCCCCCCCCCCACCCCCACACACACCATTGTTGATAACTACTGTATTTTTGGCTATATTACTTTCTTTGAATGGTCGTATAGGCTATAGGCTATATTATCACGATAACCCCTTCGGTGGCTATACATGCATCACAATGAATGTGCATTGATACACGGGAAGAATCACACCAAGTTTTGAATACGTTACTAAAATGATTTAACAAATTCGTAACAATGGATTGGTCAAGTACGCTTGAATTAAAGATCCTCCAGGGTTTGATACCGCGCGCTCTGTAGTATATTATACTACAATCCACGGTCAGACCACGGAAACATGCGAATTTAACTAAATCAACCACAACATAATCACAAACTTTGAGTTGGTGGTTATATACTGATGCTGCTCGTAGTTATAGATGAGAGCACACATTATATCAATATATAGTGTATACTATATTTGCATTATTGGCAGCTATAGTGTAAACCATCGATCGAATCTCCAATAAAGAGCAACCGAGGCGACATCGTGCGAAAAAAAAGTCACTCAAACCATGTTCGGTAGCATGCCTACACCTATATATGTATGGATCCCATGCAAAATATCCCCTATACATTTCGTTAACTCCGTGTTTGTGTGACTGTCTGCTGTGACAGGTGGTTAAGCGTGCCTGTATATAGGCCTTCGCATCCACAAATCCCAGTCTATATTATAGGCTGTATATATATATACTGTATCGGAGAAATGGTGGCACGGACTCATTATAGGAATTGATAAGTTGTATATACATCGTTGGGTGGGTAAACTATATACGTATATGTCTGAGCTATAGGGATGAACCATTTATATCAGAATCGCGATAAAGGTTATACGGTGAGCAAACTTATATTTAAAACATATTTAGGCCCTACATGAACGTGTCTAGAATGTTTCCGTTTTGGTGCAAAACTTGGAATTTCTAAATGCACCACCTTTGATCGAACCAAAATAATTCTCAAAATTGAAGAAAGTCTATATAATTGCACCATACTATGGCCACATATTGGAAATTTATAATCGCTAACAGCACACAAACCTATAGTGTATTGGACTTCAAAGTTCAAACTGTTGATTTTTTTTTTTACCAAAGTGGGAAGGGGAGACAACACGACCCCGTCCCGTGTCAACGCGTCCGTGCATATACATAACTGATATCGTCAATGTTACTGCATTTTCTCCCCCGCCGCATGCAGCACAAGTTACATGGGGAGGGGTGCTCTGTGCTAAATTAATTACTGTATGTTCAACTCAATTGCAGAATATTCTGCAAATAAAATATTGTTTGTATGAATTTATGCGTGGGAAAACGAAATACCATTTACGAAAGTAAGTTCTATATGCATTTCTACCCCCCCCCCCCCCATTTCCACAGAAGAATGCCCATTGCATCAATTTCGAGTAGTGGTTTGGACGACCCAAGTTCGTCAGTTCTATGTTCTTGTTGTTTTACCAAGAACTCAACGAACCAACAATCGAGTATTCAATAAAAGAGAATTAAGTGCGAGTTTACGCACTGTCGAATTATATATATCGATTGCTCGATAATAAATTACTAACGCAAGCGCGAATGGCTTAACATATACTCAAATTAAACAGCAGGAGGTAGTACCATGCCTCTTGGAAACTAGTGACACAAGATTATTTACTGCAGATGTCACTTCCTAAAGAAATGAACTGGAAAATATTTCATTTGACTATACTAAGTTAATATAAGTGAGCAATTACTGGTAGCGTGATAAAAAAATCCCAGACAAAAGAATTTTGCTAATATAAAATACTAGCAGGGTTACCCGGCGTTGCCCGGGTTAATGTATGCTGTGGATATTTGTTGGGAATAGAGAATGCTCTTGCTTAAAGTGTTATACGTTTTCTCATAAATTGTATATTCAAATAGCATCACAAAACATGGCTCACTCACATTGTCAATTGTCATTCTGTTTATCGCGATTAATCCGTTCCACCAATAATGAAGTATTTATTTATTTACAACTGCGTATACATTAGACGTTATAATATGATACATGAACATCATAAACACATTAGTTCGATAAAAGATGATAATTGGGTTTTACATATTGAGATGTATCAATCAATCTATAGTGAGTTGGACTATGATCTCAAGGACACCTGGCTATCATATCTCCATGAAGATACAGATGTTTCAAAGAAATTTCCAGGTGCTCCTCTGTTCATGGTGCTATATATTGGCTAAATATTCTTAGTTTAAACGAAATGTTGCTGCGCACATATATCAGCTACATGTGCCAGGCACAGAGCGAGAGTTTGAGTTGTTTATGTCAGTCGATGAGTCTGTTCTAAAACCCTTGTCAGATGTCAGTATTGGTAGGATCCTGAAAAGTCTTGTGCTACTAACTGCATTTTCTTGTATATCAGAAGAAACTATATTTGACTGCACACTGTGACCACTATTTTTGAACAGGCCTTCCATATCTCTTGACAAATTGTAACTTTTTGTGGAAACTGCATTGAATGGAACAGACTAAATTTTGTTATTATATATATGCAATCCTCTGACGGTTCGAGGTCTCTCAGTTTGCACGAATATATGTATCTCTTCAATAGAATGATAAATATACTTTTAATGCTTCTTCTAGTTATCTCTTTTTGCTAGCTAGCTCATTGTGTGAATGCCTTAATTGCCATTCCCATATAAATATGACTGTTAAGAAGATATAATTGTTCAAGTGACTTATGTGGGTCACCATATGTCGGGATTGTTAAATGTGAACGCCCAACTACTTAAAATGATATGGAGATGGCCTGGTGACTGTATATAACTTATATGTGGATATCGGCGAATAGCAATCTTATCAATGATAGTGCATATCCGCTCGCCATCCGTGACGCAAACGACAGCAAATGTGGTTTAATTCATGGTATATCATTAGAGAAAAACGTGTATGAATTTGGTGGAATTTGGTTTATTAAATCAATTGTTGATGCAACGCTGACTCGAACAACGCCATATTGCGAAGGTGATTATATATTCGTTTGGTGGAAATCAGCGACAAAACTATTTCACCATATTTTTTTAATTTCCCCTCCCACCAACAGCGTCATTTTAGAAAATTTTAACCCGCACCATTATCTTCCTTGTAAAAAGTTACCCCTCTTAGAACGCCTTGGTGCCATCTCGATTGTACCGCGTGAAGTTATATATAGAACGCACACAGACAGACAAAAAAGACAGACAGACAGCACGATTTTAATTCTTGTATAATTTGAGAAGAACGTGTCTGAATTTGATGGTAATTGGTACTAAAAATATTTTGTATCAGTTTTGGTGACCCTCCCGTTCCTATTTTGGACTCAAGCTGCACACACTAAGACTCATTAGAGATTAGATATGCATATATAAGAAATTGGTGAAAATTGGCGAGTATACAAATTCGTATCAAATTTAAGGTCCCCATATCTCTCACCCATATGGCACCAATTTGGTGTATCTAAACCACACGATAAGATTCCTCGTATCACGGAGAAGAATATGTATCAATCTGGTGGAAATCGGCACTAAACATATAGATATAAGTTTTTGTGTCCCTCTCATCTCTATACACCACTGACTCGAATGGCCCCACTTGTGACATCCTTAAACCACACGATTGCACTCCTGATATCATGGAGATGATTGTTTATAAGTTTGGTGATAATCGGCGACTAAACAATTTTTTTTATCAAATTTGGTGCCAATCCCTCCCCTCTCCATCTCTCACCCAAACAGCACCACTATGGCTCTTTAGATCACGATTAGATTCCTCGTATCATGGATAAGAACGTGTATCAATTTGGTGGAAATTGGCGCTAAAATATTGTGCATCAATTTTGGTGCCCCTGTCCCTTTCAATGCAACCCTGACTCGAATGGGGCCAAATTTGACAGATAAAAGCCACACCATTAGACTCGTCATACCATGGGGATGATTTTGTATAAGTGTGGTGGCAATCGGCGACTTATTATCAAATTTAGTTCCCACCCCTCCCAATCTCTCATCCAAAAACAACAATTTGGCGTTGTTAAATCGCACAATTAGATTCCTTGTATCATGAAGAAGAATATATATCAATTTGGTGGAAATCGGCGCTAAAATTAGCTTGATCAATTTTGGTGCCCCTCTCCCCTTCCGTTCATCCCTGACTCAAACGACGCCACTTTTGACATATTTAAACCACACCTTTGGATTCTTCATATCATGGGGATGATTATATGTAAGTTTCGTGGCAATCGGCGACAGAACAAAAATCTACCCCCCCCCTTCCGGGCACCCCTGGCGCGACTTTTGCCATATTTGAACCACGCCATTAGATTCCTCATATTATGGGGATGATTATATATAAGTTTGGTGGCAATCGGCGACAAATTTTTTTTCTGCCCCTACCCCTTTTCTGCCCCTGACAACAACGGCGTCACTTTAGAAAATTCTAACCACGACCATTATCTTTCTCGTAAAAAACTACTCCTAGTAGACCCCTTTGGCATCATCTAGATGGTCCCCTGTGAATTTCTATAGAACACAGACAGACAGACAGACAGACATTCGCAAATATAGATATAAGATTATCACCTGAGCGCATGTTTAGGCCTATGTCAGAGATAAGCACCTTGAAATTGGAGACTGCTACTTTGGGTACAAAGTTTCAGTTTTCTTTAGTAAAATTATCTAACTCAATTTAGAACTCTGACATATATTAATAAAAACTGTTTGGCTGGACCATTGGTGCAAAAAAATGTACACATGGGTCAATTGACCCGTGGAGTGTCATGGGATTGGTGCCATTGACATCAGATGTCTTAAAAGGACAATAATAATTAATTATACACCCAAAATGGTCGGAATTTTGTAATAAAGATTGCTTCGCATGGGTCAATTGACACGAATATTGTCACGAGATAGGTGTTGTTAACATCTGATTCAGACGACTTAAAGGGGCATAAACAATTCTAATTTAAAAAATGAATCATATACACAAAATGGTTAGACTCTGGTCGCTGGAAATTGGTATACAGGGGTAAATTGACCCGTGCAAACTTAAAGGGGAACTTATAGATTATATTATAGAGATGAGCAATTCTTATCAGCTTAAAGGTACTCAGTCCGATAAAACTCCTCTCAATTACTATTTCAATGGCTTCGGGGGTCAAAAATATTTGATTCGAGTCGAGGAAGTCACCCATCAAAGCTCAGATTTGTTAGATATCGATTTTAGAAATCTATTATTTTTCATTATCGGGAATACTATCTGGCCCAGAATTCAGTCAAAATTGCGTTAAAATTACCACTTGATTTTAGAGTTATCCATCCTTGTCTGTTTGAATAGATTTGGAGTACACATCCAGAGCAGATTACGGCAGTTATTAGTACTCATCTCGAGAACATAACGTATTTCAAAAATCAATATCTAATAACTCTGAGCTTTGTTTGATGGGCTCCTCGACTCGAATCAAATATTTTTTACCCACAAAGCCAAAGAAATAGTAATATAGGTCCCTCTGATCGGATTGTTGTTGTTGGAATCTGTTGAGATGGGGACCCTCTTTACGGATTGAGTACCTTTAAACGATATGTAGTAAAATTGGTACACATGGACATCAGATGACATAAAGGGGGGGTTTGTAAAATATGTTAACATAGCTTATCAATTAAAAGCATTTATCATCTCAGAAGATATATGGGAAAATTGGTACACAGAGATAATATGAAATTGGGCGTGTCATGGGATAGGTGCCGTTGACATCAGATGACTTAAAGAAGTACTAGTAATTAGCAATAAAGAGTGTTTATTATCAACTTAAAAGTAGAGGTAACTTTATCCAGAGTTTCATGCAATATATATGTGATGCTTATCTCAGGTGACTAATAAATAGTTTAAATGACTGGAGGGGGCACTAATAATGTGTTCATTCTTTACCTGAGCAATGCCAGGTACCCTATCTAGTAATTGATAGAGATATGATGGACTTATTTTTTGTATGGTGGAATGATTAGTTCCCGCGCTGACAGCACCCCTCCTCTAGTGCAAGTTTCCTCACCAAGCAGGTACTTGATCACTGTCTGATGGCTCCATTTTCATATTTTAAAATCACCTCCATATCACCTTATTGTGAAGTGCATCATTGATCTACCATTTAGTAAAGGTATCCCACAAATTTGTCATAAATGTACTTCAAAGCTTCAAATATATTACTGTAAGCAGACATCTATCCAATTATTGGAGATCCTAACACAGGCTTGTCTTTCAACACACAATTGATACAAACGCTTGCCATTCAAGGCACATATCTAAATTATTGTTCCTTCAATACATTGAAACTCCACAAGTACTACAGGGCATCAGATGAATATTTAAACTAAACTGTTTAAAAAATGGAAAGATTCTTTGCAAACTTCAAGCTTCTGTTGGCCCATCAGAGGAGATACTGTAGGGAATCTTTTTGAACAAACCACTTTGATTTGAAATGGAAGTGCGCGACTAAAATATTGTAATCTGTGGGTAACATCAGGTGTGGTTTCTTCACTGCTTCAAGATTGCTGACTAACATTGATTTGAATTTATAGATATTGGGATGAAATATCTCCAAATATTGACAGTAGAATTCTTGTCTATAGGCTCTATAAAAGCGGGTAATTTAGTGACACAGCTGGGGGATAATACAAATGGAAACACTTTAGAAATGACTTATTGAAAGATGCAATTGCCCACATGCCTGTAAATATATTCATTATTGACTGAATGTAATGCAGAACCGCATGCACTGTATCTGTAATTGATAAACATCTTGCAATGGTTATTTCATTTATAACACTGGTTATACATGTTGGTATATCTTAAAAGGATAAGATATAAAAATGTCGTTTCATCTCATCGATAGAGGCAATATTATTTTCATCTCATGCATCCATGAAATGTTGGAAGGTCTTCTCCTCAACTTGTTTTCAGAGGCCATATATCCAGGACAATGGAGAGAGAGAGAAAGAGAAATACTGTCAAACTATTTATTCAATTTCGGGAAAAGTCCATAACAACAATATCTAATATGTGCTCTATAGTAGTACATACATGTATATATTAAAGTATGGAGCTTCAAAGATAAAATGAGAGTTGCACAAAATATTGTATTTAAGAAATGAATGTAGTGGGTGTGCGTGTGTTATTGGGATACACGGCGCTGTGGTCGTTTGGGGACATTGTGTAAAGCGATTGACACTAAATGTGTCACAACAACCTATGTGCAGTATCTCTCAATAACACACACGCATAAACCCACTGCATTCATTTCTTTATTTATATAGCTATTTTATTGTTTATTCCCATAAACAAGACAGTCAATGACTGTGGGTCGCTCACCAGACTTTAAAGACTTTAAAGACTGAGACTCTGAAGACTACAAGGGTCAGCACGTGACAATATCACTTAAGACAAGTAGTTCTAAACAGGGACATAGCTGGAGATTCTCAGATGAGCAAGGCTCGTCAAATGAAATTTCTAATTGCACACCACTGACAAATCTCCAATCTCTTACCTTTTAAAGAAAACAACCATACCACAGTACTAAGTTCACAAAAATCCTTTTGCACATCCCTCTTAGATTGAATTTTACAACTGGTACCAGTACTTCAAGCTCTCAAACGTTTGAAAATAACAAACCAAATAAAGTTAAAATTTGTGGCCAATTTGGTCCAACAGTTTAACCTGAAGTAGGAACATATGGACTGTTGGTTTAAAAACATACATGAGGGAAAAACAAACCAAACTATGAGAACAATTCTAACCTATTTTTTATGTGAACATCTAATCTACAACTAATGTTATACCAGGCATGAAATTTTCAACTGTTTAAATTTTGATCAAATAGGGGGTCAAAACTCCACCGCTCTACACTCCTTCCCCGTTGCCTCCAACATTGCCCCCACCCAGGCTTCCTAGAAATCAATATTATTATACCAGTACCAAACAGGATAGAGGAGAGTTAAATCTCTTATCTCTGCCCCTATTAGAACAAATGTGAATCCCCATCTATGAGATCTCTTCATCTAGTAATATAAATATATCCCCACTATCCAATAGGGTATGATTTCACCTGGATGAGTGGTGGTTAACAAAATAATATTGGGACAGCCAAGTCTGTATTTAGAGTGTCTGACCTCTGCAGAATGAGGTCCACAAAAGGTGAATTTAATGACACTATTCCCCAAGGTGGAATAGCACAACGTATTCACTCTCTGGGGACCTCATTTCCTAACGAGAGGCCAATCACGATCGACAGATGTTTAACCCATACCTTAGCAATAGCGATTAGCTATAACTGATAATTGGTCTAAGATATGATTACAGTAATACATATATCAGTACTTAAACTTAAAAACAAAAGCTCAAATAATTTGTCTTAAGAAGGGGTTAAAGTATTTGGGGTGGGGGAGGAGTTGATTTAAATCTCATAACTCTGTCCCTATTCACACAATGACCTCTCACTGTGAGATCCAATGGTTTAGCCATTAATAAATTTGACAGATAGGATAAACAATTATCCAGCCAGCAGGTTGTTTGTCTTTACCTGCATACAACCACCCCCTAGAGCTTTGTAACATATGTCACCACTCAATTAATAACAGATTTCGCTTGGAATGACATCTATTAAAGGTACTCTCATATACTCTGGATATTGGATGTTCACATGGCAATTTATTGCTATCATTATATTACATGCAACTATTGCAATAAAATCTTCATATCTTCAAAAAAGGACATCACACCTAATTAATGGTATACAACTAAAACAAATTAGTGTCAATGAATTTTTTTTTTTTAATTAAATATTTTTTTTATTACCGGTATTTAATATAAAAGTTTTTAAATATTTTTTGCGTGTTAAATTGAGCAAGGATATTCAATCTAAAAAAAAAATTTAAATTAAAATTTTTAACAAAAAAAAAGGGGTCATAACTCCTTTAAAATAAATCGGATCAAACCCAAATTCGAACTTGATAATCTCACATTCCAAATTTGGTGTCAATCAGATGAAATTGTTTTTGAGTTATGGCAGCATGTGTAAATTATAAGTAAAAAAGGGCCATAACCAGCCAAAACTGTAAACAAAAAAAAACTCTATTCAAACCCATATTCGAACTAGAACTGTATTTTGGGCTGAGAAACCTGTATACAAAATTTGGTTCCGATCAAATAGAAAATGTTAGAGTTATCGCATTATGCCTAAAGTGTCTACGGACGGACAGACAGATGGATGTACAGATGGATGGATGAACGACGAGTTGTCAATCCGGACATTGACACTATGTGTACCATACTATGGTATAGGTACACATAAAAAGTTTTATCTCATGCAGAGTACAAGAAAAATGTATCAAAGTTCAAACCTGTTGTGCCTCTTTAATATTTCTATTCACATTTGTAATCAATTGAAATCAATGTCGAAAAAGCTTTCCATTAATATATAAATAAAACAAACTAGACATACAGTTCTAAAAGTGTTTTGAATAATTATTTTGTTCTCATAGACTGATACAGAGCTCTCAAGTTGTCTTCCCATGCAACCAACAAATCTACTAAACACAATCACATTATTAACCTCCAATAGTAATGCTATTAAACCATAAAACCAGATTATGCCTTTAACCAACAAACCGGCCCAAAACGCCCAAATAAAGCTTCAACATCGTAAAATATCTTCGGTCCGTCTCAATACAAGACAGTCAATGACTGTGGGGTCGCTCACCAGACTGCAAAGACTGATAAGACTGGGACTCTGGAGACGACAACAGTCAGAACTTTTCATAATCACTTTAAAAGAAGTAGATATCTAAAGAGTTAAATCTAAAACAAAAAAATTGGAGTTATGTCCCTGGCCCCGCCCACATTTGACCCAGTGACCTGATTTGAACAAATCTGAACCCCAGTCACCCAAGGATCCTTCATACCAAATATGAACCCATATAGCCTGATGGTATTTGAGAAGAAGTCACTTTAAGAATACTATGGAGGGAAAGAGTTATGGCCCTGGCTTCGCAACTATTTCAAGTAAACTCATTTGAACAAATCTGAATGTGAGTCACCTAGGGAACAACCACACCAAATATGAAACCATTCGGTCTTATTGTTCTGAAGATGTTTAAAAGAATTACTATGGTGGGAAAGAGTTATGGCCCTGGCTTCGCAACTATTTGACCCAGTGACCGCATTTGAACAAATCTGAATGAGAATCACCTAGGGAACATCCACACCAAATATGAACCCATTTGGTCTTATGGTTCCAGAGGAGAAGATGTTCAAATAATTGTTGTCGGACGGATGGACGGACAGACGATGGACGGACGAGGAGTGATGACTATAGCTCCGCCGGAGCACAGGTAGGGTGGCTGGTTGATAATTAAATCTCTTATCTCCGCCCCTATTTGAACAAACGTGAATCCCCATCTATGAGATCCATTCATTTGGTAATTTCAGACATTAGATTTTAAGAGTTGAACTGAACTGATTTTCCTAAAATGACCCCAAATCTGAAAAAATCTAAACCCCAGTCACCGAAGGACCATCCATACCAAACATAATCTAAATAGTCCAGATGGTTCTTGAGAAGAAATTGTTTTAAGAATTACTATGGAAGGAAAGAGTTATGGCCCTGACTTCTCACATATTTGACCTGATGAACTCATTTGAACAAATCTGAATGTGAGTCACCTGGGGGACATCCACACCTAAATATATAAACCCATTTGGTCTTTAATATGTATCTGGAGAAGAAAACAATTGATGGACGGATAGAGACATAATGACAGATGGATGGATGGGAGAACAGTCTGACATAGAGACTGACAAATTCAATCCAATATACCCCCCAAGTTTTCTTTGCAAAATCAGGGTATAATGAGTTCAACTGGATACTGGTGGTTAAGAACATAATATTCGAACAGACAAGCCTGAACATAGTGTCTGACATTTTCAGAATGAGGTCCCCAAAGGGTGAATTTAATGACACAATCCTGCAATGCGGGCTAGCATCACCAAATTCACCCTCTGTGGACCTCATTCTGTGTAGGCCTCAACTGCTATGGGAGACATAGCATTAGATTGAAGTTCTCCAGTTAAAGTTGGTGATGTGCACCCATTGGGCACCTCAATTATGCATTTTATATTCACAAATTAGGGGATATAGAAACTAAACAGAAGGGCTAAAGTAAGTAAAAATGTCAATTTAAGTGCCTATATACTTCCCAGAAGACGAGGCCTAAGCAGAATGAGGACTCTGGCTAGTGTATTTGGTGATGCTAGACTGCTGTGCAGGGTAGCATAACTAAATTCACCCTCTGGGGACCTCATTCTGCAAATGCCAGATAGAAGACAAATTTAATCCAATATACCCCCCCCCCCCCCATTTTTCTTTGAATATTAGTCGTATGATTTCATCTGGATAAGTGGTGATTAAAACAATAATATGAAATGGCCAAACCTGAATTTAGTATGTCTGACATTTGCAGAATTAGGTCCCAAAAATGTGGATTTAATGACAATATTCTGTAAGGCAGGCTAGCATCACCAAATTCATCCTCAATCTGATTAGGCCTCAATGGCCAATAAAACCAAGGAACAGATTGAAGTCCTACAGTTGAAGTTGGTGATACACACCCATTGAGCACCTCAATTATGCATTTTATCTTCTGCAAATTAGGGGGACATTGAAACTGAACAGGTGGAAAAAGTGACTAAATCAAACTGTCAATTTGATACTTAGGTTACTTCCAAGAAGATGAGGACTAAGCAGAATTAGGTCCCTGGCAGGTGTATTTGGTGGTGCTAGCATGCTGTATGGAATAGCAACACTAAATTCACCATCTGGGGACCTCACTATGTAAATGTCAGACACACTATTTCCAGACTTGAAGAAATCAAAGCCATTCACAGTATCATTGAATGTCAGTCATTAAATTGCTACAGATATGTTTAGATTAGAATAATACATGTCATCTGGCCAGTTTATATAATTAATGACCTGTACCTTCACAGATATATATGCCTCTGTGGTGAGAAGACATATTAAATTGAGAGGTGATATGGCTTGGAAGGGATCTTGGTTGATGGCAGGGTTGGGCCTGGGCCATATGGGAGGGGGTGGGTGGGGGAGGGTGGAATGTTTCCATAATTTCATTAAAGAGTAAAGTTTCATAACTCTGCAGATGTTATATATAATGGTGTCACTTTTTTTCAAATTTTAAAACATGTCCCAGAAGATGAGGCCTAAGCAGAATAAGGTAATTGAGGTGTATTTGGTGATGCTAGCCTGTTGTATGGGGTAGCAACACTAAATTCACCATCTGGGGACTTCATTCTGCAAATGTCAGACACACTATGTCCAGGCTTGGAGAAATGAACTATTCCTTGTAGACTCTGGTAGTTGTTTAGCTAATGTCATGTCTTGTAATGACAGATGGTAAACTGGTCTGAAGCAAGCAGTATTCAGCAAGAGGATCGGGTGACCACACTATGATAAATTGGCTTTTTCAATAATACAGGCTAGAGTGTCCTCTTAAAAATTAATAGTGCATAGCAAAGGGGTGTGAATTATAAAGGGCCATAACTCTGTTAAAATATATCGGATCAAACCCATATTTTAACTTGATCTGTATATAAGTGTCAAAAATTCATATACCAAATTTGGTGTTGATCAGATGAAAAATGTTTGAGTAATCCTGTCTTGGATGAATTCTATATTAAAACAAGAGTGGAAGGGGTTAAATAAACAATACCAAAATCCATACAGATGAAGAACATGCTAAGAAAAATCTAGGTAAGAAATATGAGGCTGTGATGTGTCCTAAACAAAAATTAAAGGTCAAAATGCAAAAATTAAATTTTTTGTTTTTAAAGTTATGTCCCTGGCTCTGCCCCTATTTGACCCAGTGACCCCATTTGAACAAATATGAACCCCAGTCACCCAAGGTATCTCTGTACCAAATATAAGCTAAATCGGCCAAATATTTTTTTAGAAGAAGTCATTGTAAGAATCACTATGAGTTATGGCCCTGGTTTCTTAACTAATTGACCGGGTGACCTCATTTGAACAAATCTGAACACCAGTCACCCAAGGACTCTCCATACCAAATATTAGCTAAATTGGCCCAATGGTTATGGACAAGAAGTTGTTGTAAGAATTACTATGGAGGAATAGAATTATGGCCCTTGTTTCGCAACTATTTGACCCAGTGACCTCATTTGAACAAATCTGAATGAGAGTCACCTAGGGAACATACACACCAAATATGAACCAATTCGGTATGATGGTTTAAGAGGAGAAGATGTTTTTTTTAAATTTGACGGACAGACGGACAGACGGACAGACGGACAGACGGACAGACGGACAGACGGACGGACGGACGGACGGACGACGGACGAGGAGTGATGACTATAGCTCCACCGGAGACTTTGTCTCAGGTGAGCTAAAAACCATACAAATATGGATATCATTGGAACCGGTTCATTGACCACATTGTGATGGGTTACAGTTATGCCCTGTGCCAATGCATTCTCTTATATATGCGAGTTGACCATAGGTCGCCTCGCATATATATAAGAGAATGCATTGGCCTAAAAAAAAAATTTTTTTTACCATTTTTTCTTACATTCTTTAACAATTTTTTAATTTTTTCTTACATTTTGTAACATTTTTTATAATATTTTTCTACATTCTTTGACAATTTTATCATTTTTAATATGTGTTAAGCCAATGCATTCTGTCGATTCGCATATATAAGAGAATGCATTGGCACAGGGCCGTTCTGCTGGGTAAAGGGTTAAGATGAAATTTAAATAACCATGCATATAAAATATAAAAGCATAAACATTCCATCTATGATATCTCATCATATGGCCAACACATCTGCTAGCAGTTAATGGACCTATCCGTACGTCCCGCCCACCTGTAGACTGCATGGTTACTGTTACTACGCACCACAAGCCATCTCAATTCCGCTATCTCTTCAGTGCTAAAATAGCTTCCGATGAGAAAGGACTGTGTTGTTAAACGCCATGTAACACCATAATATAGGTCCCTTCTGAATATCACGATTTTCAAGATACCTTTGTGTGTATATATGCAACATGAAAAAGTGACTGTCATTAGATATAAACAAAAATAGAACCAGTTTAAAAAAAAAAAACAGGTGTGATTGTTAGGTCACTTCCGATAAACAACAAAGATAGATGTTTAGGCATACGTTGAATCAAACGGTGTAAATGAAGCCATTATGAAACTTCAATATCAAATAGCAAATTTACTATCGAAGCTATGCTAATGGTTCACACCTTGATGCAATAAACCAAACGTAGGTGTACATGTGGTAATTAATCTATAATCCCTCTTTTGTCGAAATAAATATAACGATATCAGATTACCATACACGAGCGTCCTGAATGAACCCTGGTGCCATCAGGCCGGATGCAAAGGATTATCAAATAATGGCCTTTTAAAATTGCACATCCTATTTTCCCGTAAATAATGTACATTAAAGAAAATGCCGACTATCATGGAGTCTGTTGCATGTTGCCATGTCGAGGCAACAAATGGCACAAAGTGAACTTGTTCGGTGAAGGTTGCGTGTATACACTGTGAAGCACGTGCAATGTGTGAAATTTCGTGTAATTCTCTTGGAAAACATCTGTTGATTCTCATTTACACGTACATTGTCGGAGGATGTTCGACGTTCGCACGAGCTCCTACAGGTTAGTGCGAATAGCAGACAGTCGAACTCAATATTACCACGATGTTATAACAGCAACAAATGTATACATTTATAACGAAAAACACTTCACATAAAACACATACTCGCGGCACAATTAATATTCATAACGCATCACCGATCGGGACTACTATTTCCACGTTTTAGTCTGAAATCTGTTATATATAAATATTGAAATTTAAATAACACTAGGATCCGAGTGTGGTCGGTGGCATTGTTTAATCCAGCCTAAAGAGATGTCATAGTTACTTTTTTTTATATAGGAAACCGAACTAAAACATGTATAAATATCGTTCGTCAATCGGACATGTTCCACATGCACATATCAACACCATTGTAGCTTTTTAAGACATATTTTGCTCCCGTGTTCGTAAATTCCCTATAGCTTACAACTGTAGTTAGGGACTGGCTTGTGGTGCAATTCATATCACTAGGCAGTCCTATGTCGCTTCCGGGTTTAAGCTATCGGCTCATTGGCTATAATTGAAATTGGGGCGGTACCTACGGATAGGTCCATTAACTCAATGCAAGAGAGAGTCATTGTCACTTGATACTATCTCTGTTGCTCAACGTGAGAAGACAACTTCATGGCATTGTAAACCTGATTTATTAGATTCTACTTGGACAGTGCAAACTGTGTATCTTTGACATATTTTAGAGATGAATAAAATAATCAAAGGGTCATAATGCCCGCCATTAAATAATATCGGATCAAACCCATATTCGAACTTGATCTGTATTTTGAGTTGAGAAACTCACATACAAAATTTGGTTTCTATCAGTTTGAAAAATGGTTGATTTATCGAAGCATGCATGAATTCTATGTCAACGGGCCATAACTCCATTAAAAAATATCGGATCAAACCCATATTCAAACTTGAGATGTATTTTGGGCTAAGAAACTCGCATACCAGATTTGGTGACGGTCAGATAAATTGTTTTTGAGTTGTGGCAGCATGCATGAATTCTAAGTCGAAAAAGGGCTAAAATTCCATTAAAAAAATCGGATCAAACCCATATTCGAACTTGATCTGTATTTGGTGCTGAGAAATTCATATACAAAATTTGGTTCTGATCAGATAGAAAATATTTCAGTTATCGCACCATGCGTAAAGTGTCTACAAACAGACGACGGACTAATGACGAGTGGTCAATCCGGACAACGACACTATGTTTACCATACTATGGTATGGGTAAACATAATATAAGTGTCAGTGACACTGTAGCTCAACTTAGGTAGGGGAATATTTTAATGGTTGACAGTAAATGGAGGAATAGGAAAGGTGCTAATTGAAATGTCTAACCTAGCTGTGCCAAAGGATTTAGTCATGCAAAGAGTAAAATCCAAGATGGCCACCAGCGGCCATGTTTTTTGGCCAAATGGCCCCAAAATAACTCGTTCCCGTCTACATGTCATTGTTGACATCTATGACAAATTTCATGAAGATCCGACTAAAGCTACGATCTGCAGCCCACGCACAAGGATTCAGTCATGCGAAGAGTAAAATCCAAAATGGCTGCTGGCGGCCATGTTGTTTGACAGAACGACCCCAAAATGACTCGTTCCCATCTACATGTCAATATTAACATCCATGACAAATTTCATGATGATCAGACGAACAGGACTACCTGTAGACCACGCCAATGGATTTAATTTTGAAATTCAAGATGGCCACCAGCGGCCATGTTTTTTGGCCGAATGACCCCAAAATGACTCGTTCCCATCTACATGTCAATGTCAACAATCATGACAAATTTCATAAAGATCAGACCAAAGGTACGACCTGTAGCCCGCGCCAAAGGAAATTGTTGACAGACACACAGACGACGGATGCCAACTCATGGCAATAGCTCAAACTTACAAAGTAAGTTGAGCTAAAAATGACCCTATTTGAACAAATCTGAACCCGGTCACCCAAGGCCCATCCATACCGAATATAATTTCATTAAAGATTAAAGTTTCATAACTCTGCAGATGTTATAATGGTGTCACCATTTTCAAATTTTATAACATGTTTAAAAAAAAATTCTGTTTGTTAAATTGAGCAAGGTGAAAATTCCAAAAAAACTGAATTAAAATTTGTTTTGTTTTTTGAGTTATGTCACTGGCTCCGTCAACATTTGACCCAGTGACCTCATTTGAACTAATCTGAATCACAGTCCCCCAAGGACCAATTGTACCAAATATGAACCCATTCGCCCCAATGAAATTTGAGAAGTAGTCATTTTAAAAATTACTATGGTGGAAAAGAGTTATGGTCCTAGCTTCGCAACTATTTGAACGGGTGACCTCATTTGAACAAACCTGAATGTGATTCACATAGGGAACATCCACACCAAATATGAACCCATTACGGTTCTGGAGGAGAAGATGATTCTTGATGGACGGACGGACAAGGATTGATGATTATAGCTCCACCGGAAACTTCGTTTCAGGTGAGCTAAAAAGCTGAAAGTATTTATTTTCATAAAATCTGCTGAGTATTTTTAACCCACACAGAACCAAATCGGTCCAATAATAGCTTGAGTTTCACTAGACCAAGTCTTCTCAGTCCACAACAGCTTGGGACATCTGTTGGGTTGATGCTGTTTTGGAAGAGTCCCCTCCCATTACTCTTCTACAACAAACTTTACATCCATAATTGTGTGTGGGAGTTATCTTGCTTATATGTCTTCAGATGAGGTCAAATGGATGCTTTGTGTATATGAACATAGATGGCAGCCTTTCCCAAGCATGATGATACAAAAGTATCAAACATGCATAATTATATCAGAGGTCCATTAAATGTCAGAGCAACAAAATTGATAAGTAAACAAAGCTTTGTTTTCCAGAGAATTTTGATTTGTCTCGCTATCAGAAAATGTATTTAAACAATACATGAAACGATCATATCATCACTTTACCTTTTCTATCAAGATTATTCTGTCAGATTATTTATCACATTCAGGGGTTCATGTGAATGTCTGGGCTTCACATGTAAATATAGTACATATTTTGAAAGAAAGTCCATTATAGAAGAGTAACAGGAGGGGACTTAGTCCTAAAACAGCATCATCCCAACCGATATCCGATGTTGTGGACCGAGAAGACTTGGTCTAGAGTATCAGCTGTGAATTATCAATCGATTTCAATGTTCTGGTCACGTGATGCCACGGGCGATGCATTTGAACTATGAGGGGAAAAATGACATTGGAGATTTTGTTTTTGTGATGCGTACTATAAAAGACGAAAGGAGCCCTCAATTTAATGTCCTACCAAATTTCATTGAGATCCAAGCTACTGTTCAAGTTATGATATGAAAAGACATCAGACGTACGTACGCACGTCTGACGGACGGCTAGACAGGTGCAAAACAGTATACCCCACTTTTTTTAAATAAAATATGTTTACACATATGAAAATGATGCATGAACAGTATGTATCACGCAGCTTGAAATAATTATAGCTTCCACATCAGTAATCAAATAATATAATATGTTCTTACTGCGAATTGCCCATTGTCAATGTTTTAACATTTGTCTTGTTTGTAAGCAAAATATAAATTTTATTTTGAGAAGTTTGAATTGGTTTTAGGAAAACGTCCGATATCCTAAAGTTCTTCATAGTTTCATAATTTTGGGAATTTGTGCCCCATTGCTTATATATTACAGCATCAAAGAGACAGAGTTTCCAAAGATTGTGAAGTTACAATGTGAAGTTACAAGTCGAGGCATGATAAAACTTATATATACTATGGCAAGTGACAATATCATATCAATATTAACACCTAATAACACTACCATACATTGTGACTATTTGCAATAGGTCCCCATTTGCAGAGGTGCCCTAAAATGGCGAAAAAGAGAGATTTCAAGGGGAACAGTCAATTGAGACTGACATAGCGTGAAATATATGCCTACCTTACTCGTATTTAATTTTCGTGCAGTACTAATTTTTGCACACCCATCGATGTGCAAATTTAAAACTGAGCAGAAACTAGAAGGAATCCTGAGTTTACATCAAACCACATGGCAGACAAAATGGCTATGTTGATGTATTACACACATTACTCAATGTTAGACTGAATGGACAAATATAGGTCTGCATGTATGCCAATAGTTTCATACAAGCAACCAACATCAACACAATTACCCATATGTGAAGTGACAAAACATGGTAACATTGATGATGTTCAAATACATGTGATTGTTAAGAAGTACACATGATCCAGACTGATGGTTCGCGAAAGCACGACCTACAACCATGGAGTGACACCTTCCCTGACCAAATAGCCTGAATTAGTTATGTCAACACAACCTGCAGACAAGTAGCATATACACGGTTGTGGTTTTACTTCTTTCTAGTTCATTTCAATGATGTCTATAACTATTTCCGTGTCCGAATAATTATTTCGAGCATATAAACACACATCTTCACAACAAATTGATGACGCAGTTATGTTTTACACTATGTAAATCTGTCTTGATGGTGTTTAAGATATACATGTATCTTCGGGAATGATTAATCCACTTAAACTGTCATCAGATCCAAGATATTTACAAAAAATATTTGTGTCCATTTTAAATTCGCCCATTTAAAACTGAGCAAAACAATAGTGCTGCACAAATTTAAATACAAGTAAGGTATACACAGCAAATGTTTATCAACCTTGGCACATATTTTTGATAGAACAAGCCACTTTTATCGATTATTGTATCAATTTTCGTTTAAAATATGTCTCAATTGAGATATACATACACCCATTCCTCCCTTCAAATTTTTTTTTTTCGCCCATTTATGGGACCTACGCAAATGGGGATATACTAATTTGGATAACCAAATCAGCTTTTTGTGAAATTCCATTGTTGTTTTACTGGATGATATGGGGACCATTGAATCGTATTATGTATCTTTAATAATGAAAGTGTCACTGACACTGTAGCTCAACCTGGAGAGGTGATAATTCATACATTACAGCCAATGGAGATATAAGGAATGCGGAAAGTTGTTATTTTTAAGTAGCGTTCACCAGAGGTCAACCCGAAGCACCTTATGAAGTTTGGGATCAATCTGGATCAATGAGAAAAAAAATAATGTTGTCAGTCAAGGGCATGACAATGTATTTAGTGATGCAAAGAGTAAAATCCAAGATGGCTGCCGGCAGTTCTTTGAATATTGTTCAAATTCAAGAGCTGCCATCCAGAAGTGATCGTGAAATGCCTGTAAATTTTTTGAACATTTCTCCAATAAACGTCCGCTGCAGGGTGTGCCGATGAATTAATTTGTGAAATCCAAGATGGCCGTATGTTTGTTTAAAAAAAATTTGATGGCTCCCATCTAGTGACAATGAGGGATGTGGCCTGTAGGAAATGGCGAAGGATTATGCAAAGAATAAAATCCAAAATGGCCACTGGTGGCCATGTTTTTCAACTAAATTTAATGACTCTTTATCTAGTGGTTCATATGAATTTTGGTGACGAATGGATTATGGATGTGATCTCTAGCCTACTGTAGGGCACCAAAGAATTTAGTCATGCAAAGAGTAAAATCTAAGATGGCTGCCAGCAGCTATGTTTTTCATAAAAATTCATTCAATTTTGATAGCCACCACCCAGAGGTGACCCTAAACATGGCTGTAAATTTTCAAAACATTTTTCCAATAAATACCGACTAAAAGGTGTGCCGATGAATTCAAATTTGAAATCCAAAATGGCTGTTTTAAACGAATTTCGGGAAACATTCATGGCTCCCATGTAGAGGTCACTCCAAAGATCCTTATGAAGTTGGTGATGATCGGATGAGAGCTGTGACCTGTAGGGAAATTGTTGACAGATGGACGGATACACGCTCAGACAAACGCCATCCCATGGCAATAGCTTACATTTTACTTTGGCAAGTTGAGCTAAAAATTGCACCTAAACAAAATAGAGCAAAATATTTCCTAACAGACATATGCACAAGACCGACAGAACTAATTTCTATATCTCGCACCAAACTTTGCAAATCCTTTGCATTGAAGTGGGGTATAGGAGAAGGATGAATCATAACTTTGTCTTTTACACAGCCTTAGGTGGTGTCTTCTCTTGAGAAAGTTTTGTTCTCATTTTTTTCTTTAACTGTGTCTTTGCAACCATTTATCTGTCTTGACCAATGTCACAGTCTTATATAGAAACTGAGAAAAATCTTCATTGGAGCTGGTGAAGCTGGTGTTGGCTGATTTTCATTTTGTTATTTTAGAAGTTATGCCACACATCCCCTCCTGCCTCTGAAATGGGCCTCAATCCTTACCACGTGAAATGTCAGAACCTGAAATATAAATTTGCATCATTTTCTCACAACTAACAATTAATAGTAATAGTTTACCCCCCCCCCCCCCCCCCATCAACTTCAGCTAGTCCAGAGGATAAAATCAGTTCAGAGAAGAAAAAGTGTCAATATTGCATTCAACCACCTGAGTGTAATCGCTATTTTTGTCATATCAAAAGTTGCTGCCACACAAAAGACACTTGCACTGTCGATCAGGCATGGATTCGAAGACACCAATGCTATTCTACTTCTAATTATTATTTATGTTTTCTTTTATTTTAAATATTTGTATTATCATGACGTCAGCGTGTTTTGTCAAAATATTAAATCAAAGTTGCGTTGAATTTGGCATGATTCAGTGCAATTTGTTGTTTTAGGCCAAAAGTTTAACATTTTCCTACTTTCACTGAAATTTACAACAGTACCAGCTTGAGATAGTTGGAAATTTCCAACCCAAGTGCGATGGGGTGCAAAGGAATTTCATAGACTTGGATATTTGGTATGGTTCAAGGTGTGCAGTTGCACATTCAATGTGGACATCTCTGTCAAATCCCAAAATGATCAATTCAATGTCAAATCGGGTAAAACCGGATGGATTTCGACGGGCACGTTTGTCGGGTACTTTTGTCCGGGCAGTGTTTTGGACTGGTCAAATCGTGACCCCACTTGACCTTCAAAATGGACAATTCAAGGACAAAGCCCGGACGAAGTCGGGTCACCTTCTAGTAATATATATATATATAAAAAGAGTAGGATCTCTCTGGCTGTTAATGACTTTTCTCCCAGACCCCTATGATAGATTCAACCAGATTTGTTGTGGTAACCCGGGGGTACCCCATCGGATGTTGTAATGCCGTTATTTTATCGAAATTTTTATTTAAAAAAATAAATAAACTTAATTTAAAAAAAAAATGTGTTTTGACTTCAACATAAAAAATAATTATAAATTCAATATTTTTTTCAACTTTTAAATAATTTTTTTTTTTAAATCAAAATGATTAAACGAACAAATTGTGCTAAAAGTGCACAAAGAGGCTGCGGTTGAATAAAGGCTCCCAGAGAAAGAGTGTGTCTAAGATCAAAATTTATCACACAGTAGCCCCTAAATCCGATCTCATATTTTTTAGTAAGACACACATGTATAATTCCCATGCGCAGTGACATAAGAGCTCCGTTCAATGATGTCGATATCAATGCCAGAACTTTATTATTATGTTAATTATAATATAATTATGATATTCAATTTGTGTTGTGTTATTTAGTGTTGACTGTGAGATAAACATTGGTGATAATGGTGGTTGAACAATTTTGTCAGCAAGAAAAGACGCATTCAAAATGGAACTATATTTTTTCTTGAAGGCTTCTTTGGTTGTGGTAAAGAAATAAAAAAACAAATTTAACCCCAGGCATTTCGAGATCGTTTTCCTTGCTAAAATGCAATTATGTGATAGAATGGATCTCGAATTCATCCAATTTATTTACAAAATTTATGAACCTTGTCCACAAATTTTTTATTTGAGTCGAGTTTTAGCTCGGTTAATAAATTTCATATAAAATTGCGACTCATTAGAGATCCTCTATGTATGCACTTAGTGCATGCGCTTAGTGCACAAATGGGCTGCAGGCCGATCCGACACTAAATATGGAGCCAGTTTCAGCCACATAATAAAATAACATGAATTTTTATTGTGTAATGGCATTCATAAATATTTATTCAGAACACTTATCAAATAAGTGCCTGACAACATTGCCCAATTTACAATTCAATATGAAAACTGAGAAGACTGGCACTATGAAGACTACAACAGTCAGTACTTGTCAAATTTACTTCAAAATAAATAGTTAGAATCATACACTCAGCTTAGAAACTAAAGTGTTCACAGTGACATACATATTCTTGATTCAATTAATTTGAAGGCAGAGTATTAAATCTGCAAGGACTTCCCCTTCTTGAATAACCAACCCAATTTGAGCAAACCTGATATGAGATTCATGTGTTGACATTTAATATGTGCACCACATGTGTACATGTGTTGGAAGACATATAAAATGTATAACACTGACATTCCTCAGACGATTTATTTGAATTAAGTGAATGTTATCAGGAACTAAATTCTACAGGTAGTTCATACTCAAATTTAAATGTTAAAATAGTAGGATAAAACATAACAAGACAGTCAATGACTGTGGGGTCGCTCACCAGACTGCAAAGACTGATAAGACTGGGACGCTGGAGACTACAACAGTCAGAACTTTTCATAATCACTTTAAAAGAAATAGCTCTAAACAGGATATGTGGCTAGAGAGACTTCACATATGTAGATTGGTGAAAATCCACCTTGAAATTACCAACTGTACACTACTGATCACCCGCTCCTCCAGCTCAACAAGTCCCCTTTGACCGGACTACAGACTCCCAAGTCGTAGGTTGGAATTTCAAAACTGACACCTCAAACTTTCTCAATTGTTGGAAATTTCCAATCTCACCAGTGCCTTTTTCCAAAACCATTTAGACATGTTTGAAGCCCAATTATCCATGGACCCAAGACACAATACATGTATGTCAGATTAATCAGTCAGGTGGTTTCAAGGTAGATGTTTTTTATGAATTTGGTATTTCAATGATTTTATTAGACACAAAAGTGTTAACTCCCCATAGCCTGTCATTCCTTAACAGGTTGACCTCATGTTAACAAATCTGAATCTCAGTCACTAAAGGATCCTCCATACTATATGTAAGATAAATTTAATACAGTTACGTCCCTGGTCCCACCCTATTTAACCTGGTGACCCCATCTAAATAAATTTGAATCCCAGACACCAAAGAACCCTTCATACATATCATAAATATCAGTAAAATAGACCTGATGGTCCTTGTGAAGGAAGCATATTAAGAGTGAAACTGTCCTTCGTTTGGCCCCTATTTGACCAAGTGACCCCATTTAAAAAAAATCTGAATTGCAGTCAAGGAAGAACATTCCATGCTAATTAAGCCAACTAGTTCTTGCAAACATATTTTAAGAATTACTATGTAGTGAAATAGTTAAGTCTCTGGCTCTGCCCTTATTTGACTTTGTGATCCCATTTTCACAAATCTGTCACCCAAGGTAATTTCATACCAAATATAAGCAAAATAGGCCGTTCGATTCTTGCATAGAAGACACATCATGAATTACTATGTAGAGAAAGAGTAATGTAGCTGGCCTTGCACCCACTTGACCTGGTGACCCTGGTTGAACAAATCTGAACCACAATCACCAAAGGAGCAAGCCTGCAAATAGTGTGCCTATTCCTACATTGTATCTGCATGGCCTCAAGCAACACAATGTATTATACAATCAAGCCTTGAAATAGTGTGATAGTGTGTCTGTCATCTACGGAATGAGGTCCCCCCAGAGGGTGACTTTAGTGACGCTATGCTGCACAGTGGGCTAGCATCACTTAATTCACCCTCTGGGGACCTCATTCTGCTAAGCCCTCAACTGCTATGGCAGACCTAGGATAAGATTGAAGTTCCTCAGTTGAAGTTTATGTTCACCCATTGGACACCTCAATTATGAATTTTATCTTCTGCAATCTCCAGAGGGTGAATTTGGTGATGATAGCCTGCTGTGTGGGATAGCATCACTAAATTCACCCTCTGGGGACCTCATTCTGCAAATGACAGACATCCTATTTGCCCTGTTGAACAATACATGATAGATTGTGCCTCTTATTAATGATTCTCTGACCTGCAAATGTCAGACACACTAAATTCAGGCAGTTTGTTTAAATTGCTAGCAGTATGTTTATACAAGCTGTCAGCGACATTTTTTTCTAATCTAGATTAATGACCTGTGTTTCTCTCTGTCTATCCACAAAGAGATATCTGCAACTTTAATAGAACAGGTATTAATGTTGGAAGCTGGAAATGATATCTGTTGGAAGGGATGTTGGTTGGGTGTAGGCCACTGCTGGGTGGGGGGTGGGTCTGGGCCATGTGGGAGGGGGATGGGTAATGGAATATTTCTGTAATTTCAGAAGATTAAAGTTTCATAACTCTGCAGATGTTATAATGGTGTCACTTTTTTTCAAATTTTATAACATGCTTATTTTTTGTTTGTTAAACTGAGTAAGGTGAAAATTCCAAAAATTCTAAATTTAACATTTTTTTTTTTTTTTAGTTATGTCACTGGCTCAGCCCACATTCGACCCAGTGACCTCATTTGAACAAATCTGAATAACAGTCCCCCAAAGACCCTTTGTACCAAATATGAACCCATTCGGCACAATGAAATTTGAGAAGAAGTTGTTGTAAGAATAACATGAGTGAATTATAGATCACCACAAAGTCTTGGGTCATTAAAGAAGCATGTTTATATTGTGGACACTCTTTGATTCAGAAATTCAATCCAGTCCAGTAAATTAACTGTTGCAAATAACTTATGAAGCGGACCATTACGAGTATAACCAGAGAGCTGTATGGAAATACAATAAACAACAGATGGTCCTCTGTCCAATTACACCTTCCACAGTGCACTGACAATGGTGGCTAAAAATAACTCTAATTTCCAATAATACAAGTTAATCTATTCTCTCTCTCAGTGCTAACTGATATCACAGGGGTTAGCTGCTATGGTTCTACATGATAAGCATAACAATATCGAATCTGTTCAATCCTTAGTTAAAAAGGGCCATAACTCTGGTATAAAAAACAGGATCTAACCCATATTCAAACTTGATCTGTATTTTGAGTTGAGAAATTCACATACCAAATTTGGTTCCTATCAGACGATAACTGGTTGAGCTATCGAAGCATGGATGAATTCTATATCAAAGGGCCATAACTCCATTAAAAATAATCTGATCAAACCCATATTCGAACTCGAATTGTATTTTAGATAGAGAAACTCACATACCAAATTTGGTTCTCATGAGATAATATTTTTTTTAGTTATCGTAGCATCCATGAATTCTAAGTCGAAAAAGGGCCATAACTCCGTAAAAAAAACTCGGATCAAACCCATATTCGAACTCGATCTGTATTTTGGGCTCTGAATCTCGCATACCAAATTTGGTTCCGATCAGATAAAAATTGTTTGAGTTATGACAGCATGCGTGAATTCGAAGTCGAAAAAGGGCCATAACTCCGTAAAACAAACTCGGATCAAACCCATATTCGAACTCGATCTGTATTTTGGTCTGAGAAACTCATATACAAAATTTAGTTCCGATCGGATAGAAAATATTTGAGTTATCGCACCATGCGTAAAGTGTCTACGGACAGACAGACAGACGGACGGACGGACAGACGGACGGACGGACACACGACGAGTGGTCAATCCGGACGTCGACATTATGTTTACCATACTATGGTATGGGTAAACATAAAAATGAGATATCCTATAGAGTATAGTGCTTGTGTAGAGAGCAGGCCTGTCCATATGAAAAATTGACGAGGGCTACAAAATCGCCAACGTGAACCCCAGTGACGAGTGCTAATAGCCCTCGTGATTTATTCAAGCTATTTGCTTAGCCAGATATACTCCAAAAGGAACAGACCAGACTGGAGAATGTATTTGTATGTTATCAATAAAGTTGTTCAATCTTATTTTGAGTGTTTATGTTTGCCTACCCCTGGGATTGTTACACTGACCAACATCAAATTGATATGTTGTGTTTGATACTACGTTAGGTAAATGTAGGTAACCTAGGTAAGTGTAGTTATGGAAATGGTTATGGTTTAGAAAGCAAACAATGACAAATTTGGAGGGTTTGAACTTTGATATTATAAATTTAACAGAATGATTGATTGTTCACACTGAAAATTATTTGAAACGAGGGAACTCAGGATCATGTTAAAACAAAATTTATGACATATCTGGGATTATCTGGCAATGTGTTATGCCACCAGCAAAGTTTTATATTCATTCATACTTTCCCGTGGCATGTTGATCTCAATCGGTCACAGTGGCGTGCACATATTTTACACCACACGCGTTCTATAAAATCCCGCCCGTTTGCGTTAACAATATCATAGCCAATCTGGCCTCCAGTATTCCATACTTCGAAAGTTTTTAACTGAACGTGGCAGCGTTTTTGATCAGCCATTATTGCATTATAGTTAATTTGGCTCCCTGAATAGAGTCACAGCTCAACTATGGACAGAGCCCCAGTTCAAAACATGTGGAAGGTGCAGGCATGTAAAAATAGCAAGCAGATTCAGTTATCAAAGTGCCGACGATGCTGACGTAATACCGAGTCATGTATGACGAGCACGTGTTGCAGGAAGAGCACGGGGTGTTAAACTCATGACACTGTCTAGAAACATCAAAGAACACAGATGCCGACGATGACGTTCGTCCCATTTGACCCGACTGGCTTTAATCAGATTGTCTTAAACCCTGACTTGCCATTTAAAGCACATTGATTTTGAAAGCCGACGCGGGCGAAACTGTCGCACGCGTGTAATCGAAAATACGCGGGCTGCACGCGGGCTATCGAAATCGCCCGCGTAAAATGACAGGCCTGAGAGAGTTAGGAAATCAAATAGATGTACAACACAATTTCAAAGATCCATCATGTTACCTTCATGTATGTGCCTTCACATTAATATCTCTATTTAAATAATTACTGTTGAACAAATAAATAAAAACAAAAACAATTGATTAAACTTTACTGTTTTTGATACCAAACATTTTCACTCAGGAAAATAAACATTTGTCTACTTTCCTCAATGAGATAATTGATTTTGTGCACTCAAATCACGAGATATCCTCTTAAATTCTTAATATACATGTGGTTGATGTCAGCGTCAATAAATTTGTTACCAATTGTTGTGCTCTTCGACAACTCTAGTCCACAGCATTAGATTCCTTGTGTCAAAGAAATGCCTATATATATAAGTGGTATATTTCTGCACCAACCCAAAAAATGTTTCTGTATCTATTACATTGAGAAGAAAAAATCACTGAGTTCATGTTTATGTGTGAAAAGATACAAGATCTAATATATATTTTGGGACTTCTGTCTGTTTGTTAGCTATGGCCGGGAAAACTGCCTGACGGATTTTGACGAAATTTGATACCTAGGGTTACTTTTGTCCGGGGAATATTTTGGATGGGTCAAGTCGTGACCCTGACCTGACCTTCAAAAATGTCAATTCAAGGTCAAATCGGGACGGATTTAGACGAAATTTGATACCTATAGGTACCTTTGTCCGGGGAGTCTTTTGAACGGGTCAAATCGTGACCCCGACCTGATCTTGACCTTCAAAGTTCAATTCAAGGTCAAATTGGGTAAAACAGACAAATTTTGATGAATTTGAGACCTAGGGGTACTTTTGTTCGAGGAGTGTTTTGGACGGGTCAAATCATGACACCGACCTGACCTTCAAAATGCTCAATTCAAGATCAAATTGCGAATTTTGACGGTATTTTGACGAAATTTGGTACATACGGTTACTTTTGTTCGAGGAGTGTTTTGGATGGGTCGAATCGTGACCCCGACCTGACCTGACCTTCAAAATGATCAATTCAAGGTCAAATCGCGCATTCGCCAGAAAGCAGAGGGGAAACAGCCCGGACGAAGTCGGGTCCACCAGCTAGTATGATATAATTCCCAGTTAGGCAGGATGATGTGTGATGAAGATATCCAGGCAGCCGTGATAAAACAGTAATTTGTTTATTTTTGCAACTTTTCAACTAACTCTGAGAAAAAGTTTTTCAACCTGTGATAATAACAAACAAAATCAGCGAGATTCCAGGCATACCATTAAGTACAGTTAAACTTTGTTAATTCGAACGTCGGTAACTCGAATACCCCACTTAAGTCGAAGCCATCGCCTGGTCCGGGCTGAGCTTGTGAGCAAAGCCATTAGAATAATTACGGTTAAGTCGAAGGTGGATAAGTCGAAATTCCGCTTAAGTCGAAACGAAATTTAGTTCCACCAGCCAGATTATAACACTAATTACTATGGTTAAGTCGAAGCGCCGCCGGCGACGCATCGCCATGTGATTATAACTCAGTGTGCTTCTATTCATTACCCTAAAAAGCTGTGAAGTTTCCTGGAGTCTTTATTTATCCTAATGCATTGTTTATTTAACATATTAACGAGGTGTGGGGGTCAATTTCCCCTGTGAGGATTAGTAGTGTTGACAGGCGAAATGAAAACCATATTTAAACGGCCTGATACAGAGAATAATTTCATTCAGTCATGTCTTCCCAAAACGAAAACAATGTTCCAAACGAAGAAATGCTATTGACAAGAAGGCTGAACTCAATTTGAATGTTCTCGATGCCATGACACTGATGCAGCAATCATGGGCCATATCGGATCGATATGAATTCAACTGGTTGGAATTTGTGGTCACCAAATGGTCAAAACAGTTAAGTCGAACACTCGGATAACTCGAAGTAATCCAACGGTCCCTTGCAATTTGACTTAACGAAGTTTAACTGTATAAATACTCCCACCCAAGGATGACAAAACTAGGGTTGCTCATCAAAGATGGCTCCAATCCGGGTTTTTTTTCCCCTTCAGAATCATAACTCAGAATAAAGGGCCATAACTCAGGTAAAAAAATTGGACAAACCCGGTTTTTGAACTCAACCGAGATATTGATTATAGTTGTGAAAGGTCCATATACCCAATATGAATGGAATCAGTTGAAAGTTTCTTCAAGTTATCACGCAAATGGTCATAAACTTGCTGACAATAAACAAACTAGGGCCGTAAAAATAATCGGACAAACCTGGTTTTCGAACTCAATCATGATATTGCTGTGAAAGATCCATACACTCAATATGAATGGATACAGTTGAAATTTCCGTGCTAACAGTCATAAAATTGCTAAAATAGACAATCTAGGGGCCATAACGCAGGTAACAAATGTCGGACAAATTTGGTTTTCGAACTCGTTCAGGATATTGTTGTAAAAGATCCATACACCCAATACGAATGGAATCAGTTGAAGTTTGTTCAAGTTATCGTGCATCAGACATAAATTTCCCCAAAATTGCTCAAAAGAGATAAACTAAGGGCTGTAACTCAGGTAAAACAAATTGGACAAGGACAAAACTGGTTGTTTAACTCAATCAAGACACTAGCGAGTTTGCGATTTCAAACCGGTACGGGTACGGGTAGCTACCCGTACCGGTACACGTTTTGTAATCGCAAACTGTTTTACGGGTAGAATTCATCACATAGACTGGTAATGTATGGTGAGCCAACTGCAACAAAACAGATATTATAATATAGATAGATTGTTATTCGCATTCACTTTATTGGCCGATGTTATACTTACCGTTATTGATTGTTGGAAATTTGTATTTATATTAGATGGGCGGGCCTCAGGATAATCAGTTGCTGTCATCAAGGACGCGGCGGCAGTTGGAAGGGGTTGGTGCTTTTCTTTCACTCATCTTGATAACATTTTCAACAATTGGATTATATAAGTCATAGACCGATCGAGTGTTGACTATAAATCGGTTGGAATTTTCAGACTTAGAAAATAGATTATGATAGCTCAAATTTATAATTACGTTAATTTTTCCAACCAATAATCGGTATAAAATGTATTGTTTTAGACCCAGGGTCTAATAATGTCGTGCATGTACTTTCAGTCAGATATAAGACCGAATGTGTCCCTTATTTTAGTTAGGGAATATTTAGTCATATTAAGTAATCTTTGGTTTGGAATCCCTCAACAGATCGAAGGGTCGGGACAAGGGAATATTTATCCCAAGAATTGGGATTTTTGTCGGGATCTAAACCCGGAGGTAGGTTTGAAAAATTAAACTAGGAAGCATAAAAGGTGTTAAAATGTAGTCTGTTTATTTTAATGTAATGAATAAAGAGCGTTTGCTTCACTTCTGTGCGAAACACAGAAAACAGCTGAAACTCGTTATGATTATGCTTAGATTTTGCAGAGTGTGTACAGGTATTTCGTGTCTTTAGCTACCTATATTATCCCCGCTACAATATACACAAGTATTGTGGTTCAAATGCGTCATGTCCGTTCAGATGGTAAATATATATTAAAATGAGAAATCAGTCCCCAATTATATACGATAAAGAAACTAAAGGGTTGACACAGGGACTTGACGACAGGGGTGTCTCGCCCCCCAACTTTGGTCAAATGTTCAACTGTTGGAAATGTGATATACCTGACACAACATTTGTCGGAAATTTCACACCAACAATAGGTTGAAATTGTTCTCGTAGTTTGATTTTCCAAAAAATTATTACTGGAGAATTTGTAGTTTTTCGACCAACATTTGCATATTTTCCTAGTATTAGTAAACAAATTGGACTGAAATGGCTATCAGATACTGTCGGAAATTTTCCAACCTTTGACGGGGGGGGAGGTGTCAGGTCTCAAAATTTACAACAATTGGAAAGCTTGATGCCAGTCTGGATGTTAGGATTTAGCAAATTTCAAGTTTAGATTTCAAAAATTTCTCACACCTGGCCGAAGCATGGTCGATCCGGTGTGTCCCGGTCCCTCCCCAGTGGTCAGTCAGAAACTGATAATTAATTTAAGAAAAAACAAATCTGGGTGAATTTGCATGGCGTTAGACCACTAGATATTAGGATTTTTCAGGCTCAGATCTACACATTTTCTTGTACCGAATGGTCGACCCAGTGGATTATCCCCCCCCCCCCACTTGTGAATTTGATATGGTTCATGGGGTGTAGTTGGAAATTCGAAGGTGGACACCCCTCCTTACGCAGAGACCATATATAGTCACGTCCCTGCAATGGGTCGAGACTGTGTCTATAGCGCTATCTACTCACTCTATTAACGACAACCTGTCATTAAAGCGTGAAAAAAGTTGTCAGTGAAATGATCGACCTTCCGTATTTATCTAAGTGCTAGAAGCCGCTCGAGAATTTGAACATAAAACCTGGCTTAAAATTACAACTTTATCAATGATGTTTGCTCATGACATCTTGCAATAAATAGGTTAACGCATAGCTGACTGGAATTTCATGTAATTCGTGAACCTTTGAGTGAGAAAATCGTAGTGAAAGGTTACCGGTCAACAGGACACATCTACCCGTTCCAAATCGCCATCGCTTTATTAGCTGCATTGAAAGTACACAAAAGACCGTGACGATGTTCACCGATTTACCCGTACCCGTCGGATGGGTATCGCAAACTTGCTATTGTTGTGAAAGATCGATAAACCAAATATGAATTTAATTAGCTGACATTTGTTATAAAGTTACCACACTAATGGACATAAAATTACATATAAATAAGTGGGATAACTCTGGTTAAAAGACGGGGCTGGCCTGACTTTCTGTCAAATGTGAGATTAAAGTCATGTACCAAAAATTGTCACAATTCATCAATAAATGGATGTGTTACATAGGTTTGTAACAAACTTAAACTTGTTTTTCTTATGCTCATTCATGGTGGAGAGGGGATACTCAGGTATAAATATCTCAACCCACTTCCACCTCCCATCATGGAAAGAGTTGGCAAAAAAATATAGATTTTTTTTCTTATCCAAGTCATCTTGGTGGACATCACTTGGAATTATACAGAAAACATTTTCCACAACTACCCCTCTGAAAGCTTTAACATCTTCTTCCCAATCCAACAGACCTCAATTATTATTCTGATCTTGGTTGTTATCATTTGGAATCATGTAAACAAAATTCATCATTGGGACATCATGATTATTCTAAAGGCATGTGAGAGTAATGTTATCAGATTCGTTCAAAATGTAACTTTTGGCATGCAAACTCACAGATGGAGCATTTTTTCCCAATTGGTTAGAATTGTCAACATGGTAAAAATGTTACAGTGTCTTGGGTTGTGTGTTATAGCATGATACAAGACTCAACAGGACCAATACCACCCATCGGTTCGTGTTGGTATTGGTCCCAAATCAGTTGAAATCACCTTGTATCATGCTATACCACACAATTCTTTAAAGTTATGTTGCCTGGACAAGCAGTCATAACAATTTCTCAGTTGAACTAAAATAAGTCTAAAATTAATGCAGCTAAAAATTCAAGTTACCTGTGGTAGATCCATAACCTTAATAGTTACTGTTTTATCTATCCTAATTCTTCTTAAGAGTTACCAGTAGCCTGAGTAGGATCTAAATTCTGTTCACTGTTGGATAGCTTGTAGGATATCTTCAAAAAAACAGGATGAGATACATGTAATCTATAGAAATAGAGAAAGAATGCTTATAAACCATATTAGTAGACTTTGAATTCGAACAAGACATTATTAATCGAGTCTCATATACCGAATATAACAAAATCAGTTGATTAATTTTTTTCAAGTTATGGCACTATTAAAAATTAACTAATTAAGGGCTGTGCTTCACATACCTGACCGGTTTTCAAACTCGATCAAGACATTGTTGAGCATTAATGAGCAAGTTTCATATATCAAATATCAACAAATCAGTTGATATTTGTTCAAGTTATGATGTTAAATCACTCATCTGAAAATGACCACCCACCACCTGCCCATTACCAAAAATCTGTGAGATAAAAATCGCCCTTGCTATAGTTAGTAGCTAGATAGTAGATACATGGGACAAGTACTTGCATAGGGGGGGTGAAATTTTTTTTGGCACGTATGCCGGGGTGGGTGGGTGGTCAAAGCCACCAACAAGCAATTTTTTCCGCAACTAAAAAAAAATGTCCTGCTGTTTTTTAGTGTTTTGGCAATGAGTTGGGCTTCAAAACCACTTTGAATGAGAGAAATAATGTAATTCTAACTGGTAAACTGACTGCAGGCAGTTATCGTGTTGTATTTTGTTGCAAATTTTGAAATCCAAGATAGCCACTGGCAGCCATGTTTTTTTTGCCGAATGACCTCAAAATGACTCATTCCTATTTACATGCCCATGTTAACATCCATGATAAATAGTAGGCACAGAAATTCATATACAGCTGTTTACAGTGAATTTCCCCCCGCAAATCTCTGTTTTAGTGTTAAAAGGGGGGGTGGGTGTCAAAAAATGGTCGGAAAAAACTGCCGAAAACGGAAAGAAATTTGGCAGTGGGGGTGGGTGGGTACAAAAAATGATCGAAAGGGAAAAAATGCCATACGTGCCTGAATTTTTTTTCCGACCCCCCCCCCCCCCTGCTTGCATGGCCAATTTTTCTATTTTATTTTACTTAGGAAAGAGCTTGGTATAATATATAATATATATATATAATATATACATGTAATACCCCCACCAAGGTATCTTTCTAATGAGGTTTATTAATTTTCTTATCTGGCTTATTTTGAAAGATGTCTTAATCCGACCCGTGATGACTGAATAACACCTGCACGAGTGAATACCAAAACTTTGTTTGTTGAAATTGGTTCAAAGCCTGACAGACAAAAAATCGAGAAAATTTTATGAAGGTCGATTAATCAGACAAAATAAAAACACAAATAACGCAAATGGGCACTCTTTTGAAAGTATTTGTGATGGCAAACCTCCATACCAAATTACATTCAGATCGGATAACCATGGCTAGAATAGATTTTGTACCTGTCAATCATAAAACAAGTGGCTCTGTATCCCCTGGATGTCAGTATGTTCATTTATGTTCCCAAACTGGATTGTAGCGACTAGTATCATATTGACTTGGTCTGAAACCAAACAGAAGAATTGCTCAGAATTTTTGATGCAGCAAGTTTTATCACATACATGTAAATGTACGAAAAAATGTTATATAATATATTTATTACATGGTCCTACGACTCCTACCCCTTATTCCATTTTCATATCTGTGATTTAGAGAGAAACAGTGTTCGCGCTGTCGGTAGCCAAATTAGCCAATGGCTAATATTATTCGAATTTGGCTAATAAAAATTTCATTTGGCTAAACTTTTTTTAACCCCAAATGGAGACGGAAAGCATGGAGTCGTAAAGCTAATTAATAAAAGCGCTGAATAGATCGAAGTTATGTGACGAAAGTATTTCGTACTTATGTTAATACGCTGTCGATGACATTTAACCAGCCTAATCGTCAAAACGCTTATGCTGTATACTGGTTATGTAACTGATTAAGCCGTCTGTAAGATAAAATACCTAAATGCTTTGTTCAGAAGAGCAGTTCTTAATCAATGGTTGCGTAATCTGCATCCCGTTTAATAAACTGGCTTCTCGTCATAAAAGTGTCAACGACATAGAGTTATTACAATTAATTAGCTTAGCGAATTTATGCGGGCTTTTGCGATGTGAAATCCCGCCATATTCTATAGTAATGTTTTATGAATTGATCTGCTTGTGTGATATTCATGTAATACATACATATGTTCGTATAATATTGTTTTTAAAGTTGTTTTTGTGTTGTTTTAATTATATTTTTATACTGAATAACAAATAAAGTTTAAAGCGAATATTTTAGTCATTAATTGTGAACCGCCCAGAAAATGAGGATTTAATTTGGCCAAAAAACATTTGGCTCAAGTTTTTCTCATTTGGCTAATAAAATTTTCATTTGGCTAAAATATTTTTCGGTCCAGCGCGAACACTGGAGAGAAATATCTAGCTGCCTCTACAAATACTCACCCATCACTTGAAAATGTCCCTCATGCTTTCAATAGGTTGCCTCTGTATCCCCTGGATGTCAGTATGTTCGTTCGTGTTCCCAAACTGGATTGTAGCGACTTGTATCATATTGACTTGGTCTGAAACCAAACAGAAGGATTGCTCAGAATTTTTTATGCAGCAAGTTTTGTCAAATACATGTAACAGTAAACAAAAATGTACGAAAAAATGTTATAAAATATATTTATTACATGGTCCTACCCTTATTACATTCAATAAACCCATTCTATAAATTGTGATATTAAACGTTCGTTTAATAATAGGAAATAGTGCCAGGTCACTCTTGAAATCGGTCTGTCGTCTGTTTACATTCCGTACACTACGTCTCAAAATACTTTGGCTTCCAATATTTTTCCCACAAGCTATAAATGAATGAAGAAGTTTGAAAAATTATGTCATTAAATATACGCCATTAAATACGACAAAGAGTCTTTATTTATCTTGGACTATTTCTTTATGAGGGCAGTTACGTGAAACATTATTGCATGTCTTATAGGAGCCGATGTAGATCCTCTATATATAAATGTATATCAACAATGTTAAAATATAGGTATGTTGTGAAATAGTTTCTCTTTGATCAGACTCGCCTATCAGTAAAAGTAATGTTTTATACAAATTTATAGATAAAGAAGCCAATTAATAATTTTCATCCGGTTGGAATGATTCTTCTTCTCTGGATGGTATTCACATCCCTCATTATGAAATGAAAAGCCATAAAACTCATTTCAGCATTTTTTTTTTTTGGGAATTCTTTGCCTGACCCGTAGATAATAGCCAGTTGTGATTTCAAGCTGGGCGACAGGGCGGGTTTGCTCACAACAAACTTTTTGACAGGTAGGATTTTGCAAATCGACTGGTAATGTACTAGTACTGGGTACCCAAAACACATATTCCCAACACATGTGTTACAGAATTGGAGTCCGTGCGGAGAAAACCTAAGTCAGTCAATACGAGTCATGAACAGATACAGAAGGGTCCACTCCACGTAATTACCAATATCAATATTATATGCCCAGAATTCAAAGGAATTGGCCCATACAAATTTCCTATTGCAAGAAACATGAACTTTCAAAACAGTACCATTATGTTGTTGTTGTGTGTTGGCTTATATTATTATATAATTAATACTCAGAAAGTATTTTGAAATAAAAACAAATATGGTTACATATAGTTGAAGTTTTTAAATATCAGTAATGATCAAATTATTTAGATGACAATTGATTTCTAACAGTAACAAGATCTAACACATTCAGTAACATAATTGAACAATTCGAGCTTGTTTTGGACAATTAAAAAAAAAGCCTATTAAAGAGAATGCTGTTTTTGCCTAGGAGAAATATTGCATGGTATCACTCTTTATCTACCATTTCCTATGAAATTCCCTGATAAAATTAGCGATAACGAATTGCCGATAATAAATATATGCACCGTTACGGTACGGTAGTTGCGATACAATGCACCCGTGACGCCGTTGACACAGATACCTTTGCAGGCTGGGAGAATTTACTCAAGAAAGCTAATCGTCGTTTCCATGGCCACATAGTGACTCGGCGACCTCGTCGCTATAGTATATGGCCACGAGTAGATCTGGGAGTGGGAGGAGCTGGCCCGTTTCCAACCAGCCAACACACCAAAATGTGGCAACAATATCAATGACCCCTGAATCTGAATAATTTCAACGCATGGCCTTTTAGTTTTATGCATTTCAGCGTTTAATCATAATGATTGTATCGAGGAGGTCAGTTGTACTAAGTAACCTAATTTCGCGTCAATCACTCAATGACAATGAATTATATTGAATAGAATTAATTGAATGTTTTTACGTGGAAAACACTTATATTAATTTATAATATATAATACAGTAAATACTCACTTTGTGATTATCTTGTTTCAAGTTCGATCTGCATCTGTATGTTGGTCGGGCGGGTGTAGGAGCCTTGGTTTGGCTGTAGGTTCACCGTTGGACGACTTACGCTGTTAATGTTGTTGTTGATGTTAAATCATATGCGCTGGCCGTGTCCTCCAGCCTCCAGGTGGTTCCATTCAATGATTGTTTTGACAAAGAATGAGTTTTTATACTGTTTGTCCTTATTGTTTCATAGGAAAGCTTCAACTAGTTATAAGAGGACGAAAGTCTTGTAAATCTTCTTAGATCTATCTTCTATTCAGGTTGAAATGAAAGTCAGTGAAATTTGCCCGCGTCAATTAGAGTTTGGACCTTTGGTATCCGCAAGGCACCTGATTCTCAAAGAACACAGAATCTTGAGTGACAGCAAAATAAAAATTTGGCAAAATGTATTATCCCGACACGAAGTATGACCTTTACCTTTATGTGCAGAGCCAATCAGAGCTCGTCCATAGCACCGGGGCCTATGCTTAAGCCGTTCTATTTTTAGATACTGACTTATCTGGCAACGTACTTATTAAGCAGAACACCGGTACCAGTAACTTTACTTGCTATACACTGATTTAGATTAGTTTCATGGAGACTTCACTAAATGCTCAAGAAAATTAGAGAGAGGCACTAGCATATATCCTGCAGATACAAGAGTGAAATATATGCCTTTACTGAAACTTTTAGTCTGAAAGCTAGTGTATCTCTTCTGGGCTGTAATTACAACAACAACATAATTTGTATAAAACCTAATTTCAAGACTACAAATAGCTTTTTTGTGAATAAAACACAGACAAAACTGAAGATTGAGTAAAAGGCATAATAAAGTTGTTTATTGCAAATGACTTTGGCCTTGATGAAGGGTGATAACAAGATAAAATTCTCCGCTTGCTATGTTCCAACAGGTGTCTTTGTTTCATATCTATTATTTTATACCCGGGGAAACTATATAGAACTTGTTTAAAGGAAGAGATACACTATCTCAAGTCTTGAAATAGTGTGTCTGTCATTTGCAGAATGAGGTCCCCAGAGGGTGATTTTAGTGATGCTGTCCCCCACATTCAGGCTAATATCACCAACTTCACCCTCTGTGGACCTCATTCTGCTAATGACAGACACACTATTTCAAGGCTTGTACTACCTTTAAAAACTTAAATTTCCTTGGATCTTCAAACCTGCCAAATTATAATAACAGGCCATGGATATAATGCAACAATAATGTATCGAAATATATTGTTTATTACCATAAAAAAACATTTTTTTTTAATATTTACAGCAAAGGATGGGGATGATACTGAAAGTGTTATGTTCCATTGGACATGTATATCACATGTTCAGATTATGAAAATTCTACTAAATGTATGTATATAGTGAAAAGAATGTAATGCCAGTATGAGATACTGAGGCACAATTAAAGAGCGATGGCTTGTTTGACCTCAACATTATGCTGACGTATAAACATTGGGCAGAATTATCGGCAACTTATCGCAACATGATCCTCAACATTCACAAAAAAAAATTAATCTAAGGCCTTAACCCTTTGATGACTGGAGCTTCCTGAATTTTTGTGAAAACCCTGTGGCAATTAATTTTCTTATATATGCGAGTCTCCCATAGGCATATATAAGAGAATGCATTGGCCTAACAATATTTACCTTGATCTTGTACGCCAGTGCATTCTCTTATATATGCGAGGCTCCCTATGGGAGACTCACATATATCAGAATGCACTGGCACAGGGTTTTTAATGCTGCACCAGCTCAGCTCCCATCATGAAAGGGTTAAGTATCACCATACAAGCCTCTCTAATATACTGGTTTGAATAATACTGGATATACACCTTGATACTTGGTATAATAATTTAACCCTTTAGCATTACCTGGATTAAGTTTGTACTGAGATCTCACTGGGCGTGATAAGATACATGCCAACGCTTTGTCATAATCTTGACACACTTTCTCGCTTGTTTCCTCTTGAATAGGCCTTTATTACTCGATTAACCTATTTTTATATCATTGACTTTCGTTGAATCATCATTGTTGAAACCCAATCATCCGTTTGGTTATATAAATATCATACGTCATTTCATGCCAGGTCATTTCAAATGTTACCCAAACATAGGGTGACAATTCTATTGTTAGCCATAAACGACCATGCATATATGATTACATGTATACCTGTGTTCGGTGTAACGGACATATTAACCCTGCAATGCAAATTTGAACATATCCAAGTTATGGAAGGTAAACCGTGGATGACAGAAACTATTGCTTTTATAAGAACAATAAGTACCACTAAAACAACAACCATGAATCACAAGGGTCTTTTTGTTTTTTTTATCAATCAAAATAGTCTAGTGTTTCTTCCTATGTCTTTAGGTTCCTTTACTGACCTGCGAATGCCCAAAATAATGCTCTGATAGACAAACATGATGGATGGCCACCCAATCCATAGTTTAAATGGTTACACAACTTACTCAAATGTTTTAACTGTATTTCTTAGCCACTGATCTCACATTAAAGGTACTCAATCCGATTCGATGGTCCCCATATGATCAAATTCCAACAACACCAATAACTGCCGCTTCAGTTATCAGAATTGATTAATTACCCAAAAATAATGATAACCGCAGTCAACTATAGTATAAAATTGCCCAAAACATGCCACTTCATTTTAGAGTTAACCATCTTCATCCGCAATTTGGTCCGAGTCTGTCGGCTTGACAAATATTTTCCAGGTCGGGAAAAATTATATATCTCGGGAAATAACAAATTAAAAAAATTGATATCTGATCACTCTGAGCTTTCATGGGTGGGTTCCTCGACTCAAATCAAATATTTTTTACCCCCGAAGCCAAACAAATAGTAATTTGGGAGCGTTAATGCGGATTATGCATCTTTAATCGATTCTGAAGTTAGATTGTAATGACAACCACGATATATACACTGTAAATTTCAAACTTTTTTCAAATGGAAGTATAATTGTGTATATTAAATAACAGCTCATCACAGCTCATCTTTCTTCTTTGTACTGGTAGATTTTTTCTGTTTTGATTTCTTCTTTGTATCTGCAATAATTCAGAAACATATAAGCCATTAAGTCTGTGTAAACAGACTCAAAATCATATACTCTACTCTCTGAAGTTTACAGAGACTGAACAAGAGTCAATTATTGTTGCGACATTCAACAAACTGGAAAGACTAATCGCTCAACTTTTAGACAACCAGACAGTAACTATGCTTCAAAGTCACAACAATATTCTTTCTGTTTATGGCGGTTTTATTGGAGGTGACTAATTTAACAGCAATACACACCAGTGTGACACCGCCAACACTTGCTGTATCTTTAAATGTCCCAATTTGTGGACAAATATAAGGATATATAAATAATTCTTTAAGTGCCAGAAGCTTCTAATAGCTGGACTTAATGACTCAATAAATATTCTTTTCTACCTCTACATCAATACAGAACATTCAGGGAAGAGATATATTGTCTTTAAACTAAACACCTTTCTTGGATTTTCCTTCATCTTTTTTCGCACTATCTTGGGGAATAAAAACCTCATATAGACAGTCTGAAATAGAGGGGAGGAGAGTTACAATTATTGCAGTAATGCCCTAAATAATCGACTCCTTAACCACAGCAGAATTATGGGTAATTTTTCAGGATTTAGTCAGAAATATGGCTTGTTCCCATTATAATAAACACGCCATATTTCCGACTAAATCCTGAAAAATTACCCATAATTATTCTGCTGTGGTTAAGGAGTCGATTATTTAGGACATTATTGTAGCTATCACTGATGTTAAATGGGTCAAAGTACCAAGTTCCTTGATTTATATACAAATTGGCTGCTGTGAACATTTCTTTTCTGATTGAACTGATTATCGAACCAAATACATGCAAATATTAGCGGATCAAATTGAACATTCATAAAAAGTTATCGGAGAAGGCAAGAAATTGATTAAAATAGGTCTTTTTTATGCAGGAAACTTCGCGCAGGCAACACTGAAATATAAACACATGATCCGATTGCAAATAGTGACCTCGATAAAATAAAACCGCATTGCTTTGTAATGTTTATTAGGTATCATGCTGTGTATTCGCACAGAACAAGAATATTAGTAAACAGTATGATGATGGTGATGATGATGATGATAACATATATATATATTTACATGTCAAGTCCACACACTTACTACGTAAGATTATTATAACCATGTGGAATTTAATTAAACTGCAGTTATTTATAGTTAATCCTAATTTGTGAAAGATGTTGTATATATCTGTTTTAGACATGCAGTTGCTTTTAATAGTTCAATTTTCCTTTTATATAAGACTTTCATGTTGTCAAATGTATAAATACTTTGCAATAGTATATCTATACAGTCCTTGACATGTAAAACGCATTAATACACATTCCTAAATGCACAATATAGATAATATAGATATATTAAATTACACTATTACAATATAATGAGATGAAACTTCATTGTTGTCTGTTCATTGATATGTAATATGTGAAACTGTGCCTTGCACAATGATTTTGGATATATATTTCACACACTAATTGTGCCAATACGTAGTAATATTGGTGTGTTACATAACTTATTCTACATCACAGTACCCCTAAAGAAGTTTATATTTAGATCAAACAGTTTTCAAATTAAGTAATGTCATTTCCAATCAACCAATGATAAATTGGTGCTAGCGTCAATCATGCATGGAGCACATGGTTGTGAGTTCATTCTTACGCACCTGAATAAATTGTACATTATTTCAGTTGAAACCTAATGATGACCGTCCGGGTGGCGCCTGGAATTGTTCCGACGTACTTTTCACGAAACCTGTGATAGATTTCCATCTTAATTGATGAAATTACATTGTGATAATCAAATATTTTCGAACCAAATTCGAATTGAATATTAGGACCGAATGAAATAACGAAATGAACATCAAATTTTTGCAGGATCCTAATAAAAATGGCTCAGATAAATTTTGAGATTATATATGCCCCTTTTAGACTGGATAATTGTTCCTTTCTCTTTCAAGTCTCATGAAAATACAGCGCAGAATTGATTTTTGATGTCACACGAGCACATACCAAAATTAATAGTGGGCCCGAGTTATAAGATTTTCTCCGATTGATCTTGGTTCGAGATCTAGTCAATAAATTAGCCCTTCCACATGACACTCTAGTGTGAATCAGCCAGATTAGAACACATAGGGTGCAATAAGAGCTTGCCAATAGCAATCAAACTAAGTGAGTCACCAATGATACTGCCGCCAGATTAGATACATACTCTAAGCTGACAGAAATGTCGCCTGTGAATTGCGCAGGCAACTATTGGAGTGATTTCATTGTTTGCATTGACATCAAATGATGATGATGACATAAGTAGCATTCAACGTATTAGGTGTGATTCAACTGTAATAAAAGGTCAGCCGACCACAGTGTCCCCCGAAAACGTGGCAAGTCGATGATGCTTTGTTAAAGAAATTAAAAAAAATGTTGAAAAGGGTTAATAACTCCGTAAAAAAAAAAAAAAATTCCGTCATCTATATACATGTTGCACATCTCCAATATGTGGGTAACAATACTCTTAAGTTCCAAATATCTACAATCAAAACTGTAGGAGGAGTTGATTATACCATGAAGGTACCCTCATACAGAAAATTAAAAAACATGTTGAAATTTTCTAAGTCGAAAAGGGTTAATAACTCCGTAAAAAAATAATTTTCGGTCATCTATATAATGTTGCACATCTCCAATATGGGGGTAACAATACTCTGAAGTTTCAAATATCTACGATCAAAACTGTAGGAGGAGTTGATTACACCATGAAGTACCCTCATACAGAAAATTATAAAAAATGTCGAAAAGGGTTAATAACTCCGTCAAAAAATGATTTTTCCGTCATCTATATACATGTTGCACATCTTCAATAAATGGGCAACAATATTCTGAAGTTTCAAATTTCTGGGATGAAATCTGTAAGAGGAGATGATTACACCATGAAGGTACTCAAAAGTGTGATGGACGGACGGACGGTGCAACGGACGGATGGACGGACGGACGACCGGACGGAGCCCGTTTCTATAGTCCCCCAAAAATAATTTTTTCGGGGGACAAAAATATAGCAAAGGGAGGATATCTAAGGACAAAACAATTTAACTCATACAAGAATTATGCAATTTTACACAATAGATAACCAGCAAAATGCAATCATTGCAATGTATTTATTGAAAATCCACAGAAAGAGTTCACTGAGGACACAGAATTTGTCATTGCCATGCGAATTGCATGATTTATAGTGTGAATTGTTCATGTTGCATGCCGTCTGGAAAGACCTTCAGAGTCTGCTAATTATTTTGTTTTCCTGATAACATCAGCATATATTAAACTTCTGATGTCAGCATTGTGATTTAATAAATTGAATCAATTGAAATTAGGTTTAGATCTGCAGTAACAAAATATATAGAACAAGTTGGAATCTGAACATTTCTCACCAATGAATAGGATTCCTACTATACACTTGTATTACATATACATGTTCATCAGTCTGTCGTCTGCTTATGTTCCTGAACATCCCTCCAAATGAATAATAGACCATTCCAATTTATACTTTTATAACTGGGTAGGAGAATCCATTCAGTAAAGAAATGATTGATAAGGAGGTAGCATACCATAATCTTTGTCCTTGAGAACAATATCTTTACAAAGATAGTCAGTCAGATCAGATTCCTGGTGGTTATAGTACCATTCCTCTATATCATCTTCATAATCCTCAACCAACTGTGAACACTGTAAATATTTACCAGAAAAGTTCTATCTGACAATATATCTCATGTGATTTTCTTGCATTCTGATTAGCTGCACACCGCTATACTATTTCCGATAGAATCGTACTGACTACTATCATACAATGCATTATATATTATGTCCAACAAGCTTACCCGGCTGTAATTTGACACTTGCTGAAACACAAACGCGTATAACAAAGTAAGATTTAACACATTTCCCTCCATTTAAGGTATTTTATAATGATTGGACTGGTCTGGAACAAGACTGGTCCAGGCAAGAATACCAGACCATACTACCGAGAGCTGGACCGGACCAGACTGGACCACCTCTTCACTGTTCACTGGACCGGACCACCACTGGCGGCCCAGTCCGGTATGCATCCCTAGTATATAGAAATGGGCTCCGACCATCTTATCATCCGTCTGTCCATAAATTAAAACTCAGGATTCAAAATCACATAAACAATATATTCAATCGTGCCCGGAAAATTATTATAACTATAATTAGAATATTTAAGAAATTGGATGTTGAAACATTCAGGAAACTATAAATGAGTATGGTATGACCTATCCTGCAATATAGATTGGGATCCTCATCTTCAGTATCAGTGCGTAACTCTGGAAAACATCCAATGTGCAATCCCGTTACTACAAAACCTGAGTGACAAACATTGACTAGGCTGACTGGATTTGATGTTTGATGTGATAAAAAATTCAGAAGACTCTACTGTGACTTGATTAAGACCTACCAGGTACAAATATCTAAAATGTTCAGAGCAATATAAACACAGAAACACTTTACACAGAGCGTTATATTAGAACAAAAGAGTTTACAACCAGAAGTTACAGCTCAAGTGATGCAACAAAGATATTGGCAACTATTTCTTTAGTCAACGAATAGTGATGACATGGATTAACTTGCCGGACTTGGTCATCAATGCTGGAAATCTAGCAGATTTCATATCTATACCAACAGAAATATGACTTTTATTACTGACCATTGGGATTATAAATCCTGGGGATCCAAATAAACATACCACTATGTCACTATGTTTATTATTTTTGTCAAAATAATCACACGCCACGGTGCTTATTTTTACCACTACGTTTATTAATTTCTGGAAATGCCAATTTTTTTCAATTTTCTCTTTAGTTTCGGCCGCTGGTTCAATATAATGAATAATGTAGCCTAATTATTTAATGATTACCATCTTCTGTTTTTGCAAAGTCCAATGGCATTGTATCTTCTATCTTCTGCTTGGCGATCATGGAAGAATTTTGCTATTCAACTTTATAATACTTATCATCTTACTGACTTGATTCGCTTCCAATCATGTACATCATTTCACTGTTTGGTTATATTCTAATGATTGTTAGAGCACCTATGCTGTAAATGTCAATCAGATTCAGTTTTCCCACCCTACTTTTATTCTGCCCCTATTATTATTTGATTCTGGGATAATTTCCAACCTCTACGTTTATTCCACACCATTCTTTTATTTGGATCCTGAAAGTACAATTCAGAGCTCACCATTCTTTGTAAAATGCTGACTTCTGCTGATGTTTTGTTCCAAAGTTCTTCTGGCAGATCCATTTTAACCTCAACACCTCGGTTCCTGTTGGAATAATTGACCAATAATCAGTACTGGTATGCGTTCATCACAAAAATAATTAGAGATAAATAAAATATATTTGTACTTGCTTGGTTCTTGTACAGGTTTTTCAACCAAATGAGTTAATAGACAAGAACGAACACAATCTAATCATTTGATAAATGAATATTTGCTGATGAGTAGTTATATAATTTACATTGATTAAATTGTAGGCAAGTTCAGACAATGAGTTCAACAAACCACCCTAGGATGTTTATTGAACTTATTAGCTGAACTTCCCCGCAAATTAGACCTCATTTTCCTACTTATGGTATATAAATATTCCTACAAATGAAAACAGACCATTCCAGAAAACAATAATGACTGTGCTCTGAAAATTCATTTTGAAGCTTCAAATTCAAACTCTAAAGGTTAACCATGTTATAGGCACACACAAAAAAAAGATGATGAAATAGGCAGACTTCAGTTTTGATATCATATTTTACATCACCCCAATTCTAAGGTTCTGGGAATTAGTCATTTCTAATGGATTCTCCCACTCAGTTATAAAAGTATACATTGGAAGAATCCCTTATTCATTTGGAGGGGTGTTCAGGCAATACAAGCAGATGACAGTGAGAAAAACAGATAATACAAGTACAGAAGGATTCATATTCATTAGTGGGAAATGTTCAGATAATATGTTCAACAAACTATGGTCATTTGTTGAACTTATTATTGAACATTTCCTAAGGGAACTACTCATCAATGAGTAATTAAAATAGTATACACAAATTTGAATGCCTGGGGTGGAATATTTTCCCGAGGTGGTGTCTTTTGAACAGCAAGCAGGACTTCTGACTGAGGCTGAGGTCAATAATCCTGCTTGCTGCTCAGAAGACACCATTGAGGGAAAATCACGCTCGCTTTTCCACCACAAGGCAGTCAAAAGGTGCTGTGCCAAACTGACGTCAGGTGGTAGAAAAATAGTTCAAAGACTATAACCCGGGTGATAGTTCGCAAAATGATGGCCTTGCGCCAGAATTGTGATAATTCTGGCATCACGCCAAATTCTGCCTAGCGCCAATCGCGACATCAACAGGCGGACAAATAGTTTGAAGACTATATCCCAGGTGACAATTTGCTTGCCAGACAATTGTTAAAACTACTCTCTGACACGTGATGGCACTTCATCCAATCAAAAGACAGTATGATCCTCTGTGAACTGAAGGTATATAATAAAAAGGTTTAAAGAATCATTGTTTGTAAACCAAATTCAACCATGACTTTATGTGGATCAAACATTACCAAATGTTTTTCTTACATGTACACCATGACAATAAAATATCCTGCTGATTTTAAAAGTATTATTTAACTGATGCAATCATTTTTTATAGAAATCATCGGTTTCACAACCTGATTCCAGAATCTACATTGGTCAGTATATATATATATACACACGCACACACAAAACATTGTTACAATGAATTGCAGTTATTTGAAGAGATTGTTCACTGGATTTAATAGAGCCATCAATAAGGATCATTATCCTCAACAATTTTCGTCCCAAGCATGATGACTTCTCATATAAATAAATATCATATCTATATTAGGGCCATGAAATTGGCACTTTTGACCAGATTCAAAATCCAATATTGAATCGGGAAGTCCAAGTCATAATCAAATTGAATCTTAAGTTGGGTCGGCTACTTGTCAGTGGATAGTGTCGGTCCTAAAATTTGGGTTTTGAATTTTCTCTTATATATAAAGGAATGCACTGGCACAGGATCTTTAATGCTGCACCAACGCAGCTCCCGCCATGAAAGGGTTTACATTTGCAGGGTAACAAAAATAATGTGATACTTTAGCACTAGGAATGCTCACTTGAGAGAGTGAAGTGTTTCAAATGTCTCACTCATGCCTTTCGCAAATCGTAAGCTTCCTTTCCGCTCCTTATGTACATTGTATTTCAAGATTCTGTCACATATCTGTGGTTCATGCAACGTCTCAATTAGACGCAGCTCACTGAAAGACAGATAGGATTTTTGTTTGCAATTTGATTTTTATTTGCATGTACAATGACCATAATGAAATGAATATGACATGTGGCATATAATAATATATATTGCATACATGTAAAACTGGTGGAATAATCTTTTGTACCCAGCACAAACAAATATATGAATCTTAAGACTCAGAAATGAATAGAGTCAGAAAACAGCTGAAGTGCAGCATTGAAATAAATTACCAAAGTAAGTTCTCCAGCAGAATATCAAGAAAATAAGTTGAAATTTATCACCATATAGGTATGCCCACTAATACCAAACCCAACTTTGGTCAAAGTTTTCAACAGTTGGAAATTCTATGTCTATCAAATCAGTTGGAAAACTTATTTCCAAGCTATCACATCAGTTGGAATTTTCCATCATAAAGAGGTTAAAAGTGTTTTCATAGTTTGATTTTCTAACTAGTATTTTGTTTTCAGTCACATATTTTCCCACTTTCGGTCAAAATTTAGGACTGTGATGGCCATCAGTAACCTTTAAAGACATATTATGGACTTATTCAGGTGCATGGAATTGATAAGTTAGTACTCAGGTGCTATGCCAACCTGGATAATGTAGCATTCTAAATTTCAAAGAAATCAACTATACCACTCCATAGAAAACGTCGTCTGAACTACGCTCAATTGTAAATATTTACATCTCGATTCGGGACGCAATTATCGATGATAAACTAACATCATCGAGGGTCAATGCATTTAATTAATATATAAGAATAACAGTGTGCATTATCAATTTGGATTAATATTCGTAAAAAATAACTACTTTGAGCAAGATTATTCTCAAATTCTATTTGAGTGTTTCACATCATTTTAATAGGGAGGGGTGTCAGGTTGGAAACTAACCAACAGTTGGAAAGTTTGAGGTACCAGTTGGAAAATTCCAACCCATCCAGGTAGACCCCCTCCCCTCTAATGAAGACCCTCTAGTCGTGTCCCTGTTCCGAAGAGTCATATCCATGTTATTATTATTTAAAAGGAATAGAATACAAAAAGACCACTGTCAGGGTCTGAATATGCTAGTCTAGCTGTTTACAGTCACGTATACTGGTAAACTGTCACAACCTATTATATATACATGTACAACCTATTACATGTATATATACATGTACAACCTATTATATACACCACATATGAGAATAATCTAGTGGGCATCCACATTCTCAAATCAGATATATCATCACACATTGTATGATATGACATTTATAACTCTATCTGATCTTGCAAATATGCATGTACATTAAATGATATGAGCCTATGCAAAGTTTCCTTATGCAGTAAATTAGTTGAGACTATACCATGGTCTGCATCTGGGAGAACTGAACCCAGTACCTTTTGTGGTATTTGGCTTCTTTCTTTTTCTTTCCATCTAACCCGTGGCCAGTTCTAATGATTTCTTTTGACTTTCCTGTTTCTTCAAATCTGTCTTTCAATTCAATTGCTAAGATCTTGCATGCTGAAATAATGTACAATTGGTAAATGGATCGACAAGCCATAATATGCTGTACATGTCTACATATAATGTCCAGCTGATAAAAGTGATATATAAAAGATATACTATATATATATATATGGTCTAGCAGCATGTATAGTAGAATTTGACCTCAAAGAAACTGATTGTAGGAGAACGCAAAATGGAGTACTATACAATCAGTTTATATGGTCAAATTTTAATATATATGCACACAATATTGCTGTGTATTTATTTCTTTTGTAATTTTTCCTATCAATTCGACAAAATTTTAGAGAGTGATATGCAGGGTTTGATTCAAGACACTTGTTATATTATAGTCGTGTATTGATTTCCAATTTGTATAATTTTCTAAATGTAACATCTAAAATGATGCCACTCTAGCTATGGAAACCCTTAATCACATTTATTTCTCATTTGCGCTGAAGGGCAAATACATCATATTTAAGCTGAAATGTAATTCATTTGCACTGAAGCACAAATAAAAATTAATATGCAGCAATCCACTCTAAATATTTACTCAGGCCATGAAGACATCACTCAAGCATAGCCCTACTGATGTTGGTGTCAAACATGAACTGTTAGAAGCAGATTCCGCCATGAATACTATGATATATGGGCTTACTAATTCAATGTCTGACTGGGAAGTTAGTTGGTCTTAGTTATTTGCACTTCAGCGCAAATGATTCTCGCTTCAGCGTAAATAAATTGATATTATTGAAATATTGTATTTGAGTGTGACGTGTAAATGAATTGCGCAGAATTGCGAATAATTGCGCTAAAGTGCAAATAAGGAATAAATGTGAAAAAGTCCCTCTATAGATAGCGACTTTTTTCCTTGATCTCTTTTGAAATAATTTCAGTCTTGTACAGGGTTAGTAGTATCTGTTACGTCTTAGTTGTTTATTCTTCCATATTCCATATGTACGGTGGCTGATTTGCGACATGCACACAACATATATTATCTCGAGATCTCGACATAATTATCTCGAGATCTCAAGATAATATCTCGAGATCTCGACATATTATCTCGAGATCTCGACATATTATCTCGAGATCTCGAGATATTATCTCGAGATCTTGACTTAATTATCTCAAGATCACGAGATAATATCTCGAGATCTCGACTTAATTATCTCGAGATCTCGAGATAATAACTCGAGATCTCGACTTAATTATCTCGAGATCTCGACTTAATTATCTCGAGATCTCGACATATTATCTCGAGATCTCGACTTAATTATCTCGAGATCTCGAGATAATATCTCGAGATCTTGACATAACATGCATATTTAAACATCTGATGTAGTGGCAATGTGACAACAACCAAGATGGAACGCGAGCAAGTCGCTCTCTGTCTCTCACTCAAACTGTCTGTCTGTCTCCCATCTCTCTCTCTCTCTATCTCTCGCTCTCCCTCTCTCTCTCGTTCTTTCATGAGTCCCGGTATATACAAATCGACTTGGTTCAAATCCGAGAATCTCGATTGATAATCTGTGACTCGGGTCTCTGTCTCTCCCTCTCATCCATCTCTCTCACTCACTCTCTATCTCTCTCTCTCTCTCTCTCTCTCTCTCACTCTGTCTGTCTGTCTCCCTCGCTCCAATCGACTTGGTTCAAATCCGGGAATCGAATCCGGCTTATTCTCGATTGATAATCTGGGACTCTTTCCGCCGGACCCATATAATTTATCCAGCAGACAGAATACGTATCTATACATCGCTATAATATTGGAGTATATGGGTCCGGCGGAAAGGGTCAATACGACCTTAAATGACTAAAATATAAAAATTAGTCGCACCGATTCTGATAGACGGGTACCGTAAACCGGGGTAACTTGAGACAGTTTTGAGGGTATTTTAAAGCTAACTTGAAATAAATGTTTTGAACCCTAGCCACATCACTTGACACTTCTCAAACAACTTCTCAGCTATTGATCTCTAATAGTTATAACCTGTTGTAGCATTGTATATGGCAAAAATAGTGGCCTGAACGGGTGTCTCAAGTCACCCCGGCAATGGGGTGACTTGAGACAGATGCCTCCTAAACTCATATAACATCTTGTTCCACTGCCCCAATTTGACTCCAGTAGTAGGACAGACCGATAATGATGCAACAGAGAAAGATTACTTTAATAAGAATTATAATTTAGATTTTAGCAATCTATATTTGCTATTCACCACTTTCCAGACTGTATAATAATAATCATGTGTCGATATTAGAATGCAATGCCATTGTATCATCCCATGTGATGCTGAAAGCACAGCAATAATTTAATGGATCGGCATGTTCATACTACTTGTCATCTTAGAAAACAAATAGTATACCTTACCTATTATTTCAGGATTTTTATAAACATTTCAAGAAATATATAAGAGAACAAACTGGATGGCACTTAAGTGGCTTTTAATAACACTTTCTTTACTGAATACTCATTGCCGAGTAGTGGCCAAAGAAAATGCTCAGATAACAACTTCAACAAACAGACATATATAGACCATTTGTATAACTTATTGTCTGAACGCTTCCCCACCATTGCAATAAGCGAGATCACTGATTCGCTACCGTATTAGAATTAGATCCATCCAGCCCATTCCGTGCATTCAGTGCTACAGGTCAAAGTTCTGTCTGGAGTAGCATTCTTTTAAATATTCATGAATTCCATATTGCTACATCAAAGAATTTAGGCTTAGGGTTATAATATAGGGCTCATGTTGAACTAGTGAAAGGGTTATGGTTTGCTTTAGGGTTAACCGTTAGGGCACCCTTTAGGGTCAAATCTCACCCCCTCGATCACATGTTTAGGGTTAGGGGTCATCCTTTATGGACAAAGCGTATCCTCTCGATCACAGGTTTAGGGTTAGAGCTCACACTTTAAGGGCAAATCCAACCCCCGCAATCACAGGTTTAGGGAAAGGGGCTCATCCTTTATGGGCAAAGCGTATCCCCTCGATCACTGGTTTATGGTTAGGGCTCATGTTGATCTAGTGAAAGAGTTAGGGTTTGCTTTAGGGTTAGGGCACCCTTTAGGGTCAAATCCCATCCCCTCGATCACAGGTTTAAGGTTTGGATTCACCCCTAATGGGCAAATTCCATCCCTCGATTACAGGTTTAGGGTTAGAGCTCACACTTTAAGGGCAAATCCAACCCCCGCAATCACAGGTTTAGGGAAAGGGGCTCATCCTTTATGGGCAAAGCGTATCCCCTCGATCACTGGTTTAGGTTTAGGGCTCATCTTGAACTAGGTAAAGGCTTAGGGTTTCCTTTTGGGTTAGTGCACCCTTTAGGGTCAATGCCCACCACCTCAATCACATGGTTAGGGTTAGGGTTATCGGAGATACGAGTCTTTGAGCCATGGTCCATGGCTACATAACGAAGATACGAGTCTTGTATCCGTGGAGCCATGGCTCCATAAAGGAGAAACGAGTCTTGGAGCCATGTCTCCATAACGAAGATACGAGTCTTGGAGCCATGGCTCCATAACGGAGATACAATTCTTGGAGCCATGGCTCCATAACGAAGATCTCGTTTGGAGCTATGACATACACTTAGGCTCCATGGCTCCTAGACTCGTATCTTCATTATGGAGCCATGGCTCCATGGCTAAAAGACTTGTATCCTCGTTATGGAGCTATGGAGCCATATCGGAGACACAAGTCTTCGAGTCATGGAGCCATGGCTCCATAACAAGTCTTGGAGCCATAACGAAGATACGAGGTTTGGAACCATGACATACTTTCGTGTGGCTCCATGGCTCAGAGACTCGATTCTTCGTTATGGACCTATGGAGCCATATAGGAGCCACGAGCCTCAGAGCCATGGCTCCATAATGAAGATACGAGTCTTGGAGCCATACGAAAGTTTATGTAATGGCGCCATAACGGTGATGTATGTATTCGTGTAGCTGTTGCTTCGTGGCTTTATGGCACCATGGCTCCATGACACGTATCTCTGTTATGGATCCATGGCTCCATGGCTCAATGCGAGACTCGTATGAGTCGTATCTCTGTTATATCCTAATCCTGTGATCGAGGGGATACGCTTTGCCCATACAAGATGAGCCCTAACCCTGATCGAGGGGGTGGGCTTTGACCCTAAAGGGTGCTCTAACCCTAATTCAACATGAGCCCTAACCCTAAACATGTTATCGTAGTACTTGCAGTCAGTCAACTACATGTAGATTATCATTCAATTTTACTTGTGCAACTTATCATGTGCGTTAACTGAGATATACTGTAGTAGTTAGCAACTAAATAGCACATGTAGCCATATATAGCATGTATAGGTCATATCCGTGTGACTGTCTCAAGTCACCCCGAGTATGTCGAAAATCATGTTTTTCTTAGAAAGCATAAAATATGTAACTACATACATAAAATGACAATCTGTTGACACATCAGATATATATTTCTGGAGTCTTGGTCATATTCATCTCCATATACTCCGCATGGTGTATGCGGTGCAGTGGAAGCTTGCAAGTGGTCAAATAAATGAAATGCTCAGACCAGTTGCTCCATTTTTTTTCAATTGCATCTCATTATTTATAGATTATTATCAAATAAATATACCTGTCATCAGAATAAATAAGATTTATTTAAATGTAAGAACAATAGAGAATGATTATAGTGCCTGAAATATGGCACCATCCTGTTTTGTCTCATGTAACCCCGGTGTCTCAAGTTACCCCGGTTTACGGTACTATATGAATTCAAATCTGCAATATTCCCATTAATTTATCATGTAGTTTGTGCGCCTAAGTTTATATATATATATATATATATGATCAGGAGTTAATGAGCGAATGAGAGAGAGAGACAGACATACATACAGACATATGGAGAGAGAGAGAGACCCGAGTCCGATTGAGAATAACCCGGAGGGAGGGACAGACAGACATACATACAGACAGAGGGATATAGAGTGGGAAAGAGACAGAGACACAGAGTCCCAGATTATCAGTCGAGAATAAGTCCATTGGAGCGAGGGAGACAGACAGACAGGGTGAGACAGACAGACAGGGTGAGAGAGAGAGAGAGAGATAGATAGAGAGAGAGAGTGAGAGAGGTGGAGGGACCGAGACCCGAGTCCCAGATTATCAATCGAGATTCCCGGATTTGAACCAAGTCGATTTGTATGTACCGGGACTCACGAAAAAACGAGAGAGAGAGAGAGAGGGGAGAAGATTAGACAGTTTTAGTGAGAGACAGAGAGCGACTTGCTCGCGTTACTTCTTGTTACTTGTTGTCACATTGCCACTACATTAGATGTTTAAATATGCATGGTATGTCGAGATCTCGAGATAATTAAGTCGAGATCTCGAGATAATATGTCGAGATCTCGAGATAATTAAGTCGAGATCTCGAGTTATTATCTCGAGATCTCGAGATAATTAAGTCGAGATCTCGAGATATCGAGATAATATGTCGAGATCTCGAGATATTATCTCGAGATCTCGATATAATTATGTCGAGATCTCGAGATAATATATGTTGTGTGCATGTCGCAAATCAGCCACCGTACATATGTCTCTTTCTTTCACCTAGCATAATCTAAAGCCATATGGGAGGCAGTTTTCACATTTATTAACTAATTATACTTAAGTGTAAATGATTTATGCTTTAAGCGTAATACATTTGATTTATGCAAAAGCATAATTCATTTACACTTCAGCATACCGGTAATTCATTTATGCTTGAGCATAATTCATAATTGGGTTCTTCAGATATCTTACCTCAGGTATATTGGTATAATCTGATGTAGGTTACTGACATTAGTAATGTTGTTGTTTAATTTATTTGTGCCTGTGAAAAAGGCCTCCCATAAAGCCAAGCCTGGACTTAGTGTGTCTGACATTTGCAGTATGAGACAGCAGGCTAGCATCACTAAAATTAGGGACAAGTAACTAAAGCAATGTTAATTTGAGATTATAGATACTTCCCAGAAGTTTAGGCCTAAGCAGAATGAGGTCTGTTCAATTTCTATATCCCCTAATTTGCAGAAGATAAATTACAAAATTGAGGTGATGACTAATGGGTGAACATCATCAACTTCAACGGGGGAACTTCAATCTGTTCCTGAGTGGGATAGTGTCACTAAATTCACACTCTGGGGACCTCATTCTGCAAATGTCAGACACGCTAAATCCAGGCTTGTCTAAAGCAATTTGTCTGTAGTTTGAATTATGACAGTTCTGGAAGTATGCGAAGCTTCGCAGGGCCCTACCCACGTCCCCTGAAACGAGGTGGCTCTTTTTCTGGCAAAACTTTTACTCCAACTTTACGATGACATGCGTGTTGTTCTCAAAGGTGAACCACACACAATATATCAAGAGATTCTTTTGAAGATTGCTCAAGATATCAAATAGACAATGCATATATTACGATTTCTAAGTCAAATAACATCCTGTCAAATATTTCTCAAGTTATCATTTGGATATAATCAAGATAATCATCAAATTCTAAGTCAAAAGGGGACATAACTCAGTCAGAATTGATCGTATCAGACCCAAATTGAACTTGCCCGCGACTTTATCATATAAAGACTACATACCAGGTGTCATAACATTCTATAAAAAACATTTCTCAAGTTATCATTCCGACATCAAGATTATAATCGTCAATTCTAAGTTAACAGGGAATATAACACTTCAGAATTGATTGAATCAGATAGTCACCCAAATTCGAACTTGACTGCAACCTGCACATATAAAGACCACATACCAAGTTTCATAACATTCTGTCAAATATTTCTTAATTAAGTTATCATTTGGATAATCAAGATAATTGTCAAATTCTAAGTCAAGAGGGGACATAACTCAGTCAGAATTTATCATACCGGACCCAAATTGAACTCACCCATGACTTTATCATATAACGACCACAGGGACTTTGTAGAAAATATATTTATAAAATATACATAAACAATACGACGTATTGTTTATGTATATTTTATAAATATATTTTCTACAAAGTCCCTGTGATAACGACCACATACTAGTACCAAGTGTCATAACATTCTATCCAATATTTCTCAAGTTATCATTCTGACATCTCCCCACTTGGGCATTCTTGGGCATTCTAATTAAGAGCTACAACAATTGAGAAGACCTTAAAAGCTACCATCAACAACAATATTCAACTCACGATCGGCAGATGTTTAACCCATACCTTGGTCATAGCGATTAGCTACAAGCAGTCGCAGACGGCGGTATCCCCCGCCGAAATGTGGAGTTGGGGAAGTGCATTGTCAATAATGTTTGCGTTCTCTGCCGAAATGTGCAGTTGGGGAAGTGCATTCTCAACAAGAGGTGGGATTTTGTCAAAAAGCCTGGCTTGCAAACTCATTTTATGACTGACATTTGTGGAAATTAGCCATATGACGTCGTCCATTTGCACTAAAAATAATAAACAATAACTCCAATAACTCTGCTGAAAATATCCGGGCGGACCTGGTTTGCGAACTCGTTCTAGATACTGGTCAAGTGAACTCATGTTCCAAAAATCTTTGAAATCCGGTGACATTTGTGGAAATGAGCCCTGTGACGTCGTCCATTTGCACACAAAAAAATAAACAAAGTCCAATAACTCTGCTGAAAATATCCGGCCGGACCTGGTTTGCGAACATGTTCTAGATACTGGTCAAGTGAACTCATATTCCAAAAATCTTTGAAATCCGTTGACATTTGTGGAAATGAGCCCTGTGACGTCGTCTATTTGCTATTTGGTAAATTCGACAATAATAATAAACAAAGTCCAATAACTCCGGTAAAAATATCTGGCTAGACCTGGCTTGCGAACTCATTCTAGGTAATGGTCAGGTGAACTCATATAATGCAAATCTTTGAAAACCATTTACATTTGTTCAAGTTATGGCGCTTACAAATTCGGGACGGACGCACGGACGGACGGAACCCATTACTATATCCCCCGCAAATTTTAAATTTGGCGGGGGATAATAACTGATAATTTGTCTAAGATATGATCACAGGAATCCATATATCAGTACCCAACTTGAAAACAAAAGCTCAAATAATTAAATAATTTGTCTTAAGAAGGGGGGGGTAAAGTATTTGGGTGGGGGAGGAGTAGTTTTAAATCTAATAACTATGTCCCTATACACCCCAAGGACCTCTCACTGTGAGATCCAACAGTTTAGTGATTTCGGAGGATATGTTTAGGAGTTTAAGTTAACTCATTGGAAGCAAAAGTGATAAACCCTTATCTCTGCCACTTTTGACTTGCCATATATTAAAAATCATTCACTTCTAAAGAGAAATTTTAATTTGTTGACAAGCCAGACTGCTTAAAACAACATACAGGTATGGGATTCCATCTCATATTTAAATTGTACTTTAATTTACCCCCCCCCCCATTCTCCCCAGTTGTTATTTGTTTATCAAACATGGATAGATAAGATCAGATCTGACATGTGTATTAAATAAGGAATGCCTATATTGTCAGGTACATGCAAGATTAAGTGTTTCATAACAGGGGTGTATGGTTTTCAAACATATATGTAGGTTATACAATACAAGGGTGTTATCTATATAATCTTATACAGACATTATATGATGAGGATGCTGGTCCATATTGATAGAAGTGAATAGTGTGCAAAGATAACCATAGATAATAAATATGAGGAAGAGTCCATGTACATTATAGAATGTGTCTATGGGAAGCTTGGAAAGGGTTAATTATTTTCTAAGCAGATCAAATGAATATAGAAGACACTTATATAGGTGAGGGGTCCCTTATCACATCCTGTAATGAAATTTCAAGAATAGGAGATACAAGAGACTCATGCTGCCATTAATCAAATAATCAAATTTGACAGATAAGATAAACAATTAGCCAGCCACAATTGTTGTTTATCTTTGACTTCATCTAACCAAACCCCACAGCTCTGTACAATATGTCATCACTCAATTAATAACAAGATTTAACTTGGAATGAAACCATCTATAAAATGTACTCTCATATACTCTGGATATTGGATGTTCACATGGTAATTTATTGATATCATTATATTACATGTGACTATTGCAATAAAATCTTCATATTTTCAAACAGGACATCACACCTAATTAATGGTATAAAACTAAAACAAATGAAGTGTCAATGACAATTTTGTTTCTATTATTTAAAATTTTTTGATTATTATAAAAGTTAAAAAAAATAATTGAATAATATTTTTTTTTAATTATTAAAGCAAGGAGTTCAATCTAAAAAAAAATGTAAATTATTTTTGTTTTGGAATTTTTTTTCGAAAAAAAAAACGGGTCATAACTCCTTTAAAATAAATCGGATCAAACCCATAATCGAACTCGATCTGTATTTGGAAACGGGCTAGCTCGTCCCAGGGCCAACTCGGTCCAGTCGACCTGAGCCAGGTCATCCCGAGCCAGCTCGCACCGGGCTGGCTCGGCCCAAGGGATAATACATGAAATTGATGAAATGATGAAAATGTTCAAGACATAATGTTGTTCTGTTTCTTTATTTTACTTCTTTGTCTTTTTCTTGCTACTATCCGTTCTTGTTCTTCGGATCTTCCCGTCGAGCGACCGGATCACGATATGATGTCAGATAATCATTGCACTGCTTATATATCTGAAGTGTGAGGTGTGATTAGCTGACTGGTTACTGTGTAAACAACTTGCATATATTGTTTTGATATGGGGACAATAATGATTTCTAAGGGTTTCCCAAAATTAACCCAGAGATAGTGAGACGAAGTTCATGAATTTTTAGAGAATAAGAGAAACTTTAATGGTCAGTTCATTATTGTTATATATGAATTCGCCGATTTCTCGTTCAAACCGACTAATGTGATTAATGGCTATTATCTTTCTAAACAAACGTGGTAAAGTAGTCTAACTATCAAAATTGATGGACAAAACTCTGAAATATATTTTCATCTGAACTTAAGTAATTAATATATAAATATATATTAACTTAACACAAATTCAATTCCCGGGCCAACTCGGTCATAAAAGCTGGGCCAGCTCGCCCCAAAAACTGTCTGGACCGAGTTGGCCCTGGGATGAGCTGGCCCGGATCACTGTATTTTGGGCTGAGAAACTCGCATACCAAATTTGGTTCCGATCAGATAATTTTTGTTGTAGTTATTGTAGCATCCGTGAATTCTAAGTCGAAAAAGGCCCATAACTCCATAAAAAAAAACTTGGATCAAACCCATATTCGAACTTGATCTGTATTTTGGGCTGAGAAACTCACATACCAAATTTGGTTCCGATCAGATAGAAAATGTTTCAGTTATCGCATTATGCATAGTGTCTATGGACAGACAGACAGATGGACGAACGACGAGTGGTCAATCCGGACGTTGACGCTATGTTTACCATACTATGGTATGGGTAAACATAAAAAGCAAGAAGAGCTAATATAGTACATGTATATATAGTGACGTGTCAAAAGAAAATTATGAAAGAACTACTTTCCATACCGACGAATGCAGCCGATCCAGCTATATATGTCATCTCGGGATTAATACCTATCAAAGCTGCTATCGAACAACAAGCTCTTATGTTCTACTACAATGTTTGTGCACTTCCATCAATGAGTACTGAAAGATGACTGGCACCACGACAATTATTAACGAAGGACGACTCCAGCTGTGCAAGTTGGTTTGTGGCTATAAAAAGAATATTATACAAATATGATTTACCATCTCAAATTGACCTATTAAATCAACCATATCACAAAGGGCAATGGAAAGAAATAGTTTGGCGATCCATTGGGGACAACTGGAAAAATAGAATAACAAATAGATCAAAATACTATCCATCACTTGGGTATTTCAACACTGACCAAATTATACCAACCTGGACATATCCTCATCCGATTATTAATATACGGGGCAATCCAACGAGATACATCCCACTTCTATGGGAGGCCAAATTCACATTTAATAATGAATTGCGCTTAATTATTGATTGCGCTTAAGCGCAATTGATTGCGCTTAAGCACAATTAATTATTAAATGTGAATTTGGCCTCCCATACACTATATAAGTTATGGATATAGCCGTAAAGCTTTGACTGATCACAAATGCTTATAACCTCAAACCAACATGCTGAAATACATTATTTACTCATCGCAATATAGGAGACATCATCTTTGAGTTTTTATCCGTCAACGATATTTGTGACTGACTATTCTTTCGCATCTTGTTGTAATTATAACTATTTCTAAATACTACGATTCTCATGCACAAACATTTACTATGCCAGGAATGCACTCCATATTTGGAAATGGTTTATTACATCATGTTGGGAATGCCGTGTCATTGTAGAAATGAAATTTAGTGGACACATCTAGAGACGTACATCCATTATGATTATCGTTGTCTTTTTAAAGAGACTGGCTGAAATATAGAAAAGCTGATAATGAAACATGTCAATTAATATGCGAGAAGCACAAAGAAGATATCTTAATAATGCATTCATCATAAAATGTGAAGGGCCCCTATAGGATGTAAGAGATGACCTGATGCTGCATATTGCAACAGTTTATGAGAAGATGATCAATGGTAAATTTAACCAGCTCCAGGATGAGGAGAAAATTCAGTTTAACTAAATAATACTTGACGCATCACATTATTATTATGTCCCGAAGATGACTAAGAAGAATCCATGCTACAACGGGTCCCAAGATATTCAGATACTCTCTCTGATGACGTGCCATACTTTACATTATCAAATCTCAATTAAATTGGCAAATAAATAGACCAACTACAGTCCGGGAGCTAATAAGGGTACCCTTGCACCCCCCCTGGGACTTAACTTCACCCCACTCATTTTGTTCCTTATTATGTCCTTCAACTTTTAAGCAATGTTAACAAGAAAAAAAAGTGGCCGTGTAGACTCCAGACAAGATGGCGTCCATCATGGCCGCCGTTTTTCAGACCAGATCCTAAGTCAGTTTTATGCAAATTATAGCGGGAAAATCTTGTAAAATGTATACAAATGTATATATTTTCGTGAAGCTGAGACATAATGACACTTTTTTGGGCCAAAATTGAAACTCACCATCCAAGATGGCCGCCAAAATGGCCACCGGAAGTTGAAAATATAACATTTTTTCACAAATATCTTCTAGATCAATTCATGCTGTTTGGAACTGGTTGAGTAATGCAACTTTATTTTGTGTTTTGTATATTAACTGATCATTGGAGCAACGAAATATGCAATTATTGGGGTCCTAACCCCTTCCGATCCCTCAAAAATTCGATTTTACAGAATGCGGTATAAAATTTCACAAAAAATCACAATTGGGATTCTAGTCATATTTCAACAAGAAATGAACAGAACTTTGTAATGTAAGTGAGACATATCATTAACTATTAATATTCCAAATCAATGGAACCAAAATTCTTACTTTGGCTCAAAATGGCTGCCAATATTGCCGCCAAAATATGGAAAATGGTAAATATTACACCAGCGTGTCCTGCAATCGCTTACAAGTTGTGGTTGGTGTATAAAATTGGATATTCTGCATTCTATACATTGAATACTAACATGTCTAATGCACCATGGTTAATTCTTACTATTGTCACCCCTGACATCGTCAAAAATATTGGACTTTTCTCTCAAAAACTTGACATAAATATTGGCAAAAATTAACTTTTCAGGTTTGGACCATTTTTTCAGGTAAAATATAACTATCTTTGGATTGAAAGGTGTTTATTGTTTTGGTCTATCTTAAATGTGTCTCACTACAGTGTTTATAGACTAAATTGCTCAAGATGGCTTCCAAAATGGCAACCAAATTTGTAAAATGTTAATTTTTTACATATATCCCGAACATTCTCTGCATTATCCGAAAAGGTAGCATATTGTGACTCACTTGGTTATTATACATGTTAGTTAATTAACTGACAACTACATGTTCTATTCTGGTTGTCTCAGTTCCGTATGGGGCATGACAAATTCATTTTAAAGTATGCAATTTTGCCGAGAACCTCTTTTGTGATTTTGGCCACATTTATTGAAAGGAAATGGGCAGAATTTTGATACAGAACTGAGATGGACTATAATCTTTGGCTATTCTGGTCCATTATTATAAAAAAAATGTCAACAGGATACAGTGTGGATGCAAAGATCATAGCCATGGAGTTACTCTATGATCATATGTGAGGTGAATAGGTATACAGGGAGTTATTGTATGTCATGACTGATGTGAGTAGGTATACAATGAGTGACTATATGGTTATGAGTGGGTTGTCCATGATAAGATGCATCTAGGTATACAGGGAGAGGTCATGGTCAGGTTTGAGGTCAATCGGTATGCATGGAGTGACTCTATGGTGTATGATTGTGTATATTCAGTACGGGTGCAACCGGTGTACCTGTATGGTCATTGGTGTGGTGTATGGATATAGCTACATGGTCATCTATGTGTTGATTATGTATATATGGAGTTACTGTAAGGTCATGGGTGGTATGTGCATGTGTTGTCTGTATGATCATGGATGGGGTGTGTGGATAAATAGGGAGTGATTTTATGGTTACAGGTAATGTGTACAGGTATACATGGAATGACTGTACGGTCATGATTGAATATGAATACCTGGAGTAAGCTGGGTGGACATTGTCGAGGGTGTGGGTATATAGGGAGTGTCTGTGTGGTAATGGTGGGATGTATATTTATATATCTCGTGGATGTATTATCATGTGTGGGTGTATAAGGCTTAGCTGTATTATCATGGATGGCGTGTATGATTATGCAGTGAATTGCTGAATTGTCATGTGTGAGGTGTATATGCAAGTATGGAGTGTTTGAGTGGTCGTGTGTGCGGTTGTTTTGTATATCTGGAAGGGATGAATGGCCATTAGTGAGGTTTACATGTATACCTGGAGTGAATCTATAGTCTAGGGTGGGCTGATTATGTATATCGAGTGGTTATATGACTATGTGTGTCGAATAGGTATACAAGTAGTGACTGTATTGTTAATGTTGAGATGAGTACATGTAGGTATACAAGTAGTGACTGTATGGTCACAAATGTAATGAACATCTATACAGGGGGTGACTAAATGGTCATGTGTCAGGCGTATACCTGGTGTTCCTGTTTGGTGACTCGTGGCGGTATGGTCATGTGTAGGTTATACCAGCATACACATGTGTTGCTTTATTGTCATGGGCGAGGGATATGAGTATATAGCGAGTGGCTATATGGACATGGATGAGGTGCATATGCATACATGGAGTGACTATACTGACATGGATGGGGTGTATTAGTATATCTTGAGTGGCTATTCGGCTATGGTGTGACAAATAGGCATACAGGGAGTGACATGGTCAATGTTGAGGTGAATATGTATACAAGGATTGGCCATGATCATGTATGAATGTTTTGAATAGGTACACACGGGGTGACTATATGGCCATAGGTCAAGTGAAGGAGTATACCAGGTGACATGGGTGATGGTATGTGTATGAAGCGAGTGGCTATATGGCCATTGGTGAGGTGCATATGTATACCGGAATGACTTTATGGTGTTGATGTAGATATTGATTGTCTATTTTACCATGCGTTTGGAGAATAGGTATACAGGGGGTGACCTTATGGCCAATGGTGAGATGAATGGGTATACAAGGAGTGACTATATGGTTATGGGTCATGTTTAGGAGTATACCCGGTGTGCCTGCATTGTGACTCATGGCTGTATGGTCACCCGTGGTCATGGGTCAGGTGTACATGTATACATGTATACAGCTTAACGTCCCCCATCTACATAAACATCATCAAGATGGAGAACTCTCTGACATGACCTCTCTATTGATTAACATGCCATTGAGTTATTGTGGAAATCGATTGCCACCCAAGATACACATGTACAACCCACCCATTACCCAAGTCACTCCATATGTACATAAACACCACACAAATGCCAACATAGTAACCCACTTTATACACGTACACCTGATCATGCAACCATACTTGGTTATTCCCGTACATACCACAAATTACGATACAGCCACGAGTCACCATGCATGAACACCAGGTATACACCTACACCCGACACATGACCAAAAAGTCACTCTATGTATACATATTCACTACATTCACGATCATACAGTCACTCATCAGGCCTTCGATTATGAGGCGTGCGATCGTGCTCGCGCACCATAGCACGCCTGAAATTAAATCTTGGCGAGTAATTAATCACACTCCTCGGCGATATTCGGCGCACGATTGAAAAAGGGTTTATAATAACGATCAACCTTGTTTGCTGGAGAAGACTGAAAGACATGCCGTATACGACGGAAGTAATTGTTTTAAGTTTTGCGCATGCGCTAGAACATTATTATAGTCAGGTGCGTTTAGCGATGTCGTCGCATTCGTATGTAGATCTGAGTAATTCTCGGCTAGATATTGTTACCAACATGACATATTTAAATTAATCCCACCGTGCACCCCATCACCAATGCAACATAATTTTGGTACCATGATTGTGTTGCGTTCTAAATGAAGCCGCCCCGATGGGCGGTGAAGATGAATAGAAATTGAAACTTGAGTTCGGGGCAATCAAACATTATTTTTAAAAATATCGATAGAGTTCACACAACAGGAAACTCTCACGTGGTTACATGGTCTCTGACCGCATTTCATAACAACTTACATCCAACGGAAGCATTACGACGCAATTCGAGAATGGAGTTTTAATTACTTCAATGTGGAGAATACATGTTGTGTACAAGATGAATCACAATGGTGATAAAATTGATTTAATTTTGAGTCTTCGTTTGTCATTTTATACCCCCGAAATATCCACCAAAATCACACGCCTGGGTTTCAGGTTAGGCGAGTGACCAACCACACTCCTGCATTTTACAGAATCGAAGGCCTGACTCATTGTATACATATTCACCTCACCATGGACCATACAGCCACTACATGTATACCTATTCGCCATACACATAACCATAGAGTCAATCCAGGTATACATATGCACAATACCAATGGTGAGCCCTTCCAGATATACCAATACCCGCACATACGACCACTCATAAGTTCCATACTTGCCACTCATAAGTTATATACACGCCATCCATGATCATACATCTACTCCCCATACACCACCAATGATAACACATCCACAACATATATAAATATATGTCCCACCGTCACCAACAGGGGACTCCCTATATACCCACACATCATTCATGACCATACAATAACTCCCTGTATACCTATTATCCTCATCTATGACCATAGAGTAACTCCGTGGCTGCCATCTTGGCTTCCACCCTGTATCCAGTTGATACATTTGTATCATAGTGGGCCTGAATACCCACATATCATGATGGTTCATCTCAGTTCCGTCTCAAAGTTCTGCCCATTTCCTTTCAATAATATGGCCAGAATCACAAAAGAGGTTCTCCGCAAAATTCCATACTGCAACTTTAAAATGAATTTGTCATGCCCCATACGGAATTGGGACAAATAGAATAGAATGTATTTGTCAGTTAATTAACTAATACGTAAAATAACCCAGTGAGTCACAATTTGCTATCTTTTTCGGATAACACAGAGAATAATGTTCTGGATATGTTAACTTTTAACTTTTTACAAATTTGGTTGCCATTTTGGAAGCCATCTTGAGCATTTTAGTCTTTAAACACCACCGTGTGACACACTTAAGATAGACCAAAACAATAAACACCTTTGATACCAAAGATAGTTGCATTTTACTTGAACAAATGGTCGAACCCTGAAAAGTTAATTTTTGCCAATATTTATGTCAAGTTTGTGAGAGAAAAATCTCATATTTCTGGTGATGTCAGTGGTGACAATAGTAAAATGATCCATGGTGCATCAGAGATGTTAGTATGCAATGTATAGAATACAGATTAGCCAATAGTATACATCAACCGCAACTTGTAAGCGATTGCAGGACACCCTGGGGCAATATTTACCATTTTCCATATTTTGGCGGCCATTTTCGCAGCCATTTTGAGCCAAGGTAAGATTTTTGGTTCCAGAGAGTTGGAATATTCATAGGTAATGATATGCCTGACTTACATTACAATGTTCTTTTCATTTCTTTTTGAAATATGACTAGAATCCCAATTGTGATTTTTTGTAAAATTTTGTACCGCGTTATGTAAAATCGAATTTTTGAGGGATCAGAAGGGGCTAGGACCCCATTATTTGCACATTTAATTGCTCCAATGATCAATTAATATACAAAACACAAAATAAAGTCATATTACTCAACCAGTTCCAAACAGCATGAATTGATCTAGAAGATATTTGTGAAAAAATGTCATATTTTCAACTTCCGGCGGCCATTTTGGCGGCCATCTTGGATGGTGAGTTTCAATTTTGGCCCAAAAAAGTGTCAATATGTCTTAGCTTCACGAAAATATAAACATTTGTATATAAATACAAGATTTTCCCACTATAATTTGCATAAAACTAACCTAGGGTCTGGTCTGAAAAACGGCGGCCATGATGGACGCCATCTTGTCTGGAGTCTACACGGCCACTTTTTTTTCTTGTTAACATTGCTTAAAAGTTGAAGGACATAATAAGGAACAAAATAAATGGGGTGAAGTTAAGTCCCAGGGGGGGTGCAAGGGTACCCCTATTAGCTCCCGGACTACTTAAGAATTATCTCAAGGTTGACCAATGTTAGCCAGATAGGTACAGTAATAAGACATCGAGATTCTAATTAGTCAACAGGGAACGTACGTAACTCTGATCGAATTGATCGAACCGGACCCAAATTCGAACTTGATCTCAAACTTCTCATATACAAACACCACATACTAAGTTTCATAACATTCTTTCAAATATTGCTCAATTTATCATTCAGACATCGAGATAATGGTCAAATTCTAAAGTCAAAATGGGGCATGTCAAAAGGGGGATATAACTGTATCTGTATCTGTACATGTATGTAGTTCGGTGTAGTAGCCTTGATTTGACTGTAGGTGCACCGTTGGACGACTTAATTTGCTGTTAATGTTGGTATCGATGTTGAATCACATGCGCTGTCCGTATCCTCCAGGTGGTTCCATTCGATGATAGTTTTCACAAAGAATGAGTTCTTATATTGAGCTGTATTTGTCCTTATTATTTCGTAAGAAAGCGAGTTGGTACACTCGTGCGACTCAATAATGTTCGTTGTTTCAAATCCTGGGAATTTTTTGGCAGTATTTTTCGTTTGTCCTTGCTCCTTGGTGTTAATAGGTCATGTGTACAGTGTATGTATAGCCAGAACCAACCCCTCTACTATCTTCCTAAACAGTGTCATTCTTTTCATTTCTCTTCTTTAATATCTTCATTGGTGTCAGTCCTTCTATTTCCATCATTTCGGTGACTGCACCCTTTTCTCTGTTCTTGTAATTGCTGGTGATGAATCTTGCAGCTTTTTTCTACAGGTACTCTTTCGATGTTGTCTATGTCCTTCTGCAAGTATGGATCCCATATTTCTGCCCCGTATTCGAGTGTAGATCTTACCATGGACTCGTAAGCCAGCTTATTGTGTTTTTTATCGGCTTTGCTGATGTTTCTTTTAAGGAATCCCAGGGTGCTGTTGGCTCTTTTGACAATTTTATTTATATGGGATGACCAGGTTAGATTGTTGGTAAAAGTCAGTCCTAGATATGGTGTTTCATCTACTGACTGAAGGATGTGATTGTCTAGCTGGTACATGTGGGTTGATTTGCCCTTTGTAGACATGATGTAGCATTTTTTTGCGTTGAAGCGCATCCCCCATTGGTCAGCCCATATTTCTAACGAGGAGAGGTCTTTCTGTAGTGCATGGTGGTCTGACTGGTCTCTGATTTTTCTATAGAGGAGGCAATCGTCTGCAAATAATTTGACCTCTGAGGTTACGGCTTTCGGTACTAGTAGGTCGTTCACATGGCAAAGGAATAGTAGTGGTCCCAGTACCGTTCCCTGTGGTACTCCGGACTCCACTGGTAGGTTTTGTGATGCTTCTTCTTCGAGTACCACTCTCATCTCTCTTTTTGTGAGGAAATTTTCCAGCCATTTGTGGGTTGTGCCATTTATGCCATATAGTTCTGCAACTCTGTCAGAATCGATCATACCGGACCCAAATTCAAACTTGATTGTGATTTTCTCTGACATATAAACTCTACATAAATACCAAGTTGTGAATGTAATGACTACTGAGTTGACTGTGAATTACATAAGTGCGATAACTTCCTGGTCCTGAGAGTGAGATTGGTCAGTGAAAAAAATATGCAGTATAAATAATCATCGTTGAGCCGTTAACTGAGTTAAAATGTGTTATTTTCACCTTCACACTTTGTGGGAGGAATTACATCAGGATCTTTGTCATCTGACTTCGCGAGAACGAGACAAATTAATTTGCAAAGGAGAATAATCGAGAAAACACATGTATATTGTCTCATCTTCCTTGGGAAAACCCATGTAAACAAAAGGAGCACATGTCGTAACGTCCTTGAACTTAAGGTAATTCAAAAATTCCAACGAAAATGTGATGACAACGAACAGAATTACGATTATGTTGTACGGGTGACTGTCACTTATAATTCTTATCGATTTGACTGTCTAGTAAAGGTAGACAAATGTTAAATGAATGCATATAGCAAAATACTAACTAAAACTTATCTAAAACGAAAGATGGAATCTAAAATCTATCAGTTCCGTTTCGTAACTTGCTCCTGAACTAAAATTGTATATTCTATTTACTGTAGAATATGTCAATGTGAACTATGACCTCTGGCCCTTAAGAAACCAATAGCTGTAACCTTTGGCATCTGAACTCTAACTGGTCTGTGATTGGGTAACAAGGGAGAAAGACGAGAGAGAAGGGCGGAGCTAAAAAGGAAGTGTGCGATCTCTTGAATCGGGACCGCCATCGGTAAAGCACGCCAGGAAAGTATATAACTGGAAGGACTAGGAGAGTAAAACAGGTGAGAACCTTATATAAATAACCTTATCTTTGCCATAACCCAAAAGATAACACATTGGCGACGAGAATATTGGCTTGGTCGTGGTGTTTTGACGTTGTAATTCAATTCTATCGGCAACGGAAAAGTTGGGGATTCCACTCGGCTCTAACTTTTTTCGGGTATTTTTTGTTATTCTCACTTGCCACCTTGGTTGGAATGGGCGCCTATAGATACTTTTTCATTCCGTATTTTGTCGGAATTGGCGTATATTAAGACTGCTTCTTTCCGTGTTTTGTCGAAGTGTCTGGGACACGTGGTTTGGCGGTGGGCGACACGGGGTATAGCTCCACGTGCTTTTGTTTATATTTTCCTGTTTCTTTTCCCAGAAACGGATGTTTTGGTCACGTGACCTCATGTTGCTCAGGTGGATATTTTTTGTCTAATTTGAAGATTCAAGGGCATTTTAAAGATTCTTTGCGATATATATGCCTCTATTCAGGTATTAGCACTAGACACATTTGTCTCCGGCTATGGGTATATCATGTTATTGCTTTTTTCTGTCTCCCTTGAGCCAGTGCACGATGGAATAATCTCAGTCTCGGTGACAGTGTAGCTGTCAGAATTGTAACTTGCTGAAGTTTTCTTCCCTTTATTTTGTTACAAGTCCTATAGACCGACGTCTCACGGGCTGCCATTTTTTGGGGGTTGTTCTTGACACTATTGTGTATTCATCTGGACTTTATTGACACTATTGTGTTTTGAGATTTCCTCATGTTCATGTTAGCCATAAATTTTTGCTCGTATCGAGAGCTTTTTTCTTTGCCGGGCATCGGGCGAAAACGTGCGGATATACTTTTGTATAACAGGCATGTATATGGGAATTTACTCCCGGAAATTTTGCACAAGTTGCCTTTAGCAACTTCGATCGATAAATTGTTGCCGCTTATCGATTTTCGTATTTTTGCGGGTATGGAGTCCAGCGCCCCCCGCTTGTGCGACCAAGAAACGCTTGAACGTCTCGAGGAGTTGGTTGAGGAGTTTGATCGCAATCCGGCTGTTCGGGGAGATTTTGAGGGACCGCCTACCCCTCCGGCAACCGACCCTTTTCCACAGGAGCATACCCATTTTCATAAGGGTAGGGAGAGGGAATTACATGGGGTGAGAGCGCGGTTAGGTACAGATGATGAGGGCAAATCAAAATCTTCGGTTTCGGACCTTGGGATGGACCAGTCAGTTGAACGCGATGCTGACATTCAACGACAGGGAGAAATTTCCACATCTCAGCCCCCTGCTATCAGTTTTGAGGGTTCCATTCCTGCTTCTTCCAGTCCGAAACCGGACCGATCGGGTTTACATAAATTAACCTCCACTGCTAAAACATCGCTGACAGGTTCGCTGATCAATTTTGATATCAAATCCTCTAATTTATTGGCGAAGGCACCGACTCCATGTAAGGGGAGCCCCCGCGATTCCTTTTCGGACTCGGACCTTAGCCGGTCAGGGTCGAATGTATCAACGGCCTCTCATAGTCGGTTAGCGTCCTACAATCATGGTTCGACTTTTAACAGGGATGACACAATTGAGCGGTTAGAGCATCAACATAAGTATGTCAATTATTTAAGTCACCAATTATCACAAATGCAATTATATGTGGACCCTCGTCGTACATCTCAGGGGGCCACACCGGAGTTTCAACGAGTCTGTACAAATTCACCAAACTCACCTCAACATCCGAAGTTGACTCTTAAAATGGTCAGCCCTCATGCATGTTCTCCGACCCAGCATCTACGAAACCGCGATGTGGATAAATCGGTTAGGCCTATACGGGGCCTGTCTAAGCCTTCTCACAGGAGTAGGGATATTCCTGATCTTTTGGGGGTGGAGAATAGGCTGCATGATATTACAGTTGCAGGCAGGCATGATAACAGGAAACTCTCACTTTCAGAAGGGGGGAGTGACCATTCTCCGTTTAAGAATGTGGTAGCCAAACGCAAGGTAGTTTCACAAGACGCCTCACATAGTCGAACCATGAGTCGTCTACAGTCGCGCATAGACAAACTTGCTTCTCCGCGGCATACAGAGTATGTTGACACGCATTATTCTACGCAACGAAGTAGAGATAATCACCAATCGCGACACAAGGTTCATTCACCACGCAGGCGACATCGCCACTCGGAACCAAGCATGGAGCGCGCAGACAGACTTGTATCGCCGCGACGTATCAAATATGTTGACTCGCAGCATTCTCCACTAAAACGTAGAGAGAGTCCTGAATCGCGACCAAACAAATTAGCCGTCAGTCGTGGTTCACCGCACAGACGACACTCTATACAGTCAGAATCACGCCGTTTAGAACGTGACAACCGACCATATTCGTCGGGCAGACGAGAATATTTGAGTCCGGAATCCCATCGAGGCGAGATAGAATGTCGCCGGGATTCTCCGCGCAGGGGGCATTACTCTACTGGTGTTCCAGAACCGCGCCACATAGAACGCGATGATAGACAGGGTTCCCCAAGTGGACACGGTGATTATAGACCCGATATGCGCCAACAGAGTAGGGACAAACGTCATTCCGCGCATAGGCATGGTTTTTATCCGGATTTGTCGGCTGAACAGACTAGTGCTAGTAGTTTAGAACCATACCGACGGGAGCGCGCGGACAGATGCTATTCTCCGCACCAGCATGGGGATAAAAGCCCCAGACCGATTCGTCGTGAATGTTCAAACAGAAATGAAATGCGCCGACACAGTCGGGACGTTAGCCCGGAAATGTTATATCACCCTCAAGGGTGTAGGGATAAGCCTAATCCTCGACCCGAGTACGATTTAAGAGACCGCGATGAATTCCTTGTCCGTCGAAATGATCAAGGTGAACGCTATGCACATGGGCGACATGGGAACAATGACTGGAGAGATCCTCCGCCTCACTTTAATGGGAATGATCGGGACCATGTTCAGGAAAGGGATCGAAGACATAAGTTTCCCAATCTCCCTCATGGATTGAAATTTGATGGCCGCAATAGCTTTGAAGGTTTTCGGGCTAAGTTTGAAAGCTTCGCTGTTTTACATCAATTGACTGCAGTTGAGAAATTAACGGCCTTATGTTTAAGCTTGGAGGGAAAGGTTCTTGACTACTACGCTTTTCTTTCCGAAAATCATCCGGATTTGGGTTTCCAAGCCGTGATGGACAAATTGGTGGTTCATTATGGGGCCCAACAACCGCCCGAAACTCTAAGCGCCCAATTCTTGAGTATGACCCAAAATAGAGATGAACTCCTACAGGAGTGGGCGGATCGGGTTCTTATGAAGGCTTCTAAAGTATGGAAAGGGTCACCGGAAAAAATTATAATGGGACAAGCTGTGGCCAGATTTTGTCAAGGGCTTTACGATCGGAATTCTGGGGATTATACCAACGGGCTCCAACTACCAAACATAGAAGATGCAGTAAAAAAGGTGAAATACATTCAAGCCACTCAAGCCCTGGGAAGAAAAAGGGAAGTACGAAGTGTTGGGGCATTTGAAAGTGAATATTCTCCGGGAGTATCGAGAGTAGAAGTTAAGTCGCAAGCCTCCAATACTGAGGATGGCTACGGAGTTTTGATGCGTCAAATATCTAACCTTCAACCCGGAGTAGGTCGTGGAAGGGGGCGCGGAAATGATCAGAGGCCTAACCGGTTTAGTAAGGAAAATGGAGGGAGGTTTACCTGTTTTTCTTGTGGGGGTAGGGGCCACTACGCTCGTAATTGTCCCAGTGGCAAGCCCTTTAATCGTTCAGCGCCTCCGGAAAATGCGGAAACCGGAAACAAAATGGGCATGTCAAACTTCAGAGAGTCGGGTCAAGAGGCCTGATTCCGGCTCCATTGGTAGATGGTCTCAAGGAAGTTGGTAAGAATGAGCTAATAAATGTAAATATTGATTACACAGATGTAAATGAATTGTCCGTTAAAGGGGAGCCATTTCCCCTCAATAATATCAGCCGGGTATCCAATAAAGTTAACCCAATACCCGACAACTTAATGGATTCAATAGTTAAATCAATACCTGACGATTTGATAAATTTCTCAAGTGATACAATACCCGAGGTTATTTCAGTATCGGAGGGAATTTTGATCGATTTAACATCAGAGTTTACGGCGCGAGAGGGTTTGGTACTCAATGGTTTAAAGGACTCGATGGCAGTCTCAAACTTTATCACAGCCCAAACACTTTTGAGGGACCAGGCCTGTCAAGGGTTGCTGGGAGATTTAGAGGGAAAAACTCTACCTAACATTCTCAGCAACTCTTTACCAGCCGATCCGGAAGTTGGGATTCATAAGGTTCAAAGACCGTTGGCGATGGTGAATGTATTTCTAAATGGTATGGAAGTGGAATCGGTAATAGATTCAGCCGCAGAAGTCTCCATAATTTCCGATAAGATTTTTGAAGGTTTTACTATAACACCGCCAATTATAAATCATGTGAACTTGAAGTTAGCCGCCAGGAATTCTGGTATGGGAGGGTTATATGTAGGGCCAGTAGAGATTAAATTAGGAACCCAAACCTTCCAGGAGAATTTCTATGTAGCACCCATTTATGATCAAATGCTCTTAGGGTATGATTTCATGAAAAAACATTGTATGACCTTAGATCTCTTAAATGATGAACTCCACCTCAATAACGAACTCATTCCTATATCTTGTGGTAGTCCCTTGTGTACATTTGGACTGGTGGGAATTGGTACAGTCAATAGGAAGTGTCCTCATCTTTTTGGTAAAAGTATGACTGAGAGTTTTGATCTTCCGGCCTTGCCGCCGGAGGACCAACTTGGCGAGAGTATGACTGCAAGTTTTGATCTTCCGACTTCGCCGCCGGAGGACCAACTTGGTGAGAGTAGGACTGCCAGTTTTGATCTCCCGGCCTTGCCGCCGGAGGACCAACTTGGTGAGAATATGACAGCAAGTTTTGATCTCCCGGCCTTGCTGCCGGAGGACCAACTTGGTGAGAATATGGCTGCAAGTTTTGATCTCCCGGTTTTACTGCCTGAGGACCAACTTGGCGAGAGTATGATAGTTGGGGCAGGCCCCGGGAGGGAGAGTGACGTACACATAGGTTCCCATTTGTTTTCTAACCGAAGGATGAGTGATAAAAAACCGGAAGAAAGGATTCAACCGGTAATGATTTCCAATAAATGTGTGATTCCCCCTCGTACAGGTAGGCTGGTCAGTTGTCGAGTAAATTCCATGGCCCACGATTTTATAGTAGAACCGGTTATAGGGGATAAGATAATTGTGGGGTGTTCGTTACACAGTAAAGGGACCACTGAAATACTTTGTTGCATTTTGAATCCTACCGGGTCTTGGGTAACGCTGAGGAAAAACCGTCAAATCTCTCATGTTTCTGAGATTAGTTCACTGACCTCGGAAAGGTTTTGCGATAATCACCCACGAGTCAATGAAACTGTGGTGGAAAATGGAAATATCTCAACATTGCCCCCACATTTATCCCAACTTTTTGAAAGGTCAATAGTACACTTGAATTATTCAGAACAATTGAAATTAAAAGACTTATTAATAGAATTCCAAGACATTTTTGCTACCCACGAGTATGATCTTGGGCATTTTACGGCTATAGAGCACACCATTCCTACTGGTGATGCAACACCCGTTAAATTAAGAATGCGTAGGACCCCGGAAGCCTTTGCGGGGGAGGAGGAGTCGCACTTGAAGAAACTTTTGGGCGCCGGAATAATTAAACCTTCTATGTCTGAGTGGTGTTCAGTACCGGTTCTTATCCGTAAACCTGACCATACGGTACGGTGGTGCTTAGATTATCGAAAATTGAACGCGGTAACCAAAAAAGATCAATTTCCCCTACCGCTAGTCGATGATTGTCTAGCGGCCCTAGCTGACAACGAATGGGCGTCAAAATTGGACTGCAACCAGGCGTATTACCAGCTCCGTATCAAAGAGGAAGACCAACCTAAGACTGCGTTTATTACTAAATACGGGATTTTTGAGTTTGAACGTTTAAGTTTTGGACTGACGGGCGCGGTGGCTAGTTACTGTCGGGCAATGAATCTCGTGTTGCGCGGGCTCCTCTGGAAGACCACTTTGGCATTTGTAGACGATTGTTTGGTTATGGGGCAGGGAGTAGATTCGCACATAAACAATTTAAAAGAAGTTTTATTGAGGTTTCGAGAATATGGCTTAAAACTAAAACCCCGGAAATGTCTTCTGTTCCAAAAAGAAGTGCAATTCCTTGGAAGAGTCATAAGTGCAAACGGGCTAGAAATGGGGGATAGTGCAACTCAAGTAGTCAAAGATTGGCCACGTCCACGTTCGGCGAAGGAAGTGGAGAGGTTTATGGGGTTGGTTAACTATCACCGTAACTTTGTTAAAGGTTTTGCAGAACTTGCCAAACCTTTATACGATTCTATAAGGAAAAAACCTTTTTCATGGGGAGATTCTGAAGAATCTGCCTGGCAAAACCTTCGGAAACTTCTAACGAGCCCACCAGTATTGGCCCTTCCGAATAAAACCGACCCATATCTGCTAGATACCGATTGTTCACAAACGTGTATGGGGGCTGAATTAATTCAGATACAAAATGGGCAAGAAAAAGTTATTTGCTATGGGAGTCTAGCTTTATCAAAGGAACAGCGGAATTATTGCACCACACGTAAGGAACTTTTAGCTGTCGTATGTTTTACTCGCCAATACAAGCATTATTTATTGGGCAAACCTTTTACGCTCCGTACAGACCACAGCAGTCTTACGTGGTTGATGAATTTCAAGGAGCCCCAAGGCCAATTGGCTAGATGGCTCCTCGAATTAAGTCAATTTAACATGCAAATAGTATTTCGGAAGGGTGAAAAACATTCGAATGCAGATGCGCTGAGTAGGATCCCATGGGACGAATATTGTAAAGCAGAAACTGGGATTGAATCGCTGCCTTGTGGGGGATGTTCCTACTGCAAAAGGGTGGAGTTGAAGAGAAAGAAATTTGAGGAAGAAGTGAATGACATAATACCTCTGTCTGCCATTTCACGAATTGGAAAAAGGGAGCAAGGCGCTAATTTTGATTTAAATTTATTTTGGGCCTCAGCTGGAGTAACACCAACCATGGATTCTCCTCAAATTAACCTGACTAACCCTCACAAAGAGGTCCCCAATAAGTTGCTTACACAGCCTTTGATCCCAAATACTCCATTAGGCCTACACGAGACCTGGGATCCGGGTGGAGAGACTATAAATAGAGAAACCAAGGATCCTATGGCCCTTTCCCTAACCGGAAAGGGGTCAGGTCCTGAACATAAACCATCGGTCCAGTTAGTGGAATTTCAAAAGCACTCATCGGACGATATTAAGTTAGCTCAAGAAGCTGACCCAGATCTCAAACTTATTTTGAATTGGCTAATCAACACTGTGGAACCTTCGGAAGGGGATTTACTGATATCTAGCCCTGCTGCCAAAAATTATTGGTTAAATAAGGAACTTTGCGTTCTTGATAATGATAATGTTTTGTATAGAACCCGCAAGACTGGGCGAAAAGTTATAGTGGTTCCATTTAATATGAGAAAAGAAATATTTGAGTTATGCCACAATGTTCCACTTTCTGGACACCAAGGAATGAGTAGAACGAAAGAGCGGGTCAAGGAAATTGGTTATTGGGTTGGGCTAAATAACGATGTTGAGATCTGGGTGGCAGCCTGCAAGACTTGCAATGTTTGTAAAAAGCAAAGCCGGCACCCTCGCGCTCCACTTCAACAAATTCAAATGGGGGCACCTATGGAACGCGTGCACATGGACTTTTTGGGGCCATTACCGAGGACGGAACAGGGAAATGAATATGTCCTCATGATCGTTGACTCTTTCACCAAATGGGTGGAATGTATTCCATTACCTTCTCAAACAGCTATTGTTACGGCGCGGGCAGCGATAAATGAATTCTTTACTCGCTTTGGTCTTCCATTTGGGATTTTGACAGACCAAGGGCGGAACTTTGAGAGCGATCTTTTTGCGGAAATGTGTAAGGCACTGAATATTGATAAGCTCCGATGCTCGCCATATAGACCATCCGCTAATGGCCAATGCGAAAGATATAATAGAACTTTAATGGACGCGGTGCGCTGCTTTGTGGGCAAAAAACAGAAAAGTTGGGACATTTTCCTACCCCAAATAGCTGGAGCTTTGCGATCATCGGTTTGTCGGCAAACCGGTTTCACTCCGAATCGTTTGATGTTGGGCAGAGAGGTAACCAAACCTGTCGACCTCATGTACCCCACAAATTTCCCTCATAAAAGCATGGAAAATATACCTGAGTTTGTTTTGGAACTGGAAAATACAATGAGGGTCGCCCATGAAATTGCTAGAGATAAACTAAAACAGTCTCAGGTCCAAATGAAGAAAAAGTACGATGCCAGGATGTTTTGTAAACCATTTAAGTTGGGAGATATAGTTTACCTACGCGACACAGCAGTTATCAAGGGGAAAAATAAAAAACTGTCGGTGAACTGGAAGGGACCGGGCGTAATAATGCAGTTACTTTCTAAGAGCACCTTTAAGGTCAGACTTAAGACCGGTTTAGTAACGCTCCATCATGACCGGCTTAAGTTGTGTCGAGATGAGGAACTGCCAAAATGGCTACGGGCCGTCATTAAAAGAGGGGAGGAAAGAGCCTCTATTTCCTCTGCAGATATTCTGTACTGCTGGTGCAATAAAATAGACGATGGCAAATTCATGATCCAATGTAACAGCTGCAGGGAATGGTATCATGGGGAGTGCGTTAAGGTTACTGCAAAACAAGGACGAGCTTTAAAACAATACGTCTGTCCTGAGTGTAATTAATAATGTTCAGCTTCATCGTACAAAGTCTATTCCTAAATTTTAGATGTCAGCAAAGAAGTTAAGAATGAATGAGAGGGACAGAAGGAAATCACATTACTGGACACCATCAAGACATAGTGAGTCACTAGATTTAAATCAATCCCACCGTGATTCTCAGAACACGCTTCAACAAGTAGTTTGCGAAGACCCTGTTGCGGTCCACCATTTTAGGACTGATAGGCCAGGTAGAAAGAAACCAAATGACGAAGCTATCGGGAGACATTTGTCGTATTTGCTCCGTCATACTACAAAAATAAATAAGGAAGGGTATATGGAGGTACAGATTTTGCTCAAGGACCCATTTCTTCATGGGGTGACCAGAGAAGACATCACACGGGTAGTAAATACTAATGAAAAAAACAGATTTGCATTAAGACAATCAAAGAGAGGATTAATGGAACTAATGGAGATCAAGGCTTACCAAGCTCACTCCACACCAGTTGAGAAACTAGAATTGACACCCATCTTAACATGCGAAGAATTGGAACAAGCGGTGCATGGAACGTCATTGGAAAATTGGGAGAAAATTAAGGTTGAAGGGCTTAAGACCATGGGGAGACAGATGATCCACTTCTCCACCCATGAACCGGAAAATAAAACTGTGGTTAGTGGAATGAGGGCCCTAAGTGAAGTGGCAATATATTTGGATATAAATAAATATTTGCAGGCTGGCTTCAAATTATTTCGATCGGCTAACAATGTAATATTATCTCCAGGGGATGAGGAACATACGATACCACCAGCCTTTTTCAAAGATGTAATTCGGAGGGATGAAGAGAGGAGCAGACTGGGAGAAGTACCATCAACTCCGCAGCCAAGGTCAGAAAAGAAGTTTTCCACCCTTAGAAGTTATCGCAGGTGGCGTCTTAAACAGAATTTGAAGAAAGCAGGATTAAGGCAGAACAGAAATACTCTATGCTTGATATGTAGGGGAAGGTTTTCACAATTGAAACGACATGTTTTGTATGCACATATTCCAGAGACTTTGTGGGAACCGGTTTCAATTGAACAGGCTGAGACAATATGTCAACAAATGGCAGTAGGGATAAAAACACTGGTTGGATTTATTCAAGGGATTCCCGTTGAGGCGGTGACCTTCGAACACTCCAAATCTTTGATCGACAAGATTAATTCTGATCGACTGATTTCGTCCGATATTAGTATAACAGGAGACATGTATACATTTTACATAGATAGGCTGCGACGGTCCACTGATCCATGTTTTCAGGATGGGGAAACTGTACAATGTAGGTTGAGTCCTATTAACTCCCCTGCTTGTTTTTTATATTGGAGGGTTCTCTATGTGTTGCTTCAAATGCTTAAGCCGGAGAAATTGGACGAGTTGAAACAGTGCTGTAGAGATAGAGAAGATGGATTGTCACGGGAGGAGCGTTGGATCAGAGTATATGGGAGAAGTGCTTCTGTGGTTCGACCCCTCACCGGGTTGGATCAGGAGTGCTCCACCAATGAAGATGTAGAGTCGCCTATGATCCTACCGCTAACCGGGTGGGACCAGACGATTGCTACCCAGGAGGTACTGGTGAGTACGGAGGATTATACTATGGTCCGTCCCCTAACCGAGATGGATCGGGAGACTCAAGTCGAAGAGAGGGTGCCTGAAGAGCCCAGTACTTTGACTCGACCCCTCACCGGGTTGAGCCAGTCTGGGGCCACAGACAGTCAGGATAGCAGTCTATCTTACGGAGGATTATTTACGGAGGATTATTCTATGGTCCGTCCCCTAACCGAGATGGATCGGAAGACTCAAGTCGAAGAGAGGGTGCCTGAAGAGCCCGGTACTTTGACTCGACCCCTCACCGGGTTGAGCCAGTCTGGGGCCACAGACAGTCAGGATAGCAGTATAGAGTCAGCACCAAAGTCTCCACCAGAGGAAGAAATGTTCTTAGAGTCCCAGGGAGAACACCAGACCTGCCCCATGGAGACCGAGAAGGGCGGAGCTTTGGAGATAGAACTGGAGGATGACAGTTTGGAGGCCTGGGTGGAGTGTGAAGACGCTCTCGCTGATCCTCCCCCAAAGCCACTGCTCAAATTATATGACAGTCATTTCCACCCGGATCGGATTCTGGAGCGAGCGAACAAGGGCACCGATACCCTTTGTTGGGACCAATATTTTGAGGGATTTCCGGACGGAAAGGTCCCATGTAGCGTAATCGGTGGGGTTGCGGTATTTTGTGATCCGGAGTCTTACCCCTGGACAGTGGATCTTGGTCAGAGGTGGAGAACAGCTATAGGGTTTCACCCGAAAAACTATCGGCAGGCTTCAAGCCGCACCCTGGATCTTATTAGAGATTATCTGAACCATCGTTCGGTGTGTGCTTTGGGAGAGATTGGCCTGGATGATACTAGTCACCCATCCTCATTCGACTTACAAGAACGGCTGTTCATAGACCTCCTGAAATTAAGCATGCCCAGTAAGCCCATCATTCTACACCTTAGAGGAGCCAGCAGGTATGGAGATCGAGTGGCAAGGATTGCATTGAACATCATTAGGAGAATGAGGCTTGTCGACCAACCACTGCATCTCCATTGTTGCTCACAGAGATCTGAAGTACTGAGGGAATGGATGGAGTTACCAAATTGTTATTTTGGGTTTACTGGGCTGGTGAAACATTTTGATGAAGAGCAGAAAGAGGCCTTGAGGAGTGTTCCGGACGAAAGATTGCTGGTAGAGACGGATGGACCGTACTTTGCAGGGAGCAGGGCATTTTCTAGCCCAAAGAATATAGGCGAAGTAGTGGCTGCTGTGGCGGAAATAAGGGGTCAAACCCTAGAAGTCATTGGCATGGGAACAGCGAGGAACGCTGAGCTGCTGTATGGGAACAGCGAGGAACGCTGAGCGGCTATATGGGAACAGCGAGGAACGCTGAGCTGCTGTATGGGAACGGCGAGGAACGCTGAGCGGCTATATGGGAACAGCGAGGAACGCTGAGCGGCTATATGGGAACAGCGAGGAACGCTGAGCTGCTGGCATGGTGTCGACGAGGAACGACGACATCCTGTTGAGGGAATTGTACAAAGCGGGATTTATCTACATGTATTTGTTAAATAACCACCCAGTCGCAAACCAGATAGGATAGCAGAAGTCCTCACAATGCATTCTGCAAGAACTGGAGAGGGAGGAGTGTAGAATATGTCAATGTGAACTATGACCTCTGGCCCTTAAGAAACCAATAGCTGTAACCTTTGGCATCTGAACTCTAACTGGTCTGTGATTGGGTAACAAGGGAGAAAGACGAGAGAGAAGGGCGGAGCTAAAAAGGAAGTGTGCGATCTCTTGAATCGGGACCGCCATCGGTAAAGCACGCCAGGAAAGTATATAACTGGAAGGACTAGGAGAGTAAAACAGGTGAGAACCTTATATAAATAACCTTATCTTTGCCATAACCCAAAAGATAACACATTACGTTCTAAAAAATTGACAACAATGGACAGCTGATAAAAACGTATTACACTCAATTAAGGTTACATTTGATCTTCTGGACTATCATAAGCTTGCGCTTGTATTTCAGATACGACATTGGTATGCCTTTTTTTCACACTTTGTCAAACTTTTCGTCTTTGTTTATTCGGATGCGTCGAAATACAAGCTGAACTAAGCTGTTTAACCAAGCAGAACCAAGCTGGATGAAATTGAAAATATTAAACAGGTCTGGCAAATGTGAGAATACAGCTACAATAGCTGTATTCAGCTAACCTAGCTGTATTCAGCTATATATTATACTCTCCAACCGGCTGTTTTTCGATAATAAACTAGAAGCGCTAATTTGCGCATCAAAATTAGGCTACCCTATTCTCCGGCCACCCTCAACCAAATCAAAATCGTCGCTTGTGTTCTGACAAAGTGTTGCCTTTTGTCGGCACGGCGATGGTGATTATGTGTGAAAACTTACTACGGCGGTCGATGTCGGTCATAACGGTTAATAACTCTCTTATGCAATGCGGAATACCTTGAAAAATACATTAAATACAATATTTATCACCGAAGATGGAACATCTTAATCATTCCCGGAAGTATCAATATGATGCTGCTAAAACGCAGTTTGGTTGGTGCGTTAAAACAGGTAAAAAGGGGAACATCTCTAGCCAGAGTTTAACCGAGCGAGTTCCACTCACTGCTTGAGCTGATTCTCTCCAAAAATACGGAAACGCATACTTGTATGTCGAATCGCGAAAATACAAATACCAATGTTATGTTTAGTAAGTTTTCACACATTATATATTTTCCCGCCAAAACAGATTGAATAGTTCTGACTCGCTAACGACCAGGACTTCATGTTTGAAATACTTCAGAAATTATATAAGTCGCATTTTCATTTCAGTTGTCCCTATGTTGTGCCATACATTTGCAATATGCCGCACAATATCTGTATATACAGTTATGAATAGTTACCAGTATCGCTCACAAACCGCTAGTGGTATGTAATTCTAAATGCTTGATATAGGTACACCATTCTAACGCCCCCTACCCGGCCGGTTTAGCATCGGGAAGAAGTAAACGAGTGTTTGGGATGAATTTGATCTTTATTTTATACGTTATATGAGTTAATGAATGCATTTGCAGAAAATAGTCCCCAGAATATTTACTGACATCGACCACCGTAGTAAGTTTTCACACAAAATCAGAATTGCCGTGTCGACAAAAGGCAACACTTTGTCAGAACACAAGCGACGATTTTGATTTGGTTGAGGTTGACCGGAGAATATGGTAGCCTAATTTTGATGCGCAAATTAGCGCTTCTAGTTTATTATCGAAAAACAGCCGGTTTGAGAGTATAATATATAGCTGAATACAGCTAGGTTAGCTAGCTGAATACAGCTATTGTAGCTGTATTCTCACATTTGCCAGACCTGTTAAAGGCGGAACATGACATTTAATATAACATGACATTATATATACAGCACAAAATATGCTTTAAATTTTAAAGCATATTTTGTGCTGTATATATAATGAAGAAATAAAACAAAATAATGCAACATGGCGTAATTTTATTTGAGTTTTGAAGACATATATATATATATAGCGAGCGTAAATCTATAGAAAACAGTGCGGCAGTCGCTAAAACTTCAGCTTTGTATTTCGTCATTTACAGGTACTACTTGGTACATACTACTTCGGCGACAGGTGATAATTGATGTTGGCCCACTATGACTATGTAAACTCCCTTCATCCTTTATCCCGGAACGTCGAAATACCAAGCAGTACTAAGCAGAACCAAGCTGAAGAAAACTAAGGCGGAAAATGACACTTAAAGCATGTTTTGTGGTGTATAATGGAGAAATAAACCATAATAATGCAACATGACGTGGTTTTATTTGACTTTTGATGACACAGCGAGCATAAAACTAGAAAACAGTGCGGCGATCGCGAAAAACTTCAGCTTGGTATTTCGCCATTTACAGGTACTGCTTGGTTTATCAGCGATAGGTGATAATTAATTTTCGGGAACATATGGCATGGTGAACGTGTACATTTTATACGAGATGGTGATCGGTGAAAACAAAAGAGCTAGTCGGTGGTCATGAATTATAGAGAAGAGTGCAGTAACACAGATCTATGTTTTGCATATATATAATTTTACAATGTTTACTTACGATTGCAATAAACTATTTGAAAATTATTTGTCTTGTGGTTAGTATTGTACTCTCCGAACCATTTCCGCATGAGTACATGCTGTATTTTAACTCAACAACCGATTTTACTACTTCTAAGAAGTCCGGGGCGTGCTGAGATGTTCGCACTTGTCCAGTATGATCCATCTATACTACCATACTGTACGAATGGACTTGTAATAATAACGGGGAAGGGGGGGCGCTAATATTTTAGTGAGAATGCAGACGAAAATTGCCAACAAAACACGTTTTTTCTCGCGAATAAAGCCTGCCAAATTCCATCTGGCATATATTAATTATCACCTATCAGCGGATAAACTAATCCATGAGACAGAAGTTTGTGTTCGCGTTATACAAAACATCTAACAAAAACTCAGTATTGAACCAAACTCCACCAAACTTCGTATAGTAATAGTTTGAACGTGAATACATATACCAGATAAAGGATGAGGGGAGTTTAAACAAGTCGATACTACTGGACGTGATAGAAATTATTAGTCTTTTCGCGAACCAAGCAATTCAATTATCACCTATCGCTGATAAACCAAGCAGTACCTGTAAACGACGAAATACCAAGCTGAAGTTTTTCGCGATCGCCCCACAGTTTTCTAGTTTTACGCTCGCTGTGTCATCAAAAGTCAAATAAAACCACGTCATGTTGCATTATTATGGTTTATTTCTTCATTATACACCACAAAACATGCTTTAAGTGTCATTTTCCGCCTTGGTTTTATTCTGCTTGGTTCTGCTTGGTACTGCTTGGTACTGCTTGGTATTTCGACGCACCCCTTTATCCGGGTGTGGGTCCGAGACCGTCCGACATACCAATCGTATCAATGCTCATTCCTGTCCGCGACAACGTGCCATGCATTGGAATCAATTATCTGATGAACTGAAAAATTATGAATTGAAATGGTTTTCCGACCTCCTATATATACCTGCTAGATCATGCCATGAATATATACTCTGGCTAACGGGCCATTCTCCGAAAAATGACCAAAATTCGACAAAAACGTGTCCATGTGTTGAAACGGGGTTTTAAAATGATTGTTTTACCTCCCAATGACTTTATTTGACACTCACATCATCAGGCAAAACAAAATAAAACAATATCACCTCAATCCATAGGTCGACCGCATAATAAGAGATATACATGTATGGGTAGGAAAATACCATTTTCTCCTTGTCCTTGATATAGGATTGGTTTGAAAGTTGTACAGAACTTACCGAAGTTTTAGATTGCAATTGACCAGGTTGTGGTTAAATTTACCCTCACATCCTCTAAATGGAAATAGCAAAGCAGAGAATGTGTGGAATAATATTGTGTTGTCTTGTGGTATCAATATGCCAGTGTCCATTGGTACGCCGCAAGATACGTTACCGTGAAAGAGTGGTCGAAATCCAGTATATATTTGCAGATCAAAAACTGAACATACCATAGTGATATCCGCACATTATCATTGATCACTTTGATATACAATATATGATGTATCTCAGAGAGAATATAATATGACTGTCACATATGTGTCCGTGAAGAGTAGTGTTACGATTGCAAGATGCAAGATACGTTACTTATGTTCAGCACCTCTCCACGTGCAAGCGGCCATATCTTGAATGTTTGTAACTTTTAGTGAATGGGTGTGATTGTCGTGAATAATTATGCCCGACAATTAACAATTGAGTGTCCTGCCTAGTGGACATATTGCCAAAAATGAATTACGACAGCAAGATACGTTACAACAAGATACGTTACCGTAATTTCCGATTTTGGCTGAATGTCCACTAAACAGCCTTCGACTGTTTCTGTGAATAATTTTGGACACTGGTCGCAGTTACCCTAAGTCAAACCATATGTATCAGCTGATATATCCATACAAACAAAGATATATATCCAAATAATTGAAGATAATTATATAATTAATGTTAGTCCATCCATTAATTGGCTTTGCTGTTAGAAAAATCGGCGAACGAAAGCCACGCACAATTTGCACAAGTGTCTGATTTCACAAATCCGCTCTTCCCGACGTAGAGCCCTATGGTAAATGAAAACTAAACAAAGCCCCTCTTAACATATGTTTTAGATCAGTCCATATAGTTATAGCTACATGTACTTAAATTAATTTTCACACAACACACCAGCTCCGACCGTACACCGTATAATTTCGTACACGATTCTGACATCGTCTATGTTAGCCGTGGTGTCTAATGCGTTTGACGTTAATTTTATTTTCCGCCCGATATGAGTTCGAATCCCGAATATGATTTTTTTTGTATTTGTCCCAAATAACAAAGATATGTTTTTGTCTTAATTTTTATAAGCAATTTAACGACTCATGATGACACAACACGTTATTTATATAAATTATATTATATATCATATTACATTGAGTACTTTAAATTAATTTTACTTTAGTCCCTAAATTATACGATTGTCGCCATCATAATTAAGGCATGACGAGCACTCCTTTCAGTGCAAAAGTGGTTTTGTTTTCAAATAAACAGAAGAATTTTTAAAGCTGGATTCGAACCATCATTGCGCATTTGAGAGTATCATCAGAAGAACGTGGATCAACTTAACTCGAAAAATGATGCGCCACCTAGCGTCAAGACTCAAAAGTGTGAACTATTACAGACTCGTGCACGATATTGAACGCAGGCGTTCCACGCTATTTTGCCAAATTCCCAGTACATTGGACACATAAGTTCGTTTATCTCATATATATTTTGAAGACCTCTGTCTGTTTGTTTGTCTGTATGTCTGTCTGTATGTCATTTATACAAATCTACGATTCTCGACAGATCGAGACGAAACTTGGTACGTGTGTGTAGTTTGACCAGGCGGTGGACGTTGTCGTATTGGCGAGCCCGTGCGGCGCCCGCTTCACGCATGCGCAGACGAGATCTCGGAAACGGGTGGAGCTATCGACTTGAAATTTGGTGTGTTAATGTATCTTGCCCGGATACATATTTTATCGGGTCGCCGAGCCCGTGCGACGCCAGCTTCGCGCATGCGCAGACCAGATCTCGGAAATGGGTGGAGCTATCGACTTGAAATTTGCTATGTGAATGTATCTTGCCCCGGATACGAATTTTATCGGGTCGCCGAGCCTGTGCGACGCCAGCTTCGCGCATGCGCAGACCAGATCTCGGAAACGGGTGGAGCTATCAACTTGAAATTTGGTTTTGAATAGCCCGGACAACGTCGGGCTGGGTAGAGCTATCGACTTGAAATTTGGTTTTTGAATAGCCCGGACAACGTCGGGCTCATCGGCTAGTCTCATATATATTTTGAAGACCTCTGTCTGTTTGTTTGTTTGTTTGTCTGTATGTCTGTCATTTATACAAATCTACGATTCTCGACCGATCGGGACGAAACTTGGTACGTGTGTGTAGTTTGACCAGGCGGTCGACGTTGTCGTATTGGCGAGCCCGTGCTTCGCGCATGCGCAGACGAGATCTCGGAAACGGGTGGAGCTATCGACTTGAAATTTGCTATGTGAATGTATCTTGCCCCGGATACGAATTTTATCGGGTCGCGAGCCCATGCGACGCCAGCTTCGCGCATGCACAGACAAGATCTCGGAAACGGGTGGAGCTATCGACTTGAAATTTGGTATGTGAATGTATCTTGCCCCGGATACGAATTTCATCGGGTCGCCGACTCGCCGAGCTCGTGTGACGCCAGCTTCGCGCATGCGCAGACCAGATCTCGAGCCCGTGCGACGCCAGCTTCGCGCATGCGCAGACCAGATCTCGGAAACGGGTGGAGCTATCGACTTGAAATTTGGTATGTGAATGTATCTTGCCCCGGATACAAATTTTATCGGGTCGCCGAGCCCGTGCGACGCCAGCTTCGCTCATGCTCAGACCAGATCTCGGAAACGGGTAGAGCTATCAACTTGAAATTTGGTTTTTGAATAGCCCGGACAACGTCGGGTTCATCGGCTAGTAATATATAAAGCGAACGTATGTGCCCATTGTACTGGGAATTTAAGTTATACATGTTTATAGTATACATCATGTGGCCCCTATGTCATTTTTGGACAATTTATAAAGGCATAACTATCTTATATCTGTTTGGGCAAGATGACGTCTTGTACAGGCCTAACATTATTGGCATAGTGAACAAGATACGTTACCATGCAAGTTAATTTAAACAATTTAAGGTATGGAGCTGATATGTTGAGCAACAAACATCAATATAAACCAAATACGTGTTTTAGTTGGGTTGACATATTAGTCGGAACATTGAACTTTGAGTTGACCCGATCTGCTATAACTTGCTGCAAGATACGTTACCGTCCATACATGTCTAAATAGTGATAGTATGTGAGCGAAGCAGTGTGAATCATTGCAAGAAAATTACAAATTTTGCAATAGAAATAGTGCGGCCATATATGAAGATTCGCTTGCTGAGTGAGTTTGTCGTATACAGAATTTTCACTTGACGATAGCTGATATTCAGGAAATATGCTCTATTGAAACCTTATGTGGCTCCTAATGGAGGTTTCCAGGCTACATACTGACTAAATTCCACGGTTTCTGGACTACTGTATCTATAAAATATGTGTTAATGACACGCCAGTTACAGAGACAAATTATGAGTGGACTATCAGATAGTTCATTTTTTTCCGATAACTGCACGAGACTAATATAGTTCGTTGGTAACGTATCTTGTTTCTCTTGGACGGGGAATTTATATTCATGTTTTTTCAAGTACTCAGTTCGCATATAAATATGACCAAACAAATTGCCCCAGTTATGTTCTGATGTCCTGTGGAGTGTGGATACTCAGCTTTCTGGTGAAATAAATTTTAACGTGATCTATAAGAGTTTGTTTTTGGCGAGTTTCGTCAGCCCTATTTTGCACTTTTCTGGAGAATGGCCCTAACGCCAGTAGAGATCATATTCCACCAGTACAAAACCTTGGAACTTTTTGAAGTTTCAACAGGGAACCTTATAAAGTTGAAAAAATAACACGGGGAAAATATTTCTCAGCTATTATCTGTTCCTCAATAATGTACTTCACTGTAGGTGAAGGTCCCAACCCAAAATTTCACGATTTAAGTGAATTTGTGAGCGATTTTGCTTTACGTCGCTTACAATTGTCTTCGTTTTGGCATTAATTGTCAAACAGGGTAATTGTGAGTGGGGGAACTTTTCTGAATCACCCAAAACGATGGAACAAGTCTTTTATGTGTCACTCATCATTTTAACGTCGAATCCACGCGTTGAATGGTCATGACGGAATCACCGACAAACAAAAATGGAAGTATATGGAGCTTCAACTGACAGGGAAAATATTCAACTTTATAAAATGACAGCAATATGTGAAATCACACAGGTGCCATGACGGAATCACAATTGAAGTTTGCTGGAATCTCAATGGAGGTTTTGCTTCTTACTGTCAATGGAAGTTTTGCTTCTTAACTTAATTCTCATGGGATATTTTCTTCATATAATAAGTAATCACCATCACTGTTATAATTATGGTATGCTCCGATGATGATAATAATAATAATGGCAAGCACCCTTAAAGATGGATTATCTCTTCATATAACAATTTTGAAATAGTTTCGTCGGTATAAAATAATAAATATGCATTGAAGACCCCTGTCTGGAAACGCTTCTATCAATTGATATTGATTTTATTTCGAATATTTTATTATAAAATGAGATGATTAAATGCGACATTTTAGTGTTTTAATTTTAGGACAGACCATTCAGGTGATACCATATAGCGATAGAGATCATTAGGTTGTTCCCATAAATGTAGCTACGATCCGAATGTTTTATTCAATAGTTGTAAGCGATAATAAGTCTAATTTACGTTTATTTGTGACAAAATTACACAATCAAATTTCTCGTCTCGGTTAACAGTAACCATCATAGCTAAACAACCACACGTTTTTAGACCAGAAAATATCCGAAATATAATCACTATTAATCAATAGAAGCATTTCTGTATCAGGGATCTTCGATTCATATCTAATATTTTATACCCTGGTAACTATATAATACATGTTTACAAAGAGATAGACCATCTTTAAGAATAAACCTTTCGACGTTCCGTTTTTTTCAGTCTTATGCGGTCCTACTAAAACAACGAACACAAATGAACAAGAAGCGAACACAACCGAACACAAGTAGAAAAAGCGGAATAGAAGGGCGAAATTGGATTTGTGGGTGCGTGGATGTCCATTCTATGTGTATGTGGTATTATTTCCAACTTTGGTGACTTATTTTTTGAGTTATTAGCGTTATTTGAATACAAAGCTACTAAACAACGAACACAGACAAACATAACATTGGCCGTATAGCACTATAAGGCGTTAATCAAGGTGTTAATTAACTACCGCTAACTCTGCAGCTTACTCTGTTTCCTTGTTAATTACACAGTTGTCTATGGGAGGCCAAATTCACATTTAATAATGAATTGCGCTTAAGCGCAATTGAGCGCAATTGATTGCGCTTAAGCGCAAATAATTGCGCTTAAGCGCAAATACCACATATTGTGCTTAAGCGCAAATAGGGCATTTACGCTTAAGCGTAATTAATTACGCTTAAGCGCAATTAATTGCGCTTAAGCATAATTGTGACTACTATCTAACCTACCCATAAACTATTAGCATGACTTGGTGTATCACCTAGCAACACAAGATGAGCATTGGGCTAATTTTGACCTGTACTCAACAGTCAACTGTGAGTATGTGTTCAACAAGGAGAATCCCTAATTACATATTATCAGCATCCCTCTATCCAAAGAATTGATGTCGCCTTCCCGGAACTCTTAGTAATTTTTTGTATGATGTTTTTAATGTATTTTTGCACAGATTTTAGCCTATACATGCATGCGGTGTCACTGCATGAGGGTGTTCTTACCTCATACAGTAATGCTCTAATTAATCGACTTCTTAACCACAGCAGAATTATGGGTAACATTTCAGGATTTACTTGGAAATATGGCTTGTTGCCATTCATTGAAAAGCTCTCGAGAGCTTTCCAATGAATGGCAATAAACCATATTTCCGACTAAATCCTGAAAAGTTATCCATAATGCTGCTGTGGTTAAGGAGTCGATTAATTAGAGCATTACTGTATGGTTTACTTATTGACTTAAATCAGGGGGAAAAAAACCCTATTTTCATATTATCAGCATCCCTGTCCAAAAAATGGTGTGTAATCACTGGAGCTTTGGTGTCTCAGTCCTGGAACTCTAGTTTTTCTTATTAAATCAGCATCTCTTGCACAAATCTATAGTATTTCCATGATCATATAGTGTGAATGTGGTTTCACCGAGGGCTTGCTTCCCTCATATGGTGTGCCTGTATACTCGAAAATTTAAGAAAATCAATGTCGCCCCGACTAATACAGAAAGTAATGCTATTGCAAGTAGCCCCAACTAATATATACCGAAGATAATATAATGCTATCACGAGTCGCTCCAACTAAAACAGAAGGTGATACTATTGCGAGTCAGCCATTTTGATAAAGAAGTTGGGCTAGCTCCCTACCCAATCAAACCAATGAAACCAAGAGGTGACATGTCAATAGGAGTTAATGCTAAGTTATGGAGAAACCTATTTATTCACCAGGGGTGTTTTGTTACATATAACCATAAATTGCGCTTAAGCGCAATTAATTACGCTTAAGCGCAATTATTTGTGCTTAAGTGCAATTATTTGTGCTTAAGTGCAATTATTTGCGCTTAAGCACAATTGATTGCACTTAAGCGCAATTAATTATTAAATGTGAATTTGGCCTCCCATAGTTGTCTTGACTTTATATATTTCATTCACTATAAGACTTTGTTTAACTCCCCTCATTCTTTATCTGGGCTTGCGACCAGCAGACTTCATAGAGGTCAGGCGGATTAAAAACAATTTCAGTTCAGTTTATAACCCAGATAGCCACCCAGCAGCCGACATCGGCATATGGTTGTAACACGTATAACGGTATTTATTATGTATATACTTATAGTGTATCGATCAGTAGTAGTGATGCGGACCGGACCGGTCCGGTCCGCGGTCCAGGGGTGTCACTGGACCGGACCGCTTTTTGCCGCCGGTCCGGTACTCTCCGGTCCGGTCCACTATTTTACTTCAGTTATAATAAACTATCGCGAATATTATTTCGTATTTGCCGTCATATCAATTAGCAACGATGTATTGACGCATTCAAGTGGTTAATATCTATTAAACGTTTGATGCCACGCAAACAATGTATGGATGTACTTTGTACATGTCACTTTCCTTATGAAAGTGCCAGTGTGGGCGGCCGCCTGCTTTGATGTCGCCGAGTACCGGCCGCCTGCTTTGATGTCGCAAAATGTTAAGCATTCTGAAAACATTTTCAAAATATAAAAATTGCTTGTTTCGTTCTAAATTGTTGTTAATAACTACCATCCTGCATTGGCCAACACTTTGTAGCACCATATCAATGCAACACACATGCAACTGAATGAGTATGGAACTATTTGTCATAAACAGTGTAACATGGCATCAACTAATCAATTTGGATGGATATCGAATCGAGTATTCTATTGTTTTTCACAGTTATAATTATCGAAGAAACATGCAAACCACATTACATAGTACATATACAAGACAGTCACATTAATCCAATAGTATTTGTACTTAGGTATATATATCTTTATTTCCTCCCCATCTAGGAGAGTATGTTTTACCAAAAAAAAAATTATAACAATAATACAGAGAAGACAATAGATAATAATAGTATAGTTATTTCGTTTAAATTTCAATTTAATGAAAATAAGTATGATACGAATCATACATACGAATAGTTGAGTGCCATGTTAGATTGGTTATAACACATTCTGACCCTAGCTATATATCTGTCCAATACATTTAATTAGTGCATGTTCGCATTACTAGAAATACTATTATCGTGCATCGTTCCCATTATATCCCACCATAGACAGACAATGATGCATACAATATGGACTCATTGCAATGCACTGAACTCAGTAACCTTATAGGTTGTACTATACAGAGTAAAACTTTGAGAAAACAGAGAATTCATTAACATATAGCCTATTATAGGTGGACCGGACCGTTTTGGACCGGTCCAGAAAACAGAGAATTCATTAACATATAGCCTATTATAGGTGGACCGGACCGTTTTGGACCGGTCCAGGCATGTGTACCGGACCGGAATGGCCTGGACCGGACTGGACTGGACCGCCTTGGCAGTGGACCGGCCTAATCTTCTTGGGTTCGATTGCCTGAAGGTCCAAACCTCTGTACCACGAAGCTCCAATACTCTGAAATTCCGATTAACTTTCCAATTCACATCATATATATCTACGCATATAGTTCGACCGAGAGTTCAGATTCCGATCGATACATAGCCATTTCGATAAGAAATGATAATTTGTTCACACTCACTGAAGCAAGCGCATTTGAAGCAATCATTAACACTCATATGTACACTGAGTCCGTACGTGTCTCCATTTAATTCTCTGATACATGTATCCTGCGTGTCACCATCATGCAGCAAGTTTTAAGACGGCCGACATTGCTCCCTTGAGACAACCATTTACATCTATGTCCCATGCACACACCAACATCTCCATTCACGGGCGTTATATGCTGTTATTACCATATCCAACAGTGGCCCTGTAAAGATATAGAGGGAAATACTAAACACACTTGCACACTTGAAAGTACCCGATCGACCCCAATGCTGGCCAACATACCTTTCAATGTTTAAAGATATCTGATGACCTATAATACTAATATATGGCCAAGTTAACTACTGGGAAAGACGGGCGAGAGGACCGATGTGGCATGTCAATAGAAACAATTGTTTTTTGCCAATAGTTTATTCGTGCAATTCAAAATAGCGCTTGCTAAACGCTCTTCACTTTCATCATGCATATATTAAATTTTAACATGCATTTTTAGCTCAACTTTACTTTGTAAAGTTTGAGCTATTGCCATGGCTTTGTTGTCCGTCGTCCGTGTGTACGTGTGTACGTAAGGCGTCAACAATGCAGTCTACAGGTCGTACCTTTGGTCGGATCATTATGAAATTTGTCATAGCTGTTGACATCAACATTTAGACCAGAATGATTAATTTTGGGGTCATTCGGTAAAAAAACATGGCCGCCAGTGACCATCTTGCATTTCAAAATTCAATCCATTAGCACGGGCTACAGGGCGTACTGTTTGTCTGATCGTCATGAAATTTGTCATGGATGTTAATATTGACATGTAGATGGGAACGAGTAATTTTGGGGTCATTCGGCCCAAAAACATGGCCGCCAGCAGCCATCTTGGATTTTACTCTTTGTATGACTAAATTCTTTAGCACGGGCTACAGGTCCTACTTTTAGTCTGATCATCATAAAATTTGTCAAGAATGTTAATAATGACATGTAGATGGGAACGAGTCATTTTGGGGTCATTCGGCCAGCTTTCCAATGAATGGCAATAAACCATATTTCCGACTAAATCCTGAAAAGTTATCCATAATGCTGCTGTGGTTAAGGAGTCGATTAATTAGAGCATTACTGTATGGTTTACTTATTGACTTAAATCAGGGGGAAAAAAACCCTATTTTCATATTATCAGCATCCCTGTCCAAAAAATGGTGTGTAATCACTGGAGCTTTGGTGTCTCAGTCCTGGAACTCTAGTTTTTCTTATTAAATCAGCATCTCTTGCACAAATCTATAGTATTTCCATGATCATATAGTGTGAATGTGGTTTCACCGAGGGCTTGCTTCCCTCATATGGTGTGCCTGTATACTCGAAAATTTAAGAAAATCAATGTCGCCCCGACTAATACAGAAAGTAATGCTATTGCAAGTAGCCCCAACTAATATATACCGAAGATAATATAATGCTATCACGAGTCGCTCCAACTAAAACAGAAGGTGATACTATTACGAGTCAGCCATTTTGATAAAGAAGTTGGGCTAGCTCCCTACCCAATCAAACCAATGAAATGAAACCAAGAGGTGACATGTCAATAGGAGTTAATGCTAAGTTATGGAGAAACCTATTTATTCACCAGGGGTGTTTTGTTACATATAACCATGAATTGCGCTTAAGCGCAATTAATTACGCTTAAGCGCAATTATTTGTGCTTAAGTGCAATTATTTGCGCTTAAGCACAATTGATTGCACTTAAGCGCAATTAATTATTAAATGTGAATTTGGCCTCCCATAGTTGTCTTGACTTTATATATTTCATTCACTATAAGACTTTGTTTAACTCCCCTCATTCTTTATCTGGGCTTGCGACCAGCAGACTTCATAGAGGTCAGGCGGATTAAAAACAATTTCAGTTCAGTTTATAACCCAGATAGCCACCCAGCAGCCGACATCGGCATATGGTTGTAACACGTATAACGGTATTTATTATGTATATACTTATAGTGTATCGATCAGTAGTAGTGATGCGGACCGGACCGGTCCGGTCCGCGGTCCAGGGGTGTCACTGGACCGGACCGCTTTTTGCCGCCGGTCCGGTACTCTCCGGTCCGGTCCACTATTTTACTTCAGTTATAATAAACTATCGCGAATATTATTTCGTATTTGCCGTCATATCAATTAGCAACGATGTATTGACGCATTCAAGTGGTTAATATCTATTAAACGTTTGATGCCACGCAAACAATGTATGGATGTACTTTGTACATGTCACTTTCCTTATGAAAGTGCCAGTGTGGGCGGCCGCCTGCTTTGATGTCGCCGAGTACCGGCCGCCTGCTTTGATGTCGCAAAATGTTAAGCATTCTGAAAACATTTTCAAAATATAAAAATTGCTTGTTTCGTTCTAAATTGTTGTTAATAACTACTATCCTGCATTGGCCAACACTTTGTAGCACCATATCAATGCGACACACATGCAACTGAATGAGTATGGAACTATTTGTCATAAACAGTGTAACATGGCATCAACTAATCAATTTGGATGGATATCGAATCGAGTATTCTATTGTTTTTCACAGTTATAATTATCGAAGAAACATGCAAACCACATTACATAGTACATATACAAGACAGTCACATTAATCCAATAGTATTTGTACTTAGGTATATATATCTTTATTTCCTCCCCATCTAGGAGAGTATGTTTTACCAAAAAAAAAATTATAACAATAATACAGAGAAGACAATAGATAATAATAGTATAGTTATTTCGTTTAAATTTCAATTTAATGAAAATAAGTATGATACGAATCATACATACGAATAGTTGAGTGCCATGTTAGATTGGTTATAACACATTCTGACCCTAGCTATATATCTGTCCAATACATTTAATTAGTGCATGTTCGCATTACTAGAAATACTATTATCGTGCATCGTTCCCATTATATCCCACCATAGACAGACAATGATGCATACAATATGGACTCATTGCAATGCACTGAACTCAGTAACCTTATAGGTTGTACTATACAGAGTAAAACTTTGAGAAAACAGAGAATTCATTAACATATAGCCTATTATAGGTGGACCGGACCGTTTTGGACCGGTCCAGAAAACAGAGAATTCATTAACATATAGCCTATTATAGGTGGACCGGACCGTTTTGGACCGGTCCAGGCATGTGTACCGGACCGGAATGGCCTGGACCGGACTGGACTGGACCGCCTTGGCAGTGGACCGGCCTAATCTTCTTGGGTTCGATTGCCTGAAGGTCCAAACCTCTGTACCACGAAGCTCCAATACTCTGAAATTCCGATTAACTTTCCAATTCACATCATATATATCTACGCATATAGTTCGACCGAGAGTTCAGATTCCGATCGATACATAGCCATTTCGATAAGAAATGATAATTTGTTCACACTCACTGAAGCAAGCGCATTTGAAGCAATCATTAACACTCATATGTACACTGAGTCCGTACGTGTCTCCATTTAATTCTCTGATACATGTATCCTGCGTGTCACCATCATGCAGCAAGTTTTAAGACGGCCGACATTGCTCCCTTGAGACAACCATTTACATCTATGTCCCATGCACACACCAACATCTCCATTCACGGGCGTTATATGCTGTTATTACCATATCCAACAGTGGCCCTGTAAAGATATAGAGGGAAATACTAAACACACTTGCACACTTGAAAGTACCCGATCGACCCCAATGCTGGCCAACATACCTTTCAATGTTTAAAGATATCTGATGACCTATAATACTAATATATGGCCAAGTTAACTACTGGGAAAGACGGGCGAGAGGACCGATGTGGCATGTCAATAGAAACAATTGTTTTTTGCCAATAGTTTATTCGTGCAATTCAAAATAGCGCTTGCTAAACGCTCTTCACTTTCATCATGCATATATTAAATTTTAACATGCATTTTTAGCTCAACTTTACTTTGTAAAGTTTGAGCTATTGCCATGGCTTTGTTGTCCGTCGTCCGTGTGTACGTGTGTACGTAAGGCGTCAACAATGCAGTCTACAGGTCGTACCTTTGGTCGGATCATTATGAAATTTGTCATAGCTGTTGACATCAACATTTAGACCAGAATGATTAATTTTGGGGTCATTCGGTAAAAAAACATGGCCGCCAGTGACCATCTTGCATTTCAAAATTCAATCCATTAGCACGGGCTACAGGGCGTACTGTTTGTCTGATCGTCATGAAATTTGTCATGGATGTTAATATTGACATGTAGATGGGAACGAGTAATTTTGGGGTCATTCGGCCCAAAAACATGGCCGCCAGCAGCCATCTTGGATTTTACTCTTTGTATGACTAAATTCTTTAGCACGGGCTACAGGTCCTACTTTTAGTCTGATCATCATAAAATTTGTCAAGAATGTTAATAATGACATGTAGATGGGAACGAGTCATTTTGGGGTCATTCGGCCAGCTTTCCAATGAATGGCAATAAACCATATTTCCGACTAAATCCTGAAAAGTTATCCATAATGCTGCTGTGGTTAAGGAGTCGATTAATTAGAGCATTACTGTATGGTTTACTTATTGACTTAAATCAGGGGGAAAAAAACCCTATTTTCATATTATCAGCATCCCTGTCCAAAAAATGGTGTGTAATCACTGGAGCTTTGGTGTCTCAGTCCTGGAACTCTAGTTTTTCTTATTAAATCAGCATCTCTTGCACAAATCTATAGTATTTCCATGATCATATAGTGTGAATGTGGTTTCACCGAGGGCTTGCTTCCCTCATATGGTGTGCCTGTATACTCGAAAATTTAAGAAAATCAATGTCGCCCCGACTAATACAGAAAGTAATGCTATTGCAAGTAGCCCCAACTAATATATACCGAAGATAATATAATGCTATCACGAGTCGCTCCAACTAAAACAGAAGGTGATACTATTACGAGTCAGCCATTTTGATAAAGAAGTTGGGCTAGCTCCCTACCCAATCAAACCAATGAAATGAAACCAAGAGGTGACATGTCAATAGGAGTTAATGCTAAGTTATGGAGAAACCTATTTATTCACCAGGGGTGTTTTGTTACATATAACCATGAATTGCGCTTAAGCGCAATTAATTACGCTTAAGCGCAATTATTTGTGCTTAAGTGCAATTATTTGCGCTTAAGCACAATTGATTGCACTTAAGCGCAATTAATTATTAAATGTGAATTTGGCCTCCCATAGTTGTCTTGACTTTATATATTTCATTCACTATAAGACTTTGTTTAACTCCCCTCATTCTTTATCTGGGCTTGCGACCAGCAGACTTCATAGAGGTCAGGCGGATTAAAAACAATTTCAGTTCAGTTTATAACCCAGATAGCCACCCAGCAGCCGACATCGGCATATGGTTGTAACACGTATAACGGTATTTATTATGTATATACTTATAGTGTATCGATCAGTAGTAGTGATGCGGACCGGACCGGTCCGGTCCGCGGTCCAGGGGTGTCACTGGACCGGACCGCTTTTTGCCGCCGGTCCGGTACTCTCCGGTCCGGTCCACTATTTTACTTCAGTTATAATAAACTATCGCGAATATTATTTCGTATTTGCCGTCATATCAATTAGCAACGATGTATTGACGCATTCAAGTGGTTAATATCTATTAAACGTTTGATGCCACGCAAACAATGTATGGATGTACTTTGTACATGTCACTTTCCTTATGAAAGTGCCAGTGTGGGCGGCCGCCTGCTTTGATGTCGCCGAGTACCGGCCGCCTGCTTTGATGTCGCAAAATGTTAAGCATTCTGAAAACATTTTCAAAATATAAAAATTGCTTGTTTCGTTCTAAATTGTTGTTAATAACTACTATCCTGCATTGGCCAACACTTTGTAGCACCATATCAATGCGACACACATGCAACTGAATGAGTATGGAACTATTTGTCATAAACAGTGTAACATGGCATCAACTAATCAATTTGGATGGATATCGAATCGAGTATTCTATTGTTTTTCACAGTTATAATTATCGAAGAAACATGCAAACCACATTACATAGTACATATACAAGACAGTCACATTAATCCAATAGTATTTGTACTTAGGTATATATATCTTTATTTCCTCCCCATCTAGGAGAGTATGTTTTACCAAAAAAAAAATTATAACAATAATACAGAGAAGACAATAGATAATAATAGTATAGTTATTTCGTTTAAATTTCAATTTAATGAAAATAAGTATGATACGAATCATACATACGAATAGTTGAGTGCCATGTTAGATTGGTTATAACACATTCTGACCCTAGCTATATATCTGTCCAATACATTTAATTAGTGCATGTTCGCATTACTAGAAATACTATTATCGTGCATCGTTCCCATTATATCCCACCATAGACAGACAATGATGCATACAATATGGACTCATTGCAATGCACTGAACTCAGTAACCTTATAGGTTGTACTATACAGAGTAAAACTTTGAGAAAACAGAGAATTCATTAACATATAGCCTATTATAGGTGGACCGGACCGTTTTGGACCGGTCCAGAAAACAGAGAATTCATTAACATATAGCCTATTATAGGTGGACCGGACCGTTTTGGACCGGTCCAGGCATGTGTACCGGACCGGAATGGCCTGGACCGGACTGGACTGGACCGCCTTGGCAGTGGACCGGCCTAATCTTCTTGGGTTCGATTGCCTGAAGGTCCAAACCTCTGTACCACGAAGCTCCAATACTCTGAAATTCCGATTAACTTTCCAATTCACATCATATATATCTACGCATATAGTTCGACCGAGAGTTCAGATTCCGATCGATACATAGCCATTTCGATAAGAAATGATAATTTGTTCACACTCACTGAAGCAAGCGCATTTGAAGCAATCATTAACACTCATATGTACACTGAGTCCGTACGTGTCTCCATTTAATTCTCTGATACATGTATCCTGCGTGTCACCATCATGCAGCAAGTTTTAAGACGGCCGACATTGCTCCCTTGAGACAACCATTTACATCTATGTCCCATGCACACACCAACATCTCCATTCACGGGCGTTATATGCTGTTATTACCATATCCAACAGTGGCCCTGTAAAGATATAGAGGGAAATACTAAACACACTTGCACACTTGAAAGTACCCGATCGACCCCAATGCTGGCCAACATACCTTTCAATGTTTAAAGATATCTGATGACCTATAATACTAATATATGGCCAAGTTAACTACTGGGAAAGACGGGCGAGAGGACCGATGTGGCATGTCAATAGAAACAATTGTTTTTTGCCAATAGTTTATTCGTGCAATTCAAAATAGCGCTTGCTAAACGCTCTTCACTTTCATCATGCATATATTAAATTTTAACATGCATTTTTAGCTCAACTTTACTTTGTAAAGTTTGAGCTATTGCCATGGCTTTGTTGTCCGTCGTCCGTGTGTACGTGTGTACGTAAGGCGTCAACAATGCAGTCTACAGGTCGTACCTTTGGTCGGATCATTATGAAATTTGTCATAGCTGTTGACATCAACATTTAGACCAGAATGATTAATTTTGGGGTCATTCGGTAAAAAAACATGGCCGCCAGTGACCATCTTGCATTTCAAAATTCAATCCATTAGCACGGGCTACAGGGCGTACTGTTTGTCTGATCGTCATGAAATTTGTCATGGATGTTAATATTGACATGTAGATGGGAACGAGTAATTTTGGGGTCATTCGGCCCAAAAACATGGCCGCCAGCAGCCATCTTGGATTTTACTCTTTGTATGACTAAATTCTTTAGCACGGGCTACAGGTCCTACTTTTAGTCTGATCATCATAAAATTTGTCAAGAATGTTAATAATGACATGTAGATGGGAACGAGTCATTTTGGGGTCATTCGGCCAGCTTTCCAATGAATGGCAATAAACCATATTTCCGACTAAATCCTGAAAAGTTATCCATAATGCTGCTGTGGTTAAGGAGTCGATTAATTAGAGCATTACTGTATGGTTTACTTATTGACTTAAATCAGGGGGAAAAAAACCCTATTTTCATATTATCAGCATCCCTGTCCAAAAAATGGTGTGTAATCACTGGAGCTTTGGTGTCTCAGTCCTGGAACTCTAGTTTTTCTTATTAAATCAGCATCTCTTGCACAAATCTATAGTATTTCCATGATCATATAGTGTGAATGTGGTTTCACCGAGGGCTTGCTTCCCTCATATGGTGTGCCTGTATACTCGAAAATTTAAGAAAATCAATGTCGCCCCGACTAATACAGAAAGTAATGCTATTGCAAGTAGCCCCAACTAATATATACCGAAGATAATATAATGCTATCACGAGTCGCTCCAACTAAAACAGAAGGTGATACTATTACGAGTCAGCCATTTTGATAAAGAAGTTGGGCTAGCTCCCTACCCAATCAAACCAATGAAATGAAACCAAGAGGTGACATGTCAATAGGAGTTAATGCTAAGTTATGGAGAAACCTATTTATTCACCAGGGGTGTTTTGTTACATATAACCATGAATTGCGCTTAAGCGCAATTAATTACGCTTAAGCGCAATTATTTGTGCTTAAGTGCAATTATTTGCGCTTAAGCACAATTGATTGCACTTAAGCGCAATTAATTATTAAATGTGAATTTGGCCTCCCATAGTTGTCTTGACTTTATATATTTCATTCACTATAAGACTTTGTTTAACTCCCCTCATTCTTTATCTGGGCTTGCGACCAGCAGACTTCATAGAGGTCAGGCGGATTAAAAACAATTTCAGTTCAGTTTATAACCCAGATAGCCACCCAGCAGCCGACATCGGCATATGGTTGTAACACGTATAACGGTATTTATTATGTATATACTTATAGTGTATCGATCAGTAGTAGTGATGCGGACCGGACCGGTCCGGTCCGCGGTCCAGGGGTGTCACTGGACCGGACCGCTTTTTGCCGCCGGTCCGGTACTCTCCGGTCCGGTCCACTATTTTACTTCAGTTATAATAAACTATCGCGAATATTATTTCGTATTTGCCGTCATATCAATTAGCAACGATGTATTGACGCATTCAAGTGGTTAATATCTATTAAACGTTTGATGCCACGCAAACAATGTATGGATGTACTTTGTACATGTCACTTTCCTTATGAAAGTGCCAGTGTGGGCGGCCGCCTGCTTTGATGTCGCCGAGTACCGACCGCCTGCTTTGATGTCGCAAAATGTTAAGCATTCTGAAAACATTTTCAAAATATAAAAATTGCTTGTTTCGTTCTAAATTGTTGTTAATAACTACTATCCTACATTGGCCAACACTTTGTAGCACCATATCAATGCGACACACATGCAACTGAATGAGTATGGAACTATTTGTCATAAACAGTGTAACATGGCATCAACTAATCAATTTGGATGGATATCGAATCGAGTATTCTATTGTTTTTCACAGTTATAATTATCGAAGAAACATGCAAACCACATTACATAGTACATATACAAGACAGTCACATTAATCCAATAGTATTTGTACTTAGGTATATATATCTTTATTTCCTCCCCATCTAGGAGAGTATGTTTTACCAAAAAAATAATTATAACAATAATACAGAGAAGACAATAGATAATAATAGTATAGTTATTTCGTTTAAATTTCAATTTAATGAAAATAAGTATGATACGAATCATACATACGAATAGTTGAGTGCCATGTTAGATTGGTTATAACACATTCTGACCCTAGCTATATATCTGTCCAATACATTTAATTAGTGCATGTTCGCATTACTAGAAATACTATTATCGTGCATCGTTCCCATTATATCCCACCATAGACAGACAATGATGCATACAATATGGACTCATTGCAATGCACTGAACTCAGTAACCTTATAGGTTGTACTATACAGAGTAAAACTTTGAGAAAACAGAGAATTCATTAACATATAGCCTATTATAGGTGGACCGGACCGTTTTGGACCGGTCCAGAAAACAGAGAATTCATTAACATATAGCCTATTATAGGTGGACCGGACCGTTTTGGACCGGTCCAGGCATGTGTACCGGACCGGAATGGCCGGGACCGGACTGGACTGGACCGCCTTGGCAGTGGACCGGCCTAATCTTCTTGGGTTCGATTGCCTGAAGGTCCAAACCTCTGTACCACGAAGCTCCAATACTCTGAAATTCCGATTAACTTTCCAATTCACATCATATATATCTACGCATATAGTTCGACCGAGAGTTCAGATTCCGATCGATACATAGCCATTTCGATAAGAAATGATAATTTGTTCACACTCACTGAAGCAAGCGCATTTGAAGCAATCATTAACACTCATATGTACACTGAGTCCGTACGTGTCTCCATTTAATTCTCTGATACATGTATCCTGCGTGTCACCATCATGCAGCAAGTTTTAAGACGGCCGACATTGCTCCCTTGAGACAACCATTTACATCTATGTCCCATGCACACACCAACATCTCCATTCACGGGCGTTATATGCTGTTATTACCATATCCAACAGTGGCCCTGTAAAGATATAGAGGGAAATACTAAACACACTTGCACACTTGAAAGTACCCGATCGACCCCAATGTTGGCCAACATACCTTTCAATGTTTAAAGATATCTGATGACCTATAATACTAATATATGGCCGAGTTAACTACTGGGAAAGACGGGCGAGAGGACCGATGTGGCATGTCAATAGAAACAATTGTTTTTTGCCAATAGTTTATTCGTGCAATTCAAAATAGCGCTTGCTAAACGCTCTTCACTTTCATCATGCATATATTAAATTTTAACATGCATTTTTAGCTCAACTTTACTTTGTAAAGTTTGAGCTATTGCCATGGCTTTGTTGTCCGTCGTCCGTGTGTACGTGTGTACGTGTGTACGTAAGGCGTCAACAATGCAGTCTACAGGTCGTACCTTTGGTCGGATCATTATGAAATTTGTCATAGCTGTTGACATCAACATTTAGACCAGAATGATTAATTTTGGGGTCATTCGGTAAAAAAACATGGCCGCCAGTGGCCATCTTGCATTTCAAAATTCAATCCATTAGCACGGGCTACAGGGCGTACTGTTTGTCTGATCGTCATGAAATTTGTCATGGATGTTAATATTGACATGTAGATGGGAACGAGTAATTTTGGGGTCATTCGGCCCAAAAACATGGCCGCCAGCAGCCATCTTGGATTTTACTCTTTGTATGACTAAATTCTTTAGCACGGGCTACAGGTCCTACTTTTAGTCTGATCATCATAAAATTTGTCAAGAATGTTAATAATGACATCTAGATGGGAACGAGTCATTTTGGGGTCATTCGGCCAAAAAACATGGCCGCCAGCAGGCATCTTTGATTTCACTCTTTGTATGACTAAATCCTTTAGCACGGGCTACAGGTCGTACCTTTAGTCCGATCATCATAAAATTTGTCATGGCTGTTGAAATTGGAATGTAGATGGGAACGAGTCATTTTGGGGTCATTCGGACAAAATACATGGCCGCCAGTGGCCATCTTGGATTTCAAAATTCAATCCATTAGCACGGGCCACAGGTCGTACTGTTCGTCTGATCATCATGAAATTTGTCATGGATGTTAATATTGACATGTAGATGGGAACGAGTAATTTTGGGGTCATTCGGCCAAAAAACATGGCGGCCAGCAGCCTTCTTGGATTTTACTCTTTGTATGACTAAATTCTTTAGCACGGGCTACAGGTCATACTTTTAGTCTGATCATCATAAAATTTGTCAAGAATGTTAATAATGACATGTAGATGGGAACGAGTCATTTTGGGGTTATTCGGCCAAAAAACATGGCCGCCAGCAGGCATCTTTGATTTCACTCTTTGTATGACTAAATCCTTTAGCACGGGCTACAGGTCGTACCTTTAGTCCGATCATCATAAAATTTGTCATGGCTGTTGAAATTGGAATGTAGATGGGAACGAGTTATTTTGGGGTCATTCGGACAAAAAACATGGGCGCCAGTGGCCATCTTGGATTTCAAAATTCAATCCATTAGCACGGGCCACAGATCGTACTGTTCGTCTGATCATCATGACATTTGTCATGGATGTTAATATTGACATGTAGATGGGAACGAGTAATTTTGGGGTCATTAGGCCAAAAAACATGGCGGCCAGCAGCCTTCTTGGATTTTACTCTTTGTATGACTAAATTCTTTAGCACGGGCTACAGGTCGTACCTTTAGTATGATCATCATCAAATTTGTCATGGATGTTAATATTGACATGTACATGGGAACGAGTAATTTTGGGGTCATTCTGCCAAAAAACATGGCCGCCAGCAGCCATCTTGGATTTTACTCTTTGTATTACTAAATCCTTTAGCACGGGCTACAGGTCCTACTTTTAGTCTGATCATCATAAAATTTGTCATGGCTGTTGAAATTGGAATGTAGATGGGAAGGAGTCATTTTGGGGTCATTCGGCCAAAAAACATGGCCGCCAGCAGCCATCTTGGATTTCAAAATTTAATCCATTAGCATGGGCCACAGGTCGTACTGTTCGTCTGATCATCATAAAATTTGTCATGGATGTTAACAATGACATGTAGATGGGAACAAGTAATTTTGGTGTCATTCGGCCAAAAAATATGGTCGCCAGCAGCCATCTTGGATTTTACTCTTTGTATGACTAAATCCTTTAGCACGGGCTACAGGTTGTACCTTCAGTCTGATCATCATAAATTTTGTCGTGAATGTTAATACTGACATGTAGATGGGAACGAGTCATTTTGGGGTCATTCGGCAGAAAAACATGGCCGCCAGCAGCCATCTTTGATTTTACTCTTTGTTTGACTAAATCCTTTAGCACGGGCTACAGGTCGTACCTTTAGTCTGATCATCATAAAATTTGTCATGGCTGTTGAAATTGGAATGTAAATGGGAACGAGTAATTATGGGGTCATTCGGCAGAAAAACATGGCCGCCAGCAGCCATCTTTGATTTTACTCTTTGTATGACTAAATCCTTTAGCACGGGCTACAGGTCGTACCTTTAGTCTGATCATCATAAATTTGTCATGGCTGTTGAAATTGGAATGTAAATGGGAACGAGTCATTTTGGGGTCATTCGGACAAAAAACATGGCCGCCAGTGGCCATCTTGGATTTCAAAATTTAATCCATTAGCATGGGCCACAGGTCGTACTGTTCGTCTGATCATCATGAAATTTGTCATGGTTGTTAATATTGGATTTTACTCTTTGTATGACTAAATTCTTTAGCATGGGCTACAGGTCGTACCTTTAGTCTGATCATCATAAAATTTGTCATGGATGTTAACGATGACATGTAGATGGGAAACGACTCATTTTGGGGTCATTCGGCCGAAAACATGGCCGCCAGCAGCCAACTTGGATTTTACTCTTTGTATGACTAAATTCTTTAGCACGGGCTACATGTCGTACCTTTAGTCTGATCATCATAAAAATTTTCTTGAATGTTAATAATGACATGTAGATGGGAACGAGTCATTTTGGTGTCATTCGGCCAAAAAACATGGCCGCCAGCAGCCATCTTGGATTTTACTCTTTGTATGACTAAATTCTTTAGCATAGGCTACAGGTCGTACCTTTAGTCTTATCATCATAAAATTTGTCATGGATGTTAACGATGACATTTAGATGGGATACAATCATTTTGGGGTCATTCGGCCGAAAACATGGCCGCCGGCAGCCATCTTGGATTTTACTTTTCTCTTCATGTCTATAAACTAGTATTAGACATTCAACTTTCCACATTCCTAATCGCTCCATTGACTGTAATACATTAAATTATTCCCTTTCCAAGTTGAGCTACAGTGTCATTGACACTTTCATTTTTAACAAAAGAGACTGTTGCCCTAATATCCAATCCAGGAATATACATGTAACAGTTATATAAATAGAATACATTACAATAATTTAAACGGACATGGCTCATTAGAACTTCTAACGTTTGTTGACGTGATTTGGAAGAAGGTGACATTATGTTGATCCATACGCCATATCAACAGTTAATGCTTATGCCATGAACAATCCTGCTAATGTCAGAACTATAGGTTCAATGTACATTGAATTTTCGCACATGTGTGACATGCACATGCATGCCCTTTATTTATACATGTACCATGTGAGGACTAGATCGTAGCAAGGAAGTTGAAGAAACTCTTTATTGATCAATGCCGAAGAAAGTTCTGGACCCAAACGTTCTCAATTATATCACTAAAATTAATCTTGCTGTGGCATAAAGAGGCCGAATATAACGTTAATGTTAAGCATATTTGTAGACTTAATTTGATCCCTCCAGAACTGGGCCGCGAAGTAACATAGAACATAATTTGGACCTTCAGTTGACATTCAATTTATTTTAGACATTACATACATGTACCTGTACATGTAAGTATGTATCTGAGATAATAATTAATAAATACGACACCGTCGATCGCCGACATCGAGCCGGCGTCAGGCCGATGACGGGTTGCCGACTGCGCTGACAATAGACCAAAATTAAATAAATGTTGGCGTGTTAACATACTAAAAGTCTAAAACATAACAATCTGTTTGATACAATGAGAAACTCTATATAATAGAGACAAATGTGGCTATTATTAAGCTGTTTTATTTAGGGGTACCAATCGAGTCTGGAACTTCGGATGATTGCCATGAGTGTGCAATATATTTTGGAAAAATATTAAACTTACCTATATTATTCCGCCCTGGAAATGTATCCATGCACGCATGGTCCTCTGCGTAATCATTAACACCGATTGTGATTAATTTTCCACATCAGAGAAGAAATAATAATGTTAGGCTCCAATCAGCAATGAATTTAAAGTCGAAAATAATGTGACCGAAGCTTTCAAATTGACGCAGCAGACGAGACGTACAACGACGTCATATTAGCGACCATGATGTTTTCTGTCGGCAATCCGTCGGCAACCGACATTTTCCGACCAATGTATGAACACAACAACAATCACTTCAAAAACTACTATAAAAGCATGGAACGTGCAATAAACCTTCAAGGGTAGAATTTATGTAGCAAAGATTAATATACGACTTCGGGCATCAATATGGTACGTGATATATAAATATTCCGCGATTTATTTATCACTGGTCAGTTTCCCGTCGGCAGTCGACCATATGTCGACCTCCAGTTCTGGCGAGATCTAGTGAACGTCGGGTGCCGACCTGTTGCCGACCATCTCTATTTCACAACAGCGTCGGGCCGATGTCGCCCCGACGGACATACTGACAGTTGGGCCGACGTCGGGCCGACGTCGTTGTGCTGTCTGGGAATTAGCTTAAAAATATCAATATTTTAAGGAAATCTATCTCAAATGAAGTGCCTATTCTGCATGCTTAATTCATGCTTAATGCATGCTGTTATAATTTTGTTTAATTCATGCTATTATTGTACATGTATGTTTTTATATTATATGTTATATGTTTGCAACTGCCCATTGAGGTATTATTGCAATAAAATCTTGTATCTTGTATCTTGCTTGGACCTCTTTATCCGCACTGGAAACGTACAAGTTGTCAATACCTGAAAGCAAAATTCAACAAATTCAGAAACGTTGGACGAATAACAATTATGAAAGCCTTAACAAAAATAATATATTAGAAAACAATTGGCAGGCAAAATAATTAACTGATTTGACAGACAATTTAAATGAAATAGTGACTGACCAACTGCCTGACATTCGAGGAGCCCTCCACGGTGGCGGGGATTTTACCTTATCAGATATTGCATCTTCTTTGAAAGTCAGACCTTCTTTGAAAGTCACACACAAAATTTGGACAAACATGACATCAGAATAACGAGACTTCTTACTATTTTGTGAGTGACAATTCCAAATTCCAAACTTCAACTGATTGACAATTAGCATCCTCTACTGAAAGAGCAGTGTGATATATAATTATATATCTGTTCCATCTGTACCTGTTTTCCTACATATCTTCTAAGCTGACTCAGATAAGAAACGCTCTTTATTACTGAACCCCTTAAAATGCCGTGTACAATATGTGACCAACGAATGACCAACCATCTCTCAGATATTCGATTAGATAATTATTTTTTGTGTTGCAAAGTATTTCAATTTACCTGACCATGATGTAAGATTCCATTTCAGCTTTCAGCCAATCGTACAAACACATGGTAATTCTAACCGAGGAGGATGAAAATAAATCAAAACTCTTGGAACGCGAAAATCAATTGTTCTATCGCAGAAATGGGAAGTATTTTCAAACTCAATTGCGCAGAATTAAACTATCAATTGCATGAGATTCTCGACAAAACAAGTGATTATTGCTTTAAGCAGAAAAAATCCAAGTTTGTGCAACATGCTTGTTCGATCAAAGTGCGTCACTTTGAAAAATAACTTGATAAGCAGTACTTCTCATAATCTTAAACTCATTAGCGAATTCCAAAGATACATTTACGTAATAAATCTGAGCCAGTGCTACTTAATTTTTAAAAAAATATATAACTTTAAATCCGCCCGACTTCTGCGAAGTCTTCTGGTCCCAAGACCATGCAGATAAAGACTGAGGGGAGTTTAACAAAGTCAAAACAATTCAGTATTATGTAATTAACAAAGAGACCGAGTATAAACCGTCGAGTAAGCGGTAGTTAATTAACACCTTGATTAACGCCTTATATATAGTGCTATACGGCCAATGTTATGTTCGTTTGTGTTCGTTGTTTAGTAGCTTTGTATTCAAATAATGCTAATATCTAAATAAATAAGTCATCAAAGTTGGAAATAATGCCAGATATACATAGCATGGACCCCCACACACCCATAAACCCAATTTCACCCTTCTATTCCGCGTTTTGGACCTGTGTTCGTTTATGTTCGTTTGTGTTCGTTGTTTAGTAGGACCCGTCTTATGACTACTGAGTTGACTGTGAATTACAATTTACATAAGCTAGTGTGATAAATTCATAAACTTCAGTCTTCACTCTGGGACACACTATAAAGTGTAAGCCGAGGCCGAGGTCGGCTCCAAATAAAAGGTGTAAGCGGGGTGTTATGTGGCATTTGGTCCATTGTTTCTCGATGGATATTAACGAAATTTGGTGTATATATGTCCGGGTTGAGACTTGGAATACATGAGGCCCCCACCCCCACGGAATACGGAATACCAGTTAGCAGCCATATGGAATACATACAAATATATGAAAATTCCATTTTTTGGAAGGTCGGCGCACGAATACCTGTATTTTTGGAATACCGAATACCTCCTAACAGAGGGGCCGGAATACGGCGTACCGCATAACAGGGCATGGAATACGGCGTACGAAAAGAGGGGGTGGGGGCCTCATACATTACCGTTTGAATTGTTTTTAAATTCACAAATTTGTTGATTTTATTCAACTTTTTCGTTCTGAAACACACTATAAAGTGTAAACGGCCGGCTCAATTTAAAAGGTGTAAGCGGCTTATGTGCTTAGCAGTATAGGTAATCGGATTAACTATAATTGACGACTCTACACTATTAGTCTAGGGTGTTTTGAATCATTTGAAGTTTTTGGGGAAATAATAATTTAGAAAGTGAAATACATGATAAAATAAATTTAATCACAATGCAAAAAATAATATAAAGACATTATTAAAGAATATAACAAACATACATCATACAGTTTCATGTTCGGTGGCACCTCTCAGAATGCGTTCGATTCTCCTCTTATACCGGACGATTCCGATATTCTGATGTTTATTCTTACGCTGGTAGAGGTGTATAAGGTCGGAGTGGTCGAAGTCGGCAGGATACCGGATGTCGGGAAAGCGGACGAATGTTTTCTTCAGTTTTTAGCTCCGGTGGAGCTATAGTCATCACTCCTCGTCCCTCTGTCCGTCCGTCCGTCAAGAATCATCTTCTCCTCCAGAACCGTAAGAACGAATGGGTTCATATTTGGTGTGGATGTTCCTTAGGTGAATCACATTCAGATTTGTTCAAATGAGGTCACCCGGTCAAATAGTTGCGAAGCTAGGACCATAACTCTTTTCCACCATAGTAATTCTTACAGCGACTTCTTCTCATTTCATTGGGCCGAATGGGTTCATATTTGGTACAAAGGGTCCTTGGGGGACTGTGGTTCAGATTTGTTCAAATGAGGTCACTGGGTTCGAATGTGGGCAGAGCCAGTGACATAACTAAAAAAAAATAAAAAATTGTGTTAAATTCAGATTTTTGGAATTTTCAGGGCTCAAATTAAGAAACAAAAAAAATATTTTTCAAACATGTTTTAAAATTTGACAAAAGTGACACCATTATAACATCTGCAGAGTTATGAAACTTTACTCTTTAATAAAATTATGGAAACATTCCATTACCAATCCCCCCTCCCACATGGCCCAGACCCACCGCCCCACCCTGCCATCAACCAACATCCCTTCCAACCCATATCATCTCCCAATTTAATACCTCTTCTCACCACAGAAGCAGATATATCTTTGCAAAGATACAGGTCATTAATTTAGATTAGAATAATAGATGTCATCTGGCAGGCTTGTATAAACATAACTGCTAGAAATTAAAAACAAACTGCTGTTCCCAAGGTTAGGTGATGGCTGATGGGAATTGGTTTCCCTGCAATACAATGGTACTGTGAATGGCTTAGATTTCTTCAAGCCTGGAAATAGTGTGTCTGACATTTGCAGAATGAGGTCCCCAGAGGGTGAATTTAGTGTTGCTACCCCGTACAGCAGGCTAGCATCACCAAATACACCCTCCAGGGACCTAATTATGCTTAGGCCTCATCTTCTGGGAAGTATCGTAAGTATCAAATTGAAATTTTGTTTTAGTTACTTTTTGACTTTTTGACACCTGTTCAGTTTCTATGTCCCCCTAATTTGCAGAAGATAAAATGCATAATTGAGGTGCTCAATGGGTGTGCATCACCAACTTCAACTGTAGAACTCCAATCTGTTCCTAGGTTTTTATTGGCCGTTGAGGCCTAATCAGACTGAGGATGAATTCGGTGATGCTAGCCCACCTTGCGGAATAGTGTCATTAAATTCACCTTTTGGGACCTCATTCTGCAAATGTCAGACACTAAATTAAGGCTTGGCTGTTTCATATTATTTTCTTAACCACCACTTATCCAGATGAAATCATACCCTGATTTTTCAAAGAAAAATTGGGGGGGGGGGGTATATATTGGATTGAATTTGTCTTCTGTCTGTCAGGTTCCATCCATCTGCCTGTTGGGATGTCTATCCATCCGTCTATCAACAATTGTTTTCTTCTCCATATTAAAGACCGAATGTGTTTATATATTTCAGTGTGCATGTTCCCTAGGTGTCTCACAATCAGATTTGTTCAAATAAGTTCATCAGATCAAATAGGTGCGAAGCGCCGAAGCCAGGGCCATAACTCTTTCCCTCCATAGTATTTCTTAAAACAATTTTTTCTCAATAACCATTGGGCCTATATAGCTTATATTTGGTATGGAGGGGCCTTGGGTGACCGGGGTTCAGATTTGTTCAAATGGGGTCATTTTTAGGAAATGAGGTCCCCAGAGGGTGAACTCAGTGATGCTAGTCCACCTTGCGGAATAGTGTCATTAAATTCACCTGCAAAGGTCAGACACACAAAATACAGACTTGGTTGTTCCAATATTAGTTTCTTAACCACCACTTATCCAGGTGAAATCATACCCTGATTTTTCAAAGAAAAACTGGGGGTATATTGGATATAGGGGGGTATATTGATATTACTAGATGAATCGATCTCATAGATGGGGATTCACATTTGTTCTAATATGGCAGAGATAAGAGATTTAACTCTCCTCTATGCTGTTTGGTACTGGTATAATAATATTTATTTCTAGGCAGTCTGGGTGGGGGCAATGTTTGAGGCAATGGGGAGGGAGTGTAGAGGGGTGGATATTTGACCCCCTACTTTGATCAAAATTTAAACAGTTGAAAATTTCATGCCTGATACTACATTAGTTGTAGATTAGATGTTCACACCAAAAATAGGTTAGAATTGTTCTCATAGTTTGGTTTGATTTTCCAACATGTATGTTTTTAAACCATCAGTCCATATGTTCCTACTTCAGGTTAAACTGTTCATATGTTCCTACTTCAGGTTAAACTGTTGGACCGAATTGGCCACAAATTTTAACTTTATGTGGGGTGTCAGGTTGGTAATTTTCAAACGTTTGAGAGAGAGCTTGAAGTACTGGTACCAGTCGTAAAATTCAACCTAAGAGGGATGTACAAAAGGATTTTTATGAACTTAGTACTGTGGTATGGTTGTCTTCTTTAAAAGGTAAGAGGTTGGAGATTTGTCAGTGGTGTGCAATTAGAAATTTCAAGGTGAAGAGCCCTGCTCATCTGAGAACTTCCAGCTATGTCCATGTTTAGAACTACTTGTCTTAAGTGATTTTGTCAAGTACTGACTCTTGTAGTCTTCAGAGTCCCCCGTCTTCTCAGTCTTTACAGTCTGGTGAGCGACCCATTGACTGTTTTGTTTCTGGATTCGTCTGTTTATCTTCTTTCTCTGCTTATCGAAGTCACCCATTGATATTCTGCCAGCTTTTTCAAAATTGACTCGATGGAGAATTTCCCCAAACCGTATCTCTCTTTTGCCATTGTTGAGACGGTTGATTATTTTGATCGGCCTCTTTGCGATGTGTCTGCTGGTTTTGATCCTTCGCATATATCGTTGCCGCCTAACTGTATGAAGACGACATCAGGATTCCATCTTTCTAGTTGGTTCAGTTTGGTTGTGGTGATTGAGAGCGTTGTTGTCATTCCACTTTACAAAAGGAACATTTTTTGCCAGGCGTCAGAATGTGGTCGAAATCACTTAGTCGTCTGATATAGCTGCTGCCAAAAAATGGGATCTTAGTCTTAAACATGATGATGTTGGGGTTTGAAATAAAATTAGCTATTTTCCCTGCATGTTATATTGGTAGATGGGAAAGGGTGACCACTATTTGAATATTAATTTCGCACACAACCTGTATGAGGAATATCGTTGAATTTGATATTCTTTGTTATCATTTTATGTAGGCTATTATGCATAGTTTGTCATACCTGTGACATAAATATTCAGATAGTTGTCTCAGTTTCGTCTCCATATTGTCGCCATTGCTTTGTCAATGTTATTGGCACGTATCTTATATACGGATAGCGATGGAGACATGGTCGGAACTTGGGGGTTTGATATTAATTGAATATTAATGTGCACTTCATAAACTTCATTGAGTTTGATATCTTTGTCATGTATTGATTTGATATCTTTTGTTAATAGTTTATAAATCATGTTTGTGTGTCTCATGTTTGTTATTATAATTTATGTGTCTATTATATATGCATTATGATTAAATAATTTAAAATAAATGTATTCACTTTCTAAATTATTATTTCGCCCAAAACCTCAAATGCCCCAAAACACAATAGTCTAGAGTCGCCAATTAGTTAATCCGATTACCTATAACGCTAAGCACATAACAGGGGCGCAGAAAGGAATTTATATTGCCCCGACCATATAATTGCTAGATAAACATACAGGTGGCCAAATGCCACCATGATCTCCACCGGGGAGAGCTCGAGAGGGGTGTCCCCTCTTTAAGGTAGGGGGTCCGGGGGTATCTCCCCTGGGAATTTTTTGGACATTAAGGCCAAATGGAGCGCATTTCCTTGGTTTAAAATAAATTTAATGGGCTTTATTTATGTCATTTATATGGCTACACAACGAGGTGGATTACACTAATTGCACAAATCTGCTACTGAAGTGTGCCAACACTTTATCATGGACTCATGCATGGTCCCATATGGACAATAAACACCATCTCATAATTACACATGAGATTGGATAAATTAAATGTTATTGCAAGAACATCTATTAAATGGCACCATAAATAAAATGGAACCATAAACCCATATACTAGTAGTTAGCAATGGCATATATTGTTAATATTTTCAATGTTGGTCACTGCCCCATGCTGCTAATAAGGATCACATTCTGTCATTAGGAGGAAGTGTTGTGCTATTTTGCATTATATCTCCAGAATATAGCTATTTTATTATCCTATCCAACCACATCAACAGCTGTACCACTTTACCCGTGAACTAAATATCACATAGTTGTAGTGGCAGAGTGATAAAGGCTGACAGTGATAATTTGGCTTGAACTTTTAATGGTGTTTATATGCTTTCACAAACAGCATGACATATACTATTATTGCCCCGACCATATTATTGCCCCGACCATAGTCGGGGTGGTCGGGGTAGATCTGGCGCCCTTGCATAAGCCGCTTACACCTTTTAATTTGAGCCGGCCGCTTACACTTTATAGAACGAAAGAACGAAAAGTTGAATAAAATCAACAAATTTGTGAATTTAAAAACAATTCAAACGTTAGTGTATTCCATGTCTCAGCCCGGACATATACACCAAATTTCATTAATATCCATTGAGAAACAACGGACCAAACGCCACATAACACCCCGCTTACACCTTTTATTTGGAGCTGGCCTCAGCTTACACTTTATAGTGTGTCCCTTCACTCTCATGAGTCATGAGTCTCAAATTGTAACACTGCTGTACAACTTGTAATCTGTATAGTTCATTTGATATTGTAATTCAAGTCGAATATTTGTCGCTGAAAGAGGCATTTCTGAGAACTGCTAACTTTAGTTTCGATTCACCAGCATTGGTCACTGAAGTGTGCACAAATTTTGAATGGAGCACGCTGTCATTGACAACATGCGTAAAATACGTCCGCCCCCACACTGTCAGTGTTTCGTTGGATATTCGGGGATTCGAGTCTGAAAACAGTTTGTGAACTCACCACAGCAAGCCGACTCATTCACAAACTGTTTTCATGGTCGATTCCTAGATCATGCCATGAATCTCTACTCCAGCTGACAAAGTATGTTTATCTCTTAAATAAATAATATATATTGATCATTGAGACATACATGTAGATACAACAACTACGTACAGTGGCTGATTTGCGGCATGGTCAATACATATATTTATCTCGACATTTTATCTCAAGATCTTGACATACACATCTCGAGATCTCGACATATTATCTCCAGATAAGTCTTAACCCTTTACCCAACAGAAGGGCCCTGTGCCAATGCATTCTCTTATATATGCGAGTCGATCATAGGTCGCCTCGCATATATAAGAGAATGCATTGGCTTAACACATTAAAAATTATAAAATTGTTGAAGAATGTAAGAAAAAATGGTAAAAAGTGTTAAAAAAAGATTTTTTTTAGGCCAATGCATTCTCTTATATATGCGAGGCGACCTATGGTCGACTCGCATATATAAGAGAATGCATTGGCACAGGGTATAACTATAACCATCACAATGTGGTCAATGAGCCGGTTCCAATGATATCCATATTTGTATGGTTTTATTGAGACAGACCGAAGATATTTTAGGCTGTTGAAGCTTTATTTGGCCGGTTTTGGCCGGTTTGTTGGGTAAAGGGTTAAGTATAGATCTGCATGCTTACAGTCCATATTGTTTCTATTACTATATGGCATAAAATATATCATGTGTCAGTTTGCTATAATGCTAAATGTATATAGTTCAGGCTTCATAACAATAACCTCACTCGTAGTACACCATATACATGTATTCCTTATTCGGAAGCATTCAATTTCGACCAAATTATAGGTGCGGTGGGCTTGCCCACCCCAAGTTATCCTAGATAAACCGCAATGCTCGAGTCCGTGCAGTGGCCCTATAAATCCAAATCTTAACACTTACCCTATCCGGAATGTGATGGGATACTAACTTGGACATGTCAGGACGAGGCGAGTTGGGATGCAGACCCTAAGCCTAACCATCCTCCTAACCATAATCAATAATGTGACGGGCATGGACGGGATAAAACCTATTCCCTAACTGGGACGTGGTGGGAATGGATTGGACGTGGCATGATGAGACGGGACATGATGATTCTGGTGGGTTACTAACCCTATAAGTCTGCATGACCGGGATGGAAAAGGAACAAACAGGGACACTAACCTAACATTAACACTGACCCTTTAATTCATCCATAATCAGAACATGACACTCACGGTTAGAGCCCAAAGCCGCCATCACACGCCGCTGCCAGCCATATTATCTCTAACGTCAGCCACATTTAAAAATCTCCGCCGCCGGAATTGTAAAATGGCTGAGCCGTGTGCATGGGCTTATATGTCAAGCACAACTGTACTGTGAATCGTAAAGAGCTAAACCGCTTTGCCTAATATTGGCACACTCGCATGGACACGGCATGGTTGTTATATTATCAGAACACCGGGCCCCTTAATGTGGAATAGACTATCCCAATGCATGCTTTCATATAACTGAATGGGCGCATCCATTCGGAATATAAATTGTTTATATCGACACGACCCAGTCTTAAACATCGCTGGAATTTGTCAATATATACACATAAGAATAGAAAATAGTTTGAAATATTATATATCATTACTATTGGGTTCATCATTCAATGATGCATGCATATATCGCAAGATGCCAGTCATGATAGCAGTCTGAGGTCGACAGAAGTCCCAATGTAACTTATACCGATTAGATGGGAAATTACTTAGTGTATCCATGCCAGTTCTTCTTGTATTTTCGCCATAATGGAAAAGCCCAACATCAAAAGATTACGTGTGGTCTGGAATTCTACGGGTTCACCACAAACGCTAAAACAAACGGGGTCTATAACCAGGGATTAGGAACATTTCAGAAACGAAAATACGCTGAATGATAACATCTCAGCCAGCTGAGCCGCCATATGTCATCAGCCACGAACGTCGCGACTGAGCCGGCTTAGCTAGCTAACCAGCCACGAAATCAGTTGAGCCAGCCGCGAAAACTATTTGTTGTGGCTTCGGGTCTACTCACGGTGACAGTTGGGATGGGGTACTAACCCAAACCCTGACAAGGACGGGCTGGGAAGGGACGAGGCGGGGTCAAGCATGACAGTATGGAAGCCCGACGAGATTGTGGATAGTTTGTTCACACGATTGCGATGTCGTCGGGCATTATGATATCGTAGGTTGTTCCTAAAGCATGTGATTGACTACCCAACGGTCATTTCCAGCTACGATTTTTACGTACACACGACTGCGATAACGTCGCAAGTGGAGGTAACCAAGGATACGCCACAATTTCGCATCTAAAATCAAACAGCGCTTGATATTATTTTTTTACCTACGATTTTGACGTGAGCATGTGCAGTCGAACTACCGGTTACTTCCTACGACGGAAATCTTTCCACTTACGATTGTATCGTGGTCGTCTGAACGTACACTAACACTTAACTGCAACATGATGGATTGGGTTGGGATCCTAACCCTGACCGAAACGGGATGGGATATGGCGGGAAGTTACACTATTCCTAACCCTATAACCGTAACCTGACCCTAACCAGGATGGACAGTCAGGACCATACAAGATGGTAACTGGTGGGTTGGAGCAGGCTAACCCTACCCCTTTGTTAGCAACTTAGCATATCTCAAGATAATATGTCGAGATCTCAAGATAATATGTCGAGATCTAGAGATGTGTATGTCGAAATCTCATGATAATATCTTGAGATCTTGAAATGTGTTATGTTGACATAATATCTTGAGATCTTGAGGTATTATACATTCATGTATTGACCATGTCGCAAATCAGCCGCATTAAACAACAGGACCCCACAAAAGTATACAAATTAGCTTGTAGTGCAGGCCCTTATGTTAATATATAATAACAATCATGTTAACACCTATAATAATTTGCAGTTGTTACAACTAAAAAAGGAAAAGTATACCTGCAGAGAATTGTGATGGTTGGGGAGTGGGGGTGGTATGGGGGAGGGGGGTAAGAGTACTTATATGATATTCAGACCTTGTGTGTTGCACTTTAACTACTAGTATAATAATCACTGGAAAACTTAAATTATGACATTGTGCCTTGACCCGTGTGATCATGTGCTAGATACTGAAATGATTACATAAATCAGGATAAATCCCTTACCGGTAGTTATATTCTCCTCCTGGTGGAGATACATGTATAATATTGTTTTATTTTGCTGAGAATTATTGTATTAAGGCTATATATTACCGGTATCTTACTAGACCTGTCAAATATTTGTTTTGAATCATTGTCATAATTGGATATCATGGATGTTGTTTAGGCAATGACCCTACTCTAAGACTTTAGAATCTATAGTGGTAGATATCATCACTGCCTCTACTTGATATCTAATTTCACAGCAGCACCATTTCAAATAGTTCTGTGTAATTGAGTGTATTACATTTGGTGGGGTGCAAAAAATTGCGCTTCATAAAATATTTAGGAATTGTACGGTAGTAGTCTTCATGCAATAGATTCACTCCTGAAAAATACCCGACCTGTTCATCAACTAAGTATTAATAACCTAAATACTAAAAATACATATAAATTTTTCAGCACTTACTGGGGAATACTGTATACTTAAAGAAAATGACGAAACGAGGTGTACTAAACTTGAGGTTCAACCAAGATCATGGTATGTGTTTCACTAGATTGCGAGCAAAGAGATAAAAGTTTTATCTTACGTTTCCGCAATCTATAATATATTAGCAAGACAGAAATCAATATGATTGCTGAATTTTTTAATTCTAATTTTAGTAAATCAAACCGATCACTGATTACTCAGGTAGTATGCTCCACTAGGAGAGTTTAACAATTGACAACTATTGCCTAGAGATACAAGTACAACCGCATCAGTTGTATTATTTCAGAAGTTTAACGCAACTGAAAAATTGCAAATATTTAGTTCTCATTTTGGCCCAATTTTTGTTGTCAGTTTGGATATATAATTTATGAAAATAACTACTTTGTGGAAGATTGTTGACTATCCACATTGTAACACCCCAGGATAATTTTGATTATCTAAGGGAACTACTCATCAATGAGTATTTAGTAAAGAAAGTGTTAATATATAGATTTTAAATACTCTTAAAAGACTTACTGACATCATAGACATTTACACGCATTGAAATAGTGTGTCTGACATATGCAGAATGTTGTCCCTGGAGGGTGAATTTATTGATGCAATCCCACACAGTGGGCTAGCATCGCCAAAATCACCCTCTGGGGCCCTCATTCTGCTTAGGATTCAACTGCTTTGTAGACCTATAAGATCATATTGAAGTTCCCCTGATGAAGTTGATGATGTTCACCCATTAGTCACCACGATAATGAATTTTATCTTCTGAACATTATGGGATCTGAACAGAAGGAAAAAAGTAACAAAAACAATGTTACAATGTTATTTTGAGACTATAGATACTTCCCAGAAGATAAGGTCTTAGCAGAATGAGCTCCCCAGATGGTGAATTTAGTGATACTAAATATCAGAGACACTATTTCAAGCCTTGGACATATATCAGCTGTTTTTAGCTTTCAGCACTTAACCCTTTGATGACTGTAGTTTCCTGCCAATGCATTCTCTTATATATTCGAGTCTCCCATAGGGACCCCCGCATATACAAGAAAATGCATTGGCCTAACAACATTTACAATGGCCTTGTAAGCTATTGCGTTCTCTTATATATTCGAGGCTCCCTATGGGAGACTCTCATATATAAGAGAATGCACTGCACGTAATCTAGCTTTAATACTGCACTAGCGCAGCTCCCATCATGAAAGGGCTAAGGGATACACACATGCTCTTCATTTTTATCATATGAGGAAAGGACTAAATGTGGAACAAATTTCAATATTCCATGCCAAAGAAACCTTGTATTCTTCTAGGATGATAAATTCATCCACTTCATTCAGGCCTCAAAATATGGTGCTGGACATTTGCAGCATGAGGTCCCCCTTTTTGTGATAAAAAATGATGTCACGATTAATTAACCCTTTGATAGTGGGAGAAGCTGTTGCAGCATTAAAGATCTGTGCTGATGCATTCTCTTATATCTGTGATTCTCCCATAGGGAGCCTCGCATATATAAAGATAATTCACTGGCTTACAGGGTCAAGGCAAATATTGGTAGGCCAATGTATTCTCTTATATATATGAGGCTCCCTATTTTGCATATATAAGAGAATTCATTGTCACAGGGTTTTCGCAAAAATTGAGGAATCTCCAGTCATGGAAGGGTTACTACTATTCTTTGTCTCTTCTCTTTAAAAATAGCTTTTCATTTTATGAATTATTTCCTGCTACAGCTATGCTCTAATTAATCGATCCTCCTTTAATAATGAGGTTGACATGTGGTATGACCGCGGTCAGGAGGTCACCCGCGATACTGAAACCGCAAAATACCGTCGATAACCGCGTGGTCGTGGTTGGGTTTTGGGAACCGCGGTGACCCGCAGTCATGCATTTCATCATTGACCGCGGTGATCCGCGGTAGCACGTTTCGTTACCGGGGTTGACTTATGGTAACGAATTTCATGACCACGGTTGTCTAATACTAACAATTCCTTGAGTCACGAACCGGCGATAGAAAACTACACAGTTATTATGTGCACCTAATCAAGATTTAAATATTCTAAAATCATTGGTTAGTAGCCATTCCATGTCTGTTTCATCATCATAGCATGATTTGAACCAATTTTCCTGTGGTTTGAATTATGAGGGTTCTGGAAATCTACGATTCTTTGTTGTACCTTCAATATTTTTGTGGAAGATTCTAGAATTGTACAACAAAGGACTTCAAGACTTCCATGGGAACACAGACTACAGACAATCAGGACAAGCCCTGCAAGCAGTTTCAGGCATGGTCGTATTACAATTCCAATCATTCAAGTAATTGATTTGAAAAAGACTATTACAAGGAAGTATGGAAGCGTATTGGTGCCATTTTGAAAGAAAAAAAATTGGGCCAGTAAGTGCTAATTAGCACAAACGTATCAACTAATTAGCTGATAATAACAGCTAATTAGCACATAGTAAGTGCTAATTAGCACATACATATCAGCTACCAATACGCTTCCATAAGGAAGTTCTAGGATGATGTTAAATATAGTTTTTGATATGAATTTACATGTACCTCACATTCTGTCTTCTGTCTGATCAATGTTAAGTTAATTTCAGGTTGCTTTACATGTTCTACGGAGACAGGGTTACGATTATTCAATGTTCAACCACTGACCCAGAAGTTGAACTTAGGTAGGTTGTATTTTATTGTTTTATTGAAATGCATAGTTTGAGATGTAGAGTAAAGATATTTTCAAATGTAACATCAATTTATAAAAATTGTCCTATGAATAGTATATTTATATAATTGGGAGGTTCAGATTGAAAAAACTTTTAAACTAAGCTATGTCATATTTCCAAATAAAGCCCATGTATTAAGATAGCACAGCGATTTTGTTAGTTGTCAATGAGACACATAATGTGCCATAGAAGACCACAACTCGAGCGCAACAACACTGTGTGTTATGCAAAGTTTATCAACAGTTCTGACATTGGTGATGATCTCCCTCCACACCATGAGGAATACATGTAGTAAAGTCTGATATTGCTTGATGGGCAAAGATTTCAAACTAAACCTCCTTAATAATAAATCATGTGCAAATAACAATTTCATACTGAAAATATCGATTTACTCCACACCCTGTACTAGTATGTCACAGGAAAATTTTGAACCACTGTTAGCATACTACTGTCACAGTTCAGTAAATCTCATTATACCACCTTGACCAAAGGAAATCGTATACTGGATTACATGCATCCGATCCACGTCGGTCCGTCCTGTCTGGGCAGATATCCCAGCCACCATGTTGGAGGGGTGTTTCAAGAAAAATGAGCAGACAAGAGACATACAAAATAGTGCAAGTGCAGAAGGATTCCTATTCATCAGTGGGAAATGTTCTGATAATAAGTTCAACAAAAGGCCTATGTTGAACTTATTATCTGAACATTTCCTAAAGGAACTACTTGTCATTGTATTTAGTATAGAAAGTATCAAGTGCTAGTTAAACGATAACTCTATCATAGTCACTATCATTCTATAGGAGTTGAACTTGCCCCTTCTATAATTCTTATGAATTAGCATACATACCATATACTCAATATAATAACGATTCCCACTTGCCGTTGAGACAATCCAATTTAATATAGTTAAATTGTTCGCATATGTCCTAACACTGTCAGTCAATGGGGTCCACAACAATAACTACAGTAATGCCCTAAATAATTGACTCCTTAACCACAGCATAATGATGGGTAACTTTTCAGGATTTAGTCGGAATTATGGCTTGTTGCCATTCATCGGAAAGCTCTCAGTGGTTAAGGAGTCGACTATTTAGGGCATTACTGTATAATACATTTCACAAATATAAATAAAACAGCAGGCATGTTGATGGAATCAATACGGTTCATAGCTTCACACGACACACATGATGTGTCACATGGTGCCAGGTCAAAAAGCCATAAAGATCACCTGTGCACTTTTTATTTGGCCAATTCACGTTTCATTTTACAATTTTGTTTGTTTAATAATCGGGTCACACACTCACACAATAGTCGTCATGTAAAATTTGGTAATCCCCAGGTCATTCTGGCCTATAAAGGATTTTCTGAGTCAGGTGCGGACATTAGGATATGAATATAATAATAATCAGTAGATCTACTCACCAACCGCATGTGAAAACATGGTAAGCGACATTCCCCTTCACATAGGCACCATTTTATTTCACAAAACTTTTCTCATTTCTAATTATGCCCAATATGCCACCTTCGTGGTGGACATTGATCACTGTACCATAGGAGGTGGCACTGTCACTAGGTTAACTCTCTCATTAGGTTAATAATGGGCGCCTCGCTGGTGCAGCATTAAAAACCCTGTGCCAGTGCATTCTCTTATATATGCGAGTCTCCCGTAGGTTTAGGTATATATTTTTAGGCCAATGTATTCTCCTATATATGTTAAGCTCCCTATCAGAGACTTGCATATATATGAGAGAATGCATTGGCACAGGGTTTTCGCAAATTTCAGGATGCTCCAGCCATGAAAGCCACTGAGAGCTTTCTGATGAATGGCAACAAGCCATATTTCCGACGAAATCCTGAAAAATTACCCATAATTCTGCTGTGGTTGAGGAGTCGATTATTTAGGGCATACTGGATATAATTACTGAATGTCTATTATAAATTTTTTAGGTGGTGACATAGTTGGAAGTGTTGCCAGTACTGAGATGTTATTCAGGAGCAACCTGCTGGCATTTATTGGTGGTGGAAATTATCCAAAATTTGATGAGAAATCAGGTACCCATTTCTTTAATTTTCAGCTGAACCTGACAAAGTCAAGTTTGAGCTATTGCCATGGGTTGGTATCCATCGTCCGTATGTCCACTGGGGTTCAGCAGACTCACCACTTTGGGATCTTTAATGATTTTGGCTCTGACCCGTTACTGATATTTTTTTACTTTCGGCCATTTTGATCATGGCAAACCTATCCTGTCAAGAGAAAATTGTTATGGTGAGTATAAAATAGTGATGCTTTTGTCCCATTTGTTCGGAATGAGTAGACAGATATTCATATATCCTGCCATTAAAACGATGAGTGAGATTGGCGTCTCGTTGTGTTCCTATGATGAGTCGATCAGCCAGATTTGGCCTTGGTTTTCGTAATTTCGAACTTTGGTTTCAGTTTTGAGATGAAAAGAAATGGAATAAACCATGATAGTTATGATAAATTGTAATATGCCATCACCAGACTGTCTAATCACATTTCAATGTCATCAATGCGCATATTGTCATCAGCCGTTTTTTTTTAATCATGCATTTTTTAAATGCACACGGGCTCCGACTCGTTTTTTCAAAGGCTCTGACTCTTATCTCGAAAAGTTATTGGCTCTACTCATTTGCATAGGAACATCATGTCAAAATAAATTTGTGACGTTATAAGCCCTCTCGGGAGAGAATGTGCGCTTATAAATATACGTTAGAAGCATGGCGACTGCCAAGCTTATAACATATTGATAACACCCAAGATAAATTACAATCAGTGTTTCGATTACCAATTAAGTAGATTGTTTAGGTGACAAACACGGTGCATGTTATATTTTAGTTTAGAGGGAGTATCAAGTCATTGTACAGTGGCTGTCCAGATTCTAGTATTAAAAGTGCGCAAAACCACTTAGTAATGGCTAAGAATGAATATAAATGACTATCCACTCGCTGATCCGATGGAAGTTTGAATTTAATACTGTTTTTAAAAATAATAGGAATTTTTGCAAGAATCCGTTTTTTTTTGTGCACTATTCTTAGTTATCGGATTTGTTTATTCCATGCCTTCGAAGCCAGATATATAATACCACAATCAGATCTCGACCAATGTAAGTTAGACAATGAGGTCCAGTTATGGACTTTTATCTACAGTAAATATCTTTGCCTACGTTGTAAAACTTTATGTCATGAATACATTTATGTATTATCTTGGTGCTGAAATTTATAGCTGGAAACGAGACATTTTGGGGTCATTCAGCAAAAAACATGGCTGCCAGTGGCCATCTTGTTTTTTACTGTTTGCATGACTAAATCCTTCAGCACACCCTACTGATCACATCTCTCATCGGATTGTCACTAACATCATTTGGATCTTCAGGGTAACCTTTTGAAGGGAGCCTCCCTTTGTTCCCAAATTTCTTTAAACAAATCATGGCCACCAGCAGCCATCTTGAATTTCAAATTTGAATAAATAGGCACACCCTGCAGCCCGCATTTATTGGAGAATTGTTTTGAAAATATACAGGCATGTTTAGGATCACCTTTAGATGGGAGCTATCAAATATGAACTATTAGTTTTGAATATTTACATTCATGTTTAAGATCACCTCTAGATGGGAGCTATCAAATTTGAAAAATTTTCAACGAAAAACATGATGCTGGCAGCCATCTTTGTTTTTATTCTCTGCATGACTAAATCCTTCAGCACATCCTACAGACAACATCCCTCATCCAATGATCACTAGACTTCATATGGATCTTAATATGGTGACCACTAGATTAGAGCCATCAGTTTTCTAAATTTGTTGAAAAACATGGCCGCCAATGGCCATCTTGGATTTTACTCTTTGCATGACTAAATCCTTTGGCACACCCTACAGGCCATATCTCTCATCCGATCATCACCAAACTTCATATGGGTCTTCAGGGTAACCTCTAGATGGAAACCTCCCATATTTTTCCGAAATTCGTTAAAAAGCATGGCCACCAGCAGCCATCTTGGATTTAAAATTTGAATCCATTGGCACAGAATTGTTTTGGAAATTTACAGGCATGTTTAGGATCACCTCTAGATGAAAGCTATCAAATTTGAACGATTTTCAATTAAAAAGATGGCCGCCCACAGCCATCTTAGTATTACATAGACATTTCAACTTTCCCTGTTCCTAATCGCTCCATTCACGGTAACACATGAAATGATCCCCTCTCCATGTTGAGTAACAGTGTTATTGATACTTTCATTATAAATTCAGTTTCATCTGCTCATTGATCAAACAAACAGTTATTTCAGTCCCCTTTTAATACTAAAATATCTAAATATGACCAATTTTCCAACTTGACCGCAGTTTCATCCTTGTGTATCAGAAGAAATTACCTTCAAATTGAAGCAGACGACAATTATTTCCACATCATTTTTATCTCGCGCAAACTGAAACTGGTGTGCATTTCTGTATACATAAATACATACATTTAGTAGAGTTATACAATGAAACTTCTTTTTTTTCACTTTCCCATCATTTCCCTGTTCAAGTCGGAAAATGATTTTAAGTGGAAGCGACACAAATTTAGTGGCAGAAACCATTTCGTAAACCAAATTAATCATACTTACAGGGTACTGTTCACATTCAATGGAAAAAATTCACCCATGTTGAATCGTTAAATTTCAATAGATATATCTCATATCAACCATGATTATCCCAAATTTATTTGAACCAAACAACAAACATTCAAATCACATTAACTAGACAAGACTTGATTCAACATGAGCATCTTTTGTACCAGTTTAAACGAATATTGGTATCTTTTCACCAGTTTTGGTAACCTGAGTGACTGTAACCAAAACCATAGGATAACAACCAATTTAACGTTACTATGCATTCTACTTTCAGTTCTGATTTGGGATGATTCACAAAAGGATAGCAAAAACAAGATTGTAATGGACATTACTTTTTCCCAGCCTGTTATTACTGTCAGGATTACTAGAGACAGGTCTGTCATATTCTGAAAAATATGCACATATTTCACTTTTAAAGGGTCATATCTTGTTCAAGTCCTGGATTATTTCTATACGGAACTATTAAATGGACTCAAGGCCTTCGAAGTGAGTTCATGCGAAATAACATAAAAGTCTGTAAAACAACTATTGTCCCAAAGTACATGAAAAAATAAGAACTAAGTTAATCTATTTCTCCATGTTCTTACTGGTGATGTTTTTACTAGGGTCCTGCGAATATTCGATATTCGATTCGAGATTCGATTCGAAAGTCAAATTCGATTCGAATTCGATTCGAAATTTCCAACTCGAAATTTCGAATATACACTGAAAAATAAGTAAGCTGTTTACGGACAAGTGCACACGTCGATCTTCGCTGTTTCTGTGTCATATACTTCCCGTAAATTATGAATATATGCACCTTATAATTCTTATTGTACATCGCGAATGTTCACATCCTATTAAATATAAGTATATCCAGTAATTAGTCACTATAGGACGACTAAATACATCTGAATTCTAGCTTTGAACATGGTAACCAAAAGCTCAGAGATCGCCGATGGACCGACGACATGCGTAAATTATAATAGCGATGAGATGCTTAAAAGCATTCTCCAGATTGGTCATTACTCGAGTTACCATGGATATCTCGATCCAGTTTTGTGGTGTAATTCTACTTTTTCAAATTGTACAACAAAAACATCAGTTTATTCAGATCGCCGCATGCGACTTTTCCCGTTTTGTCTAAAACCGCGCACACGAGGCACCAATGGAGTACACCGCTAACCCATTTTCTAGTGATTCGTGTTCGAACGAAGTATGAATGCAAATGGATATTGGCCAGATGATTTTATGCATGGTATGTTAATATATGTTACGACCAAATGAAGTTACTTAATAAGTGTATTTAACAATAAAATAAATGTAACTTTCCCATCCTCTGCATTCGTCGCGGTCGACATTCGTTCTGTAATATCGCCGAGAATGTAAACAACACGTGCTCCCGGCATCGAAGAGTGCGTGTGGCGGTGTTTTCTTTTGAAGTTGACTTTCAGTTTCGGAGCGTTCCTTGAAACTTTACAATTTGTCGTCCGTTATTCATGTTTATTTTAAACATGATAAAAGCTGCATGTAGTGCAGAAACTTTCACGTGTGATGAATGCAACGTGGTATACAAATCACAAGCGTCTGGGACAACAAGACATCTAAGCATCCAGCACTACATAAACAGGCTACCCTGCGACTGTTGTTGCATCTTCAAGTTTATAAAAACGGGTGTTTCCAAGTGCCGATTTGCAATTGTGCATGTACATGAAAACTCTACACATTGTGCGTGATTTTAATTCCGATAATACGTTTAGTGGTTATATATCTAATCGCATGGACGTTTTAATCTGTTTTTTTTGTCTCTCAACAATTCTCAATTGAAGTTAATAGTATCGGGAACGATGGTTTATCGCCACACAAGTTATGATGGAATTTCATGGAAGTTCATAGAACGTTTCTCAAATCGTCTAATCATTGACATTAAATGCCTAATTGAGAATGCAACACACATGTATACGATTTGATTCAATTCGATATTCGATTCGATATTCGATTCGATTACGTAGACTCGATTCGATATTCGAATCGATCAAAATCTCCAATTCGCAGGACCCTACATTGACATGTAGATGTGAACGAGTCATTTTGGGGTCATTCGGCCATAAAACATGGCCGCTGGCAGCCATCTTGGATTTTACTCATTGCGTGACTAAATCCTTTGGCACAGGCTTCAAGTCGAACCTTTGGTCAGATCATTGTGAAATTTGTCATGGCTGTTGACATTGACATGTAGATAGGAAACTAGTCATTTTGGGGTCATTCGGAAATAAAACATTGCTGCCAGTGGCCATCTTTCATTTTAAAATTCAATCCATTAGCACGGGCTACAGTCCGAACTGTTTTTCTGATCTGACATAATGAAATTTGTCATGGATGCTAATATTGACATGTAGATGGGGACGAGTCATTTTGGGGTCATTCGGCCATAAAACATGGTTGCTGGCAGCCATCTTGGATTTTACTCTTTGCATGACTAAATCCTTTGGGACACCCTACAATCCACTTCCTTCATCCGATCATCACCAAACTTCATATTGATCTTGATATTAATCTGCTAGATGGGAGCTATCAAATGTTTTTGATTTTCATTGGAAAACATAGCCACCAGTGGCCATCTTGGATTTTAAGTTATATATATCTCTTCATGTTGATAATCTAGTATTATTTAGACTTTTCAACTTTCCGCATTCCTAGTCACTCCATTGACTGTAACACAAGAAATTATTTCCTTTCCAAGTTGAGCTACAGTGTCATTGACACTTTCGTTTCATATACTTGTTGATTGTAATTGTTTTACAGACTTTAATGTTATTTTGCATGAACTCACTTCAAAGGCATCGAGTCCCTTTAAATCAAGATTGCAGCAACTTATTGTTACTTTTTGTTTATTTTCAAACAGGTTGATAGTAGTTTTACGGAATCAGGTCCACATATTCACTTTCCCAAATAATCCACAGAAACTTCATACATTCGATACCAGAGATAACCCTAAAGGTGAGAATTTGATACTGATACTGATAGCCCTTTGTAAATGCAAAATTTTAGATTTGTAAGCATAGGATGTTCCTAATAATAAAGTTTTTTTTAACACGTTGCTATCCAACATTCAATAACATGTGAAAAGTATGAGATAATTTGTACAGTAATGCCCTAAATAATCGGCTCCTTAACCACAGCAGAATTATGGGTAATTTTTCAGGATTTAGTCAGAAATATGGCTTGTTGCCATTCATCGGAAAGCTTGTTTATTTAGGGCATTACTGTAGTTGGTAGGCAATGTGTTGAGAACAATACCTTACTCGTATTTTAATTCACACAGTTCTATTTTTTGCTCATTTTTGAAATAATGTACGTGCCACACGAATTAAAAATTGACAAAAATATTTCTGTATAAGTCTTGTATCTAATGAGTTTCAGTTCTTAATCGTTCCTGAATATAATCGTGTATATTAAAGACCATCATATAGTTATGGACATCATTGAAATGAACTTGAAAGAAGGAAAACCAGAATCGTGTAGCCTGCAAAGGCCCACTTAATTTTCGAGTCACTCATTATTTTTGTTATGTCTTGATAGGTTTTAATAACAATCTATGCCATAAAATATGATTAAAATACTATAATTCATCACCATTTGAAATGTCTGTGTCAAATTCAGCCTGGGAACCTCATTCTGCTTAGACCTCATCTTCTGGGAAGTATATATAGTCTCAAATTAACATTGTTTTTTAGTTACTTTTTCCCTGCTGTTTCTATATCCCCTAATTTGCAGAAGATAAAATGCATTATCGAGGTGACTAATGGGTGAACATCACCAACTTTAACTGGGGAACTTCAATCTGATCCTAGGACTCCCATAGCAGTTTAGGCCTAAGGACAATGAGGTCCCCAGAGGGTGAATTTGGTGATTCTAGCCCACAGTGTGGGATAGCATCACTGAATTCACCCTCTGGAAACCCTATTCTGCAAATGTCAGACATATTATTATAAGGCTTGGTAATGGTGGCGAGATAGGTTGCCTGCATGTAAATAACTATAGTTGTCTACTCATGCAGTCCATCTTCCCGTAATGTATGTAACTTATTAACATAGCCCTCTTTTTTCCCTGTGGTTTGGTATAAACTCAGGAGTCGTACTATTTTTTGCTCAGTTTTAATTTAATTATTGATTTCGAGAGATGTATAGGAATTGTAAGCAGACAACAGATAATAAAAGTGCAGAAGAAGTCATATTTATTGAGGGAAATGTTCAGATAATAAGTTCAACAAATGACGTCGTTTGTTGAACTTATTAACTGATCAGTTCCTACAGGATAACTCTCATCAATGAGTGTTTAGTATATAAAGGGTTAAATCTTTTAAATACATGACATTAGTTGCTGTTGTTTTATCAACTGTCACACTCTGGAAACTATCTAGTACCAGTAATCATATGGTCACAGATACAAGGAAGTGTGAGGAAGTGCATTGTGCTGTTCCAATATAACGAAAGATCTGTTGTGGATAAGATCATTGCAGTCTGATCTAAATGAGGTTGGCATGGGTCCGAACCCTGATGGGTGAAAATTGGGACCAATTTTCAAGCATGATCTGAGTTGAGGGACATCTCGATGTGCCATTCTGATCGATACATGGCCATTTCAATAAGAAATGAGAATTTGTTCATGCCCACTGGAGCAAGCACATTTGAAGCTACAGTAATGCTCTAAGTAATCGACTCTTTAACCACAGCAGAATTATGGGTAACTTTTCAGGATTTAGTCGGAAATATGGCTTGTTGCCATTCATCGGAAAGCTCTCAGGGAGAGCTTTCTGATGAGTGGCAACAAGCCATATTTCCGACTAAATCCTGAAAAGTTACCTATAATTCTGCTGTGGTTAAAGAGTCGATTACTTAGAGCATTACTGTATGAACACTCATCCGTGCCTCCACAGGTCTGATTTATATAGTATAGTACTTGAACATTTAATTTATACTGGTTTGTGCATATTACTTTGACAGGTCTTTGTGAAGTGAGTGCACATGGTGGGATCTTGGTGTTTCCAGGCCACAAATGTGGGAGTGTCCAAATTGTTGTAAGTCTTAGAGATAGCATATATTTTTTCTTTGCGAGCTATATATAGATTCTGGTGTATAAATAATATATATGAATCGATGTCGCCTGTCCGGAAAAGCTTCTATCAATTAATGTTGATTTTAATTAGAATTTCTTATCCCATTCCCTGGACAGTAAATGGGCTATTTTTAGAAAATAAATCTTTCGAAAACGTTCAGAGCATACCTGGAGCATACCAAGAGGGAGAACTCTATCTTGTTAGCACCATCAATCAAGGCAAAAATTTGTTTCAACTGAGATTTCACTGCGAAATATGCTCAGCTGCATCAGAAATAAACCAATTTATTAGCCTTTAAAGACAAACTAGCTGATCTGCCCGACTTCGTCCAGGCAGACCGAAACATGCTTATATGAGCGTATATGAGCGAGGTCAATCACATGGTCGCACATGAAATTAGACCCACCCATATTGTTCCCGGGATCAAATTAGTCCTACATACCAACTTTGAGTCGGATTGGTTGAGGTCCAGAAACATGTCTATATGAGCGTATATGAGCAAGGTCAAGGACACTGTCACACGTGAATTGGACCCACCCATATTGTTCCCTGGATCAAAGTAGGCATACATACCAAATTTGAGTCGGATCGGTTTAGCAGTTTTCGAGTCTATAACACACACACACACACCCTCATACAAATACATACATACAGACAGAATTTCCAAAATATATAATAGACTAGCCGATGAGCCCGACGTTGTCCGGGCTATTCAAAAAACAAATTTCAAGTCGATAGCTCCACCCGTTTCCGAGATCTGGTCTGCGAATGCGCGAAGCTGGCGTCGCGCGGGCTCGGCGACCCGATAAAATTTGTATCCGGGGCAAGATACATTCACATACCAAATTTCAAGTCGATAGCTCCACCCGTTTCCGAGATCTCGTCTGCGCATGCGCGAAGCTGGCGTCGCACGGGCTCGGCGACCCGATAAAATTCGTATTTGGGGCAAGATACATTCACATACCAAATGTCAAGTCGATAGCTCCACCCGTTTCCGAGATCTCGTCTGCGCATGCGCTGCACGGGCATCGCACAGGCTCGCCAATACGACAACGACCACCGCCTGGTCAAACTACACACACGTACCAAGTTTCGTCCCAATCGGTCGAGAATCGTAGATTTGTATTAATGACAAACAGACAGACAAACAGACAGACAGACAGACAGACAGAGGTCTTCAAAATATATATGAGATAATATACCCAAACGTGAGCTTTTTCTATATATTATTCAGAAATAAGCTGGTTGTAGTCTTGAAATTGGGTTTTTATCAAAATTTTGTTGTTGTTGTAATTGTGGCCCAGAAAATATGCACTATATTTAAAAATTTTATCAAGTGTAAAACATTGCAGGACCTTGACAGCACCCTGCCTGGGCAGTCATGCTCACCAGTGACTATAAACGCCCACCAGCACGACCTCGCATGTGTAAGTCTGGATCAGAAGGGTCATCTGCTCGCTACAGCATCAAAACAGGTGCGTATTCACTGCTATATATTATCTGAGGTGGAATCTCTGGTTTAGGTAACCACTTTTTATTTACATACCTTGTAGCCTGTGTGTTACACTAAATCCTGTTCCCTGATTGGTCAACTGCCAATTGGGTCATGCATTTCATATAAGGATTAACTTTCATGTGGACTGTTTTTATGGAGATGTAACCGTGAGGTAAGTGGTCATAACTTGTGTAAAACCCGAAGGGTTTTACATACAAGTTATGACCACTTACCTCACGGTTACATCTCCATAAAAACAGTCCACTTGACAGTTAATCCGTATATTTATATACATTTAGCGAAAAAGCCACTTTTGTAAATGTATTTAAATCGAAAAGTGTATCGTGACAAAACCAGCCCAAAATATCCCACAGCACCCTTAGCAAAAATTAACAGGAACAATTGAAACCCGACGATTTATTAAGTCAATTCTGCACAAATCCAAATGCGCCCAAAACATTACGCGTTCGTCTATCCAAACCCAAATGACTAATCGATGTTGTTATGAGCTGACGTGTCGATGTTGTTATGAGCTGTTGCGCATTCACCGAGAAATAATTGCAACTAGCCACTTGGGCGCCGACCAATCAGAATGCTGGATTTAGTGATGACAACACTTAGTATGTAAATATATCCCAATAAAACAAACTATATCACAAACCAACATCACATCTTGTTGTCCTAGATGACTAAGAGCGGTAGATAGAATAACAGGGCATGTTTTTAAGTATGTGTCTGCAGACTAACTGAATAGATATCATGTCTTCTATGGAATAAGCAAGTTTACTGTCATGTGACATTTTATCACATTAATTTTTTATTTCAGATAAGGCGACACCAATTTTTAAGTCTGGTTTATGAACATGTGGGGAGAAAAAAAGTAGATGCAGGAGGGAAAAAAATAAAAATAAAAAAAATTGTCCCCCCAATTTATATGAATTAAATCGTGGAATTTTACATAAATTTTACAAAAATTGTGAAAAAATGTTTTTAAATAAAATTCTGAACCAAACAAGACATTTCTTGTCATGAAATACATGAAAATATGGATCTGTAAATGATCATAAGCAGAACCGGATGCGACAGCACATGAAAATCAGTACGCGTGTAAAACTTTTTGGGAGAAAAAAGTTTTTTGTTTTTTTTTCATGAAATGGAAAAAAGTTGTAGGAGGTGTTCGTAAACCAGACTTAAAAATTGGTGTCGCCTAAGTGGGTAATTAATGATTAAAACCTGCTACAGAATGGTATCGGCAGGATGCTTCGACTTAAATCAGTATCCCTACCGATTTTACCAGCTTCTTTATGTCAAAGGGAACTTCGACTATAAGCTGCCTAGGAGTTGAATATGTAATAAGTAGTTTCTATTTTCACCTTCCATTTTAGGGTACCTTGATCAGAGTGTTTGATATTGTTACTAAGAAACAGATAGTGGAATTAAGAAGAGGGGCAGATTCAGCGACAGTGTACTGGTGAGTTCAATCCTTTCTTTACTCAATGGAATTTCCCATTTCCATTAAAGATGCATTATCCGAATTAAAGCTGCTAAATTACTATATTCCCCCTAAGATGTCCTAACCACTAAACTATATGGTATATCTCGTCTAAGTCCTTACTTTTCGAAGGGAGAAACTAAAATTGGTACGAAATATACGATATCAGACACCGACTTTCCACATTGTCGATATTGCATATTTAGTAGCATCCATTCGACAACAAATTTTTAAGAACGTTCCTCTATAAAAGCACTTTCAACACTCACTGGGTTTAGTTTAAAAGTTGGCTTTTCGTTTGCAAAATGCATAAAATGCAGAATTATCAATCTTCACAATTTCCATTGATAAGGTTTGTTACCATAGAAAATACTATAAGCTATACGGTATTCAACAATTGTGAACTATAGTCATTGTTCTTATCCTAATGCAACATCCGAATTTTGTAACACCGGTGTAAACTTGGACATAAACTTTGGCAGAACAACAAATGTAAAGTTCTGCCAAAGCACCCCTAGCCTCTCCTAGATATGGCAAGAAACGTGGCCAACAAAAAATAGATCGGCATTTTTGTCCCATTGATAAGTCCTGGGACAAGCCGAGACAGTATAATTGTCCTGCACTGAGATTCCATTTCAGACAAACCAATTTCTTATCTTTTCATATTAAAAATATTAATTATCATTGATGTTTCCTGTCCCAATAGAAAGGTCTGGGACAGACCGAGACAGAATAATTTTTAAGCACTTCTTATCTGGGAACCATTGGACAAACTGATTTGACTGGTACGGACCGAGACAAACCAATTTCTTATCTTTTCATATTAAAAATATTATTTATCTATGATGTTTCCTGTCCCAATAGAAAGGTCTGGGACAGACCGAGACAGAAAAATTTTGAAGCGGTTCTTATTCCATGCGTACATGAGCAGCTTCCCCATTACTCTAAGTATTAACATGATTCGTTATGAACTTACATTGTTATTTCAGAGTTGCCAATGTGTATATCATATGCCTTGTATACACCACTAACTGAGGAACTTCCCCAAGCGACATGACCATACATTTTGTCGAACAAAAAGCTAAGTTCAGATTATGTTATGACCAGCTCCCCGGTTCTCAGATATGATTGCCTACATTCATCTGATACAAGATAACCATGCTTTCAAAAGCTATACAAATTAGCTCACATTCGACAACAGAGTGGGGGTCGTACTCTCTACCTCTGATGTTCGAGAATTTGGTCAAAATGATTCAATCCTTTAACAGCTACGCACATTTATCTTGTCATATACAATCTGGGAAGTGACTGAAGTATTTACATTATACAAGAATCTCAGTCATGAGGATATTCGACTTTGGTTAACCCTTTACCCAACAAACCGGCCAAAACCGGCCAAATAAAGCTTCAACAGCCTAAAATATCTTCGGTCTGTCTCAATAGAACCATACAAATATGGATATCATTGGAATCGGCTCCTTGACCACATTGTGATAGTTACAGTTATGCCCTGTGCCAATGCATTCTCTTATATATGCGAGTCGACCATAGGTCGCCTCGCATATATAAGAGAATGCATTGGCCTAAAAAAAATCTTTTTTTAACACTTTTTACCATTTTTTCTTACATTCTTTAACAATTTTATAATTTTTAATGTGTTAAGCCAATGCATTCTCTTATATATGCGAGGCGACCTATGGTCGACTCGCATATATAAGAGAATGCATTGGCACAGGGCCGTTCTGTTGGGTAAAGGGTTAAAGACAGTATTATGACGGCTCTGTGAATAAGAGGATCTGTTTCAACAAACACTCCCTTACTCTGACTCTTGAGCCAGGATGACTTCCATACTTCATAATAATTATAAAATTATGATGGTATAAGGAAGATTTCAAGTAAATTGCTAGTATGTCTCAAATAATGTAAGAATCATAGAGATAGCAGCGTAAAGATTACGCTCAAGAGATCTCAGTATGATCTTTATACTCTGCAGTCACATCTATAAGAAAAATAATCTCGCTTCCTCTTCCTTTTTGCGAATTCTACCATATAGTTTAGTGGGTAGGATATCTTAGGGGGATACCAAATTTTTACAATATAATTTGTATTCCCTTTAAGATTACTACCCACTAAATGGGAAGCACCTCCCAGTTCTAAAGAACATTCCACCCCTTAAGCTCGGATCACGGAACGATCAGTCAGGATTCAAAAAGTGACCGCCTAGCGAGGCTCTAGTAATGATGCGGAAGCGACGTTCACTAAATATGGTACGATATCGTACCATCGATATTTCATACCAATTTTAGTTTCTCCCTTCGAAAAGTAAGGACTTAGGAGAGATATACCATATAGTTTAGTGGGTAGTAATCTTAAAGGGAATACAAATTATATTGTAAAAATTTGGTTTCCTTGGTTTTGGGGGTAAAAAATATTTGAATCGAGTCGAGGAACCCACCCTTCAAAGCTCAGAGTTTTCGAAGCTTGTTATTTCTCGAACTGTGGAATTATTTGTGATGCAGAAAGACGTCATCAAATGGACGGTCGCAGACAAAATTGCGGATGAACATGGATAACTCTAAAATCAAGTTGTAATACGGCCAAATTTTGTGATACTCAGGTGATTGATTATCATGTACGGCCATATTTCGTTGAACAAAATGTTGATAAATAATACATTTTGTGAAATTTGATACCATAGTTGACAGTGGAGAGCATTATTTTGTTGCAATTAATCGATTCTGATAACTAAAGCGTATTTTGAAGAAATGTTGTTGTATCTTGATGATATGGGGACCGTCTGATCGGATTGAGTATGTTTAAAAAGTATACATATGCTCTAGTATACATCTGGAGGGATGTTCAAGAAATATAAGCAAATGACAAACAGGCAAACATATATTACAAGTGCAGAAGGATTACTGTTCATTGGTGGGAAATGTTCATATAACAAGTGCAACAAATGAGGCAATTTGTTGAATTTATTATCTGAACATTTCCTGAGGGAACTACTCGTAATTGAGTATTTTTATTAAATGGTCGGCATGTTTATGTGACCTCAGTACAATTTATTTATTGTATGCAGTAAATACACAGAGTGTAGTTATGCTTACCTTAGCAGAAGTTATATTCATGCCATACTATATTTTGCTCAGTTATATATTAATGCAATTTAAATTTGCTCTCTAATTTTTCCAGTGGATTGGTTAAACCCCTTGAGTCGTATTTTTCTGCTCACTTTTAAATTTGCACACATAAGGGTGCATATGAAAAATAGTACGGCTCAAATATAAATATGAGTATAGTACCAGTGTGATGGCATAATGATAGCATAAGAAGCTGAATGCCTGAAGTATTATATTTCCATGATTGCAAATGTGAAGTTTGCTGATATTCTGATAATACAATGAGCCATATTCTTTGGTGGGAAATGTTCATGTTCAGATAATAAGTTCAACAAATTGCCTATAACCACCCGTACCCAAACACATTTGGACATCGCTAACTGTTTTTGCGGGTAGCTTTCTGAACATCGACTGGTAAAATATGGTGAGCCAACTGAAACAAAAAATTTTATGATATAGAAAAATTGTAATTCGTATTCGCTTTGTTGGTCGAAGATATACTTGCTGTTATTTAGAGAATATGGATTGCCCTCTGGAATATCAGTTGGGATAGCGGGGCTAGCATCACTAAATTCAACCTCTGGGGACCTCATTCTGCATGGCCGCATCTGCTATGGGAGATAGAAACTCAGATTGAAGTTCCCAAATGGTGAATATTGTGAAGTACACCCATTGGGAACCTTGATTATGCAGTGTGTCGTATGCCAATTTGGGGATATAGAGAAACTAAACTAAAAAAGAAATAGAATCTATGTGAAGAAGATTCTATAGAAATTTGATAATAAAGAAACTTTGCCGAGAAGATGAGGCCTAAGCAGAATGAGGTCCCCAGAGGGTGAATTTAGTGATGCTAGCCCACTATGTGGGATAGCATCACTAAATTCACCCTCTAGGGACCTCATTCTGCATAATGACAGGCACACTAAACTCAGGCTTGCATCTGCCGGAAAAGCTTCCAAAGAAGACAAGTGCAGAGGTGACTTATTATTATTTCTCCCTTCTTGTTTAGATTTCTCCATTCTCAGTGTTTAACCCTTTCTTTACTAGATGGATTCTCCCATTCAGTAATTAAAGTATGTACACATTGGTCTATTATTCATCTGGAGGGATGTTCAGTAAATGTAAGAAGATGCCAGATAGATGAAAATATAATACAAGTATGGAATGATTCCTATTCATTGGTGGGAAAAGGCTGCTTGTTGAACTTAATATCTGAAAATTTCCTAAGGAAACTAGTGTTTCAGCTCATAGGCAACAGTTCAGTGGACATTCCAGCCGACAGATATCTACAACCGGTCCAGCATATGGGTAAAATGGAAAGAAGATCGGGTCCTGTATCTTACCATCTACTGTTTGCCAGAATAGATTTCTATAAATATTCATTCTTCCCGAGGAACATGTTCGTGTGGAACAAAATACCAGACATGTATAGGTCCATCAACATAGAAAGATTCAAAATTATGGTCCCTTACATCACCACAAAGAAGAAATAAAGAGTCGCTGGAACAATATGTATATAGTTTAAACCTTTTATCGTCTGCATGCCAGAGACTTCTGGCTCCCAGCATCTTGCTGCGACATTACGCAAATTGCGGTTGGCACTTAAGAAGAATAAGAAGGAACTTCACCTCAATGGGTATTTAGTATAGAAACTTAGAAAGGATCAATATGGTCCATATTCTGTGTAAAATGAATTTTTTCCATTTTTTTTCAGTCTTTCATTCAGTCATGACTCAGCATATCTCTGTGCATCAAGTGATAAGGGCACAATTCATATATTTGCCATCAAAGATACAAAGCTAAACAGAACATCTTCGTAAGTACTTTAACTCTTTCCCTACAATAAATGAATTCTCCCACTGTATATATATACATAGCAATAGTCCACTATTCATTTGGGGGGAATTTTCATAATACAAGTGCAAATATAATATTCCCATTTGCATCTGCCTAACAATAATTACCTTGACCTTGTAAGCCAGTGCATTCTCTTATATATGCGAGGCTCCCTATGGGAGACTCCCATATATCAGATAATGCACAGGCACAGGATCTTTAATGCTGCACCAGTGCAGATCTCATCACGAAAGGTTAACTAACTAACTACTTATCAGAGATTATCCAGTTATACAACTTTGGAAGTAAATGATTTTCCTGTATAAACCCTTTAATACAAAAAATGTTGTTTAGGAACCATAAGGCCAAAAAAAAAAGTTTTGGTTCTCAGGCCCCGCCGCATTGAATAAAAAGGGCCGCATTAGGCCTTTTTATTGCAATGCCTGATGTTATGACAAAAAAACTTACAAAATTTTTTTTTTAAACAAAAACAAATTTTTTTTTTTTTTTTTTATTTTATCAACATGTACATATCAGATATGTGTTGAATATTAGTGTGCATCAGAGCTCTAACATGTAATGTGTTAAAAAGTGACTTGCAGGCTTACAACATGAAGTAGATGACTACAATTAAGAAAATGATTAGCTGATCCTCATGCACTTCTTACAATTAGTCATTGTGAACAACACTAATTGTAACTTTATACAATTGAAAGGCACAGGACTAAATTCAGGATCACATATTAGAATGGGGAGGTATCAGTTTTTAGACAACAATAACTGTAGTTAATGTCAGGGGCATTATATATTGTTAGGTAATCCCAGTCATACACTGTTAGTACAATGTCAGTTTTATATAAGACTAAATGAGTTTATATGCATAACAGTTCCATCTACCTTTCTGGTTATTACTAGACAGAGGAAGGTATCTTTGTCCATGCTTACCGGTACTATGCGCAGAAAAAAAATAAAAAATAAAAATAAAACCCTCCCTCCCTTGAGCATTGATTTGAAGAAAAAAATTGCCCGAGAACCAAAACACTTTTTTTTTTTGGCCTAAGAATTCTATTCTTGAAATATGGTTCTTTCTTCTAAATAAAACAATTTTTGTGGAGACGGGGAGGCATTTTAGAAATATTTCATTAGTAATCTCCACTTAATATAATTATCATTCAACATCAAACTAATCTTAACCCTTCCAATGACTTTCATGACTGGAGATTCCTGAAATTTTGCGAAAACACTGTGCCAATGCATTCTCTTATACATGTGAGTCCCCCAAAGGGAGCCTTGCATATATAAGAGAATACATTAGCCTAACAATATTTACATTGACTGTGGAAGCTAGTGCATTCTCTTATATATGATAGGCTCCCTGGCACATGATCTTTAATGCTGCACCAGCACAGCTCCCGTCATGAAAGGGTTAACTATCTCCTCATAAACTGATTGGTATTCTGTTCCTACATACCAAAGTATTATCTGAACATTTCCTATTAAAGGGAACTACTCGTCAATGAGTATTTATTATAGAACGGGTTAAAGCGGATTGAAATTTAAGCACTTCTCATTTAATATACGAACCCTGATATAGTTTCAGAAAGATGGGAATTCTTGGGCAATACGGTGAATCGCAATGGTGCTTGGGAAATTTCACTGTGGCTGCGGAATGTGCTTGTATATGTGCATTTGGACCAGGTGGAAACTCTGTTATAGGTAAGTCAACTATCAACAAGAGCACCATGTGTAAATAATACGAATCGTCGGTTTAAAATATAATCGAATCAAATTGAATATATGCATAGAACCACACAAGTGTGTTAACCCTTTGAGTGCCAGGGGCCGATCTCATCGGCCCTAAACCTACAAAATAAGTCTGTTAAAGAATATAAGAATAAATTATTAAAATTGTAAAAAATTGTAAAAAAAAAAAAAAAAAAAAAAAAATGTTAGGCCAATGCATTCTCTTATATATGCGAGGCGACCTATGGTCGACTCGCATATATAAGAGAATGCATTGGCACAGGGTATATGGGTTGATACAAAAATCGGACCTGGCACTCAAAGGGTTAATTGGTTAGTTGATGTGGCATGCTAGCTAGCAAGAGGCGCAGTGAATTAAATAAAATGACTTATAAAGTTTATTCAGGTACATACAGGGGTTGTTTTGTCATGTGTGATGATGCTTTTATTTTATAATTCCGGTTTCTTGGTTGAAGGGAATGTCATTTATGTCATGTGGTGTCAATGGGATGCATATGGAACATATGTTCCATACGAATTTGTAATTATGGAACAGCAGAAACACTGTAATACTGTTCGATTGAACAAGGTTTGACTGTTCAAGATACATGTTCAATGAGCAGTTATAATTGGAAATGGATTAGGCCAACTTAATAGTATCAATTATGGTTGACAGAATAAAAAAAATGGTTAGTTAGCAACGAAAAAGGTCCAAATTAAGACTGGTTTGGTTGGTTGGGGTTTATCGTTGTTTCAGCCGCTTGGTCATATCACGACGTCAGTTTTACAAGTGGAGGAAACACTACAGACGAATAATTTCACTGGGAAATCACTCCACCGCGTGTAGAAACCACCGACCCCCAGAATGCAACTGTTGCCCAGATACACGAATCTGGTTACCCTCCTTTTGCGTGGATGATGGATCACAAATCTGTGCTTGTTGGGGTTCGAACCAGCTTCATTAGTGTTGGACGGCTTATGACTGCGTAATACACTGAGCATTCTACCGCCGGGGGGGGGGGGGGGGGGGGGGGGGTCCTGCTAATTAAGAAGTTTTAGGCACGCTGTTTGAGATTAAATAGGACAGTCAGCTTACCGGAAACACCTCTATTTTACTAGTATTGGCCTAATATTATAATATAGAAACAGTCATGTAACAATATAGATATTTATGCAAGGAATTAATCCACCACAACAACAATCACATTCCGCCGTACAAATTAAATGTTTAAAATTATCAAGCCAAATTCACACATCTGCCAAACTATTTCCATAATATGCAGTCAACCTTGTCATTTGGAAACCCGTGGATTTGAAACATGTAGGTTTCAGGCAGGTACTCACAGCTTAACCAGGTGACTCCCTCAGTGTATGAGTGGTTACATATTCTTCTAATTTTCTTTATTGTAAAGTACATACCTTTGGAGTCTTAATTTTTATGGTACCACTGAAATATTGTTCTATTGTTGGGTCATAAGAGGAGTGCATTTAATACAAATGGTGCATTATAAAAATAAGTGCATTAAAAACGGCTTAATCGTCATATTCTTTGTTTCATATTGCTCGTGGAGAAGAACAGTAAATTATTCCAATGTGGTTGCTTTGACAACTGCTTTATAGTTATACATGTTTTGGCAGCTAATTCCAAATTATGATGCCACATTACCAGTGATGGTTGATATTATGGCTGAAATAAATTGAAGATTGTGGCTGGATGCTAACTTTCATTTACTGTATAGAATTCTATACCAGAGAAATACAAAGCCATAATTGTGTTTTAAAGTTTATAAATATGCACGTCTATTGAATTTATTACATTATATGCATTACAGTCATCACTGCCTTGTGACTTGTCGACTACGGTTTATACTAGTATAGAGATGTATTGTTTTAAATATTTGGTAGATAAACGTTTTAAAATCTGTAATTATTAAAATGTTGACATGTTTTTCCTGACACAGTTTATTTTTGTCTTGTAATCGTCATATTCTAAGCCTTAACTTATAGTCCTGTTTTAGCCAGTTGGTTTTTCAGATTATTGGTTCTTATTGTATGTATCAGTGCGACAATAAATGTTTCACCACAGCCATGGAAATGAAAGTGAAGTAGCCCACTCCGTCGTTTGATACCTAATATGTGTTGAATGCTAGCGTATTCATTGACAAATGTGAATACTAAACATTGTTGTCGAAGGTATGGTAGTTTTTCCATTGTTCATAGTACCTTCCCATGTTTGGGTTAATTGGTCTGTACCAAAAACAGCCGCTTCGCTGTAATAAATACATTTATGTTTTGCAATAGATGCTATTTGGGGTTATAATACAATATTTTGCTTATGATTATGCATTGGATTTGATTAAGGTGGTAGTTATTATAATACAATATTTTACTATGGTCATATATTAGCAGAAATAAGGAAGTCACTGTCATTTGGGGAATTCCTGCAAATGCACGAATTTAAAAAATAAAAAAAACTTCGTTTTGGGATTTTCAATGTGTGGTTTTGACGAATCCGTGAGAAATTGGGGGTTATCCGTGTTTGCGGAATTGCCGTGGAAATCCGTGAGTCTCACGGACAATCCGTGGAACTTAACAGCTCTGATTAGCACTGTTTAAAAGGGGGATAGTCTTTAGTGATATGTTGGTAGTTATGCTTTATTATTATTAAGGGGGTGGACTTTGATAAATGTATTTGTTATTATTGGGGTGGGTGGATGAAAAGTTTTATTTTTTGTTATGCCGTGATCATATTTTGACGCCCAGAGGTGAATCAGTTATGTCCCTTGATATAAATAAACTTAATGAGTTGCTCCCATGATTAATGAGTTGCTCCCATGATTCTCATGGGGTCGGCTGAGTTTGGATTTCCGGGAGACCGAGATGGGATTTCTTAGGGATCCTTACTCGGTTAGCCCCTTTATACCACTGGATAACACTTCAGTATAATTTAATATTTATTGAATGATTTCATTTATGAATATTTAGACTCCACCTCACTATATTGTCACGGCATATCAAAATAGAAATAATCATCAAATATATATAGACAATAAATCGCATCAATTTTTAGTTCTGTTTGTGTTATCTCCCTTTTTCATCAACCTGGGTATATCCTTGTTAGGTTCCATCAGTTGTAGTCGTCTCTACCTTGCCATGTAAGCATGACCCTTTGCGTTAGCTGCTCGTTTCTGTTATTAATAGATTGAACCTACATTTCTAAATCCGCTATTTATATTTATAAAATAATCTTAACTTATTCCGAGTGGGGTCATAGTACAAGTTTCGACTTGGACTTGTGACACTACTGGGAATAGGTCACAATTTGATTGCATTTTTTTTTTGTTTATCTTAAGTTAAGGTATAAGTTGATCTATATTAAATGACACATAGTTCCCTTTTTTGTTATTTCATTCTTGCACAACAAGTATAATTAGTCTTGACTACATTTAGTTCACCACACATAACAAGTTTGGGCGTATAACTGGCTCCAAGTTATTCACAATTATGGAGTTCCATCGCTTAGCGCGTCAATGGTAACAATGAACCCCATTCCATTCTTGATTAACGGTCCTCCCATTAAAAGAGAAATAAAACTGTAGTTTCTATATACCCCTAGAGACCAATTCGCTACAGATTGGCGCCCGATATGGGAGCGTTAAGAAATACAGCACCATTTTACCTAGCCGTATACACTTTTGGAAAGCCCTAATAAATATGACCATATAATGTCTTGTAATTGTATACATATACAGCTCTGAAGGGTTGTTAAATGTTTTCGAGTAATATTTATAGCCTACTGTTTAGCAGTGAGCTATAGACTCTAACGCCATTAAAGTAGTGGGAAACAATAGCAATGCAACATTTAAGTTGTTTTTCTTTATTGACTTATGACAACGCTCTTTATGAACTTAAAAAAAATATCGAAACAGTGATATCTGGGTTTATTTAAATTCGAAAGGGGTTTAAATGGGCATTGCTTAATATATGTATAATGAATGTAGTTGTGTCAGTTCTGTCCATTCTTCTGTCCACCCGTGTGTCCGTCAATAGTGGCCATAACTTCCGTAAATTGCACTCTGATATTCATGAAGACATATAATTTCATAAATCTCAAATTAAGTCCCGCCTATCGAGTAAGATGGCCGCTGTTACTATTTTAAAACTTTGAGTATGCATAATTCTGCTGTGTTTTTTTTTTAGTGTCCAAATGATTACTTGAGAGTGGGTTATGTTTGCTTAGTAATTCTTATTCTGTTTTTTTTCTTGGTGACTTAATCAGACCTCGTATCTCAAAAATAATTTCAGAATGGGATTTGTGTTTGTTTTTTTACTTAGAAAAATCACATTTCCTGTGTTGTGTTTATAGTTCACCACACATAACAAGTTTGGGCGTATAACTGGCTCCAAGTTATTCACAATTATGGAGTTCCATCGCTTAGCGCGTCAATGGTAACAATGAACCCCATTCCATTCTTGATTAACGGTCCTCCCATTAAAAGAGAAATAAAACTGTAGTTTCTATATACCCCTAGAGACCAATTCGCTACAAAAGTTAGGTATTTGTAAATGTAAGTGAAAGTACTAATAATATATGCTTGAAATTTAGTCTGACTGCCAGTTACTTTGGCCAGCACTGGGTTTTAACTTTTTCATCCCCCTCCACCCCCCCCCCCCATATTTTTAATATCTCAAATTTTTTATTCTTCATAACAATATTCCCTCTTTTACAGCAATCTGTGTTGATGGAACTTTCCACAAATATGTTTTTACAAAAGACGGAAATTGTAACAGAGAAGCCTATGATGTCTATCTTGATGTCGGAGATGACTTCACCTGACCTTGTTGATGAGAATGATCGGCGTAAGGAACCAGTCAATTTCAGGAAATTGCCTTTTCTGATGATAATATTTGTGATCAAAATATGTATTTAATAACATCTTTCATTTATATGCATTAAATTTTATTGTAACCCATCCTGTCTAGTCAGTTATTTTTTCATTAACTGGAGACAAAATCTCCAGTGGGGCTATTATGGATATCTTGCTACCATTTTCGAGCCAATGACACAGGTTCCCAGCCCTGAATATATCCACAAAAATATAAGTTACTTGTTTGAGGTATCATTAACCCTTAAATAGTTGTACATTGGAATGGTCTATTATTGATTTGGAGGGATCTTAAGGTGATAAAAGCAGACGACAGATAAAAAAAAAAGTGCAGAAGGAGCCCTATTTATTGAGGGAAATTATTAGATAATAAGTTCAACAAATGACCTTTGCTCATTAGATTGTTTCTTGAACTTTTATTATCCGAACATTTCAGTGATGTTTTAGTATAGAAATGGTTAAACTATTATGGATGTGAGCTCTAGGGTTCACAGAAGAAAGAAGAATCCCTGATACCAAGATGGCAACAGGCAACATATTTCTGCCATAGATCAGGATCAAAATCAACAACAAGAAAATGCAATTTTGACTTTCATGTTTTTTTTATTAACCTCAATCATTCAAGTTGTAAAAGAGTGATCACATGAAATATTCTGATAAATACAACATACCAGATATTAAACAGAAGACAGTATAGTATGGTTTATTTATTGCACACCTGTTGCTATGTTTTCGCAAATATAGCAAAATAAAAGAATTCAAAATGTTCAATAAAAAAAATCCTTGGACAATACAAGACGTCAACTGCAACAGAAAATTACTATTATGAAGTATACTCCAAAATGACTAATTTTTTGAATTAAATAAAGAAGTACAAACATTAATTTATTATTTCCACAATCTAAAGTTTCTGAGGTGTGCAATAAACAGAATGATACAGTGGCATAAACGTGTTAATTAGTTATTGCACGAGTTTGTCATGCCGTGAGGTACTGAGGTACAACTCAAACCTCCGGTTCTCATTGTACCAAACTTATGCAATAATGTTTACCAGTTCACACACTAGTGTCATTCTATCTACATATCACATGAGCTACTGGCTGACAATTTATGGCATTCTCTCGATTGTGGGACAATAACACTGTAGGTCCTAGACCTCCCGTGTTATCATTATACCATAAACCGATGGCTAGTAACCAGACCTATTAACCTCAAATAATATTTCTAGGAGATTGGGGCCATCATCTGGGAGATTTAAAAAAAGTTATTTCAACAAAAAAATAATAAATTAAAAAAAAAAAATTCCAAGATTATTTACCATTCAAAAACTAACAAGTATTAACTACCAGTAGTAACACATGGAGTTCTGTGTATATATGGGCCAAACTTGGGGTTGGTTGAATATGGATTCAGTCAATATATGTACTGATTTTTCAAGGCTAAAGGGGCTATAAAAACATCAAACATGCTGAAAACAATTGGGCGAGATGCAATGTATATACACTGTGTATCGAGGTGATATACACAAGCGAAACATGTTATTTCTTTCAACAGGACAAGACATTGTTGTTTGCCCAATCGGTCGTCCGCATCATTTTAAAGGCATGCAAGCTGGGACCAAATAAGGCGTGCACTGCGTGTACAACCAAGCCTGGATATAGTGTTACGCATTTGCAGAAGATGAGGTCCCCAGAGGCTGAATTTAGTGATACTACCCCGCAGAGGGCTATCACCACCAAATTCATCCTCTGGGGGCTTCATTCTGCTTAGACCTCATCTTCTGGGAAGTATCTAGTCTCAAATTCCCAGGTTCCCAGTTTGGTGATGCTAGCCCACTCTGAGGACCTCATTCTGCAAATATTAAGACATACTATATCCAGGTTTGGGTACAACTGAAGTATCCGGAACCCAACGATTTGTTCACATTCTTGTTGTGCAAAATCCGAAATGAAACAGCAAAATTGACTCAATGATACAAACCGCTAATCTATCAAACAATCGACCCAGCAGACCATGGTCAACTGAGTATACACACACAATGGAACAATACACAATAAATATTTCATGTTTGTATTGCTTGAGTGCAAATCGTGGATACACATGGATGAATAATACACAAGATTCTCTCATCTCGCCCAGGCCTGAGAATATGGGGCCGGACATTTGCAGAATGAGGACCCCAGAAGGTGAACTTAGTGACGTTAACCAGCACAGCGGGCTAGCATCACCAAATTCATCCTCTGGGGACCTCTTCTGCATGGCCTCATCTACTATGGGAAACCTAGACACAGAATTATGTTCCCAGATGTTGATGCGCACCAATTGGGCACCTCGATTATCAATTGTGTCGTCTGCCAATTTGGGGATATAGAGAATCTAATAAAGAAAAAGAATCTTTGTGAGGAAGTTTCTTAAGAAACTAAAAAACTTAATTTGATAATAAAGATACTTTCCAGAGAAGATGAGGGCTAAGCAGGATGAGGTCAACAGAGGGTGATTTAGTGATGCTCACCCGCTGTGCGGGGTTGCTAACCCGCTGTGTGGGGTAGCATCACTAAATTCACCCTCTGGGGACCTCATTCTGCAAATATCTGGCACCATATTCTCAGACCTGATCTCGCCGTAAGTTTTCGGACTGTCAAGATGCTCTATATCTTTGTTACACCACTTCCAACAATTACAAACTTCTTATGTTTACAATAAACTTTCCATGAAACTGATCTGAAGGCACGTTGGCATTATTATTAGGATTCTAGCAGGATGTTTTTTTTTACAGATTGGTCATAGAGTATGTCCTGAACACAATTATTTGAATATTTTTTGACAACTTTCTTTAACAAGTTTTGCTTCAAAATGTTATGCTTTTTGAGAAGCCATATTTTTTTAAATACAGTGGAATCAGAATGGCACGTTTTCTCCAAAATTATTTGATGCAGCGGCTTAAAGGTACTCAATCCGATCAGACGCTCCAAAATTACTATTTCTTTGGCTTCGGGGGTAACAAATATTTGATTTGAGTCGAGGAACCCACCCATCAAGCTCAGAGTGATCAGATATCGATTTTTTTAGTTTGTTATTTCTCGAGATGTGTACTAATAATTGGCACAGAAACACGAGGTCAAATGGACAAATTGCAGATGAAGATGGATAACTCTAAAATCAAGTGGTAATAATAACCACTTGATTTTAGAGTTATCCATCTTCATCCGCAATTTTGAACGAGACCACCCTTTTGACGGCGTGTTATTGGGCCACAAACAATTAAAATAATAAACTTCAAAAATTGATACTGATCACTCGGAGCATTGATGGGTAGGTTCCTCGACTCGAATCAAATATTTTTTTACCCCCGAAGCCAAAGAAATAGTAATTTAGGAGCGTCTGATCGGATTGAGTACCTTTAAATAAATATCGTAATCATTTTTAGAAGTCTGGGCTTTCATATATATCAAAATCTGAATGAAAAAATGGCTGCCCATGGCCACATTAACAACACAGACAAGTTGCTATGGAAATCTTACTAATATTAATTCCGGGGACAAATTTTGATGACAAGAATATAGAGTCTGGCAAATTCCAACTACTGTAAAAATCACGTTTTAAAGCCATGTTTCAATTTCAAATTACAGTCAGTATTGTATACAATCACTTTTATCATTAAGATTTTTTAATTGGATGAGTGCTTTTAAGGATCGATCTTAAAACTTCGGGTCCTACATTTTAGTAGTAGGCAAAATGGTTGAATGACTGAAGAATTCAAAATACTTAACAAAGTTTGATTATAGGTCTGGCATATTATGCTATTACATTTTTGAGACCAAGTGCATTATTCTTTGAGGGAGAACAAACAATAAACATCTGACCTTCCAGTGAGATATAATCTTAACCCTTTCTTTTCTGATTAGTTTCTCCCATTCAGTTGTAAAAGTATAAATTGGAATGGTCTATTATTCGTCTGGAGGGATGTTCAGGAAACATAAGCAGACAACAGACAAATAACACAAGTGCAGAAGGATTCATATTCATTGGTACGAAATGTTCAGATAATAAGTTCAACAAACAGCCTAGGCTATGGCTGTTTGTTGAACTTATTATCTGAACATTTCTGAGGGAAATACTCGTCAATGACTATTTAGTAAACAAAGGGTTAATTCAATGATACTTCGCATCATTTCTAAGAATTCTGGGCAGAGATATTTCTCAAGATAAATAAATAAATATATCTTAAAACAATGAACATGAATTTTCACAGCTTATTGACATTATTTACATTTTATCATACAAATTTACATCAACAATTCTTGTAAAAAAGAAAGCTAAATTTTCATTGATTATGTATCATGTACAGATTCATACTGTTAATTTTATGGTTTCTTGTTTAACCCTTTCATGACGGGAGCTGCGCTGGTGCAGCATTATAGATCCTGTGCCAATGCATTCTCTTATATATATGCGAGTCTCCCATAGGGAGTCTAGCATATATAAGAGAAGCACTGGCTTAAAGGTAAAATTGTTAGGCCAATGTATTCTCTTATATGTGAGATGCTCCCTATGGGAGACTCGCATAATTAAGAGAATGCATTGGCACCGGATATTTGCAAAATTTCAGTAAGCTCCAGTCATGGAAGTATAATTTTTGTGGTTTATTATAACACTTCAATTACAGCTTCATTTTATCTAAGTTATTACAGCTGATATAAACATGCTTATCATTTTCAATATAAAGCAAAAGTGTACATCATTTCTCTGGTTATCCATAATATTTTCATAAAAAAACATTATTGCGCTCAGTATTGAGCAGAAAGTGAACTCTGTGATGTCGAAAAAAATAATTCCTTAGTGAATCAACTGAATAAATTAAATGAAGAACATAAATAATTGAGAGCCAGTCAAATCAATTTAGTGACCACATCAATGGCACATTGAAACTGAAACCTTGAAAATTGATCATTCAGCTCAATCAATTTGAACAAGACTTGTAAAAGACTTGAACACTTCCATTAGCACCCCCCCCCCCCCCACCTGCCTTCACCTTGAATTGGAATTTTCCAACTATTATTAAAACAACAATTTTCACATTAAATACTGGTTAGAACTTGGATGATCAATCTGTCAGAACAAATTCAATCTAGTTTTGGTCTCAAAGTTCCAACTAGTGTTGTAAACAAACTATTGAAAATTTTGGCCAAATCCCCCTTGTCACCACATCCCTGACTGAAGTTAATCTGTGACAAGAACAGTGTGCCTGGATGGGTGACCACTAAGAGATTCCGGGAATGACACACAATGTGAGTAATTAAACGCACTAAGGCCACATAATTTCCCCGTTTCTCAGGCCTGCGCGCATGGTCCCAAAAGTGCGTGCATGCAACAATATTCGGTTTCAATCTGCTGGGGAAAGTTTTAATCGGAACAAAATAATTGTGGTACGTTTTCATAAAAACTTGTAAGGAAGTAAGATCGAACAGACCTGTTACATTGTTCTGATTTCCGATTAATTACTGTAATTGTTAACTATGTTCAAACATTTGTTAAAAATGTGACTGATTGCAACTGAAATTTCAGTTAAAAAAAAAAATGAGTTGGTAATACTTGATTGGGAAATTTTTATAAAATAAAGCACATGGAATCTATCAACTAACATTTAACTGACATCTCTACAGGAAATAATAGCCACAGGCAACATAAATAAAGATCACCGACCACGTGTCCCCCGAAAAGTTGGCTTTTTAGTAAGGATAGCTTTTTTTTATTGTGTCAAAATTCATCGGACCATGAGCAAATTCAAACATGGCCTTTGTCTTCTGAAATTTGAACCACGGACCAAATATCAAGAGATTCAGTTAAATATCAAAACAATCAGACTAAAAGTAAAGTTATCATCCAGAAACAAAATATAATCGACAAATTTTAAGTCGACAAGGCCCATAACTCTGGCAAAAATGGGTGGACTAAACCCAAATTCGAACTTGACCTTTATATTCATCAGTTTAATCCACATAGCAAATTTTAAAACAATCAGATTACAAAAACTAAAGTTATCCGGAAACCAAAATAATCGGCAAATTCTACAAATTCGACAAGGACCATAACTCTGGTGAAAATGGGCGGACCGAACCCATGTTCGAACTTGACCTGTATTTTAAGTTGATAAACTCACATACCAAATTTGGTTTTGATCTGATAGCCCAAAATAAAGTTCTCATCCGATGGACGGACGGACAGATTTTAAGTCAAAAAGGGGCCATAACTCTGGCAAAAATGGGCGGACCGAACCCATATTCGAACTTGACCTGTATTTTGAGCTGATAAACTCACATACTAAATTTGGTTTCGATCCGATAACCAAAATTAAAGTTATCATCCGGAAACTTTCCGAACGGACCGACGGACACCGGCTATGTTAATAGTCCCCCAAATAAAATTTTAGGGGGAAAATAAATTAGCCCCGCAGCTAGCCGATGCACAGATGGAATGGTTCATTGGCGAGTGCCCCAGAAATAAATAATAAAATATAAATACAAGCATGCATGCTTTTGAAAAACTCTATGGCCTGAGAAACAACCTAAATTGTGACAGTAATCACTCAATGGTAAATCAAATTTTGCATCATGCGCAATGTCAGGGCGGGGAACCTAAATCATAATTTGCTCGAAAATGGGGCAAGATGGCGGATCAAATGGACAAACAATTTTGGCTGTAAGGCGTGCTGAAGTATTTAGTCATGCAAAGAGTCAAATTGAAGATGGCTGCCGGCAGCCATGTTTTCGATCGAATAATCCTTCAAATTCGATCGCTCCCTTCTAGAGGTGAACCTGTAGTTTTTCAAAACATTTCTCCGATAAACGAGTGCTGCAGGATGTGCCAATAGATTCAAATTTGAAATCCAAGATGGCTGCTGGCGACTATGATTTTCTATAAATTTTGGGAAAAATTGATGGTTCCTATCTAGATGGTCACCAAGGAGATCCATATGAATTTTGGTGATGATTGGATGAGGGATGTGGCCTGTAGGTGTGCAGAAGAATTTAGTCATGCAAAGAGTAAAATACAAGATGGCAGCCATATTTTTCAACAGACAAATTTGATGGCTCCCATCTAATGGTCACCCAAAAGATCCATATGCAGTTTGGTGATGATAGGATGAGTGATGCGGTCTTTATGGAGAGCTAAAGGATTTAGACAGACAGATATACAGACCCTCTATCAAGTTGAGCTAAAAAAAAAAAAATTGAAGTTGCCAAGTGTGATAGTTTGTCAACTTTTTCGAGCAAATCATGATGTCGGTTCGCAGGCCTGGGTGTTCTCTTGGGCATAGAACCTCAGTTGTGATTGTCTTGCACCACTCATACGTTAAACATGTACCAGTGACCTTGTCGTACTGGTGAGTAACAAACCAGTTGTGATCAAACAAGAGCAGCGCATGAACAAAGGATGCACAAACGACTGATTTAATAGTATAATGTTTAAAAGTGCTTTAGAGCAAGTAATTAAGCGCTATATACAGCCCTCATATTTTGACGAAGCCATCTGCTGAAGCAAGCTGGGCCACAATAAAGGGTTGCCGTAGTGGTTGCCGAAGCCAAACAATCTGAATTAAGAGGGCTGTATAAAAAACTGATCATCATTATCTATCATACTGTCGTCTTTGAACAGGTAACCACAGAAGGAAGGCTGTAATGAATAAATCAGCACGAGTGGAACGCTTTGATTCAGGTAGTCCTCAACAAAGATGTTGGGGCTCTCGGTTTTGGTAATAGTCTGTCCACAAAGAATGGCTGGATGACGGATATCAGGAATATATGCTCTGTAAATGATCACATGACGGAGTCTTCAGGTTTGAAGCCCTGTCGTAGAGTTTTGCATCACCGTAATTCCGTGCCTTCCAAAGCATATTCTCTTCTGCAAGACATATGAAAGATAATGATTAGATGTATGAGCAAATAATTTTTCATTTTATAGATGTAGCAAGTGGACTATTCATCTATTCCTATCTCGGACCACTATTTTGGCATAGCTAATGCAAAAACATGCATTATTTATTATATTATATCGAACACTGGTGTGAAGGTCAAGGTATATATTGTTAGGCCAATGTATACATTCTCTTATTTATGTGAGGCTCCCTATGGGAGACTCGCATATATAACAGAATGCATTGGCAAAGGGTTTTTAAAAAATAACACCCTATAGAACTAAACAGGAGAAAGCATTCAGTAACCAAAGTGTTAACTATGTAAATGAGTAGGGCTGTAATGATGCAGAATTTCACGATGCAATGCGCATCACAATGTTTGTGGGACGATGCATGTTGCAGAATTGCTTGTTGCCACTATGGACTAAGGCAACCTTTTGTTGTGGGAATCAAGTTGTTAGCTGCTCACATGTCATCTTCAACCTGATTACTTCAATCAGGAAGTGTAAATTAATCTACTGTATCTTCCTCAGTCAATCCCTCTGCGAAATAAATGTTGACAAATTAAATACTTGGTTGTTGTCAACTAGCATTTTATGAATTTTAAATGCAAAATCCTGTTTGTATATCGTGATGCATCAGACATTCCAAATGGATCGTTGCCGCCCTAGAAATGAAGGAACAACTTACTGTATGATCTCTCACGCCAACAATTAGACTTCAAATTTCCAATATACTCTTCTTCCACCTGTCGCTCTATTCGTCGTAAATCTGACTGGAATTGCACTTTGAAGTCACTTTTTACATAATATGGAATATCTAAATTGTGCGTCTTTCGAAGGTGAGCATATTTTCTGGAAAAGAAAAGATGTTTCATTTTCTTTAAATTGCATATTAAAGACATATTATGGACTTATTCGAGTGCGTGATAAGTTAGTACTCAGATGCAAAGCCAACCTGGTGAATATAGCATTCTACTAACATCGCCGAAAATTTCAAAGGAAAAAAATATCGTCTGAACTATGATTCGGGACGCAACTATCGGCAATAAACTAACACAAATGATTTCGCCATGAAGAGTGATTGCACTCAATTAATATATAAGAATAACGTTATGTGTTGTCAATTTTGAAATAATATTCGACCTCACCGAAGACTCAGTCCAGACCTAATTTTGCTATTAAATGGGGACTCAATGTAGAGCCTCTGTATACTCAACTCAAACCGAGTCCAATCAGAACAAATTACACACACATTTGGATGAGCCATCTTCACATGGGGATGAATTCACATGGGGCCAACTTCTCTTGAGGGCATGTATGTACATGAAAACAGTATGTAACAGATGATGAAAAATAGAATACTCACTCTGTTTTATGTAGACTAAATAATGGATCACTAACTAGAAAACTGCTCAACAAAGATAGAAAGACTAGCATCAGGATTGGAGCTAGCTGAAGAAACATTGTATAACCGCCCTGGAAGAGAGAATAATAGACTAATATTAAGTGAGCACGTGATCACAATTAAGGTGTTCAAACCGTTTATAGACTGTTAACCCTTTCTTTACTAAATGGTCTATTATTGATCTGGAGGGGTGTTCAGGAAATATAAGCAGACGACAGACTGATAAACGGATAATACATGGACAGAAGGATTCCTTTTCATTGGTGAGCAATGTTCCAACAAAGGTTCAGAAAGGGTTAAGGATACCTCCATCCAAGGCAATTCGAGGGGCCCGCATCATATCCATTGTGGTTCATGACTCTACCAAAGGCCATTCACATCCGATCTGAGATAATGAACATACAGGGATGGAAGTACTTTTCAATCTAAGGGCCACAACTTCAGAAGAAATGAATGGATAAAACCTGTTTACCTGTGGATATTATTCCCCACAATGCTGCCTGATGAATATACAAAAGATCAGTATGATGACTGAGCTGTTTGTTGAACTTTTTATCTGAATATTTCCAAAGGGAATTACATTGTACTCTTCAATGAGTATTTATTTAGTAAAGAAAGCATTAACCCATGTTAATACTCGCTGAAAGCAGTTACAGTAATGCCCTAAATAATCGACTCCTTAACCACAGCAGAATTACGGGTACTTTTTCAGGATTTAGTTGGCGTGTTGCCATTCATCGGAAAGCTCTCACTGAGAGCTTTCTGGTGAATGGCAACAAGCCATATTTCCGACTAAATCCTTAAAAAGTACCCATAATTCTGCTGTGGTTAAGGAGTCGATTATTTAGGGCATTACTGTACTTCATTTCCATTGATTAACGCTTCCATGACTGAAGCTTCCTGAAATTTTGCAAAAATCCCTGTGCCAAGGCATTCTCTTATATATATGAGTCTCCCATATGGAGCCTCACATATATAAGAGAATACATTGGCCTAACAATATTTACCTTGATCTCTTAAATATGCGAGGCTCCCTATGGGAGTTTCGCAGATATAAGATAATGCACTGGTTCAGGATCTTTAATTCTGCACAAGTGCAGCTCCCCTCATTAAAGGATTAATATTAGCTGAACATTCCTACAAATGAATTCTTGAATTTTCTCAGCCTGAAGTCTGCTTAAATTGTATCTAACCATCACAATATAATCTCTACGTTAAAGTCCTGTGCATATATCTTTCTACAGCAGATTTTATGCTAGCTTAGATCCAGTGGCATGAGTTTTCGTCAATTGTAATCAATTTTGCCATACAAATCAATACATGCTAAACATGTTGGAAAGAGTGACGTATTCTAATCTAACTTTCATATTAAACTATGCATTGAATATGCCACGTAATTAAGAGTAATATCAGTTTGTTTACATTTAATACACACTGTCACTTTGCAAGGTCAAATTAGTTTGCATTCTTGTATATACATTGTTAAAAAAAATATTTCACAACTTTCAGTTGACAACTGTTTTGGAGTTCAGAGCAAATATAATATTTTCTATGGAATAAACAATTGTGACATTTTATTAGTTATTGGAGATTTTAGATGAGCTGGTCAACAATGATAAACCCCCGATATAGAAAGGTATATACACAAGACTTTAATATAAAACAGCAAGGATGGACAGATGGACATACTGATTATAATAGTCCCCAAAAATTCAGGGGACAACAACACTGTTACATTGATATGTAAACAAACATTGCTAATAGTGTAGTAAGTTTAAATATTTTAGTCTGAATATGATTTTCAGAATATTTCTCAATGCTTTGACCGTTTCCAATCTTATTGGACTAACCTCGTACCAATTATCAAGAAATTCACTGGAATATTGCTCAAGTTAACATGTGGACTACACGAAAACAGCGATTCATAACACTGTTTTGATATGTGAAATCTAATTATTGGAGAGTAATCAGTAACCATAATAAGTACAAAGTCAATCTATTTTTCATGTTCTTGTTAATTAGTTATTTTATACAGACTTGTGCAAAAATTTATGTTATTCACATTTAACCCACTTTGAAAGGCTTACATCCTTTTAATAATGTATTCCACATTGTGTGAAGTTCCCAGCTCAATATTGCATGATTTATGCAACTTTTGTCAGCAGAGTTTGCTCTGCGTCATTTACAATCTTGAATTTCTCCTGGTAGAAATTGCGAAATTGGCTAACAAAAATCACCTAAATCATGTAATCTCGACCTGTGAAAGATAACAGTACCTCTTGTTGCTGTGGTTCCCTCTGCTGAAAGTGCCTGTGACGCCGGCTTCGATGTATATTTATATTACCCGTAGGAAATCCTCCACCAAAGAACATATTAAAGAGCTCTTCAGGAGATATGTCACCTGAAAAAATAGATATCATTAAATAGCAATCCAATGTTGGTAAGCCTTTATCAAGCATGGAACATAACATATTAGAGAATCAAACTTTAATAGAGATGTTATGTTTGGTTTACCAAATGTCATTTTATATTTCGATTTGACTGCAGAAAGTGCAGTTAGTTTGAAGTTAACCCTTTCTATACTAAATACTCATTGGTGCATAGTTATCCCTCAGAAAATGTTCAAATAATAAGTTCCAACAAACACCATAGGTCATTTGTTGAACTTATTATCTGAACATTTCCGACTAATGAATAGAATTTGTTCTGCACTTTCTATGATCTGTCATCTTCTTATATTTCCTGAGCATCCCTCCAGATCAATAATAGACCATTTCAATGTACACTTTTATAACTCAACGGGAGAATCCATTTAGTATATAAAGGTTTAAAAAAAACGTCTGGCAACTGATGGCTGAGGAAACACTTAAGCATTTTTAGTATGTATATTCTCATCAGTGTTCACCTCAGCATATTCATTGAAGTAAATTACAAGACCTAACTAAAGTGACCAAAATGCATGGCCAGGTATTATAAGTAGACTATAAAAGCTAATACAGTCCCCAGATCTACCCAGATGGGAAGTTTTGAGAGAAAAAGTTTGGATCTCTGACTATTGATATTAACTCTGCATACATGAATTGTTTTTGCATCAGATCACACCCTCCCAATATGATGCATTGCAATGTGAACTTTAAAACACAATACATCGGAATCATGATGAATCGTGGCAGCCCATGTACCCGGATTAACTGCAGAACTGAAGAACTTTCTTGTCATTTTCTCGATGTGTAGGTCTCGGATTTCCAACATCAGGAGGGTTTCCATTTATAGTAAACAAAACCATCACCAATTAACTGTTATTTCAAATTAATGTGAGTGGTGTTTAATCATTATAAGGCTGAAATAGATATCTTAGCATGCGAATTGGTGGTCAAAGTCCCAAGATGAATCATAAACTCAAGTTTTAGATATCGTTTTGACAAAGGTTTGTCCGAAAGTTGAAATTTTTTCAAATATTAATCTAAAAACAACAAATTTCGCACTAAATACTGGTTGGAAAATCAAACCATCCATTTACATTTATCTATAAATTCATGTCATATATCTGTTAAAACAATATATTACATTCTTTATAGTATTGCTCGGATTAGCATTTCTCAAAAATATATGGCCCAAAGCTTTTTAAAAATGGCCCGAAAAGTATTGAGAATGACCCATGATGTGGCCCAAAATTTTTCTGGTCAAGCGCAGACACTGGAGAGACCTAAAAGAAATTCAAGACCATTCAAGGCCATTTCACAATAATTTTCAAGGGTTTTTAAGGCCCCCTGTTATGAAAGACAAGGTAATTTCACAGCATTTATAATAAAAAAAATCCTCAATCTTCAATTGTTAGTGAAAATCACTGAAAATCAAGGCTTTTCAAAGCCACTTATAGAAAACTTAAAGATAATGTATCTCATCTGGGCCACAATTACAAAAACAACATAATTTTTATAAAACCAGACAGATAAATTTCCAGACAACAGATTTTTTTAATAAACTACAGATAAAATCAAAGATTGTGTTCTCCATCTTGGCACGCACCGAGAATTTTCGCAAGATATCTGTTCTAAATATAGCCTTTTCACTGTCGCCTTTTAAATGAGAAAAATTATAAATAAAATTAATATTGACAGAAGCTTTTCCAGACAGGTATATTCGATTCATATCTATTATTTTATACCCCATCATCTATATATTAAAGTAATCTATATAAAAACTTGCAGGAAGCTATACACTTTTTTAAAGCACTTTCTGGGGGCTTGAATTCAATTAGTCAGATTCAAGGCTATTCTCTTCTTACAAGATACCGCAGCAAATTTGCTTTTTATATGCACCAGATTTGGTTTGGGGGTTCATACACCTATCCAAGGACGAAATTCCATGACTTTTCCAAATCTTTTCCATGATTTTAAGAAATTTTCTTCAAGCCAATGAAATTCCAACTTTTCAAGACTTCGCTAGGCAGGATATCAGCTAGATGAATGATAGAACTTAGTTAATACCTTTTCACAACTAGTTTTCAGTATTGATTATCTTCTAAAAGCGTCCTGTGATATTGACATTTTACCCACATGCCTCAAATTCAAGGATTATTATGCAACTCCATGACATTTCCAGACAGGCAGATGAAAGAGGTGGATTTTTCCAGAACTTTTCCAGTTCAGGTTAAATGAAAGTCCAAAAGTTTCAGTAAAGGGATTATATTTTGTAGAAGAAATTATGTTCATTTCAAACATTTCCCCAATGAATGTGGGTTGCAGGGTGTGCCGATGGATTAAAATGTCAAATCAAAGATGTCTGCTGGTGGCCATGTTTTTTTTTTAAATTCGGAAAACATAGATATCTCCCATTTAGAGCTCACCCCGAAAAACCATATTAAGTTTTGTGACGATCAGATGAGGCAGTGTTATTTGTTTATGTGGTCTTTGGTTGGTATCATAATAGAGCTTCGAGAAAACGCAATGTGGTCTGTTGAAGTAATGAGGATGCAACTGGCACCAATGATTTGATACAATTCGCACTTGTGTTATTTTTGGTTAGAGATATCCGCACTCGAGCAAATTGTGGAAGGATATCCTATGTTGAGCCACCAGCTTATGGGGTATCCTTCCACCATTTGCAAATGATGCAATACAAAGAACAACTCTGTGCGGCTCTATATATATATGCATGACCCACCTTCGAAGCCATGTGCGTAGTCATATTCATAGTCACCACCTCTCCGCCTATGATGCTGCACCTGATCTGTTTCAGGACCATACACATCATATTTTTTCCTCTTGTCTGAATCACTGAGAACAGCAAATGCATTGCCAATAGCTGAAACACAATGGTATGGTGCAAATTTTTTACAATTCATTCAATTCTTTATTGGATAAAAGCTAAGAGGCATGATCCATAACATAAACAAACATACAAAACAAAATGAGGACATGTATAAATATAGTCAATGTGTATATATTAAATGTTTATATATACACATTATATTTATGACATTTATACAGTCGTTTATCCAGTATTGGCAGTAAATGATATTGTCCGGCAACACAAATCCCATTAAAACAATAAAGATATATTAAATACCAACACACTATAAAAAAAACTGAAAGTTAATATCTGTTTAGTATATTATGTTTGTCTAAATTATATAGGCATTGACAATAAAAGATAATAATGTTTAGATTTTTTCCACTGAGAGCTTTCCTATGAATGGCAACAAGCCATATTTCAGACTAAATCCAGAAAAATTACCAATAATTCTGCTGTGGTTAATGAGTCATTATTATTTAGGGAATTACTGTACCTTTAAATGCTTCAGTTGCCCCAGGTGCCTTGTTTTTATCTGGGTGCATCTGCAAAGCCAGTTTTCTGTAGGCTTTCTTGAGATCATTCTCTGTCGCATCTTTACTTACACCCAGAATTTCATAATAATCTTTGCATTTCTTTGTCCTGGGGATAAAACATACAGATGAAGACTAACACGGATATTTGAAGATCTATATAAAGGGACATGGTTAGAGAGTCTTTGATTGGGAGGGGGCTATTTTCTACAACCCCCCCCCCCCCCATTGGACTATCTACCAATCTATTTTATCTAGATACTAGTAATTGATTGAAACATGAATAAATGGGTGCTAGACTGCATGTCCACCAAATAAGGTGGCTGTGTTTGACTGGTGACTTTATTAGAAATGTATTGAAAATGACACTGTAGCTCAACAAGCTTGTAGAAGGAATAACGTTATACATTACAGTCAATGGAGTGATATAAAGGAATGTGGAAAAAATAAATGTTTAAGCAATACCAGAGGTTAACTTGAAGAGGAAGGTAGGGCATGCTGAAGTATTTGGTCATACAAAGAGTAAAATCCATAGTTTGCTTTCACAGAAAATCATTCATATTTGATAGCTCCAATCTAGAAGTTGTCCTAAACATGCCTGTAAATTTTCACAACATTTCTCCAATGAAAGTGTCAATGACACTGAAGCTCAACTTGGAGAATGGCTAATATCAAATGTTAAGTTAATAGAGGGAAAAGGAATGAGGAAAGTTGAACTGTCAATGTAATATACTGGATGTCAATGCAAAGAGTAAATCCAAGATGCTGCTAGTGGCCTCGTTTTTCATTGAAAAAAAATTGGGCTGCGATTTCTTGCTAAACCCGTTGAGAAACGTACATATCAGTAGCACAGGTATTAGGCACAAATTTTTTTTTTTTAATTTAATCAAAATCTCGGAAAGGTATCTATCTCATTTTTGATAGAGGTCAGCATTTTTCTCTACAAAAGCAACATATTATTTTTTATTGATCTGTAATTGCAGCACTGTGTGACCAAATAATCATAGTTTTCAAATGAAAGTGTCAATGACACTGTAGCTCAACTTGGAAAGGGAATAATTTAATGTATTACAGTCAATGGAGCGATTAGGAATGTGGAAAGTTGAATGTCTAATACTAGTTTATAGACATGAAGAGAAAAGTCAAATCCAAGATGGCTGCTGACGGCCATGTCTTCGGCCGAATGACCCCAAAATGATTGTATCCCATCTACATGTCATCGTTAACATCCATAAAAAAAATTATGACGATCAGACTAAAGGTACGACCTGTAGCCCATGCTAAAGAATTTAGTCATACAAAGAGTAAAATCTAAGATGGCTGCTGGCGGCCATGTTTTTTGGACAAATGACCCCAAAATTAATCGTCCCCATCTACATCTCAATATTAACATCCATGACAAATTTCATGATGATCAGACGAACAGTACGACCTGTAACCCGTGCTAATGGATTGAATTTTGAAATCAAAGATGGCCACTGGCGGCCATGTTTTTCATCCGAATGACCCCAAAATGACTCGTTCCCATCTACATTACAATTTCAACAGCCATAACAAATTTTATGATGATCAGACTAAAGGTACGACCTGTAGCCCGTGCTAAATGATTTAGTCATACAAAGAGTAAAATCCAAGATGGCTTCTGGTGGCCATGTTTTTTGGCCGAATGACCCCAAAATGACTCGTTCCCATCAACATGTCATTATTAACATTCATGATAAATTTTATGATGATCAGACTAAAAGTACGACCTGTAGCCCGTGCTAAATAATTTAGTCATACAAAGAGTAAAATCCAAGATGGCTGCTGGCGGCCATGTTTTTCGGCCGAATGACCCCAAAATGACTCGTTCCCATCTACATGTCATTGTTAACATCCATGACAAATTTTATGATGATCAGACTAAAGGTACGACCTGTAGCCTGTGCTAAAGAATTTAGTCATACAAAGAGTAAAATCCAAGATGGCTGCTGGCGGCCATGTTTTTTGGCCGAATGACCCCAAAATTACTCGTTCCCATCTACATATCAATATTAACATCCATGCCAAATTTAATGATGATCAGACGAACAGTACGACCTGTGGCCTGTGCTAATGGATTAAATTTTGAAATCAAAGATGGCTGCTGGTGGCCATGTTTTTGGTCAGAATGACCCCAAAATGATTGTATCCCATCTACATGTCATCGTTAACATCCATAAAAAAAATTATGACGATCAGACTAAAGGTACGAACTGTAGCCCATGCTAAAGAATTTAGTCATACAAAGAGTAAAATCTAAGATGGCTGCTGGCGGCCATGTTTTTTTGACAAATGACCCCAAAATTAATCGTTCCCATCTACATGTCAATATTAACATCCATGATAAATTTTATGATGATCAGACTAAAGGTACGACCTGTAGCCTGTGCTAAAGAATTTAGTCATACAAAGAGTAAAATCCAAGATGGCTGCTGGCGGCCATGTTTTTTGGCCGAATGACCCCAAAATTACTCGTTCCCATCTACATATCAATATTACTATCCATGCCAAATTTAATGATGATCAGACGAACAGTACGACCTGTGGCCTGTGCTAATGGATTAAATTTTGAAATCAAAGATGGCTGCTGGTTAGTGATGTTCCGATAATCGGAATCGGCCATCGGCCGATAATAGCCCATCGGAAATTAATCGTACCTCGCAGTTGAACATCGGCTTTTACCGATTGTCAAAATAAATAAAAACGTTCTAGTATTTAAGCGCAATGTGCACGCTTTAATAAACATACGCAATACAACTGTAGTATTGAATGTAAAACGCAGTTGTAACAGCCTAAAAAGAAGCCATTGGCATCATCAAAGCAGTCTGATATGATGATATATTATAAGAATGGCAATACACATGCCCGACATCCCGTGTAATATGAAGTTATTGGTTCAATCGCGTTGACACGAAATAGATTCAAAGAAAGCTTTAATTAAAAAGCTGACCTGATTACAGTGAGGCTTCCTCTAGAGCACGTGTCATGACTCATGTGACGTCACATGCTATGTCAATAACTTGAAGCACACACTGAATGAATTAATACAGTTGTTATCAGAACTGTCTTCAATAACGATCAACGTTAGTAGGGGCATAATTAGCTTTTTCGTCTGTACAACGTATGCTATGAAATACGCTTAGCTCCACGTTGAACTTGCGAAAAAAAAATTGAGCAGGCGGAACTATAAAAGCTTCCGAGTTGTTAAAAGATAAAAGGTGTGACCAATGGAAACTTGGGAAATCTCAGACAAATATGACAGCAATTATTATCCATCAATCAAAATTTAGTTAATAATCATCGCCATTCCATACATTGTTACAACTTACAGGTATTCAATCAAGACTTTTACTCCGCGTGCAAGTGTTCCAAACATGGTCATAACGTTACTCTGAGTCGGCACCTTTGATCTCTTTGTCAAAACAACTACCGGTATACATCAAAGGAAGCACACAACCGACGTCGGCAGAAATACTGTCACAACAGTGTGTATATATTTCTTTGATGTATTTGGCTTTGAAACTATGCGGGATATGGAGTGCATTGGGTGTATATAAGTCCATTATAGGAACAAACGCACAATATATATAAACATCGGAATCGGAATCGGAAATCGGCCGATTGTGTCTCCAGTTATCGGAAATCGGTCCGATAAGCTTTTTCATTATCGGAACATCACTACTGCTGGTGGCCATGTTTTTGGTCAGAATGACCCCAAAATGACTTGTTCCCATCTACATGTCATTGTTAACATCCATTGTTAACAACAAATTTTATGATGATCAGACTAAAGGTACGACCTGTAGCCTGTGCTAAAGAATTTAGTCATACAAAGAGTAAAATCCAAGATGGCTGCAGGTGGCCATGTTTTTTGCCCGAATGACCCAAAAAAGACTCGTTCCCATCTACATGTCATTGTTAACATCCATGACAAATTTATGATGATCTGACCAAAGGTACGACCTGTAGCCCGTGTCAAAGGATTTAGTCATGCAAAGAGTAAAATCTAAGATGGCTGCCGGCAGCCATGTTTTTTGGCCAATTGACCCCAAAATTACTCGTTCCCATCTGCATGTCAATATTAACATCCATTACAAATTTCATGACAATAAGACGAACAGTACAGCCTGTAGCCCGTGCTATTGGATTGAATTTTGAAATCCAAGATGGCCACTGGCGGCCATGTTTTTTTTCCGAATGACCCCAAAATGACTCGTTCCCATCTACATGCCAATGTCAACATCCATGACAAATTTCATAATAATCGGACCAAAGGTACGAACTGTAGCCCGTGCTAAAGGAAATTGTTGACGCATCACGCACACACACGCACACACAGACGACGGATACCAAGCCATGGCAATAGCTCAAACTTTACAAAGTAAAGTTGAGCTAATGACTCGTTCCCATCTACATGTCATTGTTAACATCCATGACTAATTTTATGATGATCGGACTAAAGGTACGACCTGTAGCCCGTGCTAAAGGATTTAGTCATACAAAGAGTAAATTCAGAGATGCCTGCTGGCGGCCATGTTTTTTGGCCGAATGACCCCAAAATTACTCGTTCCCATCTACATGTCATTATTAACATTCTTGACAAATTTTATGATGATCAGACTAAAAGTACGATCTGTAGCCCGTGCTAAAGAATTTAGTCATACAAAGAGTAAAATCCAAGATGGCTGCTGGCGGCCATGTTTTTGGGCCAAATGACCCCAAAATGACTCGTTCCCATCTACATGTCAATATTAACATCCATGACAAATTTCATGATGATCAGACAAACAGTACGACCTGTAGCCCGTGCTAATGGATTGAATTTTTAAATGCAAGATGGCCACTGGCGGCCATGTTTTTGGGCCAAATGACCCCAAAATGACTCGTTCCCATCTACATGTCATTATTAACATTCATGACAAATTTTATGATGATCAGACTAAAGGTACGACCTGTAGCCTGTGCTAAAGGATCTAGTCATACAAAGAGTAAAATCCAAGATGGCTGCTGGCGGCCATGTTTTTTGGCCGAATGACCTCAAAATGACTCGTTCCCATCTACATGTCATTGTTAACACCATGACAAATTTCATGATGATCAGACTAAAGGTACGACCTACAGGTATAGCCTGTGCTAATGGATTGAATTTTGAAATCAAAGATGGCCGCTGGCGGCCATGTTTTTCGGCCGAATGACCCCAAAATGACTCGTTCCCATCTACATGTCATTGTTAACATCCACATGACAAATTTTATGATGATCAGACTAAAGGTACGACCTGTAGCCCGTTCTAAAGGATTTAGTCATACAAAGAGTAAAATCCAAGATGGCTGCTGCGGCCATGTTTTTTGGCCGAATGACCCCAAAATTAATCGTTCCTATCTACATCTCAATATTAACATCCATGACTAATTTCATGATGATCAGACGAACAGTACGACCTGTAACCTGTGCTAATGTATTGAATTTTGAAATCAAAGATGGCCACTGGCGGCCATGTTTTTCATCCGAATGACCCCAAAATAACTCGTTCCCATCTACATTACAATTTCAACAGCCATAACAAATTTTATGATGATCAGACTAAAGGTACGACCTGTAGCCCGTGCTAAATGATTTAGTCATACAAAGAGTAAAATCCAAGATGGCTTCTGGTGGCCATGTTTTTTGGCCGAATGACCCCAAAATGACTCGTTCCCATCAACATGTCATTATTAACATTCATGATAAATTTTATGATGATCAGACTAAAGGTACGACCTGTAGCCTGTGCTAAAGAATTTAGTCATACAAAGAGTAAAATCCAAGATGGCTGCTGGCGGCCATGTTTTTTGGCCGAATGACCCCGGAATCGGAATCGGCCATCGGCCGATAATAGCCGATCGGAAATTAATCGTACCTCGCAGTTGAACATCGGCTTTTACCGATTGTCAAAATAAATAAAAACGTTCTAGTATTTAAGCGCAATGTGCACGCTTTAATAAACATACGCAATACAACTGTAGTATTGAATGTAAAACGCAGTTGTAACAGCCTAAAAAGAAGCCATTGGCATCATCAAAGCAGTCTGATATGATGATATATTATAAGAATGGCAATACACATGCCCGACATCCCGTGTAATATGAAGTTATTGGTTCAATCGCGTTGACACGAAATAGATTCAAAGAAAGCTTTAATTAAAAAGCTGACCTGATTACAGTGAGGCTTCCTCTAGAGCACGTGTCATGACTCATGTGACGTCACATGCTATGTCAATAAACTTGAAGCACACACTGAATGAATTAATACAGTTGTTATCAGAACTGTCTTCAATAACGATCAACGTTAGTAGGGGCATAATTAGCTTTTTCGTCTGTACAACGTATGCTATGAAATACGCTTAGCTCCACGTTGAACTTGCGAAAAAAAAATTGAGCAGGCGGAACTATAAAAGCTTCCGAGTTGTTAAAAGATAAAAGGTGTGACCAATGGAAACTTGGGAAATCTCAGACAAATATGACAGCAATTATTATCCATCAATCAAAATTTAGTTAATAATCATCGCCATTCCATACATTGTTACAACTTACAGGTATTCAATCAAGACTTTTACTCCGCGTGCAAGTGTTCCAAACATGGTCATAACGTTACTCTGAGTCGGCACCTTTGATCTCTTTGTCAAAACAACTACCGGTATACATCAAAGGAAGCACACAACCGACGTCGGCAGAAATACTGTCACAACAGTGTGTATATATTTCTTTGATGTACATGTATTTGGCTTTGAAACTATGCGGGATATGGAGTGCATTGGGTGTATATAAGTCCATTATAGGAACAAACGCACAATATATATAAACATCGGAATCGGAATCGGAAATCGGCCGATTGTGCCTCCAGTTATCGGAAATCGGTCCGATAAGCTTTTTCATTATCGGAACATCACTACTGCTGGTGGCCATGTTTTTGGTCAGAATGACCCCAAAATGACTTGTTCCCATCTACATGTCATTGTTAACATCCATGACAAATTTTATGATGATCAGACTAAAGGTACGACCTGTAGCCTGTGCTAAAGAATTTAGTCATACAAAGAGTAAAATCCAAGATGGCTGCAGGTGGCCATGTTTTTTGCCCGAATGACCCAAAAAAGACTCGTTCCCATCTACATGTCATTGTTAACATCCATGACAAATTTATGATGATCTGACCAAAGGTACGACCTGTAGCCCGTGTCAAAGGATTTAGTCATGCAAAGAGTAAAATCTAAGATGGCTGCCGGCGGCCATGTTTTTTGGCCAATTGACCCCAAAATTACTCGTTCCCATCTGCATGTCAATATTAACATCCATTACAAATTTCATGACAATAAGACGAACAGTACAGCCTGTAGCCCGTGCTATTGGATTGAATTTTGAAATCCAAGATGGCCACTGGCGGCCATGTTTTTTTTCCGAATGACCCCAAAATGACTCGTTCCCATCTACATGCCAATGTCAACATCCATGACAAATTTCATAATAATCGGACCAAAGGTACGAACTGTAGCCCGTGCTAAAGGAAATTGTTGACGCATCACGCACACACACGCACACACAGACGACGGATACCAAGCCAAATGACCCCAAAATGACTCGTTCCCATCTACATGTCATTATTAACATTCATGACAAATTTTATGATGATCAGACTAAAGGTACGACCTGTAGCCTGTGCTAAAGGATCTAGTCATACAAAGAGTAAAATCCAAGATGGCTGCTGGCGGCCATGTTTTTTGGCCGAATGACCTCAAAATGACTCGTTCCCATCTACATGTCATTGTTAACACCATGACAAATTTCATGATGATCAGACTAAAGGTACGACCTGTATAGCCTGTGCTAATGAATTGAATTTTGAAATCAAAGATGGCCGCTGGCGGCCATGTTTTTCGGCCGAATGACCCCAAAATGACTCGTTCCCATCTACATGTCATTGTTAACATCCACATGACAAATTTTATGATGATCAGACTAAAGGTACGACCTGTAGCCCATTCTAAAGGATTTAGTCATACAAAGAGTAAAATCCAAGATGGCTGCTGCGGCCATGTTTTTTGGCCGAATGACCCCAAAATTAATCGTTCCCATCTACATCTCAATATTAACATCCATGACTAATTTCATGATGATCAGACGAACAGTACGACCTGTAACCTGTGCTAATGTATTGAATTTTGAAATCAAAGATGGCCACTGGCGGCCATGTTTTTCATCCGAATGACCCCAAAATGACTCGTTCCCATCTACATTACAATTTCAACAGCCATAACAAATTTTATGATGATCAGACTAAAGGTACGACCTGTAGCCCGTGCTAAATGATTTAGTCATACAAAGAGTAAAATCCAAGATGGCTTCTGGTGGCCATGTTTTTTGGCCGAATGACCCCAAAATTACTCGTTCCCATCTACATGTCATTATTAACATTCTTGACAAATTTTATGATGATCAGACTAAAAGTACGATCTGTAGCCCGTGCTAAAGAATTTAGTCATACAAAGAGTAAAATCCAAGATGGCTGCTGGCGGCCATGTTTTTGGGCCAAATGACCCCAAAATGACTCGTTCCCATCTACATGTCAATATTAACATCCATGACAAATTTCATGACGATCAGACAAACAGTACGACCTGTAGCCCGTGCTATTGGATTGAATTTTTAAATGCAAGATGGCCACTGGCGGCCATGTTTTTTGTCCGAATGACCCCAAAATGACTCGTTCCCATCTGCATTCCAATTTCAACAGCCATGACAAATTTTATGATGATCGGACCAAAGGTACGACCTGTAGCCCGTGCTAAAGGATTTAATCATGCAAAGAGTAAAATCCAAGACAGCTGCTGGCGGCCATGTTTTTTGGCCGAATGACCCCAAAATGACTCGTTCAATACTACATGTCATTGTTAACATCCATGACAAATTTTATGATGATCAGACTAAAGGTACGACCTGTAGCCCGTGCTAAAGGATTTAGTCATACAAAGAGTAAAATCCAAGATGGCTGCTGGCGGCCATGTTTTTGGGCCGAATGACCCCAAAATGACTCGTTCCCATCTACATGTCAATACTAACATCCCTGTCAAATTTCATGATGATCAGACGAACAATGCGACCTGTGGCCCGTGCTAATGGATTGAATTTTGAAAACAAAGATGGCCACTGGCGGCCATGTTTTTTGTCCGAATGACCCCAAAATGACTCGTTCCCATCTACATTCCAATTTGAACAGCCATGACAAATTTCATGATTATCAGACTAAAGGTACGACCTGTAGCCCGTGCTAAAGGATTTAGTCATACAAAGAGTAAAATCCAAGATGGCTGCTGGCGGCCATGTTTTTTGCCCGAATAACCCAAAAATGACTCGTTCCCATCTACATGTCATTGTTAACATCCATGACTAATTTTATGATGATCTGACCAAAGGTACGACCTGTAGCCCGTGCTAAAGGATTTAGTCATGCAAAGAGTAAAATCCAAGATGGCTGCTGGCGGCCATGTTTTTTGGCCGAATGACCCCGGAATCGGAATCGGCCATCGGCCGATAATAGCCGATCGGAAATTAATCGTACCTCGCAGTTGAACATCGGCTTTTACCGATTGTCAAAATAAATAAAAACGTTCTAGTATTTAAGCGCAATGTGCACGCTTTAATAAACATACGCAATACAACTGTAGTATTGAATGTAAAACGCAGTTGTAACAGCCTAAAAAGAAGCCATTGGCATCATCAAAGCAGTCTGATATGATGATATATTATAAGAATGGCAATACACATGCCCGACATCCCGTGTAATATGAAGTTATTGGTTCAATCGCGTTGACACGAAATAGATTCAAAGAAAGCTTTAATTAAAAAGCTGACCTGATTACAGTGAGGCTTCCTCTAGAGCACGTGTCATGACTCATGTGACGTCACATGCTATGTCAATAACTTGAAGCACACACTGAATGAATTAATACAGTTGTTATCAGAACTGTCTTCAATAACGATCAACGTTAGTAGGGGCATAATTAGCTTTTTCGTCTGTACAACGTATGCTATGAAATACGCTTAGCTCCACGTTGAACTTGCGAAAAAAAAATTGAGCAGGCGGAACTATAAAAGCTTCCGAGTTGTTAAAAGATAAAAGGTGTGACCAATGGAAACTTGGGAAATCTCAGACAAATATGACAGCAATTATTATCCATCAATCAAAATTTAGTTAATAATCATCGCCATTCCATACATTGTTACAACTTACAGGTATTCAATCAAGACTTTTACTCCGCGTGCAAGTGTTCCAAACATGGTCATAACGTTACTCTGAGTCGGCACCTTTGATCTCTTTGTCAAAACAACTACCGGTATACATCAAAGGAAGCACACAACCGACGTCGGCAGAAATACTGTCACAACAGTGTGTATATATTTCTTTGATGTACATGTATTTGGCTTTGAAACTATGCGGGATATGGAGTGCATTGGGTGTATATAAGTCCATTATAGGAACAAACGCACAATATATATAAACATCGGAATCGGAATCGGAAATCGGCCGATTGTGCCTCCAGTTATCGGAAATCGGTCCGATAAGCTTTTTCATTATCGGAACATCACTACTGCTGGTGGCCATGTTTTTGGTCAGAATGACCCCAAAATGACTTGTTCCCATCTACATGTCATTGTTAACATCCATGACAAATTTTATGATGATCAGACTAAAGGTACGACCTGTAGCCTGTGCTAAAGAATTTAGTCATACAAAGAGTAAAATCCAAGATGGCTGCAGGTGGCCATGTTTTTTGCCCGAATGACCCAAAAAAGACTCGTTCCCATCTACATGTCATTGTTAACATCCATGACAAATTTATGATGATCTGACCAAAGGTACGACCTGTAGCCCGTGTCAAAGGATTTAGTCATGCAAAGAGTAAAATCTAAGATGGCTGCCGGCGGCCATGTTTTTTGGCCAATTGACCCCAAAATTACTCGTTCCCATCTGCATGTCAATATTAACATCCATTACAAATTTCATGACAATAAGACGAACAGTACAGCCTGTAGCCCGTGCTATTGGATTGAATTTTGAAATCCAAGATGGCCACTGGCGGCCATGTTTTTTTTCCGAATGACCCCAAAATGACTCGTTCCCATCTACATGCCAATGTCAACATCCATGACAAATTTCATAATAATCGGACCAAAGGTACGAACTGTAGCCCGTGCTAAAGGAAATTGTTGACGCATCACGCACACACACGCACACACAGACGACGGATACCAAGCCAAATGACCCCAAAATGACTCGTTCCCATCTACATGTCATTATTAACATTCATGACAAATTTTATGATGATCAGACTAAAGGTACGACCTGTAGCCTGTGCTAAAGGATCTAGTCATACAAAGAGTAAAATCCAAGATGGCTGCTGGCGGCCATGTTTTTTGGCCGAATGACCTCAAAATGACTCGTTCCCATCTACATGTCATTGTTAACACCATGACAAATTTCATGATGATCAGACTAAAGGTACGACCTGTATAGCCTGTGCTAATGGATTGAATTTTGAAATCAAAGATGGCCGCTGGCGGCCATGTTTTTCGGCCGAATGACCCCAAAATGACTCGTTCCCATCTACATGTCATTGTTAACATCCACATGACAAATTTTATGATGATCAGACTAAAGGTACGACCTGTAGCCCGTTCTAAAGGATTTAGTCATACAAAGAGTAAAATCCAAGATGGCTGCTGCGGCCATGTTTTTTGGCCGAATGACCCCAAAATTAATCGTTCCCATCTACATCTCAATATTAACATCCATGACTAATTTCATGATGATCAGACGAACAGTATGACCTGTAACCTGTGCTAATGTATTGAATTTTGAAATCAAAGATGGCCACTGGCGGCCATGTTTTTCATCCGAATGACCCCAAAATGACTCGTTCCCATCTACATTACAATTTCAACAGCCATAACAAATTTTATGATGATCAGACTAAAGGTACGACCTGTAGCCCGTGCTAAATGATTTAGTCATACAAAGAGTAAAATCCAAGATGGCTTCTGGTGGCCATGTTTTTTGGCCGAATGACCCCAAAATTACTCGTTCCCATCTACATGTCATTATTAACATTCTTGACAAATTTTATGATGATCAGACTAAAAGTACGATCTGTAGCCCGTGCTAAAGAATTTAGTCATACAAAGAGTAAAATCCAAGATGGCTGCTGGCGGCCATGTTTTTGGGCCAAATGACCCCAAAATGACTCGTTCCCATCTACATGTCAATATTAACATCCATGACAAATTTCATGACGATCAGACAAACAGTACGACCTGTAGCCCGTGCTATTGGATTGAATTTTTAAATGCAAGATGGCCACTGGCGGCCATGTTTTTTGTCCGAATGACCCCAAAATGACTCGTTCCCATCTGCATTCCAATTTCAACAGCCATGACAAATTTTATGATGATCGGACCAAAGGTACGACCTGTAGCCCGTGCTAAAGGATTTAATCATGCAAAGAGTAAAATCCAAGACAGCTGCTGGCGGCCATGTTTTTTGGCCGAATGACCCCAAAATGACTCGTTCAATACTACATGTCATTGTTAACATCCATGACAAATTTTATGATGATCAGACTAAAGGTACGACCTGTAGCCCGTGCTAAAGGATTTAGTCATACAAAGAGTAAAATCCAAGATGGCTGCTGGCGGCCATGTTTTTGGGCCGAATGACCCCAAAATGACTCGTTCCCATCTACATGTCAATACTAACATCCCTGTCAAATTTCATGATGATCAGACGAACAATGCGACCTGTGGCCCGTGCTAATGGATTGAATTTTGAAAACAAAGATGGCCACTGGCGGCCATGTTTTTTGTCCGAATGACCCCAAAATGACTCGTTCCCATCTACATTCCAATTTGAACAGCCATGACAAATTTCATGATTATCAGACTAAAGGTACGACCTGTAGCCCGTGCTAAAGGATTTAGTCATACAAAGAGTAAAATCCAAGATGGCTGCTGGCGGCCATGTTTTTTGCCCGAATAACCCAAAAATGACTCGTTCCCATCTACATGTCATTGTTAACATCCATGACTAATTTTATGATGATCTGACCAAAGGTACGACCTGTAGCCCGTGCTAAAGGATTTAGTCATGCAAAGAGTAAAATCGAAGATGGCTGCTGGCGTCCATGTTTTTTGGCCGAATGACCCCAAAATTACTCGTTCCCATCTACATGTCAATATTAACATCCATGACAAATTTCATGACGATCAGACGAACAGTACGGCCTGTAGCCCGTGCTAATGGATTGAATTTTGAAATCTAAGATGGCCACTGGCGGCCATGTTTTTTTTCCGAATGACCCCAAAATGAATAATTCCGGTACAAATGTTGATGTCAACAGCTATGACAAATTTCATAATGATCCGATCAAAGGTACGACCTGTAGCCTGTATTGTTGACGCCTTACGCACACACACGGACGACAGACGACAAAGCCATGGCAATAGCTCAAACTTTACAAAGTAATGTTGAGCTAAAAAGTTTGGTTCGCCGTCGTATTTGAGATTAGTGAACATAGAAAAACATTTAAAGTTGATAAATCAAATTTATTTGGTTGGTACCCAAAACGTCAGTCCAATGAAAAATAACAAAATCAAACAATCCAACAACTAAATCACCGAAATTTATACTCTAATCATCAAACTAAATAGCCCTATTGTCAAACAGACGTTGTTTCACGAAGGACAGCTAATTTGGGTGTGGTACTCAACATACATCGAGTTTAATAACGATTTTTGTCTTTTTTTCCCATCAGTTTAACATGATTCTATTCTCGGGAGGCCATTTTGAAAGTGCGAAACAAACTCGAGAAACGCTGCCGTAAATGACTACAAAATAAAATAATTTTACATCGATAAAAAATGTTTTATCAAATTCCTTATCTAGTGGGTATTATATATTCACCGCATGAGTTTTGTCATAATGAATGCCGGATATCAATTAAAAGAGAGATATTAACATTAATTTAATAAAGTTCAAGTTAGTTTCGCTTTCAGTTTTGCAAAATGGCTTCCCGGGAATAGAAATCTGTAAAACTGACGAAAAGAAAGAACATAAATCGTTATTAAACACGATGTATGTTGAGTACCACCCCCAAATTAGCTGTACTTCATGAAACAACGTCTGTTTGACAATAGGGCTATTTATTTTGATGATAATAGTATAGATTTCGGTGATTTAGGGGTTAGATTTTTTGATTTTTCATTGGACGGACGTTTTGGGTACCAAAAAATAAATTTCATTGACAACTTCGAATGATTTTCTATGCTCACTTGTTTAAAGTACGATAGAAAGGTAAACTTTAACAAAAAATATGATTACTTGGGCACATAATGTTAGAATTCCAGATCAATTTGATAAAAAATGTAGATTTTGTGCAGATGATTTTTTGACCTCCTAGTTTCACTATCAGCCTTGATACTTACTTTTCCGAGAATTTAATTAAATTAAAAAAAAATTGTGCCTAATACCTGTGATCAGTAGGTCATGTAATGGTACAAAATACCTACGTGTTTATTACTAGGCCACTTGTCAACCGGAAGTGGCCTCAGTTTCACTTCTATAAAAGCTCTTGCAATTAAGTCAAATTTCTTTCTCTGTTCCTGTGTGTTCGATGCAGTTGGCCAACTGCACAGGGTGGGATGTTGGTTCCAACTGGGAGGGCCCTATGGGCCAAGAAACTTATTAGGACCTATGGTCCAAGATACTTGTTAGGAGATACATATTTTGGGAAGAAAATATTATATCTCTGTCAAAGATACATGTATCTTGGACACTGATCTATTTGGGTTATAATTAGAATGCTTGAAAACAAGGCATGTTGAGCTGCAATCACAGGTCCGAAACGGAAAAGATTTTTAGTCTGTAACTCAAAGTCTCGGAGGTAGATTTGTGCAAAGGCGGACCCTTGGGTCCAATATACAGCAGCTAAGATATCCCGAAAGACAACTGAACTCCTAAAAGCCCATGAAGCAAAAACAGCTCTTACTTCATGTGCCCGAATGTTCATGGAATGGATGTGTCTAGGATCAATTTGGGAATTATCTCCAGTATTTCCTATTAGAGGTAAGAAAGCCAAGTTCTACCCTGACATTTTATGTATTCACTCAGAACCCTAATAGGACAAAGTAACCTATCCTACCCCCCCCCCCTTGGGTAGCTCAGGAATATGAATAGGAGAGGGGTATTGTGAGGTAAGCTGAGTTTTGGCAAGAAAAACTGGATGATGCAGTAACTCAGCAGAGGAAGCCAAAATCTGAAGACAAAACAGATGTGGACAAGGCATGCAATTTGCTGACGGGACGAGCCGAAGTGCAAGAAACACTGTTTTTAAATTAACAAAGTAGCAGGTGTTTAGAGGTTTGAAGGGAGGACCTGTAAAAATATCAGAAGCAGTCCAAGATTCCATTGGGGTGACAACAATCATGTACAAGGACTTGACAGGGCACAAGTGGCCAGAAGGTCAGAGAGAGTTTGGCATGAGCCAATCCATCGAATGCCGCTGGGGGGGGGGGGGGGGGTGGTATGATGACCCCCTTCCCTATATGTGTGTGCCTGCACAAAGGATTCCTAACTATTCAGTGATTATATCACGCCCCTTTCTGTATGTGGGTCATTTCACAATCAGGTTGAGCATTTCAGTTTTCTCACTCTAATGAATGTTGTTGCCATGCCTGTATATTTTTAGGACAGCTACTGTCGTCTTACCGATGTGTACATTTAGCTGAACATTTTAAATGGTCATGTTATAGATAATAAATAGAACATGAAAGTCTTTTGCCCTGTCAAACATCAAAACCAGTAAAATTGCTTTCTCAAAATTTGCAATGCAGAACTCACATATGAGATAAAGAAATTATGCACTGTGAATTTGAAAATATTATGTTGCTTTCCAGACTAGAAATCACCAACTGATTCAACTGCAGAAAACGGTGTCAAAAATAACCGAATAATAATCGAGTAACACTTGTTTGATTGTAGAAACAATTAATGTAAAAAATTAGCTTTTAATGATGTCCACTCCGAAACGGGGTACAGTTGTGTATGATATATACTGTTCATGTGGACAAAAATTGTCTTATTATTGCAAAGAGTAACCCTTCTTGCTGATAAAAATGCAACAATAATTCAGATCTTTCCCAATGTATGTTTTAGTCCATGGAACTAATATGTCAAACAAAATGTCCACTCCGAAACACACTCTGAAACATACTTTGCATCATGAAATTTATAAAGAAAATCTCAACTTTTCTACATCTGTATCCAGGAAGTGGGGGTATTCACACATTCACTACATCTTTACTCACCATAAAGGATCATGGAGCTCCCTAGCCACTTAAAATTCAACAATAATGCAAAATGTCCACTCCGAAACACATGCATATAATTGGGTTAAAAATAAACGATTTCTAGAATATTGAAGGAAATCAAGTACAAATTTACTGTATGTGCTCCAGTTGACTTGTATAATATAAAATCAATCAAAAAAACTTGGAAATATTTTGACATTGGGAGCAACTGTTTGAAAATTGGGTAATTTTGGAGGTACAATTTTTTTTAATTGGTGACAAAATTTATTTAAGAACATTTGTTGGATGGCTGATATTGCAATGAAATAGCTATTTCATGTATTTTACTCAGACCATTTTCCAGCCATCAGCCACTGACAGCTAGTGTGTAGAATGCTTAATATAGAGTCATGGGTTCAGAAATCGTCCCTACTCAACCATTTGCATGCCATAAAATACAGAATTTGATTCTAGAGAGGGTAATATGGCATATTTTTCATCAACTATGACTTATGAGTATGAAAAATTGAATATGAACAAATAATTTTGAAAAAACTGATTTGTAGTTTGTCAGTTGGTGAGAAAAGGTGCTCAACTTGATTGTGAAATGACCCATGTTTGGTAAATGATCCGACTTAAACTCCTCCTTTTCTATGTTTGGTCTTCTGATAAAATCTCCTATTCTATCACTTTATTATTTTAATAGGCCCCTCCTTTTCTATGTTGCATTTATCTTATTGTTCTGCCGATAAGAAGAAGGCTCCTCCTTTTCGCATTTGGGAATGTTCTGGAAGTTTATCTACCTACGCATGGAGGTGATGAGTGGTATTATTTCAATGGAATGTTTCGACATCTCGAATATTCTCAAACAAATGTCGTCGGACATAAAGATATTAGCAGTAAAGTTCAAAGGGTCAATCAACTTTTTACCCCGCCTAATGGTCCACTGTTATTTGAATGGAAAATTTGATTAAATCATTTCCAATATATTTGAACAAATGCTTTCAGTTACAAATATTCACAAACACGGACTTTAATCGTTAAAGGGGTACTGTACACAGGGATAGACAATTTTTTTTATTTACTCCCATTGAAATAACTTTCAAGTTAGATTGTGTTCGTGTTATATGAGTTTTGTATAAACCTAATTTAGCGAAGAAAATATTGATCTTGGAAACAAAAATATTACGATTTCAAACTACGCGCCATGTTTTTTACCTTCACCGGAGAAGACTCAGGTCGCAGGAAGAACCGGAAGTTCATTGTTCACAGCTTCAATTGATGCATCCAATCTCTTAAATCGAACAATCTCACTCCGTATAAAAAATACTTGACGCTTCATGACTCTTGTTTCTTTCTCCTTTTTCCGAATCGATTATAGCGGGCCTTTCTTTTGCAGGTAACATGTTATGTGTGCAACTCAATAATGTTCGCGAACGGCCATCGATAAAAGACATGCAACAGATACTATTTCAAGAACGGTAACTCGTACTGGCATAATTCTCCATTTTATGACTCCAGCCATAAATGAATATATATTAAATAATTCAATTTTACTTTTATGATAGCCTGTTAACCGGAACGTTTTCAGTAGACATCGTCGACTCAAATTAGTTATTTTAAAATATAATATTGATATTAGATCGTTATTGTCACGGGGAATTTATTGAAATTGGGGTACAGTACCCCTTTAAGCTTTTCTCTAACTACCCCTTTAAAATTTGGTGGACTAATAGTAATACCTGTAATCGAATTCTCAGGAATCATTTAGCGCCTTACCGATAGACATTTGAACATATCCAATAAAGCATATGCTAATTACCACTAGGTAGAGAAAGCAGGAATTTTCTAGAATTTGAAAACAAGACAGTCAATGACTGTGGGGTCGCTCACCAGACTGCAAAGACTGAGACTCTGGAGACCACAACAGTCAGAATATTTCATATTCACTTTAAAAGAAGTAGATCTAAACAGGATATGTGGCTAGAGAGGCTTTATGTATGTTGATGGGTGAATATCCACCTTGAAATTACCAACTATACACTACTGATCACCCCCTCCTCCAGCTCAACAAGTCCCCTCCAGACTCCCAAGTCTTAGGTTGGAATTTCACAACCAACATCTCAAACTTTCTCAATTGTTTGAAATTTCCAATCTCACAAGCACCTTTTTCTAAAACCATTTAGACATGTTTGAAGCCCAATTATCCATGGACCCAAAACACCATACATGCATGTCAAATTAATCAGTCAGGTAGGTCCAAGGTAGATGATTTAATGAATTTGGTATTTCAATGATTTTATTAGACACAAAATTGTTAACTCCCCATAGCCCCGTCATTTCTTAACATGTTGACCTCATGTTAACAAATCTGCATCTCAGTCACTAAAGGATCCTCCAAGTATATGAAAGCTAAATAGTCCAACCTCTCTTGAGAAGACATTTTAAGAATTACTATAGAGACATATATAGTTATGTCCCTGGTCCCACCCTATTTAACCTGGTGACCCCATCTGAATAAATTTGAATCCCAGACAACAAAATACCCTTCATACTAAATATCAGTAAAATAGACCTGATGGGTCCTTTTGAAGGAAGCATATTAAGAGAGGGAAACTGTCCTTCGCTTGGCCCCTATATCTAAGCTAAATAGTCCAACCTCTCTTGAGAAGACATTTTAAGAATTACTATAGAGACATACAGTTATGTCCCTGGTCCCACCCTATTTAACCTGGTGACCCCATCTGAATAAATTTGACATACAGTTATGTCCCTGGTCCCACCCTGTTTAACCTGGTCCTGGTGAGTGGTGACCTCATCTGAATATATTTGAATCCCAGACACCAAAGAACCCGTCATACTAAATATCAGTAAAATAGACCTGATGGTCCTTGTGAAGGAAGCATATTAAGAGTGAAACTGTCCTTCGCTTGGCCCCTATTTGACCAGGTGACCCCATTAACAAAAATCTGAATTGCAGTCAAACAAGAACATTCCATGCTAAATAAGCCAACTAGTTCTTGGCTCTTGCAAACATATTTTAAGAATTACTATGTGGTGAAATAGTTATGTCTGTGGCTCTGCCCTTATTCAACTTTGTGATCACATTTTCACAAATCTGTCACCCAAGGTAATTTCATACCAAATATAAGCAAATAGGCCATTTGATTATTGCATAGAAGACATATCATGAATTACTATGGAGAAAAAGAGTAATGTACTGGCATTGCACCTACTTGACCTGGTGACCCTGATAAATGTGTTAAATGTCATGTTGAAAGATGTGAACAATACATGAGATAAATTGTTGTTGTAATAGGGAATTAATGACCTCTTGCAGTTCTCCAGGGAATGTTTATACACATGTCAGATTTCACTTGACATGTGTAGGCATACCCTGCATACAGTTAGAGCCAAAGTAAATGGTTCTTACTAATGATTCTCTGTTCAGAATTTGAGTAAATATTATATTTGGGACCAGGGTGGCAGAAGCAGTGAACTTGAATAAAGGGCCAGGAGCATATATATATATATATAATTGACCATGGAGTATAATAATTTATTTTTTTTAAATATTTTTTTTTGGAGTTATGTCCCTGGCCCTGCCCACATTTTACCCAGTGACCTCATTTGAAGAATCTGAACCCCAGTCACCCAAGGATCCTTCATACCAAATATGAACCCATTTGGCCTGATGGTATTTGAGAAGATGTTTAAAAGAATCACTATGGAGGGAAAGAGTTATGGCCCTGGCTTCGCAACTGTTTGACCCAGTGACCTAACTTGAACAAATCTGAATGTGAGTCCCCTAGGGAACATCCACACCAAATATGAACCCATTCGACCTTATAGTTCTGGAAAAGAAGTCGTTCTAAGAATTACTATGGAGGAATAGAGTTATGGCCCTGGTTTCGCAACTATTTGACCCAGTGACCTCATTTGAACAAATCTGAATGAGAGTCACCTAGGAAACATCCACACCAAATATGAACCCATTTGGTCTTACGGTTCAGAGGAGAAGATGTTCAAAGAATTGTTGACGGATGGACGGAACGATGGATGGATGGACGGACGACGGACGAGGAGTGATGACTATCAGGGATTTTTCTGCCTATTTTGGGAATGGGTCCTGGTCCCTTCAAATTGGGAAAAATGTGTCTTTACAGACCAAAATTGGGAATTTTCCATGTTTTAGAAAAATTCAATTAATCACTGTTACACACAAGTAAATAGTACTAATTCCGTAATTTTCGGGTGTATAACGCGACTGTACACAAGTTTTATATAAATCAGAAATTTATTTAGAGGTATCCAACCTCTTTCATAAATGCGCTGACTGGTAGAGGGGAGGTAATTTGCATGTTAAGCTAATAGTTAGGTTGCCGCGTGTACATTATACAATGCGGGCTCCCGATATCGCTGATTTACTACGAGTTTTCAGCCGCTTATCGATCGACTGAGTGTACAAAACATCAGAAAAATTGATAATTAGTCAATAAACCTGATGGTATTATATACCTGCCTGCAATTGGGATTTGGTGGTTAAAAATTGGGAATGAAGGTGCCTTTTTCCCATTGGGAATGGGGCCGAATACCGGACCCTGAGGACACCTAAAAAAAATCCCTGACTATAGCTCCACCGGAGACTTCGTCTCAGGTGAGCTAAAAACAATATCAGAGCTTCTCTCCAAAGACAATAAAAGCATATTCTTGAAGTCGTCACGTGGCTTGCCAGTTAGGTAGTCAAACTCATTAGATTCGACAATGAACTCCTGCTTGCACTGGATAAAAACAATTACCACTAGGCAGACAAAGCGATAAGACAATTTTCTTACAATACAAGCAGATGTTTACATGTCGTAGACCCATGCATAGAAGCCAATGCACTCAAAAGGTTGAGTATCACATGACCCCCCACTGCATTTTGGAAGGTTCTCCAGGCGATCATAATATAAGCTTCAATTTGAATCCTAACATTTACTTACTTGAAGAGCCTTTGGTTTAATCTCATGGTAACGTATTGGACACGCATTTCATATATTTTCATATTTATCCAACTCAAAGCATTTCTGAAAACTGGTATATGTACGGACAACATGCATTATACAGTGGAACCAATAATACAGATGCACACTGCTCAGGTCAGTCTGGTAAACTTGAGGTGTTTTCTCTTTGAATCCACAGCTGTTAATATGTTTATATATCTTTATTGAAAAGCACAAACATATGTCAGTAACTGCCCTGAGACACAAGCAAAGACATCATTCTCTTACCTACCTTATTAAACTGACATGTGTAAACATTAGCATATCCGCCCCATACACAAAATTTGAATCGAGAATTGTTCTGCCTTATAAATATTTCTGGAAGGACTTCTTCATTCCCATACGAGTTGTCAACCAACAGTTTGGCTAATGTATTACACCGGTATCGACCAGTTTCGGCATTATAGGGTGAAACAAACACATTATCAAACAGTGATTCCATTCAAAGGTTTTCTTACAATTTTTGGTAACGCGACTAAAGAGTGTTTATCTCAGACATATCAGCGTCGCCCCCAATAAAGTGAACGCTCTTTATATGTTCAACCCATAATGGGTTATGAATCGTCATACGGGTAGAAGTCCAAACCATTCCAATGTAATTTATCGGAATGCCAATCATTACTGTTTGTACATTTCTATAAACTCTCTGAATCTAGAGCCTTAATATATAATTATTTGTTCATATTTCTTTTATGATCTAACCGAACGATGCTCATAATCTAGCAAACGTGAAACGAATGTGTAAAGAATAGCAAGGGTAGTGGGAGAGAGAGGCATTGGGAAAGAGAGAGAGAGCTAGTGACAGGCAGGCCGACTGCATATACATGTAGCCTTACATTATGTACGAGGTACATGCCGGGACAGCAATGGGTTCCTCATGACTGGCCTATACACATGACGTATTAAAGTTATCCACCTACAAAGGCGCGCCCTATGAATAGCCATACGGGTCTGAATCCAAACCATTCCGATGTAATTTATCGGAATGTCAATCATTAACATTTGTACATTTCTACAAACTCATTGAATCCATGGCATTATTATATTATTAATGGGCCAATATTTAGCTTTAGCATATTTCCACTAAAAGTTTATATGCAGACGCATTTAGGACATCTTACTGTGCAGAATCATCCAAGTGTTTTCTTTTGGACATAGTACCACTTGTATTTGGCACACTAAGGCATTGTTACACAATGGCTCAAAGAGTAAAATCCAAGATGGCTGCTGGCTGCCATGTTTTATGGCCGAATGACCCCATAATCACTCGTTTCCATCTACATTTCAATATTAACATCCATGACAAATTTCATGATGATCAGGCGAACACTCTAGCCTGTAGCCCGTGCTAATGGATTTAATTTTGAAATCCAAGATGGCCGCTGGATTTTTTTGCCAAATGACCCCAAAATGATTCGTTCCCATCTACATGTCAATGTGAACAGCCATGAAAACTTTCATGATGATCCAACTAAAGGTATGATCTGTAGCCCGTGCCAAAGGATTTAGTCATGCAAAGAGTAAAATCCATGATTACTGCCGGCGGCCATGTTTTATGGCCGAATGACACCAAAATGACTCGTTCCCATCTACATGTCAATATTAACATCCATGACAAATTTCATGATGATCAGACGAACAGTATGACACGTGCTAATGGATTTAATTTTTAAATCCAAGATGGCCACTGGCAGCCATGTTTTTTTGCCGAATGACCCCAAAATGACTCGTTCCCATCTACATGTCAATGTCAACAGCTATGATAAATTTCATAATGATCCGACCTGTAGCCCATGCTAAAGGAAATTGTTGACGAATCACACATGACACACATGAACACACGCACACATACACATGGACGACGGATACCAAACCATGGCAATAGCTCAATGTAATAAGTTTTCATGTCACGAGTTTCAGCAATCTTGTTGCTGAATTAAGGCTCGGCAACCTAGCGGCTGACCCAGGAGAAAATCCCGATGGTGAGGGGCCAGAGAGCAAGACTGGAGGAAGGCCTGCCATGGGAGTAAGTCAAAATTGGCTGGGTCAGCTGTAAGGGTGGACAATGAAACTATATATACATGTATATACACACATGTATATATACATAAGGGTGGTAACAGAAAGCAATATACATGTTTTTTTTTTAGATATTGCAGTACAATGTTGAACAGTATTATATAGTAACAGTGATGTTGCATTAATATTATATAATACTGTCAGCCTTTCAATTAATTATAAATAGATTTCTTATTCAGAATTATATGTAAACAAAATTTGATAATAAAGTTGCAGAAAGGATGAATGGAATTTCCTCACCCGCCATTCATCAGTCGTCAAGGATAACATTGAAAAGAGAGACTCTCTTATTTTCACAATGGTCCTCTCCGAAGAATGAAAGCAAGCCCCATGTAGAGTTCAGTCCCCTATGCAGGACCTACCACTGCTAGCACCTACACATAGCGTGAAGAAATCACTCATTGTGCATTATTCTGAGAAACTGAACAGTCCATATTCATTTGAAAATTGTCTAGATCAAGGCAGAATGAATTTTAACTGACAAAACAGTTCAATAAAAAAATGTTAAATTTAATTAAGAAAATACACATGCCGGCAGCGGTCAGACATAGCGTAGCGAGGGGACTGAACTGTTTTGCAGCTTGGTACGAAAGATGAGTGGCTTAGTTTACCTTTTAACAGCGTCAAGCTGCTCAGATGTATACGATGCTTCAACTGTGTTGTTGCTGCTTGTTTTATCTCTATGTACCCGCTGCCGTATACCTTCATCTTCCTCTGTCTGTTGTTTATTTGGCTTTGTTTCTGTTTCATTTGAGAGATTGTTTATCAAGTCTGCAATGAGACATATGCAAGTTTTTTATGACCATGTTGCACAAAGTACAGTAATGCCCTAAGTAATCGACTCCTTAAACCATAGCAGAATTGTGGGTAACTTTTCCAGATTTAGTCGGAAATATTGCTTGTTGCCATTCATCGGAAACATAACTGGCACAAGGTTTTCTCAAAATGTCAGGAGCTCCAGTCATGAAAGGGTTAATTGTTTTATATTCATAAAGACATTTGTTAGTGAATAAAACAATGTAATTTATGTGTTAAATATTGATGTACATGTATATACAATGTACGAATGCATGTACCGGTAGTTCCAAAATCGTTAATTAGCTCCAAGCACGTGGTCGCTTTTTAGCACTCTGTATGTCAGAGACTTGACAAACTTCGTTGATATTACAGGAGCACCTCAACCAATGAGAATGTTCATACCAAAACTAAATTTAGTTTCATGCAAGGAACAAATCATGTAGAATGTATGGCCAGTTTTCTAATAAACTATCACATTTTATAAGCCAACAAGATGGATCGAAAATCGCTGTTATATGACAATATATCTGGCTGTCGTATCGGTCGTCAGGCACGTTATTGTCCAAAACAGACTTTCAGGCCATCAGCAAATAGTATTAGTTTTATTTCATTGCAGACTTTTGGTCTGAAGAAGAGATAATAATTATCTAACTTACTTGTATTTAAATTCGCACAGTACTATTTTTTGCACACCCATCAATGTGCAAATTAAAACTGAGCGAAAAATAGTACGACTCTGAATTTAAAATGTACCACATAACAGGGACAAAAAGAGGGTTATGTTGATGATTTACATACATTACGAAATGTTGGACACTGAATAGGTAATTTTGCCTATACAAGTAGGCCTTTGTTTATTAAAAAAAAATTTGGTCAACCAATATAAAAGATTAAAAACCTTTACTCAATGCCAAGCGACGTACAAATCATGGTAACGTTGACGGTGTTGAAATTCTTGTAAGATATATTTACAAATATTCTAGATTACATGTTAATGAATGCACACCCCCTATTCACCACAATGGAGTGACACCATGACCATACAGTCTGAATTAGTTATGTCATCACAACCCACAGCAAAGTGTTGATTTTTCTGAAGTCAGTTGCCTTCACCATTGTCACGATTGTGGTTATCTGTTTTTGAGTTCATTTCATTGATGACGTCAATGCCATAACTATATTTCAATATCAGAATAATTATTTGGTGTCGAGCATATAAACATCCATCATCGCAACAAAATGATAATGCTGTTATGGCATACATGACACAAATCCGTAGTGATCGTGTTTAATACATGTCACATGTATCTTCAAAAATAGACTAAGAACTGAGACTGTCAGTGTCATCAGGTACGGTACATGTATAAATACAAGACTCATACGAAAATATTTTTGTCAGTATTGACTTCGCGCAGTAGGTATGCAAATTTAAAGTGCGCTAATTCAAAACTGAGCGAAAAATAGTACCTTGCAAATTTAAATTCGACTCATACGAGTAAGGCATATTAATTATTATTTATCGTATATATTTATTATTTAGTATCAATCATCTTGTCAGACTCAAACTCCTGTGATCTGTGAAACGTAAGGCTAGTGATGTTCTGATAATCGGAATCGGCCAATAATAGCCTATCAGATATTAATCGTACCTCATAGTTGAACATCGGCTTTTACCGATTGTCAAAAAAAACATAAAACATTCTAGTTTCTAAGCGCAATATGCACGCTTTAACAAACGTATGCAATACAACCGTAATATTGAATGTAAAACGCAGTTGTAACAGAATAAAAGGAAGCTATTGGCATCGTCCAAACAGTCTGATATGAATATATATAAGCATGGCAATACACCTGCCCGACATATCCCGTGATATATGAAGTTATTGGTTCAATCGCGTGGACACGAAATAGATTCAAAGAAAGCTTTTAAAAGCTGACCTCATTACATGGGAGTTTCCTGTTGAGCACGTGCAATGTGACGTCACATGCTATGGAAATAATTTGAATGAATTAGTACAGTCGCGATCAGAACTGTCTTCACTAACGATCAACGTGAGGAGGGCCCGCGGCATTGCATAATATATCAAAAGAGGGTGATTTGGGAAATATGTTTATACTTATGAAGATTAAACACAAGACAGTATATCGTCTGACACTGTCAACACAAATGTTAGACTTTAAAGGAACATATACCGTTAAATGAATCAACTCAGATTCAACTGACCAAAAACTCCCGCACTGTAACTCAGTACTCCAAGTCTAATAGAGGCAAGTTCCCCCTAATCACCAAAAGCATTTCACATTTGTCTGGATTGAGACGATTACGCTTAGCCTCGTAAATGTCCCCTGCTTCACTGAACAAACGTTCAATTGCGACAATCGAAGGAGGTGCACCCAGGTATTTGCTGGCAAATTTACTTAGCCTGGGGTATTTCAGTCTATTAATACGCCACCACTTTAGGGGGTCCTCATCACGGCCGATCAAAGGTTTGGAATTGTATGCAGCGACTTTGTTCTCTAATGTTCTGATCTTAGAATGACAGAAGGCGATTGTAGTCATCATCAAGTTTACAAGCATTTTGTCGCTTTCTTTCCGAAACTGATGCTTGCGTCTCCTGCATCCACTGGATTGCTCTCAGTGCTAGTACATACCTGACTCTGAGAGTCTGCATTACCTGTAGTTTTACTAGGCTACTCAGTGCACACGGTAATGTCTCCTTCTTGAATCCATTTTTTTAACTGATCGTTTGTTGAGCCATCTTTGTCCGCAAAGAAAACAGCTTTATATCTGGGATCTGCGAATGTAGCGAGAACCAAAAGTTTGTTGTTATCAATATCAGTGGTCCGTTTTGTCAATGAAGCCTTTTAGTGATGGGCGGTTAACCGAGAAAACAACTCGGTTTCGGTTTAAAACAATACCGACGTTACGTTTTTTTTTTATGTTTAGTTTTCACTTGAATCGATTTGATAGTTGATACTGTTGTCAAATTATTGGCCCCCCCCCCCCCATGTTCAATAATGTTTCGGAATGTGTCTATTTTGACGCGGCCAGTCAACAGTCGCGTGAACACTCCAACAAATGAAAGTGTCAATGACACTGTAGCTCAACTTGGAAAGGGAATAATTTAATGTATTACAGTCAATGAAGCGATTAGGAATGTGGAAAGTTGAATGTCTAATACTAGTTTATGGACATGAAGAGAAAAGTAAAATCCAAGATGGCTGCTGGAGGCCATGTTTTCGGCCGAATGACCCCAAAATGAGTCGTTCCCATCTACATGTCATCGTTAACATCCATGACAAATTTTATGACGTTCAGACTGAAGGTACGACCTGTAGCCCATGCTAAAGAATTTAATCATACAAAGAGTAAAATCCAAGATGGCTGCTGGCGGCCATGTTTTTTGGCCGAATGATCCCAAAATGACTCGTCCCCATCTACATGTAATTATTAACATTCATGATAAATTTTATGATGATCAGACTAAAGGTACGACATGTAGCCCGTGCTAAAGAATTTAGTCATACAAAGAGTAAAATCCAAGATGGCTGCTGGCGGCCATGTTTTCGGTCGAATGACCCCAAAATGAGTCGTTCCCATCTACATGTCATCGTTAACATCCATGACAAATTTTATGACGACCAGACTAAAGGTACGACCTGTAGCCCATGCTAAAGAATTTAGTCATACAACGAGTAAAATCCAAGATGGCTGCTGGCGGCCATGTTTTTTGGCCAAATGACCCCAAAATTACTCGTTCCCATCTACATGTCAATATTAACATCCATGACAAATTTCATGATGATCAGACGAACAGCATGACCTGTGGCCCATGCTAATGGATTAAATTTTGAAATCCAAGATGGCCGCTGGCAGCCATGATTTTTGTCCGAATGACCCCAAAATGACTCGTTCCCATCTACATTCCAATTTCAACAGCCATGACAAATTTTATGATGATCAGACTAAAGGTACGACCTCTAGCCCGTGCTAAAGGATTTAGTCATACAACGAGTAAAATCCAAGATGGCTGCTGGCGGCCATGTTTTTTGGCCAAATGACCCCAAAATTACTCGTTCCCATCTACATGTCAATATTAACATCCATGACAAATTTCATGATGATCAGACGAACAGCATGACCTGTGGCCCATGCTAATGGATTAAATTTTGAAATCCAAGATGGCCACTGGCAGCCATGATTTTTGTCCGAATGACCCCAAAATGACTCGTTCCCATCTACATTCCAATTTCAACAGCCATGACAAATTTTATGATGATCAGACTAAAGGTACAACCTCTAGCCCGTGCTAAAGGATTTAGTCATACAAAGAGTAAAATCCAAGATGGCTGCTGGCGGCCATGTTTTTTGGCCAAATGACCCCAAAATGACTCGTTCCCATCTACATTCCAATTTCAACAGCCATGACAAATTTTATGATGATCAGACTAAAGGTACGACCTGTAGCCCGTGCTAAAGGATTTAGTCATAGAAAGAGTAAAATCCAAGATGGCTGCTGGCGACCATGTTTTTTGGCCGAATGACCCCAAAATTACTCGTTCCCATCTACATGTCATTGTTAATATCCATGACAAATTTTATGATGATCAGACTAAAGGTACGACCTGCAGCCCGTGCTAAAGAATTTTGTCATACAAAGAGTAAAATCCAAGATGGCTGCTGGCGGCCATGTTTTTTGGCCGAATGACCCCAAAATTACTCGTTCCCATCTACATGTCAATATTATCATTCATGACAAATTTTATGACGATCAGACGAACAGTACGACCTGTGGCCCGTGCTAATGGATTAAATTTTGAAATCCAAGATGGCCACTGGCGGCCATGTTTTTTGTCCGAATGACCCGAAAATGACTCGTTCCCATCTACATTCCAATTTCAACAGCCATGACAATTTTATGATGATAAGACTAAAGGTACGACCTGTAGCCCGTGCTAAAGGATTTAGTCATACAAAGAGTAAAATCAAAGATGGCTGCTGGTGGCCATGTTTTTTGGCCGAATGACCCCAAAATTACTCGTTCCCATCTACATGTCAAAATTAACATCCATGACAAATTTCATGATGATCAGGCGAAGAGTACGACCTGTGGCCCGTGCTAATGGATTCAATTTTGAAATCAAAGATGGCCACTGGTGGCCATGTTTTTTGTCCTAATGACGCCAAAATGACTCGTTCCCATCTACATTCCAATTTCAACAGCCATGACAAATTTCATGATGATCAGACTAAAGGTACGACCTGTAGCCCGTGCTAAAGGATTTAGTCATACAAAGAGTAAAATCCAAGATGGCTGCTGGCGGTCATATTTTTTGGCCGAATGACCCAAAAATGACTCGTTCCCATCTACATGTCATTGTTAACATCCATGACAAATTTTATGATGATCCGACCAAAGGTACGACCTGTAGCCCGTGTCAAAGGATTTAGTCATGCAAAGAGTAAAATCTAAGATGGCTGCCGGCGGCCATGTTTTTTGGGCGAATGACCCCAAAATTACTCGTTCCCATCTACATGTCAATATTAACATCCATGACAAATTTCATGACAATAAGACGAACAGTACGGCCTGTAGCCCGTGCTAATGGATTGAATTTTGAAATCCAAGATGGCCACTGGCGGCCATGTTTTTTTTCCGAATGACCCCAAAATGACTCGTACCCATCTACATGTCAATGTCAACATCCATGACAAATATCATAATAATCGGACCAAATGTACGAACTGTAGCCCGTGCTAAAGGAAATTGTTGACGAATCACGCACACACATACACACACACGCACGATGGATACCAAGCCATGGCAATAGCTCAAACAAAGTAAAGTTGAGCTAAAAAGGCTCTGTTGGTGCTATTTTATGCGCTTCGAACATGCCGAGCGACGCCCGATTAACAGTTTAAAACACCTGGCAAACATGAACCCAACTATGGCTTTCTATGCATGACTGTTTAATTTGAACTTATGTTTAAATTTGATTCCATTCAGGGGACAAATATATATTAGCCAGCATCAAGGCGAGTCTTGTAACGTAATTCAAATGCTTTCGATCAAACAATCTTCTCTGTTGCACTCATATTTCGTTATCTCTATGAATCCACTGCAATCGACATATTTTTAGAACAGCAACACATGGTACCAAAATTACGTCGCGTTGGTGATGGGGGTGCACGGCGGGATAAATTTAAATATGTCACGGTCATGTTGGTAACAGTAATCGCTCTGTGTTTTACGTGTTTTTATATACTTAATTCCCATCTGCAGTGGTTATCTGCACTTAACTGAATATATGGATTGGCAGAACCAGTTATTACTAAGAGAGTATTGATAGGGACTGAGTGGAGAGACCAAGGGCAGGTGCAGCCGAGGGCGCAAGGCGAAGGGGCCTCGCTGACTTAATTATGACACCGAAATATTAATAATGCAGTGTGTTTTATGCTTCCCAAATCCCTTACATATTCCCGTTTACTATGAAATTACTGCACTGTGCGTCTCTTTGTACAAATGCACAACTCCCGACTGATTAAGTAGTTCAAAATGCACACAATACTTAAAGATAAACAGTTACAATACGTAGTATTTCGTTAATAACTTAATATATCGTATATCAAACTACAGATACAGCTGCGATGTCACACGTGGGTGGGGAAATTGGGAATTAGCCCCAAATTAGCTGCAACATCGCATGATCCCCTTGATCTCGGTACAATTGTCTTCATACTTGATTAATACCTACCGAATCTTGGCACATTGAGCTCGCTTCTCAACACATATACGTAATCTACTTTAAAACAAGACAGTCAATGACTGTGGGGTCGCTCACCAGACTGCAAAGACTGATAAGACTGGGACTCTGGAGACCACAACAGTCAGCACTATTCATAATCACTTTAAAAGAAGTAGATTTAAACAGGATATATGGCTAGAGAGACTTCAATCCACCTTTAAATTACCAACTTTACACTACTGATCACCCCCCTCCTCCAGCTCAACAAGTCCCCTCCCAACCGGGCTCCAGACTCCCAAGTCTTAGGTTGGAATTTCACAACCGACACCTCAAACTTTCTCAATTGTTGGAAATTTCCAATCTCACAAGCACCTTTTTCTAAAACCATTTAGACATGTTTGAAGCCCAATTATCCATGGACCCAAAACACAATACATGTATGTCAGACTAATCAGTCAGGTATTTCCAAGGTAGATGTTTTAATGAATTTGGTATTTCAATGATTTTATTAGACACAAAAGTGTTAACTCCCCATAGCCCGCCATTTCTTGACAGGTTGACCTCATTTTAACAAATCTGAGTCTCAGTCACTAAAGGATCCTCCTGATACCTCCATACTATATGTAAGCTAAATAGTCCAACCTCTCTTGAGAAGACATTTTAAGAATTACTATAGAGACATATAGTTATGTCCCTGGTCCCACCCTATTTAACCTGGTGACCCCATCTGAATAAATTTGAATCCCAGACACCAAAGAACCCTTCATACATATCATATATATCAGTAAAATAGACCTGATGGTCCTTGTGAAGGAAGCATATTAAGAGGGAAACTGTCCTTTGCTTGGCCCCTATTTGACCAGGTGACCCCATTAACAAAACTCTGAATTGCAGTCAAGGAAGAAAATTCCATGCTATATAAGCCAACTACATGTAGTTCTTGCAAACATATTTTAAGAATTACTATGTAGTGAAATATGATCCAACATATAGTATGTGCTATTCAACCTAGTAGAGACGTCCTGTATTACATGTATATGGTGCTCAGATAACTCGTGTTTCTTCTGAAGTGGTTTTATGTGAAAGTTAGCCAAAGGCGACCGACTAGAATGTCCCGCAATCTTTCGACTAATTGCCAACATATCGTTTGCAGCGTTGTCTCTCAGAATAACCAGCACTTTATCCTTTGGTATATCCCACTCAGATAACATCCTGCCAATTTCATCAGATATTGCCTCTCCTGTGTGGCTTCCTGGGAAGGACGACGCATTGAGTACACACCGCTTCCTGTTGAAATTTTTGTCAACCCAGTGACCCGTGAGACTCATCAAAGAAGTAGACCAGATATCAGTAGTGATGCTGATGTGACTCATTTCAGTCAACTCCACTTTAATCCTCTCTTTGATTTTATTATACATGTCTGGAATAATGTTATAACTTAAGTGCTGTCGTGTACTAAGGAAGCTTATATCTTGGCTCCAGTGCTGCCACGAACCTTTGGAAACCAACATGTTCAGTGATGCAGAAAGTCTATTGCGATCATTTCGGCAAGCTTCTGGTTCATGCATACTGTCCGGCTATCTGCAGGCGGCAATGGGGTCATTTTGTTTACAGCATCAGATAATTTCATCTGGTGAACCCTCTTGAGTTCTGATGATGTACTAGTAGATGGCGCTTCGCTACCTTTTTTTTGGTTCTTCTTCGTGTTCCGTCTGTTTTGTTTCCATCAGTTTGTACTGGTCAGATGGCATGCCTTTAAGTGGTACCTCAAGTTGGTGGTTGTGTATGCTTTTGTATTTTTCCTCCCCGGGAAATTAAAACTTCACAGACATCACATTTAGCTTTTTCGTCCGTAGGGGACAATATAGAGAAATAGTCCCATATTTCACTCGTTTTCTTAGCTCCTCGAGTCGCCAATGTTATAGTGATTAATGAATATGCTTAGCTCCACGTTGAACTTGGAGGCGGTCTTGCAAAACAAAAATTCAGTAGGGGAACTATAAAAGCTTCCTAGTTGTTAAAAGACAAAAGGTGTGACCAATGGGAATTTGGGAAATCTCAGACAAATGTGACAGCAATTATTATCCATCAATTTAAATTTAGTTAATAATCATCGCCATTCCATTTCCATACATTGTCGCAACTTACAAGTATTTAATCAAGACTTTTACACCGCGTGCAAATGTTCCACACATGGTCGTAATGTGACTTTGAGTCGGCACCTTTGATCTCTTTGTCAAAGCAACTACCGATATACTATACATCAAAGGCAGCACACAACCGACGTCGGCGGAAATACTTTCGCGACAGTGTGTATATATTTCTTTTATGTATTTGGCTTTGAAACTATGCGGGATAGGGAGTGCATTGGGGTGATTCTCAGCGTCACGTATGTTACACTGAACTCATTTTGAAGAATAAAAGAAGTTACAGATTGAAAACTGAACACTGATATCAACCATTGTATAAGTGTCCAGATAGTCAACAGTATATATAAGGCCAAAACAAAATGAATGCGTGTTTCCCGTAACGAGTCCAAAAAAAATAGGGGCGGGCAGTAGGCTTTTCATTTTATGTTATTTTTTCATTTTATTTTTTTATGGTCTCGTGTGGGCCATGCCTAACCACCATCAAACACCAAACAATGACCCAGAGCAACCAACAAATTGGTGATTAAACTGATATATTGAGGGGAAACATATAAAACAGATAACAGTAGACAGTTTACTAAAATTACTTTAATAAACCTGAAACAGGCACTGCCTTGCCATGTGGCTTAGCCACAACAGGCATCAGCCCTGCATTGGAACAATCAATACAAATAGGGAAAACTTTTTACATCCCCATTGGGACCTGCACAATGGGCACAGGTATCAATGACCCCAAGGGCTGGCCCATAATATCCCAATTCTATTGGAGACCGACAAACAATATCCCGCCGCACCACCATCCTTGCAGCCTGGCCGTAATGGAGTAGACCCTTCACCTGGATACATTAAGAATCGAGTACACACCTGACCTGTTTATACGGGAAAAGTGGAATGCCATGGCATGGGCCTGCATTGACGTCGAAAAATATCAATACTAGTCATAAGAAATGATCCATAGCGGGCCCCGGAATTTACAATGTTTATTTACAAAATTATGCAAATAATATAATACTCCATATCAACACAAACACGTGCTTCCGGTCAGCGAAGAGGAACGATATTATATTAAACTCGTGATATTGCGTCAGGTCGTAATTTGACTTTCCGTTAGAGTGACGATGTGGCTTTGCGCATTTATTTCGCGAGGTGAATCAGATAAAATGGAAACACGCGTACACAGTTTGGTTATCAGTGCGGTCGGTCGGTTTATAGATTGATTTTTTTTATTTAAAACCAATAAAATGAACTTGGGGGGGGGGGGGGGGGGGGGGGGGTTTGAAGATGGTCGGTCGGATTACGGGAAACACGCATGCATTTTGTTTTGGCCTAATCGTAATAAAATAGCAGATCAGTGGATTGGTGGCGTTTTAAATGTTATGCCAAAACTTAAGTCTGTCGTGTACGTTACATGCAAAAACCAACTTTTTCGCAAACTATTGGTGTCATTCATTGTTTCTGTGATTTCTGACAACTATATGTCATTTCCAATCAACTACTAGTGACCCAGGCTCACGTTCTTTTGTTTTCAAGAATGAATTTATCTGCAGAGCCTCAAATTGTTCTGCAGTAACTCTCAATTTGTCGTCACGTACGTTACACGGAATTGTCACGTACGTTACATCTTCAAGTCATGGACAATGTTTTCATGAAAATAGCTTTATAATGCAGACATTTATTTGTAAAATTATTTTATTACCACATTTATGTTAAATTGCAATAAAAACGAGAGGCCGATCACGATCGGCAGATGTTAACCCATCCCTTGGCGATAAAAATTTAATATGATCGGATAAATGAGAGTTTTGGTGTTGAATTATAGAGTATACTGTTATGTACTATTATAGACAAATGAACATAACACAAATTATTGGAATTTATGGGTCACTGGCATTTATATAAGAGAATGCACTGGTACAGGATCTGTAATGCTAAACCACCACAGCCAGCAAGCCCATGGGTTAAATGTGTAGGTGTGACCTGGACATGGAATACTTGGGTTAAGAGAGTCCAATTTAAGTTTACAATAATAATGTGTCCTAGTATACAGATAAGCAACCTCACCACTGACCCATTAATATCAATTATATAGCAGAGCTGTCAAAATATCACAGGAATTGTTTATGTTGAACACTGACCTCTATTAAACCAATAACAATTATAATGATATCAGACCATCTGAAGATATAACTCTGCAGCAGAGATGTCTACTGTTAATATCATGTGATGTTTATTGTTGAATCTTTATTTTAAATTAGATACCATAGCCTTCTTTATCAGATTATTTGCACATTGGCAATTTGGTGTGGCGATTCGGGGTACCCTTGGCAGAGTTATAATGGTGTTAGTTTTTCAAATTTGTTTAACTTAAAAACTTTTTAATTATTTAAAAAAATTAAAGGTCCACATTGGAAATCTTTTTATCAACTTTTATCATAATCATCAATATCTAAATGAAAACAAATGACATTTTTTTTATTATTATTATAAAAGTTAAAAGTAAAAAAAAATTTAAATCGATTTTTTTCTTCCAATTTTTTTCTTCGAAAAAGGGTCATAACTCCTTTAAAATAAATCGGATCAAACCCATATTCGAACTCGATCTGTATTTTGGGCTGTGAAACTAACAGACCAAATTTGGTTCCAAATCAGATGAAAAATGTTCGAGTTATGGCAGAATGCGTCAATTCTAAGTCGAAAAAGGGCCATAACTCTGTAACAAAAACTCGGATCAAACCCAAATTCGAACTTGATCCGTATTTTGGGCAGAGAAACCCATATACAAAATTTGGTTCCGATCGGATAGAAAATGTTAGAGTTATCGCATTACTCGTAAAGTGTCTACGGACAGACAGACGGACAGACAGACGGACAGACAGACGGACAGACAGACGGACCAACGACGAGTGGTCAATCCGGGCAACGACACTATGTTTACCATACTATGGTATGGGTAAACATAAAAATGATTATCCAGAGAATGACATATAACAGTAAATAGGCACTCTTTTTAAGAGTGTCTATTTGCTTTTATACCATATGTACAATAATGTAAGTATAATAAAATGAATCATGTCTGGGGGTAAGGGAAGTTGTGTAGATACAGCGGATAGAAACACACTCTTTAGGCCCCACTGCCCTTTTCAGTGGCAATATAGTTATAGATGTACATTTTAAGTGTTTCTATGCATTGTATATAGGTATAGTAGTAGTTTGGATATCATAAGAAATCTAAGATGAAAATTTTCAACTGATTTTTGTGAATGTCTTGCTGAAAACAAATTTTCTAAATCCTAAGCCAATGGCATTGCATATTTGGGTGAAGAATATATTTCTTTTCCTATGTTCATCTAAAAATAATATCAGTAATAAATCACCACGGGCCGCTTTACAGATAATATGCTACGTTATAACAGTATGTAATCTTAGAAATTACACCAATAAAATGATTCCCATATTCACTAAAATTGTGCAGATATCCTATATTTATTCATTCCTTAACCCTTTCATGACAGGAGCTGCGCTGGTGAAAACATTCAACCACATACAACAATGTTTATTGATTCCACCACAATGTCAGACTTTAAACATGTAAATAATGGACAACTAATTTCAGAATAGCGCTCTGTAGAGCCCGAAGCCGCCATCGCACACCGCCGCCGCCAGCCATATTGGCCACAAGCCGCCGCCAGCCATATTATTTCTAACGCCAGCCACATTTAAAAATCTCCGCCGCCGGAATTGTAAAATGGCTGAGCCGTGTGCATGGGCTTATATGCCATGCACAACTGTGCTGTGAATCGCAAAGAACTAAACCGCATTGCCTAATATGGACACGGCATGGTTGTTATATTATCAGAACACCTGGCCCCTTAATGTGGAATAGACTATCCCAATGCATGCTTTCATATAACTGAATGGGCGCATCCATTCGGTATTGAAAGGGTTAAAATATAAATTGTTTATATCGACAACACCCAGTCTCAGACATCACTGGCATTTGTCAATATATACACATAAGAATAGAAAATAGTTTGAAATATTATATATCATTACTATCGGGTTCATCATTCAATGATGCATGCATATATCGCAAGATGGCAGTGATGATAGCAGTATGAAGACGACAGAAGTCCCAATGTAACTACTTATACTGATTAGATGGGGAAACTACATAGTATATCCATGCCAGTCCTTCGTGAATTTTCGCCATAATGGAAAAGCCCAACATCAAAAGATCACGTGTGGTCTGGAATTCTACGGGTTCACCACAAATGCTAAAAAAACGGCGTCTATAACCGGTAACAGGGGATTAGGAACATTTCGGAAACGAAAATACGCCAAAATGATAACATCTCAGCCGGCTGAGCCGCCATATTTCGTCATCCACGAACGTCGTGACTGAGCCGGCTTAGCTAGCGAACCAGCCACGAAAATCGGTTGAGCCAGCCATGAAAACTTTTTGTCGTGGCTTTGGGGTCTAGCGCTCTGATATACAATGCCTATTATTTAGGCCACTGTCCTAATAAATAGCACTGGAAATAAAAGTCATAGAATTGAAGGGTTAATTTGACATGCATGATCTATATGGAATTGCTACACTTTCTGCTGAAATATTGCTACATTGTGTATGTGTTATGCTGTAGTACAGCTGTACTGTATGAAATTTGAATTGGGAGAAATGCTAACCAACTATTAGGCAGTTTCTGGAACTGCTACACTTTCTGCTGAAATATTGCTACATTGTGTATGTGTTATGCTGTAGTACAGCTGTACTGTATGCAATTTGAATTGGGAGAAATGCTAACCAACTATTAGGCAGTTTCTGGAACTCTGGGTAACCGAACAGAAAGAAGTAACTGGCCTTCTGCCTTTTGTTTCACCATGTCTGGAACAACTGATTTCAAGAGATTGCACAAATCTACCTATAACCACTAGAGCTAATGTATATAACCAATCTGCTGGTAAACAATGGAGATGTAGATGTTAAATCATGTAGCTGATGAAGGGGCAATTGATGTGTAGTTGCAATAAATTAAAATGTAATGTACGTGACGTCACGTGCGTTACATAACTTATAGAGTATTTATTAAAGCATTTTTACCTACCGCAAGAACACTTTTGATTAATCATCACAATTTTTTCAATCCATTAACTACATACAATAATGCAACTGTTATATTCCTTTACATAGTTTTTGTGTAATGAGAATACTAAACAGTTAATTTTCGTCACATACGTTACAGTTAAACTCATAAGGTGTATTGTGTCATATCAAGAAATTGATGTACTGTTCTTGGAAGTAGTATGTTTGTTTCTAGTTTTGACTACTCAAACAATATAAAATGAGATAAAACTATGGCCTAGTGTATATTAGCAACTATTTTTTCATAACACTAAATTAGAATTAGATTTTCACAAATATTTGAGACTTTTGGAATAAAATTAAAATTTTCCAAACAAATCAGTGTCTTCACAAACAAATTTAAAAAAATCACAATCTTAGGACATATGCAAATTTTTACTCTTCTGGTTGACATTTTTTGAGAATCACCCATTGGGTGTATATAGGTCCATTATGGGAACAAACGCACAATATATATAAACATCGGAATCGGAAATCGGTCCGATGGGCTTTTTCATTATCGGAACATCATCCGATTAATAATAATACATTGTACTAACTCAGATATACAGTATAAGGCCCGTGGTTTTTTACATGTCCACGGAAGACCATGCGCGATTCTTCCGTGGTTTTTCCGTGTTCAAAATCTGAACTCGCCAAGAACACGGTCTGGGTAAACGTGTTCAATCGTGTTCAGATTTTTAACACGCTCTGATCACGTTTGAACACGCTCTGATCACGTTTGAACACGGAACATCCACGCTATGACCACGGTACGATCAACGGGTGACCACGGCCAAATGATCACGTTTGAACACGGAACATCCACGCTATGACCACGGGTGAACACGGCCATAACACAGGTGACCGCGACATGAACACGGAGGAACACGGAAACATCGCTGGCGGCCGGAGCTTGACACGCCACTGTGGCGGAGCTCGCGGTGTCCGTTACGTAATTAATTATCGCCTCCCTAGTTCAAAATATATTCTCGAAATTGCTGCTCAAATTGGCAAATGAGCGGCACCATTTTATTTATCGGAAATTTCATCGAAATTCAACCCGTCGATTGTGAAAATTGGCCCAGAAAAAGTAAAGATACCAATCTGCAATATACCGCGATTACTCATAAAAATAACATAATTATGGGAGGCGGAATTTGTACCGATACACTTGCATTATTTCAAGCAGAGCGCTAACTCAATACTAAATAACTCGAATATTTTGACAGGAACACATGACTATAAATATTTATTGAATTTTATAGATTTACATCTTCCTGATCGAAAATAACTTTATGGGACCTTTGATAAATGTTCAATTTAGTTTCAATTTAGAATGTTTCTGGTATCAATGTCCGTTTAGTTTTAAACAAACCTTGATCACGTTTGAACACGGAACATCCACGATATGACCACGGGTGACTACGGCCATAACACGGGTGACCACTGCCATAATACAGGTGACCGCGACATGAACACGGAGGAACATGACTGAACACGGAGCCATCGCTGGTGGCCGGAGCTTGGCACGCCGCGGTGGCGGAGCTCGCGGTGTGCGTTACGTAATTAATTATCACCTCCCTAGTCCAAAATATATTCTCGAAATTGCTGCTCAAATTGGCAAATGAGCAGCATCATTTTATTTAACGGAAATTTCATCGAAATTCAACCCGTCGATTGTAAAAATTGGCCCAGAGAAAGTAAAGATACCAATATACCGCGATTACTCATAAAAATAACTTATATATGGGAGTAGGAATGGTACCGATACACGTGCATTATTTCAAGAAGGGTGCTAACTTAATACTAAATAACTCGAATATTTTGACAATAACATATGACTATATATATTTATTGAATCTTATAGATTTACATCTTCCTGTTGTTAGATCGAAAATATCTTGATAAATATCTTGATAAATGTTCAATTTAGTTTCAATTTAGAATTTGTCTGGTATCAATGTCCGTTTAGTATTAAACGAACATTCGAACGTTGTGTCGGATCAGAACCTTTCAACTTATTTTACTCATTATACTTATTATTTATGTGGGCAGTAGCCTCTATACGAGCGCCTGTGGCGCATAAGATACTATGGGTGGCGGGATGGGGTGGTGGGTGGGAACTCATTATACTTATTATTTATGTGGGCAGTAGCATCTATACGAGCGCCTGTGGCGCATAAGATACTATGGGTGGCGGGATGGGGTGGTGGGTGGGAACTCATTATACTTATTATTTATGTGGGCAGTAGCCTCTATACGAGCGCCTGTGGCGCATAAGATACTATGGGTGGCGGGATGGGGTGGTGGGTGGGAACTCATTATACTTATTATTTACTCCAATATATTTACACGAACATATGAATATTTAATATGTGTTAAAAGAATAATATATTCTGACCTGATATAATTCGTTACATGGAAACTATTTCGATGGATGGATGGCTTCGTTTTGCTAATTCTTTCATACATTTATAATCGATATCCGTAACCAGCGCAGAGGGCTTCAGCTCAAAATGTCCCTATTTTAAATTTGATTTTACTGCAATATTTTGTTTACAGAAATATGTGATTATGTTTTATATATATTAAACGAATAAAATATTCAAAATGATAATCGGTCGTTACAAGCATGGCAATTATGTCCACGGAAACTTATTTATTGTCAGTTTTGTTAACCTGCATGATGTGGGTGGGATTAATCATTATGGTATTTACTCTGTTATTGATGACCATAACCGGTGTGTGTGTATATTCGACCTCATGTCAAGTGCCCTCCCATAAGTTTTACGATAATATTTATTTTTATATACTTTATTGAAATTAATTAACGTATGGGTCAATTCAAGTTTCAACTTTTAAAACACGGTGGTCAGTGATAAGTTGGTCAGCTGATTATGAAGCATTTTTTAAACTCATTGCTTCTTTATAGCATTATGACATAAACCCATGCAGACACCATTGAAGGCAAAGAGGTCAGCTAAATTAAGTACAATTAGACAAATAGTGTAGATACCGTTCGTTTTGGGTGATTTTAGTGTGGTATTGAATTTTTTTTTTTTTTTAATTTTAATTTTAATTTTTGAAAATGATTTTTTACCAATGCAACTGAAATAGTCCTGGTAAATTCAAAAAAGAAACTAAAATTAAAATTTATTGTTTTGAAAGTTATGTCCATCAATACAACTATAACGGTAATTTAAAAAAGGGCAGTAGGAAGACGACCAATCCTGGCCATACTGCCCCTGTACAAAACAAATTCTCCACTTGTTCTCACTGCGTGTTGTAATGTAAATGTTTTGTGCGAATAAAGTATCTAATCTGAACTAAAAAAAATCTTGGGCAATCTTTGAGGGGCAGATGTCCGGGATGCAATCGTCCTTATCCCGCGATTAGAAACTGTACTCTGTAACCGATGTCCCATATCCGTAAACTCCGTGTGAAATTGTCTCTCCGAGGTCCAATGCATCATGCATGTATGTACGTAGGATGTGGAGTATATGTTGTGTACAAATCATGTAATGACTGTAAAGACCTGTTCAGTTATCACTGTAACTGCATGTTCAATTTATTCAATTCAATTTATTGGTATATACTCGTCGTCGTTTTGACATATAGAGTGGAACATATACAGTGTTAAATTTCAAAATATTTATGAATTGTGCATGCGTGCAGTGAATAAATATACGACAATATCATATGGGATATGTGGTCAGTAATCAGTGGGTCAGTAATCAGTGGGTTTGGGTCGGTTTTAGTAGTTGTTTTGGTGTGCCTCAGGAGATCCTCGTTATTGATTGGGCTTTCTTAATAAATAGAGCAAGATTAGTAAGAGTTCGTTTGTTACCGCTATTAAATAGGTCGGTTAGCTTCAATGTATTGGGTCTTTTATAGTAATATTTCTTTATATATCTTGATATCAGCTCTTTCAAGTTTGGGCATACTAATATGAAATGGAATTCATCTCCGATTCCCTCTCCACATAACGAGCACAATCTCTCGTTATATGGTGTGTTTGTCCAGGAACCAGTCTCCACCGGCAGGCGGTGGTTTCTGGACCTGAACCTCACTAATGGCATAACAATATTGTTGTTGTCAATACAGAGGAATTTAGGTCGTGTAAACTCTTCTCTAATACTTCTCTAATAATGTTCCGCAGGCACCCGGAAATTAATAACGGATGGACAAAAATGAGACAATGGGCTAATCAAGCCATTGTTTAGAGATTATCAAAAGGGTGCCATTTCCTGCTATGCCTTTTAAAAAGCGGCGATGGGTGAAGTCAGTGCTCAAGAAACCGCCGATTTTTTTTATATGAGATATGGACATTTGAATTAAATAAACTCATTCGATGTCAGATTCGGTCGTACCAAGAATGGGAATGTTCCCCGCCTGTAATATGTCTGTATTGCCTCTTTCTAAGGAGAGATTGAATATATTACAATAATATACACAGACGACAGTATAAATAGTGATGTGGGTTTTGAGAAAAAATAACAGGAATATTGAATGTGATGGAAGCTCAGAATGCTTTGTGATTGGTATGTCGAAATGAGTGATAACTGGACTAAACGACAAATTTTCAAGTGTGAAAAACTTTCCAGAAATGGTAAATGGAATCTATGTTGTTTGGAAGATCAGGTAAGCACCAATTGGACATTTGCGATATATGTTTATTTATGAAATGCTGATTTTTCTCTGATTATTTTGACAGAAACATGCGAATATTTTGTCAATTTCAAAAGCGTTTCTGTGGATATCCGAGTATGTTATCAGATCGAAAATATTTACACATGAACTTTGTTTAGTTAACCTGGGTGTTGATGTGGGACATGCGGAATACCAACAAATTATTATTTATGATTTACCGGTAGTTCATTGTTTTATTTTTCTCGTTTTATTTACAAGACAGTTTTACTGTACCACACGCAAAATATTATCAGGAAGTTCCTTATAAACACTCGGATTTTAACTGTCTGTTTCCAATATATCAATCCTCGACGACACGAATATTATCTGTGATGTCAATTTACGAATAATTCAATAATATCAAATGACGGAATTATTTAAGATTGATTATGTGATCGAATTGATGTTATTGTACGCATCAAATGAATCAGACTCATTTTACTTGCAATATTTATCTATTGAAACATTATATTCTATGCCAAACACGTACTTCCGCTCGATTTAGGGTAGGTGATAAGTAGATGTGGGTTATGAGAGACACATTTACACAAGCTGGTCAGTGCGCGCGTAATCGGCGCTTATAAAAGAAAATTACCAGACATTTGTACATTAACGTAATTTTTTTAATGAATCCGTGTGAAATATATATTACTGAAATATCTCGCCAACATGGGTGCATTGGAACTGTTATGTAGAGTGGGATGTCATAATGACAACAAACTGAATAAAACATTTGATGTTTATTTGAATAACATTTTTTACAGTCATCAACAACAATTAATTTGTTATTACTATGAATATGGATATGCCACGTACAGCTAATATCACAATTTATCACATAATTAGCCCATAAAACCAGTTTAGTAATTATCGATAAGACACACGTGTAATATCAGTGCGTGTGATGACATCACACCAATGACGAGCGATCGCTGCAGTTTATTATTGTTGTTTTCGATGAATATTTTGCGTTTATTTTATCATGTGATAAAAGGTATCTCGCACTCGATCTATTTTATACGTAATTTATCAACCTCGTCCACTAAATTTTATTTGAGCCTCGGTAAAAATGGTTCAAATCGAATTTAGTAAACTTGGTTGATAAATTCCATATAAAATAGAAACTCATCTGAGATGCTCAATATCTAAAATTAATAAAGTAACATGTTTGCGGTTTGTATTTGCCCAATTCTCGGGTCAATTGTTCTGTGTACATGTACAGTAACCGTTTACTATTTGATATACATGTATGGAGTCAAAATATTATAATGAGAATATTGAACATTAAATTAAAATTTAAAACTTTAGTTACGTTTTGAACATTAAATTCGAAATTTTAAAGTGATGTGAAACACTCCGGTAGGCTGATCAAATAGAAATGGAGAATAATCTTGCTGAAAGTAGTTATTTTTACAAATATTATATCCAAATTGACAAAACACACCGTAATTCATATATATTCATTAAATACAGTGACCTCCCGATGGCGAAATCGTTTATGTTAATTTACCGCCGATAGTTGCCTCCCGAATCGGGAAGTAAATTTTTACAATTGAGCGTAGTTCAGACGATGTTTTCTATGATGTGGTACGACGATTTGTTTGAGATTTTTGGCAATGTTAGTAGAATTCTACATCCCCCGAGTTGGCATAGCGCCTGCATACTAACTAAACAATTTCACGCGCCCGAACAAGTGCATTATATGTCTTTAACTTATGAATTTTTGTAATGTTATATCCAATTTTTCAGCCATTTGTTAGAACACGATATCGCCGCATAAACTACCGAAACCATTTGCGTACATGTAATATGAACAAACACAAGAAAATAGTAATGCCAACTAAAATAAAATGCGACAACAAAACATGACACGGATATAAAGGCCATAGACACAGATAAACAAATATGCATATATATATATATATATAATTCAATATATGAAATTGTTTTTTATTATAAAAGATTTTATCTGACAATTCTTTATTCACTGACGAAATCAATCCGGGCCAAATATACCCGAAAAAATCCTACCGCAAGTAATACTGCGGCAACTCTTTGATGTCGCGGATTATTCACACCTCCCGCACTGTCCATGAAAAGAGTTGGTGCCGCTCTGCATTGGGGTGCAGACCACGCCGTAAACACGACTGACCACGCTATTAACACGGCATGAACATTCAACACGGATGACCACGGCGTGCACTCAGATGACCACGGCATGTACACGCCGAGTTCAGACCGTTTTTGAACACGCTGGCCATTTTGCCGTAATTGATCACGCTAAGAACACGACTTCAACACGGATGACCACGGCGTGAACTCGGGTGACCACGGCATGTACACGCCGTGTTCAACCCGTTTTTGAACATGCTGGCCATTTTTCTGAAGTTGACCACGCTAAGACCACGCGCGATTTTTCGGTGTTAAAATGTTGGCCACGCGTGGTTTTGAAAAAACCACGGGCCTTGTACTGTATATACGCTTATTCAGTACAATCGATTAAGAAAACAGTCGTGACTGGACTGGATTTTGGAACTTCACTGTCTTCATGCAGTGAAGTCTGAAGTCAAGATGAAGGGTTGGCGTATATCGCAATACGATGGGGGAACACTCCGAAGTTCGTACTCATATTTCACCATTTTTTGTACCTAGCTTGCCTGGCCTAAGTTTCACGGGGAAAATGGCTAATTTGATTCTATTTGTCGTTATAACTTATCACAACCCAAAAGGGTTGTTTTACGGTATTGCGTAAGCGACGCAAGTATAGTTGTGACGTCAGTAATTTCTATACCCCCCATCAACATAAAAAAATTGTTTTTACATCCAGGCGATTCAGACCTATGGGGCCCTATGGTGGCCGCCATGTTGGAAAAGAATTGACAAATTAATAAAACGAATTTATTTTTCTTCTTCGATCAGCCTCCCCATAGCAACACTATTAAATTTGAAACACAAAATCAACCTTATTCAAAATTAAATGCTTAATGTGGATTTAGCTGACACAAGCGCATAGCATTCGGCAAACCTCGCCAGATTCCGTACCGTTAAAGTTTGAAAATTACGTCCCCTGGCAGGCCATAGCAACGTTGGAAATGATGACGTAATTTCTTTACAAAATGGTGGCGCTCTCTTATTTGCGAAATTTGAAATTGAATTGCTTGTTATTGTTATCGCTCGTATTTTAAATGTACAACGGTATCACAGCACGTAAGCGTTAAGAACAAACGAGAAAGCACAAGCGAAGATAGCACAACGAGCCCATTACTGGAATGACTTTAGAGTCAAAGCAGTCAAAAGAAGAAGAATAACAACAACACTAGACTAGTGACTAGAACTTGTTTTGAACTTGGAAGTTTAAAAGTGAAAATCAGTCAGTCGGAAAGAAACTCAATGACGATCTGTGACTGAAAAAAATGGAAACGGGCCCACTCACCACGGCGATTTGACTTGTTCTGTTATTGTTAAATTTTAAGTCTGTTTTCACCTGGACTGGTTAGACTTAGAGTTGCAACTGCAAGCGGCAAATTGTTCAGTCTACTAACTAACTACTTCTCTAAATAGTAAATTTAATTGTTAATATCTAACACTGTCAGGTCAAGCCTCAACTTGGGTCAAGGAAATCAGAAAATGGACATTTTAGAGCTGACTGATTTACTCATTTACTCAGTATAGACAGTATAGTTCAGTCATGAACCGTTGAACGTAGCACGTAGCTGGAACTTGTGGAAGCAGTATTCGGTGAAAGCGGTCATGTGGCCTTCTAATCTAATAATATTAGGATTGTATTAGTCAATTTAGTGATTACAGATTAGTAAATTTAGTTATCAACGACTTCAGGCTCAGCCTCACCCACTCACTGTGAATGTGACTCAGGTCAAAATTCAATTCTAGCCATCTACAGAGCAGTCAACACACTTGTAACAAACATGTAAAGCCCAGTGAATTGGTGACTAACAAAGTGAGTCGTTTATCTTCTTGTTGAGTGAAGGAAAAGAAGAACATCTCCCAATCCCACTTGGTCTCGGCACACTGCAGAGTTCATGCAGTGACCGGTGAGCGGATATGCTTCTGGGCCAACTTTCCATCTGTGTGTATGAATTCTGTTTCCTGTGATGGACACATCAAGTTAAATATGAAAGTGTCAATGACACTGTAGCTCAACTTAGGTAGGGGAATAATTTAATGGTCGACAGTAAATGGAGGAATAGGAAAAGTGCTAATTGAAATGTCTAAGTAAGACTAGATGTTCATGTCAATATCAACATTCATAACAGGTTTCATAATGATCGGATCAGGGATGTGGTGATTATGGTGTGACAAAGGATTTATTGATGCAAAGAGTAAATTCTAAAATGGCCATGTTTTTTTCCGAATTACCCCAAAATGACTTGTTCCCATCTACAGCCTTACAAATCTCATAATGATCTGATCAAAGGTATGACCTGTAGCCTGTGCCAATGGATTTAGTCATGCAAAGTGTAAAATCCAAGATGGCTGCTGGCGGCCATGTTTTTCGGCTGAACGACCCCAAAATGACTCGTTTCCCATCTACATGACATTGTTAACATACGTGACAAATTTCTTGAAGTTCCGACCAAAGCTACGACCTGTAGCCCGCACCAAAGGATTTATTCATGCAAAGAGTAAAATCCAATATGGCTGCTGGCGGACATGTTTTTTAGCCAAACGACCCCAAAATGACTCGTTCCCATCTACATGTTAATATTAACATCCATGATAAATATCATGATGATCAGACAAACAGTACGACCTGTAGCCCGTGCCAATGGATTGAATTTTGAAATCCAAGATGGCTGCCAGCGGCCATGTTTTTTGGCCGTATGACCCCAAAATGACTCGTTCCCATATACATGTCAATATCAATATTCATGACAAATTTCATAAAGGTCAGACCAAAGGTACAACCTGTAACCCGCGCCAAAGGATTTAATCATTGAAAGAGTAAAATCCAAGATGGCTGCTGGCGGCCATGTTTTTTGGCCGAACGACCCCAAAATCACTCGTTCCCATCTACATGTCATTGTTAACATCCATGACAAATTTCATGAAGTTCTGACCAAAGCTACAACCTGTAGTCCGCGCCAAAGAATTTAGTCACGCAAAGAGTAAAATCCAAGATGGCTGCTGGCGGCCATGTTTTTTGGCTGAACGATCCCAAAATCACTCGTTCCCATCTACATGTCAATATTAACATCCATGACAAATTTCATGATGATCAGACGAACAGCACGACCTGTAGCCCGCGCCAATGGATTGAATTTTGAAATCCAAAATGGCCACCAGCGGCCATGTTTTTTGGCCGAATGACCCCAAAATGACTCGTTCCCATCTACATGTCAATATCAACATTCATGACAAAATTCATAAAGATCAGACCATAGGTACGACCTGTAGCCCGCGCCAAAGGATTTAGTCATGCAAAGAGTAAAATCCATGATGGCTGCTGGCGGCCATGTTTTTTGGCCGAACAACCCCAAAATCACTCGTTCCCATCTACATGTCATTCTTAACATCCATGACAAATTTCATGAAGTTCTGATCAAAACTACGACCTGTTGCCTGCGCCAAAGGATTTAGTCATGCAAAGAGTAAAATCCAAGATGGCGGCCATGTTTTTTGGCCGTATGACCCCAAAATGACTCGTTCCCATATACATGTCAATATCAATATTCATGACCAAATTTCATAAAGGTCAGACCAAAGGAACGACCTGTAACCCGCGCCAAAGAATTAAGTCATGCAAAGAGTAAAATCCGAGATGGCTGGTGGCGGCCATGTTTTTTGGCGACGAACGACCCCAAAATCACTCGTTCCCATCTACATGTCATTGTTAACATCCATGACAAATTTCATGAAGTTCTGACCAAAGCTACAACCTGTAGTCCGCGCCAAAGAATTTAGTCACGCAAAGAGTAAAATCCAAGATGGCTGCTGGCGGCCATGTTTTTTGGCTGAACGACCCCAAAATCACTCGTTCCCATCTACATGTCAATATTAACATCCATGACAAATTTAATGATGATCAGACGAACAGTACGACCTGTAGCCCGCGCCAATGGATTGAATTTTGAAATCTAAGATGGCCGCCAGCGGCCATGTTTTTTGACCAAATGACCCCACAATGATTCGTCCCCATCTACATGTCAATGTCAACATTCATGACAAATTTCATAAAGATTAGACCAAAGGTACAACCTGTAGCCCGCGCCAAAGGATTTAGTCATGCAAATAGTAAAATCCAAGATGGCTGCTGGCGGCCATGTTTTTTGGCCGAACGACCCCAAAATCACTCGTTCCCATCTACATGTCATTGTTAACATCCATGACAAATTTCATGATGTTCCGATCAAAGCTACGACCTGTAGCCCGCGCCCAAGGATTTAGTCATGCAAAGAGTAAAATCCAAGATGGCTGCTGGCAGCCATGTTTTTTGGCCGAACGACCCCAAAATCACTCGTTCCCATCTACATGTCATTATTAACATCTATGACAAATTTCATGATGATCAGATGAACAGTACGACCTGTAGGCCGCGCCAATGGATTGAATCTTGAAATCCAAGATGGCTGCCAGCGGCCATGTTTTTTGGCCGAATGACCCCAAAATGACTCGTTCCCATCTACATGTCAATGTCAACATTCATGACAAATTTCATGAAGATAAGACCAAAGGTACAACCTGTAGCCCGCGCCAAAGGAAATTGTTGACGGACACACGGACGACGGACGCCAAACCATGGCAATAGCTCAAACTTACAAAAGTAAGTTGAGCTAATAATGCACGGTGATTAGTTTTAGCATTCTCACATATTAAATAATTCATGATTTTAACACTGTGTTCTCGATTTAAACCTTAAGCATTAAGCGGGAGCTTGACCAGCATGGCTAGCATATATATTAACTAGTGGCTATTTGTGGAAAAATTATTAAATATACATGTAGCCCTGCGTACTTGCTATTGTAGACTTGACACATTGGTATTGGAATAATATGTAAGCTAAATATAATAATTCCAGGCCAACTTAGTTGAACTGTCATGACCTTCTTGTTATACATGTACATGACTAATGAGGCAATCATATAAAAATTTAATCTAGTAGCATTTTCTCAGACCATGCCATGAATATCTATGTATCTATGCCCATCAAGAATGATATATTCCACCAGTACAAAGTTTTTGCTGGTGCGATAGGGAAGTAACTAGTAAAGTTAATAAATTATGAAGTACCTTTCATTAATAATGTATGTCATAGAATGTGAAGATCCAACTTTGAAATGGCAAGATTTAAATGACTTTGTGGTGGATTTTCCTTTGCGTCCCTCATACTAATGTCATTCCTCCTGGGCAATTATTAAAATGTTTATATACTATCAGATGCCTAACAATAGTGTCAGCATGTGCCGCATGATTATTAATTTCAGATAAAATTCTCAACGATCATTAAGTTTTTTCGCATAGAGACATATATAGAATTAAATTGAAATAGAATTAAATTTCCATCAATATTGTTAATTTCAGTCTAGGTCTCCGCTATCACTATTATTGACCATCACAATGCTTAGACATCTGAGAGTACGATATAAGCTCACAAAAGTCATGAACAAGCATGCAATCTCGAGCTGGGACCACACTTAATACTTGTTTCTCATCATCTACTTCACAGAAGGGGTCACCCCTAAGTAGTAACCGTATAGGAAACACATCGAACATACCACTATTGCACAATGACATCAGTTGTTTTATCTAAATTATTTAGCCCCAAAACAATAGTCATTTGGCAAATTATCTCATTCCTTTTCGAAGTGCCTGTCATCTACTGAAGTTGGATCCTACCAGGTCCATAAATTATGTCTCATTGAGTCATTGTGTCCCATCCATGTAAATCGCTGAAAGTCAAGCATACATAAACCTCTATAAATAAATCAGATGTGGCTATGTGAAATATGCAATAAATCCCCGTTTTCATAAAAATGTATTCAGTATTATATGTAAATTTATCCAATAAAGATATTTTTCCCTTGAAGGTCCTCAATCCGAATCAATAGTCCCCATATCATCAGATTCCAACAACAAGAAGATTTTTTGAAATGCCACTTCAGTTGACAGAATTAATTGCTCGAAAATAATGCTAACTGCAGTCAATTATGGCATAAAATTGACAAAAACCTGTAATTTATCAACTTTTTGTTCAACGAATATTGCTGGTTTGTCAAACATCTGACACACACAAAAAAAAACCAGTTGATTTTAGAGTTATCCATCTCCATCTGCAATTTGGTCAGAGAAAGTATTCTCGTCTGCTGTTTGCTGGGCCACGTAAAATTAAAATGATAGATTTTAAAAATCGGTATCTGATCACTCTGAGCTTTGATGTTGTGGGTTCCTCGACTTGAATCAAATATTTTTCACCTCCGAAGTCAAGGAAATAGTAATCTGCGAGGGTTAATTCGGATTGAGCACCTTTAAAATTGCAAAACTTAAACTAAATAATTTTGCCTTGAAAATTGGTTGCTTGGCCAGATTCAACCTTCACCTGATGATTGCATTTTGAAGAAATATAGTAACATGTGCTATATGGCTAATATCTCTTGACTGGCGCCATGGATATTGGTCTGGAAATTAGAGAAATGTTAGAGGCAATATCTCACTCTGACCCATGTCTAACTGTGGCCCACATTCCCACATTCCTCTATATCTGGTGCTGCAACATATTCTCGTGCAAATAGGTTTATTTGTACCTAAATATTCACATATGTCCATATTTATTTTATTTATTTAAATTTGTTTAAATAAAAATTTTGAAAAACTAACGCCATTATACACTCTGCCAGGGCACCCTGAGTCACCACACCAAATTTCGTTGAAATCTGAGCACCAATATTAACAAAGACATGTTGGTCTCAACTTTACTCCAGTCTTATATATGTATATATAAACAGTCCCATGAAACATGTATACATTTATTGATGGACGTGTCATGGGCTCTTCATACAGGATCAGGTTCATTATTCCGAAGGTTCCATATTCCGAAGGGTCGCTATTCCAAAGGTTCTTATTATTAAAGAAGGTTTGCTATTCTGAAGGTATGCTATTCTGGGCTTATTTAACCAGAAAAGATGGACAACTCTAATACCAAGTAGTTATTATTACCACGATTTTACAGTTATCCATCTTTATCTGGAAGACCGCCCGTTTGACCTCGTCCTGGCACGATTAGGCCCAGAAACAATAAAAATAGCAAACTGCAAAGATCGATATCTAATTACTCTGAGCTTTGATGGGTGGGTTCGACACTAATCAAATATTTTTTTCCCACCGAAGCCAAAGAAAGAGTAATTTAGCAGCGTCTTATCGGATTGAGTACCTTTAAGTTATTTCCTTCATAAAAAGAGTCTTATGATAAAGAACCCTCTCAATACTTTAGAATATAGATAATAGAATGAAACTTCAAAATAACAAGTTATAAAAACCTTCTGAATATTGAGGAATATAGAGAACCTTGGGAATAGCGAAACTTCGGTATAATGAACCTTGGGAATAGCGAACCTTTGGACATAGAGTGACATGTCGCAGTCCTACGGTCCATACGCACTGGCGTGATCGTGATTCGTATATCCCAAGTTGGCCAGAAATACAGGCACTCCTATGAAACATACATTTATCATTTTATAGATGGACGTACGTGTTTTGGGTTGTCCATACGTACTGACGTAATCATATTATATAATATATATTTAGGCCTAAAAAAAAAAAACCTTTGTTTCCCCTAACCCGCCCGCACCTATTAAAACCTTCCGCACCAAAAAAAAAAAAAAATCTTTCTTTTTTTTTCGAAAATTAAAGAAAATAGCTGCCGACGCTGTTTGTCTCAGTTCGTCACTTTATAATAGGCCCCGTTTCTAATGACTCGACGTCCGGACGCATTTCGTAAAATGGCGGCGCCCACGGAAAATAAAAAATACATCGTTTTCGTTTAAATCTTCTAGTGATGAGCCAATAATCGGGAACGACAATCGGAATCGGCCGATTGTGGCCCATCGGATGACAATCGGTACTCGGGTTTCAACATCGGCATTTACGATTGTCTAAATAGAAATCAGGTGCTTGTTTTTCTTCAATAAACTGTTTTAAATATGACGATGTTTTGTTGAATAAATGACCATAGTCTGGTCGATAAAAGGTTTGACCTAGAAAAAATTTGGACTAAGTTGGTTTGTATTCCATTTTGAAGAGGAATATATCCTCTACAACATATCCAAAATCCGCTAAAATCCGCTTTGAGCAAATTTTTTTACAGAGATTTTAAAAAATGCTCATTTTTCGACGTTGTGAAGTACGTTTTTCTACAATATCCCTCATCGGCGACACCAGAACGCATTAATCCTCCATCCGATATATACCAGTTTGTGTAAAAGAGTATAGGGGACGAATAGAGTGACAAGGACAGAAAACAATGCAATCGCGGCGATGAAATGGCTGTCAAAATGGCCGCAACTACAATCCATGCTACGACGAAAGCAACATATTGGATAACCTCCTATAAGCGAAAATACACATTTGTAATTTACAAGAATGTTGTTATATATCTTTAAAGGTACACATATAATTAAAACAGATCTATCTGAATGATTTATCGATCACTGCTACGCACGTTAACCCAATGATTTACGTTCGGGATTTCTTATTAGAATACATCCAACAGTCGGACCAAAAACAGTTATTTCGGGCATGCAACACACGCAGTAATATTTCGTCACACAATGCGTGGTAGTTTCGTTTTGGACTGATGATTAATTATTGAATGTAACGCAGAAACTGAAGTGCCCACCCTATCTGTGTAAATACTAGTTATATTTCCGGAATTTCCAACACTCTCCGTGACAATAAACCATACACGTATGTCGTAATGCTGAGTATACTGTAAAGAAACACTTATCTCTTCAACAGAATAGTACCTCACTAGATCGAAGAGACTGTACATGGTACATTTTATTTAGTACTAATTTTCACGGCGCTCTCAAACCGGTTTCTTAATGGACAATTATGTTCAAATTACTTCAATCGGCACTTTACAACAGGAATATGTACCACGCAATGCACACTATTAGTTGTCAGTATCTTGTTGTTTGAAATTATGTTACCATTGCCACCCACATATTTGCGCTAAATATCAGGTCATCAGCATTTACAGTTATTAGTTCTGCGTTTACCAGTCACTCAATGTTGCTATTTATGGTTTTGTATGCAGCAGATATGTGTAACACTAGGGAGAATGGGTAAACGCGGCGATGCGGTTGCAGAAAAGGTCGTACGTTTCGCGTATATGTGGCCTTAGTGCATTTATGTGCACATAATTTCCAGGTATAAAGACCAGTCTCTACCACAGAGTATGTAGGCAAATTTGGTTATGTTGAGAATTTACTGAAGATAGTCTATTGTAATCCTTTGTATTTTGATAAATTGCATTCATGGTATACCACCATGTATTTGTGTGATAAAAGTGAAATATTCGTGTTTAATCACTTAGCTGGAGGCAACTATGACTACTATTTTAAGACACGGACAATAGGATCTACACGTTTTACCTAGTACCATATGAATAGCTCTCATACTGTTCTATAGTAGTGAATTTTGACAGATTGTGTGTTGGAGATTGAAAAATAAATGATTATCGGTCACATTCGTGAGAATGTTTTCATTACATATATTTCTGCTTTTAATACACATATATTACACGATTTAAGATAAACAGTACAGATAAAACTGTGTTATTCTTCTATTTCTTGGCGCCCAAAAAGTCCACATTTAATCGTTGTATGAGACCTGGCTTTAGGTTGCTCTCTCGCGAGATACATTAGAGAGAAATCTTACTTACTAGTATTAATAGCTCCCCTTATATTCTGAAATCATTCTTCCTCGTATAATTCGAGGGCATGTTCGTTCTTGTATGACCAGCTATTCAATTTTCCGCAAATTGTAAATTTCATTCGATTTTGTCCATTTTGACGGCCATATTGGACAGACATTCTGCCGACATGGTTTACGACTAAGCATTGTTTGTGTAAATTTAATTTTATTACTAATTTGGTATTTGTTGGCGCACCTACCACCGAAATTCAGGATTTTTCTATACCAACTGCCATCATGGACGCCATCTTGTATTACAGAAAATGCTCAAAGCGGATTTTAGCGGATTTTGGATATGTTATAGGGGATATATTCCTCTTCAAAATGGTATAGAAACCAACTTAGTCCAAATTTTTTCTAGGTTCACCCTAAAATTTTAGTTTATCGACCAGACTACCAGTAAATATGGGGAAAGTGATTTACCAAACACAAACTTGATATACAGCCATCTCCTCTTCAATACACCGGCCGTATACCTGGGTCTATGTCGTCTATGTTTGAACAATATATTACAGGGGGATCGCCGGGAAGCACGTGACACTTTGGTTCGAGCCAGGCTACGATGATGACGCCGTGATTGCGCGTAATCATAAATTATATGATGATGTACACAAATTACATCTCATGGGACTCATGTACGCCGATACGTAACTTTATTGTTCGTCAACATGTAGACATTTTGATTTATGTATGTCAGACTATCAAAAATCAAAATGTATGCATACGCAGCACAGCAAATCTATCTATATAGTACACACAGCGTAAAACAGGTTAAACTGTAGAAACCGAAAGTGCATGTCACGTGACATTTAATTGCGCAGCTGACTTCACTGTTTGTTCAATTAAATTGAGCATATTATAACATGTGTATCAGTTGTCAGGACGCAGGAATAAAAACTGTACAAGCATTAATAGTCAGATATTAAAGAAATTTATTTATTAATTTTACTATCTGTAATTAATCTTTTGAAAGTCTTTCACCCAACACAACTTTCCATTAATGATTAACTTTAAATGGTCAAAGACAATGTCAGCCTCGTGTGACGTCACGTATAGGTCACCACCAATGATTATTTTGATGACCATGCCGAAATCAACAATCAAATCGTGCCTGCGAAATTGACATGAACATGGTGTAACTTGCAACTAGTTCAGTCGGCTCATTTCATTTGATGTGATGTCTTTGAATTGGGGTCAAAGAAAAATGCCGTTTGATGAATTGTTATAAAAAACGGGCCGTGGATAAGTCGTCATGCACGTGGCTACATCAAACTTTCAAACTACTAGTATTTGTTGTGGAATAGCCTAGAATACATGGGTAAGTTAATGCATTGCATCGTCGATCAGTCCTTCGAATTTGGAAAACGTAGGTGCGCGATATATCGCTCGGAGCTTTTGGAATTTGCGCGCGCCTTTTTTGAGGGAGCACAATTCAAATTAACATGGATGAAATGATTACTGAATAAAGACAAACACAAGTATAATGATACACACGTATAATTCCAAGTGTGCCTGTGCGCAACATAAAGTGAAAAACAGAAATAAAAACATATGTTCAGATTGTAGTACAATATCTAGTCCACAATAATCCGATTATCCGGCAATCCAGGTGAATCTAATCAAGGTAATGAGTCCACTTCCGCGTCTGAGAGCGCATGCTCATCAGACTCGCAGTCGCTTAAAACTTCAAACTCGGAAGTGGAATGGTTACCGCAATCCGATTCACCGGAATCCGACGAATCAACCGGGGCTCTCTTTCGTTTTGATAGAGTCGGTATTTCGGAGGCTCCAATGTCCATTTTTCGCTTTCTCCGAGTCGAGAGATACTGGCTTCGAAGTATAGCTTCGAAGTATAGTTAAACTTAAACCCTAATCTATGGCAATAGTATTCAAATGAATCGGCGAATCCCGCATGCCGAAACATCAAACGAGGCCGCCAAAGAATTGACACAGTTTTTTGCGGGAACTCGCACGTGCAGCAGTTGTGACGAGGTGTCACCCCAATCATTGAGTGAGAAAGACGCCGGCGGCCGCTTTGATCTTTGTTATCATGTTCGTAATCAACGTCATCGCTGCTGAGAAAGTTACACGGTGAATAGTCTTGTCGGCGTTTAACCATTGATGTGCTGTTTGTTAAAATCTCGTTCACTGGCTGCAAATTCCGACACACGCATTTAAAATTGTCGGCGTGCGCATTTAATAACTCGCTGGTTTTTAGATCCGCGTGCGCCAAGGCGCGCAACCGCAATTGCGCGCCTCAAAATCGAAGGACTGGTCGATACAATACATTACAGTAAATACACCGAGGCCCCGTACCACAGCCTCTGCAGGACATGTGCCTGTCACGGTATTCGATCACAAGTCCGCCCATACATGTACCTACCTATATACTTACCCAAACGTATACTTATGTGTATATACTGTGTACTGGCATATTACTACGGTTGTTGCTTGCTTCTAATTCTAAGTATTATATAACACATACTAGTATAACATATTCTGGTATAATTATTACAATAATCGGAATCGGCACCTGAATTGGCCGATTGTGATCTCAAATAATCGGCGCATAGCTCTATTTGACAATCGGCTCATCACTAAAATCTTCCATCAAAACAGGAATATTCACCTGTCATGGCGTCACAAACCATGGGTAGCAGCAGTGTGTTAGGGCTAAAGTTTCTAAAATGTTCTCTCATGGACGCGGTAAACAAATTTACCGTATAGTTTAACATGCTAAGAAGTTTGTACACGTGTTTCAAGAACACCATATGAGTTTTACAGACAACGTTGTCGTTAAATGCAGTAGTTTGGACTTGGATTCAAAGGAAACGTTTAACGTTGAAAATGAGTGTTTTGTTGGCGATATTTTAAACACTTTTAAAGTGAAAATGGTAGCATATGTTGGTATAGGATATTTTTGATTGAATTGGAATTGAATATTTACTTTTTATTGTACTTTGTGATTTTAAATACAAATAAATACTATGCTATTCTATTTTATGCCTTGTGTCTTGCTGATCTCCTTCCAATATAATGAAGCTTCCAGCATTCAAATCACGCCTGACATGTATATATACATGGGAAAGTGAGAACTTTTGGGAGATTTCCCCATTAAAAAAAAAATATTCCCGCTCACCCGCACCTATATTTTTCAGCTCCGTTAGGGGAAACAAAGGTATTTTTTTTTTAGGCCTTATCTGTTTTATCACTCCATTTTCATAAAAATAAAATAAAACAAGCCGAAGTCTTGGCGAAGATGATATGTTTAAAATGTTTTAAGGTTGAAATTGGCGATAAGTTGTTATCAGAATACGTTATACTTGTGACAGTAACGTTACGCACACAGTGTTCCCCTATCGTATTGCGATAATCGCCAACCGAGATAAGTGCCACCGCACACGCTGCGATTAAAATCGTAAGTGGGGAAAATCGCAGGAGGAAGCATCCAATGCGCATGCCCACGACAATATCGTAGCCAAATCGTAGCAATCAAGCACTGTTTGATTTTACCAGGAAAATCGTGGCGTGACTTTGGCAACGCGCGCGATCGTAGCTGTCACATGACCACTGTCGCACTGGTCATGTTGTAAATACCACGAAAATCGTAGCTGCAAAGATCGCAGCACTTCTTCTTCTTCTGGTTACAGCCGTCGGTCCTTTGCTGACCATTATTAGCCGTTGAGTGGAATTTTTTGGGGTATTTTTATACTATTAATAAAAGGGTAGTTTCGTCTGCGGGCAAGCTACGATTTCTCCACCTACGATTTTCCCCACTTACGATTTTAATCGTAGCGTCTGCGGTGGCACTAAGTCAGTAAGTGCCACCGCACACGCTGCGATAAAAATCGTAAGTGGGGAAAATCGCAGGAGGAAGCATCCAATGCGCATGCCCACGACAATATCATAGCCAAATCGTAGCAATCATGCACTGTTTGATTTTACCAGGAAAATCGTGGAGTGACTTTGGCAACGCGCGCGATCGTAGTTGTCACATGACCACTGTCGCACTGGTCATGTTGTAAATACCACGAAAATCGTAGCTGCAAAGATCGCAGCACCGTAGCGTCTGTGGGCAAGCTACGATTTCTCCACGTACGATTTTCCCCACTTACGATTTTAATCGTAGCGTCTGCGGTGGCACTTAGTTGACGTGGATTTGGCCGAGGAAAATTTTCGTCTTGTCTGAACATAAATGACTCATTACATTGGATAGTTAGAACACCATTTACTTTGAATTTTCTGTGATGGATAGAGCCTGTTAGCTTTGTTTAGAAAACGCAGTGCTTTATCGTGATCGCCAGATTCTAAACATTTAATCGCAATTTGAAGACATCTCTCACTTTCGTCTTTATTACTCTCCATTTTACGTGAGCTTTTCTCACGAAAATATAAGCACGATTTCTATTGGTTGATGTGGAAAATGCTACCTAATAGAGTTCTCTTCCTTTGAATTCGCTGGAAACACTCACAAGAAATGTAGCTAAAAGATGCGTGTAAACGTAATATGACCACACGCCAGCATAATTAACGAACCAAAGCTAACACCATGGCTAAAACAGTCACATGAGGGTAGATGTGGCTTTTAATTAAAAAAAAACAAATCAGTTTATAGATTCCCTGCATGGTATTCCCACAAAATAAGATTCACACAGACCTATATTTCGTGGGTTGATTATCAGTAATGCTAATGGGGTCGTTGTTATGGAACGCCATAGCTGCCTTATATTGGCGATTGTCATTATATGTAGATACTTTGCCATTATATGCAGATACTTTGTCATTATATGCAGATAGTATGTCACTATATGTAGATACGTTGTCATTATATGCAGATATTTCGTCTTTATATGCAGATACTGTGTCATTATATGTAGATACTTTGTCATTATATGCACATACTTTGTCATTATATGCAGATATTTTGTCATTATATGTAGATACTTTGTCTTTATATGCAGATACTTTGTTAATATATGCAGATACTTTGTCATTATATGCAGATATTTCGTCTTTATATGCACATACTTTGTCTTTATATGTGGATATTTTGTCATTATATGTAGATACTTTGTCTTTATATACAGATACTTGGTCTTTATATGCAGATACTTTGTTAATATATGCAGATACTTTGTCTTCATAAGCAGATACTTTGTCGTTATATGCAGATATTTTGTCATTATATGTAGATACTTTGTCATTATATGCAGATATTTCGTCTTTATATGCAGATACTGTGTCATTATATGCACATACTTTGTCATTATATGCACATACTTTGCGAAGAACCAACATTATTTCCGAAGAACCCTTTTGGTTCCACACTGGTGAACCCAGGGTTCGGAAGGATTTGGTTCTGAGATTTTTATGCTGAAAAACCCTTTCTTCGCAAAGAACCCTTTTGGTTGCGCTTCACACCCTGAAGAACCCTTTTGCTTCTTCGTGGGTTCCACCCTGGGGACAAATGTCATTTGTAGAGTAAAAGACATTGCTACTCTCTGAACTATTCCGTTAATCACTAAACTAATATGCAGTAAAGTTGCACTGACTGTACATGTATGTGATTATTGCAGGCCACAGTAATTATTAAGGAACGCATAATCAAAGTAGGAGAACAACTTCTCTTCATCAGGCATCAGTACTTCATGACTTGGTCTCGGAAGACTGAGACGGTTTATACAGATACTAGCTGTAGGGATGAAATTGTTATCGGAATCAGCTGGGAAAAACACTATGCTTGGTTTTAAAGTGAAGCCTAGAGGTGGCTCATCTTCGCAGCCAGTAACGAATCGCAGGATGTCATTCAATGCAACACCTCTTCTTCGGCCACCTGAAACAAAAAGTAATATTATTGTACTTTGTCTCACAAATTATAGTATGATTATGAATTTTACAATTACATGTATTACCAAATTGTACCACAGGTTAGAAAAACAAAATGCCGGTATTCTAAGGCTAAAATGGCCATAACTATATTCAAAATTGTCTGACCACACCCAAATTCGAACTTGGCCTTCATTTCCAGCTATGTGACCGTTTTATACGTCGAGCCAGACACGGGTCGCGCCAGCCTAATTAGTGTGAAAATGACAAAGTCCAAGATAGCGCGACTGGAGCACGACGTATCAAACCAACTGGCACGTCATAATTTCTCTGGCACGACCCGACGTGCTACACGTCTGGTACCGACGTGCTACACATCTGGGACTCGATGCTGTTTTATGCATAAATCAATCAATCAATCAATCTAGTTTATCATATCTTCACGAAGATAGATGTTTTAAAGATAAGTCCAGGTGCTCCTCTTCTGGTCTGGTGCTATAATTATACTGGCTAATCATTTTCAGTTTAAAAGAATTGATGTTATGATGTATATCAGCTATATATGTGCCCGACACAGCGAGATTTTGAGTTGTTTGTGTTAGGCGATGTGTCTGTTCTAAAAAATGAAAGAAACCCTCTGTATCGGGCAGATATACTCTTGTCAGATATCAATATTGGAGGATCCTGCAAAGTCATGTGCTACGGACTGCGTTTTCCATTATCTCAGAAGTAACCATATTTTACTGCACACTGTGACCATTATTTTTGAACAGGCCTGCTCTACATTTCCATATCTCTTGGCAATTGTAACTGTTTTGTGGAAACTATATTGGATGGGACAGACTCAATCGTGTTATAATATATACATGAGCCATTCTAATATGAAATCCTCTGACGATTCAAGGTCCCTCAGTTTGAATGAATATATGTATCTCTTAAATAGATTGATATAAATATATGTTAATGCTTTCTTCTATGTATCTGTGTTGCTAGATCATTATAGGAATGCCCTGATTTCCATCCCCATATAAATGACAATTTATATATAGAAAACAGACAGATATTCGCAAAATTTCGATTCATTGTATCATTTGAGACGAAATTGTATATATGAGTTTGATGGTAATTGGCACTAAACATATTTTCATAAGTTTTTGGTGACCCTCCCGTCCCTATTTCGGCTGAAGCGGCACCACTTTTGACATAATTAAACCACACACTTAGACTTATTATAGAGATTAATATATATATATATAATTTATGGCGAGTATACAAATTCGTGTCAAATTTAGGGCTACCATTGCTTATATCTCACCCAAAAGGCACAAATTTGGCGCATTTAAACCACACGATTAGATTATTCGTATCACGGGGAAGAATATGTATCAATCAGGTGGAAATCGGCGCTAAACATATTGTTTATCAATGTTTGTCACCCTCTCATCCTCTAGGCACCCCTGACTCGAATGGCCCCACTTTTGACATCTTTAAACCACACGCTTAGACTCCTGATATCATGGAGATTATTATTTGTAAGATTGGTGTTAATCCGCGACTAAACAAATTTTTATCAAATTTAGTGCCCACCCCACCCCCATCTCTCACCAAAACAGCACCAATATGACGTCTTTAAAATCACACGATTAGATTCCTCATATAATGTATAAGAATGTGTATCAATTTGGTGGAAATTGGCGCTAAAAATATTGTGTATCAATTTTGGTGCCCCTCTCCCTTTCAGTGCACCCCTGACTCGAATAATGACACTTTTGACACCTTTAAGCCACACCATTAGACACCTCATACCATGGGGATGAATTTGTATAAGTTTCATGGCAATCAGGGACTAAACCAAATCTTATCAGCGTTAGTACCCACCCAAAGCCCCCTCCCCCCCCACCAAATATCTCATCCCAACGACACTAATTTGGCGTCTTTAAATCACACAATAAGATTCCTTGTATCATGGAGAAGATCTGAGAAGAATGTGCATCAATTTGGTGGAATTCGGCGCTTAAATTATTTTTCATCAATTTTGGTGCCCTTCTCCCTTTCCGGGCATCCCTGACGCGAACGGCGCGACTTTTGACATATTTACATCACACCATTAGATTCTTTGTATTTCTATGGAATGCAGACAGACAGACAGACATGGTCAAATATAGATATAGATGCTTTAATATCTCAAATTATAACATTGCATTATATACGGGTTTCCCCCCCCTCCTCTCTCTCTCTCTCTCTCTCTCTCTCTCTCTCTCTCTCTCTCTCTCTCTCTCTGGTGCCCGGCTGTTCCCTGATTACAACATGGTGTCAGAAGTGGGATGGACTATCACCTGCAGACAAATTCCTAAATGGGAGCATTAGAACGAGACTGCCTACCAATCAAACAAATGTGACATTTGGCTCCAAAGCCACATCAGACTCCGAGTCAAAGGGTCAACGTACACTGTCGGAACTACCAATAAATCACAGTGTGCGATTGAGGTGACAGTACGCCACGTTCTTATCAAATTCTCACAGAAAATGGTAATGTTGTTCACAGAAACGGGAAACATATGTTAAAAACTTACGAACATTTCGAACGTGAGATACGAAGACACATGTGAACCATCAACTCCACCATCGAGGATGGTGTAACAACAACTAGGTCGGGCAGGCCAATTAGACCGCCTGTCAGGTTCAATGACTATGTCAAATAAAAAGAAAAAGGGAGATGTTACGATCAGAACTGTACCTCCGCACATGTTATCTGCTCTACATAAAGCAGTGACCCAGAGACCTGATTTTATATAATATCATGGAACGAACGTATAATGAAAAGTATCCGCATATAATGACAAAGTATCTGCATATAATGCCAAAGTATCTGCATATAAACACACAATAGCTGCATATAATGACAAAATATCTACATATAATGACCAACTATCTGCATAGAATGCCAACGTATCTACATATAATGACAAAGTGTCTACATATAATGACAAAGTGTCTGCAAATAAAGACAAAATATCTACATATAATGACAGGGTACGGTATCTGCATATAATGACAAAATATCTGCATATAATGACAAAGTATCTGCATATAATGACAAAGTACCTACATATAATGACGAAGTGTCTGCATATAATGACAAAATATCTGCATACAATGACAAAGTATCTGCATATAATGACAAAGTATCTACATATAATGACAAAGTATCTGCATATAATGACGAAGTGTCTGCATATAAAGACGGAACGCCATAGCTGCCTTATATTGGCGATTGTCATTATATGTAGATACTTTGCCATTATATGCAGATACTTTGTCATTATATGCAGATAGTTTGTCACTATGTGTAGATACTTTGTCTTTATTTGCAGACACTTTGTCATTATATGCAGATACTTTGTCATTATATGCAGATAGTATGTCATTATATGTATATACTTTGTCATTATATGGAGATATTTCGTCTTTATATGCAGATACTGTATCATTATATGCAGACACTTTGTCATTATATGCAGATAGTTTGTCATTATATGCAGATACTTTGTCATTATATGTGGATACTTTGTCTTTATATGCAGATACCGTACCCTGGCATTATATGTAGATATTTTGTCTTTATATGCAGACACTTCGTCATTATATGCAGATACTTTGTCATTATATGTAGATACTTTGTCATTATATGCAGATACTTTGTCATTGTATGCAGATATTTTGTCATTATATGCAGACACTTCGTCATTATATGTAGATACTTTGTCTTTATATGCAGACACTTTGTCGTTATATGCAGATACTTTGTCATTATATGCAGATACTTTGTCATTATATGTAGATACTTTGTCTTTCTATGCAGATACTTTGTCATTATATGCAGATACCTTGTCATTATATGCGGATTCTTTTCATTATACGTTTGTTCCATGATATTATAGATACTTTGTCATTATATGTAGATACTTTGTCTTTATATGCAGATACCGTAACCTGGCATTATATGTAGATATTTTGTCTTTTTATGTTAAAGTGATGTGAAATCATCTGCATGATGTGGATATTTGGTTGGAATAGAGAATACTCTTGCTCAAAGTGTTACACGTATTCTCATCAATTTTATATTCAAATAGCATCACAAAACATGATTCTTGCTCATATAGAATATTATTAGTGGCTCATGTTGTCGATTGTCATTTTGTTTATCGCGATTAATCCGTTCCACCAATAAAGAAGTATTTATTTATTTACAACTGCGTGTAGTTTGGACGTTATAAGATGAAACATGAATATCATAAACACATTAGCCAGCAAAAATAAAAGACGACAACATGATTTTACATATAGAGATGTATCTATCAATCTAGTGGGTTAGACTAAGATTTTGAGGACACCTGGCTATCATATCAACACGAAGATACTGAATGGAACAGACAATTTTGTTATAATATATGTATATTAGCCAATTTAATATGCAATCATCTGACGGTTCGAGTTCTCTCAGTTGCAAGAAAATGTGTATCTCTTAACTGGAATGATAAATATACTGTTAATGCTTTCTTCTATGTATTGTTTGCTGGCTCATTATATGAATGTCCTCATTCCCAGTTCAGAAGATATAATTGTTCAAGTGACTTAAATGTGTCACCATTTGTCGAGATTGTGAAATTTTAATGCCAAAAACTATATTAAAACGATATGGAGATGGCCTGGGGATGACCGGTGGATATCGTCGAATGGCAATTTTATCAATGCTAATGCATCTCTATCGCTATCCATGACCCAAACGGCACCAAATGTGATTTAATACACCGTATCATCAGAGAAGAACGTGTATGAATTTGGTGGAAATTAGAGCTAAATATATTTGTATCAGCTTTGGTACAACTCCTCTCCTCGTGCATGACTTTAACGACGCCAGTTTTGACACATTTAAACCACGTCCATTAGACTCATGGATGCATGATATAATGGAGATGATTGTATATAAGTTTGGTGATAATCGGTAGTACACAAATTATTATTATAGTTATGACACCCCCCATCTCTCACCTAAACGGCACCAATTTGACATCTTTAAATCACACGATTATATTCCTCGTACCACGGAGAAGAAAACTATATCAATTTGGTAGAAATCTGCGCTAAACTAGTTTATTAAATCAATTGTTGATGACCCCGTGCACCCCTGACTTATCCCAGAGTTGATTATGTAAAAGTTTGGTGGAAATAAGTGACAAACCTATCACATCATTTTTTTTATTTTTTTTTGCTGCCCTCCCCCTTTTCTGCCCCTGATACCAACAGCGTCACTTTAGAAAATTTTAACCTGCGCCATTATCTTCCTCGTAAAATGTTACCCCTCTTAGACCGCCTTGGTGCCATCTCGATTGTACCCTGTGGTGTCATATATAGGACACATATAGACAGAAAATTAGTCGCAAATATATCTAGGCACCACATTTGGCCGTTTTAACATGCACTATTTGAGAAGAATGTGTATGAATTTGCTTGTAGTTATATATAGAACTAAACATTTTTTTTTATCATTTTTTGTGACCCTCCTGTCCCTATTTCGAACTCAAGCGGCGCCTCGTTTGTCATCATTAAACCACACACTTAGGCTCACCAAGGAAATGCTATATATAATTGGCGAGTATACAAATTCGTATCAAATTTAGTGCCCCCATCTCTCACCCCAAACGACACCAATCTGGCGTATCTAAACTACACGATTAGATTCCTCTATCACGGAGAAGAATATGTATAAATCTTGTGGAAATCGGTGCTAAATATTGTTTATAATTTTTTGTGTCCCTTTCACCCTCTGTGCATCCCAACTTGTGACATCCCAAACCACACAATAAGACTCCTGATTGCATGGAGATGGTTATTTGTAAGTTTGGTGCTAATAGGCGACTAAACAAATTTTTATAAAATTTAGTGCCCACCCCACCCCATTTCTCATCCAAACAGCACCGATATGACGTGTTTTTAAATCACAAGATTAGACTCCTCGTATCATGGATAATAATGTGTATCAATTTGGTGTAAATTGGCGCTAAAAATATTATGTATCAATTTTGGTGCCCCTCTCCCTTTCATTGCACCCCTGAATCGAATTACGCCACTGTTGACAGATTTAAGCCACATGATTAGACTCCCCATACCATGGGGTGTTATTGTATGTGTGTGGTGGGAATCCGTGACTAAACCCATTTTTATCAAATTTAGAAAGGTCTCACACAATCAGGAAAGTATAGCAACATTTTAGGTTCCGTTGTGACGCCAGACTCTACTTACTGCCATAATGGGCTAACCGGGTACTTTTTGACAATAATTTGGCCATAGGTTCGCTATAGGCGGAGTCACCCCAAAAGTGGCCATATATCCATTGATCGGGAATTGTTTTGACAGAAATTTGCCCCTAAGGCGGCTATGGACGAATTCACACCAAGATGGGCCATGAAGCAATGACATATGTATCTTACAATCGGGAGTCTAGCTTCATTTTAGAGCCCGTTTGCATATATACATACTCTACTTACGCCCAATTTGTGGCCGGAAATAATGGGCTAGCCGGATACGTTTTTGATAGTAATTTGGCCCTATGGTGGTTTTGGGCGAATTCACCCCAAAATTGGGAATTTAGCGATAGTTTAGGGTTCGTTAGGATACCAGACTCTACTTACGCCCAATTTGTGGCCGGGTGAAATGGGCGACCAGGGTACTTTTCTGAAAGTGACCTCCAATTGCATAGGTCTACCAAAATCAGGAATTTTGCAATAGTTTAGAGTCGGTTTTGACGCCAGACTATACTTACACCCAAATTGTGGCCTGATATAATGGGTTACTCCGGTACTTTCTTGGCAGCGATTTGCCCCTATGGTGGCTATGGACGAATTCACGAATAGTTGCTATGGTTGCTATGGAGGAATTCACGAATAGCTAGGTGCCACAAATGTGATAGATGTCCCACAATCTGAAATTTTAGCAACATTTTTTGGTTTGTTTTGACGCCATTTACTTACGCTCAGTTTGTGGCCGGGCGTAATAGACTAGCGAGGACAGTTTGTGTTAGTGATTAGCCCCTAGGTTTACTATGGACGAATTCTCCCCAAAAGGGGCCACCCATAACATAGGTCCCCAACAATAAGGAATATATAACAAAACAAAGCATTGCAGTTATAGATATTGCTTAAATGTTGCTTCCCAATTCTGAATCTGACAGTCATGCCATTAAAACTAACTTCCTCTGTTATCGGGCCATTACATATTAGAAATTAGATGAGGGTGGTGTTTTTTAGATCACGTGAGACAAAGTCTCCAGTGTAGCTATAGTCGCCACTACACATCCGTCAATTTCTTCTCAAGAACCTCAAGTCAGAATTGAGTTATATATACTGTGGACGGTCCCCAGGTGACTGGGTTTCTGATTTGTTCAAATTGGGTCGCCGGGTCAAAAAGGGGTCAAGCTTTTTCCGTCCATATTAATTCTTAAAACATCTTAAAAACCATCGGGGCTATCTAGCTCATATTTGGTATGGATGGTCATTGAGTGCCATGTACACAACAAGGGCGGAGCCAGGACCATACCTTTTCTATCCATAATAATTGTTAAAATGTCTTCTTATCAAGTACCATCCGGCCTATATTCAGCTTATATTTGGTATGGAGAGTCATTGTCTCAGTATGGCCTGTAGCCCGTGCTAATGGATTGAGTTTTGAAATCCATGATGGCCGCTGGAGGCCATGTTCTTTTGCCGAATGACCACAAAATGACTCGTTCCATCTACATGTCAATGTCAACAGCCATGACAAATTTCATAATGATCCAACCAATGGTACGACATGTAGCCCGTGCCAAAGGATTTAGTCATGCAAAGAGTAAGATGGCTGCTGGCGGTCATATTTTTTGGTCCGAACGACCCCAAAGTTACTCGTTCCCATCTACATGTCAATGTTAACATCAATGACAAATTTCATGAGGATCAGACGAACAGTACGACCTGTAACCCGTGCTAATGGATTGAATTTTGAAATCCAATATGGCCGCTGGTGGCCATGTTTTTTCCAAATGACCCCAAAATGATCCAAAACGTTCCCATCTACATGTCCATGTCAACAGCTATGACAAATTTCATAATGATCAGACCAAAGGTACGACCTGTAGCCTGTATTGTTGACGCCTCACACAAGAACACACACACACGGACAACAGATACCAAGCCATGGCAATAGCTCAAACTTTACAAGGTTGAGCTAAAAATAGACCAAAATATCACATTTTACGAATGACCTTGACTGTAGCAATTGACCTTGACTATATATGTCAAATGACTCAGTCCGCTTGATGAACCATTATTGACACTATAAGTTAACATCATTTCTTCAAACACATGGTTTGTTGGTTCTCAAGATTGGCCTTTTAAAATTTGTCTCCAGATATTTTATGCCGTTGCCATGGAAACCTGATTTTATCCCGACACAGTATTAGATGCCATAACATGGATAAAAAACGACCGTTTGAGGCTGGTTGCTATGGAAAAACAATTTCATAGCAACAGTTGCTAAGGAAACGACACAAGAACCCAGACACACCAGCAATCAGATTACCATGCCTCACTGGTCCTTGGTACAATACATCATTCATCAATAGCTCTTACTAACAAAAATATCATTCTATATGTTGAAAAATTCAGGCTAGGACAGAAAAGCACCGATACATTTGACCTTGACCTTTGACCTCTAACACGAGAATAGAAAATTGCCAACAATGTTTTTTTTAATCAGTGGACCAAACTCTACCGCCCAGGATATGTTGGCATATGGTACTAAAAATGTTTAGCAAAGAAAAATTGGGGTGCTTGCCTCCTGACTAATATAGGTAGTGCTACATCTGGAATGGTTGTATGATCATTGGTGATGTGTATATGTGCACCTTGGGTGACTGTATGGTCATATGGGGGGTGTATATGTATATATCGAGTGGCTATATGGCCATGTGTATGGCGAATAGGTATACAGGGGGTGACTGTATGGCCAATGGTGAGGGGAATATGTATACAAGGAGTGGCTGTATGATCATGAATGTTGTGCATAGGTATACAGGGAGTGACTATATGGTCATGGTCAGGTGTATGTGTATACATGGAGTGCATGCATGTGACTGATGGCTGTATGGCCACGTGTGATGTGTACGGGTATACACAAGTGTGGCTGTATGGTCATGGGTGGTGGGTATGTGTATAGAACGTGTGGCTATATGACGATTGGTGAGGTGCATATATGATATGTGACTCTAAGGTCAAGTGTGAGGTGTATATGTATATCTTGAGTGGCTATTTAGCATGTATGCATCGAATATATATTTACAGAGAGTGACCGTATGGTCAATGGCGTGGTGAATAGGCATACAAGTAGTGACTATGATCATGAATGTAGTGAATATGTATACAGGGAGTGACTATATGGCCATGGGTCAGGGTAGGAGTTTGGCTGGTTTGCCGGTATGGTAACTCATGGCTGTGATGGGTGTACGGGTATACACGAATGTGGCTGTATGGTCATGGGTGAGGGTGTGCATAAGTGGATACATGACAATTGGTGAGGTGCATAGGTATACATGGGGCGATTCAATGGCCATGGGTATGGTGTGCATGTATATCTTGAGTGACATGGTCATGAGTCAGGTGTGGGAAGTATACCTGGTTTGCCTGCATTGTTACTGATGGGTGTATGGTCAATTGTGTTTATGAGTATACATAGGTATGGAAGTAATGTCATAGGTGGGTGAGCTGTGTGTGTATAAAGCGAGCGACTATATTGTCATATGGGTGGTGTTTATGTGTATATGGAGTGACCCTATGGTCCTGGGTGGGTTGTAACTGTGTACCTTGGGTGGCTATCGCTTTCCATAACAAGTCAATGATATGTTAATCGATAGAGAGGTCATGTCAGAGAGTTCTCCTCCTTGGTGGTGTTTATGCACACTGTAGGAAATGTTAAACGATTGTCCTTACAATAATTGACCAAGAGAAACCTCGTATTATGGTCTCTCTCTCAGTTCCGTTTTAAAGTTCTGCCCATTTCCTTTCAAAAAACATGACCAAAATTTCAAAAGACGTTTTCGGCACAATTGCACACTGAACACTTTAAAATTAAATTGTCATGCCCCATAAGGTACTAGGAGACCCAAAATAGAATATTTAGTTGTCAGTCGATTAACTAACATGTCTAATTACCAAGTGAGTCACACTTTGCTACCTTTTTCGGAACAGCAGAGAATTAATTATGTTCCCGATATATGTGAAAAATCTACTTTTTACCCAATTTAGTTGCCATTTTGAAGCCATCTTGAGTAATTTGGTCACTAAACACCTTAGTGTTACACATTTAAGATATAGCAAAACAATAAACACCCTTGCATGCTACCAGATATTTACATTTTACTTGAAAATAAAAATGGTTCAAACCTGAAAAGAAAATAAATCCAATATTTCTGGTAATGTGTCTTGGTTACAATGAAACAATTAACCAAAGTGCACCAGACATGTTAGTATTCAATATATAGAAGGTAGAATAGTCAATTTTATTGATCAACCATAACTTGTAAGGGCACACTGGGGAAATAATATCTACCATTTTGGCGGCCATTTTGGTGGCCATTTTGAGCCAAAGTGAGAGTTCTTGTTCGTGTGAGTTGGAATATTCATATCCACAGTTCTGCTCATTTCTTGTTGAAATATGATTAGAAACCCAATTGTGATTTTTTTGGGGGTGAAATTTTATACGCCGTTATCTAAAATAAAAAATTTGAGGGATCGGAAGGGGCTAGAACCACAATAATTGCTTATTTCATTGCCCCTATGATCAGTTAATGTAAAATAAAATACAAAATAAAGTCACAATTCTCAACCAGTTCCAACCAGCAGAAACTGATCTAGGAGATATTAGTGAATGTATACACGTCATATTTTCCAATTCCGGCGGCCATTTTGAATATATGAAGTTAATTCATAGCAATGAATAAGGAGTACTAAATTACCAATAGAATGACATATCGCACGACATAATACATCATAAACTTCCTGAGTAATTGCGAATTAAAATTTACCAGGTCAGATATTCAATTTTGGCGGCCATCTTGAAAAATTGTGGGAAAAAAATCGGCCTCGAAACATGTGACACTTATTATATACTCTTCGAATAAAACTGAGCTTGAAAAGATACATATAGTTTTAGTACTAATTTTGAGAGAATTACTTCCCCTACCCCCAATAGGGAATTTGTCGCGAAAAATCACAGTAGTATGTTGAAAATCGCTATAAAACGAAAAAGCCCAGAGCCGTAATTTCGCTAAAATCCGGATTGAGAATCCAAAGCCGATTACGGGGGGCGGAGCTAATTTCGGATTCTAGGTCAGATTTTGAAATCCACGTGGTCTCCGAAAATCTCTCCCAGCGTCAAACATGGCTCATGTATTTGACAAAAGTATCATTTGTATCTTATATTTATAAAGTGCATGTTTGTTGTGAAATCATGCTTTTCGTCTATGTGTATATACACGGCACATAATTTGCTGCCAATCCGACTTAATCGCATCTTTTTTTTTCAAGTTAAAGTGTGTTTATTAATGTTGGCAAGCATATCTAAACATGACAGCTCTAGGCCTCCTGAATCAAATTCCGAAGATGTTGTGAAGAACACACAAAACTTGTCAGTTGAACAGGGACGTGACGACAGGTGTTGCTTGGGTGTCTCGACCCCCACCCCGATTTTTGGTACAATTTGCTAAGCTGTGCAGTCATTCATACGTGAGGAAAATCAGGATTATTTTGACTAACTGTTTCAAATAATGATACGTACAAGCCAACAAACGCAACAAACAAACAAACCCGATTTTAAATAAATACATATACAAACTTAATTATGACTAACTCGGGAGATCGAGGGGGTGTCCAGTGATCTGTATATATGTTCAACTTGTTTTGGTAGTCATGTTGCTTTGCCATTACTAATTATTTATTTTTTCAGTGTAATAACATTTGGGAGAGGGGGTACCCTTAAGTGAGTCAGTACTTGTCCCCCAATTCCTTTGTATGTATAAACAAATGTATGTGTTATATATCATGTGTTATCTAAATTTGACATATATTTGAAATAAATATATCTAAACTAAACTTTGGTACATTCCAGCAGTCGGAAATTTCATGCATGACACAACATTAGTTGGACATTAATTTGACACCATATATAGGTTGGCATTGTTCTCATTGTTTGATTTTTTTCAACCAGTAAAAGTTGGTAATTTTCCAATCTTAGTGTTTGTCAGATTGGATATTTCCAAGGGGAGCAAATTGAATTCTGCGAACCTGTGAGATTGATGTTTGGTTCAAGGGGGGGGGGGGGGGGTGCAGTTGGCCGTAAATTTGAGGAAACTTCTAGCCACGTCCCTAGAACATGTGTCTGTTGTCTATACAGAGACTATTGTGCAAAACGACTGCATTTAACGAAACAAAACATGTTAAACATGAAATTGCTATAACATTAAGACTAGATGATAGTACATACGTGTATCTGATAATCCATCGATACCATATAATCCTACTATTTCTTGAATAAGAAGAAACATTATAATAACGAACACAGCAGAAGACATATCCATGCAGGTGCATATGAACTCGGTCAATGGTGACGTATCCGCCGAATTCGAAATCGACATGCGTTCGGGCGGTATTTTAAGGATGGAATTATGAAATGGACATATGAAAGTGACAATCAACAATGAATTGAAATTTCTTCGCCATCAACCGAAGTGCTCCCCCAGCGTTACTATCAATAGCGTTATTATTTGGCTAATTTCAGTAATATTCTCCCAGTTTACATTCAATAAAACAAATTTGTCTCCGCATTTAAAATTCTTTGATATAGATCGTTTATATTCTGCAATAATTTGTACACAAGAGACGGATTCTTATGTTTTATTGTGTTTTTAAACTCTGAGGTGGCGAAATCTCGGTTTGTTTACATTACGAACATTTGAGTCCGTAATCGGAATCCGAATCCCTATCGGATTCCCACGAAATTAGGATTACGGTCTGTTCGTTTACTGATTCTGGAAATTTGTGGTCTGTTCTTTTGCCGAACCAAGTCGTACGGGGACAAATCTGTAATCTGAATCCAGAATCCAAATCGGATTTTAGCGAAATAACGCCTCTGGGCAACGCCCGAGTGGCAAACAAGCAGAAAATGTGTGAAATACACCAGTCTATTGGAAAAACATAGTCGGCAAAAATCCGAATGGGGGGGGGGGGGGGGGTGACATATGGTAGCTCACGGTCTATATCTATTGTTTGAAATGTTGTGATTACTGGGACAATTCTCACAGTAGGTGTATTAAACATACTTTGTTGGTGAGAGTGAGATACACATGTAGGTTAATCCGACAAAGAGAGGAAAGCTGCTCCAGATACTCCTGATTGGCAAATCCGAATAAGCTCAGGTAATTGTTCTGAATCTTGCAAGTCATAAAATGACTATTCAGCGAACCTACGGTTACTGACATTATCTGCTATTACTGGAGAATGGAATTCTAAATGCTTGTTTGGTCGCCATCTTGGCATGAGTATCAATTGCCCAATTCATATAAATACTTCGTATCAATGTCGCCGCCCTATTCATATGTAAATAAGGGTGGAATTCACGTAACAATAACGCCCATTATAAGAAAGTAAAGGAATATCAACGTGTTTTAAAATTTCGGTTTCCACTTTATCCACCATCTTGTGATTGGGAAGCTGTTTCTTGTAGGGGATATAAGGCCTCAATATTTCCAACTCAACTGTACGCGTGCAACGGATGGCGTTGTCAAGACAATAACGCCCACTGATTGAAATATGAGGGGTGTTCGGTGATTTTTTTTTTTAATTACGTGTGCCAATTTGGGCGTCATCTTGCATGGTTTTGTGACACTTTTTGTTGGATGATACATAAGGAAAGTACTTCGCCTTAGTAATATCAACTCCCAACTGTAAGCATGGATGGAGTTGTCGTGATAATAATGCCCACTACGTGAGTTGTGACGACTACTCGGGATGCCGTGTGGGTGGAATTGTTTTCGTTTGTTCTCGGAAGATGACTAAAACAAACACGTTTCCAAAATTAGAATTGTTTGCTGCTGAAAGTGTTATCCGGGAAGGTATAGCTATAGTATCTTCAAATATGTGGTATCTCAAATTGCGGGAATAACTATATATATACATGTATATACATTATTATAAAACTAGGATTGATTATATGGTACGGTATTACTAAACACATTGAACCAGGGATGTGGCTAGAGGGTCTCCGCGGGGGGGGGGGGGGGTGTCCACCTTGGGAATTTCCAACTGCACCCCCCCCCCCTTGGTCGCAATCACACCAACACAACTTTTTGCATAATTCCATTTGCACCCCCCCCCCTTGAGTCGGAATCACACCGACACAACTTTTTGCATAATTCCATTTGCACCCCCCCACCTTGAGTCGGAATCGTACCAACACAACTTTTTGCATATTTCCATTTGCACCCCCCCCCCCCTTGTACCTCATGCTCAGGCCTAATTTCTATATATATTCATAAGCCATGCTTCTATTTTCCCACTATGAGAACATTAAGATATTTTAACCTGAAAATTGCCCCCAAAAAAACAACTAGTGATCTAATTCCAGACAAATGCACACAGCTACCGACAACAGACCAGGAAACACCGGGCCGACCATGGTTGTTCGGCCGGGTGTGAGAAAATTTTGAAAACTATACAAGAAAATCGCAAATCCTAGCATCAAGACTGGCCTCAACTGAAGCTTTCCTAGTGTTGGAAATTTCAAACCTCATACTCCCCCTCAGGTTGGAAAATTCTTCAACTGATGACCATTTATGTCTACAAGTTTGACCAAATGTAGTAAAATATTGTTTTGCTAAACTAATTAGCAGTTTTGTATTGGCCATGTGAATGGGGCAAAGACACACCGGGCCGACCATGGTTCGGCCCGGTGTGCGAAAATTTTGAAATCTGAACAAGAAAATCGCAAAATCCTAACATCTAGACTAGCCTCAAGCCTTCCTACTGTTCGAAATTTCAAACCCTACACCCCCACTTAGGTTGGAAATTTTCCAACTGATGACAATTCCAATGACAATGTTGACCAATTGTATGACAATATTGTTTTCTTAAATTAACTAGAAGTTTTTGACTGGCCACGGGGGAGAGACCAGGACACAAGCTTTCCAAGTGTTGGAAATTTCCAACCTGTCACCCCCTAAGGTTGGAAAATTTCCAACTGATGACCATTTCTGTCAAAATTTTTGACCAAAAATAGGAACATATGCAAATATTGGTCGAAAAACAATAAATTCCCCCAATAAATTGTTTTATAATCAAACTACAAGAACATTTTCAACCTATTGTTGGTGTGAAATTTCGTTGTGGCAGGTATGAAATTTCCAACTATTGAAAATATAGCCCTCTGCTGGGGGGGGGGGGGGGATGAGACACCCCCCACACCCAACCCCTCTAGCCACATCCCTGCATTGAACCATGTGGTGACATTCCCATAATTTTGTCTTGAAAAATGTTTATAGTGATCGAGTTTCGCATAATTTGATGACGTAGTACCATCAACGCCGCTGTTATTGCATAGGTTGCTTTCGCGAAACCCATTCAGCCCTGCTATTTATAACGAACCAAAGTCGGACGCTTTGGGTAGTATATATAGACTATATCTGATTTTATGACGTCACCATGCGATATATCGACCTTATAAATCGCCGCGTCTGGTGGCACGACCCTATCGACCCCATGGCAAAATGGCAAGGTAATAACGATGGCAAGGTAATAGCGGTTTTAATGATAAGGAAGGCGAAGGAAGTATAAAGATGAATCGGATGTATTGGTTTAATATACTGTACAGTGGCATATTAGTCCAGGATATATTGGTCGACCTCTGCACCCCCCCCCCCCCCCCAGGACTCAACTTCACCCCACTAATTTTCTTCCTTAAGGTTTCCTCTAATTTTGTTCACTTGTTAACAAGAAAAAAAAGTGGCCGCAGAGACTCCAGTCAAGATGGCGTCCATCATGGCGGCCATTTTTTTTAATGCACCAGGTCTTTTTGATCGCCATTATAGTAAAGATGATTGCACATGCGGTCTTGTTTTCCGCTCGATTCGTTATGCTAATATACAACCCTTACAAATTAGCCAAAAATCCGACACCAGAATCCAATATGGCGGCCAAGATGGCCGCCGAAATGTGAAAATATGCTATATTTATGACATGTTACCACCTTTCGTTTGTCTCTGTGGGAAAATGTTAGAATTTTTGGGTCATGTTATACATTTATCATATAGAGGAGTCATTGGCGAACACACGGGGACCATAATATGCATTCATTGCGGGATATTTTTGCCCGATATCACGTCTTCCCAAATGCCGGTATCATAGGTCAAAGCCGAATCTCCGTTAATAACGCGATGTTATGTTTCGAATCAATGAATGTTATTGCTATTATAGCAACACACATGCATATATATTTGCAGGAGATACTCGAGATAGGATTCCTCTTATACCTGAGTTGAGGAATATTTACCCAAATCCAAGATGGCGGCCAAAATTGCCACCAGAAATAAAAAATGGCCGAAAATCGCTGATTTTAACATCAATGAGCATTATTGTCATGACAACTCCACACCTGCTTACTATTGTAAGTTGGGAACACTTAGGCGAAGAACTTTCCTTGTACCATATCCAAACAAAAGTCCCCCAAATTTAAAATGGCGCCCACAATGGCGGACAGATTTTGAAAAATCACCGAAATTCCCTCATATTCACATCATTGGGCATTATTGTCGAGACAACTCCATCCGTGCGTACAGTTGAGTTGGAAATACTGAGGTGAAGTAATTACCTTACATCTCATGCAAGAAATGGTTTTCCAAATTGAAGATGGCGGCCAAAATGGCGACCGAAATTTGAAAACACGTCTACATTCCTTTACTTTCTTACGATGGGCGTTATTTTTCGCGATTTCTATCCAGCATTACATGTTGATATGGAATAGTGATATGAAGTATTCATTAGGGTTTGGCAATTGATACTCACAGCCAAGATCGCTGATAAATTGGCGGCTAGAAATTGAAAAGAAATCGATATTTTCACATATTAATTTCAACTTTTTGTCATAATATCGGTATGTATGGACGAAACTGTACATAAACCATCTGCTAGTTCAACTTAAAGGTATAAAAACCCATAACATAGCTCGTATCCTTCTGGAAAGATGAAAAACCACCATTAATATCGCGATGTGGCATTTCGAAATCCAGTCTCCACTTAGCACCGATAATGGCCGTAAGCGAGGTGCGCCGAATAGTTATATCAGAACAATTACCTGATAACAGATTCTGATTTGCCACGTCACGTCCATAATTATCTGGACCAGCTTCCATTTCTTTGTCTGATAAATATAGGTCGCTCACACCGACAAATTATTCACCACTTCCTGGGAGTAGGGTCCCTCTAATCATAACGTTTCAAACAATTCATTTTCCGGTGTCTAGCTTACGATTTTAAATATTTGCTAAATATGATATTTGTGCGTCATCTTGAACTAGGAAGGTACATGGCCGATGAGTATACAAGCTTACAGAAGGTCATCTCTATGTATGTGTCTCATACCCCATGGGATAACGACATGTACACCTGGCGAACCAGTTAGCTAGTCACTTCTCAATAGATGGTTTATCAACTCACAAACTCAGCGAACGCATTGGCATATGTGGACAACTTCGACAGTGTTTCGAAGGTTGCTAGCTGTCTCATTCCCTTGGACAGATGTCTATCTGCTAAGGAGAAGCCCCTAGTGTACAGACTACCCACACTTCTTGACCATTATCCGAAGCAAACTGTGTGACGCCCCGCAGTTGTCTCGTCGAATATCTCCCAGCAGAGAAGAACAATGCTCGCGGTGCTAGTTTGTGGACATGCGCCATGATACTGGGAATGAAATGGGCCACTGTATACACCACCCCTACACCTGGTGCATGTTTAAGATATCGAATGGCATGCGTGTCGGTTTTATTTGGTGTGGTACGATTGTATTTCCACATCCGTTTCGAAGCCTTTCTGATTCAACTACGTACACTTTTGCCTGGATAATACTATGCTAGCCTCCCTCAAAACAGTCGGATGGACTAAAGGATAATGTCTTAAAAGCATGAATGTATGCGTGTTTTGTTATCCTCTCTCGGGGTTAGGGTCAGTATGTGGGCGATATTATTCAAGAAAATGTCAGGAACTGTGGTGCATTTATTTCACTATGTATTTAAAGAACACTATACAGTCTCGATGGCAATGGCTGTGGACGTTGGGGAACGCGACCTTTATGATCATATAGCTTTATATATATAACTTTAGAATATAGTAGTTAATGTCTCATGCAGGAAAATGGTCGCATTGGTGATGTTACCAAGAAATCACTTGGTGTACCAACGTTTGTTGAACTGAATGCAAGAGCTCATCAATGTAACATTCCTCTGGATGTTCTTCGCGTTGAACATTTAACCCTTTTGTTGGTGGCATTTGTACATTCTTGATGAACCATACCACCCAGCGTGAGCATGACATATCAACCAACTATCAAAGGTATCGCCTTTAAGACTACACCCCAGTCTTGGTGGGGCTTATACAGCAGTAGCCAATGGCATACTCCTGGTCCAGTTGTTTAAGAACGGCTTCCAAACGGATGGGAACATACACTCTTAGCATACAAGGAAGGCAAAGCCACACATGAGATCCTGTCGGAATCTAAATCATAACAAAATGAGGGGCGGTGCAGTCATGGTCCAATTTCATTTCCACTGTCATGACACATACCCACAAACTAGCAACGTGTGTATTGTTATCATCTGCTTGGATCTGTTCGGTGAAACGATTGATGGACGCCAACAAGCTTGTTCTTATGATCATGTTCAAGGAGTTTGGGTATATTATGCATTATGGTCTTCTACGGCTACGCCTAAGCAGAAATACATCCGTCAAATGTCGGGCTTTCAACATTCGAAGCCATATACAGAAGTTGTCCGGGTACGTCAGTGCATTAGATGAGTATGTGAATTGGTAAACCATATATTGAGAAGTGGCTGTTTGGGAAGATCACCAGGTGTACACGTTGTTATCCCCATTAGGTCACCAAAGCTGACAATACGCAGATAGATAGGTCCTTCTGAAAGCTAGTATACGCATCGACCGAATACCTTTATAGTGTATCGCACAAGATGACGCATATACCCCATATGTAGCATCTGAATTATACCCTAAGCTATACCACGAACAAGAAAACCATAGTCAGAAATGGTAACGCCACCAAGATTATAGTATTACATATAAATAGAAATTATAAAAAATACATAAAATATTTTGATAACAATTGCGTTTAAACAAGTAATCCTTCAAATTATTACTAACAAAGCAAGTAAATGACTGTGGGGTCACTCAACAGATTATAAAGACTTGGACTTAGTATACTGTAAATACTGGGACTGTATATTTTTAAATTTTAGTCTAAAATTTAAATGAAATAATTAAAAGATAAAATTTAGCAAGTAGTAAAAGTTAATTTTATCATTTAATTTTTTTTTTTGGTTAAATAAAGGAATAATTTAAATGTAAAATTTGGTTTAAAAAAAAATGATTGACCGTGGCTCTTCCAATAATTGCGCGACTGACCTGGTCAATTGTTCTTAAGAAGTTGTTTTGAGAATTACTATGGAGGGACATAGTTATGGCTGTGGCTTCGCGAGTAATTGACTTCGTGACGTGATGTTAACAATCTGAACTCCAGTAAACCAAGGACGCTCCATACCAAATATAAGGTAAATAAATAATTCTTTATAAGTTGTTTTAATATTTACTATGGAGGGAAAGAATTGTGGTGCTGGCTTCGCAACTATTTGACCCCATTGTAACAAATATAAATATTAGTCACTCAGGCAATAGATGTATCTATTCTGTATATTAAGTTATTGGGTCTTACGTGTCTTGAGATGTCTAAATATGTTTTGATGGACAGATCGCGCAAGCGCAAGGGACCCCGCCAATCTTATTTGTTGTGCTTCGAATTGTTGACTTATTAAATATGCACATATACTTAAGAAACAGTCGTGTGCGAAGCGCGCTCCCGTAGGTCGGTTTTTGGATGCCAGTTAATGAAAATATCATTGAAATAATCGGTTTCCCCCCAATAAACATCCATATACTCAATATACATGTTTTTGGAGCAGAATTAGGTAGACCATATTGAACGCCATAATTCTGCTGTGGTTAAGTGGTCAATTACTTTGGACATTACTGTATGTAGATGGAGTTATCATTAGACCTCACATCCTTATATGGGATACAGTAATGCCCAAAGTAATTGACCACTTAACCACAGCAGAATTATGGGTAATTTTTCAGGATTTAAAATCCGGAAAAATTACCCACAATCTGCTGTGCTTAAGTGGTCAATTACTTTGGACATTACTGTATGTGGATGGAGTTATCATTAGACCTCACATCCTTATATGGGCTACAGTAATGCCTAAAGTAATTGACCAATTAACCACAGCAGAATTAAGGGTAATTTTTCAGGATTTAAAATCTTGAAAAATTACCCATAATTCTGCTGTGGTTAAGTGATCAATTACTTTGGACATTACTGTATGTAGATGGAGTTAAACCTCACATCAGTTTGTTGGGGATTTGGACCTTGACTTGGGACCTTTTTTTTTTTAACGCAACAAATGCGAGTACACCTTATACACAAATTTCTGATGTAGCCAGAGTTTTTATTGGATAATATTAGTTTGAAGCCTGCTTACATTTCAATATGTTGTCAGTTTTGTATTCTCTGCAGCAGCTAGAACTCGGCGCGTTGAAGCAAAAGTTATAAAAGAAAAATGTGTACGTAACGAGACTATAATACAAATGAAAAAATAAATTGAGGGAGGGGTGGGCATTACAGGGAACTAAGGGTTGAACCGATATAAATCTGTAGAGCGATAACGACCAATGTTGACATATTATGCATCTCAACTCTACTGTTGCAACAAGGTTATAAAATAGGGGGGGGGGTGTCAGAATTTTAGTCATCTCTATATAGTGCCAGAATAGTAATTTATGGACTTCTATAGTGGTACAATACAAATTAGAATCAAATGATAAAAAATATGTATGTAACACAACTATACCGATGAAAGTAAAAATAATAATTTAGGCCGGGATAAGATGTTGGTTTGGTTATATGGACTCGGAGAAAAAGGGGTTCGTACCGATGAACTGACATAAATTAGTGGAGCGATGTTGCCATGTAATGCATCGCGACTGTACTAAAGCAGCAATGATATAAAATTGGGGGGGGGGGGGCGGGGGGGTCGGAAATTATCTCTATCTCTATAGATGGCACCAGAATTATATAGAAAGGAATAGCAATTGATATACGTATACGGTATACTATAGTAATACCATAGACATATAAGTACAAGTATCACTCAATAAAATATTTCGTAACGTGACTATAGCGATGAAAAAAATAAATAAATTGGACTGGGATTAGAGATTGGGTTGGTTATATGTGGATAATTGGATATGGAATTCATACCGATGAAATGATACAAATTAGTGGAGCGATAAAGACCAATGTTGACACTTAGTCAGGCTACGCGGGGGAAATAGGGGTTGATACGATAGACCGAAATAAATTTGTCGAGTGATAATGACCAATGTTGACGTATAAAGTAACGCGACTGTACTGTTGCACAATTATCATGTAGAACCAGTCAAATATGGACTCTGGTGCCAATATGGAACAGCTCAGAAAACATTTGAAGGGCCCTAAAATTTATGGGATCTGCCATACAAATCGATTTATGTTGATAAATCTCTTATTTTTCAAAATTTTAAGCTGAGACTTGGTGTGTTTGAGTGGGATACGTATATATTCCTAAAATGATAGGATACAGCACATAATTATGTTTTAGGTGGAAGAAATGAATTTTTTTCGATGATAAAATTTAACAATAAGTTAAATTTTAATAACATGGGATTTGCAAATACAATCGATTTATGTTGACAAAACTGTCATTTTTCAAAATTTTGAGTTGAGAATTCGTGTGTCTGTGTGTAATACTTATATATTCTTAAAATGACAGAGTCCAGCGCGTAATTATCTTTTAGATGGAAGAAATTGAATTTGTTTTCGATAACCATCTACGGCCGTACTACGGCCGGGTTTATCGAGTACGCTATTTTATAAACAAACTTTTGTCAATAGCCGTTTTGGTCAAACTAAACCTTTTTTTCGACCGGGAAAGCAGATCCGAATAGTAGCTAAGATGTATTTAGATAGAATTATCAAAAGAATTTGACCGATTAGGGTGCATTTTAAAAGAATCGAGTGGAGAAATCTTGGTGACATTTTCATAAAACACGCCGATAATTCCAAAGATAAAAGATGGCGGTTACTACAAAAAAAACAGACATGCGCACTCCAATTAAAATTACCCATAATTCAGTTCACTACACCAGGGGCTCCCAACAGGTTATACAATATTTTCAGGCTATCAGATTATTTATATTTTCGACTTTAAGTTTACAATTTGAGCCTGTCCTCACTCTATCGATACGATTTATCATAAACATATTATACACCAGTGGCGTTAACTTTACAACTTCGGCATCTACGTGATTATATCGGTACGATTCAGTAAGGTACAAACAATCTCCATAAAATACCCACAATTCAGTTCACTACATGCGGGGGCTCCCAATAGGTTATTCCCATTTATTATGGGCTCCCAATAGGTTATACAATATTTTCAGGCTATCAGATTATTTATATTTTCAACAAGATATTATTACACCGGTGACTTTAAGTTTACAATTTGAGCCTGTCCTGACTCTATCGATAGGATTTATCATATTTTCATAAACGTATTATACACCGCTGGCGTTAACTTTACAATTTCGGCATCTACGTGATTATATCGGTACGATTGAGTAAGGTACAAACAATCTCCAAGAATACATTCGCCCTGTACTCCATGCGATATAAAAAAAACAAATGCTAGTAACACCACACTAGGTGGCGTAATGAAGCTCGCTAAGAATTCCAAGTTTTCGAAACAAACACGTGGGCTGGACACCGGCATATGTATTGTTTGAAACATTCCGATTAGTGGCACACTCCTACAAAGAAGAGTAGTGAACTGTTATTGTGAGTGAGATAGATTAATCTGACGAAGAGATGGAAACGAGTCTAGATAATACTGAATGTGGCAATTCAGAATAAGCTCAGGTACTGTTGTTTTGATTCTTGGAAGTCATAATATGACTATTCGGCGCACCTATATACGGTTACGGCCAGTATGAGCCCTTAGTGGAGAATGGATTTTGAAATGCCACATTGCGATTGTGGGTTTTCATCCTTCCAAAAGGCTACGACTTACATTGGAACTAATAGATGGCTCATATTATGTACCGTTTCGTTTATACAAATCAATATTATGACAAAAAGTTGAAATTAGTATGTGATAATATCGGCTTCTTTTCAATTTCTGCCTGTCAGTTTGGCCGCCATATTGACTGTGAGTATCACTTGCCAGACCCTAATGAATAATTCATACATATCAACATGTAATGGTGGGTAGAAATCGCGAAACAATAACGCCCATCCTAAGAAAGTAAAGGAATGTAGGCGTGTTTTCAAATTTCGGTCGCCATTTTGGCAGCCATCTTCGATTTGGAAAACCATTTCTTGCATGAGATGTAAGGTAATTACTTCACCTCAGTATTTCCAACTCAACTGTACGCATGGATGGAGTTGTCTCCACAATAATGCCCAATGATGTGAATATGAGGAAATTTCGGTGATTTTTCAAAATCTGTCCGCCATTGTGTGCGCCATTTTGGATTTGGGGCACTTTTATTTGAATATGGTACAAGGAAAGTTTTTCGCAACTAAGTGTTCCAAACTTACAATAGTAAGCAGGTGTGGAGTTGTCATAACAATAATGCTCACTGATGTTAAAATCAGCGATTTTCGGCCATTTTTTATTTCTGGTGGCCATTTTGGTCGCCATCTTGGATTTGGGTAAATATTCCTCAACTCAGGTATAAGAGGAATCCTAGCTCGAGTATCTCCTGCAAATATATATGCATGAGTGTTGTTATAATAGCAATAACATTCATTGATTCGAAACATAACATCGCGTTATTAACGGAGATTCGGCTTTGACCTATGATACCGGCATTTGGGAAAACGTGATATCGGACAAAAATATCCCGCAATGAATGCATATTATGGTCCCCGTGTGTTCGCCAATGACTCCTCTATATGATAAATGTATAACATGACCCAAAAATTCTAACATTTTCCCACAGAGACAAACGAAAGGTGGTAACATGTCATAAAAATAGCATATTTTTACATTTCGGCGGCCATCTTGGCCGCCATATTGTTTGTGGTGTCGGATTTTTGGCTAATTTGTAAGGGTTGTATATTAGCATAACGAATCGAGCGGGAAAAAAGACCACATGTGCTATCATCTTTACTATAATGGCGATCAAAGAGACCTGGTGCATTAAAAAAAATGGCCGCCATCTTGTCTGGAGTCTCTGCGGCCACTTTTTTTTCTTGTTAACAAGTGAAAAAAATTAGAGGAGACCTTAAGGAAGAAAATTAGTTGGGTGAATTTGAGTCCTGGGGGGGGGTGCAGAGGTCGACCAATATCTCCTGGACTATATGTATGGGTCTACTCAAATGCGTAATACGAAAGGCCGGGTGCATGGGTCACCATGCATCGTGTGTATATATAGTATATGCCTATAATTGTGTGTGTATATAGGCGTGACAGAAGTGCATGGATTGATTGTGCAGTACAGGAGTAAAATAATTACGAGGACTGGCCTATTAAAGAGAAGGATGACTGGACTATTTCAAATAATGTCTATTCAAATTTCCAATGCGTGGTATACACGAATTATACGACCCCCAGTTCACCCAACGTTTTCCACTTACTATGGTCGCAATGGAATCATTGTACGCGTAGAATAGAAAAAGAGAAAAAATTGATAGCCGCGTCGCGTATGAATTGCCATGCACTAACAATTAATATATATGGTATCACACAAAAAGTAAGCTTTTGGTGATATAAATAATTTGATTTTATGATGTCATAAAATTATTAATGATATCATAAAATGTTGAAGGACTAGTAGTCCAGCTATGCCATTTTATAGCCGTGGTAGCTGTGTGCATTTGTCTGGAATTACACCACTAGTTGTTTTTTTGGGGCAATTTTCAGGTTAAAATATCTTAATGTTCTCATACTGGTAACATAGAAGCATGGCTTATGAATATATAGGAAATTAGGCCTGAGTATGAGGTACAGGGGGGGGGGGGGGAGGTTGCAAATGGAATTATGCAAAAAGTTGTGTTGGTGTGATTCCGACTCAAGGGGGGGAGGGGGTGCAAATGTAATTATGCAAAAAGTTGTGTTGGTGTGATTCCGACTCAAGGGGGGGGGGGGGGTGCAGTTGGAATTTCCCAAGGTGGACACCCCCCCAGCGGAGACCCTCTAGCCACATCCCTGTCGCATATTACAGCTTGAGCTGCATGTAGACCCTCCATGCGGATTTTTGGTGGTTATGATATATGTGTAGATCTATATCAGTGGCTGTTTGCCATCAGGCGATTTGGGGCTTTCTAGAGTTATCGGTCATTGAATCCAAGATGGCCGCCAACATTGAATATCTGCCTTGTCATTTGTAATTCGCAATTACTCAGGAAATTTATAAGGTATTAAGTCCTGCTATATGACAATTGAGTACTCCTTATTTATAGGCATGAACACAATTTCATATATTGAAAATGGCCGCCGGAAGTGGAAAATATGATGCATTTTCACTAATATCTTCGAAAGCAGTTTCTGCTGTTTGGAACTGGTTGAGAATTGTGACCGTATTTTGTATTTTTATATTAACTGATCATTGGGACAATGAAATGAGTAATTGTTGGGTTCATAGCCCCTTCCGATCCCTCGAAAATTTGGTTTTACAGAACGCTGTATAAAATTAAAAAAAAAAAGTCTCAATTGGGATTCTAGTCATATTTCAACAAGGAATGGGCAGAACGGTGTGGTGTACGTGGGGCATACCATTACCTATGAATATTCCAAGTCATTGGAACCAATATTGTTACTATGGCTCAAAATGGCCGCCAAATATGGATAATTGTAGATATTGCCCAGCGCCCCCAGCAGTTGCCTACAAGTTGTGTTTGATGAATAAAATAGGCTATTCTGCCTTATATCCAATAAACACTAACATGTCTAATTCATATTGGTTACTTTTTAGTATTGTAACCACAGACATTACCAGAAATATTGGATTTTACTCTCACAAACTTGACATAAATATCGGCAAAAATTTACTTTTCAGGTTTGGAACAATTTTTTAAAGTAAAATGTAACTAACTTTGGTATGAAAGGTGTTTATTGTTTTGATCTATTTTAAATATGTCACTCTAAGTTGTTTATAGACCAAATTACTCAAGGTGGCCTCCAAATTGGCAACCAACTTGGATAAAAAGTTATTTTTTCACATATATCCGGAATAGTATTCTCTGCTGTTCTGAAAAGTTAGCAAATTTTTACTCACTTTGTTATTATGCATGTTGGATAATCAACTGATAACTAAATATTCTATCTGGTTGTCCCAGTTCCATATGCTATGGGGCATGACAAGTTCATTTTAAAGTTGCAGCATGGAATTTTGCCGAAAACATCTTTTGGGATTCTGGGCATATTTTTGAAAGGAATTGGGCAGAACTTTGAAACGGAACTGGGATGAACCATAATATGTGGCTATTCTGGTCCGTTTGGGAGCAAAATTATTCAACCTGATAGAAGAGGGAGGTCAAGATGGCAACCAGTGAGTCAATGTATGGTCACATGTAGGTGAGGTGAATATGTATATATGGAGTTAGTTTATGGTCACGAATGATCTGAATGTGTATACAAGGGATGACTATATGGTCGTGAGTAGGTTATCCATTGTGATATGTATATGTATACACGTAGTGGCTGTATGGTCATGTGTGAGGTGACAATGTATACCGGGAGTGACTATGGTTGTATGGTTATATGTGGATGTATGGGTATATACACTATGTGTTGTATGAACATTGGTGTGGTGTGTGGATATAACGAGAGTAGCTACATGGTCATCTCTATGCTGTTCGCGTGTATACATGGAGTGACCCTCTGGCAATGGGTGGCATGTACAGGTGTACCTTGGTGGCTGTATTATCACAGGTGGGTGTACATGTATACATATGTTGTCTGTGTGATCATGGGTGGGTATATGGATACATGGGGAGTGGTTAATGGCTATGTGTAATGTGTATATGTGTACATGGAATGACAGTATGGCCATGAATTAAGTGTATATATGCATGCCTAGGTGGTCGTTAGCGAGCGTGTGGGTATATAGTTGTAAAAATAGCTATGTATATATGTGGCTGGAGAGCGAATTAGCAGGGATGATGTCGTTCGAGAATACCACACAAAAAGCACATTTTGGAATAAAACCGCATACTATTTTACAAATGTCACAAGGCTTGTAACATTGACCCAACATTCTTTCGTTCACAAAATAAGTATTGATTGACAAATAAGTATGGTTGTCAAATAGCTAGGTACCTTTATATGGTTCGAGAGCGGATTAGCAGGGATGATGTTGGTCAAAATTACCACACAAAAAGAATATTTGGGAATAGAAGTGGATACTTATTTTACAAATGTCTTAATGCTTGTAACAATATTTATGGGAAGCCAAAGCGCAAATAAGGACATTAATTTTTTTTTAAAGCATTACCTGACACACCTGTTGATATTGGCAGAGTCCACAACACATTAGAGTCCACCACACAGGGGAAGACTATTTTATTTTTGAGGGAAGATCTATATTGATGGGGCATGAAATATACATGAGTTAAAGCACAACTATTTTAGCTTAATTACAAATATCTGCGCTTAAACACAACTATTTTTGCATATCTCAAATAATTGCGCTTAAGCTAAAATATTGACCCGACATTTTTTTGTATTGATTTTTTTAATAAGTATGGTTGTCAAATGGGTAGACGTAAACACTCTCTATATATACGCCTCTATATATTCATATAATACTTCAGCGATTCTGTTGACCCATCTAAAATGGAATTACGAGATCAGTTGTTGAAACAGACGATACTATTGGTGGATCATAACTCGAGTGCGTGCACGGTTACATAACTCGAGTGCGTGAACGGTTACAGCGAATGCATTAGAGATTATTTTACGGATGCCGATGACCACCAATCAAGGTGAACACATATCACACACAGGTGACAACATACCCGTCCACTGCCTCCATCGGATATTTTCGTGTATTACTTTTTTTTATTGGTCAAGTAAGTCACATGGGGGCATACCTGATATTTTCTTGCCCGTCATGTACACACGTACGCGCCATTGAATAGATATGCATACTTGTTTCACAATTGTTTAAGGCTTCTAACATAGATATTACATTTTCATTTGCAAAATAAGTTGTGATGAACTGAAATATCTAATTCATGTTTTTCTCTTATTTCCAGTATCTCTACACAACTAGTTTAGTGATGTATTAAAAGTGTTATATTCGAACTTCGACTCTACTCATTTCACCACAGTTTACATCACTAAACTATCTTCATGGAGCGCTTCCTAAAGCCGGAGAAATTCAACTCAGATCCGAACAGTCCCACAGCCGCCAAAGAATGGACACACTGGAAAAAACATTAAGCAACTTTCTCGAATCATTGAGTGAAGCGGAGATAATACCAGACAATCTAAGAACGCTAATAAACTTTGTATCGCCTTCCGTGTATGAATACATTGCTGACTGCACCACTTATAATGCTGCCCTGGCAATTCTGGAAGCAACATATGTGCGTCCCAAGAACGAAATTCTCGCTAGACATTTGTTGGCTACACGACACCAACAAACTGGAGAAACACTCGACCAGTTTCTTCAGGAATTGCGACAGTTATCAAAGGCATGTAACTTTAAAGCTGTTACAGCCGATATCTACAAGGAGGAGAGCATTCGCGACGCATTTATAAACGGGATTTCGTCACAAGTAATCCGACAGAGACTGCTCGAGAACAAACAATTAGACTTGACAACAATGTTCGATCAAGCACGATCCCTAGAGTCTGCTCAGAAGAGCAATGAACTTTATTCTCAACCAGTATCCATTGTGAACGCAGCTACTAGCAACAACTATCCCGATACTCAAACTAATTTGCCTGCAGTTACCGAAAGAACTGTAGCTGCCACCTATCGAAGTGGTAATCAACAGAAATGCTTCTTCTGTGGGAATAGCCCTCTTCATCAACGTAGATTGTGTCCTGCAAGAGACGTTACATGTAATAACTGCCGTAAACAAGGACATTTTTCTAAAGTCTGTCGATCTTCTGCGAATCCGAGAGGTACATCTGCACCGTCTAGTACCGCAAGAGGAACTTCTGCTTCGTGTACACCGGTCCTCGCAACGGTTTCCGCGGCATCTCCTCAAACTCTATCGAAGGCTGTGATCGATGTTATCGTTCAGGGACGAAAGTGCAAAGCGCTTATAGACACCGGCAGTTCAGAGAGCTTTGTGGACCGGAATACAGCCGAACGCATGAACATTCCGATAGAACCATCGAACGGACTCGTGTCCATGGCGTCAAGTTCCCTCACCAGTTCCGTGACTGGAAGATGCAAGGTGACATTAGACTACGAAAAACGCAAATACACCGATGTCTGCTTGTCTGTGTTAGATAGTTTGTGTTGTGATGTCATCCTCGGCCACGACTTTATGAACAGACATCAGAGTGTATCTATCTGCTTCGGAGGAGTTCGTGAACCGATCAACGTAAGAAACTCGAACACTGTTTGCGGGTTGACATCAGCAGCTGTTGAACCTCCTGTACTGTTTGGTAATCTTGCAAACGATTGCCATCCTATCGCCACAAAATCCCGCAGATTTAGTTCCGATGACAAAAAGTTCATACAGGAAGAAGTTAACCGTCAATTGTCTGAAGGAATCATAGAACCCAGCATCTCGCCATGGAGAGCCCAAGTGTTGATAACAACCAATGAGAGACATAAGAAACGACTTGTAATATACTACTCGCAAACTATAAATAAATTTACAGAACTGGATGCGTATCCTTTTCCGAAGATTGACCAGCTTGTAAATGAAGTGGCTAATTATCGTATTTACAGTACACTGGACATGAAAAGTGCTTATCATCAGATACCTCTGCAAGAAGAAGAAAGGAAGTATACCGCATTTGAGGCTAACGGACAGCTATATCAATTCTGCAGAGTTCCATTCGGAGTGACCAATGGTGTAGCAAGTTTCCAAAGAATCATGGACAAACTTGTTGAACAACACAAATTAAAGGGTGTGTTCGTTTACGTAGACGATATAACGGTCGCTGGCATGACTCAAGAAGAACATGACGAAAATCTGCGGAAATTCTTGGAAATGGCGAATCAGCACAATTTGACATTTAACAAGGAAAAATGTGTTTATTCTGTCGCAAAACTTAATCTCCTGGGATACTTGATCAGCCATCATTGTCTGAAACCTGATCCAGACCGCATGAAACCTCTCCGAGATCTACCAGTGCCGTACAGCATGAAGTCTCTGAAGCGGGCAACAGGCTTATTCGCATACTACAGCCAGTGGATCACCGGGTTCTCGGACAAACTGAAACCCCTAACAACAGCAACGCAGTTCCCACTGGACAAAGAGGCGGTATCCGCCTTCGACACTCTCAAAGAGGAAATAGAACACGCTAGCGTCAAATCAATCGATGAATCGACCCCCTTGGTTATCGAAACAGATGCATCGGACATCGCTGTGGCTGGCAGTCTCAATCAAGGAGGCCGACCTGTGGCATTCTTCTCGCGCACATTAAATTCGAGCGAAATGAACCATTCAGCTGTAGAGAAAGAGGCTTGCGCCATCATAGAATCGGTGAGAAAATGGCGATATCTACTCAACGGAAAACATTTCACTCTAATCACTGATCAAGAGGCAGTATCCTTCATGTTCGGTTCGAAAAACAGGGGGAAAATCAAGAATGATAAAATCATGCGATGGAGGTCCGAGCTGAGTTGCTATAGTTATGACATCAAATATCGTCCAGGAAAAGACAACTCCACTGCTGACTGCTTGTCGAGGGCAAGTTGTTCTGCAACGAATCGAGATATCCTTCTCGAGCTTCATAACTCTTTGTGTCACCCAGGCATTACACGGTTGATGCATTTTGTCAGGTCGAAAAACCTGCCTTATTCCGTTGAAGATGTCAAGAGGGTGACCAAGCAGTGTGCTGTTTGTGCTAGGGTAAAACCAAATTTCTGTGACCCAGCCAATCCTCCACTCATCAAAGCAACTCAACCCTTCGAGAGGCTAAGCATGGACTTTAAGGGACCGCTACCCTCAAATTCCAGAAACCGTTATTTACTGACTGTAGTCGATGAGTTCTCGAGGTTTCCGTTTGCATTTCCATGTTCGGATATGACGTCCGGAACTGTAGTTACGTGTTTGACCCAACTCTTCTCACTGTTCGGAATGCCGTCATACGTGCACTCGGATCGTGGACAATCCTTCATGAGCGCTGAAGTAAAGTCTTTTCTCCAAACACATAACATTGCGTCCAGTCGATCAACTCCATATAACCCCCAATGCAACGGACAATGTGAACGCTACAATGGCATTATCTGGAAAGCCGTTACTCTTGCGTTACAAACCAAAGGGTTGAAGGACTCTCAATGGGAACTAGTTCTACATGATGCTTTGCACTCGATTCGAAGTTTACTCTGTACCGCTACGAACTGCACACCCCATGAACGCTTCCTGGGATTTGCACGTAGATCTTCAACTGGCAGATCGATCCCTACTTGGCTTATGATACCTGGTACCGTGCTACTGAAACGACATGTTCGAACCAGCAAGTATGATCCGATCGTTGACGAAGTGGAGCTATTAGAGGCGAATCCTTCTTACGCTCACATCCGTATGCCTGATGGACGTGAATCCACTGTTTCCTTGAGAGATCTGGCTCCAAGCCCAAGTAACACTGATGGAACCGTCAGTGTCGAAGATTCTGCTAGGGATATTGCTCAAAGTTCAAGTAACGTTGATGAAACCGGTGTTGATGATTCCGCTGATGATTCTAGTTGGGTTAGGCGCTCTAGCCGACATACTAAGCAACCAGATCGTTTGGGGTATTCTGAGTGAGAGATTATTCCCCGGCCTGAGAACAGTTAACGATTTAGCAGGCAGCTAGCGATTTAAGTTCTGTGACTGTTTGTGGACTGACACTTATCTCTTTCTAGAAGGGGAGAATGTGATGAACTGAAATATCTAATTCATGTTTTTCTCTTATTTCCAGTATCTCTACACAACTAGTTTAGTGATGTATTAAAAGTGTTATATTCGAACTTCGACTCTACTCATTTCACCACATAAGTATTGATATTTCTGACAAAAAGTATGTTTGGCAATAACATATGGGCAATAAAACTGCATAGTAAGCTTAATTTACATTTTTTTACAATTGTTTTAAGGCTATTAATATTGACTCGACATCCTTTTGTTCGCAAAATAAGTCCGAAAGGAACATTTGGAAAAAATCATGCATCCTTATTTTCTACCTGGTTTATTAGTCCACGTTCACAAGTCAGTCATAACAAAAGATGGACTGTCGTCCGGTATATATACTCCCTTGTGGCATACCACCTAATGTGGGCATACCTATAACATGCCTAAACAGACATCGGGTGGACCAAAAAGCCAACATTTGCATATAAAGAACGGAAACTCGAACAAAACGATTGAATCCTCTATTGAATGTTCCCATAATAGTGAACATCCATACATACGTTCATTGAGATCCGAGGACTACCTGTTCAAGGACATATATATGCATAACTCTAGGTTGGAAAAGCCGAACAAAACAATGGAACCCTCTATTGAGTGGCCTCATGCATTCGTTTTTAGCTACAGTATGGCTGTTTTAGTACGAATAATGTAATGGAGAACTCGCAAACACGCGCCGATGAAAACATCTAAAAATAGACTCGATGTTTAAAATAACAGGATCAATTTCAGTTGATATATTCCATATAATGTGGCGTATAGTATATATAAAAATGTAGTCCTGATCAGACACAGGGAATGTAATTTTGTCCAATGGGTCCAACACGCAGAAAGAGCGCTACTTTTTCTCGTAACAAATAGAATGGCCGACTGAAGCCATTTTATCGTTCCAACTGAGCCTGTTTTTAGCAGCACTTCATCCACAAAATACGAATATACACCATGTATCAGAAGACGTATCAAATGTGATTTTTAAGCGATTTGCGCTCATCGTTTGTTATAATTCGCACTTATTTTTTATTTCAGTTGTGACTAAAATCCCAGATGCCGGTATCCGGCGATTACAAGCCAAGTTACAAAATAAATTAACTGGGTTGAACGCATGAATATGTCAATGGTGAGACTGTTCGAAAGAATATTCAAACAAATAGTGTTTATAGACTTAAAATCTTATGTGTCCGCCGGTCATACGCGGTGGAGGTTCTCACATTATCTGCCGGTCATACGCGGGGGAGGTTCTCATATATATGAACATATTATCTGCCGGTCATACACAGGGGAGGTTCTCATATGAACATATTATCCGCCGTTCATACGAGGTGGAGGTTCTCATATTATCCGCAGTCATCTGCACGGGAGGTTCCCATATATCCTCCAGTCATACGGGGGAGGTTCTCATATAAAAATATTATCCGCTGGTCATACGCGTGCGAGGTGGAGGTTCATATATTATTCGCCGGTCATACGCGAGGGAGGTTCTCATATTATACGCAAGTCAAACACGGATGAGGTTCTCATATAAGAACCTCCCCCGCGTATGACTGGTGGATAATGTGAGAACCTCCCTCGCGTATGACCGGCGGATAATATGAACCTCCACCGCGTATGACCGGTGGATAATATGTTCATATATGAGAACCTCCCCCCCGCGTATGACCGGCAGATAATATCAGAACCTCGATCCACCAGCAGATAATATGTTCATATGAAAACCTCCCCTGTATTAACCTCCACCTCGTGTGACAGGCGGATAATATGTTCATATGAGAACCTCCCCTGCGTATGACCGGCAGATAATAAGTTCATATGAGAACCTCCCCCGCATATGACCGGCAGATAATATGAGAACCTCCACCGCGTATGACCGGTGGACACATAAGTTTTTAAGCTCTATAAACACTACTTTATTTGAATATTCTCACCATTGACATATTCATGCGTTCAACCCAGTTAATCTATTTTGTAACTTTGCTTGGAATCGCCGGACAGCGGCATCTGGGCTTTTAGTCACAACTGAAATAAAAAATAAGTGCAGGGCCTGGTACCAATATGACCGCCACACACCCCCACCAGTGAATTCCACCACTAAAGGCGCTAATTCAAAAGATAACAAGAAAACCATAGTCAGAAATGGTAACGCCACCAAGATCGTATTATTAGCCATAAATATAAATAATAATACAATTATTCTATAAACTAGCTTTCAAATTTTATGCGGGAAATTTGCGTACTTCCATATTTCAAGTTTTCCCGTTTCTCGTGGCATACATTACTTTCATCAAACTGTCTTCTTTATTACACAAGCTGATAGGCCCGACTTCACCCGGGCTGTTTCACATCTGCTTTCCGGTGAAAGGTGCGATTTGACCTTCAATTGACTATTTCGAAAGTCAAGGTCAGGTCAGGGTCATGATTTGTCCAGTCCAAAACACCCCCACCCGTAGAAAACTACCCATAGGTATCAAATTTCGTCGAAATCCGTCCGTTTTACCCAACTTGACCTTTAATTAACAATTTTGAAGGTCAAGGTAAGGTCAGAGTCATGATTTGACCCGTCCAAAACACCCCCCCCCCGACAAAAGTACCCATAGGTATCAAATTTCGTCGAAATCTATCCGTTTTATCCGAGTTGACCTTTGATTGGCCATATTGAAGGTCAAGGTCAGGCCGAGGTCACGATTTGACCCGTTCAAAACTCTCCTCAGACCAAAGTATCCCTAGTATCAAATTTCGCCGAAATTTGTCCGTTTTACCCAAATTGACCTTGCATTGACAGTTTTAAAGGTCAAGGTCAGGTCGGGGTCACGATTTGACCCGTTCAAAACACTTCCCGGACACAAATACCCATAGGTATCAAATTACGTTGAAATCTATGGAAAGCCGAGGAGGACATGTTGGTTGCTAATTGCTAGATATACGACGCGGTATTTTGAAGGTGTTTCAAACTAGGAGATAGAAGTATTCTGCCTTTCAAATGGTGATGAATTATAGTAGTTTATTCAAATTTTATGGCATAAATTGTTATTAAAACCGTATATACTATAAAAAATTAATGACTCGAAAATTAAGTGGGCCTTTAAACAAAGTCACAATTGCATTTAGGCTCATCTCATACTCGTCCATTCAGCGATATTCTACTGCGCAGTTTGTTATAGCCTCCAGTATTTATTGAGCGTTATACCCCCAACTGTTATAATTCGCCTTTAGCAGGCGTACTCTTGCCTCAGATTATTGAGATATTAGGTCACACATAATCACATTAAATCGCATCGTAACATAGCAATTGTGTGGGCTCCTTGGCGTGAATATGTAATGAGAAATAAGGTCATACGTAATGACATTAAACTCAAGAAACCCTCGAAAACAAAACAAAATCACATTTAATGTTTTACGTTATTTCCTTCATAAAAAGAATCTTCGTGATAATGAACCCTCTCGTTACTTTAGAATATAGAATTAACCTTAAAATAAAAAAAATCTTTGGAACACAGAACCTTCGGAATAACGAACCTTCGGATTGGTGAACCTTCGGAATAGCGAACATTCAGAGAAATTTCGGAATAGTGGACCTTCGGGATAGTGAACCTTCGGAATAGAGCCATGCCCCCCAATATTCATATTATATGCCCAGAGTTCAAAGGTATGGACCCATAAAATTCTAAACTTGGCCCTTAAAATAATGAACTCCAAATTGGAGCACACACAGAACACCACTTAAGTCAACTGAACCTATGTCATGTCCCAATGCGGGAGGGTCCATATATACCACAACATTCATAGTATATGCCAAGAATTCAAAGGTATGGGCCCACGTAATGACATAACATCTCAAGAAAACCAGCGAAAACAAAACAAAATCACATTTAATGTTCTAAGTTAAGTTATTTCCTCCTGTATCTGTATCGGTGTGCGCGCATGATCAGTTCGGATGTGAGCGCACACTCCATATAAAGAATCTTTGTGAAAATGAACCCTCTCAAATTAGTCTCAATACTTTAAAATATAGAATTAACCTAAAAATAACAAAAACCTTCGGAATAGAGAACCTTCGGAATAGCGGACCTTCGGGATAGCAAACCTTCATAATAGAAGCATGTCCCCACAATTACACTGGTGACGTAAACACATGTGCCAATCTTAGTTGTACTCTCGTAATTATCGGTACGATGAAACGGTGACGGAATCTGACGAGGTTTGCCGAATGTACAATCACCCAGTGAATTATCGATCGCCCATGCGATACAAAAAAACCAAAAGCAATAAACACCACACTACGGTGGCGTAATAATGTAACAAAATAGTTCTCGATAAACTGATCGCGTGCGCTCGCCGGGGACGTAATTAACAGGTGAGACATTCTCACTTTTAATTCACCGAGAAATCCTTATGAAACACGCCCAAGTGTGTAACGAAATGATAAATAGAATTAATATATCTCGTCTGTCTAACAGCAGTGTCATTTTCAATCTGAAAAGGGACAACGCGCCAATTTTAATAGGAAGTTCAAGGACATAAACATGGGAAATCCCACCAGCGCGCACATGTATTGGATTCTATAAATAAATCTCGCCGCCCTCAAGCCGTCTAGTCGTCAGACAACATTGAGTCTCCTCGTTCCAGAGTTGAAAAACCGGTTCTTTTACAACGATAAATCTATGGAGAATTTCAATTGAATATATAAATAGGTTCTGACCAAGCCTTACGTTATGATAACTTGCCAGACTACATGTGAAGCTTCTCACTTCATACCGACAAGGTGGATCGGTGAACTGAAAGGAACACACAGTCGCAGGAGCTGGGGAAATTTTCGATCAAAGTGTCACCATTTCGTTAGCTTGGAATTCTGGACACCTTTGAGATATAGTTTGTATAATTTTTTTTATTTTACTTATTGAGTAGATTTAAGCTCTGTTAAACTTGATTTTTTATGTACTTTGAATAATTTCTGAAGTTATGAAGTTCACGCCCTACTATTACCAATAGTATTACCAGTATGATACGCCGGCAGTACGTAGTGCTCACACATGTATACATGGTTCCAGTACTGCCAACATGCTCCCTGATCGAATGGTCGCGTCAAAAACTACTATAAAATAGTTAATTTCGTTTGTAACTTAATCTATATAATATTCAAACATCTACATGTAATTAATTGTTATTGTTTGCTATATTATTTAGGTTTTTCAAGTTTCTATGGGAAGCCAAATTTACATTTAATAAATAATTAGCTTAAGTTAAGCACACTTAGGAATCTCTAATTGCGCTTAAGCACAATAGGAGTATTCATTATTGCGCTTAAGTATAATTAAATATTCCTTATTGCGCTTAAGCACAATTAGATATTCCTTATTGCACTTAAGTGGCACTTAAGTGCAATTGGATATTCCCTTAATGCGCTTAAGCTCAATTATTCATTAAATGTCAATTTGGCTTCCCATAAGTCTCTACCAATTTAAGGGAAGTTTGAAATAAAGAGTGGTGTGACCAAATTGATGGGGGCCTGCACTCAATCATCATTTTTTGGTGTAAGACAGTGTATTACCCCCCCCCCCCCCCCCCCCCCTATGGAGTGTATTATTTTGTCCTCCCCCCATGCTGACCTTATGCACCGTACCTACTAGTATATAAGTTCCTGCTTTCTGTCATTGTAGTATACATGAGACACATGTACCCTATACTATTTAATAAATAGAGCATGACTTATCGTGAAATACGCCGATATAGTGCATAGTGAGGTTGTGTAGTTCACGACGCGAAGCGGAGTGAACTACACAACCGCACTATGCACTATATCGGCGTATTTCACAATAAGTCATGCTCTAATTATTATATTGTATCGAACAAATGCAGAAATTAAAGGCAAACCAGTGGGCAAACACCATTTTTTTTAAAAGAAAAAAAAATAATATGTAAAAAAAAAAAAAAATTTAAATTTCTCTTTGTTCAGGTTTGTTTGTTTTTTTTTTTTTTAATTAATTCTTTGTAATTTTTTCAACTTTTACTAAGTTCAGACAATTGATGTTCGCCTGACTGAAGCTTTAATTTGGATCAGCGTCGAAATAACAAGTAGTTTCAGAACAAAGTTTGATGTAGTGTTCGTTACTATTTTTAGTAGTCAAAACTACATATGCATAGTGCACGATGGGAGAGACTTGAAGGCGTAGTATACAACTACGACTAATAGAGTCGAGTAGCCAACCAATCGGAAAGCTTGATTTCAATAACAAAGTCACGTGAGATACAATATCAATGTATAGTGTATAGTGCAGGCACGTATATATTAGTAGGGACAGTGTATAAGGGCAATACGGTTTTGGAGGGGGAGTGAGCAGTGGAGCGTATTACAAGCCCATGTGGCAGAAACAGTAATCCCGAAATAAAATGTTATCATATCTCAAAGATGAATACTTGTTTTGTAATAATTAGCATTGATGTTCAATTACTCATTCAGCATTTCATTATATCGGTACATGCAAGTAATCCAAGGTCCCATCAACCAATGATGAAATCATACAATAATACAGGAAATCTGTTTATCTTTCAACACTCATACCATTTAAAGCACCAGAAGAATTAAATTAGCTGATATTGGCATCGCAGTGATAATTGAATGTCAAAAACAACATGGCAATTGACAGAAAATCTTTAAATTAGATTTTTTCCTCATAAGAAGTGGGACCCACCCCATGATATTGTGTTAATTTATTATAAAAGAACAATTATTGGGTAAATATTGAAATTAGAAGCCCCCCCCCCTCTCTTGATTAATGCTCTATATTGGACCTGTACATTTAAACTCATTTTAGTTGTCATAATTTATCTTCAATGATTGATTGATTGATTGATTGGGGTTTATTGTCGCTTTAGCCACTAATTTATCTTTAAACATGGCGCTCACCCGGACCTTGTATCTTGAAGTTTTTAATTCCCCCCCCCCCCCCCAATTGTTTTTAGGGAAAAAATTATGTTGTTAATCTTATCTTGGTTCGCCTAAATTTTTTTTTTTCGTTATTTCTAAATATTGTATTTCTATTTTCGAAACCGTACCTGGTAAGATAATTCTGATTGGATTATTTTGAAGAGTAATCGCTGGAGTGCGTTTCCTCCTTATCCTGAGTGACAGAGACTAATTGAAGCCACGGAAATAATCTAAACAAAATGCCGTATCTCACAGCTTTATAATCTTAATAAGCCGTTTAACACGTTGAGTGCCGGAAATCAATTAGTAATCTCGCCAGTTTGCCAAATCGTGGCAAGATAGATACCCGTAGTAGACCATAATTTGGCTTCAATGAAGCAAGAATTGGACGACGTCGCGACTTTAGATGACAGAAACAGCGATTGATAGTACTACGAGATAACTCGTAGCCGGCAATGGCGGAAGGAATTTGGGTATTCCCACCACCAGTGCCAATTGGACACGTTTGAGCAACAAATATGAAGTAGAATGTAACCCAAACAAGTTATTTTGGTGGTCAGCATATTTATGGAGGTGTGTCTGTCCTTGTGGTGGTTATAGCTCGTTATATAGTTATATTATGGCTGATGCACGCTGGAGCAAATTACTTATATGAGCATGCATGGCTACAGACGGTGAATCCGATGTGGAATCGGGTGAACTTGTTTCCTGTGAGGATGAGTTTATTTCGTCCATGACTACGAGCATGCATCTTTACGAGCATGCATCTTCTGTTGTTTCGGGCATTGTAAGTTATCTCCCATATAGCCTGATTTAGATGCTAGGCCCGGTTCCAAAGTACCGCCCGAAATAATAGTGTAGGAATAATGGTCAGCACAAAATTAAAGCAACGATGCAACAGTAGCCAAATAGATCCCTGTACATTCATGAGTGTGCTACATGTAACGATTCCATATCATCCATCCGTCTGGAAATAAGTTACCCTTACCCCAAACCTCTATGCTACACAAAAACATTTATCCGTACATACATGTGGAACAGCTTGATGAACTACATGACGTCTAGAGTACGGTTTTTGTTTTGCTTTCCATTGTCCAACACGTTCGGAAGAGGGTACAATGTAGCTTTGGGGAATAGTTCCGCTTTACTTGAATTATAAATAATAAAATACCTAGCCCCCAAATGGAGCCGCACAGTGTAGGCCTATTCCAAAAACAACTGCTGTGTTCCCTAATAATGAGATAATGGTAGCATCAACGTGCGCAACGTCATGGATTATACGCTTATTTTGTATTGGATGCGTCCATTCGCACATGCGTGAGAGGGAACATATTTGGCAGGCCTGTGTGACATGTGTGAGTGGTTGTGCGAAGTTTCAATGTGTTGAAACACAACGATGTAACCATTCCTCGAAACTGCCTTCGCATGTTTGTACATTGTGAATATCCACCCCCCCCTGACTGTGTTTGCAAGCGTGCATGCACATTATCAGTCTATTGAATACCAAAAACCCAGTCCAATTGCCCACACATGACTGCCTCTGGTGGTCACTCAGTGAGACAGTGTCAGCTGTATTCACTCACAACTGGATCATTTTGAGTAGAATATATGTGCTCATGGTGCTCACCTCTGTTGAACAATGCAAGGAGAGCCAAACTATTTATTTAATAAAATCATTGTTCTGGTGTCCCGAGGCGGGTTTTCGTGGTGCATCGACCTATTCCACTGCTTCCGTTTGTCAGTTACACGACATGGAAACCACTACGAGATAACTCGTAGTGGCAACCTGCGAAGGTTGCGTACTACGAGATAACTCGTAGTGGCACTCAACGTGTTAAAACAAAATTGGTCATATTATGTTATTGGTTCATTCGTCCATCCGTTACACTGTCTTTTGGTTTCCAGATGTTAACTTTAGATAGTCTCCAACAGTTCAACTGAATGGAGTGAAATTTGGTATATGGGTTTACTAGCACAAAATACAGATCAAGTTCAAATCCTGGTTCTGCCCGCCAATTTTAACCAGAGTTATGGCTCTTTTTGTTGGAATTTGCACTCAATTTTCGTTTCCGGATGATAACTTTAGTAAACCTGAACTGAATGGAATCAAATTTAGTATGTGAGCTAGTACACTAGCCCAAAATACATGTCAAGTTCGAATTTGGGTTCCACCCGCCAATTTTACCTGAGTTAGTAGTATGGCCCTTTGTTGGAATTACCATCGTTGTATTTTGCCACACCCTAGATCATGCTATGAATCTCTACTCTATACAGTAATGCCCTAAATAATCGACTCCTTAACCACAGCAGTATTATGGGTAATATTACAGGATTTAGTCAGAGAGCTTTCCGATGAATGGCAACAAGACATATTTCCGACTAAATCCTGAAAAATTACCCATAATACTGCTGTGGTTAAGGAGTTGATTATTTAGGGCATTACTGTAGCTACGCAAAGCTGGAGTAAAGATTCATGGCATGATCTAGCCACATCCTAGCGATGCCCTTGTTTGCATAATTATTTTTATATACTTTTATAACTGAATGGGTGAATTCATTTAGAAAGAAAGGTTCAATAATTTAGAAATATCTTATCTGACTCCAGTAAACCTTCTTTTACAGAAGTCTTGGCTTCTTGCAGAGCAAGTGAACAGCACCAACCATGGATTGGTGCGGAGGGCTATTCAGGTTCCTCATCCTGACGATGATAGTTTGCTCAACACATGGTAAGTGCCTCATGATATCGGTACATGACCGCAAAGTATATGGCCAATCAGTATCACAATCATGATTATTTGCAGCCTTAGTTTTACAGGTGCTCAAGCAAAAAAACATTAAGAATGGAAATCTTTTATTTAAAGGGATTCAGAGGCTTCGAAGTGGGTTCATGCGAAATAACATAAAAGTCTGTAATACAACAACCATCAGCAAGTACATGAACAAATTTATTGACTTGGTTCTTCTTTTCATTATTATTAATGAGATTTCACATGTCAAAACCATTGTTATGTAGTACAGTTACAGCGGAATTAACGATAAAAGTCCAGTTAGTCACCAAAGTTTAATAAAAAACTTGACACTAAACATTGGAAATGTCAAAGCATTCTGAAAATCATCAGAATTTACTTCACGACTATTCAATGTAACAGTTTTATTTACATAACAATGGTTTCAACACGCGAAATTTCGTTATTAGAGATCTATCAATAATTAATATAAGAATTTTTTTTATCTATTTATCCGTGTTCTTCTTCTAAAGTGGTAATGTTTTAACAGACTTTTACATTTCAGGTCAACCAGGAAATACAGTAATGCCCTAAATAATCGACTCCTTAACCACAGCAGAATTATGGGTAATTTTTAATGTCGTTCAATGGAAAGCTCTCACTGAGAGCATTCCGATGAATGGCAACAAGCCATATTTCTGACTAAATCCAGAAAAATCATCCATAATTCTGCTGAGGTTAAGGAGTCGATTATTTAGGGCATTACTTTAGTTTTCCTGTAATACAAGTGGCTATTGAATTTGAAAACGTATTATATTTGCAGTTGTTCAAGCCCAAATTGATAACAGATGCCTAAATTCGAGCACGAATGTACCAATCAACAACATCCCTGTTGAAGTACAAGAGGCAAGTGCGTTGGGTAAGTTATCTTTTCTTTCGTTCAGTAGGTTTGTCAATCAGTTTATTATACAGGGTTTCCATTTCAGAAAATCAGTAAGTCTGTTTGGGAGACACAAGACCTGACAGGGTGACCCATCATCAGAATATTTGGGTTTTTGTCACTGAACAGTCAGTACCATATATATAATGCCAGTTGAGTCTGTACTCATCCCCTTTCTAGCATGTCTGTGGTTTAATTATCCCATTTCTGCTTGTGCCCGTATGTTCTCATGGTATTCAAATAATCATCAAATTCCATACTCTTGCACTGAAGCAGGTCAACTGGAGTACCAAAATTAAAGCCAGCTGGACACGAGTTGCGATTGTTCGCCGATTGCAACTCTTGAGTTGCGAGATTTAAAGTAGAAAAAATTACTGACTTTGATGGAACAGAGTTAGCGCATGTGTGTTGAAATATAATTGAGTATTAAATATACCAGTACAAGGAAAATATGTTTCTGTATCATCACAGATCTAGAGTTGCATGGTGATGATGAGATCTACCAGCACAATCTGAACATAAATGGTCTTGTTAATTCAACAAGACAAAATAAAATGATCACCATAGAACTTCAAAATGTCACTGGAGGACCATGGGAATATAACAGTAGTTTCATAATCTATGATAATCCAGAAGGTGGTGTCTATATGAAACTTATTGCTCCACTTGACAGAGACGTAAGTTTAATAATTATCTTATGATTTTCATATTATATCGGGTTCATAAGATTTGTTGTGATCGATCATATTATTGTTAGGTGGGGGGCTTTACTGGAACCAAATTGTCCATCTGTCTCGGTCATACTAAACAACAAACACAATGAACATAAATGACCACAAACGAACACAGGTCCAAAAAGCGGAATAGAAGGGTGAAATTGGGTTTGTGAGTGCGTGTGAGTCCATTCTATGCATGTGTGGTGTTATTTCCAACTTTGATGACTTATTTTTGGAGTTATTAGCATTATTTTAATACAAAGCTACTAAAAAACGAACACAAACGAACATAACATTGGCCGTATTGCACTATAAGGCGTTAATCAAGGTGTTAATTAACTACCGCTTACTCTACGACGCTGTCTCCTTCTTAATTACACTTTTATTTCATTCACTATTAGACTTTGTTTAACTCCCCTCAGCCTTTATCTGAGGTTGTGATCAGCAGACTTCATAGAAGTTAGGCGGATTAAAAAAAAATTCAGTTCAGTTTACAATTAGCTTTAAATCCCAATATTTTAAGGAAATGTAATTCAAATGAAGTGCCTATTCTACATGCGTGGACCTCTTTATCTGCACTAGGATCGTACAAGTTTTCAATACTAGAAAGCAAAATTAAAAAATTCCGAAATGTTGGACGAATAGCCGCTAATAATAGCCTACTAACAAAAATAATATATTAGAAAACAATTATAAGGCAAAATAATTAACTGATTTGACAGACAATTGAAATGAAAGAGTAACTGACCAACTGCGTGGACAATCGAGGAGCCCTTCACGGTGGTGGGGATTTTACCTCATCACATATTGCATCTTCGAAAGTTAGACACAAAATTTGGACAAACATGACAGCAGAACGGTTGCGAAGACTTCTTAATTTTGTGAGTGGCAATTCCAAATTCCAAACTTCAACTGATTGACAATTAGCCAGCTCTACTGAAAGATCAGCACTTGTGATATATATATATCTGATCAATCTGTACCAATTTCCCTACATATCTTCTAAGCTGAAAAGAAACGCTCTTTATTTCTCATCCCATGCAAAAAATGTTGTGTGACAATACTTGACCAACCATCTCTCAGATATTCGATTAGATAATGATATTGTGTTGCAAAGTATTTCAATTTACCTGACCATGATGTAAGATTCTAAGATGGTAATTCTAGACGAGGAGGATGAAACTAAACCAAAATGCTTGGAACGCGAAAATCAATTGTTCAAACGCAGTAATGTTGATTCCGCAAGCATTTTCAAACTCAATTTCACAGAATTAAATTCCCATGCAATTGTCTGAGATTCTCAACAAAAGAGTGACTATAGCTTACAGAAAAAATCTGAGTTTGCGCGACATGCTTGTTCGATCAAAGTGCGTCATGTTGAAAAATAATTTACCTCTCATAATCGTTCATGTATCAATGACAAATCTTAAACTCATTAGCGAGTTCTAAAGATGCATTTACGGAATAAATCGCACCAGCGAAATGAGCCCGTGCCTTACTAATTAAAAAAAAACATAACTTTAAATCCGGTGACTTCTAGGAAGTATTCTGGTCCCAAGCCCAGATAAAGACTGATGGGAGTTAAACAAAGTCAAAACAACTCATTAATGTGTAATTATATAACAAAGAGACACAGTATAAGCCGTAGAGTAATTGGTAGTTAATTAACACCTTGATTAACGCCTTATAAATAGCACTATATATACGGCCAATGTTATGTTCGTTTGTGATCATTTTTTAGTAGCTTTGTATTAAAATAATGCTAATAACTCCAAAAATAAGTCACCAAAGTTGGAAATAACACCACATACACATAGAATGGACCCACACGCACCCACAAACCCAATTTCACCCTTCTATTCCGCTTTTTGGACCTGTGTTCGTTTATGTTCGTTTGTGTTTGTTTGTGTTCATTGTATAGTAGGACCCATCTGTCTGTCCATCCATCTGTCCATCCATGCCCTCAGGTTTGTTAGAGCTTGTATTCTTACATATTTTTGTCAACTTGGCTTAGGTATTTACCACCATGGAACCTTGTGCGTCTGGCATTATGAGCTTGTTCAGACTGTTTCCAGTTGAATTAAACCCATTTTTTCTTAGAAAGTTTTCGCAACTTATGTAAATTTATCTGAACTTGAATTTATTGATTTCATGATCAATTGTTTTGAAACAATAGATATTTACCACCAGGATAAACTGAACACCTCCAGTTATGAGCTTGGTTGGGTTTTTTAAAATGGTGTTATCCCCTTTTTTTACTTCGACTGAAATTTATTTAATTAAAGATATATTCATTCATTTTTTGTTAAGTGTTATGAAACTTGTCACAGATATTTACCATCATGGGAACCTGTGCATCTGCAATTGTGCAGTCTGTCGGACTCATTTGAACATAGTGTTGTTCTTTTTATCAAATACAACTACATTTTTACTTATACATGTACATGTATTACCTTTTTGTCTCTCTGTCATCTGCTAATTTTTTTTTAAAACACCCCTCCAAATGAATTATAGACCAGACCAAATTATACAGTAATAACTGGTGGAGAATTCATTTTGTAAAGAAAGAGTTAATATACATATTACGCTGTTTTATTAAAATATTATTTTTTTTCTTCATTTAGGGTTTTAGCCCAGTCGGCACAGATGATTTGGACACCATACCTGTTGTGTTCGTGTGTAGTTATCCTGGCCAGGACAAAGTGAGTTGCTAATTTCCACTTGGTGGCTCAAAATATTTATTGTATCTCCCGATTTCTGAATTTTTTCAACAATATCTGGTTGAGATAATTGAAAGAACAATCACAGCTATAAGCTAACTAAACATTGACCTGGTAGTCATAAAACTTATATGAGTATTTAAAATTTGATAATGTGAGAAGAAAATCACAGGGGTCCAGAAACTTTAAAAACAAAAAAATATTATATTACAATATAAAATTTATGGAGGCTCGGACTCAGTGTGAGTGTTCATTGCTTCAAATATGCTTGCTTCAGTGAGCATGAACAAATTCTCTTGTTTTATTGAAATGGTCATGTATCGATTATAATGGCACATTGAGATATCCCTCAACTCAGATCAATCTTGAAAATTGGTCCCGATTTTTGCCTGCTTGAAAATGAATCAAAATCCGTCCCGATTTTTTTTGAATCGGTCCCGATTTTTGCCCATGTCGGGGATTGAACCTGCGCCAACCTCATTTCACCCAGACTGCGATGATCTTATCCACCACCTAACCGCCTCGGCTACAGGGACATCCTTAAAAAGAAGCCCTATTAATGATATTTGGGAAGCATATCAGTCTGAACATGGGTTAGAATATTGACACAGATCAGGATCTACCATTGGAACAGAACAATGCACCTCCTCCGAAATTGAATCTGCGACTATACAATTACTGGTACTGGCATATATATTTATCCCACAGGGTTAGAGTGAAAGACATAGACAGAACACAACGCGCATCTTAATCGAGAATCTTTTATCGAATGAGTTGCGGATGGCGCAAGGATATATTTCGCGAGAGCGCAGCTCGATCGAAATATAACTTTGCGCCGTCCGCAACGAGTTCGATAAAAGATTCGAGATTATGATGCAAGTTGTGTTCTGTATTTATTCTACACCGTTCAGTCAGATAAGTTCAATCCATGAATGTCACCTCCATTGTTACTATAGCCACCTTTATTGTGATTTAAGTCTGACAAATAGCCAGTAATTATGGGGGGATCACCGAAAGCGGATGATCGACGTAATGTACGTCATCTTTCTTGGCGACAACGTCAACAAGAATAGTTCCGGCTTGTATTCCACTAGAGGTATACACTACTATGTATTCAATGGCTGGGATTCCGTTGAATACGTGTGCCTCACGTCAATGGGTGTGGAATAAAAACACTTGATTGCGTTGTTCAGAAAAAACATAATCAAATTACAGGAAGCCGAACAATAACATAAATGCAACATATATGCAATATGATATTGATATTGAGTATCAAATTACCGGGTATTGGATAATTTATTTATTATAGATAAAAATGTGTCCAAGGAATTAAGAAAATTGTAGGCTGTGCGCTTGTGTATAGAGTAATCAGTAATAACAATGATGTAACAGCAATATAATTTAAAATGACATAGCTAGTAAAAAAAATAATTTTTGGATGCTTGAATGTTGCTGGGATTTAAAAATTATCCACTTAATTCTTGAAACATTGACCTTAGGCTGATGTCATTGGCTGACGTATATATATGTCATCGACACATGGATCGGAATATGCAGTACTGAATGAGTTAAGGACATTTTCTGTTCCATCTTTATCTCTAACAATATTCTTTTCTCTATATACATGTAGCACTTAGAATTGTTATGAAATTTTCTAAGATAAGCTAACTATTTTTCTTTCAGTTATATATCCATGGTCGTGTCAACATTTTGGATCAGAATGACAACAGTCCAAAGTTTATGAAGTTACCTTACAAAAAATCTGTGAATGAGGTATGCACTGAAAACAAGTTTGTTTTATACACTGCCATCCCCTGGAAGAAGTGATGTATCACCATTTATGGCTAAAATCATTGTGAAGTTTAATTTTCAAATTATAGATTGATTGAAAAACAAGCCAGTATTAACCAAGACTCAAGGCCTTCCAATTGGGTTCATATGAAATAGCATACATTTTATTAAAGTGATGTGAAACACTCCAATGAGTTGTTCCGAACAGTATATGACATAATAAGTTATTTTCATATATTTGATATCGAAAGTGTCAGAAAACAGCTTTATTGTTGTAATGAATTATACGCAGTAAATATCATTGGCACAATCATTGATGTAATATTTAGGAAGAATAAAGTGTCCCGAATAAAGTAGTAAATATTTACATTTGTGCATAGTTCAAACATTGTGTTCTCTGAAATGTTATAGTCAACGTGGTTGGAACTTCTGACAACATTAATTCATTGCTACATTCTTCTAATGGGCATCGTGTTTGGATACTAACTGATTGGTTTTATTCAATGATATAAGTACATAATATGTCTTTAAGTCTGAAATAACAATCAGCAACAAGTACAAGTAAAAATAGATTGATTGTGTTCTTATTTTTATTATTAATAATTCTCCAATAACCAAATTTCGCATATTGAAAACCATTGCTATGTAAACATTTCTGTTACAGTGGGATTACCGATCAAAGTCCAATGGACTTTCTAGCTGTCAATCAAAAAATTATTAGCAGTTATTTTTTACCAAGAAGGACTGAGCCGGTCGCTTGCTGCAGTGAAAATTCTTTGGTCACCCTAATTTTGATATCTGTACATACTTTTAGTGTTAAATTGCTTATAATCAAACAACTTTTTTGTTGTAAAATCATAGTGTACTGATATTTCTATTTGCGACATGATGGAAACTCATCCATGAACAGTTTATCATTTTGTGTGACAATTGTCATAATTTTCACAATTAAAGTTGAAAAGAATGAATGTTCTCCGGTGTATTATAGCATAAGGGCAAGTACTGTTAAACTAATCAAACTATTTTTGCAGATGCCTTGTCTCCTTGTATATGTAAGCTCATCCTACTAGTGAATGTGTATGGAAAGCTCCATTAGATACCAAAGATATCAAAACATGATGGTAAACATTGGAAAATGCCAAAGCATTGAAAAATATTCAGACTAAAATATTCGAATTTAATATGCGATCAGCAATGTTTGTTGACAAATCACTGTAACAGTTTTGTTTACATAACAGTGGTTTCAACCCACAATATTTCGTTATTGGAGAGCTGTCAATAACTAATATAAGAAAATCTAGTTCATCTATTTCTCCATGTTCTTACAGGTGATATTTTACAGACTTTTATAATTTTTGCACATTTACCCACTACAATGTAACAAGTGCCTTTGGTCCCTTTAACATTGGATAGTGCAAGTATATTGGTTTATTATAGATTATAGACAATAGATTATAGAAGAAATCTCTAGATAATAATCATTATCCACTGCTAGCAGTGAAGATCTAGAAATTACACTTTCATTGCAGCTTTGACATCTATGATGTAACTTAATTTCTTGATTAACTATCATCAAATAAATTTTTTTTAACCATATATAGTAGCATTAGTATACTTCTATTATGAAGTATTAGATTGAAATGTGACCCATGTATAATGGTTATATGCACAGCACACGTAAAATAAAAATTAAATCTAGTGTTTTTGAGTGGATACCGAAAATATTATCTCGGTCGTGACCGCGACAAATGTTTGCAGTTGTCTCGGTCTCTCATGATATAATTTTCGGAATCCACTAAAAACACCAAATATCCTCATTATATTTTTGGTTGATCATGTATGAATGTCTTGTTGAGCATGCATGCCAAAATCACAATATTCATCCGAAAAAACATCTTTGTTTTAAAATTTGATATACCTTTCTAGAAAATCAAATTTCAAGATAGGATATTAAAATATCATGGTGATACTAATATGATGAATTTTACAGTTGTCACCACCAGGAACAACCATTTTCTCTGGCGTTTCATCAACAGATAAAGATGCGCGAGGAAACAAAAATGTTGTTTATTCAGTTGAGAACACTGCTGATGGATTTGTGAGTATTTAATGAGGAACCATATTCTGGGGAGATAATTTGTGCGTAAAAGACCAACCAACTTCCGGTTACAATACTTTTGTTGTTAACCTGAGCATTTTGATATAGTTAGAAGCATTACTGATTGCCCACAAAAGCTTAAATATTATGACTGATGTTTTTTTAATTCTTAATCTATATATATATAAAAAAGTAGGATCTGTCTGTTCATGATTTTCTTCCCAGACGTCTGGACTGATCTCAACCAAATTTAATTTGGTAACTCAGAGTACCCTGCAGATGTTATAAAGGCCCTAGGTTTTCAAAATTTTGATATTTAAAAAAAAATAATAAAAATAAATGTGTTTTTATTGAGCAAGGAGATAAAAAAAAATAATGAAAATATTTTGAGAGAACATTTTTTTAATTAGAATTTGTTTGTTTTTTAAATCAAAATGTTTAAACAATCACACTATGTAAAGGGGAGCCTGTTTCAGCTAGTTATGTATATTGCGGATAATATTGATAATGGCAAACAGAATAGTATTATTTTTAATTTTGAGCTAATCATGAAGGCCATATATCATGGCATATGTGTCAAGTGTTAGTTATTAGCTGGATATATGGAACAGCAAAATATGACACAGGTGTGATTCTGGTTTATACATATCTTCCCTAGCTGATGGAATAAGGGGCACACAGGATTTTTGCATGACAGGGTATTAATTAAATGGTGGTACTTTTCATTCATAATTAAAATTACACATTTATATGGCACATATATACTCAATGTTTATAAGTAAAAGAAACTATACCTCATGTTGATTCAGTTTTGAGAACAACCAGAGTCCACAATAAGCCACATTATCCACTTATTGAAAGTATACATTTAGTTTTAACACTTGTATACTATATATGTAGCAAATGATAAGTTTCATGGTAACACTAAACTGTTCAGTATTACGGTCTCAGAAAATGGTGGAAACAGTCGCATACATGCATATGGCATGTAGTTAATCAGCTTATATTGATGTAACATGCGATTGGTTTGATTTTGACTTTAACTAACATCAGGGTTTCCGCCAAGGGGAAATTAATGAGTCCGTATTGGGGAAACACATAACGTGACGGGACGACCATGGTTCGTTCCGTCGTGCGAAATTTTGGTATTTGACATGCACTGAAAAGTAGCCATTTCCTTGCACCTGAGTGTCCCACAAAGCAATCCAAAGCTACGTATATTACGTATATTAGTCTGTATTAGTCCAACAACTGACGACCGCTGCTATAGAGATTTAGCCAACGTGTTATAAAATATAATTGAGTTTTGGCGGGAAATGGGAACATGTGCGCCATTGTTTGTGTTTGGGGACCCAGGCGGGACAACAAAACTATTACTGACCGTACTTTGACTTTATCTCCATATTGGGGGGGGGGGGGGGGGGGGGGGGGTATGTTTGTTGTGTTTATCCTCCATGCATGTAATATGGGTCAAATGAATGGTGTTGTCACTATGAATTCCCACTATAAAGACTGATTTGGGACAGGTTCTGTATTATAATAGTACGATAGCACGGGATCTTGGAGGTAGATACCTCCTTTGGTAGGAGAACCGCCTGTTGGCGTATGTTGATCCCTACTCTGCCTAACTCAGCAATTCGGCATTCTTTGATCAAATTATGTTATCGTACGATAGCACGGGATCTCCGAGCGTGAGTAGTTTCAACCACAGAAATCCCGTGCAAAATATTATCCATACTCAGAAGTCCGACATTCTTTGATGTTACCGCGACATTTATTACGCTGTATATAACGTCGCTATTTCAATGCACACCAAACATTACGTTGTAGTTTTGGCGCTTTGATTTCAAAGGGTTACGCTGTACCGGTAACACACTGTGCTTAATTGACTCGTTTTTTCACCAGTATTCTGTTTAACCCCCCGAACTCCCGTTGCAGCCGGGTTTTTTATGACATATTGCTACTGACTTTTGGTACATGTATGAATCAAACAGATCATCTGCGAGGGGAATGGGTCCATGGGATGGACCCGCAGCCGGCCTAACATGGACACACATTAGTAGTGTCAATATTCACCGGAACACCGGTGTACCACGATACACAAGCTCACAAGCTCTGAAGACGCAAATACTGTGTATTCCTGCTCGAAACCTACAAAAACAGGGTTATTGTCCCAATTAGTGAATTACTGGTACAATAGCACAAAAATAGGCAATTGGTTAAAAAGATGCTTTTAGATGATCCAGCAGAGCACATGAGTGTAAACTCAATGAACACATAAATTATGAGATGACTTTATTCAATCGATATACTTTTTCACATACTATTTGAGAAATAATTTGAAAATATCTGTCATCGTCCAGAACACAACGATCTATTTTTACCATACATCGGCCGTCTGTATTCTTTATATCGTATCACGATGAAAGCTTTAGTCACAATATAGGATTATTTATTTTAAGATTACAGAATTTGATGGAAAAGTATGTTCTAACAAAAATGTTCCACCCTGTACTGTTATTCCACCCTGTACTGTTATTGTTATTTTGTTTCATAAAAGTTTTCGCCCTGTAATGTTATTCCATCCTGTACTGTTATTTGGCACCCACTAGTAAATGCCATGTATAAACAATATGACAATTACAATTGTATTTCTCTTTCAAATTCAGTGATCACATTTGATATTTGCTCTTCTAGATCATCTAAAGGCATCTATACTAGATGTGGAAAATTTAACTTGTATATCAGGTAACCAGTTGATATGACATTTTATCAATTTATTTTTAACCAATTACAGCCCAATGCTGCTGATTATTTCGAAATCTTGGCATCCTCCAATGGATATGTGTCAGTGAAGAAGAACATCGATTATGAAGCCATGATGAGATATGGAAATACAACCTTCTACTTGGGACTCAGAGCTACGGTAGGACAATTTGACATCATTTACATATAAGTAGTTATTCATTTTGAGAAATTGAAGCTAATGCTAATGCTAATTTTCGAAGTACTGTTCAGCGGGAAATATACCAGGATCATGTGTATAGCGCACTGGCATTGCGTGACCCCTCACCACTAGCCAATCAATAACGATGATTTGATGACGCCACTTGATCAATCAATAATTAGAGGTTTGACTAACAGTGTGTTCGGGTTGAACTTTATGTGTAGTTTTCTTCGAGTTTTTTTGCTTGTTTTACTTCTACCTTCTATTCATGGTGGTTCTACTGCGAAATGACGGATTAAATATTATGAATAACAATTGTTTCGATTAACATGTCAGTTGCCGACTATGAGTTATCTCATACTTTTTGCATGTAATTGAATTGGTGTTGGCAGTCAACGTGTTAAGGTTATGAGTTACAATCAAAAAGTTTTAAGTCAAATTTACTATAACGCGCTACATGCATTATATAATTTGTTTTCAAACTTTTCGGTTTTATAACTGCATTACCTTAATCGAAACAAGAGTTATTTCTTAAATGGAAAAATAATGCAAATTTTCCTATGAACCAGATTTCTGTATTTTTGTGGTGTGCTTTTAAAATGTTATTCTGTACTTTGTATCCATGTGAATAAGATCTAAAACTTTAGCCAAAGATTTGTGTCATTGTTGACAATTTTACTGTCTCAAAGTTCAGAGAACTTTTCTCTGATATTACAATGCATGGAAATGACTTGATAACCACAGAAAGGTGTTGGTGGGATATCAGTAGCAAATGAAATTCTCTCCTGTGTTGATGTATTTATTTGTTAAAATTAAACATTTTACAACTGCAAAAGTTTACACTATTATCGACGAATACTTGCAACAGGGTATGTTTTTGACTAATTATTAGCCCTACATTTAAATTCCTTTTGGTAGCTATAATTTGTCTTTGGAATGGATTTGGAAAAAATTACACAGCCCGGTGAAAATATGCACCTGTGGTTTTTGCGCTTTGGTCAATTCTTGTATATCAAGTAATAAAAGTGTCAATTGAAAAGAGCTGTTTAACCCATTCATGATGGGAGCTGCGCTGGTGCAACATTAAAGATCCTGTGACAGTGCATTCTCTTATATATGCGAGTCTCCCATAGACAGCCTTGCAAATTTAGGAGAATGGACTGGATTACAAGGACAAGGAAGTTATTAATAGGCCAATGCATTCTCTTATATATGCGAGGCTCCCTATGGGAGTTCAAGTAACTCCAGTCATGGAAGGGTTGAGGAAGGTCTTTTGAAATTTATAGTTTAATGTATGTCTTTTTATAAGTTACAAATTTGTTAGAGACAGTTCTTTAAGCTTGAAAATGTTTTCCCATATTGCATATTCTTCATAAGTATTTCATAAATCTTTTCAGGATTCGCCTGTTGCACCACTTGTGCCGCTGAGTACACTAACTGTTCTGGCAATTCCAATCCTGGATGGCAATGACCTTCCACCGGCGTTCAATCATCCCACATGTGGAAAGACAGACGGAGCAGCTCAACTGATGAAATGTCTTAGTCCAAAATATACAGCAAGGGTCATCTCAGATGCAGTTACAGTAAGTGTCTTCGGATTTCCACACACCCCGTAACGAAGTATATTTGACTTGACTTGAAACGTATTTTATTTACATATAATACAAAAGGGATCAGGGCACAAGTTTTTTCAACTTATGAAGCCCCTATGAAATTACTAAAACAACAAGCAATCACTTCATTTTTCTTAACTTTTTAAAATACAAGTCCATATAAAATGGATTTTATCTAATTTTGAGAAAATGATGGACTGAAATTTGATAAACTCCCAATTTTTGAAGGCAATTAACTCGAAAGATACTCAACATTTCTGGGAAAGGTTTTCTGTTTGTAATCAGGATTGTGTACTCTGCAACATGGAATGCCTTGTGAAATAAAGTTTTTTATAGACATTCTTGAAAAGCCATAAATTGAGTATTTTACAAAAAGTTATTTCACAAAATTCATAAATTTCGCCTTTCTTGATTCTTTTTTATTTCTAGTATGTTGGTTGTGATGGGTTAATATACTTATTCCCACTGAGATACATTGCAATAAGTTTTAGGTGAAACCATAAATGCACTGGACTATAAGTTTCCTGTGGAGCTATAGTCATCACTCCTCATCTGTCATCTGGCTGTCCGTCCATCTGTCTGTCAGAATTGAGTCATAGTTGGTATGGATGGTTCATATAAAAGTGACTGGCATTCAGATTTGTTCAAATTGGTATGTTGGTTTTTTGAAATTGTCGTGGCTTGAAAGGTTCTCCTCTTTGCGAACAGATGCCCAAAGGGTTGGTCTTCACGAATGCATCGTGCACTTCGGAACTCGATAATTTAGCGTGGGCGTGGTCAAACGTTAATACTGGGGCCTATGGAAAACATTTAGTTCCTTCTAACCTATGACTGGAATTGAGATTATTTCAAATAGGGTCACTGGGACTTTTCCCTCCATAGTAATTCTTAAAACATCTTCTTCTCTAGAACTGCCAAAAAAAAATGGGTTCATTATTTTGACATTTTGTTTTAAAAAACAAAAATTAAAAAATATACAAATATTTTAAATTTTTATTTCTTCAGATTTAACAAAAACAAATTTGGTAGACAGATTGTTAATAATGCACTTATTCAAGAAGCTCCTTATTCTTGCCAATTGAAGGGTCAAGCACCCCTGTTATGTTGTTCTTTCACCTTCCCAATGCAATGGACCTATCCGTAGGGACCGCCCCAATTTTAATTATAGCCAATGAGCCGATAGCTTAAACCCGGAAGCGACGTATGCCTGCCTAGTGATATGAATCGCACCACAAGCGGGTGCCTAGATACCATAGTAAGCTATAGGGAAATTACGAACACGAGAGCAAAATATGTCTTAAAAAGCTACAATGGTGTTGAAATGTGCATGGGGAACATGTCCGGTTGACGAACGATATTTATACAAATATCCCGGAGTGTTTTTAGTTCGGTTTCCTAAACCAGGACGTACTAAAGACAGCATATAATCAACGGGGTATCTTCGAGTTGTTTCAATTTTTCAATCTCCTGACACAACACTTTTGAAATTCTGTAAATAAATAGAAGCTCATTTAGTATTTAATTTGTTGAACAGATGTGTCCATGAGTAATATATATGTTGTGTTACTTTATGAAAACATTTTATCACCTTGCGATAATGTTATAACTTGCCATAGGGGGAATGGGAAGTTAGGAAAACATTTTATCACCTTGCGATAATGTTATAACTTGCCATAGGGGGAATGGGAAGTTAGCAAAACAAACCATAACACCTCAGCTAGGGGCTCGATTACTAAATACCAACAGCCCCTTATATGTTCACACTTCCTATACTGAATGGGGTATGTTGTTTCACAATGCTTTGTCGGTATGATAAAGGTGATGACAGGAAGTATGATACTATTAATTTCACTGTGTGCTTGCGTAAATACTAATAAAATTGAACAATGACAACAAATGGATCATTAATGATACTTGAATAAACTGGTTGTATTTTCGTTTGTCGTGGGACATGCCATTGTTGAGGAACACTTGTGCAACTAAGATGTTGTGTAACTTCAAACCCTGAAGTGATTTTATCAATCCAATAACATGAGAGCACCTTCCAACTAATCTAAAATAAACGAGACAGAGATATTCACTATAACATTTTGTACGAACAAAATAAATAAGGATAAATTTTACCGATAATCGGAGGACATGTTCATGTGAGTATTAATTCTATACTTTTCGGAAATACTTGCACGTGCACTAATATCATTCAAAAAATCATCAATGCATGTTAAATTTGTCTATTGCCATGTTCATTGACTACATTTACACATGTAGCGTACATGTATGGGACACTGGACGGACCAAATCATTCGAAAATACTGAGAGCACCAATTTAACACGAATATTATCCATTTTATTTAGAAAAAACAACAAAACAAACATGGCAACAATTAACATGATTTTGTCAAGTGAAACTAGATGGCGTGTGACTGATTAGAAATAATATTACATGTATAGTAGCTAGATGAAATATGACAGGTCAAGTTGATTTTGAGATTATGTTGCCTATTTTCGTCATAACCGTAAATTACGAGGATATATTCCAAATATATCTAAAATTCAGAAAGATAAAAGAAAAAACTTACCCGGCTTTGCAGGAGCACATCGATTCGATAATTGTCTTTGTGATGACGCAGATTTCTATATGTATTCGGTGTGGTGGTTGTGACTTTGCCATCGATCTATAACACTTTGAGTGAACCCTGATGCATTGGTTAACTTCACTCGTTCTAATGTCATGAATATATCGCTGGGTATAATAATTAAGCCCCTTTTCTTGTGCCCTTTTTGATAATTTATCAATGTCGGGTAAATAACAAACGTTGATATCGTCTGGAACATTTAAAAGCGAACTTGAAACACAAGATCCGTTCTCATCGGAAGCCATTTCAGCACTGAAGATATAGCGAAATTGAGATGGCTTGTGGTGCGTAGTAACAGTAACCATGCAGTATACTGGTGGGCGGTCCCTACGGATAGGTCCATTGCCTGCCACTCTCTCCCATCTGGATGGTACATGTAATTACACAAATGACATCTGATCTTTATATCTGACAGTGTTTGATAAACAAATAACAGAAACTGGGGGAGAATGTTTATTGGTGTTATTCAATTATCAGTTGTACATGGTGTTATACTATTTTGTATATATATAAGCTATTAACTCTTTTCAGCTAATGATGTGTCTATCTATTATGCTGATAATTTCAAGGTGCTATTCTGATAATCCTTCCCTAAATTTTGTAACTAATTTTGATGAAATTATGTTCACTTCAACTCCTAAACTATACCCTTGAAATTACTAGATCAATGGATCTCATAGATTGGATTTACACTTACCTGTGCTTTCACTTATGTATGTGGGGCTCCCTATCGGAGACTCACATATTTAACCCTTCCGTGATTGGAGCTTCCTGAAATTTTGCGAAAACCTTTGCCACGGCATTCTCTTATATATGTGGGTCTTCAAAAAAAACAAATTTTATTCATATAAAATTTTATTTATACTTTTTTTTACCAATAATAGTATCAAAAATGTTATGGTTAAGATATTAAACACCATATAGTAAAATGTATACATGCAATTGTGAGGTTTGTCAGAAATATTTTCATATTTGATTTTAGCAAGGAGATTTAGTGATCTATCCAAATCCACCAAATGACCCACTGGAGCCGGTTGAAATACTTGCCTATGACCAGGACACCCTGAATGCTGATCTTATCTGTGTGGTGGACAAAGGTAAGTGAAATATACATGAAACTTAGATGAGGGTGGAAACTTATATCTTTTCCAAGATTTCCGGAAATTAATTGATTAACCCTTCCATGACTGGAGCTTCCTGAAATAAACCCTTTCTTTAGTATCCTATTATCCACATGGAGGGATGTTCAGGAAATATAAGCAGACAGGAGATATTAGATACTATGTTCAGAAAACATCCATTTCCCTTCCAGTGCATTTTTGCCAGTACATCTTTAACTACCTGCTTAAACATCTAGTTGTGGATGAATAGAAATGTTTGAACTCCTGGAAAAATTATGAGTCAAATCTTAAGAATTTTCTAATAAAGGTTTTTGATGAGATCCTATTTGGGTGAACAGGGAAGTACAAGAGAACACAGTATTATTTATTTGACCTAAAAGTAGGGTTTCCGCTAAGGTATGGGGGAATGGGACCCCGGCGTATAACCATGCACTGGGGGTCTTTCTCAGTCCATGCAACCAACTGCAAATTTGTGAATCTAATATTAGTAAATCAAACCATAACTTAACTCCAAATTCTTAATATCTGCTTTTAATATTAGATTAATTCAAGGAATTGCAACTTTGTTTTTATTTTTTAACAACTCAATGGTTTATACAGTATGTTCAAGTCACGATAGCTTCATAAAAATATGGCAAGGTAATTGCGATGTCCACTTCGATATTTTGCAAAATAAGGCAATAACGATTGATGTGTGTATGCTTGAAAAGTATTATATTTCTATCAAATGATTCACTATTTACCAAGTAAATTTACTGTCTCCCAAATTTTTTTTCGGGGGACTATAGAAATAATTAATTTCCTTGCATGCGTGCGTGCATTCGTCCCAAAAATGGTTTCTGGATGATAACTTCAGTTATAGTTACCTGAGTGTTTTAAAAGTTTGTATGGGATTACCCACATGAAAATACAGTTAGTTCAAATTTGGAATGGACTGCCCATTTTTATTAGAGTTATGGTCCTTGTCGACTTAGAATTTGCCGATTTAATTGATTTCCAGAAGATAGCTTTAGTTTTAGTTATCTGATTGTTTAAAAATTTTGTATATCAGTTACTCTCATGAAAATACAGGTTAAGTTTGAATTTAGGTTCGGTCTGCCCATTTCTACCACAGTTATGGTCCCTGTCGACTAATAATTTAATAATATTTTGGTTTTTGGATGATAACTTTAGTTATTGTTATCCATTAAGTTCTAATTTGGGTTTGGTCCATCTAATTTTACCGGAGTTATGCCCTTTTCGATTTAGAATTTGCTGATTATGTTTGTTTCCAGGTGATTATTTCATTGTTTTAGAATTTATTTTAGAATGAATTAGAATTTACTGATTTTTCTGGTATCTAATCAAATAAAACTAGGTATGTTAAAACCAGGACGAGAACTTTGCCTTTGTCGCCTTGTAAAACTAGTCCTGTAATGCCTGCCTTATTAATGCTCTGCTAACATATGATCACTATACTATTATGTACCTGTTTCATTTCCACAGTTATCCCCGAAAGATTCAAGTCCTACTTTACAGTATCTACAACAAAAGTTGGCACAGAAACAAAGTGCACATTTAGACAACTTCAAGCCATCAGCAGAGGTAGTCTGAGGGAGTCAGTGGAAATCCAACTGAAGGTAACTCAGCCTTGATTTTGTATTTGTAAACCTTATAGTGATTTGATTGATAACATGTTCATCCAATATCCAAATGGCATTACTAGTAAAGATAACATAGTCTTGACATTATATTAGTAAACTGTAGTTACTGCATAGTAATTCGATAATATGTGCTGTCACTATCTCAATGACTGACAAAAGTTTAATATCCTCCTTTGTTTTTCTGGAAATATATTATTTTTTTCAGCCATGGGTAAAAGGAACTCAATGTAATTTGGTGTGGAGGTTCAGCATTGGGAGTGGTGTCAAAAGAATGTCCAATGACATTATTTGCTTTTTCCGTTCTTGAGTTACCCTTTGTTTTCCTATAAATATTAGTTTTTAGCTCAACTTAACAATGTAAAGTTTGAGCTATTGGCATGGATTGGCATCCATTGTCCATGCGTCAGTGCATGCGTTTGTACACCAACAATTTCCTTCGGCATGCCCTACATAATTCATATGTAGCTTCAGGGTGACCTATAGATGGGAGCTATAAAAAAATTCTGAATTTCGATGAAAAACATGGCCACAAGCAGCCATAGATCTTGGATTTCAAATTAAATCCTTCGGCACACCCTACAGCCCGTATTTATGACCAGATTATTTTTTTATTTTGCAGATATGATTGCAATCACCTTTAGATGGGAGATATTGAATTTGAACAATTTTATATGAAAAACATGGCTGCTGGCAGCCATCTTGGATTTTACTCTTTGCATGACTAAATTGTTAGACACACCCTACAGACCACATCCCTTCAAATGGATATTCAGGGTGAACTCTAGATGGGAGCCTCCTATTTTGACTGAAATTTGTTGACATACATGGCCACCAGTGGCCATCTTGGAATTCACTATTTGTATGACTAAATCATTTGGTGCACCCTACAGACCACTTCCCTCATCCGATCATCACCAAACTTCATATGGATTTTCTGGGTGGTCTCTAATTTACATTCCTTCTTCTTTATCATTTATATTCGTTGCTCAGCAAAAAATTTACTCCTTCCCAAGTTGAGCTACAGTGCCATTGAAACTTTCATTATTACATGCTCTACATTGAAATAGCTCTAAACGGTCGGGAAATAAATGGCGTATCAATCACTTGTCCCAGCGATCTAATACCAAAATGTTATTTGCTTTTCGTATTAGTCTTCATTAGGTTGCTATCGATGACATAAATGACATCATCTACTTTTAAGATGGCGATAGTCTGTACTTATCTGTTATGGGAATGCACGTTACAGAGCGATATCGAGCTTCTTGCAGGTCCCAAGCTAGGAGGCGACTGAGGCGAAGTTATCGCCTTCGTACCGGCGACTTCGCCCTCGGATGTCTGCAAGGCGAAAACGAAGTCGCCTTCCAAATTTGACAAAACTAGCTTGGGATTTACGGTAATTTTACCGGTGAAAATTTGACTGTTTTGCAAAAAAATGTATATAGTCTTAACGGTTCTAACGAGGTATTTTTAATTATAATTTGTATATTGTGTACTGTATCCACATATTCTAATCATATTGAGTGCTTTTGGAAACAGCAAATTGCTCAGTGCACCGAAGTTTACGATTGTAACATTGTAACTATTGTAACATGGCTATCCAACTTGTCAAGTTTATTGCTTTAATCGGATTATCATCGGACATCACTGATCATACGGTCGATGTTGATAATCAATAATAAACTCTTTAGAAACAAAATTTTTTGGAAAAGCGGTACAACTCCTTAATTAGTCCAAACACCCACATTACAGCAGTGACCAAAAGCCATTTCCAAACATTTCCAAACATTTCAAATTTATAATAACAATTAGTTTTTTCAGATATTAAAAGTCAAGTTTTTTCAGATATTAAAAGTCATTAAATCAACATTTTTTATTTTTAAATAAAAGTTATAAATATTTAAAAAGAAATAAAATTTCATGTTATTTATCTATATAGGTACGATACTATACTTAAATAAACCGATATATGAAAATAAATAAGTGTTTCTTAAATTATCTTTTTCTTAAGTGTCTCCACTTCTCCCTATTTTGGGCTGAAGTCTCCCTAAAATCTCTAGAGGGAGAAGTCACTTCTCCCTGTTTCAACCTCTAGCTTGGGCCCTGGCTTCTTGTAGTGTTTTATCTTTGAGCCAGAGACAAGTCAATCAGTTGGCAATCAGCTGATTAGTTTTTGTCTACATTCATTTGGCAAAACAATCGCCTTAGAGAAATAATTGTAAATTGAAATAACGAAACCGCACATAATAAAAAGGAAACCTATGGCTTTTGACTGAACAGGAGAATTATCATTCATGGGTACAAGCAAATATCCATTTTCCACTCGCGGCAATCCTCTCGTGGAAAATCAGTATTTGCTTGTACCCACTTATGATAATTCTCGTATTCAGTCAAAAGCCGTAGGTATCCTCTATTTATCCATCTGCCTGACTATCACATCCATGGGTTACATGATCTCAATGAAATTTGGTATAGATATTTGGCATCACATGGCCTTTCAATGAAGTGTCGGTGGCAATGCACTTTGGTTCCAACAGACACATCTAAACAATCCTTTAAAATGCATAATCCTTATTATCGCTCCCAAATTACTATTTCTTTGGCTTCGGGGTAAAAAATATTTGATTCGAGTCAGGGAACCCACCCATCAAAGCTCAACGTGATCAGATATTGATTTTTGAAATTTGTTATTTCTCGAGATTTGTAATTTTTCCTCCTGGCAATAATTCGTCAAGGTGTCTCTGATCAAATTGCGGATAAAGATGGATAATTCTCAAATCAAGTAGCTTTGTGTGTATATATTTGTCAATCTGGCCATATTGTTGATCAATAACATGTTTCGGTAATTTTATATTATAATTGACTGTGGTTAGCATTATTTTTTGGCTATTAATTGATTCTGATAAATTACTCGGTATATCAAAAATTTTTGTTGTTGTTTGAATCTGATGATATGGGAACCATCGAACTGGATTGAGTACCTTTAATAGTTTCCGTTTTAAATTTTTTTACACTTTTCTTTATTCCAGGTTCAAGAATCTACATCAAAAGCTTATGTGGCTGATAGTATGATAAATCTGTTTGTGGACGCTACTAACGTAGCTCCTCCAGTTATAACAAGCTCGTCGGGACAAATGGCAGGCTATATCGTGGAAGGATCGTTCTTCAACACACGTGTAACCGAGGACAACCAATCGCAAAAAATACTTAAACTTAGTGTAACAGATAATGATATAGTGAGTAGTTCAATGGACATATTTTCTATTTGCTATTTCTCTTGTATCCTAAGATCGTAACAATTCAGCAGTTGAGGTGGTGAGTGGTTTTATCTAAACACTTTCTTTAAAAAATACTCAAATGTTCAGATAATAAATTGTAATAACAAACTATTAATATTCTCCCACTTTTCAAAGAAAAATGGTGTACAGTAATGCCCTAAATAATCGACTCCTTAATCACAGCAGAATTATTGGTAATTTTTCAGGATTTAGTCAGAAATACAGCTTGTTGCCATTCACCGGAAAGCTCTCTGAGAGCTTTCCGATGAATGGCAACAAGCCATATTTCCAACTAAATCCTGAAAAATTACCCGTAATTCTGCTGTGGTTAAGGAGTCGATTATTTAGGGCATTACTGTATATTATATACTGGATTGACTTTGTCCATCTGTCTGTCTCTCTTTTCAACAATCCGGACATATATTTCAGTCATGTGTTATCGGTTCTGTAATGGAAATTGGTATGGAGGTTCACCAACATTGACTGCTTACAAAAGAGGGACCATTGATTTATCGGATCTCATTAAAATTTGGTATGGAGTTCGACTTCGACATCAGAATATCTTTCAAAGCAGTGCCCAATGAAGTTGTTTGCATTTTCCTTTCTAGAGTTATCCTTCTTTGTTTTTTGAAAAAGAAATATTAGTTTCTATTCCGTCTGCCTGAGAATCTCAGTCCTAGGCTATAGTCTCAATGAAATTTGGTATGGATATGGTATTGGTGATGTTCGCATTTTCCGTTTAGAGTTATTTATCCTTTGTTTATTTTAAATCTGGTTCTGTCCTCCTCACTTTTGTCCGTTGAAACATTTTCGGAGGAGTATTATAATCAGCTCTGACAGGCGTCCGCCAATGTGTGCATCCTTCCTTAGGGGGATCTGTGTATCCTTCCATCCGGGTTGTCCGGATGATAACTTGAGCGATATTCAACAGAATTTCTTAATAGTTGGTACATTGTTCACATTTGAGAAGACGCAGGCCAAGTTTGAATTTGGTCATGGTCGGATTATTTTTTATGGAATTATGCCCCTTTTTCGACATAGAAATACTAATTTTTGGGTTGTCCAGATGATAACTTGAACAATACTCAACAGAATATCTTGATATTTGGTATGTCGTTCACATATGTGAAAACATAGGTCAGTTTCAAAAATGCGACATGGGGTCTTCAACCTTTTATTATGTTTACCCATACCATAGTATGGTAAACATAGTGTCGTTGCCCGGATTGACCACTCGTCGTTAGTCCGTCCGTCCGTCCGTCCGTCTGTCCGTCTGTCTGTCTGTCTGTCTGTCTGTCTGTCTGTCTGTCTGTAGACACTTTACGCATGGTGCGATAACTCAAACATTTTATATCTGATCGGAACCAAATTTTGTATATGAATTTGTCAGCACCAAATACAGATCGAGTTCGAATATGGGTTCGATCCGAGTTTTTTTCACGGAGTTATGGCCCTTTTTCGACTTAGAATTCATGCATGCTACCATAACTCAAATTTTTTTTATCTGATCAGAATCAAATTTGGTATGCAAGTTTCTCGGACCAAAATACAGATCGAGTTCGAATATGGGTTTGATCCGATATTTTTCAATGGAGTTATGGCCCTTTTTCGACTTTTTTTTTATCTGATCGGAACCAAATTTGGTATGCGAGTTTCTCAACTCAAAATACAGATCGAGTTTGAATATGGGTTATATCCAACATTTTATACCAGAGTTATGGCCCTTTTTCAACTAAGAATTGAACAGATAACCATAGCAGTCTACAATTAATTACCAGTGGTATCAGTTTAGCTCTGAGAGCAGTAAATCTGTATTATGGGAATTAGAGTTATTTTTTACTCCCATGTTTATGATGACACACTCCTCACCTGTATAGTTTTTGGTATCGATCGGTTGATCGGTTTAGAAATTATTAACACTTTGCATCCGCACATAGGCATGAGCTATCCGATGCTGTAACCAAATTATTTTTTGTCCGATTGTTTTCATATTTGATATGTAGGTTTATAATGACACACCCCTCACCTGTATAGTTTTTGGTATCGATCGGTTGATCGGTTTAGAAAATAATTAACCCTGCACACACATGCTATCTGATCCATCTAAGTCAAACTGTTTTCTTCTGATATGCCTCATATTTCTTACCAAGGTTTTTCTTAGCACGTTCTTTATCTGTATGGTTTTTGGTATCGTTTAATTAACCCTTTTCAAACTTATTTTTACTTAGAACTCAAAACATTTTTCATCTGATCTACACCAAATTTGGTACATGTGGTCCTCACCCCGAAATACAGATCAAGATCAAATTTGGGTTTGATCCGATATATTTTAACAGAGTTATGGCCCTTTATAATTCAAGTAATTTACTACCTATTGTATATGCCCTGTGAGAATTTAAGACAAACAACTTTACACAGTAATCTGCTTTATTGGGATCAGAAAATGACACTGGATACTCTTTGCTAAACCACTGCTGCTCCCAGAGCTGTCAAATTTAAGTGATTGATGATACTTTACTCCAGTTTGTGTGCAATAGTAATTTAACCCAACCTGTTGAAACATGTTCATGGCATTAATACAAATAGTCCATTGTCCATGTGAAGGATGTTCTGGAGCATGGCTGTTTAGAGAATTGTTGTTTACAGAGACACTGTTGTCTTATCTTGAGAAAACAATTTATCCACACATTAGTTCCATCATATGATGTCATTGAAAATGATTAACACTCTCCACACATCATATGTTCATTCTCCTATTCTATGTCCAGGTTGATCGTGATCCACTTTTCACTTGCATGTATTTCAGGATTAAAATTAACCTATTCCATAGACACATAATATCTGATACGCAGATTTTAAATTATCTCTTTCGCCTTAGGCCATGTTCACTAAGAATTTCTATTAATTATAAGCCACCAATTGAATATTCATCATTTGAGGATATATCTTATTTTGAAATTCCCTCTATTGCATTTGGGCTGCAGGATAATAATAATGGTTCTGGTATTCTTGAAGCTGACTTTTTGGTCAATTATTTTTCACCCAATCACTTTTATAATCTCATTCAGGTTGATTGTGATACATTCTTCATGCGTATAGATTTTGGTATTGATTGAATGGTTTTGAGAATATTAACCCAATATTTAATAATATTTCTGCTGTTACAGACATTGTATCTTTCCAATGATCAGCTTAGAATAAAATTAACCATAGGTACATGTATACTGTACGCGATCCAATGTTATGACTCTAATATTTTCAATTTGACCCTTCTCATATCTCTCCTTTAGTTATCTGATAATTCTGTATTAAAATATTTTATATCCAACCATTATCAATCATATTTAATATCAAGGTCTATACACCCCTCACTTATATAGATGTTCAGGTGTTTGTTGGTCTCTAATCTCAATCATCCCATAACTTTTACTATGCAGCTAACACAACAACATAATCTGTTATGACTCAGGTTCCATTGTAAGAATTAAATAAATAGAGTTATTATGATGTTAATATTGTAACAATTATATCTTTAACAGCTATGGTGCATCTGTCTGACTGTGTTTGGGAATAATTATCTTTATCAATCTATCACACATACATGTATCTCTGTTGGAGTGACCGAATAGGTTGAAATCGAATGTCATATCCATCTTCCTATTGTGTTTATATGAGCAAGTTGCTCAATATGTCTGATTCCACTATGAAACTAATAAATAATAGTACGCTGTGAATTGTTGAAATTCTTGCACTCATAAAAAGATCGCTGTCGCCAAGGTATGGGTTAAACATCTGCCGATCGTGATCGGCCTCTCGTTCAATTTGGCACTGTGGGAATATGCCAATACCCATGGTACTAGCTCTTGTTCTAAATGTATTTATGATACTATAATGCAATCATTCTGCATGAATATTTTGCATATTGGTAGATCGTGCGACAAATCTATACCAGTAGAGTTCATATTCCTCCTGTTCAAAACATGGGAACTTTTTGAAGTTCTGAAGGAGACGTTTATAACATTGAAAAAATAATGCAAATAATATATTTCGTAATTTAAACAAGTTCCTTAATAATGTATTTCACAGTAGGTGACGTCCCAGCTCAAGATTGCATGATTTAGACAACTTTTGTGAGACAATGGAATATGATCTCTACAGTCATGGCCATGGTAGAAATTCATTGCATGATCCGGAGAACCACTTTGATAAATATATCTATTGATTGTAATAATTTATTCCAAAACAATGTTCTTTATTCATAGGGAACTGGTGATGCTCAACCAACCTATGTTTGGTCCACAGATAGCCAAATGTTCAAAGTTGATACTGACGGTAATGTGGTGTTTGTTGATGGAGTACTGGATTATGAGACACAACGTGTTTACATTTTCCGGGTGAGTATAATTTATCTTTTACTAGTTGAAACAACCAAGCCCCATTTGACTGAATATTGATGTAGTAACCTATAGCCTAAGGTTTCCGCTAGACCAATAATTGAACAAATCATTGAAACCGAAACTAATAAAAAACAGAATGAAAAAAAAAGATAAAATAAAAAAAGTACAAAAAGCAAAGCAAGAGAATAAAACTTTTATCAAAAACAAATAAATAAATGATATATATCGTGATGAGAAAATTATCACTGTGCATGTGCGACATTTAGTGACATTTCCACGCCCCAAGCCTGCAAATAGTGTGTGTGTCATTTACTGAATGAGGTCCCCAGAGGATGAATTTAGTGACGCTATCCCACTCAGTAGGCTAGAGTCACAAATTCACCCTCCGTGGATCTCATTCTGCTGAGGACTCATCTGCTATGGGAAACCTAGGTTCAGATTGAAGTTCCTTAGTTGAAGTTGGTGATGTTCACCCATTAGTCACCTCGATTATGCTTTATCTTCTGCAAATTAGGGGATATAGAAACTGAACAGAAGGGAAAAAGAAACTAAAGCAATGTTAATTAGAGACTATAGATAATTCCCAGATGATGATGCCTAAGCAGAATGAGGTTCCCATAGGGTGAATTTGGTGATGCTCGCTCGCTGTGTGGGATAGCGTCACTAAATTCACACTCTGGGTTCCTCATTCTGCATTTGTCAGATACACTATTTCCAGGTTTGGCTGTTATGGTATACCAACATCAATATGCACTGATTAATAATAAATATCAATTCAAAACTAAGAATTTGTAATATATATGAGTATGTAAGCATGAGTTATAAACAGTGGTAATCAATGTTTAGTCCTGGTACTGTAAAAATTGTTGAGTACTGATGGTTACGGGAGAGGTACTGGTACCAAAAGAAATTTATTTAAAAAACTTAGAGCTAGAAACAATAAACAGATAAGAGTATATCCAGTAGGTCCTATGTTAATTATAGTGGTAATAAAGAAGGTCATCACCCTATGACTTCAGAGCTATGTTAAGTATTTGCAGTCGATACAGCTGAAAAAATCATACCAAGTTTGTGACAATTACAGACTTCAGAGCTACGATAAGTATTTGCAGTTGATACAGCTGAAAATATTATACCAAGTTTTTGAAAATAATTGTTTGCAAGCATGCACTATATAACAGTCAGTAAATTTAACTTGTTCAGCAATGAACAATAACTCTAAAATGCAGATAATGTTAATTATGATCAGTTGCTGTGTTCTGCATATTTCCTTATTAACCCTTCCATGACTGGAGATTTCTGAAATTTTGTGAAAACTCTGTGCCAATGCATTCTCTTATTTATGCGAATCTCCCATAGAGAACCTCCCATATAAAAGGAGAATACATTGCCTAACAATATTTACCTTGACCTTGTAAGCCAATGCATTCTCTTATATATGCGAGGCTCCTTACGGGAGAATCATATATATAAGAGAATGCACTGGCAAAGGATCTTTAATGCTGCACCAGTGCAGCTCCTGTCATTATTATTTGTAATGGCAGCACAAATGTTGACTTATATTATTTTCTTGGTATTATAAGACAAAGGAAGACATTACTTGCTGCACTTTGCAAAATGTTCTGGCAAATACAGTAAATGAGTAAAATTTAGACACCCTGAGAACCAGATATGCTTTACGTGATATACACTGATACAGTTTCATTCTTACAAGTTCTTATTTGTCATTTGTTTGTCAAAATTTCAATAACTTTCTAATATGCAAACACCTTGAGGGCTTTTATTTTCAATGTATGTTGAAAAAATAAATTGATTGGCTATTTTATAAAACATCTGGTCAGTGGCAAATTTTGTCACAAACAAATGCTTTTTCTGTCGAGGGTCAATAATATATCTCATACTTGTTTAAAATTTTCACAGCATCTGAAGACGCCACCCATTTCATTCTTATTTCAGGTAACAGTTACAGATACATCAGTACAAATTTTAAACACTGCAAGTCTACAATTCTCAGTTAACGTATTGAACACCAATGACAATATTCCAAGGCTGACTAGTATATTCGATGAAATCTCGGTTAATGAGGGCAACTACGTTAATGGGCCTTCTTTAATTCATACTGTAAGTATGCTTCCAGCAGCATGTTCATCTGTGTACAAACAGACTTGTTACATTACTCCAAATGCAACCTATATCCTCACCACGTACCTGAAAAAGCAAGCTACATCTTGGTTTTGTTAAGGTATTTTTTCCTGACAAAACTTTCTGCTAGAATTTGAATGGCAAGAAATATCAATGAAATATATATCTTATTTTTATAGCAGTGTGGGTCTTAATTATACCCCCAAGACTGAAGGAAATGGTGGGTATACTGGATTAAATGCGTCTAATCCTCTGTCTGTTCATCCAAGCAGATATCTCTACCAGACCGGTTGTCAGATCTCAATGAAATTTGGTGTGGATATTCACTACTATGAGGACATTCAGTGGAGTTTACAATCATTTTGTTTGGGTTTTCCATTCCAGAGTTATTCATTTTTGTTTATCTGGAAATGTTTATTTTTGTCCTTCCGAGCAGATATCTCCACCACCAGTTGTCGGATCTCAATGAAATTTGGTATGGTTGTTCGAGATCATGATGTAAGTTGTGTTCTGTATTTATTTTACACCGTTGCATCAGATAAGTTCAATTCATGACTGTCACCTTCATTGTGATTTAACCCTTTACCCAACAAACCGGCCAAAACCGGCCAAATAAAGCTTCAACAGCCTAAATTATCTTCGGTCTGTCTCAATAGAACCATACAAATATGGATATCATTGGAACCGGCTCCTTGACCACATTGTGATAGTTGGCCCTTGGGAATATTTAGTCATAAAGTGTTGGGTTGGAAGCTTACAACAGTTCAAAATGTTTGGGCACAAGATGGAAAAAATATCCAAAAAATTGGAATTTTGATCTGAATCTAAGCCCGGTGGAGGGTTGGGGTCGGTTGGAAATTTAAACTTGGAACCAATAGTGAATGTTAAATGTTATTCTATTCTATTCTTATATGATATGAATAAAGAGTGTGTGTTTCATTTCTGTGTAAAACATTGAAACATCACAGCCTAGACCGTGGCTGCCCATTCAAGGCAAAGTGCTTTATGTCTAAACATTATTAATTATCATTGCTGAACATTATTACTATTATATCACTGATTTGTATACCATCAAATCATCTTGTACATGTTGATCTTTACCATTAACTCATCTATATATATCTCTATGCTAACAAATAATTGCCAAATTAAGTAATTGCTTTGTTACTCAATATTTCAGGTTACTGCCACTGATGGTGATTTGCATGCATACAATGTCATAACCTATACTGTCACCGACATTACCAATAATGGTAACAACAAGTTCACAATTGGTCCTTCATCTGGCGATGTAAGGGTGACGGGAAATGTTAGAAATGGTGAAGTCTATATCATTTCTTATGTTGCTGGTGATGATGGCAATCCATCCTTAACAACAGCTGGAACGATCAAGGTTACGATTACCTCTGATCAAAATTTACCACCACAGATTCCTGCTTCAGATTATACCATATATGTCAGTGAAGGAAAACCTGCAGACTCCAGTCTTTTTGTTATCCCAGTAAGTAGTTTTCTCTTTAACCCTTTTTATACTAAATGAAAATTGATACTTCCCTTAGGAGATGTTCAGATAATAAGTTCAATAGTTTGTTGAACTTTTAATCTAAACATTTCCCACCAATGCATAGTAATCCTTCTGCATTTCTACTATAATTTCGACTGTCTGTCATTTGAAAATTTTTCATGAACTTCCCTCCAAGTGAATTATAGACCATTCCAATGTATACTGTTACAACTGTGTGGGAGAATCCATTTAGTATAGAAAGGGTTAATATACACTCCCTTTTATATTCACACAACTAAAGAGGCAACTCTTCTATTGGAAATGTTTGTCAACATGGCCTTCTTCAAACAAAATGAGTTACAAAGGTACACTCAATTCAATATTGAATGTTTACAGTTCAAACAAGTCGCCTGTTGCATCCTTCTTTGTTGGGTAACCATCAGTTACCTCCCCTATAGAGTTTAATCGGACCATGTAATAACTGCTTACAATTATCAAAGTTACCATTTTTAACTCAACTTGATGAAGTTTGAGCTATTGCGTGTGTGAACAATTTCCTTCACCACAACCTACAGGCTACATCCCTCATCCGATTGTCACAAATTCTTATATTCAGTGACTCTCATTTGAGGAATCATTGCTGCTTATTAGCCAAAATTTCTCCCAAATAAAGGCCATTAAAATAAATTATCTCAGGCAATTAGAACTAAATTTTGAGATGAGGGAGGGAGGCTGTCTATTTTTATTTCTCAATATCTGGTAAAACATACCCCAGAAACCAAGGAATAATTTGTTTTCAATGTTCAAATCCAATATTTTTAACATTAAATGCTTAAAATTGTTGAACAAAATGTTTGATGAGGTTTTTTTTAAAGAAAATTTCAGTGACGAGGGAGATGCTTGAGAACACAGAATTTTTATTTATTTGGCCTAAAAAGTAAATGTTTACAATTGTTTGCAGTCTGAAATAGTATGATTGGTATGGGTGGAATTTTTGGAAATAGTAGTTTAAAGCTACATTCAAATAGTGGGTAAAGTGACAGGTTACTCACTTATCAGCTTGATTCACTGAGATAAAAATAACATAATATGTCTTTAACCCTTTCATGACTGGAGCTATGCCCCCCCCCTCCCCCCCCCCTCCCCCCCCCCCCCCCCCCCCCTGGGAGACTCAAATATATAAGAGAATACATCGGCACAAGGTTTTCACAGGAAGCTCCAGTCATGGAAGGCTTAAAATAAGTACTTGAAGAAAAATCATTGTTGTACATATCTGCATACGCACACTATTCGCAAAGTATTTCACACCACATTTATTTTGCATTGAACCTGTGTTCTCTTTTTAGGTGACTGATGAAGATATGAGCACAGTCCAATTCTCTATTCGTGATGTTACTAACCCACTGAATGTCCACTTCAAACTCGACCGGTGAGTTATACTCTATTGTTAGGCAACAGCAATATTATTAGTTGGTTCTATGAACTTCAGGGAAAAAAATTAATTAAAAACCCCAGGGAGGTTTTGACTTATTGATTGGTGATTTGACATGTCATTGCCTGCACAACACGATCAACAGCTCATGCTGGAAATCAATGATCTGGCGCCGGGTCTGCCTAATAATACCATTGACCTGCAAAGCTAACCAAAAATTATGTGGAAAGGGGGCATCAGCCGAGTGACAACCGGGCAACAAGTCTGAAGCAAAGTACAAGACATGATTAGAGACACAAATTTATGCAATGCTACTTTGGGGACCCATGTGACCTATTGGGAAGGCCAGTATAAGCCATCCAGCAAAGGCGAGCCTGGTTCGAATCCCAATGAGTGCGGAATTGTGATCCATACAAATGAGAATTAACCTGATTCATTTATTTGGGACATACATCCGATTTTGGAGTTGTAGGCAGACCTGTTTACTTTCCCGATTTCGGCGGGAGTCTCCCGATTTTGTGTCATTTCTCCTGTGCTCCCGATCGGGAAACAAAATCTCCCGATTCAAACGATAAAACCAAAAATTAGCCAACGGCTGTATTAATCAATAAGCCATGCATGCTATAGTGTTACAAAGCAATTAGGAATATATAGCCTGCGAGTCAAACAGTGACAAAATGTTGACACAACGTCGACTCTTTTGTTTAACAGCGTTGAGTAAGTAAATGCAGTCTTCAATGTCCAGACAAGGATTATAATATATCTAACAAGAAGCCTTCCTTTTTTGGCCACACTTAATAAAGTGTTGGTTTCTGCTCGTCCCGACCAACTGCTTTAAAACCGCCGACTCAAATTATTATATTGCCGATTTAAACTTTTTGTTCGTTTTTGTGTCGGTGTAAGTTCCGTTTCCGTCTTTTTGGTATTCCGTGTTTTGTATACGCAATGATAACATAACGCGAATCGAACGGACCTCAAACAATTATGTCAAAAATTCAACGATGTTATCCGATAGCACCATTTTATAGTGTGCAACTATAGTTTTAATCGTTGTATTGCCTTGTTCGAAATAAAACGTGATCCATAACTGGAAAATCGTAATTTAATTCCAAATGATTCAGTGATTTCAAGCAATGCAACAAACAGTCTATAGTATATGACATTTAAAATGAAAAATATGAAGTTTTTTTCCACGATACTGACATTGAAAAAAAATCTCCCGATTTTTCACTAAATCTCCTGATTTCTGAGGACAAATCTCCTGATTTCCAATTTTGAAAGTAAACAGGTCTGGTTGTAGGCTATATAATATAGTTGAATGTTACATTCTTTAAACAGGTGTATTGGAGTAGTAGCATGTGAGGTAGTGAAACACGAATCATTAGTCCCACCAATGCAGCCTCATGTCTATTTTTGAACTATAAGGTACAAAGGTATACGGTTTTTAAACCTTTCATGACTGGATCTGCGCTGGCAAACATTAAAGACCCTGTGCCAATGCATTCTCGTACATATGCGAGTTGACCATAGGTCGCCGTGCATATATACAGTAATGCCCTAAATAATCGACTCTTTAACCACAGCAGAATTATGGGTAATTTTTCAGGATTTAGTCGGAAATATGGCTTGTTGCCATTCATCGGAAAGCTCTCACTGAGAGCTTTCCAATGAATGGCAACAAGCCATATTTCGGGCATTACTGTAAGAGAATGCATTGGCACAGGGTTTTTGCAAAAATAATCTCATGGGTTTGTCAGTTGCTTTCCAGGGGTCAGTGGTTTCTACATGCAGTGCAGTGATTTTCTGATGATTTTAACCCGCTGCGCAGTCTTTTGTCCACACATAAAACTGATTTGTGATATGGCCTAAAAGCCGAAACAACAATAAGCCCCAAATAAAACAAACCAAACCAAATCCGCAGAGGGTGAATTTAGTGATGCTATCTTGCACAGTGGGCTAGCATCACCAAATTCACCCTCTGGGGACCTCATTCTGCTTAGGGCTCATCTTTTGGGAAGTAACTACAGACTCAAGTTAACATTGTTTAAGTTACTTTTTCCCTTCTGGGAAGTTTCTATATCCCCTAATTTTCTAAAGATAAAATGCATAATCGAGGTGACTAATGGGTGAACATCACCAACTTCAACTGGGGAATTTCTATCTCATCCTAGGTCTCCCATAGTAGTTGAGGCCTATAAGCAGAATGAGGTTCCAGAGTGTGAATTTGGTGATGCTAGCCAACAGTGCAGGATAGCATCACTAAATTCACCCTCTGGGGACCTCATTCTGACAGATGACAAACACATTATTTGCAGACTTGGAACTATAACAGGATTAAATTCAGATAAAATTGTTCCACAGCAAGTTGTTCAAGACAACGTTATTTCATTATTGAAAGTTTGCCTTTGTGAATGACATTATAAATTAACTGGCCAACTTAACGGTTCGTTCATATGAACTTTAGTATCAATCAAATTCATGTGATAGCAAATACCAACTCACCTATAATAGTTAAACTCCAGGTCCGCCAAACCTGGTGCAAACATTACTAATTATGCTGTTTAGTCACTAGGAGGAATTACTATATGTTATTAATTGGTTGTTTCCATATTGGCCGAGTTATGAGACCGAGGCCTCATAACTCGGTCAATGTGGAAACAACCAATTAATAAGTATTTTATTAATTAGCAACAATGGCAATAATTGTTTCACAGGATGAATATATTAACATAGATATACCATTGTTTGTTTTATTAAATTAAAAATTATTCCAGCAATTTTTATTCTTGTGAACTTAGTGAAGAACTTGCAGCAATTTCACAGTACTGTCAGTTTCCACTGGGAATGATATTGATACGGATACATGTAGTTCATCCACGTACATGTATATTTACTCCCAAAAACTGTGACTGTCCGTAATCATCCGAAATCAACTGCAGTCTATCTTCCATCGACCCAATATTCTTTGCCGATCGAGCTAATTACGTATGACGTAATTTACGTTACCTTGACTTATTGGCCGCGTTTTCTACTTTATATTGGCCGACTTTTTGTTACTTATTGGCTGCGTTTTCTACTTATTGGCCGACTTTTTGTTACTTATGACGCGGGCAGTGTTCTACTTATTGCGGCCGATAACCTCTAGCTAATTAATAATCTCTTTTTCAGCCAAGCGCTTCAGAATACTGTTCAATTGAATAGAGAAAATATTGCAACTTACGAGCTACTAGTAACTGCTACAGATAGCTTAAGTCAGGTACACCAGTTAATTACTATTTAAAATGTCATTTTCTGTTTTGAACATGATTTTTTTTGTTTTTAGCAAAATAATGTGGCAAATGGCTATGCAGTTTGAAAAGAATTAATCCTTTCAGTGCCAAGTCCGATTTTTGTATCAACCTATATTTACCAAAATGATCAAGGAAATATGGGTTGATACAAAAATCGGACTTGGCACTGAAAGGGTTAAGGCAAATATACTAAACATAAAACACATTACCACATTTGGATGATGTATTATTGTAACCCTTTCTTTACAAAATGGACTTCCCACTCAGCTATAAAAGTATACATTGGAATGGTTCATTATTAATCTGAAGGGATGTTCAGCAGATAAAAGCAGATGTAATTCATATTCATTTGTGGGAAATATCCAGATAATTAGTTCAACAAATGGCCTATGTTGAACCTATTGTCAGAACATTTCCTGAGGGAACTACTCGTCAGTGAGTAATTAGTAGTCCTATAGAAAGGGTTAAATAAATAATAGAAGTGTACAGTAATGCCCTAAATAATTGACTCCTTAACCACAGCAGAATTATGGGTAATTTTTCAGGATTTAGTCTGAAATATGGCTTATTGCCATTCATCGGAAAGCTCTCAGTGAGAGCTTTCCAATGAATGGCAACTAGCCATATTTCCGACTAAATCCTGAAAATTACCCATAATTCTGCTGTGGTTCAAGAGTCGATTATTTAGGGCATTATAGTATTTGAATAATGATAGAATTTGAATTTAATTTAAATTAGAATGAGGATTGTGCACTGTCGACAATAACCTTGCTCTTCTTTAAATAGATTGTGCTGCTTAGTGGGTATCAAATTAATTAGAATTAATTAGAAAAGGTATTTATTTTATTACTCTTTTATACCACGTAGAGGGTATATATTTTTAAAATTTATATTATTTTTTTTCAGTCCACAACAGTTACTATCAACGTAATTGTCACAGATGTGAATGACAACTCTCCAATATTCAATTCAAACAGCTATGAGTTCTTTGTTGTGGAAAACAATATCATCGGAATAGCTGTTGGGGATGTACAGGTTGGTTTCTGTGTATTATTATCATTGATGTGAGAACAGTATTTGTCACAGTCTGGTTGAAATTAGACTCTTCTTATTTTAAGGCATGTTGAATTTCACTCGTTCGAGGTACTCTGTCGTTGATCAAAGATAAACCCCATTTTTTTCTTAAATATATAACTTGACTATTCACATCCAGAAAACTTACAGAAGTTAAAAATGAGAGACAATTTCATCTGATTATCAAAGTTACGTATATCGTTTGCATCACTTGGCAATGATGATCAAATATGGGACATGTGAAGTGTTCTTTAGCAACAGTTTATCAGTTCAGGTAATTGATAAAACACCGAAAACATGCATCTTATTCATTTTAATGTGTCTAATTTTATTTTTATCAAAACTCGACTTATGGTGTTGGTTACTTGATGGTTGGCGGGCGGGCGGCAGCCCCAAACCCATTTATTAATGGATTCTGACAAATTTTGGTATGTGAGTTTATTGTCATGTGTGACAGCTGCACACAGAAAATCAGGTCCGGCCTGACTTTCTAACCAGAGTTATGCCACTTGTTTCTATTTATAGCAATTCTATGATCATTAGTGCGATAACTTGAACAAATGGAATCAACCAATTTCATTCATATTTGTTATATCGCTCTTTCACAACAATATGTTGATCGAGTTCGAAAACCAGGTTTGTCTGATTTTTGTTTACCTGACTTATGGCCCTTAGTTCTGAGTTATGGTTCTGTAGTTAGTCAGTTTTTAGCTCAACTTACTTTTGTAAGTTTGAGCTATTGCCATGGCTTGGCGTCCGTCGTCCGTGTGTGCGTGTGTCCGTGTGTGCGTGTGCCCGTGTGTCCGTCAACAATTTCCTTTGGCGCGGGCTACAGGTCGTACCTTTGGTCTGATCTTTATGAAATTTTGCATGAATGTTGACATTGACATGTAGATGGGAACGATTCATTTTGGGGTCATTCGGCCAAAAAACATGGCCGCTGGTGGCCATCTTGGATTTCAAAATTCAATCCATTGGCGCGGGCTACAGGTCGTACTGTTCGTTTGATCATCATGAAATTTGTCATGGATGTTAATATTGACATGTAGATGGGAACGAAGCATTTTGGGGTCGTTCGGCCAAAAAACATGGCCGTCAGCAGCCATCTTGGATTTTACTCTTTGCATGACTAAATCATTTGGCGCAGGCTACAGGTCGTAGTTTTGATCGGAACTTCATGAAATTTGTCATGGATGTTAACAATGACATGTAGATGGGAACGAGTGATTTTGGGGTTGTTAGGCCAAAAAACATGGCCGCCAGCAGCCATCTTGGATTTTACTCTTTGCATGACTAAATCCTTTGGCGCGGGCTACAGGTCGTACCTTTGGTCTGATCTTTATGAAATTTGTCATGAATGTTGACATTGACATGTAGATGGGAACGAGTCATTTTGGGGTCATTCGGCCAAAAAACATGGCCGCTGGTGGCCATTTTGGATTTCAAAATTCAATCCATTGGCGCGGGCTACAGGTCGTACTGTTCATCTGATCATTATGAAATTTGTCATGGATGTTAATATTGACATGTAGATGGGAACAAGTCATTTTGGGGTCGTTCGGCCAAAATACATGGCCGCTGGCAGCCATCTTGGATTTTACTCTTTGCATGACTAAATCCTTTGGCGCAGGCTACAGGTCGTAGTTTTGATCAGAACTTCATGAAATTTGTCATGGATGTTAACAATGACATGTAGATGGGAACAAGTGATTTCGGGGTTGTTCGGCCAAAAAACATGGCCGCCAGCAGCCATCATGGATTTTACTCTTTGCATGACTAAATCCTTTGGCGCGGGCTACAGGTCGTACCTATGGTCTGATCTTTATGAATTTTGTCATGAATGTTGACATTGACATGTAGATGGGAACAAGTCATTTTGGGGTCATTTGGCCAAAAAACATGGCCGCTGGTGGCCATTTTGGATTTCAAAATTCAATCCATTGGCATGGGCTACAGGTCGTGCTGTTCGTCTGATCATCATGAAATTTGTCATGGATGTTAATATTGACATGTAGATGGGAACGAGTAATTTTGGGGTCGTTCAGCCAAAAAACATGGTCGCCAGCAGCCATCTTGGATTTTACTCTTTGCATGACTAAATTCTTTGGCGCGGGCTACAGGTTGTAGCTTTGGTCAGAACTTCATGAAATTTGTCATGGATGTTAACAATGACATGTCGATGGGAACGAGTGATTTTGGGGTCGTTCGGCCAAAAAACATGGCCGCCAGCAGCCATCTTGGATTTTACTCTTTGCATGACTAAATCCTTTGGCGTGGGTTACAGGTAGTACCTTTGGTCTGACCTTTATGAAATTTATCATGAATATTGATATTGACATGTATATGGGAACGAGTCATTTTGGGGTCATACGGCCAAAAAACATGGCCGCTGGCAGCCATCTTGGATTTCAAAATTCAATCCATTGGCACAGGCTACAGGTTGTACTGTTTATCTCATCATCATGATATTTATCATGGATGTTAATATTAACATGTAGATGGGAACGAGTCATTTTGGGGTCGTTTGGCTAAAAAACATGTCCGCCAGCAGCCATATTGGATTTTACTCTTTGCATGAATAAATCCTTTGGTGTGGGCTACAGGTCGTAGCTTTGGTCGGAACTTCATGAAATTTGTCATGTATGTTAACAATGACATGTAGATGGGAAACGAGTCATTTTGGGGTCGTTCAGCCGAAAAACATGGCCGCCAGCAGCCATCTTGGATTTTACTCTTTGCATGACTAAATCCATTGGCACAGGCTACAGGTCATACCTTTGGTCAGATCATTATGAGATTTGTAAAGGCTGTAGATGGGAACAAGTCATTTTGGGGTAATTCGGACCATTTTAGAATTTACTCTTTGCATCAATAAATCCTTTGGCACACCATAATCACTATTCACCACATCCCTGATCCGATCATTATGAAACCTGTTATGAATGTTGATATTGACATGTACATCTAGTCTTACTTAGACATTTCAATTAGCATTTTTTCCTATTCCTCCATTTGCTGTCGACCATTAAATTATTCCCCTACCTAAGTTGAGCTACAGTGTCATTGACACTTTCATTTATTATTGGTAAGAACTTGACTGTAGTTATCTTTGATGCACAGCCCTTGTTACCTATTGACTTCTCAGATTCTAAATCTCTGTTTTTATGATTTTAGGCCACAGATAATGATGAACCTAACACACCAGCTTCAGCTGTTCGATACAACATTGTTCAATCGGATGGAACGTAAGTATTAAGACAATGATGCATTTCAATTGAAATTTAATACCTAGCTTTCCTTAAAGAATTTTAACTTAATATGAAGTTTTATCTTATGTCCTCTGGTAGTAAGTGAAAATCTCTACTCTCAAAATGTTTATGGTGAAGATGTTTGTCCAGTTGTTTCAGTGTAACAGCATGTTGTCTCACCACACTCTGTCCCTACATTACAAAATTTCTTCAAACTCTACGTGACTCTAGGAACTATCAAACTCTGATAGTCAAATAATCCTTTACTGCGCCATTTGTATTCTTTAAAATTCCGGAATCGTAAACGAAATAATGCCTGACTGTCCTTAAAACGTATATAGCGTTATCTTAACTTTTAACATCTTGCACTGGTTTCTCTTCATTTTAATCATCAAAATTATGTAGTGCCATAAAAGTTTCGCAGCTCTAGATTTCCTCCCAATGTTTACAGTGTGTAGCATGTTGACTGCCACACATGTTTTATCCAATGCGAGAATCAAATTACAAAACATTTTAAAGCTCCGGAATTACTTGTTTATATCGGTCAATGATGGAGTGTATCCACTTCTGGTTTAAAGGCATGGATGGCCTTCGTGGTTGTTATTGCTGTAAAAATAGTTGCATCCTTTAAATATGCAATCAACGTCGTTTTCGATGCATCGGTCGGCGTATAGAAGTGTCGGATGCCGTATTACATACTGTATGTAGTTCGGCATCCGACACTTCTATACGTCGACAGATGCATCAAAAACGACGTTGATTGCTTATAATTATGACAATCCGCATATTAGTTGGTGATTAAACAAGTTTTTTTTAAAGAAACTTTATTAAAAACACTAAAATAGTAAAACTACCGAAGTGATATTTGTGTCTGGATTTCAGCTGCTCTTTTAACCGAAATGGGAAATTGGGTCGAGAATAAATTGGGCGACCGCCTGGAAGTTCCAGATGAACACACACAATTCGATCTCTGTTTCCAACTACACAAAAGCAAGACACCACACCACTATTAAACTGTACTTGCTGGTGTAAATCTCACTTATTTAAAACGATTCCAGAACATCTATTGTCATAAAAACAATCCGATTCGATAGCAATTCTGAAGCGGTGTTCCCAAACTTCCCCACCGAATCTGCGGTCTCCAGTGACACCGAATTTGCGGTCTCCGGTGACAAACTCGAAAAGTAAACAGTCGCTACAAAGGTGCATTCTATGCTCTCATGACCACTGCCATATCATATTAGTATTGGCACAAAGCTGGATAAATGCTAATACTAATGGTGGAATAGTTATGTAATACATTCCTTTATCCCCAAATAAATTAATGTACTATTTTGCTGTTTAATCGGTGATAATTTTTCGCTGAGAATTGGCGTCTTAGGTTACCACTAGAAACGGAAGTTATTTCTTGCGATTTGATTGGTGGACTAAATAAAATTCCGGGTAAATTTGCCCCATGGATATTCGACTTTGTTTGCGAACTTTTTAAAGTATCACTACACCCAGTGATGCGGGAAACGACACTTCCCTCGCCTGATAGATATTGTCGCTACCAAGTGTATCTAAGGGCCTTGACCAATCAAATGCACTCATTTAAGTGAAAGCGAAAGTAGTTGTAATTATACTACCATAAACAGAAAGAATATTAAAATATAGACAGACCTTGTTCTTATACCAATCATAAATGTTGTGGAAATAGTATGTTATTGTCAAGTTCGTATGCTTTGTTATGTAAACAATAGCAAAAAATGTTAAAGAACCTGTCTTTTGTTTACATAACACATCATACATACTATTTCCGTGATATTTATGATTGGTATAATAACAAAATATGTCTATATTTTAATATTCTTTCTGTTTATGGCAGCTTTAATGGTTGTGACTATTTTAACAGCATACCCACTACGAAGGCCATCTGCACCTTTAAGGCAGCTTTATTGGTTGTGACTATTTTAACAGCATACCCACTACGAAGGCCATCTGCGCCTTTAACCCTTCCATGACTGGAGCTTCCTGAAATTTTGCAAAAACCTTGAGCCAATGCATTCTCTTTTAAATGTGAGTCTCTTTTTAAATGTTCACAAAATACTGATCAATATTTCTCGATGTCAGTACCAGTTGAGTTCTGAAACGGGCAGTGTCATTTCAATATAAGATATTGTCATTAAATGCAGAATAAAATGTGGGTTGTGTTTTTCTTAAACACGTGTTAACATCCGCTTCAGAATGCTCATCATTTCTTCAGATTCAGCATCGATCCAGTGACTGGTGCAATCACAGCAAATATTAGGTTCGATTATGAGACAAAGCGATCATATGAGTTCCTGGTACGAGCAAGCGATCTGGGCATTGGAACAAGAAATAACGTTGTTACAGTCAAGGTTACAATTCGAGATGTGCAAGATTCCATTCCTATATTCGAGCAGAGGGAATATTTTGTTGATGTCATAGAGGGTCAACAATCAGTCCTTGTTGGTACATATTTGGTAAGTTCCCGGTGCTATTTAATTTCATTAAATTATACTTTTCCTCCAAATGTAATTTTCATGGGAAGATTGGAAAGCAACATTTATCTATTGCTTAAAATGATGTGAAACACTAAGCTGGGTGATTGACAGTTCTAATTATACCCCCCAAAACTAAGTTGTGGGGGTATACTGGAATCAGCTCGTCTGTCGCTACGTCCGTTGTGCCGTCCGTCCATCACACTTTTGAGTACTTTCATGGTGTAATCATACTCCTGCTACAGATTTCATCCAAGAGATTTGAAACTTCAGAATATTGTTGCCCAAACTGTATATAGATGACAGAAAACTTATTTTTTGACGGAGTTATTAACCCTTTTCGACTTAGAAAATTTCAACATTTTTTAAAATTTTCAGTATGAGGGTACCTTCATGGTGTAATCAACTCCTCCTACAGTTTTGAAAGAAAAGAGGGACCATACGAACGGGCTCCGTCCGCTTGTCGTGCCGTCCATCCGTCATCCATCATCCATCTGTCCGTCGGTCCATGGACACAACTTTGTCCGGAGTTATTCTCAGTCGTTTTTTAATAATTTTCCGTGAAACTTGGCACAGACATCAATCACCAAGGGAAACTGTGCACCTGCGATTATCACATCTGTCAGACTTTTTTTGGTGGAGTTATCCCCCTTTTTCTACTTAGAATAGTTTTTGCAACATGCATAATTTTGTCCGAGCTTAGGATTAAGGTTAGGGGTTATGGTTGTGCACCTGCAATGGGTATCTGTAATTTTATTATTTTATCTTAATGTTTAATGACATGTGAAACATCTTAGTGTTTTAAAAACACGGGGGGGGGGGGGGGTATCCTTAGTCAGACCTCTAGTTAAACCCTTTTAGTTTTTAATTAGTTGTTCTAATCTCTATTCTTGACTCTTCATAGACTCTTAAGTGTTTAATTAGTTGTTGTAATCTCTAATTTTGTAAACACTGTGTGACTGCAATATTTTTAGCTATGAGGCGAATCCACATGTCGCTTTATAGGAATTCCGACAATTGCCTGATTGGCTTCATCACTTTATCATTAAATGATTGGCTGATACTGACATAATGCTTTCTGGTGGTAATGGAATTTCCAGCTATTTTCTTAGACTTGAGCTTGTTCGAGAGTCTAACTTTAATTAGAACTTGGTGATTGAGTGGGAATAGAGAATATTCTTTATTCTCATAAATTTTATATCAAAATTGACAGCAAACAATGATATTATTTATATACATGGATTCTATGCAGTGACTCTCATTGGTAGAAACATTGAAGTTTGTTTATCAATCAATAAATTGTCCCGAATTTAACCCTTTCATGGCTGGAGCTTTCTGAAATTTTGCAAAAACCCTGTGCCAATGCATTCTGTTATATATGCGAGTCTCGCATAGGGAGCCTTGAATATATAAGAGAATGCATTGGCCTAACAATATGTACCTTGACCTCACATATATAAGAGAATGCACTGTCACAGGATCTTTAATGCTGCAAGCAGCTTACTTCATGAAAGGGTTAATAAGGAGTAAATATTTACAATTGGGCGTACTTCGGACGTTGTTTTTTTTCTTTTTGAAATGGTACGATCAAATTGGTTGACCAAACGTATGTGAGCTCAATCATTATACACACATTATGTCTTTAGCAGATATATATTTCATGATTTCCTTTTGCTGAGAGATCTATAACAAAAAAAAATAAAACAGTAAACCAAATGTCTTCTCACCTTTGTGTTGCATTAAAGCTGCTAGCAAAATAAATTAGTCTGATATTTTGAAGTTTCTAAATATCATAGCTATCCGTAGTTCTCATTTTGGTCATGGGATTTTTACCACAAGAAAAGTTTAGCTTATAACTGCATTAACCAGCAGAGTTTGCTCAATTTTTATTGTGGTCAATTCACATGACTATAGTAATGCCCTAAATAATTGACTCCTTAACCACAGCAGAATTATGGGCAACTTTTCAAGATTTAGTCGGAAATATGGCTTATTGCCATTCATCGGAAAGCTCTCACTGCCATATTTCCGACTAAATCCTGAAAAGTTACCCATAATTCTGCTGTGGTTAAGGAGTTGATTATTTAGGGCATTACTGTATGTTGAATCAAACAAAAATTGGACCCCCAAGAAAAAATGTACTTTTACAGTAGATGCTCAAATCCTCCTAACAGAAATTAAAAAAACAACAAATTACTTAATTACTGTGAGCATGCAACAGGCCTTGAACTTGAGGTTAATTGTTGCTACAATAACATAGTTTATCACATAATTAACCCACAAAACCAGCTTCATAATTATTGGTAAGACACATGTGTAATATTAGCGCGTGCGATGACGTCACACCATTATTTAAATGACTTGCGATCGCTGAAGCTTATGATTGTTGTTTTCGATGAATACTTCGTGTTGCTTCCCGTTTATTTTATCATGTGATAAAAGGTATCTCAAACTCATTCTATTTTATATGTAATTTATCAACCTCGTCCACTAAATTCTATTTGAGCCTCGGTAAACCTCGGCTCAAATCGAATTTAGTGAACTCGGTTGATAAATTCCGTATAAAATAGAAACTCATTTGAGATCCTCTATTGCAAATCGTGCCATAATGCTTCAGTACAAATTTAAGATATAATCTCTCCTAGTTGGTGGCTTCCTTTTTATTAATGATTTGAAACTGAAATGAATTAATCAATTAGTATTCACGAACAGTATAATTTGCTACTATATTATTACATTTCACCAGATTTATTCATAGTTATGAACTGATCTGGCCTGCTAATTCTGCTAGACAAAACAACCTTGTGTGATAAATTTGTGTCTTTGTTATATTCATAAGTTAATTCACATATTTACTAATTTGAAACAATTAATTTTTTCACAGGCTATAGATTTGGATGTTGTTAAGAACATCAGCTATGAGCTTGCAAACAACAATGCTGCAGTAATCGACCAAACATTTTCAGTTACTGCCACTAATGGAGATTTACATACAAAAATAACTCTTGACTATGAAACACAAACCAGCTACACTGTGTACATAACCACTGCAGATGGAAAGAACCAAGTTAATAGCCAATACACAGCTACAGTCCATGTCAGAGTTATTGTAAGTATATTTTCAAGAGAGCAATATGATGCTATATTGACTATAGTCTTTTTACGCAATATAATGAGCTTTATTCCTACCCATAAATAGATCACACAACAACAAAAAAACACAAATTGTTGGCACAATTGCGCCACACAAATACTAGGAATACAGGTGACATAAACACATACTGATAATAATGATACTCCTACCCAAAAAATCATCAAAGTAGAAATAAATATAATTTGCAATCAGCTTTTGTTTTATTTCCTCTGAGTCTAATGGGCCATATAGAAAAAAAAAAAAATAGTAGTAAAAATGATCAATCATCAAGAATATTATATAAAGCAATGGTAGGAATGTTTTCTTCATTTTTGAGTAATTAATGTTATATTTTACATAAATTAGAACAAACTTGGAAAATTGTCTGTTGTACTGCTGCTGTACTTTATAATTCATTCATTTTGTGCTCTTTTAATGTATTCAGTCACATTTTCTTTTATATCTGTTTATTATTGTAATTGAATAACAGAACTTTGTTTATATCTACTTGCAGGACATCAATGACAATACACCATCGATCAGGATCAATGCCATCAATACTAGGGTGCTTGAGACAGTTGTTATAGGAACACAACTAGCTGTTGCCATTGGCCAAGATGGAGATCCAGCAGTAAGGGGTTAAAATATTCACTTTGAAAGAATCAACAATAATTTGATTTGTTTTTTATTTTTTATTTTATTTTGTGTTGTGTTGTCAAACTTGTTTATGCGATTTTTACATCTTAAATTTGATTGTTTCATAATTGCACTCTAAACATTTTTTTAAACTGATTGCAGACAAGATGCAATAATTTACAGTTAATTCATAGTTTTTTTTATTTTAGCAGTCATTATCCATTAACCCTTTCAGTGCCAAGTTCGATTTTTGTATCAACCCATATTTCCTTGATCATTTTTCAAATTTATTGATTATAATAATGTGATACATTGATGGAAAGAGCTCTAAGAGCTCTAAGAGCTCTTTCCATCAATGTATCACATTATTATAATCAATAAATTTGAAAAATGATCAAGCACTGAAAGGGTTAAAAGTAACATATTCTGACTTGCTGTTCCTTGATCATTATTAGGACTGAAACCTCATTCTGCATGTCTTCATCTGCCATGGAGACCTAGACTCAGATTTAAGTTCCAAGATGGTGAAGACAGTGATGTGCACCCAATGGGTACCTCAATTATGCATTGTGTTATCTGCTGAAACCAAACTAAAAATAAAAAGAAACTTTCCTTAAATTAAAAACCTGCTCTGCTTATTTGGTAATAAAGATAATATCCAGAGAATATAAGGCCTAAGTAGAATGAGGTCCCCATAAGGTGAATTTTGTGATGTTAGCCTGCTGTGCATTGTAGTGTCATTTAATCCGCCCTCTGGCGACCTCATTCTGCAAATGTATGGCACCTTATTTTCAGACCTAATCGTTATCTATTTACAGAATACAGACAACAGTAGACTGGAGTACAGCATCATCAGTGTTAATCCTAATGAGGGACAAAATCTGTTTTACATCAACCCATCAACTGGAGTTATTACAACTAGTTCGGTTTTGACTGGATACAGCACACCCTCGTACGATGTAAGTATTCCCTTAGCCCTTTTTATACTAATAGACAGAACACAACGCTCATCTTAATCGATAACCTTTAATCGAATGAGTTGCAGATGGCGCAATGATATATTTCACGAGAGCGTCGCTCGAGCGAAATGTAACTATGTGCCGTCTGCAATGAGTTTGATAAAAGATTCAAGATTATGATGCAAGTTGTGTTCTTTATTTATTCTACACCATTGTGTCAGATAAATTAAATCCATTACTGTCACCTTCATTGATACTATAGCTACCTTTATTCACCTGAAGATGATAGTTGACGTAATGTACATCATCTTTCTTGTCGACAACGTCAACAATAATAGTTCAGGCTTGTATTCCCCTAGAGGTGTACACTACTACGTATTCAATGGCTCTGATTCCGTTGAATATATGTGCCTCACATGAATGGGTGTGGAATAAAATGGATTCTCCAATCCAGTTATGAAAGTATACATTGGTATAGTTTATTATTCATCTGGGGGGCTGTTTACGAAATATCAGCAGATGAGAGATATACAAACATTAGCTTGTCATATAAACTAAGGAATGTCTGAATGGGGAATATCAACTGACGGCTTAGAAATAGGTGGATCACTGAATGATATTAATGTATTTATAGCTACGCACATTTCTCATAGCTTTGTTTTTGAGTAATTTAATCAAGACTGAAATAGTGTGTCATTTGCAGAAAGAGGTCCCCAGAGGGTGAGTTTAGTGATTCTAGCCCACAATGCGGGCTAGCATCATCAAATCCACCTCTGGGAACTTCACTCTGCTTAGTCCGACGGTACTATTCTGGAAGCAAGATACAAGCAAGAATTACTCACCAGTTTTGACTGTTGAGACCGAAAGAAAGTAATTATATTAACTCAATGTTTTTCTCAAGCTTGTGCATAGAATTGTTCAATAACATCCATTCCGAAATCAGTTCCAGCACTAGAAAAACTGATAGATGGCACCGTCATGTTTGAAGTAGACACATTCCCAACAAGAATGATTCCATAAATACACAGAACGACACGATGTGTAAATGGGTTTGTCAATACGGCACGAGTGCTGTCGCGGAAGGATATAACGAGAGGTGCTTGCGCCTCGAGTTCTATCCTTCTGTGACAGCTAGAGTGCCGTATCGACAAACCCATTTACACATCGTGTCGTTCCGTGTTTATTACATACTTCGCCTCCTGGAATCCTTGCATTAAAATACAAGCTTAGAAGGTTTATTTAGGCACATTTAGGGCGTGTTTTATCATGTGTGATGATGATTTTATTTTATAGTTCTGGTTTCATGGTTGAGGCGAACATCATGTGTGTCATTTTACATCAATGAGATGCGTATGGAATGTACGTTCCATACGTATTTGTAAATATGGAACAGCAATAACACTATGTCTGGGAACAAGCGTGTAATAAAATTGTAAATGTTATTTTTCAGCTAACAGTTTCGGTTACCGATAAAGGAAATACTCCCTTAGATGCTTTTACTCCTCTTACTATTACTGTCATAAGGAACACTCCACCATACTTTGATCAGAATCGTATAAATCTACCAGAAATTCGCTCGGACAAACAAGCAGGCAGTAATGTTTACACAGCTGTTGGGAAGGACAATGATGGTGATGTGAGTATATAGCTCTTTTATTCTTGAACGGATAACCCAATCAGTGATCACACTGGCCAGACAAATTGGCCGTTTTGGAATTTATTTGACGTTTTTCAAAACATTGGACAAATTGAAAAACCAAATCCAATTCATAGAGAAAACCGAGGCTAAACAATAAAATAATAAAGCTAGTGACTTAAACACACAGCCGAAAAAAACAAAATAGCTAGTCAATTTTAAAATTAAAAAATTGACAGCTGGTATCCATTTGTTTGCCACGGTGTTCTATTGAAACTGTAAATCAGCCAAGGATTGCATTTGATTACCCTTCGATGACTGGAGCTTCCTGAAATTTTGTGAATACCCTATGCAAATGCATTCTCTTATACATGTGATTCTCCCATCGGGAGCCTTGCATATATAAGAGAATACATTGGCCTAACAATATATACCTTGACTGATAAGCCAGTGTATTCTCTTATATATGCTAGGCTCTCTATGGGAGATTTGTATATATAAGAGAATGCACTGGCACATGATCTTTAATGCTGCATCAGCGCAGCTCCCTTCATGAAAGGGTTAAGAACAGGTGTGGTAATATAGCGGCTACCATTGGCCAAATTGGTCACCGATAGTATAAACAATGTCCCCAATCCCCTAAATAGAAGCCACACTAGCACAGTCAATTAAGCGCCACACCGACTACCCCATACATGCTACACTTCTCTGCGATTATTTTATATTATTAAGAGATAGACCAATTACAGGTTCTGCTTGCAAATGGTGTTGTGCCATTTGTAATTATTTTATATTATTAACCTCTTCACTGCTATGACGTCCGTAACTATTATGGACGTAAAAGTGCACGCCGTGTGCTATATCGTCCGTAGGTACTACGGACCTACTTCAGCACACTAGCAGTAGGCCACTATACATAACTGTAACTCAGAGATTTGTGCATCGGAATAACTGTATCTCGAAGTTTCAAACAGTGCATGATGTTCCACGATTGTGAACGATAATAGCCTTTCAACTGGGTCAGTTTTATGGTTCTTGTGATATTCCCATTATATTTTCCCACTGGAAATGGCAATAACGTCAACAGCCCAGCACACAACATCATAACGTCATTTAGCAGCGAAGAGGTTAAGAGATGGACCAATTACAGGTTCTGCTTGCAACTGGTGTTGTGCCATTTGTAATTAATCATGTGTTTTCAAGGATCTCACTCATTATTGGACAATTACTCTGGCTATTGTTATTTGAATTCTGACTACCTCACTCATATTTAAAATCAGGCAGTAATATTTTTTGCTCAGTTTTAGATTTGCGCACCCTGGTGCTTAGTCTCTTTGAAATGCCGAGGAAATTTTTTACGATATTTACGTCTCTGGATATCTCATTCATAATCAGTTACTGAATTGATGGGATTCCCTCCATTTCATTGGAGAGTGGCGAAGCACGCACATGATTAATTGGTTTATGGCATAAAAGATCACTTCACAGATCAGAGGTTTATGATGTGTTTACAAGTTTACCATGCATTGTCAAACTCAACTATTGTTAGAAAACTGAATGCAGGCGATATATCCATAACTCATTTTACTCATCACAATATAGGAGACGAGTTTTTATCAGTCAATGATATTCGTGACTGATTATTCTTTCGCATCTTGTTGTATTTATAGCTATTTCTAAATACTACGATTCCCACAAATATTTACTATGCCTGAAATGCACTCCATATTTGGAAATGGTTTATTACATCATGTTGGGAATGCCGCGTCATTGTAGAAATGAAATATAATGGACACTTCTAGAGATGTACATCTGTTAGGATTATCGTCATCTTTTTAAAGAGACTGCCTGATGCACAATTTCAAAACTGAGAAATGTATATATTCTATGACTGTCATGCATGATACAGCTCACAAAAGATAACTATTAAACATTTTGTTGTGAAGATTGGTAATTCTACTGCTTTTGCATGGTCCAATAATTATTATGCTATGTCAATAGTTATGGGCATCACTGACATATAAAATGGAACTGATTAAAGTGAAATCAATGATAACTGATAGTCTGCTGACTTCATAATTGTCATCTTGTAATTTACATATTGAATATTGATTAAAGATGCATAATCCGAATTAACGCTGCCAAATGACTATTTCTTTGGCCTCGGGGGTGAAAAATATTTGATCGAGTTGAGGAACCCACCCATCAAAGCTCAGAGTGATCAGATATCAATTTTTGAAATTTGTTAGTTCTCGAAATGTTTAATTATTTGTGTCCCAGAAACGAGTCGTCAAACCGATTGTCTCGGATAAAATTACGGATGAAGATGTATAACTCTAAAATAAAGTGGTAATACGGCCAAACTTTGTGAAATGAAACTTTGTGATAATACGGCCATATTTTGTTGAACAACATGTTGATAAATAACACGTTTGGGAAATTTTATACCATAGTTGACAGCGGTTAGCATTATTTTGTTGTAATTAATCGATTCTGATAACAAATGCGTATTTTGAAGAAATTATGTTGTTGTTGTAACTTGATGATAAGGGATCGTCTGATAAAATTGAGTACCTTTAACTTTTTCTATAGACAACCATTGTTTTCTATTTGTAGAATCCATTCAACGTACTGAGGTACTCCATTGTGGGAAAAGGACAAGCAATTGAGCTCTTCCAGATAGCTCCAGTTTCAGGAATCGTAACAATGTCTCAGAGTATTCTATCTCTAACTCAATCTTCTTACGAGGTATAGTATATGTAGAACATTTTTATTAGCAAACCTGCAATAGTTATCTGCCATTTGCAGAATGAGGTCCACAGAGAGTGAATTTAGTGACACTATTCCTACAGTCGGCTAGCTCCCCAAATTCACCCTCTGGTAGCCTCATTCTGCTTAGGCCTACTGCTATGGGAGACCAATGATCAGAATGAGTTTCCCCAGTTGAAGTTGGTGATGTTCACCCATTAGTCACTTCGATTATTCATTTTATCTTCTGCAAATTAGGGGATATAGAAACTACCCAGAAAGGAAAAAGTAACTAAAAACAATGTTAATTTGAGATTATAGATACTTTCCAGAAGATGAGGCCTAAGCAGAATGAGGACCCCAGACAGTGATTTTGTTGATGCTAGCACCGTGGATAGCATCACTAAATTCACCCTCCGGGGACTTCATTCTGCAAATGACAGACGCACTATTTGCAGTCTTGTTTGTTAGATGACAACTTTAACGCAGCAGCTTCCCTCGACTAGACACTGGCTCTATGAAGCTATGCCTTTTCACTCTGTGCGACATCATGAGAGACGAGTACAATCCATACGCCATTATTACGTCATCAGGCAAAATAATGCCTGGCTATTTTTTAGTATGTAAAATATGTCCAACTGGAAAATGGGGAAAGCCCTGAATTACAAGTGACTCTAAACAAGTAACTTGAACTGTCTGTCTGCTCCATTTTGCAAAACAGCAATATATAGGGATTAACAAAGGTACATGAATAATAATAATGACCAATTTATAATAATAATGACCAATATATAGCGATTAACCAATTACTTGCTCTAACACGCTTGGTACAATATTACCCCAGTCATTTGTACAAGCCAACCAATGAACCGGCTGCAGCCATTGCAGGCGCTTCTCTAGTTTGATCAGAACATGCTCTGATACTCGTCAGTATGACAAGCTGACTGCATGGTACTCTTTTAACGCATTAGTGATGTGAAGCCGACACAGATCGAACGACCTTGATCAAAGGTCACAACATGGCGAGGGTTTTGAAACAGCGGGCAATCCGACAATTGCAGGTCGTTCAATGTGGCCAAGCCACTGCTTTGTGGAGACTCAATGACCGGCGCTACGAACCCATATCGATATGTTTACAGCGAATACAAGTCCGACACGCTAACCACTGGACCTCGGAGCTCCATGAATCATTTTGGCAACAAAATATCTATGTTCTTGTAAGAATGATGGGATATGTGCTACTGCAGCATTAACCCTTTCAGTGCCAAAATCGGACTTGGCACTGAAAGGGTTAACCCTTCCATGACTGGATCTTCTTGAAATTTGGGATAAACCCTGTCTCCATGGGGAGCCTTGCATATATAAGAGCATACATTGGCCTAACAATATTTTCCATGACCTCGTAAGCCAGTGTATTCTTTTATATATGCAAGGCTCCCTATGAGAGACTCGCATACATATGAGAATGCACTGGCACAGGATTTTTAATGCTGCACCAATGCAGCTCCCATCATGGAAGGGTTAAAGATCCTGTGCCAGTGCATTCTCTTATATATGCGAGTCTCCCATAGGGAACCTCGCATATATAAGAATGCACTGGCTTACAAGGTCAAGGTAAATATTGTTCGCCAATGTATTCACATATAATATGCGAGGCTGCCTATGGGATACTTGCATATATAAGAGCATGCATTGGCACAGGGATTTCGAAAAATGTCAGGAAGCTCCAGTCATGGAAGGTTTATTTTTTCAGTAATTCAATCAGTGACTTATTGCTTTTGGAAGCAGTCGGCAAACAACCGAAAAATTCTGATGGCAATCGTGTTGCTTTTCTGGTTGGATCACTGGTTGGATGGTGAATTTCTCTCATGATGTCAAATTGGCAGATTGGAGCTCGGAGCATTATTGAGCCAAGGATCTTTTCTACAGCTTGCTACTGAAAATCACGGAACACATTAATAGATCATTTCGTATAACATATAACCACAATTACGAGCACATTTTGTTATGATACTCTCAATTGGAACTTTACCATATTCACAAATGAATGTGCTCCCAAAAATAACTAGTTTAATCAGTCAATTATACCAATATTTTTTGCATAAATTGTCTATTCATATTTCATTCGGAAACAATTTCTATGTATTGGAAAAAATGCTTATCCACATGTCAACCTTGAAACCTGAGGTCAAACATAAGTTGTACTTTTGATGTTGATATATATATAATGTGTTTGTATCAATTCGTTTGCATATTCATTATTCTATCATATCATTATAAAGCATATCGCATAACCTATTCTGTGGTTGGGTTGTAAATACTATCTCATTCTAATTCACTTTGTCAAAAGGAATCCTAAAATGCAGTTTAACCCTTTCAGTGCCAAGTCCGATTTTTGTAATGGCCCATATTTCCTTGATCATTTTTCAAATTTATTGATTATAATAATGTGATACATTGATGGAAAGTGCTCTTAGAGCTCTTTCCATCAATGTATCACATTATTATAATCAATAAATTTGAAAAATGATCAAGGAAATATGGTTTGATACAAAAATCGGACTTGGCACTGAAAGGGTTAAAGATATTGAAGGTGTGTGCGGTTGGTGCAGGTGAAAAATTACATAAAGTTTGTTAAACCAGTATAATCAAGAAAAACATGAAAAAATAGAAGGAATTTGTTCTTATTTTTATTTTGAATAACCCTCCAGTGACGAGATTCCGCATTCCCAATTCTCTTATTATAAAAAACAAATGAGCCGCACTGTGTAAAAGGACTGGCGTTTATTGAAAATATAAAAACGGCATACCATTGGGCATATGCAAAAATACACATCTTAATACAATCCTATAATCTACCTGGTCTGCGATGGCAACTCTTTATAGGAGGAAACCAAATACATTTACGTTGTTTCCTGGAGAAGGGGACAGAACTCACTCAACACCAGGTTCCATTTTGGGCATATTTATTGTCAACAAACGTAATAACTGGTTCAACAATAAAATGGTGCACAGACATGATAGCACAAATACATGTACATATATACAAACATGCTAGTAAATATATTTTCATAAAATGTTTCCAAATGCAGAATTGATAGCTGTGTCATGATATATGAAGTATTCACAGAAAAAGTTATGCAGTTACCAACTGTATATCACACACTGATTATGAAACAAATGTGTTATAAATTAACATAAGAATGTTTAGTCAGTGGGGATTCTACCATGAAAGCAGTTTGTGAACGAGATGACATGAGTTCACTGACCTTTTGCATGCTAGAATACTTCAATTCACCAAATATTTTAAAAGAAAAGAATGTTTAACTGGATTACATGCTATAAAGTGATATATCCTATTACTGGTGATCTAATCTCTGGGTATGTTCCATGCAGATACTCGGAGAAATGCCTGAACAACTTCCTGTTAACCCTTTACCCAACAAACCGGCCAAAACCGGCCAAATAAAGCTGCAACAGCCTAAATTATCTTGGGTCTGTCTCAATAAAACCATACAAATATGGATATCATTGGAACCGGCTCATTGACCACATTGTGATGGTTAGAGTTATGCCCTGTGCCAATGCATTCTCTTATATATGCGAGTCGACCATAGGTCGCCTCGCATATATAAGAGAATGCATTGGCCTAAAAAAAATCTTTTTTTAACACTTTTTACCATTTTTTCTTACATTCTTTAACAATTTTATAATTTTTAATGTGTTAAGCCAATGCATTCTCTTATATATGCGAGGCGACCTATGGTCGACTCGCATATATAAGAGAATGCATTGGCACAGGGTAAAAAAAATCCCGACTGTTGGGTAAAGGGTTAATCGTATCTTTCATAAACCGTATATTTTCCTGTTGAACTCGATTATGCAAATGAAGACTGTGCTGTGACTTATTTGTTGTTCGTAAATATCAGCATACTCTATTCAAATTTGTGTACATTTCAGTGTACGATGCTGGTGAGATCAGAGTACGTGTTTTAGCGACAAATATTAATCTGAATTACAAGTTGAGATAGATAATCCTTTAACCCTTTTACAATGAATGGATTCTCCCATCCAGTTACAAAATTAAATATTGGAATGATCTATTATTCATTTGGAGGTTCATCAGAAAAACTACGCAGATGACAGTATGATGAGTAGATAATTCAAGTGCAGAAGTATTCATATTTTTTGGTGAGAAATGTTCAGATAATACAAACTATTGAACATATTATCTTAACATTTCCTAAGTTACAGTAATGCTCTAAGTAATCAACTTCTTAACCACAGCAGAAGGGAGAGCTTTCCGATGAATGGCAACAAGCCATATTTCCGACTAAATCCTGAAAAGTTACCAATAGTTCTGCTGTGGTTAAGAAGTTGATTACTTAGAGCATTACTGTATAATGAGTTGTAAGTCATTATAATGAGTTGCAAGTCCTTATAACGAGTTGTGAAAGTTGTTAAAATGAGTTGTTGGAAGTCATTATAATGACTTGTTAGTCGTTATATAATTGTATATTTGGGGGTACGGTGGTGTTTTGGATGGCCCTTATATGCTTTCGTAAATGGCAGATACGACAATAAAGACCAACAATCCAAATAATCAAATAATCATTGTTGTAATTTTCACTTATAATTGATAAATCATATTATTTATCACCAGCTTACCATCCGTGTGACTGATGGAGGTGGCTTGTCAGCTGAGCAGACAGTCATATTTGGGGTTGCCAGAAACCTACACAAACCTGTGATAGATGTGTTCACATCTACTAGCACTCTGAAGATTGAGAGAACTATCCTGGATTCCCGCAGTCCTGACGATACTATACTCACTATAAATGGACGAGATGATGACACTGTGGTTAGTATTTTCATTTTACGCAAAACTTTTTTGTTATTGATAAATCTAAATATGAACACGTATCATATTTCAACAGGTATTACAAATGTTGAATATGTTTTATTACAAAAAAATGTAATTTTTTGTTTCAAGGGCAATAATTTTTTTTTCCAAATCTGTGCATGCTGGCAGGTTTTATTTAAAATTTGTATTTCCTGACACGTACCATCTAACTTCCTGCAGCGCATGTTGGCAAAATTATAGTACCTTAATTGTCTGTTACCATTATATTTATTTCCATAAAAATTACTTTGGTTAATAATAAATTTGGATTACAATATAAAGGAAATAATGTATTAATTAATACTGATATTAATATACAATTTCTTTCAGTCTCCATATAACTTGTTGGAATACACAGTCCAAGAGCTCTTATTCAAATGTGACAGCAATGGACAACTATCACTCGCCAAGTCTATATTTGGTTTAGGGATAAAGAAGTTTGAGGTAATGAACGAATATCATAAATTAATTTATTGGACGCTCATTCATTTATTTTTGTACAATACAAAAGTTTCAAAACATTCAATTTACAAAATATGTCATGTTCTTTGACAATAAAAACAAATTATGGTAAGTTGATTGCATTCTGGACGATGACATCTATTGTAATGGTAATGTTCTCCTCTATTATTAGACCTTCTATGTTTAAACCACTGGACCCACAGTCTGGTGTGCAATAAACATATAAAACAACAGAGTGGTGTACTTGGGTTAATGTTATCAGATTCGAGTGTCGTGTGACAAGATTCAACTCAAAACCTCTCCTGTTGCAATTTTATTTATTAAATTCTTATTATAGAATTTGGAATTATTTTATAACTAATTCAAGTTTGTTTAAGTGACATAGTTAAAGACATATTGTGAATTACATGTATTCCATTGAATAAATCCAATCAGTTAGTATCCAAACTCTACCATCATTGGAAGAATGTAGCAATGAACTAAGATTGTCGAAAATTCCAACCACATCGACTGTACCATATCAGAGAACACAATGGTTGAACAACCCACAAATATAAATATTTACTACTTTATTCGGGCATAAACATTACAACAATTATTGCACCAATAATAGTCACTGCGTGCAATTTGTTAATAACAATGATGCTGATTTCTGACTATTTGGATATCAAATTTATGAAAATAACTTCCTTTTGGCATGATTATTTGTTTATAGTCCATTCAGAACTCCTCAGTGGAGTGTTTCACATCACTTTAAGACACACATGCAATTTCATCATTATTATTTTTAGCATGCTTACCAACTGGCATTGTAATCATGAAGCTATTTTTTGACACTCAACTTTTAATTTGTCATTTTTATACCGATTCTTAAAAATAACTTATTTATCATTGGAAATAACTGGCATATGTCAGATTGAGTTATATGTTGTTGATATGCTATCGTTTCATTTTTTGGCTGAAAATGAATTAATTGGTTGCCAGTTGGGACAATAAACATATGACTCAAACGCCATGTTTTACCAACAGGCCTATCTGCCAATATGCGGTGTCAAAGTTCCAGTATTTAGAGATTGGTTTCCGTTTGAACGAAAAACGTCATGACTTATCTCATCATATTTTGTGTAGTCACATAAGGAGGTGAATGCATTCTGGGTTATTTCTCCCCAACACATAACACAAAGGCTTATTTTACTCCACTTTTATTAATTAAAAGTACACTTTAGTCATCATTATTCAGAATATAATCTAATATTCTAGCAAATCCAGTTCATAATCGGTACATACATTCATCCAGTCATTATTAGATGAGCATTTAATTGCCAATTTGTTTTGATATATCATATGTATTTATCAACTTGTTGCACAATTGGCAGACTTTCTTTGAGCATCATTCTCACACCTGTTAGCAACACACATGATAGTTACGAGATGATACCATGATGACTGCCAACCTAACCTAAATTGTTGGCAATATTCGTCATTTTTTATGTTTAAAAAAATAAAAATTGGAAAATGGCCAGGCTTAATATAAGCAAAAATGTGGCAGTGCCCAAGCTAACTCAAATTTACCTCCATTTAATTTAGTGCATTGTTGGTTCGAATCTGATGCAACAATGTGATATGGAGGGGATATTCTGTTACATATGTGCTATATTCTTAATGTCAACATTCAATTTGATCTAACAATCAACATGTTATATTTTACAGTTCAACGTGGGACTTAGAGATCTGGGAACTCCCTCTCAAACTGCCATCGAAACTGCAATTATTACCATCAATGTTGAGAGCAATGACTTTAGTCCATTGTATTTCAATGACAGTTATGTTGCATATATCGACGAAAATGTTCAAAATGGATTTGATGTTCTCACGGTTCGGGCAACAGATGCTGACACAAACGTGAGTGTTCAGGCAGGAATATTTATACTTTTTATGAGAAAGGGTCCTGGGTTATCATTGGAAAATAAGTTACCTGCGCAATCTCATATATATTTTGAAGACCTCTGTTTGTCTGTCTGTCTGTCTGTCTGTCTGTATGTCTGTCATTTATACAAATCTACGATTCTCGACCGATCGGGACGAAACTTGGTACGTGTGTGTAATTTGACCAGGCGGTCGACGTTGTCGTATTGGCGAGCCCGTGCGGCGCCCGCTTCGCGCATGCGCAGACGAGATCTCGGAAACGGGTGGAGCTATCGACTTGAAATTTGGTATGTGAATGTATCTTGCCACGGATACGAATTTTATCGGGTCGCCGAGCCCGTGCCACGCCAGCTTCGCACATGCGCAGACGAGATCTCGGAAACGGGTGGAGCTATCGACTTGAAATTTGGTATGTGAATGTATCTTGCCCCGGATACAAATTTTATCGGGTTGCCGAGCCTGTGCGACGCCAGCTTCGCGCATGCGCAGACCAGATATCGGAAACGGGTGGAGCTATCGACTTGAAATTTTGTTTTTGAATAGCCCGGACTATTGGGCTCATTGGCTAGTTTGCATATATAATTATTTAATGAAAGTAGTATTAACCTAATAAAGCTACATTGGCCTAAAAAGATACTTTGTTATAATAAACGTAACATTTATTATTCAGGCTTTATGCGGTCAATAGAGGTAGTGAGTGGTCGATAAATTTATTTATTATGTGTATTAGTCAGAGGAAAACACACTTCGGTCATGTTGTTCTACACCAACTCAATCAGGGTCCGCGCTGGACCAAAATTTACTTTTGCCAAATAATTTGCTAAATGAAAATATTTTTTGCCAAATTATTTAAACATTTGCCAAATGCTATCCCCGATATTATCATTTTCTGCAACCTTAAGTCTTATGTTTCGACACTCATGGTTTGAACGACTTTTGATATTGATAGAAAAGCAGTTAGTTAATAATTAATTATTCTCGCATCTCTATTGTGGTGTATCATATAACAATAAGCCAATCATAAAACAATACAGTGGTAGAAGGGTTGCTTCATCAGAAGGGCAAATCACAGGGGGATTAGCTATGTAAACACTACCACCACATTAAATATAGTAATCCCTCCAACCATCAGTACTAATGCTATGAGATATACTTTATCTTAATAGAGGTGTTAACTTTTTCTAAACCTTATAAAACACAACTAATATAATTATAACAATGTCCTTGAACCAACACTTATAAGTGAGAGCTTTCCGATGAATGGCAACAAGCCATATTTTCGACTAAATCCTGAAAAAATTACCCATAATTCTGCTGTGGTTAAGGAGTCGATTATTTAGGGCATTACTGTTCTAGTATATGAATGAGTTATGAATAAATACTCATAGTCATAGGCTTTATCAGCAGCGTTTCCTTGTTTATTTCCAGAACCAGCACAATGTAGTATCATACTATTTTGAAGCAAATAATCAGAACCCAAACAACCGTTACTTCACAATGAACAGTTTTAGTGGATTGGTAGAGAAAAATGGCGACCTTGGTACAACAGCAACCAACCCTTTCCGGGTAAGTTCATACATATTAAAGATTTGGTATGTACTTCAAATTCAAGAAAGCTTAGATCAAGTTCAAAGGTCCAATGATTTTTGATGGGGTTGTGCTCCTTTTTCAACTTATAAATCGCAATTTTTTGTTTTCCACCTTATAACTTGAGCAAAATTCAACAGAATTTCTTGATATTTGTTGTCTGGTTCACATTTGAGAAGACACACAGGTCAAGTTAAAAAATTGTTGCTGTATGGTACACTTTGAATTAATAAATATTGGAAAAGGTCAAAGCATTGAAAAAATGCAGAAAATTATATGCTGACTAAAATATTTTAATTTAGCGATGTTTGTTGATAAACCACTGTAACAGTTTTGATTACATCACAATGGCTTCAACAAGTGAACATTTTGTTATTGGAGAATATCTATAATTAAAATAAGAACAAAGTTTATTTATTACTCGATGTTCCAAGAGGTGATGTTTTTACAGACTTTATTATTGTTTTCTAGATTTACCCACTGCGAGTGCCTGAAGTCTGTTTAATACTCTATTGAACACCCTTTAAAGTGGTGATACTTATTGTTAACAATCTCTGATGTTGTAGTTAATATTGTTACATTTATATTTCTAGCTGACTGCTATTGCACGAGATAATGGTAACCCAAGAAGATCAGTAGGTGTATCGGTTACAATTTATATCACAAGAAACCTAAACATACCTATCTGGGTGGAACCTGGTCTAACCAGTAACTACGTTAAAAACATCTGGCGTTTGGAAACATTCCCTACATACACACCATTTTATGACTCGGACAATACTGCTCTCACGTTGTTGGCACAGGATGGTGATAATACGGTTAGTGATATTTTTCTCAATAATATTTCAACAGATTGATAGAACTAGAGGTAATAAAATATGCTGTTCATGAGAGATTAATTAGGTACCTAATTTGATCTTACAATTAGCTTCTTTTCAACAAATACATGTAGAAATGAGTCAAGCACGTCCAGAGTTCCATTAGTTGTAACATATAACCCAGCATTTTCCAATAGAATTATGAACATTGCTAAAGAACTTCAGAGCATGCTTGCTAACGATCCACAGTTAGTTGACATATCCAAAGAACCAACTTTAATGTCACATCGTCAATCACTGAATCTAAATTAAACTAAAGGAATAAACTAGTGAGGAGTTCAGTCCGAAGCAATTCAGAAGAAATAGGAACATTCGTCATATCAAGCATTGTGCGACATGTAAATCGATAAACACTGGACCTCTAATCGGACCTATGGAAGAAACCATAAGGTCTAAAGGTTCAGTTAACTGTGGTTCTTCTGTTGTCATTTATGCCATTTCTTCTAAAAACTGTCTGTTAATTAGCATCAGTTATCGCATGCAATTATGCGGACCCTAGTGAAATTGTTGACAAGCTCACTTAAAGCCACCAATAAGTATAATGAAATATCACAATTATGACAATAAACTGGTTTATTCCGTGAAAAACATGATATTTGTTCTTAAATCTATGGCACAATCTTGACGACTCTATGGTTTTATACCCTTTATTAGCCATATTTTCTCAGAGGAATAGTAACTGTAAGTAGGTAGACAATTTTGATTGTGACTGTATCTCGTCTTATCATATCTGTCGAATCAGATATATACAGATAGATATGCATTTATTTATATATCTCTAATGATTTAGATGGACACCAACATTCAACCCTTTCTATACTAAATACTCATTGACGAGTAGAGTTCACTTAGGAAATTTTCAAATAATAAGTTCAACAAACGACTGCAGGTATGAATATTTCCCATCAAATGAATATGAATACTTCAGCACTTGTATTATCTTTTCATCTGACTGTCATCTGCTAATTTATCCTGAACACCCTTCCAAATAAATGATAGACCATTCCAATCTATACTATTATAACTGAATGGGAGAATCCATTCAGTGTAGAAAGGGTTAATTTAGCAATAAAATTGCTGGTAGTTATAAACATAGCTTGCGTGTTATGTGTGGTTTCTAACCATCTTTTTCAGTTATCCATTTCTATACTAAGTGGATTCTCCCCTTTTCAGTTATAACAGTATTTATTGGAATGGTCTTGTTCATTTGGAGGGATGTTTAACCCTTTGGAGAGTATCTGTAACGTCATATACATGACGTCATGAATAAATTTAACGTCAACGTCATAGCAATAATTATTAACAAGTTCGGGTCAAAAGTGTCCAATAATTCGTTTTAATCTATGTGCATTTTTTGTTAAGGTGTGTTATCATAATAATTTGCACTTATACATTCGGGACATTATATTAATCAAAATAAGTCCTATACAAATCATTTATAAATCATATGAGTTATTGTAGTTATGTCTACATAAAATAGCACTTCCTGAAACAACATATATGTCGTTCTACTCCTCAACCGATAGACGACATGTATGTCGTTCTACTTGCCAAAGGGTTAATATATATGAGCTAACGACAGCTGGATGAATTGATAATACAAGTGCAGAAGAATTCATATTCATTGGTGGGATATGTTTAGATGGTCGTTTGTTGAAATTATTATCTGAACATTTCTTAACCTCTTCACTGCTAAATGACGTTATGACGTTGTGTGCTGGGCTGTTAATGTTATTGCCATTTCCAGTGGGAAAATATAATGGGAATATCATAAGAACTATAAAATTGACTCAGTTGAAAGGCTATTATCGTTTACAATCGTGGAACTTCATTGTCTGTTTGAAACTTCGAGACACATTTATTCCGATACACCAATCTCTGAGTTCAGTTATGTACAATGGCCTACTGCTAGTGTACCTACGGACCATTTAGCACATGGTGTGCACTTTTACGCCCGTAATAGTTACGGACATCATAGCAGCGAAAAGGTTAAGGGAACAACTCGTCAATGAGTATTGAGTATAGAGCGGGTTATACAAAGCTTTTTGTGTTGTAAAAAATTGTGAACTTGGATTTCAGATAAAAACTATTATTGTTGTTGTAACTCTAGGTCTAACCTGAGTATATATTTAATTGAGTTTGTTCTGATGAATCTTTTTAGTCGCCTAATAGTGATGTGTACTACGAGTTGACAGGAACACCCTCTGCTTTAAACTTCTTCCAAATCCGGGCAGGAAAGTTGATCTTAATTCAGCCTCTATCCGCATCCAGTACCAGACAAACAGATTATGTGGTAAGTGCTAAATCAGTTCTCTTCACAATCTCTTCTCAACAGCAGAACTTATTTAAGAAACTCCTGTTCATTCAGCTGGTTCATCGCACATTATTACTACAAGACAAACACATACGAGAAACATCTGGTATTGTATATATTTATAAAACACATGAGAAACATCTGGTTTTGTATATGTTTATAAAATGCATAAGACAAACATTTGATGTCGCATATATATTTACAAAACACATTCACGAAACATCTGGTATTGATGATATTTATAAAATGTGTAAGAGAAACATCTAATTTGCAGAAGATAAAATGTATTAACAAGGTGTGATGGGTGAACATCACCAACTTCATCTGGGGAACTTCAATCTGATTCTTTGTCTTCCATAGCAGTTGAGGCCTAATTTGGTGATGCTAGCCCATCATGCAGGATAACGTCACTAAATTCACCCTCAGGGGACCTCATTCTGCAAACGACTGACACAATATTTCAAGGCTTGGGCCCTATCTTATTTTGATTTTAGATTTGTTTTTAATCTCAATGACCATATTAAAAACATTGAACTTTATCTTCACTTCTGTGATACTGAGCAGTCCTTTCTATATTATTCTCTTTTGTATATTTCAGCTTACAGTCAGAGCTTACGATGGAGGTGATCCTTCTAAATCACAGTCCCAGCTAGCTACCATCAACGTGAATGTTATAAGAAATATCTACACTCCTGTATTTACTGGAAATCGGTTTACTTACACGACTACCCAGGATGTGTCATCAACATCTGAACTTTTTAGAGCAACAGCATCTGATCAGGATGTGAATGAAATTAACGTAAGTTGAAATAGTTGTCGCATATTTTAATTGAATATTGAATACCTCATATTTACACAAACATTTTTTTGTTGGTAAAATAAATTAAATTATTATCCATCCCTTAGCTAACACTTTTTCTGATTGGGCAGAAGTCGTCACATGATAATCCAGGAATAAGTCATATTGGACTCCCGAAAATCCAATTTCGCCGCATCACAATTTCACTGATTCATCTTGCAATAGAGTTACTTCATGACATCACGTGGTCCTGATAAAAAAGTCATATTGGACTCGATTGAGTCCAATATGACTTTTTTTTATCAGGACTCTGTGATGTCACAAAGTAACTCTATTGCTAAATGAATCTGTGAAATTGTGATGCGAAAGCAATACTCAGGTGGATTTAGCAGAGATTTCACTTCCGCATTGATTTTTTTTTCACTTCCATGTTTACTGTCCAAATCATACTTTCTGATGATCAAATACAGGCTTTTATCGAGAATCAAGTACCGACAAATACCAAAAATAACCACAATAGTTTTATCTCAAAATTAGATAAACATACAGATAGATAATAAAAATGTAATTACACAATGTAACTTGTGTACAGTTGGTGTTTTTCTTGTACTCATCTAGGTTGTTGTGAAAAGTCATAATGGACTCGACACCACAACCTGGACTCGTACATGAAAAACACATACTGTACACAACATTGTATAATAACTTTATATTATTTGTAAACTCATCTCTAGAAATGAAGAATGAACCATTATTGCATTTGCGGTCGCCTTGAAACTGCTAGACATTTTCTACTGGTATGTGCACTGTATGAATCACAAAGAGAAGGACGTCTTACTGCCCTGTCTGATGTAACAATAACAAGTGAATTACTACTGTGGGGATCAGATGAATTGTCCTATGAAATCAACAATAAAATATTCATTCAGCTCAGCAATTTATGATAACCAGTAATAATTTCCAGTGACTCTTTCCTAAATTTTCTCCAGATTCACTGTAATTTTGATCCTGGTAAACCATACTGAGATGCTCCATGATCACTCCAGTGTAGATCGTCGGGTTAGCAGACCAGTGCAGATGTTCACATGGGTTTAATTATTTTTTTTATGTTTTTTATAGTTATTATGGCATATAGCCGAGGGCTATGTCCATCTGTCTGTCTGTTGACGCCAACAAAAGGGGTTTATGTGGTTTGGACTTTGGTATATATGGTTTAGGGGCTATTTGGGTTCATGAGTTTAATCCCTGAAGCCTTTGTATTGAATGCCATATTGACTGTTGTTATGGATCTTTAACCCTTTGGCGAGTAGAACGACATATATGTTGTCTATCGGTTGAGGAGTAGAACGACATATATGTCGTTTCGGGAACTGTTATTTTATGTAGACATAACTTCAATAAATCAGCTGATTTATAAATGATTTGTATCGGAGTTATTTTGATTAATATAATGTCCCAAATGTATAAGTGCAATCGATTATAATAACACACGTTAAAAAAAAATGCACATAAATTAAAACGAATTATTGGACCTTTTTGACCCGAACTTGTTAATAATTATTGCTATGACGTTAACATTAAATTTACTCATGACGTCATGTATATAACGTTACAGATACTCTCCAAAGGGTTAAATAATTTAAACACAACTTTCTTAGATCACGAAAAGTTGGACCAAGTCTTAGATCATACTGTCCTTGCATACAGTAATGCCCTAAATAATCGACCCCTTAACCACAGCAGAATTATGTGTAACGTTTCACGACTAAATCCTGAAAAGTTACCCATAATTCTGCTGTGGTTAAGGGGCCAATTAGGGGCTTAAGCTCATTAACCCCTGTCTTGACATTTACAGAATGAGGTCCCCAGAGGGTGAATTTATTGATGCTATCCTGCACAGTAGGCTAGCGTCACCAAATTCACCTGCTGAGGACCTCAATCTGCTTAAGCCTCATCTTCTGGGAAGTGTCTATAGTCTCAAATTAACATTGTTTTAGTTACTTTCCCTTCTGTTCAGTTTCTATATCCCCTAGAAGATAGATTGCACAATCGAGGCGACTAATGGGCGAACATCGCAAAACTTCAGCTGGGGAAACTTCAATCTGATCCTAGGTCTCCCATAGCAGTTGAGGCCTAATCACAACCAGGTAAACCATGAACATTTTAGACTACCAAAAGATAGTATACATGTATCAAATATTAGTGAAATTTGTGGTGCATCTTTTCCATCACATGTGGTATAGCTGATACCTGACATGCCAAAGGATGCTGCCCATCAATGTTTACAGAGCTATGGCAACCCATATTTTCGTCCTTCTGTTTTAGAATATATACCACCAGCTGACATACAGTATCATATCAGTAGGCACCAGTTCTCCAACTTTGTTCAACATTGGATCAACTTCTGGTATTGTGACTGTTGCTGACACAGCAGCATTTAAACTTGAGAACACCCTGGCTTACGATGTAAGTATATACTTCTTATCAATGGAGAATGAGATTAAACACTTTTCCCAGCCCTATCATGTTGAATTGCTATGATGCTGGTAGGGCAAACTGATGCTGTGAAGAAAAAGTACCTGAAAGGAAATTAAAGTTTATAAAAAGATCTACAATCTTCGCTATATAGCGTCATTCCTATATATTAATTAAATGCAGTGACTCTTGGTGGTGAAATCGTTTTCGTTTGTTTGTCGCCGATAGATGTGTCCCGAATCGAGTAGTAAATATTTACAATTGAGCGTAGTTCAAAAGATGTTTTCTGCGTGTCATACGGTCGATTTGCTTCAGATTTTCAGCGATGTTAGTAGATTGTTATATTCCTCCAGTTGGCATAGTGCCTGAATACTAACTTATCAGCTTCAGGCACCCGAACAAGTACATAATTTGTCTTTAACTATTTCAGATTGTTATTTTAGTTGAAGATAATGGTACTCCAGCAAAATTTTCTTTTAAGACATTTGCACTTCATGTAAACCGCAACAGCAAAGCACCATTCTTTGACATTAACAATCAGCAAAGAACACATAATATGAATGAGCATCCATCATATGAATCAGCTATGGTAGATGTAACTGTGACAGATGAAGATTTATTTGTGAGTATTATATTTATTCCTATTTATTATACTCCCATTTTTTCAAAATTATAATGTTGTTGATTCAACCGTCAGGGCATCCATCTGGGGCGTCTGTCCATCCATTCACCTTTTGGTTTCCAGATGAGAACATTAGATAGTCTCAACTGAATGGAATGAAATTCGGTATGTGAGCTTACTAGCTCATAATACAGGTCAAGTTCAAATTCCGGTTTCTCCCGCCAAGTTTCACTAGAGTTATGGCCCTTTATCAGAGGTGCTATTAGGCTGATTGGGCTATGATAACAGCAACAAATGTTATAAATTAACAAACAATATGAACTATGGATGTTATATAATGGAGGATAGTACCAATGATACAAAGTAAAAAAAATCATAATTGATTTATGAGTATACAATTTTCTTTTTTCAAACAAAATTTAGGTTATTTGTTGCATTTTAGTACCAGGTCCAAACATTGTTGACAAGTGTGATAAGATAAGATCAATTTTATCTTAAAGTTGGAGGTAAAAATACAAAGAGCTTTTGATAGATTATAAAATAAATCATATATCATTAATAGATACATAATCCGATTTGATGGTCCCCACATCATCCAGTTACAACAACGGAATTTCACCAGAAGCCGATTTAGTAATTCAAATTAGTTTATTACTAAATTTATTTATTACTAAGGCCAAAAAAAAAAACATGTAGGCAGGCAGGTTTTTTTTTTTTTTTACACTGTTTTTTTTTTTAACCGGCCATTTGAAAGTGATAAAATAGTGTAGTACACCCTTTTAATATGTATTATAAAATTGGCATGCTTTTATACATGCTAACTGGTAATATATTATGCAGCTTGCTAGACTATTATGTCATGTATTAGGTGTTAAAGATATTTTCTAGCTCTAGTATATGCTCCAGTGTGAAAATTCAATGTATTAGGCTATGGCCATGGGTTTAGAGTTATTCCTCTTACATACATGTAGTCCAGGCGACTACCAGCCCACAATGCAACAGTAGCATCTGATACCTTTATTTACAAATTTCATGTGACCAGAACAATGTTATTGTCTGTTCTTGGATATGCAGGAATAAACATGTTTTGTTCCAATCTTCCCCTAAATATCTCTGGTGTAGATTGGGCCTGATCGAGGTTACACATTTTATGCCATTCTATTTATCACTGCCGACGCAATTTTACAGGTGTTGGTGTTGACAGAGATCGTTTTATGGAATAAATACTTGCCATTTCAATAAAACCTATTGTATTTTCATCCCCTCTTATTTCTCTTCATAGATGATCATTATTTTTCAGTGACAACTTGTCCATATTACCAAATCACTAACTAGTATTGTGGTTTAAAGTCACCTATTTCCGACTTATTTTGTTTCAATCCCGGAAAGTTTTAAATAGCAGAATTGATTACCTGCCAACTTTCAGTGTAATTAACAGCAAGTTATCAAATAATCCTTACATGCAGTACATGCATGCACATCCGATGATCAGAAATGTGTGTTAATTGTTTCTATCAGTGGTATCTGCTGCTTGGTCGGAAAACATCAAAGAGAGTCTGTTGTAAATAGTTACACAGAGTTTATTCACGTGACCCACTGATGCGTTTGGTTGGTGACACAGTGACCCAGTTGTTGTGTCATTCATAACAGACAGTTGTTTATTTAAAGTGGGTTAAAATCGGGTTTATGTGAATATTCAAGGATGCCAATGCATTTTAATATTTGATGACGATTTTGTCTTGTCAATGGTGATGGTGATTTCGGCTTTTGATGACGCTAATTTCCAGGACTGATAACGTAATACGGACTGTCATTTTCCCGCCAAAAACGCACATGCTTTTCACTGTTTAATTTTGTCGCGAACAGATTGTCTTTCAGGCAAGTTTTGCCCCCAATTAGGCGAAGGAAGTTAAGGGAGCTACCGGTATAATTAATACATTGTACTTTTTAAAATACACAGCAGTGTACACAGCCCACAAAAGACGGGGGGATTTCCGTAGTGACTCGTCAGGGTAGAGTTTGATTTACGCGACGGTATTCACTGCGTAGCATGGCCGACCTAGTTGTCTTATTTATATCAAGAATGCGCGATCACGCACATGGCCTACACATGCGTCAGGTGTGTATGCGATTGGTGGTTAGTTCTGCTGTTGGTATTGGGAAAAGCATAGCCATTAACTCAGACAGACAGGTTACTATGGACTTCGTGAAAAAAAAAAAAAAAATTGAGGCCGGCAAGAAAATCTCAGCCAGGCCGGGTACCGGAAACAGAGACGTTTTTTTTTTGGCCTAAATACCCACAACAATACCAATCAAAATATCATATTTGCCGAAAAAATCCTATAATAATGGTTTTTCTTGGCAGTTTGGATGAAGAGCAAGTGTTGTTTACAACTTCCATATATGATGATTCCTAGTACAAATTGTAATTCCCCAACATGACATGTTATCACAAATGTAAACATATATTATTTCCACATGTAACCAGCATGGTACCATGTAACATGTCTATTTGCATGAATAAAACATGATATGTATGTATCTACACGTCAACTATCACAACACGCCGTGCCGAAATTGCACAAGGAGTCGTGACCTTGCGTGACCTCTCGTAACAGCATCCATGCATGTCTGTACTATTTCTGGAAGAAGTCAGCTGAATATTTGCCGGGCCGCCAGATATTCCAAATAACAGATTTTAAAAATCTGACAACTCTGATCTTTGATGGGATGGTTCCTTGACTCAATTAAAATATTTTTTACCCCCAGAAGCAGAAGAAATAGTAATTTAAATCGGATTATGTATCTTTAAACACATAATTGTATCAATATTTTACTTGTTAAGTTAAGATTATCATGTAGTTTAAAATATCTTTTGTTATATGTTCAGATTTTACTGTATTTTAAAATGCCTATTAAATATCTAATAACCCTCATGGACAATTGCAAATGGGCAGGTTAGCTCACAGGCAGGCAGTCATGGACCCTCATAGGATGGCACATTATTACACTTGTATTAATCCTTTCATGACGGGAGCTGCGCTGGTACAGCATTAAAAATCCTATACGAGTGCACTCTCTTATTTATGGGAGTCTCCCTTAATAAGGAGCCTTGCATATATAAGAGAATTTACTGGCTTACAAGTTCAAGGTAAATATTGTTTGGTCAATTTATTCTCTTATGTATGCAAGGCTCCCTTTGGGACACTAGCATATATAAGAGAATATATAGAAATGGTTAATCAAGCTGTTTCCCCACTTCATTTTGAAATTCTAAACTAATGAAGAACACAAAATGATTCAATAAAAAAAAAAAAAAAAAAAAAGTTTTATATCTAAACCCTTTCTTTACTGAATCGATTCTCAACTCAGTCATAGAAGTATACATTGGAAGGGTCTATTATTCATCGGGATGGATGTTCGTGAAATATGAGCAGATGACACACAATAGAAAATGCAGAAGGAATCCTATTCAAGGGAAATGTTCAGATAGTCATTTGCTGAAGCTATTATCTGAGCATTTCCCAAGGGATAACTAGAGTAATGCCCTAAATAATCGACTCCTTAACCACAGCAGAATTATGGGTAACTTTTCAGGATTTAGTCGGAAATATGGCTTTTTGCCATTCATCGGAAAGCTCTCGGATGTTTCTGCGATAAAATTTTATCCTTGCTATACTTATATAGTACTAGTATTAGGCAGCTGCTACAAACATTCAGTAACATGTTTAATCTTTTGAACAGGCTCCTAGCAACCAGGCTGATTGTCGTATAATATCTACGAGACCACAAACATCGATATTTCAAGTTAGGACAACGAACAACATATGTTATATCTATGCATCAAGTCCATTGACTGCTGACACAACTTTGCAATATGTCGTAAGTACCATTCTGAACCCGTTAACCCTTAATTAAAGATGGTTTATCTCTTCTGGGACACAATTATGACAAGAACGTAATTTTTATAAATCACAATTTCAAGTCTAGAAATAGCTATATATATATAGAATAAAATAGAATAAAATACAGATACAACTGTAAACTTGGTATATATTTTGTCTATAAAGGCATAATAAAGTGTTTTTTTTTAATTGTAAGATCATGGCAGATCTCTAGTTGAAATACAATTTGCCGTGATTGAGGCTGCTAACAATATAGAGTTGTCCTTCTTGGTATGATTTTTTTTGGTATGCTCTGAACATTTTGTGCATATTTCTGTTCTAAAAATAGTCACTAAAACTGTCCCGCAGATGTGATAAGAAATTATAAATAAAATCTATTTTAATTGATTGAAACTTTTCTGGACAGGTGTCCTCGATTCATATCTATTATTATATTCCCCGAATCTATATAAAACTTTCTGGGAAGAGATAGACCAACTTTAACCTTTGCAAGGACCTCTGGTGTAAAAAGTACACTTTTTTTGCAGATTGACAAATGTCACCACTTTATAGCCAACATTCCACATAATTATAAGATAGTACCTGCAGGTTTATTGTTATTTAGTTACTTCTTAGAAAGAGTAGTTGTGCATGATTCCTCTTGTCAATATCTTCCAGAGCACACTAGTCATACTTCCTTTCTGACTGTCACCGGCTGGGTACTAGTCTGTGGTTTTCTATATTTAGCACAGGTTTTTCCAGCTGATCACCATTGAGAACAATTCCTGCAATAAAAAGTTATTGACAGAATGGAGAATTTGAGCTCTATTCTTGTTGACGATTTTGTATGTTTGACTTGACTGATGTTCGCCATGTTTGTTGTTGCCTGTGTGTTTAGACTTTTGTGTTGATAAAATAATCAGAGAACCAAATCACACCATTTCTTGATATAGTTCTTTGTTTCTAGTGGGACTTTCCAAACTTAAGGTACGAAATTTACACAAACTGTGTTCGATATTTTGTGCATTTGATCAGGGCAACATGTGGCTCTGTTCGCTTAGTATATATATTAATATTGCGGAAGTCCACCAAATGTGGGTAAAATGTCGCAGTGTCAGTGGTCTTATCGAGTCATCAAGGGAGATAAACCATGCATGCAGTTTATCCTGTTGTAGTGATGTTGCGAAATATAAAAAAAAGTTTTCTCACTTTCAGTTTCGCAACATTGCTTTGTAAAAAAAACACTATTTCATCATCATTTTCCAACTTATTCAACTCAGGCCATATAGATGGTCGTAATTTCAGTAAATTCACCCCAGATTATTAGCACTGTCAGGTTTTCGCTGTGACATCACCAGTTGAAGTATCACCTCCGCCCAACTGTCACCTTGACAATCGCTGCTCGTGTTTCAACTGACCAACTATATGGTTGTTTCAGAACACATATGTTGTTGAATTCCGACCGTATTGTTGGTCGCCTAGTAGTTAAACAACTGACTACATCCAGTGATTGGTGTTGTAATGGAAATATCCAGAGAGTAAGTCAGAATTAGCACCTGTCTTAAGGGTTTACACAACTTGTCGAACACAAATCTTAGAGTTAGATTGGTCGTTTTAAAGGCATTATTTATTTCATTCATGCTTTCAGATCACTTTGGATGCTATTGATAGAGGAAATCCTCAAATTGTGTCCTCTACCAGGGCCATCATCACAATCAATGTGGACCGCGATCTAAATCCTCCGAGATTCCAGGATTTACCATATGCGGTTGTCATCGAGCAAACTCATCCAACATCTCAGCTTGTGTATCATGTGACAGCAACTGATATCGATAATTCGGTAAGTACCTGATGTGATGTATTATATTCCGACTCCATATCGCCATTCTGATTCGATCTCAACATCTGATTAGAATATTTTTGGATATCCAATTTTCCCCATTATTGAAGAATTATTGTGAATTTTGCGCCAGATGAAATAGGAGTGATGCATGAGCGATATTTGTTGCAACAAGCGTATTCTGTTAAAATTGCATAGGTTGGTTGACTTAGCCTATGTAACATCATAAAGGGCACATAACAAATGAAGTGTCCAAAATGCCCTAGCATTTTATTATCAACCGATACTGGATTAATTTTGTTATCGGGATGGGTACAGACCTATATTTGTATATGTAAAGATATTGTTATGGTTAGTGCCATGTGATAATGACACGAATCAGTCAGCAGATTATTCAGTAATGATATCAGCTTATAATGATTAACTGTAAACTGCATGATAAACATACCCTCAGACAGTTTAGTATTACTAAAACTTAATCACAAGGTGTATATATTATACAATCGGAGAATCGTAAATGTAGTGAAATGTCTCCACACCTTATAGCCAGAGCCTAGCAAATTCTATATTGATATCATCCTCTCGATTCGATATCAGATTTTGAATATGTGGAAAAGTGCTGATTCGCACACTGGTTTACAAGGCCCAATGTTGAAGAAAGCAGACGATAGATAAATAAAAGTGCAGAACAAGTCCTATATTTTCTATGGGATAACTACTCATCATTGATGCTTTAGTATATAAAGGGTTAACCGATTTTCTACTGTCTATGTCTTAGCTGCTGGCAATGGCTAGGGGAAAATGAAACAACTAAAATGGCGATCAGGGACCATCCTAGGTGGGGGACTTTGGAGATATCTTCTCCCCAAATTGTACCACTTCTCCCTATTTCTGTTGAAGGGAGAGTTGACTTCTCTCACATATACCAGTATCCATAACTCCAAACAACATATTTAAAGTGTATTTCCTGATTATAATGGTATATTTACTCATTATAATGGATTTATAAATGGGCTCTTGTGTTGCATAATACCTATTTTATCATAGAATTGTGATGTTGGGGTGAAAATTGAACATCAGACATTATGACTTCTCCCTGACAACAGTCTACTTCTCCCTAATAATCAAATAGGGAGAAGTGACTTCTAGGTTGGTCCCTGATGGCGATTATCACAAAAAATTATACTCCAGTTCCAATCAGGGGATGTATTGCCAGGAAGATAATTATCCTCCCATTATTATATTTCTCATTTTTGACAATAAATTATTTTCAGCTATATCATATATTTCTAGTTCATTGTAATACATGTTTTCCGAACAAAATATATGTTGTTTTTATATATAAATGTTACATAAAATGTAACAAAGCTGACATCATTTGACTCAAAATTTGGTATCCAGATGCCAATGACTGTGGTAAAGGCTGCAGCGTCTACAGCGGCTGTACCTTGGGTTGCTCAAATAATTTAAATATGTCCACTTTCATTGTTATTTCAGCCATACAATCAATTCACCTATAGCATTGTTGATGAAGCTGGTTCAAAATTTAGAATTACTCAAGGTGGTGATATCTACCTTAAAGAAAGCATAACAACTGCTTCAGAGGAGGGCTATCAGATCATGGTCAAAGCTACAGATACTTGGAAACCAAGTCTGCACGACTTAGAGAAAGTTGTAATCACAATTACAAAGAATCTAAGAACACCTGAGTTCCTAGTCCCATCAGCACCGGACTACAGGGCTGATGCCAACATACTGGAAAACCATAGAACTGGACTTTCAGTATATAAGCTCAGTGGAATTGATGCCGATTTGTCTGTGAGTAGAGTATCACGATATTGACTTAACTGTTACCAACTACAGTGTTGAAAAATATATCGCAATATGACTAAATATCGCGGACAGTTTTATTTGACTAATCTCACATTTATGACATATAGTTCAAACACCATGTCTATAAACATTAATAAAAACAATTTTCATTGAGCTCTAATTGACGAAACATCTGTTGCTTTGTTTCATTGTATACAGGAAGACATTACAGGTTGGAACTTTCAATATTCGTTTATTTTAATAATTGGTATTTTGTACTGTGGTTAAGGAGTCAATTATTTAGAGCATTACTGTACTTCGGTCATGTTGTCCTGCACCAACTCAATCGAGTAGGTCACTTCTTGACTGCCTGATTATCCCCCGTAAGCATGAATACTGATAATCTGTGATTCACATCCTGTTTTCATTTGACATAACAAAAGAGTAATATTGAGTAGCTTATAATTTGTCCACATTCTCACTATTACAGGTGCCATACAGCTCACTGGACTTCGAACTAATTGCAGATAATGATGCCTCCTACTTCCGAATTGATGACACAGGTCTTATAACATTGGCTACATCTGTGCTTAGTGATACATTACCTAGTTACACTGTAAGTATTGATATTTAAAGTCACTTAACCCTTCCATGACTGGTGCTTCCTGAAATTTTGCAAAAACCCTGAGCCAATGCATTCTCTTATATATGCGAGTCTCCCAAAAGGGAGCTTCGCATATATAAGAGAATACATTGGCCTAACAATATTTACCTTGACCTTGTGACCCAGTGCATTCTCTTATATATGCAAGGCTCCCTATGGGAGACTCGCATATACAAAAGAATGCAATTGTACTTTTAATGCTGCACCAGCATGGCTCCTGTCATGGAAGGGTTAAGGCCTTCACAAACGGCATATTGTAAAGTAGTCATTAACTTCTGTAAAATAACTATCATCAACAAATACATACATGTACATCTCATCACTGTGGGATTATTGATAATGAAAATAATAACAAAGTCGATTTATTTTTTCATTTCCTTGTTGATAATAGATAGACAATCTTTCTATTATTTTTCAGATTCAACCACCATGTACGCCTTTTGTATCTTGAAATTTTCATTAAAACACTTATGGGGTAACATAAAACTCATGTGCAAACATGATAAATATGATGTGCATAAAATGAACTAGCCAAATGAACGGGCGGAGCTGGGGATCAGGCAGATAAAGATACATAATCTGATTTAACACCCCTAAATTACTTTTTCTTTGGCTTTGGCTTTGGGGGGTAAAATAAACCCACCCATCAAAGCTCAGAGTTATCAGATATCAAGTTTTGAAATCTGTTATTTTTCACCACCTGGAATATTTGGCGGCCTAGCAAATATTCAACGAGCCGACCATGCATACTCCCGATACCAAATTGCATTGAACTAAATGTTGACATATAACGCATTTTTTTCAGCTAAGAGTAACACTCAAGGACAAGGCCCCGGTGCCAAAATTAGCTACGAGCACCGCTACTGTTACTGTTAATGTATACAGGAATACACATGCTCCAACATTCAACCCTGATGAACGTACTCTCCCAGGTATTAGTGAACTGTCCACTGGTCTAACGACATTCACAGCCGTGGCTACTGATGCTGATCCACAGGTGAGTAAGACATACCATCTTATCCCTTTATATACTGAATGGTTTCTCCATTCATTCAGATATAAAAGTATATGTTGGAACCATCTAATATTCATTAGGAGGGGTGTTCAGGTAATAAAAACAAACAACAGACACAGATACATATACCTTCCCTGTTGATTTTTCATGTAATAATTACATGGAATCTATCAAGTTCAGTGTTCCCGCTGGCGGTAGTTAGCCATTGGTGAAAATAGATTGTAAATGGAGCAAAAAAATTACCAAATGGCAAAACAAAATGGCTAAACTAATTTCCTCCCAAATGTGTCCATCTGGACATGGTGGCGATTATAAACACACCAGCAGTCATCGTCTAATTACATCACGCGCAGCTGACATCCATACAACAAAAGCGTCGGCACCCTGTGTATGTTACATGACCCTATGCGCTTGAAGCAATTAGTAATAGGTGTACATTGGTGTTGATTTCATGCAGTGTCAATGGCAATGCTTTGTGTCATAATAAACGCAACTTTTGAGTGGGGATCAGGGAAAGATGCTTAATCACTTTAAGTGATGGAGGTTTTTATTTCGAGACAAATTTCAAAAATGAATTTCTTTACTTTGCCGTTTGATCCATATTAATTAATTCCAACTTTTTACAAAACCGATCGATCTATCCAACTAGCCTCAATTAAAATACTCCTAATTGTGTAGTCACCAGGGTATACTTACTATTTTCCCGCGGATTGAACAAATATGCACCAGATACGTATAGATAAAACTGTGCACACACTCGCGAATAAATAAAACTTCAGGTCGTTGCATATTTTTGCTATATGTTAATACACCGCAATATGTTTTTATTTGCAATGGTCAATAAAAACTTTCGTTGTATATGGAATCGTTTTGGCAGGATGTTATTGTTATTTACATGTACTCGTGTTGCTCATATTACATTGTTATTGTTTTCGTTTGTCAATAAAATGTAATATACGTTCAATTTATCTCAAAATATGTTCCCAAGCAAGTGGCTAAAGTAAATTCAAAGTGGCTAAAAAAAATGGGCATTTGGCTAAAGAATGGCTAAGGAATTTCTGGGCCAGTGGGAACACTGATCAAGTTATCAACTAACTTTTAATGGAAATAATGACCACAGCCAACTGAAATTAAACCCACAGATAGCCAATACAGAGGTGAAAATACCGAGGTGGAATGCTTCGTTGGGTGTGTGCTTCATAAATAAAAAAATTATATTAAAAACCGCCTCTCGCATGCTTTTCAAAACAATTTGGCCTGAGAAAAGGAAATTGACTTTGGTTCACCATAGCGAGAACTCTAAACATTTTGTTTACTTTCAGAACACATTTGAGATAATACGATACTCCATCGTGAGAAATGATGCTTCAGCATTCTTCTCTATTAATGATGTAACTGGTCAGATTAGTGTCATTGGGGATCTTTCATCCACTGATAAGGATTCATTCACGGTAAGTAAACACTAATATATATAAAATATGTCATATCATATCACACATTCTTGTCACATATCACCTATCACCGAGGTTTCAAAGCGCTTGACAACATTAAAATAAATAAATAAATTCCAAAATTTACAGTTCAGACATGCAATAATTATCTAACCCGCATTGAAAGCTGGTTCATTAGTTCCATGCCTAAATGTTCAGCATAATATTCCATGAATAAATGAGTTTGTAGTGCCATTACTTAAAACTGTTTTATGTCCGTGGGTGGGGGGGGGGGGGGGGGGGTTCAACATCTTTTGGGTGAGGCATCAGCTACATATTTGATTTACCCATCATCACACAAAACTTGCCTATGATTTTCATTTGTTACTTTGATGATACCCTTACATTTATGAGGTCAAAACAATCTGTTTATCTATTTTTGCATGTTATTCTTAGTGGTGATGTTTTTACAGACTATAACATTTTTTATTTTCATTTAACCACTGAGTGCCTCAATTTGATCCCATTAACCCTTTCAGTGCCATGTCCGATTTTTGTATCAACCCATATTTCCTTGATCATTTTTCAAATTTATTGATTACAATAATGTGATACATTGATGGAAAGAGCTCTTAGAGCTCTTTCCATCAATGTAGCGCATTATTATAATCAATAAATTTGAAAAATGATCAAGGAAATATGGGTTGATACAAAAATCGGACTTGGCACTGAAAAGGTTAAACCAAACCATGTTTCTAACTGTCTTTTGTATTTCTTAACAGATCACAGTACTAGCAGTAGACAATGGAGAATCAATAAAACAGAAGTCTGGCCAACTCACACTCATTGTTGCAGTGAACCATAATATGCGAGTTCCAATCTGGGATAAACAATCATACGAATATTTTATTAATGAGGCACAGCTAATCGGAGCTGACTTTGGACAAATTCTGGCCACAGATTCCGACAAATATGTAAGTCATGTTTAACTCTGGTACCATCAACTTCCTTGACGAGTAGTTGATGGTTCCCTTAGGAACTGTTCCGATAATAAGTTCAACAACCAGGCATAACTGGATGGTTTGTTGAAATTATTATCTGAACATTTCCCTCCAAAGAATATGAATATGAAGTGCACGGCATGTGCTATATAGTCTGTAGGTACTACAGACCATAGAGCACACAGCGTGCACTTTTACATCTGTAATAGTTATGGACGTCATAGCAGCGAAGAGGTTAAAATGGTACTAGAACGTAGATTTTCTTCTTTTTTTCCTTTTTTTTTATGTAGTGGAAATGGGACAGACGATATCAGGGACAATTTCTATAAATCACTTAACTTGCAGAATATAAATTGCATAGTTGAGGTGACTAAGCAGTGAACATTTTCAACTTCAACAGTAGCATAACTAAATTCACCCTCTGGGGACCTCATTCTGCAAATGTCGAACACACTCTATCCAGGCCTGGTTCAACAACAGTGCGTAATCAATAAACTAAAACTTTCCAGTTAAAATATTCAATGAGAATTTTTTGCCAAATGAGTTCTACTGTTTCTCATCTACTGAAGTTATCACCGTTTATTTGATAAATGAATGTAATTTAGTTGTGTTTCATGGAAGAATAACATGCTGCGGCTGTTATGGCACATTGTGTGAACCACCATGAACTGTTTACAATAAATTTTCTCCAATAGCCACAACACCATATCCCTCAATGAAACACACCCAAACTACATCCCTTTCTTATATTTACATAGATTTTTCCTTTATTTTCATAAAATCAGCTGAAATTATTCTTATATTTTTTTTGAACATCTCTACACTATGGAGATGATACTATATTGCACTGTTAGTTATAAGCCCAATAATATTCCTGTGAATTATCAATCGATTAGTCTATGCTTGTTCATTTAACCCTTCCATGACTGGATCTTTCTGAGCCTCGCATATATAAGAGAATACATTGGCCTAACAATATTTACCTTGACCTTGTAAGCCAGTGCATTCTCTTATATATATCTTATATATATATATATATGAGAGACTCGCATATATAAGAGAATATACCGGCCCATGATCTGTAATGATGCACCAGCACAGGTCCCGTCATGAAAAGGTAAAAATCATGCCTAATTATTCTACTAACCGCCTTTAGTCATAAGATGTGACGTCGGTTTTTTATACAGTGAGTTTATTTTGGGGTTTTAGAAGCATAGCCCACTGACAATTGGCCAATCATCGAAAAAGATTTAATGTAAAAGACGTGACTAATTAAATATATTTAAAATGTTAATTTCTTGAATAATTGTTACTGCTATACCACAAATGATTGGTATAGATTGGGTATAGGATTTAAATGATATTTTGTGTAGAGATAATTGCTTATTCACATTTTCTAGGAACCATTCAATATTGTATATTACGAAGCTATTGGGAATACATTGGCAACTACATATTTCAATGTGGATAACGTCGATGGTGGAGTATTTGCGAAAACGGATCTGACACTTGATAAACAGAACACCTCTACCTACTTTGTAAGTATAATGGAATTTTACAAGATTCTGCTATTAGTGAGGTCTCTCTGCTTGTATCTGTGCTACACATGAATAGGGGTGTTGATTTATGTAACCGGAAAGCGTGACAGCCTTTTGGTCTTGGCAGCTTCTGTGTATAGTGGAGTGATCTCCATGTGAAATTATTCCTCTGTGTGGCCCATCTTCCGCCAATTAACCCTTTCTATACTGAGTGTATTCTCCCACTCAGGTATAACAGTATATATTGGATTGGTTGGCTTAAACCCAAAAATGATATGCCCATTTGAAAGAAGTCCTATTATTTAATCAGATTTTTCGTCCGTTAACATTTTTTATTTCCGACCGATAATTCCAGTTTGAATTATTTTGTACTTGATCTGAACCAAAGTTGGTATGTCTACTTCGCAGCTAAAAATACAGGCCAAGTTTGAATGTGGTTCTGTCCAATTATTTTTACATGAGTTATGGCCATTTTCCGACTCAGAATTTGTCCGATTTAAACATTTGGGTTGAAATGAGGAAATGGACTTAAATCACATTAAAAATTTAGATTCATTTAGCTTGATTTAGCTATGTGAGCTCAAATGAGCTATTAGCTAATTCGGCGCCTGTGCCCGACCTGTTAATTGCTTACAATGAAGATTTCAACTCATACATCTCACAATGTGTCTGTTCATCACTCCATCTGCGTCAATTTGGTAAAATAACTTTCAAAAACAAAATAATTTGTGCATTATGTTAGAATCTGAACCTGGGTTAGATCACTATAAATGAGTGTGGCGGCGCATTCAGGATTTTGTTTCATTCTGGTTATTGTTGGCATTTTTTAACAACGCTGATAAAAAAAATACAAAATAATTGCTGTCATCCCAAAATTATAATATAAAATCCTGCCGTTCTCTCACAATTATCTTTGGGGATTATTCACAGGGTGATGATGTGAACATAAAGACTCTGTATTAGAACAATTGTGTTATAATTTTAACATATTACATCTCTCCTATTTTCATTATATAGGCTTATAGTGAATGCTGATCAATTTCATTTTTGTAACACCCGCTTTGTCCTAGAGAATGAACACTTCACCTTATTTTTGTGGCATGGGGAAGTCACTTCGCTCTGAAAATCTGTTCTAGGCTGTTCGCTTGACAAAAAAGTTTATTATTGAATATTTAGAAACTATTTTAATTTGCCAAAATAAAGTAACGGCTGTGTAATAAATTATGTTTAATTTAATAAAATTAATTATTTCAGTTACAAGTGCGAGCTCGAGATAGAGGAGTCTCACCAAATATAGGGACTACAATTCCTGTGACGATACACGTAACCAGAGATTTATTAATACCAGTTATAACCATAACACCTTCACAAATAACAATCGATGAGACTGCGGCCGTGGATAGTGCGATAGCCACAGTAACCTGTCGGGATCAAGACGCTCAGGTGTGTACTAACAGAAGTTTCTTCTAGAGGGGCAGTGGTCTCTTTTAGGATCCCTTTCCCTTGTCTCAATTTCTCCTCCCATGAACATATTATTCAACTACCCGATCCACAGATAAGCTAGGTTCAGACACACATACTATTAACTTGTTAATGTGGTATTGCTATGGAGATGCACATTGCGGGAACAGAGAGATTATTTTAGGGCGCTAAACCTACACGTTTATAGATATCTGCTAATGTCTAGTGAACTTGTTAATAATAGACGGGTGGCGAGAACAAGTGGCCACAATTTGCTTTAATCAAATAAGATCTTCCGCGCAGGCAAATATATTAATTACTGCTCAATCAAGTCCCAAAATGGACATTTCAAATTATTACTTCAATCAGTTACACATTGTTAGGTAATAGTACCAGTAGTAGTGATACATAACAGTTTGTGAAACCCTCTAGTAACCTATGGTTTACCAATTAGCCTGAATTAGGCACAAACTTGGTGAACGAATAATTGGTAATGCAAAATTATGAAATTTGCAGGCCTTTAGATTTTGCTTGATCATACGATTATTATAATTTACTTTCTTGAACTGTTGTACCATACTAGTACCATACTAATTTACTTGCTTTCCATTGAACTCTTTCCAAAGTTATTGCACTAATATTTATGGTACGGGTGGAATGCCAAATTTGAATAGTTTTTATGTTATATTACAGCAACAGACTGGGATAATCAGAGCGATTGGTGATGAATCAGCTCCATCTTTTTTCTCTCTGAACAGTCAAAATAGAATCACAGTTAGACAACCTCTGTACAATGACAATATTCCTTTTTACATTGTAAGTATTAGATATCCACCATTCATCCGCTTATTTTTATTTAAAAAAATCTTTTCCTGGCCTGGACATATTATGGAAAAGTGCAACCTTTTTTAGCTCAACTTGACAAAGTTTGAGCTATTGCCATGGTTTGTTTTCTGTCCGTGATCCATCAATAAATTCCTTTAGCACACCTACAGGTCACATCTCTCATCTGAGTGTCACCAAACTTCATATGGATCTTGAGGGTGACCTGTGGATGGGAGTCATCAATAGCATCAAATTTTTTTTAAAAGCATGGCTGTCAGCAGCCATATTGGATTTTAAAGATGAATATCGATCGACACATCCTGCAGGCCACATTTATTGGAAAATTATTTTGAAAATTTACAGGCATGTTTAGGATCACATGTAAATGGGATCTACCGAATTTGAAAAAATCTCACATATATAAGAGAATGCTTTGACCTAACAATATTTGCCTTGAACTTGTAAGCCAGTGCAGTCTCTTATATATGCGAGGCTCCCTATCATGAAAGGGTTATTAATAATAATATAATGCAAAGCTATTTTGGACAGTTTGTCTCTAATGTAGGTCCATTTTTGTATGCTATATAAGTGAACTGCCTCTGATTCTTTAACGCAATATGTGTTGTCACAGACATCATGGATGCATCACTCCTATTTTTATCAAGGATGGGTAAGCACTGGTTCAAAAATATTTGAATTGGATATCTTCGGTCGGTGTCGATGCCGGTGATATGGACATCGAATCAAATCTTGAATATCCACAGGGCCCTAAGTGTGATACAATAGGAAAATTTATGAGGGGGTAGTAAGGATTACCCATATGCGGATGTATAATAATTTTCATTTAATGCACAGTATTCTCGGATTACGTGTACTCAGATTTGCGAATTTAACCCGACTAGGGTTAAATGGGTACTTGGCTGTTGAGCAACATTGCTGTTGTCATCCAAGTACCTTCTATTCATATGGCAATAAACCAAATGGTAGATTGTAATGTTACTATTCAAATTGGGTCAGTAGTCAGTTTTTGTTAGAATATTATATTTCAAATTGGATTTCAGAAACTCGCTATATATATTACTACAATTTTAAGCCAAGTATGGTATCATATTTTACCACAAAAGTTTCATTTCAAGCTGAAACATAAAAAAATAACGTCGCTATTATATGACAAATACTATTTCTTTGTCTGTTCTGTAAGTTTTTATAATTTTTGCAAACTTTATTTCTGTTGCTTCTCAAATGAAAATCAGTATTAGGCCATGCAATGTCAGTTTCCCATTTCGCAGGCCCGCACGTATGGTCCCGGGACCCTGCACATGCAACCATTTTATTCGCGTTCTATATCCATATTATATACCATTTGGAAGAGGAACCAAAAAAATATATATTCCACCAGAATATGGAACAGCTGTTGCCTAGGAGTGTCCACCAAATGATAGAGATTCTCAGATTCACCCGAAGACTTCCCCCGTTATTTACCCCAGAATCCATCATAATTGACAACTAAGAGATAGAGTTATTCCCCTTCCATTGAGAATAATAAAATGGCAGTACAGACCACTGAGACCAGATCAAAATTAAGCACAGAACACATGTCTGTACCTTGACAAAAATAACATGTTCACAGTTTATTCAACAGGATAAGTTGTTAATACAAGGTTTTGGAGCTACCTCTATCAAATAGTATATAATATGGAATATGTTGTATATAAGGTGATCTGGTGATTCAAATATTAAATGGGCCTTTGTTGATTATAATTTTCTGCTCCATGTAGCAAAATATCTGTATAATTCTTACCAACATAGGCAAACTCTTCTTAGTAGGACTGGAGATAAATATTAATCACAATGTACACATCAGTTATTAATACATGTATTCCATTTAAAGTCACATATACAGTAATGCCCTAAATATTCAACTCCTTAACCACAGCAGAATTATGGGTAATTTTTCAGGATTTAGTCGGAAATATGGCTTGTTGCCATTCATCGGAAAGCTCTCAGTGAGAGCTTTCCGATGAATGGCAACAAGCCATATTTCCGACTAAATCCTGAAAAATTTGCTGTGGTTAAGGCGTTGATTATTTAGAGCATTACTGTAGGCCTTGATGGCCGGAAGTATGGATGTATACTCTAAAGTTATTTTATGGTTGCCTGTATGTGGCATTTTTGTTGTATGATATATATATATATATGTCACTAATAAATTATTCATTCGTATTAAATTATGACTCAAAACAACATCGAAAGTATACATGAGAACCGAAGCTACTGACCAATCAGGACCAGCTGTGTAAGCAATTTACATTGTATTACAATTCTATTTCTGAAATCTCTCAACACCATCTATTTTTTTTACAGTTCAGAGTTGAATGCACCAGCGGAACTCAGATTATATATAAAACTGTCAAAATCTTCATCAATCGCAACCTGAATCCTCCAGCCATAAACATTCCTGTTGGTGGCTATCAGGCAACAATTTTGGAGATTCATGATTACAACTTAGAAGTTTTGACCGTAAGAGCATCAGATTCTGATTTACAGGTTAGTAACAAAACTGTTATTTGCTGTCAAATTACAGAGGGCATCAATTCAAGCCTGACAATATGGTGCTGGACAATTGCAGATTGAGGTCCCCAGCTGATGAGTTTAGCACAGCGGGCTGGCATCACCAAAATCACCCTCTGGGGACCTCATTCTGCTTAGGCCTCATCTTCTCCGGAAAGTATCTTTATTATCAAATTAATAAGTTTTTTTTTAGTTTCTTTGCATCATCAAGGTGCCCTATGGTGGACACAATATTCACCATCTGGGAACTTAATTCTGAGTCTAGGACTCCCATAGTAGATGAGGTCCCCATAGGGTGAATTTGGTGAATCTAGCCCACTCTAGGGACGATGTCCCTAAATTCACCCTCTGGGGACCTTATTCTGCAAAATGTCCAGCTCCATATTCTCAGGCCTGCATCCAGTTCGCTGAACAACAACAACAACTTATGAAGCTCATTTTAATGTCTGACACTGTTATAATTCGTGAAAAGCATGCAAGATAATACGGTGTCACAGATTTTCGAGTAAAGAAATTTTAGACTTCTAATGTTTATTTTAACTCTTTCATGACATGAGCATTAAAGATCCTGTGCCAGTGCATGCCTTATATATGAGAGTCTCCCATAGGGAGCCTTGCATATATAAGAGAATTCACTGTCCTACAAGGTCAAGATAAATATTGTTAGGTCAATGTATTATCTTATATATGTTAGACTCATACAGTAATGCCCTAAATATAAATCAACTCCTTAACCCTTTACCCAACAGAATGGCCCTGTGCCAATGCATTCTCTTATATATGCGAGTCGACCATAGGTCGCCTCGCATATATAAGAGAATGCATTGGCTTAACACATTAAAAATTATAAAATTGTTAAAGAATGTAAGAAAAAATGGTAAAAAGTGTTAAAAAAAGATTTTTTTTAGGCCAATGCATTCTCTTATATATGCGAGGCGACCTATGGTCGACTCGCATATATAAGAGAATGCATTGGCACAGGGCATAACTGTAACTATCACAATATGGTCAAGGAGCCGGTTCCAATGATATCCATATTTGTATGGTTCTATTGAGACAGACCGAAGATATTTTAGGCTGTTGAAGCTTTATTTGGCCGGTTTTGGCCGGTTTGTTGGGTAAAGGGTTAAATCACAATGAAGGTGACAGTCATGAATTGAACTTATCTGATGCAACGGTGTAAAATAAAGATTAAAGGGTTAACCACAGAAGAATTACGAGTAACTTTTCAGGATTTAGTCAAAAATATGGCTTGTTGCCATTCCGATGAATGACAACAAGCCATATTTCCGACTAAATCCTGAAAAGTTACCCATAATTTTTATGTGGGTAAGGAGTCAATTATTTAGGGCATTACTGTATATATAAGAGAATGTATTGGCAGGGGTTTTCACAATATTTTAGTAAGCTCCAGTCATGGAAGGGTTAAGTGACTCATTTTGCCATGGTTCTTTAACTAGAATGATTTTTTCAGTCCCCATGGAAGGACTTTTCATTCAGGGTAGAAGCAGATGGATCAAACACACGAGGATCAAACTTCTTCACTGTCACTGACAATGGAATGGTCACCATCGCACAAAAACTAACAGATGATGACAACAAACTTACAACTTATACTGTAAGTATTCTTTCTTTCTTTTAGAGGTCTTGTGCAAGGTTTGGTTTACATTTAACTCCTTGAACACTAGACTATATATGTAAAACCCTGGGTTATGGGACAAAATTGGTATATTTCAAATGATATCTAAACCACTTTAAATTACAAGATTAAAGTTTAGCAAGGGAAGCCTAACTGTCTTAGTATAGCGTTTGTCGAGTTGGGTTCTCGTAAGTTAATTGCTTGTTAAGTATGATAACTTAGGTAACTATGTTTATAGTTTAGTGGGTTTACTGATTTCGCTTGGGTTAAGCTCTTCTCCTTTATACTAAGACAGTTAGGCTTCCCTTGCTAAACTTTAATCTTGTAACTAATCACCCCAACTACTTACTATATGACTACACAAATCACACCTGCACAGTCATCCAACGATTTATGGCTCACCACAGACACTAAAGTCGAACAATCCGACACAGGTGACCCAAACTCGAACAAGGATAATAGGAACGCAAAACGAAGGCGTGTCCTATCATATCCCGCCAAAAAACATGATAAACTTCCACACGTGAAAACCAATATCCCCCCTAGACAAAATTCCTTTATACAAGGCTACGACCCACCACCTATCTTTTCAAACTCTTACAACAAGAATCCAACAACACATTAGGGATATATCAAATGCTCACTAAAGCTAGTCATTAAACACAACTACCACTCACATCATGTCACGTGGCTCACACAATGACTAGGACATCGAGAACAATACTCGACGTCGGCGAAACATAATATAAAACTGGATTTTCCAACTAAGGACCAAATATCCAGAGGACACGAACAGGTCAAGCACCTCAGGGTGAATAATATTAATCACTTTAAATTACAATTAAATCAAACATTTTAGATCTAAATTAGGATGCACTGCCTTAGAAAACACTAATATTTATTGTAGAGATGACTCGTTCCAGTAATTGAGCTTGTTGTCTTCAGGTTTTCATATGCGAAATGAAAGTATATTTATTGATGTTAATTGTTTGGCATAATTACATCAGATGTTTCAGACGGCATTAACTGGTCAGTTTTCCATTTTTTAATTTAAAAATAGGACTAATTATTATATATAAACAAGCATATATATTCAGTTGCTGGCCTTGTGATGCCATAACCGCCAACAGTTATCACCAGGTTTCGTTATGCAACATTAGACATCTGGACAAATTCCCACCTGGACATGGCTTGGATTATACCTAAACCACCCATCTATTTTCCATGACATCAGTTGGCTTGTTTTCTGGTCAATCAGATATATAGCTGTTTGTATGTTGGCTGGTTTTCCGGCCAACCAGGTTCAAAGGGTTAAAGATAGAATATCTCTTTCTAACAAGTTTTATATAGTTTGTGGGGTATAAAATATAGAATATACGCATAGTGTTTCTGAATAACAAATTTAATCCACGAGTGGGATTGGCGATTTACACCACGAGCTTCAGCGAGTGGTGTAAATCGCCAATCCCACGAGTGGATTAAATTTGTTATTCAGAAACACTATGCCTATATTTTGTTTATGCCACGATCTTTACAATGCAATGGATAAACACTTTTCCATCAAATTGTATGGAGAAAGTTTAATCCACTCTGCGAAGTTTATGCCACGATCTTTACAATGCGATGGATAAACACTTTTCCATTCAAATTGTATGGAAAAAGTTTAATCCACTCCGCGAAGTTTAATCAACAGTAGGCACGTTTAATCAACAGGTGTTGATTAAATGTAAAATTTAAACAGATGGCTTTATTTATATAGTAAGATAGGCGATCGTGGTATAAATAATAAATATGAAATGAAGATACCTGTTCGGAAACCTTTGTCATCTACTATACAGAATAAGACTGCAAACAAACCAATGCTAAAAATAAAGAAAATGAATACTTCCACAATTATAATAAAGCACATGCTTGGAACTATGACCTAAAATCTTGCAATAAAATTCCCCATTAATTTCCCATGTAAATAAATATAACATATGTTAAAGACTTTTAAACAATAGTTGCATGGCTATTGATCAATAATGTATTCATATAGTTTGATGAGATACAAGGCTTATTTTCACTTGTATGATTCAGCAAATGGGGAAAAATAAACATTTATATTATCAAACTATACATTCTATGTATATTCTCATGGTTTTAGTTTGTGAGAATACTGATGCGGATCAGTTAACTGATTCGCATTGATAAATATGCCCCGCAAATCATACACTAATTTTATCTATATATATAAAAGTGTAGAGTCTGTCTGTCCAACTTGTTTATTTGCAATTTTTCTCCCAGACTCCTGGACCAATTTCAAGCAAATTTGGTTTGGTGATGGTGTACCCTGGCGGATGTTATAACTCTGTCAGATTTTTCAAATTTTGATTTAAAAGCAAATTAGTTTAATTAAAATAAAAAAATATGTTTTGTCAAACTGAGCAAGGAGTTCAATCTAAAAAAAAATAATTTGAAGGGGCTGTCACTGAATAGAATAATGGCTCTGTCTAAGATCACATAGTGCTACAAAGAGGCCACAGGCCACTCTGACACAGAGTAAGGCTCCCAAAGTAACTTGAATATAGGGTCTAGGCTGGTCCCTGCTTCAATGCGTGTGAACAAATTCATATCTGTATGTGTATTATGTTGAATGTTCTTTATTATTTGTAGTTCAATGTGTATGCTGTTGATGGCGGATCTCCAACTATGGCATCTCAACGTGCACTGGTGACAATTACCGTAATCAGAAATCATGCTCCTGTTATCACCAACACCCAAACTGTTTATACATATGACGAGGTTGTTGCTAGTAGTCAGGTCCTTATTGATGTTGATCACACAGAACAGGACACACAGGTGAGTTTTGTTTATTGTTTCAATAATATTTATGCCTCATGCACATTGGAACCTTTAATCCTTTCATGACTGTAGCTTTCTGAAATTTTGTGAAACACCTGTGCCAATGCATTCTCTTATATATGCGAGTCGCCCATAGGGCGCCTCGCATATATAAGAGCATGCATTGGCCTAACAATATTTACCTTGACAGCCAGTGCATTCTCTTATATATGTGAGGCTCCCTATGGGAGACTTCATATATATATAAGATAATGCACTGGCACAGGGTCTTTAGTATCAGTGCAGCTCCTGTCATGAAAGGGTTAACACTAATGGAGCATGTTGCGAGTTCAACCAGAACATTGTTTTCTATAGATACAAATAAAAGGAAGTTGTTTGGGCACTGTTCCGAGTAACCCAATGGAACATACCCAGATATTTGATTACCGGATCACACAATAGCATGTAATGCTGATTAATAGTACTTTTTGTGCGTGTAGTTTTTTTTGTAGATTGGATTACTAATGAGATAAACATACCCAGTTTTGTTGGATATTTGGGGATTCGAGCATGAAATCAGTTTGTGAACTCACCAGCAAGCCACCTCTAACTTCACATACTATTTCATGCTCGATCCTAGGGTGGGAGGCTTCATACAAACTCCATTACATACCTGACCCTTTTGCACCATATGTCAGTCACCCCTTTCGCCTTGTGGAAATGGTTTATAAACATATGGACCAAATGGTACCACAAACTGCAATGTCCTTTTAAAACTTTACTTAAAAATATATACAGAGCTGAATATACCACTCAACAGAGTTTGTTTACCTCCTAAATAACCTGAATACATTACATTTTCAGGACCATATTCTGAGAGGGTGGGGGAGGGTAAAATTATTGTGTATAATGCCATATCAATGGCGATAACCTAAGAGATCGAAATTAGGTTTGGTGCAGCCAAATTCATGAACGTGAGCGCTAATTGGTCAGGCCAAATGAGAGTTGTAAACTGCGGAATAAAAACATGGAGTATATTTCGTAATGGAGTATAGCTGAGTCGCTGACTCTCTGTGACCCGATGCCGCGATGATTGAATTTGCTGAAAGAGGATGTTAAAACTTTATCTTTGATACTTACCACAATGGTTTTGATAAATAACAAAATATAATAGTTTAAAGTAGGTGCTATATTGTTTCAATTAAGTTGTAGTTATTGGCTACAATTAGTTCATACAATGTTCTTTTTTGCCTTATACAGCTGTACATGGGGTTATTTCCTGTAACAAAAACAAATAGGTAGCCTGGATACAAAATCAGTCGCACAATCTGCTGTGCGTCTCTGTTTTTCAAAATCAAAGGACTGTTTAATCAATCATACTTTACATGCTGTCATGTTCTAGTTGTTTCTTTCTTGCAGATATCTTTTTTTTAATTAAATTCATATTTAACCCTTTCATAATGGCAGCTGTGCTGGTGAAGCATTAAAAATTCTGTGCCAGTGCATTCTCTTGTATATGTGACTCTCCCATATAGGGAAATTTTGCGAAAACTCTGTGCCAATGCATTCTCTTATATATGCAAGTCTCTCATGTGGAGCCTCGCATATATAAAAGAATGCATTGGATTACAAGGTCAAGGTAAGTATTGTTAAGCCCATGTATTCTCTTATATATGGGTTTCCCATTGGGAGGCTCGCATATATAAGAGAATGCATTGGCTTAACAATACTTACCTTGTAATCCAATGCATTCTTTTATATATTGAGGCTCCACATGAGAGACTTGCATATATAAGAGAATGCATTGGCACAGGGATATCACAATATATCTAGAAGCTCCAGTCATGGAAGGGTTAACTCTTTACCAAACATAACAGCCAAAAACGGCCAGAAAATGAACCAACATGTGCCTTCCACAGACAAAAAAAGAAATTTCTCAACAAAACTATGCAAATATGGGTATCATTAGAACCGGCTCACCAAGCCGGTTCTAATTTTAGCCATGTTTGTATGGTTTTATATTGAAAAATTGTGGAAAAATGTGAAATTTAATTATTTTTTTGAAAAATATGTGTTAGGTAAAGAGTTAAACAACCAATTCACAAAAAATATGACATAATTCAAGCGTTGATTATTATTGTCTGCTATCTTGCTATACTGCTATCTTGTTTATTTCAAAACATTATTTTATTCTTTTTTACAGTCTCCATTCAACGTTGTTCGATATGAAATTATAGCAACCTCAGAATCAAAATCAGTCTTCAGAATTAACTCTGTGAATGGAGAAATAACTCGATTTGATAACAAGCCTCTGTCTTCTCTTCCTGCATCACAATATGAGGTAAGTTTCAACATAATATGTGGGTTATTATTATTTTTTATTTTTATATGCTCGTTTAAAAAAAAACTTGGATGTATTATGTTATTGGTCTGTCCATCCATATGTCCATTTGCTTTTTTCGTTTCCGGATGATAACTTTAGTAAGTCTGAACTGAATAGAATAAAATTTGGTATGTCAGTTTACTAGCACAAAATAAAGGTCATGTTTGAATTTATTTCCGCATGCCAATTGTCACCAGAATTATGGACCTTTTTGTTGGAATTTGCACTGAATTTTTGTTTCCGGGTGATAACTTTAGTAAGTCTGACCTGAATGGAATGAAATTTGGTATGTGAGTTTACTAGCCCAAAATACAGATCAAGTTCAAATTTGGGTTTTGCCTGCTAATATTCACCAGAAAACATGGGTAAAAGGTGGAACAGTGAACCACAGCAAAATCTAGTACAGGGAACATCGACGTTATCACTACTAATGAAGAGGGTTTCCTTCAATATACTGAATGGAGCGATTCCCAATCTGATAGCCTTTCAGCAAACAAACTCTAATTCAGGCCTAATTCTCAGAGGGGGACTCTCACTCCTTATTCCTATTATATAACCTTAAAACAAAAATAATTTAACCTCAATCTGACAAAGTAAAACATATCCTTCTTGGAAGAGTGTGAATATGGAAGGTTTTAACTGCAGTAATGCCATATATAATCGACTCCTTAACCACAACAAAATTATGGGTAATTTTTCAGTATTTAGTCGGAAATATGGCTTGTTGCCATTCATCAGAAAGCTCTCAATGAGAGCTTTCCGATGAATGGCAACAAGCCATATTTCGACTAAATCCTGAAAAGTTACCCATAATTCTGCTATGGTTAAGGAGTCGATTATTTAGGGCATTACTATATAGAGGTGTGCTATAAGACCATATAAATACTGTAAACAACCTAAATATCAATACACCTGCCAACCATATGACGACAGAAATGTCAATTTACATGCCAAAGGATTAATGCTTTCTATACTATATCATTGATGAGTAATTCCCTTAGGTTAATAATGTTCAGAAAATAAGTTTAACAAGCGATCAAATAGGTCATTTGTTGAACTTATTATCTGAACATTTCCCACAAATGAATAGAAATCCATCTGCAGTTGATTTGTCTTTTCATCTGTCGGTTCTGTCGGGTGCTTATTTATACATGAACATTCCTCTAAATGAATAATAGACTATTCCAATGTATACTTTCATGACTGAGTGGGAGAATCCATTCAGTATAGAAAGAATCAATCATGTCATCTTTGCTAACCTTAATGAGAGCAAAGGTATGTGTTAACCCTTTGAGTGCCAGGTCCGATTTTTGTATCAACCCATATACCCTGTGCCAATGCATTCTCTTATATATGCGAGTCGACCATAGGTCGCCTCGCATATATAAGAGAATGCATTGGCCTAACAATATTTTTTTTTACAATTTTTTACAATTTTAATAATTTTTTCTTATATTCTTTAACAGACTTATTTTGTAGGTTTAGGGCCGATGAGATCGGCCCCTGGCACTCAAAGGGTTAATAATAAATTAATAATCATTTAAAATTCATTTATTTCAAAGGTTACTGTTCGTGCTTATGACCGTGGTGAACCATCTTTGGACAGCGTTAAGGAGTTTATAATAAACATCAACCACAATCTTCTTACTCCTCAATTCGGACAAGCTTCATACTCAACCAGAGTACCAGAAACTCAGTCCATTTTCATCTCATTGATTCAGGTGTTTGCTTCTGACTTGGATATTTCTGTGAGTTTTCTAGACTTGATTGTAATATTAACCACCTTATCATGATTTGTTTTCACGCAATGAAACCATTTAATCACAAATAATACTGATAGCAAACTTCACTGGTACATCGGTGAGGGTGTATTCATATAACTGGAACTAACGTATATTAAATTTGAACACATTTTGACCAGAGAACCAGATCCAGTATCTAAAGGGAATGGTAAAATTTTTTTGCAAGAACGTTAACATTGACCTATGATCAAACTTGGAACTGTCATATTACCAAAATAGTTATGTCAGTTTTGTGGCTTTTGCAATGGGTAACCAAGTTCTTCACCCTGACTATAAGATCTTGAAATCAAGTCTGGAAATAGTTTGTCTGACATTTGCAGGATGAGGTCCCCAGAGGGTGAATTCCCCATCACCAAATTCACCCTCTGGGAACCGCATTCTGCTTAGGCCTCAACTGGATTTGATCATCGTTTGGACGAGTCTCTGTCAAGTCCAATAGATGCCAAATCCCCCAAGTGGACATAAATAGTTTTGGCGACAGCATTAGCTACAGTAATGCCATAAATAATCAACTCCTTAACAACAGCAGAATTATGTGTAATTTTTCAGGATTTAGTCGGAAATATGGCTTGTTGGCATTCATCGGAAAGCTCTCACTGAGAGCTTTCCGGTGAATGGCAACAAGCCATATTTCCAACTAAATCCTGAAAATTACCCATAATTCTGCTGTGGTTAAGGAGTTGATTATTTAGGGCATTACTGTACATATTTTGGTGATCCACATCACATAATCTGTCCTTCGATTGTTTCTTTGATCATGCCCTTATGTTTATGAGATGAAGCAAACTAATTATTATTCATGACGTGGGCAGCTCAGAGTGAAATAGTCTGCTGTTTTGTTAAATATATATTAAATGGTTTATAGATGTTTTAGAATGAAAAAACATATCTTTTTTATGCATTTGGTATCAAGTATGCTGAATTATGGATGAAAAATGTCCCAAAATCTCAGTGACGTCATTTAGGGTGGTTGTCATCCCTAGTTACCTGTGCAATTTGCATATATAAATATGTCACCTACCTTATAAAGCTACAGTAATGCCCTAAGTAATCGACCCCTTAACCACAGCAGAATTATGGGTAACTTTTCAGGTTTTAGACGGAAATATGGCTTGTTGCCATTCATTGGAAAGCTCTCAGTGAGAGCTTTCCGATGAATGGCAACAAGCCATATTTCCGACTAAATCCTGAAAAGTGACCCATAATTCTGCTGTGGTTAAGGGGTCGATTACTTAGGGCATAACTGTACATTGACCTAATAAAGCTACCTTGGCATAATAAACATAACATTTATTAGACAGGTTTTATGTAGGTAATAGAGACAGTTAGCGGTGGATAAACTCCATTATTCTCTTCTCATGAAGATTATTTCTTTGTTTCCTTGCAGTCACCAAACAGAGATGTTGAATATTTCCTGGAACTGCCGAACAGCGATTTTTGGATTGATTATGTCACTGGTAGTATTCGTGCAAGGAAGTCCCTAACCACCGTAGTGGACGACATACATAATGTAAGTCATTGCACTCACAGTTCACCCCATCAATCCCACTAATGGATTTGTAGGTTAATCCCACACCAATTTTATTAGTTGGTTTACTGGAGGAAAAAATCTCTCAACCCTTTACCCAACAGAACGGCCCTGTGCCAATGCATTCTCTTATATATGCGAGTCGACCATAGGTCGCCTCGCATATATAAGAGAATGCATTGGCTTAACACATATTAAAAATGATAAAATTGTCAAAGAATGTAGAAAATATTATAAAAATTGTTAAAAAATGTACGAAAAAATTATAAAATTGTTAAAGAATGTAAGAAAAAATGGTAAAAAGTGTTAAAAAAGATTTTTTTTAGGCCAATGCATTCTCTTATATATGCGATGGGTCGCCTCGCATATATAAGAGAATGCATTGGCACAGGGCATAACTGTAACATCACAATGTGGTCAATGAACCGGTTCCAATGATATCCATATTTGTATGGTGTTATTGAGACAGACCGAAGATATTTTAGGCTGTTGAAGCTTTATTTGGGCGTTTATGGCCGGTTTGTTGGGTAAAGGGTTAATTTAGAAAGGAAAAAATATTTATAAAAACACAGGCGGGTCACGACATACCTATTGACGATTTTCCACACGATCCTGGTGAATGGAAATGTTATATATTCACTTGAATCAGTTTTTTTGCAATAACTAAAACCAGCACATTAATATCTCAAATATTCTTATTTTTCCATGCTTTTAGAACTGATAGAACTGTTCAGTGAGAAGTCTTACATGAACTGAACACCATGGGAATTTTGTCTCTTTTATTTTTGCAATTTCAGTAACCAAGTTGTCGGCGCATTCGTAAAACAACGAATTGACCCTTTCATGACTGGATCCTTGATTTTTTTGCGAAAATCCTGTGCCAATGCATATCTCTTATATATGCGAGTTGCCCATAGTGCCTAACAATATTTACCTTGACATTGTAAGCCTGTGCATTCTCTTATATACTTGAGGTTCCCTATGGGAGACTCGCATATATAATAGAATCCACTGGCACAGGATCTTTAATGATGACCCAGCACAGCTTCCGTCATGAAAGGGTTAAATTGGTATCGCCTAACAGAACATTGAAAATAAATGAACAAATCTAACAATGGCAATTTTCTCTGTGTAAGTCTTCAATTAAGAAGTGTATAAAAATTGAATTTGATATTCACTTTATTTGAGCGGATTATTTAATTCCAAAGTCAATAGCATAAGGGTACCCCTAACATGCACACACATACTTATTTAATTATTTGGAGTGTGAATATAAACTAAAATAAATTGATGGAATTAAATGGCAACGTGCCACCATTGCAACCTAATAAAAACTGCAGATGTTATAGCGTTATGTGTATGGTGACATCGCACCATAGATTTTACGTCTCAGAGCTATATTTAATCTGCAGTCTATGTAGACACTCCGTTTTTAGCTCAACTTACTTTTGTAAGTTTGAGCTATTGCCATGGCTTGGCGTCCGTCGTCCGTGTGTGCGTGTGTCCGTCAACAATTTCCTTTGGCGCGGGCTACTGGTCGTACCTTTGGTCTGATCTTTATGAAATTTGCCATGAATATTGATATTGACATGTATATGGGAACGAGTCATTTTGGGGTCATACGGCCAAAAAACATGGTCGCTGGCAGCCATCTTGGATTTCAAAATTCAATCCATTGGCACGGGCTACAGGTCGTACTGTTTGTCTGATCATCATGATATTTATCATGGATGTTAATATTAACATGTAGATGGGAACGTGTCATTTTGGTGTCGTTTGGCTAAAAAACATGTCTGCCAGCAGCCATATTGGATTTTACTCTTTGCATGAATAAATCCTTTGGTGCGGGCTACAGGTCGTAGCTTTGGTCGGAACTTCATGAAATTTGTCATGTATGTTAACAATGACATGTAGATGGGAAACAAGTCATTTTGGGGTCGTTCAGCCGAAAAACATGGCCGCCAGCAGCCATCTTGGATTTTACTCTTTGCATGACTAAATCCATTGGCACAGGCTACAGGTCATACCTTTGATCAGATCATTATGAGATTTGTAAAGGCTGTAGATGGGAACAAGTCATTTTGGGGTAATTCGGAAAAAACATGGCTGACGGTGGCCATTTTAGAATTTACTCTTTGCATCAATAAATCCTTTGGTACACCATAATCACCACATCCCTGATCCGATCATTATGAAACCTGTTATGAATGTTGATATTGGCATGTACATCTAGTCTTACTTAGACATTTCAATTAGCACTTTTCCTATTCCTCCATTTACTGTCGACCATTAAATTATTCCCCTACCTAAGTTGAGCTACAGTGTCATTGACACTTTCATTGATAATGCAGCTAAAATTGTTGGAACATATATGAAAGATCAAGCGAATAAAAGAACTAACTGGGTACCATTATATGTATACATTTCAGCATTCGTTAATTTTTATATGCTCGTATTATATTATTGATCTGTCTGTCCTTTTGTTCGATTTTGGTTTCCAGAAGGTAACTTTAAGGTAGTCTCAAATGAATGGAATGAAATTGGGCATGTGAATTTACTAGCCCAAAATACAGGTCAAGTTCGAATTTGGATTCTGCCCGTCAATTTTTACCAGAGTTATGAGCCTTTTTAGCTCAACTTACTTTTGTAAGTTTGAGCTATTGCCATGGTTTGGCGTCCGTCGTCCGCGTGTGTGTGTGTCTGTGTGTCCGTCAACAATTTCCTTTGGCGCGGGCTACAGGTTGTACCTTTAGTCTGATATTCATGAAATTTGTCATGAATGTTGACATTGACATGTAGATGGGAACGAGTCATTTTGGGGTCATTCGGCCAAAAAACATGGCCGCTGGCAGCCATCTTGGATTTCAAGATTCAATCCATTGGCGCGGCCTACAGGTCGTACTGTTCATCTGATCATCATGAAATTTGTCATTGATGTTAATAATGACATGTAGATGGGAACGAGTGATTTTGGGGTCGTGAGGCCAAAAAATATGGCTGCCAGCAGCCATCTTGGATTTTACTCTTTGCATGACTAAATCCTTTGGCGCGGGCTACAGGTCGTTGTTTTGGTCTGAAGTTTATGAAATATGTCATGGATGTTAACACTGTCATGTAGATGGGAACGAGTGATTTTGGAGTTGTTCGGCCTAAAAACATGGCCACCAGCAGCCATCTTGGATTTTATTCTTTGCATGACTAAATCCTTTGGCGCGGGCTACAGGTTGTACCTTTGGTCTAATCTTTATGAAATTTGTCATGAATGTTGACATTGACATGTAGATGGGAACGAATCATTGTGGGGTCATTCGACCAAAAAACATGGCCGCTGGCGGCCATCTTAGATTTCAAAATTCAATCCATTGGCGCGGGCTACAGGTCGTACTGTTCGTCTGATCATCATGAAATTTGTCATGGATGTTAATATTGACATGTAGATGGGAACGAGTCATTTTGGGGTTGTTCGGCCAATAAACATGGCCGCCAGCAGCCATCTTGGATTTTACTCTTTGCATGACTAAATCCTTTGGCGCGGGCTACAGGTCGTAGCTTCGATCGGAACATCATGAAATTTGTCATGGATGTTAACAATGACATGTAGATGGGAAACGAGTGATTTTGGGGTCGTTCGGCCGAAAAACATGGCCGCCAGCAGCCATCTTGGATTTTACTCTTTGCATGACTAAATCCTTTGGCCCGGGCTACAGGTCGTACCTTTGGTCTGATCTTTATGAAATTTGTCATGAATGTTGACATTGACATGTAGATGGGAACGAGTCATTTTGGGGTCATTCGGCCAAAAAACATGGCCGGTGGCAGCCATCTTGGATTTCAAGATTCAATCCATTGGCGCGGGCTACAGATCGTACTGTTCGCCTGATCATCATGAAATTTGTCATTGATGTTAATAATGACATGTAGATGGGAACGAGTGATTTTGGTGTCGTTCGGCCAAAAAACATGGCCGCCAGCAGCCATCTTGGATTTTACTCTTTGCATGACTAAATCCTTTGGCGCGGGCTACAGGTTGTACCTTTGGTCTAACCTTTATGAAATTTATCCTGAATGTTGACATTGACATGTAGATGGGAACGAATCATTCTGGGGTCATTCGGCCAAACAACATGGCCGCTGGCGGCATCTTAGATTTCAAAATCCAATCTATTGGCGCGGGCTACAGGTCGTACTGTTCATCTGATCATCATGAAATTTGTCACGGATGTTAATATTGACATGTAGATGTGAACAAGTCATTTTGGGGTCGTTCAGCCAATAAACCTGGCCGCCAGCAGCCATCTTGGATTTTACTCTTTGCATGACTAAATCCTTTGGCGCGGGCTACAGGTCGTAGCTTTGATCGAAACATCATGAAATTTGTCATGGATGTTAACAATGACATGTAGATGGGAACGAGTGATTTTGGGGTCGTTCGGCCGAAAAACATGGCCGCCAGCAGCCATCTTGGATTTTACTATTTGGTCTGATCTTTATGAAATTTGTCATGAATGTTGACATTGACATGTAGATGGGAACGAGTCATTTTGGGGTCATTCGGCCAAAAAACATGGCCGCTGGCAGCCATCTTGGATTTTAAGATTCAATCAATTGGCGCGGGCTACAGGTCGTACTGTTCATCTGATCATCATGAAATTTGTCATGGTTGTTAATAATGACATGTAGATGGGAACGAGTGATTTTGGGGCCATCTTGGATTTTACTCTTTGCATGACTAAATCCTTTGGCGCGGGCTACAGGTCGTTGTGTTGGTCGGAAGTTTATGAAATTTGTCATGGTTGTTAACACTGTCATGTAGATGGGTAAGAGTGATTTTGGAGTCGTTCGGCCAGATTTTACTCTTTGCATGACTAAATCCTTTGGCGCGGGCTATAGGTTGCCTTTGGTCTAATCTTTATAAAATTTGTCATGAAAGTTGACATTGACATGTAGATGGGAACGAATTGTGGGGTCATTCGGCCAAAAAACATTGCCGCTGGCAGCCATCTTGGATTTCAAAATTCAATCCATTGGCGCGGGCTACAGGTCGTACTGTTCGTCTGATCATCATGAAATTTGTCATGAATGATAACAATGACATGTAGATGGGATCGAGTCGTTTTGGGGTCATTCGGTCAAAAAACATGGCCGCCAGCAGCCATCTTGGATTTTACTCTTTGCATGACTAAATCCTTTGGTGCGGGCTACAGGTCGTAGCTTTGGTCAGATGGTCATGAAATTTGTCATGAATTATAACAATGACATGTAGATGGGAACGAGTCGTTTTGGGGTCATTCGGTCAAAAAACATGGCCACCAGCATTTTACTCTTTGCATGACTAAATCCTTTGGCGTGGGCTACAGGTCATACCTTTGGTCTGATCTTTATTAAATTTGTCATGGATGTTAACACTGACATGTAGATGGGATGTAGTTCGGCCAAAAAACATGGCCGCCAGCAGCCATCTTGGATTTTACTCTTTGCATGACTAAATCCTTTGGCACGGGCTACAGGTTGTACCTTTGGTCTAATCTTTATGAAATTTGTCATGAATGTTGACATTGACATGTAGATCACAGTGAACGAATCATTGTGGGGTCATTCGGCCAAAAAACATGGCTGCCAGCGGCCATCTTGGATTTCAAAATTCAATCCACTGGCGCGGTCTACAGGTCGTACTGTTCGTCTGATCATCATGAAATTTGTAGGTCATAGCTTTGGTCAGATCTTCATAAAATTTGTCATGGATGTTAACAATTATACGTAGATGGGAACGAGTCCTTTTGGGGTCCATTGGCCAAAAAAAATGGCCACTCTTTGCATCACTAAATCCTTTGGCGCAGGTTAGACATTTCAATTAGCACCTTTCCTATTCCTCCATTTACTGTCAACCATTAAATTATTCCCCTACCTAAGTTGAGCTACAGTGTCATTGACACTTTCATTTGAATTACCACTAGCGTATTTTTCCATGCCCTTGCGATGCTCTTGTTGTTATTAGTTATTTATATTTGTTATATTTCAGTTCAATGTCATTGCCAAAGATAAGGGTTCGTCTTCAAGGTCAAGCTTGCCTGTACCTATCACAATTGAAATCATACGCAATGACAACCCACCCATAATTACCAACTTACCAGACTCTGTGGCCATTCTATCAACACAGAACATATTTCAAACTATATTTGATGTGGAAGCTACTGATGCTGATCAAGAGGTAAAAAATATTGGATATTTCAGCCATAAACCAGGTCTGGCACATACAGTAATGCCCTAAATAAATGACTCCTTAACCACAGCAGAATTATGGTTAATTTTTCAGGATTTAGTCGGAAATATGGCTTGTTGGCATTCATCGGAAATCTCTTTGTGAGAGCTTTCCGATGAATGGCAACAAGCCATATTTCCGATTAAATCCTGAAAAGTTACCCATAATTCTGCTGTGGTTAAGGAGTCAATTATTTAGGGCATTTCTGTACTAAGTGAGATTTCATATAAAAACAACTGCTGATTAACTATTGTTGCTTTAACCCTTTGAACTCTGATGTCCTGAATGTTAAATGGTCCCCACCCGAGTTGCCTCATGTTATATTGTGTTTCACTTGTTGAAAATAAACTCCAATCCATCAATGTCACACCATTTTACTGTCAATCCACCACAATAACTGAATGTTGTGGTTGAATTTGTTGTCTGAAAGAGATATACCATCTTTAATGCTTCAGTCTTTAATTTGTCGCATGTCTATTTTTTCACTTGCAGGCACCATTTAATACATTGTCATGGTCCATTATGAGTGATCCCATTATCACAAACCTGTTTGCGATTAACCAATTTGGCCAAGTGACTTTAGCCAACAGTCTTGGAGGTGATTCATCAGAACAATACAAAGTGAGTATTTACCTATTACGATCATGTCTTGTTTGATTTTATTTCAGCTATTCTACATCCGCTGAAGGCCCTAGCTAGGCCCATGGGGACAGGGGGCATATCTGAACCCCCAAACTTTGATAAAAATGATCAACATTTGAGAAATTTTATGCCAGAATCCATGTCAGTTTGAAGTTTCATACCAAAAATAGATTGAGATTATTCTGAAAGTGATTGTTTATGTTTACAATCAAACAAGCAGGCTAGCATCACTAAATACACCTTATAGGGACCTCATTCTGCTTAGGCCTCATCTTCCCTGGAAAGTATCTTTATTATTACCAATTTATTACCAAATTACCCTCTGGGGACCTCATTCTGCTTAGGGAGATCTAGGATTAGATTGAAGTTCCCCAGTTGAAGTTGGTGATGTTCCCCCAATTAGTCACCTTGATTATGCATTTTATCTTCTGCAAATTATGTGATATAGATACTCAACAGAAGGGAAAAATTAACTAAAACAATGTCAATTTGAGACTATTGATACTTCCCAGAAGATGAGGACTAAGCAGAATGAGGTCCCCAGAGGGTGAATTTGGTGATGCTAGCCCGCTTATTTACTTATTTATGGCAGGTCATAAATAAGCTTAAGAAGCATGTTTTTTGGGACAAGGCTTTCCTTATGGGAGCCTCGCCTATATAAGAGAATGCATTGGCTTAAAAGGTGATGGTAAATATTAGTTAGGCTAATGTATTCTCTTTTTTGGAGCTCGCATATATAAGAGAATGCATTGGCACAGGGCTTTTGCTAAATTTCAGGAAGCACCAGTCATGGAAGGGTTAAGAGGCTCTGACAGGTTCCTAAATTATTCTTTTGTCTTGACTTTCAGGTTCTTGTCCAAGTACAAGATGGAGGCTCTGATCCAAAACTAGATCGAAAAACATTGCTGGTTAATGTCACGAGGAATCTGTTTCCACCAAGATTCTTAAACACTAATTATGCAATATTAATTACTGAAATCCAGGATACTCTTATACCACTATCACCTGTGCTAACTGCGACAGATGATGATAATTCGGTAAGTTCCATAAACCATGCACTCAGTGTTTTGCCTCGGATTATTATGATTTTGTTTTTGGCAACACATTTAGTTAGTTTGTTTACGAAACTGCCGGCAAAGAATACATTGTATTGGTCTATTTTTCATCTGGAGGGGTGTTATGAAATATAAGCAGATGGCAGATAATAAAAGTGCAGAAGGAGTACTATTTATTTCAGGGAAATGTTCAGATAATAAGTTTAACGGTTGTTTGTTGAACTTATTATCTGAACATTTCCTACTGAAACGGGTAACGAGAAATAGGAAATTGACTTTATGTGGCCTTAATGTTCTGAGGCCTTCTGCACTTTTGTTATCTTTTTGTCTGTCGATCTTGTATGCATGTTTTTCTAAACACCCCTCCAAATGAATAAGAGACTATTCCAACTTATATTGTTGAGTAGAATGGGAGAATCCATTCAGTAAAGAAAGGGTTAAAATGCTTTATTTGATAACCAGAAAATTTATATGATTCATATATGTAAACATTTTTGGTACAATAAAGAAAGTAAAACAGGGCTGAACAGGCAAATATAATATACTAAAAAGGTTCATAAGTTTAACCCTTCTACACTAAATGGAGTCTCTCAATCAGTCATAAAAGTATACATTGGAATGGCTAATTATTCATCTGGAGGGATGCTCAGGAGATATGAGCAGGCAATACAAAGTGCAGAAGGAATTATATTCAATGGTGGGAAATGTTCTGATTATAAGATCGTTTGTTGAACTTACTTCCTGAACATTCCTAAGAGATAACTGCTTGTCAATAAATATTTAGTATAGCAAAGGTTAATATAGATTCCAGCTTTGTGTAATTGTCTATTACTCTGTTTCGTTACAGGCTCCATACAATCTGATCAGTTTTGAAGAAGACTCAGCAAACCCCAGTGACTATTTCAACATTGGAAATGGATACGTTTATGTCTCCAAGGCTCTATATGACGATCCTACGAGGCCTAAGAAAGCTCAATATATTGTATGTACCATTTATATTATTACCATCATTCGTATAGGTGATAGTTTAAATTAAACTAACTATAAACATACAGTATTAATTGAAAATTCCAATTCACTCATTTAGCTACCTAACAAGTAAATCCAATTTCGCCATTGCTGATTGGTCAGTCACCCGGGTGACAATAGGTGGAGTTGTCAAATCATATTGAATTTACATAGCTTTACACATGCATATGAGCTAGAGGCCGGCTCACTGACAACAAAATATGTTTCGTTCTGATTTGTTACATTGTTCTCCCAGAAGTCCCTTCATTCAGACAGACAACAATGTAGACACTGGGACTGACGTCGATTGTTAGACAAACATGTAATGCTATTCACACAAAATGATACAATCATAAAACCATCATGTCACTCTAGTGTATATAATGATTGGGTGTCATACGCGCGTTTGGCATAAATCCAGAAGGAAAACACATTTACAATACAAAATTTTCCTGGAACTGTTAAAACCTTAAATTTCACATACATATTCATTGTATATAGAATCTGAACATTTATCAGCTTAATAGTATGTAATTCAGGAACCCTTAATTGGCTTATGGAGTCATAAATCAAGTGCTAGCAATAATATGAATAGCTTTTTTAACTGTTCCAAATTGTTGGTTTTTGCTATTTAACTTTACTTTGGTATGTACGTTCCTAATCTCTTTTCCAAATTTTTGTAAACCGCCCCTGGACCCTGCCTCACAACTTTTATCATGATTTATGAGGAAACCAGTACCTGTACAAACTGGGCACCAGAACCATTAAAACATCCTCATTTCTTTAATATGTCTTGCAGCTACTATACATTTCTCTTGCATCACAATATGTAGGCAGCTATTTTATAATCATATCATGTGACAAATTATATGCATGATGACAGAATAATCAGCTGTTTTACTATTCTGTATTCCACCTTTGTTGACTTGTAGATAGCCGAAAGTGCGCCTTTCGCTTACAGTTCGACTCTTCATACTGGTCTTTATTGCCAGTCTGGAGAGCCGGTGTGGTGTCTGTGCACCCTGATTTAAGTTACTATATCCACTTTACCATAATTGGCATAAATTACGAATATCAGCTTAATTAAGTAATTGAGTTACCAGACGAGAAGGCCATGAAATAATGTGTCTGTCATTTGCAGAATGAGGTCCCCAGAGGGTGAATTTAGTGATGCTATCCTGCACGGTGGTCAGGCATCACCAAATTCACCTCTGGAAACCTCATTCTGCTGAGGCCACAACTGCTAAGGGAAACCTGGGATCAGATTTAAGTTACCCAGTTGAAGGTGGTGATGTTCACCAATTAGTCACCTCCATTATCCATTTTATCTTCTGCAAATTAGGGGATCAAGAAACTTCAGAAGGGAAAAAGTGACTAAATCATTGTAATTTGAGACTATAGATACTTCCCAGAAGATGAGGCCTAAACAGAATGTGGTCCTCCGAGGATGAATTTGGTTATGCTAGCTGCTGTGCGGGATAGCATAAATAAATTCACCCTCTGGGGACCTCATTCTGCACATGACAGACACACTATTTGCAAGCTTGAAATTTATAATGAATTAGAAAGATCGAAAGTGTGTAATAAACTTAATAATCAATTTGTTTCGATAAGTATGAGACAAATTTCAAATTTGGAGTCCGACCTACTTTTAATATCCTTGTTTGCTCGACTCACCAAGGCCGACTCATGATTTATGTATAATAATCATCGATACCAATCGATTACTCTCTATATAAGTGAGACGAGGATTCAAATTATAGTCGCAAAGATGATGATGCCTATTACTTTTAAATGAAATGATAAATGAAGTAGAGAAGAATCACTGTGACTAAATGAACAAGGGAAGAAGTATTCTTACAAAAATGTGTAATAGTGTTGATTTATTAAACATTCTGCGAGAGAATTATTATTACTTAAGAGAGAGAGATTATTACATGTGCTACTAAATTAAAACAGGGTGAATTACTATTACTAAATTAAAGTTTCATCAAAGATGATTTATATCAAATTTATCCTGAGCTTGTTGTACTGATCCAAGTCTATGCAATTTTAATGTTTAATCAGAAGACAAATAAACTTGGGAATCTGTCAGTTGGAATATTTTTTTTTAAATTGTTTCGTCGAAAGCACCTTTAGGTTAAATGTATTTAACACTATATTTTTCTCCTTTGGTTTTGGGAATAATATAGAAAATTTCAAAATAAGTTTAAAAAACAATTAATTGTAGTTGTTGGAAGTATTCCTGGAAGGAGATAGACTTTCTTCAGAGACAGAATTGCTGCTATTAACTAGAGTTTGGGAAAAAGAGCTAAAATGAAAGCATGCTATGAAGAATTACTATAAAATTCTGACAGGTGGAATTTGTCTTATTATTAAATTTACTGATAATTTTTTTCAGATTGGAGCAACTTGCAGGGACCAAGCACCTATCCCAAGGGCATGTACCAATAAGGCCACCGTTGTAATTACTGTGCAAAGAAATAATTTTGATCCCGTGTTCAGTGCCCTTGGCAATCCAACAATCAATGAGGATATCGCAGAGGATTCTGTCATTTCTAGTTTTACAGTCACTGATGCTGACACTGTTGTGAGTATAACAATTTATCGATGTGTTTATAAACATACAGTAATGCCCTAAATAATCGACTCCTTAACCACAACATGATTATGGGTATCTTTTCAGGATTTAGTCGGAAATATGGCTTGTTGCCATTCATCAGAAAGCTCTCAGTGAGAGCTTTCCAATGAATGGCAACAGGCCATATTTCTGACTAAATCCTGAAAAGTTACCCATAATTCTGCTGTGGTCAAGGAGTCGATTATTTAGGGCATTACTGTATCCAAAGCATATTCTACTATCTGGATCTCATCCCACTGGTCCCAACTCCATGCAGGGTTTATCTTCCTTGATTACTTGACAAGAGTTCTTTGTAAATTTTGCTATAAACTGGGGACTCACTGGAGATCCTCTATGTATACTTATCAATATACTATGTCTGTTGATCCAATAATATTTACATACTGAGTGTGATTATCACTAAATCCAGCATTCCTATTGGTCGGCGCCCACGTGACTAGTTGCAATTATTTCTCGGTGAACGCGCAAGAGGGTCATAATTGCAACCATAATTACATCGACGCATCATTGATTTTGGAGAAGAAGAACGCGTAATGTTTTGGGCGCATTTGCACTCGCGCAGGATTGACTTAATAAATCATCAGGTTTCAATATAAAGAGCCTCGTTTTGAAATTGTTCTCAGCTGGTTTCTGGTCGGGTGCTATGGGATATTTTGGGCTGGTTTGTCACGATACACTTTTTGATTTAAATACATTTACAAAAGTGGCTTTTTCGCTAAATGTATATATATATAAGGATTAACTGTCGTGTGGACTGTTTTTATGGAGAAGTAACCGTGAGGTAAGTGGTCATAACTTGTATGTAAAACCCTTTGGGTTTTACACAAGTTATGACCACTTACCTCACGGTTACATCTCCATAAAAACAGTCCACATAACAGTTAATCCTTAAATATAGATGGGGTGGAGAGGAAGACATGGGTAGAAATTATTAATCTTTTAATGCACACCCAATGGTTTATTTTTGTGAAATACAACAAATTACAGAAAAACTTTGAACAAAAACAATTGTCTTGTCCTTAAACAATACACAACAATTATTCACGATGTCAACTAACAGAAGAAAAAGTCAACATAAATTCACTATTTGTTCAATTAAATAAAACAATATTCACCTAAGTTTTAGTATACCACATGCTACAGTCATCGGACTGCAATAAACATGGAACCACACAATTGTGTGAACAATATTGACGTTATTACACTCGTTTGTCGTGCCTCAATGACCATCGCGTCACAACAAACTCATGCAACAACGTTAAACAGTTCACACACTTGTGTCGTTCTATCATTTTATTCCACACCCATTGATGTGAGGCATGTACACAATGGAACCCAGCCATTGAATATTAATTGTTGTATACCACAAGTAGAATTCAAGCCGGAACTACTTTGGTTTGACATTGTTGCAAGAGCGATGACTTACATAACGTCAACAATCCACTTCGGGTGATGCACAGATATATTTTCATAGATGGTTTTTCATCAGACTTAAATCACAATAAAGGTAGTTATAGCATCATTAGTAGCCACAGTCATGGATTAAACTTATCCTGACATATGGGTGTGGAATAAATACAGAACGCAACTTGTACCATCATTTAGAATCTTTTATCAAACTCATTGGGGATGGCTCATAGTCAAGTTTCACTCAAGCTCTGCTTTTGTGAAATATCTCCCTTCATCATATTGCTCAGTTTATTTAGATCAGAGGAAAACACTTCGGTCATGTTGTCCTACGCCAACTCAATCGAGTAGGTCACTTCAAATTTTGTATAGAACAATATCCTTGACCTTAAGGCTTATAATCAGGCTTGTTTTCCACCATAATGCTCTTAACCCTTTACCCAACAGAATGGCCCTGTGCCAATGCATTCTCTTATATATGCGAGTCGACCATAGGTCGCCTCACATATATAAGAGAATGCATTGGCTTAACACATTAAAAATTATAAAATTGTTAAAGAATGTAAGAAAAAATGGTAAAAAGTGTTAAAAAAAGATTTTTTTTAGGCCAATGCATTCTCTTATATATGCGAGGCGACCTATGGTCGACTCGCATATATAAGAGAATGCATTGGCACAGGGTATAACTGTAACCATCACAATGTAGTCAAGGAGCCGGTTCCAATGATATCCTTTTTGGTATGGTGTTATTGAGACAGACCGAAGATATTTTAGGCTGTTGAAGCTTTATTTGGCCGGTTTTGGCCGGTTTGTTGGGTAAAGGGTTAAAGCAGGCTATAATATATGAGTGTATGTATTTGTGTGGCCTAAAACATCTAATATTTTTTGTCTAATTTTAGAATCCATTTGGAATTGTAACAGTCAGCACAGTATCAATTGATTCTGCGACTGCCTACTTTTACATCAGACAAAATTCTGTTTTCACTAATCGCTATGATGTCTATGTGAAGAACACAGCTGCCCTGGCTATTGCTACCCCACAGACTTACAAGGTTAGTTCTTAGTCGAGTAGTGAAACAAATTTTGACTTATACAGTAATGCCCTAAATAATCGACTCCTTAACCACAGCATAATTATGGGTAATTCTTAAGGATTTAGTCGGAAATATGGCTTGTTGCCATTCATCGGAAAGCTCTCACTGAGAGCTTTCCGATGAATGGCAACAAGCCATATTTCCGACTAAATCCTGAAATATTACCCATAATTCTGCTATGGTTAAGGAGTCGATTATTTAGGGCATTACTGTACTTTGATGGATGACAGTGAACATCGTTCTGTGTCATGACATGAGTGTGTTGACTCAAACAAACGTCATTTGATTTTGACCAAATTTGGTTCAAGCCTCTACTCGTGCATATCTTGGAAAAGTTAAAAATGACGACAAGAGTTCAATAACCATATATAACATGTTCAAGTGTTCTATCATACAGTCAGTAATTTATCAATCTTGAGACTTGGCACTGCAGTTTCTATATAGAAAGAACAACAATGGCAAATCGAACATAATTCATTAATTGGAACTCGGAATTAGTGCAACTGAACAAGTGTATCTCAACATTTCTAACAATGTATGTTGTTCTAGGATTATGTATGATAATTACCTTTGCATGTCAGTTATATGGTTTTCGTGACATTCCCATTATATTTTAACACTGCAACTGCAAATATGGCCTGGTACACGACGTCATGATGTCATTCAGCAGTGAAGAGTTTAAAGCTATTTTAAAATGTGGATAAGTTTCTTGAGTGTTACATTGATCAACAACTTTTGCAGCTCAGCCTCATTGCCCGAGATGGTGGACAGGAAGTCGAGCGGTCTGCTAGTGCATTCCTTACTATCACAGTCATCAGGAATCTATTTACTCCAGTCTTCGATTCATTCAGCATCAACCAAGTTATTACGATTAAAGACAATTTGGCACCATCAACAACACTAACACTTCTAAATGCCACTGATGCTGATCCTGATGTAAGTATTTATATAAGGCGTAAAGAGATCAGTAATGTTTCTGGTAACGGAGGAAAAAAAAGTCGGGGGAGGTAGGTGGAAATTGGCACCAAAAATAATACAACTCGACACAATGAGCACAAAACTATGGGTATTGGTTAAGATAATGATGCCTTGGTATCATTTTTAATAAAAAGTGATCATGACATCAAATGCCAGTTGAACTGACTTTCAGTGTAAATTATTCAGATTGGTGACTGTTTTACTATGATCAGCGATTGATAAACTACATTTTTTGTTTCAGTTTTTATTTTCCGAGTCTATAAAATTAATAGGGGCTGAGGTCTGGACTATAGCTAGGGGCAGGCTGGTTATCGGAAGCGTCACTATTTGTTTTTAGGCCTAACCACCCTTTCAAGAAGTTCAAAAAATAGTACAGAATTATCAAAAAATTTAAAAACATACTGCACTGCATACTGTATTTATTTTTGGTATTGCATGCATTGCTCTCTGTCTCTCATCTTTACCAAATATCAAATCAATGTTAGTTGCATTTTGAACTCATAGAAGCAGAGAACATTTGTTAACATGTGAAGGAAAAAATAATTCATTGCTTAGTGGACACTTTTAGGTTACAAGTGTTTCATATCTTGGTAGACAATATACCTCTACTCCGATTATTGTGCACAATTGATATACCGTATAGAACTTATATTTAGTGCCTGGGAAAAGATATATTGGCGGTTATTAAAAATTACAACAGCCTAAAATTCTGAAATTTACTGATGATTTACACTAATATTTGTTCTTACAGGCACCAGCAAATTTGTTTGCCTGTTCCAAAGCTACCGATGTGAGAAGTCAGAACTCTGAGTATTTACAAGTTTCAAGCGAATGCCGAGTCACCCTCTTCAGAAGCCTGGAACAATCTACATTCCCAAGAATTGTGGTAAATGAATTTTTTATATTCTTCTAAAATCTACTGTAGTCATATTTAAACTTGCGCAGTACTATCATTCACACAGATTTTAATTTTCACACTTTGAATCAATTCAAAACTAATTCTGATTCAAAAATATTTTCCCAGATGTCTTGATAGTAGATACTTTTTTAATTTATCCTGAAAGTATATTTAAAGATTATGACAATGTGTTGGAATATTCAGTTTCAGGTACAAAAAACTGATCATTCGGTTCTGAAGATGGGGATTGCCAAAAAATAATTTAAACAAATTCCAAATTTGTTTTTTTTTTGTATTTTATTTTGTAACCATGGTGTTCATTTTATGTAAGTCTTCTCACCAAACTGTTATATCAGTAATAATATCATGGGAAAAAGGGAATAATTGAAATATTTGTGTGTTGGTTTGACTTGTTTTTATTCGCAAAAAAATTATTTCTAGTGAATATATGAGGTTTGCTTTTACCAGGAATAATATGGAATAATCGCCAATTGGTATGGCAAGACCTGCTGGGTTTTTTAGCTCAAATTGACATAAAGTTTTAGCTATTGCCATGGATTGGCATCCGTCATGCATCCATCTGTCAACAATTTCCTTCTAATAGCACACACTATAGGTCATATTTCTCTTCCGATCGTCACCAAACTTCATATGGATCTTTGCAGTGACCTCTAGATGGAAGCCTTTTTTTCCCGAATTTTGTTTAAAAACATGGTCGCCAGCAGCTGTCTTGGATTTCTAATTTGAATCCATTGACACACTCTGCAATCTAAATTTATTAGGGAATTGTTCTTTTACAGGCATGTTTAGATGGGAGCTATCAAATTTGAAAAATTTTCAATGAAAAATATGCATGATTAAATCCTTTGGCACACCACACCCTACAGACCACATCCCTCATCCGATCATCACCAAACTTCTATAAAATATGTCAATTTCAGATATATGCTCACGCAATTGATCGTGGATTTCCAACAAGGACTGGAACTGCCACTCTGACAGTCAACATTATTAGAGATTCTGGTGTTTTAGGTTTGACAGGATTCACTCAAGTGATTTCTGAAACGTTGCCTGTTGACAGATTTATTGGCTCAATGACTTCAACACATAGTGTAAGTATACCAATATGGTAATAAGGAAGGCATATAGAATGACCCCGGTATGATTTTAAGGGAAAAAACTTTGCAAAGGATCATGTAAATAAAAACGCGAATTCATGCTTATTTAATCTTACAGACCATTTTATATGCGAGTAAACTTTGATAGACCTATGGTTTGATAATATAGGCATATAATATAATAACCTATACTATTGAATGTTATATGTCACTGCATTTAAGGCGATAATTAAGCATGCCACATTCAGACCTAAACCCCCCCCCCCCCCCCCCCCCCCCCGATACAGGCACATCACACAATATGAATGTCCATTGTTATAGTAATTGAAGCCTGTCTGCATATATAGGTCTAGTCTAGTGAGGCGAAATCTATTGTTCGGAGATGACATAACAAGTGCAGTCTTGTCTGGTTTCTGGCCAGCAAAGCCAAATGTCATGAAACATCTCATGACTGTTTTTTTTTATTAAACCTATAAAATATTAAATAGGTTTTTCGTTATATAGTTATTCATTGTTGTTTATTTGAAAATGCTGATTTATGGGTTAATTTGTCTGTCTAATTATATCAGTCATAGGTTAAAGGTATGTCAACACTAGGTGATATGCCACAAGGGGGTATGCACCAGACGACAGTCTATCTCTTGTCTTACCTGAACATCCCTCCAAATAATTAAAGGACTATTCTCATGAATACTTTTATAACTGCGTTGGAGAATCCATTTAGTAAAGAAAGGGTTAAATATGATCAATTGGCTCTGTAAGTGTTGTGAATTATATTTTGTAGGATGGTGTGACTTACCGCATAATTTCCAGTAACACAGGGTGGGATTCCTACTTCAATTTCGACATCAACAGTGGAACATTCACAGTTAAAGCATTGTTGAGCACTGACGCCGTTCAGACACCTTCATTCTCAGTGAGTATGATTCATTATCAGGTCAAATACACATTGCTGGAGAGATTCAGATTTCATTTGTGAATTTAAAAAAAATCTCAAATTCAACTATCAATTTGAAAGAAAAAATAATAATTTTGAAGGAAAATTGACCTTAAAACAAGTTGTTGTCTAAAAAGATGAATTAATATTGAGTTTTTATTTTCTGCCTGATTATTTCAAACATGGTTGAATAATATTTATGTTGTTTTATGTTGCTTTGGTCCTTCACACAATAAAAAAAATAGTTCTGAAAATGGCTACCAAAAAATAAAAATATGCAATGTAAAATATTTGATTTATTTTCTCGCAGGCATTCATGATTTCATATTGTAGAGTGTAGACCCTAGCTAGTTGGATAATGCAGTGTGTTTTTCACAAATATTCCCTGTCAAACACTCAACTCTCAAATGACTGCCTAAAAATTCTTCTTTTTTTTAAAATCACTTTTTGTTACATGATTAGAACATATTTCACATTGTGAGGGTAAACATATAGAATAAACGCATAGTTTTTCTGAATAACAAATTTAATCCACGAGTTAGATTGGCAATTTACACCACAAGCTTCAGCGAGTGGTGTAAATCGCCAATCCCACGAGTGGATTAAATTTGTTATTCAGAAACACTATGCGTATATTTTGTTTATGCCACGATCTTTACAATGCGATGGATAAACACTTTTCTGTTCAAATTGTATGCAGAAAGTTTAATCCACTCTGCGAAGTTTATGCCACAATCTTTACAATGCGATGGATAAACCACTTTTCCATTCAAATTGTATGGAGAAAGTTTAATCCACTCTGCGAAGTTTAATCAACAGTAGGCACGTTTAGTCAACAGGTGTTGATTAAATGTAAAATTTAAACAGATGGCTTTATTTATATAGTAAGATAGGCGATGAGGTATAAAGGTGTTATAGTACTATAGTACTGGTTATAAAGGATAATGATTTTTTCCTTCAAATTGATAGTTAGAAATAAAGATATCGTCCAATAGAATTTGAACTATAATCTAGTGATAAACTCCACATTATGCCGAGCATGATTTATTACAGTAGTGGCCTGATAATACAGATTATAATATAGTATGTTTCAAATCTCATTGACGACTGGTGAAACCAATAGGAATGTCATGCTGACTTTGTTTGGAAATATAACATAGCTGACCCACTACTTTATATTAATATATTCCTGCAACAGGCGTAGTGTTACAGTCTGACAATGTTTGAAGTCTGAAGTATCGCAGCTATTTATATTACTGGGAGAAGATTAAAAAGTACTCACAGTATTGTTGTCTCATCCCATTCCAATCATCCATCATAAATCTGTTGTTGATCACTGCTGACCTCTTTTTTTCAATTGAGATTAAAACAAAGTTTCTATGGTGGCCATTTACATCTGGGATTGGCTTATTAAAAGTACATGGCTCATTCGAAACCCCAAAATTATGTATACAAATATACATAATTTGGCAAGAGGTAATGCAAAACATACCTGCACAGAAGATATTCCAAACAAACTGGTCGATATGGCACTGAAAAAATGTGTTTTGTTTCTTATAATTTTTGGTAAATTTCAGATTGTTTCATTTGTACCAGTAAAAATTGCACCTGTAGCCCATGGTAGGAAAATCTTGAGCTGTCATCGTTATGCAACTGTTATGGTACTACATAATTTTCATGATTAAAATGAAGAGAATGCTTTGCGTGAATTTAAAATAGTTTCAAGTTAAGATAACGCATATATATGTTTTCTGGACAGCCCCACTTTATTCCATTTCCAATTCCGGAATTTCAATGAATACAAATGGCATAACAAGAGTTTGGGCCCGAACATTTTGTTCAAAGTTTAATTTTTTTATGACTTCAATGCATCTTTAGAACATATAATGTTTATAGAAAGGTATTTCAGATATTTATCAAACTATTTTGATGCAGGGAAAAATTCAAAAGTAAATATCGTTATGTGTATTTTGGAGCTCAAATTCCCAAGGTGCAACCCCGTGTTTGCATAGAAATGTTCATATATTAAAGGGATGTAAAGTGTTCACAGTGGGTAGATTTGAGAAATCATAAAAAACTAATTCTCATCACCATGAAGAATGTGGAAAAATAAAAAGAGATTATTTTTATATTCACTACAAATAATTCTCCAATAATGATATTGCACATGTTGAAACCATTGTTATATAAGATGATGTATTTTTACATGTACATATTGATGATTATTGTTCTTCAGACGGTCATGACTATTCAAACGTACCGTACCCACTGTGATGGCCTTGAGTTCACTGACTGGATTTTGTATATTGTTTACTTTTCAGTTTGAAGTTGAAGCCACTCGACAATTTGAAGTGAATCAACTGAAGGCCACTGCCACCGCTACTATTATAGTTCTCAGAAATCAGAATGGACCAGTGTTTTTACCGCTACTCTACAATGTCACATGGCCTGATCTGACCATAATAGGTCAGGAAATTGTTGATGTTCAGGCGACTGATGCTGACGGAGACATAATAAAATATTTTTTCACGAGTGTCACAGATCCCAATAAAAGTCTGTTCATTATCGACCCAGATAATGGGAAGATCATACTGCAGAGTTCACTGGTACCCTATGCTGGCACTTCTAGGCAGGTAAGATAAATTTCCGTAAACTTGATTAGCCCTACAACAAGGGATTGAACATGATGGACTTTTAGGCGCCTCTCATTTCAAAATGTATTTCATATTTTTTTTTTATATGCCCATCTGAAAAAAACGTCTTATCGTCTTATCAGTTTGTCCATCCTATACATTTTGATTTCCGACCTATAACTCGTGGTTGCATTATCGATCGAAATGAAAGTTGGTACGTGTGATTCTCATCCAAAAATACGGACTAATTTCAAATATGGGTTCCGTCCAATTACTTTTACATGAGCTATGGCTCTTATTCAACTTAGAATTTAATAGGGCGCCTCTCATGTATAAGAGAATACATTGGCCGAGCAACATTTACCTTGACCTTGTAAGTCAGTGCATTGTCTTATATATGCAAGAGACTTGTATATTTATAAGAGAATTCACTGGCACAGGATATTTAATGCTGCACCAGCGCAGCTCCCGCCATGAAAGGGTTAATGTCATATTACTTGTTGTACAGTAATGCTCTAATTAATCGACTCCTTAACCACAGCAGAATTATGGGTAACTTTTAAGTTACCCATAATTCTGCTGTGGTTAAGGAGTCGATTAATTAGAGCATTACTGTACTTGTTCCATACTGCCTTTTAATTACATGGTGTTTTAATGCTAATAACAGTTATGTTATATTATGTGAATAAATATGATATAATGACACATCTTTTTTTATTTTTAGTTTTTAGTGTCTGCTTCTGATCAGTCTAAACCAGAAAAAATCACACAAGCAACGGTCATTGTCAATGTCGTCACAGACAACTCACCACCAAGATTTCTCAATGATCCATACCAGAAAACCATTATATATAACCATTTGCCAAATACTGATGTTTATCTAACGGAAGCGATTGACCCTGATGGTTCGGTGAGTACCAGAGATCACCACTGAATTAATTGTTTAATTAATGTTCTTCTCTTATATTTTCTCACAAATGATGCAGAATAATTTAATGAGCAGTCAAGTTCATGGAAGATTTAGTTTTTGAAAAAGTTTCCATAGCTATAAATAGTGATTGTATGCAGTTCTCAAAATATAGTGCCGGTCATTTGCAGAATTAGGTCCCCACAGAGGGCTAGAATCATTAAATTCACCCTCTGGGACCTCATTCTGATTAGGCCTCATTTTCTCTGGAAGTATCTTTATTATCAAATCAATAATTTTTTTTAGTTTCTTTAGAAACTTCCTTTTTTTCTCTATATCCCCAAATTGGCAGATGACACAATGCATAATCGAGGTGCCCAATGGATGCACATCACCTTCTTCACCATCTGGAAACTTAAATCTGTGTATCGGTCTCCCATAGCAGATGAGGACTTGTCGAATGAGGTCCCCAGAGGATGAATTTTGTGATGCTAGCCTGCTATGCGGGGTAGCGTCACTAAATTCACCCTCTGGGGTCCTCATTCTACAAATGTCCAGCACCTTATTTCCTCATTCTTATCACATTTTCTTTACTTTTCATTTTCAGGCTGTCTATTTTGAGATAATCGGCATCAGATCTGCACAATCTTACTTCTCCGTGAATAAGCTAACTGGACAAGTTAGTCTTAGCCATTCTGTCAGTGCTGATTCAGCAATGATTTACACTGTAAGTCACCACCTTTGAATTCATATTATATTAACATAAATACGGCAAGATAAAAAAAATAGTTCATATCTCAGGAAATTTCTTTTTAAAAGTGATGCGAGAGGAAGATGTTTGTATTTATCAAGAGAGTTGTGGAACTCATAATGAAAAGACATATAATGCAAAAAAATTTGATCAGCTTTATTACATTGCTCAAATATTGATAGCAAATTGAACAAAACAGTTTTCCATTTCGATGTGTTCAGTTGATCAAAACATAAACATCAACGACACATTTTTTGGGCATAATACCTCTCTCAAAGATGGGATTTCTTAGACATCCTAACAGAGAAATTTCAATGACTTACTACCGACAATTCTCTAATTCTAATTCACTCTGTAATAATTGCCCACTATTAAACGAAATACGCAAAGCTGATTGGTAAAAAAAAAATGAAACGCACCTGATTCCCACCTTAACTCCATCGTAAAATGACAATTACTAGTCCCAAATTAAGCTGGCTAGTGCATTGTTCTTAGAGGGAAGTATATCATTCCGAGCCAACCTCGACATTATTCTTCAAGTCGGTTTGTTTTACAAATCAATGTTCGTCATATACCTTGCCAATAGTCACTGTAAATAAGTTTGCCATCCTACATATGGACATTATTAAATGCAGTATAGTTACAGTAATATGTCTCCTATACATTCAGCATTGGCATTAAATACAAATGCCCCGCCGCTGATCACATGGTAATGTCCTGCAGCACTATGAGCCAATAATTGTGTTGTCGAACTGACACAGACAAAATTTATTCCAAAATGCGACATCAGAGTACACAGTGCATGGCTTGTCGATGCGAAAATGGAGCATGTTTTGGTTATGTATATCTCGCATATACCCATCACAAACTACCGACATCTGGCCGCATTATTTCTATTACATACAAGCTGATGTGGGCATTTCACATAAATTTAATCTACTTTTTTGCTCTCCTAGGAGCGAAAAACATAAATTAGCATACAATTAAGAACATAACATAACTTTGATATTTAATTTATTTTAAATTCAGGTCCAACTGAAAGCATATGACCCAAATCGTCCAGATCAATTTGACATTGGCAACTTGACTGTATTTGTGAATAGAAATCCTTCACCACCTGCATTCAATCATATCAGATCTCTCTCAGAAGTTATCCCTGAGACAGTTCAAAGTAACTTCATCATATTTGACTTAAATGCAACAGATCCTGATGGGGTAAGTTGAATGAATGAGTAATTAATTTTATACCATTACTGTTGATGAGATTGTGCATATAACACCTAATTTGTACAGTAATGCCATAAATAATCGACTCTTTAACCATAGCAGAATTATTGGTAATTTTTAAGGATTTATTCGGAAATATGGCTTGTTCCCATTCATCGGAAAGCTCTCACTTTCCGATGAATGTCAACAAGCCATATTTCCGACTAAATCCTGAAAAATTACCCATAATTCTGCTGTAGTTTATTTAGGGCCTTAATATAACTTTCTGTGTTATATTTTACTGTGGTAAAAAGCTTCCTACTGTAGGTATAATTTTCTAATGTGGGTGTGAATGTGTCAACAGCTCTTCATAAGTTAAAAGTTAGAATTATATCATAGTTGACACAAATAGCTCCTGGTGTTACTTGCATTGCAATCAAGCATAGCTTGCTACTAATATAAGAACTGGGGGAAATTTGATTGAGAATAGCAATTGATAGATGGCTTGGAAATAGGCTGATCACTTAATGACATTGACATATGTATATATATCACTATGCATGACCCAAATTGCTCATAGTGTGAAGTATTCTATGATTCGGTGAGGAAACTTATTAAAAGTAACCAATACTGTGTCATAGAGTTGACTAGTCCCCGGACTACAGTAATGCCCAAAGTAATTGACCACTTAACCACAGCAGAATTATGGGTAATTTTTCTTGATTTAGTCGGAAATATGGCTTGTTGCCATTCATCGAAAAGCTCTCGGCGAGAGCTTTCCGATGTCAACAAGCCATATCTCCGACTATATCCTGAAAAATTACCCATAATTCTGCTGTGGTTAATTAGTCAATTACTTTGGGCATTACTCTGCTTTGGGTGCTCTGCTTTGTGCATCGTTATTATAAACCGGTATGGACCACCCCATCTTGGATTTCCGGGGGTTTTAGTCAATAAATTGCAGGAAGATATGCCAAAAAACATGTTTATTACACCCTCATGTAAATGTTTTATTTAAGACTATTTAAGCCCACATATGCCCTTTATAGCAGTTTTAACTACTACTAACTGCAGCTTATAACCCCATATATATGCTATCAGAACCATTTAGGAACCTTTAGTTAAGTTATTATTCAAGCCATGTTGCATATGCAATCATATGTTTCCGAGGTATGTCAAAGGTAGCTTGCCGAAGTGAACTGTTCTCAGTCCTACAGATTCACTCTTATGGGCAAAAAACTTTATGAGCACCATCTTCGATACGCAACCCTTGTTTTCGTTATTTACATTGATTATTTTCATTGACATAAAAATGTTGCTTGTATGGTTTATTTTGTTAAAATGACATTTGTTTGAGTCAACATGCTCATGTCATGGCACAGAACGATGTTCACTGTCATCCATCAAAGTATAGTAATGCCCTAGATAATCGACTCCTTGACCACAGCAGAATTGTGTGTAATTTTTCAGGATTTAGTCAGAAATATGGCTTGTTGCCATTCATCGAAAGCTCTCACTTAGAGCTTTCCGATGAATGGCGACAAGTCATATTTCCGACTAAATTCTGAAAAGTTACCCATAATTCTGCTGTGGTTAAGGAGTCGATTATTTAGGGCATTACTGTAGTTTCTTTACAAAAAAATATCTTCACCCATGGATATAACGTCATTTATGATGCGCTCAGCCACCAAAGTTTTAACTCTTTTGATGCCAAATGCTCATTTATGATGCCAATCTTGCATATTTGTGAAATTGGAGAGTGTCCCTTGTATATGATGTGCACCCCTGCAGGGTTTCTGCCAGGGAAAAATAAATGAGGCCGTATTGGGGAACAACATAATGTGACAGAGCATCCATGGTTTCCCGTTAAAGGGACTCGAGGTGGGTTCATGCGAAATAATATAAATTTTATAACAGTCTGTAAAACATTTATCATCAACAAGTACATGAAAAAATACATCGATTTCATTCTCATTTTCCTAATTAATAACTCTCGATAGTCGATATCAATAGTCCATAAAGATACAAAAGTTTAATCAAAACTTGATGGTCAATTTTGGAAAAGGTCAAAGCATTTAAAAATATTCTGAAAATAATTTTCAGACTAAATCATTTGAACTTAGTACACTATAGCGATTTTTGTTGACAAATCACTGTAACAGTTTTGTTTACATAACATTTGTTTCATACATGCGAAATTTTTTTATTGGAGAACTATCAATAATGACTTTATCGATTATTTAGGGCATTACTATATAAAGGGTTAATCACCTTTTTTGCTTTTTAGACTACAGTCACTTATGAATTAGTTAGCATCACACCAAACGTGGGAGGAAGTTACTTCGGAATTTATGGAAATACTGGAATCGTGCACCCTGTAGGAGATCTCACGACACTTACAGGCAACCAATTTACTGTAAGTATTTCCTCAAATATCATTACACCCCCACTGGATTAACTTTGTCTGTCTGTCTGCCGTTCCATCCATCCGACCATCATTCTTGGAATATTTCCCCCCGATTTTAAAAATCGTCGTTATGTTGATGAACCAACATGGGGGAAAGACTATTTACAAACAGTGAGTTTCATCCATTGATTTTTATCAGAGTTATGGTCCTTATTGAATTTTACTCTTTGCATGACTAAATTCTTTGTCACACCCTACAGGTGACATCCCTCATCTGATCGCAACCAAACTTTAACTGGATATTTGTTTTATGGTTTATGCCATTATGGCAAAGGAGATGTCAAGGCCTAGTAACTACTTACTGGGTGGACAGCACCACACCGACCCGCCGGACTAGCAGGAAAATACTAGTATGAGGGATCGACTGGTAACCGAGAGTGACCCCTCGGCTATCTACAGGTCAACAAAGGATACAGGATAGTATAACGGCCGATCATTCTGTCGTCATATATGAAACTTTTCACGTGATATGTGTATAAAACAAATGTATGCATACCATGACGGAAAAGGAACATAGCACCAAGATTTATTAGGGATATGGGAATATCTTATTGTTATGCTGCCCAAATTGTAGTACAGGTACATGTTACCCCGTACATCGTGATATGAAATTTACGAGGCATGATTCGGGAAGTGATTTAGTTGACGCTCTTCATTTTGCATCAAGTTATGGTATTGTGTTATTAGTAGCTGTGTAGCTTAAAAATTATAATTTTTTATCTCATCCAGTAAGCTATAATATTTTATAGTGTATATAGTAGTCCCTGAGTTCCCGCTAATGAGGGGAGCTGGCTATACTAACATAGGGTGATAACAGTCAATGATATATAGTAGTCAACAATAGGTACAGATATATATATGGTTTATTGTTTAAATAAAAGTAAAATTACAGTGATTCTGATCTGTGAATGTCGCTAAGCATTTTGAGAGCGCACAGTGAAATGTTTCAGAGAAAGATTTACTACGACCAGGCCGAAATATGTCACAATTACAAAGTTTGGTATGCCAGAAAATAACAGTAGGCTATGGTGGTCATCGGAAGCGCGCATGAGTTGTATAATGAACGAAATGAGTCCATTATTATATGATATGGTTTCGACGAGTAAATTTTTTTTTTTAAACTTGGCTGCTAGCAGCCATCTTGTTTATCTGTGAATGTGGATTTTTTGTCCGTCCATGCGTATATCTCAACCAATGGTTATATGATCTGAATGAAATTTGATATGTAGATTTACCGTCATGACTGCTTTAAAAAAAAGGGGGCAAATGACATTTACGTTTCCAATTTAGAGCTATCCTTCTTTGTTTATCTGGAAATCATTTCTTGTTTTCCGTTTGCACAGATATCTCAGCCATATGTTATCAGATTGGAATTTAATTTGATGTGGAGGTTTGCCGTCATGAATGTTTTCAAAAGTGTGCTCAAATTCCCGTTTCTCAGACTGCTTGAATGGTCCCGAAACCCAGCACATGGAACCTTTTTATTCGCATTTGATATGTCTGAAAAAATTATAATTGGTATGAAATAACTGCGGTATGTTTTTATACAGACTGCATGGAACTGAGACTGTTTCCCAATTCAAATTTCTGAATCGTTACTGTAATTTGTAACCATGTGTTGAACTTGTCAGACCTGACTTGATGAACTTAATGTTCGGATCAAGTCAGAACGCTGCCGCGCTTCAGCATGGGCGACAAGCTAATTTTTTAAAATAAATGTAATTTTGAGAATAAAGTAACATAGTCATTAAAGTTATCAATATTGCAATTTATATTAACTTTGACAAAGAAAGTGTGTATAATTCCGTTATTATTTAATAAAAAAATCCAGTCAGAAAACATGTTGACAAAACGTTGTAAAATAGCCGAAGTAGGAGGAATTAACTTATCACATGACTCTGTGCGTCCCGTGCAAATTACTGCGCATATGGCACATGTCACCAAACATGATTCTGCAACCTGCATGACTGTATAAGGAAGTTTACAGTACGCATGTGTAACAAATTGGAATTGGTTAGTTGTAAAAATTACATGCATGCGCAGATTGTAGTTACCCTCAACTTGAATTATATCGGGTTACATGAATTGTACACTCAGTGTGAACGCATGTGATGACCTTGTCATGTGGACGGGGAACTCACAGGGGGATTCATGACATGATAGGTAACATGCAATGGTCGACGAACACACGACATGTCAGTTATTACGTTCTGTTATTGTCATATTTTAATGAGAAATGACACGTAGGTGAGTGGATGGTTTCAAACTTGTATTAGTATTTAGTTTCTAAGTTCCCAATGGATGTTTTTCATCTGCAAACTCAATAGAAAATGTGTCAATGATACGCTATTGGGTGTTTAATGAAATACATCACATGGAATCTATCAACCAACTGTTAGTCTGGAATCAGCGATGAATGTACTTGACAAATTCAAGCATATTTCAGGATTAAAGATTAATTACAATAAGACACAGGCAGTGTGGATTGGTACAAAATCAGATTGCACAGAAACAATATGTGACCGTTGGAAACTTAACTGGAACCCAGAAACATTCAAAATTTTAGGAATTGATTTTCACCATGATATTAATCGTATGGTTGAGATTAACTTCTCAAAATGCATTAACCAATTGAAAAACACATTAGCGGCATGGAATAGACGTAATCTCAGTGTACTTGGTAGAATCACTGTTGTTAAATCACTAGCGATATCAAAACTGGTTTATCTCTTCCAAACACTACCAAATCCATCAGATGAATTTATTAAGAAACTGAATCAAATACTGTATGGTTTCATTTGGAAAAATGGTCCAGACAGAATAACCAGAAAACAGATTACCCAAGAATTTGCCAAAGGCGGATGTAAAATGGTTGAAATATCCACATTTATCAAATCTTTGAAGATTTCATGGGTAAAGCGAGCAATCACAAAGAAGGCAGCATGGGTTACCGTTTTGGAACAATCTAATCCCATTTTTGAAGACATTTGGTACCTTATGGCAACAAATATATTTAAAAAACAAGCGAAGTCAGTCGATAACCTCTTTTGGAAAGATGTATTGAACGCATGGACGCTATACTGCGACAAAATACATCCAACAAATACTTGTGACTTTCATTCCCTTCCTCTAATTGGTTTTACAGACACATCAAAGTTAATATTACCCCGTTTGAAATTATTTAAGACAAAATATTTGCTGTATATTTCGGATTTCTTTGATTCGTCTGGGAATATTATGTCACATCGTACATTTAAAGACAATCATGCTATAAATATTGACTTTTGACCTTTCATGGAGTAACACATTATATTAAAGAGCGGAAAAAGTGCCTTGTAGTGCACGGCGATGAAGCCCCTCACCCCATTATTCCGTATCAACTGAAGGAATTAATCACACCAGAAAGCTCAAAGTCTATATATAAAACAATGCTACCGCGTGGACGACCGGGCAAGCAAATTAACAAATGGGAAAATGTACTGAATCATACATATGATGATGATTGGTGGAATGAGGTGTTCAGTTGCTCCTTCTCTCACGTTTCGGACACAAAACTAAAATGGTTCCAATATAGAGTTAACACGCGCATTATATGCACGAAACGGTTCCTAAAACAAATAAAACTTTCAGATGATGACACATGCACGTTTTGTAAATCTCAAACTGAGTCTATAATTCACATATTCTGGGAATGCCCTATCATACAACGATTTTGGAAACAAGTAGAGCACTGGGTCTCTGATAAGACAAACTATCAAATTAAAATCACAACGGAGATGGCACTATTCAGCGTGTCCAAAGACGCAACTCTCCAATCGTGGATTCGTTTCCTCCTGATATTCGTGAGATACCATATTTACAAATCGAAACTCAATAACACATTACCAAATGTTGTTGTAACTGGGAGAGAATTGCACACACAGTTTATCACGGAACGGGTTTACTATTATAGCCATTCTCGATATAAGCAGTTCAGTGAACGATGGTCGCAACTCGAAGAACTGACCCATAACCCCTCTAGTGATTAATCTATGTTAGCTATGAATGGAACATAAACATAATACTGGTATAACTTTCACTGCACACTGCCTGATATTATGACATCCTATACATATATCATAACCATATCTTAACAAATGCTTGTGTATATTTGTCGGCATAGTATATGGGACGCACAACAAAGGCTATGCGCACACACTGACGGTTTTGTCTTACTTTTTTCCCGTAAATCAATGACAAAATCGGCAGCGTTAACATATTTTCACTCAAATCATCACTGACCACTGTTCTATGGCATATGCCTATCATGCATTGTGATCTTAACCGATGATAAATCATATTCCATATACATAGACGACAGTATTTATTATTTGTTATTTTGGTTTGAAATCCCGATAGTATATATGCAACAAATGATTTAACTAGATAATAGAATATGTGATATCAAATTAATTTTTAGAAACTATGTAAGAAATTCGTATATCCCCACCCCAGCCCCAGAAAAAAACAAAAAAATCAGACAAATTTCTTTGTAATGTAAGGTATATATATATATATATTAAATTTGTTGTACTAATTGTAACATGTTATCTATATCTATATATATATATTGTGTTATGAACTTATGATATATTGTCTGAATAAAAACATTTACAAAAAAAACAACTAACTGTTAGTGGACATAATTTTGGAAATAATGACGCAGAGGTTGAATGCTTTGTTGGCATGCGTCCCAGAAATAAAAAATAGAATTTAAAAAAGCGCGCTCTCAGGCTTTTGAAAAATATTTGGCCTGAGAAATTGGCTTTGCATGGCCTTCGTCATCTTGACAATATTTATTATTTTTCAGATCATTGCCAGAGCAATAGATAGTGGTGTTCCCCAACTGGTTACCACTGTCAATATGCAAGTCACCATCATCAGGAATAATAATGCACCAAGAACCACTGGACCATACAGTTATGTCATTCAAGAAACTGAGTCTGTTGGCAACCTGCTCAGCCCACCGATGAGTGCTAGTGATATTGATGCTGGGGTATGTTTGATTCCGCACTGATTCACACCCTTTGGGCAATGCAGGGGTTAAAATCTAACGAGAATCAGAAACTTGATTCTCAGTTTGATTCTCGTAAAAGCAGCTGATTCGCTGTAGAAATGCTATAATTTTATTCTGGTAAAATTTTATGGATTTTAAGGATTGCAATGTAATTGCTCCAATCCATTAATAATATTTCTTTTGTATTTCTTTTCAATTTGTATTATGCTGGGGCCATAGCAGACTTGAGCTAAAACTCACCAAGAAATTGGCAATGATTTGAGTGTAAGCTGAACAGAACTTTGGTGTGGAAGGTGTGAAATTCCATCAATCATTCTGGAAATTCATTCTATTATGCCTGACACCATTCTTATAACTTTATTGATCAATTGGTTGATACGAGATGTCAAATGAGAAAATAAATATTTCATCACTTGTAAACTCCATTAGGCATAAATGTGATGGGTTTGGTCATCTTGGAATTTAGTCTGTAACATCAGGCCAACATAATCTTAATTTGACAATACAATTGTGCTGATATCACACATCTACAGTAATGCTCTAAGTAATCGACTTCTTAACCACAGCAGAATTATGGGTAACTTTTCAGGATTTAGTTGGAAATATGGCTTGTTGGCATTCATCGGAAATCTCTTTTTGAGAGCTTTCCGATGAATGGCAACATGCCATATTTCCGACTAAATCCTGAAAATTTACCCATAATTCTGCTGTGGTTAAGAAGTCGATTACTTAGAGCAGTACTGTACCACATGCTCTGCCATTGTTGATTATGAAAATATGGTGTCCAGTAAGCACATAATCAGAATTTTACAAAATTTCTTTAATTGATAGGTCTTTGGAGCTATATCATGGTCCATGACTGGAATTGGATCAATGCAGAACTTCTTCGCTCAAGAAAATGGTGTTTTAAGGGTTACTAGTGACCTCAGGGTTGGTCAAGTAGACAAGTATGATGTGAGTATTCATCTATTCATTTAGAGTTATAGTCATTATTCAGGCTTAAAGATGGCATATGATCTATCTCATCCGGGGCCACAATTACAACAACAACATATTTTTTATAAATCCTATTTGAAGACTACAAATAGCTATTTTGTGAATAATATACAGATAAAACTGAAGATTTGTCTGTAAAAATGCACATAATAATGTTGTTTATATCGATCGTAAGATCAATTGACTTTCCTGTCTTTTAATTGGCTGAGATCAGTACTGCTATTTCGCAGAGTTCATATGTGAGACCGTCAACAATAAATCTGGGCACTACATGTTTGTAGTCCCGGCTATTTTCAGAATGGTCACGGCTTTGCACTTGTCATTCAACATGTCATGCTTATAGCCAGTAAACATGAACTTTTATTTGGATATATAATTTGTCAAATAAAGGATATCTAGTGTACTAGAGTGGGTTGCCTCATGAGTGAGCAAGACCAATATTAATTTTGCGAGCAGCTTGCTACTAGCGAAAATAAATAATTTCCTGTATCACTTTTTAGATCATTTGTGGTATCCTCTTATAAATTTTCTATTTATTATCCGCTTTTCCAAAGAAATTTACCACTTACACAACAATACAATTTCTCATTAACCCTTCCATGACTGGAGCTTCCTGAAATTTTTGTAAAACCCTGTGCCAATGAATTCTCTTATACATGCGAGTCTCCCATAGGGAGCCTCACATATATAAGAGAATGCATTGGCCTAACAATATTTACCTTGTAAGCCAATGCATTCTCTTATATAAAACGAGAATATAAGTTAATGCATTGGCACATGATCTTTAATGCTGCACCAGCAGAGCTCATGTCATGAAAGGTTTAATCACCTTCAATCGATTGACCAACGCCAACAGCTGATTGTTGTCCACTAACTCAGTCTTATTTTACATTCCGCCGCAGAGAAAAATAGGTCCCATATTAATCAATTTATTTGAATGCATTGATAATCCATAAGTATGTTGAATTTCAACACAAAACAATTTTTATCATGATATAAAATTATGAAAGTAAGACCAACCTACCGACTCACAAAGATATTGAAATATTCCTGCCGTGCATTGATACACACAAATGAATCGTTCGCTCGCACACAAGCCAGTCCTAAAGTGGTACTGTACACTATATCCAGCAATTTATGGGACAATTTCCTTTTATACTCAACAGAATATATGCAACAAATTAATGAATGTATTTTTCAGTAATCCATGGCTCAAATTCATTCATTTATTGCATATATTCTGATGAGTATAAAAGGAGATGGTCCCATAAATGGCCGGATTTAGTGTACAGTACTCCTTTAAAGTACACCCTTCTGAGAGATAACACTTATCTGACTGACACTTTATTTATGATCCATAAGTGAGCGTATAATGAACATATTTATCATTTCCAGGCCACTGTGACAGTCTGTGATGGCGGAAATTTGTGTGTTGTAACTTTCGTTACCGTGAACATTCTGAGAAATCTGCATAGTCCCATATTCAACCCTGTAACATATGCTGGCACCATCAGGGAACATGATCCAAGAAACACATTTGTTACCACAGTTAGTGCAACTGATGCCGATTTTGATGTAAGTAAGAAAGCCGAACATGTTGACAGCGTCAACAAAGAACAATTTGAAGACAATAGTCTGTAATGTTTTGGTGTCAACTAATGAAGGTGTCATGCAATTTAATTTTGATTCAGACTTATAAAATCCTTTTGTTCTTTAATTACTTTAGTACATGCAACAATAATTATTTTATGACAAAATCATTAACGCAATTAAAGCAATTACGCACGTATAGGTCTATGGAAGGCCAGAGCAATCAACAATTTGAGACGTCTGTATACAAATGACGAGACGGTCTGAAACGGTACCCATACAAATTCATGGGAATGTCGGGTTGGGTATTTGCATTGACAAAGACGACAACTGGGTCACTTTATTTAATTACTATTCCATAGGAAATTTCAATCTATGAAGTCAAAAGGTGTGGTTAACTTAGAAATCATGGCTTTTAGCCTGAAAAGTTTTCTAGACATGATAGCTGACTGATAATAATATAATAACAACATAATTTTTCAGGGCTTGACGTTGAATGAGTTAATATATAATTATAATTAATTTTCGTCAGTGACCCTGTAAATAAACTGAGTTGGTGTGTAAGATATTTGTGATTTTTGATCAATCCAATTTTGTGTACTCTCTATACTGGAATAATAAAATAAAATTATACGTATATGTTATTTCCAGGCTCCAGAGAAGACAGTGTTTTACAGACTTTCAAGTAGTAATCCAGCTTATATCTTGAACTATTTCTTCATGGACAGCGATAGGTTGTTATCAAATGTACCATGTCAAAATGACCTAACAGACAGGTCCACGTACACAGTGAGTAAAAACTAAAACAGCAATTTAAATCCATGAGAACACCACCCCTTCCCCCGGAATCTTTAATCCTTATTTAGCCCGTTCTACACTAAATACTCATTGATGAGTAGTTCCCTTAGGAAACGTTCAGATAATAAGATCAACAAATGATTGTTGATCTATTATCTGAACGTTTTCCTCCAATAAATAGGACTCCTTCTGTAATTTAACCCTTTCAGTGCCAAGTCTGATTTTTGTATCGACCCATATTTCCTTGATCATTTTTGTCCCCCGACGTTTCCGTCGGAGGACTATAGAAATGACCCTCGTCCGTCCGTGCGTCCGTGCGTCCGTGCGTCCGTGCGTCCGTGTGTCCGTGCGTCCGAGATTGGGTACCTTCATGGTGTAATCAACTCCTCCTACAGTTTTAAATGTAGAGATTTGAAACTCTGGGATATTGTTCCTAACATGTTGGTGATTTGCAACATCTATATAGCTAATCAAAAATATCATTTTTTCCATATTTTTGGGGGGTTTTCGACTTAGAAAATTTGGAACATTTTTGCCTTTTGGATGAGATTGGGTACCTTCATGGTGTAATCAACTCCACCTACAGTTTTAAATGTAGAGATTTGAAACTCTGGGATATTGTTCCTAACATGTTGGTGATTTGCAACATCTATATAGCTAATCAAAAATATAAATTTTTCCATATTTTTGGGGGGGTTTTCGACTTAGAAAATTTGGAACATTTTTGCCTTTTGGATGAGATTGGGTACCTTCATGGTGTAATCAACTCCTCCTACAGTTTTAAATGTAGAGATTTGAAACTCTGGGATATTGTTCCTAACATGTTGGTGATTTGCAACATCTATATAGCTAATCAAAAATATCATTTTTTCCATATTTTTGGGGGGGGTTTTCGACTTAGAAAATTTGGAACATTTTTGCCTTTTGGATGAGATTGGGTACCTTCATGGTGTAATCAACTCCTCCTACAGTTTTAAATGTAGAGATTTGAAACTCTGGGATATTGTTCCTAACATGTTGGTGATTTGCAACATCTATATAGCTAATCAAAAATATCATTTTTTCCATATTTTTGGGGGGTTTTCGACTTAGAAAATTTGGAACATTTTTGCCTTTTGGATGAGATTGGGTACCTTCATGGTGTAATCAACTCCACCTACAGTTTTAAATGTAGAGATTTGAAACTTTGGGATATTGTTCCTAACATGTTGGTGATATGCAACATCTATATAGCTAATACAAAAATATCATTTTTTCGCGTTTGCATGCGTTTGTTCATCGGGTTGTTTTGTCCAAGAAATTTTGCGGTGGTTTGCAACATCTATATACTGTATAACATTGTTGCAAATAGTATCCTTCTAACAATTCCAATCATGAAGTTTACCACTCGAGTCGGGGGACATGTGGTCTGCGACCTTTTATTCAATTTATTGATTATAATAATGTGATACATTGATGGAAAGAGCTCTACGAGCTCTTTCTATTAATGTATTTATCTGTCATCTGCTCATTATTCATGAACCCTCCTCCAAATGAATAATAGACCATCACGGGCCAATGAATAATAACTGAATTGGGGAATTAATTTATTATAGAAAGGGTTAACAATGGTATGGAACCCATGGTTCAGTTTAAGGATAACAAGGAATATGCGACTATTTTTGAGAAAAACAAACACTGTTGACAGTTAATTATACACCAATAAAAGGTATATTTTCGCTATAGTGTAATTTACAGTGCATAACTTAGTTATATGAAATGAATAACAGGAGAAAAACATAGTTTTTAGCTCACCTGAGACGGTGGAGCTGAAGTCATCACTCCTGTTCCGCCGTCTGTCCATCTGTCCATCCTGCAATTTCTCATTATTTAATGGGGAAGTATATAATAAAAATGTATATTTATTTTTAACCCTTTCATGACAGGAGCTGCACTGGCGCAACATTAAAGATTCTGTGCCAATGCTTTCTCCATAGGTTGCCTCGCATATATAAGAGAATGCATGACTTAACTTTTTTTTTTAGCAATTTTTCTTACATTCTTTAACAATTTCTATCATTTTTATAATTTTTTCTTATATTCTTAAACAATTTTATAATTTTTTCTTACATTCTTTAACAGTTTTTAGAATTTTTTCTTACATTCTTTATCAATTTTTATCTTTATTTCTTACATGCTTTAACAATTTTTATCATTTTTTATCATTATTTCTTACATTCTTTGATAATTATTTGTCATTGTTTCTATGTTTTCTTACATTCTTTAACAATTATAAAAAATAATGGTCGACTCGCATATATATAAGATAATGCATTGGCATAGGGTTTTCACAAATATTCGGGAAGCTCCCGACATCAAAGGGTTAACGAAAGCAATTTAATTAAAAAAAATATTAATTAAATGTTTTTAATTTTCAACCTTGATCTCTGTGTTCAATTTATTTTTCCGAATTTCAGGTTTTAATTGATGCCTACAATCCAACAACACCTGAGAGGACTTCCTTATCACCAGCTTCTGTTGAAGTAACCTGTACTCGAAATATGAACCCACCAATATGGGTTGACATGCCAACCTCTAGGGACTTGAACTTCAATGTCGCAACGGGAACTGTTGTAAAAACGATTCAGGCAACTGATGCTGATCCAGTGAGTTTTTTAATTATATTTCATTCAAAGTATGCAAAAGATTCTTATATCATCACTTTTCAAAGAAAAATTGGCGTATACTCGATTGATTTTGTCTAGCTGTAAAAGAAGACTCAGGTCAATTAACAAAATTATTACAGTGTGCAAATTGTTAATGGAGTCATGGCCCTTTTAAAAAATTTTAAAATATTTGGCTTGTCCAGATAACTTAAGCAACATTCAATATAATTTCACAATATTTTTGTTTCAAAGGATTTACTGCTTATGTATTTACAGAGTGCATTGTTTTATTTTGTCAGATTGACTGATTTTACTGCGAGCTTGTATTGTTGGTAAAAACAAATTCTATGAATGAAGGTGTGAAGCTTATCTTGACTTTTGATTGCAGAGAAGTCTGTCCTGCTTAGTTACCTCCCACAAACATAGTTTGGCAGGTGGATACAGAAACGCAGGCCAGGATTTATTGTGTCTGACATTTGCAGAATATGGTCCCCAGAGGGTGAATTTAATGATGCTACTCTAGCGGGTAACTAATAGGTGAACATCACCAACTTTAACTGGGTAACTTTAATCTGACCATAGGTTTCCCATTGAAGTTGAGGCCTAAGCTGAATTATGTTCCCAAATGGTGATTTTGGTGACGCTGCCTGCCGTGCGGATAGCTTCACTAAACTCACCCTCTGGGGGACCTCATTCTGCAAATGACAGACACACTATTTGCAGGCTTGACAATTATCTTTTCTATCCTCACAAGGCAACATGGGGGAACAATATTTACATACAACAGCTTTTGTCTATTCATTTCTCTTGAAGTTATGGCTCTTAGAAAATTGATAAACCTCAGTGAAAAATTAGACAATGCGTGCATTTGTTAATTGAATTAATTTATTCTTCCAGTCTCCATTCAATATCGTCAGATACAGTATTAAGTATGTTGATAATTCTGGACGGCAGTACTTCAGGATCGACCCAACCTCAGGATTGATTAATATTATCAGGAAATTTCCTGATAACAGTCAGGTTGAAAGATATGAGGTGAGCTGATTTAATATATATATATATATATATATATATATATATATATATATTTAATATATTTAATATAAAATACTTTTGATTAAGTGTGCATTGTATTATATATATATACAGAAAACAATGCACACTTAATCAAAAGTATTTTAACTAATGAGTTGCAGATAGCACACATCGGAACTGAAATCACGTGAAATTTGTTCAGTTTTTTTGTATGTACATGCAAAATTGCAAATCACCATTCGGAAACACCCATTGTTATAAACTTGAAGATGCAACAACAGTCACAAAACAAGACATGAGTAAAATCAATTCGCAGAAATAAGTTCCATAAAGGCATAAGTTTGTCAAGTGTCAAGGAACTCTCTGAAACTGAAAGTTAGCATCAAAAGAAAACACCACCCTCATCCACTTTTCGACGCCAGAAACATGTGTTGTTTACATTCTCAGCAAAATTACATAACGCAGAATCTGAGATGGATAGTCGGTGGATAACGCTAGCGGTTGCTCAGTCTCATAGCTACTATAATTTACATGTGTCATCGGTCCATCGGCGATCACGAGCTTTTGACTACCATGTTCGAAGCTAGGATTTAGACGTGTTTAGTCATCCTATAATGGATAATTACTGGCTATACTTATATTTGATAGCATATGAATATTCGTGATGTACAATAAGAATTATAAGGTGCATATATTCATAATTTTCACGATTTAAATGTCACAGAAACAGCTAAGATCGACATGTGTACTTGTCCGTAAACAGCCTACTTTTCGTCAAGTGTATATACAAAATTTCGAGTTGGAAATTTCGACTCGAATTTGAATATCGAATATACATTATGTAACTGTGCTCCATCTACAACAAGATCGATGAAAGATTTCAGATTACTATGCAAGTTATGTTCTGTATTTATTTCATACCCTTGTGTCAAGTAAGTTAATTCCTTGACTGTGACCTTCAGTGATATTATAGGCACCATAATTGTGATCTAAGTCTGATTATTGTGGCATCATCCGAACCAGATTGTTGACTGAATGTACGTGATCACTCTTGATAATGTGAACACTTGCTGACTTACGTGAATGAGTCACTTGCATGTCCATCCATCTTTCTGTCTGTCCATCTTTGCACTTTGTTCTTAGATGAAGGCTGAAAATTACAAATTAAACCTTCCATGATTGGAGCTTCCTGAAATATTGCAAAAACCTGTGCCAGTGCATTCTTTTATATATTGGAGTTCCCATAGGGAGCCTCACACATATAAGGGAATATATTGGCCTTACAATATTATTGATCTTGACCTTGTGTATACTGTGGATGATCGGAAGTACTAATTTGTAGTCATTTTTGTAGTACCGTAATTTCGAGGCGGAATGTTATAATGTTGGTACAGCAAAAACACTGGTTTACCAGAAAACTATTTTTGTGAGATATTACAACAAAGTCATGCAGATTTCAACATTAATGCATCACCGATTGATAACTAAAATATTACAGAGCCCAGGTTTGTCGTGATTTTATGCCTGGACACTGAAGAGTAGCTGTTTGAAAAGAAATCTTGCAATGTGTTTGCTCGCAATTAGGATGTTTCTCTGCCTCGATTTACAGTACTAAAGATATGTACAAATTATTACTTCCACAGTATGTATAGCGCAATTTTTTATACTCAATATCTCTTTCTCCACAGATTCAGGTCGCAGCCTGCGATCAAGGCAATCTATGTGCTCCAGAATCTACAGTAACAGTGAATATTAATCGAAATCTCAATAGACCACAACTGAATCAACAGAACTACACCTTCTACATTCGAGAAACCCAGCTATTAGGCATTACTATTGGTCGGATCGATGCCATTGATCGTGATTTGAGCGTGAGTTTTTGCTATCATCTCAAAAGAATGACAAGTACATAAATTATTGTTTGATTAGCAGGGTTCAATGCTGGCCAGACAATTATTGGCCATTTTTCAGAACTTTTTGACATTTAGTATTACATAGACATACCAACTTTCCACATTCCTTATCGCTCCATTAACTGTAAGATTGGACAATAGCCCTGCTCCAAGTTAAGCTTCAGTGTTATTGACACTTTCATTCAAGGGACGCTCTATCCAACAAGTAGTGATGTTTTCTGAGGAGAACTATTCTTTTCCTCACTGAGCTTAACAATTAATCTATGTGTGGTTTTCATTTTCTGTAACTACTTAAAACGACTACCAGATATGTATGTATTTTTGCTTCCATGATGGGTTCATTATTCATATAAATGGTTGTGCGGTAGATTTGGTTTCACTTCCTAGTGTTGAACTTATTGTCCAAACATTTCTCCACCAATGAATATGAAATCATCTGCACTTGTTTTGTCATTTTGTCTGGCTGTCTGTCATCTGCTCACATAATCCTTAACATCCCTCCAAATGAGTAATAGACCACTCCAATGGGTATTTTTATAACTGAATTGGAGAATCCAATTTGTAAAGAAAAGAAAGAGTTTACCCTTCCTTAACTGAATACATACTGAAAAGTAGAACCCTAGTATATGGTAATACCATCACTATCCATTCCAATTTCAGTTCATCGGTGTAAACGTAAAATGGACACTAGATATAATAAACAAAATAACTAAATTTACATCTTAAATATGATGTTGAAGAGTTGTAAATTTGTGTATGACCATGCACGTTATGGGTAGATATTCACGATTTTCATTTAAATTACGGAGTAAATACCAGTTCGAAATGACATGAAACACCATGAAACGCCATTACTTCAAGTCCATTATGAAATTGCCGTTATATCGGCCTAGCACAGTGAACGCATCTCCTAATGGCTGTTACGTTGGGTGTAAACACTACACTTCACTCGGTGATGTCACAACTGATATCAGGCGAGTTTAGTGGGTTATCAGCCGAGTTTAGTGGGTTATCAGCAGAGTTTAGTGGGTTATCAGCTGAGTTTAGTGGGTTATCAGCCGAGTTTGGAGTGATATCAGCCGAGGTCGATAATAGGTCGCTCATGGCAAAAATGTGATATCTAATTAATAATAATTAATAATTAAATCTTCTTCTTTCAGGCACCCTACAACACATTGGTCTTTAACTGGATTGGTGATAATTTGAGTGACTTTTTCTTCAATATCAATAGTGGCACAGGAGAAGTATTTGTCAAATCGTCTCTTTTGGTGGAATCAAGCCGAAATATCCATATATTCAATGTAAGAGCAATTAGTACAGATATTTTCAAAATAACAGCCTGGTTTCACCACATTGACCATGAATCAGCATGTATGACGTCAATGAATAATAACCATAAACATGGTTTTGCGCTGATACCAAATAATTTAGTCATTGCCTCAAAGCGGTACTTAAATTCATAAAATGCAATGAAGATAACCATTATTAATGAATAATGTCATCCAATGAGGTGTGATGGAGATCCAATGCTTGCTTAACACATTGGGGGCACTGTCACGTGGATGTCTGATCATGAAGACTAAAAATTCTCTTTATTAATTCAATGTTTTTGTTGAATTTTATTTTTAAACAGAAATCACAGTACCATTTTGTTTCATTTTATTTATAAACTTTCAAACATAACAAAACAATTTAGTTTGTCAGTTTTCCTCTTCTCAACTGTCTTATATTTAAATTTACTGGTATTTTAGTATGATAGCTGTTTCTTTTTATAATATAGGCAAATCCGATTATTTTATCATTTCCGGCATGTTATGTTAGACAAAAATTAATTTAAATAATGTATTTTCCAAGTTTAAATTGTGTCTATAATAAGCTTGCCAATCAAACTAGTGACCATATTCCTGACAAATATCTGTCAGATGTAATTTCAGGCTCATTTACAAATGATTTGACATTCGTGGTTTTGCACTGACAATGTCTGCTATCAGGGAGATAAATATAGAATATGTAGCTAATGCCATCACTTAAACTGTTTATGTTCATGAGGGGGATTTGAGCATTTATTCTGTGAGGCTCTGCTGAGTCCAATAGATGCAAAATTACCCGAGCAGACATAAACAGTTTAAGTGACAGCATTAGCTACATATTTTGTTTATCCATCGCACAAAACTTGCCTTTTCTGAGGTAAATCTGTCATTTTCCCAAGTATTACATTTGTTACTTAGATTACATTTATGAGGTCAAGCAAACTAATTAGTATTCATGATGTGGGAAAACCGGAGTGCAGCTTAGAGCAAAAGAGTTTGTTGTTTTCTGATAGTCATTCTAACCTGGCCTTATTCTAATGATTTATTGATGTTTTAGAGCGAATTTAACCCTTTGGCAGGTAGAACGACATATATGTCGTCTATCGGTTGTGGAGTAGAACGACATATATGTCGTTTCAGGAGTGTTATTTTATGTTGACATAACTTCAATAAATCATCTGATTTATAATATGATTTGTATAGGAGTTATTTTGATTAATATAATATACCAAATGTATAAGTGCAATCGATTAAGATAACACACGTTAACAAAAAATGCACATAAATTAAAACGAATTATTGGACCATTTTGACCCGAACTTGTTAATAATTATTGCTATGACGTTGACGTTAAATTTACTCATGACGTCATGTATATGACGTTACAGATACTCTCCAAAGGGTTAACACATATCTATTTTACAAATTTTGTATTAATTGTGGTGAATTATGGACGATAAAAATGTCCCAAAATCACAATGATCTCATTTCGGTCTGTTGACGTCCATAGTTGCCTGCGCAATTTGCATATAAAATTATGTCACGAAGTAATACTAACCCATGTAGGCTTTATGTAGACAAATTAAGGTAGTGAGCATTGGATAAATCCAGGTACAGTAATGCCCTAAATAATCGACTCCTTAACCACAGCATAATTATGGGTAACTTTTCAGGATTTAGTCGGCAATATGGTTTGTTGCATTCATCGGAAAGCTCTCACTAAGAGCTTTCCGATGAATGGCAACAAGCCATATTTCCTACTAAATCCTGAAAAGTTACCCATAATTCTGCTGTGGTTAAGGAGTCGACTATTTAGGGCATTATTGTAAAGATCAGACATATAGATCTTACAACAAAATTCAATTGATTTATATATTCCCAGGCCCAAGTAACCATCGAAGACGGAATGGGACTGCGATCTTTGAGAGACTCTTATGTGACGATACATGTGGAACGAAATGATTACGCACCAGAGTTTGTAGGCAACTGCGACTTGTCACTGGATGCTAATACTGATATTAATGTTGGTGTCAACCTCCTTACCGTTGGCGCTACTGACCAAGATTCCCAAGATGAGGTGCCACAGGTAAGATTGTTTAACCCTTTCATTACTATATACTCATTTACTAGTGTAGTGGGGTAATATGGTAATGTCTCAAGAGCTATGCTTGGTCCAAACCTGCAGATCACGTTCTGCATCTGTAAACACTCAATGTCAAGCTAGTTGAATGTCATGTTTTCAGATATAATTGAACAACAAATAAGATACATTACTCTGTTTCCGACAACTAGTCGTGAGTTGGAAGGGTTAGCTGAAGTACACCTCTTGAGACATTACCCGCTACCTTTGACGAGTAGTTCAAGTTCTGCTCCGTTGAACTTTTAATCTGAATTGTTCCCGCCAAAGAATATGAATCCTTCTTTACCTCTATTATCTTTTCTTCTGCCTATTGTCTGCTTGTATAACCTGAACATCCATCTAAATGAATAATAGACCATTCCAATGTATGCTTTTATAACTCTATGGGAGACTCGCATATATAAGAAAATGCACTGGCACAGGGTATTTAAAACGGCACCAACGTGGCTCCTATCATGAAAGGGTTAAATAATTAAAATTTCAATTACTTTCATGACGCTCGGTTCTTATGTATGTAAATTGTTTCATAATTTGTAATTCATATCCCTTCTGTCTTTCTGTCTTGGTTTTCAAACTAATGTATTTGTATTCTTCCAACGTATGGCAAGGGAAAGATTCTTTCTCCTTCTTCCTGTACTCCTTCTATTATAAATATCTATGAACCAAACAGAACTGACACCCGTCTGCTTTATCCTATTGTTTGATCTTCCCCGGACTATAAACCTTGCCATCCATCTGCTTTGGACATTGCTATTACAAAATGAAATACCTGGTGATTGCTGTTAAACATTCTCGATTGATGACCATTCTAGAGATAACGCAATGTGAAATCACTTAACGATGCACTATTATTAAACACACGTTGTTTTTATAAATTTATTATTGTTTTTTGTTGAAAATACACAAGGCCTTTGATTTTTAAAAGATTCCGGACAATAGTCCCAATCTCCCAGAAAATATTGATTATTCTCCAAGAAAATATTATCAGGTTTGCATGTACCTGGGCTAGTCCATTGAGAAAAAAATAATTGCTCTCAATCAGTGATTGATTGACTGATTTTTATTTTCAGAATAACCATATACGAAATGAAAATGACATGTGTAAGTTATCATGTGTTAGAAGAGTAACATGTTTATTTATTTTGTTAGCTTCGGAACTCACCATTCGGTGTTGTAGCATTCAGCATAGTTGGAGACACGGAAGCAAAGAACTTATTCACGATTGACAGCAACTTGGGAAACATTCGTATAAAGAATTCACTTTCTTCTGCATCAGACAACCAGTATGAGGTAAGAACTAGACTAGATTTCTAATAAAAAACTAATATATAACAATACAGGTCAGGTTAAGTTCAAATTATGGTCCAGTAAAATAATTTGACAGAGTTATGCTCCCTTTCAACTTAAAATTTGTTGATAATGTTTATTCCGATTGCTTTCAAAATTGGCATGTGGATTAACAACATGAAATACCGGTCAAGTTCAGATTTGGGTCTGGTCCGATAATTAATGACAAGCTTATGCCCTATTTCGACTTAATTATATTGATGTCTAGAAGATAACATTAGTTTGAGTTATTTGACTGCTTTAAAATTTTGTATGTGGATTAATCACATGTAAGTTTAGGTTAACCTTTTCATGAGTGGAGCATCCTGAAATTTTGTGAATACCCTGCCAATGCATTCTCTTGTATATGCGAGTCTCCCATAGGGAGTCTCGCATATATAAGTGAATGCATTGGCCTAACAATATTTACCTTGTAAGCCAGTGCATTCTCTTATATATGTGAGGCTCTCTATGGGAGACTTGCATATATAAGAGAATGCTCTGGCACAGGGTCTTTAATACTGCACCATCGTAGCTTCCATCATGAAAGGGTTAAGCTTGAATATTGGTTCTGTTCGATGAATATTCTCAGTTTTTCTCCTTTTTAATCATAATTTGTTGATTATCTCAGTGTCCAGATGAGTTGTAGTTATCCGATTTCTTTCAATTCGGTATGTGGATTAATTCATGTCTCATCCTCCGTTAAAAAAGTGGATGGGAATAATTCTATGAACTATGGAGGGAAGAAATGCGAGGGATTGAAAATGTTAACATGAGCATGTTACTATCTAATGTGCTCCAATACCAAGAGGTCAGTCAGTGCATGAACTGACTATGTCAGATGAAATCCGAAAAGGCAATAGTGTGTTTGGATATGTATTCAAGGAGTCACTTTACCAAGAAAGGAAAACAATTTTGACATTTGTAGAACTAGGGAGGGAAGATTTTAGGGAGGGTAGTAAATCCCTAGCATTTCTTCCCTCCATAATCGTAAAATTCTTCTCATCCACGTATAAACACGAGGTGGAAATATGAATTCTTTTCATTATTCTGTACAGAAATTACTTTGGGATTGAAAATGTTAACATGTGCATGTCCCGAGATAGTTGTCAGAATTGGGAATGATAATATGGAAAGACTCACCTAAATTCAGGTGTAAATTCAACAACACTCTTAAATGTACTCAATCCGAATTAACGCTCGCAAATTACTGTTTCCTTGGTTTCGGTGGTAAAAAATATTTGATTCGAGTCGAGGAGTGATCAGATATCGATGTTTGAAATCTATTATTTTAATTTTAAGTGGCCCAGTAAACTATCGACGAGTAGAACTTATCTGACCAGATAGCGGATGAAGATCGATAACTCTAAAATCCAGTGGCTTTTTTGTGTCAGATATTTGACAACCGGCAAAATTTCGTTGAACAAAACGTTGATAAATAACAGGTTTTGGGCAATTTTATACTATAGTTGACTGTGGTTAGCATTATTTTTGGGCAATTAATTGATCCTGATAACTGAAGTGGCATTTCAAAAAATGTTGTTGTTGTTGGAATCTGATGATATGGGGACCGTCGAATCGGAGACAGTACCTTTAATATCTTGAGGTCAATAATAATGTCTGTATCACACCAACAGCTGTATTTCAGCGTTCTTGTGAGGTTCCTTCAGGAAAACATGTAGTTCACATACTGCCCCACCGCACATGATCCTGGGTGATTCAACTGCTCACCCCTCCTGGGTGCAATCCAAGAAAAGATGTTGCAAAATAATGAGGAGTTTGATAGTAAAATTGATAAAAAAAACATTGGTTGATGTCCAATTTGCTGTTTCGAGAATGACACTAAGAAGCGCCCCTAACTTATACAGCGGTCAGCCGCAGAGGTAGAGACGCCCCTAACTTATACAGCTGCAGAGGTAGAGATGCCCCTAACTTATACAGCCGCAGAGGTAGAGACGCCCCTAACTTATACAGCTGCAGAGGTAGAGACGCTCCTAAACTTACACAGCCGCAGAGGTAGAGATGCCCCTAACTTATACAGCCGCAGAGGTAGAGATGCCCCTAACTTATACAGCTGCAGAGGTAGAGACGCCCCTAACTTATACAGCTGCAGAGTTAGAGATGCCCCTAACTTATACAGCTGCAGAGGTAGAGATGCCCCTAACTTATACAGCCGCAGAGGTAGAGATGTCCCCAACTTATACAGCCGTAGAGGTAGAGACACCCCTAACTTATACAGCCGCAGAGGTAGAGATTGCCCTAACTTATACAGTGGTCAACCACTGAGGTAGAGATGCTTCTAACGGAATGTGTTTTAATACCAGCCTGTCCTAATGATTCACTAATCCATCAGCTGACAGTGCCAGATATCACAGGCTTGAAAGTTTTAAAAGAAATGAATAATTTAGAACAAGTCCATGTGCAAAAGAGATAATGGTTCAGTGTGTGGATCATACAGAGACGTTTGTTGGTAAACAGTCAACAATGTTTGTTTGGTTTAGATGTTTTTATTAAGGTGGAGATGGTGAAAACCACTCCGTGTGGTTGAATTTTTACATGTGCTAAAACATTTTTAGGAATATGTAGCTAAGCACCGTTTTATCACTTATAATATCACACCCTCCTTTTCCAGATTGTTGTCCAAATAAAGGATGGTGGTAGTGATGCTTTGACAGCTTCCAAAACATGCAAAATCAGCATCTCCAGAAATGCTTTTGGACCTATCTTCCAACCACGTTCATATTTTAAAAGAATAAATGAACTATTCCCAGTGCTTGATATAGTTATCAACACCACTGCTTTCGATGCCGATGTAGTGGTAAGTCTGATTATAATAATAATAATAAACAGGTTTCTTTCTAGCACCAAATCACTGTTGGCTCAAGGCGCTCTACATATATATATACAAGTATTACATGAACAATAATACAGTTCACTATCATAATGTTAGTGGTGAATGTTCACAGGGTCCGAAACACCAAAATTCAATAATTTTTGGTATTAATGCAGGTTTTATTCAGTCATCACAGACCAGATTAAGACATCTTTCGAATTAAGCCATGTCAGAAAATTAATAAACTTTAGCTGAAAGCCACCTTGACGAGGGATACTCTGGGTGGTGCACTTGTTATTTTTACATCTATTTCCCTGATAATGTTTTAAGTATAGAATATCCAGAGAAATAAGTACCACAATAAAAATTAAAACTAGGTTGAATGAAATAACAAAAAATTGGGGAAATTGATTCCATCTCCTTAACCCTTTCATGACGGGAGCTGTGCTGGTACAGCATTAAAGATCATGTGCCAGTGAATTCTCTTATATATGCGAGTCTCCCATAGGGAGCCTCACATATATAAGAGAATGCACTGGCTTGTAAGGTCTAGGTAAATATTGTTAAGCCAATATATTCTCTTATATAGGCGAGGCTCCCTATGGGAGACTTGCATATATAAGAGAATGCATTGGCACAGGGTTTTCCCAAACTTTTCAGTCATGAAAGGGTTAATAGCTTGATTGAGTTTAACTCTTTTTATACTAAATACCCATTGATGAGTAGTTTCCATAGGAAATGTTCAGATATTAAGTTCAACAAATACTTTTTGAACTTATTATCTAAAAATTTCCCACCAATGAATAGAATTCCTTTTCTTTCTAGTATCTGTTGTCTCTTCATATATCCTGAACATCTCTCCAGATGAATAATAGACCACTCCAATGTATGCTTTTATAACTGAGTGAGAGAATCTATTTACCATAGAGAGCATGAATCATGGTTCATCGTGATTTTTTTTCAACATTTCCAGCCACCATATGGTAAGATTACTTATGACCTGCTGAATCATCCTGAAGACTGCTTCTTCGTAAATGCAGATACAGGGGAGATAATCCTGCAGAGAAATCTAAATCTTTATCCCGGCTGCATGAATGTCAATCAGTTTACAGTGAGTATTGTTCTATGCATCCAATAAAATATGAAAGGCCAACATAATGGCTGTCTACATATGTCTACATATTACCCCGATGCCTTCAATTTACTGAAAATTATGTGGAGGTCCAGTAGCTACCACTTTATAACCCTGTGGTGACTCCAGTAGTGTTCTTTAACATGCACATATACCAAGGCGTGTAGACAGATCATCCATTAATGTCCACGCCCAATCGGACAGCGTACTGTACCCATGACCTCATACCTGGACAAATTTTGTAATGGGGGAAATCAGCATTTTCATTCGGATCTTTATTCAGTGATCTCGAATGAGATTTTCAGCCCGACAAACTTGGTATCTGACCGAGTTCTGATTTTTATACTACCTCTCGGCTACCGACCTCCCTTGAAGGCTGAAACCTTAAGTTACAATATATGTAATCAGAGTCCGGGTTCACTGCCTGCAATTTCCTTTTGCTAAATGTTTTCAATATGGAAATATTTTTTGCCACATTCTCTCAAAAGTTGATTCAGGCCGAAATTCAGGTGTTTATGAAAAGTTTTATTCTTACATTTGACAACAGCCACATCTATGAATACTAAGCCTGCTAATAGTGTGTCTGTCATTTGCAGAATGAGGTCCCCAGAGGGTGAATTTAGTGATGTTATCCCGCATCGGGCCATCATCACCAAATTCACCATCTGGGGACCTCATTCTTCTTAGGCCTCATCTTCTGGGAAATATCTATAGTATTAAATTAACATTATTTTTAGTTACTTTTTCCCTTTCCCTTCTGGGAAGTTTCTATATCCACTAATTTGCAAAAGATAAAATGGGTGAACATCACCAAGTTCATCTTGGGAACTTCAATCTGATCCTAGGTCTCTCATACTATAGCAGTTGAGGCCTAAGCAGAATGAGGTCCCAAGAGGGTGAATTTGGTGATGCTAGCCTGCTATGCAGAATAGCATCACTAAAGTCACACTCTGGGGACCTCATTCTGCAAATGACAGGCACACTAAACTCAGGCTTGGGTGAAAGTAAAATTTGGGGCTGTGCAGAAGCTGCCTGTGACTGATTAAAATATATTTCTCATCTTGCAGATGAAATCAAGAGCAAGTGATGGCGGTTTTCCTTCTAAAACAGACCAGGCTGATGTGACCATAGCTATTGATAGAAACAATTTCGCTCCAGAATACAATTTGACCATATTCAGAGCAACAATCAATGAAAACCACGCTGTACTCTCATTTGTTACCAGAGTATATGGATTCGACAAAGATACAGTGGTAAGCTCCTCTTTGCTATTCTTCAGGCAATGGACCAATGGTGCACGACTCGTATTGTCATGGTGTGAAGACATCATCCGTTAAATCCAATTGTTTGCCATTGGGCCATTGGTTTTGACAAGCGATGTCGTACTTTGATTGTCGAGGGAAACTCGCCCATAAATTGAGTATCTGGCTTGGAGCAGAAATGCTCAATCAGAGTCGCCCGATTTAGCTGGCTGCATTTTGGGTCGGTAATACTGTTTTATTATTATAAACCATAGTTTGTTTCTCATTGACTATTCTTTTTCAAAGTGACGATGCAGACAGATATTTGAATTTATTACACACCTATAAGGATTTCTCCATAAATTAAAATTTGAAATGACACACCTGTGAATTATGTCCCCTGTAGGAGGAAGCACATGTTGACAGTTCTTAACTCCTCCCCATGTCTGATCTATTTTTATTCACATGAACCCGAAGTACCAGATATTTGATATGCCAATAGTGTACTGTCTTCGACTGTCAAATTGTCTGACAACAGTAGCCTATTGATGAATCTACAAGATATTTTTGATCTTTTCATAATTTAAGTAACTTCCTCATACAAATAGATTTCTTTAACTATGAATTCTTAGTGCATGAGAAACGAATTGGGAGTTTTTGTAATTCTAGTATAGTACAGTTCGAAAATCGAAAATGTCGTGTTTTCTGTGCAACTAAAAGTTAGGGTTCAACAATGGACAATCAGCTGACATGGGACTATTTTGTCATAAAATCTATAGAATTACCTTATTTTAATGGCGGAAAGAGTGTAATAAACAGAATAATCAATTGGCTTTGATGATTATGTGAAATAATTAACTTGAGGAGTTGGCCAAATTGGTAAAACCCTTGTTCGCTCCGCTCATTCAGGTTTTACCATGCCCGACTCCAGGGTTCACACTGCCACTGGCCAAAACAGTTTACCGTCATGGCTTCAGCATCAAAATGTCGTGCCTTTAGCTCAATCAGAACCTTCTTTTTTATCTCTGACATTTTGCTTTGACTTTCTTGTTGATCTATGAATAAAAAGTAGTGAAACGTGTCCTTTTGATACTGAAACGTGTTATCTTGACAACAAACGCAATGAAACAGCTCTGGCAAAAATGTAACAACAAATTTTGCATGACTACTCGCAACATATTACATTAATGCCCTAAATAAACCACTCCTTAACCACAGCAGAATTGTGGATATATTTTCAGGATTTAGTCGGAAATATGGCTTGTTGCCATTTTATCGGAAAGCTCTTTGTTGTTTTTTTTATTTTGGTTCGCAAGTGATAATTGAGAACTATCTTTATTGTCTACCGCTTTCGGGCGACAAAATTTCTTAGCGTCGTCCACTAAATTTGATCAATAAATTTTGTATAGTATTGTGACTCATTAGAGATCCTCGATTTATGACCTGCCATAATTAATTAAATACCTAAATATAGAATTCTTCATGGCAAAAGTTGAGAATGCACAAGATGCGCCAATGTCTTAATTTATAAAAAATAAATTACCATCTAACAAGTCAACGTTTCATATACCAATTCATGTTTGTCGCATATAAACACCAACCCTGTTATATAAATTTGATGCTGGTGCTCTTTTAGAGACTGAGGTTAGATCAAATTATTCATATTAAATTCTTTATTAGTAATATTGTATCAACAAAACTTTTATTACATATCTGTGGGTTTGATATTAACAAATGTAATGGACATTAGTCCTGATTTGGTATATTGCCCATACTTAGTTTCTTTGGTGAATATGGTACAAAAATATAGTTAAATGTGGTTGATTATTTATTTATATGGTGATATTATTTCACAATGATTGTCTTATACTAGAGGACTGCCTTCATGCCATGCGTTGATGGCAATATAGCCCTATAATTCAAATAACATAATATACATGTACCTATCCATATGCACAGTATACACTTAATTATGCACTTAAACGAGGATCCATGCGATGTTTTTAACACCATTTAGTTTCTACTATTGTCCAAAGTGAAACACTTCTGTGGTTGTGTTAACCCTTTCAGTGCCAAGTCCGATTTTTGTATCAACCCATATTTCCTTGATCATTTTTTTAATTTATTGATTATTATAATGTGATACATTGATGGAAAGAGCTCTTAGAGCTCTTTCCATCAATGTATCACATTATTATATTTTTTTATCAACCCATATTTCCTTGATCATTTTTTAAATTTATTGATTATTATAATGTGATACATTGATGGAAAGAGCTCTAAGAGCTCTTTCCATCAATGTATCACATTATAATAATCAATAAATTTGAAAAATGATCAAGGAAATATGGGTTGATAAAAAAATCGGACTTGGCACTGAAAGGGTTAATAGTTAAGAAATGAATGTTGACTTGCTTGCAATCCATGGAGTATGGATGCAATTAAGTTGTACTGACAGTTTGTGTGGGATGCGAAACACTCATAAACATTCAGATCAACTTGCATCCATATGCTGTGGAACGCAACAAAATCAACATCCATTACTTATACTTACACCAAACCAAGTCAACTGGCAGATTAAAAGAGCATTAAGCGCCCATTTCCAACGTTATTCTCGTAGCTCGTTGAAAGTTGCGTCTACACAATATGAACGAAAGTAGGGGACTGCGTGCGACGTCACGTGACCTAATTTCGACCAACCAACATCCTGCATTCGTGTAAATACTTGCTTCCTCACAAAAATAATTTGAAATAAATAAAAATATCTGCCTCCCTTATCACTTTGAGAAGAATACTCCCTGAGAAACTAACAATTTTGTTTATATGACCTTAATATTTCTTTAAAATGAACCCAATTTGACCCTCAGAACTTATTAATTATTTTATTGATACATTTATCATCTTTTGTCTTCTTTGTTAGGATCCTTTTGACAAGTTTACTTATGGAGCATATGAGGGCAATGCAGCTGGATATTTCACATTGGATCCTTCCACAGGCGCAGTTACTCTGATTAACTCACTTTACTTGACATCAAGAATAGAATTCTTGGTAAGTTGATCAATTGCTCACTTATTATGCCCTTGTAACCAAGGGGGTATATAGGAATCAGCTTGTCTTCCCATCTGTCCGTCTGTCAGCCTGTCTGTCTGTTTATGGATGCAATTTTGTCCGACCTTGTATTCCTACATTTTTCAGTCAATTGTTTTAAAACTTTTCACATATATTTAGTACCATGGAAACCTGTCAACCTGTGATTATCAGGTCCGCCTGAGTTTTTTAGTGGAATTATTCACAACATGCATAATTATGTCCGAGCTTGTATTCCTTGTGCTTTTTTTTCTTTCGAAAAACAAATTGGTTAATATGGCTACCCTTAATTGTTTCACGACGGGAGCTGCGCTGGTGCAGCATAAAAGATCCTGTGCCAGTGAATTCTCTTATATATATGAGCCTCCCATTGGAATGTTCTTTTATTAATTTGGAGGGGTTATCAGGTAATGAAAGCAGAAGACGGACAGAAAACATAATACAAGAGCAGAATCATATTTATTGGTGAGAAATGTTCAGATAATAAGTTCAACAAATGACCTGTTGAAATTATCTGAACATTTTGTGTGGGATAACTACTCGTCAATGATTATTTAATATAGAAATGACTAAAACTCAGCATGCTTTTTTTTCTAGATGGTATTAGTCATCACAGACAAAGGTTTTCCTTCAAAGACAGGAAGGTCCCAACTGATTATCACTGTGGAAAGAAATCTTGTTGATCCAGTGTTTGCTCCGGACTCTATAATCATCGAAAGGACAATCTTTGAGACTCACACAGGGGAAATTGTGAAGATCAATGCTACAGATGCCGACTCTCAGGTTCGTAACCCTTTCATTACTAAATGGATTCTCCCATTCAGTTATAAAAGTATACACTGGAATGGTCTATTATTCAACTGAAGGTGTGTTTGTTTAGATAATATAAGTGCAGAAGACATGGTTTCCTTTTCTCATATTTTATTGCTTTCATTACTAAATGGATTCTTCCAATCAGTTATAAAAATAAAAGTAGACGTTGGAATGGTATAATGTTCAATTGGAGGAGTGCTTATATAATATAAGTGCAGAAATCATACAGTTCCTATTTAGTCATTTGAAAGGAATGTTCATATTATAATTTTAACAAATGGCCTGAAGCAGTTAACCCTTTGAGTGCCAGGTCCGATTTTTCCATCAACCCATATACCCTGTGCCAATGCATTCTCTTATATATGCGAGTCGACCATAGGTCGCCTCGTATATATAAGAGAATGCATTGGCCTAACAATTTTTCATCATTGTTATTATTTTTTACAATTTTAATAATTTTTTCTTATATTCTTTAACAGACTTATTTTGTAGGTTTAGTGCCAGGGAATCTTACGTTTTTCATGGGAATCAAAATTATCACTATGAGCACTTGGTGATAGTTTTGAGTTATAACATGTCCCTAAGGTTTTATTCAGTTTGTTTTTAAATTCGCTATAGCAAGCTTAAACATACCCCAAAAAAATTCAACCAAAACAAATTCAGACCGTAAATTAGGGCCGGTGAGATCGGCCCGTAGCAAGAGTTAAAAAAATATGTCTCTTATTATTGCATATATTAAAATTTTCAATGTATAATCTGAAAAAAAGACACTGCGTGTTCATCTGAACACTTTATAACCCTAATTTATTTGTCTTTTTTTACAGGCACCACACAATACAATACAGTATATAGTTGATCCAGCAAACCAAGCTGCTCTTGACTATTTTTCAGTCAACGTTAATACTGGTATGGTTAGTGTGAAAAAGTCTACAGAGCAAGATACCTCGAATCAACAGACATACACTGTGAGTGATATGACGATATACATGTATATGCTAAACATAGTTAATGACCACAGGTAAAATATCTGCAATGGATAACAATTAATTGTTAGAGAAATTCTTATCACAATCAGTTGAGAAATAAAGATAATAAATCTTTTAATAATACTACGATCATTAGGGATGGGAAGATACTCTAAGGTTGCAATATGATACCTATCTTGATATGCAAGTTAGATACGAGTGTGTATCTTAAGACATTTAGTAGAATATAATATTTCAATATGTAATGTGCAGTAATGCTCTAAATAATCGACCCCTTAACCACAGCAGAATTATGGGTAATTTTTCAGGATTTAGTCGGAAATATGGCTTGTTGCCATTCATCGGAAAGCTCTCACTGAGAGCTCTCCGAATAATGGCAACAAGCCATATTTCCCACTAAATCCTGAAAAATTACCCATAATTCTGCTGTGGTTATGAAGTCGATTAATTAGGGCATTACTGTACTACTATAACTTATAGTGTTATAAATATTGATAAATTTATCTTACACAGTGTTGTGTTAATGTAACACATTCCCTACATGCATGGGTTGACTTGGGGGCAATACAAATTTATACCACGATCGCCTATCTTACTATATAAATAAAGCCATCTGTTTAAATTTTACATTTAATCAATACCTGTTGATTAAACGTGCCTACTGTTGATTAAACTTCGCAGAGGTGGATTAAACTTTCTCCATACAATTTGAACGGAAAAGTGTTTATCCATTGCATTGTAAAGATCGTGGCATAAACTTCGCAGAGTGGATTAAACTTTCTCCAAACAATTTGAACGGAAAAGTGTTTATCATTCGCATTGTAAAGATCGTGGCATAAACAAAATATACGCATAGTGTTTCTGAATAACAAATTTAATTCACTCGTGGGATTGGCGATTTACACCACTCGCTGAAGCTCGTGGTGTATATCGCCAATCCCACTCGTGGATTAAATTTGTTATTCAGAAACACTATGCGTATATTCTATATTTAATTTAACTTTTTAAGTTCAATGCCTTAAGTTGGGTCATCGTGGTTATGATGTCAGTAAAAAAAATATGTACAATGCCTAGATCAGTGACCGTAAGTGACCATATTTTGAATCGTGAATGACAATGCAGAAGAAATAACTAAAGATTTAGTCAATGGAATTAATAGATGGCAAATAAGGTTAGACTTTCCATGCTGTGTCTGTGTTTAAGTTTTGTTATCATCATTGTTTTTTATATTTATATGCAGCACCATTGGGGGGGGACAAAAATACAATCCTACTTGTTATCAAATGCATCATGATTCAATGATATTTTGGTGTTGGTATTGGTACATGTATCATGGCTTCGTGTATCGCAATGCAATGGTGTATAGGTGTATGTTAATACCTCCCTTAATGACCATATTCAGTAATGCTCTAAGTAATCGACTTCTTAACCACAGCATAATTATGGGTAACTTTTCAGTTTTCAGGATTTAGTCGGAAATATGGCTTGTTGCCATTCATCGGAAAGCTCTCCCTGAGAGCTTTCCGATGAATGGCAACAAGCCATATTTTCGACTAAATCCTGAAAAGTTACCCATAATTCTGCTGTGGTTAAGAAGTCGATTACTTAGGGCATTACTGTACTCTGGCTAGCATAATTAATTACCCTCAGCTGAACCACATACTAAGGATGTCAGTTATCTTGGGTTGACTCGGAACAGCGCCCGAACAACTTCCTTTCAACAGTATCTAAAGTAAACATCAGTGAGCAGTTGACTCGATTATCCTCTACCTCTGATGGGAATAGCATAAATCTCTAGTTTATTTTTGTATAATTTTCATCAGTATGCCTCATTAACATTGTTTTTAGTTACTTTTTTTCCTTCTGTTCTGTTCAGTTTCTATATCACCTAAATTGCTGAAGATAAAATGCATAATCAAGGAGACTAATGGTTGAACATCAACTTCAACTGAGGAATTTCAAATTGATCCTAGGTCTCCCATGGCAATTGAGGCCTATGCAGAATGAGGTTCCCAGAGGGTGAATTTGTCTGGGTGAATTTGGTGACTCTAGCCCGCTGTGTGGGATAGCGTCACTAAATTCACCCTCTGGTGGACCTCATTCTATAAACCAGGTAGATCAACCTGATCTCGGAAACCCACGTAGTGACGATAACAAATATTTATTTCTATATTTACAGATCTTTGTTCGGGCTTATGACAAAGGCGTTCGAGTGAGAACATCATCACAACGAGCTACAGTGAGGATCATTGTTATTAGAAACCACTGTCCCACGTTCACAACCTTCCAGAACGTCATCAAAGTTGACTTGGAGGATAGCATGACTAACTTTTATCAATTTGCAGCAACAGACCCAGATTCCACTGTGAGTTACTTCTCTGCTCTATATACATGTGATTTATTGGAATAAATTGAAAAAAATTTGGTTCCATTGTACAGTTATGCCCTAAATAATCAACTCCTTAACCACAGCAGAATTATGGGTAATTTTTCAGGATTTAGTCGGAAATATGGCTTGTTGCCATTCATCGGAAAGCTCTCACTGAGAGCTTTCCGATGAACGGCAATAAGCCATATTTCCAACTAAATCCCGAAAAATTACCCATAATTCTGCTGTGGTTAAGGAGTTGATTATTTAGGGCATTACTGTACTTGCATTATTTGAGTACGGAAAGTTGCCATTATGGCTAACTTTATATAACTTCAGGATCGCACTGAGTGTCAGTTAAATTTGTCTACCTCTCGTGTCGTGTCATTGGTCCTGAAGGTCCGACTCAAACCGTATATCTCGGAAATGTAAGTCCAGCTTCTCCTTGAAATGGAGAATGGTTTAATATCTACTATGTCATCTGGTAGGGCATTCCAGTATTGACATACACACTGTGAAAATGTTAATTTTCTAACATCTTTAGATTTGGACTGTATATGGAGCTTCCAGGTGTGTCTGCAAGTAGCAGTGCAGGTATTCATTTGGAAAAATGCAGCTGGGTTATTGCTGTATTCATATTGAAACATCCTGTATTTAACTGGTAGTAAATTCAGGATAATCGGTCGAGTTCTATAGCTGAATTTACATAGACTGTTCACCATGCACATATGTTATTCACTTAGTACTTTTTTTTAGTTTTTCTGAAAGTCCTACGTATTGCAGCTTCCAAGCAATGTTGCAATAAGGTTTAATATTAATAAATTTTGGAGAATTGCACATAGATTATTAATTAATTTTAGTTTGGACACGCCTGCAAATAGTTAATCTGTCATTTGCAGAATAAGGTCCTTAGAGGGCGAATTTAGTGATACTATCCCGCACAGTGGGCTAGCATCACCAAATTCAACCTCTGAGGACCTCATTCTGCTTAGGCCTCATCTTTTGGGAAGTATCTATAATCTCAAATTAACATTGTTTTTAGTTACTTTTTCCCTTCTGGGAAGTTTCTATATGCCTAAATTGCAGAAGATAAAATGCATAATCGAGGTGACTTAATGGGTGAACATCACCAACTTCAACTGGCTGGGGAATTTCAATCTGATCCTTGGCCCCCCATAGCAGTTGAGGCCTAATCAGAATTAGGCCCTCATATGGTGAATTTGGTGATGCTAGCTCACTGTGTGGGATAGCTTCACTAAATTCACCCTCTGGGGACCTCATTCTGCAGATGACAGACACTATTTGCAGGCTTGACTTTGGATAGTTGCATGCACATTTCTCATTAAATTTAGAGAGCTGCTCATACATTGATTAAGTGATGCTTTTAATTCATTTATAGATTCCTGGATTTGGACAAGTTCGATATAGTCTGCAGACATTCTATTCTGGAATCTTCAGCATCAATAGTGTCACTGGCTGGTTGACAGCCTCAAGCGATATCAGATTAAATTCCGGATTAAATTACGGTGTAAGTTTTATCCATTTATACCTGACATTTTAGACTGGACAAGATTTGTTTTTTATATTTCCATTTGAAAATTGGTAAGTTCGAATATGGGTTTAATCCAATGATTTTTTCATGAGTTACAGCCCTTTTTTTTTTAGCTCAACTTGACAAAGTCAAGTTTGAGCTATTGACATGGGTTGGTGTCCATCGTGCATGTATCAACAATTTCCGTTGGCACACCCTACAGGCCACATCCCACATCCAATCATCACCAAACGTCATATGGATCGTCGTGGAAGCTTACCATTTCAACATGGGTGCCAGCAGCCATATTGGATTTCACTTTTGAATCCAATAGCACACCCTGCAGCCCACATTTTTTGGCGAAATGTTTTGAAAAGTTATAGACATGTTCAGGATTACTTCTAGATTGGTCCGAGTTATCAAATTTGAATAATATTCTATCAAAAACATGGTTGCATGCTGGCAGCCATCTTGGATTTTATTTTGCATCACTAAATACTTTGGCATACCCTACTGCCAACAGTATTTATCAACTTTATCCCAAACTTCATATGACTCTTCCGGTTGACCTCGGATCACTTAAACATTTAAACTTTCTGCATTCCTTATCGCTCCATTGACTGTTTCCCACCAAAACTACCAACTTAGTAGCAAGTTTGAATGTGAGTTCAACCTAATTATTTTTACATGAGTTACAGCTCTTTTTCGACTTAGAATTTACCAAATGGTCTATTTTAATTTCCACTAATTTTGAAGCGCCATAATTTCTGTGACTAAAAGTTATGTTATGTGCTTGTTTAACATCGTTTAGCTGCACAAGAAGCGGATAAATTGAATATGATATTCCAAAAAATTAAACTTTGTTTAACCCTTTCTATACTAAATACTCATTAATGAGTAGTTTTTCCTTTAGGAAAAGTTAAGATAATATGTTTAATGTTTGTTGAACTTTTTATCTAAAAACAATTCTCACTGATGAATATGAATTATTTTGCACACACCCTATCTACCTTCATTACTTAACTCTTCCATGACTGGAGGTTCCTGAAAATTTGCGAAACCCTGTGCCAATTCATTCTCTTATATATGCGAAACGGAGCCTCGCATATATAAGAGAATGCATTGGCCTAACAATAATTACCATAACCTTGTAAGTCAGTGCGTTATGGGAATGCATTGGCCTAACAATATTTACCATAACCTTGTAAGCCAGCGCATTTTGGGAGACTCGCATATATAAGAGAATGCATTGGCACAGGATCTTTAATGCTGCACCAGTTCAGCTCCTGTCATGAATGGGTTAAATAACTATAGTATATTCACAGTGGCATATCATGTAATCATTTTTTATTCAGTTGACGGTCGTAGCAACAGACAATGCTGGATGCTTTATACAACGTTCAGTAGAGATAAACGTCAAAAGAAACCAGAATCCACCAATATGGGCTGCTCCAGAAAATGGATTGTACAATGTTACGATTTATGAGAACCATGAAACATTTAATCAAATTGTCAACATTTTGGCAACTGATGCTGATATAGTAAGTTGAATTTAATTTGATAACCATTATTGAACCGAGATTGCTATTCACATCTTTCTACCTTGTTGAACTGTTGATAGTTCCAATCAACAGTTACACCCTCACCATTGGCATGTGAAGCTCTCTCTAAATGTTTATAAACATCATCACTAATAATAAATCATCGTCACAAAGACCGTCTCGTTGCTAAATCCTTCTGTAATGTGAGAAAGCGTACACAACATGCATGATGATCTCCAGATATATAACCACTGTTAAAAATGCCACCCATATACTGTTACCTCAGCCATTCAATTTGGTGAACATCTCTCTATTCATTGGTTGCCTTGTTTTCTTTCACAGAATCAAGGAATATTCCAGACAGTCAGTTATACCAAGATAAATTCATTCAACGCAAACTTGTTTACCTTGAACCGTGCGAATGGACGGGTCTACTTAAGCCAGAAGGTAGAGGGCAGGTCAGATGATCCATACAGGGTAAGTAACTCATGGTTTGTACGGGTCCTGAAAATCCTGGAGAAGTCATGAAAAATGACATTCCAATTTTGAGGCTTTAAAAAATATTTTCAATGTTTTAGAGGGACAAAAATAAATATTTTTTTAATATTTCAATAACACAATGATAATCTTTGGTATTTTATAGGTCTAGGTTATACAGTAATGCCCTAAATAGTCGACTCCGTAACCACAGCAGAATTATGGGTACTTTTCAGGATTTAGTCGGAAATATGGCTTGTTGCCATTCATCGGAAAGCTCTCTGAAGAATGGCAACGAGCCATATTTCCGACTTAATCCTGAAAAATTACCCATAATGTTGCTATGGTTATGGAGTCGATTATTTAGGGCATTACTGTATAGCCGAAATATCCCATTTCGGATACCAGACAACTTTTTATACTGGTTTGTGCCTGCCAGTCAAGGGAGCGGTTGTGGTGTTAATGTACCCTGCCTTGAGCAAGTCTGAGTGTAGTGTGCCTTTAATTTGCAGAATGTGGCCCCCAGAGGGTGAATTTAGTGACGCTATCCCACATAGCTGTATGTCATATTTGGTTTTCAACATTTTTTTCACTAGAACAAATCAGGAACAGGTGTTAAATTATACTTTTTATGTTTTGTGACTGGAGGTCTTCAAGCCTGATTATAGCGTGAATGTCATTTGCAGAATGAGGTCCCCAGAGGGTGAATTTAGTGATGCTATCCCTCGCATGGGCTAGTGCCACCAAATTCACACTCTGGGGACCTCAATCTGCTTATGCCTCAACTGCTATTGGTGATGTTCACCCATTAGTCACCTTGATTATGCAATTTACCTTCTGCTAGTTAGGGGATATAGAAACTTCCCAGAAGGGAAAAAGTAATTAAAACAATGTTAATTTGAGACTATAGATATTTCCTAGAAGATGAGGCCTAAGCAGAATGAGGACCCCAGAGGGTGAATTTGGTGATGCTAACTCCCTGTGTGGGGTAGTATCACTAAATTCACCCTCTGGGGACCTCATTCTGCAAATGACAGACACACTAAACTCTGGCCTGGAGGTCTGGAACCCTGAATACATCATTAATTAACCCTTTCTATACTAAATTCATTGACGAGTAGTTACCTTTTATAACTGTCCAGATAATAAGTTCAACAAACAGCCTTAGTTCGTTTGTTGAACTTATTATCTGGACATTTCACCTATTAATATGAACAATTCTGTTCTTGTATTATCTGGGTTTTTTGTCTGTCATCTGATTTTATTACTTGCAACACCCCTCCAAATGATTAATAGACCGTTCTAATGTATAATTTTATGTAACTGATGTGAAAATGCATTTAGTATAGAAAAAATTAACGTAAATAAATCACATTTCTTTCAGGTTGAATTTGAAGCAGTAGATGGTGGTGGTCTTACAAGCAACAAGGCCATACTGTGGGTCTATGTCATCAGAAACGACAATCCTCCAATATTTATCAATGAACAATATACAGTTACTGTCAATGATGATACAAATGTTGGCTCAAATGTTTTCAATGCAATTAGTGCTACAGATAGAGACCAGGTACAGTTTTTACTTCCTAATTCATTGTTGAATATGCTATAATTGACTGTCGTCTTGTATACAATATGAAAAATAAATATCTGGTTTTTATTCACTGGGCCTTTAAATTGATTTAGAGATGTAATTGAGCAAGAAACATGTCTAAAACTGATAGATATTACACTCAATTTTAGATATTCTAATTGTAGATATAGACAGAACACAACGCGCATCTTAATCGAGAATCTTTTATCGAATGAGTTGCGGATGGCGCGAAATATAACTTTGCGTCATCCGCAACGAGTTCGATAAAATATTCGAGATTATGATGCAAGTTGTGTTCTGTATTTATTCTACACCATTCATTCAGATAAGTTCAATCCATGAATGTCACCTTCATTGTTACTATAGCTACCTTTATTGTGATTTAAGTCTGACAAATAACCAGTAATTATGGGGGGATCACTGGAAGCGGATGATCGACGTAATGTACGTCATCTTTCTTGGCATCAATGTCAACAAGAAAAGTTCCGTCTTGTATTCCACTAGAGGTATACACTAATATGTATTCAATGGCTGGGATTCCGTTGAATACATGTGCCTCACGTCAATGGGTGTGGAATAAATTCTTATCCGATTATTTGATAACATCGAAGAAAACAAATCAGAAGCAATTTTGTTTTTATATCTTTTCCTTCTGGCATATTTAAAAAAAATAATTCTGATTACATTGTATTCATAATAATAATAAAAACTAAAAGAGAAACAAAAAAATAAAATTAAGAAAATACAATGGAATCACATGATCTGCACAAATATAGTTTAACCCTTTACCCAACAGAAGGGCCCTGTGCCAATGCATTCTCTTATATATGCGAGTCGACCATAGGTCGCCTCGCATATATAAGAGAATGCATTGGCTTAACACATATTAAAGAAAAAATGGTAAAAAGTGTTAAAAAAAAGGTTTTTTTTAGGCCAATGCATTCTCTTATATATGCGAGGCGACCTATGGTCGACTCGCATATATAAGAGAATGCATTGGCACAGGGCATAACTGTAACTATCACAATGTGCTCAATGAGCCGGTTCCAATGATACCCATATTTCCATGGTTTTATTGAGACAGACCGAAGATAATTTAGGCTGTTAGGGCGTTTCTGGGCGTTCTGTTGGGTAAAGGGTTAAAAGATAAATTCCCAAAAGGACTTTTAGAGTAAATTTTGAAGTGTGTATATGTATATGTACACCAGCGTATATGACTCACAAAAATAAGCACCTCAAAATAAGTAAGTTCCCCCTTGAAATATTTATACACTATATCCCGAGAATACGGAGTCCGATAGTCGGGAAATTTTACATGTATATTCAGCTGGTATATTCAGTATTTTAGAACTGATGAAGTAAGTTAATGTCAGCACACGGAGTGCTTGCATGCTTGAGTGAGCACCATTTGAGCGGAGGTAATGCTCAATTATAAAGTCCCAACACCATATGAGGGTTGAAAACGCATTTAGAGACTCCTTTGAAGAGCAGCTTAGTTCTGCAGGTAACCCCATATCACGTCTCCATGAGACATGGAGGCACCGTGCTCATGTAATGGGTAGACAATTCTGAAAATGCTTCACAGAAGGCCGAAAGCTTGTGTGCATTATACACTAATGAGTCTATAAAGGTGTTATCATTCAATTCCTGTCATCTTATAAGATATAACGTGAAAGCCAGGTGATTGTTGACTTTAAAGTTGAAACTTTTCGCCAAAAGGAAATTTATTTTGCCCATTTTCTAAAGAAATACAGTAATGCCCTAAATAATCGACTCCTTATTCACAACAAAATTATGTGTAATTTTTCAGGATTTTGTCGGAAATATGGCTTGTTGCCATTCATCGGAAAACTCTCAGTGAGAGCTTTCCGATGAATGGCAACAAGCCATATTTCCGACTAAATCCTGAAAAATTATCCATATTTCTGCTGTGGTTAAGGAGTCAATTATTTAGGGCATTACTATATGTCCATCGGCCAATTTGGCCATCAAGAGTGTGAACTTTATTTCTGAGCTTGTTCTCTTTTCAGGCACCGTTCGACTTGCAGGTCATTCAAGGGCAGAATAGTGGAGATGTTGTTTTGGGATTCTTCAGTCTCCAAAACACTCAAGTAAATAGTCGAAAATCTATCCGATTGGATACAAATCTCAGAACAACTTCACTGGAGAGATTTGAGGTAAATGTTATTCAAAATTTAGAGAAAAGTGTTTGTGAGGGGTCTGTAATGTGAATTGTCTGACTTTTGTAACTTTTTAGCAGAGTTATCTACCCTGGAAGTGATAACGAGATATCTGTTTTGTTTCAGCTGATTTTGTTAGTTTTAATTACTAATTCCGCTGGGTGTACTCACTAATATCCAACATTGGAAGTTTTTTTGGTTTCTTCCATTTGATGTGCAACTAAAAATGCACATATAAATACTCAGATAAAAGAGCAGGAATAAACATATTTAACTCTTTATGTACTAAATGGATTCTCCCATTCAGTCATAAAAGTATACATTGTAATGGTCTATTGTTCATCTGGAGGGGTTTTCAGAAAAAGATGAACAGATCATAAAAGTGCATAAGGAGTTCAATTCAGATAATAAGTTTAACGTTTGTTCGTTGACCTTATTATCTGTACATTTCCTATGGGATAGCAACTCGTCAATGAGTATTTAGAATAGAACGATTTAAAATAGAAAAAACATGCCAAAATGAAGCAAGATGTCTATCCCATAATTGACTATTCCCTTGCTGATAGGTTACACACAACAATGCTATCATTCTGTAACATGCCCACACTTAACAAACCCCAACGAACGGACCATCCTCCATATTGGAAGAGATGACATCATTATGTCATGGATCCAAATATAACTACAAAGAGACAACAGAAGCATGGGGATATCCATTAAACATAAACTTTTTCTTGTGTGTTCTGAAAAATAGTTTACATATTTAAAATATGTTTTGATCATTTATTCCCTCTAGACAACGGCAGAATCTAGTCAAACTTTGGTGCGTGAACACAACACACAAATCACTTCAGCCAATCAGCACTTTATAAGCTGAACACATTTCTATTTATATTAATCCCAATGCATGGTCCATACTGATCTATAATAACGACAACTGATGTAAAGGTTTGGCGATGTTTATTGTCCGGGGACCAGTTGATCCTGTAAGTTCTCATTCCAAAGGAACAACTTTCGTCCATTCATTTTTATACCCCCATGACCAAAAGAAATGGTGGGTATACTGGGTTACATGTGTCCGATCCTCCGTCTGTCCGTCCAGATATCTCAACCAATGGTTGTCGGATCTCAATGAAATTTGGTATGGATGTTCTCTACTATGGGGACATTCAATGGAGTATGTCTCAACCAATGGTTGTCTGATCTCAATAAAATTAGGTATGAATGTTCACCACTATCAGGCCATTCAATGGAGCATTCAATTGTTTTGTTCAGGTTTTCCATTCTAGAGTTATTCATCTTTGTGTATCTGAAAATGTTGATGTTTTTGTCCGTCTGCCTCAGTATCTCAGCCATGGGTTATTGGTATGCCCACACTAGGCGGTATGCTACATAGGGCTACATATGCTTACATATGCACCAGGTGACAGCCCAGCTCTTGTAAAAAAAATTCTCTGTATCGCAATATGAATGATCTTTTGTTTATTAACAATGGGATGAAGGGTATATATCTACATTCTATATGTTGTTTTCAGTAATCACAGGCCACATTAAAGGTACTCAATCCGAACAGAGGGTCCCCATCTCAACAGATTCCAACAACAACAATCCTATCAGAGGGTCCTATATTACTATTTCTTTGGCTTTGGGGGTAACAAATATTTGATTCGAGTCGAGGAACCCATCAAACAAAGCTCAGAGTTATTAGATATTGATTTTTGAAATTTGGTAGTTTCTCGAGATGAGTACTAATAATTGCCGTCAGTTTCTTAACCTGCGCGAGATGTGTACACCAAAACATTATTCAAACAGACAAGGATGGATAACTCTAAAATCAAGTGGTAATAATAACGCAATTTTGACTGAGTTCTGGGCCAGAAAGTATTCTCGATAATGAAAAATAATAGATTTCTAAAATCGATATCTAACAAATCTGAGCTTTGATGGGTGACTTCCTTGACTCGAATCAAATATTTTTGACCCCCGAAGCCATTGAAATAGTAATTGAGAGGAGTTTTATCGGATTGAGTACCTTTAAGACAACTTTCGAGTTAAGCCACATCAGCAAAAAATAAACCTTGGTGGAAATTCACCTTTAAAATTGCAGGGAATGTTTATTTGTAGGTAATGTTCAATGAGCTTACCTACATTAATTCATGTTTTTCTCAATATTGTTGCATTCATATTTAATTTTAAATACTTCCTCAACAGTTCCGAGTTGTTGCCTATGATGGTGGAAATCCACGTAAAACAGATACTGCCACAGTCACCATTAACATCGACCACAACCGAAATAGACCTGTGTTCAGAGATTCAACTGAGAGAAGAGTTACTATCTTAGAGACCAGAGCAGTTTACTCAGTTCTGACCAATGTTCTTGCAACTGACGCAGATACTGTGGTAAGTAGATAATCTAGTAGTTAGTGTCTGTGGTGTATCTGTGGTTATGCATACGTTTTGTGATATACAGTAGTTCCCTAAGTAATCGACCCCTTAACCACAGCAGAATTATGGGTAACTTTTCAGGATTTAGTCGGAAATATGGCTTGTTGCCATTCATCGGAAAGCTCTCACTGAGCTTTGAATCACTGAGAGCTTTCCGATGAATGGCAACAAGCTATATTTCCGACTAAATCCTGAAAAGTTACCCATAATTCTGCTGTGGTTAAGGTGTCAATTACTTAGGGCATTACTGTACCTCAATGATTCTTAACTAAGACTTACGAAAAACAAATACATGAGATCTACTAACTTTTATTGACATTATATTTTAGTGATAATGGCCACAGACAACTAAAATTAAACCCAGAGCTAGCCGATCCAGTGGTGTAATGCTTCGTAGGTGTGTGCTCCAGAAATAAAATATTTAATTTAAAACTGTGCGTTTGCGTGCTTTTAAAAAAAACGGAAATTGACTTTGCATGGCTTTATCACTTGATTAACCCTTTCATGACAAGAGCTGTGATTTGTAACTTCTTTGCCCACTTCGCTCTCTCTGAGGACCTTGCCAGCCATTCATTTTTCCGCTTCCCTGTGCTAGTAGTATCTCCCTTCCTTCACATCAATTTGAAATACGATTGTCATGTGGGTCAGTATTTTATCAATATTATATTGACTTGGTACATTTTCAGGCAAAATACAATACTGTCGGCTACAGACTGATAAATGGAGTGAACACCACATTCTTCGATGTTAACGCCAATGGTGATCTTACACTACAACGCTCCATGCTCGGCTTTACTCAGTCAACCTTCACGGTAAGTTTATAAATTCATGCAAACCTTTGAATAATCTTTCTTTACTAAATACTTATTGATGAATAGTTCCCTTATGAAATGTTCATGTAATCTGAACATTTTTCCTCAAATGAATTGGAATCCTTTTGCCCTTGTGTTATCTGTCGTCTGCTTATATCTCCTGATTAGGAGAATTCATTTAGTAAAGAAGGGGTTAAATATATAGTAATGCCCTAAATAATCGACTCCTCAACCACAGCAGAATTATGGGTAACTTTTCAGGATTTAGTCGGAGATATGGCTTGTTGCCATTTATCTGAAAGCTCTCAGCAAGCCATATTTCCGACTAAATCCTGAATAAATCCCATAATTCTGCTGTGGTTAAGGAGTCGACTATTTAGGGCATCACTGTACTCATGTTTTGATTGAGTTTATTCAGTTATAGGTGACAAAGACATTTGACCTCATTGTAACATTGATGATTTGGGGATAAAAAATAAAACCGCCCTCCAACCTTGATCTAAAAAATAAATTGCCCTAGAATCAATTAACCCCCTTTACTAGATACTCATTGACTAGATATATAAGTCTTCAAATAATAAATTCAACAAACATCATTCAATTTATGTTTACAATGAACATATCCACACATGCATCAAATAAGAATGATTGAAACCTCTTTTGAGATACCCCACCCTTTATATTGTAGTTCTATAATTAACATTGGATGGCCTCAGCTAATGTGTATGGTTTTTGTATGATTTCAGTTTGACGTGCAAGCCTTCAGTGAAGGAGAAGTATCTAACGTAAATGTACGGGTTATCGTCACTGTGATCAGGAACACCGCACCTTATTTCAATGAAGATAGTGTTTCCATAACCATCCCAGAAACTCTACTAGGCTCCAGTCCAGTGATTGTACGCACAGCCGTCGATGATGACACGGTGAGATAGATTGGAGATATTTAAGAAATAATTTGATTAACCTCTTCAATGCTAATGACGTTATGGTGTTGTGTGTTGAGCAGTTGACGTTATGGCCATTTTCTAATGGAAAAATATATAACGGGAATATCACGAAAACCAGAAACCTCTGTTGAATGGTTTTTATCATTCATAATCGTGGAACATCATACACCGTTTTGAGATACATTTGTTCCGATATACCAGTCTCTGAGTTCCAGTTATGAATCATGACCGAGTGCTAGTGTACTGAAGAAGGTCCATACTCAGTAGGGACGTATAGCACACAGCGTGACATTTTACATCCGTACTCAGTAGCAGCCAAGAGGTTAAGGTTATGCGGTTATAACCAAAAAGTTTGAAGACAAATTCTATAACACACACGTTATAATAAATTTGTCTTCAATTTTGTTGGTTTCATAACTCAAATACTTAATTGAAACAAGAGTTATTTCTTATAATATAATCCCACTATTAGTCAGAACATCTAGATTTCACCAATATATTTCAATAAAACTGACACATGCCTCGTTATCAACAATTATGTCTTGGTAACAAACACCTGTCAATCACACATCCAGTTGAAGAGAAATTTCAATTTGATTATTTTCATTGATTGCCCATTTTCAATCAACAATTCTTGCATTGTGCCAATCACGTCCGTGGCCACCTATGCTTTCTGGAAAAGTGACCGACACTGATCAAGGTTATCGCGAAATAACCTTAATGGCTAACTAAGTTACAACCAATTGTTTTACAGTATTTAGTATTTCATGAATTGACAGCATATGATAAAATTTTATACTCAATTGTTTCAAGTTGAATTCACTTAGTTTCATCGCAATATACAACTTTGAAAGTGTAAATAAATCTTGTTTATCGGTGTTGTAAAACTTGAAACAGTAAATGGAACAATCTCGGCCTACAGTCACCGATTCTATAAACACCCAGTAATAGTGAATGTTTTTGTTGTTACTGTTGATGATGACCAGGTCTGAAAATGTGGTGCCAGACATTTGCGGAATGAGGACCCCAGATGGTGAATTTAGTGATGCTACCATGCACAGCGGGCTAGCATCACTATAATCTCCCTCTGGGGACCTCATTCTGCTTAGGCCTCATCTTCTCTGGAAAGTTTCTTTATTATCAATTTAACAAGTTTTTTAATTTCTTTAGAAACTTCTTCAGAAAGTTTCTTTTTCTTTTTTAGTTTAGTTTCTATGTATCCCCAAATTGGGAGGGAGACGATACAATGCATAACCGAGTGCCCAATGGGTGCATATCACCATCTGGGAACTTAAATCTGTGTAACTCTCCCATAGCAGATGAGGCCATGCAGAATGAGGTCCCCAGAGGATGTATTTGTGACACAGGGACCTCATTCTGCAAATGTCCAGCACCATATTTTGAGGCCTGAATACATAGCATCTCTATAGTTTATCCTATTAATGATGTTCTTTTATTGTATATATATTTTTATCAGATATTTTATGTAATAGTGCCTATGAACACAACTCTGTTGTGAAATAGGAGCTGTACAAATGTTAATAAAAAAAAATATAATTACTTGAGTTACTAGAGTTACTAGAGATAGACTTCATGATGTCCGACTCATACATGTGGTTATTTTTTTTCCAGAGACCAGAATTTAACAGACTCAGCTATCGAATGTCTGCTGGTGATAATAATCTATTTGTTGTTGATGCAGCCAGTGGCCAAGTCAGACTAAGATCATCACTAAATAATCGTCCTCTGCAAGTGTTGCCTATTCAACCGAAATACTTTGTGAGTACATTTCAGAACCTTTTTCTACTTCAAATTTTGAGATTCAAGCAAATGGAGGGTACATGTATAACCATGATGTGGAGTTATTATTCTGTGAAATTATCTCTTTGCGCTGTCTTTCTCTGCCATTAAACATCAAGTATAGAGGGTTCATTCACACTTTTCACATTTTCCGTTCAAGAGTTATCCCTCTTTGTTTATCTGAAAATATTGGATTTCAGTCCATCCACTCATATATCTCAGCCATGGGTTATTGAATTCTGTTTGAAATTTGGTGTGGAGGTTTTGCATCAATGGGGCTTTCAAAAGAGGGTTCAGTAATGTTGTTTACATTTTCCATTCAAGAGATATCCCTCTTTGTTCATCTGAAAATGTTGACTTGTTTGTTCTCTTTTTTCAAATCATTCACTTGTTTTATGGGAGGAAATACACCTTTAATTTATTTCTACAACTTGAATTTTTTTCGAAAATCTTGTGAAATTCATGTACAGTTTCACTGTTTGTTCCAATGCATTGGGTGATGTTTATTGTTTATTTTTTTCCCTCCTGCATCTTCTTTTTTCCCCACTGAAATGTTCGTAATAATCATAAACCAGGCTGGGTGATGTTTATTGTTTATTTTTTTCCGCCCTCCTGCATCTTCTATTTTCCCCACCGAAATGTTTGTAATAATCGTAAACCAGGCTGGGTGATGTTTAGTTTTTATTTTTTTCCGCCCTCCTGCATCTTCTATTTTCCCCACCGAAATGTTTGTAATAATCGTAAACCAGGCTGGGTGATGTTTAGTTTTTATTTTTTTCCGCCCTCCTGCATCTTCTATTTTCCCCACTGAAATGTTCGTAATAATCATAAACCAGGCTGGGTGATGTTTATTGTTTATTTTTTTCCGCCCTCCTGCATCTTCTATTTTCCCCACCGAAATCTTTGTAATAATCGTACACCAGGCTGGGTGATGTTTAGTTTTTATTTTTCCCTCCTCCTGCATCTTCTTTTTTCCCCACCGAATTGTTCGTAAACCGGGCTATACTATTTGTGAGGCCTAATACATGTACATAGTTTATAGTTATACACAGTTCCAAATATGGAATGAAGATTCGATGATTGTAGAATAATTTTGTATCAATGTCTCTATAGCAGGGACCAGCCTAGACCAGATTTTCAGGGCGAAATGACTTCGCCCTACTATAAAAATAAGGCGAAGTGGCCGTTCTATAGGGCGAAGTGAGTCTACCAAATTTAAATTGATCAGTACTACGACAGGAGTCGCTATAGAACGAAAATAGGAGAGATGAAATATGTCAATTAAACTTATGAAACAATGGTTGAAATATGTAGTCATTATGTTCACTTCATGACCCTAATAACTATTAATAATACCCAAACATAATTGTGAGAGGATAGCAGCATTTTATATCGTAATTGTGGGAGAATGACAGGATTTTATTTCATATTTTTCGGGTTTTTAAAAATGCCAACAATATTTATCAAACCGAAACGAAACGAAATCATGAACACTTTTACTGCGCTCTGTAAGTAATCCCGTTTGAAATTTTAATATGCTTCACAAATGAATTTGTTTTAAAATTTCTTTAACCAAACTCCATAGAGGGAGTGATGAATTGCCACATTGTGACAGGTGTGAGTTGTAATCTTCATTGCAAGGTGTGGTAATCACGGTAATCTAAAAATAACAACAACCAGATTAACACTTGAGGCCCGACGATGTTTTCACAGCTGCCAGTAATCAGACTCCGTTGTCAACATGGATCCAGATTGGAGCAATATAGGTGTTAATTGTTTTATAACACCCTGATAGTGGAGTATTGTGTGCAATCACAGTTGACAGTTGTAAATTATCATAAATTATTTGGGGCATTTTGCCGATTTTCGTCAGTGAACTTTGGAATTTTCAGGGCGACTTGAACTTCGCCCGACTGCAAAAATAAGGCGAAGCGGACGGCGCTAGGGCGAAGAAGTCGCCCACGTCGCCCTCTCGGCTGGTCCCCGCTCTATAGAATTTCACATATCTTCAGGTAACATTATTGTATATAAAATATTTCATTGACTATTGTTATCGAAAAGTGATATCAAATTTTTTTTGGTCTCATTACATTCAATGTTGAAGCCCCACTTCTTATAGAATATGAATATTGATTATGGACATGTTTATGTTTTTAATCAAATTTAATGTTTTCTTTACTAGGTTGTGGTTGAGGTGCAAGATTCTGGAACTCCACCGCTTAAAGACAAAATCCAGTATTTGATCAACATTGATAGAAATCTGTTTGATCCCAATTTCGTGCATGATGTAAATATCTTCAAGAGGATTGCAGAGAACACAGTGACAGGAACAGTTATTACCATTCTCAATGCTACAGATAGTGACATGTTTGTAAGTGTTAAATTAGCTCAAGAGAAATAAATGTTTCACAGGCAATTATTTTTTTCTTCGAATTAATTGCGGGTCTGCAGGCAGGATTTTTTTTATTTCCCAACTATTTTACCATCATTAAACTGGCTATTTGATCGCATCCTTTTGTTTTTGTAAATACCACTACATCATATTAGAATGCTGCTTCATTTCTAGAAATAGGATTTTGAATCGGAGTGCTTGAGATATAAATATGAAAGATTATTGTGGGCTTTTCAATGAGACTGAAGGAAGCTCGTGTGTTTCACATACTTCTCTTTAAAGTGTTTTAAGGCCTCATGGCGGTTTGCATTCCAAAATATCCCTATTAATATTCACGTTTGAATTTGTCCCAGTATTGTGATGCATTGAAGTAAGAACAAATACAACTATGGACACAAAAATTGGATCCCGAACAAAAACTGCCCCATTTGTATTCATTGCAATTCTGGAATTGGAAACTGAATAACTCACGACTGTCCGAAAAAACTATGATGCTTTATCTTAACATTGAACTATTTAAAATCTTCACATACTTCTTTCTCTATGGTTTAATAATCAAAATTATGTAGTACCATTAATGTTTCAGAGCGAGGTCTAGATTTTCTTCCCTTGTCTTCAGTTGCAAGTTTTACGCGACCGTTAATTAAAAAAAATTGAAGCCGAACAAATAAAATGTTATTAAATATAGGAAACAAAATACATATTTTCAATGCTATATCGACAAATTTGTTTGGAAATCATCTGCGTAGGTATGTTTTGAGATACTTTTGTATACATAATTTTGGGGTTGGATATCCATTCATACATTCACAGCTAAATTGTTTGAAACTACTTTTTTGTTGCAAATGATAATGTACTGAAATTGTGTGTCTATCACTGACGTTGGAAATTTATCCACGATTATACAGTGTCTGTCATTTTGCATGGCACTCTTCATATATCTCACATCTAGAGATGAGAACAAGCCATGTTTATGGTTTTTGTGTGTTTTCTAGCATATATTTATATTAGAGAAATGGAGGCACAGACTCGGTGTTCATTGCTTCAAATGTGCTAGCTTTAGTGAGCATGAACAAATTCTCATTTTTTATCAAAATGGTCATGTATCGATTGGAATGGCACATTGCGATGTCCCTCAACTTAGATCAAGCTTGAAAATTGGTCTTGATTTTTGCCAATGTCGGGGATTGAACTGGTGCAAATTATTGTCTGGTGCAGACTGTGATGATCATATCCATGACCTAACCACCTCGGCTATGGGGACATCACACGCTGTAGAATCAAGTATATTTATTTGAGCAGTCTCTCCTACAAACTGCTATGCACCTCCCACTGCGAACATTGCAAAAAAAAGTGTTACAGATGTGTTAAGGATTCCAGACCTCCCTTTACAACAAAATAAAAAAATTAATTTAACATTGTTTTCTGCTTTGTTATGTTGAAAAAAAAAATGAAAACCAAATAAGAAATACAAACTGGAAAATCATTGTTTTATTATGAATTTTTAATAAAATAATTGTTGTTGTCATTCTAAAAGATTGAAATAATATGAAATAAATGCATAGAAAATCCTTTTCGAACAAAACGGCATGTTTCATGAAGCACTTCTTGTTCCAAACATGTTGCTTTATACACTAGAATCTAATTAAAAATCAAAATGCTGAATATATCTTTAAATTTTTATTTTGTGTGTTGTAACTAGAGGTCTGGATCCCTGAATAAATCTACAATCTTTGAATGGGTGTTTATTTACAGGCGCCATACAACCAGATAGATGGGTACACAATGACAGGACCTGATGCCAATTCAATGTCCTATTTCCGAGTTAATGATTTGGGTGAATTCTCCCTGTTTAAATCAGTGTTAAACACCGGAGTTGACCAGTACACGGTATGTACCATAATAAGAGTGATAATGTCTCAAATAGGGCTATGAATCGTCACTTTTCTGCAGATTTAAAAGCAAATATCAAATTGTATGGCTGGTGTCCATATCGAATCGAATCTCAAATCGAATTGGTTAGCTTCCTGTGCATGGCGTACATTCTCAATTTCAGTATTGAGATTGTTCCTATAGGCCTCAGGAAATTCCAATGTGACTATTTCACAAGAAAATAACATTGTATAAATGATATTCGGGTGTTTATATAATTAATCTAAAAATGTTTCAGAGTAATAATTGATATGCAAAATAATTATTTAGACAGTTTGTCTCTTATGTGTGCTTTTTGACATTACCTAAGTGAACCAACCTTTGATTGATTAACAAATTGGATAATATTTTAATCGACAATCAGATTCGGGGCCGACATCAATCTTTAACAATTTAATGTAATATGATATTTCTGTCAAATACTGTGCATGCGATTGACACCCCTATCTTAATTATCATCACCATGTGCAAACATCTCAAATATGTGTCAATGATTGGGACAAATTGGATAATGGATAATATTTGAATCGACAATCAGATTCGGGGTCGACATCTAATCACTCTGGCGATATTGACATTATATAGAATCTCAAATATTCGCAGGGCTCTAGTCTCAAATATTTTCCATGAATGCTGCTCTGAAAATAAAATTGACCCTAAGGCCAATATACAGTAACGCCCTAAATAATCGACTCCTTAACCACAGCAGAATTATGGGTAATTTTTCAGGATTTAGTCTGAAATATGGCTTGTTGCTATTCATCGAATATGTCTCAGTGAGATTCTCATCCAACTTTTTTGGAAAATTGGGGCGGGAGGGCCAATTTTATATTCTATTCTTGCTATGGTCATAGTAGTAGGCTCCTGCGAATATTCGATATTCGATTCGAGATTCGATTCGAAAGTCAAATTCGATTCGAATTCGAGTCGAAATTGCCAACTCTAAATTTTGAATATACTATGACGGAAAAGTAGGCTGTTTCAGGACAAGTACACATGTCGATCTTAGCTGTTTGTGGCATTTAATTCCAGAAAATTATGTATATATTCACATTATAATTCTTATTGTACATAGCCAACAATTAGCCACCATAGGACGACTAAATACGTCTGAATTATATAGCTTTAAATGGTAGCAAAAGCTAGCAGATAGCCAATGGACCGACGACGCGGTAAATTATAATAGCTATGAGACTGGGCTACCGATAGCGTTATCCATCGTCTATTCGATTCCGCGTTATGTAATATGGGTGAGAATGTAAACAACACATGTTCCTGGTGTCGAAAAGTGCATTTTGGCACTGTTCTCTTTTGAAGTTGACTTTCAGTTTCGGAGTTTTCTTTTACAATGGACAAAATGTCGTCCATCATTCATATTTATTTTAAACATGATAAAGCTGCAGGCACGTGTGATGAATGCAACATGCATGGTGTATAAATCGCAAGCATCTGGGACAATGACCCAGCTATGGAATCATCTGTTCAAGAAGCATCAACCAATACACGAAGAGGCTACACTGCGACTGTTGTTGCGTCTTCAAGTTTATAACAATGGGTGTTTCCGAATGCCGATTTGCAATTTTCACCCAAATTAGCAGCACAGAGAGTCATTCTATCATATAAATTATATTGGTCACTCTTAACCCTTTACCCAACAGAAGGGCCCTGTGCCAATGCATTCTCTTATATATGCGAGTCGACCATAGGTCGCCTCGCATATATAAGAGAATGCATTGGCTTAACACATTAAAAATTATAAAATTGTTAAAGAATGTAAGAAAAAATGGTAAAAAGTGTTAAAAAAAGATTTTTTTTAGGCCAATGCATTCTCTTATATATGCGAGGCGACCTATGGTCGACTCGCATATATAAGAGAATGCATTGGCACAGGGCATAACTGTAACTATCACAATGTGGTCAAGGAGCCGGTTCCAATGATATCCATATTTGTATGGTTCTATTGAGACAGACCGAAGATATTTTAGGCTGTTGAAGCTTTATTTGGCCGGTTTTGGCCGGTTTGTTGGGTAAAGAGTTAATAACATTATCAATTTTGTTTGTTTATCAAGATGAATTAAGAATGAAATATTGACATTTTTGTATAAATCTGATGTCGTATTTTCTGAATTGTTTTGACCGTTTTGGCATAAGTAATATAAAGACAATAGTTAACTGTTCTGAGTAGCATATGGTTTTTATACGCCCTTTTTGAAAAAAGGTCGTATTATTGTCATTCTGTCCGTCCGTGCTTACATCTGACATTTATGTGGCCAATTTTAAGAAAAATGGATAGTTGGGTGGCTGATTTCCGTTACGTGGCTAGCCACATAACAGTGTTGAGATCAACCCTCTAAAATGATCTATTTGGCCCTATCAGCATATTTAATTTGTATACCCCCCGCAACGAGTTGTGGGGGGTATACTGGTATCAGCTTGTCCGTCCTTCCGTCTGTCGAGCCGTTTGTCCGGAGATTTTCTCAGTCGTTTTATGATAATTTTCCGTCTGTCAGACTTTTTTTGGTGGAGTTAGGGAGCATGTCAAAACCTCTTTCGCATATGCGAAAATATTGTCGATAATGTCGAAAAAGTTTTGACGTAAATGTGCAATAACGAAATGTCGGAATTGATGAAAAATAATGCGATAACGTCGAAAGCGACTGGCCATAAAAGTTCGATAACGTCGAAACCACAACAGACCAAAATTTCCGTAAAATATTGAAACTTTCGACAACGCGAAAGTCGCGACGTCGAAACATTGATCGATATTCGCAAACGATGAAAAGTTAAAACATCCATACGATGTTGTCGCACTTCATAAATCCGCGCATTTATTTTTGCCTTCTGCGTAATCAGATGCCAGCTGAATTTTTATTGGCTGTCAGCCAAAGGCCATACAAACAACTCTATGCGGTTAACACACAAGTACAATGACTTGACAGTTCGACTGTTTTGATAGCTATGAGTTCGCACAAGGCCTAATTAAACAATAGTCAACCCATTCCAAATGTGTGAAGGGGTGACATTTAGCAAAAGGCTATACAAACATATAGGTCTACTGACATATAATGACGTATATACCGGTCCCTCACAACTATGCGTGAACTGTGCGACAGTTTTGTTGTTGTCGTGATGTCTTCTCAATTAGTGAACAATGGTTTAACTCGTTGGACAAAAACAACACATCTGATATATAAAATTCCAAAATGAAGCGACTTGTTGTCATAATATCAGTTCGATCATGGCTAGAAACAGTGATGAAATCGAATAGATCTATCGGTAGCGGACATATACGCAGTTGGGAAAATATTAGACCAGCAGTTTACACAGGTCGACAGTACGAAGAAGTTAGGGTTTTCACAACCCCAGGTATCACACATCTAACAGAAAAAAGATGAAATCACACAGAAATTTGAAACCAGCTGCACCCACCCACAACGGGAGCGACAACCGTCCATCCACATGATCCAGCATTTGAAGCAATAGGCCCGATATAGAACAAGCCCTCATCACATTGTATCAACGCCTGACATATATAGAGCCATACCCCCTAAGTTCATTGTTTTATAATGGTATGTTATCCATATTTTTATTATTCATTCAATAAAGAATCGAGAAAAACATAACACTCAACTCCTCTGTCAGTCAATGTTACCCACAAACGAAACTAGGATTGGCGTGGGAAATTAGTGTTAAAAATAGCACAACATAACATGATTGTGCAATGCGTGGAAATTCCAAACTATTATATAATATGTCTTGTATTAACTTAACTTTGTCGCATCTGATCGCTGATATATATTGAATAAAATGTGTAGATTTGAAATAAAAGTATAAAAGTCGCCGACGAATTAATCATGATGACGCTGCGCTTCCGATATCTAACAATGATTTCATACTTATATTGCGAAAATTAAAGCATTGTTTACGACTGTCTGACGATGCCGTAAACACCCTGATTTGCGTCCACATTAAAATATGTGTCTGGTCTAGAAAGACAGATTGAAAATGTAGAAATTAACTCTACGTGGCATACAGAAAGTATACTATAAATCGGGGTTGTGGAATAATTTATTGTCGTCCTCGGCTGTATTCTTTTATTCATAATAGTTCGCACAATTAAATGGTGACGGTTTACCCAAAGTGAAGACAAGTTACATAATCACACACAAAAATGATTTTCGAAATCAAAATTTGCATTGTTTACGGTACCACTCTGCAGTATTAATGCGACGGTGTAGCAATTATTGCTCGAGATTTAAGGGGACTTCAACCTGTACTTTAATATTTACTGTAAACCAGTGATGCAATATCACTGCTATAAACCCACGGATTTGCGGGCATCGTGTGACATCAAACGTAGGAAATGATTGTGTTGGCCTATCCTATTATATAAATTGGGTCTGGGAATAATTTATTTGGGACTTTAAATAATCTTCTATTAATAATAGTTTATTATTAAACGAAGTTTGAATTGTCCGATATTAACCAAATCGGAGATTTCAGTAGATCGGAGAAATTTACTAATAGGCCTACATTTATAAACTCCGATCAAATCGGAAATGTTTTCATATCGGAGAATAATCCGATTAAATCAATGGAATTCTTATGATAAAAACTCCGATCTGAGAAATTTCAGCATGGACACCGACATCTTCCCGTTCGCAACACATCAGTATAAAACTGCAACTATGGAGTATTTATTGAACACAAACTGTCACTCCGATCTGAGAAATTTCAGTATGGACATCGACATCTTCCCGTTCGCGACACATCAGTATAAAACTGCGACTATGCAGTATTTATTGAACACAAACTGTCCTGCCAATCATATTGACACAACAGCAATATTGACGGATATAATGCTGCGATCTTGACGAAAACAAACACTGCGAAAATATGGCGAAACAGAACAGCGAACATTTGAGCAAAACTGCGATAATTGCGAAAAACATCGAACCAAGACAGCGAAAATGACGAAAACGTACAACGTTACGGCGTGCGATAATGACGAAAAAACTCTGACAATGTCGAAAAACAACGTCAATGACGCCACATTTTTCGCATTTTTTTCGCATATGCGAAAGAGGTTTTGACATGCTCCCTTATCCCCCCTTTTTCGACTTAGAAATTTTTCGCAACATGTATAATTTTGTCCGAGCTTTCATTCCTACATTTTTAGGTCAATTTTTTAAAAACTTGGCACAGATATTTAGTACCATGGGAACCTGTGCACTTGCGTTTATGACGTCTGTCCGATATTTTTTGGTGGAGTTATCCCCCTTTTTCGACTTAGAATTGTTTTTGCAACATGCATAATTTTGTCCGAGCTTTTATTCCTACATTTTTGGGTCAATTTTTTTTAAACTTTGCACAGATATTTAGTACCATGGGAACCTGTGCACCTGTGTTTATGACGTCTGTCCGACATTTTTTGGTGGCGTTATCCCCCTTTTTCGCAACATGCATAATTTTTTCCGAGCTTTTATTCAGTCAATAAATTTAGGATTAGAGTTAGGGGTTAGGGGGTTTAGGGTTAGGGTTACCTGTTGACATAATTTCATTGCCAAATATATGGTAATGGCTAATTCATTCGAATAACATTTTTAATACGGGGGGTATTACTTAGTCCCATCTGGGACAAGCCCATCTCTAGTTTGGTCACTTAATAGTTGGAAACAAAAAGTCCATAGATTTAGACATCCATGATCTGTCAATAGGAGGTGTTCGGACAGTTATGTGGCTAGCCACCCAATCACGGACCTGTCAGTTTTTCCTATTCAACTGTCCTAGTTGCTGTTTACAAGTTTTTGGGTTTCAATCAGCTACTTCTGCTATAATTCCTACATGTTCTGACTCCACAATCAGAAATTGTATCACTTTTAACTACTTGATAGCCACATAAAAGTTTATCCGCTACTTGATATCCACATAAATTTTGTAGCCACATAAATATTTTAGCCACATAACTCAATAGCCACATATCTCCCCAAATGTTGGTACGTCCGTCGTACCGTCCGTCGTACCGTCCGTCCGTTAACATTTTTGTTTCCGATCGATAACTCCAGTTTGGATTATTTGATCTGAACCAAAGTTGGTATGTGTATTTCCCAGCTAACGATACAGGCCAAGTTCGAATATGGGTTCCGTCCAATTATTTTTACATGAGTTACGGCCCTTTTTCGACTTAGAATTTGACCGTCTGTTAACATTTTTGGTTTCCGACCGATAACTCCAGTTTGGATTATTTGATCTGAACCAAAGTTGGTACGTGTATTTCCCAGCTAAAGATACAGGCCAAGTTCGAATATGGGTTCCGTCCAGTTATTTTTACATGAGTTACGGACCTTTTTCAACTTGGAATTTGACCAATTTCATAACATTTTGGTTTCCGACCGATAACTCCAGTTTGGATTATTTGAGCTGAACCAAAGCTGGTATGTATATTTCCCAGCTAAAACTACAGGCCAAGTTTGAATATAGGTTCTGTCTAATTATTTTTACATGAGTTATGGCCATTTTTCGACTTAGAATTTGACCACATTTTGGCATTGAAATTAGGGGTATATAAGATTTTCTTCAAATGTAAGCTCAAAGTATTATCTTATTTTGCGATAGTACAATTCGAAATGGCTAAAGGGCGTATTTTGCCACGCCCTAGCGATGCTCTTGTTTTCCTTGAGTGAGATGCGGAGGATTATTTTTACTAGGTGGTAGCCTCACGAAAGGAGAAAACCTTTTCGCTACTCAGAACAGTTGACTGTTGTGTTTATTATATTTTCTATACCAATTTGTTAAGACCTAGACCACAATGAAACACATGGTTGGACCTAATACGTTCTTAAAAGCTACAATATCACCAGCAATTTATGTTAAAATAACTTGCAAGGGTACCGAATGATGCAAAAATGATGTCATGATGCAGTGCTAAGAGTAGGATAACATATTGAGAATAGGATAACACGTTCAGTCTTCTGGGAGTGGGGATATCATTTATATTTTGACGTAAAAATGTTTATGATATTTGTAGATTATGCCTATATATTGTTGATATCCATAGGTATTTGTTGATATCCATAGGTATTTGTTGATATCCATAGGTATTTGTTGATATCCATAGTTTTTTGTTGATATCCATAGGTATTTGTTGATCCATGGGTATTTGTTGATATCCATAGGTATTTGTTGATATCCATAGTTTTTTATTTATTTCCATAGGTATTTGTTGATGTCAGAGATGGGGCTCATCCTGCAAGAACGGCAAGAGCAACAATTACCATCAGCATAACTCGTGATCAAGGACAGCTAAGGTTCAGTGCACCAGATTACTATGTCACAATAAGTGAGAATAAAGGTCTTGGCGATCTTGTTGTGCTCACAAGTGCATTCCCAGGTGTAAGTAGTCATTATAGTTATTCCCTTCAAACGAGCTGGAAACATTTACGAAATAGCAATGTACATAGTTATTGCTGTTCATAAATTTTAGGATTGCTTTTATTCAATTTTTTGCCAGTAACCAGATATGTAACCTGAATGTGGGTGTAAAATTCCAAAAGTTATATATGAAAAATACTAGAGATACGCCTTGAGAATTGTTATAATAATTTAATCGCACATTCTTCAGGGACAAGTCTAGAGGTTTCAAGTTGGGAGAAGTCACATCTCCCAGTTTGGTTATTAGGGAGAAGTAACAAGGGCTGTTCAAAGTTCAATTTACACCCCAATATCACCCTTCTATGATCCAATAAGTATTATACAACACAAGAGCCCATTTATAAACAATTGTTATAGTGAGTAAGAATACCAGTATATTCAGTAATTATACTTTAAAGGTACTCAATTCGATCAGAGAGTCCTCATATCATCAAGATACAACAAAAACAACATTTATTCAAAATACGCTTTAATTATCAGAATCGATTAATTGCAACAAAATAATGCTAACCACTGTCAACTACGATTTCAAATTTCCCAAAACGCATTATTTATCAACATTTTGTTCAATGAAATATGGCCGTATTATCACTTGAGTATTCACGAAATTTGGCCGTATTACCACTTTTTTTAGAGTTATCCATCTTCATCCGCAATTTTGTCCAAGACCGTCCATTTGACGACTTGTTTCTGGGCCACATATAATTGCACATCTCGAGAAATTAACAAACTTCAAAAATCAATATCTGATCACTCTGACCTTGATGGGTGGGTTCCCCGACTCGAATCAAATATTTTTTACCCCTGAAGCCAAAGAAATTAGTAATTTAGGGGCGTTAATTTGTAAATTTCATCTTTAAATATGCTGGTGAGACAAATGCATACTGGTATATGAGTCCAAATGATAGATTTCTTTTTCTTCTGTCTGCTTATTATATAATCTGAACATCCTACATATGAAGAATAGACCATTCTGATGAATAAATTTTCAACTGAGCAGGAGAATCCATTCAGTAATCAAAAGGTTAATTGTTCTTAAACTTGTTTAAATCTTGTTTCAGTCTTCGATAGTGTATTCCATGATGACAACTGGACATGCTGTTCAATGGTTTAGTCTGAATCCAAACACTGGACGAATCTCCGTGAGCAAAATGCTTACAGAAGATGATTCTGAAATACAACTGTACCACGTAAGTCAATGCTATTTTTCCTCAAAAGTAAACTATATTGTATAAACCCTTTCTCTACTAAATACTCATTGATCAGTAGTTCACATAGGTCTTTTGTTGAACTTATTATCTAAACATTTCCCTCCAATAAATTGGACTCCTTCAAATTCTGCACTTTATTCTCTGTCATCTGCTTATTTTTCCCGGAAACCCCTCCAACTGTACAATGAACATTTCCCACCAATGAATATGAATCATTCTGTTCTTCTATTATCTGTTTTTCTGTCATACTGCTTGTACTACCTGAACACAGTTCCAAATGAATAATAGACCATTCCAATGTATATAACTTTTATAACTGAACGGGAGAATCCATACAGTATAGAAAGGGTTATTGTTGTGGATTGACCACAACATGGTGTGACATTGATGATTTGGAATTTAAATTCAATGGAGTCTAATGCATCAATATCACACCATGTTACTGTCAAGCCAACACAGTAACATATATGTTCTGCCGGTATTCTGTACCATTCATCGTAATTTGACAATTATAGCTAGAAGAATGATCAGCAGAGACTGTACAAATCTCCAGTCAGTCATAACATTATTCAACATAAATGGCAAGAGATTTTAGGAATTGTTGGCCTTATATTGGTGTCTCAGGATGTCAGCATGGAATTTATAACACAAACTCTTGACCAATCAAAAACGTTTCTCTTTGGAGTGGGAACATTGTCACGTGCTGTTTTCTATGTGCGTCATTGTGAGAAAACGTATTTTCGAACCCCTGATTATCCAACGAAGCAGGGTATGTTTATCTCCATTGTAATTCAATCCACCAAAACATTAAAAATCGTCTTTCCATCTCACTCTCTCCCCCCTCTCTCTCTCTCTCCACTATCTCTATCCAATATTCATACTATATGCAGTCCATCCCACCCAAACCATATGCATCCCAATCTCCACTTAATGGAAAATGGAAATAAAATATCTGCTTTACAAATTTCAGCTTTTAATCGGAGCTACTAGATCAGAGATTGGAGTGCAAAAAGCTACTGCAAATGTTTACATCAATGTCACAAGAAATGAGAATGGGCCTATATATACTCACCTTAACAAGACATACGAGGCCACATTCGCAGACTCCACATTCACAGGCAGACTTCTATTTAACCTTGATGCACCTGATCTGGATGGCGTAAGTTATATTTCATTAAAATGTAGTAGTTAGCATACTCGATTCATGATATCCTTTTTCTGTTCCCAGATATTTGTTTTCAAAATGACCTCCCTGAGCTGAGTTGAATTTAAATTAGCTTGTGACTAAATTAAATTGTGTGTCATTTGATTAATTCCCCCTACCAACAAGAGACCGCCAACAGCATAAACTTTCACCACAGTGTTCCAGAGTAGAACTATCGAAATTGTGACTTCGTGTAATTTAAAAGACGAATTACAAGTTTTTAGCGTAACGCCACCGTAAGGTGTGTTGTAAGCTTTTGTCAATTATTTAGGGCATTACTGTAAGGTATTATAACACTGATTTCATTTCAGGATGAAGTTTTCTTCAGCTTTATTGAAGCTTCAACTTCAAATCAGTTCATATTGATCCCGACGACAGGTCAGATATTCCTAAGGGAAAAACTGACTACGGCTGTTCCACGGCACCAGGTGAGTGCAGTGTTGATGGTTGAACTCCATTATGTTCAGTAATTATACTTTAAATATGCTGGTGAGACAAATGCATACTGGTATATGAGTCCAAATGATAGATTTCTCTATCTTCTGTCTGCTTCTGGAAGTATGCTTCCTCAGTATGGGATAATTACACTGTTGAGTATTTAACCTCCCTTGATGATATCCAATACAAGGCTGCCAGACTGGTCACAGTAAGGAATCTTTACTACGGAAAACCACCTGGGACACTCTTTCTTGCAGGGGAAAAAATTAAAACTTTTACAGTTTTTTTTAGAATGTTTGAGCAAAACCTCACCTACTTATCTTTGTACCACCGTTTTTTAATGGACAATATACCGAAAGTCATTCCTGCCAGCCATCATAAAATTATGGAAGAGCCTTCAACCAGAGGCGAAAAATGTGAAGCGGTCTTATATTTTAATATATTTTTCTTAACGATCACTAGGGTTCGATCTGTCGCTTGCCAAATTTGCCAATGGCAAAAAAATTATCATTTGGCAAAATATCAATTCATTTGGCCAAAAATTTGGCAAGTAGGTGTTTAATTTTGGGATGTGAACTATCTGGTCACAAAATATCATCGAAAGTGGATTAGACAATATAATAAAATCAGACAATATAAAGGGAAACCCAATCAACATACCGGTAGCTATCGAACTAGCGCAGTCAACAGTGGTATGTCAAAATTTATAGGTAATCTCCTTTACTTTTCAAATAGTGATATCATCTTTCTGTTATAATCAAACTTTCATCAAACAGATATTTGTCCATGGTTAAAACATGAAAGTCAGAAAAAAGCGATGTTCTGATACATTTTCATTGAGATTGGAATAAGTAATTTGTAACAGGCTCTCAATGTTGATACTGTTACTTTACACGAAACGGCTAAAGTTTGACAGTTAATCCCCCTTTGTCTGTTTGGATCATAGACCCATGTAACACTGCATATTACTGGAGACATTATAGTATAAGACAATAGGTTAATCAGCCGAATGTGAATGGCAACGGATTAATTTTGTTCTTTGTTGCCAACAAGGATAAAGGGAGAAATAATATGTAACTATGCTTTGATGACAGATACTTATAGTTTGATGATCGTGTGGCAATATTGAACGTAGTTTCCAGTGTCACTTAGATATTTATTGTTACTTTGATATTTATTAATAATATTAACTTGCTTTACTAGCTCATTTTACCCTGTGTCTGTGGATAGTATTACATTACAAAAACGAAGATAAAAATGAGAATTTACTTCAATTTTCCCAATTATACCCTCAATTAAATTTAGTAAATCATTTTGAAATTTGGCAAAAAGTTTGCTCCAGCGCCAACCCTGACAATTGCATTCCTATACTGTCATGTCATTACTCAGTGTACACAAGACCAACGGCAAGATGTATGAAGATTGTGTATTATACACATGTGTATTCAGGGGATATACACAAGCATTACTCATTCGTTCTTTTGAGAGGACTAGATATTGCCTGTGTATCCTAATGTCATGCTTTTGGTTGATTGTTAATCTGTATTAGTTGATAACACAATCATCGTCTTTTAGGCTTATACGCTGTGACCATGTGATTAGAATGCAGGGGCGTTTTCATTGATGGTATATAAGGTCTTTGCTATACCAGAGATCAAAATGCTGAAAGATAATAATAATGTTCAAAATACAAAATGTAAATAGCTTCTATTTCCGCCATTGAGCAACAACCTTCATGAAATGATGATCCTATAAAACAATCAAGCCATATAACAGGCCATGGTGTGTGCACAATGACACAATATACAAGGAAAACTTAGTGTGTGCATTGCTTGAGTACATGCCATGGATATACAGTAATGCCCTAAGTAATCGACTCCTTAACCACAGCAGAATTATGGGTAACTTTTCAGGATTTAGTCGGAAATATGACTTGTTGCCATTCATCGGAAAGCTCTCGGGGAGAGCTTTCCGATGAATGGCAACAAGCCATAATTCTGCTGTGGTTAAGGAGTCAATTACTTAGGGCATTACTGTATGCGTCAGTATAATACATAAGCTCTGTACATCTTGCCGATTATGAATGATAGCCACTGTATTGTGATAAGACCTTGCCAATTTTTTTTTTATTTATACAGTTTGAGGTTTTAGCAAGTGATCGGTACAACCCAGCCAAGACAGATAGGGCTATTGTCATTGTCCATGTTGTTGGAGACCAGTTCCCAATTGAGTTCTTAAATGATCCATATGATGGATTCATCAGAGAGGATGTTACCAGAGGAACATTTGTTGCACGACTTAGCTGTTTTGATAGAGACTTGAAGGTTAGTAAATATACAATGTTCACACTGTCGGTGGGCAAATTGGGCAATAGCCATTTTCTTTTGGAAAACGGCCAAAGAAAAGTTTCAAGGCTAGAGTCAGTATTAGCCTCTCAAATTATCATCAGATCTCCATGAAACCCTTAATTCATTAACAACCAATCAGGAGTTGCTTGTATGTGTACAGTATTGCTCTAAATAATTGACTCCTTAACCACAGCAGAATTATGGGTAAATTTTCAGGATTTAGTCGGAAATGTGGCTTGTTGCCATTCATCAGGAAGCTCTCAGTGAGAGCTTTCCGATGAATGGCAACAAGCCATATTTGCGACTAAATCCTGAAAAATTACCCATAGTTCTGATGTGGTTAAGGAGTCGATTATTTAGAGCATTACTGTATGAATAACAATTTATCAAAAGTTAACATGCTTATTCTTATCAAAATAATGATGATTATCTGTTAGAATGATGTACTTTTTTAATAAAGTGACAATTCTGTACTGCTCTGTGGTTTCAAAATAACACAAGGTTGGTGAATCAGTGATTGTTTATGTTGATATATGTTACCGGCTAGACCTATTTCAGTCCAGCTCAAATTTGTTTTTGTAGCTATTTTCAAAAAAATAAAAAAGCCCCATAACTCTGACGAAATTCAATAGATGCACACCTTGTATGTGGATATAGTTTCCATTATATTTCATTTTGGTAGATGTATGTGTAGCTTATATATAGAAATTTCTCTGTAGGCATTTGGGTCTGAGTCATAGAAATTCTCTTCAAAGTAATGCCTATATTAAGGCCCATCAATGTTTAATCGTACAAACTTTCAGCTGTATACAGCCTTTGTCAGGCACATTTTTACCTGACGAAGGCTGTTTTGCTTAAAACTTGTTTGATTAACCCTTTCAGTGCCAAGTCCGATTTTTGTATCAACCCATATTTCCTTGATCATTTTTAAAATTTATTGATTATAGTAATGTGATACATTGATGGAAAGATCAATGTATCACATTATTATAATCAATAAATTTGAAAAATGATCAAGGAAATATGGGTTGATACAAAAATCCGACTTGGCACTGAAAGGGTTAAACATTGATGTATCTTTAGGCCAAATAAAAAAATATGTTTGGTTCTCAAGCACATTTTTTTTCAAAGTGATGAGGGAGGGCGGTATTTATTTTTAGTATTTATTACAACTTTAATCCATGAGGGAGGCAGGTTTTTATAATTATTTTTGTATTATACATTTCAACCATGCGGGAGGCAGGTTTTTTTTTTTTAAAGTATTTCCTAAAAATATTTGTTAAAATACAGGAAGGGCATGGTATTTACCAGTTTTATACATCTCTGTGGCAGGGATATGAAGGATAGAACAAGACAAATTATTATTTAATACATGTTTTATTATAGAACATCTGTCATCAGAAAACATGTACTGAACATCCCCTGTTCAATACTTAAAAATAAAAATAATAACACATACATATTAAAAGAGGCACTGTCATTAGTACTGGAGGAACATGCACGTGGATCACTTGACTTTGAATGAAACTCGAACCTAAAAAAGCGACCAAACAGTTCGGCAACGGTTTGAACGTTCAGTTCACATGAAATATTATCAAAGTCAGCTGTTTTAGATTTCCCAATATTCATTGTTATGGCTACATTTTTGTCGAATCGACGAAAGGGTTAAATTCCATTGGTATATCGTGGGTATCAATGAGTTGGTGACACATGTCACATGTCACCAACTGTCGCAGTTGGCCCAACCGATGTGATCGTCCATTGTACACGTGTAACGCGTTAGAACACAAGCGTTTACCAAAGTCGCCATTTTTATTGTTCTAAAAATAGAGATGGGAAATCACAGCACACTCTATTTGCAATTCGGAGTAGGGTGTACTCTATTGGCAGTTTTCGCGGATAAACGGAATAGAATTTCCGGCGTTTGCGGAAATTACATTCCGTAAACATTAGATTCGCAGAATACAACGTTCGATTGACGTTTTCTTACAACAACTTGAACAAGACTGTTGCGCGTTTCACAATATTTTCAATATATGTCATTTCAAATGCGGGATACATGTTTATATATATTTATTTTGGAATGACAATAAAAAGCTTCAATGAGCACATATTTTTGGGACGCAGCGGTCACTGAGAACCGAACATATTTTTTTATTTGGCCTTAAAGATGTTAATTTAAAGAGAATTTCTATATATGGCAGTGGTCAACAGTTTAGCAAAGCAACTGAACTCTGCCTTACAGTTTGTAACGCATCTTTAATCATTTCTCCAATTGTTTACAGGGTGATATTGTGTATGAATTCACATCAGGACGATTTGGCACAGGACTTTTTGCATTGAATGGGAGGGATATCAGTTTGGATAACCCATCAGAGCTTTTTGCTTCCACCCAGTCTGAGTATACGGTAAGTTTCTACTGAATCTCAATTTTACTAAATAATCACAGTTACTGATTATAGGTCAGTCAGTAGTTAACCCTTTCTATACTGAATGGATTCTCCCGTAATAAAAGTATAAATTGGAACGGTCTATTATTCAATGAGGAGTGTTTAGGTAATAAAAAGCAGATGACTGACGCAAAAACAAATAATTCAAGAGTAGAATGATTCATATTCATTGGTGGGAAATGTTAGTTAGATAATTAGTTCAACAAACTAACCATAGGTCAACTTATTATCTGAATATTTTCTAAGGGAACTACTCGTCAATGAGTATTTAGTGTAGAAAGGGTTAAATGCTCCATATACAGTAATGCCCTAAATAATAGATTCCTTAACCACAGAAGAATTATGGTTAATTTTTCAGGATTTAGTCGGAAGTATGGCTTGTTGCCATTCATCGGAAAGCTTTCGATGAGAGCATTGCTCTATTGTCACTATCGTTCAACTGGAGTTCAACTGGCCCCTTCTAAAATTGTTTACAAGTGTTTACCTACCCCAACACCATGGATTACTCCTATGTTAGCATAATATTGAGCTTCTTTCTTTTTGGGGAAACACAGCTACAATTATTAAATGTCAAAAATTATCTAATTCACTAAATTCGATACGTTTTACTATCATATATGATAAATTTTTTCAGCTTGGAGTTGAATGTTATGATAGTGTTTACCCAAACACCAAGGCTTTCGCCAATGTCAGCGTAATAATAGGCAGGAACATTAATTCGCCAAGATTCAACCTATCTAACTATGCAGTGACTATATATGAGAATCATCTACAAGGAAGCATTGTGTTGGACGGCATTGCAGCTTATGATTTCGATGGGGTGAGTACTATTGACAATTTACTGTCTATATTACAGGGACCAGCCTAGACTTGGGAGACATCTTCTCTCTAAAATGTGTCACTTCTCCTTATTTCTGTCTCAGGGAGAAGTGACTTCTCTCACCTTCAAGTGGGCATATGTCACAACATCATTTTTAAAGTATAGATATTGACTATAATGAAGTTGTTACTCACTATAATGGTTTTATAAATGGGCTTTTGTGTTGGATACTACTTATTGGGTGAAGGGTGATGTTGGGGTGTATCTTGAACTTCAGTCATTGTCACTTCTCCCTGAAAACAGTCCACTTCTCCCTAATTACCAAACAGAGAGAAGTGACTTCTCCTAATTTTAAAAATTCTGGGCTGGTCCCTTCTATATTATGTTCACAGCTGAGGTGGCATATGACCAGACCTGAGAATATGGTACCACACATTTGCAGAATGAGGTCCTCAGAGGGTGAGTTTAGTGATGCTAACCCACTATGAGGGGTAGCATCACTAAATTCACCCTCTGGGCACCTCATTCTCCAAATGTTGGAAATACTAAATTCAGGCCTCACAGTGGGCTAGCAATTTACATTCTGGGAACTCATTCTGCTTAGGCCTCATCTTCTCTAGAAAGTATCTTTATTATCATGAATTACATTTTCTTTGTGAGGCATGTATACTAAGTTCCAAAATCCATGCAGATACAAGCCTGAGTTTAGTGTGCCTGTTATTTGCAGAATGAGGTCCCCAGAGGGTGAATTTAGTGATGATATCCCGCAGAGCGGGCAAGAATCACAAAATTTACCCTCTGGGTACCTCATTCTGCATGGCCTCATTGTTATGGGATACATAGACTCAGACGGAAGTTCCCAAATGGTGAATATTATGATGTACACCCATTGGGAACCTTGATTCGGCATTGTGTCGTCTGCCAATTTGGGGATACAGAGAAACTAAACTAAAAAAGAAATAGAATCTATGTGAGGAAGTTACTATAGAAATTTGATAATAAAGAAACTTTCCAAAGAAGATGAGGTCTAAAAAGAATGAGGTCCCCAGAGGGTGAATTTAATGATGCTAGCCCGCTATGCAGGATAGCGTTACTAAATTCACCCTCTGGGGAGCTCATTCAGTAATTAAAGGCACCTTATTCTCAGTCCTGAGCAGATACCACGAAGAAGTTTACGCTTAAGTTCATGTGCTAACTTGTGACCTTGTGTCCATATGTCTGTCATTTCAATAAAGACTAAACTGCATAGAGGCATCATTATGTAGAGTTATGTGTATAGTGATTTCACAGTGTAAAATTAATACCTGTGGCAATATCTAGATTTAGGCACTTCATTTTGATTATAAGCCATCAATTGTCATTTATGATTTGTCTTCAGGATGATCTGACCTTTTCAATTCTTGGAAATGAACGGGCATATTATTTCATCAATTCGAGAGCTCCAAATTTGGCTGCTGTGCGTCTTTGGAGAAGTCTAATTGGAACTACACAAGATGTTGATGTGGTATGTATGATCTGTTGTGTTCGTTAGAGTATCCCAATTCACCTACAGCTCTTCAACATTAAATACTTTTCAATTCGAGGGGTCTATTATTTGTTGATTTAATGGTTTATCCCAACCACGAAATCAAAAGTGAAAAATAATTGACTCTGAGTTGGTGGAGTAAATTTCGATATAAGAGATGGAAATGAAGATCTGGTATTCTGTTTTTGGCATGTTGTAAAATGGGTGGGGAGAAACGTGGAAGACAAAGATGAAATAATCAATTTATATAACATATCACTCATCAAAAATATATTAAATTGTTTATATACTACATCGTTTTATCCCATCTAAAATAGTTTGCATCAACAATGCGCAATAAATTGGTCACTTAATGAAGGCTATTGTTTTTTACCATCCGTAGGTCAAGAATTATTTCACCTCACCAGTTCAATCAAGTGATTATTCTGTATAGAATTATTCTGAATTCAGTAATCATGTTTTATTCATGAAAATAGACACATTATAATACCATGCCGATGACACATGATAGAAGATGTTTGTTTAAATATGTGATGACATGTGCTGGGGAATTCCAGTTTGAACCGCTCATCACAATATACAGTAATGCTCTAATTAATCGACTCCTTAACCACAGCAGAATTATGTGTAACTTTTCAGGATTTAGTCGGAAATATGGCTTGTTGCCATTCATCGGAAAGCTCTCGCCGAGAGTTTTCCGATGAATGGCAACAAGCCATATTTCCAACTAAATCCTGAAAAGTTACCCATAATTCTGCTGTGGTTAAGGAGTCGATTAATTAGAGCATTAATATATGGCATAATTTAAAAAAAATCAAAATCTAATAACTCTGTTTTGAAAGGTGGGTTCCTCGACTCAAGTAAAATATTTTTTCACCGCCGATATCGAAGAAATAGTAATATAGGGGTGTTAAAATCGGACATGACATCTTTAATATTGTGATTGTGCCCCATGAATCTCCTGCACAATGGCTGTCCAGTTTTGCCAATAAAGTGTACATTTGGAAAACTCGAACTTGAAGGGTTGTACAATATATTCAACAGTTGAAGTATCCTAGATTATTCATTATATTTACATATTTGCAGGTGCAACTCTTTGTCAGCGATAATCGTGCTCCCGTGAAAACAGGCAGCGCAACTCTAACGGTCACAATTAGAAGAGATAACTACCCTCCTGAATGGAGATGGTCGAACATCAACACATTACCACGTACCATTTCTGTTCCACAAACACAGGCAACAAATGTAGCTATCGCAACAATTCGCGGAATTGATCGAGACATAGAGGTGAGATCATTGTTAATTTTCTAGTTGTTTTATATGCATTTCCCTAATATTGCATAAAGTTTATACCCTAGCCGATTGTCTTACTAAAGAAAATTTATGCTTCATTGGTCAACAAAGGTAAAATTAAATAGCATTTCCATAAATTTATGTGTTCTGAAAGACACTGAATTTAAATAATGTTCATCATTATTTGTTTGGTGAATGGTGAGTGGGAAATAGTCTGGGGAAATCTGACTTTTTTGTTGTCAAGTTGAATATGGCATTTTTAGTAAGTTATTTTATTTAGCCCTTTCGTTACTAAATGGATTCTCCCACTCAGTTATAAATGTATATATCGGAACAGTCCATTATTCATTTGGATGGATGATTAGGTGACAAAAGCGGACGTCAGATAAATAAAAGTGCAGAAGGAGCCCTATTTTTTTTTAGGGAAATGTTTAGATAATAAGCTCAACAAACGACCTAGTGGTATACAATAGTTGGTATTCAATGGCTGGGATTCCATTGAATACACGTCACGTGCCTGACATCAACAGGAGGGGAATAACAGGTGTTGAGAGTTTGTTATCTAATTAATTGCATTGAAATTTGTTCACACGGGTTTATAATATGAAAGTTTCATCTGTTTGATGTTTCAGGAACGACGAAGCCCTGGTCCATACAGATACGAAATGGAGGGAGATCTTCATGCAGCAAAATACTTCGCCATCAATTCCACTGCAAACGGAGCTGTTATCTACTCAATAAGTCCAATTCTGAATGACAAGGAAAGAGAAACATCATATAAGGTCAGAGCAAATTCATACCTCCTAGCTAGTTTGAAATCAGTGTGATTACATAAGAAATAGACAAGGTTTTAGGTTTATACATTTTATTGTTCGCTTATTATTTATATTTACATACCTAAATAAATTTTTCATCATGACTGCTTTTAACCCTTTCTATACTAAATGGATTTTCCCATTTTGTTCTAAAAGTATATATTGGAATGGTCTATTATTCATCTGAAGGGGAGTTCAGCAGAAATAAGCAGAAAATTAAGTTGATTAACTGCAATACATAACATTTTCTAAATTATCCCCTCTCCGAGTTGAGCTGCAGTGTCATTGACACTTTCATTGATATATGGATGTCTGATTTTGAACTCGTCTCCGCCTGAAGAGTTCAAAATCAACATTTGGATATCAAGTCGCTATGTATCCCTTCTATTGTAAGGATCTGAGAGGCAATGCCTGATGTTTTTAACATGTTACTTATATTGTTTCCATCTAATTAAACAGCTAACAATATGGTATTCTGCATGGCAGTAATTTTGCGGCAGTGAAAATGTGGTAAAATGGCTGTAATAAAACTTAACGGCATACTTAAATGTAATATATGACATCAGGAATACCGAATATCCAAATGATTAGTCCTTTCTTCACTAAATGGATTCTCCCATTTAGTTATAAAAGTATACATTGGAATGGTCTATTTATTATTCATCTGGATGGGTGTTCTTTGCAGTTCAATCCAGATGAAACTTAAGCACAAAAACATACCCTGCGGTTCCTAAAAAGAACAACATGTTCACAGTTTATTTCACTAGATAAGTTGATAACAAATGTTTTGGAGCTTCCGCTTTCAAATGGAGTATAATATGGCATATATTTTAGATAATGTGATCTGGGGGTTAGATTTGTTGCCATTCATTGGAAAGCTCTCAGTGAGAGCTTTTCGATGAATGGCTCCAAGCCATATTTTCGAGTAAATCCTGAAAAATTACCCATAATTCTGCTGTGGTTAAGGAGTCGATTATTTAGGGCATTATTGTAATCTCTGATTCATGAATTCACAGTCCTACACAATGGTCTTTTTGTGGGAAACCATAGAAATTGATAATGCAGAAATCAAAGCCATTGACATTTACTTCTTGTACTTTTTCAGCTGCATCTTGTCATCTATGATGTCTTCTACCCAGAAGTAAAGACAAGAGGAGTTGTTACCATCGAAGTAAACAGGAATCCAAATGCTCCATTCTTCACTAATCTCAACCCGATTAACAATAACTACTTCGCAACAATTCCGGATACCTCTCTTCTCGGTACAGATATCATCGACTTGACTGCAAGAGACCTCGATGGAGTAAGTGTCATACTTAATATAAGCTTCCCTTACCAAATACAAAAGCCTTTTCTTAGTCTTTGCTTAACTTTCACTTAGTATTCAAATACTTAGCAATCGAATGGTAAGCGAATGTTAAGGAATGTGGCCTTTAGTCTTCAAATGACATCTATTAGCATCCGAATGGTAAGCAAATGCTAAGAATGTATCTCTTGGTATTCGAATATTGAGCGAATGTTAAGCAAATACCTATTACAGTAATGCCCTAAATAATTTGACTTCTTAACCACAGCATAATTATGGGTAATTTTTCAGGATTTAGTCGGATATATGGCTTAATTTAATTTAATTGTTGCCATTCATCGGAAAGCTCTTTCCGATGAATGGCAACAAGCCATATTTCTGACTAAATCCTGAAAAATTACCCATAATTCTTCTGTGGTTAAGGAGTCGATTATTTAGGGCATTACTGTTATGTCTTTCCTCTTGAAAAGTTAATTTCCCGTTTCTCAGGCCAATAACTTTTGAAAAGCATTCGCTCTTGGTTTATAATTTTATTTTGTATTGCTGTGGAACACGCGAACGAAGCTTTCCACCTCTGCATTGGCTAGCTCTGTGTTTAACCCTTCCATGACTGGAGCCGCCTGAAATTTTGCGAAAACCCTGTGACATTGCATTCTTTTATATCCGATGCAAGTCTCCCATAGGGAGCCTCGTATATATAAGAGAATGCATTGTCCTAACAATATTTACCTTGACCTTGTAAGCCAGTACATTCTCTAATATATGCATGGCTCCCAAAGGGAGACTCGCATATATAAGAGAATTCTCTGGCACAGGATCTTTAATGCTGCACCAGCGCAGCTCCTCTCATGAAAGGTTAATTTCAGATGCCTGTGGCCATTATTACTCAAACAAAGTCCAGAAAAATTAGTTGAGACATTTCATAGGGAGCCTCTCATATAAGAGAATATATTGGCGTAACAATATTAACATTGACCTTGTAAGCCAATGCATTCTCTTACATATGAGAGGCTCACTATGGGAGACTCATAAGAGAATGCACTAGGACAGGATCTTTAATGCTGCACCAGCGCAGCTTTCATCGTGAAAGAGTTAAAATAGATTGACTGTTATTATTTTCAGTGCAGGTTCGCACAGAAATGAATAGTCCTTGAATTTTGGACATTGGAATGAATAGTCCTTGAATCCGATTTGAACAGTCCTTGAATAGCCCTTGAATATTGAGAAAGTACAGAACTGGGGCCGTGTTTCCTCCCCTACGCTTGTAAAAGATTTGTATATATCGTTAACTATCCGACCGGTATTGGTAAGTAAAGCTGGAAACAACAGTTGTGCTTCATTTCATCCAACATTCTGACCTTTGACTATATGTTCCGTAACAGGATAGTTCCGCTTCCGTGTTTTTTATTAGGCCGATAAACATTTAAATTGTCGAGCGGTAATTTAGAAATATATACCCATCTTGACAATGACACAAATAGCCCACCATTGTCCAATATCAATGGCATAACTGTGCAACATATAAATACAATGATGACTGTTGTAAGAACGCAGAACCCACGTGGTACGGTATGTGAAGTCTCCTAATTTCGTGATACATGTAGTAACGTTCTTTCAAACACGAACTCAAGTGATTTTATTTGATAATCCAAGTTATATATTACATAATGACAATGGGGTTCTGTGGAATACATAGCTTATAAATCAGAGCCCTATAATAACATAATATAATAATGAACAGGATTAGAAAAATAGGGGGACAGTTGTCACACTATACTCACAGTTGTCGGTTTGGGGGGAATGGATAGGGACAAAAATAAAAAGGTGGGGGGGGTTTACAAAATGTACATAACATTTTGGGGATATGCTCATAAAAAGCAATCAACTATATATTGATTTAAATCCAAGAACAATTTAATATATGTTAAGTGAATGTGTAAGGATGTGACTGTGCAATCAGTGGATTTCATTTGATTACTTTTAAAATATGTCTGCAATCTTCAGGGATGCTATTCTGCAATGCTCTGGCTCTGTTTGAGATCATGCTTTTTGAAATTTTGGTCCATTCACTTCAGTTGACTTGCATATGCAGTCTTGACATGTTAGAACTTTATTTAGTTGATGTATCTTCAAACTTTAACATAACTAGAATAACAAGGATGAGGACACTAGGTCACCATAACGCTTATAAGCCTGTAAGGCTGTATCTTGTTACATATTAATATTTGCAAAGAAAGGCCTGCTATACGGGGAATGTTATTACCTGTTGGAATTGTCATCTATTATAGGTTGATTGATTTATTGGGGTTTATTGTTGCTTTAGCAACTAAGGCCATATCACGACATTGGCAGTTTTAGTGGTGGAGGAAATCCGCACACTTGCGACTAATCTAACAGCGATTTCAATGGCTGATAATCTCGTCAACCATGTGCGGCAAACCACCGGCCATCGGCGAGTAACTGGTAACTCCACCAGATAACGATTTCGAGTTACAAAGTCCACGATGGAAACATGCGAATTTGAACCCTTATCGCCAGCGCTGGAGGGCGAAACGGCTTGGAGTTGTACCCCTAACCGATTGAGCCACCGATGCCCCCATCTATTATAGGGGATAAGTCCTTGAAATCGACCGATATAGTCCTTGAATCAAATTATGAAAATCCTGTACGAACCCTGCAATGTTAATAACTCTCAAAAAATGAGATTTCGTATTTCAAAAAACATTGTTATGTAAACTTTATTGTTACAGTAGAATTAATGATAAAATCAAATTAGTCCAACAAGATACCAAAGTTAAATCAAAACTTGAAATTAAACATTGGAAGAGGTCAAAGCATTGAAAAAATATTCTGAAATAATTTTTTTCTTTTTCAGGATTCCTTACTATACTACATAGATGCTACATCTGAAGCAGTTGATAAAGCTACCTTCTATGTTAATCCGACAACAGGACGTTTGTCCTTGGGAAGAACACCGACATTGAGAATATACGATGTGAGTGCCAAACACTTGAGTCATGCTGACATACTGAGAGTCTATCGTAGACTCGTTGATATATCATAATGCAACACATCTGGGTTTTCCCCAAATTATGTCATATCGCGTTACGTTAATCATTTCGATGGACACTTTCATCTTGGAGCTACTTATATTGAGTTCTTATTGGCACTACTCACAAGTAATCCTGCAGTTCGGGAAATAGAAAGTCTACAACAGGTAATCAGACCCACTGTTTATATTTGGATCTATTGTTAACTGAGACTGATTACCGAATAACATATATATGTGTCGATCTGTGTAAACTCATAAGCAGGCCTCTAAATATGGTACAAACATTCGCAGAATGAGGTCCCCAGAGGGTGAATTTAGTGATGCTACACCTCACAGAGGGATAACATCACCAAATTCATCCTCTGAGGACCTCATTCTGCATGGCCTCATCTGCTATGGGAGACATAGGCTCAAATTTAAGTTCCCAGTTGGTGATATGCACCCATTGGGCCCCTCGATTATGCCAATTTGGGCATATAGCAAAACTAAACTTAAAAAAGAAAAAAAAAATTACTTTCTAAAGAAGTTTCTAAAAATATTTAAAAACTTGTTATTTTTATAATAAAGATACTTTCAAGAGAGGATGAGATCAAAGCAGAATGAGGTCCCCAGGGGTGAATTTAGAGATGCTAGCCTGCTGCAGTATTTTGGTTAGATAATCAAAATCAAAACAACATTTAGATTATAATATTATTTATTATATAAAATTTATTTTTAGTTATTTAACTGAATTCTATCCTCAATATATTTATAGTTCCTTGTGAGAGTTGAAGATCCTGGAAAGAGATCTGGAACGGCAGCTGTTCAGATAGTGATAACTACTGATTCAGTGCCATACTTTGACAACCTACCATTCACTGTTCGAATCCCAGAATCCCAGGCTATTGCCTCTACGATCTACAACATTTTGGCTAAAGATGATGACAGTACTTCTGTGAGTACAATTTTGTCATTTACTTCTGTCTTACACCACCATGCTGCCCAACCAATTCACAGCCTCTTTGTGTTTTTCATACAGTAATGCCCTAATTAATCGACTCCTTAACCTCAACCGAATTATGGGTAATGTTTCAGGATTTAGTCAGAAATATGGCTTGTTGTCATTCATCGGAAAGCTTTCCAATGAATGGCAACAAGCCATATTTCTGACTAAATCCTGAAAAATTACCCATAATTCTGCTGTTGTTAAGGAGTCGATTATTTAGGGCATTACTGTAAGCTTGTCGGTGCAATGGAGGTTCCCACACATATTAATCAGTGTGAGGAGCTTACAGTTGCTAGGAGACAAGGCATCTGCAGAAATAGTTTAAAGATGCATTATCCGAATTAACGCTCCTAAATTACTATTTGCTTGGCTTCGGGGTAAAAAATATTTGATTCGAGTCGAGGAACCGACCCATCAAAGCTCACAGTGATCAGATATCAATTTTTAAAGTTTGTTATTTCTCGAGATGTGCAATTATTTGTGGCCCAGAAAAATGTCGTCAAACGTCAGACAAAATTGAAGATGAAGATGGATAACTCTGAAATCAAGTGGTAATACAGCCAAATTTTTTAATACTCAAGTGATAATACGCCCATATTTCATGGAACAAAATGTTGATAAATAACACGTTTTGGGAAATTTGATACCATAGTTCACAATGGTTAGCATTATTTTGTTGCAATTAATCGATTCTGATAACTAAAGCGTATTTTGAAGAAATGTTGTTGTTGTTGTATCTTGATGATATGGGGACCATCTCTGATTGGATTGAGTACCTTGAACTAGTTTACACTGCCCATCTATATGCTATTATAAACCCAAGAACATGCATTATTTTCATCATTAATTGATCTACTGAAAATCAAACTGAAATATCTCTATGATTTTTGCCAGAGAGATAATTGATATTGCAATGCAAATGAGCCCAAAAAAAATCATGCTCAAATATAAACAAACCAGCATAAAAAAAAGCTGATTGGAAAACCCGAAAACTGGAGTTGAAAGTCTGCCCAATATAACGACACGTGGTGAGCGCGTGATCAACTTGAAGTGAAGCAGGTGGGTTCATTTCTATTTATGAAGTGGAGGTTTCAGTTATTGTTTGATAAACCTTGGAAACATTCGTGTAAACAGTATCATGATTTGTACTGATTCTTTCTGGCGCTAATTGTGTGAATGTAGAGGGTGTGTGAAATTATATCATCATATTCTCTAATTAGTCTGTTAAAATAGCCAGTTATATACTCGTATTAAAATTGCATTTATAAATCACCTTGTGTATTTGTTTACATTAGCCTGGTTTTTTCCATGTAGAATCAGAGTATTGACCAGGCCTCAAAATATGGAACAGTAATGCCCTAAATGATAGACTCATTTCCGACTAAATCCTGAAAAATTACCCATAATTCTGCTGTGATTAAGTGAGAGCTTTCCGATGAATGGCAACAAGCCATATTTCCGACTAAATCCTGAAAAAATTACCCATAATTCTGCTGTGGTTGAGGAGTCGATTATTTAGGGCATTGCTGTATATCATCCAAATGTAGTGTCTTTGCTGAACTCAAATTAATATTTGCAGATAAATGACCTGCCTCCCCACAATAAACAGTTTGGTATAAATAACTAATACAAATATCTGCCTCCCTCATCAGTTTGTAAAAATAATCCCTGAGAAACAAATTATTTTGTTAATGTGAACTTACTGACAGATAATTTCCTTTTCTCTTCTCAGAGAGTGACACTCGAAACGACAGGAGACGACAGGGCAACAGAGTTATTCAATATGTCAAGTGCTGGCGCTGTGCAAGTTATGAGTACTCTCTTGGCTCGAAGTGAGGATTACACATCCAATGTATTTAGAGTGAGTATACTATAACTATGTGGCTTATCATTCCGATACTCAAGATTATAATTCAAGTTTATAAGTACTGTTTGTGTTGCTGCTTTTCACATTTGGCAAAAATTATTTTCAGTTGGTGACAGTTTTGGCAAGCACATTCTCATTTCCACATTAAAGTAGAAACTACTTATTTAGATATTGGTTGCTTAAACGGGCTAAATTGTATGTCACAAACGTGCATCTTACAAGTTTTCTAGCTACATTGTATGCCACAAACGTGCATCTTACCAGTTTTCTAGCAGTTGCTCATGGAGGTTAGCAAGCTTACAAATAGTGTGTCGGTAATTTGCAAAATGAGGTCCCCAGAGGGTGAATTTAGTGACACTATCACGCATGGTGGGCTAAAAAATTCAGAAACCTATTTTAAGTCTTTGAAGGACATCTGGTTGATGATGTGACTGACAGTGTACATGACGTAGGAAAGAGCGACCCGTTCGTGTACTATGAAGTTTGATGCCTTGACCACTGATGCATTGCAAGGTCATAATTTATACACAATCGATATCTAATTTGCGTGATATGGAATTTGAGTTGATTGATTTAGTGGATTTCTTTAGATTGTTTGATATATACAGTAATGCTCTAATTAATCGACTTCTTAACCACAGCAAAATTATGTGTAACTTCGAGAGCTTTCTGATGAATGGCAACAAGCCATATTTCCGACTAAATCCTGAAAAGTTACCCATAATTCTGCTGTGGTTAAGAAGTTAATTAGAGCATTACTGTATCTATTCAAGATATGGAACTATATCTTTATGGAGCGGACAAAATTTCTAGGAGGTAGTGATATGGATCATTTGTTAACTGTCAACCCATATCAAGTTCAGCAACTCGCTGGCAGATTCTCGTGTCTATAGCATGATTTTTCGATCAGTGTGAATTAGACTGGGGATAAACTAGCTGTCTGGTGTGATTATGGGATGTTTATCTGTGGGTTTCCCCATGTGATGCCGGTAAAACTGCATTTTGCATCATAAAACCCACTGATGAACATCCCAAAATCATACTGGACAACATTTTTATCCCCTAACTCTACAGGCTCCTATTCCATCATCAATTTGCACCAAAATGTGTGAATGATGGGGCCATATTTTACATTCAAAGATATTCTAATTGAGGCACGATTCGGTTTTGACATAAAAGCACTCTGGCGATATCGAAATGAGTCTTGAATATTCGCAGGGCCTTGTGTATGGGAGAATCTATTCAGTAAAGAAAGAATTAGCTGCTCCTATCACCAGGTTTCTTGGCTATATCTGAAATTAATGCTAATCTAAAAACTTTTTATTTTTATTTCAGTATTCTGTACTTACATATGACGTGAACTCTCCAGCAAGAAAAGTTCCAGGCTTACTAACCATTTTTGTCATCAAAAATCCAAACACACCACAAATCAGCGATGTTTCCTTCCAAATTCCTGAACTGACTCCATTTGGAAATCCTATCAGAAATATAACTGGCTCTGATTTAGATCAGGTGAGTACCAATATTTATGATAATTCAACTTGAATATAAGTCACTAAAACTTGCATTCTAATTTTTCTGATTTGGTTGTCAACTGCTCATGTAGATTTTCTTTCACCTGGGCTGCAACATCGCAGATCATGGTCTTTTTTTATATAGACGATTCAGCTTTGTATTGTTTGGATTCAGTCTTGGTGCTCTCGGTAGTTAGTCTCTGCCTTAAAAACGAGTCAAAAAAATTTTGAAAAAATATTTTGAGAACAAAATGTTTTTTCTAAAAATATTTTGGGGCATAAATAAGCATGTCATAGACGATATAAAAACACCTGGATCAATTGTTTTGTGCATTTTAAGACCCAGAACCACCACCAGGAATTTATAGTAACAATTTCTGAAAAGTGAAAAACTTAAGATTCTCTGGCACTGAAAGAGTTAAACGGCAACTCCATCATTGTTATGATCATACCATATGAGTTGAACTGGCCCCTTCTATAACTCTTTACCAAATACTCAAAATAATTATGTGATGCCCACCTGGTGTCGAGACAATCCATTAAAATGTAGTCGAAAGGTTCACATATGTCCTAAAACTGTCAGTTGATGGGGTCCAGAACAATAACTATAACATATTTCACAAACATAAATAGAACAGGCCAGCATGTTTTTACGGAAATATATCACCTTGTTGTAACTCAGGTGTGATTTCTTCGTTTTGGTTGTACTTTGGTATGGTGATAGCCCAGATTTTTGGAAAGGATGCTACACACATGTGTCACATTTTGCCAGGTCCATAAGCCAAAAGAGATTACTCGTGCACTTTTCGATTGGCTAATTCATGATTCATTTATATTCTGCAAATGTCCAGCACCATATTTTGAGGCCTGATTGTGAGTGCAATTAGAAGCTAATATTTCATCTTTTCTTTTTAGGATGTCCTGACTTATGAGCTACAGAGGATAAATGATAACAGCTTGAACGTTTTTGAATTAATATCTGATGGTCGGCTCTACCTGCAATCAAACCTGATGACAGATAGAAGTGTCTCGACATACAGGGTCAGTAATGCCTCATGAGTATTAACCATTTCAGTCACATTATTATAATCAATAAATTTGAAAAATGATCAAGGAAATATGGGTTGATACAAAATTCGGACTTGGAACTGAAAGGGTTAATCCCTAGCCCATATGTTGAACAAGTTTCAATCCATCTGATTATAAGTGTCTGGCCAAGGATATTGTCTAAAACCAAATTTTAAGTGACTTACTGGAGTAAGTTGGCATCAGATAACACGACCAATATGCATTTTCATCTGATCTAAATAGATTTAGCTCTACAGTAATGGCCTAAATAATCGACTCCTTAACCACAGCAGAATTATGGGTAACTTTTCAGGATTTAGTTGGAAATATGGCTTGTTGCCATTCATCAGAAAGCTCTCATGAGAGCTTTCCGATGAATGACAAAAGCCATATTTCCTACTAAATCCTGAAAAATTACCCGTAATTCTGCTGTGGTTAAGGAGTCGATTATTTAGGGCATTACTGTATGTTGAATGGGTGACAGATTGAGATATTAATATTTTTGCTTTTAACCTTTTTAAATCAGTTGAACCCTGGAAAATTCATGTAAAGCGCCCAATTCCCTGGGTTATAGTACAAAATTGAGATAGTTAAAATGATATCAAAATCACATTACAATAGAATCAAACATATATTTTTCACTTTTAGCTCTACATCACCTGCATAATTTAATACATCGAAGTTTGATAATTTGACTCAAAAAAAAACATTTGTATTTACAATCTTTCGAACCAACTACCTGAGAATTATTTTTCAGGTATAACCAGTCCGGTCTTTATTAGTAAAGGCACTATTATGATGGCGATATAGTATTAAACTCTATATAAAACTATTTATTTTTTTTCATTGTATTCATTCCAGATGGAAGTTGTTGTTAAAGACAACCGAGGATGGTATACAAAATCATCTGCTGCCACCATAACAGTCACAATTAACAGAAACAGGCAGTCACCGAGGGTTCCATCTGTTTCAACAACTATCAGTGAAACCAGGCCACTCGGCAGTGTCGTCACCATAAGAGGCTTTGATCCTGATTTAAAGGTATGTTTAACCCTTTCATGGGGGTTCATGATGGGAGATGCCCTGATACAGCATTAAAGATCCTGTGCCAGTGCCTTCTCTTATATATGCGAGTCTCTCATAGGGAGCATGTCAAATTCAAATTTGGATTCCGTCTGTCAATTTTCACCAGATTTGCGACTGTTTTTATTGAAATTTTCACTCAATTTTCGTTTCCGGATGTTAACTTTAGTAAGTTTGAACTGAATGAAATTAAATTTGATATGTGAGTTTACTAGCCCAAAATACAGGTCAAGTTCTACTTCGGGTTCCGCCCGCCTATTTTTAACAGAATTATGGCCCTTTGTTGAAAGCACCACAGGCGTATTTTGCCATGTGCTAGCGATGCTCTTGTTACATTCTTTTCTCATGTTTCTAACTTTCAAATAAATATATTTAGGGTCTAATAGATATTATTTAATGCAAATTCATTTTTGTAATTTGGATTTAATTTGACTGTTATTTCAGGGTACTCTTGTATATGAAAGTGTTTCTACCAGGCAAAACACAGAGGCATGTCTGCGATACTTTACAGTTAATAGTGCTGGTGAAATATTTTTGGCTCTGGACCTACAGAAAGACCCTGCCACTAGGACTTATGTGGTGAGTATAGCATTTCTAATTCGATGTGTCTCCATCTACTGCACCATAAATATAGCCATGGGACTTAATTCTATGGCGTGACATCACCTTACAATGAGCAGTTGTGTACACACTAGAGATAGGGCTTACTCTATGTACAGTAATGCCCTAAATAATCGACTCCTTAACCACAGCAGAATTATGGGTAACTTTTCAGGATTTAGTTGGAAATATGGCTTGTTGCCATTCATCGGAAAGCTCTCAGTGAGAGCTTTCCAATGAATGGCAACAAACCATATTTCATTCTGATTTGACACCTTACACCATACCGCCATCTGTACGATTTTTTTAATATCAGAAAATAATTTGATCAGACCCATGAGCCCATTAATAGGAGATTTTGCTGGCCAATATCGAGTTTGAAAACAGGAAGTTTTAACATGTTTTGAATTTTTGTCTGGGACTGAGATCCCATTGAATACATGTGCCTGATGTCAACGGGTGTGGAATTAAATTCTTGATGATCTCAGGCTGATGATCTTGGAACTTTTTATAGGTGCATATTTTTATGTATATGTGTTAAAGAATAATTTTATTCAAATGTATTCTAGTTCCTATAAATTTCTTTGATTTCTAACTTATTTTGTTTAAATTTGATTTTCAGTGTGAAGTTAAGGTCTACGATTCTTTATACCCAGAAGATTTCACAATTGGAGAGGCTACAATATTTGTAACCCGGAACTTGAATGCCCCGTTATTCTATCCATTATCCAATAACAACCAATATGTCTATACCATCCAAGAAACACGTGATCCATACAGCATCATAGACAGAATCAACTGCACTGATTTGGATGGGGTAAGTTTTATAGATCGTCTATCTCTTCCAGATCATCACCAAATTCATCCTCTTGGGGACCTCATTCTGCATGGTCTCATCTGCTATGAGAGACCTACACACAGATTTAAGTTCAAAGATGGTGAAGATGGTAATGTGCACCCGTTGGGCTCATCGATTATGCATTGTGCCGTCCTCCAATTTGGGGATATAGAGAAACTAAACTTAAAAAAAACTGTTAATATAATGAATTTTCTCAAGAAACTAAAAAGATTTAATAATAAAGATAATTTTCAGAGAAGATAAGGCCTAAGCAGAATGAGGTCCCCAGAGGGTGAATTTAGTAACGCTAGCCCACTGTAGTAGGTAGCATCACTAAAGTCACCCACTGGGGACCTCATTCTGCAAATGTCCAGCACCATATTTTGAGGCCTGACTAAAATTATATTTAAGTCTATGATCAATGGCTTAAGTTTGTGCAACAATATGAAATGGTGTTATTTTTACAGTGTTATAATCAGTCACTGACACTAAGACACATCACACATTTTAACATCATCACTGCTAAGGGGCTTGTTACATGAGGCAGGACAACTCAGCTAGTTGGGACAACATTGTCACGCTGTTACATGACTCGAGACTTGGGCTAACTGGAACAACTCAGTTTGGACAGTCACTAAACATCACTGACATGACGTCATGTCAAGTCCCAATGAATCATGTTACTTTCCAGGTTTTCATCCTGGCTATCCAGGATGACTTGCTGTTACAGTAATGCTCTAAATAATTGACTCCTTAACCACAGCAGAATTATGGGTAATTTTTCAGGATTTAATCGGAAATATGGCTTGTTGCCATTCATCGGAAAGCTCTCCATTGTTTTAGTGACAAAGCAAAGGAGACTGCATGGTGCACTCAGAAAACTGAGTTGTCCCAGCTAGCCATCCTAATTCATGTAACAAGCCCCTAAATGATGTAATTGACCATTGAAAGATTTAGTTTGAAAGTAACAAAAACTTTCTTTGCTATTTGACGTTCAGCTCATTCATCCGATCACCAGACTGTGTCCAAACTAATTAAGATAATTCAGAGTTTAGTAAAAATCTATTTTTGGGCGAGAGCTGACCCTCACTATTTTTAATAATCAACCAGGAATTAAATATTGTTGTCATTGTCAATGATAAATCATGATGTATACAGCTTGTTTTAATGAGTGACAACTTGTTGTGTTCCAGTATTTCATGAACTGGCAGCTAACAATTCAATTTTATCCCACTGGGTTGTTATTAATAACAAGACAGGTTTGCCTTAATGACTACCTTTTATTAATCAATAAAGGAACAGGTAGTCGAAAACTTGTTTATGGACCTTCAGCTTTGTTGTGTCATGGTGAAGCCCCTTTTTTGGTACCACCCAAGCACCAACCATGGTATCCTGGTCTACGATCCCATATCTAGACATGAAACACACTATGCATAGCGTAGCACAAGGGGTACCTCCTCCCAAAACTGAAGTAGAAATATTTGGTGGGAGGGTTGATTGCGCCAAATAATTGTTGACCGATTCAGACAAGAACTGAAAGAGGCCATCTGCTGTGAATACCCTGTGATCTGACACCAGACGAAATAGTTCCTCTCTCAATATCGACATGCTTTGTTCAACACTTTAGTATATACTCGTCGCTTTAGGGCAACCAAAGTACTGACTTGATCCAATATATGGGCTGTTCTGTACTGTCAGATCAATTTATAGTTATTATGAGTTTACTGTTCCAAATGCAGCCAGGTGGGATAAATGATCCACTGATAGCTATGCTATGTGTCTCTGTTATATAACTCATAAATCATCTTTCTTTTTTAAAGGATACTGTTACAATCAGCCAGTTGTCTGATGACAATGCCCTGGACTTCTTCTCTGTGTGGTCAGTTACAGGAAATCTGTGGCAATTTAAAAGTTTGATTGGGCCAACTCAGCGATCCTACCGTGTAAGTAAAATGTAGTACGATTCTTAATAGTGTAAACAAAATTGTATATTATTTGTTGATTTCATGGTTCAGCCAAACAACAAAATCAAGAGCCAACAAAATAGTTAACATTATCCGCAATATATCACATGTTTTGTCAACATAGTTACAAGTTACAGTAATGAATTGGAAAATTGAATTGGGAAACAGTTTTTTTCCATGTCACTTGCGCTGATGGGGACATTGTCACAAGGCATCGATCACATTCGTAGCCAGCTTTTTGAATCGATCACAAATGTAGCCAGCTTTTCTATAGTGATCACATTTGTAGCCAACTTTTCATATTCATGCGAGCCTCAATGAATAAGATTAGGTTAATCTCATTTTTCTGAGTTGAGGATGAAAAACAACTTCACTTTTAATTTGTTATTAGTATGGTACATCTTATAACCTGAGGTTTCCGATCAATGTCGTTAGAATGCTCGAATTATATTATTCCAATATAAGTTGATAAACGAAGTCAGTTTTGGAGCATGATGTCAACATTTTAGTCAGGAACATGATGACGTCATATTTCGCGTCATATAAAGCATGGAATTAGAAAAGCTGGCTACGAATGTGATCGCCGGTGAAAAGCTGGCTACGAATGTGACCGAAGCCTTGTGACAATGACCCCATCAGCGTCACTTGCATGGTTCTTGGTGGAGGAATAGTACTATTTCTCCCCTTGGACCACCATTTTGGCATAGTCAACAACAAGCCTTGCAATACTTATATAATAATGTCCCCCTATTCTTCCAAACGAACAATATACAGTAATGCTCTAAATAATCGACTTCTTAACCACAGCAGAATTATGGGTAATTTTTCAGGGTTTAGTTGGAAATATGGCTTGTTGCCATTCATCTCACTGAGAGCTTTCCGATGAATGGGAACAAGCCATATTTCCAACTAAACCCTGAAAAATTACCCACAATTCTGCTGTGGTTAAGGAGTCGATTACTTAGGGCATTACTGTATGTGATTGGCAATGGAATTTTCATATATATGATAATTTAAGTTTCTGCAAATTCAGTCTCAAGATGGCATGCAATATTTACATTCTCAGGGGTTGCTTACCAAAGTTGCATATAAATTACCAATGTTGTTCATTCTGAAATATAAACTTCAACCAGCTTCAACATAGATTTTCTCATCTTAGAATTACCAATTTGTACAGAATAAAAATTAAAAAAAGGCTTATTATCCGCTGGGCCCCTACCTGAGTTAATTTTTTTTTCTAAACTTACTCAAAGGATGCTTCTTACTGTAACATCGCGTCACAATAAGGGTGTACATGCTATAAAGACAACACAACCACACACGTGTCGCTCTGTCTATTCCTTTTAATATATGACTAATATAAACATTTTTACATTTTACCTTTTTTAGATTAATCTAGTGTGCACTGACAACAGACTACAATCCAGACAGGCAACTGCTTCAATTACCATCAATGTTGTTAGAGATTCACGGCTATTCTTCCTTAATACTATCCGTGAAACCTACAGAGAAGGCCAGACATTTGTTGGACAAGAAGTTGGAACTTTCCAGGTTCAGGATGCTGACACAAAGGCGAGTAGCTGAACACATGTAATGCTATCCATATGGTGATAATGACCACAGGGCGTATATAGTCTATCTGATTTTGTGATGTCACCAATTATATAGATAACTTGGGAATTGACGGGTATATAAATGTTCTTTCTGATGTGCACATGCATGATCAAATTTTCAATTCTGCTGGATATGGCCATGTTTTGCTATAAAAACTGAAGTGTCTACCCCCCCCCCTCTAAATAATATATTCATGCTCACGGAAGGCAACAAATCAATTACTTTATTAGCCATACTATATTTACACTCAACTGCAAGATTAAAAGATCATTTAGCACCGATAGTGTTGTAACTGTTTTATAATGACCCTGCGCAGTACTATTTTTCGCACACCCATTGGTGCACGAATTTAAAACCGAGCGAAAAACAATACGACTTCAAAGTTTACCGTATTTCCACATGGAAAATAAGATGTGGCAATTGCTTGTAAGAATCACACATATATACTAGAATGAAAGCAGAAAAACGTGTCATAAAATCCACAAACCATGAGTGAAGCCATGCTCATACACATGTAATCTGAGTTAATTATAATATCACATCAAGTTTTACATGCAGCAAAGTACGATGTTTTTGTTTACTACTTCCCACTTCATATCAATGGTGTCCATATATAACAATTTAACTATATCATAATAATATTTAAAGCACCCATATTCAATAAAATATAATTCTTATACTATTATGATGGGGTCATTCTATATGCCTTGCATATTATCATATTAGTCCCAGTCGGCTTGGGAATATGGCTTTTTTAACCAAGTTCCAGCGAAACTGCAGAAAGTTATGCCTACCTCTCTGGCGGGCAGTCATACTGCGTCCCTTTTGCTGTCATCCGATTATACTCCTATTCCCCACTCCATGCACACATTTCATATCAAAGTCAACATTCGTTACTTATATTCACACTCAACTGGCACATTAAAAGACCATATAGCACCCATTCCCGATGATACTCTGGTAGTGCGTTGCAAGTTGCGTCCATACAATAGCAAAGCAAGTATGGGTTTGTGTGTGATGTCATTTTGATGAAAGTCATTAGAATTAGTGTATATTTTCAGTGCAAATACGGCCTTTGGCCTATGCCCCAAAAATTACCAGTTTATCATCAAAACTTAAATCACGTTGTTGTAGTTTTACTATTAATGGCAGGCACAGTCTTTGGATTCAACTTACCTGCATGACTCCTGGTGTGGAATAAATACAGAACACAACTTGTATCATAATCTTAAACTATTATCAAACTTGTTGGATGCCGCATAGTCACATTATACTACTTGAGCTCTGCTCTCATAAAATCCTTGCACTGCCCGAATCTCATTCAATAACACATTCTTGATTAAAATGCTCATTGTGTTATGTCTAAGTATCTTATCATATCAGTGAATGTTGAAAAACAGTGTGCATGAGTGATGAGCATAAGTATTTTCTTATTTTTAGGGTATTATAATTTTTGAGGCAGTTGGTGATTATCCAGCTCAAGGCTTCCTGAGAGTGAACAGAACAACTGGAAGAGTATCCATTATCAAGACTTTCACCAGTGCTTTAGACAAGGACATTAATGTATACACGGTATGCATTATAATTTAATCACTCATAAACACACAATTTATGTAATGAAGGAACGTGATTGGTTGCATGCTTTAAAATGTTCTGTCTCTTCCTGGAAACACATTCAACAACAAAAATTATATGAATGTCGTTTTGAAGACATGTTTGTATTATTAATTAAAAGTCTACAGGAGAAACATCTGTTACAATTATATTGTTTAAATTGACACGCAGTCGCAGTGGTTAAATGTGACCAAATGTTTTTTAAAGTTTGTCAAAACATCACCACTAAGAAGAACATAATTGATAAATGTTTTACAAATTCCTACATTTCCTTTACAGTAAAACCTCTCCAAACTGGACCGTGAACACCCCTCCAAATGAATAATAGACCATTCCAATGTATACTTTTTAAGTGAATGGGAGAATCCATTCAGTACAAAATTTGTCTAAAAGATAGTATTTTGCAAAGATAAAACAAACACAGCTGATTAGTGTAATGTCCAAACAATTCCAACATTTCCAATACAGTAAAACCTCTCCAAACTGGACCCTTTATAAACCGCATCCCTCTCTATACTGAACGAACTGCCAAGTCCCAAATTCAACTAAGTGCATCCTCATAAGAATTACCTCTTTATCCGAAACATCCCCATTACGAACACCGAACAAAATTTTTAGTTCAAAAGCAACCGAATACATGGATTTCATCCTTTGTAAACCAAACTCAGTGGATCCATGGTTTCATATCATTGTCGAATATACTGGCCTATTCAATCGTCTTTTGTTTGGATGATGCTTTTAGCCTGACAATAACAACATGCGCTTGATCAGATATTGTGACGTTTGTTTCACACATTAAGTGAACAATTGAGAATTCTCTGTTAGATATTGCATCATTGGCAGTTTGTCTTTACAGTAATGCCCTAAATAATCAACTCCTTAACAACAGCAGAATTATGGGTAATTTTTCAGGATTTAGTCAGAAATATGGTTTGTTGCCATTCATCGGAAAATTCTCAATGAGTGCTTTCCGATGAATGGCAACAAGCCGTATTTCCGACTAAGTCCTGAAAAATTACCCATAATTCTGCTGTGTATAAGGAGTCTATTATTTAGGGCATTACTGACATGTCACTTGATACATTATAGTTGTGACAGAAATTTCACAGGCACTTTCAACATGAACACTAGTTCTCAATTGATCCAGTATCCTACATTTATCAAAAAATATTTGTAACCGGAATTTAATTAATCAATACACAGACAAATTATAACTCAGAGAAGAAATTTAAGTTTATAAAACAATCTACAATTATTACTAATAACGTTTACCATTGTGTTCATTATTAAATGATGCTGGTGCAGCATTAAAGATCCTGTGCCAGTGCATTATCTTATATAATCTCCCATAGGGAGCCTCACATATGTAAGAGAATGCACTGGTTTACAAGGTCAAGGGAAATATTGTTAGGCCAATGTAATTTCTTATATATGCGAGGCCCCCTATGGGAGACTCACATTTATAAGAGAATGCATTATCACAGGGTTTTCGCAAATTTTCCGGAAGCTCTAATCATGGCAGGGTTAATAGTGTATTATTTGCGACTTGATCATTCTTTGTAGTGGCGGTTTCATGATTGCACAATTTCCTATAAACCGAAAACCTCTTTAAACTTGAGCAGAAAAGTCAGTCTGAAGGTTGTTCCTGGTTTGGAGAGGTTTTACTGTATTGTAATTTGTAACTCAAGTTTAGCTTTTCACTCAAAGATCATCATTTTTATGTTTCAATGTGTAATTTTCTTCACTCATAATTCATATTTTTTCAGCTGAGAGTGGCTGCCTATGACAGTGCACGAACAGATGTCAGGGCCACTGGAGAAGCTATAGTAACAATTTTATGGAACTTTTACTCACCAACTTGGAACTTGCCAAATTATGCAGCTTTAATTAAGGAGACCCACCCTCATTACTACAATGATGCCACAAACTCCTTCGTTGTTGCTGTATTGGCTACAGATCTGGATGGAAATGTGAGTTTATAAAACTTAATTGTTTTGTATTAACCTCTTCAATTCTGAATGATGTCATGATGTTGTGTAATGGACCTTTGATGTTATTTACATAAAATACATTTTCTGTCAGAAATCTTGGCCACCTTTTTGATGACACAATGTCTATGGACAAAATTGTTTCCAACACCGTAAACTGTGTACGACTAGTCCAGAATGTCTTACTGTATTCCCACACCAGTGATGAAATATTTGCATATGATGACTTTTGAATATATTCATGTGCTATGGTTGTATATAAGTTGTTAAATCATGATATGCCTTCTTATATACAAGCTATGTTTATTGTGAATACTGGTCGTTTCACTCGATCCACTGCCAGTGGATTATACTTAAAGACATTGTTAAGGACAATGTTAAATAAGGTCATAGATGCTTTTAAAAAACATGTATTGATGTGTGTAACTGCTTGCTATATGAAGATTGGACGCCATACAGCTGTGAAGACTCGTCTCTTCAAATTATGTTTTGAGATATATAACTAGATAGCTGTATGTGGTGTGGTGACAATCATAGACATTACTCATTGTATTATATGTTTTGTGGGATTTTCCTACATTGTACGTGCATTGGAACTAATTGATTGTGGAACGAATGTGAAATGAATTTTATAATAATAATAATATATATATGGTGAGACCAGTTCTGGAATACTGCAACACTGGTTGGAGTTCTCATATGAAAACTCAGTGTATTGAACTTGAGATGGTCCAGAGAAGGGTGACTAAATTGGTCCCAGAAGTACAGTCCCTTATGTACCTGGATCGCCTCGTAAAACACAACTTATTGTCTATGAAATATAGACAATTAGTGGTGATCTTATCAAGGTTTATAAATATCTGAATGGTATGTATAACACAGACCCATGTAAATACTTTGTATTCGCTGACACAGACCAGAGGACATGAACTAAAATTACAAGGGACCAAATTCAAAAAGGATATCCAGAAATAATTTTTCACAAATCGTGTAATTTCTTACTGGAACCATGCTTATTTGAACTGATCTACTGTTTTGTTTTTCTTTCAGGACAAAATCACTTACACTATAATCAATGAGACAATTGCAAGGGGATTAATGTCAGGCCCATCAGACTATTTCCTGATTGATGAAGACACAGCACGAATGTACCTGAAAAAATCACTTATTGGTACCAACATTAACCAGTTTCAGGTAATGCACCTTTTTACCATAATTCCCTAAATAATTGACTCCTTAACCACAGCAGAATTATGGGTAATTTTTCAGGATTTAGTCGGAAATATAGCTTGTTGCCATTCAATGGAAAACTCTCAGTGAGAGCTTTCCGATGAATGGCAACAAGCCATATTTCCGACTAAATCCTGAAAAATTACCCATAATTCTTCTGTGGTAAGGAGTCAATTATTATTTAGGTAATTACTGTATATCAATCAAATAATTATTAGCAGATAAATTCTACCTTTGTTAACATTAATTATGCGCTATATGCATAATTTTCACATAAATTGGCTGTTCTCAAAACAACTTTTTGTTGTCAAATTATAATTTACTTTCTCCTAGCAAACACTGTACTCCTTCCACCCTGTCTGGCTGTGGATTGAAGGAATCTTATTACATTTTCACCTTGGAACTTTACTGACGCATACCCTTATATGTGAGATCATAACATGTATTTGGGGAGTGAACAGATCAATGATTTTATTCTATGTCAATAATTTTTTAATCCTTAAAGGGACTCAATGCTTTCAAAATGGATTCATGCGATATAACATAAAAGTCTGTAAACAACTACAATCAATAAGTACATGAAAAATAGATTGACGTTTTCTTATTTTCATTATTAATAACTCTCCAATAATGAGATTTCCCATGTAAAAACCATTGTTATATAAACATTAATGTTACAATGGAATTGCCTATAAAGTCAATTTGTCCGATAAAATACCAAAGTTTAATCCTAATTTGACAGTAAACATTGGCAAAGGTTAACCCTTTGAACCCGAGAGACCGGTCCAATCCTTATATTCCTATATCCCGGGAGTCCGGAATACCGGTTCGGAAACATTGCTGCTGCAATTACATATAAATAGATTCTCCCATTCCATTATTGGAGTATGAATTGGCATGGTCCATTATTCATTTGTAGGGTTTAACCCTTTCTTTGCTAAATACTCATGGGTGAGTAGTTTCCTTAGGAAATTTTCACATCTTAAGATCAACAAATGCCATTTATGGTTTGTTGAACTTATTATCTGAACATTTCCACCAAATAATAATAATCTATATTTCTGTTTGATGTTGGCTTCCCTATAGATGAATAATAGGCCATTCTATTGCATACTTTTAAAGCTGAATGGGAGAGTCCATTTAGTAAAGAAAGGGTATGTATCCCTCCTGCAGTCAATTAGTGAATACTGTAGGTGAGCTACAGTAATGCCCTACATAATCGACTCCTTAACCACAGTAGAATTATTGGTAACTTTTCAGGATTTAGTCGGAAATATGGCTTGTTGCCATTCATCAGAAAGCTCTCAGTGAGTGCTTTCCAATGAATGGCAACAAGCCATATTTCTGACTAAATCCTGAAAAATTGCCCATAATTCTGCTGTAGTTAAGGAATCGATTATTTAGGGCATTACTGTATGAGATAACCATTCTTAGATTTTTTACCTGATTATATGGCTAATTTAATTAATTTCTTTCAGATTGGTGTACGAGCATGTGATGATGGATATCCAATAAAATGCATTGAAACAATAGTGATTATAGATGTAAACAGAACTTTTGTTGCACCAGTTATGAATAACATCTTTAGAACCATCGAAGATATTACTGCAGTTAACACAGAAATCGCACGAGCTAGAGCCACAGATCCTGATCTCATCGTAAGTGTTTGAATTTTCATTAATGATAATGTGGATATTTTTGTATTCAGGGTTCCAGACCTCCACTTAATACAACAACATAGAAAATCTAATTTAAGACAGTTTTGCTTTGCTTGTTCCAGTGACAGAATGCTGAATTTCTGCTGCCCCTATGAAACATCTGCGGCGAGATGCTATTAGCCCGTTTCTATACATGCTTGCATTCACAAAATATAATCATACAAAAAACAGGTGTTCTTTTGTCCGTGTATTTAGCCATTTTGTGTGTGCTGGCGGTTGGCCATAACCTGCTGCATGGCATTATTGTTTGGAATGGTTATCATGTACTTTCTACTGTTGTTGTTAGATTGGCAATGGGAATATCGTTTTTTATGTCAATGTTGCTGTTTGGGTCAGATTTTATGTTTCATCTATGTCTGAATTAGACACACATACAGTAATGCTCTAATTAATCGAGTCCTTAACCACAGCAGAATTATGGATAACTTTTCAGGACTTGTCAGAAATATGGCTTGTTGCCATTCATCGGAAAGCTCTCACGAGCTTTCGGATTAATGGCAACAAGCCATATTTCCGACTAAATCCTGAAAGGTTACCCATAATTCTACTCTGGTTAAGGACTCGATTAATTAGAGCATTACTGTATGTCTCAGTTTTACCTTCTTACTCCATTAATGGTAATCAGTGCAGCTTTATTTGTTGGGGAGATAAAAATGGCTTTGTATAATCATATAATCAGTTGATTATTTGAAGACCCCTATTGACCAACCTAACAATCTTTATGCCAACAATGTTGACTATGAGATGACAATATCCCCAAATATTACTGGTAAACCCCTTCAAGTGGACACCTTTCATGAGATCTTGTCAATAGAATATATCTTGCTTCTGAAATGAGTTTGTATTTATTTAAAAATCGCATTTAAAAAATTGTGTTAATGACAAGTAATTGTATATATTGCTGGAATGCAGATGAATCAGCTCATTGCATGGTCAAAATTTCAAACTGATAATCAAAATGATATTTAAAAAAAAATCCCTCATTCTTTGATAATGTCTATATATAAGAATATAAAATACATATATATTTATGATTTGTATTCTACATACACATGACAATAAGAAAAGCAAAAACAGGGAAATTACACACTGCATCTCATCATAGCATCTTTGAACATATTGTATATTTGTTGTTTGCATGTTACATTTCAATTATTGTCTTTGGGGAATTCATTCATTCGTTCATTCCAGGGTTCAATCAAATACGCTATACGAGGTACCCCACCTATATTCTTTGCCCTGAATGAAAATACTGGTGCGATAACTCTGATCAGAAACATCAGACTGGATGGAACAACACCAAGTTACTCGGTGAGTCTATAGTGTTGCTTTATGGTAACGTAAATTACATCACATGCTTCCAAAACATTTAAGTTGTCACACCCTGACAGGATTCACGTTGGCCAGGAAAATTTTTCGGCCAATTTTTTGGACCATTTTCCAGAAAATCAATTTTTAATTAAAAAAAAACTAAAATATTGGATCACTGAAAAAACCGAAAATAAAAAAAAAATACAATGACAAAAATAATAATAAAAACACAAATAAGCCAAAAGAAAATAAAACCTATCATGCCGCAAGTTGGACTCGTACCTAGCGCTCAGCCTCCTCTATGCTTTGCCAAGGCGCAACGTTCCAACACACCTTTTCTGCGGATTACATCGTTGAAATATATAGTGTCACCAAAAGTCCTCCAGGTAACCATCGCTTAGGTGTGGAGCATAGGAAAGCAGTACAACTACTACGTCATTATCTCATGACGTCATATCCGAAAATATTAGGGGGCGTAATTCCGCCTCCAAAGATGGTGGCACTTACTGGACTCTGACGACGAAAGCGTTATGTTGTGTAGTTGCACGGAACAGTGAGCTGAGCGTCTGAGCCAGAGACAAGACTATCCGCAAGCGACTGTTGTTGTATGCTGGCCATGCATCATATCTATTTATAGTTATAAGTGAGCACCTCATATAAGTGTATCTAATTATCTACACAAGACAACCCTGTGGTATAAAAAAGTCGCTGTTGCTGTGGTTACTGTTTTCTGAAGAATTTAATAGCAACTTTAACCCTTTATATACTGAATGGATTCTCCCACTCAGTTATAAAAGTATGGGAATGGTCTATTATTTATTTGGTAATAAAAGCAGAAGACGGCAGCGATGTTTCTATAGACTTTTATAATTTTTGCACATTTACCCACTGCGATTGCCTAAGGTCCCTTTAAATGAACATTTTAATTCTATACAGACTAATTTTCAATTAATATTTTGTAATGACTTTTAACCCTTTCAGTGCCAAGTCCGATTTTTGTATCAACCCATAGTTCCTTGATCATTTTTAAACTTTATTGATTATAATAATGTGATACATTGATGGAAAGAGCTCTAAGAGCTAAAATCGGACTTGGCACTGAAAGGGTTAATGCCATAGAATGAAAATTTGTGAGATATAGTTTATGAAATAATATAATGAGTTTAACCCCATGGCTTTCTCATTTCAGTTCACTATTTATGCTTATGATAGTGCTGAGCCATCCAGGACAACTGACGCTAATGTACAAATCACTGTTATTCGGAATCCGTCAGGTCCATCATGTCTCATCGACCCATACACCGCTACTGTACCCCAGAATGTTCAATCAGGTCACCAACTCATTGATTTAGATGCATCAGATCCTGATGGTGTAAGTATAAATAATTGAACAAATAAAACAACAGTTGTCAAATCATTATCACCGGTCTGTACTAAACTAAATGAGGAGAGAATGTTGTAATAGCAGACAAAGCCTGTTCACCTGTCTTTGCAATGTCTGCACCACTCTTGCCAACTAACCGAATTTACCACAATTTCGCTTTCGACATCGAACAACCGTAAATAAGGAAAGAAATCCGCCATTAAAGCCCACTCACGATGATGCATCAACAAATTCTTATTATACAAATAACTAGAATATCTGTCCACAAAAGAATGACCAACAATCAACACACGAAACGGCATCGTGAATTAGAAATATCTTGGAACACAGGGGGCAGGAATCTTCTATTATGGATAATTATATAATTCTTGGGAATTATATTATTATCCATAATAAAATATTCCTGCCCTATGTGATTTCCTGATCAATTTGTATGAAACTTGGCACAGATATTTACCACCGTGGCAACCTGTGCACCTGTGATTATGAGATTTGTTTGACATATTTTAATTGAGTTATCACCCTTTTTGACTCAGCAATTTTTGTCCTTGTTGCCATATTACATATTCATAATTTGAGGATCGAAAGGGCCATATCCTCTTAATATGGCTATTTTCTTTTTTAGCTACCCCATGTTCACTGTGGGCGGGTATTCTTAGTCCTATTTGGACAATCACACGTCTGGTATAAATCATTACTAATGGCATATAATTATATTCCATTCAATCATATAGCTATCATGACTTACAAGTGTAGTTTGTCATTGCTAAAGAATGAAAGCTATGAAAATTTACCACTATTTGTTTTATTTTTGGTCCGCTAACTACATATTTTCCATGCTTTATTTTGCAGGATACCCTTCTGTTCAGCATTTCCAATCTAGCTGCCATTAATAATGCCTTCTATATAAATCCTCTTACTGGTACGGTCTATGTAGGACGTCCACTGATGGAAATATCTCAAACCACCTCATTTATTGTGAGTATTTTTCAGTGAAAGTATGTTTTCTGCCATCAGTCTCCAAAATCGTAATAACAATGACATTACAAAGACTTAGACAATTTTTTAGACTCAAAATAAACATATAAAGGTTCAATGTAAAGGCAAATAGGATATATAGACAGTTTATTATATATGGAAAATGTGATGGGGAGGTAGGTTTTTATTTTCCGTTTTATTTTTTGTTTTTAATCTGAAATTTTTTGTCTGTATAAATATAATTTTGGTATAAAATACACATTTTTTTCAAGCCATCGATATAATCTATCTTCAAGTGCGTTTTAGCCATTATGTCTTCAACAGTAAATTATCCACATTTATAATTGTGAATAGATGGAAGATTGATTTTTGAACTGATAATATTCTGGATTAAATCTTTCTATACAATTGGATTCTCCTACTCAGTTATAAAAGTATCCATTGGAATGGTCTATTATTCATCTGGAGGCATTTTCACAGAAAATAAGCAGACAACAGATAATAAAATTGCAGAAGGAGTACTATTTATTGGAGGGATATGTTTAGATAATATAAATGAGTATTTAGTATAGAAAGGCTTAATTCACAAATGCAATGTTTTGAAGAGGTTGCAAGGAAGGTGTCTGTATTTAGTTATACATTTCTATTTTATTTTATAGATGGCCATTGACATGAATTATTCTTTTGTGTCAATTTTTGCTAGTATAAAAATTAATTTAACACTAACATATACATGTTTCTTTGAAATTCAGCTTAACATTGCGGTCTCTGATCAGCGAGTAGCACCAATTACTAAGATTGGCACATGTACACTTCTAGTCACTGTTGATGTGGACGAACCGCCGATGTTCGACAATCGTCAGTTTGGCACTAACTACTCAGCACTTATCCTAGAAGGAGGGTCAGGACTTGTCAGCAGGTTTACTGCTACAGACCGTGATCTCACGGTAAGATTAGAAGCAATTATAAAAGCAGATGGCAGACAGAATATTGAGGCCTACAAACAGGCCTGAGAATATAATGCTGGACATTTGCAGAATGAGTCCCTAGAGGGTGAATTTAGTGACTCTAGCCTGCTGTCTGCTTCTTTGGAATATATCTTTATTATCAAATTAAGTTTTTTTTAGTTTCCTTAGAAAGTATCTTTTTCTTTTTCAGTTTAGTTTCTCTATATCCCCAAATTGGCAGGTGACACAATGCATAATCGAGGTGCCAAATGGGTGCATATCACATGGAACTTAAATCTGAGTCCAGGTCTCCCATTGCAGATGTGGCAATGCAGAATGAGGTCCCAATTTGGTGATGCTAGCCTCCTGTGCGGGGTAGCATCACTAAATCAACCCTTGGAGGACCTCATTCTGCAAATGTCCGGCACCATATTCTCAGGCCTGATTAGAAGTCTACCAATCTATATATAACAAAATGTCATCATTTTAAGATGTTTTGGTCCATAGCAAGTCAGTGATTAGAGTGTTTGGCTTCTGGCGCTGTTAACCCTTTCAGTGCCAAGTCCGATTTTTGTATCAACCCATATTTCCTTGATCATTTTTCAAATTTATTGATTATAATAATGTGATACATTGATGGAAAGAGCTCTTAGAGCTCTGTCCATCAATGTATCAGATTATTATAATCAATAAATTTTAAATGTGATCAAAGAAATATGGGTTGATACAAAAATTGGACTTGGCACTGAAAGGGTTAACACAGCAATATGAGTTCGATGTCTGACAGTGGAATATTGAGTTTTAACCCTTTCTTTACCAATTGGATTCTCCCATTCATTTTTATAAAAGTATTTATTGGAATGGTCTATTATTCATCTGGAGGGATGTTCAAGATATATGAGCAGACATATGAAATGATAATACAAGTGCAGAACGATTCCTATTTGGCTCATGGGCGTTTGTTGAGCTTATCTGAAAATTTCCTAAGGGTACTACTCATCAGTGAGTATTTAGTAAAGAAACGATTAAGCATCAGTCGTGGATTTCGTAAGCCATCTGCAGCTAACTATTTCGCCTTATTTTTATAATACGGTAGAGAGCATGCCATGTGCCTGGGGTTTTATAGTTGCGGGCCTAAACATCTACGCTTTTATAGTTGCTGGCCTAAATATCTCCCAAACATTTTTCATTATTTTTATCTGATTCATATTATGAAAAATTTCAAAATTTTAAAAAGTTAATGAATTTGTCATTTAGAAAGATATTCTTGTGGGATGTACATGTCGGCTATAAATATAATCAATATAATAATTTGTTTTCAGGCTGGAAGTCGAATCATATACGAGCTTACTGGGAACTATCCATCCCCTTACTACTTTAGCTACAACCGTCTAACTGGTGATATCAACATAGAAAATATTGTATTCACAGACATCATTCAGCGCACGACTTATACTGTAAGTACTAACTCTCATCATGTTGCTATCTTCTCCTCTAATGCTTCAGTATTCTACACATTACTACTTGAAAGTAAATATCAGCACATGGCTTCATTTTTGCCCCATGATAAATTTTGTTTAAATAATACATAGAATGTATTATTAAAAGATCCTCTCCAGCAATGCTCTAAATAATCGACTACTTAACCACAGCAGAATTTGGGTAACTTTTCAGGATTTAGTCGGAAATATGGCTTGTTGCCATTCAACGGAAAGCTCTCATTGAGAGCTTTCCAATGAATGGCAACAAGTCATATTCCGACTAAATCCTGAAAAGTTACCCATAATTCTGCTGTGGTTAAGGAGACGATTATTTAGAGCATTACTGTATCTCCTTCTGGCTGCATTTGCAACAACAACGACAACATTTCTATATATACACTTGTATATTTATTCATGCTGTGGAACTAGAATGCAGGACCTTGATAGGGTGAAATTATGTCACATGACTTGTTTTCATTTTGGATGGACACAGTCGATTGTAAACAATAAGAAATGGATGTTGAGTCCACACAAAATGTCAGGCCAACTTGCATCCATACTCAATGTAACGCAACAAAATAACCATCCATTTCTTAAATGGAACTCATTTTCAAGACACATTTTAGTTATTGTTTAGCAAAAACATGACTGAGAAACTGGCGTTACACATATTGCACTTAAAAGTGTTTTAAGAGATATATTTCCAATCAAATATGTTGTATTCTAAAAAGAGACACATTTTCTGTCTTGCTTCATAGAAATTATTTTTTTTAAAGTTATTAACTTGTGACAAAAACTTCGGTTTACTGGTCTCACTGACTTACTTGATGCAGGGACATTTTCCTGACATTTTCTTGACTTTCCTAACACAGGTAAAATCCTTCATGGGGGGTCTATTATTCGTTGATTTTGTGGTTTTATCCAACCATGAAACCAACATCCAATGAAACAATTAACATTAGATTTCGTAGAGTAAATATCAATATACGAGATGGAAAAGAAGATCGGGCACATTACGTATGTTTTCGCCATGTCATAAAATGGGTTGGAAAAAACACAGAAGATGAGCTGAAAGACTACATCATTTTGTCCCATCTATAATAAAAATTATTAATAGCATGTCCATATATATTAAGAGACGCATCAGCATAACAGGAACAATAAGTAGCAAACTCTTTGCTGAAGCTTTCGGCCGTTACAGCCTTTATCAATGGTATAATACTGTTGTGGTCTACATAATTAGATGCTCAAGTCATTAATGTTCAGCTCTTTAGTTGACATATCACCAATTAACCTGTAATATTCTTGGACTATGAGAGTTAATTGGTGATATGTCGACTAAAGAGCTGAACATTAATGACTTAAACCTCTAATTATGTAGACCACAACTGTCTTATACCATTGATAAAGACTGTGATGGCTGAAAGCTTCTGCAAAGAGTTTGTTACTTAGTTCACTCACAGCTTTCAAATGCTATTAGAATATTTATGATCATTCACAGCATTCAAATGCTACTAGAATATTTATGTTCCAACTGAACTTCTGGCATAATTCCCAAAGACGATAGATCAGAGGAAGCGTTGATGGAAAAAAAGTTTGTACTAACAGTGTTATAAATGAAAGTTTATTTGTTTTTTTTTTCATTAACCTGTCAGTACAATTAAAATTTATTTGTTCTACAACCCGCATACCTTCACTTTGTAATAGCCATGCACAGTCAAACTGTAAAATTGTTGAATATTTCAACATATCTATTATTTAATATAGAATGGTATTGGGGAAAAAATCTAACATGAAACATAAATAAAATTAAAAAAAAAATTATTTCAGATATTGTATTATGTTTTGAGATATTATTTGCATGTATGTGATGTAAACTGTAAAAAATAAGAATAAATGATAAACATTATTTTTATTTGTTTCTTGTTTCAGCTCATCCTGGAAGCTTATGATGAGCGCATTCCAACAAATAGAGCTATTGCCACATTAACAATATCAGTGGAAAGAAATCTGCACGGTCCGCGCTATGTTCCACAAGACTACAGGTTCTCCATTGATGAGACGGTAGCAGTCGGAACTACTGTGAATTCAAATGACCCAATCACAGCTGTTGATGATGATCAGGTTAGTATCTCACTTTTACTCAGGATAATCACCAGCATCTGCTTAGATTAATTTTCTAAACTGTTTGTAGAATCCGCTAATATTTTTTTTTTAAACATGGTTTTTTCCGCATTCCTCAAGTCTTATATTTTCTGCAAATTTTCCAAAAACATCATGAATATATCTGCAACCTTTTTGCAAATTACCAAAAATTACGTCTTTTTCCTCAAACTTTTTCCGAAAGCATAATATTTTCACAGATAACATGCTCATTTTCCGCTATTGAAGAGCTAAAAGAATTTGGAAAACTTTGCACAAAGTTCCGAAACTGACATAAGTTGAATCATGTGAACACAGTATAATATGAAAACTTCTCAATCTGGGGTTCCATTCAAAACACCATTCTAATGACGATTGTATATGTGGGAACATGGATTATTAAAATGCCTTCATACACTGAGAGACTGAACAAGTTTTCGCATTCGGGGTTAGGGATATGGGGGTGTGACCCAGACTACAGGTTTTACACCGATGAAATGGTCTTAATCGGAACTACAGTGAATCCAAATAACTTAATCACAGCTACTGATGATGATACGGTTAGTATTTCAATTTTAATCAGGCTAATCACCAGCGTCTGCTTAGGATGGCCAAATTGACTCAGTTGGTAATGTGCATAGAGCATAAGGCCGTTAAAAAAAAAAAAATCAACATTTATTTGTCTTACTGTGTTTTTGTCATAATATCAAAAATTGATATAAAACTTCCAATGCAGGCCATTTATTTCAATATGACGGTTCCTGAGAAACAAATATTCAATTTTGGATGGACCTATTGAAGCAAAATAGCAATGTCGTAAGTAATACTGTCAGTTTAATTGAATACCTGGTAGTTGCCTATCAACCATTGCTGAGTCATTATTGACTGACAATACTTACCTATCTTGTGATGATCACAGCTCAACTGAGGACATCCACAAGGAGTTTTAGATAGATATTGCAGTCACAACATCAATAATAACAGGCATATATGTGTCTTCAATATAGTAGAAAACATCCTGGGAACTCAGCGTATAGGGCCAATGGTGCAGGGAGCCAGTGTTCAAATGGTTAACATTTGTTCTGCTTCATACCAATGATAATGAAATGTCATTGGTTGTGAGAGCATTTTTTTTACATTGGGAGTTCTTGGCGGTTTTCTCACCTTCTCGACTCCACGCGATATGGATAAGAAGTCACTCCACTTTAGTGATTTTGTGATAATAATAATTATAATTATATATTACTCTTAACAATTACAGGAACCACTCACATACGCTCAAGAATCAGGAGATACAAACTACTTCACATTTGATCCAACTACTAGACTGTTCCTGGTGAGACGGTCACTTTTAGATGCAAGCCCAACATATCAGGTAAGCCATTTTTTTATACGCTCAACAATAGATTATAGAAGAAATCGCTAACAGATAATAATCGTTATCCACCGCTAGCAGTGAAGATATAGAAAATTACACTTTCATTGTAGTTTTGACGTTATTTCTTGAATAACTATCATCGGATTGTAAAATGTTCACCATATAAAGTAGCATTAGTATAATTCTGTTATGAAGTATTAGATTTGAATGTGACCCATTATAATGAGTATATGCACAGCATGCGTAAAATAAAATGAAAATCTAGTGTTTTTGAGTGGACACCAAAACTATCTCATTCGTGATCGCGAAAAATAGACATTTGTCTCGGTCACTTATGAAATAATTTTCGGTATCCTCTAAAAACACAAGATATCCTCTATTTATTTGGCATTTGTTATATGCGGGCCTGTTATTCCTTTCTTTACTAATAAGTTCACAACAGCTTGTTCTAGACTGATAGTATAAAAACCAAGAAAAGCTGGTATCGTCTAGCATTTTGCAAGCTATATGGACATTCAAATATAAATCATGAAAATGTCTGTTTAAGCTTTTTATATTACTTCATCAATTTATGAGAAATACTGCTATTATCCTGCATTTGGAAACTATTTAAGAATTAACTCTTGTTACAATTAAGGTTATGCAGTTATAAACAAAAAGTTTGAAGACAAATTCTATAATGCTTGTAGCATCTTTGTCTTAAATTTTTTTGGTTACAACTCATAACCTTAATCGATACAGGAGTTATATCTTATAATTTAATTAATAATTTCACAGGAGAACCACTATAAGTTGAAGGAAGAAGTAAAATGAGCGTAAAACTTTGATATTATACTCGACGAAAAAGACACCTGGGTCTAAAGTTGATTCAGGCATGCTGTCACTCAATCATATAATTATCGATTGAGCAAGTGGCATTATAAATTCATCGCTTTTGATTAGACAGTGGACAGTGAGCATGCACTGGTCAATGTGGTTCACCATAGAAACCCATGTTTCTGATATATTTCGGCTGTAACACAAGTTGTTAGTTTCAAATTTCATTTCTTTGCAAATGTTAGCACGAGTCTTGTTGATTTCTCTAGGTACTTATGGACTGAGGGTTAATTAGCATTAAGGTTATTGGCATGACAGTCCTACCTGAAGAACATCTGGTGCAACATCGGAATTCCCTTTTATATCGCAGGAAGTATTGAATAGTTGGGACGTACATTTTAGGCATGCAGAAAATAGGCATGGTCATTTCACTTAAATGCTGCTGTCATTTCCCGAGTGGAAAGTAATCAAGAATTTCATGTGATCGAAAAATAACCTTAATGGCTAAATGTGTGACAACCAATTATTTTATAGTATTCCGTGTATTGACAGCTTATGATTAAATTATATGAACATTAGAAAGTAAATCTGGTAAATTTCTATTTATTTCATAATATTTAATTAATTTATCTTGCTTTTACTTCTCAATTACAGTTCACAATCAGGGCATCAGATCCAAGAGGACGTTCAGCTCTGGCTAACGTGATTATCACTGTAGTTGAAAAACCAGATGCACCACCAATAATACAAAATCTGGCTAATACAGTTGTGATGGACATCCGCAATCTGCCTGTAACAAGCTTCTTCAAAGTTATAGCTACAGATGCTGACCTAAAGGTGGGGATATCTGTCAAATTCATTTTTGTTGAATTTGTTGCTCCATTTGTACTTCCATTTTTAGCCCAACTTGTCAAGTCAAGTTTGAACTATTGGGATGGGTTGGCGTCTGTTTTCTTGGATTTAGAAAATAAAAAAATTTCCATTCATTGCCCACTCTCTAAACTGAGCATCGGGCACGGTCCGGGCATATGCCAGGTTTGGTGTAACACTTGTTTAGATGATCTATTACTGATTTAACTGTTCCTGACCTGTTCTGCATCTTCACTTATGATACACTTGAGTCAACGGTTCAATTTGAGATTCGATGCAATTCCGAATATTTTGCCAGATTAGATTTGAGATTTGATTCAAACTGAAAACCCCTGATTCGCAGGGCCCTAGTCCTTCTTTTCGTTCACATAATCTCAGCCATGGATGTATCAGATCTGAAAGAACTTGGGCATGGAGGTTCACCATGTTTGTGCTGGCCAGAAAATTATTTTTGTCAATTTTTTGGCCATTCCCATAAATTTTATTGGCCATTTTTTTTCGAAAACGTTGGTCCATTTGAAAACCAAATTTAGGATAATTGAGAAAACTGAAATTACAAAAAAATACGAATATAAAAAATGTGAAGCATCAAGAGTATGAGAATAAGTGAAATAATTGGTCAAATTTCATAAAAGAAAATTGATACTGCATATATTCACCAATGTGATAAACAAAAGTTGTAAAATGGGTCTAGCCAGTATGGTGTAAATTGTTAGAGGGTGTCCACTTCACTGACTATTTTATGTGGAAGTGGTAGCCCGGTGGTTAGAGTGTCGGACTTGTAATGGTGTCAATGCACCGGCATGAGTTTGCGCCCTGCCGGTGGACTATCGTCTCCGCAACAGTGTCTTGGCCAGATTAAGCGGTGTGTGTGCTATATATAGCCACACTCTGTTTCAAATCTTGCGCCAGGTTGTGACCCTTGGGCAAGGTCGCTTGTACTGTGCTCGCTTCGTCGTACCTAGACGAGAAATAGGTACCTAGTTGTTGGGTATCCGTAAACCGCTCTAGTGAAGCACCTGTAAAATGGCAGCAGGCACAAGACTCGGCATTGCTCATAAAAAAACAGCTGGGGTAATAATGTAAGCGCTTAGATCTACACCAGGGATTAAGCGCTATATAAATGATATACATTATTATTATTATATAATGTTGATTATCCCAACTTGGCAAATGGATGGATCAGATATTACTTGATCATCTCAGTCCTTGATGGGCGAGTGGAGATTCAATGAGTTCATTATAAATTAATCATTTATTCTTGAACAATACTTATGATACGTGTGATTGGAAATTACATGAATCATATGAATGATTTCATCCAGATTGCCAGCTGACCACGACTCTATCATCAACCAAAGATGAAGGAATAATAATATTATATTCCACTGTATTGCTCTCAAATGGTATTTTTAATACTAAATTTAGTGATTCATTCACTGTCTGGGAACACTCCAGTAGCTTTAATGTAATTGCAATGCAATCTGTGAAAAAAAATCGTCTTTCTCTGAATAGAATTTAACATTGGGTTGTCGTCTACCACAAAAACAAGATTAATCAATTAAAAACGGTATCCATCATAAACAATTGTTTTTAAATAGACCTAAAATTCCCAATGGAACGATTGTACTCAAAATAGATAAATCAGGCTGATTTACTGAAACGATTGCTGTACTTAAAGTACTGTAATAGAATAGATAGATCGTTTTGATGACTGAGTCAAAGATTGTGTGTGTTTAGTGGGAGGAACCATTTTATTCCCCTGGGACGGCATTCGCTAACGGTCATGCGCTGCATTCCCCCGAGACTCTGTTCCCTCAATGGGAATGCTCTGCGTTCCTCTGGGAGGGGACGCAGAGGATTCCTAGTGACCATTCCTAAAAACGCACATGCATACTTCACAACTGGAAGTTAAGCTTCTGAGCTGGGATGTTGGCAGTAAATAAAGGTCGCTGGCAATTCACAATTAATAGACTCACTAATAATATTAAATATACGAATAAATTACTACTACGTTGAATGAAAGTTTAAAGGATAGTTTTACAAATGAGGCGATTCTGTGATAGGTGAACAAAATATGAAGTGAAATGAACAATGATAACGAAAGGTGAAAACCTAATTTCCTTACAATAGTTTTTTACATACCCATTGTTGTATTCTCACTAAAAGCAATGGCTTTCAACTATGCTGAACTATGTGGTAATTTTCGACACGATTCTGATGTTATTTTTTGTGGCAAGCTACGTCATGGAAGATACAGGCAACGTAACGAGAATTTCTTATTTTTGTGATGCCAAAATTGATGCAAAACACTGAATTTTATTGAGAATTTTTTTTATAATAACTATTTAATTTGTTATTGGGGTATGTAATAATTATAGAGCCACACAGTTTTGGGACGGTTAAGTGATTATCGAACTTGAGAATTTCGCGGAAGGATACCCTGCGATTATCACTTCCTCGTCCCAAAACTGTGAGGCTCTATCTATATACCAGCATAAATGTACTAATTTGCTTATTATGTTATGTCACCTGTGGTGCAACTTCTTTTTTCATTTCTATTGACAATTACATTATGTATTTAATTTCTTCCAGGGTACAATTAAGTATGAAATTGTTGGCTATCATCCAGCCAGTAATTACTTCTCAATAAATTCATTAACTGGAGACATCAGAATGCATAGGACTATCCTGGATGATCCCTTAAACCTCCTGCGATATTTCGTAAGTAACTCCGATCAAATTATATGCTCTTTATCTGTTTGGCAGACAATTAAAGCATGCCCGGACGATTTTATATTTTATTTCTGAGGCACACACCAATGAATCATTCCACCTTCGCATCAGCTAGCTCCTGGTCTAATTTCAGTTTAGATGTTGCCAGTATTTCAAGGACAGATGCATGTAAAATGTTTGATGATAAGATTATGTGTGATTTATTTAGTCCAAAAACACCCAAACAAGTAATTAATACTGGCACATTTTTTACTGAGTTTGCAGTCGCCATTCTTAATATTTTTTAAATATGTTTGATAAAAGTTACCTTTAATGAACATTAATGTTACATTAATGAATCATAAATCTGAACCGGGGAAACAGGTCTGTTCGATCTTACTTCTGTGCATGTTTGTATAAAAATGTACTGAAATTATTTAGTACCGATTGATAATTTCAGTTACATATTGAACGGGAATAAAAAGGTCGCCATTGTGTCTTCAGGACCATTCAGCAGACCTGAGAAATGGGAAATTGATTTTGTGTGAATTGTTTTTTGTGTATTGTTTTTATAATTGATATAATTTGAATATGGGAATGGAGTTTATAGCCTTTCTCTCAAACAATAAAATAAATGGCCAAGCCTGCAAATAGCGTGTCTGTCATTTGCAGAATGAGCTCCCCAGAGGGTGAATTTAGTGACGCTATCCCGCATAGCGGGCTAGCATCACTAAATTCACCCTCTGGGGACCTCATTCTGCTTAGGCCCTCAACTGCTATGGTAGATCTAGGATCAGATGAAAGTTCCCCAGTTAAAGTTGGTGATGATCACCCATTGGGAACCTCGATTATGGATTTTACCTTCTGCAAATTAGGGGATATAGAAACTTCCCAGATGGGAAAACGTAACTAAAACCAATTTTAATTTGATACTATAGATACTTCCCAGAAGATGAGGCCTAAGCAGAATGAGGTCTCCAGAGGGTGAATTTGGTGATGCTAGCCCGCTATGTGGGATAGCGTCACTAAATTCACCCTCTGGGGACCTCATTCTGCAAATGACAGACACATATTTGCAGGCTTGTAAATGGCATTTTCACCTATATCTGAGCTGAGGGTTGTATACTACGAAAATATCAAATTCTTTTTAAAAAAATTTGAATTCATCATTATGTTTATAAGTAGACAATCTTAAAGGTGGCCAATGGCCAAGTACATAGAGATTTCAGTCAATTGTCATGGTAAAAATAATTTCTGAATGGTACATATGGTATTGAAAATCATGAAGAAGAAAAACAATTTAATCACAACATAAAATTATCTGGTTTTTTTTCTCTCACTTTGGTCCTATTTTCACGCCTGGATGATGTTACATTACAACCAGAACATCACCTTCGGAATAGGTTAACCCATGGTAATTAAACCTTTCATGACGGGAGCTGCGCTGGTGCATCATTAAATATCCTGTGCCAGTGAATTCTCTTGTATATTCGAGTCTCCCATAGGGAGCCTCGCATGTATAAGATAATGCAATGGCTTACAAGGTCGATGTAAATATTGTCAGAATAAATGTATTCTCTTAAATATGCAAGGCTTCCTATGGGAGACTCGCATATATAAGAGAATGCATTGGCACAGGGTTTTTGCAAAAATTCAGGAAGCTCCAGTCATGGAAGGGTTAAGCCAAATCATTCCATTCAATTGCCCTGGGCGATTCTCATTCGGTACCGTGCCCATTCCAGACTAGTATAATGAATGGAATTGTCTATATTTGTTACAGCTGAGAGTAAGAGCATATGATGATGCTAAACCATCAGTATATGATGAGGAGATATTGCAAATAGATGTCACAAGAAATCCAAATCAACCATTCTTCCGTCCAACCATATACCTAAAGAGTGTGTATTACAATGCCGATGTCAACACCTTACTGGTAACTCCAAATGCAACAGATCTGGATAATGTAAGTCTTATATATATAAAGCTTGATGCTTTCCATATAGATATAAGGGTAACTCAAAATCGTCAGACCTTAATCCTTTCTATACTGAATGGATTGTCCCATTCAGTTATAAAAGTATACATTGGAATGACCCATTATTCATTTGGAGGGATGTTCAGGAAAAAGGGGCAGATGACAGCATGACGAAAAGATAATACAAGTGCTGAAGGATTCATAATCTTCGGTGGGAAATGTTTAGATAATAAGTTCAATAAAATGACTGTTGAACTTATTATCTGAACATTTCCTTAGGTATAACTACTCGTCAATGAATATTTTGCATTGAAAGGGTTAATTCGCAAATATTACGTTTTGAAGAGGTCTAATTCAGGTGGCAAGCAAATTGTCTGTGTATTTAGTTTTACTTAATATTTTATTTCACCCCATTCTTTTCTGAATGGATCCTCCCGTTCAACTATAAAAGTATAAATTTGAATTGTCTATTATTCATTTGAAGGGATGTTAAGGAGATAAAAGCAGACAACTGGTAACACAAGTACAGAAGGAGTCCTATTCTTTCGTAGGAAATGTTCAGATAATAAGTTCAACATTGTCATTTGTTCAACTTATTATCTGAACATTTCTTAAGGGAACTACTAGTCAATGAGTTTTAGTAAAGAAAGCGATAAATAAAGCCTGGTAATTTTATCATGTTGTGAGGTTAAAAATGCATTGATTCGTTCATGAAATACATACATACAAAGTGTGTATATGCATTTATATGGATGTAATAGAGATTAACGCTTCAGAAAAAAGGGCCCCTATTTCCAATCCAATCTATGGCCATTTGTTGAACTCATTATCTGAATATTTCTTAATGGAATTACTTATCAAAGAGTATTCAGCAAAGAAAAGGTTGAAAATGTGAATAGAAAGTTATTGAAATTTTGCCGATCAAATGACAACTTGCATGATTGATACTATATTAGCATATATCCCCTAAAACCATTTAGGTGTCTCGAGGTGTCTACATTTTAATCACTACGGTATTTGCCAGAACATTTTTGCAAAGTTCAACAAGTAATGTTTTCTTTTGTTTTAATGCCAAGAAGATAATATAAGGCGACTTGAGTGCCGCCATTGCTTTTGCGAATAATTTAATGAGGAAATACGCACCGCACCACAACTTATCATGATCAACGTTCTCTGAATTTTATTATTGTTTGAGTTATTGTTTGTTGCTAAAAATTAACATCACTGAATGTTACAGTGTGTGTTTACAAACAATGATTTCAACATGCGGAATCTCATCACATGTAATGATGATTATTGATAATGAAAATAAGAACAATTTCATTCTATTTTTTCATTATCTTGGTAACAGTGATATAACAAATTTGGCATGTAACTCTGAACCTAGTTTTTTATGAAATGGAGTGTCTTACTTATATTTGTTTTCTTACATTTACCAGGATATTCTCAGATATTATATTCTCGCTGATAATAATGTTGGTATTGAAGCCAAGAGATGGTTCTGGGCTAACCCCTTTAATGGGAAGATACTTACAAACAGCCGCCTGGAAGCAGCACCTCTTGATGAGTACACAGTGAGTTTGTTTCTATTTGCTATTGCTTAAAATTATTCTGAAACTGCCACCCAATCCCAGATATGTTTTAACTTTTAGAATGCCGTTTTTGTGAGCTTGATCTACCAAACTCTGGAGATCTGGCTCCAATTCGGGAGACTTTTTAAGGCAATAAATAGAAAAAAGTTGATTCTCAGACACTGGATCATTGAATAAATTGGCATGCCTTGAACATTTTTATTCCCACCATGGAATCGGAATTTTAGAATTACCAAAAATAAAGTAGGTGACATAACAGCTGGAAGTATTATTATATAAATGACTGAAAGATTTAAGTTTGATGGTCTATTAAGGGTTTAACCACGATTAAGGTTGAAATATGGACCTTCACTGGGTTGAAGAACAATCATTTTGAACAGGAATTGTCAGAACGCATGTTGGGTTTTCCCAGAATTATAAAAACGATGTTATACGAAAATCTGGAACAGAAGCCTGAAAGATGTGCGACGTCAATAATGCATTATTTAAATACCGTGTTCCCACATATCAAATTTTCTGCACATTGTCACAACATAGTATAACTTAATCTATTATTCAAACAGAAATAAATCATGTTTGTGCCATGGTCATGAGACCGGAAGCAAGGGCTTTTAGTTGATATAGTTGGAAATTTAATATATCAGTATCTGAAGTAGAAATAATTCCGGAAAACACATGCGCTCTTTGAAATTTTGATGTAAATAACAACAAATCATGTTACTTTCGATCGAAATTGTGCAAAACAATAAATCATTGCAACCATTGCAATATCACAATTTTTTGCATGCACCCAGATGCCACTCAAACCTTGAAATAATGCATCTGTCATTTGCAGAATGAGGTCCCCAGATGGTGAATTTAGTGATGCTACCCCGCACAGTGGGCTAGCATCACCAAAATCACCCTCTGGGGACCTATTTCTGCTGAGGCCTCAACTGCTATGGGAGATCTAGGATCAGATTGAAGTTCCCCAGTTGCAGTTGGTAATGTTCACCCATTAGTTACCTTGATTATGCATTTTATCTTCTGCAAATTAGGTGATATATAAACTGAACAGAAAGGAAAAAGTAACTAAAAACAATATTAATTTGCGACTATAGATACTTCCCAGATAAAAACTCATCAAGTTATACTGACTAAGGTATTGAAAAATATATCATGATATGACTAAATACCGTGGATAATTTTATTTGTCAAAATTGCCTGAAACATTGTGATTATATCGCCATTGGCGTATTACATTTCTCACAATGACCTGGGTGTCAGAATGCCCCCACAATGCCGTACTGTGTCCACACCACATGTATAATAAACATTAGCCCTTGTAATAAATTTTTTTAATGAGCTCTGATTGGGAATGAATGGGGTCATAAAAAAATGTTAAATAACTAAATACCGAAAAACCATGAAACCCTAGTACACACTGTAGCGAGTGGCATTGTCTCTAGCTGTGATCCTCATCCATTGAGTTGGTTGTGAATATGACTTTATTGACTCTCTTGTTCATATATTTCAGTTCACACTCGTAGCCTCAGATGGTGCAATTGATGAAAAGATTGGAATTGCAACAGTCATTATTACCATTGTGAGAGACACTGCACCACCAATATTTAGGCGACCACTTGGCTACACTTTCTCTATTAGCGAACTCCTGGCTGTCAACGCCACTTCAAGCATGATTGTCGAAGCAACAGATGGAAACCTTGAGGTAAAAACAAAACCATTATATTCTCTCAGGTCTTATCTTTAGTTTTTTATACGCCCATTTTGAAACAAATACTGTTGTTTTATTATGCCCCCGATCCCCATAGGAGGTTCGGAGCTTATAGCCAAGGGCTTCGTCCGTCTGTGTGTCCATCCATCCATTCGTCTGTCCGTGTTTACATTTGGATTCTTATGTTGCTATTAATAAGAAAAATGGATAGTTTCGTATCTAATTTCCATCCACGTAACATGGCTAGCCACGTAACAGCGTTGAGATGAACCCTAAAAATGATCTATTAGACCCTATCGCCATATTTAATTTTGTTGTCACTCAAAAGTTGGAAACAAAAAGCCTTAGATTTAGACATCCATGATCTGTCAATAGGCGGTGTTCAGACAGTTATGTGGCTAGCCACCCAATCACGGACCTGTCAGTTTCTCCTATTCCACTCTCCTAGTTGCTGCGTATAAGTTTTTGAGTTTCAATCAGCTACTTCTGCTATAATTCCTACATGTTCTGATTCCATAATCTGAAATTTTATCACTATAAACTACTTGATAGCCACATAAAATGTTATCAACTACTTGATAGCCATATAAATTTTATAGACACAATTATTTTAGCCACATACATGTAACTCAATAGCCATATATCTACCTTCTGTCGTGATATGGCCTAATGGCTGAAATGATGTTAAACCACAAGCAATCAACAAATGACTCCAGGACTTTGCACTGTTAAAACTGTCCAAAGTGTTTAAGTGTTCAATTTTTGTCAAACATTTTTCATTGTTACAATGAATTTTCTAGGCTAGAACACTATTGTGCAGGGACAATTAAAATTTATTTAAAAGGTGCTCTATCTCTTCCCAGTAGAGCCTTGCAAAAAACTATGCTTCTAACTCATTGAGATAACATACATCTCAAACGACACTGTGCTATTATTGTATATACTAGGGGTTTGCCAGTCAAAAATGATGGGCGACAAACATGACATGCAGGAAAATTGTGTGAAGAATTAGTAAATTGTAAGTGACCAAACATGACATGCAGGAAAATTGTGTGAAGAATTAGTAAATTGTAAGTGTCCCTTCAAGTAGTTTAAAATAATAATTAGTCACCTGAGGTAAACAGCGCCTATATATTGCACGACACTCTTCTTATAAAGTTACATCCATATTTAATCTGATAACAAACGCTCGTTATTGCTAATTATTAGTACACTTCAACCCTTTGAACCCGAGAGACCGGAATACCGGTCCAATCCTTATATTCCTATATCCCGGGAGACCAGTCCGGAAATCATACGATATTTGACACGAAATTACAGCACAATAAACACACATATCAACTAGAGTTGAACATCTACTTTGCACATACGCGTCACATGTTTACTCATGTGACGTTGACAGACAAACTGATGACAGAGGGTCTGTTTCTTCGCGCAATGCGCAGATACTTATTTTGAGAAAAAAATAACTATTTATCTTCGGGAAATGTGAAGTATTTCGTTAGAAATTTCGCGATCAAAGCACAAATTAATTAGAATAATGCTTCTACTTTGCACGAATGAGTCACACTTATGTTCATACCTATGATTTTTAACAGCCAACTTGGTGACAAGGGAGGGGTCTGTTTCTTCGCGCATGCACAGATGTGCATTTTGAGAAATGCCTTTTATCGTAGGGAAATCTTAGGATCAGAATTTCGTAATAAATAAATAGCGCGACCAAAGGGAGCCGCAATATAATCTACATGTAAACTGAACGTGGAATCAACTGTCTAGTTGAAATACCTTGACATATTTCACCAAACATTAGTTCAGTTAGCATAGTAGATTTCCATATAGTTGAGCTTGTATTCATGTACCGTTAAAAGCATTACGAGTTATGTCGTCAGAAACGTTATATATAACGTCAGTCACCTCGGGTTTGGACAATTTAACGTTCAGGATGTTAGGGTTCAAAGGGTTAATTCACATATCACATGAAATTCCCTGTATCACGTTACCTATATACATGTATGTGTACCAATTTTCCCACATATCTTCTGAGCTGATGATAATTGCTCTTTATTGGTCATGCAATTTATTAGTCCACCTTTAAGTAGTCATCTGAGGTCAAATGCGCCAATCCCATGATATTCCCCTGGTCATATGAACATAATAATTTATGTGTATCAATTTCCCTACATATCTTATACGCATATAAGCAACGCACTGTATTGCTCATGTATGCCCCTTTAAGTCGCCTGAGGTAATAAATGATGGGTGACAAACATGTGCAGGAATATATTGTCACTGCTGCACCGCAGACAACGATATAAAGAAAGCCGGCAAACGGCGCATGGTGTGTGTGGCATTTAGTGTTGGCACGGATGCCACTGAAACCACATTCGTCTTATATCATTTGGTACACATTATATCAGTAAAAATATCGCTTCTTGCACTGATTGGCCTGAAATTTTGCGTGTCATATTCTAAAATGTGCAGTAGGCCATAGTCAAAATTTAGTTGCAATCGGACATGAGGGTGGTATATTTTTAAACGCACAAAATTGTAACAGATAAATACATAGATACACACAGACAAACACTTGGCTTGTATATAGATATATATTATAAACTCAATAACATAGTCGTATAAGAGCGACGTATTTTATCCCAAAGGGTTAACCAGATGCTGAATTTAAACCAAAATTGTGTTTGGTAGTAAGATCTTTCACTGGCACAGATCACTACAACATAACTCATGACATTTCAGATAAGTAAGCTATACACTGATGTTGCGAAGTACTTATACGAAATTAAAACATAATTATAAAGTACATGAATTTTGGCAGTAATGCTATTTAGTTTGCGAACTAGAATAATTCGCCAAGCATGAATCCTGGGAACTATATTTTTTGCCAGAAGGGATGCGCGAAGCGGTTGTGTTAACTTTCTTTCCATTAAATTGACCGGTGAAGTCGGTCGATAATTTTGAAAACCCTCCCTCTCTCCCACTTTTTGTTTGTTTGTTTTGGAATAAACACTTGTTTTATGTCTTTGCCCTTGTGGTCCACATCAATATGTGGTTATTGTGCCTCAAAAAATTGTCACTCACATGTTTGTATTTGTTACTACTACATTTATTGTATCGGCTTCCTGTAAATAATTCTGTTTTTTTCTAAACAGGTAGCTATTTAACGCATTCCAGTTATTGTCTTTCACGCTAACCATGTGGGATAAATAGGTTTGACCAATATATTCCCCTTCAGATGAAATTTATTAATATATTCTGTTTAATTTCTAATCATTTCATTCCTTTTAGGGTGTTATTGAATACAGACTATGTGATAACTACTTTGCTATGGGTTTCTTCTGGATTGACAAAATTTCTGGACAAATCTATGTCCTTAGTCCTCTCACCACGACCACCGTTAGCACTTTCCAGGTATAGTATTTTGCCAATGATATTTTTATCAATATTACTGTAATTTGACTGAATTCAATTTCTGTTTCATGATGCCTTATCTGATTTTCGTTTCCCCAGTAGTTCTCCTTTTCCCAAGGGGGACCTATAATAATAGCGTGGTTATAGTGGTGGACTCACACATATGAAAATCTATTGCTTATCTCTTAACCCTTTCAGTGCCAAGTCAGATTTTTGTATCAACCAATATTTCCTTGATCATACAAATATCAGACTTGGCACTGAAAGGGTTAAATACCATTCTAATATAATTTTTGGTGTGCAATTTTGTATGTACTATCAAAAGTTATTCTACACACCAAAGATTTAGTTTTCATCTGGAGATGGTCAACTTTTCTGATAAAAGTGTCGGCTACTAATATAATTTAGAGCGATGTTGTCCAGATAACATTCTAATTTTTATGCAGTTAATATTATAAATGTATTGTAATAGCTCATGCATCAAATCCAGACCACTACAAATATGATTCGTCCAATATTTCCTTTCCATGACTTGCAAATGCCACAACTAATGTGGAGATTCAACTTTGTTGCCACCACCAATTGCCGCCTTCAAGGGGAATTTTAAATTATATAACTGAGATGAATGAGTCTGCCTATTTGAGATTACACTTCATATTTAGGAAAAATGTGAAGACTTGTATTCCAACAAAACTATAACAAAAGTTATGATGACTCTGTGCTAGTTCCTTACGCACCTGATTCACTTGCACCATCTTCTGCAGAAATTTGAATTTAAATTTATAATTTGACAATTTTTGTAATTATATACCATACATGTACTTTTTTTATATTATAAATAAGTTTTTATTTATAGGCGATGGCCAATATTTATCTTGCTTAGTATTCTGAGTCATGGTTCAAAATGAATAAATAATTAAAGGTTCTTCACTAATAAATGCATGATATGTCTTCTTTAACCTAGTTCTGTGTGGAAGCCTATGACACCGTCTTCCCAGAGAATGTTCAAAGAGTCAATGTACAAATATTCGTCACAAGAAATCCAGGAACACCGATATTCATACAGAACTACAATCAACGGGTGTGGGAATATAAACCAATAAGTACACTGCTAGCAAACATTACTGCTGTGGATAGTGACAGGGTTAGTATTCAGTGTAGTAACAATGCCGCCTCTTATCGTGGATTGGGTAATTTTATTCTTTATCCCTTTCATGATGGGAGCTGCAATGGTGCAGCATTAAAGATCATGTGCCAGTGCATTCTCTCATATATGCGAGTCTCCCATAGGGAGCCTCACATATATAAGAGAATGCACTGGCTTACAATGTCAAGGTAATTTTTGTTAGGACAATATATTCTCTTATATATGCAAGGCTCCCTATGGGAGACTCAAGTATGTAAGAGAATGCATTGGCTCTTGGTTTTCACAAAAATTTCAGAAAGCTCCAGTCATGAAAGGGTTATTTGTATTCTAATTGTAATTATTACATATTTTGAAGTATTTGTTTGCTATTTGTAATCAAGAATTGTAGGAGCAAAAGTTTTAATTGTATTTGTAATCAAATACTTTGAAAATTGGAGAGTATTTTCAATTACTTTTTTATTTTGATTACCAATTTACAATTTACTTAATTATATCGTGCCAAAGGATTATTTTTTAATAGAAAGTTGAGATGGAACCTATCTTATCTATTTAAAGGTGCCAATATACATAAATGGGTATAGGTTGCATTGCTGATGGTAAAGAAAAGCTTCATGAATAAATGGTTCCTTCAATAGAGGATGATTTTTTAAATAAGAAATTAACATACAGTAATGCCCTAAATAATCGACTCCTTAACCACAGCAGAATTATGGGTAACTTTTCAGGATTTAGTCAGAAATATGGCTTGTTGCCATTCATCAGAAAGCTCTCAGTGAAAGCTTTCAATTGAATGGCAACAAGCCATATTTCCGACTAAATCCTGAAAGTTAAAATAATTCTGCTGTGGTTAAGGAGTTGATTATTTAGGGCATTATGTATTTATAAACAGCCGCAACTCATGCAAAAACAATGGATATTAATATTACATCTTACTATTTTTAAAACATCAGAATTGTTTCAGTCCAGATATCTGATATCCCAATAAGTAATCTTAGCAACACATGGTGTTTTGATAACAGTCAACACAGGTGTGAATTGATGGATCTCATATGTGACCCGCCATATCAAATCCAGTCGGAAGTCGGGATTTTTTTACCCTGTGCCAATGCATTCTCTTATATATGCGAGTCGACCATAGGTCGCCTCGCATATATAAGAGAATGCATTGGCCTAACAATTTTTTACAATTTTAATAATTTTTTCTTGTATTCTTTAACAATATTATAATTTCACCCATACAGAGCCCCAGACAAACATGAGCAGACGACACTCTTCTATATGCTTCTATATACATTATATGTGTGGGGCTCGCTGCAGGGTAATGGATGTTTTTTATTTTATGTCCTAAAAATAGTCAGAAACATTTATTTAAAACAAATGATAAAAAATTGTTAGGCTAATGCATTCTCTTATATATGCGAGGCGACCTATGGTCGACTCGCATATATAAGAGAATGCATTGGCACAGGTTAAAAAAATCCCGACTTCCGACTGGATTTGATATGGCGGGTCACATATTGTTGACAAAACAGTGGCAACTGACCAATTGCGTTACGGCAGAGGAAGTTCAAGGCCAAGTACTTCCTATACAAAGAAGCTTCCCGATGGTGCATACCTAGAGAGATACACACACATTCGCATTTATATATTAGATAACTATAATAGTTGAATTTTAAATGTGCCAATGAATGCATTCTCCTAAAAATGTAAATGTTTTCATTGCCAGGATGTTGTTCGATACAAGTTGGAAGGATCCTTACTTGCTCTAGAATATTTCTACGTTGAAGAGAGCACTGGTTTACTGTACATCAAGAAACTTCTGGCTGACAACCAAGTGAATGACTTTTATGTGGTAAGGATACTGTCGGACACCACATACAGTAATGCCCTAAATAATTGACTACTTAACCGCAGCAGAATTATGGGGAACTTTTTAGGATTTAGTCGGAAATATGGCATGTTGCCATTCATCGAAAAGCTCTCCTTTTTATACAAAATAGATTCTCCCATTCAGTTCTCAAAGTATACATTTGAATGGTCTGTTAGTCATTCGGAGGGATGCTCAGGTAATAAAAGCAGACGACAGATAGAAAACAGATAATAGAAGAGCAGAATGAATCATAATCATAAGAGAGAAATGTTCAGATAATAAGTTCAACAAACCACACATTGTCATTTGTTGAACTAGTATTATCTGAACATTTTCTAATGAGTATATAGTAGAAAGGGTTAACCCTTTCAGTGCCAAGTCCGATTTTTGTATCAACCCATATTTCCTTGATCATTTTTCAAATTTATTGATTATAATAATGTGATACATTGATGGAAAGAGCCCTAAAAAGATGTGCCTATGTCACAACTTCAAACTGATGTTTTGTGACACGGTCACTAAAACAATTTGAAGAATGCGACATTAAACAATTATTGTCATAAGATTGAACAACATCGGCTGTGCTCTTTTGTCGAACACGACGTCTGAACTACGCAAAAATGTAAACAGATTTTTTTCAATCCGAACCAATCACTGATATATACAAATGAGAATGATTTCATCAACTGAAATCACTTTATTTAGTTTATATTAAAGAATGACAATCAAAGTTTTATGTGAAGATAAAAAACACACATTACTTGATGGATTGCATGTAAACAGATTTTTTTCAATCCGAACCAATCACTGATCTATACAAAACTGATAAAACTATCGCCAGGGGTCACATCTTTCAAAGTCAAACCAACATCAGTCTTCGGCTGTATAACCTTTGAACCCTCAGAACAAAACATTTCCCCGCATGTTTTTCAGCTTGTCCGTTGAAACTCATCAATTGTTTAGGTCTAAATTTCTACTCCTTATATATATTTCAGTTGACAGTTACTGCCAGTGATGGTAGAAATCCACCCAATGTTGCAAGGGTGCCTATCAGGATAACTGTTATCCGAGATACCAAGCCAACATTTGACAACTTGCCAACCACCACAAAAACACTCCATGAAAAAGTCACAAATGGCACACTTGTGCACAATGTTATTGCCCGTGACATTGACATCAGCACAGTGAGTATATTACAAGTGTCTGTTTTAGTCCCTATTTTATCCCTTTCTTTGCTAAATAGATTCTCACATTCAGTTATAAAAGTACACATTGGAATGTTCTATTATTTATCTGGAGGGACGTTGAGGACTTTTAAGTAGATGACAACATAATATTGCAAGCTGATCGAGCCATTGATTTTATGACCTTAGTCCAGAGGAAAATTATCACAGAAATATTGCGAAAGCCCTGTCAGTGACCCCATAGATAGGTTAATATACATCAGGAGCTAATTTCTGAGTGCCTGATATGAATATCCCCTAATGTGAAGTAGGTTTGTAATAAGTATGGATATGTAGCAGATTACACCTTTTGTTACTCAATGGATTCTCCTGTTCAGTTCTAAAGTATACATTGAAATGGAGCTCACCACAGAGACCACGCCCACAGCGGTAGTACCGACTTTACCCATATAAATAGTCTCTGTTAAGCGAGATCGACTTCTGAAGTGAACACATCAGTAATTGCACTAGCTGAAACAGCATCTGATTCATGCAAACATAGATTTTTTAAACAGTTTGATTAAAAAAAAATTTGATATAAATTCAATTGTTTATTCTTTTTTAGATTGTTCTCGGATCTGCTATTGAACAAAAACATAAATATTAAACAATTTTAATAAAAAAAAATATTGTTTTCTATTTAGATTTTAGATTGAAACTTTTAATTTTTTTTTAATTTTCTTTTCAGATTTTTAAATTGAAACTTCTTGCTCAAAAATTTCTAATTTTGAAAAACAAATTAAATTCAAATTTAATTTGTTCAACAATTTTAATTAAAACAATATGGCCATTATAACATCTGCCGGGGTACCCCGAGGCACCACACCAAGTTTGGTTGAAATCGGTCAAGGGGTCTGGAAGAAAAATCGCGAACAAACCAGAACAGACAGACAGATCCCTGAACTCTTTAATATATCTAAACCAGAGAACACACATTCGTTATGACATTAAATGTCAAAATTTGACAAGTGTCATGCTGAATGAAAAACGTTATAATCACAGATAAATTCATAACATCATGGAGCAAATACAAATCTCAGTATATTATGATTTGATAACAAAAACATTGTTTGAATATAGTCAATTAACACTGAATGTATGCATGGATATCAAAATTAGGGTGAAGATAGATGGCTGCAGAATTTTCAATGCAGCCATTGGCTGGCTCAGTCGCAGATTGGTCGAAAATATCCACTAATAAATATTTGATTGACAGCTGTGGAAAGGTCCATTGTTCATTATTCAACTGGAGGTATGTTCATGAATATAAAAGGCGGTGACCGATATAATAAGCAAAAAGATAAGTGGTCTGAAATGTTCAGATAATAAGCTTTTACACCAATATAATCAGAAAATAAATTTCAAATGAACTGTTTGGAGATAAACATGCTGACAAATAAGGTAGAATTAAAAAAAAAGGGAGAAGTGACTCCCTTTAGTGTGGTCCCTGGCTATGCAGTTGTTTTATGCTGATTTGTTTTATTTATGTATTTTCATATCAAGAATTCTCCTGGTCCTCTGAAGTATGAGATTGTTGGATACCGCAATGTTGCAGCTTTCTTCACAATAAATGCTGATACTGGTGAAATATATGTCAGAGAGAGTGTTTACAATCGGAATGAGGCTTCATACTCAGTGAGTAACTCCACTTCCAATAACCTGGGTTTGTACTGTTGCTGGCCATAATTTTTTGAAACTGTCAAATAAATTTCATTTGACCAAACTTTTGACCAAAAAGTTTTGTTCATTGTTGAACCCCCCTTTGAGTGTACAATGAATCATTCAAGTTTAGAATACCAAACTTCTTGCTGAGACCCGTATCATTATAATAATTAATCATTGGATGGTTACCCATATATGCAAACCTTGAAATAGTGTGTCTGCTATTTGCAGAATGAGGTCCAATGAGGGTGAATTTAGTGACGCTATACTGCACAGCAGGCTATCTTCACTAAATTCACCCTCTGGGACCTCATTCTGCTTAGGCCTCATCTTCTGGAAAGTATCTATAGTCTTAAATTATATTTATTTTTAGTAACTTTTCCCCTTCTGTTCAGTTTCTATATCCCCTAATTTGCAGAAGATAAAATACAAAATTTAGGTGACTAATTGGTGAACATCACCAACTTCAATCTGATACTAGACCTACCATATCAGTTGAGGCCTAAGCAGAATGAGGGTCCCAGAGGTTGAATTTGGTGACACTAGCCTGCTGTGTGGGATAGCATCACTAAATTCACCCTCTGGGGACCTCATTCTACAAATGACACACTATTTCAAGGCTTGATTCACCAGAAACATTACTGATGTGATATGTTAACGATGACCCAACGATCCACCAAAGGATAAAAGTGTGTTTATTTGAACCCCTCAATAAACGGTTTAATTCCTTAAATGGAATATTCGCTCATTGGTTATAGAATTGCCGAAGAGACTTATCATAATGGATTAGATAAATAATCGAACACAACAATTTATAGAAGTCTTTATATTGTTTCAATTAAGTTTTAGTTATTATAATTATTTCAAAGCTATGTTAATTAACATTCCGTCGGAGGACAATAGTAATGACCTGCTTCGGTGCATGTGTTCGTCCATCCGGAACTTTTGTACGAGTCTGTATTCTGTCATTTTCCGGTCAATTTTTTTAAAACTAGCATGGGAACCTGCGCACCTGCGATTTTGAGTTTGGTCAGACTCATTTTGGCGGAGATATTGCTCTTTTTCAACATACAATCGTACATTCTGGGATGCAACTTTTGTCCGAGCCTTTATTCCGACAATTTGTTTTAAACTTTGCACAGATGTCAACCAGCATGGGAACCTGTGCACCTGCATTTTTTTATATTTAGTGAATATGCACTTTGTATCATATTGATGTAATCATTTTCTCCTAAAGTTTGTAGTATAGGGATCTGATACCCATAAATCCTTCAAACCTGCCACCTTCGTCGGGGGATGTTTTGGTCAGCAACCTTTTATTGGCATTATATACATGTACATGGGGTTATTTCTCTTGAATAGAGAGTAATTCTACACATAGTACACTATAATCTAAAGTGCGTTTCAGTAATTCATTTTGCGCACAATTAAAACTTTGCCATTCTAGAATTGCATGCATATTGTCATCAAAGGAGACCAAATTATGTGACATTAAAGATTTAAGGCTCACAGCTATATACACAGCACCATAAATATAGCCATGGCCTTGAAATTTTACTACACAGAATCTGACAGAATCTTTAATTTCCTTTCACAGATTCGAGTATGTGCTTTTGACTCAGCTGTTCCAGTAAGCCGATCATGTGAGGACCTGCTTGTCATTATTAATCGAAATCCAAATGGCCCAGTGTTCCAACGCCCACCATATACAACTCAGGTTGATTTCGACTCAAAGCCAAAGAGTGTGTTTCAAGTTGAAGCTATTGATGCTGATGGTGTAAGTTAAATTAACTCTTTCTTTACTGACTGGAATCTCCCACCATCTATAACAGTTTACATTGGAATTGTCTATTATTCATCAGGATAATATGAGAATGAAATATGAGCAGACGACAGTCAGAAGAAATGTATAATTCAAATGCATAATGATTCGTATTTATTGGTGGGAAATGTTCAGATAATAAGTTCAAAATTTGACCATATTATCTGGACATTTCCTATGTGACCTACTCATCGGTGAATATAGTGTAGAAATGGTTTATCTATAATGTTGTGGGAACTACTCGTCAGTGATTATAGTATAGAAATGGTTGATCTATAATGTTATGTGAACTACTCGTCAGTGATTATATTATAGAAAGGGTTGATCTATATTGTTGTGGGAACTACTCGTCAGTGATTATAGTATAGAAATGGTTGATCTATAATGTTATGGGAACTACTCGTCAGTGAACATAGTATAGAAATGGTTGTTCTATAATGTTATGGGAACTACTCATCAGTGATTAGTACAACTCCAAGCCGTTTCGCCTCCCAGCGCTGGCGATTAGGGTTCAAATCCACATGTTTCCATCGTGGAATTTGTAACTCGAAATCGTTATCTGGGACAGTTGTCAGGTACTTGCCGATGGCCGGTGGTTTGCCGCACATGGTCGACGAGTTTATCAGCCATTGAAATCACTGTTAGATTAGCCGTAAGTGTGCGGATTTCCTCCACCATTAAAACTGGCAATGTCGTGATATGGCCTTAGTGGCTAAAGCGACATAAAACCCTAATCAATCAATCAATCAATCATCAGTGATTATAGTGTAGAAAGGGTTGATCTATAATGTTATGGGAACTACTCGTCAGTGATTATAGTATAGAAAGGGTTGATCTATAATGTTAAGGGAATTCTGTTATGGGAACTACTCGTCCGTGAATATCGTTTACAAAGGGTTGATCTATAATGTTATGGGAACTACTCATCAGTGATTATAGTATAGACAGGGTTGATCTGTAATGTTATGGGAACTACTCATCAGTGATATAGTATATAAAGGGTTGATATGTGATGTTATGCGAACTACTCATCAGTGGTTATGTATAGAGAAATGGTTGATCTATAATGTGATGGGAACTACTCATCGGTGATTATAGTATAAAAATGGTTGATCTATAATGTTATGGGAACTACTCGTCAGTGATATAGTTATATAAAGGGTTGATCTATAATGTGATGGGAACTACTCATCGGTGATTATAGTATATAAAGGGTTGATCTATAATGTTATGGGAACTACTCGTCAGTGATATAGTTATATAAAGGGTTGATCTATAATGTGATGGGAACTACTCATCGGTGATTATAGTATATAAAGGGTTGATCTATAATGTTATGGGAACTACTCGTCAGTGATATAGTATATAAAGGGTTGATCTATAATGTTATGGGAACTACTTGTCAGTGATATAGTTATATAAAGGGTTGATCTATAATGTGATGGGAACTACTCATCAGTGATATAGTATATAAAGGGTTGATCTATAATGTTATGGGAACTACTCGTCAGTGATATAGTATATAAAGGGTTGATATGTAATGTTATGGGAACTACTCGTCAGTGATATAGTATATAAAGGGTTGATATGTAATGTTATGGGAACTACTCGTCAGTGATATAGTATATAAAGGGTTGATATGTAATGTTATGGGAACTACTCGTCAGTGATATACTATATAAAGGGTTGATCTATAATGTTATGGGAACTACTCGTCAGTGATATAGTATATAAAGGGTTGATCTATAATGTTATGGGAACTACTCGTCAGTGATATAGTATATAAAGGGTTGATCTATAATGTTATGGGAACTACTCGTCAGTGATATAGTATATAAAGGGTTGATCTATAATGTTATGGGAACTACTCGTCAGTGATATAGTTATATAAAGGGTTGATCTATAATGTTATGGGAACTACTCGTCAGTGATATAGTTATATAAAGGGTTGATCTATAATGTTATGGGAACTACTCGTCAGTGATATAGTATATAAAGGGTTGATCTATAATGTTATGGGAACTACTCGTCAGTGATATAGTATATAAAGGGTTGATCTATAATGTTATGGGAACTACTCGTCAGTGATATAGTTATATAAAGGGTTGATCTATAATGTTATGGGAACTACTCATCAGTGATATAGTATATAAAGGGTTGATATGTAATTATATATCTTTTGATGATTTTTATTTTCAGTACCAACAATTGGATTTGAAAAACCATGCATAGTAATAGACCAATATGAGGAAAAGACTACCAACATACAAGGGTTTTCATCCATTGTTTTTCACCAGGGTTTCAGACCTTCATCGGGGAGGGGAGTGGGCAGATATGTTGTGCTTGGCGTTACCCTTGTTTATCACGTCTTTCCCTTATCTTATCTGTATCTCATTGCTTTCAGGACACTGTAACTTACACCATGGTTGCTGTTTCCCCAGATGCGTTGAAATTCTTCAGAATCAACAGCTTTGATGGAATGATCGAACTAATAGATTCCCTGACATCGACTACAGTATCTCAATTTACAGTGAGTAATTTGATGATGAGGATGCCTCTAATCTTATGAAATAGAAGAAAACTAAAAACAATGTGTGCAAATTTTTATTGGAATTCAATCAGCCAGGAAAAGTTTTAATTGGTATGAAATAATTTCAGTACATTTTCATACAAACTCGCAGAGAATTAATGTAGAACAGATCTGATTCCCAGTTCAGATTTCCGATACATTACTTTAATTGGTAACTATGTTCAATCATACTTGTTAGAGCAATTTTGACAAAATAAATCACTAACTTTTTATGGACATCTGTTTGGGAAATAATGGCACGGGAACTGAAATTAGACCCGGAGTTAGCCAATGTGGAGGTGGACTGCTTTGTTGATGTGTGCCCTTGAAATAAATTTAAAATATATAAATACGCACTTGCATGTGGTTTTTCAAACTTGTTTGTCCTAAGAAACTGGAAATAGGCTTTGCCTGGACAAAATTTTATTGAATTTTTAAAAGAGGAGGTGTTTGTTTGATTTAGTTATAAATATGTATGTATACAGTAATGTCCTAAATAATCGACTTCTTAACCACAGCAGAATTATGGGTAATTTCTCAGGATTTAGTCGGAAATATGGCTTGTTGCCATTCATCGGAAAGCTCTCAGTGGGAGCTTTCCAATGAATGGCAACAAGCCATATTTCCGACTAAATCCTGAAAAATTACCCATAATTCTGCTGTGGTTAAGGAGTCGGTTATTTAGGGCATTACTGTACACTGGTTAAGTGGTTCTGCTAATTTCCTATGATGCTGGAGAATTTTTAGATAGAGTTATGTCGCATGCTATGCTCCAAACGAACGCGAGCCATAAAAATGTCCCAAAATGATCATTAGTATATTATACCAGAACATTTGAACATTAATTGATAGAAACAGTTATGGTTTTGGAAGTCATAGAAGTACAACAATTTGCTATTTTTTTCATGTTAGGTCCAAGTTATTGCAAGTGATGGAAGAGGAAACACTGCCATTGAGAAAGTTGTAATTGCTATTGTGAGAGTCGATGCACCGATACTGATAAACTCACCATACAGTGTCACGATTGATGAAACACGGCCTGTGGGTGATGGAATACTTGACTTCACCTTTAACAGAAATAACATCATGGTGAGTTATAAATAGAAGTGTGCAAAAGAGAACAGGATAGTCATTATGATGACTGCTCATAGATTGCCCAATTAGAATTTAGTGATAGGAGAATTGAGGCTTTGGCATCCCTGGCCTGTACGGTCACTTTAGTCAGATAAGTAGCTGTGAAACATGTGGATCATTAACCAGATTAAGTTTATATTGCTATGTCATACAATAAACCTAGGCTATATGCCTGAACAAAGTGACATAATTGTATTGTTTTGAAACACTTCTCGTTCATTTTCACATGATTGTCCCCCCCGAAAAATTTATTTTTGGGGGACTATAGAAACGGGGTCCGTCCGTCCGTCCGTCCGTCCGTTGCACCGTCCGTCCGTCACACTTTTGAGTACCTTCATGGTGTAATCATCTCCTCCTACAGATTTCATCCCAGAGATTTGAAACTTCAGAATATTGTTGCCCATATATTGAAGATGTGCAACATGTATATAGATGACGGAAAAATTATTTTTTGACGGAGTTATTAACCCTTTTCGACTTAGAAAATTTCAACATTTTTTATAATTTTCTGTATGAGGGTACCTTCGTGGTGTAATCAACTCCTCCTACAGTTTTCATCCTAGAGATTTGTAACTTCAGAATATGGTTGCCCATATATTGAAGATATGCAACATGTATATAGATGACGGAAAAATTTTCTTTTGACGGAGTTATTAACCCTTTTTGACTTAGAAAATTTCAACATTTTTTAGAATTTTCTGTATGAGGGTACCTTCGTGGTGTAATCAACTCCTCCTACAGTTTTGATCGTAGATATTTGAAACTTCAAAGTATTGTTACCCACATATTGGAGATGTGCAACATGTATATAGATGATGGAATTTTTTTGTTTTTATGGAGTTATTAACCCTTTTCAACTTAGAAAATTTCAACATTTAAAAAAAAATTCTTCAACAAAGCGGCATCGACTTGCCACTTTTTCGGGGGACACTGTGGTCTGCTGACCTTTTATTTTGTCTTCACCTAAGTAACCTATAGCTAGCTATTGTTATACTGGTGAATTATAAATGATGTAGTTTATTTCAGCAAGAGTCAGGTTTTACTGGTTGCATTTATTTGCAGTGAAATTCATATATTTATTCTAAAAAAAGATTTATCCGTATTAAATTTCATAAAATTGAAATATATATATAAGCCCAATAACGTAACCATTCCATGACTGGAGCTTCTTGAAATTTTTCAAAAACTCTGTGGCAATCCATTCTGTTACATATGAGAGGGTGACGACCCCCCCCCTCCCCCTGGCATCTGGCATCCGGCTTAAAATGGACCCCGGCATCCAGAATACGCCACAACAGAGAGGCAGCATCCGGAATACTATTTGATTAAATTTATTGAAAACAGACTCGGGAACGAAGTGAACATTGGCTTGAGGTATTGGAATTAGTCTCTGTATTGGCTAGTAATGATTTGATTTAGCAGCTTTACGGAAAGATTAAACTTTTTACTAAATGTATGATCTCATATCATACATATATACGCCCTGTCTAACTTACTCGCGGCCATATTGGATCCACCAGGTCCGGTTCCGTGGTTTTAGTGCTACAGTTCAAAGTTTTGGAGTAGCATTTCCATATATGACATAAATGGAAGTCATGAATATTCAAAAGCTCCATATATGGAAATGCTACTCCAGAACTTTGATCTGTAGCAATAAAACAACCGGGGCTGCATTGAAGAATCTCTGATACCACAGAACCGGACCTGCATGGTGGATCTAATATGGCCGCGAGTTAATGACATGATAGGGCGTATTGGTGGGGGTGAAAGGCATAGACCATGTTCCAAATGACAGGAGTGGTATAATCTACTGAATGAGGAGAAGTTGAAGTGGCATGTGCGGAAACCACCTAGCTAATCTTGGGTGACCGTTCATGGTCGTACACGGTAGTATTGAACACCAGGGACACGCAAATAGAAACTACCATCTTTTTAATATTTAATATTTCAAATTAAAGGTACTCAATCAGAGGGTCTCCATATCATCACATTCCAACAAGACCGACATGTTTTGAAATGCCGCTTCAGTTATCAGAATCTAATAATTGCCCAAATATAACGAAAAGCACAATCAACTATAGCATAAAATTCCACAAAACCTGTTATTTATCAACATTTTGTTCAACGAAATTTTGCCGGTTTGTCAAATATCTAACACAAAAAGCCACTTGATTTTAGAGTTATCCATCTTTACCCGCAATTTGGTCAATGAAATTCTTCTCGTTGACTGTCTATTGGGCCACATAAAATAATAGATTTCAAACATCGATATTTGATCACTCTATGAGCTGTGATGGATGGGTTCCTTGTGATGGATGGGTTCCTCAACTCGAATCAAATATGTTTAGTCCAAAACTGCGAGTTTAAGACTTTTTAATGGTGTTATTAATTGAAGTCGCATGCAGGCTTCTAAATACATTTTTCAAAATTTAATAAAATTTAATTACATATTCAAAATTATTGCCAAGCAGACATCAGATGGGCGACAACTCTATCGGATAATATAACAAACCGATATCGCAGATCAGCATTGCGATTTATTTTAACAGTAGGTACTATATATTAATTATCACTATTTAGATATGTCAGATGTGATAACGAGACGTACAATTAGCTAAATTGTGGAAAATAGAGTGTCCGAGCAAAGAAATATAAATTAGCGGACGTAATTTCGTTGTGTTTTTGCTGTTTAACGTCAAGAAAAATTATCAATGGAAGCATCCGGCATCCGATATATGTGCCCGATGGCATCCGGCGTACGGTGGTCTGGCATCCGGAATACGCCATAACAGACCCCGCATCCGGCGTACGAAAAGGGGGGTCATCACCCTCATATGAGAGTCTTCCATAGGGAGCCTTGCATAAATAAGAGAATACATTAAATTGGCCTAACAGTATTTACCTTGACCTTGTAAGCCAGTTCATTATCTTATATATGTGAGGCTCCATATGGGAAACTCGCATATATAAGAGAAAGCACTGGCACAGGGTCTTTAAAGATGCAGCAGCACATCTCCCGTCATGAAAGGATTAATAGCAGTTCAGGCTCTGGCGCAATTACAGTAATACTCTAAGTAAAGACTTAAGTAAATGAGTAAAAATATCTGATATTCACAATGAAACTAACGAGAATTTTGACTTTTATCGAACAAGCAGATATACCTATTTTTATATAACAACCTTTACACTAAGTATATAAAACTTTGGATAAATAATTTTAACTGTCATTTAATTGAATTATATATTTCTTAATTATTTATTACATATTTATGACAAATTATTAAAAATAAAATTCATTTAATCCATTACATAAATATTTTTTCCATGTGCTTTCTAAGTTGACAACCGATCTTCGTGGGGAAAGTGACGTCACATTACAATACGCTCAAAATTACACCACCTGTAGGTCTAGCCAGCATAGCTGACATATTTACCCCTGGTCATTCCATTCATTGCCCTTTGTAATTTCATTACCCATTGTAGCCGACCGTAATGAATGGAATCGCCCCCTGTAGTGTTTTGTTTATAAAAGTTGATATTGTGAGATTGTTTTCAAAAATGGGAATAGGTGAAGAAGTTAAGTTTGTTTGACATGTGTAAAATCTCTGTTTAGGAAAAAGACGTGCCACATTGGCATATATTTTCAAATTACCAATAACAAAGAACTGATTATAGGATGAACCAAAACACTTTGCTTAAAGACATATTATGTACTTTAATATTTCACTACTTCAAACTGATCATTTCCAACTCAGTCACTCCAACCAGAAAAATTCAACATTAAAATATTATTGTCGAAAAATTAAATAACAATGGATGTACCATTTCGTAACACACGGCATCTGAACTATGCAAAAATGTAAACACACAGTCCATCTTTCGTCCTGAACAAATCACCGATAAACAAACGAGCATTATTTTGCTAACGAGAGTCACTTTATTTGATTTTTGTGATAGAATGACGTTGTGTGCTGGCAATTTTGATGGAAAATTAATTAAAATACAGTAATGCCCTAAATAATCGACTCCTTAGCCACAGCAGAATTTTTATGGGTAACTTTGCAGGATTTACTCGGAAATATGGCTTGTTGCCATTCATCGGAAAGAGTTTTCCAATGAATGGCAAAGAGCTTTCCGATGAATGGCAACAAGCCATATTTCCAACTAAATCCTAAAGGAGTCGATTATTTAGGCCATTACTGTACCTGCTTTGAGCAAATTTATTCGCTGTGCGTCCCAGTAGCATGGTTCCCATCACTTTAACATTTTATTATTTACACTTATTTTGAAATATTTTCAGGGCAATGTCACTTGTTACATTGATGGCATCTATCCATCCAGCATATTCTTCAGAATTAACACTGACTTAGTAAGAAGTGGATCCATTGTTATTAATAAGAATCTGAAGGATGTCTCATTCCTGTACAATAAATATGAGGTAAGTTTAACTCTTTCTTTACTGAATGGATCTCCTATAATCTGCTGTAAAAGAATTTATTATCCACCCCTTAACCCTTTACCCAACAAACCGGCCAAAACCGGCCAAATAAAGCTTCAACAGCCTAAAATATCTTCGGTCTGTCTCAATAAAACCATACAAATATGGATATCATTGGAACCGGCTCCTTGACCACATTGTGATAGTTACAGTTATGCCCTGTGCCAATGCATTCTCTTATATATGCGAGTCGACCATAGGTCGCCTCGCATATATAAGAGAATGCATTGGCCTAAACAAAATCTTTTTTTTAACACTTTTTACCATTTTTTCTTACATTCTTTAACAATTTTATAATTTTTAATGTGTTAAGCCAATGCATTCTCTTATATATGCGAGGCGACTCGCATATATAAGAGAATGCATTGGCACAGGGCCCTTCTGTTGGGTAAAGGGTTAAGAAACACTATTTATGATTGGGCAAAAGCTGTCACATGATAATCCATGAAAAAGTCATATTGGACTCGATCGAGTCCTATATGACTTATATAAGTTATTGGGACTCGGTGACGTCACAAAATCTGAAAGTCGGAAATATCAAATTCTACTGAAATTTCCAACTGGATGCTCCGATTTTCCCACTATTGAATCTTTGGACAAAAATGAGGGGTGAGACACCCAGCCCAGTCGCCACGTCCCTGGGAGAGACATCCAACCCAGTCGCCACGTCCCTGGGAAGGGTCGAGACATCCAACCCAGTCGCCATGTCCCTGGGAAGGGTCGAGACATCCAACCCAGTCGCCATGTCCCTGGGAAGGGTCGAGACATCCAACCCAGTCGCCATGTCCCTGGGAAGGGTCGAGACATCCAACCCAGTCGCCATGTCCCTGGGAAGGGTCGAGACATCCAACCCAGTCGCCATGTCCCTGGGAAGGGTCGAGACATCCAACCCAGTCGCCATGTCCCTGGGAAGGGTCGAGACATCCAACCCAGTCGCCATGTCCCTGAGAAGGGTCGAGACATCCAACCCAGTCGCCATGTCCCTGGGAAGGGTCGAGACATCCAACCCAGTCGCCATGTCCCTGGAAAGAGTACATGTACATCCTGTAATTATATTATAATTCCCAAATAATATATAATATAACATAATTGAGAACTTTGGATAAATATACAAATGTCATTATACAATGTTGTGTACAGTATGTATTCTCTTGTACTCATCCAGGTTGTGCTGAAAAGTCGTATTGGATGATATGACTTTTCACCACAACCTGGACTCGTACAAGAAAAACACATACTGTACACAACATTGTATAATAGCTTTATAACATTGGAATGCTGTATTATATTCATCTCGAGGGATGTTCAGGAAATCTAAGCAGACAACAGACATAGTTAAAAATAATACAAGTGCAGAAGGTTCCTTATAATTGGTGGGAAATGTTCAGATAAGTCCCACAAATTTAAATGGCCCATGGCCATTTGTTGAACTTTAATTCTATTTGAGCATTTCCTTAGGGAACTACTCATCAATTAGTATTGAATAATGAAAGGGATGAAAAGTTAGCATAATGGCAAATGCATGTCTTCACTGGTGTATGACTAACTCGACAATATTATTCCAAAGACGAACGAGATCTGTTCTTTAACAAAGAGTATTGATTCTAATTTTATTGTTAAACATTTAATTGGCTTTCTGATTAATTTTCTTGGAAAATTATATAAAAATGTTCATTGCTTCTGTTAAAGTGAAGTGATCTGAGTCTCCATTTCACATTAAGTTGAGAAGGTCTGATCCAGGATCTCATGTTTTTAACGAGATGTGATATGTTGATAAACGAAACGAGGCTTCAGTGCGAATTAGCCGCGAACTCCTGTTAAATTGATATTACATAAACATTATTTTATGCTGTACGCTCTGGGTGCAAACATTTAATCCCCACATTGAGTATATTTGACACTTAATACTGAGGAGTGCATTGCATCACTATTAGCCCAAAGCGTTTGCATTCATGATCCGCGACACCTAAATTAACGAGGCCATTATCCTAAAACAACAGTAAGCCGAGTCTCAATTTTATATTCCTATAAATGATAGGATATTTTGTGTCTTTCCTCATACCGTAAATTTCTATATATATTCACATACTTCGATCATTATGGATAAACGTGGGATTAAGCGCAAACGTCAGAGTTACGAAACCAGATTTAAGTTGGAAGTGGTTAAGTTTGCAGAACTTAACGGTAACCGTGCTGCCGAAAGACAGTATGGTGTCAGTGAGAAATTGGTGAGAGATTGGAGGCGATCGAAGGACGTTTTATCCGAAATGCGTCGAGACAAGCGAGCTAACCGTGGTAAGAGTGCGATGTGGCCTGAACTTGAGCAGCGAGTTTTCCGGTGGATTGAAGAAAGGCGCTCATCTTTGCTGGCTGTAAGCAGAAATTCAATTCGGATCCAAGCGATCATATTAGCCAAGGAGATGGACATACCCGACTTCAAGGGCCACAACAGTTGGGTGACGCGATTTATGAAACGAAATAAACTTTCACTACGCGCCAAAACCAGGATTTCACAGAAAATGCCAAAAGATTACGAGGACCGGCTATTCGAATTTCAACGCTTCGTAATCAAGCAACGAAAAAGATACGATTACTCCCTCGATCAAATCGGCAACATGGATGAGGTGCCGATGTTTTTCGACATGCCACCAGAACGCACCGTCAACAAGCTTGGGGAGAAGACAATTCAGATTAAGACGACCGGCCACGAGCGATCTCATTTCACCGTCGTCCTTGCCTGCATGGCTGATGGTTCAAAGCTGAAACCGACTCTGATCTTCAAAAGGAAGACGATTCCGAAAGAAAAGTTCCCCCCAGGTGTAAATATCCGAGTTCAGAATAAGGGGTGGATGGACGATGCCGGCATGCAGGAATGGGTTGAATCCTGTTACAATAAACGAAACGGTGGTCTACGCCAAAAAAGATCATTGTTAGTTCTGGACAGCTTTAGCGGACATAAAACAGACGGCGTTCGCTCAAAATTAAAAAATTCCAACGTCGACATGGCCGTCATCCCCGGCGGCATGACCAGCATTCTTCAACCGCTCGATGTCTGCCTGAATAAACCATTCAAAGCCAGCATCAGGGAGCAATGGTGTGAGTGGATGTGTGATCCAACCCAGATGGTGTTCACCAAAGGAGGGAATCTGAAGCGCCCATCACTCCCCCTTGTCGCACAATGGGTCGTCAACGCGTGGGAAAAGATCGACCCCAAGATGGTCATAAACTCTTTCAAGAAATGTTGTATTTCGAATGCCATGGATGGCACCGAGGACGATGTGCTATTCAGCGATGTTGTTTGTGAGAAAGGTGAAAGCGCGAAAGTTGTAGATGAATGTGAGGATGAATGTGAGGATGATGTGTTTATAGAAAGTTCGTATGTAGAAGTGTATGATGATGCTTTGTCAGATGCTGAGTGGTTTAAATTGTTTATTGATAACGAGGAAAGTGATGACGAAAGTGAATGAATGTTATTGTTGTTGAAATGTCCGTTTTGTGCATTCCGTGTATTAAATCATTCAGTTCCCATTCCATATTTTTATTGTTTGTCTATTGCAAATGTCGTTCGTTTTGATAAATTGTGCTGTGCTATGAATTGTTATGTTATACTGTGTGTTTAAATAAATCATTCTAACGTAAATAACTTTCTTTTCTCCATTTCTTCTCCTCCCAAATGTGATGTGTGAATACTTGCTCTCAATACTTACCAGTACAATACTTACCATGCACGGAAGTTTTCTGAAATTCCAGCATCTAAAAATGGGTGCGTCTTATACAAAGGTATTTCACAAAAGGCAGGATTTGGGGTTGAATAGTGGGGGTGCGTCTTATACACGCACGCGACTTATACACCGAAATTTACGGTAAGTCAATAAGTGACTTGACATCAATGCAGCAATTATACTTGACTATAGAGAAAACAGATAACATTTTCCAATATCGGGTTTTGAATAAAAAATGACACAAGCAGGAACGCTATATTGTATTAAGTTACAGCCTTAAGTGCCTGGTAATTGGGAATATTAAGATTGGATGATGGAATTTTGGCTTGAATTGGCATATTATTTGGCATTTAGTCTGTAAATGTAAATCCTCCGAAAGATAACCTCATAATAGTTCTGCAGCCTCATTCTGAATCAGAATTAAATTGAATCATGGTAGTATCTATCAGAAAGCTATGAAAACTATTGCAAACTATGGTGGTATACTGTGAAAATATTTATAGTCATGTAATAACAAACTTTATGCTAAAGCTTCACCAACTAATGAATATTTTATTCTTTATTTATCTGCAGTTAGACATAGTGTGCTCGAACAGTATTGCACCACAAGTGAAAGGAACAGCAAGAGCCACTGTTAATGTTAACAGAAATCCAAACGGTCCCGTTTTCACTCAGTTATCGTACACATTCACTCGCGTGGAGACATGGAACCTGGAGGATATGTTATATTCAGAGATTAGGGCTACCGATGGTGATGGGGTAAGTGTCATAATTCAATTAAATTCAATGATTTATTTGGCTAAATCCAACAACTGGATTATATACCAACAGAAAAAGATAAAATTTAACATTAATAACAAATTGTCATTTGTTGAGAAATAACACAAAATAATGTAAAATGTAGTTGTGAAACACATGTGATTAAATAAATACTTAAAGTCTATATAGTATGTGAAATACTATACTTAGCCAGATCATTCATGGATTCTTTGGCATTTAAAGCAATAAAATTGCTGATTGAACTACAAAAATCTATTAGATTCATTAATTTTGAGTAGGTTGTATAATAATCGATGGATAAAAACTTTTGTTTGTTTTTTTGTTTTGAGTAATGACTGTAAACATGTCTCATGCTGCGGAAAGATTGGATATGAATTTCATTATCTTCTCGCGTGTGAAAGACTATCACTCGAGCGACAGCGTTTGTTATCTAAATTTACTCACTGAAGAAAAAACACTTATCACTGTGAGCGAACTTCTTCACCAGAAAAATTCAACAGACATACACAAATTGTGCAACAATAAAATAGTCAATCGTGAAGTGAGAGCTTTCCGATGAATGGCAACAAGCCATATTTCTGACTAAATCCTGAAAAATTTCCCATAATTCTGCTGTGGTTAAGGAGTATTATTTAGGGCATTACTGTACAATTTACAACGGTTTTCAAAAGAGTGCCCAATGATGTATGAATTTTCGGTTCTAGAGTTAACCTTCTTAATGAATTTTAAATTTGGATTCCGTCCTGCCAATTTTTTTTATATTGGCAACATGGGGGGTATGCCAGCAGCACCAGAGGGTAACTTCTTGTTGAATTTGGATTGAAATCCTTGGATCACTAGTGGATTCTCCCATTCTGTTCTAGGGCCCCTGTTTCCTCGGTAATGCTACAGTAATGCTCTAAGTAATCGACTTCTTAACCACAGCAGAATTATCGGTAACTTTTCAGGATTTAGTCGGAAATATGGCTTGTTGCCATTCATCGGAAAGCTCTTCCCTTAGAGCATTACTGTATGTCTCATTTAGCCAAAATAAGCTTTCCTGCGATGGCAAGCCTGCATCAAAACCCCAAATCCTAATCAATGTGGATTTGTTATCTCTGTAAACTGATGATAACTCGATATATGTATCTGGGCAAGTTTGTCAGTTATTTTCTGGGGGTAGGTGGTTTCTACGTGCAGTGGAGTTGATTTCTGGTTAGGTTAACCCTCTCTGTGCTGTCTTTCCTCCACCCTCTAAAGTAAAGCTTTCTTCTAATGTTTATATTTGTTTTATCAGGATACTGTGAGGTACCGATATATTGAAGACAAGACTGGAGGACCTTCTGACAAGTTTATATCAGTTAACACCTTCACTGGCGATTTGCGTCTGACAAAAATGCTCACCAATGCTCTTCTGACCACACCTCCCACTCTGATCAACGAACTTGCTGTAAGTATTGTAACACACCTAAAATGGTGCAAGTCTGCAAATAGTGTCTGTCATTTGTAGAATGAGGTCCCCAGAGGGTCCATTTGCATCACTAAATTGACCCTCTGGGGACCTCATTCTGCTTAGGCCTCATCTTCTGGGAAGTATCTATAGTCGCAAATTAACATTATTTTTAGTTTAAATTAGTTATTGTTTCCCTTTTGTGAAGTTTTTTGAAGTATCCCCTAATTTGCAGAAGATTAAGAGCATAATCGAGTCAATGTGATGTTTTGTTTTTGTTCAAATCAAATGTTGTTTACAGTAAACCCTCTGTGAGCTAAACATTATCAACAGGTGTAAACCAATTTTTAATGCTTGTGTAAACCATAGTTGACCCATAGTTACTTAAAAGCTTACACAAACTGTTACAATCACTGGATCTTTCCCTTCCAAACTTGCTTATATGAGCAATCAATAAACATTGAGATATTGATCTTTAACCCTTTCAGTGCCAAGTCCGATTTTTGTATCAACCCATATTTCCTTGGATAATTTTTCAAATTTTTTGATTATAATAATGTGATACATCGATGGAAAGAGCTCTGATCATTTTTCAAATTTATTGATTATAATAATGTGATACATTGATGGAAAGAGCTCTTAGAGCTCTTTCCATCGATGTATCACATTATTATAATCAATAAATTTGAAAAATTATCCAAGGAAATTTGGGTTGATACAAACATCGGACTTGGCACTGAAAGGGTTAATAATGATACTTTATTGCTGCTACAACATTTCCAAATTCAGCATTACCAAACATACATATTACATGTAACTGCTAATTCTATGACTGTTTCATTTTCAGTTTGTTGTTGGTGCATACGACTCTGGTAAGCCATCAAGAGAAACGAGGGTTGATGTGCGTCTTTTTATCAACAGATTATCATTCCCACAGATCAACCTTCCAAATATTGTCAACATTGGGGACAATGTCGTAAATGGAACATTTGTCTTTGACATAAGAAGAAATGACGGGGTATATTATTTGTTTTTTATTCTTATTGTTGCTCTTATTGTTGTCATTGTCCCCCGAAAAATTAATTTTTGGGGGACTATAGAAACGGGCTCTGTCCGTCCGTCGTACCGTTCGTGCGTCGTCTGTTTGTCCGTCCGTTCGTCCGTCACACTTTGAGTGCCTTCATGGTGTAATCATCTCCTCCTACAGATTTTATCCCAGAGATTTGTAACTTCAGAATATTGTTGCCCATATATTGAAGATGTGCATGTATATAGATGACGAGAGTTATTAACCCTTTTCGACTTTGAAAATTTCAACATTTTTTTTAATTTCTTTAACAAAGCGGCATCGACTTGCCACGTTTTCGGGGGCACTGTGGTCAGCTGACCTTTTATTTTTATTTTTAGATAAAGCCAAATAAATATAAATATTTAAAAAATTGAAATAAAACATTCAATGCGGGTCATTTATTTCAATGCGGCAGCGTCTGAGTCTCAAATAATATATTTTATTTGGCCTAAGATTACATTTTTTTTTTTTCAATATTATTGATTTTCTACAGAGATTGAGATATGTCTGTTTCATGTTGTAGTCCCTGTATAATTTTAGTTGGAATTTTAGGAGATGATTTGAGAGAACCATTGTTATTGTCCATTTTCTGGTTCCAGTAAACCTATTGCACTAGAAATATAGTATTTGTAAAAACATATACTATCCCACATAAGTTATAAAATTTAATGAAGTCAACTTATGAGAATTTTTTCCAATATTAACTACAGTTAACCCTCTCTAAACTAAATACTCATCGACAAGTAGTTCCCGCAGGAACATAATAATTTCAACAAATGACCATAGGTTGTTTGTTGAACTTATTATCTGAACATTTCCCACCAAAGAATATGAATCTTCAGTACTTGCATTAGCATTTAGTCTGTCTGTTGTCTGCTTATATTGCCTGAACATCCCTCAAAATGAATAACAGACTGTTCCAATGTATACCCATTTAGTAAATAAAGGGTTAAGCCAGTGGAGCATCCCATGTTCACCTCTTTCTTAAATGAGAATTTGGGCTGCAACAATTCGGACCTTCACGATTCGATGGGAATCGCGGTTTTACTATTACGATGTGATGCGCATCGCGATGCTAATTTTTGGCAACTGACAGCTGTGAAAACTAGATGAACCACTTAATCATTTTTAGCATGTACATTCTCATCAGTGTTCACCTCAGCTTATTCATTGAAGTAAATTACAAGACCTAACTAAAATAACTAAAATGCATGGCCAGGTATTACAGGTAGACTAATGGAGTCCCCAGATCTGCCCAGATGGGAAGTTTCAAGTGGATAAGTTTGTATCTCTGACTATTGGTAACTCTGCATTCATGAATTGTTTTTGCATCGCATCACATCTTCCCAATAACTTTCCCGATGAACTTTAAAATCTGAAGCATCAGAAATCACGATGATTCATTGCAGCTCTAATCAGAATGCTGTCTCTTTTATAGGGAAACCTTGTGTGTGAAGTGAAAGGCAACCCACCGGCACCATACTACTTCCAGATGGATCAAAATCTGAGGATAACTGTGTGGCGATCGATCAAAATACACACTGATATGTCATACAATGTAAGTTTTCTGTTCTTTGATATAGACTAAAACTACTAAGATTATTTTTAACTACCTCAAGTGAAGTTGATTCATTTGATCTGCAGTTTAACTGATGGAATTGACATCAAGAAAGGTCTGGCATTGATAGCAAGCCTTGAAATACTGTGTCTGACATTTGCAGAATGAGGTCCCCAGAGGGTGAATTTAGTGAAATTATCCTGCACGTCGGGGCTAGCATATTCACCCTCTGAGAACCTCATTCTGCTTAGGCCTCCACTGCTATTGGAGACCTAGGATCAGATTGAAGTTCCCAGTTGAAGTTGGTGATATTCACCTATTAGTCACCTTGATTATGCATTTTATCTTCTGCAAATTAGGGATATAGAAACTGAGCAGAAGGGGAAAAAACATTGTAAATTTGAGACTATTGAAACTTCCCAGAAGATGAGGCCTGAGCAGAATGAGGTCCCCAGAGGGTGAATTTGGTGATGCCCAGTGTTTGATATAGCATCACTAAGTTCACCCCCTGAGGACCTTTAGCGAGGCTTGAATCATATTTTGTGAATCAGGTTAAAAATTTTGAATAGAATTGCGACATATTTGAGGTCCATTTGATCATTTAATCACATTTTAGCAAGGAAAAACAATATCAAAATGGCTGGGGTTAAAAAAAATTATTATTGATTTCCTTATCACAATCAAAGAGGAAATAAAGACACCTTCAAGAAAAAAATATAGTTCCATTTTAAATGTGTCTTTTCATGTTGACAAAATTGTTCAACCATTCATATCACCCATGTTTATCTCACAGTCAACACCACTAGATAACCCAACACAAATTGAATATCATAATTATATTCTAATTAACATAATGACAAAGTTCCAGCATTGACATCGATATCATTGCGCTAAGCTCTTACTTCACTGCGCATGCCGATAATACACGTGTGTCTTACTAAAAATTATGAGGCCGGATATAGGGGCTAATTATGTGATAATTTTTTTTTTATTTATACAGTTGGCTGTGCGATGCTGGGATCCCACTTATCCAACCAAGTATGTGGACAGAATCCTGACTATAGTGATTGCCAGAAATACCAATGGGCCACAGTTTACAAAGGATATATATCAGGCCTCCATTAGTGATGAGCAAACAACATTTGGTGATGTGACAACTGAAATCGCAGCAACAGATATCGATGGGGTCAGTATCCATACTCTGCAAAACTCTTTTAATTTGTGGGGGTTTATTGTTTGTTGATTTCATCCGCATCATCAACATTCATTAAAATAATTGACTTGGAGTTGGTTGAGCAAACATCAATATGCAAGATCAAAATGATGACACGTCAGCTTTTGGCATGTCATAAAATGGATGGAGTAATCATTTTGATATAAAATATCAATCATTATCGAAAACAATATTTATATACTACATCGCCTGATCCCTTCGATAATAGTTTGTACATGTATAAACAATTCTAAATGAATTTATCGCTTGATAAAGGCTATTGGTCTCACCTTACGGGAGGCTACATAAAACAATAAGTAACTTCCTCTCCAGCATGTGAAATGAAGCCAGAGGTATTATTGCACTGATTGCGTGATACCTTACGGCACCGGAATACTTTGGGTCCAATTTCTCAATAGTGACTACTCGAATGTCATAAACCTGCTATTGATGGACCTGTTGATGTGGATAAATTTGACATCTGATCCACAAATTCACGTCTTCACAAAATGGCCTTTTTATGACAAACCACAAAAATTTATGGTGACAAAATAAAATCCATTCACAGCAGGGACCAGCCAAGAAGGCAACATGAACTTCATCGCCCTATTTTGGCTCATTTCGCCCTAGTTTTGCTGTCGGACAAAGTGCAAGTCGCCCTGAAAATTCCAATGTTGACCGACAAAATTTAATTTAATCTAATTTAAGTAGCTTACAACTGCCCATTGTGATTGCACACAATTATTTGCTGTTAAGGTGTTATAAAAACAATTGACACTTGTATCGATCCAATCTGAATACATGTTGACACCTGGGTCTGATTGCTGACAGTTGTGAAAACATAGTCGGGTGTCATCAAGTGTTAATCTGATTGTTGTGATTTTGATATTATCACAGCTTACATTGAAATTAACCCTTTCTATACTGAATGGATTCTCCTAATGGCTCTTTAATACTGCAACAGCACAGCTCCCCTCATGAAAGGGTTTCAGAATATCCAATATATTTTACTATTTGTCCTTCCTATTAAACTGACATACCGTTTACTGAGTATTTATTATATTTTTTTATTATCAGGATACATTGGTATATAGTATTGTTGGACCATCAGACTGCCTTCAGACTTTCTACATGTATTCAACAAATGGAAATGTTGTGTTCAAGGGCTTCCATGTAGGAGTCAAGGACTTTGTGGTGAGTAATCAGATAATAGCCATGTTCAGCCACACATACAGTAATGCCCTAAATAATCGACTCCTTAACAACAGCAGAATTATGGGTAACTTTTCAGGATTTAGTCGGAAATATGGCTTGTTGCCATTCACCGGAAAGCTCTCAGTGAGAGCTTTCTGATGAATGGCAACAAGCCATATTTCCGACTAAATCCTGAAAAGTTACCCATATTTCTGCTGTTGTTAAGGAGTCGATTATTTAGGGCATTACTGTACTTGTAATGTAACATGTGTTGCCATTGTCAACTGAAGTCGCCTTAATCACAAGGCAATTTTTGCCTACACGTACACTGCTAATCCTTTTAGAAGTTTTGTGTCCAGTCGACTCCAATATGTAGCATATGGAACTTCACTTGTAGCATAGAGGAATAATCCAATCATCTGATAATAGAATGTGCGACCAACGCAGAAAATCACTATATCTCTCTGAAACCCATACACTCATTGATAGTTATTGAGTAGCTGCTTGTACGCATATGTATAAATAACATGTAATTATAAATATAAGTCTAGACATGTGCGTTACTAGTCAACTATTTAGGGCTTTCATGCGTTTCCAGCCTTTCATGGTATCCTACGCGATCATATTTGTGCCATATGTTATTGATCAGTAACACAAGAATGCTGTTCTATAATTGTGTCGCTCATCTATTTTGCTCTACTTTCAGTGTGCAATTTCTGTGACGGACAATGGATATCCAGTAGCCAGGACTGATACCACAGAGCTAAGAGTCAATGTTAGATTGGGCGAATCACCACGGTTCACAATACCTTCATACAACGCCCAGGTTAATGAGAACGATCCCATTGGCGACAATGTTATCAGCGTCTTAGCTACCAAGACCACAGCTGTCATTGTGAGTACCAAAAATCATCAGTCCCTAATTATTCTCAACTGTTTGTCACAAATTATTTTCTATTGAAATTTTTTTTGTGCCCCAATCTTAATGAAAATTCTTTTAACAACATTTTGAATTTTTTGAAGGAATTCATGCTGTTATCTGTTTTTTTTTTTTTAGTATTCTTGTGGCATAACATTTTGATATGAACATTTAATGCATATATTAGGAACTAATTTCTTACAAGCCTGGATATAGTGTGTCTGACATTTGCAGAATGAGGTCCCCAGAGGGTGAATTTAGTAATGCTACCTCGCTGTTTGTTACCCTCTGGGGACCTCATTCCGGATTGACTTCATCGCCAGACTTTTTTATATATGGATAAATATAATCCGTCTTTATGGATAAGCGATAACAACATGCAATATCTGCCCATTAATAGATGACAGTGCCTGAAGTTTTAAGTTGGAAGATCACAATCTAAACATTTCCAATTTCTCTATTTCCACTGGACTCTACTGTGAATAACTACTCTGTTCCTGCCTCACTCTCATATGATTTATTTGTTTCCGCATGACTCCTTGAACATATGCTTGAATTTTTTAGGGCGAAATTATATACGAGGCAGTCGGAAACTATCCCGCTCGAACATTCTTTGCTGTTCACAACACAACTGGTGGTGTGACAATCAAAACTTCCTTGAAAACAGATACGGAGTTTACGACCACATACTACGTAAGTTCACACCTACTACTATAATAATAATACTAATAATAAAAACCCATTGTCTGCCTGTCGCAGAAGGCCCAAGGTGCTTGAATTTCTCCTAATACCCAGCACTCTCTGAAACATCACATATAAACACATAAAATATACACGATAAACAGCTGAATGTTTGTACAATAATGGCAACATTAACAAGACTCGCCGTAATGCATTTTGAAGAGTTCAGTCTTTAAAAGAGTCTTAAACTCTAATAAGGAGTTGGCAGACCTATAGTAATGCCCTAAATAATTGACTTCTCAACCACAGCAGAATTATGGGTAATTTTTCAGGATTTAGTCGGGAATATGGCTTGCTGACATTCATCGGAAAGCTCTCAGTGAGAGCTTTCCGATGAATTGTAACAAGCCATTTTTCCGACTAAATCCTGAAAATTACCCATAATTCTGTTGTGGTTAAGGAGTCGATTATTTAGGGCATTACTGTGGTTCCTTTATTTATGGTGTTCCAGATAGTCGGAGCATGACAATCAAAGTCTGCCGCCGTACGTTTTCTGCTCCTTCAAAGGAATATCCATCAGTGCAAGTGTCTTTGACCTGAGGTTTATGGATTAGAATTGATTTCAAATAATTTTGTAACCGAGGAATGAGACTAGAACTCAAATCTGATTTCTTGTAGCAGAATGATGCACATTTATAGTCATTGCATGCACAAATAGTGTAGGTCTTGTAGCATTGGTTTGACATGTGAGATCTTTGATTTGTGAGAAACAACCTCGTGGCAACATTAATAGTTTCCAAATGGACCATAAAATCTAATGTTTTATTCAACACATTTTCCTGGAAAAGGATACCTGGCTATTATGCTAATTGTTACATTCCGGTTTTACTTATTGTTACAAAAGATAAAAAACAAATTGCGTGTGTATATCCACTCAGTCACCTGGATACACATGACTAATACACAAGCTTCGTACAGCTCGTGGCTATTGTATGCTTTGTCCCACTGGGACAGTCACACCCCTAGTTGGTTTTTGCAAGCACAACAAGGAGCTTTGGTCACAATTGTATTGTTCATATTTCCAGTTGAAAATCGTTTCTTATGATTCTGGAAAGAAAAGCCTGCGAGCTACAGCCACTGTAACCATCGGCACCACAAGGAATGATAACGCTCCATTCTTCATCCCACCATCTCAAACCAGACAGGTAGAGCAGACAACGGACCCAGATACATGGTCCCTGCCACTGGTTGTCAGAGACGTAGACAATGTGAGTAAACTTAGTCAATTAGAAAAACAATCCTGTGATTGTAGACAAGTTTTGGACAAGATTTTAGCTCACATTCACAAATTTTGAGTTGTTGCCATGGGTAGGCATCCATCATCAGCCCGTCAACAATTTCCTTTGGCACACCCTACAGGCCACATTCCTCATCCAATCATAGCCTTCGGTCTCAGGCCGATGATTATGTGGGCATATAGTTTTTTTATTCAAGTTATGAAGCAGAATGTAAGAGAATCTCATTGGTCTGACTGGTACTTATAATCGATAAATTGAGAAATGAGCCACTCTGAGGATTTTATCAAAGTATTAAAATAATAATTTCTAATATTAATTATAAAAACTATCAATGCAATTTAAGTATGTAAATATCAATAATAAAGAGCATATTCTACAGTAATGCCCAATGTATATCACCCTTCAACCACATCAGAATTATGGGAAATTTTTCAAGATTTAGTCAGAAATATGGCTTGTTGCCATATTTCCGACTAAATCCTGAAATTTTTCCATAATTCTGCTGTGGTTTAGGGGTCGATTATTTAGGACATTACTGTATATAGTCATGGGTTTTGACAATAATAAAAATTCAGTAAACTTTGATGGTATGTGCATTTTGCTGAATTGATTTCATCCAGAAAATATCTTAGCATTTCTCATCCTGTTCTATTTACAGCAAGCAGTCACATGTTCTATCACCGGACGATCTGCAAAGGAATTAGAATATTTCAGAATAACGCCAGACACATGCGTACTGTCCATTAATAAGAGCTTGGAAAATGATCCAGACAAAACAGAAGTATACACGGTAAGTTATAATTGAATCCTACTCTAGTGAGAAAGAGGATGCTGTTCAGGTCTCGGCATTTGTGGCATACATGTATGGTTGCCCAAAACTGTTTTTGTTGAGAAAAATTAAAGCTCACCATTTATTGCATTAACACTTTCTATACTTAATGGATTCTCCCACTTGGGTATAAAAGTATACTTTGGAATGGTCTGTTATTCATTTGGAGGGATTTTCAGATGATAAAAGCATCTTGACCTTGTTAGCCAGTGCATTCTCTTATGTATGTGAGGATCCCTATAGGAGACACGCATATATAAGAGAATGCACTGGCACAGGATCTCTAATGCTGCACCAGGCAGCTCCCGACATGAAAGGGTTTATATCTACTGAATGTTAATAATCATATTAATGTTCTTTACAGATTGAGTTAATTGCTACAGATAATGGAAAACCAGTGCCCAGAACTGGAAGAGGAACTGTTATCATCAGAGTTCCACGTGACCGCTTTACACCAACCATCAACTTGGATCGTACAATAACAATTGAAGAAACTGCTACAGGAATTATCTTTGATGTTGTCGCTACTGATCAGCAGACAGATGTAAGTCAATTGTTACTCTGATTAAGAAATGAATGCATGGCGCCATTGGCATGTATATTTGGATTTGACCTCAACAAACTGGGTAGGATGACATTGAGAGTCGCATACTTATGTGTAACATGATATTAAGCTATTCGCTTGAGATTTTAATTATTTTATTATGGATTGTTGCCATTCATCGGAAAGCTCTCACAGAGCTTTCCGATGAATGGCAACAAGCCATATTTCCGACTAAATCCTGAAAAGTTACCCATAATTCTGCTGTGGTTGAGGAGTCGATTATTTAGGGCATTGCTGTATATACAATAACATGATATCACCATGGTAATAGTTTCCTAATTGTTCTGAATCCAATCGAGCACTCTTCGCTCTGAATTTGGTGTTTTTATTATACATCCATATCTTAAATATATTGTATCTTTTATTTTTTGTTTCTCTATTATTATTATTTTTTGTTATGCTTAGCAATTTTATAACTAAAATTGTCACATAGTAAAGAGGTTAACATTGGAATATGCCAAAGCATTGAAAAATATTGAAAAACAAATTTAGACTTATTTAATTTAATCACCTGCACGATCAGCAATGTTTGTTGACAATTCGCTGTTTCAGCAATGTTTGCATAACAATAGTTTCAACATGCAAAATATCATTATTGGAGAACTCTTTATAATCAATATGAGAAAAAGTTGCTCTATTTCCCCGATGTTCTTTTTCGTGAGGATTAATTTACTTACTTTCAAGAATTCTGACATTTACCCAATGTTAATGCCTTATGTCCTTTTAACCCGTTGAACCCGTAACACCGATATTTAGGTGCAAACGAACCCTGACTATATCCCGTAACACCGATATTTCGGTGCAGCGATGACATGATTCGGTAGCAAATTTATATATAGTATAACGAGCGTCAGACCCACTGATTTACATTTAAATTGCCCCCACATATGTCAGCGGCGCCCATGGTTCGTATGGAATGGTTGACCGCTAGTATCGGGTAGAAATATATGCGCATGCTCATAGCATATAATATACAAAAACATACAATATTTTAAGCGAACTGTGCCGCTATATTTAGGGCATATAATTTCGTGTTCCCCGTGTGTGTACAGAACAGACATAATTTAGACACACAATTTCAGTTTAAATTACCCTCGCGTATATTAGTCAGTGTTCTGCTACATATGGGGAAGGGTCTATCGCCTATCAAGTTGATTTATTCGCGCATGCGCAGACCAGCACAATGACAAATAAATGGTTTATAACGTACTTATACACGACATACCAACTAATATATATATTTAAATGGGCCTATTGAAGTCAGCGCTGGCAAAGGTGTGTATATGGATTGGCTGCCCGCTAGAAACGGGTAGGAAAATATGCACATGCGCGCAGGCTATAATTCATTTTGAAAAATGCGTTTAAGTTAATTGTGGCACTATATATGACATATAGTTGCATGTTTCACATGTTCAGTAGACACAATCTAGACAGCTTACTTGAACAATGGGGCCACGATATGTTACGGGAAATTACGTTGTTTCTGCATGGTCTCTGTAATATCAGTCTCTGTTATGCCACATGCGGCAAAAAGTCTATCGCATATCAAGTTGACTTACTCGCACATGGTCAGGTATATCTTAAATTTCACATTAGGATATTGGTTGCATCGAAACGCAATTCGCTGATGTATAATTACAACGTTAAAAGCTAGAATTCGTTTATCCTGCAAATTTCGGGTAGTTGCCTAGTAACCGTTTCTAAGAAGAGATCGGGTGGCAAAGTATCCCGGTCTTACAATGATCAGTGGTCCATGCATGCATAGCATGCCTGTACAGTTTCAGTTATGTGTCCCCTTTGAACATAACCAACACCACGCGACTATAGACACTGTCTAAATTAAGGCAAAACATACCACTGAATAGTTAGTGCAATGTCATTCGATCATTAGTGGTATTTGTTTAGCAACCGTTCCTACCCATAAATGGGATATTTGGTTCACTATTCTGGTCGGGTATATCTCAAATTTCACGTTAGGGTATTACCTGTATCAAAAAACGCAATCACTGGGGTTGAATAACGATGCTATAAGCTATATTTACATTTTCCAGTCATTCCGTGTAGTTGCCTAGCAACCGTTACCAAGGAATTGCCGCGAGGCAAAGTCTCGCGATCTTATAATGATCGCTGATCCATGGGGGACTAACCTGTAAAGTTTCAGACCTGCGTCGCAGTTTGAACATAATCCACACCATACGACTAGACACTGTCTAATTTAAGCAGAAATACCACTGGGAGCCCCGGGTCAGGGTGTCGATCACTGTGGGGCATCAGGGTTCAAAGGGTTAAGATTAATAATCAGCTGTAATTTTTACTAAGATGTGCATGTAAGGAAGTTAAAAAGAGTATATTTACAAAGTGCTGAATGAGTTGCCTTCAGATCATAGCTTACCTGAGTTAGTGAAACTGAAAATTCTTTCATGATTTCTTAATCTTCCAGGGTAAAATTGTGTATGAATTTTTGGAACCGACACCATACTTCAGCATCAACCGTTTGACAGGACAGATTTCTATCGCCTCGTCATTGAAGATGGACCCATTGGAGCCAGGGAAATATGACGTAAGTATAGTTTCATTAATTAAGCTTATGAATTGTGATGTCAATAAAGAAAAAGCTTCTAGGACTAATTACCGATTATTTGCTTATATAATTGGTTGATTAATGATGCTGTTTCCGATTATGATGGCAGTTTAGAACTGCACGTTGGTTCCTTCTCGGGAATTTCCTGCCAGACATTTTTAAGATTGTGAAATTACCGCAATTTTGGAGTCTACTACATGAAACGAACATTATATACCATCACAGAATTGCAAGAACAAGTCTGAAATATAAGGTTCCCAGATGGTGAATTTGGTGATGTTAGCCCGCTGTGCGCGATAGTCACTATATTCACCCTCTGGCGACCTCATTATGCAAATGTCAGACACACTATTTCTAGGCTTGTGCAAGAACAACTTTGTAAACTTTTATACCGACTTCATATAACTTATTCAAACCATGGAATTCAGAAAAATTCTGAAAACATATTCTCCATCATGGAAGAATGAGGCGTGTTCATTGTCAATCTACAGTAATGCTCTAAATAATCGACTCCTTAACCACAGTAGAATTATGGGTAACTTTTCAGGATTTAGTCGGAAATATGGCTTTTGCCATTCATCGGAAAGTCGATTATTTAGGGCATTACTGTATTGCTCATATAGTAAAAATAAAGGGCAATTTTCTCACTTCTGTGTGAAAAAAATGAAAACAGCTGGAAAACTGTTATTGCTTTGGTGAGTTTTCAGAGTATATAAAGTCTCAGTTCTGATTAAAATCACACTCAAACGCTCCACGTACTGAGTCTGATGAAATCCGCTATTTGTTGCTATAAATAACTTCCACATGCAGTCCCTGCACTATGATGTCACCGCCCACATTTTTCTTTAAAATAGCTTTGATAGACATAATGCACCTTAAGTTTTGTTTCCGCGAACAACTTTCGTTTTCACAAAAGAAACTCTAAATACTGTGTGTAATTAGCTATGCGGCGGAATAGTTCTTATGCTATTGTTAGCTATGGGGCAGGATATACTGCATTCGCGCTCGATGAAGGAATTCCTCTAGTCTTGGGGATTCTACGAGACTATCGCCTGAGTGGTTGCATCGCTTTACCGATAAATTTTGCAATTGGCTGGCACTGACGTAATACCTGCTGTTAGCAGGGACCAGCCTAGACCAGATTTTCAGGGCGAAATGACTTCGCCCTACTATAAAAATAAGGCGAAGTGAGTCTACAAAATTTAAATTGATCAGTACTACGACAGGAATCGCTATAGAGTATTAGAACGAAAATAGGAGAGATGACATATGTCAATTAAACTTATGAAACAATGGTTGAAATATGGAGTCATTATGTTCACTTCATGACCCTAATCCCTAATAACTATTAATAATACCCAAACATAATTGTGAGAGGATAGCAGCATTTTATATCGTAATTGTGGGAGAATGACCGGATTTTATTTCATATGTTTTTTCGGGTTTTTAAAAATGCCAACAATATGTCAAACCGAAACGAAATCATGAACACTTTTACTGCGCTCTGTTAGTAATCCCGTTTGAAATTTTAATATGCTTCACAAATGAATTTGTTTTAAAGTTTCTTTAACCAAACTCCATAGAGGGAGTGATGAATTGACACATTGTGAGAGGTGTGAGTTGTAATCTTCATTGTAAGGTGTTGTAATCACAGTAATCTAAAAATAACAACAACCACATTAACACTTGAGGTCCGACGATGTTTTCACAGGTGCCAGTAATCAGACTCCGTTGTCAACATGCTTCCAGATTGGAGCAATACAGGTGTTAATTGTTTTATAACACCCTGATACACCCTGATAGTGGAGTATTGTGTGCAATCACAGTTGACAGTAGTAAATTATCATAAATTATTTGGGGCATTTTGCCGATTTTCGTCAGTCAACTTTGGAATTTTCAGGGCGACTTGAACTTCGCCTGACTGCAAAAATAAGGTGAAGCGGACGGCGCTAGGGCGAAGAGGTCGCCCATGTCGCCCTCTCGGCTGGTCCCTGGCTGTTAGTAATGGAAACCCCAACTAATTTCATCAGACTCATTTGAGTGTGATTTTAATCAGAACTGGTAAAGTTTGTAAATATTTCATCTATTTATTGACTTATTTTTACATAATTTGGAGGTTCATAGAGCCATGTCCATTAATACCGTTATATTTTATTTATTGATTTAGTTCAGTACTAATACTGTGAAAATTATATGTAAAATATATATTCTGATTCTGATACCTACAGGTGAAAGTAATAGCATATGATGATCGCTGGCCAACTAATGTCGTAACGGGAACGCTAACTGTGACTACCAACAGGAATCCATCTGGCCCAAAGTTCGACCAAAGTCTTTACAGAAGAACAATCAGCGCCGACTCAGCCTTGGGCATTGTTGTTATAGATCTAAATGCACCGGATAGCGATCAGGTAGAGTAATAGAATAATGATAAATGTATTTATTGCACACCCATGACTTTATTTTTGCGAAATACAGCAAAATTTCATATACTTATGAGATATCCTTCACCACATTCAAACACATGTGCAGTTCTTTGTTTTTAACACACCAGCAGTTCAGTACTATTTATTTATCTGAACTTGTTTATTTCTGGGATTTTACTTGTATTGAAAGAGAAGGATGAAATCACATGATTTGACTCATTCATCTAAATCGTTTTTTTACTCAAATTTTACTCAAATTGATATGAATAGATGAATTTACTCATTTTAACTAACTATATAATTTTATTTTTCAAATTTCTATAAATTTTATGATTTTTATAACACTAGCTCATTATTTCATTTGACATTACAGGATAGAGTGAAATATATAAGCAAGGCACCACGGACTGACAAATCAAGACTCTACTTCTTCATAAATGAGTGGACCGGAGAAATCATTCTAAAAAAAGCCTTGACTCTTGTACCAAATGATGTCTTTAGGGTATGTATTAACCCCTTAACCCTTCCATGACTGGAGCTTCCTGAAATATTTTGAAAACCCTGTGCTAATGTATTTGTTATATGCGAGTATCCCATAGGGAGCCTCACATATATAAGAGAATACATTGGCATAACAATATTTACCTTGGCCTTGTAAGCCAGTGCATTCTCATATATATGTGATGCTCCCTATAGGCGCAGGATCTTTAATACTGCATCAGTGCAGCTCCGCCATGAAAGGGTTAAAGAAGGATTTTGTCCATTATTCATCGGGAGGAGTCCTGTGAATATCGGTCATTCGATTCGAGATTGATACCAATTTATTCCGCTCATTCGGATATTTTTGACTTGCCATGAATTGCTGCCATGGCATCACACAAAACATAAGCACAAAGATAATCTAAGATGTTGTGATATTCTTAAAAGTGATATATACAAAATTCCTTTGTTCGCAGTTACAAAAATTGAAACAGCTAGAGGCCTATGGTAAGAACCCCTCAGGATTCAGCAGGCCAAATGTGCAAAATAAGAGAGACAAGTCTGCAAATAGCATGTCATTTTCAGAATGAGGTCACCAAAGGGTGAATTTATTGACACAACCCAGCAACGCAAAACTCACCCTCTGGGAACCTCATTCTGCTTAGGCCTCAACTTCTGGGAAGTATCTATAGCCTCAAATTAATATTGTTTTCAGTTACTTTTTCCCTTCTGGGAAATTTCTATATCCCCTAATTTGCTGAAGATAAAATACTCATTAGATATATGATGTTGCATGGTTGCGTGCACTGAGATCTTCCCTTAGTGGATATACAGTAATGCCCTAAGTAATCGACTCCTTAACCACAGCAGAATTATGGGTAACTTTTCAGGATTTAGTCTGAAATATGGCTTGTTGCCATTCATCGGAAAGCTCTCTCTCTCCTCAATACCCCACTTTCCACTCTTCTTATATATTACAAATGCCATTGTTGTTGCAATTAATATAGTAAGAAAGTACAGTAATGCCCTAAATAATCGACTCCTTAACCACAGCAGAATTATGGGTAACTTTTCAGGATTTAGTTGGAAATATGGCTTGTTTTTTTGAGTTTCACTGACAGCTTTCCGATGAATGGCAACAAGCTATATTTCTGACTAAATCCTGAAAAGTTACCTATAATTCTGCTGTGGTTAAGGACTCGATTACTTAGGGCATTACTGTAGGAGTCCCATTCCCTCAACTATTGCCGAAATCCTGACATTTATAACATATATGTAAAATGTGTAGCTCCGTGGTTCAGTGATTAGCGTATCGGACTTGTTCGCTGTCAATACATTGAAAAGAGTTCACAACCCCAGGTGGATTATACATTTTCACACCACAGTCCCTTTAAATGACGTGCAATTGTCGGATCGCGCGCTATACAAAATATCACACATTACATGCAAGGTTGCTCATTCTGTGACAGGTGTACTTGGTTCTGTGACGTCGATAGGTCATGTCAGTATGCTAACTTTGATATGCGGACAAATTTGTTGCAGCTTGGGTTGCTTTCTCATTGGGAGGATGGGAGTGATAATTGTGTCATGTGCCTCACGACCGAGGTAATAATTGACATAAAGTGCATTGAAACTTACTGTATTATGCACTCTATAAATGGATCAATTATTAAATTAATTATTAAAAATTATTCATTTTCAGTTTGATGTTGAAGCTAGCGATAGCCGTCTACCAACTAACAAAGTCCCAGCGGCAGTTGAGATCACAATAGTACCTGCTGGTGGTCCACCTGTATTCAGTCCTATTCCAAAGCAAATTATCAATTTGAGCACAGCTAATGGAACTCACATTGTTACTGCATATGCTGAGGATGCAGACCTACAGGTATTTATAACTTTTTATAACTCCGTTTCTTCAATGCGGCAGGGCCTGTGAACCAAAACCCTTTTATTGCCTTATATAGTGACTTTATTGCTTCTTAATGCTTCTCTCTGTGTATATAATTTTGGTGTACATACTGCTCAGATTATATCTCAGGCATATTCAATCAGACAATCAAAACTATCTAAATAACCAAAAAACACATTGATCATAATATTGTATTTGTGTACAAAGTGACTTATAGGCCATATGGGCCAGATGTTTGTTAACATAACATAACTATAATAATTAAATCATTCAATTCAATTCAATTCTTAATAAAGTTGTCAATATACTGCCGTAAAGATAAGTGTTTATTCCACCCCCCCCCCCCCCCCCCAAAACATTATGCACATTGTATTTTTATATCAACAAGAACTTTGTGTTTTGTCACCCAGCTGGCAGAGGCCTTTAAACTATTTGCCTGTAATTTCATACATATTTTTTCCAGGGTAATATGGTTTACACATTAGAAGGTTTTGTTGATGCAACAACATACTTCACAATCAGTCCTTCTACAGGTGCTATCTCTCTCCTCAAAGACCTGCCTTTGACAAGATTTAATCCGTTTATGGTGAGTATTTGAACCCTTTAGTTACTAAATGGATTCTCCTACAGTAATGCCCTAATTAATCGACTCCATAACCACAGCAGAATTATGGGTAACTTTTCAGGATTTAGTCGGAAATATGGCTTGTTGCCATTCATCGGAAAGCTCTCCCTGAGAGCTTTCCGATAAATGGCAACAAGCCATATTTCCGACTAAATCCTGAAAAGTTACCCATAACTCTGCTGTCGATTAATTATGGCATTACTGTACTTAGTTATGAAATTCTACATTTGAATAGTCTATAGGGGTGTTCAACAAAAATAAGCAGATGACAGATAATAGACAGTGCACAAGGAATCATATTCATGTATGGGAAATGTTCAGTTAATAAGTTAAACAAACGACCTATGGTTGTTTGTTGAACTTATTATCTGAACATTTTCCAAGGGATAATTAATCGTCAATGAGTATTTAATACAGAAAGGGTTAACCCTTTCGTTACTGAATGGATTCTCCTATTCAGTTATAAAGGTATACAATAAAATGATATATTATCATTTGGTGGAATGCTATGATATTACAAGTGCAGAAGACACCAAATTTCTAACCAGTTATTTGGAGGGAATGTTCAGATAATAACTATAATATGAGCCTTTGTGGTCTTTTCCTGATATGGTTAGGCCACAGAAAGTGGATTATCTTCATCTCCGTCAAAGATATATTGGACACTGAATGAACTAACTATCACATGGTCAGTCGGAAGCTGAACATGTTGGATTTGACAGTGCGCGTACTGTAGGTATATAAAAAATCACTCATTAACCATTAGTTCATTCAGTGTCCAAGATACATATTAGGAGATACATATTTTGGGTAAAAAATATTATTTCTCGGACACTTTATTTATCAAAATGGGTAGACAGGCAGGTTTTTATATTTATTTTTTCCTTACAAAATTACTAACAGGCAGGTTTTTGTTCCTCCTTTTTACGACTAAAATTTCTCATGAAAGCAGGTTTTAATGTGTTTTCTCCCGAATTATCAAAACACATTGATTGGTGCGAAAATGTTAACACAACTTCAATGTAACAGTCTCTTGTACAATCCAAGTACATACAGATTTTAAACAAACCAAAACGAAAACTTTAAATAACAAAAGGAAATATCAACTACAAGTTGAAATGTGGCTAGCTAGATTTATGTCCAGTATAGTGGACAGAGATTATGGACATCACTTTGTAAAGCCGAGCAGCAGGATGATATTTATTTTTATTTTCAGTGGGCCATAAAACGCACCTAGCCGGCCATTTTTTATGAGCAGGCAGAGGTGTCTGAGAAACAGAAGATTAACATTTTATTTGGCCTCATAATAAAGGGCATTTGTCTCATTTGTGGACCGAAAGTTGAAAACAGATGATACATTTCTGTGGCTTCGTTAAGTCTTTAAACCCTTTATTTACTGAATTGATGCTCACAGAATTTTTTTGGCTTTGTTCTTTGCAGCTACATCTGTTTGCATATGACTCTGACAAACCAGATGAACGAGCACAGACAACCGTGAATATTGAGATAAACAGAAACGAGAAAACTCCGGTTTGTGTACCAGGAAGCTACTCGGCCACCAATAATGACTATGATCCAGTTGGAACCTACGTCGAAACAGTCATATGTGACGATGCAGATAGAACAGTATGTAATCTCTAGATATGTATTCAGGGTCTCAGCTCTTCAGTCACAACAACAACATACCAGTATTTCTATTACTTACATATCGTCTTGAGCCGAAGTAAATTACTAAGTCAGTCAATGTTAAACTTATTCTTATAGGTATTATATCGGTATTATAATAAGCAGACATATGTCTTATTATTGGCTTTGAACAACTGAAAAAATATTAGAATACATAAGTGATACATACACTAGCCTAATTAAGTGATTTTAAATAATCTGTTGCAGCTCACAGTGAATAAACTTTCTCAACGCAGGTATTTCAATAATAAAATTTGCCAGCAAACAACACCGTTCTTTCATTTAAATTAAATAAAGTGACTGCCAATTTAACCACAGCAGAATTATGGGAAATTTTTCATGATTTAGTCGGAAATATCCCAGTAAACATTGCGGCACCAATTCGGCACCAGTTAGATGCCGGATAACGAGGTGATGGTATCCTGGCACTGAACCAGCACCAAACTGGTGCATGGTTAGCACCGTAAAAATTGTGATAGTAATCTGGCACCAAACCAATACCAGACTGGTACATGGTTATCACCATATAATATATATTTTATTATTTAAAAAAAAAATTTAAATACACTTATATTTAAACATTAAAAAAATATAGATATATTTTTAAAAATATAAAAAATATATATATTTTTCAATTTTTTTAAATTTTTTTTTTAAATAATCAAATATATATTATATGGTGATAACCATGTACCAGTCTGGTATTGGTTTGGTGCCAGGTTACCATCACAATTTTTACGGTGCTAACCATGCACCAGTTTGGTGCTGGTTCAGTGCCAGGATACCATCACCTCGTTATATATGGCTTGTTGCCATTCATCGGAAAGCTCTCGGTGAGCCAACAAGCCATATTTCCGACTAAATCATGAAAAATTTCCCATAATTCCCATAAGTCTTCTGTGGTTAAAGAGTCAATGGCGAAATCATTCTCTTTTGTTTATCGGTGATTTGTTCTGGACAAACGAAAGACTGTTTCCTTACATTTCTATCTAATTCAGATGTCATGTTTTACTAATTAGTATATTAATGAGGAAGTTTTATTAGTTTGATAACTTTTATTTATAAATTATCACCTACAACCAAGGCCGTATGTGCCTTTAACTTATCAAAACTGCCAAAATGATGTTTAAGTTGAATTTTTCCGCTAAAGGAACCCTTTCACACTGAACTATATGGATATATGTCCTGCGTTTGTAAACCATAGTAGAAAGGGGTTAACTTTTTTTGGTCGCCTACCATTGGCTTGCTCAGAATCAGTCACGCATGCTCAGTCCCAATATAACTCACTTTACAGATTGAATTCGTCAGTTTATTTTCTGCTACGAAACCGAACGGAAGTCTAAAGGGAGTATTGTTCCGAATTTGTCGTTTAACAACTAGACAACAAATTCAATTTATCGATACAATAATTACTGGTCGCCTACGCGTTCGTTTTTAGAATTATTGTTTCGAATTCACGGACCGTTTCGCTTCAAACATACAATTGTCCGTGTTTTTGAACAGGCGGCGGACTTAAAATTTATCAAATGTGAAAATCGACATTTCGCCATAATCAGCCGCCATTTCAAGGCCTTACGATGCGCATAGATTATTGTGAGCAATACATCTATGTAATTATTATAGCACCTATAAGGTATGATAGAATTTGTCAGATATACAAAATGCCACGTGATTCACTACTGGAAGTCTCCTAATTTCGTGGGAATTTATTTACGCGTGGACATTTATTTAACAATAATTACCATCGCTACTGACGCTATCTATCATAATGTTATGAACAACATTCTTTCACATAATACTTTGTTGTTTTATGGTTCAATACAACTGATCCAGATGTGTTGGTCACATTTGAACTTAAAGTTGATTACATCTTGGTTTATCAATGTAAAAACAGGTACCTAAGAATAACAGTAGTGTCATTATTACTTTAATAAATTGACAGAGATTGATATTTGACAAGTGTTATAATTCTGTTCATGGTTTGATTCTCGTAACGGAGCATCAACTTCAATGTAACAATCTCAGCCATGTGCTAGCGGACCGGGGATCGCACCCTGGTCAGGGTATTCTGACAGAAATCAGAACTCGGTCCGATACCAAGTTTGTCAGGCTAAAAAGTCCCATTCGAGATTACTGAATAACATCCGAATGCAAATGCCGACTTTCCCCATTACAACACTTGTTCAGGTATGTTGTCGTGGGTGCACTACGCTGTGCGATCGGGTGTGGACAATTAAAACTTAATGGCTGACCCATGTACACACCTAGGTGTGTGCATGTTAAAGAACACTACTGGAGTCACTAGAACTCATCAAAACAACATGCTTTCACAAAATACTTTGTGTTTTCTGTTTCAATACTGTCACACATGTCTCCTATGATCTAGATGTGTTTGTTGACGCTTGAAGTTGACTACAGTTTATCAATATCAGAAAAATAACGACTGTCGTGGTACTAAGATTCGTTAGTGTCATTAATTTCAGACAGGGGTTGACATCTGACAAGAGTCAGAATTCTGGGGCTCCGGCAGCTTAAGCGTAGGGCAGGGGCCATACCCATGAGGTAAAGCACCGCGTCCCCCTGGCCACGCTCGTCTTAACGACAAAAAGCGGCCTTGCCTGCCACTCCTCCGTGAAGGGATCGGAGAAAAATGACCTCTCCCCACCCTCCAGCTTGGCCAGGATATTAGCTTGGGCATGACCACCTGCAGCATGCGATGGTGGGGGCTCCCTCTGATCCGATGGCTTGACTCGCTTATAGTTGTCTAACCCATTTGGGCTAATGGGCTCTCCATTTGATCCTTGTGCCACAGATTGGGCATCAGGTTATCTGCCATTTGCATTGGCGAACAGCAGTTAGTTAACTCTTAATGTTGGTTGTCTTGCCATCTTCGGAGTAGGCCTCCTCATGTGCAGGTCGTTATGTCGCTAAGGCGGAGAGGGAGTTAGTCTCCTCGCATCTCAAATCGGCTGGACTCTTAGAACTGACGGATGAAGAAAAGAGAATTGCTCGGTTCGCTCGCAATTCTGAATTGAATGGCACCACCTGGGATGTTGCTTCCAAAAACAAGGGGGGGAGGTACATGTTTGAGCAATATAGCACTCTAATTATATGAGTTATTTCACGTAACTAATCATAACAGATTCATTAAAGAGTTCATATTTAGGTACAATCTGTTTTAGAAGAGTGCATTCCCTCAAAAATTTGGCTATTAACTTTATTGCTCGTGCCTCCACCTGGGCTTGCATTCTAATCCATATAGTTCAGTGTGAACGGCTTCCTTTAGCGGAAATATGATATTTAAAAAAATATAATATATATTTCCTTAAAGAAAGCCTGAACACTGAACTATCATAGGGCCTTCCCATGGCGGTGCCATTCCCAACCCCGCAACTCGCCAATCTTCTGATTGAGTTGAAAATAAACTGACGAATTCAATCTGTAAAGTGAGTTATATTGGGACTGCGCATGCGTGACTGATTTCGAGCAAGCCAATGGTAGGCGACCAAAAAAAGTTAACCCCTTTCTACTATGGTTTACAAACGCAGGACATATATCCATATAGTTCAGTGTTCAGGCTTTCTTTAAGGAAATATATATTATATTTTTTTAAATATCATATTGTTCAAATTCCAATATAGTCTCCCAATAACAACATGCAGCGAGTGTGTGCACATGATCGGCTTGAATTGACATCGGTGGTTCATAGCTTTTTATGCAGTGGAGGCTGTAATTATTGCTTGATAAAACGTGGAAATGTTCGTGTAAACCGTATGATGATTTGACTGATTCTTACGGGTACTAATTTTGTGAATGTAGAGGGTGCGTGATTATATTGTATTAACCAAACTGTCACTAACTCTATGTCATCGAAAGTATTTATCTATCTATCAAACTATCTTTATAATGTATTACAGTTCCCAGAGAAACAATTGCTGTACAAATTCCCAGAAAGCTTGTCAAACTATGATTATTTCACCATCAACCCAATCACTGGTGTGATAACAATCAAGAAGATTCTTTCGTCAGACAGTACCAAACCAAGAACCTACACGGTAAGATCTAACACATTTTCAAATATTTACCCTACTGTCATAAATACCGAAATAGTATAATAGGATGTTTAACCCGTTTGTGAAGGCAGATGGTGCAGCATTAAAGATCCTGTGCCCAAAGGGAGCCTCACATATTTAGGAGAATGCACTGTCTTACAAGGTAAATATTGTTAGGTTAATGTATTGTCTGATATATGCAAGGCTCCTGTTATTCATCAAATTTCTGAAAGAAATGTCAAACATGGTGTATGTTTTCCCAATAATATACCATTGATCGATATCTTGTTAACATGACATCTGTATCATATTCATTGTCAGCTTTACTTAAGCAAAGTCCACCTTAATATCAGAAACTGTTGTGCACATGCCAACATAACCAAGTATATATATATATATAGATGATCACCACAAGTTATGTTGGGATATAAGATTTTACGAAACGATTTTCATAAAATCTTATATTCCAACATAACAGTTGAAGATCTTGTATGTCACATGAAAAAAACAAAAGCTTTATGCCCTTTTAACAACTCAAAATCCTTAATAGAAGCTGCAAAATGCATACATTGACAGCATTGGCTGAGACACTTCACAACCGTATATGACAGTATTGCACACTCTGTGGCTGTGATGGAAAATATAGTCCCCCAATTTGTCTCTTAGTTTTTGTGTCTATTTTCATTTGTGCAACGAAGTTGGACAAGAATTTAAGCCTCATCTTCTCTGGAAAGTTTCTTTATTATCAAATTTCTTAGAAACTTCTTCACATAGATTCTATTTATTTTTTAGTCTTGTCAATTTTTCAAGAATAATTGCAATTTTTTAATGTTTTTCAGGGAAATTTGTGTTCTAAAATGTCGTATCTTGGTTCCCCGCGAAAAATATTTGTTAATTCTGAAATGTCCTAATTTTATTTTCGAAAACCGTTCCTGCATGATAGTATACCTCTGACTGGATTGTTTTGAAGAAGAATGACCGTAGGGCATATCCTCCTTATCCTGGGTGATGGAGACTAACGAAGAGGTGGCAATCGTCAAAACTAAAATGTTGTATAGACAAGATTTATATTTTTACTTCTAAAAGTGTTGTATAACACCATACAATCATGTTTTCTAATCAACTAGAAGATAATTGTATGAAAGTTATCTATAAAAACATTGATATAAAGTGTTATTGTGCAAAGTTTTTGGCAGATACAATTTTTGTTCGAGAGATAAATAGTTTTTTGTGTCTCCTGAACAATTTGATTTTTCTGAGGTGCAACATTTTAGAAGCCCACCAACCTTATGCCACCCCTATACAGTGGTTACCCTTGACTGTTTTGAATTGTAATTGATACTTTGTTGTAATTATAATTACTGTCTGAATAAAACATCATAACATCTTTATATTTTTTCAGTTGACTGTTTATGCTGAGGATCGTGCAATTGTACCTAAGACAGGCACTGCCCAAGTCATTGTCAATGTTAACAGAAACACATCTCCACAAATCCTTCAATCAGGAAGCTGTAGTGATATACGTGTGACCGAATTACAGGAAATGTTTTCTGAATTCTATACAGTTAGAGCAAGAGATGAAGATGATCCTGTGAGTGCATAGTGTAATGCCCTAAATAATCTCAGTGAGAGCTTTCCAATGAATGGCAACAAGCCATATTTCCGACTAAATCCTGAAAAGTTACTTCGGTCATGTGACCTGTCCCTCATATACTGACTACTAAAGTTGTGTTCAAGCCCCCGACTCTTACTTTGTCGATCCAGTACTAGAAATGTTCTGAGTCAAGGAGTTATGGTTAAAAAAAAATTATATCTGTCAATAAATATCTGTTTTCATTTATTAATTGGGTACCTTAAATAGCCTTGATTTACCACTTATTAAACTCATAATCGATTTTGATCACATGTTTGCAATATTTAATTGAGGGTCTGAAAAAATTTAAAATTGCAGATAATTCGCTTTCATTAGTCTTTGAATTTTATAGTTGAAAAACCTAGTCGAGAAATAGTGTTGAATTTTAATAGTTCTGACATACGAGAACCGTATATTTTATTAATTCATTTCATGCTTTATCTACAGGCTACACTTAATGGACAGCTGGAATTCTCGATTACAACAGATTCTGCCTTGAAAGTTTTCAGAATTGACAGACTAACTGGTGAAGTCTCCCCGAGGGCTGATTTGTCATCAATCACCACAAAAAATTATGAGGTACGTACTGGTATATATGTTGGTGAAAAACTATCACAAGATTTTATGCACAGGGATTCCCAAATGCTTACTAAGTAATTAATTAGAGAAATATGTTTTTTAGCTCAACTGTAATTTGTAAAGTTTGAGCTATTGCCATGGGTTGATATCCATATCCGTGCGTGATTACGTCCGTCCGTCAACAATTTATATTAGCATGGGCTACATGTCATAACTTTGGTTGGATCGTTATGAAATTTATCATGACTGTTGACATATAGATGGGAACAAGTCATCTTGGGGTCATTCGGCAAAACAACATGGCCGTCAGTGGCCATCTTGGATTTCAAAATTCAATCCATCAATATCATTTTTCCACCAAAGGAATGCACGAACACTGAACTATATGGATATATATCTCTATTTGTAAAACCACTGGAGTAAAGAGTTAAAGGGTCGCCCACTAACCACCCTTACAGTGTACTTGCCCAGATTAGCCATGCATGAATTACCCCAGCATTTAATCCCTTGTTCTGACCTGTTTTAGTCAGTTTTATTTCTCCTGCATATTCCGAAGGATCTAAGGAAGTATTTTTCTGAATTTCGACTTTTACCAACTCACAATTTATGAAAACTAGCTTTATATAAGTCGCCTGCCCCATTCGTTAACTTTGTTATAATTATCGGCTTAGAATTTGTGGACCGTTTTGTTTATTAGATGCAATTATTCCACTTTTTTCATAAAGCCGATATAAAATTATTTTTAAAGTTGCTAACGATAGACAAATTAGCCATAGACGGCCAATGTGACAATAACTAAAGACGCACATAGATTATATATTATCAATAATCAGTAATCAATAATGTAATCAAAACATATAAAAATAATATTTTGATCCCTGAAATCGGATTGGGATATAACAAAAGCAAGCATATTTAATTTTTTAAACCACCATGGTGCTTTTCAGTTCTGTTTGACACGAATAGCTTCGCAATACTTGGTCTGGAGAAAATGCCCATGTCTCCTGTTACCAAATAGCTCTGTGTGGATATAAATAACTTCTCATGCGACCCATGCATTATGACACCACAGCACATAAATAGCTTTACCAATGACAGATATCGCCTGTATAACTATTCGATGTTCAAACTGGCACAATTTTTAGAAATGTGGAAATCTGCAACTGTATAGAGATTCCAACACTAGTCCGAATGGCTACATAGCTTTGTTGATACTAAGTTGTGATTCGTTGCGACTGACATAATGCTTGCTTGTGGAAATAGGGAAACCCCCCCCCCCCCCCCCCAAATATTCCAGACTCAGTACAGCATTATAGCTGTCGAGTCTGTGTTTTAACCAGAACTGGGTGCTTTTAACCCTTTCAGTGCCAAGTCCGATTTTTGTATCAACCCATATTTCCTTGATCATTTTTCAAATTTATTGATTATAATAATGTGATACATTGATGGAAAGAGCTCTTAGAGCTCTTTCCATCAATGTATCGCATTATTATAATCAATAAAATTGAAAAATGATCAAGGATGGGTTGATACACAAATCGGACTTGGCACTGAAAGAGTTAAGCATTGCTGATTGCTGGTTTGCATGCATCTGAAAATTTTACCTGAAACCTGAAATCATAAATAATATTTTTTTCCTTTTTTAGTTTACAGTAAGAGTTAGCGACAAGGGTAATCCACCAATATCTGCTAGCGCCACCTGTAAAATAACGATCGTTCCAGTTCAAGAAATCTTCTTTAATGTGGAGCTCGACTACATCATTCGTGATGAATTCCATCCAGTTGACTCTGATTTATATAATGATGTGGCCCAGCACCTCATAAACAAACCAACTGATGTGAGTATGAATATTTGTTTTCTTTTACAACTATCAATAGAGTCATTAAGCCATAAATGATGTCACATCCATGGGTGAATATATTTAGCAAATATACTGATTAACATTATATTAAACAGATAAACCTTACAAACAACACTATTAACACATTGAGTGCCGGAAATCAATTAGTAATCTCGCCAGTTTGCCAAATCGTGGCAAGATAGATCCCCTTAGTAGACCATAATTTGGCTTCATTGAAGCAAGAATTGGATGACGTCGCGAGTTTAGATGACAGAAACGGTGATTGATAGTACTACGAGATAACTCGTAGCCGGCACTGGCGGAAGGAATTTGGGTATTCCCACCACCAGTGCCAACTACGAGTTATCTCGTAGACACAATTGGACACGTTTCAGCAATAAATATGCAGTAAAAAGTAACCCAAACAAGTTATTTTGGTGGTAAGCATATTTATGGAGATGTGGGTGTCCTTGTGGTGGTTATAGCTCGTTATATAGTTATATTATGGCTGATGCACAATGGAGCAAATTACTTATATGAGCATGGCTACAGACGGTGAATCCGACGTGGAATCGGGTGAACTTGTTTCCTGTGAGGATGAGTTTATTTTGTCCAGTAATGCATCTTCTGTTGTTTCAGGCATTGTAAGTATCTCCCATTTAGCCTGATTTAGGCCTATGCTAGGGTTCCAAAGTACAGCCCAAAATAATAGTGTAGGAAGAATTGTCAGCACAATATTAAAACAACCAGTAGTAGCCTAATAGATCCCTGTACATACAGGAGTGTGCTATATGTAACGATTCCATATAATCCATCCATCTGGAAATAAGTCACCCTTTAATGTAAACCTCTATGCTCGCAAAACCATTTATCCGCACATACATGTAGAACAGATCGATGAACTGCATGACGTCTAAAGTATGGTAATAATTGTTACACTTTCCATTGTCCAACACGTTCGGAAGAGGGTACAATGTAGCTTTGGGGAATAATTGTTCCGCTTTACTTGAATTATAAATTATAAAAGCCCCCAAATAGAGCCGCACAGTGTATTCCAAAAACAACTGAGCACTGTGTTCCCTAATAATGGATTATCCGCTTATCTTGAGTAGGATGCGTCCACTTACACAAGAGTGAGGGGGAACAGACTGTGTGACGTGTGTGGGTGGTTGGGCGAAGTTTCAATGTGTTGAAACACAACGATGTAATCATTCCTCGAAACTGCCTTCGCATGTTTGTACATTGTGAATATCCATCACCCTGACTGTGTTTGCATGCGTGCACATTGCCAGTCTGTTGAATACCAAAAACCCAGTCTAATTGCCCACACACGACTGCCTCTGGTGGTCACTCGGTGAGACAGTGTCAGCTGTATTCATTCACAACTGGACCGTTTTGAGTAGAATATATGTGCTGATGGTGCTCACTTCAGTTGAACGATGTAAGGGGAGCCACACTATTTATTTGATAAAATCACTGTTCTGATGTTCCAATGTGGGTTTTCGTGGTGTATCGACCTATTCCACTGCTTCTGTTTGTCAGTTACATGACATGGAAACCACTACGAGATAACTCGTGGCAACCTGCGAAGGTTGCTTACTACGAGATAACTCGTAGTGGCACTCATCGTGTTAAAGGCCCATTTAATTTTCGTGTCACCGATATTATTTTTTTATAGTGTGTTGATATACGGTTTACATAACAATCTATGATATAAAATATGATTAAAATACTATAAATCATCACCATCTGGAACATCTGGGTCTCTGAAGGTGCCCACAGAGTAATAGAAAATAGCTGATATTATAGAAACATTTTCCCCGTCTCACTCCCAGAATACAACAAAATTCAAACTAAGATATAAGAGATATTCCCCTTCCATTGAAAATTATAGGCTTTACAGTACAATCCAGATGAAACTTAAGCACAGAAATCATGTCGGTGCCTCTACAAAAACACCGGATAAGTTGATAATACAATGTTTTGGAGCTTCCTCTTTCAAATGGTATATAATATGGCATATATTTTATATAATGTGATCTAGGGGTATGAAAATTAATTGGACCTTTAAATGGAGACAAGGCCTTTGATGTGGTTTATGTGAAATAAATTAACAAGTACAGTAATGCTCTAAGTAATCGACTCTTTAACTACAGCAGAATTATGGGTAACTTTTCAGGATTTAGTCGGAAATATGGCTTGTTGCCATTCATCGGAAAGCTCTCCCCGAGAGCTTTCCGATGAATGGCAACAAGCCATATTTCCGACTAAATCCTGAAAAGTTACCCATAATTCTGCTGTAGTTAAAGAGTCGATTACTTAGGGCATTACTGTAAGTAAAACAACTATCATCAACAAGTACATTTAAAAATAGATCTCATTTTCATTATTAATAACTCTCCAAGAACTTTTCCAAATAATACCACAAACTCTAGCAAATTGTTAACCTGATAACCCTTATAATCTGCAAATGTCCGGTACCATATTTTCAGGTCTGCTTGTAATGATGTGTCATAAAAAATCTCTCGTTTCAGCCTAATGAAATTCTTTATGAATTGGTTGGTGAGGGCAACTACTTCGATTACTTCAGAATTGATAACAGAACTGGCATCATTCAATTGAAGAAATCTTTCGATCTAGATATCAACAACCCAGAGTACTATATTGTGAGTATCCCATAATTGTCACTTAGGCTCTGTGAATCATGTTTCGCTTTTTATTATACCCCCACTATCGAAGAGATTGGGGGGGGTATACTGGATTTACCTCTTCCGGGCAGATTTCCGGGCAGATATCTAAAACACCAGTTGTAGGATCTGAATTAAATTTGGTACGAATGTTCACTACTATGAGTGCATTCAACAGAGAGTTCAATAATTTTTTCTGGATTTTTCGTTCTAGATTTATTCATCTTTTTTATCAGGAAATGTTATTTTTTTGTCCGTCCGAGCAGATAGCTCCACCACCGGTTGACGATTCAATTGAGTGTTCAATCGTTGAATTGAGTGTTCAATCAATTTTTTCCGGTTTTCCATTCTAGATTTATTCATCTTGGTAGATTTGGAATAGTTGTTGTTTTGTCTGTATCCCCACCACTGGTTGATGGATATCAATGTAATTTGGTACGGATGTTCACTACTATGATGTCAGTCAATTGAGTTTTCTATTGATTTGTTCTTATTTTCCATTCTACAGTTATTTATCTTTACTTACATGAAAATATTGGGGTTTTTTCCCTGTCCAAGCAGATATCTCACCCATAATTTGTTGTTCGAATTTGCCACCGTGGGGGTATGCCAGCACCACCGGTGCAATCGCTTCGGTGGTCTATGGTATAGCTCAGTCGACAGCAATGTTATTTATATGCGTTTGTATCAAAATATATCTTCGCGAAAGAGCAATGAGGTCCATTGAAGTAATGAGAATGCAAACTGGTGCCAATGATTGGATACAATTTGAATCAGGACAGCCGATTTCGAATCAAATCTAATGAAAGATTCCAAATCGCATCGAATCGATTCGCATGGCCCTAGTATACACCGGGCGACAGCCCAACTCTTGTTGTGACTGGAGGTATGGAACCCCGGATGTCATTGTATCTTTGTATTCAATCAGCTCCAACTGGATTGCATCCTCACTTTTCCCACACAGTCTCACTCTCTATCTCTCTCTTAATCTCTCTCTCTCTCTCTTATCTTTATCTGTCTCTCCTGCCTCTCATGACATCATCATTACTATTATTATAATATTTCCATTCCTTCCTGTCCAACCTCCACTTAATGAAGAGTTGGCGTGAAACAAAAGGGGAGCAAACTTAACAAAAGCACTTGGGCTTGTTGTTTTATCCCCTTTCCAATCAACCCATCTATACTATTCTATTTATTACTGTCAAAAATGTTGTTAAATGTTCATATACAGTAATGCCCTAAATAATCGACTAATTAACCACTGAGAGCTTTTCGATGAACATGGCAACAAGCCATATTTCCGACTAAATCCTGAAAAGTTACCCATAATTCTGCTGTGGTTAAGGAGTCGATTATTTAGGGCATTACTGTATGTTATTAGGATTGGAATAAAATATGTTTACACTAACCCCGGATGTATCTTTACTTGTTTATCCATTTTCTGATGTAGATCCGAGTAACAGCTACTCTGAAGAAAGACCGAACAAAGACTGCTACAATGAGGATTCAAGTGCGTGTTATGAGGAATCCAAACCCACCTACATTTCAACATAATGGTGACGTCTACATATCCATTCCTGAAACAACATCACTGAAAACAGAAATCTTCAGATTGAATGCAACAGATCCTGATGAAGTAAGCAATTAGTATTTATTTTCTTAAAGGGGTACTGTTCACTATTAAAATCCGGCCATTTATGGGAACATTTCTTTTTATACTCAACAGAATACCGTACTGACCCGGTTCAAAGCCCATGCCCATGCCCACCCATATATTTTGGCCAAATTCCATGCACAGGGGTATATTCGTGTTTAAGCCCACCCCAAATTTTTTTCAATTTCAGCAGTGGTAAGTAAGTATTTGCTAATGATACTCCCCAAATAAATAATTCCAAGAAGTATATTCACAAACGATCGGTGACGGCGAGAATGCCACGAAAAATGGAAAGTTATAATTCGTAGGTAAGTGATAATATTAAATGAAATAAAATAAAGTGAATCTTAAATTCACATTTCTTTATTCAATTATACTTCCCTGGGGAAACCAAACGTTTAACAGACATAAAATACAATAGAACCCACTTGCTAACAGCGTATAGCTTTATAAAAGCCATGTGCGGCTATGCGCGTGCAATACTTTTAAGTTTAATCAAAGCGCACCTGCTCCAACTACAGTACCGGTACTGTAAAAACATATTTTTCGTGTTCAGTGACAACGCAGACCTGTGTGTTCCTACATGTGGCCAAACACAAAGAACTGGCCTCTTTGTTATGTAAACACACAGTGGGTATCATAATGGAGCAGAAGGGGGAACTTGTCAATTAACAAAAATGTCTTCCAAACTGCGTCAACTTTATTCACTCGAAACCAAAATATTCAAACACGTGCTTTTGTATACGTTTTTTTTATATGTTTTAGCATTCGGCAAACCTCGTCAGATTCCGTCATCGTTTGCCCCCAGAGGTCACAGGTCGAGGAGTTCAGAATGCCGTTTTAGTAGAAATACAACTGCCTTGTCAGTGCTGTTAAATAATTACACTCACTGGCTTTTGTTAAACATGCAATTAGTCGCCATTGTAACATCCTCTATGTAGACAATGGATCACGAATAAAGCGCCGGGCTTATTGTATATAGTGTTTCCTAATCGGATTAAATCTGAACATTGATATAAACTATAGTCAGACTATAGATAACCGACACTGCCGCTTACATGATAACCAGGGCATTCCTGACTCCAAGCATACACTTTGGGAACAAGACGGCTGTCAGTCAAGACTACTTACATAATAGTGTCATTTTAACATGGGAATGTTGTCCAATAAAACTACAAGACTTAAAGTGTTATTATAATATTTTAATATTCACATTTAATTGAAAAAATTCCCAAATAATCGGCGTTAGATCGGCTTTCATCAGTTTTACTGTCCCGATTTCTTAGGAGTTTTGGTTTGCAAAGGGCCATATCCGAGTTTAAGCCCATTTGGATTTTTGAGCTCAAATAAAACAAAGGCCCCCTGGGCCTAAACGCGGGTCAGTACGGTATATGCAACAAATGAATGAATTTGAGCCATGGATTAGTGCAAATTACACTCTTGTGCTCTATCAATAATTCAAAGAACATGGTAATTATAATGAAAATGAGTTTATGACTCAAGTCATAAATTCATTTTCATTATAATTACCATGTTGTTTGCATCATTCATAGAGCACAAGAGCGTATTTTGCCTTGATCCATCTCTCAAATTCATTCATTTGTTGCATATATTCTGTTTAGTATAAAAGGAGATGATCCCATAAATGTCCAGATTTAGTGTACAATCCCCCTTTAATATAAATCATTTTGTTTAGACGAATTATGCGCCTATTTCAGTGAACCCATTGATGGGAACAGCCTATGAGCAATTATGTATAGATCACTATTAAAATAACATGAATGTGGAATTAAATATTATAACCTTACTCTATGGAAACAATTCAGATAGTGATGCAACAAATAATCTTATATTTAATATTTTACATCTATACTTTGCATCTACCAAGCAGTTTTATTTGAAGTCTTTAATATAATACAATTGAACAAGTACATATATACTGGATCATCCCTCCAAACCACAATCCTTCTATCTCTCAAGTACTCAATATAGTGTTTGATTGCCTGATCCCCACCAGAAGCCGCCCCCAATGTTTGCTGATCAATGAATTGTTATGTTGTTATACCCCCACTTTCGAAGAAAATGGGGGGTATACTGGATTGACTGCGTCCGTCCATCCGTCGTACCGTCCGTCCATCACACTTTCTCCCTCCGTGTGTCCGTCCGTCCGACCTCATAACTTGAACAACTATGAACCGATTTCAATAATTTTTTGTATGCAATCTCCTTAGGACCGCCTCTCCGCATGATGCTAATTGCGGTGCGGTCCGATTTTCTTTTTTTAAGTTACACCTTACTTTTCGACTTATTTTGACTTAGAAAATTCTGTCCGACTTAATAACTTTAACAAATATGAACCGATTTCAATAATTTTTGGTATACATGCTTCTCATTTCATTTTGTTTTTCATCTTTTATCGTTGCACTTGATCATGTGTGTTGAAATTTGACTATTGCTTTTGGGTCTGGTCTTATATAGGTTTTTCTGTTGACCGGACCGTGTGGTTTCTTATTTATGACACTTATGCACAAATAAACTTTATTTACAAAATAGACAGCCTAAAGGTGAATTTCAGAGCGAAATGACCTCTCCCTGTCACAAAAATAATGTAAAGTGGTCGTTGTCCAAGGTGAAGTGTATGGTATAAAATTTAAGTTGAATTGTATTGTATGGCATGGTGGCTATACAATGAAAATATGAGAGATGTCAATTGTAAATTAAAATTTTTATTTTAATTAATGGATGAAATATGAATTCTTTGCACTCACATCATGTATCTGGTAGCTATGCATAACAACCAAACATGATGGAGCTTTCCAAACATATTCACTAGTGGGAGGAGCTTACAGTTGCTAGGAGAAAAGGTGCCTGCAGAAATAGTGTAATTATTTTAACCCTTTCAGTAACCCTCTAAGAGCTCTTTCCATCAATGTATCACATTATTATAATCAATAAATTTGAAAAATGATCAAGGAAATATGGGTTGATACAAAAATCAGACTTGGCACTGAAAGGGTTAACAGCGCTTGTCATTATGCAATAATACACTGGAGAACATACTAGTACATTCTTTTCGCCTTCTATTGTGAAATTCATGACAAGTGTCACGAAAACAAAAAACAGTGTTATAATCTTGGATGAATTTCCAACATCATGGTGCAAATAGAAATTTCAGTACATTATGAGATGACAACAAAAAAGTTGCTTGAAGATACAGTAATGCTCGAAATAATCAACTCCTTAACCACAGCATGATTATGGGTAACTTTTCAGGATTTAGTCGGAAATATGGCAACAAGCCATATTTCCAAATTAAATCCTGAAAAGTTACCCATAATTCTGCTGTGGTTAAGGAGTCGATTATTTAGGGCATTACTGTAGGCAATTTAAAATTGAAAGTATGCTCAGATATAAACATTAGGGCGAACAAATAATTTTTATTAGAGCAAGCGAGCGACCCAGTCGCTTTGTGGGTCACTTTGGGTCTATGATTGGCAGAACATATCTGCTAATAATTATTTAATTGACAGCTGTGTAAAGGTCCATTGTTTTAGACAAAACATATTGTGAGAAAATAGCTGCAATTTATTTCATAATATTATATCAGTAAGTGGTTGTTTAAAAAAAATGTAATTCTGTATGCTGACTGCTGCACTTTTTAACCCTTTGGCGAGTGGAACGACATATATGTCATTTCAGGAAGTGTCATTTTTATGTAGACATAACTTCAATTGATCATCTGATTTATAAATGATTTGTATAGGAGATATTTTGATTAATATAATGTCCCAATGTATAAGTGCAATAGATTATGATAGCACACGTAAACAGAAAATACACATAAATTAAAACAAATTATTGGACCTTTTGACCCGAATTTGTTAATAATTATTGCTATGACGCTGACGGTAAACTCACACATGACGTCATGTATATGACGTTATAGATACTCTCCAAAGGGTTAATATGTTACTCAAATGAATTTTTACAAAACTTCCATAGCGGGAGTCATTAAAAGACAATGAAATTTGGGGCATTATCAGGGGTAATACTCAGTGCAATGTGTGACAATTTAAAAATGGCAGCAATGAGATTAACCCTTTGAGTGCCAGGGGGCCGATCTCATCGGCCCTAAACCTACAAAATAAGTCTGTTAAAGAATATAAGAATGAATTATTAAAATTGTAAAAAATTGTTAAAAAAAAAATAATGTTAGGCCAATGCATTCTCTTATATATGCGAGGCGACCTATGGTCGACTCGCATATATAAGAGAATGCATTGGCACAGGGTATATGGGTTGATACAAAAATTGACCTGGCACTCAAAGGGTTAAGTGGAGGATACCTGACAATGTTTTCGCAGCAATTATTATTTGTTAGACTCAGGTGTCAACATGCATACAGATTGAAAGGGAAACTGTGCCAATTGATAATGAATCACCATGATAGCCGATAACTGTTCATTCTATGTGTTGTAAATCAAACACATGAGAATTAATTTTATATTTATATATATCTATCTACATTATCTACTTTTAGGGTGAAGATGGCAGAGTGCACTATATCAATATGCCAAACCAGGGAACTCCTATCACAGCTCATGAGATGTTCTACATTAACAGAGAAAATGGTGCAATTATGGTTACTGGAAATCTGCAAGTGGACACATATAAACAATATATTGTGAGTTCATATAGTTCGATCCACTAGAGATAATCTAAATATCAGAATCAAAGTCAGAATGATTCCAATCAATGATTTAACATTCCAGGAATATATAAAAAAAACGATAGATTTTCATTACTGGTCAAGCTTTCAAATAGTGTGTCTGTCATCTGCAGAATGAGGTCTCCCAAGGGTGAATTTAGTGACTCTACAGTGCACAGTGGGCTATCAGCACCAAATTCACCCTCTGGGGATGTCATTCTGCTTAAGCTTCATCTTCTGGGAAGTATCTATAGTCTCAAATTGACAATGTTTCCAGTTACTTTTTCTTTTCTGTTCAGTTTCTATATTCCCTAATTTGCAGAAGATAAAATGCATAGTCGAGGTGACTAATCGGTGAACATTACCAACTTCAAATGGGGAACTTCAATCCGATCCTAGGTCTTCCATAGCAGTTGAGGCCTCAGCAGAATGAGGTTCTCGTAGGGTGAATTTAGTGATGCTAGCTTGCCATGCAGGATAACGTCATTAAATTCACCCTCTGGAGACCTCATTCAGCAGATGACATTTTTAGAACAGGCCGTCATGAAGCTTTTCCGAGATCTCAGATAGAGATAGAGTTATCCCGCTTGCTATGCTCCATGAGCCATAACATGCACCAGTTTGATTGTATGTATTATACCAGAAAATTCAAAAGAAAGTCAATATTGATACAAGCATTTCCGGACAGGGGTCTTCGATTCATATTTTTTATTTTATACCCAGGAAACTATATAAAACTTGTTATAGGAAGAGATAGATCATAGACCTTCTATAAAGTCAGTGTTAAGGTTGAAATACAGTAATGCCCTAATTAATCGACTCCCTAACCACAGCAGAATTATGGGTAACTTTTCAGGATTTAGTCGGAAATATGGCTTGTTGCCATTCATCAGAAATCTCTAGGGGCTTTCCGATGAATGGCAACAAGCCATATTTCCGACTAAATCCTGAAAAGTTACCCATAATTCTGCTGTGGTTAGGGAGTCGATTAATTAGGGCATTACTGTAGATGATAAATCTTTTATAGTAAATTTCTATTTATCAAATAATTTGCCCCTATACCCAGCATCATATATTTTAGTAAGACACACGTGTATTATCGACATGCACAGTAACATAACAGCTTAGCGCAATGATATCTACCATTGCTATTATTATGTTAATTAGAATATAATTATGATATTCTATTTGTGTTGGGTTATTTAATGTTGACTGAGATAAACATGGGTGATAAGGATGGTCTTGACAACACGAATAGACACATTTAAAATGCAACTATATTTTTTCTTGAAGATGTCTTTACTTCATCTTTGGTTGTGATATAGAAAATTGTAACTCATTAGAGATCCTCTATATATTAAATATTGCTGTTCTGTGAATTTTATTCATTCCCTAGGATTATATCAGAAAAAAAGTTCCAAGTAAGAACTCTCTTATGAACAAAAATCGTCTATAGTAGTTGTATTAAATAATAAACTGTTCATCATTACTAAATTGTATTAAATGGGTGAGATGGCCTGTATAATGTATTCATTTACTTTTTTTTAATGCCAATTGATAGATTTCATTGATTTCAAGAGGGAAGTGAATATTAAATTCTAAGGAATAATTCGAGAAAGGAATCAGTTTTAAAATATAATGTGCTGTCCAGTTAGAGAAAACATATATTTGGTCTATGAAGAGTTAATCTTAAGCTTTACTGGGTAGCATCGAAGAAACAAACAAAAACCCTTTGGAAACTTTTCCAATGCAGAGGACATGTTTTGTGTGGTGGATAAATAAAATATGTAGCTAATGCAGTTGCTGAAACAATTTATGTCCACTCGGGGGGGATTGGGCATATATTGGACTCGGCAGAGCCTCGCCCGTGCGGCCGGTAGATGCTCAAATCTTCCTCTCAGTCTGAGTCTCAGACATAAAAAGTCTAAGCGACAACACTAACTACATGTTATATATGTAATGTGATTCTGGTTTTTAGCTCACTCTGAGGGGTGTGGATGGTGGCTATGATGCTAAATATGATACAATCAGAGTGTTTATCAATGTCACAAGAAATGAAAATGGTCCATTCTTCCGCGTCAGAAACTACAACTTCACAATTGATGAGAGTATAGAACGAGGTGAATTTGTTGGAAAAGTTACGGCCGAAGAAGCTGACGGGGTAAGTCATGCGGATAGCAGCACAAAGTAAAATGTACTAATACTTAACCCTTTCTATACTGAATGGATTCTCCCACTCGGTTATAGAAGTATATATTGGGATGGGTCTATTATTAATTTGGAGGGGTGTTAAGGATGATGACAGAAAAACAGATAATACAAATGGATTCGTATTCATTGGCGGGAAATGTTCAGATAATAAGTACAACAAATGAGTATTTAGTATAAAAGGGTTTAAATACAGTTCAATTATTGGTATTGGTGAAAATACACCCTTATTATAGGTACTCAATGCCTTTGAATTGCCTTCAAGCAAAATAACATCAATCTTTATGAAAAGTCTGTAAAACAACTATAAACTGTCATTAACAAGCCCATGTAAAATAGATCAATTTTGTTCTTAATTTCATTATTAGTAGCCTAAATCTCCAATAACAGAACTATTTTATGTAAACATTACTGTTACAGTAGTATTACTGATCAAAGTTCATTTAGATACCAAAGTTTAATCAAAACTTGACAGTAAACGTTGTAAAAGGTTACAGCATTGTGAAATGTTCTGAAAATCATATTTAAATTAAAATATTTGAACTTACAACGCAATCACCGATGTTTGTTGACAAATCACTAAAACATTATTGATTACATCACAATGGGTTCAGAAGGATAATGAATATAAGAACAAAGTTTATCTATGTTTCTTCATATTCTTCTTTCTTAGTGGTGATGTTTATACATATTTTATATATTTTGCACAATTACCAACTACAAGTGCCTTGGGTCCCTTTAAAGTGATGTGAAACACTCCAGTATGGTGATCAAATACAAATGGAGAATAATCTTGTTCGATGTAGTAGTTTTTACAAACAGTTTATCCAAATTGACAGCACACATCGTCATTCCTCTATATTAATTAAATGCAGTGACTCTCGATGGCGAAATCGTTTTGGCTATTTTGTTGCCGATATATGTGTCCCGAATCGAGTAGTAAATATTTACAATTGAGCATAGTTCTGACGATGTTTTCTATGGAATGATACGGTCGATTTGCTTCAAATTTTCGGCGACGTTAGTAGAATGTTGCATCCCTCCAGTTGGCATAGCGCCTGAATACTAACCTAACAAGTACATAATATGTCTTTAAGAGAATGTCTCCATGACTCAGGTTGTTAGGTCACGAATACCATGATCATATTCTGGGCTTGACTAGGAAGTCATTAGTTTTAACCCTAAAATGAACAGAATTCAGTATTGTTTTTCAAACTATCTGATTTAATTTAATGGAGATCTACGTACCATTGCATTCAAAGCATGACTATTTCAATAAGAACATCTTGTAGTTTGCCACACCTTACACATTCTGTCTTTTAAGTTCCCATATTATATAGGGAGACCACCTGAGTTTATAACAATACCCTTTACAAAACAGAAATATTTGTACTTAGAGCATTAGGCCTAATTATGGGGGGGGGGTGCATAATGTAGGTATCAGCTTGTCTGTCCATGTGTCTGTGGACTCAACTGACGCAACCTTGTCCGAGCTTGTATTTCTGCATTTTTTAATGGAGTTATCACCCTTGTGCTACATAGAATTTTTTCTCAACGTACATAATTTTGCCCAGAGATTGAATTCCTAGTGGGGTTTTTGTTTTCGAAAAACAATTATGTTAATATGGCTATCCCCAATGCAGCGCAATTGCAATCCAGTGGTATCGTTAGTCACAATAGGACAGTTCTCACCTTCAGTTATCGTAAGAGTAATATATTATACATTATCTACAGAAATGCCCTAAATAATTACTCCTTAACCACAGCAGAATTATGGGTAATTTTTCAGGATTTAGTCGGAAATAAGGCTTGTTGCCATTCATCGGGTAGCTCTATGTGAGAGCTTTCCGTTGAATGGCAACAAGCCATATTTCCGACTAAATCCTGAAAAATTACCCATAATTCTGCTGTGGTTAAGGAGTCGATTATTTAGGGCATTACTGTACGTAACTTTTTTGTACACAGGAAGACATCACCTACACAGCAATGGATACTCGAGACAGTTTGTACTTCAATACAAACCCTGCAAATGGAAATATTACTGTCAATGTGAGAGTTAACCAGGACACCAGAGCTTCCTATGTGGTAAGTGCAGTTTCTTTACCCTTTCGTATTCCCAATTCGACGTTACAATAAACAACTCAAAATATCATTGCAAATGAGCCGATCCATAGTCGGAAGTCAGCCTTTTATTCAGGATGGCATGTTTACAGGGAATAGTGTGGGCACATGTAGACATACAGGTTATGATCATATCGAGAAAACTGCTCAGTCAGTCAGGAAAAACTGCCTAGGTAAAAAAAAAAATATTTTCTGGGGGAAAAACATGGCGAAACCTGTTTTCCGAAACCCCGTTCCTACGCAGCAACAATGTTCGGAAATTCATTCTCAATGACAAAGTATCAAAAACACGAACAATGCAATATTTTCTTCATTGCCAAGTAAATAATTTATGGATGTACTTTTAAGCCTGTATATTCTATTACATGTTTATATATATATAAATAAATGTGACTTGCTGACTCGACAGTAGAGGCTAGAATGAACTCTCACCAAGCTATAATCCTCTGACAACAACTATCTAATAACAACTTCTCATTGGTCGACAAGACAATGATCTATTAACTCAACTACTGTGAATACAATTTTTTCGTGCTAATCTGAGTAAACGCTCGAAAAATATAATTTACTACTGTATACACCCATCAATAAAACTTGGAGCTGGGCTAACCTTTGAGGACCCCCCCCCCCCCCCCCCCACATGAACAATCTTAGTTTGCATTCATATTGCTAATATAATGTTGTGTTTTATATGAATCATGATGTATATTATTTTATTTAATGAAAATAATTTATTTTGTGTTTTATTATGTTAGATAGATATTTAAAATAAGACACAAAGATCATCTTATATATTGTAATACAACATTTTGTGAAACACAATGGAGCAGGTAGTATTAATGAGTTTGCAATGGAAATTCGCTGGAGTAATGCTATTTTTGTGCATGAATTTTTCTCATCTTGATTGAGAGTTAACCTGACATCAACGTATACTTGCCCTCTAAGTTCTGAAAAATGTTATTTCTTTTCTATTATAAACAAAATTGTCAGGTCTCGATATAAATTGCTATAATCATCAAAATAATAAAACACTCATATTCTTTAGATCTGACAACTAAAGATAAGTTAGATTTTATGCCTAGATTATTATTGAGGATATCCATAGAACACTAGCTTTGGAGGGGTGTGAACTACATGTATTCTGCCTAGTGTGCCTATTGTCAGGCTTTCCTGAAAAGGATAGTATTGTGTGACCAATGTCTTGATAAAAACAAGCCTTGAAATAGGGTGTCTGTCATTTGCAGAATGAGGTCCCCAGAGGGTGAATTTAGTGATGCTACACCACATAGTGGGCTAGCATGACCAAATTCACCCTCTGGGAACCTCATTCTGCTGAAGTGTAAGCAGAATGAGGTCCCCAGAGGGTGAATTTGGTGATGCTAGCCCGCTATGTGGGGTAGCATCACTAAATTCACCCTCTGGGGACCTCATTCTGCAAATGACAGACACACTGTTTCAATGTCTTGATAAAAAGTTTCCATTTATTAAGGAATTTAAAACTCACTTTTCCAAGACTTTTGCCAAAAGAGAACAAATTTTACCAAATCATGTTAACTTTTATATTTGGCAAATGGAGGCTCGATTTCTGAATATGTTATAATGACTATTATTGTTTTCAGGTCAACATCATTGCCACAGACAGCAATGTATCACCACGAACAGACACAGCCACTGCTACAATCTGGGTTATCAGAAATCCATCCACCCCCAAATTTACAAAGGTGCCAGACAATGGTGTGATAAAGATTTCAGAATATCTTGGATTGATGGAATTGGTTACCCAAATTGTGGCTATAGACAATGATCTCGTGAGTTTCCATAAGTTATGGACAAAATCCTGTGTTTTCAGTTATTACCTGGCTTGTAATTTGTCGAGGGTGTAATGCAGTCACTTATACAGTCACTTGTACAGGGGTTGGAAAAACTTTTCAGGCATGTATGCTGATTTTATCTTTTCGACCCTTGTTGGGACCCACCCACCCCCGCGTCCAATTTTTTTTCTGTTTTCAGCCGTTTTTTGCGACCATTTTTGGAGTTTTTGTGAGTTGCGGAATAAAATGTTTGTTGGTCCCATCGACCACCCACCCCGCCATACGTGCCCAGAAAACCCCCCTGTTATTCTAAGGTGTTTTAAGCCAAACTCATTGCAAAAACAGTCCCCCCCCCCCCCCCGGATGCAACAAAAAGATTTGTGTTGTGGACATTCATCGAAAACCAACAAAATTTGGCATTCAGATGGCAGAAAAAAACTAGAGTAATGTAGATTGTACAGAAAAAGATGTGCAATTTAATAACTTGTGGTTGATTAGCCCACAGAGATGTGATACCCTTCCAATAATTCTGAATGAATTAGAAAATAGATTTATCATTTGAAGATTAAATGTTAGTCGGTGGGAAATTCCCAAACAATTTTACTTTCTTATCTTGGCAAAACAAAACGAAATATGCCGGGAAAGCTGTTTAATATAAAGATGTGCCATCTGTCGTTCTGAAGGTGGAAACTAATACAATTTCTAAAAAAAAGAGACAATTTTCTATTATTTTTGCAAGAGAATGTTACTGCAGGAAGCTTCATTTCATCACTTCTGTTATTACTTCACTTTTACCTAGTTTCAAATTTTACAAAATCAGAACAACCCAACCTGGAAGTTTTCGTATCGATGAGGAAAACATGCTGCTTTCAGTCGTAATATTGTAAAAAATAAAAAAAATAAGTATATGGTCAGTGGTTTGTTTTTGTTGAAAAAATCATTAAAATCTGGATTATCATTACATATCTCTAGTACAGTAATGCTCTAAATAATTTCAATTTAGGCTCCTTATGCAGGATTGTAGTTGTCATTCATCACTGCGATTGGGAATAAACAAAAATAAAAACCTCCCTCACTGATCTGTGAAAAAAATTGCCTGAGAACCAATTAATTAATTTTGGATGGCCTTATGTGCCTAAGATTTTAAGTTTGGTCAGACTAGTTTTATCAATTATTGCTCTATTTCTACATAGAAATATTTTGCTTTATTTATAGTTGATGCATTTTATTTGGTAGAGCATACACACAGATTGACTATTCATACTTAAATATATGTATACATTTTTAGCTCAACTTACTTTGTAAGTTTGAGCTATTGCCATGGTTTGGCGTCCGTCGTCCATGTGTGCATGTGTCCGTCAACAATTTCCTTTGGCGCGGGCTACAGGTCGTACCTTTGGTCTGATCTTTATGAAATTTTTCATGAATGTTGACATTGACATGTAGATGGGAAACGAGTCATTTTGGGGTCATTCGGCCAAAAAACATGGCCGCTGGTGGCCAGCTTGGATTTCAAAATTCAATCCATTGGCACGGGCTACAGATCGTACTGTTCGTCTGATCATCATGAAATTTGTCATGGATGTTAATATTGACATGTAGATGGGAACGAGTCATTTTGGGGTCGTTCGGCCAAAAAACATGGCCGCCAGCAGCCATCTTGGATTTTACTCTTTGCATTACTAAATTCTTTGGCGCGGGCTACAGGTTGTAGCTTTGGACAGAACTTCATGAAATTTGTCATGGATGTTAACAATGACATGTAGATGGGAACGAGTGATTTTGGGGTCGTTCGGCCAAAAAACATGGCCGCCAGCAGCCATCTTGGATTTTACTCTTTGCATGACTAAATCCTTTGGCGTGGGCTACAGGTCGTACCTTTGGTCTGATCTTTATGAAATTTGTCTGAATATTGATATTGACATATAGATGGGAACGAGTCATTTTGGGGTCATACGGCCAAAAAACATGGCCGCTGGTGGCCATCTTGGATTTCAAAATTCAATCCATTGGCACGGGCTACAGGTCGTACTGTTCGTGTGATCATCATGATATTTATCATGGGTGTTAATATTAACATGTAGATGGGAAAGAGTGATTTTGGGGTCGTTTGGATAAAAAACATGTCCGCCAGCAGCCATATTGGATTTTACTCTTTGCATGACTAAATCCTTTGGTGCGGGCTACAGGTCGTAGCTTTGGTCGGAACTTCATGAAATTTGTCATGGATGTTAACAATGACATGTAGATGGGAAACGAGTCATTTTGGGGTCGTTCAGCCGAAAAACATGGCCGCCAGCAGCCATCTTGGATTTTACTCTTTGCATGACTAAATCCATTGGCACAGGCTACAGGTCGTACCTTTGATCAGATCATTATGAGATTTGTAAAGGCTGTAGATGGGAACAGGTCATATTGGGGTAATTCGGAAAAAAACATGGCTGCCGGTGGTCATTTTAGAATTTACTCTTTGCATCAATAAATCCTTTGGCACACCATAATCACCACATCCCTGATCTGATCATTATGAAACCTGTCATGAATGTTGATATTGACATGTACATATAGTCTTACTTAGACATTTCAATTAGCACCTTTCCTATTCCTCCATTTACTGTCAACCATTAAATTATTCCCCTACCTAAGGTGAGCTACAGTGTCATTGACACTTTCATTTTACATATCCCTAAAAAATAATGTTTTGATGATATTCAATAACTTTCATCTCTGACTTCAGATGGTTTACAATTTTAGTTCTATAGTGATGTTGGGGTTAGTATGATCTGACATTAGAAACCACTTGCTGCCAACTCGGAACTCGACTGGAGATAAACGATAACTTTTGAAATAACACATACATATAGATGCACAATTATGCATTCAATATCGATATATTCATGAGTTAACACACTATTTATAAGCTGACGACATAGCAAAGACCATAGCATTGGAAAATTATCATGGAAATTTGAGCATTTTCTGAAAAGTTTGGTACGACCTTCATATTACCACCGCGAATCTACTTATATTATTTACAAATAAATACCCAGCCCGTATCTATATATATTCTTTCATTTTTTTTGACTATTTGTTTAGCGTAGCAGGTACTGGGGTCCGTGTGCTCTGTTCGACTAATAGCGAGCCACCCCCTTACCTGATTAGTGGTTACGCCATTGGTAAACACTTATCAATTTTCTTTTATTCATTTTAGGGTGACAGTGGAACAATTGAGTACAGCTTAAAATCCGTCAATGACTACTTTAAAATAAGTCAAACAACTGGATCTATAACTGTTGCAAATATACTGAGAGATGCAAATGATGATTATGATGTGCAGGTGAGTGGTTTCATAATCATTTTAAATTTAGTTTACCCCCATTAGACCATGCAAAGTAAACGTTCCATTTCTAAGAGAGAAAACAGTTTGGAAAGAATTTATATTTTATTATTTATTTCTGGGGCACATGCCAATGAAGCATTCCACAAACGCTAGCTGCGGGTCTAATTTCAGTTGCACATGGTATTATGTGTGGTGGTATTTTTATTGTGATGTTTTATTTGAAATAATATGCTTACCTTAATGAGAGCTTAATTCTCATAATTCTTAATACCCTGTCACATTGCATTCTCTTATACACACTCCCATAGGGAGTCTGCATATCTAAGGGGTCAGCCATGACTATATCACCCCTAACAATATACATGTATATAGTCTATTAATATTATATTTATTTGTAGTTGTAAATTCCATGTGTGTTTTTTGTAAATAAAATTATCCTATCCTATCCTATATGAGAATACATTGGCCTAATAATGTTTACCTTGACCTTGAAAGCCAGTGCATTCTCTTAAATATGCGAGGCTCCCTGTGGGAGACTCTCATAAATAAGAGAATGCACTGGCTCATTATGCTGCCATCATGGATGGGTTAAATAATATTCTTACCTTATTGAGGGCTTAATTCTGATTTAAATTAAATTTGTGTTTGTCGTCAGTTAGCAATTTGGTAAAATAAAACGGGATGTATTATGTTATGGTCTGTCCGTCTGTCCTTCCATCCATTTGCTTTTTTCATTTCCAGATTATAACTTTAGTAAGTCTGAATGGAATGAAATTTGGAATATGGGTTTACTATCACAACATATTGGGCCAGTTAGAATTTTAGGTTCTGCCTGCTAATTTTCACCAGAGTTATCACCCTTTTTGTTGTAATTTGCACTCACTTTTCGTTATCGTCATGATCACTTTAGTAAGTGAATGATATTTGGTATCTGAGTTAACTTGCCCAAAATACAGATCAAGTTCGAATTCAGGTTCCACCCACCAATTTTCCCCAGAGTGTTGGCCCTTTGTTGGATTTACCACAGCATATTTTGCCATGCCCTGGCGATCCTTTTGTTTTTCTTTATTCCAGTTGACAGTTATAGCAAGGGACAAGGCAATACCACCAAAGAGAAATGAAACAAGTTTCAAGATCGACATAGTACGAAACTTACATAAACCTCTGTTTGAAAAGGATTTGTACCTTGGTAATGTCAAAGAAACGGATATTAACGGGAAGAATATTGTCCTTGTCAATGCTACAGATCTGGACAAATTTGATTTGTTCAATATGAATGTGAGTATTTAATTAAATTACTCTGTAAACTGAGAATGTTATTTCAAATGTGATCAACGTATTTATGAAGTTTTAATTTAAAAGTTTGAAAGAAAAATTACTCCTGTTTTAATAAATTTTATAAGTTTGTGGATCCATTTGGGGTATTTTTTGACAGTTTTTTAGGACCTATCCATGCAAATATACAATTTAAAAAGCTTTTAGAATGAAATGGTTTAGTGCAGAATAGTTTCAAGTAAATATCCTGAATACGCTATTAAGTTATATGTAATTGGTTTCATATCAATTGGGGAAAATACCTCTGAATTTTGTGGCATTTGTCCTTGAATACTTCCAGATCATGTATTGTAATTTTGCTTCTGATTAGTCCACTTTCGGTCCTCTCAACCAATACTCATAACGATATATTTGACTAAACCAATACTCATAACGATATATTTGTCTAAACCAATACTCATAACGATATATTTGTCTAAACCAATACTCATAACGATATATTTGTCTGAACCAATACTCATAACGATATATTTGTCTGAACCAATACTCATAATGATATCATCGTCTGAACAAATACTCATAATGATATCATTGTCTGAACCAATACTCATAATGATATTGTCTGAACCAATACTCGTAATGACATCATTGTCTGAACCGATACTCATAATGACATCATTGTCTGAACTAATACTCATAATGACATCATTGTCTGAGCTAATACTCATAATGATATCATTGTCTGAGCCAATACTCATAATGACATCATTGTCTGAGCTAATACTCATAATGATATCATTGTCTGAGCCAATACTCTTAATGATATCATTGTCTGAGCCAATACTCATAATGATATCATTGTCTGAACCAATACTCGTAATGACATCATTGTCTGAACCGATACTCATAACGATATCATTGTCTGAACCAATACTCATAATGACATCATTGTCTGAGCCAATGCTCATAATGACATCATTGTCTGAGCCAATACTCATAATGATATCATTGTCTGAACCAATACTCATAATGACATCATTGTCTGAACCAATACTCATAATGATATCATTGTCTGAGCCAATACTCATAATGACATCATTGTCTGAGCTAATACTCATAATGATATCATTGTCTGAGCTAATACTCATAATGACATCATTGTCTGAGCCAATACTCATAATGATATCATTGTCTGAGCCAATACTCATAATGATATCATTGTCTGAGCCAATACTCATAATGACATCATTGTCTGAACCAATACTCATAATGACATCATTGTCTGAACCAATACTCATAATGACATCATTGTCTGAGCCAATACTCATAATGATATCATTGTCTGAGCTTATACTCATAATGACATCATTGTCTGAACCAATACTCATAATGACATCATTGTCTGAGCCAATACTCATAATGATATCATTGTCTGAGCTAATACTCATAATGACATCACTGTCTGAGCGAATACTCATAATGACATCATTGTCTGAGCCAATACTCATAATGATATCATTGTCTGAGCTAATACTCATAATGACATCACTGTCTGAGCGAATACTCATAATGACATCATTGTCTGAGCTAATACTCATAATGATATCATTGTCTGAGCTAATACTCATAATGACATCATTGTCTGAGCTAATACTCATAATGATATCATTGTCTGAGCTAATACTCATAATGATATCATTGTCTGAACCGATACTCATAACGATATCATTGTCTGAGCTAATACTCATAATGACATCATTGTCTGAGCAATACTTATAAGGATATCATTGTCTGAGCTAATACTCATAATGACATCATTGTCTGAGCTAATACTCATAATGATATCATTGTCTGAGCCAATACTCATAATGACATCATTGTCTGAGCTAATACTCATAATGACATCATTGTCTGAGCTAATACTCATAATGACATCATTGTCTGAGCTAATACTCATAATGACATCATTGTCTGAGCTAATACTCATAATGATATCATTGTCTGAGCTAATACTCATAATGACATCATTGTCTGAGCTAATACTCATAATGACATCATTGTCTGAGCTAATACTCATAATGACATCATTGTCTGAGCTAATACTCATAATGATATCATTGTCTGAGCTAATACTTATAAGGATATCATTGTCTGAGCTAATGCATCAGCTACATTTTGTAGATAGTTTATCTCTTTCGGGCCACAATTGCAACATCAATTTAAGTTTTATAAAACTAGATTTCTAGACTACAAGTACCCTGTAGCTTTTTTGTGAATAATCCAATCTCTAGATCTCCTCATTTGATTAGTGGTTTTTCTCAAGCATTTGATTGATAAACAAATACTAATAACTACTAATAAAATGTGAGTTGTGACTTAGTTTGCCTTGGCTTTTGTTTCAGACTCCAAATGCTGAAGTTGTGTACAATATTCCTGATACTTTAGCAAGTAACTACTTCGGCGTTGACGTGAATGGCAACGTCCATCTGCAAACACATGCACAGTCATTAGAACCATTGGGTAGTGAATACCAGGTGTGTATTGAATTTTATTATATGCTTTACAGTGAAATAGCTCTAAAGGGATATATGTTATAAAATTAGCTTTTCGTATTTACCTTCATAGTGACAATGTTACAGTCTTTTATGTTATTTTGAATTTACCCACTTAGATCGTCTGGTGTACCTTTAGGCATCAAAATACTTGTTATAAAAATGAGATCGTATTCGAATTCTAACCTCATAAATATATTGTCCTATAAGAAGTCTAAGAAACCACTAATGTGGTATTCAAATGCTATGGTTATCACTGATCGGTCCCATCTCTCCTCATTTGCTTAGCGGTTTTTCTCAAGCATTTGATAGCGGAGCAAATACAATACGAAGACTAAGGAAAGACATTAATTTTTGCTTAGGGATGTCAATGTCAGAATTTGATTGCACTTTCAGTACTGCATCATATGACATCTGATTGTATTGTTCGGAATCATTGCTTCTTACTTTAATGGAAAATGCTGATAAAGTTGTAGCTTTGTGAAAGTGGTAGGCTGAGTCATGGCCATGGCCGTGGCCGTTATTACCAAAAAAACAAACACATAAATGTTAGTTGGTGGACTCCATGTGATTTATTTCGTAAAAATCACCCAATAAAGTATCATTGATACATTTTTCACTGAGAGTGCCAATGAAATTCACCACGGCAGTCGAGTATGAATCAGAAATTTGAATCTGGAAAATGGTACTTGCAATTCAATTTGGAGCGAGTATAAAACGCGAATAAAAAGGTTGCATGCGCAGGGTTTAATAAAAAGGTTGCATTCTCAGGGTTTAATAAAAAGGTTGCATGCACAGGGTTTAATAAAAAGGTTGCATGCACAGGGTTTAATAAAAAGGTTGCATGCGCAGGGTTTAATAAAAAAGATGCATGCACAGGGTTTAATAAAAAGGTTGCATGCGCAGGGTTTAATAAAAAGGTTGCATGCACAGGGTTTTGGGACCATGCCTGAGAAACAGGAAGTTTGTGTGGCCTTACCACTTAGTGAATTATCTTCTGTTCTGCAGTTTATTGTGACGGCTAGAGACAATGGATGGACACGAATGACTAGTACAGCCACAGTACAACTGTCCATTAAGCACGCAAACGTCTCGGGTGAGCTCGGATATGTAAGACGTGAATACTAGTGAGTATTAGCTCTTTCTTTACTAAATGGATTCTCCCACCCATTCATAAAAGTAAATATTGGAATGGTCTATTATTCATTTGGAGGGGTGTTCAGAAAAAATTAGCAGAGGACAGTATGATGAAAAGATAATACAGGTATTTAAGGATTCATATTCTTTGGTGGGGAATGTTCAGATAATTAGTTCAACAAAGGACCTATGGTCATTTATTGAACTTTTGTCTGAACAGTAATTAGCAGATCTACTTTCACTGAGTATTTATTGGTATAGAAATGATTAATCACAGAAAGATGAATCTTCTTTGTACTAGCAGTTATTGATATGAACACACAAAAAGGTGAAACATATTGCATGGTATCCAGACCTTTTCCCACGTGACATTTTTCAACCTTCATGAATGGACATTTACCCACCCAGACATTTTCCCCACCTGGAAATTTACCTACCAGACATTTTGCCACTCCACTTATGTCTAGCTTACTATGAATGCAGTTCAGCGGCATCAATTATTATTCCCCCCAAAAAAATGTTGGGGGACTACGTGTCTGTCTGAAAATTTGTTTGTCTGAATGACAACTTGAATAGTATTTGACAGAATTTGATGAAACTTGGGATGCGACCTTCATATGAGATTGTCCCGATCATGTTCAAATTTGGATCTGGTCCCATCATTTCTGGCAGAGTTATGCCTCTTTTTGACTTAGAATTATCTAATTATTATTCCGGTATCTTAGAATTTGCTGATTATTTTGCTGTCCAGATGATAACTCAAGTTATGATTATCGGATAGCTTTCAAATTATAATTTGGATTAATCATATGAAAATACAGGTCAAGTTCGAAATTGGGTTCCGTCCGACCATTTCTAATGTAATTATTCGCCTTATTCGACTTAGAATTAGCTGATTATTGTTCTTGTATCTAATCATATATCTTAACAATATAGTCAGTTCATTGATTGTTCCCTGAATCAAATATTTTATTTCTAAAAAAGGCACCAGTCAAATAAAGCCACCTTATTTAGGGGACATATGGCTTAGCTGCCTTTATTTTTGAATTTCCACCTGTGAGAAACTGTGATTTCTGTGAAGGTGGAAACAAATTTCACCACGTTCACCAAATTCACATGTTCACTTGAATTGAGAATTACCATCTTCATTTCAGTATTCAAGTAAAAGAGAACTTCCCAATAGCAACTTTATCGAATAGGAACATCATCAGAAAATTAAACGTTGAGTATCAAGGTGTTTTCAACACAATCAGATGTATCATTGTGGGCAATCCACCATGTAAGTATGCTTCTGTTTAACTTTTTATAAAAAATTCATATGGCCAAAAAAAACTCAATTGGCCCAAATAATGATCCAAGGAATTTTGTGTGCGCAAAGGTAAAGCCATAACAATAAAGTAGCCTGGTTTACAAACATTTATGTTTTAAAAAAGTAGATGCAGGAGAGAAAAAAATAACCATAAAATTAAGCATCACCACCACAGCAATTGACAAACAGCAGATTGTCATTGAATTTCACAAAACTTTTTAATACAAGAAGTTTTAGTCTAATTATAAAAATAATTTGAGGTATTTCTTCCCATAAAACTGCAAAAATAATGTAAAAGAATGTGAAAGTAAAAAAGAGACTCTGCATCAAATATTCTCTACATCACTGTGACCACATTTTTCATACAGTAATGCTCTAAATAATCGACTCCTTAACCATAGCAGAATTATAGGTCATTTTTCAGGATAAGCATCACTAAATTCACCCTCTGTGGACCTCATTCTGCAAATGACAGACATTATTTGCAGGCTTGGACCCAATGATTTTCTGGTCCAGTGTGAACAGGCTGAGTTTTGACATGAGAATATATTTTCAACAAAAGTTAGGTAATCAACATGTCTATGAGATATATAAGAAGAATTGTAGTTAATATGATAGATGATGTTGATTTCATTTTTCATTTCAGTGCCTTTCAACTTGGAGTTTGATAGTGATGGAAAGAACTGTGGCCTCAACTTGATTTCCAACCTTGACTATGAAGAACAACAGTTATATATATTCGATGTAACATTGGAGGCGACTTCAAAGAACAGAAGGAAGCGAGAGGCACTTCGTAAGAATACAATATATATAAGACTGGAGCTTCCTGAAATTTTACAAAAACCCGGTGGCAATGCATTCTCTTTTATATATGTGAGTCTCCCACAGGGAGCCTCGCATATATGAGAGAATACATTGGCCTAACAATATTTACCTTGACCTTGTAAGCCAGTGCATTCTCTTATACAGATATGCTCTTATTAAGCGACCTGTTTAACGAGGTTATGGGCCAGTACTTACCGCGGTGATACCACCAGAATACCGCGTTTATCATTTTGTACCGTGGTGGAGGGCGGCTGACCAGCGGTACTGGACGGTATTATTACCGCTGGTCACCGCGTTATTGGTGCTCGTTACCGCCGTACACCACGTTATTTTTTTCGTGACCACGTGTAACCGTGTTAAATTTACTGCGAACAGCCCTCCACCGCGAAGTGAAAGCATGCGTGAAACAAACTAGACGGCCTGCAGGAATCCAATTCGTGATCTCGGGAAGTTAAAAATACATTATTGTAAGGACGTTCCGCCTTCATTCTCTCTCGAGCTATGTCTATGCACGATAGCTTTACGCGGTTGGATACATGATGTATAACTTCTATATCTTATGCCAAAAACATAAAAATAGGTGTGTTTCCGGCATTTCGGTTTCTGGATGCCGACCCTAAACTTTTTTCCGACTACATATAATTTCCCCGTACCAAAATCAAAACATAAAAGTGAAACACAAATAAAGCGACGTTTCGTATAAACAAGCTGAATTCCCATGCGACTTGCAGTGATACCGATATAATTTACAATCAATACTGAATTATGACTTTTGAATAGTTAAAGACAAAGCCGTGGTATCATGGTCCTTTCTTTGATCGAGGATGAAAGGGAATCTCGCAGAGAAAGTGACACCAAGTAATCATAAATCATTTTCACTCAACCAGTTACTATGTAGCTGGTGCACAATTTCTTGACAATGCTGACATATTTCTTGTTTGATGTTACCGCGAAGTTTGTGGGTGAGAGATACCGATACCGTGATCAGCACGAGACAAAAATAAGTGCACGTACATGGCGATTGGCCGGCTCAAAATCATATATCGTTGAAATTTATAGATAACAGTTAAATTTTATTGACCAATTAGTCGGGAGAATGAAATTACAGTAATTACAGTTCAAAGTACCGAATGCAATGCAGAGATTTGAAACACTCAACGTCACGGCATGTGATTGACACACAGTAAATTATCGGTACATCAAATAATGGAGCATTGGCATGTCTCCAGATACCATGGGGTTCACGATGGGTGAAAAGTCTCCATTTAACTTTCATGTACAAATAAATTGGAGGTACATAAAAGGGATGAAAATTAAAATATATATAATTGTATGTTCTGCATTGTATGCAATACAAAATAGATCAAACTTATTTGGGTCCACTACCGCTGTATAAGTTCGACCACAGTAAAATCTAGCGTCCATATCGCAACTGAACATTGTAAATTCTCTGACAATAACCTGACATATTGCGCTTGGAAAAGATTTGATTTTGCTACGTCAACAGTCACTGAGCACGTGCGCGTCCGTGATTATTGTCCGGCAGCATTGTTTGATATCTTGCAACGTTTAGCGGTTGCCTGCATTTGCTGTACTCGGCAGTTCAGGGTACAAATTATTTTCACATATTCTTATCTAATCATGATTCGGATCAAACGCATGCCTGTTTGGCATTGGAAAGGGGAAAAGTATGCCTCTATATAATAAGTCTGTTTGGTTCGCGCAAGATAATTACACACAAATCTGATCATCTGAGTAACGACAATAACAATAACTAAATTGAAAGTGTTTGTTGCAACAAAAAAAAACATACTGAATTCAAAGATGATTTAATTTGTTTTGTATATTCGTACGTTTGTTTGATACACTCAGTCACTCGGTAAGACAATAAGCTGCACATTTTGGCATTTGGCTCACACTATTGTGTATTGGCAATACAGTTCACGGAGACTGTCGACGAATGCCATTTGTTTGCAGATTGTCAGTCACATATCACCTCCCGTCATTAACCTCGTTAAAAAACGCTACCTCATCACGGTATTGTCACTGTGTTTTACGCGGTGCATTAACGCATGTCACCGCGGTACTAGCATTCGTTACCGTTGGTAATGCCGTGGTATCGCGAACGTTCCGGTGGTACCGCGGTACCACATGGTAGTGCAACCGCGAATCGACAGTATCACGCGGTATTACACCGCGGTACTAACGCATGTACACCTCATTAAAGCAGGTCGCTTACTGTGAGCAGTGCTGTATATGTGAGGCTCCATATGGGAGAATCACCTATATAAGAGATTGCACTAGCACAGGGTCTTTAATGATGCACCAGCGCTGCTCCCATCATGAAAGGCTTAACCATTTCTTTACTAAATGGATTCTCCAATTCAGTTATAAAAGTATACATTGAATTGTCTATTATTCATATTGAGTGATGTTCAGGTAATAAAAGCAGACGAAAGACAGACATAAAGCTAATGCCATGCAGAATAATTCATATTCACATTGATGGGAAATGTTCAGATAATTAAGTTCAACAAATATTTCTCACTCTTTAATCTTTTCTCAGGGGCATGTGTCACTCATGGAGTTACACTTGTTCATTCTATTGAGAGATAGTAAACCCTTGGGGCTATCTATAGGACCAAACCTGTGTAATATAGTACAGATAACAACCAATCAGGGCACCATACAGCAGCTGAGGACAAGTTGGCAGTCACAATTCCCAAATGGGTAACTGTTGCTCCTCCCTAGGCAGCTTCCACCAGTGTTCGCGCTGACTAAAAAAAGCTTGACTATTTCTACATTTGTTTTTAGCCAAATGTAAACATTTTAAGCCACTTTTTCCCCAGGGTATAATCGACATTTAATATCAGATTGTGAATTTATTTTTAATATTGTCCATGTTACTATAAATGTATCAATATCAGTAAAATTGATAATAGAACATAGAAATAACTTGCACAATTTACACATTCATTCAAGATATCACACATGCAGTTTGCAACATACAGAAACTTATACAGTGCAATTGATTGTATACCGCTGGCTTTTTCACAATCATTCTGGTAAAACATAGTCAGCAAGCTTGAATAATTGTCGACAATAGATTGGACACTTCCCTCAAATGATAGCCACCATGTTGTGCACACATACAGTAATGCTCTAATTAATCGACCTCTTAACCAAAGCAGAATTATGGGTAACTTTTCAGGATTTAGTCGGAAATATGGCTTGTTGCCATTCATCGGAAAGCTCTCCCTGAGAGCTTTCACCCATAATTCTGCTTTGGTTAAGAGGTCGATTAATTAGAGCATTACTGTATATAATTTTCATCGAGCAATGGTATTGATGGGTGGGGATATTACATAATGGACACCCAATGTATACACAATGACACAAACAGCAGTGAGCTGACTATCCTTTGTGCAATTAGCAGCATTCCTGGTAATTAGATTCGTGACAAAGATGACACGAGGCTAACGCCACTGTCTTCTATGTATGCTGTCAATGTATGCCGGGGGAAATACCTTCAACCATTTTGTTTCTGCATTTGACAAGTTATTTTAGCCATTTATTTTTATTTTTTGCATTTGGCTAAAATGGCTAACGGCAGCACGCACTGGCTGCCACCCATCAACCCCATCCATATCAAATAACCTTTTCACACATCCCACCTGCTCCAGCTGCCCCCCACCCCCTGGTTCCGTGATCCTAGTGCTAATTCATAATTTGCGTTATTTCTTCTGAACTCTGAATATTTGTGTATAAATGTCTCACAATAATTGAATAATTAATTAACTTTTTCTTGTATTTTACAGTTTATAAAACCTACCTCTTTGCAAAGGTCATAGTCCAGGTTCTTGATGTCAACGACAATCCGCCAATATTCCACTTCCCAGTCTATCCACAACAAGTTGACGGTTCTACCAAGGATCAATATTATGGAGCAATTCCATTCGATTCTCCTGCTGACCTCGGAATCATCCAAGTGAATGTTAGTATAACTTCAGCTATCTCTATTGAACACTTTCATGATGAGAGCCATGCTGGTACAGCATTAAAGACCCTGTGCCAATGCAGTCTCTTATATATGCAAATTTCCCATAGGGATCCTCGCTTATATAAGAGAATGCACTGGCTTACAAGGTCAAGGTAAATATTGTTAAGCCAATGCATTCTCTTATATATGCGAGGCTCCCTGTGGGAGACTTGCATATATTAGATAATGCATTGGCACAGGGTTTTCGCATAATTTCAGGAAGCTCCAGTCATAAAAGGTTTTAAGAAATAAATACAGTGATATGTATAATGGAATTTGACCACAAAGAAACTAATCGTAGGACGGCGCAAAGCTGATGAATGACAAAGTGCCATGTATTAACACTTTCTATACTAAATGGATTCTACTACTCAGTAATAAAGTGTACATCGGAATGATTTATTATTCATTTGGAGGGATGTTAAGGTGATAACAGCAGACAACAGATAAATAAAAGTTCAGAAGGAGCCCTATTTATTGAGGAAAATTGTTAAATAATAAGTTCAACAAACGACCTACGAACAATTCTTATGGAATAACTACTCATCAATTACGCTTTAGTATGGAAAGGGTTATTTCTTTTTATAATTTGACTGCTATCAAAATTCTAGTGACCGATGTACAGATTTTCACTTCAGAAATCTGCTATATAAATAGTCCAGTTTTCTTCTCTGCGTAGCACAATTTTCCATCAGGAGACTTGTCACTTTTAAAGGGACACAAGGCCTTCGAAGTGAGTTCATGCGAAATATCATAAAAGTCTGTAAAACAACTATCATCAACAAGTACATGAAAAAATAGATTGACTTTGTTCTTATTTTCATTATTAATAACTTTCCAATAAAGAAATTTCACATGTCAAAACCATGTATAAGTTATACTGATACAGTGGAATCATCGATAAAAGTCCAGTTAGTTCAATAAGATACAAAAGTATAATAAACACTTGACTGTAAGCATTGGAAAAGGTCAGAGGATTGAAAAATATTCTGAAAATCAGATTCAGACTGAGATATTTGAACTTGTTACACAATTAGCAATTTTTGTTGACAAATCACTATAACAGTTTTGTTTTTGATGATACAGGCTTTTATCTCAAAATTAGCCCCTTAACCCGGCCTTAGATTTTTTTTTAGTAAGACACATGTGTATTATCGGCTCACGCTGTGAGATATGAGTATTTGGCCATTTTTCAAAAAATCAAGACAATGGCCAATTTGGCCACCACAGTTCAAAACCTCATGACTATGTTAATTTTACAGGCCACTGATCTTGACTCAGAAGATTTAGGTTTAGTCACCTACCGCAAGGATGTTACAAATGATCTGCCACAATTCAGCCTACATCCCAACACTGGCAGCATTGCAACCACACAAGAGTATGCCAAGACGACTGAAGAAGACCTGGCACCACAATACACTTTCGATTTTGACATTTTGGCTAGTGATAATCCCTTGGATTTGAGAATCAGACTACTCACCGCCAAAGCAACTGTCTGGGTAAGTGTTGCTGCAGCGGAATGAATGATATATGCAAGGTTCTGCAACACACACTGGTTCCTGTATATTATTTTCTTCCACCTTGAAATATAATCACTGTGTTTGACAAACTGAAATTATTTCTACCCTAGAAAGTTGAAAGTAAAACACAAATTTGTTTCAACTGCAAGACATAAACCTATGTCTTGTTTTAATAAATTACCTTGGCAGCAAACTGGATGATTCAAATGAAATGGTGGGTGAAACCTAGGTCATTTGTTTCATTTCTTTTTGTCGATATAAGCAAATCCTTGAGATGGATATGTGTGAATGAAATTTCTATCTTTCAGGGGCAGAAGAATATATTGTTTGTTCTTATTTACAAACTCGGTTGAATATTCATGGTTTTTCTGCCATATTAAAGTTTCATTAGATTCTGGCCATTTTGATAGCCAATTTGTCAGCTATTTCTGGGCCTAGTTGCTAATGTTTACTTACACCCAGCCTATTATTTCCACTTCTCGTGTTACATAAACTCGAACATAAATGCACCATTTACATACACAGATGTGCATCTAATACTCATATTTAAGACAACATGCGGTATCCAGAACCATTCTGGATGCCATCTTGATAATAAAAGTTCCCCAAGGCGGATTTTGGATATGTTTTTCCATGGACATTTCCCTCATATTTTGACACCAAAATTAGTGTGTTATCAATTTGTTCTGTGTTGACCCTGGATTTTGACTTCAACGACCAAACTATTATTGGACACATCCACACAACAAAATACAAGGTGATCAATATATGTTAAAAATTGCTTTCTTCCAGATTAATCTTATTCTTGACAAGAATCGATTTGTTTTCGTTGCCAATGCTGCGCCAAACTTGATCACGCAGAAGAAGGAACAAATCAGACAGTAAGTGAAATTATATTTAATTTGAATATTCATCAGCTTGGGTGTATAGAAAAGTGCATGTATTTTCCTTGTTTATTACCCAAACAGTCATGAAAGGGTTTATTTATTTATTTTTATCTCAGTAAACTATCTTGTATCTCAAGTTCGATGGGGTTATAAAATATTATTCTTTATTCTTAATAAAGATCGTATTTAAATTTACCTAAGAAATTTAGAATATTTCATTTTGCTGAAAAATTAGTACTGCCACTGGTAAAGGACATCTTGTTTCATCCCAATCCAATCACCCACTGTGTCTAATTGTTTTAGGCTGTGGCTTCACTGGTACTGGCATGACGCCATTCCCCATAAGTTGATGATGTTATTGGACACAAGTAAACACCTCTATTATTATGATTCAATTTTCTCTGTTTAGGCTTTCAATTATGAAGTGAATAGAAATTGAATTTTATATGTTTTCGATATTCACTTTTTTTTAGCGGATATTAAATTCCTAACTCAATAGCATGAGGCCTACCCCTAACATGCACATTCCTGCTCATTTATTTATTTGGATTGTGAATGGTGAATGCCACCATTTCAATCAAATAAAAACTATAGACGTCATAGCACTATGTGTACGGTGATGTCACGCTGTATATTTAGGTCTCAGGGCTATATTTATGGGGCTGTAGATGGAGACACTTTGATTGTTTTATGCTATAATTTATGTGATTGTTGAATGGGAATAAATGTTGCTTATACTAAACATAAAACAGAACAAGTTCTATCTCATAATTAGCCCCTAAACCCGGTGTCATATCTTTTAGTAAGACACATGTGTATTATCAGCATGCGCAGTGATGTAAGAGCTTAGCGCAATGATGTCAATGTCAATGCCTGGACTTTATTTTTATGTTAAATAGAATATAATTAAGATAATCGATTTGTGTTGTGTTATTTACTGTTGACTGAGATAAACATGGGTGATAAGGGTGGTTGAACAATTTTATCAACATGAACAGACACATTTAAAATGAACTATATTTTTTCATGAAGGTGTTGTTACTTCCTCTTTTGTTGTGATAAGAAAATCAATATTAATTTTTTTTAACCCCAGCACTTTCGAGATCATTTTCCCTTGCTAAATGTGATAAAAAGAATCTGAAATTCGCTGCAATTCTATACAAAATTTATTAACCTCATCCACTAAAAATTTATTCGAGCCTCGCTAAAGCTCGGCTCAAATCGAATTCAGTGCACTCAGTTAATAAATTTTGTATAGAATTGCAACTCATTAGAGATCCTCTATGTATTTAAATACTGGAAACTGTTTTAGAAGACCAATTCATAACTACAGTAATATTTGACCCGCCATATCAAATCCAGTCGGAAGTCGGGATTTTTTTACCCTGTGCCAATGCATTCTCTTATATATGCGAGTCGACCATAGGTCGCCTCGCATATATAAGAGAATGCATTGGCCTAACAATTTTTTATCATGTTTTTTAAATAAATGTTTCTTACAATTTTTAGGACATAAAATAAAAAACATCCATTACCCTGCAGGGAGCCCCACACATATATAGAAGCATATAGAAGAGTGTCGTCTGCTCATGTTTGTCTGGGGCTCTGTATGGGTGAAATTATAAAATTGTTAAAGAATACAAGAACAAATTATTAAAATTGTAAAAAATTGTTAGGCCAATGCATTCTCTTATATATGCGAGGCGACCTATGGTCGACTCGCATATATAAGAGAATGCATTGGCACAGGGTAAAAAAATCCCGACTTCCGACTGGATTTGATATGGCGGGTCACATATTTCATTTTGTTTTACAGAGCTCTTCAGGACTTCACAGGAAACATTGTTCTGATTGAGAGAATTGAAGTTAAGCGCTTAAAGACAACAACAGCCATCACCACAGATCCTGCCAGGTTAGAAATCAGTTTAACCAGTAGTTATTCATTATTGTCACCATCATAATCAACATTTTCATCATCATCGTCACCATAATTATCATCGTCATCATAATCATCGCCATTGTCATGGTCATCATCACCATAGTGATTTTCATGATGAAGATCATCATCATTATCGTTTTGGAAAGAATGAATCAATCTGATTCTTCATCGCTGCAATTGCATATAGAACATTTACATCAACAGCCATCACAATGAATGTTTTTTTTTCATTTACAATGTTTAAACTTTTCTTTGTGTTAATTATCTTACTCTTTGTATTTAACTGAGTTTGCAGTTCAATGATTTATCTTTCATTCATGAGTAGTTCCCTAAAAGGCCCACTTAATTTTCGAACCCCCAGATCACATTATATAAAATATATGCCATATTATATACCATTTGAAAGAGGAAGCTCCAAAACATTGTATTATCAACTTATTCGGTGTAATAAACTGTGAACATGTTGTTTTTCTTGAGGTACCACGTGTGTTCTCTGCTTAATTTTCATCTGGACTGTTCTACAAAGTCTATTATTTTTCATTGGAAGGGGAATAACTCTATATCTTAGTTTGAAATCTGTTGCATTCTGGGGGTGAAATGGGGGAAATGTTTCTATGATTTCAGCTTTTTTGTATTACTCTATGGGCACCTTCTGAGACACAGACGTTCCAAAGGGAGATGAATTATAGTATTTTAATCATATTTTATGTCATAGCTTGTTCTTAAAGCCGTATATCAAGGCACTATAAAAAAAATAATCGGTGACTCGAAAATTAAATGGGCCTTTAAATGTTAAAGGGTTAAAGATGACTCAGTTGGGAATTTGGAAGAAAAATATTTTAATAAAGTAAGCGGTTCTATGTTCTAACATTGACAAAGATGCCGTGGACTCCACCAGACACTTACTTTGTTAACTGCTCCATTGGCATTTCAATCTTAAATGGAATCTCCCAATCAGTCATAAAAGTATACATTGGAATGGTCTATTATTCATCTGTAGGGATGTTCAGAAAATAGAAATTGCAGAAGGAATACTATTCATTGGTGGGAAATGTTCAGATAATAAGTTCAACAAAGGACCTATTATCTGAACATTTCCAAAAATTAACTACTCGTCAATGAGTATTTAGTATAGAAAATGTAAAACCAACATCAAGAGTTACTTAAAAATCGTGGCTCCAAATTAAGCCGATAATCACCCTCAAATTGGTAGATGATTGATGCTTCACCCTTTCTATACTGAATGGATTCTCCCATTCAGTCTATACTGAATGGATTCTCCCATTCAGTTATAAAAGTATACATTGGAATGGTCTATTATTCATTTGGAGGGGTGTTTAGATAATAAGAGCAGATAACAGATTGAAAAACAGATAATACAAGAGCAGAATGATTCAAATTTATTGGTGGGAAATGTTCAGATAATAAGTTATTATCCGAACATTTCCTAAGGGAATTACTCATCAGTGAGTATTCAGTTTAGAAAGTTTCAAACTTGATAGGCGCCATGATGTCGCTAAAGGGGGCTGGCATCCAGGAAATGTTAGCAATGAGTTAAGTTTAATTTTTTGTTATTCCAGAACTGATGTCATATTCGTCATGATCAGTCCAGATGACCCGAAGTTCCCTCTGTTGGAACATGCCCAAGTTGAATTGTAAGTCTTGTTAATTCCTAGCTCAAATGGGAAATATCTATAGTCTCAAATTAACATTGTATTTAGATACTTTTTCCCTTCTGTTCATTTTCTATATCCCCTAATTTGCAGAAGATAAAATGGGTGAACATCATCAACTTAAACTAGGTCTCCCATAGCAGTTGAGGCCTAAGCTGAATGAGGTTCCCAGAGGGTGAATTTGGTGATGCTAGTTCACTGTGCGGGATAGCATCACTAAATTCACACTCTGGGGACCTCATTCTGCTTGTAAGGAGTCCACTTTAAAGATGGTGTTTCTCTGCCCTCAACTTGCTCTGTATTGATTTAGGGGTGAATAATAATTATGACATTTGTCCAATCATAGTCCATGAGAACTTGAATATATTTACTGATTGGCTTAACCACACCACAGAATTTGTCAGTCACAATCCGAAATACCAAAAAAAAGCATGTGTTGTGTAGTCATCCGATTGCTGTCAAACTAATATTTACAATATTTTGAAATACAGTTAAAATATGGTTAAACTTTACTATTTACTTTGTTTATGGTAAATGCTGAACATAGATAATTAAAGCTGCACATAGTGTTTGGAACTATGATTCTGCAAATCAAATATTACACATCATAGTCCACTTTAGCTGTTCTTTAATAAGTTTCTTTAAAGTTCTTCTTGAGACTAAATTTAATTTATTATTTTGTTTTTAGCATTTTAGTCAAAAAAATGTGTCCAACTAAAATATCATCTGCAGGCTGTTCATTTACTTGACTATTGTGTGCAGTCTTATGACTTTTTTATTTTTAATAACTTGGTTAGCAGACCTGACCACAGAAAATTGGATTTTGGATTATTTTAATTTTATGGACAAAATTGCAGCGGACTTAGATTTTAAATAGTGGTGACAGAAACAGTTTTAGCTGTACAGACATAACATACTGTAAAGTTATTATACAATGTTGTGTACAGTATATGGTTTTCTTGTATGAGCCCAGGTTGTGGTGAAAAGTCATATTGTAGCGTCGAGTCCAATAATGGTATGACTTTCACCACAACCTGGATGAGCACAAGAACACACATACTGTACACAATATTGTATAATGACATTTTTATTATCCATCTGAGTTACAAGAGTTACTGTGCTTGCTTTGATTAGAGTTACTTCGTGACATCAACCTGAGTCCCGATAACTTTTATAAAAGTCATAATGGACTCGATTCCAGTCCAGTATGACTTTTTCCTGCATTATCATGTGATGGCGTTTGCCCAATCAGAAATAGTGTTAGTAAAGGGATGGATAATAATATAGTTTACAGACTAAAACATGGATCTCTGATGATAACAAATAACTGTTTATTGAATGATGGTAATTGGTTCTTGATACAAGAGACAAATGTTACATTTCATTGTTGTCTAATTTATTTGAGTTTCACTCTTTTTATAATTTGCTAATGCATAGCTGCATGTTACAAGCTACAAAAAATCTGCTAACCAAGTGTTTATAAAAAAGGCCTCATGTGTCTGTACAGTAATGCCCCAAATAATCGACTCTTTAACCACCGAAGAATTATGGGTAACTTTTCAGGATTTTGTCGGAAATATGGCTTGTTGCCATTCATCGGAAAGCTCTCAGAAATTACCCATATTTCTGCTGTGGTTATGGAGTCGATTAATTAGGGCATTACTGTACATGAGTAAATAGTATAAATCTTTCTTTTTCTCTTGATGCAGGCACAGGTCAAGTAATAACATCAACAAACTTAAGATCGTGATTCAAAACGCCGACATTTCGCTGGAAACTATTCGTCTACCTTACGCACCAACCCAAGCTGGCCGTGTTAGCAAGACATACCTCTGGTTGTCAGAAGACCCATGGTCCGGACTCATTGCTATAATAGCCATCAGCATTCTGCTGTGTATTGTCGCCCTGATTGTCATCACCTTTGCATTTGCCAGGTCAGTTATTAATTCGGTCAATATCATTTTCAAATTCATGATCACAAATCATACGTAGGGAGAAGATTAACCAAAGTCACTCATCCAAAGCTTTGAGCAGTCTCACTTCCGGCAATGTTTTAACCCTTCCATGACTGGAGCTTCCTCCGTGAAAATCCTGTGTCAATGCATTCTCTTTTTATGCGAGTCTTGCATATAGAAGAGAATGCATTGGCCTAACAATATTTACCTTGTAAGCCAGTGCAGTCTCTTATATCTGTGAGGCTCCATATGAGAGACTCGCATATATAAGAGAATGCACTGTCACATGATCTTTAATGCTGCACCAGCACAGCTCCTGTCATGAAATAGTTAATGGTACTCAATCCGATTCGATGGTCCCCATATCATCAGATGTTTTGTTAAATGCCACTCCAGTTATCAGAATCGATTAATTGCCCAAAAATAATAGTATAAAATTTCCCAAAACCTGTTATTTATCAACATTTTGTTCAACGAAATTTTGCCGGTTTGTCATATATCTGACACAAAAAAGCCACTTGATTTTAGAGTTATCCATCTTCATCTGAAATTTGGTCCGAGAACGTCTTCTCTACAACCTTTTACTGGGCCACCAAAAATTATCGGTGGTGAAAAATAATAGATTTCAAAAATTTATATCTGAACTTTGATGTGTCGATTCCACGACTCGAATCAAATATTTTTGACCCCCAAAGCCAAGGAAATACATGTAGTAATTTGCGAGCATTAATTCAGATTATGCACCTTTAACATTTAACAGTCAACCATTGTGTACATATGAGCCTCTAGATATGTAGTACATTTGTTTTGTACTTTGATAAATGCTGTGACGGCCAAACGCATTGGATAGAGCGAATTTGTTAATCTTCTTGATACAAGACGTCCCTATACTACACTGACATGATATTTTCAGTTATTAATACATATGTAGGGAGCTTGGTTAGGGCATTAGGCTCCTCTTTGACTCCAAGCAGTGGGGGATGGTTTTGAGTTTAGCAACATGTAACTTGCAAAACAAGTTTAATCCCCGCCAGCTTGGTCAGTGCCATCAGTTTTTTTTGACAAAATGATCCGGACAAAGTAATCGGAGTTTAAAGGCCCACTTAATTTTCGAATCCGGGGCCCATTTGAAAGAATCCGGGGCCCATTTGAAAGAGGAAGCTCCAAAACATTGTATTATCAACTTATCCGGTGTAATAAACTATGAACATGTTGTTTTGTGTAGGTACCCAAGTGTTTTTGTGCTTAAGTTTCATCTGTATTGCACTGCAAAGTCCTCTATTTTCAATGGAAGGGGAATGAATCTATATCTTAGTGTGAATTCTGGGAGCCAGACTGGGGAAATGTTTCTATGATTTCAGCTATTTTCTATTACTCTATAGGCACCTTTTGTGACAGACATTCCAAATGGTGATGAACTGTAGTATTTTAATAATATTTTATGTCATAGATTGTTAATAAAACCGTTATGAGAGAATACATTGGCCTAACAATATTTACCTTGACCCTCTAATCCATTGCATTCTCTTTAATATATATATGTAACTCCCTATGGGAGACTCGCATATGTAAGAGAATGCACTGGCACAGGATATTTAATGCTGCACCAGCGCTGCTCCCATCATGAAGGGGTTAATATGTATGTCGTCACTCCCTGAAGTGATGCATTGCCCAGGAAAAATTTACCTTGGGGAAAGGGACCCACTGCCTAAGCAGACATAAGAGAAGCAAACATTTGACACAATTCTTGTGTTTTTACTTTCAGATATGTGAAGTACTTGATTAACTACCGATTATATGAGTCATCATTCGACAACCCAGAATTTCAAGAACCAGCAAGTTATCTCAAAGAATATGAAACTCAGGTAGGATATGACATCACAAATAATGGACTTTTCCACAGCTGTCAATCAAATGATTATAAGCAGACATATTCTACCAATCAGCAACTGAGCGATCGCTGGCTGCATTGAAAATTCTTTGTTCACCCTAATTTTTATATCTGTGCATACTTTAAGTGTTTTATTGCCTATTTTAATCAACTTTTTATTTGTCAAATCATAATGTACTGAAATGTTGATTTGTGCCATGATGTCGTATTCAGCCATTTTTATCAGTTTTTTATTTTGTATGACACTCATCATAAATTATATTTCACAATTAAAGACACTATCACTTCTATATTTATACTTAGTAGTCCTGAATATTAATAGGCCAAATTAATAAAAATTCCATGTTCTCAGGCACCTGAAAAAACATTTTTCTCTTGCAGAGTTTGAACATGTTCGTACCTCAGGATGAGCCCGTTGCCCTCGGAGAAATCGACATGACCATTGGTCAGGGTAATGTTACAGCAGAACATCGTGGAGCTGATCCTGGAGTCGCAGCGGCTGTTAATCCTGTATATTCCGAGTAAGTTGTATTGATAAATACTTCTTAACCTGTTTGGGACATGATTCTTTTGGGAAAACATTACTCACAGAGGAGTTTGTTTGCAGAAATGCATAATTTTATATCATTTTATAGCAAGTTTATTTAATGTTGAGTCAGACCATTTGTCATGACAGAATTCTCCGTGTGACAACTCATACTATATGGGTGATCATTCATAGTTTATAAATCTTCCAGAAATTTTGAGTAGATACCATCAAATTGTGACCAGTTGCCATGGCAACCAATTTTCAGAAAATTATGCATTTGGGGGATGTAATTTCGCTATTTGACGAGATGTTTGCGACATTTTGGATCAAATATAAATGATTTCCAAAGTTAAATGATCCAGGAATATTTTGCCAACATCTGACAGAGGGCGCCATTTAAAATGGCTGCCAAACCAACGTTCTAATTTGCATTGTCAGAAAATTATGTTTGGGGGCTGTGATTTCGCTATATGACAAGATGTTTGCAACATTTTGAATCAAATGTAATTAATTTCCAGACTTATATGGTCCAGGATTATACTTAAATTGCTCCCGCTTCTGGTTCTTTCTGCTGAAGGGGTCAAGATCCACCTGTCATGGACCGACCTAGCAAGTCGCCATCACATAATTGGCGCTTATATTTATTGTCCTGGCAAGTAAAAGTTGATTACAGGCATGTAGTCAGTGCTCATGTACTTTGAATTTGGTGGTTGACAACCAATGTCCATGGCATTGTAAAATGCTAAACAAAGCAAAGAAACGACATGCAGTTTGACCCAAGTACAATGCTAATCGTGATACTGGTAAAAACAAAGCAAATGTGTCACTCAAGTCGGTGCCATTTGGTTTGATTACCCAGAAATTCAAGGACATTCGGTGCAATTTGGCCGAATGCACTCAATGGGAAGTAACTCTAAATTAACTGAACACATCCTATGGCTGCATTTGTGTGATTAGTTATAGTTACTTCCCATTGAGTGCATGCGATCAAATGGTACCAAAGTTCTGGGCAATCAAGCATAGCGATAGAATGTTCAGCAATAAGAGTGATTGCCAACCGAAAACTCATCTGCAGCTTACTGGGTGCCACCATTTTGGAAGAATACAGTAATGCCCTAATTAATCGACTCCATAACCACAGCAGAATTATGGGTAACTTTTCAGCATTTAGTCGGAAACATGGCTTGTTGCCATTCAACGGAAAGCTATCCCCGAGAGCTTTCCGATGAATGGCAACAAGCCATATTTCCGACTAAATCCTGAAAAGTTACCCATAATTCTACTATGGTTAAGGAGTTGATTACTTAAGAGCATTACTATACTTTTATAACTGAATGGGTGAATGTGGCACTGAACCACATTCAAGGGATTATGCGAGTACATGTACTGTATTATCAGTTTGGAACAGATATTCTAAACATCCTTCAATTATCAGTATGTTAACATGTACTTGTTTTTTCTTCTTTCAGACCACATGTGAAACACACAGGATATCCAGAGAGCCAGACAATTCTTTAGATGAAAGCCGAACTCCACCTGCCTTCCTTTCCCCCATCATTTATGTCCCATCAAGGCTAAAAGAGAAACAGAAAATCCACCAAAGAAGAAAATAAATCTATATTATAAATTTGTCTGTATGTAGTAAATTGAAAATTTAACATTGTTTTTATACATACTCTCATATAGTGCACATATTGTCGCCTTACAGTCAAAAGAATGTAAGATGATTTTTGTCATATTTCAGAAGAGACAAAAAACTGATTAATTTTAATTCAGCTCTAGTCTGAAGAGTGGCAAACACAGACCATTTAAGAAGATATAAGTTTATCCCTAGCCAACCTAATATGCTGCGAGCAATGACGCAAAAATAAATTATTATGAGTTTTTGCCAGAACAATTTCGTTGCATTTGTTCAAGATAAGACTTTTAGTATGACAAGGACACATTTCGCTATTTTTAATCATAGACCAACCACAAAATCAAAGCATAATGTCTCATCAGGGATAAAAAACAAGGTTCTGATTGATCCAGAGGTGCGACGTTTTGACTCAAGCTGACGCAATGGCATGTGCCTGCATGTGTAATTTTGCCCAAAAAAAGACTTACGTTCTTTAACTGTAATAAGGCAATGATGTGCAACTGTACAAAGACAAGAAGCTCTCTGTCAAATTTGGTAAAAATTTGTAAATGTATTTTGTTGTATTAATGTGGGGGACATAGAAATGATATCTGATGGGGGAATACAATTCCCACTTTGGGATCTGTCTTGTTTTCCTTTCTATCTTTCACTTTCGCTTATAGTACTGATCTAAGGACCACTGCAGTTAATTCAGGTTGGATTGATAAATGAGAATACAAGATTCAACTCATAGCCTTCAACTGATAGTGTATCTTTTCTGGGCCACAATTACGTCAACATCATAATTTTAAAAAAATCCTTTATGCTAACAAGATCAAGATCTCCTTCTGGGATGATTCTCATTCATTTCTCTCACAAGGAATTTGTATCAACTTGATCCTGAGTCTTATTTTGTGTGGTTCATGAACAAGAGAATAAGAATTGAATAAATCCAAAAAGCATTTATTTTTGGCTCAAATTGAAAAATGTCTCTGGTAGTTAAATTCACTTTATATAATTTCATTGCATCAGAACACTTGTTAAATGGCATGAGCTAAATCTTAGCATTTATCTCTTTTCAACCACCTACTAAAAAGTGCTCTCCACTTGGCAAAAGCTGTGAATCTTCATTGACATTCCATGTCTAAAAGTTTATTTATATTTTGAAAAAGTTTTGATGTGATTTTAGGCCAATAAATTAATTGTTGCTCTCAGGCAATTTGCCATAAAAAATTTATGAGGAAGGTCGGCTTTTTATTTATTTCCGTAGACTGGAAATGATATCGCATAACTGATAGAATTTATTAATTTCATATATAAACAAAATATTATACTTCATAATTCTCGCAAATCCTGACATAATACAAATGCTAAACCTTTTTATATTGTTGTTGGGATCGTTTTTATAGCATTATCGATTAAACATGAGATAGTTAGAAACAGTGTTCAAAGCAGAAGCTGGTAATCTAAATATCTGTTAAGGTTATTGAATAATTACCAGGAGTACAGTTGCGATGTCAAGAAAATTAATTTCAATGTATATTTTCAAGATCTGCAATTAAAAACTATATTGTGTCACTATTTTAATTACACCAGCCGTTCCTGAGAACAACCCTTCTTTATAGCCTATCATTGATCTGTTTTTTAAGAGTGCTTATGTTTTATATTGTGCTGAGTTCAAATTATATTGTATTGTGCTAATAACAGATAAGCTAGTTTTTTACCTTCTGGGTTTAGTCTGTTCAATGTAATTATTTAATTTTCTCAGTGTGCTCACATTTTCCATTCCAAATTTTTATTATACAGATTTTTTAACAGAAAATTAAAATTTTATGAATAAAACTGAACTGTGAATTTTAGCCTCACTATTAGTTTCTTAAGTTTTGTTAAGATAGAATATGATTGTTGAATTTCACAGATTTTATAATGTTGAAAGTTTAAAGAAATTATATCTTACACATGAAACTTCTTTGTAGCCAAACGCATACTTATTTCTTCCATTGTACTTTATACCTTTTTTTACAATAAATATATTTTCTTAAATCAGACTTTTCTTCTCAAAGAGACCACAGTATGACCAATTTGGATGGCATATTGATTGTCTATATTTAGACGATTAGGTCTATTTTTGGACATAAATCTTACAATATTGGAGTGTGAATAACAATGTCACACCACATCTCATGCCAACTTGATCATGGATGAAAATCTCGTTTTAGTTCCCCTGGGCTATATTAAGCATGTCAAATTCCATCAATGTGCACATGATATACAGTAATGCCCTAAATAATCGACTCCTTAATCATAGCAGAATTATGGGTAACTTTTCAGGATTTAGTCGGAAATATGGCTTGTTGCCATTCATCAGAAAGCTTTCCGATGAATGGCAACAAGCCATATTTCCAACTAAATCCTGAAAAGTTACCCATAATTATGATGTTGTTAAGGAGTCAATTATTTAGGGCATTACTGTACCACTATAATAGTGGAATTCAGGATTTGCCTGTCTGATTAAGGTTTTGAGCTTTGATTTAACCCCTTCTATACTAAATGGTTTCTCCCATTCAGTTATAAAAGTATACATTGGAATGGTATATTATCCATCTGGAGTGGTATTCAGGAAAAATAAGCATAAAACAGACAATAAAAGTGCAAAAGGGGGTCAGCTAGGGACCAGCCTGGAGGTTTCAAATTGGGAGAAGTTACTTCTCCCTGTTTGGTTATTAGGGAGAACTGGATTGTTATCGGGGAGAAGTAGCAATGGATGAAGATCAATTTACACCCCAAAATCACCTATGATTCAATAAGAATTGTACAACACAAAAGCCCATTTATAAAACCACTATCGGTATAGTGAGTAAGAACACACCATCATAAGCAGTAAATATACTCCAATGGCCCATGAGCTGGTAGGAAACCCCTGCACCCCCCCCCCCCCCCCAACTACTTAACTTCTTTGGTATTTTCATGTACCTTAATATGTACTGGTAAGGAAAAACGATGTTAACAGCAAATATTTTGGGTTCTATTGCACCTACTGGGTAAGTTTAGCCTCACTCGGCTACCATGAGCTATTGCCATGGCTTGGTATCTGTATTCCCATGGGTGTGAGGCGTCAACAATACAGGCTACAGGTCGTATCTTTGGTCGGATCATTATGAAATTTGTCATAGCTGTTGACATTGACATGTAGATGGGAATGAGTCATTTTGGAAATCGGAAAAAAACATGCCATTTTGGATTTCAAAATTCAATCCATTAGCACGGGCTACAGGTCGTACTGTTCGTCTGATGATCATGAAATTTGTCATGGATGTTAACATTGACATGTTGATGGGAACGAGTCATTACGTGCGCTCGCGCAACAGTATGGCGATCAGACAGATTCGTTCGTAGCTTGGTGTCACACTCCATGACGTCACCAAAAACGACGTAAAACCACGTGGCGTTCTGACATTTTGACTGTGCCGCGTTTTTGCTATGTTTATTTTATGTGTTGTTTTCGATTATTTGTTTGTCGCCGATATCGCCATTTGTCAGGATTCCCTGTTTCTATATTTAAAACTGGCATGCTCGTAGTAGGCCTCGATTTCGATTTTTCTCCCAGGTCAAAATTCGTCCGAGTTATGACAAAAATAGATCGACCTACATTTTCTCCATCAGAAATCTACATCAAAGAGTCTATAGACTCCTTCGGGAGCTACATAGACTCCTTCATTTGGGTATTTTCACTTATAATTGGGAAGTTTTATCATTTTTGGTTCGTGCGAAGACCTCTTTTTATCGTGTGGGAAAAGAGAGACATTCAAAACGCGATTTCGTAATTCGACGCAATATGCTGAATAGCCTAACCTTCAGCAGAGTTCCGGGTCAAATACGACGAATGACGTAACACAAAACAAAACGCATTTGTTAACACAAACACCGTTTGAAGAGTTTATTATTACATAAAATGATCGTTATTGATTAATTATTGATTAATTATTGATATTTATTGTTGCATATTGGCTGCTATCAATATTTACAAAAATAGTACTAATTATTTCTTATAATTGCTCCTTTGGTCAACTTTGACTATCGGAAAATGAAAATATGCCGCTGAAAAAAATGTAATCGATATTAAAGTCTCATCCTTTCGGCAACATGGAATTGGTTTTAATTACTTAAATGATTAATATAGTAATTTGCCTTTTATCTGTGATGAAATGAGAAATGGTAATTGTCTTTTTTGCTAACATTAAATTAAATTAAGTAAAATACAGTGAAATTATTTTTTAAATTATTGTTTATTACATTTTTGCGCACGTTGGCATCTCTCTGAGTGCATTCTAGTTTTGGGGTCGTTCGGCCAAAAAACATGGTCGCCAGAAGCCATCTTGGATTTTACTCTTTGCATGACTAAATCCTTTGGCACGGGCTACAAGTCGTACCTTTGGTCGGATCATCATGAAATTTGTCATGGATGTTAATGAAAGTGTCAATGACACTGTAGCTCAACTTAATAATTTAATTGTTGACAGTAAATGGAGGAATTAGGAAAGGTGCTAATTGAAATGTCTAAATAAGACAAGATGTACATGTCAATATCAAAATTCATGACAAGTTTCATAATGATCGGATCAGGGATGTGGTCTGTAGGGTGTGCCAAAGGATTTAGTGATGCAGAGTAAATTCTAAAATGGCCACCAGCGGCCATGTTTTTTTGCCAAATGACCCCAAAATGACTCATTCCCATCTACATGTCAATGTCAACATCTATGACAAATTTCATGAAGATCAAACAAACAGATCGGTCTATAACCCATGCTAATGGATTTTGTAAAAATATTTAGTCATACAAAGAGTAAAATCCAAAATGGCCATATTTATTTTGCCGCATGATCCCAAAATGACTCGTTCCCATCTAGAGGTCACCCCGATGATCCATATGAAGTTTGGTGATGATCAGATCAGGGATGTGGTATGTAGGGTGTGTCAAAGTATTTAGTGATGCAAAGAGTAAAATCCAAGATGGCCACCAGCGGCCATGTTTTTTGGCCGAATGATCCTAAAATGACTCGTTCCCATCTACATGTAAATGTCAACATTCATGACAAATTTTATGATGATCAGACAAACAGTACGGCCTGTACCCCGCGCCAATGGATTCAAATTTTAAATCAAAGATGCCACCAGCGGCCATGTTTTTTGGCTGAATGACCCCAAAATGACTCGTTCCCATCTACATGTCAATGTCAACATTCATGACAAATTTCATATAAAGATACGACCTGTAGCCCACGCGAAAGTATTTAGTGATGCAAAGAGTAAAATCCAAGATGGCTGATGGTGGCCATGTTTTTTGGCCAAATGATCCTAAAATGACTCGTTCCCATCTACATGTAAATGTCAACATTCATGACAAATTTTATGATGATCACACAAACAGTACGACCTGTAGCCCGCGCCAATGGATTTAATTTTGAAATCAAAGATGGCCACCAGCGGCCATGTTTTTTGGCCGAATGACCCCAAAATGACTCGTTCCCATCTACATGTCAATGTCAACATTCATGACAAATTTCATAAAGATCAGACCAAAGATACGACCTGTAGCCCGTGCCAAAGGAAATTGTTGACGGACACACGCACGACGGACGCCAACCCATGGCAATAACTCAAACTTACAAAGTAAGTTGAGCTAACAATGACATGTAGATGTAAACGAGTCATTTTGAGGTCATTTGGGAAAAAAAACATGGCCACCAGCAGCCATTTTGTATATTTGACTCTTTGCATGACTAAATCCTTTGGCACGTGCTATAGGTCGTAACTTTAGTCGGATCATCATGAAATTTGTCAGATGTTGACAATGACATGTAGATGGGAACGAGTCATTTTGGGGTCATTCGGCCAAAATACATGGCCACCAGCAGCCATCTTGGATTTCAAAATTCAATCCATTAGCAAGGGCTACAGGCCATAATGTTTGTCTGATCATCATGAAATTTGTCATGGATGTTAATATTGAGATGAAGATGGGAACGAGTCATTTTGGGCTCATTTGGCCAAAACACATGGCCACCAGCAGCCATCTTGGATTTTACTCTTTGCATGACTAAATCCTTTGACATGGGCTACAGGTCGTACCTTTAGTCGGATCATCATGAAATATGTCATGGATGTTGACAATCACATGTAGATGGGAACGAGTCATTTTTGGGTCCTTTGGCATAAAAACAAGGCCATCTTGGATTTCAAAATTCAAACCATTAGCACAGACTACAGGCCAGAGTGTTCGTCTGATCATAATGAAATTTGTCGTGGAAGTTAAAATTGACATGTAGATGGGAACGAGTCATTTTGGGGTAATAAAATATGGCCGCCGGTAGCCATCTTTGTGTGACTAAATCCGACACAGGCTACAGGTCGTATCTTTGGTCGGATCATCATGAAATTTGTCATTTATGTTAATATTGACAAATAGATGGGAACGAGTCATTTTGGGGTCATTCGGCCAAAAAAACATGGCCACCAGCAACCATCTTGGATTTTACTCTTTGCATGACTAAATCCTTTGGCATGGGCTACAGGTTGTACCTTGGTCCGATCATCATGAAATTTGTCATGAATGTTAATATTGACATGTAGATGGGAACGAGTCATTTACATTTACGAGGCTTTAAAACATGGCCGCCAGCAGCCATCTTGGATTTTACTCTTTGCATGACTAAATCATTGGTTGGATCATCATGAAATCTATCATGGCTGTTAACATTGAAATGTAGATGGGAACGAGTCATTTTGGGGGTCATTCTGCCATAAGACATGTCCGCTGGCAGCCATCTTGGATTTTACTCTTTGCGTGACTAAATGCTTTGGCACACCCTACAGTCCACTTCCCTCATCCGATCATCAACAAACTTCATATTAATCTTGATATTGATCTACTAGATGGAAGCTATCATTGGAAAACATAGCCATCAGCAACCATCTTGGATTTTACTTTATACATATCTCTTCATTTTGATAATCTACTATTACTAAGACCTTTCAACTTTCCGCATTCCTGATAGCTCCATTGACGGTAACACATGAAATTATTCCCTTTCCAAGTTGAGCTACAGTGTCATTGACACTTTCATTTCAAATTGTGATGGGGTGGGGGAAACTGATATCCCGTAAGAGTGATGTCATTGTGATTGAATTCTAACAGATGATGTGTCATTTTGTAGGTATTTGAATACTATGTTTTCACGAGACAAGATGGCATCCAATATGGCCCCAGTTTTTAAGACAAGGCACCATAAGTCAGTTTGATGCAAATTATAAAGTATTTCTAACATAATCCACCATGAATTATAGTTTTGTATCAATGGGTTTGGTTACTGTGATTACTAATGAAAGTGAACATAATCATTTATCTTGACTCCATCAATTTGGGGGAGATTGGGTTAGCAAAGTCCTTGTACAATTTACGGCAATCATTTGACGATGGCAGAGGAGTATAACTATGTTATTAGTTACAAGTAATGTCATCTCTTAGTGATTCATGTATTTATTTCAGGAAGCACCAGTAATGGAAGGGTTCATTTGTTGATTTTAAAACCCATGGTGGTATAAGCAGTGTCTGCACAGGTTAATTTTTGTGGTGGATAATCTGTTGTGAAACTGCATCCTTTATGACGGATGTGGCATGTTCCAAGTGTAGGCATTGTCAGTGAACTGTTCTAATGAATGGAAGCTATTTTCATCGGCAAACACATCATGAAAGTTCAGTTACTTTTTTGCTTTCAATTACAAGTGACATATAGATGCTATGTTTAGAGCAAACTATACACATAAATAGTGCTTGTCTTCAGGGTTTTTCTTGGATGCAAACAATTTTGTAAGTTCATGATTTCGGATTATCAATATATATCCATATCGCAATAATAAAATGGATATTGTATTAATGTTTTAGGTCACATCGTGAATTCCTATTATCAGTGGGTATTCAGTTATCAAAGGATTATTAAAGAGAAAACAAAACTATGCAGTATGAAATATTTTATTAAAAATTATGTAGTTTAGATTATATAAATAGAAGTCTGAAGACTCATCAATATAATAGATGTATTAAACAGAGTCTGATGGTTTTGTTGTTCATGAATATGAATAAGCTCATAAAAATAATAATTATTACAGCGAGCATATTGTTTATATTTCTTTACTGGTCCCTCTTGACAGTTCACTCAGGCAATCTTCAGACCAGCAACTGCCTTCTCAATAGACTGTAAAAGATGAAAATCAAATGTTTAGTCTGACAATGAATAATAAGGTGAATAAAAGTTCTACCTCTTGATCAGCAGTTGAAAAACAATGTTCTGGAGTGAAATAAACCTTAAAGACTAAATTCATGGTTAAAGATGGTCTATCTCTTCCCAGCAAGTTTTGTCTATAGATTCCAGGGAATAAAAAATATATATGAATCGAAGAATCTTGTCCGAAAAATCTTCTATCAATTAATATCAATTTTATTTAGAATTTCTTACGACATTCATGGGACACTATCTTATGGGGCTATATTTAGAACAGAAATATGCACCAAGAGAGAGCAATATTATCTTGTTAGCACCCTCAATCAATGCAAAATGCAGATCAGCTAAGAGATATACAGCACATTACAACCAAATAAACCAATTTACTAACTAGTCTGTCATAAAAGACCATTTTAAAGTTTATTCCACATCCGTAGACGTCAGGCACATGTATTCAACAGAATCCCAGCCATTGATAGTTGTATACCACATATGGAATATACCATACATGTTCTTCAAGTTGACGTTGTTGCCAAGAGCGTTCATGTCATATAATGTCAATGATCCACTCTGTTTTCGTGAAAAATATACTTGTACCGTACGGTACGGTAATATGCCCGGTACGATTTGACACCAAATTTGTCAAAATTTTCTGAGTCAGACCGCGTGCCACGTCACTCTCTAGTGGTCCAAAAATCTCTCACTCTTACATCACAGCAATAAAATGCATGCTTTTTTATTAGTCAATACAATGAACAATTTGCAAGACTCCAACATGAAATCGTGTTAAAATTCACAACCATGCAATTATGTAGTCTATTTTACTTTTCATTCAGTTCTTGTTAAGATATGTGAATGAAATGCACATTTCACTCTCAACAATTGGCAAAAAAATGTGATGAAAGGATTAACTAGCGCCTTGTGAGCAGGGAATAAGATTTTGGGTCAGGTTCAAATGCATATTCATACTAACAGTAATTCCCTAAATAATCAACTCCTTAACCACATGGGTAATTTTTCAGGATTTAGTCAAAAATATGGGTTGTTGCCATTCATCAGAAAGCTCTCACTGAGTGCTTTCCGATGAATGGCAACAATTAAGCCATATTTCCGACTAAATCCTGAAAAATTACCCCTAATTCTGCTGTGGTTAAGGAGTCGATTATTTCGAGCATTACTGTATATGGGTAAACATAGATGCTATTGATACAGAAATGGGTAATTCTCAGCACTTTTTCTCACTTTACCTTCATTAGTTGACATTTTTCAGGGAGGGACCCATACCCTGCCTGTATGTGTTATATTTAGACCCATATCTGAAGAGGTCACGCGACCATGGTGAATACCATACACTTTTGTATGTGGTCACATCCCATATACATATGTTTAAGAGCAATGTACCAAATTTTAATATATCGCAAATGTCTTTGTTTTATGTTGATGGACTTATAAATGTGGACCTATTGACCAAGTGAATTGTTATTGCAGCCATGTTGGCCACCCAATAGTGGTCACGTGACCTTGGCAGCCATTTTGGATCTAATGCCTGTTTAACTGTATTTTGGGTACTTTTCGACTTTGTTAGGCTATAAGCTTGTGAAGAACATATCCTGTTGGGTAGGTTGTTTATATTGAGTTAATTTTTACATCGTTGGTTAAAATATAATACCCAGACAAACACCCAGACCATATGACATGACCAATTAACTACCCTTATGTACCGTAGCAGTTCACATTATATGGGAATATAGGTATGTACAGACACTGCTCCTTATCTAATATATCTTACATGTTTCTTGGTGTTGTAGTCAAGAACTTATAAGCACGACATAATTATGTATGTCCACCACTGAGACTCATATAGGTGAAATGAATTGTTGCCATCAGGTACCTGCCTTCAACTAAAGTGTATGGGCAATTCGACTTTAGTCGTGATCAGCAGCAAATGAGTTAAAATAGTAAAGAGGAATGACAACAGTGTTGTGTGTCCTATGTGTGGGGCAATAATTGGCATGAAGTTTATTGAAAGAATTATACTGAAATCTGCATATAAACAATAATTATTATTATTATTATTACTACTATTGTCTGACTGGTTAGTTCTTTGGGACTCACTAAAATTCCATGCACAAACACAATTAGAAAACATTTCAGATTTTAGATACAGACAATGGCATGCCTTTATTACCTCTGGGTGAATATCGCGGAATAAGTCCGCATATAATTCCCTGGCCGAGGGAGGCAGAGTCTCCCTTTCAGAGTCAGAGTCGTCTGATTCAAACTCAACTTCTGTTGCAGCAAGTAGAGCTGCCTGCAATGTCAACATGTTTTTAAGTGATATTATGTACTTCTTGGACCTTCATAATATGTCGTACATTATAATTAGAGCATATAATGTATAAAATAAATACTATATGCGAAATATTAGCCACTAAGAACAATGAAATTTTAAGAAATACATAAAAAATACTCTGTAAAATTTCATCCATTAATCCCACTACATGTATATCAGGTACCAAGTTGCATCAAATTCGTAACTTAAACATCGCTTGACCTGCCACATCCATAAATTGTCTCAGCAGTGCAATGGGGTCATTTCCATGATTGAAGTTGGTCACTGATCAGGGTGAGTGACATCGGTTCAACTATATTTTATCTTCACGCATGTGCAGACATTTGGTGTATACGTTGTTAATATAAATCTTGAGTTACATTTTATGTACAAATAATAGGTCATGAGCAGCCTTGTTAATTAGCATAAATTTTCCTAGGCCAGAAATTGTTCTTTGGCTAAAAAGCCTAGGATCCACATAGGTGCGTTCTATACACATATTACTTTAGTTTACAATTGGAACTTGGTCCATTATCATGCCATTCATGGCAAACTTTGGTTGGGTCTGGTTTAAAATTGCTGATTATCAAGATAATCCTTGTTATCTCAGTAGTCCTTGTTATCAGTAGAATTTTTGCTACAATGTCTTCTGAAATTTATTTCAATTTTGAACAAAACAATGCAGGCTCTGAAATTTGCCTAGGCTAAATAATAGCAGATGAGATTTCTTTTTGCCGAGGCTCATCCGATAACCAACGCTAATTAACAGGGCAGTATGAGTGTATACAATTTGCTTGGACTTACTTTTTACTGATCGATTATACAAAGTTGATATATCAAACTAATATTATCTGGTGAACGGGAGTGTTAATAATAACATGAACCAGGCTGCTATGTTCTCAGGGATGTGACTAGAGGGGCTATGTTGTATTCTCATTATATTTGTTGTATTTTCAATGTTTGTTATGCAGTAAAAGGCTGGTTTCAGCTGATAATGTTAAAAATCTTTATTTGAGAACACAACTATCTGATTCATTTATGATAGTTTATGAAAATTGTTTGCAACATTCATATCCACATTGGGTGATGGCCAAAGTAACCCAGATCATGTCTACAAGAAATCCGTGAGCAAACAAGATACCCGGATCGACAAGAAATCCGCGAGCAAACAAGATACCCGGATCTACAAGAAATCCGCGAGCAAACAAGATACCCGGATCTACAAGAAATCCACGAGCAAACAAGATACCCGGATCTACAATAAATCTGCGAGCAAACAAGATACCCGGATCTGATTTATATTAACCCTTCCATGACTTGAGCTTCCTGAAATTTTGCGAAAACCTTGTGCCAATGCATTCTCTTATACATGTGAGGCTCCCTTGGGGAGCTTGGGTCATGAAATGGTTAACTTTTTATGCCTGGTTCTTGTGCTGATCCAAGTTTATTGTTGACACTCTAGGTTTCATTGAGGGCCATTCGCCCAGTGTGATATCAGAAATAAGTATAGATAGTATGGATATTGTATGCCATCTGCTTACTATCATCAAGAGATCATAATTTGAAATTATATCACATCTAATTTTCTGACAGTAAAGGGAATACGGAAAAATAGATCAGCTGTTTTTTTTCCTCTTTAATGAAGTTTCTATTATCAATTACTTGAAATTATTATAAAAAAAAAATTCTGATCCACAAGGATGAAGTAATTAAGCCCGTATGTGGACCTGGTCAGTTTACGAACATGTACAAGAAATTGTTGAGCAGGTCTCACATACCGAATAAAAAAATCAGATGATATTTGTACAAGTTATCATGCTAAGGACATCTGTAGGTGCCTGCCACCCACCCGCCCATGAACGGACCTTGCCAAACTATAGGTTTGAACTAAAATTGTCTTTTCTGATCCACAAGGACCACAATTGTTAGATAACACTCCATGCAGATTTACCTCCATATCTTTTATTATTTCCTGAAATTTGAAAATTTGTCATGTAGTTCATTTACTCCTTTAAGGATGCATGTGTTCTCATTATTAACCCTTTCTATACTAAATGGAATCTCCCACTCTGTTATAAAAGTATATGTTGGAATGGTCTATTATTCATTTCGAGGGGTATTCAGATAATAAAAGCAGACAACAGACAGAGAAAAAAACAGATAATCCGAGAGTAAAATGATTCATATTCACAGGTGGGAAATGTTCAGATAATAAGTTGAACAAATGATAATAGGTGGTTTGTTGAACTTATTATCTGAACAGTTCCTAAGGTAACTACTCATCAATGAGGTATTTAGTATAGGAAGGGTTAAAGCTGCAGCAGAAATTGAATGGAAATTGAATGGAACGTTCTGAATATATCCCTGAAATTCTCTCTGAAATAAAGGAAATTGTATTGTACATAGTTTAGATTCAACAGAACTGTATCAATGATTGATTGACAGAGAAAATCAATTATGGAATTATCAATGAAACTTGGTGACAGCACCATACAATGTAGGTATTATAGCCAGCATTTAATAATCGTCTATGTACATATTTTTATCCATTTTATAAACCTCTGGAATAGCACATTAGATAACAAGCGCATCGCTAGGGCATGGCAAAATATGCCCTTTAGCCATTTCGAATTGTACCACTACCACAAAATAAAATAATAATTTGAGCTTACAAAGAATATCTGATACACCCCTAATTTCAATGCCAAAATGCGGTCAAATTCTAAATCGAAAAATGGCCGTAACTCATGTGAAAATAATTGGAGAGAACCTATATTTGAATTTGGCCTGTAGTTTAGCTGGGAAACACACACACCAGCTCAGGACTGCGCTCATAGTCCCAGCCTGTCAGGGAAAGTTTCAATCAGTACAAATAATTGCGGTACTTTATTAAAACAAAAACGGAATTGAGATAGAACAGATCCGTTCGTCAGTTCAGAATACTGTAATTGGTAACTATGGTCAAACAATTGTTAAACACATGATGGATTGCGACTACAACCTCAGTAAAATTTGACGGTCATACTTGATTTAGCAATTTTTGCTGAAATAAAACACTGGAATCTATCAACTAACTTTTTGGGGACATCTATTTGGGATATAATGGTCATGGGGAACTGAAATTAGACCTCTAGCCAATGCGGAGGTGGAATGCCTTCTTGGTGTGAGACCGTCGAAAATGAACTAAGGGCTGCAACTCCGCCAAAAATGAGGTCGACCTGGCTGGTTTTTTAACTTGAATCAAGACTTTATCGAATAAGTCATATGCAGAATATCATAAAAATAAGTTTATATTTGCTCAATATATTGTGCTATCGCCATCTCTAGATGCCTGTCTGCAATCTGCTCCCACATGAACTGACCTCTCCAAACTATAGGTTGAGTTTTTTTCCAAAAAAATATAAATACGTGCACGCAAAAAAAATTTGGTCTGAGAAACGGGAAATTTACTTTGCATGGCCTACCCTTAAAAATTCCCAAATTATCTGACAGAATCAATGATGGCTGCCAGATGTCTATCATGTAAAACTTTCACATCTGTAATTGAAAAGTTGAGAGAAATGTGAGTTCTAAAACAACAAAAGTGAGTTTATGACAGAGAGAAACCCCTTGGAATTCATCTGTAGATATGTACAGCTATTAAGTTTAACAAACAAATTAACGCTGTAAGTTGAAATTAACCCTTCGATGACTGGAGCTTCCTGAAATTTTGCGAAAAGCCTGTGCCAATGCATTAACTTATATATGCAAGTATCCCATAGGGAGCCTCACATATACATGTATAAGAGAATACATTGGTCTAAAAATATTTACCTTGACATTGTAAGCTAGTGCATTCTCTGATATACATGTATGTGAGGCTCCCTTTGGGAGACTCCCATATATAAGAGATTGTGCTGGCACAGGATCTTTAATGTTGCACCAGCACAGCTCCCATCAATAAAGGGTTAATAGCTAAACATCCTCAAATTACTGGTCATCAGCTTGTATATTTAAAGTAGCATTCAGACGACTACATTGCATGGGACCATTGCATTGGTCCGTTGCAATGAGATGAACTGTTTATTCGAGTGCATTCCATTATAACGCTGAGAATCCAATTGCAGTTGATAAGATCGTTATTTGAATAGATTCAATATTGCAAATAAATCTATCTGTTATAAATGAATGACACGATGTCATACCTGTCAAATCCCAATAACTAAATCTTTATTGACATAAGGTCGAATTTCCATCGCTTCACAGATATATTTTATCGATCGACAACAAGAAATGTCATGACACACGCACTTAATTATAAGGTATGTGTTGCAGCTTACATTGCGTTGAAAATAGAATCTCTCCATTTTGTGAACCTTATTGTTATTGTCTCAAATCTCAATGCAAAGCATCAACGCAAAGAATGCAGATTTGACTGAACACTCCACTCCCATAGGCTAAGAAATATTCATAACGAAACATATACATACCATGAAGTCCCAAATCATAACATTGCCATCCATGCCGGATGTGGAGAACTTGGTGCAGTCTCCTGATGTTCCAGTGTAGACTCTCACTTGGCTGTGAAGAAAAGTTGTATTTCAAGTTAAATAGTGGTTGCAAAATACATATTATGATTGGTCAAGAACATAGGCCGTCTGGTCACAGTGTCCCCCGAAAAAGTGGCTTCATTGGGGGCATCAGCTTTTCTGAAAAAAAAAACAAGGACCCTAAATCCGATACTAAATTTCAGAACAAAATGGGTGGATCGAACCCATTTTCGAACTTGATCTGTATTTCGAGCTGATAAACTCATATACCAAATTTGATTCAGATATGATCACACAAACTAAAGTTATCATCCGGAAACCAGAAATTGACAGGATTCTAAGTCGTAAAAGGGCAATAACTCTCACAAAAATGGGCAGAGCAAACCCATATTCGAACCTGACCTGTATTTTGGGCTGATAAACTATCATTCTAAATTTGATTCAGATATGATCACACAAACTAAAGTTATCATCCGGAAACCAGAAATTGACAGGATTCTAAGTCGAAAAAGGGCCATATTAAACTCTAGCAAAAATGGGCAGATTGTACCCATATTCGAACATGACCTGTATTTCGAGCTGATAAACGCACATTCCAAATATGGTTCAGATATGATCACACAAACTGAAGTTATCATCCGGTAACAATATTTTTCAAAATAAGTAAAATATATATCTCCTAGTAGACCGGCCCCCAGATGAGGGTAGTGTCACACGAAAGGGTAGAAATTTTGACGCTATCTCCAATTATCCTTGCCCCATGGGGGTTCCAAAACACTGAGGTATCCAGGGCGGAGCAGGTGGAAAATATATTTGTTTGACCTTTTTGGTGTTTTTGACCTGCAAATTTCAGTATAATCAGGAATACCAATAAAATAAGACAAATGTTAAATTAAATGTACTTGAATATCATATACTTATTCTATCTGGGTTGCTTAACATTTATGATGTGCAAAAAGTTATATTATCCAACAATTTTTGTGAAAAATTCACGAAAATGCCAAAAAAATGCATAAATTGCAGTGCTTTTTCAAAAAAGTTTTCCAGAAGATTTCCTATAAAATTTAAATTTTTTGGTATAAAGCTCTCAGTGGTGCATCAAAATTTTCAGCATTATATACCTGATTTATTAATATCAACTTCAGCAGCAATGATTTCCAACAAGCCGAGATATTTCCAAAAACTTAACCCACCCCCTTAAAACTGATTTTCTATCTGAAAATACCTGTCAAGTCAGAATAGCCCGTTTTCGTTCCATTCTGTTAACCAATTCAGAGTCTTATCATATATCATGGAATTAGCATGTATCTGAAGAGCTTTATGTTATGGTAGAGTCTATTTTTGTTTAAATTTAGATTTTTTTGGGGTAAATTAGCTAAAATTTTGATTATTTTTAAGTTAAAAATTTCTGAAAAATTCCCATGACTTTGTCAGTTTTATGGATACAGCTGCACAACATGCACCACAATGAGCATAAATTCTTCCCCAATATCAGACATGAAATGCTATAATCATGTACCAGACCAGAATTAAGAAATAAAATAAAACTTAACCCTACCCCAAGATAGTGTTCTCAATGCTTTAAATTTTATGCTATACTAAACTCGAAAGGTCGTTCATACTAGTTGATAGAATTCATATCATAAATTGCAATAGTTCTGCCCACGGATTATGCAATCTCATCTTCACTGTCACTCACTGTCAATTTCATCAAATGTGATGGTAACAGTCAATAGAATTTCTGTGCAACATCTTACAACTCAGGCTGCCTATCAGCCGTCCATCCATGAAGTGCTACACCGGGAGTGGTTGATTTGGCAACGGTTGCAAGTCTCCACTGTTTTGCTATCATGTTGGCTCGTTTTGAGTGTAGAATTAAAGATTCCTCACATGATGGAAGTGCAGAAAGATCAAGTACATTCTACTGATTCTCGAACTTCTGCTGGAACATTATCCGCCTAGCTTGATTCACTTTTCTCGAAAGTTGAACATAAGGCACATGCTAACTCCTCGAGTGTAGTAAGCATGTCACTGTCCTAAATCCAATTCGTTCCTAAGTAAGCCATGACTTCCATATATTTTGATCATCTTTCCAGCGAAGGAATGTGAAGGAATGGAACCCTGGATAATCACTGACTTGAATCACCTGCCCATTAGCATAAAAATTGATTAACTATTATAGAAGTATCTTGCCCACTGAACTATATGGTATATTCCCAAATTAACTAGAAAGGGTTGTTAACAAACCCCTGAGTTGAAAACAGTACGAAAATTCTATGGTACATTTTATGATGTTCATGATGTCCTGTAATATCCTGGCCACGTGATCTCCGATCCCATAAAACCAAATTGCCCGGTCAATCATTCTCTCATTTTCCCCATTAGGACATTCCTCATGAGCGGGGTGGGTGCGCAGCCCTGGGAGGGAGCTCAGAGTTCAGTGGGCAAGATACTTCTAGGATATATATTTTACTTATTTTGAAAAATATTGTATCTCCGTCAAAGTCATCTTGCCCACTGAACTATATGGTATAATATAGAATTTTCTGGCAGGTGGAGGCCACGAGGAAAAATAAAACACCTCTATGCACCTCAATCAAAGAACTGGATTGACCCGATAACCTACAATAAATACAATATCACCAAAAGCCAATGTATGTAATTACACCATAAGACTAATACATGTTGGCCAGCTATCAGAGGGCCCAAACTAACCAAATAGTGGTGACTAGGATTGAAGGCCCTGCAAATAAAGTATATAGTTTCAGAACGACATGGAGACGGAGATGACCTCCCCTTCGGAGCTTAGAGCGAGCAATGTATCAGTTGAGTACTTGCTGGACAAGGAATGTGTAACCCCCCCCTCCTCCCCCCCCCCCCCAAAGGGAAGAAATATCTATTTCCTGATGGAATAGAAAATGAAAACTGAGGGGAATATCGCAATAATGCATTTAACAGGCTAACCCATGCGCAAACAAAGACAATAAGGAAAAAACAGCCTTATAAGGGACATGATGAAACGACCAGAGGCAAAGGCCGCAAATTATAAAAAGCGACCCCTATAAAAACAATAGAACCACTCCCAAAGCCAATTCTTGAGGGGGGGGGCAGTGTACTAGTAGGCGATATAGCCCGATGAAAAAATGGCTGCAAGCTCAAAAAGGGCCCAGACACCCATTAATCCATGGTATGCCATTGGCTGTAAGGATTGAAATATCATGGACCGATAATCTTTACTAATGATCGGGAAGAGATTCTCGCCGAAATAGTTGATTGCACCAACCCTGTAAGATAGCCAGAAAAAGTCGAATGGATAGAATTCTACATATAGTGAACCAAACATGTAATTAGGAACAAAAGGAAAATTTGTAGGAAACCTAGAGTCCCTTTGATGACAGAGCACACTACAATGCTGTTGTCGGAAAGCACCAGAAGATCAAATGTGCTAAGATGACCCACTACTGGAGTTTCAAATAGGGTCGTGTAGTATTAGCGTTTTCTAAAAAGAAAACGGGAATTTATATATGGATGTTTTTGAAAACTATTTTTCTTTTGAAAAAGAGAACGTGAAATCACATTTAAAATGCGAGATAGAAAACGTTCCGTTTACCGTATAACCAGGAAGTAAAGGAATAATTTATTCGTGGAATGACCTCATTGGCATGTGTCCCGTCGATTAAGTTCCTGCCTTCCTGAGTTTGCCCCAACATTGAGCGAATTACAGGCTTACGGAGACCGGATTACTGCCGTGATTACCAATGGAGACCCCAACGCGTGGCCATTAGCTCGCGCATACAAACAATTACGGAACATTCGTAATGAACCATTGAATACGCGAACAAGAGAATCCTGATGAATCATTGAACATTATAGACCATGAGCAGTCATTCACAATTTATTGGTCTAAATGAAGCCCCAAAATACAACCGTCGCTGTCAATGTGTCTCATGTCATTGATAAGAAGATAAGAGAATGGGACGAAAAGAAATCAGAAAAAGACTACTTCGAATCAACTGTCCATGAAAGTATTCAACAAGTGGTTGCAAGCCTTGAGATTCAGTGAGAATCACCAAAACTATTCTCGTAATGATTCTCGCGAAACTTTTCAAAGTTCAGTGCTGTATGATTAACTTGATTCAGCATTCGATTCTCACAAAAGTAAATGCATTTGGAGCCTGGCGTTGATATGTTTCGCGGTTTCAATAAGGCTTTCCATTCCCCACATGACGATCATCAATGTTGAAATACTGGTCAGCTCCAAAGTGAAACCCAACTGAGAAATCATAGGAAACCTGCACCGTGATGGTGGCACCAGTTCAAAACCAGCAGAAACAGATGGAAGGATTGATTAGTACAATACAGAGACCCAGGCGCAGTGCGCCCCCCAACCATTCGTGCTCTTCTGGCTGACCCCCGACAGGTCGATGGTTCAAGGTGCCCCTACTGGGACGGATGGGCTGCCCCTCCGATTGCACCTTGTTTTTGAGATAACCATCGCCCGAAGCGCGAATCTAGTGGGCGGATCATAACATCTGGCATCCTACATCCAATGCTAGTGAATATCTCGCATGAGGGGAAGCATCTGGCAAGGATCTTCTTCAGTCTGTATGAAGTTGGCACAACGTTATTAATATGTTGCCCCATATACGCAACATTATCCTGTCAGTGGCGATCTCAGAGGTCAGCAATGGACCTTACTTTGTATATTGAATGAGTCCACTATGCGAACCAAGCGCTATCAGGAAAAACAAAACCATTGTGTACCACAACACAATAAGAAGAATTACATATTAGAACCAAAGGCCGATATCACAGAGGTCTGACGCGTTGTGTCGCCCATTAAGCCCGAGCGGAATGGCTGATATAGACCTCACTTCAACTGCTGAGACCATGTCACAAAATCATGTAATTAAATCCAATAGTCGTCCCAACAGGCTGATCATGGATAACGTCCTGATTATCAGAATGTACATTGCATTGAGTAATGTGAATCGGGATGAGTGGAAATCAGTTGCGTTCTGAAGATGAGCATATGTCTAGTATGTATAATGAACTCATATATTTATTATGAACTACAAAACTGAATATTAGTTAGACTTGAATGCAACCTGCAGATAAAAATATGTGGATGCACCCTCGTAAACTATATAACCCACATGTACCATATTTACAAGATATTTTTTATACCTATATATGGGTATTTTTCAGCCATAGGTGTTATTAAAATCAATAATATTAACGGTCGCGATTCATATAGTGACCCAGTGTATCATTACCGCCCTTAGTTATATGCCTGACCCATCATCCAACGATTATTCCTGAAGACTATCGACACTCTAATCCCGCAATGACCATGACCTCGCAGGAGCTGGATGGCAAATTGAAAGAAGCAACATCCTATAAAGCAAGGAATTGAACTCTGCAACCTGAACCATGAAAATTTGGAATACTTCTCAGCTGGTCCTATCCAATGGCGCCAAGTTTGCAATCCGATGGCATAACCACTCGGCAACGGCGATGCTTGTCTGCATCAGAGAACCCCGAACAACTATCTGAGCTCCCTCGTTTTGTAATATTGAGCGCATGTACATGTATGGGTGACCCCAAAGGAATGTCCAAAGCTTTTTCACCTCGGGGTGGAGCTACAGCTCGTCCCGATCCCGATCTCCATCCGTCCGAACTGGCGATGGGTTGTTAGTAGGGGCAGTATCGGAAGCATGCCTCCTACTCGAACGGCATCGGGGAACAAATTCTTGTGCATTGGGATTCATACCCGAAGGTACTGGCTGCTGTTGATCAGAAGGCGGCCAGTAACTGGAATTCCAGGCCCACGGACATGGAGTTGGCCAACAAGGAGGAACCATGCTTGGGAATTTAGGCCCAAGCCCAGCAGGGACAGAAGGCATATAGGATTATAATAGGGACAGGGTGTTCTCACCCCCAGCGGTGCTGACCCCGAGATGGTGACTTGTAGCAATGGACGGCGTGGTTCACATGTTAGATGAGAAGCCACGGCCGTACCTGGGCACGCCAACCCGCCAATGGTCGACCCGAGGGAGCAGATTGACGTCCCGTACGATATCCAAGGAGCCCACTATTGGTGGATGGATGGGGTGCCCCTCCAGATCCTTTTTTGAGGTAACTATCGCCCCGAGTTGCTAAGCTAAAGAGGGGACCACTATTCTCTAGTGTCCTGGTCTCAGAGCCATCGGGACCCTCGAAACGAGGAGAAGAGCATCTCTAGGGGAGCTACAGGGAAGGAGATTGTCTGTACCGGGTCTTACATCATGTAACAGTCCTTGTCCTGAGAACGTATTTACTCTCAGGTGCCAAATAATAGTGTCAGCACGATTATTAATTGTCGAGAAAACTCCCAACGATCACTATTATTTGGAATTGAGACATAGAGTGAAATTGCCATCACTATTATTAATCTCAGTCTAAATCTAGGCCATCACGATCATCAGGCACCTGAGAGCAGTGTGATTGCACTGTCAACACCAGTCAAGTCTGTTTGACAATTGCTAACAATCAAAAATACACCCGTTGTTTTGTGTTATGTTGATAAGCACCTTGGCTGTGGCGACTACCCACAATAAGCAAATCGATTGTGTCTGTCCAATAACCTTGGTTTGCACGAAATCAATTTTTAACACAATATTATTATTATTATAAAGTTGAAAAATTTTTAACAAGTGCAAATTTACACTCGGGATTTACAATCTTATTTCACAAGAGTTAAATACTGCTTCAGTTAAATACTACTGTCATAGTCTAAATAAATATTGCAGCTACACAGCCGTCAAACGGCCGAAAGTAAGTCACCTAATTTCGTGATATCGTTATTGTACAAACCGCTAGCACGTGGTATTCTTCCGACCATAGAATTAAGCATACAAGTATGCAATATATTCTTGCTATAAAGCAATGATGAGCGTCTTTTGTCATATCCAAACGTGCATCTATTATTCCGCCTTCCGGCGACAAACATTATTATAGATGCCTTGTTTTATCGGCTGTTTTTCTGCCTTCCGGCGAGTTAAAAATATGGAAAACAACATTTCTGTAAACGAAACGAGTTTTTCCATCCGTAACTGAAGAAGGCGATTGCAAAAATATTAAAACGCTAAAGAAACGCGATTATGCTCGCGTAGTCTTTGTGTCAATTGCATACATATCAATAATAATAATCAATGGACATTATGTTTTTTCTATAATAAAACAAAACTATCAACACTTAGCTTCGATTTTCAGGAGATGTCCCAGCTAGTTAAACAAGAAAAAGAGAGAATGATTGACCGGGCAATTTGGTTTTATGGGATCGGAGATCACGTGGCCAGGATATTACAGGACGTCATGAACATGATAAAATTTACCATAGAATTTTCGTACCGTTTTCAAATCAGGTGTTTGTTAACCCTTTCTAGTTAATTTGGGAATATACCATATAGTTCAGTGGGCAAGATGACTTTGACGGAGATACCAAAAACAAATTGACAGGATTCCAAGTCGAAAAAGGGCCTGATAAACTCACCTATGAAATTTGCTTTTGATCTAATAACCGAAACTAAAGTTATCATCCGGAAACCATTTCCGGACGCACGCACGGACACCGGCTATTTTAATAGTCCCCCGAAAAAAAAAAATTCGGGGGACAAAAATGCACGTCAAATACATCATCACGCAGCAAGATGTCATGTAATCGAGCACAAACATAAATTGCTTACTGTAGATAGAGTCAACAAAGTTTTTTCAGGAGCTGCTTTGAGTAACATGGAATTTACTTATTTGTAATTTTAAGCCTTCCATGACTGGAGCTTCCTGAAATTTTGTGAAAACCCTGTGTTAATGCATTCTCTTATATATGCGAGATTCCCTAGGGAACCTCTAGAAATTTCAATTCGGTTTTGGTATGGTTTTTGTAGAAAAAACAGTTTTTGGTTTTGGTTTTACCCAATACACCAATTACTATATGCATAGAGCAGATGGTATAATATTTTACATAATATTTGCAGCCATTCTCCAGTGATTTCCATATTCAATAGCAATATGTACCATTATCGCTCATATGACATCCAAATTTTCCAAATTGAAACTGCTACATGTACTAGTAACGGTGGCAAATAGCAGATGACAAAAGTGCACTAACCACACATCTTGTAAAAGCAACATTCAGTGACCAGCGGTGTCAGTTAATTGAAGCCAGAGGAATAGGTTTTATAGAATGTATCGGTTGCCGTTTGGTTTTGAAATAAAACTGAAAGAAAACCCGAGGAACTGTAAAACCGATGGGAGACTCGCATATATAAGATAATGCGGTGGCACATAATCTTTAATGCTGCATCAGTGCAGTTCCTGTCATCAAATTGGTTAATAAGAATGCAAATACAGTTTGATTTTTTTTAGTTTTTACAGGTTTTTAGAAATATTCTTTTCTGTTAAAAATTCTAAGGTTTGAATTGAAATTTAACACTACCTCCAATTGAGAAAGGATGACAAGAATACTATATACAAATCAGTCGATGCAAACAGTTAAAATTTTCAGTTGTGATGAAGTGATATTTCCGAGACAATGGAATAATTGGTCACCTTTATGACAATAATTGGTCACCCTTTCTATACTAAATAGATTCTCCCATTCAATTCTAAAAGTATACATTGGAATGGTCTATTATTCATTTGGAGGGGTGTTCAGGTAATAAAAGCAGGTGACAGACAGAAAAACAGATAATAAAAGAGCAGAATGATTCATATTCATTAGTGGGAAATGTTCAGATAATAAGTTCAACAAATGGCCTATGGTCGTTTGTTGAACTTATTATCTAAATATTACCTAAAGGAATTAATAATCAAAGGAATTAATAATCAATGATTATTTAATATAGAAAGGGATAAAAATTTATAAAATGGTAAAATAGGTATGATGATATGTCTCTAAACAACACTCACGTGATAGTGTTTTGATGTTGTGTGGGTAGATCTGTCGACGCTCCGTCAGCTGTTGCCTTCTTGTCCATGGCTTTAAATCTACTCATAGCACTGTAACAAAAATGCTAATAAATTGAAGAGAAACCATCTCTGACAATCTGGGGCAGCCTCGGGCTCCAAGGCACTGTTTAAAAATATGATGGCCGAGTTCTCAAATGGTGGAGGTTGGTTACCTGTTTCATTACTGCATGGCTTCTCCCATTCAGTTATAAAAGTATACATTGGAATCGTCAATTATCAATCTGGAGGGGTGTTCATGAAATATAAGCAGATGCCAGACAGATGAATAGATAATACAAGAACAGAAGGATTCCTATTTATTGGTGAGAAATGTTCACAAAATAAGTCCAACGAATGCCTTTGGATATATTTTGAACTTATTGTTTGAACATTTCCAAAGGGAACAACTTGTAAAATCACATTTAGTAAAGTGTCAATTTTAAATCTTTTTATATAATCATAATTATAAATCTAATCAATTTTATGGTTGAATAATCGCTAGGCTCGTCACTGCAAATAGGTTGGGAGTTTGCCCATGTTACGAAGACGTTTTTTTTTATAAGTAGGAAATGCTGTATCTGATGCTTAGAAGTTTTTCTTAACTTAAAAGAACTCATTTATTTATGACTGATACTTGTTAATCCTATTGTATAAATAGTATATTCTTTAAGAGGATGTTAATTTGCGATTGAACAAATGTTCTAATATCCATTATACAGCACTATTTTCAATAATAATTCCAACTATATACATATATATTTCTGTAATAATTAGCGCCTCTGTGAATTCATCAGGCTACATTATAGATGACACCTGCAAATTGTGAGTCTGTCATTTGAAGAATGAGGTCCCAGCATCACCAAATTCACCCTCTGGGAACCTCATTCTGTTTAGGCCTCAACTGCTATGAGAGACCCCAGTTGAAGTTGGTGATGTTCACCCATTAGTCACCTCGATTATGCATTTATCTTCTGCAAATTAGGATATAGAAACTTCACAGAAAGGAAAACGTAACTAAAAACAATGTTAATTTGAGACTACAGATACTTCCCAGAAGATGAACCTAAGCAGAATGAGGTCCCCATAGGGTGAAATTGGTGATGGTAGCCAGCTGTGCAGGAGAGCATCATTAAATTCACCCTCTGGGGTCCTCATTCTGCAAATGACAGACACACTATTTGCAGTTTTGGACAACACATAATACATCAATAAGTAGACAGGACAAAGTATTTTATCCCTGCAAACTAAATAGCATGTAATAAAACCAAAGTAGGGGTATCATAAATTCTGACAGGGAAATGAACAGAAGCCATCTCAAAAGCATGGCAAATAATTTACAAGGTACTTTTTCATCAAATTATTGACAAAATTGGTTAAATATCTTCACGATATGTATGCTTCAATAACTCTTTCTTCCAATTACACATATATCAATGCCATCGCTAATTCTCAATAAAGAAACTTGATACACCCATTAGGGTTAAATATCTTCACAATATGCATGCTTCAATAACTCTTTCTTCCAATTACACATATATCAATGCCATCGCTAATTCTCAATAAAGAAACACCCATTTAATAGTAAGCCCATCCCTGAGGATAAGCCCAGTCTATGTTTTTGCACCCAAAAATATCATGGGGTGGTCCTAGAAGATAAGCCCAAACACATTTTTAGAACCTAGAGGGAGAGTATACATTGATGTCAGGTTACCTCTGAATGAATATGACAAAAATTAATGCACAAAAATATCATATCTCTGGCTAATTTCCATTGTAAACTCATTAATACTACCTGCCCCATTGTCTTTAACAAAATGTTGTATTACAATATATAAAATGATCTTGTTAAATTTTTAATATTTATCTAACATAATAAAACACAAAACAAATAATTTTCATTAAATAAAATAATATACATCATGAGTAATTAAAAACATGACATTAGATTTATAGCGCTATGAATGCAACTGAGATTTTGCATGTGTGGGTCCTCGAAGGTAAGCCCAGTCCCAAGTTTTTGTGTCAAAAAATTCATGCCCCCCCCCATGACTTATTGATGGGTGCATACAGTAATTTTTTTCTATCATCCTATTATATCACAGGCTATGGCAATGGCAGTAAAGAGTGAAAATACACTTACCTAGTCTGAGTACCAACTTTCTCCTGTGGGACATCCAGAGCACTAATCATTGCCAGGTTACCATTGTTATCCTGGCTGAACAAGGTTGGCATGCATCCAAATCCCTAAAAGCATAGAAACATTAATGGAGGTTTCCAGACATATTAACCCTTTCAGTGCCAAGTCCGATTTTTGTATCAACCCATATTTCCTTGATCATTTTTCAAATTTATTGATTATAATAATGTGATACATTGATGGAAAGAGCTCTTAGAGCTCTTTCCATCAATGTATCACAAAAATCGGACTTGGCACTGAAAGGGTTAATTAGTGGGAGGAGCTTACAGTTGCTAGGAGACAAGGCGCCTGCAGAAATAGTTTAATCAGGTTTACATTATCCATCTATATGCTATAATACACATGAGAGCATACAATCTTTTTGTCTTTAATTGGGAAGAATATTAACGTTGTCACGCAAAATTAAAAATAGTGTTATAATCACAGATGAATTTCCAACAACATTGCACAAATTAAAATTTCAGTACATTATGATTTGACAACAAAAAAGTTGTTTGAAAACCAGTGAAAATAGGTAATTTAACACTGAAAGAATGCACTGATTTTAAAATTATGGTGAACAAAGAATTCTCAAAGCTCCATTGTGTAGGTGATTAATTGTTGACTATACAGTAAAGCCCTAATTAATCGACTCCTTAACCACAGCAGAATTATGAGTAACTTTTCAGGATGGCAACAGGCATATTTCCGACTAAATCCTGAAAAGTTACCCATAATTCTTCTGTGGTTAAGGAGTCAATTAATTAGGGCATTACTGTACATGTAGCTAACCACAATTTTTTACCTCTTCACTGCTAATGACATTATGACGTTGTGTGCTAGGCCGTTAACATTATGGCCATTTTCCAGAGGAAAAATATAATGGGAATATCACGAAAACCATAAAACTGACTCAGTAGAATGGCTGTTATAATAATTACTCATAATCGCGAAACATCATACACTGTTTGAAACTTCAAGATATAGTTGTTCCCATATACCAATCTCTGAGTGCCAGTTATGAATCATGGCCGAGTGCTAGTGTGCTGATGTAGGTCTGCACTTAGTATGGACTTTCTGTACTCAGTACGGACACAGTGTGACATTTTACGTCATGGAGACAAAGAGGTATAACCAAACACAGATTCAGCAGGTGAGTTAGACTGTTAGGTACAACTTAGCAGAGTTATTTAAATTGAATAAATGTGCCACAATTCATTATCTGTTTCTCAAGACACTTTCTTTTTTTTTACAATGGGCAGACAGTCAGATTTTTGTATTTATTTTGTACCCATTGATGAGTAGTTCCCTTAGGAAATGTTCAGATAATAGGTCAGGCAATAGGTCATTTGTTGAACTTATTACCTGAACAGTTCCCACCAATAGGATTACTTCTGCACTTTCTATAGTCTGATGTCTGTTTGTATTACCTGAACATCCATCTAGATGAAAAATAGACCCTTCCAATGTGTACTTTTATAACTGGGTGGGAGAATCCATTCAGTAAAGAAAGGGTAAATATATGAAATACAGGATCATCTTGCCAATACTTACCACTGCAACCATGCTATTTTCAGTGACCCATGTTAAGCTCTTGTATGGTAGGAAGTTGCCTTTAATAACACTCAAGCTGCAAAAAGTAAATAATAATGACAGGGTAAGTTATCACCGGCAACATCAGGCAGTACTTGGAGATTTGGTACCTGGATTCGTTGATTATGAACTATGAGAAGGAGTCACTACAATGGGCCTTCAACCTCAAGTTTGGTGTGCTATTCATCAGATCCTATTGATCGAACATCAGGTGACATAAAATATGGCATTCTAGAATTCCAATTCCAATTTTTACCAACTCATCCAAAAAATAAATTCCGAGAGAATTAAACAAGTCAAATTTAAGGAAAGAAACCACACTCACTTTTCTCCAGATGAACCACTGACGACGGAGATGCTTGCATCATGCCCAACCCATGCCAGCTTGTCTCCGCTCGGTGAAAATGCTACAGCATGAACCCATCCACCTGTGGATAGAGAACACAATAAAACATACATGAATTTAGTAATCCGCTGATATATATGTACCTGTTCCAATTTTGAAGGAAATTAAAATGCAAGAAATTAAATGCATATGAGTTCATTGTCCAAATGAGAGACAGGGTCGTCAATAAAGTAACAAAAATGCTCAGTCAAACAAGGGGGATAACTCCCCTAAAAAAAAGTCTGACCGAGCTTATAATCGCAGGTGCAGAGGTTCCAATAGTAGTTATTATCTGTGTCAAGTTTAAAACAAAATTGACTGGAAAATGTAGGAATACAGGCTTGGACAAAATTACGGCTTTGGATATTTGTTGAACTTATTATCTGAACAATTCCAAATAGAACTACTTGTTAATATGTATTTAGTAAAGTAGGGTTAACTTTGACAATCTGAATATTCCTTGTATGTGTCAATCTTAATGAAAAAAATAAAAAATGAAAAAAATGTAGACAAACAAACTCAGACAAAGTGACGTCGAGATGGACAGACAGACGAATGGAAATGCTGTTTCCAGTATACCCCCCCCCCCATAACTTTGTTACAGGGGTAATAATAAGCATTGTTATTTTAACAAGTTAAGTTTCATGTTATGCATGCCTTTTTACTAAAGGCTTGTTATGGTCTGATCATAAATAACGGTCTCTCTGTCCGTTCAGCAGTATTTATATACTCAGGGCTATAAAATAACGATTCTAGTCTACTTAAGATTGAGTCTTACATTTAGGCCTGTTTTCTTCTGAGATTATCATTAAACACACAGTTATCATTTAGACAATGGAAATATTATGATTTCTAAGTTAAACAACGGCACACAAGTCCATCATAAATAATTGGAGCTGTATTTTCTGATCTGTAAACCATTTACCAAATATCAAGAAATTTTGTTAAACATCTTCAAGTTATCATCCGGACAATCCAAATATTTATTATTTCTGAGCAGAAAAAGGGACATAACTCCATCAAAACTCATTGGGACAATTTTCGAACTTGACCTGCATTTTCTCAAATGTAAACCACATACCAAATATCAAGATATTCTGTTAAATATTGCCAAAGTTATCATTCGAACAACCCAAAAATTAAGATTTCTAAGTAAAAATGCGGCATAACCCTGCCAAAAATTATCAGACCATAACCAACATAAAACTTGACCTCAATAATGTGATTGTTATTCCTCATTCTAAGATAATTTGAACCTGAGTTATCATCTGGACAAGGAATCGGATGGATGGCCAGACAGACGGACGCGGCTGATTACAATGGTATGCGACTTATACGGACCCTGGCTCTTACGGACCCTGGCTCTTACGGACCCTGGCTTTTACGGACCACCGGCTGATACGGACCCTGGCTTATACGGACCCCGGCTTATACGGACCTCAATTAAAATATGCAATTTTCAAACTTATATTTATGAATTTAATATATAATTATGATTGTCTTTTTACACATATATCTGTATTAATTGAGAATTGCGGTGATTTTGTTGGTGATTTTCAAACTTATATTTATGAATATAGCTGATTTTTTCAGTGATTTTCAAACTTATATTTACGAATTTAATATATAATTATAATTGTCATTTCACACATATATCTGTATTAATTGAGAATTTTTGTGATTTTTTTTTGTGATTTTCAAACTTATATTTATGAATTTAATATATAATTATGATTGTATTTTCACACATTTTCCTGTATTAATTGAGAAGTTCGGTGATGTTCTGGCTTGAAAAAGCATTTATTGAATCGCGTTAATTAATCTCTTCATCGTTGTATAAACACGCGCAGGTGATCCCTTTATGTCGTTGTATAAACAGACACGCGATGATGAATGGTCAGTGAATGGTGATCAGGATGAATCCACTGAGTTTGATTTGTTACGAAAACATGTTAGTAAAAACACAACTTGTTTCAACTGATTTATTGTCCCTTGTATACACACTCGTGTGTGATCCCTTATATTGTTTTATAAACAGACACGCGATGATGAACGGTCAGTGAATGGTGATCAGTATGAATACACTGAGTTTGATTTGTTATGAAAACATGTTAGTAAAAACACAACTGGTATATATTCAACTGATTTATGTTTGACTGCATAATTCCACAATGACTGCATTGAACCTGAATGTTCTACTTGAGAGCACAACAGCTACTACTCGTCGATGAGGATAACTGCCAGCAAACTACTGAAAGAAGCCGCCAAGCTGCACGCCCAATTTAGATAATGTTCGTCTGATGTAACGTTGTTCCATTTTTGTTATCGTCAGATTTTTTGTTATCTCAGTATGCATGTTGTCAGTATTTTTATTTTATTTAAATAAACATAAAAAATAAAATTGTATATTTTTATTGAGGTCCGTATGAGCCAGGGTCCGTATAAGCCGAGGGTCCGTATAAGCCAGGGTCCGTATCAGCCTGTGGTCCGTAAAAGCCAGGGTCCGTATGAGCCAGGGTCCGTAAGAGCCAGGGTCCGTATCAGCCGGCATTCATTACAATAGTTATCCAAAATCTTTGGGTGACAATAAAGTCTAAAAAAATAATGGGCCTTCAAATCATTTGATGACTGAATAATAATTGATGAGTAGTTCAAGATAAAATGTTCACAAATGAAATAAGATGTTTGTTGAACTTATTATCTGAGCATTTCCCATAGGAATCCTACTGCTCTGGTATTATCTGGTTGTCCCCTGTCGCTATACTTACTTAATCTATAAAGGGGGTAGTCGCTACCAAATCACAATATACAACAAGAAAACTTATTTATATTATGTTATGTGTGATTATTATGTGTCTATTGGAAATAAAAAATATCCTACCCATCCTAAGAAAGGATTAACCTACCTCCACCATTTGAGAATTCGGCCATCATATGTCCAAACAGAGCCTTGGAGCCCCAGACTGTAGGAGATGGTTTATCTTCAATATCTTTGATGTAGGCAGAATATACCCTAGAAAATTTATAACAAATATAACTGGGTTCCATTCTCAAAATTGTTCTCATTTGCATATTATGCTATGTCCCCGCTCACACTTTTTGTTCCTGAAGACAGTTCTGATCAGGACTGTACTAATTCGTTGTACTAAAGTATTTACCAAAGCCTTGATATATCATGTGACATCACATGGCACGCCCCTAATATGAAACTATGTAATGACAGGGTTTCCGCTAGGAGCAGCCTCATTCTCCTCCCCAACCATGACCTCGTATTTGGCCACAAAATGGCAAAGACCGAGCTCAACCCTCTTTTTACCCAGGAAGGGCGACCACCAACACTGGCAATTACCAGCATGCCTGATCAGTAGCACATGCCACATGGACAGTACAGTCATTGGCAACACTTTGTCGGCGAAAGTCAAACCAATCATCACATCAAAGAGACTGGTACCATCAAAGAAAATTGCCCATTCACTCGGTTCCAGTGATGTCGCGACTCATGAAATGTTGAAGTGTCAGCTGATTACAATCACAATCAATATGAGTAAAAGGAACTTGAAGAAAGGATTTTATAAAAGTAAACTGTGGCTAAGCAATGCCCGGGGATCAACTGCTAGACCTCAAAACTGGTCGCCATCAATCACAGAAAACTTAGTCGATGCTCCTATACAAGACGATCATAATAAGTTCAACAAACGACCATAAGTAGGTCGTTTGTTGCTCATTATATAAACATCCCCCCAATGGATATGAATTCTTTTGCACTTTTATTATCCTTTCGTCTGACTGGCATTTGCTCATATATCCTTAACATCCCTCCAATCTCATGAACACATTTATAACTGGGTGAGAGAATCCATTTAGTATAGAAAGTAGGGCCCTGCAAATCGATTTGATATCTTTCGTCTGTCCTGATTCGAATTGTATCGAGTCACTGGCACCAGTTGTATTCTCATTACGGCAAAGGACAACATTGCTTTTTCTCGAAGATAGCTTATGAAACCAACGAAAGGCCACACATTACAAACACTGTTGTAGACTGAGCTACACTATATAGACTAGGGTCCTGCGAATTGGAGATTTTGTTCGAATCGAATATCGAATCGAATTGATGAAATCGAATCGAATCATACCTGTGTGTTGCATTCTCAATTAGGCATGTTTTGTTAATGATTAGACGATGTGTGAAACGTTCTATGAACTTCCATAATAACTTATGTGGCAATCAGCCGTCGTTCGCGATAATATTAACTTCGATTGATAATTCTTGAACAAAAATACAGATCAAAACTTCCATGCGGCCGTCACGATGATTAATATATAACCACTAAACGGATTATCGGAACTAAGATCATGAGAAATATGTACTGTTTCCATGTACATACAAAATTGCAAATCGGCATTCGGAAACACCCGTTGTTATAAACTTGAAGATGCAACAACAGTCGCAGGGTAGCCAGTTTATGTAGTGCTGGATGCTTCTTGGACAGTTGATTCCATAGGTGGGTCATTGTCCCAGATGCTTGTGATTTATACACCATGTTGCATTCACCACATGTGTAAGATCCTGCAATGCCTGCAGATTTATCATGTTTACAATAAACATGAATAACGGATACATATTGTCAAGTGTCAAGGAACGCTCCGAAACTGAAAGTCAACTTCAAAAAGAAAACACCACCCACATGCACTTTTCAATGCTGGGAACACATATTGTTTACATTCTCAGCGATATTACATAATGCGGGATCTAAGGCGGATAGTTGGCAGTTAAAGCTAGCGGTTGCTCAGCCTCATAGCTATTATAATTTACGCGCATCGTCGGTCCATCGACGATCTCCGAGCTTTTGGCTACCATGTTTAAAGCTAGAATTCAGACACATTTAGTCGTCCTATAGTGGCTAATTACTGACTATACTTATATTTAACAGCATGCGAACATTCGCGATGTACAATAAGAATTATAAGGTGCATATATTCATAATTTTCGGGAAATAAATGGCACAGAAACAGCTATGATTGACGTGTGTACTTGTCTGTAAACAATGTATATTCAAAATTTCGAGTTGGAAATTTCGACTCTAATTCGAATCGAATTTGACTTTCGAATCGAACCTCGAATCGTATATAGAATATTCGCAGGACCCTCATATAGACCACTGAAGCATTGCACGACTGATGAAACAATCTAGCAAAATTTCATATATATGCCGAACTTCAGCTACATTAATGCTTACTGACTTCATTATTGCTTATAATACCATTTTGATATTCTATATGAGAGATAGCCACAAAGAATGCACACTTTAATGATTAAATGCGAATTAGATCCATTTATGGATAATATTTACATTATATACCGACGATCACTTATCGTCATTACGAAGTTAGTAAATTGATACCGGTACGGCCACTCAGTCAAGTGATATCTACATCTTTACTATTGATACGTCTGATGTAATAATTTGATTCAAGATTCAATGCGATTCAGAACCCCTTGGCTGATTCGATTAAAGATTTAATTTGACATGAAAATGACTGATTCGCAGGGCCCTAATAGAAAGGGTTAAAGAAATGCTGACAGATAGTGGATATTGTGCAAATAGTTGCTCCAAATTATTTTTTTTTTTTAAATTTAATAATTTTATTGGAATCCAAAACATGAATATGGATTTACAAACTGTGGGAATAAGGCGAATAAGGCAATAAATTGCTAAAATATCTTTTATGGACAAATAAGGCAAAAAAACAAACAAAAAATTATTCTCGGGCAATTCTTTTTGAGAATCGATGAGGGAGCGAGGGTTTTATTTTTATTTTTTATTTTTGTTATGGGGATAATGCCCATAGTTAGCATGGGTTATTATACCTTCCCAGGTTAAGAAAATCTAAGGAGAACATTGTTTTTATATAAACTAATGTATTCTACTATATAGAATGACCAATTATCACATTATACTACCCGTACATCAAATCTGAAATAAAGAATGACATAAATATATGAAATTGTACTATCCGTACATCATATAGGGATATACCAGAATGATATATATATATACACTATTACAATGTATATTTCAATTTCTGAACCATTGTTGATATATTTGATATATGTATGTACCTTTTTATAGTATATATCTATTTATATCAGACCTGTTTACTTTCATAATTGGAAATAGGGAGATTTAGTTAAAAATAGGCAGATTTTTTTCAATGTCAGTAACATGGAAAACACTTCATATTTTTTATATAAATGTCATAGACTGTTTGTTGCATTTGGTTTGCATCTGCCACACCTCAGTACCTGTTTCTTGATTTTCTGCATTCAAAGGCACACCCTTTCAGTAGTTTCACAGTTTAGTACAGCTATGATCTATGCACAATTGTAATTCAATTGAGTATTTGTCACTAAAAACAAGCATTCTGATTCAAAGTAAAATGTGCGACTTCCGGCGCGAAACTGACATATAAATAGGAAAATGAAGGCATTGATAACATTTGGTAACATTATCCGAAAATGTACTGCATAAAGAGTCTGAATGCATGCCCCTTTAATACTTTCGTCATCATTTTGAAGACAAAAGCTAAGGGCCTTCCCATGGAGACTTTTATTGCTAGAAAACTGGACGTTTCTAGTCGAAATCTAAAGAGCATTGCTCGGGCGGCAAGCCGGCTCGTTCACAAACTGTTTTCATGCTCGAATCCCAGAATGTACAACTCAACAGGGTATGTTTATCTCCTAATTAACGGCCTTGACACCGACTACCGTGTGTCTCTAATTTCTAAAATCACTGAATCATTGGCAATAAAATTACGATTTTTCGGGTGGATCACGCTTTATTTCCAACAAGCCAAAATACAAAGATTAAAAATATATTTGCACACTATAGAATGGTGCTCTCGGATAATTTTGTCGCCAAATATATTCAGTAACATCGGTAAATTTAAAGAGAATACGCATGGACATAATTGTTTGAGGTCCGTTCGATTTGCGTTCTCACGGTTACTGCGTATATAAAACACGGAATACCACAAAGACGGAAACGGAACTAAAACAAACAGAAAGTTTAAATCGGGATTATAAATTTTATATCTATCTATATACTTCAATATTTATCCATCTATACTATAGCAACTAGAGGTGTGACTGTCCCAATGGGACTACAGATACCCCCCTTTTTAAAAAATACTAAGATGTTTCACATGTCAGTAAACATTTAGTTAAAATAGTAAAATAACAGTTCCCATTGCAGGTGTACAACCATAACCCTAATCTTAAACCTATTGACCGAAAATTGTAGGAATAAAAGCTTGGACAAAATTATGTATGTTGCGAAAAAGGGGAATAACTCCACAAAAAAAATGTCGGACAGACGTCATAATCGCAGGTGCACAGGTTCCCATGTTACTAAATATCAGTGCCAAGATTAAAAAACATTGACCGAAAAATGTAGGAATAAAAGCTCGGACAAAATTATGCATGTTGCAAAAAAAGTTTCTAAGTTGAAAAAGGGGGATAACTCCACCAAAAAATGTCGGACAGATGTCATAATCGCAGGTGCACAAGTTCCAATGGTACTAAATATCTGTGCCACATTTTTTAAAAAGTGAATGAAAAATGTAGGAATAAAAGCTCGGACAAAAGTATACATGTTGCGAAAAAAAGTTAAGTCGAAAAAGGGGGGATAACTCAAAATAAAACATAAAAAAGTCCGACAGACGTCATAATCGCAGGTGCACATGTTCCCATGATGGTTGATGTCTGTGCCAAGTTTCACAAAAATTTATCAAAAAACGACTGAGAAAAACTCCGGACAAATTTGTGTCCACGGACGGACGTACGACGGACGACGGACGGACAAGCTGACTCCAGTATACCCCCCCTAACTTCGTTGCGGGGGGTATAGCTATACATGCTAGCCATAAAAACTTCAAATACTATTATATTAAACCAGCATACACATCGCCAATACGCACCATATTTCTTTCCGGTATGCGTTCCCGAATTGGAAATCTCATAATTGTTTTCCGCACAGTAACACATTTGACTTAATAAACTTGGGGTTTGGGCAGCTTGTGGTGACAAAATACCTGGTAGTTATTGTTGCCTAGTGTCTGTATACCAATACATACACCATTGTATGTCTATCATATTCGATGTTTGAAACATAACTAATTTCTCTTTTCTAGTTTCCTATTTTCGTGTTATCAAATTGAAAATCGTAATAAAATGGTTCAACGCGGGCCTTTTTTCCAGACGCGGCTATGCCCGAGAATCAAAACACTTTTTTGTTTGGCCTAATAGCTTTGTTTTTGTTTTCGTTCGAATGTGTTGCGATCTCAGAGTAAAAAATAACCTGCGTCTCACTGAGACCCGGATGACATTGATTAGTCAGCAGAGTCTCTGTGACACCCAGCTTATTCCACCCTTATAAGATCGCAGGCTCCACACACCCATATGACTGAGTAGTATATGTTACTTTAAAAAGTGTAAATGGATAAATTTCGAGAGTATATGTCTATGCTCCAAATTATTCATAGATCTTACATACCTGGCTTTGAAGTCAGTGGAACCACAAGCAATCAAAATGTTATTTGGATGCCAGTCAACGCTGAAACATCAAACAAGAAATCATAAGCGCTGAAAGGTAGAGAGTAATTGAAAAAGATACCACTATTATTATAAAATGAATGTATTAAGTTCTTAGAAGTACACATATAAGTTCAGGGTGAATAAAACTCTTGTGAAATTCCGATAAAATTCAAAAGATTAAAAATATTACACAAAACACATATTTTCAACTAAAACATCTGAATAACATAGCAATGTTTTCTGGATGAATGAATAATCTTGCTCCAGGCTGAGAAATCATTTGCTGGCATTTCAATATCAATATCGCCCTTGATTAACCATGCCATGACTGGAGCTTCTGGAATTTTGCGAAAACCCTGTGCCAACACATTCTCTTATAAATGCGAGTCTCCCATAGGGAGCCTCGCATATACAAGAGAATACATTGGCCTAACAATGATTTCCTCGACCTTGTAAGCCAATGCATTCTCTTATATATGCAGAGCTCCCTATGGGAGACTCGCATATATAAGATGAAACACTGGCACATGATCTTTAATGATGCACCAGCGCAACTCTCATTATGAAAGGGTTAAGTGGTCCTGCTTATTTGCTATGATGTTGGTGGGTCCTGCTGAATTGATATAATGCTGGTACAGCAAACTGATGCTGTTAAGAAAAAGTAACACTATTTTTTTTAAAGTGTCATAATCTGATAATCTCGGATAATCTGAACATACTGCGGAAAACCAATTATGTTGTATAAAACATTGTAAAATATTTTAATAATGGCTAAATTAGTTGTTACAAATTGACCAGAAACAAGATAGCTATTCATGTTGTTTTGCAAACACAAGTGAAGCCATTGCTTCTTTTTTTTTTTTAATAAATGTACTTGAATGCTTCATACAGACACCGGCTTTCTCTTTATTTGCTCGGATAAGCCAAACATAGTGGAAATGACAACAAAATTAATGGTACTTTATCGTAACAGTAATGCATACAAGCAACATTGCAATTCAGCAGGACCCACCAGCATCATAGCAAATTAGCAGGACCACTTAACCAGGGGTGAATATGATAATTTGTGTATACCTGGTGATGGTTGATTTAATTGGCTTCTTGATGTGCTTGCTAACCCACCAATCATTCTCCACTTCAAAATAGCAAATAGACACTAATCTGGCACCGCTTCCAACAGCAAACTTGTTCTCTAGATAAATGCAAAAAAGTTTGAGATTAATATTACATATTAATATAAACTTGTTCTCTAGATAAATGCAAAACAGTTTGAGATTAATATTACAGAAAAATATCTAGTTTGATGTGACTTTGCAATTTGTAGCACAATTTCTATTGCACTCGAAATGTGCCACATTGTGTTTAAGATGCTGCAAGTCACAAGAGATATTGTTGAAAATGTCTGTTAGTATAAAATTAATGTGCCCTGATGACAGGCCAATTTTGAAAAAAATGGCTTCACTTCATTTTAAGTAGTTAAATATATCAGTAGATGCATCTGATAAATAAATCAGTTACTTCTGCTACAATAAGAACAAGCTTTGAAAAAGTGTGTCATTTGCAGAATGAAGTCCCCAGAGAGTGAATTTAGTGACACTATCCCACATAGCATGCTGGCATCACTAAATTCACCCTCTGGGGACCTCAAATGCTATAAGGGACCTAGAATCAGATCGAAGTTATCCAGTTGAAGTTGGTGATGTCACCCCGATTATGCATTTTATGTTCTGAAAATTAGGGAATATAGAAACTGAACAGAAGCGAAAAAGTAACAAAAAAACAATGTTAATTTGAGACTAGTTACTTCCCAGAAGATGATGCCTAAGCTGAATAAGGCCTCCAGAGTAGTGTTGGGCGGTATTTGAGCATAAAAATACCGCAGTAATCCTAAAACCATACCGCGTTATACGGTATTACCGACTATTTCAACTAATCCCTTAAAACCCCATTGAGTAGCGATCGTTTGGTATATAAGTCAACTGTTTTTTGGAGGAAATAGAATAGCTACAATAAATAAGAACAAGGGGTATGCATCTAAGATGCTTTTGTCGAGTTTTTTGGCAGTCGAACCAAACTTCTGCCAATAAGGTGCACAACTCCGGGAAAAAAAGTTGGACAGTGGTATATTATTGCAATAGACCTATATACCAAATATCAATTAAATCCGTTAATATTTCATTGAGTTATAAAATTGTGATTAAAATAGACAAACTAAGACCCATAACTCCGGAAAAAATATTCGGACAAACCAGGTTTTCGAACTCGTCCGAGATATTGTTGCAATAGACTCATATAACAAATATTGTTTAAATCGGTTAATATTTCATTGAGTTATCGTGCTAACGGTGATAACATTGCTAAAAATAGACAAACTAAGACCCATAACTCTGCGGAAAAAAATTCGGACAAACCTGGTTTTCGAACTCGTCCGAGATATTGATTATTCGATGCATTTGACCGAGTGCGCGGGGTGGGATGTTGGTCCCCAACAGGGAGGGCCCTTCCCCTTCAGTGTCCAAGATACCTCGTCTAGGAGATACATATTTTGGGTAAGAAAATATTATATCTCCTTCGAAGGTATCTTGGACACTGAACTAATGGTTATAATTAGAATCTTTGAAGAGGAGGAGGCCACGAGACAGAATCAGGCTAGGCCTGTGAAACCACCTGCTGTGCAGCAACGAGAGGACCCAAACGGAACAGGTTGTCTGCCTGTTGTGTAAAATCGCGTAAATAGAACTGAGCAAAAGTAGACCCTTGTGTCCAATATGCAGCAGCCAAGATGTATCTAAGAGCCACTGAACCCCGGAACGCCCAAGAAGCGGAAACCGCTCGTACTTCATGAGCCCGAATGTTCATCGAACGGAGGTGTCGAGGATCAATTTGGTCATAGGCCAGAGCTATAACTTTTTTCAGCCATCTGGAGATAGAGCGGATGGAAATGTCGCCAGTAGTGCGAATCATAGGTAAGAAAAGCCGCGTTCTACCGAGACGTCTCGGTTCTGCTCGTTTGATGTATTCACTCGGAACCCGTAGAGGACAAAGTAACTGATCCCCACCCCCTGGGTAACGCAGGAATATGAATAGGAGAGGGGTAGTGGGAGGGAAGCTGAGTTTTGGAGAGAAAACCAGGATGAGGAAGCAGGTCAGCTTCGAGGGCTGAAATTCGGAGACAACCCGGGGATGTTGATAGGGCATGAATCTCCCTAACCCGACGAGCCGAAGCAAATGCAAGGAGAAATACTGTTTTTAAAGTCAAATTTACAAACGAGCACGTAGTAAGGGGTTCGAAGGAAGGACCCTGTAAAAACGTGAGGACAAGACCGAGATTCCACTGTGGAGACAACAATCTGGTACGTGACCGGGACAGGGCACAACTAGCCAGGAGATCAGAAAGGGCTTGGCATGACCCAATCCAGTGAATGTCACGATGTTTGAAGGTATTGGATAACATGGACCGATAACCCTTGATGGTAATGACCGAGAGACCTTTGTCCTCGAATAAAAACAAAAAGAAGTCAGCCAAACGGCGGCGAGAGGGCGACCTAAAGTCATAATGGTGATCCAAACACCACTTTACATACAGGGACCACTTGCACTGGTAGTGGGCGATAGTGGATCGACGTCTGGAAGAAATTATTCGAGCAGCAACTCGTCTTGAGAAACCGCGGCGCCGGAGGCCCGACCGGACAAAAGACAGCCGTGTAGGCAGAGGAGGTCTGGTCGCGGGTGATAAATGGGGACACGACCTTGGCTGAGAAGGTCGGAGGTGAGAGGGAGAGGAACCGGAGGGGCCTGAAGGAGGTGGAGAAGCTGGTTGGTCCAAGACCGACGAGGGTCCAATGGGCAAACCATGAGGATCGTGCAAGGGGTGCAGCGAATCTTTTCCAGGACACTGGGAATAATGGCCGACGGAGGGAATGCATACCCGTAGAGATTGCACCACGACAGAGATAGGGCGTCCACCCCTATCGCCAGAGGATCCGGACAAGGTGACACAAAGCGAGGTAACTGGTGATTGAACCGAGTGGCAAATAGGTCTAGAGAGGGGCACCACCACCGAGCACATAGTGCCTGGAATACTGATGGCTGGAGAGCCCATTCGGTTCCCAACGGAGCCCTCCCGCGCGACAATCGATCGGCCAGGACATTCAGACGGCCCGGAATGTGACGAACCGACAGGTGAATCTGTTGAGAGAGACAAAGATGGAACACCCGTTGGGTGAGTGAGCAGAGTTGAGGGGACCGGGTGCCCCCCAGATGTCGAAGGTAACTCACCACAGTGGTGTTGTCCGTGAGAATCAGAACAGACTTCCGTCTGAGTTGTACCTGCCAGTGAATCAAGGACAGTAGAACGGCCAACAGTTCTTTGGTATTGATGTGTTCGGAACTTATTGAAGGATCCCAGGTGCCTTCCACCGTGAGGTGAGAAGGAAGGAGAACACCCCCCCACCCGTGAGAGCTGGCATCTGTTGTCAAGGTCAGCTCGGGCGGGGGAGAGACCAGAGGAATCACCGATATTAACCAAGGGAAATCGGACCAAATCAGAACAAACCTGCGGAGAGGAGCGGACAAAGGAACACGCTGGCTGAGGGCGTCGGTTGCATGACACCACCGACTCCGGAGATAGTACTGGAGGGGTCGGATAAACAATCGACCGCACACAATGAGCTCTGCTGCTGAATTGACCATGCCCAGAAAACTGAGAAATTTTCGGGCTGACACCTCCGTCTTGGCAGACATGAACAATGCCTGAGTGTGCAGAGATTCTGCGCGCAAAATAGGAAGACGCACCCGATTGAGATTCGTTTGAAAATGCATCCCAAGGTGAATGAAATCCTGGGATGGGATCAGAGACAATTTTTTTCCAGTTGACCAGAAACCCCAGGTGTAACAGAAGTCTGAGGAACGAGTCCCGCTCTTGAGCCAAGAGCAGGGGGTCTAAGTGAGTCAAATATAGGTCGTCTAGGTACCCGATCGAGGTCACCTGCGACCATGTTCGGAAATGGGCCATAACCGCGTCCATAACCCGAACGAAGGCCCATGGACTGAGGTTTAGTCCGACAGCGAGGGTCCGGAATTGGTAGACTGTACCTCTGTAGCTGAAACGGATGTATCGACGAGAGGCGGTATGGAGCAAAATGTGAAAGTACACATCCTGTAAATCTATGCTGATTCCGAAACTCATTGGAAGGGTCAAGGAGCGAACAGTCTCTGGTGTGTCCATAGAGAAGTGCGGAGGATCTATGAACTGATTGAGATTGGAGAGATCGATCACAGGTCTGAATTTTCCAGGACCCTTTGTTACCAGAAAAAGACGAGAGTAAAACCCCGGCGAAGAGGGGTCGTGAACTATTCCCACAGCCTGCTTGTGTAATAACGTCTGAATTTCTAAATCCAACTGACGAGCTGCCTGACAATCTAGCGGAACCGCTGTCGGAATAGGACTCGATGTGAGAGGAGGAGACGACTGAAACGTGACTCGCAATCCCTCCCTGATGGTGGCCCGGAGCCACAGATCCTGATGGAAAAGACGAGTCCACTCGGGAGCAAATAAAGCTAGACGGCCGCCGACTGGATGAAGAACAGGCTGTGGACTGTGAACGTCAAAAGCGACGTGCATTGCGGGCACCCCGACGACCCCCCAGCGAGCGAAAATGCTGTGACGGCCGAGAACTCTGCCGAGAACGACCGTGAGGAGGATGTGACGATTCCACAAGGGATTGTACATTCTGTACAATCTGCCGGGCATTGGATTGTAGTTGTTGTTCCCGATCTGCCCGAGGGATCAGCAGAGGCTCTGAGGTGGCAGGAAAAGGTAACCCTGACAGCAATTCACCGGGGGGAAATTGAGGTTGGGAAGAACCCGATTGAGTCTTCTTGTGCGGATAGCTGTGACCAGAGGAAGTAGATTTTTTCTTAGCCTGAAAAGTCACCTTAGACCCGGGTCGCTTTCGACTGGAAGACTGGGCCTGTGACTTATGCAGGGGAGCCTCTTGGGTCATCATGTCTCGAGTCTCGGCAACCTTATTATTGAATATGGCAGAACCACCTAGTGGTTGACCCATGAGATAATCTCTATGATGAGCCGCCAGCGATGTGCCCCTGAGGGAGGTCTGGCGTAATAATAGGTCAAATTGGTGGGTGGTCACGGTGGACATGGCATGTCCGATGCTGCGAGACAGGATCTTTGTGAGATCCGCGACATCTGTGGAGGATGAAGGGCTAGCCTGCCGATCCGCCATATACAGCGCCGAAGTAGTTAAGTCGGCAAACGAGAGGACTTTTAAGGTCTTCCTGTGTAGTTTTTGAACAGCCTCGAATTGAGCTCGGGAGAAAAATATGGGGCTAGGGTCTGAAGTCCCGATACTGGGCGCGTCGCGCTACAGTAACGGACCATGGTCCAGATCAACCGGGCTGAGGGTTGTATCGTAGGTGCGGCCAGAATAGCCCAGTAATCTCTCTGAAGGAGGCAACAGTAAGCCCGTCCGCATAGATCCCTGGCGGGGACCGGAAAAAGTTTCCACCACAGCTGCATTGTAATGATCATTCCATGCTTTAATCTGAAGGGACTGTGGCAACGTGTAAACTCTGTTCAAGCTGGTTGCCTTCCTTTTGGACGAAGGTAGCTTACCTAGTCACTAAAAGGAAGGCCACCCACTCTTTTCCCTCTGATGTGTCTAGTCACAGGCTCCGGAGGAACGTCAGTGAGGATGTCAATGCTTGACGAGACGCCTTGGCGAGTCGGGGGTGGAGGAGGCAGACACAAATCTGTTGGCAACAGTTTATAGATGAGGGCTAGTGACTCCCTATAGTCGTGGGTCAAAGGACCGGCAATAGACGACCCATCCGAGAGTGACCCCCCTTGTGAAGCACTCTCGGACGAGCAAGGGGAACCCGGGTCAGCATCGAAAGCCTCGGAATCCAGGGGGTGTATAGACAGCACGTCCTCGTCTCTATTGGGCGTCGTCCATCGAGGCGATAGAGCATAAGGAGGGCAAGCATCCCGGCTAGGCGGCCTGCTAGAACGAGGAACGAATTCCAGTGCCTTGGGATTTAAGTTAGAAGTCTGTACTGGTTCTGGCTGGGGAGCCGAAGAAGGCCAGGAACCATAAGGCCAAGGCCACATCGGGGGAGGTGGCGCAAATGCAGGAGAATAGCCGGGATACTGGCCCGCCCCAAAACCTGGAGGGACCGAAGCTGGAAAAGACCCGACGAATGGAGGACAGGTCATCGCCTGTGCGGTCGAGCCCCCTGGACTGGAGGCGGTCTGGAGGGCAGTCAATGTGCCGAGGGCACCGGGGCTTGCGAGCAGAACGGACCACTGATGTGGTAGCTGTAGCAAGTGGCCGGCTGGTGCAGCGATGGTGCGAACCCGGCGGAACCGGAGGCAGGACCAAGGGCAGCTGCACTTGGACCACCATCGCTGCCCTTCCCTGCGGGGGCTATGGACGCCGCGACCCTGAGGGAGGAGGCATGTCCACCAACCAACTCCAGCGGAGTCTCCAAGTAATTGGAGGATGCAGAGGAAGGCACCACATCAGAGGGAAAAGAGTGGGTGGCCTTCCTTTTAGTGACTAGGTAAGCTACCTTCGTCCAAAAGGAAGGCAACCAGCTTGAACAGAGTTTACACGTAGCGTCCATCTCACACCCAACGCAAACCACGCACGGTGCATGTTCATCAAAGTCTGGTTATTCAAACCCGCAAACAATACAACTTCTCGTCATTATTTGCTAACTAAAGTGAATAATAATATTTAATTGTTGTATTTAATTGTTGAATTAATGAAATAGGAGAGCAGTTAAACGATGTCTTATCTCGCGAAGCGTAGAAGAAGAAAGAGAGTGAATACAAACCTCAAAGTCCTTTTGATGAAATGATGATCACGTGGCCAGGAAGTCAATGGGACATAACTCAATTTACTCAATAGCATTTCCGGTGTGCGAATACACGTACCTTAGGTATTTCGTACCATTTTGATACCTAAGGGTATAGAGCAGATTTAAGGGAAAAAATTTGTGTATAGTTTTCCGCTTAAACTCTTCTACGATGGGTGAAGCAAGAAGGGGTATAACCATTAGTTCAGTGTCCAAGATACCTTCGAAGGAGATATTGTTGCAGGAGACTCATATACCAAATATTGTTGAAATCGGTTAATATTTCATTGAGTTATCGTGTTAACGGTGAGAAAATTGCTAAAAATAGACAAACTAAGACCCATAACTCCGCGAAAAAAAATTGGACAAACCTGGTTTTCGAACTCGTCCGAGATATTGTTGCAGGAGACTCATATACCAAATATTGTTGAAATTGGTTAATATTTCATTGAGTTATCGCGCTAACGGTGATAAAATTGCTAAAAATAGACAAACTAAGACCCATAACTCCGTGAAAAAAATTTGGACAAACCTGGTTTTCGAACTCATCCGAGATATTGTTGCAGGAGACTCATTTACCAAATATTGTTGAAATTGGTTAATATTTGCGTGAGTTATCGCGCTAACGGTGAAAAACTTAACTAAAAACCATCTAAGATGGATAACTCTTGTAAAAAAGTTCGGACGTGACCCATTTTCTACAGGCAGTAAATAGTCATTGGGAGCAACTGCCATACCAAAAATTGTTTGAATCCGTTCACAAATGTCAAAGTTATAAGGCATTCTTTAGGTCCGCCCGCCGCGCCCGCCAACCATCCCTCGTCAAACCATAAGTCGAGTTTTTGAAAAACTCGACTTGAAAAACTCGACTCAAAAACACACACACCCAACACTCTGTTATAAAATCATGGATTAATAAACAGTGGCAATGTATCATTTGTCTGCATGCACCATGCATGGATTCATGACAAGGTGCGCTGATCTCAAATACAGGTAATAATTGCGATTTATGGAAGCATCATTCAGAGGATACATCCAAGAGCTTTGAAATAACCCCCGCTGACTCGCACAGACTCACACGTCCTGTTAAGTTGGATATTGGAATGTTCCGCCGGGTGTGAATAAGTATAATGCTTTTATTAAATGCCAGGAAATAAAGTGTATTACTTTCAAAGTATTTAACTTATAAAACTATTATTCACTTCCCAGTTGAATTATTATAAATCATACAATATAAACCCACGTTTATGAACATGATCAATCATTCCCACTTGATAACAGCCCGGGAAATAATGAGCTGTCCCACGCATTCAGTGGTTTAAAAAAGCACAAAATGATGCAATCATAACTTGCAAGATAATATTGGGCTGGATTTTTTTCCCGGTAGTGAAGAAATGCATTTTTTTGGCAAATGTCATCAGCAAAAAGTGACATAAGTGAAGAATGAACAGTTTCTTTCAACTGAAAGATAACTATGGTGTAAAGAAACCAAGTAGTTTCTCTGTATTCCGATAAAGGTAAACCACAGTTTACCCGGTAACAGGCCGGTATGACGTGTAACCACGATAATACCGTCTTCAAGGTTTACCGATTATGGAAAAAAATGACAGTAACGGTATTGAAAATCTTACCGATTATAATCGGTATACCGAAATACCGCCCAGCACTGCTCCAGAGGGTAAATTCAGTGATGCTAGCCCATTGTGTGGGGTAGAGTCACTAAATTCACCCTCTGGGGAGGACCTCATTCTTCAAATGACAGACACAAACACTTCAAGGCTTGAATAAGAATATTATTTTTTTGCATATGTGTACAATATGTCACCCATGCTGATGTTAAGGCAAAAACATATATACAGGCAATTGAATATTATCATTGAGTTCTAACAAACAAGCCTGGAAATAGTGTGTCTGACAATTGCAGAATGAGGTTCACAGGGGGTGAATTTAGTGATGCTACCCCACACCAAATTCATCATATGTGGACCTCTTCTTAGGCCTCATCTTCTGGGAAGTATTCTCAAATTAACATTGTTTTTTGTTAGTTTTTCCCTTCTGTTCAGTTTTTATATCCATAATATGCAGAAGATAAAATGCATAATCGAGGTGCCAAATGGGTGCACATCACAAACATCAACTGGGGGAGTTGAGGTCCCCTGGGGACCACATTCTGCAAATGTCCGATACCATATTCTCAGGCCTGAAAGTAGTAATTGGTTGATAAATGCATGTAACATACCAAGGGGAGACCATTTAACACCGGTAGCAGCCCGATTTATCCTGAGGATTACCAGAGCTGGCTTCCATTTCCCATTTTCTTGAAACGTCCACACATAAGCATTTCGGTCCTGCAGTAAAAAGACATCTATGTATACATCTGTTTTTTTACTTTACATTAAAGTCACTTTGTAAAGCTTACTTTAGACCATTACGTAACACTCTCTGCTACCAATAGAATGGACAAAAAAAAAGATTGCAAAAATGAGTGTGATACACTGATATGATAGTAAGAAAACAATTAAAGGTTATCTATCTCTTTCTATAACACGTTTTATATAGTTTTCTGTATAAAATAATAAAGATGAATTGAAGATCCCCTGTCTGGAAACATTTCTATCAATTTAATATTTATATTGTTTCAAATTTTCTGGTATAATATTCATACAATCAATTTGGGACATTTTACAGCTCGCGTTCATTCGCAGCATACCATGCGGAATAACTATCTAAAAATTCCAAAACTAGTAATAATTGTCCCACTTGATTATCACATTATGTAAGAAAATAACTACATGTATATAAAATCAATATTAATTGATAGAAGCGTTTCAGGACAGGTGTCTTCGACTCATATCTATTATTTTATACCTCGGAGACTATATAATGCATGATTAGGATGATAAACCAACTTTAACCTACTTGGATTAGCTCACATTCCTAAATGGCCAGTGATTACATAGAGAGTAATCATTTGGTTTCAATGATTACGTGACATAATTCATGAGGGGAGTTGAGCCTGGTAAAATCCGAGGGGTTTACCAATAAGTCCTGCTCCCCAAGTCAACAATGTCACGTAATCATCAAAACCAATTGATTATTCTGTTTAATACACATTTTCTACCATTAAAATTTTTTTATTTTATAAATAATAGTGACAAAATAGCAACATTGACTGATCAGCTGATTATCCTGTGCTCAGCCCCAACTTCTCTGAATGAATACATCATATGAAAATTTGTGATACATGGATTCCTCTTAAATATTTTTTTTCCAGTTGAAATGGTAACTACATGTACTAGAAATAATCCTACTGGAGCTCATCTCTCAAATGCTCAGAATTTATAGTTTAATGTGGTCTATTTGGATATATGGAAGAATTCCGAAGATACAATATTTATGATATGAGTTATGAGATAAAATACTGTGTTATTCTTCATCCCATTCCCCTCTCTCTCCTGATTGGCTGAGGGCACGTCACATGGCAGGCCGTAAATCGCCTTGTCACCCTTGAGGGTAACATTTCGATAATTGTTGCCCTCTCAGTAAACATTCAGAAACAAGTAATTAGAGAACTACAAAGTACTCAACAATTAGAATCCCTTACCACCACTCTCTAATAGTATCCCAAGAACACTCCTTTTATAAACCACAACCTATCGTAACAATCGTGAAATGCGGTGGTTGCTAATTGGCATAATTATTGTGCAAAATAAAATGTGTTATGCATAAATGGTGTTACGACTGAGATAAATCTGTTCTATGGTGTAAGGGTTCCATTGGACCATTTTATACTAACACCATTTAACAATTAGGTGCACAATAATATATTTATGCAGTTGATATCTACAGCAGACAATTGCACAACCGAGTGACAAACATATGTTCAGGGTTGGCGCTGGACCGAAATTTTCTTTTGCCAAATGTTTTGACAAATTGAAATTTTTTTGGCCAAATATGTAATTGAGGGTATATTTGGGGAAATTGAAGGAAATTCTCAATTTTTATCTTTGTTATATAATGTAAAACAGTCATCAAACTACAAATATCTGTTATCAAAGCATACATAATATTTCGCCATGTACCCTTGTTGGTGAGAACAAGCCAAAATTAATCATTGCCATTTACTTTCGGCCGATTTACCCATTGTCTTATACTCGCTGGTCATAAAACACAGGCAACATAATTATGTGTTATACAATGTCCCCAGCAATATGCATTGTTACAATGACTGCGTCCTTGATCCAAACAGACAAAGGGGGATTAACTGTAAAAACAAATTAAAAATACCTTTTGCTGTTTCGTGTTACAAAATAATTATACCAGCCTCAATGAAAACTTTACAGAATATCTCATATTTTAACCATGGTCAATTAACTGTTTGATGAAAGTTTGATTATGACAGAAGGAAGGTGTTACCATTTTGTGAAAACTAAAGAAGATCACATATAACTTTGACATATCACTGCTGACCACGCTAGGTTAATAGATTTGTTGATTGGGTTTCCCCTCGTTTTGTCTTTTAAGTTGGTACACGTAATGAATAATCCACCTACGATGATTTTTATGATTAGATAGTTCACATCCCATAATTAAAGACACACAAGTTGCCAAAAAATTTGCCAAATCATTTTTTTATTTTGACAAATGAAATATTTTTGCCATTGCAAATTTGGCAAGCAGCAGTGCCAACCCTGCATATGTTTCTTGTTACTATGCACTGAAGTCCAAATGGCCATGGTTTTCTGTTTCAATTGATAATTTTGCTGTCAGATATATATTCTTCCGACTTCACCAGAATATCATTATATGCTGGAAGAGTCTGATGTCAATTTCTTTTCCACAACCAAATTTTTTTATCCTTCTTGCATTGACACGTTGAACACCCATTTCAAACGAAACCGGACATTTCGTTGCATGGGTACTCTACTTTGAAATTGCTTTACTCCTCTTTCCGTCAACCGATTCCCACCATTTGACCAACAAAATGATGGGAAATTTATAGCTCCAACTATGAATTTGTTAATCGATCCAAAACTTGAATGTTTGATATACTAAAAAGCAAGGATTTCAACATTCATTGAACTGGATTAAAGAATATACACGTGCACTTGAACATTATAGGTCTATCATTGCTTAGGTGTGCAGATAACAAAACAGTTGTGACCCATTACAAGGGGATTTGTCAAATCCCAGTCTCTCAGTCAAGTGTGGGCAACTACTGTATATTGTAGACTTGTCCATATCTGTGCGGCCAGTCATTTTGACATTAGCAGGTCAATGACAGTTCAAACTGTGTTATTCACATTAAAAAATGTCATAAAAATAGTTCCGACATGCACAGGGTTAAGAACTGTCAAAATGTGCATGTTGCCACCAGTGATGTTATTCACAGGTGTGATATTACAACTATTAATTTACTGAGAAATCATTATAAATCACATATAGGTATGTAATAAAACAGTTTAATTGGGTGATTAGGAGTGCCACAACAATTTGAACTTGTGATATACACTGTTCAGGAAAAGCTTATATTTGGGTCAGGTATCATGCCTAAATATATAACTTTTTGTGGATTTCATCATTTCAGAAAACAATAGTGGACAAAACAGAGTTGACAGATAACTGTTTAAGTAGCTGGATATCATGTATATTTCTACAAAGACATCATGAGTTTGCAATGAAAATGCTTGAATTTATTTCATAAATGCTGGAAAATTGTTCCAGGGATGTGTTATGAATGAGTTGTGCAAGTGGGTCAGGACCCGATGTGTTTTTGTGCAGAATTTTATTTTCATTTTTACCTCTGATAATTAAAATTTACTTAATTCATGCACAAAAAGTACTGGCAATAATTACTAACTAAAACACATAATAGATCATATTCACTGAATGAATTATAGAAAAAATATACAAACCGCTCCGCACGTCACAATGCGGTTTGTTTTCGGCGCCCAGTCAATTCCAGTCACACGCTGACCATGCTCTTCCAAGCTTGCCATCTCTTGCCATTCGAGAGATCCTTTTTTGTAAACCTTGATCTGCTCATCATTCAAAGACAATGCTAATTCTGTTAAATAGAGAAAAGATATTTAATAATAAGTAATAAAGTTAACCAAATTATTCTAACCATTCAATTCTTCAGCATAAGAAAACAACTCAAGCCTACCTTTACCAGAATAATTATTTACTGGTCTCAAGCCTTGAGACTCAAGTAAATCAACAATAATGTGCAAGTGTCCAACGAAGGAGATACCAATGATATATATGAAATGTATATTCACTGTTTAGTCCTTTCTATACTGAATGGATTCTCTGATTCACTCATAAACGACTACGTTGGAACGGTATATTATTCATTTGGAGGGGTGTTCAGATAATAAAAGTTGACCACAGACAGAAAAACAGATAATACAAGAGAGAATGATTCATATTCATTGGTGGGAAATGTTCAGATAATAAGTTCATTCAACAAACAATTTATTATCTGAATATTTCCTAAGGGAATGACTATTTAGTTTAAAAGCGTTATACAAAATAAGGGTTACAAAAACTTTTCATCTTTAGCATCAGGGCACGAGAATTTACACCTAGAAGTGAAACATTATATACCAGTACGATAAGATAGTAGCATAATTCCTATCGTTTTGTATTTCTATTGAGAGAAGACAACTACCAGTATTTAGTTACAATGTGTATTTAAGCAAAAATTCTTTAAATTGGCTCAGTGCCAAAAATATTGTTGGCTCCCTTTCAGAGGTCAACCTGAAGATCCTTATGAATAACAAATGAAAACTATCTTGCAATTGTTACTTCACCTGATGTCTCATATCAGTAAAGTTAAAAATAAAACAGTATACAAACCATTTCTGGCACCATTGAAGGCATGGCATGTGACTGGATTCACACCAAAATTGTGTTTCTCTGGCATCTCTGTTTTGTGGTTGTCTCTGTAAGCAAACAGTTGGTACTTTAACCCTTTCCTTTCTAAATAGATTATCCCACTCAGTTAAAACAGTATACTTTGGAATTAAAAAGCAGACAACAGTTATGGCACCTGTACTAAAAGTGCAGACGGATTCCTATTTCCTTAAGGAAAATGTTCAGAAAATAAACTGAACAAACCATGTTTTTTTAACTTACTAGTATTGCCTGAACATTTCTGAACATCAGAACAATATTGGTAACCATGTTTGTCTTTTATTCATAGATGATAAATTCAGGTGTGAAAAAAAAAGGTCCGATGATAAGCAACAATTTGATTTTTAAAGGTCGTAATGCTAAATTATGGGCAGGAACACAATGTTACATCAACAGCACTTGTAATAGTGATACTAGGTGACTTTTTCAAAATGGTTTTTATTTGTCATGCTATATATCATTTGGAATGGAATATAATTCTGTATACATATATGAAAACCTTTTTCAAATTTGTTAGGTAACAACAAAGTTACAGCTCATTATATATCCTGATTTTTCAAAAAACTCCTGCCAAACGCTGTATTGGATTTGGCGTAAAGAGCCCTCTGTGTTATCGGGCATGCCCAATGTGTTATTTATTGTCTATGTTTGAGAATAGTAAAAAATTTGAAGGAGAGTTTAATACTCTATTCATATCAGGATTTCTTTTTGGATTACTTTTCATGGTGAACCAAGGTATGTTATCTTATTATATCATTGGGTAAAATTCACCGGGATCATATGAAATAATAGAAAACTCTATAGAATAGGCTATCTGAACATTCCTATGCTCAATAAGAAAACTATTGTGAAGTCTCCTGCAATAAATTTTATACCATTGTAAACAGCTGTTGGAAAGATAATTCAATTCTGAATTCAAAATATCAAACTTCAATTAATAAAAGTGTCAATGACACTGTAGCTCAACTTGGAAATGGAATAATTTCATGTGTTACAGTCAATGGAGCGATTAGGAATGCGGAAAGTTGAAAGGTCTAAGTAATACTAGATTATCAACATGAAGAGATTATATATAAAGTAAAATCCAAGATGGTTGCTGATAGCTATGTTTTCCAATGAAATTCAAAAACATTTGATAGCTTCCATCTAACAGATCAATATCAAGATTAATATGAAGTTTGTTGATGACCAGATGAGGGAAGTGGATTGTAGGGTGTGCCAAAGGATTTAGCCATGCAAAGAGTAAAATCCAAGATGGCTGCCAGCGGACATGTTTTACGGCCGAATGACTCCAAAATTACTCGTTCCCATCTACATTTCAATGTTAACATCCATGACAAATTTCATGATGATCCGACCAAAGATACGACCTGTAGCCCGAACCAAAGGATTTAGTCATGCAGAGAGTAAAATCCAAGATGGCTGCCAGCGGCCATGTTTTATAGCCGAATGACCCCAAAATGACACATTCCCATCTACATATCAATGTTAACATCCATGACAAATTTCACGATGATCCGACAAAAGGTATGATCTGTAGCCCATGCCAAAGGATTTAGTCATGCAAAGAGTAAATAAAAGATGGTTGCTGATGGCTATGTTTTATGGCCGAATGACCCCAAAATCACTTGTTCCCATCTACATGTTAATGTCAACAGCTATGACAAATTTCACAATGATCCGACCAAAGGTACGACCTGTAGCCTGTATTGTTGATACCTCACACATGCACATACACACACAAAGTTGAGCTAAAAACAGAAGAAGTTACAAAAAATTTAATATTTATGTAGAATCTCAATAAATAGTAGTACAGAAAGTATCAAAAGTTGGAAACTCAACATAGCTACATGACAATATGTCCCGAAAACGTGGCAAGTCGATGCCGCTTTGTTAAAAAAAAATTAAAAAATGTTGAAATTTTCTAAGTCGAAAAGGGTTAATAACTCCGTAAACAAATAATTTGTCCATCATCTATATACATGTTGCACATCTCCATTATGTGGGTAACAATACTCTGAAGTTTCAAATATCTACGATCAAAACTGTAGGAGGAGTTGATTACACCATGAAGGTACCCTCATACAGAAAATTATAAAAAATGTTGAAATTTTCTAAGTGGAAAAGGGTTAATAACTCTGTCAAAAAATAAATTTTCTGTCATTTATATACATGTTGCACATTTTCAATATATGGGCAACAATACTCTGAAGTTTCAAATCTCTAGGATGAAAACTGTAGGAGGAGTTGATTACACCATGAAGGTACCCTCACACTGAAAATTATAAAAAATGTTGAAATTTTCTAATTCGAAAAGGGTTAATAACTCCGTCAAAAAATTATTTTTCCGTCATCTATATACATGTTGCATATCTTCAATATATCGGCAACAATATTCTGAAGTTTCAAATCTCTGGGATGAAATCTGTAGGAGGAGATGATTACACCATGAAGGTACTCAAAAGTGTGACGGACGGACGGACGGACGGAGCCCGTTTCTATAGTCCCCCGAAAATTAATTTTTCGGGGAACAAAAAAGTGACTAGGTGTTCACTAAATACACCCTGAGTAACAAAAATGTACGCATTGGCATGACTTATTGGCAAATAGCTTTAAAAAGAGTATACCCTGGACTTGATTTGTGTGAAAAAAATAGTTTGCAGCGATATTGTGAATTTTGTCTGTGTTAATATCGGGCGATTGCTAGCATAAATTATGAAAATTAGGGGGAATTCCTTTGCACATTTGAAGTTATTAATACAACAGGAACATGTCATAAAAGTATCTATCCAGAATTCTACTTTTTAGGTCACATATGAAACATATAAGGCCATATGACCTAACACGAAAAGAGAGGTTGCGAGAAGAAAGATGGCAGCGCCCATAATTGCAGAAAATGGAGACTGTATCCGATTTTCAATCGGTTGAAACTCTGTGCCAAACCTAATTTAGATATTTTTTGGACAGCTAAAACAGCTATATTATGAATTTTATGAATCACCCATTCATTTTCCGTGCCATTGAGTATTTATTGAAATATAAAAAATAAATTAAAGGTGGAATTTAGTATGGAGCAGAATGTCATGCTCCAAGATGTCATGCTGTTCAGGTCGTTACTTGTAAGCCACAACATTGCTGACTTTGCAAATTGTTACATAAGAAAGTGTAGTTAACTTTGTTCAAAACTGAATTACATTTGCCAAAATAAAACAAGAAATTAAGGCCTTCTGCCATGTGATAAAAATTGGACGACCTGTCAGTTCTGAACTTCTGCATGATTCGGCTAAAAATAGAAATAATTATATTGAATATTGTCGGTTATTTATTGCCCCCCTTTTGTTAAATTAAATTAATTTAATAGCTTTAAATAGGATATGTTACAATATATGTATATTTATATCTGTTTATGTGTTTGTACATGGTGTATATGACCATGTTGATTATAAAAATAAAAGATTTGAATTTGTTTATGCACGTTCAGGCTTGTCAACCGGTACCGGTACCGGCGGTACTTGGCCGTTTCAATGGTACCGGTTCTGATACTCAGTACCGACGGTTCTCGGTACTCGCCAAAAACAGTAAATAGATCAGTATAGATCGATTAAAATTGAGGAACTTTGCTCTTTTAAGTGGGCCGCAAATGCCGCTTGCATTATGGTATGCTACTATGTGTCAACGGATCAAGCACAGGGCGGCGGATGCCGAGTCTTGAAGCTGTTATCATTTTATTCAACAATAAATATATGTGTCATTGACTAAATGTGTGTTACATTATAACTTACATATGAGGATTGCAGCCTTGCAGGTACATAACATTTATTTCAGTTTAAATTGTCATTCACCATATATATATATATAAACCCATCTTTCCGATGTATGTATTTGAGCGCCTGCAGCTCTAACATACAAGTTCTAACACCTATCAGGCTGCCTAAATTATGGCACATTTTAGGTGATTGTTGTGGGTGATAAATCCAACTATTTCAGACTATACTAAGGCATGTATGTCACACATTTATGTGTGGCTGCTGTGGCATATGTGCGTTAGGATAGTCTGACATGGTTGTATTTGTCGTCCACAACAATCACCAAAAACTGGCACAAAGTGCCATACATTACCAGTAATTACCACATTAGAATATACTCTTTTAAATATGTGATATGTAGTGGAATAAACAATGCAACACCAGTACCGGTACCGCGGTTCCAACGCAGTACCAGTACCGGTACCGACTACCTTGGTACCCGCGGTACTTTGACAAGCCTGTGCACGTTCCTCGTGCTCATCCGGCAATTTTCAAATGGATAGTGGATTAGGAATCGGAATGCCTTGTTCTTCATTGAATTCCAGTCATTTCATCGGAGAGGCTCCAATTAGAATTGTAGTTATTCAAATTTGGTATTATGCAACATTTGGTTGTTTGTATACAATTTCTCTAGTAAGATTAAATCACTCAGTTATACTTCTACCAAACATGGTAAGAACCGGCACTGGGATATACGATTTAGTGTGTACCTACAATACTCTCGCAAGAATATGAGTATTGACATCAATGATCAATGAGAGCCAAAGGGACGTAATCCCCAAAAACAATAGAGGACAACACCACTGCGCAAGAACAGTTGGGCGGTTTCGGCGCCTGTCGTCCTCAATAATGAATCGTGAATCGAATGCATGGTGGTAATACAGGGTTTCCGCTAGGGGTTGGGGAATGTGGCCGTATTTGGGAAGCATATACCCAGCGCCCTGTCGGGAGAAAATTTTTATGTTTATCACTGAAACTTATCCATTTCCTCAAATTCCTTGCACTTGAGACAACAATCAGGAACATTGAAACTTCGTATAGAAACCAAATTAAAACAGATAGTCTATCTTTGATCTCAAGTTAATGAACTAAAAGCATGTAAGCACCATGCACCACATACAATTGATACAACGACTTTTATATCAGTATCAATATTAAAAGCTGAATTACCGATGTATATTGTGCATTTTGAGGGGAAATATTGGGTCAGAACGTTGGGACTTATATAGACAGATATATACGGTAAATTAAAATGCGAGAAACGCTGATTACTACTAAACATTCGCCAACAAAGCGTTACCCAGGATGATGCAGACAACTGTAATAATGTCTTATAAGTGAGATCACTAACTCGCGGTGAATCCGCCATTTGGTCTCCGGAGGTCAAAGTTAAGAAGTAGCATCTATTTTTAGAATATGGCTCCAGTCTGGGAATTCCCAAAATAAAATGGCAACAGTTCGTTACCGAATCGCAGGTGCGACAACTTCATAAAACTAATTAAACAATCACCCTGAATACATACAATACGTAGGTTTCGCGCAGTAGATGGATTGAGTGTATCACATATGTTTTTGCGTTATTTTTTTTATCGCAAATACTCGCTATTTATCAGTAAATTATGAGAAGTTTGTTGACAAAAGGGGGCGTCCATCGCTTAAACGTCTGAATGTCCACACCGTCACCAGATCCTAACTCTGTAGATGACATGGCTACAAAACAATTCTTAAACCCGTAGTTGCACTCAGAATAACTGAAATTATGCCATCAAATGCTGATAAAAAAAAATGCTCGCACTGTCAAATGTTTACAAATGGATGCTAGCTACTTCTTAACTTTGAGTCTGACCTTTTACCAGTGGGTTTGGTAAAATGCTAGGAATCGGACCATATGGAACCATCGGCCATCTTGAAAATCGCGAACCAGTGACAAGGCTTATTCAGGGACCAAGTGTAGGATTCCTTGCAATCTGTGAATCATCAGTGTCAGTGATCGCTCGTCCTGAGTAAAAAGGGGGCTGAGTTGGTCTGTTGCTATTTTGTGACCAATGTTATGTCAAGGTTGGGAAGGGGAATGAGGCCGCTGGACGGCCAGCCTGTCGGGTTAGCGGAAACCTTGGTACCATAATTAGTGATGTTCCGATAATGAAAAAGCTTATCGGACCGATTTCCGATAACTGGAGGCACAATCGGCCGATTTCCGATTCCGATGTTTATATATATTGTGCGTTTGTTCCTATAATGGACTTATATACACCCAATGCACTCCATATCCCGCATAATTTTAAAGCCAAATACATCAAAGAAATATATACACACTGTCGTGACAGTATTTCTGCCGACGTCGGTTGTGTGCTTCCTTTGATGTATACCGGTAGTTGTTTTGACAAAGAGATCAAAGGTGCCGACTCAGAGTAACGTTATGACCATGTGTGGAACACTTGCATGCAGAGTAAAAGTCTTGATTGAATACTTGTAAGTTGCAACAATGTATGGAATGGCGATGATTATTAACTAAATTTTGATTGATGGATAATAATTGCTGTCATATTTGTCTGAGATTTCCCAAGTTTCCATTGGTCACACCTTTTATATTTTAACAACTCGGAAGCTTTTATAGTTCCGCCTGCTCAATTTTTGTTTCGCAAGTTCAACGTGGAGCTAAGCGTATTTCATAGCATACGTTGTACAGACGAAAAAGCTAATTATGCCCCTACTAACGTTAATCGTTATTGAAGACAGTTCTGATAACAACTGTATTAATTCATTCAGTGTGTGCTTCAAGTTATTGACATAGCACGTGACGTCACATGACACGTGCTCTAGAGGAAGCCTCACTGTAATCAGGTCAGCTTTTTAATTAAAGCTTTCTTTGAATCTATTTCGTGTCAACGCGATTGAACCAATAACTTCATATAACACGGGATGTCGGGCATGTGTATTGCCATTCTTATAATATATCATCATATCAGACTGCTTTGATGATGCCAATGGCTTCTTTTTAGGCTGTTACAACTGCGTTTTACATTCAATACTACAGTTGTATTGCGTATGTTTATTAAAGCGTGCACATTGCGCTTAGATACTAGAACTTTTTATTTATTTTGACAATCGGTAAAAGCCGATGTTCAACTGCGAGGTACGATTAATTTCCGATGGGCTATTATCGGCCGATGGCCGATTCCGATTCCGATTATCGGAACATCACTAACCGTAATAGCTAATGTTAGTTATGTCTTATGATCAAATTTGCCAAATCATGACACTTCCGGGTTCACGGCAATGGCGGGCGAACCAGCATATTCATTTCCAATAATTTCATTCATTACAATGTTTTTCATATATTATATTAGCTATAATAGTATGCGCATTATGTATTTTAACATTACCAGTATTGATACACAGTTTGAACGAGTTTTTCAAGTAAAAATTGTCGAAATTCGCGGACTCTGGTCAGTCTACACGAATTCCAACGCCTTTAACGGAAGTGACTAATTTGGGAACGGGACTACCCGCCCCCGAGACAACTCGCCCCTATGCTATTTTGGGGGCGGGTTGTCCCGATAAATGAGGGCGGGTTGTCCCGAAATTGTTAATAGTGATTATGGTCTTTTATGTCCTTTGATGATATATTATTAAAGATTTTGATCAACAAAACATGTGTTTATTCATTAATTATATCAATGCGTGGACTGGGATAAAGAATCACACCGATGTTTTGGCAACTGAACGGCACTTAAGGTAAGTGAAGACTAATTAAAAGGGGTGCTTTCAAAACAAACATTTGATGCAAATGGTTCATTATCAGTGTGTTATCACAACTCGGGATTCATCTCACTGATGTTAACTGGAGGTGAGTATACAAACAGCCTTTGAACGATGCCGACGGAACTGGGTATATTAACTCTTGAGTGTGGGACATCTTAATTCTGCAAGTATGTTTCCTTGCATTCACTGCGATTTAGAGGTCCGACCAAAGCAGCATGCCGTTGATTGTGATGTTTGTGGGCGCTGGCAATACCGACTATGTGACACTGGAATCGACCACGTGCAAAGACAAAGCCTTGCAAAGACATGTAATTATTGTATACTTACGGTCTTGTGTTCTGTAAATCACTTTGTAATATTTAAAAATCTATATAAATAGAAGAGACCGGCACAGTGCAGACAGACAACAGCAGCAACAGCCCCAAATTAATCATTGTTCGTTTGTTAAACTTAATAAATTTTGTTTTTAATCTTCGTTCATATTCATTCATTCCGTTTTTATATTTCGTTCATTAAACTTCGTCATAAATAAACATATTATCGTTGATGCATGTTTGTGTTCATAAGTTATATTATATTACATACACGTGTATTTATTGTTGTCCATGTTGTTAAATCAAATAAAACTCGATAAAAAACAACCCAGTTTCGTTAAACAAACATCTCATAATCCCCTCACACCTCCTAATTAGCCACTGATTACCGCTAATTGATTTTTGGGGGCGGATTGTCCGGGGGCGGGTTGTCTCAGAGTGAAAGGGTGCGGGTTGTCTCGGGGGCGGGTAGTCACGGACCCACTAATTTAAGTGCTGATTGAAAATATAAATCCTTGAATGATACGGACTGAACCATATACATCCCTGTATTTTGGCTTTAAATGGAACAGATACTTACTTAAAATAAAATAAAACTAATTAATTATATATAACTAACACTGTTCTTTTAAAATTATATTTATCACTTGAATAGTCAATTCTTATTTATATAGTATAATTTTTCATCGTTTCATTTATAAATTATCAATCAATTTTTTAACAACCCTTCTTCACGTTGCAGCTTCCTGCGTAAAAACTACATCAGTCGCTCGCCAAATTTTATCCTATATTTAGATTATGTATGACGTCAGGAAATTCCCAGCTCAAAGTTTTTTGCTGGCAAAGCATTTGTTTTGTAAATGGCGACTTCTACTCTTCTAGTTAGTTTACAAATCTACATTTTTTCAAGAAAACGCTCAACGGTATCAATGCACTGGACTCATATCATATTATATTCAAGTTATCATGACTTCATGCGGGAAAAGTTCAACTATAACTTTGGACGATGTTAGTAAATTTGGCGAGCGACTGATGCAGGCCGACATTTCGTGAACTTGTGAAGAAGTGACAACAGAAGCAAACAAATCGAGATTTGGATTCATAAATGGCGACTTCTGCTCTTCTAGTTAGTTTACAAATCTACATTTTTTCAAGAATTTGGAAATTTAGAAACGCTCAACGGTATCAATGCACTGGACTCATATCATATTATATTATTTCCACCTATAAGGGCATTCTCTAGAATATTAATGACGTTTTATCCTGCGATAAAATCCCATAACACTAACTAAATTACGTGAATATGTAAGTTCATTATGGCCCTAGGGCGCTAATGGGATATGCTCGTCGTTAGCACGAGATGGCCCGACACGTCACGTGACCAAACTGTCGATGACTTTTTCGGAATATTCTAATAAAGCTTTTTAACGAAGAAATACCCGATTGCCATGTGTTACATAGAACACATACCTAACTAAATGGTATCCTAAGGTAAACACAGGTATATATTATTTCAATTTAAGCATTATTACGCGAGTTATTTGGTCTCAGATGCCGGTGATATTTTGCCTAATTTCGACGTATTTTGGTCACATGATTTTTGTTTTGATCACGTGATAATTGTTTGCACACAACCCAGACGATCCATGCGAATTTATGTAAATTAAAAAAATATCTTATTATATATTTTGATTAAATTGTGTTAATTCGGAGATGTTGTGGAATATTTTTTGTCGGGGTACGACACTTACATAATGATAGTGTGTGGAAATAATAGTAATAACATGATTTTTCGGGCATTATGGTTTCTTAACGGCCCTCCCGGAATGATTAACAGCCCTCGTGCCTATTAGCGGCCCTCGACTTCGTCTCGGGCCGCTTATAGGCCCTCTGGCTGTTAATCATTCCTATCGGGCCGTTAAGAAACCATATTGCCCTCAAAAATCATGTTATTGTTATATTATCATGACTTCATGCGGGAACAATAACTTTGGACGCTGTTAGTAAATTTGGCGAGCGACTGATGCCATGGAATGATGGATGCAGGCCGACGTTATTTTCGCGAAGAAGTGACGACAGAAGCAGTGACAGAAGCAAACAAATCGAGATTTGGATTCATGTTTTAGAAGAATCTTCATCTACAAATCGGTGACATTATTTATTTGTAATCTCCACAGAACGAAGATGTGCAGTTTATTCACAAAATATTTCGGAAAACAGGAATAAAACTACGATGTATTTGTGAAGTAAGTCGCCCATTTTTGTTGCTCATCTTCGATGACAAACTGGGAGGATGCGTTTTCAACACTGCAAGAAGGATTTTAGTGTTCCGTATTTCAGATGCTGGTTTTGAGATTTGATGAATATTTGTTATTATAATAAATAATCTAAAAATGATTTCACTTGTTGCTGCTTTTAATTTTAATTATCCCATGTCAGGGAGAAATTGAGGGAATTATATCTTTATGTGCTGTAGCCTGTATTATGTATAGAAGAAAATTGTGAATCCCAGAAAAATGTGTGACTAAACACCAACTTCACCAAGCCATATGAAGTCAAACCAAGCCATACCAAGCCGTAGGAAATAAGAAGAAAAATTGAAGTTTATTCTATATTATTTTGTATAGCTTGGTGTTTAGTATGGGAGGCCCTTTTCACATTTATTATTGATTTGCGCTTAAGCATAAATCATTTTCGCTTAAGCATAAATCATTTGCGCTTAAGCTTAAGGCCAAAAAAAAAATGCTATGTTTCCGTACATCGACCGACCCTAAAAATAACCCGCCGACCCTAATCTTTTTATTGATATTTTGAGAAAAAGTCAAAATTTTCTTTTAATAATTTTTTTATTATTGTTTTTACCACTAATGCACATAAATATTGATGGTCATTAGTGTTCAAAACACATGGTTTCTAACATATCCCCGTGAAAAGTTACCATGAAGTGACTGCTGTCTCAAACGCCCCCAGGTGTGTGTGATGCGTTGTTGACTGTGGATGGGCATGTATTTTTCAATTTTAATTTCCTGAGAGTGGATCTCATGCCTGCTTTATGCCTTGTTTGGGTCTTATGGAACATAGGAACACTATCAACAGACATGGTGGGTGTTTAATAACTGTTTATCTGTATATATACATGTACATGTATAGAGGTTATCACCACATGTTAGGTGTACATGTATAGCTACTGTTTCCAAAAACCAGGCATGTTAGGTTGGGTGTACTCATGACTACCTCCAGACAATGGGATGTAGTTGTCACAATACAAGTACGGTATAATGGCGGTATTATGTGTAAAATTCTTATAAAAAGTTAGCGAATACATAACACTGCCTTACTTCCCTCCGATTGCGAATGGTTGAATCCATCTCATAGCATATTAGTATGGGCCCATAATAGTTGCCCCATACAGACCTGAAATTGAAGAAAAAACATATTTCCCATATGCATATCTCTGTCCCTGGTGTCCCAAAAATTGGTGCCTCACTCCCGGAGCTCTAGTATATTTTATTAAAGGGACATCTCCTGCACAGATATACCATTTCCATGGCCATAAAAATGGAATTGGGGGTTACTGGGGGGCTTGCTTCCCTCATATGGTGTACTTATTGACTTGAAATAGGGAAAAAACATATTTTCAATTTTTCATATTATCAGCATCCCTGCCCCAAGAATTTGTGTCTCCATCCCAGATATCTAGTATCTAATATATATTTTGGGACTTCTGTTATAATAGCAATGGCCGGGAAAACTGCCGGACGGTTTTCGACGAAATTTGATACCTAGGGGTACTTTTTCCGGGGAGTGTTTTCGACGGGTCAAATCGTGACCCCGACCTGACCATGACCTTCAAAATGGTCAATTCAAGGTCAAATGGTCAAATAGCTCATTTAGACGGATGAAAGCAGAGGGGAAACAGCCCGGACGAAGTCGGGCCCACCAGCTAGTATTTTATAAAAGAGACATATCCTGCACAGATCTATATAGGCCTACAATTTCCATGGTCATCAAAAGGCAATTAGGGGTTACTGGGGGATTGCTCCCCTCATATGGTGGACCTACATAGAATTTAGTGATGTGTTTTGACCTGTACCATTTAAAATTAATTCAGGGGGGAATCAATGCATATGAATTTTTATTTCAGCTTAAGCGCAAATTTCATAATGATCCGACCAAAGGTACAACTTGTAGCTCATGCAAAAGGATTTAGTCATGCAAAGAGTAAAATCCAAGATGGCTGCCAGAGGTCATGTTTTATGGCCGAATGCCCCAAAATGAGTCGTTCCCATCTATATGTCAATATTAACATCCTTTACAAATTTCATAATGATCCTACTAAAGGTATAAACTGTAGCCCGTGACAAAGGATTTAGTCATGCAAAGAGTAAAATCCAAGATGGCTGCTGGCGGCCATGTTTTATGGCCGAATAACCCCAAGATGACTCGTTCCCATCTACATGTCAATATTAACTTCCACGACAAATTTCATGATGATCAGACGAACACTCCGGTCTGTAGCCTGTACTAATGGAATGAATTTTGAAATCCAAGATAGCCGTTGACCAGAAGTGCAAGTAGATCTGTACATTTGTCAGCCAAGATGGCTGCCAGCAGCCATGTTTTTTTGACAAATGACTCGTTTCCATCAACATGTCAATGCCCATGATAAATTCATAATGATCCGACCAAAGGTACAACTTGTAGCCCGTGCCAAATGATTTAGTCATGCAAAGAGTATAATCCAAGATGGCTGTCGGCGGCCATGTATTATGCTCGATTACGCCAAAATGGCTCGTTCCCATCTATACACGTCATTGTTAACATCCATGGCGATTTTCATTTTGATTCAGCCAAAGGTACGACCTGTAGCCCGTGCCAAACAATTTAGTCATGCAAAGAGTAAAATCCAAGATGACTGTCGGCGGTCATGATTTATGGCTGATCGACCCAAAAATTACTCGTTCCCTTGCATCTACATGTAAAATTTCATGATGATCAGACAAACAGTAGGACCCGTGCTAATGGAATATTGCATTTTGAAATCCAAGATTGCCGCTGAGTAGAAGTGCAAGTAGATTCAGCCATTTATTTTGTGAAATGTACTCTAACAGGAACCAATTAAGTCTCATAATGGTCTTCAAATCTCAAATTGAAGTAAACCATCGACGTATATTAGATCGATAAGTAAACCTACAGTGCAGTAATTAAACAATTTTGTCAAATTCTGGGTATAAAAATAACTCCATAAAGCACATGGAATACTTATACACAGCTGCAGACTATATATTTTATATGCTAGAAAAATTCAATGATGTAATAGAAAATATCACTTCAAACAAGGCTTCAAAAAGAAAATAAGTACCGTTTTCTCAGCTTTTGTTGCTGGTGTTGCTACTAAACTATGGGAGGCCGTTTTCAGATTTATTCGTTCAGCAAATATTTCCATTTCATCACATTCCAACAACAACAACAACAACATTTTTTGAAATGTCGCTTCAGTTATCAGAATCTAATAATTGCCCAAAAATAATGAAAAGCACAATCCACTATAGTATAAAATTGCACAAAACCTGTTATTTATCAACATTTTGTTCAACGAAATTTTGCCGGTTTGTCAAATATCTGACACAAAAAGCCACTTGATTTTAGAGTTATCCATCTTTACCCGCAATTTAGTCAATGAAATTATTCTCGTTGACTGTCTATTGGGCCACTCCAAAAATTAAAATAATAGATTTCAAACATCGATATCTGATCACTCTGAGCTGTGATGGGTGGGTTCCTCGACTCGAATCAAATATTTTTTACCCCCGAAGCCAAGGAAATAGTAATTTGCGAGCGTTAATACGGATTTAGTACCTTAATTTTAAGTGTATATATTTGCGCTTAAGCACAAATAACTTGTCATTTGAGTTTAAGCGCATTTAGGCCCTATGCTTTTAAAAGCGCAAATCAGTTACGTTTAAGCACAAATGATTAGTGCTCAAGTGCAAATAAATAATAAATGTGAAAAGGGCCTCCCAAACTAAACACCAAGCTATACAAAATAATATAGAATAAACTTCAATTTTGCTTCTTATTTCCTACAGCTTGGTGTGGCTTGGTTTGGCTTCATATGGCTTGGTGACGTTGGTGTTTAGTCACACATTGTTCTGGCCAACTTCTGGGATCCACAATTTTCTTTGATTAAAACCCTTTGTAATCAGCACCTCCACTGATTAAACATATCATTGTGTAAACACGCATGGCTAATCCCCCGTAATCCACCCTCGGTGAGAGGGACTTGCTGCATATACCAGGGACTTGCTGCGTATACCGGGGACTTGCTGCATATCCAGGAACTTGCTGCGTATAGTAGAACCGTTCTGGGACCCCCAATTTTTTTCTACAGCACATAAAGATAATTCCCTTAATTTCTCCCTGACATGGGATAATTAAAATTAAAAGCAGCAATAAGTGAAATCATTTTTAGATCATTTATTAAAATAATAAATATTCATCAAATCTCAAAACCAGCATCTGAAGTATCGTACACTAAAATCCTTCTTGTGTTGTTGAAAACGCATCCTTCCAGTTTGTCATCAAAGATGAGCAACGGAAATGAGCGACTTCATGGACTTACTTCACAAATACATCGTAGTTTTAATTATTCCTGTTTTCCGAAATATTTTGTGAATAAACTGCACATCTTTGTTTGTTCTGTGGAAATTACAAATAAATAATGTCAACGATTTGTATATGAAGATTCTTCTAAAACATGAATCCAAATCTCGATTTGTTTGCTTCTGTTGTCACTTCTTCACAAGTTCACGAAATGTCGGCCTGCATCAGTCGCTCGCCAAATTTACTAACATCGTCCAAAGTTATAGTTGAACTTTTCCCGCATGAAGTCATGATAACTTGAATATAATATGATATGAGTCCAGTGCATTGATACCGTTGAGCGTTTTCTTGAAAAAATGTAGATTTGTAAACTAACTAGAAGAGTAGAAGTCGCCATTTACAAAACAAATGCTTTGCCAGCAAAAAACTTTGAGCTGGGAATTTCCTGACGTCATACATAATCTAAATATAGGATAAAATTTGGCGAGCGACTGATGTAGTTTTTACGCAAAAAGCCACGTTGCATTGTGGGGATTGAAAATGTCTATTTCGAAAAGTTCTAACACTTATAATCGTCAAAATTGGGAAGATGCGGTAAGTGTTTGGTATCAGGATGAATTAATCGATTGTATAGTGATGTTATATTTCGAATAAAGTTAATCGCGGTTTCATATTCGCTTTATTTTATTGCGAATTTCTCCTCGAAACTTGGCAAATTTTCGTACTCATCAGGTCTGGCAAATGTGAGAGTACAGCTACAACTTAGTACAAGTACAATAGCTGTATTCAGCTAACCTAGCTGTATTCAGCTATATATTATACTCTCAAACCGGCTGTTTTTCGATAATAAACCAGAAGCGCTAATTTGCGCATCAAAATTAGGCTACCATATTCTTTGGTCACCCTCAACCAAATCAAAATCATCGCTTGTTTTCTGACAAAGTGTTGCCTTTTGTCGGCACCGCGATGGTGATTATGTGTGAAAACTTACCACGGCGGTCGATGTCGGTCATAACGGTTTAATAACTCTCTTATGCAATGCGGAATACCTTGAAAAATACATTAACTACAATATTTATCACCGAAGATAGAACATCTTAATCATTCCCGGAACTTCGGAAGTATCAATATGATGCTGCTCAACCGCAGTTTGGTTGGTGCGTTAAAACAGGTTAAAGGGGAAGATCTCTAGCCAGAGTTTAACCGACCGAGTTCCACTCACTGCTTGAGCTGACTCTCTCCAAAAATACGGAAACGCATACATGCATGTCAAATCGCGAAAATACAACTAACAATGTTATGTTTAGTAAGTTTTCACACATTATATATTTTCCCGCCAAAACAGATTGAATAGTTCTGACTCGCTAACGACCAGGACTTCATGTTTGAAATACTTCAGAAATATATAAGTCGCATTTTCATTTCAGTTGTCCCTATGTTGTGCCATACATTTGCAATATGCCGCACAATATCTGTATATACCGTTATGAATAGTTACCAGTATCGCTCACAAACCGCTAGTGGTACCGGGTATGTAATTCTAAATGCTTAATATAGGTACACCATTCTAACGCCCCCTACCGGTTTAGCATCGGGAAGAAGTAAACGAGTGTTTGGGATGAATTTGATCTTTATTTTATAAGTTAGTTAATGAATGCATTCGCAAAAAATAGTCCCCAGAATATTTACTGACATCGACCACTGTAGTAAGTTTTCAGACAAAATCAGAATTGCCGTGTCGACAAAAGGCAACCCTTTGTCAGAAAACAAGTGACGGCTTTGAATTGGTTGAGGGTGGCCCGAGAATATGGTAGCCTAATTTTGATGCGCAAATTAGCGCTTCTAGTTTATTATCGAAAAACAGCTGGTTTGAGAGTATAATATATAGCTGAATACAGCTAGGGTAGCTGAATACAGCTATTGTAGCTGTATTCTCACATTTGCCAGACCTGCTCATAGTCTAGCCTGATACTGATACTATCTGTATCTGTAGTGATAGTCATAGTCGTACCACAAGACTCAGGAGTTTGACAAGATGATAGTGAATAGTAATAGATATATAACATAAATAGTATATAAGTAATATAAAGTATATGATTGTATTACTAGAGGATTAGCGATTTGACGTCATATTTTTTTTTGGTGGTGACCCGAAATTAGGAAACAGTAATCAGGTCGGGCCCAGTTGCCAAATGAGCTAAATAGCTCATTTGAGCTCACATAGCTAAATCGAGCTAAATTTTTAATGTGATTTAAGTCCATTTCCTCAGTTCAACGCGTGCATCAAATTATCGCATTGCGAATTTATTTCTACTGGATCATCCTAGTATTGAGCTTCACAAATACATCGTGTGCTCATCTACTCACAACAGTCTTGATATCTTTTACATGACATTTGCTTAAGGATTTATCCATATGTTTTCATTAAAATTCGTGAGAGAAAATAGTTTTAAATTGACTTTTCAGTCAGCAAATCGTGCTGTGTCAGATTCGCTCCGCTATGTCTAAGCTTATCCTAAGATAAAATGAAACAAACGTTCTGATTGGCTGCTCAAAACAGGCTCCGTCTATGTGTTTATAAGCATGATTTTAATTGAATTTTACTGGTTGGAAGATACGAAAGCCATGTGCTTTTACCACATCGACACAATAGAAGACACAGTAAACGATGCGTAAAATATGAATGTACTGACCACTCGCGCTTCCGTGATCAGTGTACGTTCGGCAAACGATTTATCGTAAATGGATGCCCGTGGTTTATCCAGTCGGACAAGACATTGTAACCTTGTGTCCTTAACCTTCAGAAATATATTCCAGGTAAATTAATATGCAGAAGCGGCAGTTTTATAAACACAATTCGTAAGTTCAAAAAGAGTTTAATCATTCTCCTAAAAGTGTTAATCAAATTGCCTTTGATCACGCCACTGCTGTTTTAATTACTTGTTCGGAAGGAGTTTCTGTGAAGCTTGACATGGGGTCTAACTAATGAATGTAAATTCGCAATACGATAATTTGATGCATGTGTTGAACTGATGAAATGGACTTAAATCACATTAAAAATTTAGCTCGATTTAGCTATGTGAGCTCAAATGAGCTATTTAGCTCATTTGGCACCTGTGCTCGACCTGGTAATATTTTGCCTCGCGGCGTAAGTTACCTGGGGCGTTTAAATTCATTACGCTGGGCTTCCTTTAATGCGGTGGAGATAACTGTTAACGAAACGGAACGATACCGTAGGTTCCGCCAGAAAAAGGCGATATCCATCGATGCGTGTCTCCTTGAAAAGTATTATTTTCCCTAAAATGGTCCACTGGTGGTCAACATTGGAAAATAATTTTTTGGTATTTAGTTTATTATTCACATTTGTTTTTATTTAGTCAATTAGAGGGAGATAAACAGGTGTCATATGTATTAATCTGTGTGCCAGGTAGGGGAATGTGTCAGAAGGGAAATATGGGCAAGCGGAAAAAGACCCTAAAAGAGACCCACTGCCCCTCTGGTGGAAAACCTGTATAAGGGCAATTCCATGACGCATAATGAAATTTGTGAAAAAATTTAATCTTACATATTGACTAAACAGTTTGAAAATCTGATAGTTATGGTATTCAAGTTATTAAAAACAGTGTTTTTCTCTCTCTCATATCCATCATTGTAGTGATTAAAGCTTATGCCATTGTTAACTCACATGTGCTACTAAAATATCTGACAAAAGTGGCTTGTAAGTAATTGATCAAATAGTTAACAATTATTTAAGATTGGCCTGTAGTATTTCAGTATTTAAATAGGTAGAAGCATGCTATAACAAATCTTGGTTTTATATTCCTGTTACCGGTGTATATCTTCCCCCCCCTGGACTAAAAAATAATTTAACTCATTTGATATCGTTTGGTTCTGAAATGGCCAGAAAAATGTTTTTTGAGATTAAAAAAAAAAATTTTGTTTTTTTTTTTATTTAAAAAAAAAAAAGTGACAAAATTATTGTTTTCACGAATTTGATTGTCTTTTTTTTTTTTTTCAAATGTCCAGGCTTGGATATTCCACCACCCCCCCCCCCCACCCAGCACCTACATGACAGAAAAATCATCTTATGGTTTTATCGCTTATTTTGCTTTATATATTCATGAGTCAGGGTTTGGGGTGGGGGGAAGATGTCCAGGTCAGGATATCTCCCCCCCACCCAGCACCTACATGACAAAAATACAATCTTATGGTTTTATTGCTCGTTTTGTTTTATATAGTCATGAAACAGCGAGAAATTAACTTCTTCTGAGAACAAGTTGTTTGAGTCAGGGTTTGGGTGGGGGGGGGAGATGTCCAGGTCAGGATATCTTCCCCCCCACCCAGCACCTACATGACAAAAAAATAATCTTATGGTTTTATCGCTCGTTTTGCTTTATATAGTCATGAAACAGCGAGAAATTAACTTCTTCTGAGAACAAGTTGTTTGAGTCAGGGTTTGGTGTGGGGGGGGAAGATGTCCAGGTCAGGATATCTTCCCCCCCCCCCCCCCCCACCCAGCACCTACATGACAAAAAAATAATCTTATGGTTTTATCGCTTGTTTTGCTTTATATAGTCATGAAACAGCGAGAAATTAACTTCTTCTGAGAACAAGTTGTTTGAGTCAGGGTTTGGGGTGGGGGGAAGATGTCCAGGTCAGGATATCTTCCCCCCCCACCCAGCACCTACATGACAAAAAAATAATCTTATGGTTTTATCGCTTGTTTTGCTTTATATAAGTCATGAAACAGCGAGAAATTAACTTCTTCTGAGAACAAGTTTTTTGAGTCAGGGTTTGGGTGGGGGGGAAGATGTCCAGGTCAGGATATCTTCCCCCCCCCCCCACCCAGCACCTACATGACAAAAAAATAATCTTATGGTTTTATCGCTCGTTTTGCTTTATATAGTCATGAAACAGCGAGAAATTAACTTCTTCTGACAACAAGTTGTTTGAGTCAGGGTTTGGGTGGGGGGGGGGGAAATGTCCAGGTCAGGATATCTTTCCCCCCCCCCCCCCCCCCCCCCCCCACCCAGCACCTACATGACAAAAAAATAATCTTATGGTTTTATCGCTCGTTTTGCTTTATATAGTCATGAAACAGCGAGAAATTTACTTCTTCTGACAACAAGTTGTATGAGTCAGGGTTTGGGTGGGGGGGGGGGAAGATGTCCAGGTCAGGATATCTTCCCCCCCCCCCCCACCCAGCACCTACATGACAAAAAAATAATCTTATGGTTTTATCGCTCGTTTGCTTTATATAGTCATGAAACAGCGAGAAATTAACTTCTTCTGACAACAAGTTGTTTGAGTCAGGGTTTGGGTTGGGGGGCAAGATGTCCAGGTCAGGATATCTTCCCCCCCACCCAGCACCTACATGACAAAAAAATAATCTTAATGTTTTATCGCTCGTTTTGCTTTATATAGTCATGAAACAGCGAGAAATTAACTTCTTCTGAGAACAAGTTGTTTGAGTCAGGGTTTGGTGTGGGGGGGAAGATGTCCAGGTCAGGATATCTTCCCCCCCCCCCCCCCCCCCACCCAGCACCTACATGACAAAAAAATAATCTTATGGTTTTATCGCTTGTTTTGCTTTATATAGTCATGAAACAGCGAGAAATTAACTTCTTCTGAGAACAAGTTGTTTGAGTCAGGGTTTGGGTGGGGGGGGGGGGGGGGGGGGGGGGGGGAGATGTCCAGGTCAGGATATCTCCCCCCCCCCACCCAGCACCTACATGACAAAAAAATAATCTTTCTCGCTGTTTCATGACTATATAAAGCAAAACAAGCGATAAAACCATAAGATTATTTTGTTGTCATGTAGGTGCTAGGTGGGGGGGGGGGGGAGATATCCTGACCTGGACATCTTCCCCCCACCCCAAACCCTGACTCAAACAACTTGTTGTCAGAAGAAGTTAATTTCTCGCTGTTTCATGACTAAAGCAAAACGAGCGATAAAACCATAAGATTATTTTTTTTGTCATGTAGGTGCTGGGTGGGGGGGGGGGGGAAGATATCCTGACCTGGACATTTCCCCCCCCCCCACCCAAACCCTGACTCAAACAACTTGTTCTCAGAAGAAGTTAATTTCTCGCTGTTTCATGACTATATAAAGCAAAACAAGCAATAAAACCATAAGATTATTTTTTTGTCATGTAGGTGCTGGGTGGGGGGGGGGGGGAGATATCCTGACCTGGACATTTCCCCCCCCCACCCAAACCCTGACTCAAACAACTTGTTCTCAGAAGAAGTTAATTTCTCGCTGTTTTATGACTATATAAAGCAAAACGAGCGATAACACCATAAGATTATTTTTTTGTCATGTAGTTGCTGGGTGGGGGGGGGGGGGATATCCTGACCTGGACATCTCCCCCCACCCCAAACCCTGACTCAAAAAACTTGTTCTCAGAAGAAGTTAATTTCTCGCTGTTTCATGACTACATAAAGCAAAACAAGCGATAAAACCATATGATTATTTTTTTGTCATGTAGGTGCTAGGTGGGGGGGGGGGGAGATATCCTGACCTGGACATCTTTCCCCCCCCCCCACCCCCAAACCCTGACTCAAAAAAGTTGTTCTCAGAAGAAGTTAATTTCTCCCTGTTTCATAACTATAAAAAGCAAAACGAGCGATAAAACCATAAGATTATTTTTTTGTCATGTAGGTGCTGGGTGGGGGGGGGGGAAGATATCCTGACCTGGACATCTTCCCCCCCCCCCCCCAAACCCTGACTCAAAAAACTTTTTCTCAGAAGAAGTTAATTTCTCGCTGTTTCATGAATATATAAAGCAAAACAAGCAATAAATCCATACAATGATTTATTTGTCACGTAGGTGCTGGGTGGGGGGGGGGGGGGATATCCTGACCTGGACATCCCCCCCCCCACCCCAAACCCTGACTCAAACAACTTTCTCTTGGAGAAGCTAATTTCTCGCTGTTTCATTACTATATAAAGCAAAATAAGCGATAAAACCATAAGATGATTTTTTTGTCATGTAGGTGCGGGGTGGGGGGGGGGGGTGGAATATCCAAGCCTGGACGTTTGAAAGAAAAGAAAAAATTTGAATTGAAAAAAAATAAAAAATTCTGGTCATTTCATGAACAGACAATCAAATTCGTGAAAAAACTAATTTTGTCACTTTTTTTTTTTAAATGAAAAAAAAATTAATATATATTTTTTTTTAATCTCCAAAAACATTTTTCTGGCCATTTCGGAACCAAACGATATCATATGAGTGAAATTATTTTTTAGTCGTACATGGGGGGGGGGGAAGATATCCAGGGTGGGGGGAAGATATCCTAGGACATCTTCCCCCCCGGGGGGAAGATATCCTGGGGGGGGGAGATGACGTGTTACACCGGTACTGATGTCCATTTGGGAAAAATTATTTTTCAGAAATCTAGATACTATATGTAAAGTCAGTCACGAAAATACTACCATTGTTGTTATAAAATTTTAATGCAAGACAATATAACAACCATATCTTAGATACACTCAATATACTTGAGCCTGAGTGTCTGTGTTCAAAATAAGCACCATTTGATGTCTAAGTTGAGTTGAAATGTGTTATGTCAGTCACGCGTAATGTCAGTCACAGCATGTAATGTCAGTCACGTTTTGCAATTTGTTCCTATTCTGGTAGATGACATAAAATTCTTGTAAGAAACTAACTAAAGAAAGCATAATTGGATTTATAAACATGCGAAGCATGCAATGTGGGCATATATAGGCCCCTTTTGACCCCAATATCGGTTGCACAGGGGGGCAAGTCCCTCCGTCACTGATCAAAATGTGCACAATGGGGCCACAGGCCCCTATATATGGGTAGCACAAAAAGTGACCATAGACCCTATATATACATGTAGGCAGCTCACAAAGGGGGCGCAGGACACTTCAGTGACTTCACCACTGAATAAAAGCTCCCAAAGGGAGCCTAACTGTATTCTGGGACCCCTTATAAGATCAAAATGGGTGTGAAGCGCACAAAAGGACCACATACAGGGCCCTTATATAGGTAGCACAGAAATGGGCCACAGAGCCTGTTTCAGTTAGTATAGTAAAAGGCAATATATTTCGATTTTATTCCGTTCCATATGTGCATACTATGTACTATGTATAGGCCTATATATGTTGGGGGTGTAAAAGTACAGTTCTTAGTGTATTAAAGTGTTCCCATGCCACCAGTGACAAAAAAGAGAAGCATTGCCATTCCATTTTTAATAGAAATGAGAATTTGTTCAAGTCCGCGGACACCAGAAAGTAACAAGTAACATGTATTAACCCATAATTTTTTATGGGAAATCCCCTAGTTTTAATAATAATTCCCAAGAAGGGGACAGGGGAAATCAGACCAGACAGGGATGAAATATTTGTTGAAATTGTTTGGCAAAGTAAGACAACCTAGGTAAACCACCTCCCCTTTCCCCCAGGCCTCCGAACACTATTATCTGTGAGTTTCTGTAAATTAAGACAAATTTAATTTGAAAACAAGTTGGAACAGTGCCTTGATATTTTCATGTTATGTCAGTCACGCTAACATTGAATGATGCCATGTTATCATCGCTTGAGTAAATTCAGAATAATGCACCTATTTGGGTGCACCCTGGCACAAGCCAAAATCACACATTGAAGTAAGATTTTATAGTTCTATATGTTGCTCGTATCATCACAATGAATCTGGAAAAAGTTCTTTGAATGTAATGTCAGTCACAGGGAATTGCCCATAAACTTATATTAATAGGTTTAATTTTTAGGCAAGAATATTACTAGTATTAGCCGCTGAAAGATTGAGTGCTTTGAATGGATGTACATGTACATGTATAGTTGGATGACATACATGTACATGTCAAAATATAAACCGAATGAAAGGAAATTAATCCTTGGTCGATTTCCAAACAACTTGTCTACAGCACTGAAATAAACTGGAACAAATAGACATTTGAAATATAAATCAATGAAAAATGTAAACATAATTACATGAAGTAATGTTATTTTAAAAACAATTATAAAAAAAGGGACATTGCTCATTTGAACAAACATGGCTCATTTTAAACCAAAGTAGGCTATGTTTGTTCTAATTTAGTAATTTTATAGACACATCATGTTGGTTGATAAATATATGAAATACCGGTATGGTCCTTAGGCCAAAACGAAGAATACCTGTGTTTAGGGTAACCCGCCCGCCCCTACTCAAAACCTGCCGCCAAATTCCATTTTATCGTTTTTCAAAAATTTCCTCCGACTTCATTTTATTTTTTTGTAATTAGGAATTCGCGACTACGGAATTAGCTTAAACAAGTAAACCATTTCCTTGCAAATATCGTCAATTCACGAAAAACGGAAGTGCCGCCATTGTTGTTTTAGTATATTCGTATTCCCTCGTCATTGTTCGGCAAACCTCGCCGATTTCTCGAAAGCGGAAACCAGAAAACACGCGATACTTGTGCCGGAATAATTTATGTATTAACTAGTAAATCGAAAGTAACCGGATATTTTGCCGATTGCACATGGCGATTGAATATGGCGGAAACACTTCCGTGTGCGGATAGATCCTGAGTTTTAGCTATTAAACTTCACAAATGCGTTCATATGAATCAGAATAGAAACATCATGGCGCCTGTCAACTATAGCACAGACATGTTGTCATGCGTGAACCGGTACCACACGTATTCTGAACTGACAGAAAAGGACATACATGTAGTAATAAAATGTCGGATTAAAAATAAATCTGACACTTTTGAAATCGACCCAAAGCTCAAATTCCATTATTATAGTTTATCCACCTCTCACCGCATCCACCCTGAAAATTATAAGCCTGACGTAACATGAGTCTGTATGTACCCATGCAGTAGGAGTGGTATGTGCCTGGTAGAACTTACTTTTTTCCTAGAACTATTTCTCATTAAATATTCATTAGGCCAAAACAAAATATATGTGTGTTTGGGGTCTCCCTACCTACCCTATCTTAAAGGTGCCTACCCTAAACTTTTTATTGGGCCTCCAGTAGATTTACATCCCCTCTATGCCCAGATATTGAGTTTTTGTTAAGTAAAATTATAAAAATTTATATATTTTGACACTCTAGTGGATTATATAAATAAACTTTACATTGATACACATTGAATTTTATCATCCTAAGTATTTTGAGATCAAAAACAATTTCAATGTCCATAGTATTTCAGAATAATAAAAAAATAATAATAAATAATCTACCTACCTACCCTAATTCTCAGAGAGGGTGGGACCCCAAACACAGGTATAATTTTGTTTGGCCTTAGTTCTACAGAAAGCCGGACCCGATGAATCAACATCTTCTGTGTCGCAATGATCCGAATGCAACAGTCATAGGGTAATCAATGCACATATATTGTTCTTGGAGCTTACTTTGTTTTACAGGTGTTAATGCCACCACCGCTTTACATATTGATTATGTTATGTACGTCACGTTGGCGTTGCCGCATGTATGTGTCATTTCCAATGGAGGAACTCTTGTTAAATTCACCTTCTGAGTTGAATATTTCGCAAAATTTCTTAGTATTCGAGTCGGTGGATAAACAAAATATCATACGTGTCTTGTGTGGGAAATTGAAAAGTAATATGTCCACTCGTAGGATTTGGCCTGTAATATCCGAGCTTCAGCGTGAACATAAACCGTTTAATTTCCAACACTAGACACTTATGTGTCATTTCCAATGGAGGAACTCTTGTTAAATTCACCTTCTGAGTTGAATATTTCGCAAAATTTCTTAGTATCCGAGCTTCAGCGTGAACATAAACCGTTTAATTTCCAACACTAGACACTTATGTGTCATTTCCAATGGAGGAACTCTTGTTAAATTCACCTTCTGAGTTGAATATTTGGCCTTAGTATTCGAGTCGGTGGATAAACAAAATATCATACGTGTCTTGTGTGGGAAATTGAAAAGTAATATGTCCACTCGTAGGATTTGGCCTGTAATATCCGAGCTTCAGCGTGAACATAAACCGTTTAATTTCCAACACTAGACACTTATTCTATATATAATATCATTTAATATAATGTTGTATACATGTCATTGAATTTCTGCAACACCATTAAACTGATTAAACAGGGTTTCCGTCAGGCCGGCTGCGGGTCCGTCACACGGACCCATTCCCCTCGCAGACGATCTGTTTGATTCATACATGTACCAAAAGTCAGTAGCAATATGTCGTAAAAAAATCCGGCTGCAACGGGAGTTCGGGGGTTAAACAGAATACTGGTGAAAAGGCGGGTCAAATAGCGACATTATAGATACAGAGTAATACATGTCGCGGTAACTTCAAAGAATGCCGGACTGTTGAGTGCGGATATTTTTGTGCACGGGATTCCATGGATGAAACTACTCAGACTCGAAGACCCCGTGCTATCGTACGATTACATAATTGGATCAAAGAACACCAAATTGCTGAGTCACGTCATTTTTATGCACGGGATTTTCGTGGATGAAACTACTCAATGTTGATCATTTATCTTATTGCTGTATTATCATTTGTTTTGAGTTCGATGTAAGTGAAGTTCCTGAAAAATACATGTGATTCTCTACGTGTGTTGATTATTATGCGTATATTGCCATGCATACTTAACAAAATTCCAAAGTGATTTATTTCACAATAATACGGAACCTGTACCAAATCAGTCTTTATAGCGGGAATTCATAGTGACAACACCATTCATTTGAGCCATATTACATGCATGGAGGATAAACACGAACACATACCCCCCCTCCCCCAATATGGAGATAAAGTCAAAGTACGGTCAATAATAGTTTCGTTGTCCCGCCTGGGTCCCCGAGCACATTATCAACGACGCACATGTTCACATTTCCCGCCAAAACGCAACTATATTTTATAACACGTTGGCTAAAACTCTGTTCTATAGCTGCGGTCGTCAACTGTTGTTGGACTAATACAGATTATTGAACAAGCTACGAGTTCCGAATGAAATATTTCGCTACCATTCGTATTTCGCCGCTATAAATATCTCCTGCAGTATGACGTCACATATGGCACAAATAGTTTTACGATTGACAGAATATATAATCCTGTCAGTTTCATTTTCACTGACGCTACTTGAAATTCTAAGAAATACTCTCCTTGCTAGATATTATTGGTCAATGCGTAGATGCTTTTTAGTGTTTAGATTCATTATACCTGTTGGAATCTTACTGTAAGTTATAAATTTGTAAACACTGTAACTCACAACTCGTTCATTTATATAGTCTTCAATCAGACGGCAGTCTTACGTACGTAATTACATGACTAATTATTTGGATACCATCAACAGAATTAATGCACCCACGGAAATGATCGACTTGCATAATATACGTAGCTTTGGATTGCTTTGTGGGACACTCAGGTGCAAGAAAATGGCTACTTTTCAGTGTCAAATAACAATTTTCGCCAGACAGGACGAACCATATGTCCCATGGTCGTCCCGTCGCGTTATGTCTTTCCCCAATACGGACTCATTAATTTCCCCCTGGCGGAAACCCTGGATTAAAGCTACCATGACATTGATTAGTGTGACAATGACTCGCCCAAGCTATATACTGGCAGAGGATTAGAAGGCACGAATACTTAAATACTATTCCCCATGAAAAATAAAATGAAAAAATAAAATAAAATGAAGTACCGCCCGCCCGCCCCTGTTTTTTTCCCTCATGTTACCCTAAACTCAGGTATTCTTCCTTTTGGCCTTATATACAAATAAACTTCACAAAAACAGCAATTTGCCAACAGTTTCAATTTTTTGCACAAATGCTGTTTAATAACTACATGTAACAATAAACACTCCTTGTTGTTCATTGCTGAAGAATACCAGGACTCGTTTCTTCTGACTTCCGATGACTTTAATAAGTCTTTCATCCGCATAATTTCATGTATAAAAATATTCATGATTTTATCAGCATATTTTGATCCCAGGATCTGCACTGGAATGTGACACAAGTGAGTAATTAATACTGCACGATTTCTGTTACTACGTGGGAGAATCCATTAAGTATAAAAAGGTACATCTAATGTTATTAGATGACAAAAGCAAGATTTCAACAACTAGTCTACCACAGTGGAATTGGAAGGCTTGTCAACTTTCAACCCAAATTGCACAATTATGTCACATGGTATTACTCAGAACAGATCATATCCACACATTCATGAGGATGTGTAGCATTCAGTGTATCGGTACTGAGGATTATCTCCTCAACTCAGAGAAAGTTATAGATCAGGACAACATCAAACCTCATTTTCATTTGATTTCATCATTTTATATATGACCTTGTACTTTCTGGGTATTCTCCTGAGTGATGCTACAATCCATTTGGTTGCCTACTGTCTGGTTACTGGTAGTACTGCTAGTTCTCTCGCACAAGAGATTGAAAGTTATTTCTCATCAAATTGTGTAATGAAAGTGAAAGTCCCTTATCAGCGATTCAGCATGCCATTATAAATTCCTGATACATTCTAAATAGTATGTACGGTACTTAAACTTAATTTTCTTTGTAGGAGTTTCCTATTCTGTGCCAGACATGCCTGGGAGACAATCCATATATCCGTATGGTATGTATATTGATTGTTTATAGAAATAACTCTTGTTTTTTGATTAAGGTAATGCAGTTATAACCGAAAAATTTGAAGACAAATTCTATAACTTGCTTAGCACATTATAGTGAATTTGTATTCAAACATTTCGGTTATACATGTAACTCATAATCTTAATCAAAACAAGAGTTATTTCCATCCATCATTTCACAGGAGAACCACCATAATTAGAAGGTATAAGTATAAAAGAAGCATAAATCTTTGAGATTATTGCTGATGAGAAAGACGCGTACTGAGTTAAAATTGACATGCATGCTGTCAATCAAACATCCAATTATCGATTGATAAACTGTCTCATAAATTTATCACTTTTGATTGGCTAGTGAACATTGTACACAACTGGTCGCTCCACTGTGGCAGCAGGTGTTTCAGAGTTATTTTGCCTGTACTGTGACTCGAGTTGTTAGTTTCTGAAACTTCATTTCTGTGCAAATGTTAGCTTGATCGAGTCTTGTTGATTTTTCTAGCAACTTATGCACCTAAGTACTGATGGTTCATTAGTAGTAAATTTAATGGCAGGGCAATCCTACCTGAAGGAATTCTGATGCAACATAGGAATCTCCATTTATATCACAGAAAGTATTGTATAGTTTGCATGTACATGTACACTTTAGGCACGCAGTGTATATGTGTGGTCATATGATACATTGCAACTGTGAGTGCTGTCATTTCAATAGCAGAAATAATCAAGAAATTTAGGAGAAATAACTTTAATGGCTAAATGTGTGACAGCTTATGATTAAATTATAAGTGGATATTGTAATATACAAGTATGACGAAAGTTAGTGAACTGGTTAATCAAGATTTTTGCACATGTTAGTTGTGATGCGACAGTACAACGACAACCAAACTTGTTGTAGCTTGCATCACGCCAAACATTTGTGATAATGTTAACCCATTCACATCACTGTTATTATGTTATTGCACACACGAAGACTACTGTCAATTTTAAGTCAATATTGCTTCCCTTTACTTGAGGAAACTAGTGACCAAAGTAAGCTAAGTAGAGTATACCTCATAATATTGAAGATCTTTTCCATAGTGATGTTTCTGGTAACACAGGGTTAAAAAGAAAGGGCTGGCGGGTTAATATATATATACTTTTTTAAATATCCATATATGGAATATATTCATATGCCCACCTGGCAGCACAAATGATATAACAGGACACAATGAGTGGCTTAATGTAGATATTGCAAGGGATAATGAAGCCTTGGTAGTATCTTTTAATCAAAATTGATCAAGACATCAACATACCCTTGTAAGAAGTGCACCGCCATCTTAAAACACTGCGTAAATGATGCAGATCAGCGACTGATCAGCACAGTTTTACTACAATCGATATAAAATGCAATTTGTTTTTCTTTCGGTATTTGCATTTGTTAGAACGTCAACATAAGTTATCTGTTGGATTGTTTTTCAAAGGATAATATAGATTTTCAGTAATAAATGTTCCAAAACATTCTGTATTTTACTTTATTTACTACCCAGTAATATAATTTGACCATATGCTGTCAATCCATGAAAAAATGTTAAACAATTGTCTGTCAATTACTAAGCCATTACAATTATGGAGCTAAACTTACATGTAATCTTGATGATGTCCATCACAGTTTTAGGAAGTGCAGGTATAATGAGTAATGACATAGTTTTCGGACACCATTCCCACCTGTTTGGAAGATGCAAGCCTTGTTAGCTCAACTTTACTTTGTAAAGTTTGAGCTATTGCCATGGCTTTGTCGTCCGTCGTCCGTGTGCGCGTGTGTGCGTAAGGCGTCAACAATAGAGGCTACAGGTGTACCTTTGATCGGATCATTATGAAATTTGTCATAGCTGTTGACATCAACATTTGTCATTCGGCCAAAAAACATGGCCGCCAGCAGCCATCTTCGATTTTACTCTTTGCATGACTAAATCCTTTAGCATGGGCTACAGACAGGTCGTACCTTTAGTCAGATCATCATAAAATTTGTCATGGATGTTAACAATGACATGTAGATGGGAACGAGTCATTTTTAGCTCAACTTTACTTTGTAAAGTTTGAGCTATTGCCATGGCTTGGTATCCATCGTGCGTGTGTGTGTGTGTGCGTGATTCGTCAACAATTTCCTTTAGCACGGGCTACAGTTCGTACCTTTGGTCCGATTATTATGAAATTTGTCATGGATGTTGACATTGACATGTAGATGGGAACGAGTCATTTTGGGGTCATTCGGCTGAAAAACATGGCCGCCAGCGGCCATTTTGGATTTCAAAATTCAATCCATTAGCACGGGATACAGGCCGTACTGTTTGACTTATTGTCATGAAATTTGTCATGGATGTTAATATTGACATGTAGATGGGAACGAGTAATTTTGGGGTCATTCGGCCAAAAAACATGGCCGCCGGCAGCCATCTTAGATTTTACTCTTTGTATGACTAAATTCTTTAGCACGGGCTACAGGTCGTACCTTTAGTCTGATCATCATAAAATTTGTCATGGCTGTTGAAATTGGAATGTAGATGGGAACGAGTCATTTTGGGGTCATTCGGACAAAAAACATGGCCACCAGTGGCCATCTTGGATTTCAAAATTTAATCCATTAGCACGGGCCACAGGTCGTACTATTCGTCTGATCATCATGAAATTTGTCATGGATGATAATATTGACATGTAGATGGGAACGAGTAATTTTGGGGTCATTCGACCAAAAAACATAGCCGCCAGCAGCCATCTTGGATTTTACTCTTTGTATGACTAAATTCTTTAGCATGGGCTGCAGGTCGTACCTTTAGTCTGATCATCATAAAATTTGTCATGGATGTTAACAATGACATGTAGATGGGAACGAGTAATTTTGGGGTCATTCGGCCAAAAAACATGGTTGCCAGCAGCCATCTTGGATTTTACTCTTTGTATGACTAAATCCTTTAGCACGGGCTACAGGTTGTACCTTTAGTCTGATCATCATAAAATTTGTCATGGCTGTTGAAATTGGAATGTAGATGGGACGAGTCATTTTGGGGTCATTCGGACAAAAAACATGGCCGCCAGCGGCCATCTTGGATTTCAAAATTTAATCCATTAGCATGGGCCACAGGTTGTACTGTTCGTCTGATCATCATGAAATTTGTCATGGATGTTAATATTGACATGCAGATGGGAACGAGTAATTTTGGGGTCATTTGGCCAAAAAACATGGCCGCCAGCAGCCATCTTGGATTTTACTCTTTGTATGACTAAATTCTTTAGCATGGGCTACAGGTAATACCTTTAGTCTGATCGTCATAAAATTTGTCATGGATGTTAACAATGACATGTAGTTGGGAACGACTCATTTTGGTCATTCGGCCGAAAACATGGCCACCAGCAGCCATCTTGGATTTTACTTTTCTCTTCATGTCTATAAACTAGTATTAGACATTCAACTTTCCACATTCCTAATCGCTCCATTGACTGTAATACATTAAATTATTCCCTTTCCAAGTTGAGCTACAGTGTCATTGACACTTTCATTGGGTTATTCGGGCAAAAACATGGCCGCCAGCAGCCATCTTGGATTTTACTCTTTGTATGACCAAATCCTTTAGCACGGGCTACAGGTCGTACCTTTAGTCTGATAATCATGAAATTTGTCATGGCTGTTGAAATTGGAATGTAGATGGGAACGAGTCATTTTGGGGTCATTCGGACAAAAAACATGGCCGCCAGTTGCCATCTTTGTTTTCAAAATTCAATCCATTAGCACGGGCCACAGGTCGCACTGTTCGTCTGATCATCATGAAATTTGTCATGGATGATAATATTGACATGTAGATGGGAACGAGTAATTTTGGGGTCATTCGACCAAAAAACATAGCCGCCAGCAGCCATCTTGGATTTTACTCTTTGTATGACTAAATCCTTTAGCACGGGCTACAGGTCGTACCTTTAGTCTGATCATCATAAAATTTGTCATGGCTGTTGAAATTGGAATGTAGATGGGAACGAGTCATTTTGGGGTCATTCGGACAAAAAACATGGCCGCCAGTGGCCATCTTGGATTTCAAAATTTAATCCATTAGCACGGGCCACAGGTCGTACTGTTTGTCTGATCATCATGAAATTTGTCATGGATGTTAATATTGACATGTAGATGGGAACGAGTAATTTTGGGGTCATTCGACCAAAAAACATAGCCGCCAGCAGCCATCTTGGATTTTACTCTTTGTATGACTAAATCCTTTAGCACGGGCTACAGGTTGTACCTTTAGTCTGATCATCATAAAATTTGTCATGGCTGTTGAAATTGGAATGTAGATGGGACGAGTCATTTTGGGGTCATTCGGACAAAAAACATGGCCGCCAGCGGCCATCTTGGATTTCAAAATTTAATCCATTAGCATGGGCCACAGGTTGTACTGTTCGTCTGATCATCATGAAATTTGTCATGGATGATAATATTGACATGTAGATGGGAACGAGTAATTTTGGGGTCATTCGACCAAAAAACATAGCCGCCAGCAGCCATCTTGGATTTTACTCTTTGTATGACTAAATTCTTTAGCATGGGCTGCAGGTCGTACCTTTAGTCTGATCATCATAAAATTTGTCATGGATGTTAACAATGACATGTAGATGGGAACGAGTCATTTTGGGGTCATTCGGCCAAAAAACATGGTCGCCAGCAGCCATCTTGGATTTTACTCTTTGTATGACTAAATCCTTTAGCACGGGCTACAGGTTGTACCTTTAGTCTGATCATCATAAAATTTGTCATGGCTGTTGAAATTGGAATGTAGATGGGACGAGTCATTTTGGGGTCATTCGGACAAAAAACATGGCCGCCAGCGGCCATCTTGGATTTCAAAATTTAATCCATTAGCATGGGCCACAGGTTGTACTGTTCGTCTGATCATCTTGAAATTTGTCATGGATGTTAATATTGACATGCAGATGGGAACGAGTAATTTTGGGGTCATTTGGCCAAAAAACATGGCCGCCAGCAGCCATCTTGGATTTTACTCTTTGTATGACTAAATTCTTTAGCATGGGCTACAGGTAATACCTTTAGTCTGATCGTCATAAAATTTGTCATGGATGTTAACAATGACATGTAGATGGGAACGACTCATTTTGGTCATTCGGCCGAAAACATGGCCACCAGCAGCCATCTTGGATTTTACTTTTCTCTTCATGTCTATAAACTAGTATTAGACATTCAACTTTCCACATTCCTAATCGCTCCATTGACTGTAATACATTAAATTATTCCCTTTCCAAGTTTAGCTACAGTGTCATTGACACTTTCATTGGGTTATTCGGGCTAAAACATGGCCGCCAGCAGCCATCTTGGATTTTACTCTTTGTATGACCAAATCCTTTAGCACGGGCTACAGGTCGTACCTTTAGTCTGATAATCATGAAATTTGTCATGGCTGTTGAAATTGGAATGTAGATGGGAACGAGTCATTTTGGGGTCATTCGGCCAAAAAACATGGCCACCAGCAGCCATCTTGGATTTTACTCTTTGTATGACTAAATCCTTTAGCACGGGCTACAGGTCGTACCTTTAGTCTGTTCATCATAAAATTTGTCATGGCTGTTGATATTGGAATGTAGATGGGAACGAGTCATTTTGGGGTCATTCGGACAAAAAACATGGCCGCCAGCAGCCATCTTGGATTTCAAAATTTAATTCATTAGCACGGGCCACAGGTCGTACTGATTGTCTGATCATCATAAAATTTGTCAAGAATGTTAATAATCACATGTAGATGGGAACGAGTCATTTTGGGGTCATTCGGCCAAAAAACATGGCCGCCAGCAGCCATCTTGGATTTTACTCTTTGTATGACTAAATCCTTTAGCACGGGCTACAGGTCGTACCTTTAGTCTGATCATCATAAAATTTGTCATGGCTGTTGAAATTGGAATGTAGATGGGAACGAGTCATTTTGGGGTCATTCGGACAAAAAACATGGCCGCCAGTGGCCATCTTGGATTTCAAAATTTAATCCATTAGCACGGGCCACAGGTCGTACTGTTTGTCTGATCATCATGAAATTTGTCATGGATGTTAATATTGACATGTAGATGGGAACGAGTAATTTTGGGGTCATTCGACCAAAAAACATGGCCGCCAGCAGCCATCTTGGATTTTACTCTTTGTATGACTAAATTCTTTAGCACGGGCTGCAGGTCGTACCTTTAGTCTGATCATCATAAAATTTGTCATGGATATTAACAATGACATGTAGATGGGAACGAGTAATTTTGGGGTCATTCGGCCAAAAAACATGGTCGCCAGCAGCCATCTTGGATTTTACTCTTTGTATGACTAAATCCTTTAGCACGGGCTACAGGTCCTACTTTTAGTCTGATCATCATAAAATTTGTCAAGAATGTTAATAATGACATGTAGATGGGAACGAATCATTTTGGGGTCATTCGGCCAAAAAACATGGCCGTCAGCAGCCATCTTGGATTTTACTCTTTGTATGACTAAATCCTTTAGCACGGGCTACAGGTCGTACCTTTAGTCTGATCTTCATAAAATTTGTCATGGCTGTTGAAATTGGAATGTAGATGGGAACGAGTCATTTTGGGGTCATTCGGACAAAAAACATGGCCACCAGTGGCCATCTTGGATTTCAAAATTTAATCCATTAGCACGGGCCACAGGTCGTACTATTCGTCTGATCATCATGAAATTTGTCATGGATGATAATATTGACATGTAGATGCAGGCCTGGAAATCTCAAGGCGGGCTGGCGGGCTGCCCGCCTACAGCCCGCCTAGAATTTTCCAAGGCGGGCTTTTTATAGCCCGCCTCGTCTACGATAGGACATTTATTATTTAGTTATTTTATTGTGTTTAATGAGTAAAATACTGCATCGAAATCGTAATTATATTGTACAGTGTGGGGACTGCGCATGCGTGACTTGACGGTAATGTCAAATGGGAATTATAGCGGAATCAGTAAATTCCGGAACGAACTGTTTCGTAAATCTGATCTTTTGATCGATTCTCACACATTTTATGACCAAAATAAATAATTTCTCTTCATAAGATTGAGCTTACAATATATTTCACTGGATAAAATGACACATGTTTGTGGATAGTGAGAACCAAATGTCACTGTCCCAATTAAGTTCAACCTTTCGTTCCGTTTCCGGTTCCTATCAGTGAAAATTGTATTTAGCTTGCAGCCGTCTTTTATCGCTTCGATTGACAATATTTTAATATAATTAGCTAAATGTATCCACATATTCTAGTTTACACTGTTATTCAATTATTAAAGTTCAGAAACTATTTTCTATGTCCTCAATTGCAAACACCCAGTAAATCTATAGATAGCGACTTGACCGCTGCAAGCAGCAGTCTGCGATCGACAATGGAATATGGATTACTTTGAGAGAAAAAGCAGTCAATATTCAAGTGCAAATATACTGGATTTAATATTGTTCTTGATTGTGTATTTTACGTAAAATTACACTTTCATGGAGAATGCTTTTAATGTGGACAAACTCACCCAATTCCGTTGCATGGGTTGGACACCGACTGACAAATTGTTGAGTACAAATACTCTTACATTTTGTTTCTTGTACATATAGATTATCACAACATATAAAACATAGTTAAATATTCACCATACATAATTACTGTGGGGGATTTTGACATTCACAACTCTGTGGACACTTTGTTTCCACATGAAGAAAATTAATTTAAATGGAGTTATACAACATCAAAAATAGACAAACTAACGGCAGTAGTAACTCAGATAAAATAAATCATAACTTTAAAAGTTGAGGAGGGCTATAGCCCTCCTAGGCATATCTAGGAGGGCTATTAATAGCCCTCCTGGATTTTCTAGATCGCCAGCCCTGTAGATGGGAACGAGTAATTTTGGGGTCATTCGACCAAAAAACATAGCCGCCAGCAGCCATCTTGGATTTTACTCTTTGTATGACTAAATTCTTTAGAATGGGCTGCAGGTCGTACCTTTAGTCTGATCATCATAAAATTTGTCATGGATGTTAACAATGACATGTAGATGGGAACGAGTAATTTTGGGGTCATTCGGCCAAAAAACATAGTCGCCAGCAGCCATCTTGGATTTTACTCTTTGTATGACTAAATCCTTTAGCACGGGCTACAGGTTGTACCTTTAGTCTGATCATCATAAAATTTGTCATGGCTGTTGAAATTGGAATGTAGATGGGACGAGTCATTTTGGGGTCATTCGGACAAAAAACATGGCCGCCAGCGGCCATCTTGGATTTCAAAATTTAATCCATTAGCATGGGCCACAGGTTGTACTGTTCGTCTGATCATCATGAAATTTGTCATGGATGTTAATATTGACATGCAGATGGGAACGAGTAATTTTGGGGTCATTTGGCCAAAAAACATGGCCGCCAGCAGCCATCTTGGATTTTACTCTTTGTATGACTAAATTCTTTAGCATGGGCTACAGGTAATACCTTTAGTCTGATCGTCATAAAATTTGTCATGGATGTTAACAATGACATGTAGATGGGAACGACTCATTTTGGTCAATCGGCCGAAAACATGGCCACCAGCAGCCATCTTGGATTTTACTTTTCTCTTCATGTCTATAAACTAGTATTAGACATTCAACTTTCCACATTCCTAATCGCTCCATTGACTGTAATACATTAAATTATTCCCTTTCCAAGTTGAGCTACAGTGTCATTGACACTTTCATTGGGTTATTCGGGCAAAAACATGGCCGCCAGCAGCCATCTTGGATTTTACTCTTTGTATGACCAAATCCTTTAGCACGGGCTACAGGTCGTACCTTTAGTCTGATAATCATGAAATTTGTCATGGCTGTTGAAATTGGAATGTAGATGGGAACGAGTCATTTTGGGGTCATTCGGACAAAAAACATGGCCGCCAGTTGCCATCTTTGTTTTCAAAATTCAATCCATTAGCACGGGCCACAGGTCGCACTGTTCGTCTGATCATCATGAAATTTGTCATGGATGATAATATTGACATGTAGATGGGAACGAGTAATTTTGGGGTCATTCGACCAAAAAACATAGCCGCCAGCAGCCATCTTGGATTTTACTCTTTGTATGACTAAATTCTTTAGCATGGGCTGCAGGTCGTACCTTTAGTCTGATCATCATAAAATTTGTCATGGATGTTAACAATGACATGTAGATGGGAACGAGTAATTTTGGGGTCATTCGGCCAAAAAACATGGTCGCCAGCAGCCATCTTGGATTTTACTCTTTGTATGACTAAATCCTTTAGCACGGGCTACAGGTTGTACCTTTAGTCTGATCATCATAAAATTTGTCATGGCTGTTGAAATTGGAATGTAGATGGGACGAGTCATTTTGGGGTCATTCGGACAAAAAACATGGCCGCCAGCGGCCATCTTGGATTTCAAAATTTAACCATTAGCATGGGCCACAGGTTGTACTGTTCGTCTGATCATCATGAAATTTGTCATGGATGTTAATATTGACATGCAGATGGGAACGAGTAATTTTGGGGTCATTTGGCCAAAAAACATGGCCGCCAGCAGCCATCTTGGATTTTACTCTTTGTATGACTAAATTCTTTAGCATGGGCTACAGGTAATACCTTTAGTCTGATCGTCATAAAATTTGTCATGGATGTTAACAATGACATGTAGATGGGAACGACTCATTATGGTCATTCGGCCGAAAACATGGCCATCAGCAGCCATCTTGGATTTTACTTTTCTCTTCATGTCTATAAACTAGTATTAGACATTCAACTTTCCACATTCCTAATCGCTCCATTGACTGTAATACATTAAATTATTCCCTTTCCAAGTTTAGCTGCAGTGTCATTGACACTTTCATTGGGTTATTCGGGCTAAAACATGACCGCCAGCTGCCATCTTGGATTTTACTCTTTGTATGACCAAATCCTTTAGCACGGGCTACAGGTCGTACCTTTAGTCTGATAATCATGAAATTTGTCATGGCTGTTGAAATTGGAATGTAGATGGGAACGAGTCATTTTGGGGTCATTCGGCCAAAAAACATGGCCACCAGCAGCCATCTTGGATTTTACTCTTTGTATGACTAAATCCTTTAGCACGGGCTACAGGTCGTACCTTTAGTCTGTTCATCATAAAATTTGTCATGGCTGTTGATATTGGAATGTAGATGGGAACGAGTCATTTTGGGGTCATTCGGACAAAAAACATGGCCGCCAGCAGCCATCTTGGATTTCAAAATTTAATTCATTAGCACGGGCCACAGGTTGTACTGATTGTCTGATCATCATAAAATTTGTCAAGAATGTTAATAATCACATGTAGATGGGAACGAGTCATTTTGGGGTCATTCGGCCAAAAAACATGGCCGCCAGCAGCCATCTTGGATTTTACTCTTTGTATGACTAAATCCTTTAGCATGGGCTACAGGTCGTACCTTTAGTCTGATCGTCATAAAATTTGTCAGGGCTGTTGATATTGACATGTAGATGGGAACGAGTAATTTTGGGGTCATTCGGCCAAAAAACATGGTCGCCAGCAGCCATCTTGGATTTTACTCTTTGTATGACTAAATCCTTTAGCACGGGCTACAGGTCGTACATTTAGTCTGATCATCATAAAATTTGTCATGGCTGTTGAAATTGGAATGTAGATGGGAACGAGTCATTTTGGGGTCATTCGGACAAAAAACATGGCCGCCAGCAGCCATCTTGCATTTAAAAATTTAATCCATTAGCACGGGCCACAGTTAGTACTGTTCGTCTGATCATCATGAAATTTGTCACGGATGTTAATATTGACATGTAGACGGGAACGAGTACTTTTGGGGTCATTTGGCCGAAAAACATGGCCACCAGCAGCCATCTTGGATTTTACTCTATGTATGACTAAATTCTTTAGCACGGGCTACAGGTCGTACCTTTAGTCTGATCATCATAAAATTTGTCATGGATGTTAACAATGGCATTGTAGATGGGAAAGAGTAATTTTGGGGTCAATCGGCCAAAAAACATAGTCGCCAGCAGCCATCTTGGATTTTACTCTTTGTATGACTAAATCCTTTAGCACGGGCTACAGGTTGTACCTTTAGTCTGATCATCATAAAATTTGTCATGGCTGTTGAAATTGGAATGTAGATGGGACGAGTCATTTTGGGGTCATTCGGACAAAAAACATGGCCGCCAGCGGCCATCTTGGATTTCAAAATTTAACCATTAGCATGGGCCACAGGTTGTACTGTTCGTCTGATCATCATGAAATTTGTCATGGATGTTAATATTGACATGCAGATGGGAACGAGTAATTTTGGGGTCATTTGGCCAAAAAACATGGCCGCCAGCAGCCATCTTGGATTTTACTCTTTGTATGACTAAATTCTTTAGCATGGGCTACAGGTAATACCTTTAGTCTGATCGTCATAAAATTTGTCATGGATGTTAACAATGACATGTAGATGGGAACGACTCATTATGGTCATTCGGCCGAAAACATGGCCATCAGCAGCCATCTTGGATTTTACTTTTCTCTTCATGTCTATAAACTAGTATTAGACATTCAACTTTCCACATTCCTAATCGCTCCATTGACTGTAATACATTAAATTATTCCCTTTCCAAGTTTAGCTGCAGTGTCATTGACACTTTCATTGGGTTATTCGGGCTAAAACATGACCGCCAGCTGCCATCTTGGATTTTACTCTTTGTATGACCAAATCCTTTAGCACGGGCTACAGGTCGTACCTTTAGTCTGATAATCATGAAATTTGTCATGGCTGTTGAAATTGGAATGTAGATGGGAACGAGTCATTTTGGGGTCATTCGGCCAAAAAACATGGCCACCAGCAGCCATCTTGGATTTTACTCTTTGTATGACTAAATCCTTTAGCACGGGCTACAGGTCGTACCTTTAGTCTGTTCATCATAAAATTTGTCATGGCTGTTGATATTGGAATGTAGATGGGAACGAGTCATTTTGGGGTCATTCGGACAAAAAACATGGCCGCCAGCAGCCATCTTGGATTTCAAAATTTAATTCATTAGCACGGGCCACAGGTTGTACTGATTGTCTGATCATCATAAAATTTGTCAAGAATGTTAATAATCACATGTAGATGGGAACGAGTCATTTTGGGGTCATTCGGCCAAAAAACATGGCCGCCAGCAGCCATCTTGGATTTTACTCTTTGTATGACTAAATCCTTTAGCATGGGCTACAGGTCGTACCTTTAGTCTGATCGTCATAAAATTTGTCAGGGCTGTTGATATTGACATGTAGATGGGAACGAGTAATTTTGGGGTCATTCGGCCAAAAAACATGGTCGCCAGCAGCCATCTTGGATTTTACTCTTTGTATGACTAAATCCTTTAGCACGGGCTACAGGTCGTACATTTAGTCTGATCATCATAAAATTTGTCATGGCTGTTGAAATTGGAATGTAGATGGGAACGAGTCATTTTGGGGTCATTCGGACAAAAAACATGGCCGCCAGCAGCCATCTTGCATTTAAAAATTTAATCCATTAGCACGGGCCACAGTTAGTACTGTTCGTCTGATCATCATGAAATTTGTCACGGATGTTAATATTGACATGTAGACGGGAACGAGTACTTTTGGGGTCATTTGGCCGAAAAACATGGCCACCAGCAGCCATCTTGGATTTTACTCTATGTATGACTAAATTCTTTAGCACGGGCTACAGGTCGTACCTTTAGTCTGATCATCATAAAATTTGTCATGGATGTTAACAATGGCATTGTAGATGGGAAAGAGTAATTTTGGGGTCAATCGGCCAAAAAACATGGTCGCCAGCAGCCATCTTGGATTTTACTCTTTGTATGACTAAATCCTTTAGCACGGGCTACAGGTTGTACCTTTAGTCTGATCATCATAAAATTTTTCATGAATGTTAATAATGACATGTAGATGGGAACGAGTCATTTTGGGGTCATTCGGCCAAAAAAACATGGCCGCCAGCAGCCATCTTGGATTTTACTCTTTGTATAACTAAATCCTTTAGCACGGGCTACAGGTCGTACCTTTAGTCTGATCATCATAAAATTTATCATGGCTGTTGAAATTGGAATGTAAATGGGAACGAGTCAGTTTGGGATCATTCGGACAAAAAACATGGTCGCCAGCAGCCATCTTGGATTTCAAAATTTAATCCATTAGCACGGGCCACAGGTCGTACTGTTCGACTTATCATCATGAAATTTGTCATGGATGTTAATATTGACATGTAGATGGGAACGAGTAATTTTGGGGTCATTTGGCATAAAAACGTGGCCGCCAGCAGCCATCTTGGATTTGACTCTTTGTATGACTAAATTCTTTAGCATGGGCTACAGGTTGTACCTTTAGTCTGATCATCATAAAATTTGTCATGAATGTTAATAATGAAATGTAGATGGGAACGAGTCATTTTGGGGTCAATCGGCCAAAAAACATGGCCGCCACCAGCCATCTTGGATTTTACTCTTTGTATGACTAAATTCTTTAGCATGGGCTACAGGTCGTACCTTTAGTCTGATCGTCATAAAATTTGTCATTGATGTTAACGATGACATGTAGATGGGAACGACTCTTTTTGGGGTCATTTGGCCGAAAACATGGCCGCCAGCAGCCATCTTGGATTTTACTTTTCTCTTCATGTCTATAAACTAGTATTAGACATTCAACTTTCCACATTCCTAATCGCTCCATTGACTGTAATATATTAAATTATTCCCTTTCCAAGTTTAGCTACAGTGTCATTGACACTTTCATTGTTTGTAATTGGCAGCTTATCATTGGTTGACAATGAAAATAAAATTTCTCTGCAACTGGAGGCATGGTTAACATATAATATAATATAATATAATAATAGAATTGACTAAAAAAGTCCTTGAACATCTCCAGCGGTTAATGGGTTCGTAGAGTGAAAATACACTGGTCAAGCTGATGTCACTGGTGACATCGGATCGGAGAGTTAAAAACTCAAGGCCATATCTGAGTGTTAAAGTTGGCGAGGAAGGCAAAAAATTGAGATAAAACTCCAGAGAAAAGCTTCAACACTCAGATAACCTGCAGTATAGGTCTAGCACTTTCGTTAATGTTTAACTTCATCAGGACCGAGTTTGGCATATGATTTTGAAATACCAAACTCGGTATTGATGAAGTTAAACATGAATGAAAGCATTGACCTATACTGCAGGTTATCTGAATGTTGTAGCTTAAGCTGCTTTTCTCTGGAGTTTTATCTCGATTTTTTTTGCCTTCCTCGCCAACTTTAACACTCAGATGTGGCCTTGAGTTTTTCACTCTCCGATGTCACCAGTGACATCAGCTTGACCACAGTGTATTTTCACTCTACGAACCCTTCAACCACTGGAGATGTACAAGGACTCTTTTAGTCAATTCTATTATTATATTACCGTATATTATATGTTAACCATGCCTCCAGTTGCAGAGAAATTTTATTTTCATTGTCTCAATTTTTTTTGCCATTTCTCCAGGCATATTAGTTGTTGGTAAAAAAAAACATACATGTATGGTAATTATATGAAAATATATTGAGAAAGCAGCAGAGAACTGCATGCCATACCATCTCCATGCCATAGCACACTGAGCAGTCCTCGAAATTGGCCACAGCAATAAGCGATGCCATGGGAAAAAGCTGTGGCAAGTTGGCAACATGTGGAATCTAATATGCCACAGCATTAAATTTGCTGTGGGACATTTTACCTAATTTCAAGGGCTGCTTTGAGCAGGAAACGTGATACTGTGTAAAACATCATTACTGGCGTACATTGCATGTAATTATCAGCCCTGTTAACTAGAGTTGGCTATTGGCTGAGCCAAGACAAAACGAAATTTCGTCAAGGGCAAGGCAATTCTCAGAACATGTAAATGTTTTGTGCAAAATTTAAACAAATTGATGTAGGCATTATCATATTGTCGCACTTTGGAAGTCTGCAGACAGCAAAAAGTCATTTTTAAATGCAAAGAGCTATCCTACCTGATAATCAGCAATTTTTAGCCAGACCAAACCAAAGTCTACCTATGATAATAAGTTCCAATTGTAAAGTAGTCATATGTGTAGAGCATGCAACTAGATGGATCCTAGGCTTTTTAGCTGTGGAAAAATTTCTATCCCAGGCAATTTTTTAGCCTGGGCAAATTTCTTCTAATAAACCGGCCTGACTTACTTGTACATGTATGCATATAGATTCTTTTCAACGCTTAGTATTATTCTGCTGACCCAGTTATCTCTCCAGCTGTTCTCGTTTTGATCAAATTAAAAAATATTTTTTATCATTATTCACAGACAAAAGAGAAATTTGGCAAAGAATGCAAAATATGTGCCAGGCCATTCACAGTATTCAGATGGTGCCCAGGAGCCAGAATGAGATACAAGAAGACAGAAGTGTGTCAGACTTGCAGCAAGATGAAAAATATTTGTCAAACATGCTTACTGGATCTTGAATATGGTACGTAATAAAGGGTCTGTGACATCTTTGGTCATGCCTGTTTGCCACTGGTGTATGGTTTTCAGATATCTGATACATCCCTTTGAATATGTCCTTAAGTTAGTAGGCCACAAAAAAAAAGACCTGTGTTTCCGGTGACCCACCCGCCCCTATTTGGGACCTCCCGACTGTTTTCATTTTATTCATTTTACAAAATTAGTCCGCATCCGGTTTTAGTTTCGTGTCACCTGGAAAAATTCCATGCACAAATATGCAAAATCATCTTCCATTTTCTATTAGATGCAGTCATTAATTTAATTCAATGAGTCATTAGCATAATTAAGTTAATTAACTCTTTCATCCCTGAATATACAGATATAGATGTCCCTGATATATTGCTGCAACACTACCTTTAGAGTGATGTCGGGTATGGCAAACTGAATGTTTTATGATCGTTAACAGGTGACCTTCAATTTGTGTTATATACCAATTGGGGGCGTCACATCTAAATGGTATATCAGGTGTGTGCAGGTGAGAACCGAGAAGGGACATTGAATCCCAACATATGCTATAGGGGCATGTATCACCTGTATCTGGGATATCAAATTAGCATATCAATGTTTTCCACAAATACATACATGTATGTGTCACATGATTCTTTGCAAGTGTGGTGTATACACTTGGTTGTGATGCCACCGTGCATGGTTTCAAATGTTTTACCAATCGGTTCATTGAACATAATTGCATTATCAAAGGCACGAGCAGACCAGTACTAACCCAGCTAGTATGACAGAAAGACGCGATTTGACCGAAACAGACATATACTCCCACATCTAGCAATTTTAGACCCAGGGATGTACTTGTCAGTATGCTGAGGAATTATGAGTAACATTCCAAATAAAACAACTGCCAATGTCCTGATTCGATTCCCAAAATGATTATGAATGTTGATTTCATGTTTATAATATGCACGTGCAGCTATTATTATTAAAGTCGCGCCGTAGTGCGGCACGGTGATTTCCGTAACATTGCGTCGAAAATAGGAGACATTAGACGGATACGACAAATAAAACATCGTTAGAAAGGTCAACATTATCTTCTTTATTTCATAAACATAATAATAATAATTGTATCGGTAAGTTTTTGTGATAAATAATAAACCAAAATCGAAATGTGACTCAAAACACCATGCACACCTGTCATTAGTATTGCGTCATCGATTTTTAGGAAAACCCAAAATAGTAATCGTGACGTCATCCAGCTGCTGTCTATATTTATAGGCCCGGAAAGTCTCTTAATCGTGTACATGCTAGGTATTCGTGCGCACCGATAAATTAGTATTGATGCCGAATATCACCCAAAGGATATACAAGTCGCTAACCAATAAAATCATTTGTATATCTCTGGAAATATTGTATTATTCCCGACAATTGCACTCTGCCCGCTAAATCGGGCTGCCGGGATGAACGTAAATTACGTCGTGCCCGCTTTAGCGGGCTGCCGGGTTGAAAGAGTTAACTGTGTAAAGCATGCTCAGAAAACACATCAAACATCAAAAAACAGGAATTTCATCGCAAAATAACGGACTGCCTCGGAAATAGGGAACATGAAGCAAGAATAAACGATGTCTTTTAGGCTTATGGTTCATGATTGAGCTTATATATACGTTTAATTCAATTTGATATGTAAAGAGGTATTGGTTAATAGAATTTAAATGAGTTTGGACATAGATTTTCTCCACATTCTGAAGTTAAATTCAAGTTCTGTTGTTGTGATAGGCATACATTAAAATGTGTAACACTAGTATGGATGCAAACATTGAACATTAGTGGTAGGGTGGTGATTTTTTAAGCAGGTTGAATATTGTTCACATACAGGGAACTCATGCTTTCACACAGCATGCTATTATGGCATAGCCACTGCAATGGAGTGAACTCTAAATACTCACTTATATCTAGATCATACATATATTTAGGACTATTAATTTGAATATAATAGTTTTAACTACATGACATAACAGCCTTCCTGGCTAATAATATTTAACACAGTTGTTTTTTAATGGACATGGCTCATTCAAGCTTCCAAATTTTGTCGTAAACGGACATGGTTCATTCAAGCTTCCGAATGGCATGGCTCATTCAAGCTTCCAAATTTTGTCTAAGTAATTTTGGAAGGAAGTATAAGATAGATTGACAAATAAACGAAATATCAACATACTTGTAATGGCTACATATGCTATATAGTATATTTAATGGCTACATAAAAATACTGTCCATGGCCATAGCCATGTTCCAGCTGTTTTAAATTTTTCCCACAGAAGTGAAACAACACTCATTATTTCTACCATATCAGGAATAGACTAGCACGGAATGCTCTATTCTGTTCAATGTCTTGCACATGACTTTGTTTGGGACCCAAACACTGTGTTTAAAGTTGTATTTCTTTAAATTCTTATGACTTCAATAGAAATGTAGATAAAGTATTTATCGACCTATTTCGATACTGGGAAAAATTCAAAAGCATATACTATTAAGTCTATTTTGGAGCTCAAACTACCATGTGGCTTTAAGATCACCACTACCGTTTGCAGTACATACATGTAGATGTATGTGAAGTTCTTTCCTTGCATTCTGAAGCTTATTCATGGCAAATATTGATCTCTATTGTAAACATCATGTTTTTCCATGTTTTATTCAATAAAACAATAAATTACACTATATTCTAATAGAATCTACTTAGTTTTATTATTTTATAGTCAATTACAAACAAGGAGAAGTAGGCTTGGGGGTCGCATTCATATTTATTTTGAGCATAATCGAAAATAAAATGAAAAAATAAAATAAAATGAAAACCCACCCTTGTTATTTGTTAAGTCCCTATACATGTATCTTAATAACTGTTAAAGTGATGCGTCCAGAATACTCTGCTGTTGTGTCCAGAACTGAGTAACAAATAATCTTGCCAAAATTAGTTATTTTAATAAATACATGTATATCCAGACAGGCAGAAAACGGTGTCATTTTTATAAACAATTTATATGTGCACAGTGACTTATTTTTGGTGGATCATTGCATTATTCTTGTCACCCAGTAATTTTTCCCGAATAAAGGAGCATATATTTACATTTGTGCGTAGTTCAGACCTTGTGTTCTCTGAAATGGGAGGGTCGATGTGTGAAATTTTCAACAATTTTCTTAGTTAAACCTTCCATGACTGGAGCTTCCTGAAATTTTTCGAAAACTCTGTGCCAATATATTCTCTTATATATGCGAGTCTCCCATAGGGCGCCTCACATATATAAGAGAATACATTGGCCTAACAATATTTATCTTGACATTGTAAGCCAGTGCATTCTCTTATATATGCAAGGCTCCCTGTGGGAGACTCATATATATAAAGAATGCACTGGCACAGGATCTTTAATGTTTCGTCAGCACAGCTCCCTTCATGAAAGGTTTAATATATTTGGGTACTAACTTATCAGTTTTATTTACTGAATTAAGTCCGCAACTTGTCCTTGAGTTATTTTTGTTTCAAATAAAACTTTAGTTGTTTCCACTTGGACAATAAAATTTTGTGTTTGTAAAAAGCCATCTTTTCTGAGTGGTGGTCAATCAGCTTGTTATTAATTTTAAGGTATTCTGGGTCTTTCATAATACATGCTAAGTTTCAATGCTTTAATGCCCTCATTTATCACTTATGTAGGTTTACCCGTGCAAGTGAGAGATGCTGCACTGAAGATTCAAGATAAGATTCCACAGTCAGACGTGAATAAAGAATTCTACACTCAGAATATGGAAAAAGAAGTATGTTATTTACGATATCTAATGTCCATGATTGGATCCCGATAACTTCAAACTCAGACTGATGATAATTCCTAGGCTGTTATCATGCGAGCCTATTCAAGCTATCAAGGAAACCAAGTTTGTTTTGTCCATGTCCATGTTTCCATAGATGAATATCCAACCACTGCCTTTCCTAGCATGTGTATTATGCCGAGATACAGTGATAATAAGTTATCTAGTTAGCTCAACTTGACAAAACCAAGTTTTAACTATTGCTGTTGGTTGGTGTCTGTCTGTCCATGCATCCGTCTGTCAACAATTTTCTTTGGCACATCCTGCATGCCACATCCCTCATCCGATTATCACCAAACTTAATATGGATCTTCGGAGTGACCTCTAGATGGGAGCCATGAATTGTTTTATAAAATTTATTTTTTAAAATAGCCGCCAGCAGCCATTTTGGAATTCAAATTTAAATCCATCATCTTATCCTGCAGCCCACATTTATTGGAGAAATGTTTTGAAAATTTACAGGCATGTTTAGGATTACCTCGAGATGGGAGCTATCGAATTTGAACTATTCTTGATGAAAAACATGGCCGTTGGCAGCTATCTTAAATTTTTACTCTTTGCATGTCTAAATTCTTTGGCACACCCTATAGACCACATCCCTCATCTGATCATCACCAAACTTCATACGGATATTTGGGGTGACCTCTAGATGGGAGCCATTGATTATTTCCAATTTAAAAAAACATCATGGATTTTACTCTATGCATGACTAAATCCTTTGGCACACCCTTTATACCACATTCCTCATCCAAACTTCATATGGTTCTTTGAGGTGGCCTCCAGATGGGAGCTGTCCAATTTTTCCGAAATTCATTAAAACACATGGCCACCTATAGCCATCTTTGATTTCACATTTGAATCCATTGGCGCTCCCTGCAACCCACATTTATTGGAGGAATGTTTGAAAAGAAAATAATTTACTTTACACAATACAACCCCTTTACTGAATTTTTTTTACTTTACTGAATTTTTTATTCTATTGATGGTTCAGCATAAAATTATAAACGCCTCCCCAAGTTGAGCTACAGATTCATGGACACTTTCATTTAAATATTAGTTGTGTGTTGAAAATATCCACAATGGTGATATGATATATGTGTATTTTTTATGTTCAACCAACATTTACTTTGTAGATAGCTCTCAGCGATGGAACAACCCCTGTTGGTGCATTAGGAAAAGCCCAAGCACCTAGCGATATGCTGCTTAAGTTAGCTAGGACGACTCCATATTATAAAAGGAACAGACCACATATATGCTCTTTTTGGGTGAAAGGTGAATGCAAGAGAGGAGAGGAATGCCCATACAGGTATGTTTTACACTAGTCCCAAGTTTCCTTCAATGTAAACCAGCTAGTGAAATCGGTAGGGATAATACTGGTTTACGACATCAAAAGTACGGTTGCCTCACTCTTCTATAGTGAAGACAACACGTTAACCGTATATTGGTCACTCATCTAAAATCACCAATGATGGTAATAAAATGTCACAATTGTGAAAGTAACCCAGTTTATTCCATAGATTCATTCACTTGTTAGCAGAAGGTGGTAATTTAATGTGAAAAACATATTTTATCACAATTTTTACATAATTTCAAAAGAAACTCATTTGACCTTGTGAACTCCATAACAGTTTGGGTCTTCTCTAGACTTTAACAAACAGATCAAATGTGATGTTACTCTAATTTACATGGCATATTCTGTGCATAATTTAACACAACAGTTTGATTATAATACATCATTATGACCGTAAAATATCACTCTTTCCATATTGATTTTCATGATAAAGTCAATTTAAATTGACAAAATATCTCACCACTTGATCTTGGAAAACAAATTGTAAAAATAAGAAAATAATCAATATTAATTCAAATTTTTTTTAATATTTTTGCATACGTATGATAACTTTAGTTACTTGTATATCGTATCAAAGAAAGAACCGAAAAGTGGTTAGTGTACCTTATATATTGGGTAGAAGTGGTGGCCATCTTGAATCTGGTTTGTCGAGAATTTTTTTCATGCTTGTATCACCAACTGAATGATTTGACCATAATTTTTACACTTAGCCACCTTATTATTGGCATAAAGTGTGTTTTGGAAGAGTAAGGCAACCATACTTAGAAGTAAACCATTTATCACTTCCTATTTCTCTATCTGGTTTACGTCAAAGGAAACTTGGACTATTTTCTACTTGTTATTACAATTTCTCCAGGAAATGCTCAAAAGTTCCCATTGATGGAATAATGTGAGAGCAATAATTTTCTTTCTTGGAGATGGCTCTTATATAATGTTTCAGAATTTCTTATCTGCAGACATAGTAGCAGCAATTTACAATAGCCACCTGTGACAAGTAGATTCTTGCTCTTCATGTCACCTGTGACACCTGACTACATGAGCTTAATCTACAGGCTTTGTTTGGATATAAAACAATATCTATGTCAGATAAAGACATCTAGTTAATAATAATAGCCTCTGAGTTTGATATTTCCAGATTGCTTTACTGGTATTTACCGTATATATGCTGTTGTCAATCAGTATCCTAAAATTCTAAATGAGAAAGAATTAATTAGTTGAGTTTTGGTGGATAATCTAAGTATTTCTAATTTTAAAATTCACAATACAGTTATACTGGTTGTAATGTTAAATGTTATTCAGACAAAATTATTCATATTGAGGGCGTAAACTTTACTCCAAGCTCAGGAATTCTGAAAAATTCAGTTTGATGTATATCGTTTCTCAATCGAATAACATCATAATTGCTGATAATTTGGCTGCACTGCTGAATGGCGTCATTACATCATGTGCTGGGCAGTTGATGTTATGGCCATTTTCCAGTGGAATAACATAATGGGAATATCCTGAAAACCATAACACTGACTCCATTGAAATGTTATTATCATTTACAGTCCCTTCGTGTCATATAGTATTTTAAATGTCAAGATGCAATCATTCTGATTCACTAATTTCTTAGTTCCATTAATGAGAAATAGCCACATGCTATGTCCAAACTAATCACAGAGCACACAGCATGGCATTTTACGTCCATACTGGCATACTCAGTATGGAGTTATAGCAGCCAAGATATTAAAATGTATGAAACGATATACATACATGTATGTGTAAAATACAGATCTGAGTATTTTTTCTATAATCCATTGCTAGAGAGATCTCCACTTGAACATAATATCAATCTAATTTTTAGTTTTTACATTTTGCACTTTTCTGCATTAATATATATATCCATTTGCATATAGGGGCAAGTAAGCAATATTAAACTTAATATGTGATTTCAGACATGACAAGCCCACTGATCCAGATGACCCTCTCGCAGACCAAAATATTAAAGACCGGTACTACGGCGTCAACGACCCAGTGGCTGATAAGCTGATGAGTAGATATAATAACATGCCAAAACTGGAACCTCCTGAGGACAAGTCTGTCACTACTCTCTATGTTGGCAACCTCGGCGAAAAAGTCACCGAAAAAGAGTTAAAGTGAGTTAATTATTCGAGTTTCAGAACTTTTTGGATAATCAACACATTTATCGATAGCGCTCTAAACCAACCAAGAGTTCAGAATCCTATCCAATCAGTCCAAGTTTCATTTGACTTACAGATACAGATGGCCTTGGCGGTGGGTTTTCTGTTAAAACCACCATAAAGAGAAAGAATATTAAATTGGAGACAGATTTTGTTCTTATACCAATCATAAATATCGCTTAGATATATGTTATTGTCAAGATCATAGCAGTGTTAGTAACCATGCTATGTTATAGTACATATGTAAAGATTGTGCTATAAGCAAAACACTGAATACCAGGGAGGTTCTACTAGGTGAAGTTTGGTTAAAACTGTACCATGTTGTTTACAACATACCGTTATAGCGCTCACTAATCCTCTCCACTCAATATTTTGGTGTAGAATGGGTGACAGTGAATCAATCTCCTAAAAAAATCACCACCGTGTTCTGTGTTTTGCTTATCGCACACTCTGTATGGGCTGTATATAAACAAACACTTTGCTCATAAAATAGTGTGTTTTGTGGATAATATCGTATTCATACTATCATTATACTGTACTACTAGTATATTCTTGAGGACATTTTCATAATTTGGTGACTTTTCTAAATTATAACCTACAACCAAGGCCATCTGTCCCTTTAACTCTTTCAACCTGGCAGCCCCCTTTACGTTCATCCCTGGCAGCCTGCTGTAGTGGGCAGAGCGCAATTTCGGGAATAATACAATATTTCCAGAGATATACAAATGATTTTATTTGTTGGTGACTTGTATATCCTTTGGGTGATATTCAGTATCAATACTAATTGATTGGTGCAGACGCATACCTAACATGTATGCCATTAAGAGCACCTGTTTGACGTCACGATTACTCTAAATTGGGGTTTCCTAAAATCATTGACGCAATACTACTGGTGTGGTGTTTTGAGTCAGATTTTGATTTGGTTTATTATTGTTTATCACAAACACGTACCAATAACATTATTATTACGTTTATGAAATAGAGAAGATGATATTGACCTTTCTAACAATGTTTTGTTTGTGGTATCCATCTAATGTCTCCTATTTTTGACGCAATGTTACGAAAATCAATGTACCGCAATGGTAATAATAGTTGTGCGTGCATGTTATAAACATGACATCGACACACAGTTTTTTAATTTGGAATGCTACTCATAATTCCCCAGCATGACTTATAATAACCATGTGGGCCTAAAATTACTAAATGTGGGAAAATATGTGTATTTCAGTTAGGGCGCGACGAAGTTTCGAGATTCGATTCGATTTCGAATCTTACATTCCGATTCGATTCGATTCGAAAGCGGTCGTGTGATTCGGGATATTTCGAATCGTTGTACACAAATCCTTTATCACCGGGAATAGACTGCATCATATATACAAAACATTCATTATATCCCCAATACTTAACCTAAGACTTCTTCTGGGACCTCCGTGGTCCAATGTGTATAGGGTAAGTTGTCAAATAGCCCACTGCTCATATATATATTATTGGTCTCCCAGTCCCAGCGATGGTTACTCGTGGCAGGTCAGTGGGTTACTCTTGCAACCTGCTGGTAGGTCTGTGATGGTTCGTGTGTTCATCACGGTTGTACCATAATCGTAGTGCACACAGGTTTCCTCCACCACATAAAACCAGCAATGTCTCGATTTTGCACGGCCCCAGCTGCGGAAGTGAGTGAATTTCTTGTGGGACATATTTGTATGTTGGTATTTGAAATTCTTACCAGAAAAGCCTACATTGCGTTATTCAGCTCAATCAAATAATTATTTTTTTTTAATTCAAAACTAAACACGATATAAATATATTAAATAAACATGTTGGGCTCCAGCATGTCGTGTCCAAATCTGATCAACATCTTTATACAGCATATGTTATCTGGGAAATGGAATATGGTTGACCATTTCTTGACAACTTAATTGATCCGATGGACAGGCCCAAGTTGGGTTACTATACATAGTTCCTGTAATCCCATTTGCGTATGCGCCATTCCCAAGTCACGATGCGCAATTTTGATATCGCACGTGCCTGCTGTGCGCGACACGGTTAAGCGTACATGCGCAGAGGAGTTTCCGTTTGCAATGACTCGAATCAGACTCCAAAGTTCCAAACTTCTTACTTCCACAAACTTCACGCATAGTGGCAGTGTCACAAAATATGAAATGATGCCGTGCCATTCTCATATATTAAACTTTAAAACTGTGATTAAATATTATTCATATTATGTCATAGAAATTAAGTTTGAAGATACAGGCGGCGTTGGCGCTGGGTATGCTGTTAAAATATTATCACCCGTCAAAAACCACCATAAACAGAAAGAATAGTAAAATATAGACAGACTTTGTTCATATACCAATCAGAAATATGGCATAAACAGTATGTTATTGTCAATTTTTCCTCTTTGTTATGTAAACAAAAGCAAAAAACCTTACGTTTCCTGGCTTTTGTTTAGATCCGGATATGGTAAACATAAAGAGCGTTTTTTATGTTTACCCATACCATAGTATGGTAAACATAGTGTCGACGTCCGGATTGACCACTCGTCATTCGTCTGTCCGTCTGTAGACACTTCACGTGTAATGCGATAACTCAAACATTTTCTATCCAATCAGAACCAAATTTTGTATATGGATTTCTAAGCCCAAAATACAGATCGAGTTCGAATTTGGGTTTGTTCCGAGTTTTTGTTACAGAGTTATGGCCCTTTTTTTACTTAGAATTCATGCATTCTGCCATAACTCAAACATTTTTCATCTGATTGGAACCAAATTTGGTATGTGAGTTTCACAGCCCAAAATACAGATCGAGTTTGAATATGATTTGATCCGATTTATTTAAAGGAGTTATGACCCTTTTTCGAGAAAAAAATTTGATTTTTTTTTAGATTTATTTTTAACTTTTATAATAATAATACAAAAAAATGTCATTGACTCTTTCATTTGTTTTCATTTAGATATTGATGATTATGATACAAGTTGATAAAAAGGTTCCCCATGTGTCCCTTTAAATATTTAGTAATGAACCCATAAATTAATAGTGTTAAGGTGCCATTACACGACCGAGCCGTTTTTGCATACAGCACGGATCCCCCATTAATGTCAAGTAGCAGTTAAATAACAGAATTCCTCCTGATATCTGATAAAAAACACATGTGTAGTTCACAATATTGGAGTGTACTATATAGACTGCCACTGGTTAATAGAATGTTATTTATTTGGTGATAGACTGTATCCCACAGACCAGTTAATTATGATGGACAGTCTGTGAAAGATTTCCTGATAAAACAGTGCTTTTAACAGTTTGCTGGATGCTGCATTGCACAGCTGAATATATAACTCTACAGATGGTCTGAGGTTATTATAAATGTTATTGTTTTAATAGAGATGCCAGCATCAATATAAACAATGTCTGTGATTTGTTGACAGCTCTGCTATATAATTGATATTAATGGGTCAGCAGTGAGGTGTCTTTATCTTGATAGGTGTTATTGGTAGAATTTGAGATATTATCATTGTAAACTTAAATTGGAATCTCTTAACCCAAGTATTCCATGTCCAGGTCACCTTTTTCACATTTAACCCAAGACTGTGGTGGTGCAGCATTACAAATCCTGTACCAGAGCATTCTCTTATATAAATGCGAGTGACCCATAAATTCCAATAATTTGTTTTATGTACATTTGTCTATAATAGTACATAACAGTATACTCTATAATTCAACATCAAAACTCTCATTTATGATTCTGATCATAGTAATTTACTATCGCCAAGGGATGGGTTAACATCAGCCGATCGTGTTACTGTTTTCCTGATATGGAAATAATAAAGAGCGTTTATATCATTTTTGTGTGATTAACCAATAGATTTGCGCTGTGTTATGTAAACAGAAGCACAACTTCTATAACACGAGCAGGCTCTTGTTTACGTACATCATCGTACGTCTTGCCGACAATATACTATTTACGCGCTGATTATGTTTGGCATATGAACAAAACTATATATTTTAATATTCCTTCTGTTGATGGCGATTTGAACAAATTTGACGCCGCCCGTGCCTTTAATGAACGTCCTTCGTAATCTGAGTTATCTCACTGACGTTATAATATTATCGGACATTTGCACCCAATTTTGCTCGTACCTCCCACTGGTACCGCCAATCTACTAAAGTGTTTGAAAAAGATTCGATTCGATTCGAGATTTGATTCGAGGTTGAAATTGCCGATTCGTCGGGCCCTAATTTCAGTCAAATTATGTCGTTGTGAGCATACTATGTTAGAACTGGTCTGCTCTTGCCTTTGATAAAGCAACTATGATCAATGAACGATTGGTAAAACATTTGATAGCCATGCAGGGTGTCATTACAACCACGTATAATGCCACACTTGCAAAGAATTGATACATACATGGATGTATTTGTGGTAAACATTGTTATGCGAAGTTAATATCCCAGATACAGGTGATACATGCAACTACGGTATATATTGGGGTTCAGTGTCCCTTCTCAGTTCTCACCTGTACACACCTGAAATATCATTTTGATGTGGCGCCACCATCTGGTATATAACACATATTGAAGGTCACTTACTAACGATCATAAAACATGCAGTTTTCCATACCCAACATCACTATAAAGGTAGTATGGAAACAATACATCAAGGACACATAAATTTACATAGGCAAGCTGATAATCCAGGGTTCAGGGCCATTCCATTACTCTTCTTTATCCCTTTCTATACTAAATACTTATTGATGGGTAGTTATCCCTCATGAAATGTTCAGATAATGAGTTCAACAAACGACTTATTATCTGAACATTTCGCACCAATGAATAGGATTCCTTCTGCAATTACTATTATCTTTCGGCTGCTCATATATAGTGGACATCCCTACAGATGAATAATAGACCATTCCAATATATAATTTAATAACTGAATGGGAGAATCCATTTGTAAAGAAAGGGTTATAGCAGAGCTTACACCCAGATTCTTGGCTCTATGCTGCACCAACATATGGATCTTCATGTGACCTCTAGATGGGAGCCATCGATTATTTCAAAATTGTTTTTAAAAACATGGCCACTAGCAGCTATCTTGGATTTAAATTTTAATCCATCGCCACACTCTGCGGCCCACATTTATTGGTGAAATGTTTGAAATGAAAATAATTTTATCTACACAATACAAGCCTTTTACTGGAACTGTTTTACTTTCCTTCTTCTTTATCATTCTATTCATTGCTCAGCAAAAAATTAATGCCTTCCCAAGTTGAGCTAAATTGTCATTGACACTTTCGTTGGGGGTGCTGAATGCTGAATTTGCATGAAGGGTTGGTGGGGGTGGGTGGCAGGTAGCGGGGAAAACATATTTTTTTACCCTGTGTCTGCAATGTTCAATCTTGAACAAAGATCCACCATGTGTTCTCCATTATTTCACAAATTGCTATCTCAATGATTAGTAATATACCGTATGTCATTAAACCCTTCCATGACTGGGGCTTTGAAAATGCTGTGCCAATGCGTTCTCTTATATATTGTATAATATATTTCAAATTGTATAAATTTGATAAAAGTCATCATTGTGACTTATAGCCAAGAGAGGTTATGTTATGTTATGTTTAAATTATTTCAGGAATCACTTTTATCAGTTTGGTGAAGTGCGATCAATCAACGTTGTTGGAAAACAGCAGTGTGCATTTATCCAGTTCACCGCACGTGGCTCTGCCGAGGCTGCTGCAGAAAAGTCTTTCAACAAGTTGATTATCGAGGGTCGCAGGCTCAATATAAAGTGGGGACGGTCTCAAGCTCAGGCCCTAGCCCCGAAAACAGATGGCAGTGATGTGGAGAAGAAACTTGAGCCAGTTCCTGGGTTGCCTGGTGGTATGTAGTTATATGTCTAGGGGGATTCAATTCATTACACTGGGCTACGCTAGTAATAAGATTTTGACCCGATCAATGAATGGATTATGGGGCGTAATTACACATAATGTGACGTTGTCATGTGCAAAAGTTGTTCTCAATTGACATGGATATGGACACGATTTATTTTATACATTAAATGAATTTTAGATTATATCATATTTGATTGAGAAATATATCATTCAATTGAAAGGAAGTTAAAATTATTTGAGATGTGACATCTGGGGTGTAGTAAAGGAAATTATTGATGGATCACAGACTTCTGATTGGACACAGGAAGTTTGGAATTTTATAGACAATCAAATAGATTTACAGACTCTATTTTGTCTGGCCCAATAAACATGATCCAACTCTAATTCCTGTGAACAGTTGTGTCCAGATTAGTGATGAGCCGATTGTCAAATAGAGCCCTGCGCCTATTGCCGATTATTTGAGATCACAATCACCCGATTCCGATGCTGATTCCGATTATTGTAATAATATACCAGATTATGTTATATGTGTTATATAATACTTATAATTGGAAGCAACAATAGTAGTAATATGCCAGTAGGCATACATAAGTATATATCTCCGTCAAAGGTATCTTGCCCACTGAACTATATGGTATATTATCCCAAGTAGGAGGGGTTAACTCTCCGAGTTGAAAAAAAACAGTACGAAATTCTATGGTACATATCCTCTGTCATGTTCATGACACGTGTAATCACGTGATTTCTGACACGTAGTGAAGTATTCGCCATATTTTTATCCCTCCTCGACTAGGAAGGACGCAAAAAGAATCTCTCCAACGAAGCTAAGTTGCAGTTTGTATAGCAAAAACAGTTTTGTTTTTGTTTTATACAAACAACATTATTTCTTTGCTTATAGTTGAAAATTATGTACAATTCACATAAAGATTACGCGGTTGTTCCGAATATAATCTCGGAAGCGGACGACTCGTTTCGTTTTAACGGACTTTGTCTTCCATAATTTTAATTGGTCAATGATTTAATATCCGTGTTTATGCCGACAATATCAGAGTTTCTGGCCTATTAACGGCAGAACATTCGAGGCACCATTGGATATGACTAAAGACGCTGATCGTTTTCTTTATAACAAATCTATGGCATACAGGTGACGTATTATTTAAGTTACCACGTGCATTGACTGTGGTTAAAGGTATCACGAAATTAGGTGACTTACTTTCGAGTTCATTTTTTTCGTTTTACGGCTTTATTTAGACGTTGACAATCACCGTCTGGTGTACAACTGGAGACAAAAGCACTGTTTTAACGCTTGTGAAATAGGCTGATAGGATTGTAAAATCCTGAATGTCAATTTGAACCTTTTTAACCCTGAATGATTAACAATGGAGCCGTTACTGCCTTTGTTGACACAGGCATGGTAACATAACACAACAGGTGTATTTGTGATTGTTCGTAATCACATTAATTACTTTCACAGGACTGCTCATCGAGGTAAGAACAGGTTCATGAATCGCCTTCCCTGTAGCTCCCCTTGAAGTCGCTTCCCTCGTTTCGACGTCCCAAGAATAGAGAACGAAAGTCGATATATAGGGTTCCTCTAATTGGCGTAATTAGCACTCAGAGCGATAGTCACACCACACAGGACGCGGGTTGGGGCTACCCATCGAACCCGTAGCTCACACGAGTTGCTTCCCCTAGGACACGGACAAATTCGCGGGGAAGGATCCAGAGAATTTTTGTTTGGGGACACCTGTTCTGTATGTGCCCATATAAATTTGGATGTTAAAATATTCAGTACTGGATACTTGATTGTGCAAATAAAGGCTCCATATTATAGACTATATATCATCTGCGGGCTGATGATTTGCATTACTAGTACATTTGGTTGAATTGTAGAAAAATTCCTTGAAAATATGGAAGATCCAACTGGAATAAATACTATCTACATGGAATTTGGGGACATTTGGGTCTCTATAGTTTGGGCACCCAAACCTGTAACAGGTATCAAAACATCCCTGGATCTTTCTCTGACTTGCCGATATATCGTGTTCCTCTAACTGGCGTAATTAGGACTCGGGGCGATAGTCACACCAAACAGGGCGCGGGTTGGGGCTACCCATTGAACCCATTAGTCACATTGGTGCGCTCCCTGGACTATCGAACGGGACGTCAATCTGCTTCCTTGGGTCGACCGTTGGCGGTTGACGTGCCCCGGACAGCTGTGACCACTGAGCTCTACTAACACTCGACACACGCCGTCCATCGCTACAAGTCGTCATCTCGGGGTCAGCGCGGCTGGGGGATACACCCTCAGTGGTCCCTGACCATGCTCTCCGGTGCCTTATGATCATAGTGTGTGGAAATTTGGGCTAAAATTACTAGTCGAATGGCCATTTTTACTTTGTCTCAATTCAAATTAGGAGACATTTTCTCAAATTATTACATTTACGCTATTATTTGGCACCTGAAAGTTTATCCACCATGCCTTCTGCCCCAGCTGGGCTTGGAATGGGATCACAGTTCACAGGCTTGTTTCCTCCTTATTATAAGCCACCACTTCCGGAGGCTTGGCAGACAGGTTACTGGCCGCGTTCTGGCCAACAGCTGCCAGTAACTTCGGGTTTGATTTTAAATGAAAACAAAAGATCTTATTCCCTGACGCCATTATAGCAGGAAGCTTGCTTGGGAACTGGTACCTACTAACCTCCCATCGCCAGTTCGGTCGGTTGGATATCGGGATCGGTCGAGCTGCTGCTCCACCCCGAGATGTACAGGCTCTGGACATTCCTCCGGGGTCCCCAATGACCAGACCTCACATGCAATTAGAAATGAAGCTTGTCGTGGTGTATTGTGCTGTTAACACCCCATCGACGGATGGAGATCAGGATCAGATCGAGCAGTCGCTCCAGCACGAGGTGAAAGGGCTTTCGACATTCCTTTCGGGTCACCTTTACATGCGCTTACGAGGGAGCTCAGTTAGTTGTTCAGTGTTCTCTGATGCAGCCAAGCGCAGGAAGAAAATTAATGTCGAATTTTGATTAGCAAATAACCTCAGATTGACATGATTTGATAGCATTGTTCTACAATCATTTACAATTTAACAGAACATCAGAGTGCTTTCCCTTGTTTCGAGGGTTCCAAGGAAGAGATAGAAACCTTTACGACCAGGACACTGTCACTTGTCGATGTATAGTGTTCCCTTCATTGGCGTAATTAGCACTCAGGATGATAGTCCCACCAAACAGGTCGCGGGTTGGGGCTACCCATCGAACCCATTGGTCGCATTTGGTGGGCTTTCTGGACTATCGACAGGGACTCCAAGTCGGATACTCGGGACGACGGTTGGCATACCCTGGGACAGTCAAATGAGGAAATAGGATCCAAGTTGCATGGCTTTTGTTAGCATTTGGGTAGCAACTTGCCCTGTGATGCATGTCATTTGTACCCTGCCTAACGTCGTCAGAGCTGGGTGGTTATGCCATCGGACTGCACACTTGGCGACCTGGGTTCGACCATCCTGAGAGGTATTCAACCATTTTACTGTTCTCGGGTTGGGATGTGTTCAACTCCTTGCTTTATAAGTTGTTGCTTCTTTCCATGTTCCATCCAGCTCTTTTTCCGCCAAGGAGAAGCCCTCAACTGAACTATATGGATTACGTCTCCAGCCTTGTGTCAATCAGGAGGGTTAAAATTTTATTGCTGTGCCGACCCCACTCACATCCGTGTCCAGATTAGTCTCGCATGAATACACCCGCATTCTATCTATTGTCTAGTCAGTTTTTATTCCTCCTCGCCAGGACAGGATCGTTTCTATTTTCTCAAGGTTGTATCTTTCTGTGTTGCGAGTTTATCGACTCAATATTTATTGTTGATATTACAAACTTGCAATTTATTGTACCCGATAGTTAATTAATATTTCTCACATCCGAAACGGGAACTTTTTTCGTTTCACTGTATCCGTAATTTGTTTCCGTGTTTTCTGTTTTCCTCATGACGGCTTTATCTTCCAACAATTGGAATTAAGATGGCCATCTTGACAATGACTAAAGAAGCACATAGCTTACTTGTGGCAAAACCACATAGTGCATATTGTGCCACACATACGGCGTGATGACTATCATGACTTACAATTGAGGACGCAATGTAGTACGGTATGCGATGTCTCCTAATTTCGTGCTACACGTGTTTCACTTTACATAAGTTTCCGTCGACTCGCTTCGGTTATTTCGTAAGTTCCGTTGCTTTGTATCCTAATGTATACTGCCAAATCATACATGGCACTGCTCTGTTAATTCGCAGAAAGTTGCACAGGACAGCCATATCCTCCTTTGTAATAATTTACATGAATAAATACGAAAGATAGTACTTGTTATCACTATCAGATGACAATTCACATTTCTTTCGACTGAGCGATCTGTAATATTGTTTTAACGATCAATACCTGCGAATCTACGCCCGCCAGTATGTATGAGCGCGTGGTCTTGTTAGACACATGACAAATGTAATAACACATTACATCGACTTCAAGGTATTTAGAAAATTCTACCTTGTCTATCACGATTAAATATCATATAACTCATTGTATCATCAGTACAATAGTTACTAACACTCCGTAACAGGGGGATGGTATTCGTTATCACATATATAACCACACTTCGAATTGATGTGTTGTCTGACGTTCTAAATATTGTGTTGCATTCTTTACATCCATGTATGTACAGTTTGGGTTCCTACGAACTATTGTTCACCAACTGCAATGAAGTGAAAACTTTGTGGCCTGACACTAAGCCATCTTACCGTAGGCTCTAATATGCCTCGGCGTGGGCGAGCTTGCAATGATGTATTGCACGCCGTAATAGTTCCATACATTGTACATGACAATCATATCGTATCAGGGCCTCATGTATGCTGTCAGAACTGACTACTAGTATGCTTACATATGGTGAACAGTTTTCATCCCAATACTGACATACTTTGCAGTTTCATCAGTGAATGATAACGGCAAACAGCGAAATAGAAAGAATACATATTGTCACGTGCTCCAGATTCACTGCCAATAGTCTTTCCAGTAGAGACCATCACTTGGCTCACTAACTTCTATTTCCACATATATCAAAACGATATTCTGCCACATAGCTTTCACTCGTGTATGATGCGCAGTTACATGCAACACATTTATATTGCGCAGAATATCAGAAAGGACTGCATTTGTATTGTTACATGTCTAAAGCGAGCTTACATGCGCAGCGTTTATATTGCGCACATCTACTGCCAATATATTTCCGAAACCGGCCATGACATGGCTCTTCGTCTATGGCGGCTGTTCTGGGTGGGGAAGACTCGTTGTCACGTGACGCTCTTGCTCTCATAGACATAGCGCACCAGCCAAATGGCCTTCTGACTCTTCCCCATGGTGCAGTGGCCCACATCATTACAAGATGGGGTCCAGTCGATCCCCTGGAATAGTAATACCTTCGGGATACATCCGGGCCTGCTCCTCCGCAGTCATGTGATCATAGTGGTATATCATCGACATATCCACTGATTATGTGACAAAACGATTCGATACAATCATGACGAAAATACAGGCATTCGTATCTTCACGTCCGCTGTAAGCGCACTTTCCTAACGGAAACCGCCTAGTTCTTGCCTATGTGCATTCGGAACTCATCGTCCTCATATACGAGAAAAGACAGTATCTTACCTGTCATAGCAGGTAAGATCACGTGGCCAGGGGTATAACGTGATTTTATATTAACCTTACTTTATACTCAATAACCTAGGTTGTATTGTGTTATGTATATTAACCTTGCTTTGTTATAACTAACAGCATGTCTTGCAGTCGAACATGATTCGAATTTGATGGCCACACACCGTGCAGGTTGCTCATTCACGGGTGTATTACTTGTTATAGTTGGGTAAGGGCATATTAGTCAATGATTACCTACTTTGAGCAACCGTACCAGTCTTTACCTCGGGCAGGACCAGTTCTGGCCCCCCAGGTCCTGCTACGGCAGTTGAACCAATGGTAGGCGGGTGCTGCATGTGGTTGATTCGGGAAACCAATCTTCACGGGCGATTGCTCCGGCACCTTTCTCTCAGGTGCCTAATGGTGGTGGCAATACGATTATTAAATTTTGAACAAATTCACATCGATATACTATTATTCCACATAGAGTGAAATTTCCATCAGTATTTTGATTTCGGCCTGGATTCCTGCCACGAAGATCTGTTTATAAGCCACCACAATTATTGGGCACCTGGGAGAAGCCTTGGCGGCTGTTCTGGGTGGGGAAGACTCGTTGTCACGTGACGCTCTTGCTCTCACAGACATAGCGCACCAGCCAAATGGCCTTCTGACTCTTCCCCATGGTGCAGTGGCCCACATCATTACAAGATGGGGTCCAGTCGATCCCCTGGAATCGTAATACCTTCGGGATACATCCGGGCCTGCTCCTCCGCCGTCATGCGATCATAGTGGTATGTCATCGACATTTATTCCAGTTTGGTCAGGACCACCTGCATTTGGGGGATTCCATGGAAGGGGCTTCCTCTGATCAAAATGGCTCATCAGAACTTATTCCCTCTGGCCTTGGGGGCGCAGCTTGATGATGCCCCAGAATTTGAGGGGGTGACCTTGGACAGGACATAGCTACTTATCCCAAATGCAAGAGCATTTGTCTTGCGTCGAACCATTTCAGAGTAGGCCTCTTCCACAGTCTGGTATCCCAACCTGATGCAGCCAATTCTGTTGGCTGGCGTCGATCTTAACATGCTTCTCTGCATCGCGTGGCGTCGGCAGGTTTGACGACGATGAGCAAGAATCGCGGGTCGACAGTGGGTCACCAGGCACACTGTCGGACGAGGATTCTGATGTTCCGCTGGTAAGTGATTTTGTACAGGATGAGGATACAGGTTGATATCTTATATTGCTTCATTTAATTCAACAATTTGCGATAAGTACAAGTATTTATCTCAGTCAGGAAAGATCCAGCACTGTAGCCTTTGGAGGATGTTCTGGGTGGGGAAGACTCGTTGTCACGTGACGCTCTTGCTCTCATAGTCTAGACATAGCGCACCAGCCAAATGGCCTTCTGACTCTTCCCCATGGTGCAGTGGCCCACATCATTACAAGATGGGGTCCAATCGATCCCCTGGAATCGTAATACCTTCGGGATACATCCAGGCCACTCCTTCACCAGTAGGAAAGAAAGGCTGAATGATCTGGGAGGGGAAGTCTTGTTGCGTGCCTCCAAGAGCTGCACCAACCAGCCTTCTATCTCTTCCCCACGGTGCAGTGGCCCACATCTCCACACGATGGGGTCCAATCTCCTGGAATCGTAATACCTTCGGGATACCTCCAGGCCACTCCTTCACCGGTCATTTTGCAATTTTGATCATTCTGCTACATTTGATCATTTCGAAATGTACCCGACACTCGTTATGTGCGCCATCATAGATCACTGATGCTTCTATGCTTGTTCATCAAGTCCGCAGTGGTGTTCTCTAATCCCATATATACTGGTATGCAATGTTACCTTGGATCATGATGGCGTTCCCTGCTCTCTACATTATACGAGGCTGGAGTACAGATGTGTGGCATGATATAATGAAACCTCATACCTCGCTATGATATCTGCAGCATATCATTTTTATATCTGGTTTGTGTATCACAGGGAGCAATTTACTTTCGATATCTGATTAGCAAATAATCTCACATTGACATGATAGCATTTTTATAACATCATACATGTATAAAGAAATTCCTCGCTATTACCGGTATCCACATTTCAGTGGCAAATCGCGATGCGATTCCAGTTAATTTGCTCCCTGGTGTATCATAAGCATTCTGATATCTTATGGCCTACACAATGGCTGCATGTGACATCAGTTCATAATGTGAACTGTCGAGAGAGCGAAGAAGATAACACAGAGAATAGGATGCAGCAAAGTTATACTTGCTCGGTTGTCTCGCTAGCATGAATTATATGGCACTACCTGGGATGTTTATTCCAAAAACAAGGGGGGCGGACGGTACACATTTGAGCAATGTCGTAATCTGAATTGGGAGCTCTTTCACGTAACATAATCATATCTGATTCATGACTAAATCACATTTACATGAATCATGTTTCGGAAGAGTACATTCCCATCGAATTTGGATATTAATTAACTTTATTGCTCGTGCCTCCTCCTGGGCTTGCATTCTAATCCATATAGTTCAGTTGAGGGCTTCTCCTTGGCGGAAAAATATAATATTTATAAATAATATTACTTTTTCCTTAAGGGAAGCCCGAAACTGAACTATCATAGATCCCTCCCATGGTGGTGCCATTCCCAACCCCGCGACTCGCAAATCTCATGATTAAGTCGGAAATAAAAAACTGACTAGACAATAGATAGAATGCGGGTGTATTCATGCGAGACTAATCTGGACACGGATGTGAGTGGGGTCGGCACAGCAATAAAATTTTAACCCTCCTGATTGACACAAGGCCGGAGACGTAATCCATATAGTTCAGTTTCGGGCTTCCCTTAAGGAAAAAGTAATATTATTTATAAATATTATATTTCATGGTCACGGGCTTTGCTGGAGAATGTCTACAGTCATTCATATCACTAGATTAGTATATGACTCTCGCCCTTACATTTTCCTGACTTTTAAGACGTGTTCTGGACTGGTTCGGGTGCTCGAAAGGGTAAATATTTACATCTCGATTTGGGACGCAAGAATCAGAGATAAACAAGCATACATGCTTTATCTCCGACCTCGCTGTGTTTCCGTAATAGATACGAATGACATATCTTTTGTCTTCAGGTTGCTTTCAGTTCTAACTCAACATGGATTTCACTTTTGTTGTCCAGTCATACATAGATGAGTCCATTATCCATGGTTCGACATATGCTCAATTTCAGAACACTGTTGACATGAGGTCTAGTTCAGCAAGCCCCACTCGGGCTTAATGGGCAACACTGCGTATTAGCAGCGTGGAAAAGAAGAACGAAATGGCTTCTGTGATATCGGCCTTTGCGTCTAATACGTCATTCTTCTTATGGGCTCGGTTGTCGGTATATAATGGTTTTGTTTTCCCTGATAGTGCTTGATTCGCCTAGTGCTCATTTAACGTACTAAGCCAGGTCCTTTGCTGACCTCAGCGATTGCCAATGCAGGATAATGTTGCACCTATGGGGCAGCATATGAATCGTGTTGGGCACACTTCATAAAGCCGGATGAAAATTCTTGCCAGATGCTTCTCCTCGGGCGAGATTCATTAGCATTGGGTGTCGGATGCCAGATCATATGATCCGCCCTCTCGATTCGCACTTCGGGCGATGGTTGTCTCTGGAACAGGGTCCCATTGGAGGGGCACCCCATCCTTACCAGAAGGGATATCTTGCGCCATCGACTCGTCGGGGACCAGTCAGCCGAGCTCGAACAGTTGGGGCGCGGTGGCCCTTGGTCTGCTTTTCATTACATACCGCCGTCGGTTTCCGCTGGTTTTGGGCTTGTGCCACAATCCTGATGCATCGTTAGTCCAATTTATTTTTTTGTGGATTTCCACCTTAACGACATTGGAATTTCGGTTCCTGGCTGCCTTTCTGTCATGGATTCAGTAGCCTGTGATTGGTCAGTTGGGTTTAACTGTGTTGGTGGGCATTTCCACATTTGGGAACGTCATCAGGGGAAAATGACATGGCTTATTGCATCTTAGTCGGTCATATCTCGAACTCCAGGCTTCAAACTAAGTTTTCTGCTGTGAAACTCCAATTCTGAGCCCTGTTCTTCATACGGCCTGAGCCTTGCAACGTATGTCGGTGTAATACCCATTCGCTTCCCGGTCAGACTATTGGTCAATGATACCTCCTCCTTATCGACAATGGCATGTCTCCAAGTAGTTGGTGTCAGGCCCTTTCTTGGGAGCTTGCAGCTGGTTTTTCATCGGGCTCTCATCGTGTACTGGGACACGGCCCAACCCACTCAAGATTTGGTTTGGGGGTTGGTTCTATTGTTTTTAAGGGGGGTCTTCTTTATAACTTGCGGCTTTTGCTGCCTGGGTTAGCCTGTTAGGTGCGTTATTAGTATTTAGCCATCCCTGGGTTTATAATACCCGGCTGGGGATTTCTTGTCAACGGGTATTTTTCTATTTACATTTCCTTAGAACATGGATGCTTCTCCCCTTTCGGGGCGGGGGGGGGGGGGGGGGGGGGGGTGTTACCCGTACCTTTCCCGGCAAGTACTCGGCTGATACATTATTAGCCCTAAGTTCCGATGCGAATGTCGTATCCGTCTCCATGTCTTCTGAAGCTATTTACTTTACTTGCAGGGGTCTTAAACTCTTAAGTGGCCACTTTTTGTTCGTTTGAGCTTGCTGACAGGTATTAGTTTTAGGATGGAATATTACATTGGCTTATGGTCCTATTGTGCATGTGTATATATATATATATACATATATATCTATATGTCTGTGCATGTATATGTATATATTGTAGGTTATCAGGTCAATCCAGTTCTTTGATTCAGATGCATAGCAGTGTTTTTGTGTTTCCTCGTGGCCTCCACCTGTTAGAAAATTCTATTCTTTACCATATAGTTCAGTGGGCAAGATACCTTTGACGGAGATACAATATTTTCCTAAATAAGTAAAATATATATCTCCTAGAAGTATCTTGCCCACTGAACGCTGAGCTCCCTCCCAGGGTTTCGCACCCACCCCGCTCACGAGGAATGTCCTACTGGGGAAAAAAATATGGCGAATACTTCACTACGTGTCAGAAATCACGTGATTACACGTGTCATGAACATGACAGAGGATATGTACCATAGAATTTCGTACTGTTTTTTTTCAACTCGGAGAGTTAACCCTTCCTACTTGGGATAATATACCATATAGTTCAGTGGGCAAGATACTTCTAGGAGATATATATTTTACTTATTTAGGAAAATATTGTGTTTGGGTAAGGTGCGGACTTGTGAACGAATACATGCACATGTCCTGCAGAGGCTGTAGTGCATGTCCATGGCCCACCTTTAATAACAATTCATCAAACAGCATTTTTCAAAGACACCACATCAAAGGAAATGAGCCGACTGAACTAATTGCAAGTTACACCATGTCATGTCAATTTGATTGTCGATTTTGGCGTGGTCATCAAAATAATAATTGGTGGTGAGTCAGTCATATCAGTATAGATTTAAAAACTTAAAATGTTTGAAAAGATTAATTACAGATAGTAAAATTTGTAAATAAATTTCTTTTAATTCTTTTCAATATCTGACTGTTAATGCTTGTACATGTATAGTTTTTAGCTCACCTGAGACGAAGTCTCCGGTGGAGCTATAGTCTTCACTCCTCGTCCGTCGTCTGTCCATCCATCTGTCCGTCCGTCCGTCCGTCCGTCAACAATTCTTTGAACATCTTCTCCTCTGATTCCATTGGACGGAATGGGTTCATATTTGGTGTGGATGTTCCCTAGGTGACTCCCATTCAGATTTGTTCAAATGAGGTCACTGGGTCAAATAGTTGCGAAGCCAGGGCCATAACTCTTTCCCTCCATAGTACTTCTTAAAACGACTTCTTGTCTAGAATCATTGGTCCGATTTAGCTTATATTTGGTATGAAGGGTTCTTGAATGACTGGGGTTCAGATTTGTTCAAATGAGGTCACCAGGTTGATTAGTTGAGAAACCAGGGCCATAACTCTGTTCCTCCATAGTAATTCTTAGAATGTCATCTTATCAAGAAACAGTGGGCCGATTTAGCTTGTATTTGGTACTGAGGGACCTTGGGTGACTGGGAATCAGATTTGTTCAAATTGGGTCACTGGGTCAAATAGGGGCAGAGCCAGGGACATAACTCTAAAAATAAAAAAATTACATTTTTGCATTTTGATCATTGATTTTTTGCTCACCTGAGACGAAGTCTCCGGTGGAGCTATAGTCATCACTCCTCGTCCGTCCATCCATCCGTCCGTCCATCCGTCCGTGAACAATTCTTTGAACATCTTCTCCTCTGAAACCGTAATGCCGAATTGGTTCATATTTGGTGTGGATGTTCCCTAGGTGACTGTCATTCAGATTTGTTCAAATGAGGTCACTGTGTCAAATAGTTGCGAAACCAGGGCCATAACTATATTCCTCCTTGGTAATTCTTATAACGACTTCTTGTCTAGAACCATATGCTGATTTAGTTTATATTTGATATGGAGGGTCATTGAATGACTGGGGTTCAGATTTGTTCAAATGGGGTCACTGGGTCAAATAGGGGTGGAGCCAGGGACATAATTCCAAAAAAAATAATAACAAATTCAGATTGAACTCCTTGATCAATTTAACATACAAAAAAAAAATTGCCCTCCCCCCACATGACCCAGACCCCCACCCTGCCCCCAACCAACAGCATTCCACCCCATCTCATCTCCTAACTCACAGGATCTCTCCCACCAGCAGATTAAGTCAATTGTATTAGCTACAGACAGAGAGAGAGTTAATATAAATACACAGTCATCAATTGAGATGTTTATCAGGCTGACAGGTGTGAACTAATGTTTAGCTAGCACTCATGCCAGTGTGTGTCATTAAAATAAAATCAAAACAAATTATTGTTCTCTAACCTGAATTTAGTATGTCTGGCATTTGCAGAATGAGGTCCCCAGAGGGTGAATTTAGTTATGCTACCCTGCACAGCAGGCTAGCATCACCAAATACACTAGCCAGGGTCCTCATTCTGCTTAGGCCTCATCTTCTGGGAAGTATATAGGCACTTAAATTGACATTTTTACTGACTTTTTCCCTTCTGTGTAGTTTCTATATCCCCTAATTTGTGAATATAAAATGCATAATTGAGGTGCCCAATGGGTGCACATCACCAACTTTAACTGGAGAAATTCGATCTGATGCTATGTCTCCCATAGCAGTTGAGGCCTAAACAGAATGAGGTCCCCAGAGGGTGAATTTGGTGATGCTAGCCCGCATTGCAGGATTGTGTCATTAAATTCACCCTTTGGGGACCTCATTCTGAAAATGTCAGACACTATGTTCAGGCTTGGCTGTTCGAATATTATTTTCTTAACCACCAGTATCCAGTTGAACACAGCATACCCTGATTTTGCAAAGAAAACTTGGGGGTATATTGGATTGAATTTGTCAGTCTCTATGTCAGACTGTTCTCCCATCCATTCATCTGTCATTATGTCTCTATCCGTCCATCCGTCCATCAATTGTTTTATTCTCCAGATACATATTAAAGACCAAATGGGTTTATATATTTAGGTGTGGATGTCCCCCAGGTGACTCACATTCAGATTTGTTCAAATGAGTTCATCAGGTCAAATAGGTGAGAAGTCAGGGCCATAACTCTTTCCTTCCATAGTAATTCTTAAAACAATTTCTTCTCAAGAACCATCTGGACTATTTAGCTTATGTTTGGTATGGAGTGTCCTTCGGTGACTGGGGTTTAGATTTGTTCAGATTTGGGGTCATTTTAGGAAAATCAGTTCAGTTCAACTCTTAAAATCTACTGTCTGAAATTACCAAATGAATGGATCTCATAGATGGGGATTCACGTTTGTTCAAATAGGGGCGGAGATAAGAGATTTAATTATCAACCAGCCACCCTACCTGTGCTTTTTAGCTCACCTGAGACGAAGTCTCCGGTGGAGCTATAGTCATCACTCCTCGTCCGTCCATCCGTCCGACAACAATTCTTTGGACATCTCCTCTGGAACCATAAGACCAAATGGGTTCATATTTGGTGTGGATGTTCCCTAGGTGATTCTCATTCAGATTTGTTCAAATGCGGTCACTGGGTCAAATAGTTGCGAAGCCAGGGCCATAACTCTTTCCCTCCATAGTACTTCTTAAAACGACTTCTTGTCTAGAATCATTGGTCCGATTTAGCTTATATTTGGTATGAAGGGTTCTTGAATGACTGGGGTTCAGATTTGTTCAAATGAGGTCACCAGGTTGATTAGTTGAGAAACCAGGGCCATAACTCTGTTCCTCCATAGTAATTCTTAGAATGTCATCTTATCAAGAAACAGTGGGCCGATTTAGCTTGTATTTGGTACTGAGGGACCTTGGGTGACTGGGAATCAGATTTGTTCAAATTGGGTCACTGGGTCAAATAGGGGCAGAGCCAGGGACATAACTCTAAAAATAAAAAAATTACATTTTTGCATTTTGATCATTGATTTTTTGCTCACCTGAGACGAAGTCTCCGGTGGAGCTATAGTCATCACTCCTCGTCCGTCCGTCCATCCGTCCGTCCATCCGTCCGTGAACAATTCTTTGAACATCTCCTCTGAAACCGTAATGCCGAATTGGTTCATATTTGGTGTGGATGTTCCCTAGGTGACTGTCATTCAGATTTGTTCAAATGAGGTCACTGTGTCAAATAGTTGCGAAACCAGGGCCATAACTATATTCCTCCTTGGTAATTCTTATAACGACTTCTTGTCTAGAACCATATGCTGATTTAGTTTATATTTGATATGGAGGGTCATTGAATGACTGGGGTTCAGATTTGTTCAAATGGGGTCACTGGGTCAAATAGGGGTGGAGCCAGGGACATAATTCCAAAAAAAATAATAACAAATTCAGATTGAACTCCTTGATCAATTTAACATACAAAAAAAAAATTGCCCTCCCCCCACATGACCCAGACCCCCACCCTGCCCCCAACCAACAGCATTCCACCCCATCTCATCTCCTAACTCACAGGATCTCTCCCACCAGCAGATTAAGTCAATTGTATTAGCTACAGACAGAGAGAGAGTTAATATAAATACACAGTCATCAATTGAGATGTTTATCAGGCTGACAGGTGTGAACTAATGTTTAGCTAGCACTCATGCCAGTGTGTGTCATTAAAATAAAATCAAAACAAATTATTGTTCTCTAACCTGAATTTAGTGTGTCTGGCATTTGCAGAATGAGGTCCCCAGAGGGTGAATTTAGTTATGCTACCCTGCCCAGCAGGCTAGCATCACCAAATACACTAGCCAGGGTCCTCATTCTGCTTAGGCCTCATCTTCTGGGAAGTATATAGGCACTTAAATTGACATTTTTACTGACTTTTTCCCTTCTGTGTAGTTTCTATATCCCCTAATTTGTGAATATAAAATGCATAATTGAGGTGCCCAATGGGTGCACATCACCAACTTTAACTGGAGAAATTCGATCTGATGCTATGTCTCCCATAGCAGTTGAGGCCTAAACAGAATGAGGTCCCCAGAGGGTGAATTTGGTGATGCTAGCCCGCATTGCAGGATTGTGTCATTAAATTCACCCTTTGGGGACCTCATTCTGAAAATGTCAGACACTATGTTCAGGCTTGGCTGTTCGAATATTATTTTCTTAACCACCAGTATCCAGTTGAACACAGCATACCCTGATTTTGCAAAGAAAACTTGGGGGGTATATTGGATTGAATTTGTCAGTCTCTATGTCAGACTGTTCTCCCATCCATTCATCTGTCATTATGTCTCTATCCGTCCATCCGTCCATCAATTGTTTTATTCTCCAGATACATATTAAAGACCAAATGGGTTTATATATTTAGGTGTGGATGTCCCCCAGGTGACTCACATTCAGATTTGTTCAAATGAGTTCATCAGGTCAAATAGGTGAGAAGTCAGGGCCATAACTCTTTCCTTCCATAGTAATTCTTAAAACAATTTCTTCTCAAGAACCATCTGGACTATTTAGCTTATGTTTGGTATGGAGTGTCCTTCGGTGACTGGGGTTTAGATTTGTTCAGATTTGGGGTCATTTTAGGAAAATCAGTTCAGTTCAACTCTTAAAATCTACTGTCTGAAATTACCAAATGAATGGATCTCATAGATGGGGATTCACGTTTGTTCAAATAGGGGCGGAGATAAGAGATTTAATTATCAACCAGCCACCCTACCTGTGCTTTTTAGCTCACCTGAGACGAAGTCTCCGGTGGAGCTATAGTCATCACTCCTCGTCCGTCCATCCGTCCGACAACAATTCTTTGGACATCTCCTCTGGAACCATAAGACCAAATGGGTTCATATTTGGTGTGGATGTTCCCTAGGTGATTCTCATTCAGATTTGTTCAAATGCGGTCACTGGGTCTAATAGTTGCGAAGCCAGGGCCATAACTCTTTCCCACCATAATAATTCTTTTAAACATCTTCTTCAGAACGATAAGACCGAATAGTTTCATATTTGGTGTGGATGTTCCCTTGGTGACTCACTTTTAGATTTGTTCAAATGAGTTCACTAACACTTGGTGAAATAGTTGCGAAGCTAGTGCCATAACTCTTTCCCTCCATAGTATTCTTAAAGTGACTTCTTCTCAAATACCATCAGGCTATATGGATTCATATTTGGAATGAAGGATCCTTGGGTGACTGGGGTTCTTATTTGTTCAAATCAGGTCACTGGGTCAAATGTGGACGGGGCCAGGGACATGACTCCAAATTTATTTTTTTAGATTTAACTCTTCAGATATCTACTTCTTTTCGGCTTCTACAGTTTCTACCTGTGTTAAGCTGTATGTACTATATAAATAGCTTTGGTGTTCTCAGGGATGTGGCTAGAGGGTCTCAGTTGGGGGGGGGGGGTGTCCACCTTGGGGAATTCCAACTGCACCCCCCCCCCCTTGAATCAAACATAATTCCATTTGCACCCCCCCCCCCCCTTGCACCTTAGTGTGCTCAGGCCTAATATCCTATATATATCCATAAACCATTGTCCTATATTCCCGGTATGAAAACATTCACATATTTTAACCTGAAAATTTGCATAAATCCTAACATCTAGTGGTCTAACTCCGGACAAATGCACACGGATACGGGCAAGAGACCAGGACACACTGGGCTATTCACAAATTTTAACCTGAAAAATTGCATAAATCCTAACATTTAGTGGTCTAACTCCAGACAAATGCACACGGATATGGGCAAGAGACCAGGACACACCGGGCTGACCATGGTTGTTCGGCCCGGTGTGAGAAAATTAAAAAAAACTATACAAGAAAATCGCAAACCTAGCATCTAGACTGGCCTCAACTGAAGCTATAGTGTTGGAAATTTCAAACCTCATACTCCCCCTCAGGTTGGAAAATTCTCCAACTGATGACCATTTCAGTGCACAAGTTTGACCAAATGTAGTAAAATATTGTTTTCTTACTAATTAGTAGTCCAAGTATTCTCGTACTAAAACCAGCTAAGATATTGGTATGGCGAGTAGGGCTGCCACGATGCGGAGGGGTCACGATGCGATGCGCATCGCGATTATTTGTCCACGATGCGATGCGCATCGCGATGCAAGTTACCGGCAAAAACAGGTCTGCTGATTCAGAGTCATGACAGCGGCACTGTATCCCAGAAAGTCTATTTGAAAAAATTAAATACCATTCATGTATTGTGTCATGATTCTGTCATCTATACTGCTATGTATGTATCCAATATGTAAATACTAAACAGCACTAAAGTTGCTAAACACTGTTAATAAATCAATTACCAAAAGCATTTCCAATGGTACCATTTACTTTTAGAGATGTTGTTCAATGTTCACGTATTACCCGGAATTTACCCCATAATGGCCATATGCCCATACTTGGGACTGAGTATGTGCGAGTCGACAGGTCCAATATCTCTGAATAACATGTACATGTACTTCTGGGATCCAATATTAAATTAAACCATACTGTACATTGTGCAAGTGCCAACTTTCAAAGAAAGCCATGAAAGTGAGGTCCAGATTTTTATTTGTTGCAATTGATAAATGTAAATCCTCATTCCTCAACTAGATCAAAACAATAGACTGGAGGTCCATTTGAAATTTTGAGACAAGGAGTACAATTCACTGAATTCAGTACATGTTTCAATGTTAGAGGGTGAATGGCTTAGTGAATAGTGATAAGACTGATAGTTCAACATGAAAATAATATTGAATAGTGAGTGACTAGACTAAGTGACTGACTACTCAGTATTTGTTTCTGTTTGAACTACATTTTAAGTTATTATTATCGAGCACATGACTCATTTAAAAGAAGGGGACAAGGGGATCATCCCAAAATATTTGAATTTTCATTTGATTCACGATTAATGGTTACAGATTTGTAACAAACAGTTTCCTTGTCGACAAATTGTTCGAGACATATCCGGTTGTTGGTCTTGTATTTTCAGAAATCCGAAATAGCCCATACTTTCGATTTTTTATTCGAATTTGATTGAATGATAGATATTTCAGGCTTATTTTCACCAGACATTTTGATATCGCACACTGTGACCGCAGATAGTAAAACAACACGCATAACCATTGGTTTATCGAGTGTGACCTTTGAGCTTTTGACCTATCAGAACTCCCCTCGCAAAAGATTTTGAGTGTGTCACATGTTTGACCCCGATTACCCGGTCGACTTTTAAAACAGGGCAGGTCATTGGTCAATAGTATGCGCATTACCGAAATCAGCCTATCAAATCATTCTTCTCATGTTAGCTTTCGTCTGCACACTGCGGTAATTAGATAGCAAACGAAACTGCATCTATATTTAGAGTGTGAAATTCCAATGAAAATGGCGACAGTTACCGTATCGCAACGCCTATTCCAAACAAATAAAACAGAATCTCGTTTCACAAACATTTCATGATATGGCTATACTTACCGATACACAGATACCTTCATAATTCGTACATAAAATAGGGGTGTCTTTATACACTAGTAAATCACAAAAGATCGAATTATGCACCGGCCGGTGCGGTACAGTCCGCATCGAAACTATTCGATTATGGTTTTGGATAAATCGAAAATCGAATCGAAGCAAGCGCATCACGATGCATCGAAATCTCGATGCATCATGGCAGCCCTAATGGCGAGATGCTGGATTTTAGTCCGAGATCACGCCCATAGCCTTCTTATGACACGAGTTATGCCCAGGATCTGTGGCGGGAATCTATGGTGTATTTTACTTGATTTACCTAACAAATCAATACATGATGCTATATACATCGGAAAGAGAGACATCTTATGGTCATAATGGTGTATAATAATCTAACTTTAATGTTAAATTACACATAGAATATTCCGGTTGATTGCCACAAACATAGCTTTTTTTCTGTTTGTTTACGTTTTAACTGAAAGCCGAAGTGGTCCGAAGAACTCCGGCATAGTCCGGAGTTTGTTCTGGGTATACTAGTTTCTGTTTCTATATATAGCGCAGGGTTTTCCGAACAAAATGGCGAAAACCGATCGCCCCAAAGTCAAATTTCCTTCCTATGTTCTTTGAGAACAATTCCCGCACTAAAAACTTGTTGACGATTTTCGCAAGCAACTCGTCAAAATTGCAGCAAATTAGAACTCTTGTGTCTGACTTGCCTTGCGTGTGATTTTCGTCCATGTGTGTTTTGACTTTTGTGTTGATAAAATAATCGGAGAACCGAATCACACCATTTCGAAATATAGTTCTTCGGTTTTAGTGGGACTTTTCAAACTTAAGGTTCAAAATTTATACAATTTTTTTTTGATTTTTTGTGTGCTTAACAAGAGCAGTATATTGCTCTGTTTGCTTAGTATATATCTTAATTTCGCGGAAGTCCACCAATTGTGGGTGAAATGAAGCGCCATATTTATTCTAATGCTCGTTGTGTTTACACTGTTTTAAACTTTGAGAGGGTTGTAATTCCCGTAATTTATTTAAATTATTACATTTATATCTTCAATGTTTACTTAATCTATTTTTTTTTATTTATTGACACACATAATTACGATTACAATGGAGAATTCATCGTAATTTGCGTGGTTAGTCGAAAATCTACGGAATATTTTCAACGGAAAATTTCCAAACACAATTCGCGAGGTCAACTGAGTTCGCATACTTTTAAAAATTTGTAAACACTTCGGTAATGTCTCTTTTCACATTAAATTACCAATTTCAATTTTCAACTGATGTGGGTTTCAGATCAAATAGCATGTCTTCTGCGGAAAATATCCGTTTATTGTCGCAATTGTGATATTTTATTTCATATAATTGTGGTTTTATTTGAGCGGGTCATTAACGCTTAACTCGTGTCATAAGAAGGCTATGGGAGCAATCTCGGACTAAAATCCAGCATCTCGCCATACCAATATCTTAGCTGGTTTTAGTACGAGAAGACTTGGACTAACTAATTAGCAGTTTTGTATTGGATATGGGGCAGGGACAAAGAACCCGGTGTGCAAAATATTTTTTAATCTGAACAAGAAAATCGCAAAATCGTAGCATCTAGACTAGCCTCAAGCCTTCCTAGAGTTGGAAATTTCAAACCTGACACCCCACTTAGGTTGGAAAATTTCCAACTGATGACAATTCCAATGACAATGTTGACAAAATGTATGACAATATTGTTTTATTAAATTAACTAGCAGTTTTTGACTGGCCACGGGGGAGGCACCAGGACACAAGCTTTCCAATTGTTGGAAATTTCCAACCTGTCATCCCCCCTGAGGTTGGAAAATTTCCAACTGATGACCATTACAGTTCAAAATTTTTCCAAAAAATAGGAAAATATGCAAATATTGGTCCAACAAATTTGAATCCCCCCCCCCCAATAAATTGTTTGAAAATCAGACTACAATAACATTTTCAACCTATTGTTGGTGTTAAATTTCCAACTAATGTTTTGGTAATGTTTTGACCCCCCCCCCCCCCCCCCCCCTGTCCCCCCCCCTGTCCCCACGTCTCTGGTTGTACTGCGTATGTATACATTTTGATTTTTGATAGTCTGACGTACATAAATCAAAATGTCTACATATTGACGAACAATAAAGTTAACTATCGACGTACATGAGTCTCATGAGATGTACTTTGTGTACATCACCATGCTAACGAAATCAATCGACTGAAACGACTGTTCCGGTATGCCAATAATTTACGATTATCAATTATCAAGATATGTGCAATCATGTTAACGTGGCGTCATCCTCGCAGCCTTGCTCTAACCCAAAGTGTCACATGCTTTCACAGCGATCCCCACTGTAACATATTGTTCAAACATAGACCCAGGTACGGCCGGGGTATTGAAGAGGACATGGCTGTATATCAAGTTTGGTATCACTTTCCCCGTGTTTACTGGTCATTTATTCAACAAAACATCGTCATATTTAAAACAGTTTATTGAAGAAAAACAAGCACCTGATTATTATCTAGACAATTGGAAATGCTGATGTTGAAACCCAAGTACCGATTGTCATCCGATGGGCCACAATCGGCCGATTCCGATTGTCGTTTCCGATCATCGGCTCATCACTAGTCCAGATACAATATATCTCATGTAGGTACATATGGCCAGTGATCAATGATGCGTGTGTCTTGTTACTATATCATAATTCTATAATCCTTTATTCTCTAATTTCAGCTCTTCCATCACCACCAGAAGACATCGGGACTAACTTTTTCAATCTGAATCAGCCACCACCTAACCTACCACCCGTTCCTCCGCCATCTGGTGTGATGCCGAGAAGACCGCCGCCCATGGCTCCAATGGGCATGCATCCAAGAGGACCACCACCACCTGGTAAGGATAATTATACCCCTACTTTTTGAAACAAGAGCACTACTGAGCCATGGCTTAATACAACTTTATTTGCCCATAAAAATGCTATAAAATCAGGTGAATTCTAAGTCAACAAAATGCCGAAACTCATGCAAAAATCATTGGTACAAACCCAATGATCGACCTTGACCTATATGTTGTGTAGAGAATCGAACACAACTTTACCAAGAATTTTATAAAATCAGGTCATTTCTGACACACAAAGGGCCATAACACATGCAAAACTTTTGGACTGAACCCATATTTGAACTTGGTCTGTATTTTTGTTTTCGATCAAATAATCCAAATGAGAGTTATTGGTCTGAAACCAAAATGGCATAGAATCATCTAATTTCTAAGGTGAAAAAGGACTGCAACTCATGAAAAATTAATTGGATCGGACCCATATTCAAACTTAGCCTGTATCTTTGGTTGATGGCGCTACAATAAGAGCAAGCTTTGAAACAGTGTGTCATTTGCAGAATTAAGTCCCCAGAGGGTAATTTAGTGACGCTATTCTGCACGGTGGTCTAGCATCACCAAATTGACCCTCTGGGAACCTCATTCTGCTTAGGTGTCAACTGCTATGGGAGACCTAGGATCAGATTGAAGTTCCCCAGTTGAAGTTGGTGATACTCACCCAATATAGTCACCTCGGTTATGCATTTTATCTTATTAAATTTATTATGCAAATTAGGGGATATAGAAACTTCTCATAAGATAAAAAGTAACAAAAACAATGTTAAATTGAGGCTATAGATACTTCCCAGACAATAAGCCTTAGCAGAATGAGGTCCCCCAGAGTGTGAATTTTGTTATGCTTTTATTGAAACAGAACTTGATACATCTTTTACTAAATTCTTATTGACAAGTAGTTCCTTTAGGAAATGTGCAGCTAATAAGATCAACAAACATTTGTTGAACATTTCCCACCAATTAATATCAATCCTTCTGCACTTGTATCATCTTTTTGTGTGTCTGTCATCTGCTTTTGTTACCTGAACATCCCTCCAAATGAATAATAGACCATTCCAATGTATACTTTTGTAGCTGAATGGAAGAATCCATGTAGTAAAGAAATGGTTAACTGTATTTTCAGGGATGAGGCTACCACCACCACCACCTGGACTCTTTCCAATGAGGCCACCCCGCGGTGTGATGCATTACCCATCTCAGGACCCTAACAGAATGGGAGCATATCACGACTAGTTGCCGCTGTGGCCAGTATTTAAATTCATCGATTCATTGTACATAGGCAATCTCATTTGATAAAATAAATTCAAAAATATTGCCATCTCTTCTGATCTCATTTTCTCGGAATTTAAGGACAGGATTCCCACAGGGCCTTGAATTCAAGGAATGGTCTTGAATTTAAGGAAGATACATTCAAGGCCTGGAAAACCTTCACAATGCACACAGGGACCTTGAAAAGCATTGAATTCCCACTAGAAAACAAGCAATTGAAGTGAGCATAATTAATTCCTCAGAATTTTTCCGGGTTTACGGTAACACTCCCTGACTGCGACGGTCCTGGGCCTTGAAAGTTATTGAATTTGGTTCATATAGGGCCTTGAAAATTAGTCAAAAATGTCCCAATATAGACTTGAATCTGACTTATTCTTGACTGGGAACACTGAAAAATAATACAATCGTAGCCATGAATGGCTGTCAAAATGGCAGCAACTCCAAGCCATACCACGATGAAAGAAATACATTGGATAACCACCTTGGTGTGAAAATATGTATTGGTAACATCCAAGTCTTTTGTTATATATATTTAAAGGTATACAGATCATTAAAACTTATCCATCTGAAGGATCTATCGGTCACTGCAACTCAAGTCAAACCCAATTATTTACGTCTTTAAAGTTAGGTTTTCTGCTTAGAATTCATCCAATAGTCGGTCAAAAATAATAATTTTGAGCGTGCAACACAAAGTAATGTTTCCCCACACAGCGCATGATCGTTTCATTCGGCATGATGATTAAAGATGCATAATCTGAATTAACGCTCCCAAATTACTATTTCTTTGGCTTTGTGGGTAAAAAATATTTGAATCGAGTCAAGGAACCCACCAATCGGCTCAGAGTGATCAGATATCAATTTTTTTTTTTTAATTTCTCGAGATATGTGGCCTGGAAAAATTTGTCAGTAACACATTTTGGGAAATTTTATACCACAGTTAGCATTATTTTGTTGTAATTAATCGATTCTGATAACTAAAGCATATTTTGAAGAAATGTTGTCATTGTTATAACTTTATGATATGGGACTTTCTGATTGGATTAAGTACCTTTGATTATTAAATGTAACGAAGAAACTGAAGTGCATACCCTTGCGGTATAAATACTAGTTGCATTTCCAGAATTTTCAACAATCTCTGTTAATAAATAAACCATACACGTATATTGCAATGCTTATTATACTGTAATTATTATATCTGTAATATATTATAACTCTTCAATAGATAACACCCCATCTCACCAGATCAAAGAGAAGGTACATCATACATTTTATGTACCGTAAGACTAATTTTCATTCTGCTACCAAATCGGTTTCTTAGCAGACCATTTTGTTCCAATTTCTTCAGTCGGCACTCTACAACTGGAATATGTTACCATGCAATACACAATATTAGTAGGCCCCTGTGAATAGTGGGGTTTTTATCAAATCAAATTTCGAACCGAATAGCTCCAAAAAAAAATTAAAAACGAATCTAATATCGAATCGATTATTTCATAATCTTGCTCGCCGAAATAATAAATAAACATATGTTGCCCGTTTTCGTCTGTTTGTCAGAATCATCTATTAAATAAAACAAGTCGTAATCTTTTTTGTGAATTGTGGATCGACAATTAAAGACATCCTTTCTTCAAAATATAACAAACAATTATGAAAATATACTTTTCGTGCGTGGTAAATAAAAACATCCGATGTCATTGGAGGGGAATTCCACATCGATTCAAAACGCGGAATAGGAGATGGACCATTGGAGAATTATGCTATCACGACTTTCTCAACTATTAAGCGGTTTAATTAAAGGGCTTTGACCTCCACTGAAAGTCAAAACTGAGCAAACACAATCAAATAATGAATACAGATAATGCATCTAATAACGTGTATGCACGATAACTCAAACAAACTGCAACCAATTTCATTCATATTTGGTAGATGGGTCTGTTGCAACAATACGGCAAACGAGTTCGATAACCAGTTTTGTCCAATTTTTCATACAAGAGTTATGTGACTTAGTTTGTCTATTTTAGTGATTTTTATTGTTCGCGCGATAACTCCAACAAACTTTGACCAATTTCATTCATATTTGGTATATGGGTCTGTTGCAACGATATCTCGAATGAGTTCGAAAACCAGGTTTGTACAATCTTTTAGACAAGAGTTATGGGACTTAGTTTGTCTATTTTTAGTCATTTTGATCGTTCACGACCGTTAGCGCGATAACTCAAACAAACTTTGTCAATTTCCATGATATTCTGTATATGAGCCTAGGATCACCTCCAGATGGGGGCTATTGAATGATTTTCAGTTAAAATTATGGCCGCTGGCAGCCATCTTAACAGCCATTTTAATCTGCATCCCTAAATCCTTTAGCACACCCTACAGGGCATATCCCTCATCCATTCATCCAAACTTCATATGGATCTTTGGGGTGAACTACAGATGGGTGCCTCCCTTTTTTCCCAAAATTTGTTTAAAAAAACATGGCCGCTAGTAGCCATCTTGGATTACAAATTTGAATCCATCAGCACTCACGGCAGCCCACATTTATTGGAGAATTGTTTTGAAACTTTACAGGCTTGTTTAGGATCACCTGTAGATGGGAACTATCATGAATGAATTTCAGTAAAAAACATGACCACCAGGAGCCATCTTGGGATTTTACTCTTTGCATCACTTAATACTTTAGCACACCTTACAGAGCATATCCATCATTGGATCATCACCAAACTTCATATGGATACTCAGGGTGACCTCTAGATGGGTGCTCACTAATTTTTCCTAATTCTGCTAAAAAAACGTGGCTGTCAGTGTCCATATTGGATTTTAATCTTTGTGTGACTAAATCCTTTAGCACACATTACATATCACATATTTCCGCCAAGGGAAGCCGTTCACACTGAACTATATGGATATATGTCCTGCGTTTGTAAACCATAGTAGAAAAGGGGTTAACTTTTTGTGGTCGCCTACGATCCCTCGCGGTCTTCAGTAGCTTGCTCGGAATCAGTCACGCATGCGCAGTCCCAATATAACCGATTGAATTCGTCAGTTTATTTTCTGCTACGAACCGAACGGAAGTCTAAGGGAGTATTTTTCCGAATTTGTCGTTTAACAACTAGACAACAAATTCAATTTATCGATACAATAATTACTGGTTGCCTACGCGTTAGTTTTTAGAATTATTGTTTCGAATTCACGGACCGTTTCGCTTCAAACATACAAATTGTCCGGGTTTTCGATCAGGCGGCGGACTTAAAATTTTTCGAATATGAAAATCGACATTTCGCCATAATCAGCCGCCATTTCAAGGCCTTACGAGGCGCATAGATTATTGTGAGCAATTCATCTATGTAATTATTATAGAACCTATAAGGTATGATATAATTTGTCAGATATAAATGCCACGTGATTCGCTACCGGAAGTCTCCTAATTTCGTGGGAACATTCTTTCTCATAATACTTTGTTGTTTTATGGTTCAATACAACTGATCCAGATGTGTTGGTCACATTTGAACTTAAAAGTTGATTACAATTTACATCTGGGTTTATCAATGTAAAAACAGTAGTGTCATTATTACTTTAATAAATTGACAGAGATTGATATTGGACAAGTGTTATAATTCTGTTCATGGTTTGATTCTCGTAACGGAGCATCACCTTCAATGTAACAATCTCAGCCATGTGCTAGCGGACCGGGGATCGCACCCTGGTCAGGGTATTCTGACAGAAATCAGAACTCGGTCCGATACCAAGTTTGTCAGGCTAACAAGTCCCATTCGAGATTACTGAATAAAATCCGAATGCAAATGCCGACTTTCCCCATTACAACACTTGTTCAGGTATGTTGTCGTGGGTGCACTACGCTGTGCGATCGGGTGTGGACAATAAAAACTTAATGGCTGACCCATGTACACACCTAGGTGTGTGCATGTTACAGAACACTACTGGAGTCACTAGATCTCATCAAAACAACATGCTTTCACAAAATACTTTGTGTTTTCTGTTTTAATACTGTCACACATGTCTCCTATGATTTAGATGTGTTGGTCGATGCTTGAAGTTATCACACTACAGTTTATCAATATCAGAAAAATAATGACTGTCGTCGTACTAAGATTCGTTAGTGTCATTAATTTCAGACAGGGATTGACATCTGACAGGAGTCAGAATTCTGTTGAGTACATGATTCGATTCTCGTACAGTGCTTCAACTTCACTGTCAAATTTTGAACTGCTAGCATTTAATGATTGCAAGCATGACACTAAAATTAATCGTGATGACAGTTTCACTATTGTCTCAATTCCAGATTTTAGTTATTATTCTGAATTGTATCCAAAATTAACCCATCCTTTCAAAATTGCTGGGTTGTTTCTCGACTAAATGGTGTCTCCTTCCGGAATACAAACATAATTGCTTTCCTTCCTGTGTAGGTTTACCGAAAAGAAGCGGGGGGGCTGGGTTACTACGATTCTGGATATGGCTCTAATTGGGACACAAAATTACAAATCATGGGTGCTCCGGTTTGCATTCTCTAGAGTAAGGCAAGAAGCTTATCGTCACTCTGACGGTGTTTAATCATGGTTTCACTATCTACAAATATATTTGAAGATACTTTGGTTTGAAAAACCTTTCCCCTTCTTGATTCAATTATGAGAATGATTCCAGCCTGACAGGTATTTAGAATTGTGGTGACTTGACCCCTCCAGGTAACTGGCCCACTGGCAATAACTGGCGACCGTGGCCTGGATGACGTTCCCCAATGAATAACGATATAATAGCAGTGGTATTCCAAGACGAGGAAGGTGGGGGAGACATTATTTATGGCAAGTAACCATATCAAATGTGAGCTTGGTACAAGAACAGGCTGTACATCCAATACAGCATGCATTGTTCATAAAGGGCATGGTAGGTGTTTTGAAGGTATTCATGGACTAGCTGGAGTCTCAATGAATTTTCAAATATATATACGTGTCCCGACCTTTCATACCGTTGATATGGCGAATATACTTCACACACGAATGAAGCATATTTACATGGAAAGCATTTATATTGTCACGTGTCCCACGACCACTGCCAATAGCCTTTCCGACAAGAGGCCATCAGCATGGCTCTTCATACTTCTATTGCCCATATCAATTTGATTATCTGGCACATAGACAATAAAACAGGCAAAGACGTTTGCGCTGTCCAGCTAAGCTTTCGAGGAAGCTCATTGACCAGCACTACCGACCTTTCCTAAGACGCAGGCAGGGGACCACCCCGTACGAGTGGATCCCATCCCCATGGCACAGATGCCCGATCATAAGGGCCTGAAGCCATGCTGCCAACTCTGCGCATTTCGGTCTATGCTGGGTTTGTCCTCTCTTCCTTAAACATGCCATAAGCGGGACCACTTAGGTCGGGGGAGTTCCTCTCTATCTTGGCTCTTCAAATTAAAATAAAACAACATTAAGAAGGGATGTGTATCCTTTACTAGGAGGATGATAATTTCATTCGTTTCCTTCCTAGGGGAGCCATTTTTAGAGCGGGTCTTCCCCCTAGTTTGCTGCATGCTTCACACTAACCGACCTATCACACACCTAGGTCGTTCTACTGCATGTTTGGGGGGGGGCAGAGGCTCAGACCTGAATATTCCGTATGGTGACCGTGAAAATTTACCTGTGTTCATCATCTGACTACATTGTACATCATTTGAACTGATTTCGGTTGTAGAAGGCGCACCTTCATTTCTTAGAATCGGATCGCGGTGGGTATTCCGCTGGTAACGCGGACTGCTCTCAGGTGCCTAGTGGTCGTGATGGCCTAATAATAGTAATGTGTGTGGATTTAGGCTGAACATAATACTTGTGATTGCACATTTTGCTGTCTGTCTCCATTCCAAAGGATGGTGCTCGTTGGGAAATTTCTCCAAAATTAATACTCGTACCGACGCTATTGTTTTGGCACCTGAGAGTAGCGGTTTGCTTTCTCATTGGATGCTCTGGTCACCTGCGGTGTTCGGCCATGTTCTCTGAGGGGCTATATATATATCTTTAATGATACATTGGATTGTGCCAGAGATCTCTGCTCTGGCTCCGACCATTGGATTGTTGGGCGCAGCTTTAGTAGGGTCTTCTGACATGATCTCATGATGACTTATATATCACCATGATATATCTATGATATCATTTTATATATCTATATATGCGAAAGATTTGTGTCACCGGGTTTCTGCAATGCTATCTTGTGATACATAGGTACCTCAGAGACATGAGACATGTTCTCTGTGGGGTTGTATATCTATATTTAGTGATACGTTGGATCATGACAGGGAGCTGTGATCTGGCTCCGACCATTAGATTGATGGGCGCAGCTTTGGAAGGGCCTTCTGACATGGTCTCATGAGGAAAACTTAATATATATATCCCCCAGATATATATATTATATCATTTTATATATATATATACGCAATGTGTATATTGTGATACATAGGTACCTCAGAGACATGTGAACGTGTGATAACTGTTCCAAGGGCAGGACCAGTTCACGCTCCTCCGGTTACGTATCGACGGTTCAACCAATTCGTGGGGATACGTCTGGTAGAGTTGTCGGGGTACTTGGGACCTCCAGGCCATTTGGCCCCACCAGACGCTGGCGGTTCTGGGCGCTAAAGCTGCCAAAATCGCCTGCGTACGTATCAACACCGGCTGGATGGCCTTCGGCAGCTTAAGCGTATGGCAGGGGCCGTACCCATGAGGTAAAGCACCGAGTCCCCCTGGTCACGCTCGCATTAACGACACGGCCTTGCCTGCCACTCCTCCGTGAAGGGATCGGAGAAAAATGACCTCTCCCCACCCTCCAGCTTGGCCAGGATATTAGCTTGGGCATGACCACCTGCAGCATGCGATGGTGGGGGCTCCCTCTGATCCGATGGCTTGACTCGCTTATAGTTGTATAACCCATTTGAGCTAATGGGCTCTCCATTTGATACCTGTGCCACAGATTGGGCATCAGGTTATCGGCCATTTGCATTGGTGAACAGCAGTTAGTTAAACTCTTAATGTTGGTTGTCTTGCCATCTTTGGAGTGGGCCTCCTCCAGTGCAGGTCGTTATGTCGCTAAGGCGGAGAGGGAGTTAGTCTCCTCGCATCTTAAATCGGCTGGATTCTTAGAACTGACGGATGAAGAACAGGGAATTGCTCGGTTCGCTCGCAATTCTGAATTGAATGGCACCACCTTGGATGTTGCTTCCAAAAACAAGGGGGGGAGGTACATGTTTGGGCAATATAGCACTCTAATTATATGAGTTATTTCACGTACCCAATCATAACAGATTCATTAAAAGAGTTCATAATTAGGTACAATCTGTTTTAGAAGAGTGCATTCCCTCCAAAAATTTGGCTATTAACTTTATTGCTCGTGCCTCCTCCTGGGCTTGCATTCTAATCCATATAGTTCAGTGTGAACGGCTTCCTTTGGCAGAAATATGATATTTTTAAAAATATAATATATATTTCCTTAAAGAAAGCCTGAACACTGAACTATCATAGGGCCCTCCCATGGCGGTGCCATTCCCAAACCCGCAACTCGCCAATCTCCTGATTGAGTTGAAAATAAACTGACGAATTCAATCGGTTATATTGGGACTGCGCATGCGTGACTGATTCCGAGCAAGCCACTGAAGACCGCAAGGGATCGTAGGCGACCACAAAAAGTTAACCCCTTTTCTACTATGGTTTACAAACGCAGGACATATATCCATATAGTTCAGTGTTCAGGCTTTCTTTAAGGAAATATATATTATATTTTTTAAAATATCATTTCTCATCCAATCGTCACCCAACTTCATATGGATGGGTGACATCTAGTTTTTATTTATTTGAGTTATGGCCCTTAGTTCTGTGATATGGTTCTTTAGTTCATCAATTTTTAGTAACAGATTCACCCTTAACCATTTGGAGAGTATCTGTAATGTCATATACATGACGTCATGAGTACATTTAATGTCAACATTATAGCAATAATTATTAACAAGTTCGGGTCAAAAGGGTCCAATAATTCATTTTAATTTATGTGCATTTTTTTTTAACGTGTGTTATCATAATCGATTGCACTTATACATTTGGGACATCATATTAATCAAAATAACTCCTATACAAATCATTTATAAATCGGATGATTTATTGAAGTTATGTCTACGTAAAATAACACTTCCTGAAACGACATATAGGTCGTTCTACTCCTCAACCGATAGACGATATATATGTCGTTCTACTCGCCAAAGGGTTAAGTGCAAAAAAACTTGACCAAGCCATCTTTGATGCACAACCCTTGTTTAGACCTAACTTACTGTGGAAGAGATATTAGAACTACATCAACAACAAGCATACATTTATTCTGACACACAGACATAAGTCAATTTATACAAAATATACAAACATGTGAAACATTCACAATTCTTCACAATATTTGAGAGCATCGAAATAATCTATCTCAACCACAACCTGAGTCGTAAAATAATTAACATACTTTAAATTCTAACATGGGTTAGTAGAAACAAGGCATAGCATTATATCTCCCTTATTGGAGTACAGTAATGCCCTAAATAATTGACTCCTTAACCACAGCAGAATTATGGGTAACTTTTCAGGATTTAGTCGGAAATATGGCTTGTTGCCATTCATCGGAAATGAATGGCAACAAGCCATATTTCTGACTAAATCCTGAAAAGTTACCCATAATTCTGCTGTGGTTAAGGAGTCGATTATTTAGGGTATTACTGTATGTGAACCATTCATTAGTGAAAACAAAATATTATTATCACATTTTATGCTGCATTCTAAAGGGACCAAAGGCACTCGCAGTGGGTAAATATGCAAAAAATATGAAATTCTGTAAAAACAGCACCACTAAGATGAACATGGAGAAATAGATAAATTTTGTTATTATTTCATTATCGTTAGTTCTTCAATAATGAAATTTTGCATGTTGAAACAATTGTTTTGTAAGCAAAACTGTTACCGTGATTTGTCAACAATCATCGCTGACAATGTAGTTAGTTCAAATATTTTAGTCTGAATATGATTTTCAGAATGTTTTCAATACCTTGAGCTTTTCCAATGTTTAACGTAATGTTTTGATTAAACTATGGCATCTTACTGGTTTATCAGTAATTCCACTACAACAGTAATGGTTACATATTAAAGGTTTTGATTTGCGAAATCTCATTAACAAAGAGTTGTTAATAATGAAAATAAAAACAATCCAATTTTTCATGTACAAGTTTGTTGATAGTTGTTTTACAGACTTCTATGTTATCTTTCAATGAACCCACTTCGAAGGCCTAAATTTGGTCTCTTTAAACCAAGATCCTACCAGAAACTTAACAGGGTATGTCTAGACCATGTCAATTTCCCGTTTCTCAATCCCGCCCGAAATCCCGGGCGTGCAACCTTTTTATTTGCATTCCAACTGTCGGTAAATGTTTTAATCGACACCAAATAATTTTGGTACATTTTTCATACAAAGTGAGATCGAACAGATAAAATTTACAATTCATTATTGTAAGTGGTAACTGTGCAGTGTTGGCACTGGTCTAAAAAATTTCTGGCCAAATTCCAAAAGGACTTGCGAATTTGAAATGAGGTCGAGGTTTTATAATTGGCGAAAATTGGCGAAAAATTCGCATTTATTCATCTATCACATGACGCCCAACTTTTTGCCTAAAATAAAATGCAACCACATACACACAGATAATAACTCCTTTTGACATTGCTGTGCTGTTAAAAAATTTAGTAGAAGTATATGTCATCAATTTAAGCATACATATCATTTTGACTGCATCTGTGTTGCATAAAAAGATTGACAAATTATCCAGTGTCATTCACGTACGGCTGATTAACCTATTGTCTTATATCCGCTGCTTATAAAACAGCAACCATCATTAATACATGGAACACAGTCATTAATATGGAGTAAATTTTATGGTTTTCGGGGTGTTCCCATTCTATTTTTCCACAAGAAAATAGGCAGAACGTCAATGGCAAAGCATACAACGTCTTTCAACAGTGAAGAGATTATATACCGCTCGCTCAGGCTTTTCCAAAATTCTTGGCCTCTTTGAGAAATGTGAGTTTTACTTCGCATGGCTTTATCTCCTGCATGGACTTCAGGAAATAAATGGGAGTGCAATTACGACATAAACATACAGTAATGCTCTAAGTAATCGACTTCTTAACCACAGCAGAATTATGGGTAACTTTTCAGGACTAAATCCTGAAAAGTTACCCATAATTCTGCTGTGGTTAAGAAGTCGATTACTTAGAGCATTACTGTACCTTGCTTCTTGTGACATTTGAGGGTTTCGCATGAAAATAGTTTGTGATCTATTCAGATTACTGGCAAGTCCAGGGACCAGCCTAGAAAGTGACTTGGAAGACATATTCTCCCTAAATTGTGCCACTTCTCCCAATTTCCTAGGGAGATGTGAATTCTCTCTTATAAACCAGTATGCATAATTCATATGTCCAAACAGCATAATCAATGTGTATTTCCTGAACATAATGGTGTTATTTCTCATTATAATGATTTTATAAATGTGCTTTTGTTTTGCATAAAAATTATTGTATCCCATCAGCCGTTATGACTTCTACCTGATAACAACCCACTTCTCCCTAACAAGCATATAGGGAGATGTGACATCTCCTAATTTGAAACTTCTAGGCTGATCCCTGGGTGAGTCAAACTGTTTTCATGCTTGATCCCTGAATGCCCAATGAAAAAAGGTTTGTTTATATCCATTATAGTACAATAGATTAAATATTAAAATAGAAACTGTGTAAAGGGTACATTTTATCGGCACCCAAAGAAACCTGGATCATGTCTACAAGAAAAACGGGAGCACAAAAGAATCTTGCAAACATTGTTCACAAGAAACCTGATTTATATTAACATATGATCTGGGGTAGATACAGTCCGGGTTTCTTTGGGTGCCCTTCGCCATTGTGCATTCACAAAGTGAAATTTCCATATTTCACAAATTTGGTACATCAATTCTCAAAGCATGTTCGATTGCTCAGAGTAGTTCTGGATGACAGTTGTATATGTAGACAACAATATGCAGCTTCACTCGAGTGCCAAACTCCAAGCAGCACTAAGGATAGATATGAGTGCATTGTCATAGACATGTGCATCGTTAGTATTGATGAATACTTTTCCAGAGTTTGCCATGTGCACTGCGAATTGTTCTGAGTTTGGTTGGGCGAATTAAAAAATTTATTCTGAGAAAAAGTGAATTTTTCGCCGCTTCATGACCATTTTTCAAACAGAATAAATAATGAAATCATGGGATTATTAGAACGCATAATATTTTCAATAAAATGCATGGGTCATGAATTTTCTTAAGACGTTAAATATTGACATAATAGAATTGATAAAGTGTTCGTCGATACTAAAACTCAATAGACATGCTGATGTCAGTGTGCTCCATTAATGAGATAAACGTACCATGTTGAGTTGGGGATTCGAATACCCGAATATCAAACGATTGCAATACACATTTGGCTGTGCAGCAACGTATATTACACACATCAATAGCAGTGTGCTCAATTCAAAATTTAAGCAAGCTTCAGCAACAATGCTTGTGAATCGAAAACTAAAGTTAGCAGCTCTCGACCAATCAGAATGCTTGTTTTGTTTACAAATATTCCACTTAATTTACAAATCAAAATTCATTCACCCATAAACTGTCAATTGGAAGAATGAATAAACTGCCAAATGGAAAACTAAATTTAGCACTTCTCAACCAATCAGAATGCATATTCTAGGAATGAATATTCAATTGTTAATAAAAATTGTTTGTATACAACTGTCATATCTAAATACCCACAGACACATTGCCATTATTGCATTTTTTATTAACATCTGCCTATTACTCAGGTCTGGAACAGAATGAATACTTCATTCATTCTCATACATAAATTCATGATGTCATATTTTGTACAATACATATTATTATATGCCACATGTCATGTTCAGTTCATTATGGTTATTGTACAAATATTTCTATAAATCTGATAAGATATACATATTTCAAAACTGACTTACAACTTGAGCCTATGTTTAAAGGGGCCCAAAAAACTTGCATGCAGTGCGTAAATGTGCAAACAATATATAATTCTGTAAAAACATCACCACTGAAGAACATGGAGAAATAGATAAACATTGTTCTTATATTCATTATAGTTCTGATCATAACTAACTTTCGTGTGTTGAAATCTTGTTTATGTAAACAGAACTGTGACAGTGATTTGTCAACAAACATTGCTAAACATGTAGTAAGTTAAATCTGTTAAATTGAATATGATTTTCAGAATACTTTCCAATGCTTTGACTTTTTCCAATGTTTACCATAAAGTTTTGATTTAACATTGGTATCTTATTGGACTAATATGACTTTTATCGGTAATTCCACTGCACAAGTAATGTTTACATAACAATGGTTTTGACATGCGTAATCTCATTATTGTACAGTTATTAACACTTTTATGATGGGAGCTGCACTGGTGCAACATTAAAGATCCTGTGCCAGTGCATTCTCTTAGGGAGCTTCGCATATATAAGAGAATGTACTGACTTACAAGGTCAAGGTAAATATTGTTAGGCCATTATTATCTTATATATCGAGGTTCCCTATGGGAGACTCAAATATATAACATAATGCACTGGCAAAGGATCTTATAAGGTCAAGGTAAATATTGTTAGGCCAATCCGCCAATGTATTCTCTTAAATATGCGAGGCTCCCGCACATATAGAAGAATTCATTGTTACAGGGTTTTTCGCAAAATTTCAGGAAGCTCCAGTCATAGCTGGTCATAGTGGGATTGTATAATGAAAATAAGAACAAAGTCAATCTATTCAGTAATGCCCTAAGTAATCTACCCCTTAACCACAGCAAAATTATGGGTAACTTTTCAGGATTTAGTTGGAAATATGGCTTGTTGCCATTCATCGGAAAGCTCTCAGTGAGAGCTTTCCGATGAATAGCAACAAGCCATATTTCCAACTAAACCCTGATAAGTTACCCATAGATTACTTGGGGCATTACTGTACTTGTTGGTGATAGTAGTATTACAGACTTTTATCAAATTGATGATATTCCGTATGAACCAACATCCATGCAAGCCTTGAAATTGTGTGTCTGTTATTGGCAGATTGAGGTCCCCAGAGGGTGAATTTAGTTACGCAACCCCGCACAGCAGGCTAGCATAAAAAAATTCCCCCTCTGGCGACCTCAATTCTGCCGGGGCCTCATCTTTTGGGAAGTATCTATAGTCTCCAATTAACATTGTTTTAGTTACTTTTTCCCATCTGTTCAGTTTCTCTATCCCTTAATTTGCAATTTGTAAAAGATAAAATACATAATCGAGGTGACTAATGAGTGAACATCACCAACTTCAACTGGGGAACTTAAATCTAATCCTAGGCCTCCCACACCGGTTGAAGCTTAAGCAGAATGAGGTCCCCAGATGGTGAACTTGGTGATGCTAGCCCACTGTGTGGGATAGAGTCACTAAATCCACCCTCTGGGGACCTCATTCTGCAAATGTCAGAGACACTATTTCAAGGCTTGCATTGAGTCCCTTTAAATAATTTTTTATTTCCAAAGGAAGTTATGCACAATATCATTAGAAATCTCCAAAAGGAGTATGTTGTGGAGATAATAAAGAGACTTGTTGGTCGGGCTGTAATGATACACTTGTTTACGATATGATACGATACATGATCAGCAATACGATACATATCATAATGCACTAAATTAGTGTTCCCTAAATTTTCAGAACGATCATTTTTATAACTGGTGACACACTTCATATTAAACTAAATTGCAGTTTAATTGTTGGCTAGATGAGTCTAATAGACATATAAAATTGAGAGATACAATACGATACGTCTATCGCTTGATATTGAATTCACAATGAATCATTACAGCCCTACTGGTTGGGTCCCGGACCAGCCTAGAGGTATCACATTGGGAGAAGTCACTTCTCCGTATTATGTTATCAGGGAAAAGTGGACTGTTATAAGGGACAAGTAACAATGGCTTAAGGTACATGAGAGAGGAGACTTCTCCCTTGGACAAACATAGGGAGAAGATTCTCCCAAGTCACCCTCCAGGCTGGTTCACTGGGTCGGATGCTGCATAGAAGATATCTATACCGAAAATTATCTTACGAGTGTCCAAGATATGTATATAAGCATTTGTCAGATAATTGTTGGTATCTAATCAAAACCAGTAGATTACCAACAAGAAATTAACCATTTCCTATGATAAATTCATTAAAATTACCCCTTTCCATCAATGCATATTGGCAAACAAACAGCTGATTGATGGCCATTCATCCAGTATTATTTCATTGTCTGCTAATAAGCAATATTGTTTTCATATGATTGATTTTCCTCATCAATATGAAGACACTATAGATCTTAGGGATCATGTCAGAATAATGATTGCTAAAACAGCCTGTATACAACAGTATCAGCAGTCGGAATGTTAGGAACTTGGCTTTGGCATATCTTGACTGCTTAAAGAAATTAATATTGGACTTGTTCGGGTGCGTGAAACTGAGAAGTTAGCAATCAGGCGCTATGCCAACTGTGGGAATGTAGCATTCTACTAACATCGCCGAAAATCTCAATCGAAAATCTCAATCGACCATACCACTCCATAGATATCATCTTCTGAACTATTGTAAATATTTACATCTCAATTGGGGACGCAACAATCGGCGATAAACTAACGCAAATGATTTCACCATCGAGAGTCATTGATTTAATTAATATATAAAAATGACGGTGTGTGTGCTGCAAATTTTGATTAATATTCGTAAAAATAACAACTTTGAGCAATATTATTCTCCAATTCTATTAGATCACCCAACCAGAGTGTTTCACATCACTTTAACGACCAGTCGTTTTACCTGCCACACGCTGTATTAAAATTGTTCTCTTAGTGCACCACAATTGACAATTGGCAGTCAAAAAAACACTCGCTATGTGGGGGATCAGAAGGACAGATGCTCTGATTGCTGGTAGATGAATGGGGGGGGGGTGGAATATTTTACCAGTGAAAAATCTCCGATGCACTCACCAATGATCGACCATTAATTGTTCCGCTGGGAGAGGTAAAATGGACCATTTAAGCAGTCACTATTCTGACACGGTCCCTTATTATGACTATCTAATAACTGAATGTATTTCATACTCAACAATATCTGATTTCCTTACACTGTCCTAAACCCTTTATAAAATAAATTCTCATTGACGAAAATAGTTCCCTAAGAAATGTTCAGATAATAATGCACCCTTCTGCACTAACAATCTATTATAGTTTTCATCATACTGTCGCCTGCTCCTTTTAACGTTTTAACTGAACATCCCTGAAATAAATAATGGACTATTCCAATGATTACTATTATAACTGAATGGGAGAATCCATTTAGTAAAGAAAGGGTTAAACATGAACAATAATCCACATAAGTTATTATAACACTTTGATAGTGTTAAAGTGAACATTTATATATCTTGGGGGGGGGGGGGGGGGGGGGGCACATAACAAATGTTCATATCACCCTAGTATAATTCACCAGGGATTTCATCAGAGGTAGCACAAAATGAATTATTAGAAGAAAAAAATATCCAGCAAGAAATGAGGTAGACATTCACACCAGTTGTGGATGAACGAACGTAATTATTTGTACGCGTTTTCATGATGAGTAGCAACATTATATGTAATAATAATCAGCCTTGAATTACAATAGTAGACACCTTTCGCATAATGAATGACGACAGATAATTATTATGAATAGCTATTTGTAGTCGTAAATTTTCTGGACGGTCCAAAAACCTTTTCGCAGAAATGACGACTACGAGTCTGTTTGTGAGACAATCGTGCTTGTCACTCTCAGTAAGGGGATTACGAGTCTTCATGTCGTGATTATTGTGCACTTAATTATGCTGTTATAAGGTCATAGCTTAACACTTTAAGTTGTGTTTCGCAAGATTATCGTGTTTCTTGACGACGATTGATTTGATTGCCACTAATAGACACAAATTAAGAACACATGGCGATCACAATTTAAGGACATAATCTTTGAGTCATCTCCCTCATGAGGAGCTGCATGCATGAGATACTTATTACTATATGGTGTATCCAAAACCGCAATCATAACAACGGATAGGGAAAATCGACAACGAGTATAAGGAACACAAATTCTAGTGACGTAGTACCCTATTCGTAATAATTATATTTGTCGATCATTATGCGAAATGTATCTATTAATAAAACGTGTTCAAATAATTTTTCCACAGTGATTCAAATACTTCAGAAAAAAATCCATAAGAAGAGGTAGCAGTGTGGATATATTAATCGTTTCCACCATATCTAGTAATCATGGTTGTTGTTTTTTTTTGTTTTTTTTTTTTGCGAATTACAGATTCTCAGTATTCAAGTCTGCAAAATTGTGTCTTTCATTTGCAGAATGAGGTTCCCAGAGGATGAATTTAGTGATGCTTATCTGCACAGCGGGCTATTGTCACCAGATTCACCCTCTGGGGACCTCATTCTGCTTAGGTCTCATCTTCTGGGGAACACATATAGTCTCATATTAACATTGTTTTGGTTACATTTTCTCTTCTGGGAAGTTTCTATATCCCCTAATTTGCAGAAGATAAAATGCATAATCGAGGTGACTAATGGGTGAATACCAACTTCAACCAAGGAACGTACTTCAATCTGGTCCTAGGTCTCCCATAACATTTGAGGTTCCCAGAGGGTAAATTTGGTGATGCTAGCCCACTGTGCAGAATTGCGTCACAAAATTCACCCTCTGGTGACCTCATTCTGCAAATGACAGACATATTATTTGCAGACTGATATTGCATAAATCTGGTCAAACACAGCAAGATATTTTCAACAATAATTTCTCTAGATCTATTCTGAGAAAAATCTTAAATTTCACCTATCATCATCTTCATTGTATATATAATCCGATTAGTTATCAAGAGAAGACCAAAACAATGTATCTAATACATTTGAGATGTTGAAAATATAACTTTACTTTTTGTCCCTTTATGTACATGTACCAAGAACTACTAGAATATTTAATAATTTCACACAACAAACCAATTGCCAAATAGCTTATTGTCTTGGCTCTATGCTATGAAGCCTCATCTCTGTCACAACGTTGAATTAAAGTTTTAATTGCATGATATACAGTAATGCTCTAAGTAATCGACTTCTTAACCACAGCAGAATTATGGGTAACTTTTCAGGATTTAGTTGGAAATATGGCTTGTTGCCATTCATCGGAAAGCTCTCCCTGAGAGCTTTCTGATGAATGGCAACAAGTCATATTTCCAACTAAATCCTGAAAAATTACCCATAATTTTGCTGTGGTTAAGGGGTCAATTAATTAGAGCATTACTGTACATTATATATTGAAATATTATATTCTACTAAATGTCTTGAGATACACACTCAGAGCATTACTGTAACATCATATACACCCATGATGAAGAACAAAGCAGCCACAAATATTTCAGCCCAATGAAAACAAATGTTGATATGCAGTGTGGTCCACTCAAGCAGAGCGCAATCAACTGGAAATATGCCTCTGTGTTAAGAGGTATGGCTGTCACTTTGAATTTTCTTATGACCTAGAACTCATCTCAGCTCAATGTTTCATTGATCAACAGGCATGACATGAAAATTCTCAAATATACAGCTGAAATACAGAAAATTATTTATGGGTAGTTGGTTCTTAAATATTGTGTCATGTCACAATAATTGCTTGTACCAAATTTAAAAAAGAAATTCTAAACAGACTTTTAGAAAATCCATTTTGAAATACTAGGACATTTTGGAGGAAAAAAAAAACATGCGTCTGGGCATGTTTATCATGCCACGAACTCAACTCAAAACCTTTGGTTCTCATACCACTGAATTGCAACATATTTTTGTGATAACGTACGCAAGTTAAAGGTACTCAATCCGAATTAATGCTCCTAAATTACTATTTCTTTGGCTTCGGGGGTAAAAAATATTTTATTCGAGTCGAAGAACCCATCCATCAAAGCTCAAGAGTGATCAGATATCGAATTTCGAAGTTTGTTATTTCTCGAGACATGCAATTAAATGTGGCCCAGAAACACATGGTCAAACGGATGGTCTCAGACAAAATTGCAGATGAAGATGGATAAATCTAAAATCAAATGATAATACGGTCAAATTTTGTGATACTTAAGTGATAAAATGGCCATATTTTGTTGAACAAAATGTTGATATATAACAAGTTTTGGGAAATTTGATAACATAGTTGACAGTGGTTAGCATTATTTTGTTGCAATAAATTGATTCCGATAACTAAAGCCTATTTTGAAGAAATGTTGTTGTATCTTGATGATATGGGGACGGACCGTCTGATCGGATTGAGTACCTCCAGTTCACACAATTGTGTTGTTTTATCCATGTATATCTATTATAGTATTTAAATATCATTTAGTAAATTGAATATTCAGTACAAAGGGATTAAATGATTTACATCGACCCTTATAATCGACAAGAATACAAATGTTCAAGAACATTTGCTGTAGAATGTAATTGAAATTACAGTAATGCCCTCAATAATTGACTCCTTAACTACAGTATAAATATGGGTAACTTTTCAGGATTTAGTCAGAAATATGGCTTTTTGCAATTCATCGAAAAGCTCTCAGTGAGAGCTTTCCGATGAATGGCATCAAGCCATATTTCCAACTAAATCCTGAAAAATTACCCATAATTCTGCTGTGGTTAGGGATTCGATTATTTAGGGCATTACTGTAAGAGAATGAGGTTACTGACCCCAGTGGATTGAGTCTATGCAGATTTCGGGTGTGCTCTCATGTGTAAATTTTTACACAAGAGAATGAGGTAATTGACACCAGTAGAGTCCAGATCTCGGGTGTACTCTAACTTATTTTTCATCTGAAATTTCCAACTGATGAATGTGTCAGGCATGAAATTTCCAACTATTAAACATTTGACTAAAGTAGGGTGGGGGAGCTCGCCATGTCCCTAGGGACATGGGTACCCCTATCATAGACCTGGATACCTTTCTAAAACAAAAAAAGGCTGAAAATGACAAATTCAGCCATCTAGCTATGTAGATGGCATGCATTCTTTAGATTTGTCGGAATATTTTAGTCTCATACAAGTAGAATCTATCAAATACCTTCTTTTCACACACAAACAAAATAAGAATAATTAAAACATATAAAATAATCTGAGCTGAGGTGTAATTATTATAACAAACAGACATAAGATGGTGGAGAGGATTAGATTATCGAAGGATTCAAAGTCAAACCTCAAAGCATTGATAGACTATAACTGTATACCATGGGTGGGAACCTACGTCATAATTTGTTCGAAATGGTGCCAAGATGCCTCACATCGAAGTGACGATTCGTTGATTTCATCACCTATATAACTAACTCAACCAAAAAACATAGTAAATGAGCTATGAAAAAAAAAATTCTAGCTCACTGTGAATACCAACCCCAATATACATTTGACTGTACAGAAAATATACGTGTTCAAGTGACTCAGTTACCATTTGTGTAGGTTGAGACATTTGAACGCCAAAATCGCCTTAACCCTTTACCCAACAAACCGGCCAAATAAAGCTTCAACAGCCTAAAATATCTTCGGTCTGTCTCAATAGAACCATACACATATGGATATCATTGGAACCGGCTCCTTGACCACATTGTGATAGTTACAGTTATGCCCTGTGCCAATGCATTCTCTTATATATGCGAGTCGACCATAGGTCGCCTCGCATATATAAGAGAATGCATTGGCCTAATTACATTCTTTAACAATTTTATAATTTTTAATGTGTTAAGCCAATGCATTCTCTTATATATGCGAGGCGACCTATGGTCGACTCGCATATATAAGAGAATGCATTGGCACAGGGCCCTTCTGTTGTGTAAAGGGTTAAAACAAGTCTATTCGGTTTCTCTTTTATTTTTGGCAGTTTCTGAGATGAGTTGTTAGTATAGCCCATTAAAGTCTAATAGCCTGCTGATATCTTTGAAAAATAAAGCAGAAAAAAAAAAATATTGAAATGATGTAGGCCTGATATCTTGCCACCATTTTCATGCAAATTATGATAAAGGTTTCCAGCCCTGTATATACTGGTTGTGGATATATTCGTGATACAGCTATTTTCTATTTCCACAAGAAATGTGCACCAGCTTCCACCAATTTCATAAATTCTACTGCGGAATAAAGAGACAACAACGCAGTCATGTGACTGGTGAATGTTATAACACGAGTTTGTTGTGTGGCGCAATGTTATGACAGCCGTCAGGCTTGGCTTGAGTTGAAACTTTCGGCATAACAAACAAGTGTGATAAAGTTCACCTCTTTCACATTCATGTCCGGTTATGCATGTGTTTATTACACACCATCCGTCAATGATATTTAGTGTCAAATAATTGTTTCTGTTTTGTTTCTGTGCTAGTTAGTCATCTGCTCAAAACAATGCGATTTTGGAATATAAGCCTTATTTCTAAGTCGTGGCCATATTGGATCCATCCAGCCCCATTCCGTTCATTCAGTGCTGCATGTAAAAGTCTGGAGGTGCATTCCATATATGGAGCTTTTGAATATTCCATATATGGAATTCATGAATATTCAAAAGCTCCATATGTGGAATGCACCTCCAGAACTTTGATCTGTGGCGTGCACTGAATGTGCGGAATGGGGCTGGATGGATTAAACATGCAAATTAGAAATAAGACTTATTGTAGTACGGGTTTGGTTTTCATGCATGGTGTCATTTACATCACACAATCTACCAGGATAGATCGAGTGCATTTTGGGTGAAATTACCACACATGCTGAAGTAAAGTAATCAACCAAAATATAGTATTAGGTGTGTGATAAAGAAAGACTATAAAATACTTTATTACACACATAATATGCTATATTTCGGTTGATTACATTGCTACAACAGTATAATCCAAACTCGTATTGCATTGAGTAAATGACTAACTAGCATTCATGGAAACAAAACAGAAACGATTATTTGATACTAAAGAATATTGACCGAATAGATAGTGTGCAATAAACACACAACCACACATACATTTGAAGGAGGTGAACGTTGTCACACTCGTTGTTATGTCACAAGTTACAACTCAAGCCTGGCAGCTCTTGTAACATTGCGGCACAACAAACTCATGCAATAACAGTCACCACAGTCACACAACTATGTGGTTCTGTCTAAATATAGTCTGTCGATGCCTGAAGTGTGTCTTTGAAGTTTTCCAATCTCAGAAACCTCACAATTTTCTCATGAATTATTATCAACAGAAAAGAAAATAACATTAATTTGGATTTGATGAAGCCAGACCATATGAATATACATGTATACAAGTCCTTTTTCATTTCTATTCTCAAAATTTTCAAATCGAAATCAGAAACCCAAACTTCCATTCATTATATCTTAGTGTGCGTGTCACAATAGTCTTAATAATATTGAGGAATGTGACAATTTAAAAAAATTAGTGAAAACTAATCTGCTTCTTAAAGATAGTGATTCTCTTCAGGGGTACAATTACAACAACAACATCATTTATTATAAAATCCGATTTCAAGATTATACACTGTTTTTTGTGTGTGTGTTGTGAATTGACAGTGAAGGATTTAATAGTGCAGTGTTGTCAAAATTCACATGGACTTTGTAAAAAACAAATTCATCGGTGTGCAAAGGCATGAGAAAACTCAAATGGATGACTGAAAGTACTAAACTGCAGATAAATCTGATAATTGGGTATATTATTTCTCAATAAAGGCATAAAGCGGTATTTTTGTTCTGATGCAGCCGAGCACAATTCGCTGTCAAATCTCTTATTTTCGTTGATTAAGGGTGCTGAGTCTGCTGACAAGATAGAGATCTCCCTCTACCAAAAAAAAAATAAAAATAGCTCCTTTTACATGCACTCCCAGCATTATATGAGAATTTTTTTTTTAAATAAAAGAGATATTAATTTATAGAAGCTTTTCTGGACAGGTGATTAATACCTATTATTTTATAACCTAATATCAATGAACACTAGGAAGAGATACACTATCTTTGAGAGGTAATTCATTTTAGTTGTCAAATCTCATCAAGAATGTTTTGTAGTTTTTAGCATTTTCATAGATCATGCCATGAATCTCTACTGTGGCTTACAGATCATATTCCACCAGTACAAAACCTTGGAACTTTTTTGAAGTTTTGACATGGAACCTTATAAAGTCGAAAATATAATGCGGGGAATATTTTCTTAGTTATTAATAATGGACTTTACTAAAGGTGAAGGTCCCGCCTCGAAATTGCATGCTTTTCTGTGACTGTTCTGAGCCGATATCGCAATAAACATTGAATCAATTACCCAGGAGAAATTCCATAATAATTGTAAGCAACGCAAAGCAAAATCGCTCACAAAGTCACTAAAATTGTGAAATTTCGAGTTAGAACCTTCACCTAAAGTGAAGTACATTATTAAGGAACAGATAATAACTAAGAAATATATTCCCGCGTTATTTTTTCAAATTCATAAGTTTCCCTGTCAAAACTTCAAAAAGTTCCTAAGTTTTGTTCCATTGGAATATGATCTCTACGGGCATTGCATGCATGGATATCCACGCTGTTTATATAGGTGACCACGGGGTGTTTTTGCCAGGCTGACAATTTTTTTTATAACTTTCACAAAAGTCAAATCAGAATTCAATATCTGGCCACCAAAACCTACGGTATATTAATATAGGATCATAATATATATTGGTCCAATCTAAATAATTCCTGGTAAATAACACGTATATAATGTGGCTTTATCGTGCCTAAGCAGATTAATCAGTCTAAAAATAATTATAGTATACGTTTCTTATTGTTTTATATGTTTACTTTCTGTATTTAAGAAAACAATTCTTGAAAAAAATGTTTTCCCGCGAGAAATATTTATACTAATTTTTGAAATATTTTCTTATACTAAGAAAATATGCACATAAATAATGTTCACCCAAGAATTATTTTCTTAATCATTAGCAATAATTTCTAGTTATAAGAATATTCCACAGTGTGGTAGTGCTCCCAATAAAAAATATAGATTATTTTTCTTAATTCCAAGAATTTTGTTTTCTTAATGTAAGATATATTTTCTTGTTTTAAGATATAATTTCTAAATAAGAAAATCTTTTTTGGCAGTGTAGCCACATTAGAGATTCATGGCATGATCTGGCATTTTCGCTGAGTTAAAAATAGCATTTGAGAATATCTTTGAGTGGTTAATTACTTGATCAGTTGCTTAAAATCACAATAAGAAATTCTTGTTGGTCCAGTTAAAAAAAATCAACATATAGTTTACTGAGGTCTTGTGGGCAGTGTGCGGCCAGCGTCTATATGGTGATAGAGCAAACTTTTGTTGATATTCGGTATATGAGACTCATTCAACAATATCTTGATTGAGTTTGAAAACAGGCCAGGTCCGCATACTTTTGGGGGGGGGGGGGGAGTTATGGCCCTTAATGAGTTCATTTTCGTAAATTTTTATCACCATGCATATCGCGATAATTCAACTGATTTTGTTGATATTCGGTATATGAGATTTAATTGATCAACAATTATGAACTTCAAGTTCGAAAACAGACCAGGTACGCCTACTTTGAGCGGAGTTACGGTCCATAATTAGTTAATTTTCGTGAATTTTTATCGCGATATCTAGTGCGATAACTTGAAGAAATATCAACTGAGTTTTTTTAATCAGTATATGAGACTTGCTCAGCAATGTCTTGATCAAGTTTGAAAACCGACTTGGGCCGCCCACTGGTACTTTGGGTGGAGTTACGGCGCTTAATTATTTTGTTCATTTTTATTAACTTTGGCGAGATTGGTTCACGGGGGAATATTTGGTATGTCAGAATTCCTTCAACATTGGTGTATATAAAGCCAGTACAATTCAAACAAAACCCATTTTCGCGTAGCTACTGCAACTCGACCCTATGATATCTCGGATGCGAGTTCTTGTTTTTGTAAACTGAATTACAGAATTTGAGGAACATATATGATCAGATAGCCTGGCTCCATTAATTAACTGGCCTGTTGTTGGTCTGCATATTTAAAGATGTATTCAGGGTTCTAATCAGTAGAATGACAACAACTGCAACAACTTTATATAAATCAAAATAGTGTAGTCATAAGCTGTCAATTCACGAAGAATGTAAAACAATTGGTTTGTCACTCAATTTGCCATTAATTAACCCTTTCAGTGCAAGTCCGATTTTTGTATCAACCCATATTTCCTTGATCATTTTTCAAATTTATTGATTATAATAATGTGATACATTGATGGAAAGAGCTCTAATCTTTCCATCAATGTATCACATTATTATAATCAATAAATTTGAAAAATGATCAAGGAAATATGGGTTGATACAAAAATCGGACTTGCACTGAAAGGGTTAAGGTTAATACTCGATAATCTTAATCAGTATTGGACACTCTTCCAGAAAGCACATCCTCAGGGACGATGTGGCTATAGGGTCTCCATTGGTGGGTACTCAAGCTTTCAGTATAAAAATATGCTCTGTATGTCTAAAAACAACAAATTCCCTACTAATTTCTGGTTAGAATATAAATCAATGAGGACAAATTCAACACATATGGTGTCAAATTTCCAACTAATGTTGTGCCAGGCATGAAATTTCCAACTTTTAAAAATTTTGACCAAAGTTGGGAATGAGACACCCCCACACACAAATCACACTGTCGCCATGTACCTGGGCACACGCGTGTTCGCGCGGACAGCAGCTGGACAGTTGTTCGGCACAGTTGGATGCTATCATCTGAGATTGGTTACAATTGGCTAATAATTCAGTTCTGGAAACGAAAATCTACGATAGGCAATAAACAGGCCTGAACACATGGTACCGGACATTGTGAGAATGAAGTCCCCAGATGGTGAATTTAGTAACGCTACCCCGCACAGCGGGCTAGCATCACCAAATTCATCCTCTGGGAGACCTAGACTTAGATTTAATTTCCCAGAAGGTGAAGATTGTGATGTGCACCCATTGGGCACCTCGATTATGCATTGTGTCGTCTGCCAATTTGAGGATTTAGAGAAACTCAAATAAAAAAAATTCTACGAAGACAAGACAAGATTGCTCTTAGGGCCCACAAAATATCATATAAAATATTTATCATTTCAAACCTTAAGTTCGAGAAACGGTGATAGAATCGGAGAACTATTTCGTACAATGGTGTGATCCAGTTTCCCGGTTAATTTTATAAACAAATCCATGTGTATTCACACGTTCAAGTTTTTAAATTATGGACATGCTTCGACAAGGCACCTCAAACCATCGCACTGAAACTGTCAAAATTTCCATGATCTACGCATGTGTAACGGAAGTCAGTCACTTTGGGAATGATCAGTTTTGCCCGATCCACTTTTCCTGGGACAGGGCACATCTTTTTGCAGTTCGGCGGATAATGATTGTCATATCTAAAATGTTGAAATTCACATTTTGTCATATTCCACATATATATTGCAAGACACCGACAACATTTATTCGGGTAGATGGTACGTATGTGATCATCGACCTGCGCATTGGATATACATTTGGTAAAATCGTGAAAATGTCGACGAAATTGTTCCACTGCATGGGCTACAGAATTTTGGTATACCTACTGGTTATCTGCGGAAATGTATGAACACTAATGTAACACGAAACGAACTTATTCTAAAATACGGATAGAATCTGAATAATTTGCTAGTATTATGAAATAATAGATGTGATCCGCTTTGCCCGGGCGATCCGCTTTGCTCTGGTTTCCCCTAAGCAGAATGAGGTCCCCAGAAAGTTAATTTAGTTATGCTAGCCCACTGGGGACCTCATTCTTCCTGGCACCATATTTTCAGGCCTGGTAATAAGACTCCCTATATATATACATGTATGAAGTATGAATCTGTCGTTTTCTGAGACTGGTCAGAACCTTGGATACATCTTCAACAAAATGAATATGATAGAGGGTACTACTAATCATTTTTTAATAACACCCAGCTGTAACACTGATATTTTTCTCTCTTGGAAACATGCTGCAAAGCTGCAATATAACATTAATCTAGCCCACACCTCTAGATCTCAATTCATTGCAGAAAGAAAATAATAAAAAGCTTGTGTGACAAGTTTTACACGATATCAATTTAAATGATAAAATTTCACTACGTGGCTTGATATGATTTAATGAAAAATCTTTTGATAATTCATGTGATTAGCCATAGATGATTGAAAGCTTATTCATTATTACAATGTTAATAATTCTATTGGCTGCCATTTTAGTCTAAAAATACGTAAAATACAAATCAATAGGTCAAATAATAAATATTTAAATTCCAAATTAACATATATACGACATCACAAAGAGAGCTCTATCGTATAAGACGTCACGCACTGAAATAGATTGGGAATTCCAAGTTTGTGAGATCATTAGTGTTCTATTATTTCCCATTTATTCGGGGGGGGGGGGGGGGGGGTTGGCAGAACAATTCCAGACACAGGGAGGGGGTGGGTGGTTCGAGGTCGGGAAAAGGTGTGATGTAATTTTGTTCTAATCTACATATTTTTCAAATATTAATTAGGAAACATTAAGATATAGGAATTATATCACTTAGTTTTGTACTATGCTTACATCATTTCTGAGTATGATATGCCCATATTAGTGAATAAAGACCAGATCATGATTATATTGTACTGGTCCATGTAGCCTTCTGTGTAGTTATTGAGTTGGCCAGTTTTTAGCTCACCTGAGTCGAAGTCTCCTGTGGAGCTATAGTCATCACTTCTCGTCCGCCGTCCGTCCATCCGTCCATCTGGACATCCATCCGTCCATCCGTCAACAATTCTTTGAACATCTTCTCCTCTGGAACCGTAAGACCGTATTGGTTCATATTTGGTGTGGATGTTTCCTAGGTGACTCTCATTCAGATTTGTTCAAATGAGGTCACTGGGTCAAATAGTTGTGAAACCAGGGCCATAACTCGATTCCTCCATAGTAATTCTTACAACGACTTCTTGTCCTCTGGAACCGTAAGACCGAATTGGTTCATATTTAGTGTGGATGTTCCCTAGGTGACTCTCATTCAGATTTGTTCAAATGAGGTCACCCGGTCAATTAGTTGAGAAACCAGGGCCATAACTCATAGTAATTCTTAGAATGACTTCTTCTCAAATAATATTGGGCCGATTTAGCTTATATTTGGTACGGAGGGACCTTGGGTGACTGGGGTTCAGATTTGTTCAAATAGGGTCACTGGATCAAATAGGGCAGAGCCAGGGACATAACTCTATAAAAAAAACAACATTTTTGCATTTTGACCTTTGATTTTTTTTTTAGACACATCACCGCTACCCCACCCCACAATCCCCCACCCCACCTCCTGTCCCTGCCACACCATGCTGTACCATACCATATTATCTCTGCCTTGTTCACCCCATTAAAATCCTTGATTTGATCACAGCTGTAGGAGTAAAGCAAAGCTGTTTGTGCAGTCATTAAAACCTAATTATCTAAATGTCAACACCTCTCCTCAAGACATACTGCTGGCTGATAGTGGTTTCATGAATGGAATTTAATCCCAGAGAATGCACTGGCTTTCAAGGTCATGTGAATTTTGTTAAGCTAATGTAGTCAGGCATTCAAATAAATCATGTATGTCATATTCTCCCAGGGATGTCCCCAGTGTTGGGGGGTGATTGACAGATTTGTTCAATGAAATGTAATTTTGAAGCTCACCTGAGACGAAGCTATAGTCATCACTTCTCATCTGTAACCTGTTCATCTGTCTGTCCGTCCATCCATCTGTCAACAATTCTTTGAACATCTTCTCTAGATCATAAGACTGAATGGGTTCATATTTGGTGTGGATGTTCCCTATGTGACTCACATTCAGTTTTGTTCAAATGAGGTCACTCTGTCAAATGGTTGTGAAGCCAGGGCCATAACTCTTGCCCTCCATAGTAATTCTTAAAAACGACTTATCATGTACCATCAGGTTGAATGGGTTCATATTTGGTATGAAGGGTCCTTTGGTGACTGTAGTTCAGATTTGTTCAAATGGGGTCACCTGGTCAAATAGGGGCCAAGCAAAGGACAGTTTTCCTCTTAATATGCTTCCTTCACACGGACCATCAGGTTTATTTTACTGATATTTAGTATGAAGGGTTCTTTGGTGTCTGGGATTCAAATTTATTCAGATGGGGTCACCGGGTCAAATAGGGTGGGACCAGGGACATAACTGTATGTCTCTATAGTAATACTTAATATGTCTTCTCATATAGTATGGAGGATCCTTTAGTGACTGAGATTCAGATTTGTTAACATGATGTCAACCCGTTAAGAAATGACGGGGCTATGGGGACTTAAGACTTTTGTGTCTAATAAAATCAATAAAATACAAAATTCATTAAAACATCTATCTTGGAACTACCTGACTGATTAATCTGACATACATATAGTGTTTTTGAGTCCATGGATAATTGGGCTTTAAACATGTCTAAATGGTTTTATAAAAAGGCGCTTGTGAGATTGGACATTTCCAACAATTGAGAAAGTTTGAGATGTCGATTGTGAAATTCCAACCTAAGACTTGGGGTCTGGAGCCCGGTCGGGATGGGACATGTTGAGCTGGATGAGGAGGGGGTGGGGTGATCAGTAGTGTACAGTTGGTAATTCAAAGGTAGATATTCACTGATCTACATACATGAAGCCTCTCTAGCCACATATCCTATTTAGATCTAATTATTTTAAAGTTATTATGAACAGTTCTGACTTGTGGTCTCCAGAGTCCCAGTCTTATCAGTCTTTGCAGTCTTGTGAGCTACCCCACAGTCTTTGGCTGTCTTGTTTGGAAACCCTATAGATCCAACTTCCGGGAATCAAGGCTACCAGGAAATTAAGCACGCATGTGTCAATAGGATTCAGTATGCATGCAAGAGCACTGACATTTTATGGCTGTTATCTTTGCATTTCAATCTAATGCTCAATCCATATTTATTGTACATATATAATAACCAACCATGCACGGGTACAAAAGATTTTTGGCGTACCAAAATTTGCCATATATGTACACACACGCGAGCAAATTAACCCGCTATCAACTTGAAGTAGGATCCCAGATGGTCACTCTGCATTTCCATGGGATAGTTATGAAGTTGCATGTTGTGGGCATATTTAGCCCTCAAGCACCCTACCTCTTAAATAATGATATGCTACGATATTGTCGAGCACCATAATCAAAACAAAGTCACTCAAGCACTTTACTGTTACACGGTATATATTTATTCTTTATATTTTGGCACGGCTGGGGGTATGATTATATAACCAATTGTCGATGGTAATCGAAACTATATTCATTTAACATGTTCGCGGGTGGATATTTGTAAATATATGTACATATATGTTCTACATTAAGCATGTTACTGTATGTTATTTTCTTTGTACCATGTAATAATGGCTAGAATAAACAGTCAATTAATCAATCAATTAATCAATCAATACAGTACCTTTGCATTCGGAGTAAAAGTTTGTTTATTTTGCAAAAGTTGGGACATATTGCTGGAGCACATTGCCCCTCGCTCGTTACCGGAAGCGTTATACTGTTACGGCATTCGTCAAACAATTAGAAAGTTAAGTTAAGTATTTCACAGAACTCAATCTTTATCACTGACATTTTCAAAATATAGATCTGTCCGGTCAACACAATTGAAAAAAATATGCCATGAAGTACAGTTATCCGGCGCAAGTCATCTGACTAACTAAATTTTGTCAGTATTTCAATTAAGTTTGGAAACAGAAACAAAACAAAACTGCCAACAAATATCTAAGTCTGCGCACCTGTCGGCTTCTGTTACCGTCACCATTCTTTTATTTGGATTTGCAATATCTTGCCATCACGAAAGAACAAAATCATTTAAATAATGGTTCTCATTATTTCTGCTGGTCGATATTCAAGCCAACAAGCATGTACCACTAGTCCAATACATGGCTTTATACATAAAACATAAACCCAGTTTTAATGACAAAATGTGACATCCGCATGTCAGCAATATAAAATAATAACAAAATATTTGCAAATATAATCTTGCCCTCTGAGCCTTTTACAACTGTCATTGGTTAGCAAAACCATTTCGTTTTGCATATTATTGTCGACCACACATACACAATCAATTACTGACATACTGCCCAGTCCATTAGGATGCCAAATGGAGTGCATCGGCCAACAAACTTGGAACACTCAACACTGTATGTGCACATCATGCACCTTTAGAATTGTGAGGTGAACGTTATAGGCTTTTAGAATATGCAATCCATATATATAATGCATATCTTTATATATTCACTCAGATATATTTCAATGGTGGCAAAAAGATGGGAAGCAGATACCTATATATGGGAACTGATTTTATGATCTTGCTTCCGATCATGCTACTACCATTCCACTGTTTTGGGTTGTATTAATGTGTTGGAATATGCTAAATAGTACTTGCTTGAAAGAATTAGGCTGATTTAATTTTGTTTCATTTACTAATTTGGGGGGGGGGGGGGTCCCAAAACAGTTGGCCTGGAAAAATAAAATATTTGCACAGAGGATGGGGTGTGGGTGGTCAGGTAGCGGGAAATAGTTTTGTCAACCCTGTGTCTGCAAATTTGTTCAAGACCCTCCCCCTGATTGATTGGCTTTTTGCACTCCACAAGCGACATCTGTAATTTTGTCATTATGCACTCTTAGTACTTTGACCCAACAAACCGATTTGAATGCCATTGATAGCACCTATTCACGTTGTCTGCCTCGAAAATGTACGGCAAATATCGCATATAATATCGTCACATGGCAACGCAATTGTGCTGTCCACAAAAGTTAATTTAGGTCATGCGGTAATTTCATATAGACATTTTAGAGACCATTCTATACCAGTGATGCAAAACAAAACTTATATAATGCTTAATTCTACGTTCAATTGGAATGTTCTCGTGCTCACGAATCGACGGATTATAACTAAATTATAAAGGCGCGCCAGTCCTTGACCCAACTAAAAATAACGCGATATATAGTTCAAACCAATCATGTCGATGTATTATGACCGAGTCAGCATAATGAGAGAATGACGAGATTTGCCGAAAGGTATTTGTTTTGTGACACCATTACTATTGGTTGTCTTCACCATTGGTAGAATCTGTACGATATAATTCTTTCCCATTTATCGGCTTTTGACACCCGTTGACTTCCAACATCGTTTACTCAGGCTAGTTTTTAAAACCCACCTCATTTGTTCTTCCCGCCCTTATATTTACGAATAGAAACTTTATACCGAATATCTACCACAAGTCGACATTCGTAATATAGAATGGTCATGTTTCCCAATTGATGCACAACGAGCTCCCACGGGAAATAAGCTCCCAGAGAAATAATTCGCTAAATAACATTTACATAGTACTTATGTACCCCACATAATTCAGTTAAGTGTTTGTAAAGGTGTGCTAATTTGTTTATCAATCACATTGAAACATGCACGACTGCACGTCGTCATGCGAGGTTCCAGTAAAAGAGTTACGGTTAGTCTTCTGCACACAACGAAATGAAATTGTTCGTTTATGAATATCCCAAATACAGATAAATACGTCGACAGTATAATGTCATGTATCTGTACTACGCTATTACAACGCAAAAACGCATATTGTATTATATGTTTGAGTACATCGAAGTTAGATCGAACATAATTTCGAACATAGCAAAACCGGCGGTTCGTAATTGTGTCTTCAGTTATTCCCGCGACAAAATCCAATTGCAATTTCCACTCGTGTACGACCGTGTCAAGGGGCGTGGTTTTGCTGTTTGCCAAGGACTATTTCCCCCAGAATAACGTTCGTAAACGTCTTATTTATGGATATTTTCGGAATTTTGCATCTGTATCAATGAAATTTCTCCTTGTATATTATAAAACTGTGTTTTAAGTCGGTTAATGGACTCGCTACTGGACATTCGTACAATTCTAGTTAATACAAATGCATGTCCTCGACCATTCTAGTTTACGAATGTCCAGTTGATCGTCCATTAACCCTGACGGAACTGACCTCTAATGGAACACAAACAATGTTTATATTGCATCTGAATTGGCTTATCATTAACTATAGATTTCGAAAATCTATAAAATAAGTTTGGATGGATGACTATTGGAAATAAACGTGACATTTTTTTGCGTAGGTGAATTATTGGGTTTGAAATATTCGAAAAATGCTCTGAAAAGACATACATTTGTTTTGAAACGACTTCTATCAACTTGGAATTGACATATTGATCGTTATTTGCCACCTATTTATTTTAATTTGAAGTACTTTGATTTTGAAATGACTTCTATTAATTTGGAATTGACATATTGACTGTTATTTGACACATATCGGTTTGCATGTGAAGTATTATTAGACAAAATGGCCACCCATAAAATTCATTAACATCAACTGGGGTACTTGGCAATTTTATTTATATTTTTATCTTCTTATTCTACATATTTTCGAGTGCATAATATATTCAACATTCGTATCGGCGAATTGTGTACCCAAGTAAGCTCTCCGTGACAGTAAAGACATCAGGACATTTGAATTACACACGCTTGAACATTAGGACCATTCTAGTATTTCTTGCGATTCAAACCCCAGAAACTAAGACAGAGGTGTCTATAATATCAATCCAAGAATTCATATAATATGTTTGGAAAATTGTTTATAACAAAGCTTGACCATGAGTCACTGTTCTTAGGCATGCTGAATAAAAACACTGATGTGTGCTGAAGTCCTGCTTGCTGTTAGTTATTTTGTATCGTATCATTAATCCATTGAAAGTATTTTGACACCCTCGTGTATATCCCAAATTTTCCTTTTCGGGCACACCCTTCTCCGTGACTTATAACGCCCGCGACATACCACCGAGATATTTTTGGGTTTGTCTTATCTTTGACTGAACACAACAGTGGGCCTCCACTGTCTCCCCCACAAGAGTCCTTACCACCTTCTGAGTATCCAGCACATATCTGACGATTTGTAATTGGATAGTCGAATACTTTCCTACACCTTCGTTTTCCAACAACTGGAACAGAAACTTCCTGAAGGATGGTCGATCCATGGACGTGGTTATTTTGTAGCTTTCCCCATCCAACTGTGTAGCACATGCTTCCTGGTGAGAACATATGGTTTCTGTGCGGTACACATGCGTTGGTTATACTGTTATTGTATGACGCATTGTAAACAGGCCTCTCGAGTTTGAGAAGAGCTATGTCATTTGTGATACTGTCATAGTCAAACTTTGGATGTGGTATATGTTTAGTCACATTCATAGTCACTTCCGTACCCTCGTTACTGTTGAAATCGTGCTCCCCAAGTTGCACAACAACTCTTCTTTTTCTAGATTTTCTTCTCACGCAGTGAGCAGCAGTTAGGACCCACTGTGGTTCGATTAACGTTCCTCCACAGTACTGTTCCATTCCTTTAGTCATTATTGCAACCTAATAATGAACAAAGTGGCTCAATTTACACAAAGCTAATGATGCAGGTTTATCTTTCTCACCCTGAAAAGAAATGTTCCAATTCCTGTTTTGACTGTCATCTTAATCAAACTGACTAAATGTCAATTCTGAAGAAAAAACCGGCGGTTGTATATATGTTGGAATGCTATCTTGTCTAATATCTAAACATAGTCACTTGGCTACCCGTTAACGTCAATTAAAACTTCATACCCCACATTTCTTACGCGTACACCTACACGTATACGCAAATAAAATAAACCCCGGTTGCCATTTTAACAGTCATCTTGATGAAAATAACTCGCATGTCACATATTGGCGGTTTATGGTCGCGAAACTTTAGAAGAAGACGGACGCGAACACACCCATTGAGTTTACAGTGTTACGTACGAGTAGAAGCATTACTTAATACCGACTATAATATGACACGTTCCGTGTCTCAGGGGCGATTAAAGAACCCGTGCCGTGGAACGTTGCACGGTCTTCGTTTAGAAATATAACATAGCTGTCTCACCACTGCAAGGATAATATTTCCCCGCCGCGGGCTTAGTGTTATATAGTCTGTGGGTGGTTGGAAGGCACAGTTAGAAGTTCACCTATCTAGACCTCGCGTCTATTAACCCTTCCATGACTGGAGCTTCTGAACTTTTGCGAAAACCCTGTGCCAATGCATTCTCTTATATATATGCGAGTCTCCTATTGTGAGCCTCGCATATATAAGATAATGCACTGGCCAAACAATATTGTATATATTGTTACCATATTGTAACCCAGTGCATTCTCTTATATATGCGAGGCTCCCATAGATGAGAGACTCGCAGATAACAGAGAATGCACTAGCACCGGTCTTTAATACTGCAACAGCGCAGCTCCCGTCATGAAAGGGTTATAATATACCTGCCACGGCCAACTGTTTTGTCTTGCGGCTTGACCTCCCACGATCCGATAAGCCACGTCCCCACCCGGACGAATTCCACAGTTCTTTACTTCTCTGGGATCTGAAAAAAAATCGTGAATCAGTCAATCAGAAGACTCTTCATTGTGTGCACACATGCTCGTGCATGTGTATTTTAGTAGCAACGTTTGGACTACGGATTGGGACAACATACACTGTCCGGCAATGGCGAAGCTGGTTCAAATCCCCACAAGCGCGAATTTGTTATCCACATTCAGTAAAGGTAACCTGGTTCGTGTATCTGGGTAAGTTGTTTTCCGCGGGTCGGTCGTTTCTACGTGCAGTGGGGCGATTGACTGAAATTAACCCTTAAAATGTATAATGTAACCAAAAACTGGAGTTTTCTTTCTGAAGTATAAAACATCAATCCGGCAAAATTCCAAGTCGTAAAAGGCCATAACTCCAGTAACAACTGCGTAATTAAATGAAAGTGTCCATGGCATTGTAGCTCAGCTTGGAGAGGGGATAATGCGATATGTTAGTCAATGGAGCGATTAGGAATGTGGAAAGTTGAAATGTCTTAGTATAAAGTTAAATCCAAGGTGATCGCTGGCAGCCATGTTTTCCAATTAAATTCAAAAACATTTGATAGCTCCCATCTAGTAGATCAATATCAAGATCAGTGTGAAGTTTGGTGATGATCGGTCGAGGGAAGTGTACTGTGGGGTGTGCTAACGGATTTAGTCATGCAACGAGTAAAATCCTGAATGGCTGCCGGTGTCATGTTTTTGAACGAAATTCGAAAAAATTAGATCACTCCCATCGAAGATCCATATGAAGTTTAGTGTTGATTGGACAAGTATGGTGTGGTCTTATGGTGTACCAAAGGATTTAGTCATACAAAGAGTAAAATCCAAGATGGCAGCTGGCGGCCATGTTTTTCAATGAAATTGTGAACACTTTGATGGCTCCCATCTAGATGTCACCCCGATGATCCATATGAAGTTTGGTGATGATCGGATGAGGGATGTGGTCTATAGTTTGTGCCCAAGGATTTAGTCATGCAAAGATGGATGCTGCCAAAAAGACTCATTCCCATCAGCATGTCAATGTCAACAGCCATGACAAATTTCACAATGATCCGACCAAAGGTACGACTTATAGCCCGTGCCAAAGGATTTAGTCATGCGAAGAATAAAATCCAAGATGGCTGTCGGCGGCCATGTGTTATGGCCGAAAGACCCCAAAATGACTCGTTACCATCTACATGTCAATATTAACATCGACGACAAATTTCATGATGATCAGACGAATTTTGAAATCCAAGATGACCGCTGGCGGCCATGTTTTTTCCCGAATGACCCCAAAATGACTCGTTACTATCTATATGTCAATATCAACAGCCGTGACAAATTTCATGATCCGACCAAAGGTACGCCCTATAGCCCGTGCCAAAGGATTTAGCAATGCAAAGAGTATGAAAGTGTCAATGACACTGTAGCTCAACTTAGGTAGGGGAATAATTTAATGGTCGACAGTAAATGGAGGAATAGGAAAAGTGCTAATTGAAATGTCTAAGTAAGACTAGATGTACATGTCAATATCAACATTCATAACAGGTTTCATAATGATCGGATCAGGGATGTGGTGATTATGGTGTGCCAAAGGATTTATTGATGCAAAGAGTAAATTCTAAAATGGCCACCGACAGCCATGTTTTTTTTCCGAATTACCCCAAAATGACTTGTTCCCATCTACAGCCTTTACAAATCTCATAATGATCTGATCAAAGGTATGACCTGTAGCCTTGCCAATGGATTTAGTCATGCAAAGAGTAAAATCCAAGATGGCTGCTGGCGGCCATGTTTTTCGGCTGAACGACCCCAAAATGACTCGTTTCCCATCTACATGTCATTGTTAACATACATGACAAATTTCATGAAGTTCCGACCAAAGCTACGACCTGTAGCCCGCACCAAAGGATTTATTCATGCAAAGAGTAAAATCCAATATGGCTGCTGGCGGACATGTTTTTTAGCCAAACGACCCCAAAATGACTCGTTCCCATCTACATGTTAATATTAACATCCATGATAAATATCATGATCAGACAAACAGTACGACCTGTAGCCCGTGCCAATGGATTGAATTTTGAAATCCAAGATGGCAGCGGCCATGTTTTTTGGCCGTATGACCCCAAAATGACTCGTTCCCATATATATGTCAATATCAATATTCATGACAAATTTCATAAAGGTCAGACCAAAGGTACGACCTGTAACCTGCGCCAAAGGATTTAGTCATGCAAAGAGTAAAATCCAAGATGGCTGCTGGCGGCCATGTTTTTTGGCCGAACGACCCCAAAATCACTCGTTCCCATCTACATGTCATTGTTAACATCCATGACAAATTTCATGAAGTTCTGACCAAAGCTACAACCTGTAGCCCGCGCCAAAGAATTTAGTCATGCAAAGAGTAAAATCCAAGATGGCTGCTGGCGGCCATGTTTTTTGGCTGAACGACCCCAAAATCACTCGTTTCCCATCTACATGTCAATATTAACATCCATGACAAATTTCATGATGATCAGACGAACAGCACGACCTGTAGCCCGCGCCAATGGATTGAATTTTGAAATCCAAAATGGCCACCAGCGGCCATGTTTTTTGGCCGAATGACCCCAAAATCACTCGTTCCCATCTACATGTCAATGTGAACATTCATGACAAAATTCATAAAGATCAGACCATAGGTACGACCTGTAGCCCGCGCCAAAGGATTTAGTCATGCAAAGAGTAAAATCCATGATGGCTGCTGGCGGCCATGTTTTTTGGCCGAACAACCCCAAAATCACTCGTTCCCATCTACATGTCATTGTTAACATCCATGACAAATTTCATGAAGTTCTGACCAAAGCTACAACCTGTAGCCCGCGCCAAAGAATTTAGTCATGCAAAGAGTAAAATCCAAGATGGCTGCTGGCGGCCATGTTTTTTGGCTGAACGACCCCAAAATCACTCGTTCCCATCTACATGTCAATATTAACATCCATGACAAATTTCATGATGATCAGACGAACAGCACGACCTGTAGCCCGCGCCAATGGATTGAATTTTGAAATCCAAAATGGCCACCAGCGGCCATGTTTTTTGGCCGAATGACCCCAAAATCACTCGTTCCCATCTACATGTCAATGTCAACATTCATGACAAAATTCATAAAGATCAGACCATAGGTACGACCTGTAGCCCGCGCCAAAGGATTTAGTCATGCAAAGAGTAAAATCCATGATGGCTGCTGGCGGCCATGTTTTTTGGCCGAACAACCCCAAAATCACTCGTTCCCATCTACATGTCATTGTTAACATCCATAACAAATTTCATGAAGTTCTGATCAAAACTACGACCTGTAGCCTGCGCCAAAGGATTTAGTCATGCAAAGAGTAAAATCCAAGATGGCTGCCAGCGGCCATGTTTTTTGGCCGTATGACCCCAAAATGACTCGTTCCCATATACATGTCAATATCAATATTCATGACAAATTTAATAAAGGTCAGACCAAAGGTACGACCTGTAGCCCGCGCCAAAGGATTTAGTCATGCAAAGAGTAAAATCCATGATGGCTGCCAGCGGCCATGTTTTTTGGCCGAACGACCCCAAAATCACTCGTTCCCATCTACATGTCAATATTAACATCCATGACAAATTTCATGATGATCAGACGAACAGCACGACCTGTAGCCCGCGCCAATGGATTGAATTTTGAAATCCAAAATGGCCACCAGCGGCCATGTTTTTTGGCCGAATGACCCCAAAATCACTCGTTCCCATCTACATGTCAATGTCAACATTCATGACAAAATTCATAAAGATCAGACCATAGGTACGACCTGTAGCCCGCGCCAAAGGATTTAGTCATGCAAAGAGTAAAATCCATGATGGCTGCTGGCGGCCATGTTTTTTGGCCGAACAACCCCAAAATCACTCGTTCCCATCGACATGTGATTGTTAACATCCATGACAAATTTCATGAAGTTCTGATCAAAACTACGACCTGTAGCCTGCGGCAAAGGATTTAGTCATGCAAAGAGTAAAATCCAAGATGGCTGCCAGCGGCCATGTTTTTTGGCCGTATGACCCCAAAATGACTCGTTCCCATATACATGTCAATATCAATATTCATGACAAATTTAATAAAGGTCAGACCAAAGGTACGACCTGTAGCCCGCGCCAAAGGATTTAGTCATGCAAAGAGTAAAATCCATGATGGCTGCCAGCGGCCATGTTTTTTGGCCGAACGACCCCAAAATCACTCGTTCCCATCTACATGTTAATATTAACATCCATGACAAATTTCATAATGATCAGACGAACAGTACGACCTGTAGCCCGCGCCAATGGATTGAATTTTGAAATCCAAAATGGCCACCAGTGGCCATGTTTTTTGGCCGAATGACCCCAAAATGACTCGTTCCCATCTACATGCCAATGTCAACATTCATGACAAATTTCATAAAGATCAGACCAAAGGTACGACCTGTAGCCCGCGCCAAAGGATTTAGTCATGCAAAGAGTAAAATCCAAGATGGCTGCTGGCGGCCATGTTTTTTGGCCGAACAACCCCAAAATCGCTCGTTCCCATCTACATGTCATTGTTAACATCCATGACAAATTTCATGAAGTTCCAATCAAAACTACGACCTGTAGCCTGCGCCAAATGATTTAGTCATGCAAAGAGTAAAATCCAAGATGGCTGCTGATGGCCATGTTTTTTGGCCGAACGACCCCAAAATGACTCGTTCCCATCTACATGTCAATATTAACATCCATGACAAATTTCATGATGATCACAAGAACAGTACGACCTGTAGCCCGCGCCAATGGATTGAATTTTGAAATCCAAGATGGCTACCAGCGGCCATGTTTTTTGGCCGAATGACCCCAAAATGACTCGTTCCCATCTACATGTCAATGTCAACATTCATGCAAAATTTCATAAAGATCAGACCAAAGGTACGACCTGTAGCCCGCGCCAAAGGAAATTGTTGACGGACACACGGACACACGGACACACGGACACACGCACACACGGACACACGGACACACGGACACACGGACGACGGACGACGGACGCCAAACCATGGCAATAGCTCAAACTTACAAGTAAGTTGAGCTAAAAATCCAAGTTAGCTGCCGGTGGCCACATTTTATGGCCGAATGACCCCAAAATGACTTGTTCCCATCTACATTTTAATATTAACATGCACGACATCTTTTATTAACACCACCAAGTGGTTTCTGTGGGCCAAGTTATAAATATCCATGGTCTCATGCAGGTTTTATGTTTTTTCCAGTTTATTAGTTTAAAAGTCGAACTTCGCGAATAGGAGGCCGGTCACCGGTTTATTAGTTTAAAAGTCGAACTGCGCGACCAGGAGGCCGGTCACCGGTAAACGGTGTAGTTGGGAATTTCAATTTCGTTTATTGTCCTTTACATTATTAGCGAGTTTGCCATACCCGTTGCACGGGAACGGGTACTGGTAGATCGGTTAACTTGGGTACTTTCGATGCAGCGCATAAAGCGATAACGATTTGGAACGGGTAGATGTGTCACATTGACCGGTAACCTTTCACTACGATTTTCTCACTCAAAGGTTGATTAATTCAATGAAATTCCAGTTAGCTATGCGTTAATCTATTTATTGAAGATTTCATGGGCAAATATCATAGATAAAGTTGTCATTTAAACCCAAGTTTTATGTTCAAATTATCGAGACAGCTTCTAGCATTATATCCATGTATGTTTTAAAGTTTTAGTATGTATCCATTATGACCGCGTTAATTGCTTTCGACGTTTGGGTATACTGAACAATGGCTGGGCCATGCACTCTTGGCGGGAACACAATACCTCCGATTATTTTTTATCCGCATTTAGAAGCTTTCTTGTGTGGTGAATGAGGAACCTGCATTAATATAGTTTTTTTGTAATAATTTGAAGGATTAGTTGATTTAACGGAATTCTGAGACGGTGCTTTCATGTAAGCAATATATTTTATATTATAATTTATATTTATGGGTAATAATATAATCTTGGTGGTGTTACCATTTCTGACTATGGTTTTCTTGTGATAACCAGACGAACACTCCGGTCTGTAGCCCGTGTTAATGGATTGAATTTTGAAATTCAAGATGGCCGTTGGCAGCAATGTTTTTGACCGAATGACCAAAAATGACTCGTTACCATCTACATGTCAATGTTAATATCCATGACAAATTTCATGATGATCAAACCAAAGGTACGACATGTAGCCCGTGTCAAAGGATTTAGTCATGCAAAGAGTAAAATCCAAGATGGCTGCCGGTGGCCATGTTTTATAGCCGAATGATCCCAAATTGACACGTTCCCACCTAAGTGTCATTGTTAACATCCACGACAAATTTCATGATGATCAGACGAATACTCCGCCTGTAGCCCGTTCTAATGGATTGAATTTTGAAATCCACAATGGTCGCTGGCGGCCATGTATTTTTTTGCCGAATGACCCCAAAATGACTCGTTCCCATCTACATGTCAATATTAAGATAGTCGACAAATTTTTTATGATGATCACAAAAACAATACGGCATGTAGCCCGTGCTAATGGATTGAGTTTTGAAATCCAAGATGGCCGCTGTCGGCCATGGTTTTTTTTGGTCGAATGACCCCAAAATGACTCGTTCCCATTTACATGTCAATGTTAACATTCAGGACAAATTTCATGATGATCCGACCAAAGGTACGACCTGTAGCCCGTGTCAAAGGATTTAGTCATGCAAAGAGTAAAATCCAAGATGGCTGCCAAAATGACTCGTTCCCATCTATTAAAGACATATTATGGACTTGTTCGGGTGTGTGAAACTGATAAATTAGTACTATTAGTACCCAGGCGCTATACCAACTGAGGGAATGTAACATTCTACTAACATCGCCCAAAATCTCAAATAAATCGACCATACAACTCCATAGAAAACACCGTCTGAACTACGCTCAATAGTAAATATTTACATCTCCATTCGGGACGCTACAATCGGCGATAAACTAACGCAAATAATTTCGCCATCGATACTCATTGCATTTAATAAATATATAAGATTGACGGTTTGTATTGTAAATTTGGATTAATATTCATAAATATAACTACTTTGAGCAAGATTATTCTCCATTTCTATTTGATCACCCAACCGGAGTGTTTCCCATCACTTTAATAGTAGAGGCCGACAACTCATACACTGATTAGCCAAAGTAAATAAAAACATGCAAGTTTCTGAACAGATCTTGGAACCAATTCGATAAATTCCCCAAACAACTCCAGCATGTAGCAAATGTTCTCTTTTGGTGAACTCATATTCGGTAAGGTTTGATCAACTAGATTGTCAGAAGTTAGATAAGAATACTTGATGCCGGCAAAATTCGTTTGAAAATAGTATGCTCAAGTTATTATCTGGACGACATAAAAACTGTGATTTCTAAGTCGAATAAAGGCACATAATTCCGTCAGAAATCATCGGACCGTTACCAAACTCGAACTTGACATGTTTCTTCTGAACTGTTAACCACTCACCAAATATCAAGTCATTTCGTTAATTATTGCTCGTGCAAGTTGTCATCTGGACAACCGCAAATTTGTGATTTATATAACTGCGTAGCGACGGGGCTGAATGTGTGCTTTATGTTTTGAGAAAAAAAATATCTAAGTATGTCTAAATTTCTTACCACTTACGTGTTATAAGATATTATCTTTTCTGAATGTTAGAAATTGCAAGAAACACATTTTCTTATATTTCCAGAAATCCGAGAAGATTTTTCTTACTTGTTTACATAGAAAGTAAGGTAGTGCATTTCTTAAAGTATTATAAATAATTTCTAGTTTTAAGAAATATATTTTTCTAGATATAAGAACAAGAAAATGTTGTAACTATACTCCAAATTTTCTAGTTTTCTAGGCTTGTGAGAAAATACTTTTTTTATATTTGAGAAAATTATTCTTACCGTTTTCTGATAATGAGAAAATGACTTTCTAGGATTTAAGAAATTATTTATAACTATTAAGAAAATAGTAAGATAATTAATAATCATTTCTTAGAAAATAGTAAGAAAAATATTCTCATCATTAGAATTTGAATTTTTATAAGAATTTTTTTTTTAACTATTAGAAAATCTGATGCAAATTTGTTTCTAATTATACTCTCAAGATATTACTTTTTTAAAGTCTGTTTTCCCTAAAAAAATAACAAGAGGCCGATCACAATCGACAGATGGTTAACCCATACCTTGGAGAAAGTACTTAGCTATTTTCAGCCTGGACACTAAAATCCATATCATATTCAATGTTAATCTTCAAAGATTAAAACGATTTTTTTTTAAAGCCATAACTCTGTTTTTTTTAAATCGGATCAAACCGAAATTCGAAATCTGTCTGTATTTTGGGCTGAGTAACTGACATACCAAATTTGGTTTCGATGAGATAATTATTTTTTTTTAGTTATCGCAAGCATGCGTGAATTCTTGGTCGAAGAAGGACCATAACTCCGTAAAAAAAAACTCTGATCAAACCCATATTCGAACTCGATCTGTATTTTGGGCTGAGAAACACATATACAAATTTAAATTCGATCGAATAAAACTTGTTTTGAGTTATACTATGGTATGGGTATTAATCATTAATTAGTGGCAAAGACAGCTGGCAAAGAGTGTGTCAAAATAATCCAATATAAAGTGAGATATATCAGATGAAAGGTAATTCAGGAATGTTGACAAGGGTAAATGTTTTAACAACAAAAAGCCATGCAAGTGAAGGAGAAACGTAGAGATGATTAAATGAAAACTATAAATGAAAGTGTCAATGATTCTGTAGCTCAACTTGGAAAGGGAATAATTTAATGTGGAGCGATTAGGAATGCGGAAAGTTGAAATGTCTAAGTAATACTAGATTATCAACATGAAGATATATATATATATATAATATATATAACCCATACCTATTTATATATATATATATATATATATATATATAAATGTAAAATCCAAGATGGTTACTGGTGGCTATGTTTTCCAATAAAATTCAAAAACATTTGATAGCTTCCATCTAGTAAGATCAACATGAAGATTAATATGAAGTCTGGAGATGATCGGATGAGGGAAGTGGACTGTAGGGTGTGCCAAAGGATTTAGTCATGAAAAGAGTAAAATCCAAGATGGCTGCCAGTGGACACGTTTTAAGACCAAATGAACCTAAAATGACTCGTTCCTATCTACATCCCAATGTCAACAGCCATGACAAATTCCATGATGATCCGACTAAAGGTACGACCTGTAGCCCATGCCAAAGGATTTAGTCATGCAAAGATTAAAATCCAAATGGCTGCTGGCGGCCATGATTTTGGCCGAATAACCTAAAAATGACTCGTTCTCATCTACATGTCAATGTTAACATCCATGACAAATTTCACAATGATCTGACAACAGGTGCGACCTGTAGCCCGTGCCAAAGGATTTAGTCATGCAAAGAGTAAAATCCAAGATGGCTGCTGGCGGCCATTTTTTTTGCCGAATGACCTGAAAATGACTCGTTCCCATCTACATGTCATATTTAACATCCATGACAAATTTCATGATGATCTGACCAAAGGTACGACTTGTGGCCCGTGTGAAAGGATTTAGTCATGCAAAGAGTAAAATCCAAGATGGCTGCCAGCGGCCATGTTTTTTGGCCGAACGACCCCAAAATTACTCGTTCCCATCTACATATCAATATTAACACCCATGACAAATTTCATGATCAGACGAACAGTACGAACTGTAGCCCGTGCTAATGGATTGAATTTTGAAATCCAAGATGGCCACTGGCAGCCATGTTTTTTTGTCCGAATGACCCCAAAATGACTCGTTCCCATCTACATTCCAATTTCAACAGCCATGACAAATTTCATGATGATCAGACTAAAGGTATGACCTGTGGCCTGTGCTAAAGGAGTTAGTCATACAAAGAGTAAAATCCAAGATGACTGCTGGTGGCAGGGATGTGGCTAGAGGGGGGTGCGGGGGTGTCTCACCCCCCCCCCCAGCAGAGAGCTATATTTTCAATAGTTGGAAATTTCATACCTGCCACAACGAAATTTTACACCAACAATAGGTTGAAAATGTTCTTGTAGTTTGATTATAAAACTATTTATTGGGGGAAATTTATTGTTTTTCGACCAATATTTGCATATGTTCCTATTTTTGGTCAATTTTTTTTACAGAAATGGACATCAGTTGGAAATTTCCAACACTTGGAAAGCTTGTGTCCTGGTCCCTCCCCCGTGGCCAGTCAAAAACCTCTAGTTAATTTAAGAAAACAATATTGTCATACAATTGGTCAACATTGTCATTGGAATTGTCATCAGTTGGCAATTTTCCAACCTAAGTGGGGGTGTAGGGTTTGAAATTTCCAACAGTAGGAAGGCTTGAGGCTAGTCTAGATGTTAGGATTTTGCGATTTTCTTGTTCAGATTTCAAAAATTTTCGCACACCGGGCCGAACCATGGTCGGCCCGGTGTGTCATTGCCCCATTAGTCGGATTCCTTATGTCATTTTGCATTTTTGGTTTGTTAAAAGCGATCTGAAAACGGATTATGTATGCCTAGTAGGTGTGTTTTCGGGATTGACTTGTTTCCATTCTTGAATTTTGGCGGGTCGGCCTAAATCGGGGTCAACATCATTTAGAGAGCGTTTCGTATTTACAGAAAACGGTATATGGTGCCATCTGGCGTATGGTGATCGGTGCGATTTGAAACTTCTCCAAACTACTAGATATGACAATTACATGTATTTTTGAAAAATTTGATGTGATCAGTTCATTCTTGTTGGCTACAGTTGTGATAAAAATTTAACACTGAGCCCTATGGAGATTCTAGTACTTTGGATAGATGGCGCCATTTCGCGTATGATGATATGCGCGCACTGATATTCCTAAATAATTCTAAGTATGAAACACACACGTAGTTTTAAAAGGAATGGATGTGATCAGATGATTCTTGCTGGCTACAGTTGCGATCAAAATTTAACACTTAACCCTATGGAGAATTTCGTGTTATGCTCAAACGTTGATTGTAATATCACTTATTGGCAATCGTGCGCAAATATATGAAGTTTAACACTCGTGTTTGACCCACTGTAACTATCTGTGATTTAATAGTTGCAACATATGATATAGTTATGCCTCAAGATACAGTAATTGGCAAAACTAAGTGTCGAATGGTTTTGTAGTTTCGATAATATGCAGCCTGTTCAATCAAATGAAAATATTCACAACAAGACTGTTCACGATGTGATTACATATTATATCATTGTTTTATTTGATACTTGTTTGTATTGTTGTCCACTGACTAGTTTTAAAACCAAAGTTGTTCGCTGTCATTAACTCAATCGTTGTCATAGGAGTATATCCCACATGCACTGAGAGAATCTGTGTTTTCGCAGGATTTGTGCTACTGATAAACGGCTGAAATCTTTACTATAGCGGTATAGGCTTTGCTTTCACGCTTCCCACGCCAGTTACATTTGACCAACTTCAGTGCAGCGACTGAAACCCAACATTCACCATCAATATTCTGACCACAGTTAATCTCCACGCTTCGTGTATTGCTGTGAAAATCAAGTAAATTCGAATTTCCACTAGAGTAGAGCTTAATGAGTAAAATAGGTATCAACCATAGATGCATGTTCCTGCATTCCGAGTAGGTGCTTAGTAACCGCTACTAATGAGCTATCGGGTCCGGTGGCAAAGTCTCCCGATCTTATAATGATCATTGGCCTATGCAGAACATGGCTGCATATATAGTTTAGCCATGCATGTGCCCAACTTTGAACAAAGCCAGCACCATGTGATTAGACACTGACTAAATTAAGGCAATACCAATACATGATTAGTACACAATTGTGGTATTTTGTTAGCAACCGTTGCTAACCTTAAATAAGACATCTGGTTCACTTCGACGACCAGTTATATCTCAAATTTCACATTTGGGTATAAACTGTATCGGAAACGCAAACGTTGAATTACGACCCTATAAGCTATAATTGCAATTTCCAGTAAATTCCTGGTAATTTCCTAGACTAAGTTTCTCGATCTTATAATGATCAATGGCACATGGGGCACAAACATGTACAGTTTCATATCTGTGTCACCATTTGAACATAACCAATACCATCTGACTATAGACACTATCTCATTTACTGGAAAATACCATGGCCGGTTCAAAGCCAAGTATATTATTGGGGGAGAACGATCCATTAACCCTAAGTCGATGGTTTGTCACAACATATGGAGTCATGATACATTATGAAGGATGATGGAAGGGTCCCCTTAACTATGTTCTTCGACAGAGTATATTGTCCCCGCACTGTGTCACTTGTATCTTACTGTGTTGTACTATATATAAGACCAAGCACATAATGCACATATATATAGCTTCTTATAAATAAATTATCTCTTAGAAAGTGTCCAGAGATGTCTTGCCTATTTATACTAACAATTTATTTGTATTCTTGTGGCAAAGTATTTGAGGGAGAGATTTGTTATGTTGACAAAGATGTTAATTTAGTATGTGAAACATGTATCCCGGGGGAGGTATCGAGTGGACGGAGAAAGTGTTTTCTTTATACTCTAATGAACATAATTTAAACTCTCAATTTGTATAAACCCGACCAGAAATTATAGAACAACCATCTATATAAGCCCAGCAATATTTAGCAATAAACATGGACATGATAACACTGTTTAACATTTTTAAACAATACCACCCTATCCACATCTATTTGGCTAAACATATCATTGGCATATAGATGAGTTGTTGTAGTTGTTACGTTGATGCTGGTCGGGTTTCTCCAAATTTAATACTAAAACAGAATGTTCCATAAGCTACGGTGGCTGGTTTAGCTAGGACATGAGAATTTGTTTTTTATTTCACGAAATACTAATTCGTGGCCACGAAATAACTAATTTGGTGGCCACAAAATACTAATTCGTGGCCAAGAAATAACTAATTCGTGGTCACGAAATACTAATTCGTGGCCACGAAATAACTGATTAACCGGTGCATATATATCCAGATACCTTTACGGTATGGTTACACTGACTTGACGATGTTTTAGAAACAATGCGTACGATCGTAGAGTAGCTACTATAAACCCCTTATGGCATGGGACCCGGGCTCTATGTGGGTATGGACGTCATATATAAACTATCCCAGAGAGAACGGGGAAACACGGGTCAGGTGGCTCCAAGACAAACTGACTATTCATTAGATTTTACCACAAGGGATCGAATGGGAATTCAATTTCTCTCGGCATATTGGCCGATTTAAGTCAAATAAGGGGTTTTGTAGGGTGGGCCCAAAACAAGCTTATAAATATTCACCCCTTTCAACCATACCCGATCCAAAATGGTCGCCGCGCAGAAGGGGTCAAATGGGGTACACATTATTTCTCGGTCACTTGACCGATATAGATCAAATAAAGAGTGTTGTACCGTGGTTCACAAAGAAAGCTAAATTTTCACACCCTCAGCCCACTCCAGCGAAAATTATAACTGATCAGAGGGGGTCCATATATGGTACCATGCAATCCCCCCCCCCATTTTAGGTCGAATACAGTGTGTTGTAGGGTGACGCCTGAGACAAACTAAATGTTCACCCGCTTTCACCATCCCCGATCCAAAACGGCCACCCCCAGATGGGTTCAAATATGACACCTATACAATTGCTCGACCCCTTAACCGTTTGATGTGGTATAATTGGTGCTGTAGGGTGGCCCCCAAGATATACCCACAGGACGGCGGCAACTTTGGATCGGGTTGGTGAAAGGGGTGATTACTTAATTTGTTTTACGGGCCACCCTGCAACACGCTTTATCTCAAATCGCCATGGCTCATGCCAAGATGGTGGACAACTGCAACCAGATCATCTCTATCCGCTTCCATTACAACAGTGACTGACGATCGTATATCACAATTAGTTATTTAGTGGCCACGAATTAGTATTTCATGGCCACGCAATTAAAAAATATTCCCATGTCCTAAAAGTTTTGACTGACACTTACATAAATATGACTCCCATATTTGTTAGCACACAACTCCGTATTATGCGGTACTTCGTCCTGGCAATAAACATTAATTTTGTCATATGATGAAAAAACACCATCAATCAATTTTACAACGGCATCCTGAAACTTTAGTCTTGATAAACATTGCATTTGTATAATAGTGGACATTATCACTGAAGCACGTGATTGTGATGTATATGATTGATGTGAACCACATTTTTTCAACTACTGTATCTGACTATATGTTAATTTTGTAAAATCACATGTAGTTACGATAGATTACATGTAAGAGCCATGCATATATGATAGCCATTAAGTTCCACCACTGTGAAGATTTGAGTAAATTGTCAAACTCTCTATAGGATCCAACGTTAGTTTTGTTCGCAACTGTGGTACTGTACCAGCGGAGACTTATCTGACGACACCATTCTCAAAAATACATTTCAGAGTCATACTTGACATATGTGCACAATTTCAACTTGCACAATTCATGAAAAGGCTAATCGTATTAGTTAATATCTGTATAATCAGGAAACGCTCTTTAAAATTTTAAAACCGTCCAAACAATTTGTTTCCACTAAAATGTCAGTCTGGAACAAGTAGACTCTGAAAGTAGACCGCCATATTTGATAATTTTGTTAATTTCAACACGCACAGTCCACCAGAAGGTTAGTTATGAGGATTAATAGTTGTATAATAAGCAAACGCTCTTTAAATTCTTAAAACAGTCCAAAAACTTATTTTTCCAATAAAATTTCAACTGGACACAGGTAAACTCTGAAAGTAGACACGATATTGATAAATAAACCGTTCGCATGTCGTCTTAGACAATCCGAAATGGCGCGACCGTTGTTTTCGACCAAAGGAATCTGACTTGTGAAATCAGCGAGGGTGGGGGTAGGGGTAGCTTTTCTGCGATATCTTTACCAAAAATCGATGTATCGAACTTTTGTTTGCGGCATATGATCAAAATATCCTTGTAGATTATTCATGTTCGTCGTCCATATGTGATATAGCTCATTTTAAGAATATACAATACCTTAATATTTTTGGGAAAGAAAATTGAAAATGCAGTCATAAATGCAATTCGTCTGATGATTTTTGATAAAATTCCACATTAAGATATGTAATTAAGTAATTTGTGGCAAGATCTCCCCATGTTTTTCGATTTCCAAGAACAAAGAAAGCCACTTACCGAACTTTCTATGCGTAATAGCATGTTTATATTACCAGGTGGACGGGAAAAAAATAGAGGGGTACACAAACAAAAGCCCACACAAACCTGTTTCCACTAAAATATCAAGCTGGAAACAGGTAGATTCTGAAAATAGACACACTGGTGATATAGAAACTGTTCTCATATCGCTTTTAACATTCCGAAAACGCGCGACCATTTTTTGCGACATAAGGAATCCGACTACATCCACATGGCCAATACAAAACTGCTAATTAGTTTAGCAAAACAATATTTTACTACATTCGGTCAAACTTGTAGACATAAATGGTCATCAGTTGAAGAATTTTCCAACCTGAGGGGGAGCATGAGGTTTGAAATTTCAAACACTAGGAAAGCTTCAGTTGAGGCCAGTCTAGATGCTAGGATTTGCGATTTTCTTGTATATAGTTTTCAAAATTTTCTCACACCGGGCCATTACAACCATGGTCGGCTCGGTGTTTCCTGGTCTGTTGTCGGTAGCTGTGTGCATTTGTCTGGAATTAGATCACTAGTTGTTTTTTTGGGGCAATTTTCAGGTTAAAATATCTTAATGTTCTCATACTGGGAAAATAGAAGCATGGCTTATTATGAATATATAGGAAATTAGGCCTGAGCAAGAGGTACAAGGGGGGGGGGGGGTGCAAATGGAATTATGCAATAAATTGTGTTGGTGCGATTCCGACTCAAGGGGGTGGGTGTAAATGGAATTATGCAAAAAGTTGTGTTGGTGTGATTCCGACTCAAGGGGGGGGGGGGTGCAAATGGAATTATGCAAAAAGTTGTGTTGGTGTGATTCCGATTCAAGGGGGGGGTGCAGTTGGAAATTCCCAAGGTGGACACCCCCCAGCGGAGACCCTCTAGCCACATCCCTGGCTGGTGGCCATGTTTTTTGGCTGAATGACCCCAAAATGACTCGTTCGTTCCCATCTACATGTCATTGTTAACATCCATGACAAATTTTATGATGATCCGACCAAAGGTACGATCTGTAGCCCATGCCAAAGGATTTAGTCATGCAAAGAGTAAAATCCAAGATGGCTGCAGGCGGCCATGTTTTTTGGCCGAATGACCCCAAATTACTCGTTCCCATCTACATGTCAATGTTAACATCCATGACAAATTTTATGATGATCAGACGAAAGGTACGACCTGTAGCCCGTGCTAATGGATTGAATTTTGAAATCCAAGATGGCCGCTGGCAGCCATGTTTTTTGTCCGAATGACCCCAAAATGACTCGTTCCCATCTACATTCCAATTTTAACAGCCATGTCAAATTTCATGATGATCAGACTAAAGGTATGACCTGTAGCCTGTGCTAAAGGATTTAGTCATGCAAAGAGTAAAATCCAAGATGGCTGCTGGCGGCCATGTTTTTTGGCCAAATGACCCCAAAATGACTCGTTCCCATCTACATGTCATTGTTAACTCCATGACAAATTTTATGATGATCCGACCAAAATGTACGACCTGTAGCCCGTGCTAATGGATTGAATTTTGAAATCCAAGATGGCTGCAGGCCGGCATGTTTTTTGGCCGAATCACCCCAAAATTACTCGTTCCCATCTACATTCCAATTTCAACGGCCATGACAAATTTCATGATGATCAGACTAAATGTACGACCTGTAGCCCGTGCTAAAGGATTTAGTCACACAAAGAGTAAAATCCAAGATGGCTGCTGGTGGCCATGTTTTTTGGTCGAATGAACACAAAATGAATCGTTCCCATCTACATGTCAATATTAACATCCATGACAAATTTCATGATGATTAGACGAACAGTACGACCTGTAGCCCGTGCTATTTGATTGAATATTGAAATCCAAGATGGCCGCTGGCGGCCATGTTTTTTTCCGAATGACCCCAAAATGAATCGGTCTAAATGTTGATGTCAACAGCTATGTAAAATTTCATAATGATCAGACCAAAGGTACGACCTGTAGCCTGTATTGTTGACGAATCACGCACGCACACACCCGCACACACGGACGACAAAGCCATGGCAATAGCTCAAACTTTACAAAGTAAAGTTGAGCTAAAAAGCATAAAATTGATGACCAGGGTTAATAATTTTAACTCTATAAAATTAAGGGACTGTACCAGGTATGTCACACTTGACTATTACATTGATAGGCTATCATTGGAGAGATACAAGTCTGTAAACAGCAGACAACAGAGACCAATGTGGGAGTTGATAAACTCTGTGCCACCACTGTCCACATACAATGGAAATGTTATAAACAACAGATGGCTAATTAAAGTCATCTAATTTATGCAGTACAGTGAGATGTGAGCATCAGTTAATAGCACATCAAATTATAGGACTATGAAACTTTATAAAAATAAACAAGCACTGCACACAACCCATATACTGACAGAGGCTTCAATGCAGTACATGTCTCTTGCGTACAACAAGCTCCCTTAATCACTTTTTGACAAACAATTATCGCCAGTGTTGTTTGTCTTTTCCTCCAACTGGCACTGGCCAATGATTTTCGTGTAAAATGACACCAATTTAAGAGGGAATGTTATCATTATATTTCTAGAGTTTTCCACCACTCCACCATATATCTTTCAAAATGGCTTTGGACGTATATGTATAATAGATGTACTCTCAGCACTGCATATTGGATGTTCATATGATAATTTATTGATATCATTATAATACATGCAACTATTGCAATAAAATCTTCATACTTTAAATGTAGCAGAGCTGTCAACTAATCTCTGCTTTCTTTATCTGCACATTGACATTGGAATAAGAGACATCAGAAAATGATATAGCCATATTAATAGCTAAGTAGTCCAAAGGCGTGGGGTGGAATTAGTTAATTGGGTTTAATATCGCTCCTAATAAATTTACCAGTACATTACACACTAATACAAATTAAATTGAGCAAGGAGTTCAATGTATATTAATTTTTTTTTTTATTGTTTTTAATTATTTGAAGAATTTTTTTTTTATATATTTGTTTTTATTTATTTATTTTATTTGTTGGGGTTTTTTTTTTGCTTAAATTGAGTAAGGAATTCAATCTAAAAAAAATTGTTTATTAATAGTGAATAATTTTCTGAAAAGGACATTAACTCCGTAAACAAAACTCTGATCAAACTCATATTCGAACTCGATCTGTATTTTGGGCTGAGAAACTCATATACAAAATTTGGTTCCGATCGAATACAAAATGTTTGAGTTATCGCATTATGCGTAAACTTTTTACGGACGGACAGACAGACGACAAGACAGACGGACGGACGGACGGACGGACGGACGAACGACGAGTGGTCAATCCGGACGTCGACACTATGTGTACCATACTATGGTATAGTACACATACAAAGAAAATAGCTTTTGGCAGTGTACTCTGCCTTGCAATTTGCCACGCCGCCTCTACACTGTTAAAAATAGCGAAAAACCACAATACAGAAACAGTATATATATTATGGTTCTTGGTAGCTGTGTTCAATTTGTATAACCGACTTAAGCTACCATATCAACATCTTCATCATCATTGTCGTTATCATCGTCATCATCATCATCATCGTCGTTGTTGTTGTTGTTGTTGTTGTTGTTGTTGTTGTTATCGTCGTCATCATGCATCATCATCATCGGTGTTGTTATCATCGTCGCCATCATCATCGATGTCGTTATCGTCATCGTTATCATCAAGTGATGTGAAGGTGATAAAAAGAAATTAAGAATAATCTTGCTCAAAGTAGTTATTTGTTACGAATATTAATTCAAATTGACGATACACACCGTCATTCTTATATATTAATTACATGCAATGACTCTCGATGCCGAAATCATTTGTGTTAGATTGTTAGATTATCGCCGATAGTTGCGTCCCGAATCGAGATGTAAATATTTACAATTGGACGTAGTTCAGACGATGTTTTCTGTGGAGTGGTGTGGTTGATTTCTTTGAAATTTTCGGCGATGTTAGTAGAATGCCGCATTCCGCATGTTGGCATATATATATATATATATATATATATATATATATATATATATATATATATATATATATATATATATATATATATATATAGAGCCTGATTACTAACTTATCAATTTCACGCACCCAAACAAGTCCATAATATGTCTTTAAGATGCGCGTTGCGTTCTGTTTATTTATATATATACACCATAAAAACGATGGATGGAAAAGGCTCGCGGCCATTTCAAAGCATCCCGGGACCTTTGTGTAAGTAACTCAATTTTTTCACCGAAAAATCAGCGAGAAATTAACCATGGAGACCTATGTTGAAAATGTATGCAACACATGCATTATAGAAGAAATGTTAATGGTGCAGAAAAGTCATCCAGATACCTCGTACAAATATGCGCATGCATCCTCGAATATGCGAATATGCAGCAACTTATTTATTGACACTATACTATATGAAAGATCCACGCCAAACTGCGTCAAATAAATTCCTCTTTGAATAAGAATGCCGTGGTGGAAGAGAGGTATTTGTTTGGGTACTGACCAAAATATGTGGCACGAGTACGACTTTGTTTAATCGATGTAAATACGCAATTACTCGCGTCATTCACGCTGGGTTCTTTTTCATTTGATATTCAACTCGATCAGAATGGCTTCGTGTCACTCCCATTTTGGCAAGGCACAAACGATCGTTCGGTAGGGGATGGTTGGAGTATCAGAGGTGGGGAATTTCTGGAGGCACAGTCCCTCTTAGGTTGAATGTTAGGAATGCAAGATTGAAATGAACAACTTATTCTTCCGCACGATTCGGAAAGTGGGTGCGTGAACGTTACAGGGACGTGCCTATAAATATATAGAGAGTATATTTCGTTGCACGTGGGTGTCAGACTTCGAAATTTCAACTGACTATATTTAGAGGATATGACTTGGTTTGTTTGATATTAGTCCCGATATCAGCCCGCGGTATATACATGTTATCGCTGCAGTGAATTGATCTGGGGCGAAGTATCACGTCGAGTTGAAGAGGTCAGATCGCTGGATCAGACGAGCCGCCGCAGGCGTCGAGTTTGAACCAGCGATCTGACCTCTTCAACGAGACGTGATGCGAAGCCCAGATCAATTCACTGCAGCGATAACAGGATTATTATATGACATGCTTTTTATTTAAAAAGCACAATTTCTCTCATTAATTATGAAATGAAACCAATTGCACACGCTCGCCAGTATCAAAAATAAAGAAAGAACAGTTTATGTCCTGCTTTTTCCGATCATGCGCAGTATGCGAGATAGAGAAGGGTGGTATGACATCGGATCAAACTGTAGCTGATCCGATGGTCGGGAAATGATCACTTTACTATAGTGGTATTGGGAAATGAAAAACGATAGTCATATAATAAAATCTGATATCAGCCTGAGACTGAATGTCGAAGGCTGATATGAGGTTACCTAGGGCTGATATCATGCCTATAATATCAAACCAACCAAGTAATATCCTGGTTATACAATATATCGCCTCTTAGTAACTGACAACTCTTTCGTACACTGCCAAAAAAGATTTTCTTATTTAGAAATTTTTTCTTAATATAAGATAAGATAAAATATCTTACTTCAAGAAACTTTTTCTTGGGTTTCAGAGATTTATTCTATACCAAAACATTTGGTTTGTTTTTTTTAGAGCGTTACCACACTAAGAAATGGGGTGGAATATTCTAATAACCAGATACTATTTATGGGTTATATAGGATCTCAACAGAAGTTGGTATGGATATTTACCACCATAAGGCCTTTCAATGAAGTGTTGGTGCTGTTCACATTTTTTTAGAGTTTAGTTACAATTTGGGTTCCGTCCATGCACATGTTTAAATTTAGCACCGTGGGGTATATGCCAGCATGAGTTAGATTTGTATATGCATTATATAGCAGTATACCCCTTATATTATAATGAAGAATAAAGCAGTCAGAAATATTCCAGCCCAATGAAAACAAATGTTGACGTGCAGTGTGGTCCACTCAAGCAGAGAGTAACCAACTTGAATTAGACCACAGTGTTAAGAAATATGGTGGTCAGCTTTAACTTGGTTATGAACCCATCAATCACAACTCATATCAGCCCAATTTTTCATTGATTAACAGGCATGACATGAAAATTTTCAAATATAGAAAAATAATTATGGGTAGTTGCCTTTCTAACAGAAAATAATCATTAAATTTCACGAATAAAAAATAAATAAGTTTCCTCTCATGATCTTGAGATAACGATATCGTGGATATATAAAAGCACTTTTGAAAAAAAAATATTTTACAGAAGTTCTTGGTACCTGAAAACATAATATATTTCTTGTCATAAAAGTAAAGTAAATAAAGTTATAATATCCAATAGGTCGATGGTTCTTAAATATTGTGTCACAATAATCCCATGTACAAAATTGCACAAAGAAATTCATGACAGATTTTGAGAAAATCCATTTTGAAATATCAGGATTTTTTGGCAAAACGTGCGTCTGACCAATAATTATAGTCAGAACAAAGGGCAAAAAAAAAAAAAGAAGAAGAAGAAGAAGAACAAAGCCAAATGTATGTTCACAAATTCTTCTTGGTGATGGTGTATAGATTTACATGCGTTAATAATTTCTAACCCACTGCAAGAGCCTTATATATGTGCCTTAAACTGCCTTTTGAGTAAACAAATCTGAGTCTGACGAAATATCTCGACTTCGATATCACCCATGAACAGTGTACTCCACTGCAGTCCGCCCTGGGCAAAGCGACACTCTCGCGATCGACTCCCCCGCGATCGCAACACTCGCTGGTGTCAGTAGACTATTATTTTCCTTTCAGTATTTTTCCAGAACGTTGTTATTTCCGTCTAGACAGTTCATTAATGGAACTGACTCCATTAAAGCTCAGCTCAGGGCGAAATCAGCCTCATTCTAATTATTCCCAAATAACTGATTGTATTTTAGAATCAGGCCTTCTGTCGACAATTAAATATAAATTTAATCTTCTGTCGAAAATTTGTCTGGGAAATTCTGAGGATATCATGAACACGTTTGATAATGACATTCCGCGCGCACCACCGGATCCGTCTGGTTCGCACGCCAATGCACAATTAGACCCAATCACCAAGTTTATGGGACCGTCACACGCAAACAGTATATACTGCATGTGTGTTGTACTCTATACTATCACACGGGTGCACGGGTATTATGCTATGTACTGACTCTCGCATCACGCGTTCATGTGTACGTATATATAAATAGAAACCCAACTTATACAAATAGAAGTTATATCATTTCTGGAAAAATAAAATGTAAAAAAAATGAATTATAATAATTAAATATTTCTATTAATCGAGATACCAAGAAACACACAAAATTTATGCACAGGCCATTGCAATTGGGAAAAATAATGCATATTCAAATAAATACCATATTATGCATTTTGTATATGGTGTTTTTACTTCTGGATGATGTTGTCTCCATCAGTGCGTCACATACGCTTTGTTCAAACTGATTCCATTCTAAAATTGTCCTCGCGGAAAGAATGAGTAATCTAGTTCCTTTGAGTCGGCCTTTATTAGCTTGTATAGGGTTGTGCGTATTACACCCGTAGATTTGCACAATTTTGTGTGACTGGTAACCATTAAAATGGTTAGGAATTTTTGGCAAAACGTGCGTCTGACCCATAATTATAGTCAGAACAAAGGGCAAAAAAAAACAAAAATAATAAGAAGAAGAACAAAGCCAAATTTATGTTCACATATTCTTCTTGGTGATGGTGTATAGGTTTACATGCGTTGATAATTTCTAACCCACTGCAAGGGCCTTATATATATGTGCCTTAAACTGCCTTTTGAGTAAACAAATCTGAGTCTGACGAAACATCTCGACTTCGATATCACCCATGAACAGTGTACTCCACTCCAGTCCGCCCTGGGCAAAGCGACACTCACGCGATCGACTCCCCCGCGATCGCAACACCCCCTGGTGTCAGTAGACTATTATTTTCCTTTCAGTATTTTGGTTAAAATGGTTAGCAATGATCTTTCGGCCCACTTACTTTCTTAAAATATGCTATTTTGTATATTTTATTTCAATTGATAAAACAGTTGCACGATGATAATGGAATCATACTGGGATGATACTTTAACGAAATAATGGACAACAAGTTACTTTTTATAAAACAAACAAGAAATTTTTTAATTTTCGACAAGAAAAGGGTTATCGGAAATTTCGAAAACACAAACAATTCGCGTCTCGCTTGCTCGTGTAAATTATACCAAGTGACTCGTAGATAATTTTGGTACCCTCCGCCTCTTGATGTGCTTGGAAGGTCTCATGCCAATCTGAGGTGGAAATATGGGTCCGTATCCTAAATAATATAAGAGGGTACGAAATGACTTAGGAGGGTACGAGTTGACTCAGCTGGAGGGTACGAGTTGACTCAGAATTGGGTACGAGTTGACTTTTTTTCGGAGGGTACGAGCTGGTCAGGGTACGAAATGACTTGTTCCCTTTTGGTTTCTAACTGTTATCGACGAATGTGTAACGATTTTCACCCGGTGCATGAGACAATCGAAAAGTTAGGTTATACATGCTTTATTTTGTGTCGAACTGGGTGAAACTCATTCGTCGGTAGCCATTTCATATACGAACGGATAATGCCAATGTTTAACGAATGGAAGTGCGTGGGCGGTTGTGTCTGACATGTTTGTTGCAAGGATTCCAGACTAAGTTTTCACTTGTTGGTAAGTATTGTTGAAATTTTGTGACGTCACAATACCAGATTTGTCTTTGGTTATGATTGCAAGCACGTGATGTCACGGCTATACTATATATATACAGTGCATCTCGGGGCTATATATATATATTATATGTGCACGCGTGTCCGGTATATATATATAATGTATACTGACGCAGTGCATATCTCAGTACAAATGGAGTATATCTGCCTGAATATATTCAGTTATTCCGTTGATTTGAGACCACATTTTCAAATAGTACAGTGTACTTATCATCACTGAATCTGCTTTATAGACGTATCACTACGAAGCGATCGTCAGTTGCACAACACGCTTTAATGAGATCACTATTAAAAGATAGCGTGGCATACTCAATTGCCAACATTCTTGTTTATTTTTGCAGTATTCACTTTGTTGGGATGTATACCAGAATGAGATAGCTTTCCGAGTGTCCTATCATATACCCTGAATCAAAGTTAATCTTGGAGAAGTTCCGACATCTTACTGATGCACCTATTTTTGAAGATAATTATAAGAGATTTTGGCTTGACACGTCTTTTACCGACATGCTTATCGCTATATCAAGGTATTTCTGTTTAAGTGCTCATGTCTTCATTCAACCTTGTCACTCGAAATGAGACCACACACAATTAATGCAGACCGAAAAGTGTGCATGGGCTATACATTCACACACCATATATATATTATATAGCACATTTGCGTGTGACCAAAAATGCTCATATAAAAATATCGGAGACAAGCGACACGCCGATCGCCTCTATCAATGTAATGGGAGACTTTAAATATGGTGGTTATTTCCATGCATGTCAGTTAAGACTTTCGCCGGCTCTTTACCAGTTTCCGTCTTTACCAGTTTCCGAGCAACGTACATCTCTCTGTGTGCTAGCATCCAATCTTTGCACAGGGGCGGGGTATATAGAGAAAAACCCGTCGTTTTCGACAATACATGCACTGAAACTCTTGTTGACTAAATGGTCACTTGCCGAGTTCACTTGAAAAATTGAGTAGAATGTTTAATCTATTCGTTGAGTATAGAATTAGTTTACTCAACAATTTAGTCAACGTTGCTTGGGGCCATAACTAAACTGGCTCTGAGTAATTGTTGAGTAAAATTTTAGTCAACGACATTTTCATTTGAGTATATATATAGTACATATAAATCAATTCGTTTGCTTGGACTCAATTTAGCAGCCGCCGACGCGATTTGAGGCAACATTGAAGACATATAGAAAATATCTGCTATCAAGCAATGGTAAAGATTTCTTTGGCGGAAATCTTCGAATAGCACTCAATCATCAGGTATGAAACATACATTCATAACATATTAGCCTGTATTAGCGCGCATATTTCGTCAATTTGTAACACCTCGCAATGTGATGAAGTAGGAGAGAAAACAATGTTAAGATGTTTAGAACCGATAATTGACAGACATTCTTGTATTACGAGTATAATGCCAAAACCTCCAGATACATCAACAAAGAACTTATTTGAGGCACTCGGGAATTTCAATTAGCCGAATCTCTTCAAATGTCCAATGCATGACGAATTACTCCATGCACTTGCACTTGTTTTTGGGAGCAATGCTCGCTATATACAATCGACTTGGCGACGGTACCAGGGTACGCATAATAATATGTTACCGATATCTATTGACCAATTGTGTTCCCGGAATGCGCCAAAAAAAGATCATTGCTTCGTATAACTTGAGGCTTAAATCGCCATGTATGAAGGATGTGGTACAATTGAAATTCGCTCAAATCAAATCAAATTATCGTAGAAAATAGATCGACATATATCAGGGGAATCAATGTTAATTAATTGTATTATTCAATCTACATCGCGTTCTGTGAACCGATCTGGGTCGTGCTATTTTGGGAAATTTACACCAAGACATTGATCCAGCTGGATCGATGGTAACTTCACGGCCATGAACTTGCACTTGGTCTCAAGTTGTGGAGCGAGACAGCTCAATGGATAGAGTGATTGACTTGCAGTCGCTGTCAACACAGCGACATGGGTTCGAAACTCGCCGGCAAATGTGCTGGCTTCAGTAAACGTGAACAAATTCTCATTTCTTATCGAAATGACCATGTATCGGTCAGAATGGCACATTGAGTTAGAACCGCACCAACCCCGTCTAGCACATAATGTGACGATCTTATCCACTGTTCAAATCTCGCTCCTATTGTTATGACTCTTCCGCAAGTTCACCCGCACTGCGCTCGCGTCGTCACACCCAGGTGTGAATTAGGCACCTGAATTGTTGGGTGAGCGTAAGTTTGTGTGAATGTGCGTGACGTGCGTGTGCATGTCGCCGCTCTATTGAATCGCCTGTAAAATGGCCGCGTGCATTGAGTCAGCATGGCTTAACGACTGGGGTAATAATGTAACTATTCAAGTGCTTAGTGTCAATGTGATTACGCGCAATATAAAAAAAATACCCACTATTATTATTACATAAATTGGCGGATATCATACAAAATATACAATATATGGAATGTATACAAAACGAGGAGGTGACATTTCATACAAAGGCACATGACTTAGTAATATTTTATGACTGTGAGCATAATAATGACTAATTATATTCCCAATTAAATTCAATAAATTCAAATTTATTTGATCTTAAAATCATTTCACTTGACAAATAAAGCCAATATAACATATATAGTATAATGGTTAATACTTGTCACGCGTGTAAACGCATCTTTGTAACTGTAAGAGATACACATCTTTTCACTGGGCACGTTGTTACCCTATTTGTGAGGAAATATACGTGGTAGTGTTTTCCAACATTGTTACCAATATTTTCCAGAAAAAATCCTTCGATTGGAAATTGAACAGATTAGAGATTAACTGCCTGTGAAAATACTTTTCATAATTATATATTTACACTTCTATACATATGCATACGCGCTGTGGAACTTGAATGGAGGACGCTGGTTGGTTGAAATCACGTCATGTGACGTCGCACGCAGACCACAACTTGATTTCATATTGTATGCATGGACGCAACTTGCATCGTGATTCCAGTTTATCGTTCAAAATGGGTACCACATGCTCTTTTAATTTGCAAGTTTGGTGTAAATATAAAAAAATGTACGTTGATTTTATTGCGTTTCACTGAGTAGGTATGGATGCAAGTTAGTCTGACATTTTTATGTATGGAACGCGAAAACAAGACGTCAGAACATTTAGGTACCCATGGAAAGCAACAAAATCAACATCAATTTCTTCAGAAATAATATATTCTGTTTTATCCGCGGCCTACAATCTACCGCAATGGTGAAATTGGTGATCACCGATGGCCATTTGTCTATACCGACCAAATGCTGGAAGAACTTATACTTCTGTGCAAAATGGGAAAACACTTATTTAATGACATCTGTTTTGCTACCAAGTATGGAAGACAAATTATGCTCTTATTGAACTGGAATTGAAATTTAGGTAATCACTTTCCTCCATTTAACCAAGTTGTGTTTCTTTCACCTTAAAACGCAGCTGGAATCAGAATCCAAGAACAATTGTTAGAGAAAAATAATCCTCGCTCAGCAAAATCGATAATTTTAGGGACATTATTATGCTAAAACCAAAGAAATTGATAGATATATGTTCCAGTCATTAGATAGCTGGCACGTTAACGTTTCTTTCTGTTTCCAAACAGTTGAGATTAATGTTGGAGATGTGTAAAACAATGAATTTATCTTCAAATTCATGTTATCTTTTAATTATTTGCAGGCCATCTTTGGTTACTTTGTCGATTAGCTTTTTTAAAGACATATTATACAGTTTACAACAACTGCACGACAAATATAATGCAAAAAGAGCCAATTAGGGGGGGGGGGGGTCAGAAGTTTTTTCGCAAAGTAAGACAACGCAACAGAGATAGAGACCCCTGCCCACTTTCTTTTAAAACACGATTAACATCAGGAATGCGATTTTCGTGAAATTTCATTAATTGTTTACGGGTTGGCATATGGCTTGCATGGGACCCCCCAAAAAAGACTGCCACGCTTTCACCACTCAATTGCTATGATATATGTGAAAAAGAAATTAATTTCCACTAGTTCCAACCAAAAAACAAATTATCAACGAGAGAAGTGCGAGAACTCCTTTCCTCCAGTTGTGGTCGCCACTTTTGCAGCCATTTCTGGGGATACTCCCAGGTAGAATTATGTCATAAAATTAAACACATCGATATCGTGATGTATACATGTTACAAGACAATCTTTCTAAATTGAGAAAGGTCTACTACATCAACTTATTGGTTTGGTTTGTGCAAATCTAGAGCTGTCGCACGCGTCGCCCTCAAACGTTTATGGTACTACATAAATTTGATGACTAAAATGTAGCGAAAGCAGTATGTGATTTTTTTTTCCAACGTAATTTGGTATCGAGAGTATATGTCGTCGGCATTTGTCGAATATTAGGCAGACCGCCAAATATTCGAGGTGGTGAAAATAACAGATTTCAAAACTCGAAATCTGATCACACTGGGCTTTGACGGGTGGGTTCCTCGACTCAAATATAATAGTTTTTTTTACCCCGAAAGCCGAAGAAATAGTAATTTAGGGGCGTTAAATCGGATTATGCACCTTTAAGGTAACGCAATATACACTTTCCGGGCATACCGTTTCCGATTGCAGAATGTCGATTAATTAAAATTGCATCGTGTGCTATAGTAGAAAGGAAGTTGAAGAATTATTATCGAGTTATTTCGATTCCGGGAAAAAATCCAAACCGAAGATTAATATTATTTTAATTTTATTTAAATAATATATTAATTAAGTAATAGACATATTTTGGAGCGGAAACACCTATGTGGTTTTAACTGTAGCTAATTTTTGGATTTCAAAGAGAGATAATTCATACCTCAGAATTAGGTGACATAATATTTAATAGAAATATTATTTCTAAAAACTAAATTAAATAAAACAAGAGGTGTGCACTCGAGTGCTTGCATACCCCACCGTGGCAAATTCAACCCGCATTATCCGTAAACCCAACAAAAAAGATTGTTAACTTTAAAGAAAAATTCGGACTAATAATATCGATATGGTGTCACAAGAAGCTTGTACAGAAAAAAATATTCAAATTGGTTGAAGTTATTAAGTCTGACAGAATTTTCTAAGTCAAAATAAGTCGAAAATGAAGTGTAACATTACGAAAACAGTCTGAGCCAATCCCTAGCCGCATCATGTAGAGAGGGTATTGTGAGAAGCATGTATACCAAAAATTATTGAAATCGGTTCATATTTGTTAAAGTTATTAAGTCGCACAGAATTTTCTAAGTCAAAATAAGTCGAAAATGAGGCGTAACTTTAAAAAAAAAGTCAGACCGAACCGCAATTAGCATTATGCGGAGAGGCAGTCCTAAGGAGATTGCATACAAAAAATTATTGAAATCGGTTCATAGTTGTTCGAGTTATGAGGTCGGACGGACGTACTGGTCAAAGTATACTTGTGGGGTGACCGCACATACCCAAGGATACTTGTGGGATGCGATCTTTTGTTTGAGTAAATTGTGGGGTGCAACCCACAACTGACGATTTTTTAAAGAGCGTATTTTTAAAGAGCTAGTTCTATCTTTCCACTATGTGAAAACATAGTTTACATAAACGTCATAAACGATATCGTGAATTACCTCACATTTAATATAAAGCTCTTCGCCGACGATACATCAATTTAGTGGAGTAGCTTAACGAAAAATCGTTCACTTTTTGGATTAAAGCATGAAACTTTCAGGGTCGGTTGGGTATGTGGTCCACATCAACCAGTTAGCTGGTTCCATGATTTTGGTGACCCCTTGACCTTCAAATTGACCTTGACATTTCGAAAAATGAAGATTTAGGGGTATCTATTTTGTATCAAATATAATGGCTATATTAAAGAATATATGGACACTGGAGATTGTCGAAGCGATACCATGGATGTCCGCCTAAAGTTGTATCCACATTCAATTTGTCTACGATAATCCAAAATGACCGCTATAATGGACGCCAAAATTACAAAATTTGACGTTTTTTCACTAATATCTTTAAAATCAGTTTCTGCTTTTTGGAGCTGTTTGAGAATTTAACTTATTTATGTATTGGTCATTGGTTAACTGACCATTGGAGCAATGAAACATGCCATTCGTGGGCTCCCTCCCACCTCCGATCCCTTAAAAAATCGATTTTAAAGAACACGGTATAAAAATTCAACAAAAATCACTATTGGGATTCTAGTAATATTTCGTCAAGAAATGGGAAGAACTGTGCAATCTATGTGACAAATTCCATCGCTTATGAATATCCCAACTCAATTGTACCCAAATTGTCACTTTGGCTCAAAATGGCTGCCAAAATGGCAACCACAATATGGAAAAAAATGTAAATATTGCCCCAGCGAGTCATGCAACCGCATCCAGGTTGTGGTTGATGAACAAATGACTATTCTGTCTTATAGAGATTGAATACTACCATTTCTGATGCACCTTGGTTAATTGTTACTATTTTAAACACTGACATTACCAGAATTAATGGATTTTTCTATCACAAACTTGAAATCACTGACATTACCGCTATATCTATTAACATATCCCTGGGTTATTGTGTAAAGCGATACCCACCCAAATGTACAACACATCCATGGCCATACACTAGCTCCATATATACATAAACACGAAATGTAGCCACTCGCTTTTTACACATACACCTCACACATTAACCGTACAGTCATACTTAGGTATACCCGTACATTGTGCATATAAACCACGATCAGGAAGTAGAACTCTCTGACATTACCACTATATCGATTAACATATCCATGAGTTATTGTGTAAAGCGACACCCACCCAAATGTACACATTTACAAAACACCAATGACCATAAACTCGCTCCATATGTACATAAACACCACACACATGACCATGTAACCACTCGCTTTTTACATATACACCTCACCCATGGTCGTACAGCCATACTTAGGTATACCCATACACCACACACTTGACTATATAGCCACAAGTCACCATGCAGGCACACCAGGTATATTCTACACTTCACCCACGATTGTTTTGTCACTCTATATATATATATATAGCTCTACACCACATTCATGATCATACAGTCACTTTTTGTATACATATTCGCCTCACCATTGACCATACAATTACTCCATGTACATATATTTGCTACACACATGGCCATGTAGTCACTCAAGATATACATATTCACCACACCCATAACAATCGAGTCACTCCAAGTATACATTCACGCATCAACAATGGCCATACAGACGTTCTATGTATACCGATACCCCGCTCACATGACCGTTCATACACTCCAGGTTTGCATGTACACCTCACTAATGACAATTCAGCCACTCGTTGTATACTCATAACCACATTCGTGGTCATATAGTCAATCATTATTTACCAATTCACATCACCATTGGTCATATGGTTACTCCATATACAAATATTGGCCACACACATGGCCATATAGCCACTAAAGATATACGTATACACCCACCCATGTCTATAAAGGCACTCCAGGTATACATATACACCTCACCAGTGGCCATGCAGCTTTCAAGACATACCAATACCATGCACATCACATCACCATTGGCCATACGGTCACTCCCTGTATACCTACACCCATGACCATATAGCCACTCAAGATATACATATACACCCCACTCATGACCATAGAGTCACTCCAGTTGTACGTATACACCTCATCAACTGCCATGCAACCCTTCAATACATACCAGTACCCTATATACCACCTCGTAATTGGCCATATGGTTTCTCCCTCATACATATTTGCCACATACATGGCATATAGCGATAGATATACACCCACGCATGACAATAGAGTCAATCCATGTATACATATACACCTCAGCATTGAATTGATACGCCACTACCTCACACACACGGCCATTTGTATACTCCAGACTTGCATGTACACCTCGCGCATGACAAATCAGCCATTCGATGATACTCATACATCAGATCCATGATCATACAGCTACTCCCTGTATACACATATACCCCCTAATGACAATTCACCAACAGCAAAGATGCACATACATATCATATACACATATGATCCACTGACACTTCACATGTACCAACACCCTCGCCAATGACCATCCATATATACATGTATGCATACACACTTCAACAATCATGACCATACAGCCGTTCTATGTATGTACTCATATAATTATTATACCCATAAGCGTGCAACCACTCTTTATTTATCCATACACCCCACCCATGATCCTACAACCAGCACATGTATACATATACACCCATCCATGACAATAAAGCCTCCCAATGTACACCTGTACATTCCACACATGATCATAAGGTCACTCCATATATACATAAACAACACACATATGACCATGTAGCTACTCTTGTTATACCCATACACCACAATGACCGCCACTCCACGTATACCTATTCACCTCATGCATCAGCGCTCCTTGTATACCTGCATCTCACCATGAACACCACACCCATGACCATATAGATACTCCTTGTATAACTAGTCACACCATTCGTGATTATACTTCATGTATACATATTCACATCACCTGTGATCACAAATTCACTACCTGTCTACCATTTTTACAACCATCGTGTATTAAGTTGATCAAATTTAACGCTAATTTGTGAGAGTAGCCACATAAATTGCCCCGTTCAGCTCAGTTTCGACGTTCTGCATGCCCATTTCCATTCAGAAACATGGACACAATCTCAAAGAAGTTTTTTTTGGCAAAATTCCATACTGCATCCTTTAAATTAATTTGCCATGCATCATAAGGTACTGGGACAACCAGAATAGAACCTATAGTTTTCACTTGATTGAGTAACATGTTTAATAACCAGGTGGGTCACCAATTGCTACCTTTTCGCAACAGCAGAGAATAATGTTTGGGATATATTTGAAAAATCAACTTGTTAGGTGCATCAGACAGAATAGTCAATTTTGGTAATCAACCACAACTTGTATGCACGCAGCATGGGGCAATATTTACCATTTTCCACATTTTGGCCGCCATTGTTGCAGCCATTTTAAACCAAAGTGACAATTTTTGTACTAATGAGTTGTAATATGCATAAGAAATGTCCAGAATGCTTCACTAAAATTACACAGTTCTGCCCATTTCTTGAATCAAAATAGTGATTTTTGGTAAAAGTTTATACCGCTTTCTGTAAAATCAAATTTATGAGGGATCAGAAGGGTCTCTGACTCCATGAATGACATATTTCATTGCTCCAATTGTCAGTTAACATGAACAATACAAAATAAAGTCACAATTCTCAACCAGTACCAAACAGCATAAACTGGTCTTAAAGAAATTAGAGAAAAAAAAATTCTACTTTCGGCTGCCATTTTTGCAGCCATTTTGAGCCAAAGTGACAACTTTTGTACTAATGAGTTGGAATATGCATAAGAAATGGAATGCTTCACTAAAATTGCACAGTTCTGCCCATTTCTTGATGAAATATGACTAGAAATCACAATGGTGATTTTTGGTAAAATGTTATACCACTTTCTGTAAAATCGAATTTTTGAGGGATCAGAAGAGTTTCTGACTCCATGAATGGCATATTTCATTGTTCCAGTGGTCAGTTAACATGAGCAATACAACATAAAGTCACAATTCTCAACCAGCACCAAACAGCATAAACTGATCTTAAAGATATTAGAGAAAAAAATCAAATTTTCTACTTCCAGCTGCCATTTTGGCGACCATCTTGGGCGTTGAGTTCCAATTTGGACCTATAATGGTGACATTTTATCTTATCTTTACAAAAATGTATACATTTGTATACATATGACAAGATTGTCTCACTATAATTTGCATCAAACTGACTTATTGACCTGTCTGAAAAACGGCGGCCATGTTGGGCGCCATCTTGAATTTAACGGGTTCCACTTAACCGAAAGCCGGAACCAGCTGGATTATTATCAGGGATATAGTGGACAATATATGTACGAAGTTTGGTGCTTTAGTCCGGAAGAGAACGATTCTTCTGTTATTGTGGGCTAAGCGACTCCACTAATTTATCTATCAATAGAAGATCCAGATTTAGCGGCTGATATCATGAATTCTGACTTAGAAACAATTATGAGGCTGTCCAAAAGTGGAATGTCATACTTAGTGCCCCTAAAACAAAGTCTATGATAATATCGCGGAATGATAACAAACCTATACACAAACATGTAGTAATGTGCGATGAAGTAATATAAATTGTGTCTAATTATAAACATCTAGGAGTGACAAAGGTAACTGGAGCCATCATATAAATTATATTCCAAAGAGAGCAGACAAAAAAAGTGGCTTTGCTTGAAAACAACTTTGTCCTTGACCGGAGCACCCTCGAAAGAATTTAGTTTGTTTACATACGTCCTATTTTAGAGTATGCTTCTCCTGACTGGTACAGCTGTACTAATGGCGAAAGCAACATGCTCCAAAAAGTGCAATATGAGACAACGAGAATAGTAACTGGAGCAACAAAAAGCTGCAGTAATGAAAACCTCATAATGAAAACCTCATAATGGAAACTGGATGGGAAAAATTGTCTGAACGTCGGAAAATCTCCAAATTATGCCAATTCTATAAAATGTTCTATAAAATGACACCCTCATATCTATATACCTATCTCAGTAATACTATTACTCATGCCCAGCACAAATACATTACTGCAGATTGCGACTTGGTTGTAGTTTTCTTAATAAATACCTGTTTGAAAAACATCTGAGGTCAAGTCCTCATTGCGTGTGTGGGTCTGTATTGCTCGAATACGACATCCATTCTATGATACATTGGACATGTCGTACCAAATATAGCACACGAATATACCAATTCATTACCTGTCTCCAAACCCACAACTCAACGACGGGACACGACTCGAATTATGCAGTATATTATTGCTTGCTTTTCACTGTTATTTTAAATTATGTCCACCGATGATACGGTCATTTGTGGAGACGCAAATACAAGCCACTAGCACTTTTATCAATTTTGGTGCCCCTCTCCCCTTCCATACACAATTGACTCTAACGGCCACATTGACATCTTTAAACCACTCAATTAGGCTCCTGCTATAATGGAGATGACTGTGTATATGTTTGGCGACTAAAAAAGCCACAAAGCCCCCCCCCCCCCCAACTCTCACCAAACGGCACCAATTTGGCGTTTTTAAATCACACGATTAGATTCCTCGTATCACGAAGAAGAACGTGTATCAAATTGGTGGAAATCAGCGAAAAATATATGTTTATCAATTGAGGTGCCCCTCTCCTCTTAAGCGCACCCCTGACTCGAATGATGCCTCTTTGACATACTTAAAAAACCTCACCATTAGATTCCTCATATCATGAGCATGATAATGTATAAGTTTGGTGGTATTCGGCGACTAAATAAATTCTAATCAAATTTATTGCCCCCCCCCCCGCCCATGCATCGCTCGTTCAAACGGTACTATTTTGGCGTCGTTGATTCACACGATTAGATTCCTTGTATCATGGAAAACAATGTTAATTAATTTGTGGAAATCGGCGCTAAAATATTTTGTTATCAATTTCGATTCCCCTCTTCCCGTCTGTGTACCTCTGACTCGAACGGCGCCACTTTTGACATATTTAAACTGTATAAAGTAATAAAAAGTATAAAAAATTGTGTTGCCCCTCCCCTTTTCTGCCCCTGACAACAGCGTCACTTTAGAAAATTATAACTCGCACTATTATTTTTTTCGTGAAAAGTTACCTCCTTTGGTGCCATCTAGATGACTCCCGTGAATTTCTATAGACAGACAGGCAGGCAGACAAACAGACAGACAGACAGACATACATTCGCAAATATATAGATACAGGTTTGCAGTCGAATCCACTCCCATAATATACACAAGCAACATGGTAACTTGTATTACCAATATATTATATTGTAATTTATGGGGAATAAATATTATGAAACCAAAACCAGGAAGTATCCAGAATTGTTTTAAAAAAAACATTCCCGAAAAATAAACTATAGTATACTTGCACTAGATAAATGGTCTAACTTTTCAATGAAAATATAAGTTTGAGGACGCAGCTTCAGTTCTGAAAATTATGTTTCTGGAAAAATTGCCATGATTATCAATGTTGAAATAATCTTACTCTGCGACACTTAAAAGTTCAATAACAACAAGTGATGGACTGTCGTCCGGTGTATACTCCATGTGACTCCTGGTGTGGGCATACCTATAATCAAAATGAATGAGATACTCAGGCAGACAGACCAAATAAAGACGAATAACTCTAGAACGAAAAACATGGACAAAACAACTGAACATCCATTGAACGTCCTCATATTGGTGAATATCCATAACAAATTTGATGAAGATTCGACAACATATAATGGTTGAGATAATTGCTCGGAAGAAATAAAACCAGAGAAACAAAGATGAATAACTCTAGAACGGAAAACCTTAACAAAACGATTGTTCGAACGCTCCATTGAATGTCCTCAAAGTAGTGAACAGGCATACCAAATTTCATTGAGATCCGAGCACTAGTATACTGTTCAAGTATGACCTGAACAGACATCGGACAGACAAAAACCAACATTTCCAGATAAACAAAGACGAATAACTCTAGAACGGAAAACCAGAACAAAACGATTGAACACTCCATCGAATGTCCTCATAGTAGTGAACATCACACCAAATTGCATTGAGATCTGAGTACTACTGTTCAAGTTATGATACGTCCCATGCACCCGACGGCTTGACACACGGATGCAGATGCAACACAATACACCACCTTTTTTTAAAGGGGGTGGTGGTCAAATAAGGATCGAATGGGTAAAAAAAGATGCTGAGGTGTATAGGAGTTAAATCGTGTTGTGGAGGGAGGGGCACCTTATCACATCAGCTCCAGGGCTAACGCATATAATTTATAGCTGGTATAATGTATACCCGTTAATTGAACAGGTGGGGTACTATACTATACATAGATGATATTACAAATCATATGTTCGAAATAAAATCCAAGTCGCATAATGTCGCGGGTTCAAATCACATAATGCCAAACCCGAACCACAAGATAAACGCATCATAAACTGGTCATATTCCATTACTAACAAATTTTAAAAATTGTATTGACGAGATTCCAACGTCACGGGGTGTAGCGAAGCTCTATAACACCAATTAGCGTAACTGGGAATAATATTTTTTGGAACGCCCAAGTAATATGTGGAAGTTATTTTTTTCGGAATTACGTTTGGGGTTTATGTGTACATTTGAACCGCCCATAATAAAGTGATTCGCCCACGCATTATGTAACCGTGCACACAGATCCATTCTTTGTGAAGATTCTTAAATTGTGAACTATAAACAGCCCGATGAAGTCACATGTCGGTGAGTTGTCGTTAACTGAGATGTGTTTATTAAAGTGGCATGCTCGCTTTTGACTTAAATTAGTTTTAATTTGTTTAGTAACAACAACAACGACGACAACAACAACAACAACAACAACAACAACAAAATTTATATGAAACTCCTGTTCAAGACACGTTCCAAATTATTGTTACAACGGGTGTGACTAAACACGGCCCGGACCAGCCCGGTGGCAATATATGTGCGGGGGTGTCATTGAAACCCACCCACGCGCGGTCAGGGTCGCGGTCACACAGAAGTGTCGCTATTAACCCTAAAAATGCCGCCATCGTCGAATATGTTCGCCGCGAATGAGGCTAACAGCCTGGACCGCCCCTGTGGTGTCTATAGGGGTGATGATAGTGGCCATAACCGTGCGGGGTTGTCATATAAAGCCATCGATACACGCACGGTGGTCACGGTCGAACAGAGGTGGCCATATTAACCCATAATTTTCCAGATTCAGCCAGAATTACAAATTTGACCCCAATAACAAGACTCGCAGCCCGGACCCCCGTATCGCCCTCGTACAGCTAATAACTCTATACATATATGTAGCGGAACTACCGTCGACTACATTCATGAAGAAACAAGGGCGAATCGCCCACCAAAGCCTGGCAATTAACCCCCAAAATGCCGCCGTCGTCGAATATATACGCATGTACGGTTAACGAATTAAGGTAACAGCCCGGACCAGCCCGGACCGCCCTTGTTGCGTCTATGTGTGATTTAGCACGGACGGTGGTCACGACCAAACAGAAGTGCCGATATTAACCCCTAAACGTACCAGATTCAGCCAGAATTACACTATTGTGCCCGTAATAACAAGACTCGCAGCCCGGACCCCGTAATTCCCTCGTACAGCTAATTACTCCTTACATGTATATGTTGAGGAACTACCGTCGACTACATTCACGAAGAAACACGGACGAATCGCCCGCCAAAGTCTGGCAATTAACCCACAAAAATGCCGCCGTCCCCTAATATGTTTACGTCTAATGTAGCTAACAGCCCGGACCAGCCCGGACCGCCCTGCGGGGTATAGGGGTGATTTTAGTGACAATATCTGTGCGATGGTATTATTGAAACCCACACACGCACGCACATGGGTCGCGGTCCCACAGAAGTGTCGCTATTAACCCTAAAAATGCCGCCATCGGCGAATATGTTCGCCACGAATGAAGCTAACACCCATAACCATGCGAGGGTGTCATATATAAAGCCACCGATACACGCACGGTGGTCACGGTCGAACAGAAGTGGCGATATTAACCCATAATTTGCCAGATTCAGCCAGAATTACAAATTTGTGCCCCCAATAACAAGATTCGCAGACCGGACCCTCGTATCGTCCTCGTACCACAAATAACTCCATACATATATGTAGCGGAACTACCGTCGACTACATTCACGAAGAAACAAGGGCGACTCGACCACCAAAGCCTGGTAATTAACCCCCAAAATGCCGCCGTCGTCGAATATGTTTACGTTTAACGAATGTAACAGCCCGGACCAGCCCGGACCGCCCCTGTTGCGTCTAGGGGTGATTTTAGTGTCCATATCAGTTATTGGGTGTCATGGAAACCCACATACGCACGGATGGTGGTCACGGCCAATCAGAAGTGCCGATATTAACCCCTAACTTGCCAGAATTATAATATTGTGCCCGCAAATAACAAGACTCACAGCCCGGACCGGGCGGTGTTTAGTCACACCCGTTACAACAGTACACAAGAGAAACATCTTGTGTTGCACATATCTCAGTTAAAAGTGTTTTAACCTATTCTATACTAAATGGATTCTCACAGTCAGTTAAAAAGTTTACATTGGAATGATCTAGTGTTCATTTGGAAGGATGATAAGGCGATAAAAGCAGACGACAGATAAATAAAAGTGCAGAAGGGGCCCTATTTATTGAGGGAAATGTTTTGATAATAAGTTCAACAAACGGTCGTTTTTTGAACTTATTATCTGAATATTTCCCATGGTATAACTACTCATCAATGATGCATTAATATAGAAAGAGTTCAAAGATAGATTTCCAATCTAAAATGTATAGTTATGTCCTAAAAATATATAGGCACATATAGTGACAGAAGCTCCTGTAGACCGATAACTCTAGCCTACAATTATTATTTTATGCCCCCTCCCCCCCCCCCCTATACAGAAAATTCAGGGAAGAGATGCAGCATCTTTCATTTGAGAGATAACTCTTAACGACAAGCTCGTGCATGTGAGCAATAATATAGTGACCCGAAAGTCAACGAAAGGACTCTGAAATGTCCGGTTTGAAGTTAATAACGTAATACTTCGTATCTTCAATATTTAGTGGATTCTAGTCTTCAGTGAGATTTATTTAGTCCTATTTTGTCATGAAAAAATATAGTTCTGTTACACGCCCTGTCACTAACTCGCGGCCATATTGGTGTAAACAATATTTATTTCAAAAAATCAAACATATGACATAAACATAATATACATGTATAAATATATAGATTTATGAAGAGGATTGGACAACAAGCGAAATGCTTTTTTTAAAGTCCTCTCCTCGTGGAATAAATGTTACCTCAAGTGACAAAAATGTCACTTGGGGTAAAGCAGACGGGATATATAGATTTGATTGATTGGAATATTATTTAGGATTGAGATACGGTATTACATTGTAATACGGAAGTTAAGGGTGAGAAAGGGAATGAAAGAGAATGAGAGAGAGAGAGAGGGGAGAGTGTGAAAGAGAAAGAGAGAGAGAAAGAGAGAGAGAGAGAGGTTTGACACAACATACATTCGATACAAAATAACACAAAAAACATCCGTTCAGTGGGGAAATCACTTGCACGAATGCGTCACGACCACGGAAGAGAAAAAGCGTTTCATGCAAATCGAATGGAAATCTAGCCGCGCCACCTTAAGTGATTATGAGAAACGGCCACTATCTGAAATAAACTTCTGAACCGCCAAGAATATTTCGGAATTTAATTTGTTTGGAAGTTCGAGAGATCCGTACAATAGAACATCGGTTGTTATCATACTTATTGGTAAGTTACTTAGAAGTTCTGATCTAATTCTGGCGTAAAGGGGGCATTGAAAGAAGAAATGGTGAGCTGATTCAGTTTCAAAACTACCGCATTGACACAGTGGTGATTCTTTCAAGTAATTAATAACAAGGTCACGGTTCAGGTTGCTGCAACCTAATCTGATACGAGTATGATATATTTGGGCTTTCCTGGAATAACACTGAAGATAAAAATTTGCAATTTTCGCACGATCATTGTTTAGTTTACGCTTAAATTCTTCGAGTGTGTTTGACGATTTTATTGAATTCGATAAACTATTCCATGCTCGTGTAGCCGAAGGCAGAACAGTATTCATGTAAATGTCTCTCTTGCTGCCAGGCGGGTGGATACTAACATGCCTAAAATTGTAACCAGATGAAGTGGAATCGGGAGGAATCATGTTTGATAGATAAGACGGGGCTTGGTTACTAGTCATTTTGAAAAATTGTATCATTTTCTGTTTTGTTCTACGTGAGGCAATTGTTTCCCAGCCGGTTTCTAATAGTAAGTTGCGATCGCTGGTACTTCTCGTGGCCCCAGTGACAATTCGTGCCATTTCATACTGAATATCTTCGATATAATCGCTCATATATTTTGGTATGTTACCCCATACTGGTGATGCATATTCAAGAGTGGGTCTAACAAAAGCAAGATATATATTTTCAAGGGTCTTTCTGCTCAGTCTGAATTTGTGTTTCCTAATCATATTTACCTTTTTCCATGCCCTATCGGTTATGTTACTTATGTGAGTTTCCCATGAACCGATGTTGTCAAAAGTGAGGCCAAGATGTTTGTGATTTTCTACTTCAGTTACGTGAGAATCAGCCATGATTAGGGGTGGGTGAACTATATTTGTAGATTTCTTTGATATCATTAAAGCTTCAGTTTTGAGGGGATTAAATTTTACAAGCCATTTTTTTGACCAATCGACAATAGTGGCAATGTCTCTATTAATTATTTCAGCTGCTAAAACAGGGTTCTCGACACATAAATATATTGATGTATCATCAGCAAATAGACGTATGTTGCACGTGATGTTTTCGGTTATGTCGTTAATGTAAATCAGAAATAACAGTGGGCCTAATATCTAGCCTTGAGGCACACCTGCGGAAACATTTTGCCACTCAGAACTAGCATTATCAACTATAACTCTCTGTTGACGACATTCAAGATAAGATGAAATTAGTTCATATACTTTACCCTTAATTCCAAGTTTCTTAAGCTTAAACAGGAGACCTTTGTGCCAAACCTTGTCAAAGGCTTTGCTTATATCACAAAAAATACATCGAATTTCTTTACCTTCGTCCAGAGTTCTGCTAATATAGTCATATATGTCAGTAAGCTGATATACTGTAGAGTCACCTTTTTTTAATCCAGATTGGTAAACAGAAAGTAACTTATTTTCGTCTAGATATGTCCAAAGATATTTGTAAATGCACTTCTCATAAGTTTTGGATATAAAGCTCAGAAGAGAAATGGGGCGGTAGTTCGCTATTACGCTTGGGTCACCATTTTTAAAAATAGGAGTCACATTGGATTTTTTCCATTCATGCGGATAGTAACTCTTGTTTGTGAAAATATTGAAGAAATGGGAAAGTGGTTCAGAAAGAGACGAGGTACACTGTTTTAGCATACGTGGGCTAATATTATCAGGTCCACAGGCTTTGGAAACTTTTAACTTTTTAAGAGCGTTAAAAACGTCGACTGATGTGATTTTTATGTCCGCTAGTTCGGGTGCAGTTTCTGTATATTGAATGGTAGAGCTCAAGTGAGTATTGCATAAATTATCATCAACTGTAGATATTTCACAAAAATAATCATTCAACGCATGTGCCTTTTCAGAAGGGGAAACTAGATAACAGTCGTTGCTTAAAAGAGGGGGTATTGCTTTTGTGGTGGGGGAAATTACTTTCTGCAGATTCTTCCACCATGTCGATGAATCAGTGTTTTTATCACTCAAAATGTGGTCAATTTTACTGTCATAATCGACTTTTGCTTTTCTGACAGCACTCACACATTGATTTCGAACAATACGAAATTTTGTCCAGGAAGGTGAGGAATTTTTTAATTTGGCGATTCTATGTAGTCTATTGCGTTGGCGCATTAGTTTTCTTACCCCACACGTCAACCAAGGAGGACAGTCTTTTCTTATGCAGACTGTTTTATTTGGAATAAATTTCAGACAAGCATTTTGTAACATTTCTGTCAGTTCGTTGTTAATCTTAGATACATGAAGATTATGGCTAACACTTTTAAAATCCCAAGTAGATAACATGTTGTTTATGCCTTCGTAGTCGGCTCTATCGTAGTTCCAAATAAGTCGTTTAGTAGATAACTGAGTTGGTAAAGTTAAATCGATGTCGAGTTTAACTGGGGCATGGTATCGGATACGATCATCAAAAAATGGACTTATTACATCTGCGTAACATACGTAATCGTCACAGTTTGTGAAGAACAGATCGAGGGTCGACGAAGATGTTTCCGTGAAATGAGTCGGCGAATGCACAAGCTGTTTGATGCCACAGTGCGTACATATACTATTAATCTTACCATTGGTATCTTCGACATAATTTTCATTGAAGTCGCCAGCTACGATTACCAAGTTTACGTCATCGATTGCGTTTTTAATGTTGAGTTCAATAGTATCCCAATGCGAAACTGGTGATTGAGGGGGTCTGTAGAAGCAGCCAAGAATAATACTTTTACTACACACTTTGATTTCGACCCATACGGACTCAAGGCCTGGAACTATCAGATCATTACGGAATTTATAAGGAATACAGTCGCGAATATAAATACTCACACCACCACCGGATGTTTCGGTATTCCTGTCATTTCTAATTGGGTCATGAAAACCGTGAAGTAAAACTTCGGAATTTTCCACTGAATTTTTAAGCCATGTTTCAGTGAAAAAGCAAATATCGAAATTAGCAGACTCAGCATTTAGTATTGTCATTTTATTTTTGATGCTCTGGGTGTTCATAAATAACATGGAACAGTGTCTTTGCATCGCATCTTTGTTGGCAGGACCCGGGTTCAGTTCGATATCGCCGCTTAACATTAGTAATAAGAATATAATGGAAGTTGCGGTTAAGTAGCATAATAATTTTGCCTTGTGTGTGTGTATTATAACATGTCGATCTGTACTAACTTGCCATGGGGCCTTATTTTCGCGGATGATTTTCAAAACTGTTTGTATTAAATGTGGACAAGTACATGATATCAAAAGTAGCAGACTTACAATTTGAATCTCTGGCAATTTTCTTGAACGTAAGAAAAGATAAATGATGATAGTTTCAGACATATTCCGGTCAAAGCGTTTTCCCCTGGGTCGACAGAAAGCTGCCAATCCGAGCACGATATTGTATTATATCAACCATTGTCCCATATATATTGTATGAAATTCAAAACATATAAATAGCTCGGCGGTTGGCAGATATGATTTACACACTGAACAAATGATGGATCAGGATGTTGTTTGAGATATTGGCGTGAGATACACGGTTTATCTTGGTCATGTGCAGTTGAGGAAGAGATTAGAAAGATAACAGAAGATAAGAGAAGGAAGAGACGAAAGGAGTATAACTCTATTAGTGATCCCGGGATAGGGGGGATCATTAATTCCAATACGGTTGCTCGCATGTAGTTGATGGGTCAGTATAAATATATTACTTCTCTACGTTATGGGGCCCAAACATCGCGATATAGCGACCATAGAGGGAATTTCGAATAAACACCGATGATAGTTTCTAACTCAACATGTCTATTCGGGTTAATTTTTATGATTTATAAGATAACATGAGGCGTTTTAAAGAAATGATTGTTCCGAGGGACAAATATATACGCACTGAACAATCTGCAGATATAATTGGATCCACCAGGCCCGGTTCCGTGGTTTTAGTGCTACAGGTCAAAATACTGGAGTAGTATTACCATATATGGAAGTCGTAAATATTCAAAAGCTCCATATATGGAAATGCTACTCCAGAACTTTGACATGTAGCACTAAAACCACGGAATCGGGGCTGGATGAATCTCTGAAACCACGTAACGCGCGGGACTCGGTGATCTCACGTATTATGTTGGGATGTGGCTATAAATTGTAGTGTCGGATGTGGACATATCAACTGTGGGGTGATTTAGGCTTTATTCACAGCTAGCACATCTGACATCTGAATTATATCCGTAAATATACATTGTCGCTCATCTGCTCCCGCAAATAGTCTTCTAACTGACAAATGCAAAATTGTTATGTGCCTTCCTTAATAAGTTTATAGAACTTGATGTTCATGAACAAAAATCGTGAAATAAAACCTAAATTGCACTGAGATGCTTATGGAAAGTGCATTGAGAGGCATCCATTTGCACCGATATAAACAGTTTCGTTAGTGTGGCTGATGGGTCGTTGTAACGTTTTATACATAAAACAGAAATGCACACCAATCTTGCGGTCGGCACGAGATTGAACTGTTGCCGAAATAATTGTCGTCTGCTTCAACTTGAAAGTACTTTCTTCCGCTACCGGCTAAGACAATGGTGAAAAATACTTTATAAAGTTGGACATTGATCACATATCGATCTTTATAACTTCAAACATGGGACTGCTTGTTTTGATGGACAAACTGACGAGTCTGAAGTCACAAAATTAACAACAGGTTTGCATTTCTTTGTAAATCACTAGAACTAAACTATATATATATCCTGCCGCGTGCCATTACACATTCTAGGTGTGCATTTGTTTATATAGGGCATATACAAAAATACACACGATGAACAGTTATGTAAAACATTATACGACAACGCCCCTTCATTCGTGATATGTCTCGACATATTTTAGGGGTAGGTCAAGTGACCAATTTTAATTGGGATTTCCATGCAAATATCCCCAGCAAGTTATTTATGAAGCAGTTTTCTGTGAACTAAAGCAACTATATTATTAAACATACACAACATTTAACTGGCGGCTGGGCTTGGTAAATAGACAATTTTTTCTATAAATTTATTTTTGAGAATTTTTTTCTGGAATTACAACACTTGACCTAATTTGTGTATAGTGTATATACGTTTTCTCATGTACCATGTATAATGGCTGAGAATAAAGCATTAGTTACTTACCTAGTTTTGAAAAATCAATAACAAAATAAAAAATAAATACATCAAAATTCTAATGGAACAAATTCCAAGCCGACCCGCCAGATAAATGTGTTTTGTTTTCAATACCGCACAATCACACCATGCAGAAATATTTGCAACTCTGTAACTTTTGCTGCGGAGATTTGCATGGAAATGCCCATTAAAAATTGGTCAATTGACCTCCTCATTAATAAAATACCCACTTGTTTTCTTCCTGATGAGTGACTTTCGCTTCCTTGTACGGATGTGTGTCATTTTCCGGCACGATCTTCGCTTCCGATGACAACGCCGCTCTTCGAGAATATACGTATCATTGCAGATGCGCGGAACTTCACACACTCGAGATCTAGTCTGTTTGCAATTTTTAGAACAACTACTCCACGAGCTCCACTGAGCGTATATTATTTTATAAAATAATCTCTTGATTCTTTCACTTCTCTGTTTGTCGCCAACGACCTTGTCCCTCAAAACGGAACACCTCCCTGAAGCTGTTCGGCACACTCTCTTTTCTTTCAACTTGGCATTTCCGCATACATTTTGTTTGTTACATTTACGATATCTTTTCTGTTCACACTTTGAGTTGCATCTCGTCCACGAGTTCCAGCTGTCATAGAACGCACATTTGTTTTCTGCTTGTTCGTCTGTTAATTGGGCGTTGGCAAGCACGTCACCGCTAGATATCTGAAGTAAAAAAAATAAGACTGGTTGATTCTTTTTATTGAAAAAATTGTATCTAATTGTATCTCTTCCCACAGGCCCCTGGGGAAAATTAATAAAATACCAATATAGACTATAAAGGTTCCAATGATCGATTTTAGCTAAAACCACACCAAATATCAAAACTCTACTAAATTCTAGAAATAGATAAGTGTAGCGAAATTGTTTCTGGAATTCGTTTGATGAATAAAGTTGAAAAATTAGGTATGGATGGCTTCCGAATGACTTACGGAACATATATGAGCATTTATAGGCTATATGTCATCGCGTTTAAAGGGGTACTGTACGCCAAATGTTGTTGTTGGTTTCTATAGTCTCCGAGTCGGAGAATAAGGTAACAATTTTTCCATTATTTGAAAGTCTGTTGAGTACGAAGTCATGTTACGGGTGACAAATTTACCGGAATGCAACAATACAAATTGTCGTTGTCGAGTAATTTTTGTAAAGTTTTCAACAAAATGAATCAAATAAAAGTTAGATTATATGCATACTAGTCCCATATAATCATTTAAGTTATTGTACCGTCGCTAGTCAGTGAGTGGCTTGAGTGTTCTCCTCGTATCATCATAATATTTTAAGCGATCGTGTGTGCGATCGGTTTAACAATCCAGTATCCCTCAATTACTGTTTTTGATTACGGTAATTCGTAATTTAATTGACGCCATTTTATGGCTCCAGTCATAAATTCAATTTATATCAAATTATTAACTTTTAAATTATTAAATTTTAAGATAGCCTATTAACCTGAGCGTTTACAGAATACATCTTCGACTCAAATTACTTATGTTTCTATATATTATCGATATTAGATCGTTGTTGTCACCGGAAATTTAATGAAAATGGCGTACAGTACCCCTTTAAGCAAATTCGCGACAAATTATTGCCCGAAAATATTAATTTTATAACTAGGTCAAAGGCTTCTGAGCGGACAGGGAGATTGGCGACCCGATCTCTTCGGTAAATTTCGCTAGCTTGCGATAGGATATATCGACTTCGATTCGTTCAATTTCATCGAGTTATATGTCAAATGAAAGGGAATTGTATTGCCAATAAGGCACACCTGGGGATATTTTGGCTGCAATTATCGATTTCTAGAATATAGTAGAGTTTTGATTGTTTGTGTGGTTTTAGCCAAAATCGATCATTGGAACCTTTTCACTGGTATAATATATATTGGTATTTTATTAAATTTCCCCAGGGGCATGTGCCTCTTCCTATCAAGTTTTATTCAGATTCCAGGATGAACTTCAAAATTAGGGATGACAATGCAACTTCAAATATCCTTAGAACCACAATAAACATGATCTAACCAGGTCAGGAAAAATTGTCAACATAATCACCAAAACCAATGTTCGTTATCAGCAATACAACAAATAGACAACATTGAAAGGCCTTTATTGATCCAGCAGGCAAATCCTACCCCCTAATCATAGGATTAGTTCTGGGAGTGGTCTGGGCCCAGTTTCATGACACAAGGTCGTAAGATGGACTTAATCTAAGAATTAAGGTGAATCTTATGATCTTTCTTTTCATAAAACAGTCTTAAGTAGAAAGTTAAGTTCCCGCGCTTTGAGACTGGTTTCCGTCCATTTATTACAGCTATGCGCAGAAAATATTGGTTCTGTGTATGTTATATGCCTAGGTATGTTGTCTGGTGATATATAATAATAATAAGGCGTGTCTACGCAAAAATTAGGAGATAGCAATGAAGGGGCGATAACGAGTATACTGGCCGGTACATACTGCATGGGTGCGCTTTTTAACTGAATGTGTTTTCGCGTCAGTTTCCACCCACACGCCCATATATAGCTACACGCTTACAATGCCTATTATATTCAAACAGAACGAGCTCCAATGTGTTAAATAGACTTATACATCATAACGTTAAAGGTGAACATTCACCAGTATAGCATATTCAACTGAGTTTAAGGCCTATATATGTTCGTTCCTGTTGGGGTTGCTGGTATTGGCTGCGGACACACGTACCACAGTAACGATGGCATAGTGGGTGTGACAATTAATTATGGTGGAGTTTGGTGACAATTGGTTGTCATTATTAATATGCCATATCAAGCCATGTCACCCTCTGAAAATTCGCACAATGAGTCTACCAAACTCTACCAGCGACGATCGATCTCTCAAGGATGTATCTACCTGAATGTCTTGTCGATGTTGATCTTTACTCAACACGCAGTGTTATATTTTGCATGCTAACACACAAGTACACTTGATAACTTAATGAATAATCCCATCAACAGCCATGATTGTTCTTACTAATGAAATGAATATAAGTAGCTAAACATGCATGCATTGAGATCATATACAAAAAACGTACCACAATAATGATATATATGTGAGTCAATGAGGAATTTTCACCAGGCCACGGTCAAACACAATTCTGGACGATCTATCGTGCAATTATATATATATCGTCGTGAATCCAATTTAGCAAAACGTAATGAGTAGAGATCAACATTGGTGAAAAGCAATGGTTAATTGGCCCAGTCGACTCATTGTGTGGAAGATCAGCGGGCGACATGGATAGCTATGGCACAGAATTATGATGCACCAATTGTCACCAAACACCAGCGTAATAAATTGTCACATCTACTATGCCATCGCTACTGTGGTACGTGTGTCCGCAGCCAATGGCTTAGGTTCGAATACATTATACATCCCTTTGAAACATAGATCTAGTTCCAGGAACCTAATATTTCCCCATACGAGTTCAAACATATAATGGCATCACGGAGCAAGCACCGATATAAACGCTCTTTATTAATTGCCAACAGTCATGGATATAAATGAAGCCTCCTCTCATAGGGCCAAGAAAATAAGCTATTTTTCGTGACTGGAGCGGTGTGAGATATTATTAAATATGCATAATCCGAATTAACGCTCGCAAATTACTATTTCCTTGGCTTCAGGGGTAAAAAATATTTAATTGGAGTCGAGGAACCCACCCATCAAAGCTCACATTGATCTGATATCGATTTTTGAAATCTATTATTTTTCACCACCAATAAATTTTAATGGCCCAGTAAAAGTGGACGAGAAGACGGCCTCGGGCCAAATTGCGAATGAAGATGGATAACTCTAAAATCAAGTGTTTTTTATTGTGTCAGATATTTGAAAAACCGGCAAAATTTCGTTGAACAAAATGTTGATAAATAACATGTTTTTGGGCAACTTTATACTATAGTTGACTGTGGTTAGCATTATTTTTGGGCAGTTAATCGATTCTGATAACTGAAGCGGTATTTCAAAACATTTTGTTGTTGTTTGAATCTGATGATATGGGGACCATCGAATCGGATTGCGTACCTTTAACTCTCAAGTCTATTAACATCCATTGTTTTTGTTGTCTCTTAATAATTGCTCATATAATATGTGAAATTCAAGATTTTTTGCCAGATTGATCCACAGAAATTCTTTGTTGAACATCTCTTGCCATTTTTGGCTGGATTTGGCCAGAACGTGCGTCTCCCCCTTAATGTGACACACTAGATGATATTTCTGGAATATTGGGTATGTCCTTCATGTAAGCCTTGACTACACTAACCCTAACTATATAACCCAAACCCTAGCCCTAACCCTAACCCTAACCCTAAAACTTATGGAGAATAGAGGGGGTGCGTGCATTCTGGACACCTCGACCTATCACCTCTGGGGACAAGCTCTCTGGTATAATTAGAAGTCATTTTTGCGGAAGGATATTTCCGGATCTGGAAATACATATCACCTCTGTATGGCTGGCGTTCCGCATAACATAGTCCGTTTACGCGTGGTGTTATTTGACGAGTTACTTGATCTAATATTTATGTATATCCGGAAACATGGGTCAACCATCCGACCCATTGTCAACAATTGTGCTATTGGACGTGTCAACAAAAGTCAATTTAGGTCATGCGGTAATTTCATATAGATATTGTGTGGACTATTCTATATCAGTGTTGTAAGACAACACTTTTATATTGTTTAATTCGACGTTAAATGTAAATGTTTTCGTACCTAAGAACCGACGGTATACAACTAAATTCAAATTGGCGCGCCTTTACTTGATCCAGGCACCGACCTAAACAAAATAGTTCGAACCAATCATGTCGTCGTATTAAAGCCAAGTCTGAAACGGTGACGGAATCTGACGAGGTTTGCCGAATGGGGGTGCGTGGTTTCGTGTGTTATTACATGAAGGATATACCGAACATTGAGGTCCCATGATCCTTAAATGGGGACTCTACACTAAATCCGGCCATTTATGGGACTATCTCCTTTTATTCTCAACATAATGTATGCAACAAATGAATGAATTTGATGTGCTCTATGAATGATGCAAAAAACATGGTAATTATAATGAGTTTATGGCTCGAGTCATAAGTTCATTTTCATTATAATTACCGTATGTTATTTGCATAGTTCATCGAGCACATGAATGTATTTTGCACTAATCCATTACTCAAATTAATTCATTTGTGCATATATTCTGTTGAGTATAACTGGAAATGGTCCCATAAGTGGTAGGGTTTAGTGTACAGTACCCCTTTAAGTTATGGATATTATTTCAGCAAATGTGTGAAAACTGTGATATTAAGTTTTGTATTCTAAATGTTCTTGACTGGCATGCAGCATTATGTATGCAACTCTGTTAAGAGGGAGATAAAGTGGTAACATTTGATGGGGAATTCAGTGTTACTTTTCGGGGAATTTTTACTAAAACGTTACAAAGCGTAACTAGGTGACCATATCATATATTATTGGAAAGGTTGCATGCTTATCTAGTGACAACGCAGAGCAGAATTGTGATTTTTCGACCAAATTTGGATATTATTAGGAAGTAGGTCAACAGTACATGATTGTTTACAAATATTTCCATAAAAATTCAAACGTGACAAAATAAAATAAAACATCCACTTCGCATAATCCGATTTAACGCCCCTAAATTACTATTTCTTCGGCTTTGGGGGTAAAAACTTTTAGATTTGGGGCACCCTTCAAAGCTCAGAGTGATCAGATTTAGTGTTTGTGATGAAATCTGCTATGTTCACCACCTCGAATATTTGGCAAATATTCGACGAATGCCGACCGACATACTCCCGATACCAAAATGCGTTGAACAAAATTATATACTACTATAGCCGATGAGCCCGACGTTGTCCGGGCTATTCAAAAACCAAATTTCAAGTCGATAGCTCCACCCGTTTCCGAGATCTGGTCTGCGCATGCGCGAAGCTGGCGTCGCACGGGCTCGACGACCCGATAAAATTCGTATCCGGGGCAAGATACATTCACATACAAAATTTCAAGTCGATAGCTCCACCCGTTTCCGAGATCTGGTCTGCGCATGCGCGAAGCTGGCGTCGCACGGGCTCGGCGACCCGATAAAATTCGTATCCGGGGCAAGATACATTTACATAGCAAATTTCAAGTCGATAGCTCCACCCGTTTCCGAGATCTCGTCTGCGCATGCGCGAAGCGGGCGCCGCACGGGCTCGCCAATACGACAACGTCCACCGCCTGGTCAAACTACACACAGGTACCAAGTTTCGTCCCGATCGGTCGAGAATCGTAGATTTATATTAATGACATACATACAGACAGACAGACAGACATACAGACAGAGGTCTTCAAAATATATATGAGACTAGCAGGTTAGCCCGCTACCGGCGGCTTGTCCGAAACATGACATTTTTATATATATTTTTTTAATTTTTATCTCCACGCGTTTCAATAAGAAAAATTTGTACCCGGTAGCTCCACCAGTTTCCGAGATCTGGTCTGCGCATGAAAATTTGTACCCGGCGCAAGATACATTCACATGCCAAATTTCAAGTCGATAGCTCCACCCGTTTCCGAGATCTCGTCTGCGCATGCGCTGCACGGGCGTCGCACGGGCTCGGCGACCCGATAAAATTTGTACCCGGCGCAAGATACATTCACATAGCAAATTTCAAGTCGATAGCTCCACCCGTTTCCGAGATCTCGTCTGCGCATGCGCTGCACGGGCGTCGCACGGGCTCGGCGACCCGATACAATTTGTACCCGGCGCAAGATACATTCACATAGCAAATTTCAAGTCGATAGCTCCACCCGTTTCCGGGATCTCGTCTGCGCATGCGCTGCACGGGCGTCGCATGGGCTCGCCAATACGACAACGACCACCGCCTGGTCAAACTGCACACACGTACCAAGTTTCGTCCCGATCGGTCGAGAATCGTAGATTTGTATGAAGTACAACACACACACAAACATAAATATATAAGAGAGATATGTAAATTAGATAGATTGTATCAAAATATATAGGAGAGATATGTAATTGATCTACACACCATTACTGGTGTTTGTCAAAGTTTAGTGGGGTATATCAATACTCATTCACGATCATATCATTGAGGTCCGGAGGGTGTGGGCTATCTCTCGAATACAAGGAGTTCTCAAAATATATAGAAGAGAAGACTAGCTGATGTGCCCGACTTCATCCGGGCTATTTAGTGATTTCTTTGTGATCGCCTCCGTCTGGGCAGAATATACAGTGTCTGGACAAACTATTGTTCGATCGGTCCAGAAGCATGCCTATATGAGCGTATATGAGCGAGGTCAAGGTCAAGTACACGGTCGCACGTGAAATTGGACCCGCCCATGTTGTTCCCCGGATCAAAGTAGGCCTAAATACCAAATTTGAGTCGGATCGGTCGAGCAGTTTTCGAGTCTATAACACACACACACACACAGACAGAAGTTGAATGTGGTTAGAATTATTTTTTGGCAATTAATCGATTCTGATAACTGAAGCGGCATTACAAAAAACATTGTTGTTGGTGGAATATGATAATATGGGGACCATGGGGACCATCGAATCAGGCAATTGTCTGTTGTGACATCTGCGAAGAATTGCATGAACATTTGGCAGGTAATTTTGCCATGTGGACGAAGCCTTCTGATATAATTTGCTGAATCGTAATATATTAATTGTCTGAGTGTTTGACAAATATTATTCATATGTTTCTTATTCCAACGTATCGGGAGGGACAGACAGCAGCCACTCTGACAATAAGATCATCACAGAAAGTAGGTTGGGAGCCAGTACTGTCTTCAATTAAATCAAATAGAGAAAGAAAACGCACGGTTTAAAGTTTTGAATGCACGATTACCTTATTTGTGAGGCGCGGGTGTCTGGCAGATATCACGTTCAGCAAACTTTGTCACGTGGTACTCGGGTTCATTGCTCGACATGTCAATGAACCCATAATCATCTGTTTTGAACACCTCATCATTAATGAAGAAGCACTGTCACTGTGATATCGGATGTTTGTTTGCACCATGCAATCAATATTCATATCCGATAATAATAGTATGACCTGCCTCACGCTGTCATCACGGATCCAATTGACATTCTGGCTTTGCTGTCTGGTTCAGTCTGGCTAGGGAATTCCAAGGATGTGGAACACTCATAATACTTAATTGGCCGGTACGGATTTCACAGCCAGATTCTATAGCTTTTGAGATACGTCCGAACAAAACATGTTCAAGTGTATAGAGGAGGTCATTCCCACATAAGTCTAGGGTGGACGAATTTTATTCTGAAATGTCGCGTAGCAAAATGAAAGTGTCAATGACACTATAGCTCAACTCGGAGAGGGGATAATTTCATGTGTTACATCAAATGGAGCGATTAGGAATGCGGAAAGTTGAAATGTCTAAGTATACTAGATATCAACATGAAGAGATATATTGAAAGTAAAATCCAATATGGCCACTGGATGCCATGTTTTCCAATGAAATTCAAAACATGTGATAGCTCCCATCTAGTTAGCTCCCATCTAGTGGTCACCCCGAATATGAAGTTTGGTGATGATCAGATGAAGGATGTGGTCTGTAGGTGTGCTAATGGATTTAGTCATGCAAAAAGAGTAAATCCAAAATGGTGGCCGGTGGCCATGTTTTTTAACGAAATTCGGAAAACAGATCCCATCCATATGAAGTTTCGTTACAATCGTAACAGGGATGTGGTCTGTAGGGTGTGCCAAATAATTTAGTCATGCAAAGAGTAAAATCGATAACATTATATTATGTGAGGGTACGTTGGTCTGAGAACAATAAACACACTACATATTTACAACGATTCCACATGTGGTGTAACTGGTATCACAAATTAGAGTAGTTGCGATATACTTGCCGAGTACCATTTGCGAACTCAACGCTATTCACACCCTGTCAACAGCGTTAATGTCATGTTGTTTATCATTTGCCATAACATACGAGTTAAACTAAACGTCAATGTACAAAATTTGTCAATTTGTCAGTTTAATGAGAATTAGAACAGACCCGATTCGTTTCAGTCAATAAAACGTCACTGCCAAAATCGAAAAGGGAAGAGAGTGGAAATGACTATGTCTATTAAACTATTTCATCGAATCGTTCAGGAACATATTCTCCCGAACAAATATCAGGTGCCTTAGTTGGAAAGGTGCATGGCGCTTCATGACCACATAAGCTGTCTAGCGATTGCGAAAATGGAATGTAACATGATTTGTATATCTGGGCGAGTTTGTCAGTAGCTTTCCGGAATGCAGTCGGTTATTTCTCCGGAAATGAACCCTTTTCACGGTCTCCACTGCATCCCTAAATATAACAGCGTCGTGGATGAACGATGATAACACTCAATACACCAACCCAAACCATATTCTCCTGAAAAGATCGATATGTGGCCATACCGGGGGAGGGGCATTCTATGTACATCACATTGAGTGCCAATACTAATTAGATAAAACACGTGCTATATATTAATACTCATTTCATATCAATATGTAGAGGATATTACTTGGTTGGTTTGATATTAGGGCGATATCAGCCCGAAGTTACCTGACATCAGACTGAGACCGAAGGTCGAAGGTGATATGAGGAAACCAAGTCTCTTAGTAACTGACAACTATTTCAAATGAGTGACATAAACAACATCGCTATCTACACATTAATTTATCAGTGAAGTAGATTTGCAGCATGTCGTAAAATGAAATTACTCTGATTTGTGATGTCGTAAAACGAAATAACTCGGATTTGTGATGTCGTAAAATTATATTACTCCGTTTAATGGCAAATGCAAGCGATATTCACATAGTTCGATAACAGTCTGTTCTGGAAAAAATGTCATATCTAATTAATAAGGGCAGATACATCACTTCTGAATATAACCTGTAATATAAGAAAACTCATTTATGTCTGTCATCTTGGAAGCCATCTTCAATAAATAAAGGTTCCCAGTGCTGCAAAGAAGCATTGCAGTGTAAACTCGAGTCAGCATACAAAAAAAAATACTGGCAGCTGAATAGTGTATGATATTTTCGGCTATTTAATATGAACGAAAAAAGAAATTCATCTATAGGGTATGTTCATTCCTCGGCCATTTGTGTGTGAGATTGTTCTTCAAGCATCTACGTTGGTCGCCAACTTGGGTGGGTGGGGTGGTATTTTTCTATACTGAAATGTTTTGTTCAAAAAGGGGTAGCTATGGAAATGGCATTTTATTTCCAGGAATAAGCCTGACAAGGCACAGTTTCTTTATTGACATCTTATGTCAGACGCTGAGTACTAAATGCCACAATGTCTCAAAGTTTGGCTCAGCGCTTTAACGAATTGTGGGCATGGCTTATATATTAACCTTAACACTGTCGTCGCCTATATGGTAAATGAATAGTTGGTTGTAACCTAATGGGATGAATGTGATTCTCTGCTATTTGGTTCAGACTCTGGGACGCGTAGCTTGTTCAATAGTCTGTAGTTCAATCAGACTGGGAAATAGAAAGAGCGTTTCCGATATGGTAACAACAGAGCTTAGCTTCACTCTTAAATGGGACGTCTTTAAAACACTTTGTTTACTGACTGGTTCTCCCATTCGGCTCAGATATATGTCAAGCAAAAAAAACAAACAAACAAAAAACAAACAAAAAATATACACGCAAAGGACCAATGCTGCATGTTGAACGTTAGCTAAACATACATACGAATACATGCATCAATTGCTGTCAAGTAGGTGCTCATAAGCGGGTATTCAGATTTTTTTTAAAGCTGCCAGTCAACGGAGATCGCGCTAATCCGCCCCTGCAACGCACAGCGATAGTGTTATACAATACACTCTCATAATAGACGAGTTAGATATACCGAAGAGATATGTCGATTTCTTACCCATGCATTCGTATAGCTGAGGCCGCACCAATATTATAACTTGGATTATAGGAACATTTGGGTGACACAAAGTAGATACAAATGGGGGGGGGGGGTAAATAACCAAAACGATATATATCACTAGATCGACACCAACAAATGATTATTGAGTCACTAATATAAATTAAGGCATGCATTCCAATAAAACAATTTTGAATATAACGGAACCGAAAGAGAAAACTAAAGTGTGACACTGTAGCTCAACTTGGATTTGGGGGGGGGGGGAGGGGGGGGGGGTTCATATGTTACAGTTAATAGAGCGATAAGGCATATCTATTATATATTTTGGAAGATCTGTCTGTGGTCTGTGTGTTCGCGATGAACTCGAAAACGGCCGACCCGATTTCGATGAAACTTCGTATATGAGGTAACTATCGGTCGGGAAGTGGCATAGGCATATTAATTTTCAGATCCGAGGTCAACTTTTCACGTGCCGAGGTCAAATCTGTTTTACGCCGTTTTGCGCTAATATATTTCAGTTCGGTGCTCACAAATCGATTCGATATAGCGCGAATAATAAATTGCCAGTCATATAATTTGCACGGTTAGTAACTGTGGCGCTTCATCTTTCCAATGATGTATCACACGCCTGTGTACGTTTAAAGTTTCTACCTTAATTATCGGGAAGAACGCAGGACCATGCTTCGCTCATCGAAAAACATTCCGTAAATATATTACGCCGTCAACAGATCGTGACATGGTCGCGTTTAACTCTTAGTCGGCCGATGTCGCGTTAACTCATCACCGGCCGAGGTATCCGCAAATGACATTGGGCAATATATATATCTCGGAAACAGGTGGAGCTATCGACTTGAAATTTGGTATGTGAGTGTATCTTGCCCCGGATACGAATTTTATCGGGTCGCCGAGCCCGTGCGACGCCAGCTTCGCGCATGCGCAGACCAGATCTCGGAAACGGGTGGAGCTATCGACTTGAAATTTGGTATTTGAATAGCCCGCACGAAGTCGGGTCACCTTCTAGTCTATACTATATATTTTGAGACTTCCGTGTGTGTGTACTTCATAGAATCCAAAACGCGTGTACAGATTGAGCTCAAACTTCCTATGTAAGTGTAAAATTCCACCGACACGACCGTGGTCGCGGTTTAGAGAAGCTCAGAGCACCCGTTCTCCAATCTCAAATCACCGCAAAGGCACGGCGTGGGTTAATCAATTGATTATTTAATGAGCGTTTGTTTTTGACGCATCTCTATAAAGAGCGTCTGTTTCCCATTCAACGTTATTGGCATCTGCAGTGTTATACGGGAACATTGAGTGCTTGCCTATGCGGGGAGATTTATTGGAGCTCTTACAACATCATTGTTATAGTATGTATGACACTTAGGTCAGGGCTTAGGGGGGGGGGGTAGTTATAGGCATAATGATTCTCAGAAATCCCGGTTACAAACCAACACTCACAATTTCGTATTTACGCAAACGTTATCGCTCGAAATTTATTCCCTGCGAGCACGGATGGCGCGCTTTGTTTTTACAGTATATACCGAATACCGAAATCATCCCAGATAATCACGAATATAGCATCAGATTTCTCCCCAGATATACCGTTATAAGGCTACTGGAATCTGCCAATCTACGGGAAATTCCAGGGAATGCCGATTGAGCTCAAACTTGCTACCTACGGGAAGTGTCATATATATGAGTGTGTCCTTTATAGACTCGAACCGATTGAGCTCAAACTTGCTAAATAAGAAAATAGCCCCCAAGCCGTAATTATCAACAACAACGATTTTACTAAATACACGTTTTCGGCAATGTGAGAGTTTTCGGGGAGCCGTGATGCCAACAACAACGACCCGAAGACAGATTTCCCGACGGGAAGCGTTTGTTTTAAATTCAATGCAATGTTATCGTAGAGAGATTTCACGAAACAAAGAATGCGTTGTCTGTCGTTCCTAGGAAGGGGGGATTTCTACGGGTAAATTTTTCCGCCAGAAACAAAAAAATTAATTAAAACAATTTACAATTTAATTAAAACAATTTAAAATAAAAAAAAATTAACAATAAAAAAACAATTCAGAAACAAAATATATTAAATTTAAAAAACATTAAATTCATATTCAAAAATAAAAAACAAAAATAAATAAAAAAACAAAATAATTACAAAAATGTCATGTTTCTGAAACAAAGCCATGGGACGAATGCCGCCAGTGGCGGGCTAACCTGCTAGTCTATTATATATTTTGGAAGATCTGTCTGTGTGTGTCTGTCTGTGTGTGTGTCTGTAATCGATGAACTCGAAAACGGCCGAGCCGATTTCGATGAAACTTGGTATGTGTGGATATTTTCGGCCGGGGAGTGAAATAGGCCTATTAATTTGCCCGTGGGACGTGACCTTGACATTGAAATCTGGTCATTTCAAGGTCAAACGCCCGAATATCACGGGATTTCGATGAATCTTGGTATGTGGGGGTACTTTCTTATGGCGAGTCTCCCAAGCATATTCATTTGCCCGTGCTATGTGACCTTGACCTTGAAATCGGGTAACTTCAAGGTCAAATCGCCAATTTTGATGGGATTTCGACGAAATTTGATACGTGGGGTTAGTTTTGTCAACTGATTGTTTTGGACGGGTCCAATCGTGACCCCGACCAGACCTTGACCTTCAAAATGATCAATTCAAGGTCAAATCGGGTAAAACCGGATGGATTTCGACGGGCACGTTTGTCGGGTACTTTTGTCCGGGCAGTGTTTTTGGACTGGTCAAATCGTGACCCCACTTGACCTTGACCTTCAAAATGGACAATTCAAGGTCAAAGCCCGGACGAAGTCGGGTCACCTTCTAGTCTCATATATATTTTGAAGACCTCTGTCTGTATGTATGTTTGTTTGTTTGTTTGTTTGTCATTTATACAAATCTACGATTCTCGACCGATCGGGACGAAACTTGGTACGTGTGTGTAGTTTGACCGGGCGGTGAACGTTGTCGTATTGGCGAGCCCGTGCGGCGCCCGCTTCGCGCATGCGCAGACGAGATCTCGGAAACGGGTGGAGTTATCGACTTGAAATTTGCTATGTGAATGTATCTTGCCCCGGATACGAATTTTATCGGGTCGCCGAGCCCGTGCGACGCCAGCTTCGCGCATGCGCAGACCAGATCTCGGAAACGGGTAGAGCTATCGACTTGAAATTTGCTATGTGAATGTATCTTGCCCCGGATACGAATTTTATCGGGTCGCCGAGCCCGTGCGACGCCAGCTTCGCGCATGCGCAGACCAGATCTCGGAAACGGGTAGAGCTATCGACTTGAAATTTGCTATGTGAATGTATCTTGCCCCGGATACGAATTTTATCGGGTCGCCGAGCCCGTGCGACGCCAGCTTCGCGCATGCGCAGACCAGATCTCGGAAACGGGTAGAGCTATCGACTTGAAATTTTGTTTTTGAATAGCGCTGGGTAGAGCTATCGACTTGAAATTTGGTTTTTGAATAGCCCGGACAACGTCGGGCTCATCGGCTAGACGAATTTTATCGGGTCGCCGAGCCCGTGCGACGCCAGCTTCGCGCATGCGCAGACCAGATCTCGGAAACGGGTAGAGCTATCGACTTGAAATTTTGTTTTTGAATAGCGCTGGGTAGAGCTATCGACTTGAAATTTGGTTTTTGAATAGCCCGGACAACGTCGGGCTCATCGGCTAGTCTATTATATATTTTGGAAGATCTGTGTGTGTGTGAGGGTGTGTGTGTATCTGTCTGTCTGTAATCGATGGACTCGAAAACGGCCGAACCGATTTCGATGAAACTTGGTATGTGGGGGTATTTTCGGCCGGGGACTGACATAGGCCTATTGATTTTCAGATCCGAGGTCAACTTTTCACGTGCCGAGGTCAAATCTGTTTTTACGCTGTGTTACGGGACTTTCATTTGAGTTCGGTGCTTACAAATCGATTCGAAACAGCGCGAATAATAAAATGCCAGTCATAATAATGACACTGTGAGAATCTTTCGTGTTTCCTCTTTCCAACGATATATAAGGTTATATTTTAGTTATCTGCCTCAATTATCAAGAAGAAGTGGTACTATCTTCCATCAGGATAAAAACAAAGCGTAACTTCTATGACGTCGTTAGATCACGTTAACGCTTAACCGGCCGATGCATTTGACTGTTTCAGACGTCTTGGCGATATCTCGGGCACCGATGGTAATTTATCTTTACGTTGAAACTTGATAATTAATGAGCGTGTGTATATGAGGCGCGTTTATATACTTGAGTGGAAATCAAATCGGGTTAAACTGGCGGATTTTTACGGACGAAATTTGATGCATAGGGTATCTCGGTATCCGCTGGGCCGATTTCCCGGTATCCGCTGGGCCGATTTCCACCATTTTTGGGGTGTTGGTGTTTGACCCCACCTGACCTTGACCTTCAAAATGGTCAATTCAAGGTCAAAACCCGGACGAAGTCGGGTCACCTTCTAGTCTATTATATATTTTGGAAGATCTGTGTGTCTGTCTGTCTGTAATCGATGGACTCGAAAACGGCCGAGCCGATTTCGATGAAACTTGGTATGTTGGTTTATTTTCGGCCGGGGAGTGACATGGGCCTATTAATTTGTCCGTGCGACGTGGCATTGACCTTGACATCGGGTAATTTCAAGGTCAAACGTCCGAATATCACGGAATTTCGACGAAACTTGGTATGTGGGGGTACCTTCGGCCGGGGGGTGGCATAAACCTATTAATTTGCCCGTGCGACGTGACATTGACCTTGAAATCGGGTCATTTCAAGGTCAAACGCCCGAATATCATGTGATTTCGATGAAACTTGGTACGTGGGGTTGCTTTCGTATGGGGAGTATCATAAGCATATTCATTTTCCCGTGCGACGTGACATTGACCTTGAAATCGGGTCAATTCAAGGTCAAATCGCCAATTTTGATGGGATTTCGACGAAATTTGATACGTGGGGTTACTTTTGTTTTGGATGGGTCGAGTCGTGACCCCGACCTGACCTTGACCTTCAAAATGATCAATTCGAGGTCAAATCGGGTAAAACCGGATGGATTTCGACCGGTACTTTTGTCGGGTACTTTTGTCCGGGCAGTGTTTTGGACTGGTCAAATCGTGACCCCACTGGACAATTCAAGATCAAAGCCCGGACGAAGTCGGGTCACCTTCTAGTGATATATATAATGGTCTGTATAAGGTGTGCCAAAGGATTTAGTCATGGAATGAGTAAAATCCAAGATGGCTGTTGGCGGCCATGTTTTTAATCGAAAATTGTTCAAAAGTTGCAGCTCCCATCTAGAGATGATCCTGTAAACATGTCTGTAAATTTTCAAAACAATTCTCCAATAAATGAGGGCTGCAGGATTTGCCATTGAAATCCAAGATGGTTGCTGGCGGCCATATTTTTAACGAATTTCGGTCAATATAGGAGGCTCACTTCTAGAGGTGACCCCGAAGATCCCTATGAATTTTGGTGATGATTGGATAAGGGATGTGGTCTGTATGTTGTGCCAAAGGATTTAGTAATGCAAAGAGTAAAATCCAAAATGGCTTTAATGTATTTCTGTCAAAATAGGAGGCTCCCATCTAGAGGTCATCCCGAGGATTCATATGAAGTTTGGTGATGATTGGATGAGAGATTTGACCTGTAGGGTGTGCTAACGGAAATTGTTGACGGACCCACGTGCGCACGCACGGACGGGCGGACTGACGTCTCGGCGGACGGACGGACGCCAACCCATGGCAAAGCTGAATCTTGTTGAGCTAACAAAAGGGAATGCTCTTTTCGTCAACTACACATCAACACATACTTCAATTGTTATAGTAAACGTAAGAATAAGCCAATATATAAAACAGTTATACTTGTTTTACAATATGGGAAAAGGTTGTGCACGGATTTGATGTGTAATTGATGTTGCCTGACTCGAATAATTGGGTCACCAACAGTGCATATCTGTGGCATATCGTACACGAGTTGTGCTACTATATGCTAAAAAAATTAGGTCGCGTACCATTCTATTATATACTCATTGCACTCCCTCGGAGTAATACATTGCATAATAATGCATGCTAACATCACGCATGTCTTTGTGAAAATTAGGATTCCGTAGACAGAATAACAGCAATTCGTATAGCGAAGATCGACGAATGCTACACGGTATAACGAAGCAGGTTGAACATTAGATTGGAGACCTTCCGCAAAATCAATATTACGATTACGGATAGGATATATTGTCCTAGTAAGGTACAGACCATCACAATTTACTTACGATGCGACAAATGACCCACTATATTCAGTTACACATATAGTTGATGGAAAAAGTAATGTCTGTCTCTTTCAGATCACATGTTCTTATCCGTGTGTTATATATACACGGCGCGGATAATGTTATAGCGTTCCCAAGCACATACTTGACACATCTGCACACAATAAAACTGCGTTGTGTCGCTATTTGGGGAGGGGTGAGTCATTCCCGGTAACTGACGCCCTGTGTAAAACGTCCCCCGATATATACCCCCATATAACTTACCACACAAAGAAAACGCGGCAATGATAGCCCTCGTTGGCATGCACTGATAGTGCGCTGTGCCATTTTATGTGATCTTTGATTTTCACGTAAATTCAACGGATATACGCCTGTGATCTCGATGTGCATGTGTTGCTGGTAGATTCCACTGCCGGGATTTTATCTCATTCTACAAGTTATGCTCAGCAATTGCATAAAACGCACTAGAATATCGATATGGGCCAAATTTTACATACCCCCCCCCCCCCCAACGATACGAGTTTGTACACCCTATTTTTCTGCTTTAAACAACAGGCAGATTGCCCGGAACGAACTGGACATCACCAGATGATCCCTCCAATTGATAGGCCTATGTGGGACACTGATAGACCGCTGTTTAAATTGATAGGCCGCGTGCCGGTAATACTAATTTCGACCATTCTAAAACATATGAATCGTAATGCCTATCGGGAAATATTATTGTCACTACGGGCTATATATACTCTACGATAAATTAGCAAATTAAGAGCAAAGAATTGGTGGTGACCCGTGAAAAATATCATTCGTCTGAGTCGTCTGACCGTTATTAGTTACGGTATTGACATTAACCCTTTGAACCCTGGCTCCCCACAACGATCGACACCCTGACCCTGCATGGGCTCCCAGTGGTATCTTTTATATTGTGGCCAGTGTTTAGATGTATGGTGTTGTTTATGTTCAAGTGGTGTCACTTTTCTGAAACTGAAAATTGAGATATATCTGGCCATTAGTCTGATCCTAACTTGTATTTAAGGGTAGCAACCGTTGCTAATACCCCAAATGATCGAATGACACTATTGCCATGTGAATACAATTGTATTATGCCCCAATTTAGACATTCTTGGAATGCACATGCTGATTGTTATGTTCAAATGGTGCTACAGGTCTGAAATTTTACAGGTATGTTCCCATGGGCCACTGTGTATTTTTTTAGAACGGTATACTTTGCCACACGATCACTCCCTGGTAACAATTTCTAAGCAACTATCCGGAACTGAAAGTATAATGCAATTATAGCTTATAGCGTCGTATAATTCCGCGCTAAGAAACGGCATTTTCTATGCAGTCAATACCCTATTGTGAAACTGGAGATACATCAGGTCAGAAGATTGAACCTACATGTAGTTTGTATTTAACGGTATCAATGATTGCTAAGCATATAGCCCAAGTGATCGAATGACACCAATTCCCTGTGCATTCAATGGCATTACGTCACGTTTTAGACATCGCCTATATGGCACGGTGATGGTCATGTTCAAATGGTGCCACGGGTCTTAAACTTTACATAATTGCTCAATAATGCACGATTTGACCACGTGTTTGTAATGTGCACCCGCAAGTAGATCGAACTAGATAATATTGTGACCATGCAACCCATTTCCACAGTACTACTCTGGTGCAATGTCAAAACGTGCGGCTGTATAACGAAAATTTATGTATTATGGAGATCCTTGATGTGATTGTATCATTTCACAAAAATCCATACATTTATCATTTTATCCTATGCGCATGCGCGAAACAAATCGACTCAAATAAGAAACTGCGTGCGCCTTCCTCACATATGACAGAATACTGATTGTGTATGCAATACTAATTTAAACCAAAAAGAGTGATCGAAATGGTGTCTTTCTACAATCCTGCCAACCGCGCAACAATGTAGAGCTTTACCCGAATCGCTTCAAATAATGTACGTTTGTTGAATTCTGCGCTGTGCGCATGCGCATGTTTTTCTACCCCAACTAGTCGGCAACAAACTCATACACAAGCACCCATGGCACTGCTGAAGTTCCTTGGGATCATTTACATATATATAAGTGGATATACCAATGGTTATAACATGTATACACATGCTACATAGGTTTATGATGTCACTGAACGCTGCTGGCCGCTTTTGCGGCCAGTCGGGTGTATGGACGTTTTCTGGCTGGCCGCTTTTGCGGCCAGTCGAGTTCAAAGGGTTAATTAAACGGTGTTGAACCGTAAAAAATAAAACGGTCTGACTGTTACTGGTTACAGTCTGTCAGTTATACTGAAACAGTTTTGTACCGTGGAACATGCTATACAGCCTGACCGTATGTTTAACGGTCCAAGGTTGGCAGCGATGTTGCATGCGCAGTATGACACCGTTAAAGCGACGGACATTTTCTAACAGTGCTGTGTTCACAGTTGTATATTTTATGACTCAATGCGTCTTTCTGTGTCATCTAATGTCCGTAGACAAGAAGTTTGAGTATTTATCGACCTATTTCGATATCGGGGAAACAATCAAAAGCTAATATTATTAGATGTATTTTGGAGCACAAACCGCCATGTGGCTTTAAAGTCCGTTATAGAAGAGTACAAGGCCCGGCAACCATACTTTGATGTAAACCAGTAGTATCACAACCGATTTCACGACGAAGGAACCTTTGACTAATTTACCACATGCGAGTGCCTTGTGTTCCTTTAATGGTTCAGAAAGAACTGCGTTGATGAAATTCCTCGAATTCCGGTTTGTATTGGCTACATGGGATCCGCTGTGGTCTTCTCGTGATATCGCATTATTAATCTTTGTATATATGTAATTGATGACTGACAGTCTTTTTGTGGCATAAACACGTTCTGTTCCCACTGAGAAATCAGTTCTCTAATTGATCATCTGGGTCTGAGCTTCATAGTTCATACTATAAATATCGGTAATATAGTTGCATTTTTGGCTCGAAGTTCCACTAACCCAGCGCATGCGACACCAGACGAAGCGGCACTTCGGCCACTATAATCGTATAGTTGTTATGCAGATATACCTTGCAGAACATCATTTATACCAAATTATATTAGCCAGGTTCAGTTACACGCACACGTGGTGTGTAACACACATTGCTGTAGTGTATAATTTAGACGCATTTCGGTGGGAAATATCACCTGCACTCGTCCCGCAATTACATTCACACGATTGACTATTTTATATAATCATGCAGGTGGTTTATACCGCCGAGGCTCAATAGTATATACGGTCGTCGGTCGGATGGACATAGCCGTCGGAGGGTGATCAAATGAAGGATTGGGAGGGTCGACAATATGTGTCGAAGTTCGTAGATACACTTTTTGTTTACCCTGTGCAATATAAGCCTCATTGGTTAAGAAATGAATGTAGTGGTTGTTTGTTATTGGGGGATACGGCGCTGTGATCTTTGGGCGCATTGTGTAAATCGTAAATGTGCCCCCAACGACCACAACGCCATATCCCAGAATAACACATTCACCCACTACATTAATTTCTTATATTTATTTAGCTTTTTGATTATGTACTCCAATAAATAGCTGAATGTATTCTTATTTATTTCTCACAAAATCTGCCGAGAATTTGAGACTAGCCCATGCATCACATTAAGTCAACCCAATATAAGATATCCAAGCACTTAGCAACGAAAACGTGATCGATATAAATAATTGGCTTCAGATGCAATTCGGCTGAACTTTTAAAAGCACGCCCAATTATTCTGCTGACCGCTTTTCGTGATTAGGTCAGATTATAGGTCAAAATGTGTGATGTCGTGTTCGTGTTACGGTCTGTGTGTAATTGGGATATAATATGGGTGGCCCAATTGGCAGTTGGCCAATCACCGACAACGATTTAGACAACGATTTAGATGGGTTATGATATATTTATTAAATGCATGTCCTGCTGAATACAAGGGCTGAAGTTCAGGCACAACAATTAAAACATGTATTGGTTTTGGTCCAGACAAATTTTGTACAGAATTGGTTTTAACTTTTTTCGAAGCAGTATTCAATTGCAATGAACATATCAAAAGTTAACTACGATATCTGTGTGCAACTTCCCGCAATTGCGTATTTATTGCGGTGACCAAAATGGCAAATTTCGCAAATTAGTGTAAGGATATGGTTACGCATTGAGCATCTTTTGTGGTATTTTAAGATCAGAATGGCCACATATTATACCAAACAAATTATTACTCTTGCCATTAATATAAAATTCGAGGGAATCGTCTTCCTCCAGAATCATGATGGTGTCCAAAATGGCCAACAAGAAAGCGAATCAGGAAGTGATTTTCGACCAACCCAATTATTACACTACGGTCTCATAAAACATACCGATTGATACATAATTGCTATACTGCAAACATGTACATACATATCGAACGCATGTCCCATGTAAACCTTAACAAACAATTTTCTCTATTAACAACAACAAACACTAAACACGTTCTTTTAGCGATGACACAAATTTGACCGAGGTCAGTACATTTAAAAAGTCGAACATTGTTGTGAACTGCTTGCAGAATTTAAACTTCGCCAACCCCCAGGTTACGTAGCGTTTTTCCGAAGACCCATAACTCCGAAGGTCCGATTCTCCGAAGGTCAGATTCTCCGACGCCCCGATTCTCCGAAAGCCCATAACTCCGAAGTCCCGATTCTCCGAAATCCCATAACTCCGAAAGCCCATAACTCCGAAGGCCTATAACTCCGAACGCCCATAACATCGAAGGTCTATAACTCCGAAGGGCCGATTCTCCGAAGGTCCGATTCTCCGAAGATCATGTTTTATCGCTTATTAAATAGTGTACAGTCCAGTGGTGGAGTTAATGGGGCCCTAGGGAAGACAGGGAAGACCGCCCCCAAAAAACATGTCAAATGTTATGTAAACGTCAGGAAATCCCTCCTAGGCATTCAAATATTCACTGTGTTCCTGCCCAGGGGAGCCCCCGGACCAACGATTGGGTGCGACCCCTCCCATGTATGCGCACCCCAAATCAGGCCTTCGTGATATGCTTTCGGCATATCATATATATGCATGATATATCCCCCACATATGCTAATTAATGTGCACCTAAATGGGAACCCTGGCTCTGCCACTGGTGTGCACCGGGTATATTATAACGAAACGCTGCAAGAATGTCAGAGTAGCCTAACATGCACAGGCGCGACAAGTTCTTCCCCGTTCACCCCTGTACATTTTACTCTGGCATCTCATGGGCCAACATAACGTTATAGTATCTGGTGTATAGTCAGTGGCGGGCCAGGATTCCCATTTAGGTTGGGGCAGTAGGAAAAGTTTGAATATTTTGATGCCCCATGAACGATTTCCGGGCGTTTACATGACATTGGACATGTTTTGGTAGGGGCCTATATTGTCTGAAATAGCAAGTAGAGGTTTAATGGGGGCAGTGGGAATTTTGGGACCCCTTGGCTTCGCCACTGGATTGTACACTATTTAGTAACCGATAATACCCCGATAAAACTAAATCTTCGGAGAATCGGACCTTCGGAGAATCGGACCTTCGGAGTTATGGGCCGTCGGAGAATCGGGCCTTCGGAGTTATAGGTCTTCGGAGAATCGGCCCTTCGGAGTTATGGGCTTTCGGAGAATCGGATCTTCGGAGTTATGGGCCGTCGGAGAATCGGGTCTTCGGAGTTGTGGGCCGTCGGAGAATCGGGTCTTCGGAGTTGTGGGCCTTCGTAGTAATAGGTCTTCGGAAAACCGGTCTGACACCAACCCCCAGGAATCCAAATGATGAAACGCAGTTAATGGTTAAACCAGTCGACAAACTCAAACAATATACCCATATTAGTGGCATGTCGGCAGGCAATATTGCCTCATTGTCGCCGGATCGTCATTCAATTCTACTAGAATCACCAATTATTTTAGTGGCTTTTTGATTTAACAAAATAAGTAGGCCACACAGAAGCTGCTTGAATATCTTGAATATATGACAGGTCACAACCCAAGCCGAACAAGTATGTGCTAGGCTACGAGTATGGCCACTTTATCTCTAGCGTGTAATTCAGCTCAATCATCGCTGCAGATGCTTTTCGTTTCATACATTTTGGCACACAATTTGTCAAAAATAAAATACAGCTTTGTACTTAGAAAACAGTAATTCGTCATGTCTGGTTGTTTCATCATCTGACAAAGAACATGGTTACGGAAAAATCACGATATTGAGGTATATAGTCTCGCCGGATTCAACTATTGTCGGCAACACCTTTAGCGTTTCTTCCGTTGTGCATAAACGCCACCAGGACGAAGAACACTCTGACAATACCTCACTATCGATTAACACATCCTTGATTGAGTATAGAAAAGACAGCCATCAAGGTACACCTGTACAACCGATCCATGACGATACAGTCACTTCATATACATAAACATGACCACGACCATGTAGCCACTCGCCTTATAAACATAAACCTTAGCCAAGACCATATAGCCACACTGGGTAGGCCTATACCCATAAACCAACGCATGTGATCATACAGTCACTCCCCGTATACATATTCACTGCACATAAGACCATAGAGAAACTCACTATATATACCTCTGTACACATTCAGAGTGAAATAAATTCTGTACAAATTTTGTCTTGGTTGTGCCCATATGTGTCGTATTTTGACTGGACTGAGAGGAAGTCACAAAGCGCATGTGCCATTTCTCCTTAATATGCAGTCGCTTCTTGAGTGATGGCAATTTAAATAGAAAGGTAGAACGACCCAAGTGTGTGAACTGGGTAACATTATTGCACAAGAAAACTAAGATGCATGCATCAGGTCGGCCGTGAAGTATCTACCATAGAATTGTTGTAGCTATCGATTATACATTTTGGAACACATGTCTGTATGTATGTGTGTATGCATGAATGCATGTGTGTATGTGTTATAGACTCTAACACTGCTCGACTGATCCGACTCGGATTTGGTATTTAACGTGTCAACTTGACCTCGCTCATATAGGCATGTTTCTGGACCTTGACCGATCCGACTAAAAAATTGTGTGTAGGACTACTTCGATCCCAGGAGCAATATGGACGGGTCCAATTTCACGTGGGACCATGTTCTCGAACGTGCTGATGTAGGCATGTTTCTGGACTAATTGAACAATAGTTTGGCCAGACGCTGTATATACTGGGTACTGTCCAGATGGAGGCGATCACCAAAAAAAAGTCGAGTACATCAGCTAGTTTAATATATATTTTGGACATTTGTCTGTCTGTTTGTCTGTTGGCTATGGCCGGGAAAACTGCCGGACAGATTGGACGAAATTTGATACCTAGGGGAAATTATTTCCAGGGAGTATTTTGGACGGGTCAAATCTTGATCCCGACCTGACTTTGACATTCAAAAAGATCAATTCAAGGTCAAATCTGGTAAAACGGAAGTATTTCAACGAAATATAATACCTACTGTTACTTTTGTCCCAGGAGTGTTTCGGGTGGGTGAAATTATGACCCTGACCTGATCTTGACATTCAAAATTGTCAATTCAAGGTCAAATCGGGTAAAGCCGGGCGGATTTCGACGGGTACTTTTGTCGTGACTTTTGTCCGGGGAGTGTTTTGGACGGGTCAAATCGTGACCCGACATGACGTTCACCTTTAAAATGGTCAATTCAAGGTTAAATCGCGCAATTCTCCGAAAATCAGAGGGGAACATCCCGGACGAAGTAGGGTCCACCAGCTACTATTATATATTTCTAGATTTAGTTACAAACTAAATACCTGTATATTGTACAAAGAAATGTTTGACAAATATATCTGTATCAATATTACCATACGGGTCATTAAAATAGATACGACGAAACAAATTTTGAAGGGTGCATGGTATCAGGTAAATTTTTATATTTCAAATGATGACAGGAATACGGAAAGTTGAAGTACCTACGTAATACTGGCTATCCGAATGAAGAGATATACATGTATATAAAAACCAAAATAGAAGATGACTGCTGGCGACAATGTTTTCCAAAAAAATTCAAAGCATTCGATAGCTCCCATCTAGTTGTCAGCCCGAAGATCAATATAAAGTGTGGTGACTATCAGATGAGGGATATGACTGTACAGTTGCTAAACAATTCAGTCACGCAAAAGAGGATCAAACAGTAATATACCAAATTGCTGCCTGTGGTAATGTTTTTTAACGAAATTCGGGAAAATTAGATTACTCTCACCCTGGTTATCCAGAAGATCATTGTGGAATCTGGTGACGATCGGACAAGGGGTGTCGTCTGTAGGATCAACCAAATTATTTAGCCATAAAAATAGTAAAATTCAAGATCACCGCTGCCAGTGATGTCTTCACAAGGACAGCTTGAGAACAAAACATGGCTCACATCTAGCGGTGACCCAAACTATCCACATGAGAAAAAGTTCTCCAATAAAAGCTGGCTGCAGGGTGCGCCAATTGATTCAAATTCGAAATTTAACAGGGTGTACTGCTTGTGGCCATGTTTTCCCCGCAAATTTGATAGACTGATGGAAAAAACCACTGAATCCGTTGAATCAATATACATGTATACATGGATTAATTTATATGCATTGTTATACACAGTACTGGTATATAAAGGTACTGAAAATAACAATATTACTAGTATACACAAAATAAACCATATATCATGGCTATGGGTTCTAATATCCGAATATGACAGCTGATAACTTGGTGTGAATTGAAGAGTGGTGGTGTCTCAAGCATATCTAACCCTCCACGTTAGCAACATGCCATTAAATGTCATAAGTATAATCTAGCTTGAGGACAGAAGTTATCCATAAAACCCCCCTTAATTCAACCAGGTCCTCGCGCGATGTATGGTCGATCACATGATGAGCTAGGGGGGGGGGGGTAGAATTGTTGTATAAAAACAGCACTGCATGTAAATATAAAATAAAATAGTGCTACATCTTATTACAGATTATTGCCATATATAATCAGTGACTATACAGACAGTCTGACAAAATAAAGTTTCAGTGACACTCTATCCGAAGAGGGGAATAATTCCATCTGTTACAGTCAATGGAGCAATTATGAATCTGGAAAGGTGAAATTTCTAAGTAATACTAGATATCGACATGACGCGATAACATATAACGTAAATGCAATATGCGCCGCTGGCGACCATTTTTTCCTATAAAATTAAAAAAATATTTGATAGCTCTCATCTGATAGATCAATATCAAGATAAATATGAAGTTTGGTGATGATCGGATGAGTGAAGTGGACTGTGCTAAACGGTTTAGTAATGCTTAAAAAGATTTTTACCTTAATATTTTTATGTTCACTTTATAAACTTCACTGAGTCATCTTTGTCATGTATTGAGTTTGATATCTTTTGTTAACAGTTTATAAATCATGTATGTCTCATGTTTGTTATTTTAATTTATGTGTTTATTATCATTAAATAAAGTTGCATTCCTTAAAAAGATTCTTACCTCAATGTATTTATGTTCACTTTATAAACTCCACTGAGTCATCTTTGTCATGTATTGAATTTGATATCTTTTGTTAACAGTTTATAAATTATGTATGTCTCGTGTTCGTTATTATATTATATACACTTTATAGTGTGTTTCAGAACGAAAAAAAAATGAATAAAATCAACAAATTTGTAAATTTAAAAACAATTCAAACGTTGTTGTATTCCATGTCCCAGCCCGGACATATACACCAAATTTCAATAATATTCATTGAGAAACAACGGACCAAACGCCATATAACACCCCGTATGCATCTTTTATTCCGAGTTGGCCTTTTATTCCGAGTTGGCACGCGTCGATTGGGGCGAGTTAGCCCTGGGGCGAGTACGCCGATTCCGACACCTTTTCTATTTGTAGCAGGTATACGCTTACGCGTAATTTAATTTACAAAGTTCCCCAATTGCTATCGTAAATAGAGCGACCTTATTTGACAGAGAATGCCTCTGTTATTGATTATAAAGTTGCTATACATTAAAAACGACAATTCACATGCTCGTTCAAGCGCAGTAGTCTATTTTCCCCATGTTAAAGGACATCCACAAATACTAAATAACGCTAACCTACTGCCGAATGTTTTACACGACAACTGTTAACATATTTGGGCTGAATTCATCTGACGCGGTATTATTCCTCAAAATAAACAACAAAACCATCGTTACTTGGAAATGTAGTTTGGGCTAACATTTACATAAATCCTCCACATCATTATTCCGACACACACGTCAGATGAAAAACACACATGAAGTAACCGGCCAAATTGGCCGAAATGAGTTTGTTGTGACGCGATGGTTCAAGTAGCAGTGCACGATTATTTGGTTGTAGGGGGGGGGGGGGGTGGTCTTAAAAATAGAAACATAAGTATCGGGGGAATAACAGACAGAGTAGCCTGTGTTAAATGTGACATTACTGGTTTGAAGGTTTAATTATTTTACAAAACAGGGAAAGTTCACAAAAAGTGAAACTTTACGTAGCAGAATTTTCTTTTTCAGTGAAGGCCAACTCTGTGTTATTGGTTACACGAAAATAGCCCGATTTCTCTACCCTGAATTCCGTCATCTGCACTTGCAAAATTCTTAGCTCTAACACAGCTCTATATCAGGTGGAATAAGCTTATTTACTGACATGCGCTCTGCCGTGGTCTGTCGAAATTAAAACATGCTTGATGGGACCTATGCCAAAGATAATGACTCAGCATAGATTTTAAGTACAGTACCCTCTCCCAGGTTGGCAAAAATTGCTCAACGAGAATATGCAGGATCGAATTGTACCTCGCTCGGCACGATAAACGAGTGTAATAACTATAGTTAAACCAGTTCACGACAATGTGTCGTTCTATGTTTATTGCACGCCTGTAGATTTTTTTATTGAATGTTTTTTGTAACCTTCTGTATTTTGCTGTATTTGAAAAAAACAAAGCAAAGGGTGTGTGCAATAAAGCATGTTAACGCGTGTTTAAACATAAAGCATGTTTACATGTTTTAATATTCCCCAACCGGCGACGTTAATTGATGCCATGCCGATGAGTGTTAAATTGACGGTGGTATCCCGCATGATCGCTGGCATTAAATTTCCAAAATCCTGCATGATTGGCGTCCATATATTAATAATTGGTTTGAGATACCGTGTGCATGGATTGAATTCTCGTGTGGGTTTAACAGGACTATAAAAGAAGTCCTCACTTATCATTACTGGTGTGAAATTAAGTCAAACCTAGCTGATCCAATTCAATTTGGAAATTCTGCGTTATAAAGTTATAAATAATAGGATAAATGACTATTTGGAAACGCATGGACTCATTAGTGACAACCAATTCGGATTTAGAAAGAATCGCGGTACAATTGACAGCGCTTATATTCTAAAAACATGTATAAATAAATATAAACAGAAACATAAGCCAATTTTTGCAGCGTTTATCGATTTCCAGAAGCGTTCGACTCAGTGGATAGTAACTGTTCTTTGATGTTTGAAAAGTTACATCGCATTGGTATCGGAGGTAGGGTCAATCAGATAATACGATCGATGTATCAATCAAGTTATTTTCAAGTTAAAACAGATGCAGGAGTTGGACCACTGCATATGTCAACGGTCGGTGTCAGGCAAGGCTACCCTTATCACACACGTTGTTCAAGATATTCATTGATGATGTAAAACTTTCACTAGATAGGTTTGGTGATCCCATATTCCTTAATAACCGCCCGCTCAATCATCTTTTATTTGCAGATGATCTGGTTTTGTTGTCGGAAACAGAACAAGGTTTACAAAATTGTCTCAATGCGCTGGAAACATTTACTCAATATAATGATCTCGTGGTGAATGCAAGCAAATCAAAATATCCCTATCTCGGAATAAAATTCACATCAACCGGTAGAATGACAAAGTCACAAGAGCACACAAGTGGAAAAGCCACGAAAGTAATGTTCTTTTTAACGCAGTCTATTCCTTCTAAGATGCGACTTTCGATTCCAACTATAAATGCAAATTATTCGATAAATTGATCAAACCGATAATGATATACGGGTGTGAGATATGGGCAGGAGAAATAAAAATGCTTCATTCTGACACAATACCATGCGAGCAAGTTCACCTGAGGTTTTGCAAAACGATATTAGGGGTTAATCAAACTGCAACGAATCATGCCGTACGCGCAGAATTGGGACGATTCCCGGTAATATATGATGCGATTATACAGCAATTCAAGTTGTAGCATATAAGTGGCCCGCACTTGTTCTTCAATCCCGTTGCCGAATGTATCTATTGATATGCATAAATGGCGAATAAATATGTTTAAACCAAACAATTCAAGTATATGAAAAAAGTTTCTAATTCCCCAGCTGGGTCTTTGATACATGATGCATACATCGAATCACTTGAAAATGCGTCGATATCATTATGCAATGACTTATATGGTAAATATGGTTTTGATATTTCAAATCGTAGGACACTTCAAGGAATTCAAGAAAAGGAGCTTGTGAGAAAATTGAAAACGGAACATTTAAAACGATTTTACAACATAAACTCTTCCGAAAATAAACCGACCGCTGGTAATAAGATAAGCACGTATAGGTTGTTTAAAACAAGGTACGAAATGGATCCATACATTTGCGATACGCGTTCTAATAAAGCGAGAATTATATTTACGAGATTGCGAATCAGCAATCATAGATTGGAAATTGAAAAGGGGAGACACAAACAGCCCCCAGTCCCCCCACTATATCCGTTAAATAAAGATTATGTACTTTTTGTAAATGTAAACAAATTGAAACAAAATACCATTTTATATTAGAATGTAGAGCCTACAAAAGTATGCGCGATACATATTTTAGGGACATAATCACAGAGTTCCCACATTTTGACGAATTATGAGAAATTTAGATTTATTATGAAGAATGAACACAAAGCAACCATTAATGTTATATGTGACATGATCCGGCCTTTCTTCACCGCTCGGGATTCCAATAAAAGCTAGTCAATTGATAATTTATAACTGATGAATTAAATTTTACGATGAAAAGAGAAAAAGGAAATTCGTTAGGAAACTACATTGTACGTGTATATGCATATATGTTACTCATCTATTATATATTTTGGAAGATCTGTCTGTGTGTCTGTGTGTCTGTGTGTCTGTGTGTGTGTTCGCGATGAACTCGAAAACGTCCCAACCGATTTCGATGAAACTTGGTATGTGGGGGTATTTTCGGCCGGGGACGAACATAGGCATATTAATTTGTCCGTGCGACGTCACCTTGACCTTGAAATCGGGTCATTTCAAGGTCAAACGCCCGAATATCACGGGATTTCGATGAAACTTGGTATGTGGGAGTACTTTCTTATGGCGAGTCTCATAAGCATATTCATTTGCCCGTGCGACGTGACCTTGACCTTGAAATCGGGTAACTTCAAGGTCAAATCGCCAATTTTGATGGGATTTCGACGAAATTTGATACGTTGGGTTACTTTTGTTCACCGATTGTTTTGGACGGGTCCAATCGTGACCCCGACCAGACCTTGACCTTCAAAATGATCAATTCAAGGTCAAATCGGGTAAAACCGGATGGATTTCGACGGGCACGTTTGTCGGGTACTTTTGTCCGGGCAGTGTTTTGGACTGGTCAAATCGTTACCCCACTTGACCTTGACCTTCAAAATGGACAATTCAAGGTCAAAGCCCGGACGAAGTCGGGTCACCTTCTAGTCTATTATATATTTTGGAAGATCTGTGTGTCTGTGTGTGGTCTGTGTGTGTGTCTGTGTGTGTGTTCGCGATGAACTCAAAAACGGCCCACCCGATTTCGATGAAACTTGGTATGTGGGGGTATTTTCGGCCGGGGACGAACATAGGCCTATTAATTTGTCCGTGCGAGGTCAACTTTTCACGTGCCGAGGTCAAATCTGTTTTTACGCCATTTTGCGCTAATATATTTCAGTTCGGTGCTTACAAATCGATTCGAAACAGCGCGAATAATAACATGCCAGTCATAATAATGACACTATGAGAATCTTTCGTGTTTCCTCTTTCCAACGATATATAATATGTATGTATCCGTTTTAGTTATCTGCCTCAATTATTAAGAAGAAGTGGTACGATCTTCTATCAGGGTAAAAACAATGCGTAACTTCTATGACGTCGTTAGAGGTCATACAGTTAGATCACGTTAACTCTTACCCGGCCGATGCATTTGACTGTTTCAGACGTCTTGGCGATATCTCGGGCACCGATGGTAATTTATCTTTACGTTGAAACTTGATAATTAATGAGCGTGTGTATATGAGGCGCGTTTATATACTTCAGTGGAAATCAAATCGGGTTAAACTGGCGGATTTTTTCGGACGAAATTTGATGCATAGGGTATCTCGGTATCCGCTGGGCCGATTTCCCGGTATCCGCTGGGCCGATTTCCACCATTTTTGGGGTGTTGGTGTTTGACCCCACCTGACCTTGACCTTCAAAATGGTCAATTCAAGGTGAAATCGGGTAAAACCGGATGGATTTCGACGGGTACTTTTGTCGGGTACTTTTGTTCGGGCACTGTGTTTTGGACGGGTCAAATCGTGACCCCACTTGACCTTGGCCTTCAAAATAGACAATTCAAGGTCAAAGCCCGGACGAAGTCGGGTCACCTTCTAGTCTATTATATATTTTGGAAGATCTGTGTGTCTGTGTGTGGTCTGTGTGTGTGTCTGTGTGTGTGTTCGCGATGAACTCAAAAACGGCCCACCCGATTTCGATAAAACTTGGTATGTGGGGGTATTTTCGGCCGGGGACGAACATAGGCCTATTAATTTGTCCGTGCGAGGTCAACTTTTCACGTGCCGATGTCAAATCTGTTTTTACGCCGTTTTGCGCTAATATATTTCAGTTCGGTGCTTACAAATCGATTCGAAACAGCGCGAATAATAACATGCCAGTCATAATAATGACACTATGAGAATCTTTCGTGTTTCCTCTTTCCAACGATATATAATATGTATGTATCCGTTTTAGTTATCTGCCTCAATTATTAAGAAGAAGTGGTACGATCTTCTATCAGGGTAAAAACAATGCGTAACTTCTATGACGTCGTTAGAGGTCATAAAGTTAGATCACGTTAACTCTTCTCCGGCCGATGCATTTGACTGTTTCAGACGTCTTGGCGATATCTCGGGCACCGATGGTAATTTATCTTTACGTTGAAACTTGATAATTAATGAGCGTGTGTATATGAGGCGCGTTTATATACTTCAGTGGAAATCAAATCGGGTTAAACTGGCGGATTTTTTCGGACGAAATTTGATGCATAGGGTATCTCGGTATCCGCTGGGCCGATTTCCCGGTATCCGCTGGGCCGATTTCCACCATTTTTGGGGTGTTGGTCCACCTGACCTTGACCTTCAAAATGGTCAATTCAAGGTCAAATCGGGTAAAACCGGATGGATTTCGACGGGTACTTTTGTCGGGTACTTTTGTTCGGGCACTGTGTTTTGGACGGGTCAAATCGTGACCCCACTTGACCTTGGCCTTCAAAATAGACAATTCAAGGTCAAAGCCCGGACGAAGTCGGGTCACCTTCTAGTCTATTATATATTTTGGAAGATCTGTGTGTCTGTGTGTGTGTCTGTGTGTGTGTCTGTGTGTGTGTTCGCGATGAACTCGAAAACGTCCCACCCGATTTCGATGAAACTTGGTATGTGGGGGTATTTTCGGCCGGGGACGAACATAGGCCTATTAATTTGTCCGTGCGAGGTCAACTTTTCACGTGCCGAGGTCAAATCTGTTTTTACGCCGTTTTGCGCTAATATATTTCAGTTCGGTGCTTACAAATCGATTCGAAACAGCGCGAATAATAACATGCCAGTCATAATAATGACACTATGAGAATCTTTCGTGTTTCCTCTTTCCAACGATATATAATATGTATGTATCCGTTTTAGTTATCTGCCTCAATTATTAAGAAGAAGTGGTACGATCTTCTATCAGGGTAAAAACAATGCGTAACTTCTATGACGTCGTTAGAGGTCATACAGTTAGATCACGTTAACTCTTACCCGGCCGATGCATTTGACTGTTTCAGACGTCTTGGCGATATCTCGGGCACCGATGGTAATTTATCTTTACGTTGAAACTTGATAATTAATGAGCGTGTGTATATGAGGCGCGTTTATATACTTCAGTGGAAATCAAATCGGGTTAAACTGGCGGATTTTTACGGACGAAATTTGATGCATAGGGTATCTCGGTATCCGCTGGGCCGATTTTCCGGTATCCGCTGGGCCGATTTCCACCATTTTTGGGGTGTTGGTGTTTGACCCCACCTGACCTTGACCTTCAAAATGGTCAATTCAAGGTGAAATCGGGTAAAACCGGATGGATTTCGACGGGTACTTTTGTCGGGTACTTTTGTTCGGGCACTGTGTTTTGGACGGGTCAAATCGTGACCCCACTTGACCTTGGCCTTCAAAATAGACAATTCAAGGTCAAAGCCCGGACGAAGTCGGGTCACCTTCTAGTCTATTATATATTTTGGAAGATCTGTGTGTCTGTGTGTGTGTCTGTGTGTGTGTCTGTGTGTGTGTTCGCGATGAACTCAAAAACGGCCCACCCGATTTCGATGAAACTTGGTATGTGGGGGTATTTTCGGCCGGGGACGAACATAGGCCTATTAATTTGTCCGTGCGAGGTCAACTTTTCACGTGCCGAGGTCAAATCTGTTTTTACGCCGTTTTGCGCTAATATATTTCAGTTCGGTGCTTACAAATCGATTCGAAACAGCGCGAATAATAACATGCCAGTCATAATAATGACACTATGAGAATCTTTCGTGTTTCCTCTTTCCAACGATATATAATATGTATGTATCCGTTTTAGTTATCTGCCTCAATTATTAAGAAGAAGTGGTACGATCTTCTATCAGGGTAAAAACAATGCGTAACTTCTATGACGTCGTTAGAGGTCATAAAGTTAGATCACGTTAACTCTTCTCCGGCCGATGCATTTGACTGTTTCAGACGTCTTGGCGATATCTCGGGCACCGATGGTAATTTATCTTTACGTTGAAACTTGATAATTAATGAGCGTGTGTATATGAGGCGCGTTTATATACTTCAGTGGAAATCAAATCGGGTTAAACTGGCGGATTTTTTCGGACGAAATTTGATGCATAGGGTATCTCGGTATCCGCTGGGCCGATTTCCCGGTATCCGCTGGGCCGATTTCCACCATTTTTGGGGTGTTGGTCCACATGACCTTGACCTTCAAAATGGTCAATTCAAGGTCAAATCGGGTAAAACCGGATGGATTTCGACGGGTACTTTTGTCGGGTACTTTTGTTCGGGCACTGTGTTTTGGACGGGTCAATCGTGACCCCACTTGACCTTGGCCTTCAAAATAGACAATTCAAGGTCAAAGCCCGGACGAAGTCGGGTCACCTTCTAGTCTATTATATATTTTGGAAGATCTGTGTGTGTGTGTGTGTCTGTATGTCTGTGTGTTCGCGATGAACTCGAAAACGGCCGAGCCGATTTCGATGAAACTTGGTATGTGGGTGTATTTTATGTCGGGAAGTGGCATAGGCCTATTGATTTTCAGATCCGAGGTCAACTTTTCACGTGCCGAGGTCAAATCTGTTTTTACGCTGTGTTACGGGACTTTCATTTGAGTTCGGTGCTTACAAATCGATTCGAAACAGCGCGAATAATAAAATGCCAGTCATAATAATGACACTGTGAGAATCTTTCGTGTTTCCTCTTTCCAACGATATATAATGCGTATGTATCCGTTTTAGTTATCTGCCTCAATTATCAAGAAGAAGTGGTACTATCTTCCATCAGGATAAAAACAATGCGTAACTTCTATGACGTCGTTAGAGGTCATAACGTTAGATCACGTTAACGCTTAACCGGCCGATGCATTTGACTGTTTCAGACGTCTTGGCGATATCTCGGGCACCGATGGTAATTTATCTTTACGTTGAAACTTGATAATTAATGAGCGTGTGTATATGAGGCGCGTTTATATACTTGAGTGGAATTCAAATCGGGTTAAACTGGCGGATTTTTACGACGAAATTTGATGCATAGGGTATCTCGGTATCCGATGGGCCGATTTCCCGGTATCTGCTGGGCCGATTTCCAACATTTTTGGGGTGTTGGTGTTTGACCCCACCTGACCTTGACCTTCAAAATGGTCAATTCAAGGTCAAAGCCCGGACGAAGTCGGGTCACCTTCTAGTCTAATATATATAGTTACTTTTTGTCAAATTATATGTATTTTATTCATGTTTGCAACGGCCCATTTGTGTGTATTTTGCATTAAAATCTTATCTTATCTTATCTTATGTCGCAACTGGAAATTCTGAACTAATCTTCGGTCATGCGGGCATCGACCTTCTTGTTCCGACATAATTTGGAGGTTCAAAGGGACCATGGGCATTTAAAAATTTATTTAAAAAATATGGCGTCGGTGATATATCTATAAATCTGTAAAAAAAAAAATGGATTTTGAATTAGTTCTTTGATGCCTAATCACTGACAGAGTAGTTTTGGAAACTTATTAAATATTACATAATGTTTATAGTTATCAGTTAGTAATGTAATACATACTCATGGTTGTCACATTAATTGAAACGCCAAAGGTATTCCACAACATGAGACGGCATATAGTGTGTAAAATTTTCAATTTAATATTATGTACGTATGCTATATATAAGCTAACAGGCAGCCTTGTTTCGTTAGTAGGAATCCGCTATGCCCGTCATGAATATACCATATACAGCTAATAGCGCTAACAATAATGCTAACTTAAGTCTCCGAAGGTTGATTTTCAATATTGATCCAAATTTTGTCTCTTTGTGTTGTCCATTTATAGACATCACGTTATTCCGTATAAAAGCGATGTTTATCCGAGACACTTCCACTGCCTCCCCGTACCCGCCATGCAACCCTGCTCGTCATCCTCCCCCGAACCCGCCCGCGCTGCTTTTTGTCATATTTCGGCTGGTGGCATGAAAACAGTTATTACATGAATATCATCATGATATAGTGATTTTCTTTCAAATCTGATATTGCCGATGTTATATATAAGTGACGCCATGACGATGAGCGTCAAATTGACCTGGGGAACCCGCAAGTTGTGCGGCATCCAATTTCCAAAATCGTGATTTGCTTCCTATTTTCACAATGGGTTTTTATATAAGATCGAATGGGTTGAAATATCGTGTGGGTTGAATTCTCGTGTGGGTTGAAAATGACAATTCAACTCCTCAATGCTCACGGTGACAAAGATATTAGCAACGACGGTGATATTTAATTAGGTGTGATGATATGATATGATAGTGCAATGACACCAATGAGTGTGCATTGTCAATAACAATGTAGCTCATATATATACATATACATAAGAAGCCGACGATAATAATATAATGAAAACAAAAGATTATTATATAATGCCGACGACGACGATGATGCTGATGACGATGATGATGACGACGATGGTGCATGATGATGATGTGGATGGTGATGTGCATGATATTGGCGACGACGATGGTGATATGGTAACGATGAAGACGACGATCATGATGATGACGACGATTCTGATTATGATGGTAATCACCACTGATGATGATTATGATGACTATCATGATGATCATGATGATGACGGTAATGGTGATGATATTATTGATGGTTATTATGATCATGATGATGATCATGATGATGATGATGACGGTGATGATAATGATACTGATGATTATTATGATGACCATGATGATGATCGTGATGATGACGGTGATGGTGATGATGATATTGGCGACGACGTTGATGAAGCGGTGATGATAATGCTTATATTTTTGTTGTCCGTATATATATCCGTATATATATTGTAGCTTAAAGACATATTATGGACTCGTTCGAGTTCATGAAACTGATAAGTTAGTATTCAGGTGTTATGCCAACCTGGGTAATGTAGCATTCTACTAACATTGCCGAAAATTTCAAAGAAATCGACCATACCACTCAGTAGAAAACATGGTCAAAATGCTCAATTGTAAATATTTACATCTGGATTCGGGACGCAACAATCAGCGACAAACAAACACAAATCATTTCGCCATCCAGAGTCAGTGCATTTAATTAATATATCATAATTTGCGTTTGTTTATCGCCAATAGTTGCATCCTAAATTGAAATGTAAATATTTACAATTGAGCGTAGTTCAGACGATTTTTTCTATGGAGGGGTATATATACGGTCGATTTTTTGGAATTTTTCGGCGATGTTAGTAGAATGCTACATTGTCCAGTTGTCATAGCGCCTAGGTACCAACTTATCAGTTTCACTCACCCGAACAAATCCATAATATGTATTTAATTTCTGAAACTTCACAAGCGGATGACCGAGCCCATGCACAATGGGGAAAGACTGTGGTGCCTATATTGACAATTTAACGAATTGTTACACGACATATTGCCATTATTAACCTAAATAATTATAAATATTAAAATGGTATGATCATATTAAATTAATTAAAAACTTTATGTGAGGATGTGCTTTGGTTCCGTTCAAACGCTCTTCTCTGATTTTATCGCTTAAAATTATGCCGATATTCAAACCAAGTGACCTCGCCCGGTGCAAAGCGAGATATACGGTTTGTTGTTTATCCGGTATATGTCGATATATTCCCAGTGTTCATGAGCGATTGTCAAGATCGAGAGTCTACCACTTAAAACACACGCGTGATACAAGAGTCTATTAAGCTTGGATTCTATTAAGCGATGGGTGGTATTTGGGATACTCTACCATTTGTATTGCTTTTTTATCAAATCATAACTCGAAAGAATAACAAAGCAACATATATGGTCATAGTTGTTCCCGCGTGGTAGAATAAATGTCGTTTATCGTCAAACAGTGAAGCATATTGTGTCTATTGCCTACATATCACACAATTTAGCAATTTCCCCATTGACCGCAGTGCTAAATATGATGCCAGAAAAGACAACGAAAAAATCGAGGCGGTGAACCCATATGTATATATATATATAGTGTATATTAGCACAAAAACTTGGGGCTGTAGACCGCTGTGGCTTTCGCATATATAATCCAATTTGAAAATAGCAAATAGAATAAAGTAGTACAGTGTCATTTGGCTTGTCTGCAAACAGAAGTACACTCAGCGACCAAAGTAGTACAGACAGGATAGCTACTATATATTAGATATGTTTAATCTTCCAACCAAGATATACATGGTACGAAGAAAAGAAAAAACAAACAAAACTGAATGACAATAAACAATACCTATCCTTAGCCACGCGCGGAGAAGTGGAGTCTCGATTCTTATTGTTGCTTTTTTAGGGGGTAGTGGAGTAGACCAAATTATTGGCACTGGCTAAATTTGACAATTTGATTAGTCTTTTTCCGCTTATATATAGGGACCCACTTGTCGGCGCATGGCATAGGATTTAACAAACTAGTATATGGAACTGTATGATATGACAGATTGACAGGTTGCCAGCCTGGTCCGTCCGTTGGCTAATCAGGAGAGGTTCCAACGGTCTGTTGAATGTATTTAAGGAAACGACAAGTTCTTTTCATGACTGATGGTCGAGAATTTTGTAAAATTGTTCTCAGTTTCAATAAAGAATAGAGTGATTTATTAAAAATTGGAAATAGAGCCTCGCGTTCTGTGTCAATGGTAATACACTCTATGAGGTAATGCAGTTCATCGCCCAGTATTATAGTATACCAATTCGGTTGAAATTTTTACTAAGATCCTAGTGTCAACCCCAAACCAAGCTTAATACATATATAATAGAGGAAATATATAGTGCTGTATTGAGAAGTCATTTGTTCCTGGATATAGTTAAGGCACTTTGAGTATGAGTACATGTTATCGCCTACACGGAACGAAAAATTAACACAAAATCTGAGAAATATGTCGTTTATTTGTAAATAATGCATTTGAAATAGTTGTTTTGGTCTGAATAACAAATTTAGATCATTGGTTAGTCGCGTCGTTAAGTTGACTTATTCATTTGTCGATATTTAACCACTTTATTAACATATTTTGTACAGCATTTTTGGTCAAAAGAAAAGTAGTTGAAAAGAAAGTATTAGCATTCTCTGAAGAAAGGCAAATTCTCGACAACAGACTTACACACTGTACAAACGTATATACAATAGCGCCAGCTGAACACTAAATGTTGTGATGAAATCAAATAATGTTTTTTTCGAACAGGAATATGAAGCTGACAACCCAAAAATAAAACGCAAAATGGTACGTTTTAAAGCCCACGCTAATTATTCTAATGCGTGCCAAGAGAAAGACTTCCCAAAAATAACTGAAATGATCGGATATGATTTCACACGAAGAATGTCCTCCAACCGAGCGTAATGAACACACAGGGACGATAATGTCGAAGTAATTTCATGTTGGGCAAGTTCTCAAAGTTCCACCGCGGTTTCTAAAAGTATACATGCGTTTATCGCCATCATATTAGCAATCTCCCATATGTAATGACGTCATAATTTACAGAACCAGTTGTGAATATGCTAATATATAGAGAGGTTTTGCTGGATGTACAGCAGATATGTAAGATATCTATAGCGAAAGGAATGGGCGATAAGATATATAACAGAGAGCGGCGAATCCTGCGTGTTACCACTTAAGAAAATATGGAATACATAATATACTTAGTAATTTTACACTTATATCATATAGTTTATCACAAATTTGCTTCAAAATATCAAGAGGTGTTGGACTGAATTACATCACAATAAAATTATGCCATTTCGGCTGTAAAACAATCAAAATTTGTGTAATTTTGTGCTATATATATAAAAGCTTCGTACCCGCCATTGCGCATGCCGGAAACTGACCAATTATCCCACGATAGAAGCGACCGACGCGACAAAATGTGCGACATAATAATAAGCATATTTCGTCACTCTTTCGCGCGACTGAAAACGTGAGATTTCTCGCGCGACAAAAATGGGACATACTGTCGCATGTTTCGTCGCTTCTGTAGCTTTTAAATATCGCGTGACTAATGTCGCATATTTGTCGCTTTCGTGGCGCGACACAACCGAAATGATTAGGAAGTGGCCACGCATAGAACATTTCCAACCTGACATGACTCTTTTTCATCGGCCGACCCCATTCAAACATATTTGAATCGCAACTACCCATGTATATGGTCTCTGTACACAAAATGTCAGATTAACCGCGGTCAGGTGGTTCCAGGTACATCTTACCAAATTATGTACAATAATGCTCTAAATAATCGACCCCTTAACCACAACATAATTATGGGTAACTTTTCAGAATTTAGTCGGAAATCTGGCTTGTTGTCGTTCATCGGAAAGCGCTCGGTGAGAGCTTTCCGATGAATGGCAACAGGCCATATTTCCGACTAAATCCTGAAAAGTTACCCAAATTCTGCTGTGGTTAAGGGGTCGATTACTTAGGGCATTACTGTATACATAATTTTGGGGTTCGAACGAGCCATGCGTGCGTTTAATGTGTTGATGCGCGTTATATAATCATGTTCTATTTAGCGGTGCATTTTGGTGTGTACTATGCACTCATCGTTCTCGAATCAGAGGGGACTGCGTACAAATACGAACGTAGATCTGGTTAATCAATGCATCACCTGTAAACTGACGCCTTTGCGAACAGGATGGATCAGAATAAATAAACCAAACATCTGACAACGAACTCGACATGTTATCGCAATCAAGCGTCGCCACATAGAAGCATTGGTTCCGTTCAACACGCTCTTCTCTGATTTTATCTATTAAAATTAGGCCGATATTCAAGCCAAGTGACCTTTCCCGGTGCAAAGCGAGATACGGTCTGTTGTTTATCCTGTATAAGTCGATATATATTCCCAGTGTTCATGAGCGACCGTCAAGATCGAGAGTCTACCACTTAAAACACACGCGTGATACAAGAGTCTATTAAACTGTGCATATTTATATTGGATAACGAGTTTACTATTGAAATACTATAGCAGAGTTACCCGGTGTTGGCCAGGTTAAAGTGATTTGAAACCATCTGATGTGGACCAGGGTTGGGGTAATCGTAATCAGTAATCGTAATCAAAGTAATAGATTAAAATATTTGGAGTAATCGTCTGTAATCAGTAATCATGATATTTTTTTATTACAAGTAATCGATTACTTTCAAATGTACCTGTAATCATGATTACATTTTGAGTACTTTTTGATTACTTTTACTAAAATATCCATATGGATGGCTATTGGATACTCATATTCTCATACTGTAGTACTGTGGAGTGTGCACAGATACAAACAACATATCAGAAAGTTAGTACAATTGTTTCATGTGTGTTGTTAGTGCTACACTGTGTACATTATGGCAGTGGACACAGATAACACACAATTACTTAAATGTCGAATACAGCTTGTATGGCACTACACTTATGATACAGGCAATGAAATGTTCTAATAGGAATAAAATAGGCTAGCCAACTTCAATAAGGATTAAATATTATTGGGAATGCTGTAGACAATGACTGTAGAGTCATACTAGTACAATAGGGCTAATTAACTGAACAAAGAAGGTGTGATGTACATCGGTAGACCTAATTAGCTGGTTTGTCATTTACTGCACTCATGGAGTTAAGCCTCGTTTAATCCTAATCGGGATATCAACTGAATGGATGATCATCAAATAAATCTTAGTGTTATTTTCATTGCTGGGTATTGAATCTAAAAGAACATGCAAATAATTTATAATTGTTTCTAACGATAGCTTCATAAATAGTATGCGTTAGTTTCAATGCATGTAAGAAAATAAAAAATATATTAAAAATATATTTACATAAATAAATACACATAAAACATAATATATTCCCAATAAGTTGTGGACAACTTCATGGTGAAACCTCACCAATACATGTAAATGTAAGAAGTCTATGTGTTTATTGCTTGCTTCTCTATATTGTTTCAGTCGTTTCTTGTTTCAATGTTATGTAGTGATGTTTTTATTCAAACAAATTTGATATTTTTATTTTATTTATTTTCATTATTTATTCCTATGCGATAAAAATGTTGGAAACTAACAATTGTAATCATATGTAATCAAAAAGTAATCGATTGTCCCATGTAAAAATGGCTGAGAATAAAGCATTCATTCATTCATTCATTCATTCATTCATTACATTTACTAAAGTAATTGTAATCATAATCGATTACATTGGGGAAAAAGTAATCAGTAATCGTAATCATGTAAATCAAAAGTAATTGTAATCGTAATCGATTACATTGGCATGTAATCGCCCCAACCCTGATGTGGACATTTGGTGGGAACAGAGAATTTTTGCTCCAAGTGTTACACATATTCTCATAAATTGTATATCCAAAATGACACCACAAAACGTCATTCTTATAATCTTATACATGGATTATATAAGTAGGTGCATGAGCCGGAGCGATTTTCATTTTTGTTTAACGCGATTAATTCGTCCCACTAACAGAGACGTGGCGACAGGGGGGGGGGGGGTTGGGGGGGGTGTCTAACTTTGGTCAAAATTTTCAACAGTTGGAAATTTCATACCTGACACAACATTAGTTGGAAATTTCACACCAATAATAGGTTGAAAATGTTATTGTAGATTGATTTTCAAATAATTTATTGGGGGGAATTTATTGTTTTTGGACCAATATTTGCATATTTTCCTTATTTTGGTAGAAATTTTGGACTGAAATGGCCATCAATTAGAAATTTTCCAACCTTAGGGGGTGTCAGGTTGGAAATTTCCAACAATTGGAAAGCTTGTGTCCTGGTCCCTCCCCCATGGCCAGTCAAAACATTCTAGTTAATTTAAGAAAACAATATTGTCCTACATTTGGTCAATATTGTCACTGGAATTGTCATCATTTGGAAATTTTCCAACCTAAGTCGGGGTGTCAGGTTTGAAATTTCCAACTCTATGAATGCTTGAGGCTAGTCTGGATGCTAGGATTTTGCGATTTTCTTGTTCAGATTTCAACCATGGTCGGCCCGGTGTGTCCTGGTCCTTCCCGGTGGCCAATAAAAAATGCTAATGAGTTTAAGAAAACGATATTTTACTACATTTGGTTAAAATTGTTGACTGAAATGGTCATCAGTTGGAAAATTTCCAAACTAAGGGAGAGTATGAGGTTTGAAATTTCCAACACTAGGAAAGCTTGAGGTCAATCTAGATGCTAGGATTTAGCGATTTTCTCACACCGGGCCCGGTGTGTCCTGATCTATTGCCCGTAGTCTTGTGCATTTGTCTGGAATTAGACCACTAGATGTTAGGATTTGTGCAATTTTCAGGTTCAAAATATATTAATATTATCATACCGGTTAGATAGAACCATGGTTTATAAATAGGCTATTAGGCCTGTGAACACTTAGGTGCAAGAAGGGAATGAAATTATGCAAAACTTTTGGTCTGATTCAAGGGGTGTTTTGGTTTGATTCACGGGGGGGGGGGGTGTGCAAATGGAATTATGCAAAACCTTGTCTCTGGTCTGATTCAAAGGGGGTGCAGTTGGAATTGAAATTATCAAGGTGGACATCCCCCAACGGAAGAAGAATAGCCGGCTCGTTGACCCCACTTCTAAAAATAGAATCTTTGGGTCTAAAATTGGTTGTACTAAAATATTCCCAAAAACCCAAAACTTCCAAAATATCAAAACTTCCACAAAAAAATTTCAAAACTTCCAAAAATTATTTTTCCAAAAAATTTCAAAACCCAAAACTTCCAAAAACAAAAATTTCAAAACCCCAAAATTTCAAAAAAGAAACAAATTCAACACCCCCAAAATTATTTCTCCAAAAAAAGGTTTAAATAAAAAATTTATAACGCGTTTTCGGTATCTGATAATCTCGATATTAAAATGTCGAATGTTAAATTATTTGCGTGTAATATCTTTCGTTATTTTTTTGTTCAACCAATGTTTCAATGTATTTATTAATCGATGTTTAGAAATAGCTTTGGAGTAATCGTCTGTAATCAGTAATCATGATATTTTTTTATTACAAGTAATCGATTACTTTCAAATGTACCTGTAATCATGATTACATTTTGAGTACTTTTTGATTACTTTTACTAAAATATCCATATGGATGGCTATTGGATACTCATATTCTCATACTGTAGTACTGTGGAGTGTGCACAGATACAAACAACATATCAGAAAGTTAGTACAATTGTTTCATGTGTGTTGTTAGTGCTACACTGTGTACATTATGGCAGTGGACACAGATAACACACAATTACTTAAATGTCGAATACAGCTTGTATGGCACTACACTTATGATACAGGCAATGAAATGTTCTAATAGGAATAAAATAGGCTAGCCAACTTCAATAAGGATTAAATATTATTGGGAATGCTGTAGACAATGACTGTAGAGTCATACTAGTACAATAGGGCTAATTAACTGAACAAAGAAGGTGTGATGTACATCGGTAGACCTAATTAGCTGGTTTGTCATTTACTGCACTCATGGAGTTAAGCCTCGTTTAATCCTAATCGGGATATCAACTGAATGGATGATCATCAAATAAATCTTAGTGTTATTTTCATTGCTGGGTATTGAATCTAAAAGAACATGCAAATAATTTATAATTGTTTCTAACGATAGCTTCATAAATAGTATGCGTTAGTTTCAATGCATGTAAGAAAATAAAAAATATATTAAAAATATATTTACATAAATAAATACACATAAAACATAATATATTCCCAATAAGTTGTGGACAACTTCATGGTGAAACCTCACCAATACATGTAAATGTAAGAAGTCTATGTGTTTATTGCTTGCTTCTCTATATTGTTTCAGTCGTTTCTTGTTTCAATGTTATGTAGTGATGTTTTTATTCAAACAAATTTGATATTTTAATTTTATTTATTTTCATTATTTATTCCTATGCGATAAAAATGTTGGAAACTAACAATTGTAATCATATGTAATCAAAAAGTAATCGATTGTCCCATGTAAAAATGGCTGAGAATAAAGCATTCATTCATTCATTCATTCATTCATTCATTACATTTACTAAAGTAATTGTAATCATAATCGATTACATTGGGGAAAAAGTAATCAGTAATCGTAATCATGTAAATCAAAAGTAATTGTAATCGTAATCGATTACATTGGCATGTAATCGCCCCAACCCTGATGTGGACATTTGGTGGGAACAGAGAATTTTTGCTCCAAGTGTTACACATATTCTCATAAATTGTATATCCAAAATGACACCACAAAACGTCATTCTTATAATCTTATACATGGATTATATAAGTAGGTGCATGAGCCGGAGCGATTTTCATTTTTGTTTAACGCGATTAATTCGTCCCACTAACAGAGACGTGGCGACAGGGGGGGGGGGGGGGTTGGGGGGGGGGGGTGTCTAACTTTGGTCAAAATTTTCAACAGTTGGAAATTTCATACCTGACACAACATTAGTTGGAAATTTCACACCAATAATAGGTTGAAAATGTTATTGTAGATTGATTTTCAAATAATTTATTGGGGGGAATTTATTGTTTTTGGACCAATATTTGCATATTTTCCTTATTTTGGTAGAAATTTTGGACTGAAATGGCCATCAATTAGAAATTTTCCAACCTTAGGGGGTGTCAGGTTGGAAATTTCCAACAATTGGAAAGCTTGTGTCCTGGTCCCTCCCCCATGGCCAGTCAAAACATTCTAGTTAATTTAAGAAAACAATATTGTCCTACATTTGGTCAATATTGTCACTGGAATTGTCATCATTTGGAAATTTTCCAACCTAAGTCGGGGTGTCAGGTTTGAAATTTCCAACTCTATGAATGCTTGAGGCTAGTCTGGATGCTAGGATTTTGCGATTTTCTTGTTCAGATTTCAACCATGGTCGGCCCGGTGTGTCCTGGTCCTTCCCGGTGGCCAATAAAAAATGCTAATGAGTTTAAGAAAACGATATTTTACTACATTTGGTTAAAATTGTTGACTGAAATGGTCATCAGTTGGAAAATTTCCAAACTAAGGGAGAGTATGAGGTTTGAAATTTCCAACACTAGGAAAGCTTGAGGTCAATCTAGATGCTAGGATTTAGCGATTTTCTCACACCGGGCCCGGTGTGTCCTGATCTATTGCCCGTAGTCTTGTGCATTTGTCTGGAATTAGACCACTAGATGTTAGGATTTGTGCAATTTTCAGGTTCAAAATATATTAATATTATCATACCGGTTAGATAGAACCATGGTTTATAAATAGGCTATTAGGCCTGTGAACACTTAGGTGCAAGAAGGGAATGAAATTATGCAAAACTTTTGGTCTGATTCAAGGGGTGTTTTGGTTTGATTCACGGGGGGGGGGGGGGTGTGCAAATGGAATTATGCAAAACCTTGTCTCTGGTCTGATTCAAAGGGGGTGCAGTTGGAATTGAAATTATCAAGGTGGACATCCCCCAACGGAAGAAGAATAGCCGGCTCGTTGACCCCACTTCTAAAAATAGAATCTTTGGGTCTAAAATTGGTTGTACTAAAATATTCCCAAAAACCCAAAACTTCCAAAATATCAAAACTTCCACAAAAAAATTTCAAAACTTCCAAAAATTATTTTTCCAAAAAATTTCAAAACCCAAAACTTCCAAAAACAAAAATTTCAAAACCCCAAAATTTCAAAAAAGAAACAAATTCAACACCCCCAAAATTATTTCTCCAAAAAAAGGTTTAAATAAAAAATTTATAACGCGTTTTCGGTATCTGATAATCTCGATATTAAAATGTCGAATGTTAAATTATTTGCGTGTAATATCTTTCGTTATTTTTTTGTTCAACCAATGTTTCAATGTATTTATTAATCGATGTTTAGAAATAGCTTTGGAGTAATCGTCTGTAATCAGTAATCATGATATTTTTTTATTACAAGTAATCGATTACTTTCAAATGTACCTGTAATCATGATTACATTTTGAGTACTTTTTGATTACTTTTACTAAAATATCCATATGGATGGCTATTGGATACTCATATTCTCATACTGTAGTACTGTGGAGTGTGCACAGATACAAACAACATATCAGAAAGTTAGTACAATTGTTTCATGTGTGTTGTTAGTGCTACACTGTGTACATTATGGCAGTGGACACAGATAACACACAATTACTTAAATGTCGAATACAGCTTGTATGGCACTACACTTATGATACAGGCAATGAAATGTTCTAATAGGAATAAAATAGGCTAGCCAACTTCAATAAGGATTAAATATTATTGGGAATGCTGTAGACAATGACTGTAGAGTCATACTAGTACAATAGGGCTAATTAACTGAACAAAGAAGGTGTGATGTACATCGGTAGACCTAATTAGCTGGTTTGTCATTTACTGCACTCATGGAGTTAAGCCTCGTTTAATCCTAATCGGGATATCAACTGAATGGATGATCATCAAATAAATCTTAGTGTTATTTTCATTGCTGGGTATTGAATCTAAAAGAACATGCAAATAATTTATAATTGTTTCTAACGATAGCTTCATAAATAGTATGCGTTAGTTTCAATGCATGTAAGAAAATAAAAAATATATTAAAAATATATTTACATAAATAAATACACATAAAACATAATATATTCCCAATAAGTTGTGGACAACTTCATGGTGAAACCTCACCAATACATGTAAATGTAAGAAGTCTATGTGTTTATTGCTTGCTTCTCTATATTGTTTCAGTCGTTTCTTGTTTCAATGTTATGTAGTGATGTTTTTATTCAAACAAATTTGATATTTTAATTTTATTTATTTTCATTATTTATTCCTATGCGATAAAAATGTTGGAAACTAACAATTGTAATCATATGTAATCAAAAAGTAATCGATTGTCCCATGTAAAAATGGCTGAGAATAAAGCATTCATTCATTCATTCATTCATTCATTCATTACATTTACTAAAGTAATTGTAATCATAATCGATTACATTGGGGAAAAAGTAATCAGTAATCGTAATCATGTAAATCAAAAGTAATTGTAATCGTAATCGATTACATTGGCATGTAATCGCCCCAACCCTGATGTGGACATTTGGTGGGAACAGAGAATTTTTGCTCCAAGTGTTACACATATTCTCATAAATTGTATATCCAAAATGACACCACAAAACGTCATTCTTATAATCTTATACATGGATTATATAAGTAGGTGCATGAGCCGGAGCGATTTTCATTTTTGTTTAACGCGATTAATTCGTCCCACTAACAGAGACGTGGCGACAGGGGGGGGGGGGTTGGGGGGGGGGGGTGTCTAACTTTGGTCAAAATTTTCAACAGTTGGAAATTTCATACCTGACACAACATTAGTTGGAAATTTCACACCAATAATAGGTTGAAAATGTTATTGTAGATTGATTTTCAAATAATTTATTGGGGGGAATTTATTGTTTTTGGACCAATATTTGCATATTTTCCTTATTTTGGTAGAAATTTTGGACTGAAATGGCCATCAATTAGAAATTTTCCAACCTTAGGGGGTGTCAGGTTGGAAATTTCCAACAATTGGAAAGCTTGTGTCCTGGTCCCTCCCCCATGGCCAGTCAAAACATTCTAGTTAATTTAAGAAAACAATATTGTCCTACATTTGGTCAATATTGTCACTGGAATTGTCATCATTTGGAAATTTTCCAACCTAAGTCGGGGTGTCAGGTTTGAAATTTCCAACTCTATGAATGCTTGAGGCTAGTCTGGATGCTAGGATTTTGCGATTTTCTTGTTCAGATTTCAACCATGGTCGGCCCGGTGTGTCCTGGTCCTTCCCGGTGGCCAATAAAAAATGCTAATGAGTTTAAGAAAACGATATTTTACTACATTTGGTTAAAATTGTTGACTGAAATGGTCATCAGTTGGAAAATTTCCAAACTAAGGGAGAGTATGAGGTTTGAAATTTCCAACACTAGGAAAGCTTGAGGTCAATCTAGATGCTAGGATTTAGCGATTTTCTCACACCGGGCCCGGTGTGTCCTGATCTATTGCCCGTAGTCTTGTGCATTTGTCTGGAATTAGACCACTAGATGTTAGGATTTGTGCAATTTTCAGGTTCAAAATATATTAATATTATCATACCGGTTAGATAGAACCATGGTTTATAAATAGGCTATTAGGCCTGTGAACACTTAGGTGCAAGAAGGGAATGAAATTATGCAAAACTTTTGGTCTGATTCAAGGGGTGTTTTGGTTTGATTCACGGGGGGGGGGGGGTGTGCAAATGGAATTATGCAAAACCTTGTCTCTGGTCTGATTCAAAGGGGGTGCAGTTGGAATTGAAATTATCAAGGTGGACATCCCCCAACGGAAGAAGAATAGCCGGCTCGTTGACCCCACTTCTAAAAATAGAATCTTTGGGTCTAAAATTGGTTGTACTAAAATATTCCCAAAAACCCAAAACTTCCAAAATATCAAAACTTCCACAAAAAAGTTTCAAAACTTCCAAAAATTATTTTTCCAAAAAATTTCAAAACCCAAAACTTCCAAAAACAAAAATTTCAAAACCCCAAAATTTCAAAAAAGAAACAAATTCAACACCCCCAAAATTATTTCTCCAAAAAAAGGTTTAAATAAAAAATTTATAACGCGTTTTCGGTATCTGATAATCTCGATATTAAAATGTCGAATGTTAAATTATTTGCGTGTAATATCTTTCGTTATTTTTTTGTTCAACCAATGTTTCAATGTATTTATTAATCGATGTTTAGAAATAGCTTTATACCAATTATATGTGTATGGACAGTCGCTGTAATGTTGGACATTGTGACCATCGGTATGAATGCATACATTCCAGTGTTTATCGGACGCAGTTCATACATATAATTGTCATACCTGAAAATAGACACCATTACTCTTACATAAATAATAAAGAGCGTTTATTCTTAACTTCTCTATCCCAGATGAAGTTATTGAGTATATGACAGGCGTGTATTATCGTGAATTATTGGAAGTATTGAGATGTACTATGTTGAATCACGTGTGGACGAAAAGGGTAATGCGAAATTACAACCCCCAGAATGAACTGTCATATTCGATGGAACAAATTTTCAAGTATGTACACACGACATTGTGGGTAACAATGTATGTGTCACACCTTGCTTTACCAAATGAATTCTATTATATCCCGTTCACAGTTATATGCTGTTCAGAAAACATATCGATATCTCGTCTGAGCAGAATTAGTTGTTTAACGGGTTAGTATCAATTAAGGTTGATAAACTGTGTCATTGTTAGCATTAACACGATAATTAGTTATCCAAAAAATGCATACATAATACGTCCAGGTCGTGAGACACTCAATGATAGAAATTGCTTCGGTGTCATTGTTATAACAACATTACGTAGTAACCACTTATCATTCCATTCACACTTACGCTTTGGACATTTTATCAGTTTATCACGTGATCACTAAATGTGGCAATCGGGTATCCACCGATGCCTGCAATGTATTATTTATAATAATTGGACTCATTGATCTCACGTAAATAATACTCTTAGTTGTTCCAATAAAATAGTTATCAAATTCGATCACCAATAGATTTGACTGTGGAATGTAATGACCTTTAACTTATTTATCGATCTAAAGGGACACTCATTATGAATGAATGTTAACAATACAAGCGCACGAATGAAGAGCGTTGAACATATACGAAATTACTACACGAATGAATTGAACCTTGAAATTTATATTTCACATCTTACCAACAACAGCTACAGACATAATCATAGTATTATACTGTCTTGCATGTACACACGCTATGACATCATTAAAGGCGGACAATCCACTCACGGTGTGACAACAGATACGGACATAGGCATAGTGTTATACAGTCTTCTATGTACCCACGCTATGACACCATTAACGTACATTGGATGTTAGGTCTATGACTCTTGAGTATGCACCAATAAATGAGCAAATGAGCAAACAAATGAGCAAATGAGCAAAAAAATGAGCAAATGAGCAAATGAGCAATAAAAATGAGCAAATGAGCAAAAAAATTAGCAAATGAGCAAAATAATGAGCAAATGAGCAAGAAAATGAGCAAATGAGCAAGAAAATGAGCAAATGAGCAATAAAAATGAGCAAATGAGCAAAAAAATGAGCAAATGAGCAAGAAAATGAGCAAATGAGCAAGAAAATGAGCAAATGAGCAATAAAAATGAGCAAATGAGCAAGAAAATGAGCAAATGAGCCAAAAAATGAGCAAATGAGCAAAAAAATGAGCAAATGAGCAATAAAAATGAGCAAATGAGCAAACAAATGAGCAAATGAGCAAAAAAATGAGCAAATGAGCAAAAAAATGAGCAAATGAGCAAAAAAATGAGCAAATGAGCAATAAAAATGAGCAAATGAGCAATAAAAATGAGCAAAAAAATGAGCAAATGAGCAATACAAATGAGCAAATGAGCAAGAGGTGAGCAAGTGATCATGTCGATAATAAAAAGCAGCATTTTTATAGATCGAAAAGAAATTTTGTCAGAATATTGTCATCAACTCAATCAAGATCTCAACGAAACGCATTATTGACATCGATAACTATCATGGTGCATTGACATTCATGGCCAGACAAATTTAATTCGTGTGTCTACAATACAACCTACCAATCCAAATGTCAATGCAATTATGAGTGATTTCAATATGAGCACTCTATTATATAGATATGTGTAACCTGGTGACATGATGAAATCGATTGTGATACAAAGCTAAAGTACCGCCCCATAGGGCAGATACATAGCTAAAGTACCGCTCATAGAGCAGAAGCTAAAATACCGCTCTAACGTTGTCTGAATCTACAGCCCCTCATTATTATATCCGTGTTTGGTCAGTTTGACCATTTTCTTCATGATCATGTTATGTATGGGTGATGTTTTCATTCGATGCTGGTATTCTATTAATCGTTCGTAACTTTTGAGAAAGAGGAACAACAACAATAACAACAACAACAAAAACAACCGCCGCCGTAGCGTGACGAGCAAACTGTGATGTTTACACACTTAAGCTCTGGATAAACAATACATATCGCATCTGCAGCAGTCTACTTCATTGTGAATTAAGTCACTCTGGGTTAGTTGACTACATGCATGCACACACAACACAGCCGAGGGTTATTGTAATTTAATGAAAATGTCACACCGAGGTACGCCAGCTTGATTGCTTTCAAAAAATAGTGCAACTTACCTGTTGGTAATTACTCATACGAATGAAGAGTGTTTAACTGATACGAAAATACTACACGAATGAACTGAGTCTTGACATTTATATTTCACATCTTTCTTAAATGTTCCAACACATACAGACATAGACATAGTGTTATACAGTCTTATATGTACACACGCTACGACACCATTAAAGGTGGACAATACACTCACGATGTGACAACATATACAGACATAGACATAGTGTTATACAGTCTTCTATGTACCAACGCTATGACATAATTAAAGGGGGGTAATACACGCACGGTGTGGAATGTTAAAGTGACACGAGGTAAGGGACGTTATGTAATATTGGTGTGTGAATATTAAAGGAGCACAATGCGCTCTAAAGGGACACACACGGCACTCATTTTGAATGATTGTTAAAGAAACACAATACACACGCAGAATTTGTTTGCTCATTTATTGGTGCATGTATACTCAAGAGTCATAGACCTAACATCCAATGTACGTTAATGGTGTCATAGCGTGGGTACATAGAAGACTGTATAACACTATGCCTATATCCGTATCTGTTGTCACACCGTGAGTGGATTGTCCGCCTTTAGTGATGTCATAGCGTGTGTACATGCAAGACAGTATAATACTATGATTATGTCTGTAGCTGTTGTTGGTAAGATGTGAAATATAAATTTCAAGGTTCAATTCATTCGTGTAGTAATTTCGTATATGTTCAACGCTCTTCATTCGTGCGCTTGCATTGTTAACATTCATTCATAATGAGTGTCCCTTTAGATCGATAAATAAGTTAAAGGTCATTACATTCCACAGTCAAATCTATTGGTGATCGAATTTGATAACTATTTTATTGGAACAACTAAGAGTATTATTTACGTGAGATCAATGAGTCCAATTATTATAAATAATACATTGCAGGCATCGGTGGATACCCGATTTCCACATTTAGTGATCACGTGATAAACTGATAAAATGTCCAAAGCGTAAGTTTGAATGGAGTGATGAGTGGTTATTACGTAATGTTGTTATAACAATGACACCGAAGCAATTTCTATCATTGAGTGTCTCACGACCTGGACGTATTATGTATGCATTTTTTGGATAACTAATTATCGTGTTAATGCTAACAATGACACAGTTTATCAACCTTAATTGATACTAACCCGTTAAACAACTAATTCTGCTCAGACGAGATATCGATATGTTTTCTGAACAGCATATAACTGTGAACGGGATATAATAGAATTCATTTGGTAAAGCAAGGTGTGACACATACATTGTTACCCACAATGTCGTGTGTACATACTTGAAAATTTGTTCCATCGAATATGACAGTTCATTCTGGGGGTTGTAATTTCGCATTACCCTTTTCGTCCACACGTGATTCAACATAGTACATCTCAATACTTCCAATAATTCACGATAATACACGCCTGTCATATACTCAATAACTTCATCTGGGATAGAGAAGTTAAGAATAAACGCTCTTTATTATTTATGTAAGAGTAATGGTGTCTATTTTCAGGTATGACAATTATATGTATGAACTGCGTCCGATAAACACTGGAATGTATGCATTCATACCGATGGTCACAATGTCCAACATTACAGCGACTGTCCATACACATATAATTGGTATAAAGCTATTTCTAAACATCGATTAATAAATACATTGAAACATTGGTTGAACAAAAAAATAACGAAAGATATTACACGCAAATAATTTAACATTCGACATTTTAATATCGAGATTATCAGATACCGAAAACGCGTTATAAATTTTTTATTTAAACTTTTTTTGGAGAAATAATTTTGGGGGTTTTGAATTTTTTGAAATTTTGGGGTTTTGAAATTTTTGGTTTTGGAAGTTTTGGGTTTTGAAATTTTTTGGAAAAATAATTTTTGGAAGTTTTGAATTTTTTTTGTGGAAGTTTTGATATTTTGGAAGTTTTGGGTTTTTGGGAATATTTTAGTACAACCAATTTTAGACCCAAAGATTCTATTTTTAGAAGTGGGGTCAACGAGCCGGCTATTCTTCTAACGGAGACCCTCTAGCCACGTCCCTGCCCACTATTAAAGAGGTATTTATTTATTTTTTTACGACTGCGCGTATTTCAGACGTTATCATTTTGTATTCGTATAGTCGACGTGGTTGGAATTGACGTATCTTTTTTTTTAAATATTTGTTATTGGGATCAAAATATAAACATCATAATCACATTAATTCGAAAAAATAAAAGACGACAATTGGGTTTTACATAGAGATGTATAAACAATCTCGTTGGTTAGACTAAGATTTTGAGGACATCTGGTTATCTGATCCCCATGAAGATACAGATGTTTTAAAGAAATGGTCGTGTACGTGCCATACTGATTAGTTATTCTCAGTTTAAAAGAAAGGTTGCTATATATCAACTACATTTGCAAGAGCAAGATTTTAAGTTGTTTATGTTAGGCTATAAATCTGTTCTTAAAAAAATAAAGATATCCTCTGTTTCGGGCAGATATACCCTTGTCAGAGTGTCAGTTTGGAGGATCCTGAAAACATGTGAAAAGTCACGTGCTACTGACTGTTTTATTTTATAAAAGAAAAAAATATATATTTGAATGCACATTGTTACCACTATTTTAACAGCCCATCTATACATTTCCATCTCTCTTAACAAATTGTATCTTTTTTGTGGAAAATATCTTGAATGGGCAGCCTCAATTGTGCTAGAATACATGAGCCATTCTAAAAATATCAAGAAATTCTGTTGAATATTTCTGAAGCTCATGTCGGGTTAGAACCCGCAGTCGAGTCAAATTAAGAGAGAAAATTCGGTCCTTTATAAATGAATCCACAATTGCACTATAACACATAAGGAGTCATAAAGGACATGCATTGACACTTAAGCTAAAATCTAAAAGATTAATTTATACCACGATCGCCTATCTTACTATATAAATAAAGCCATATGTTTAAATTTTACATTTAATCAACACCTGTTGATTAAACGTGCCTACTGTTGATTAAACTTCGCAGAGTGGATTAAACTTTCTCCATACAATTTGAACGGAAAAAGTGTTTATCCATCGCATTGTAAAGATCGTGGCATAAACAAAATATACGCATAGTGTTTCTGAATAACAAATTTAATCCACTCGTGGGATTGGCGATTTACACCATTCGCTGAAGCTCGTGGTGTAAATCGCCAATCCCACTCGTGGATTAATTTTGTTATTCAGAAACACTATGCGTATATTCTATATATAATCGACTGTCGTAATAACTTTAGGATCTTCCCGTCTTTCGAACAGACATTTCGTATAGTGACTTTATGCATGTTACCGAAAACCGAACTTGGGACCGAACCACGTGCAATTGATTACACAGTGTGATATTGATATCAACCGCAATAACATAAACAAATATGTCCCCGCGTAATACAAAACACTCGCATTTTGTCGGCTGAGATGGACAAACATTATTTATTGCACAATCTAATAGGTATCTGTTGTGCCCCAGGTGTGGGTAGGAGCAAATCACCTGGCAAATCACGTCATCAATATTATCATGAACACATTAACATTTAAATTTCCGACAGTCTATTGTTTGGTGAAACGTTATAAAATCTGAGTATGACAAAACGTGTCTTCAGCACAGCTGCATGTTGCGTTCATTGGCAAAATAAAACTTTAAAAGATTATTTTATATTCCGCCTTATACATAGAAAGACATACTTAAAGACTCTTTTTTCGCCATCAAATGTGTCGTCGGTGGTTGTTCGCTATAACACAGACGACAAGTTTGACAATAATTGTCACGTATACATATGTGCGGGAAAATACACACCAGTGATATACCCATGCACGTAAAGAATGTGTGGAGTGAGACGGGAACTGGTCATATCACTGTCCAGATTATATCACGCCACGCATTACTACTCCGGCTAACGCCCGTATAAATTATAGAGATCATATTCCACCAGTACAAAACCTAGAAATTTTTTGAAGGTTTGACAGGGAACCTTATAAAGTCGAAAAAATAACGCCGGGAATCTATTTCTTACTTATTATCTGTTACATAATAATGAAATTCACTGTATGTGAAGGTTTCAACTCGACATTTCACGATTTAAGTGACTTTGTGAGCGATTTTGCTTTCCGTCGCTTACAATAGTGGAATTTCTCCTGGGTAATTAATTCTATGTTTATTGCGATATCGACTCACACAAGTCACAGAAAATCATGCAATTTCGAGTTGGAATATTCACCTACAGTGAAGTACATTACCAAGTAACAGATAAGAATTAAGAAATATATTCCCCGTGTTATTTTTTCGACGTTATAATGTTCCCTGTCAAACCTTCAAAAAGTTCCCAGGTTTTGTCCTGGTGGAATATGATACATACATACGGGCGTTAGCCATATAGAGATTCGTGGCGTGATCTATGTCCAGATGTAATATACGTTACTGTCACCAAGACTTGATTCTCTAAAGAATGACAATATACCGTATAAATATCCTATACACTGCAAAACATATTGGGAACCAAATTAGTTATATCCTATATTAATATATTGCCGAGATAAGATATTTTAGTGCCACCGCAGACGCTGCGATTAAAATCGTAAGTGGGGAAAATCGCAGGTGGAGAAAAGTTACTTACCCGCAGACGCTATACGGTGCTGCGATGTATGCAGCTACGATTTTATCCACGTGATAGCAAAATGTTATATCACATTCTCCGCATTATGCAATTATATACATATACATGGCATGTATCTCAATTTTCTAAACTAACAAGTAGAACTTGAAAGTTCAAGTGAAATTGAATAATTTTGTTTTTCACATTTTTGTACCTGTCAACTCCACAGCTGCCGCAATTTCAACAATTACGACAGCCCTCTTCTCCTTGTCTGCATAGCAGATTGCTGATATGTGGTATAGGCCTGCTCTTCCTGTCGTGCCACATCTCCACCAATGTGGCCTCGTTTTTGTAAGTCCAAGAAGTTTGTGAACTTTGCGCCATTTTTGAATTTTTCTTTTCGTGGTATTTACCACATGACCAGTGAGACCATGGTCATGTGACAGCTACGATCGCGCGCGTTACCAAGGTCACGCCACGATTTTCCTGGTAAAAATCAAACATTGCTTGATCGCTACGATTTGGCTGCGACATTGTCGTGGGCATGCGCAGTGGATGCTCCACCTGCGATTTTCCCCACCTACGATTTTAATCGCAGCGTCTGCGGTGGCATGGAGAAGGATTGTTGTCGATCAAGTCATTCGGAAACATTAGATCATGGCCAAGAAAAATATGGTGTCGACACCAGCTGGAACGTTGTGTAACATACGTTAACGGATAGCAAAACTGACACGGACATGGTCTGAAAGCAATACATGTGTTTTATAATAAAATTTAACTCTCCGTGAATTTTATACACATGCTATCTGAAGTTTCTCAAAAACATTTAATAGAGAACACACTCTCGCATATAATCAATGGTTATTAACTTATCATTTCCCAAAATAAGTGCAAATTGTTATGATATCTTTTGGTGCCGACAGCAAGCTGGCCGTTAGTAACCAGGGTGCATGGGTTGTATACACTATAATATATATATCTGATACATATTGGATTGTCGTTATGCGAAAGCGCATTTTGTATCATCACCGAGGAAGGCCAGTGACCGAAAGCTTTGATAATAGAGCAGCTATTATAAATATTAAATGTTGATATATATCTCTGATATGGTATCGCCTCGCACATCTATGACCACGCATTACTCATTAAAAAGTCTTAATTTTTTTCCATGGCAGGTCACAACATACATTTGGCTACAAATAAGTTGATTGTTTTATTTTCATTTTGGGTACAACATTGCCATATCAAGACCATGCACGGGCCCGCGGTGCCCGGTGGCTCACTTAATGGTAAGGAACATAGGGAATCAGACCAACATAAGCCGTTTACTCGTGGCGAAGTTGGTTCTAACCAATATAATGGCGGATTTGTGATTCATGCACATATAATTTTATCTCATTAGCGAAACCGAGCAAATTTTAGAGGCTGAAACGAAAATAAGCCACAATATGAAAACTATCTTCCCATAACCGTATGTTGAGCTACTGTATTCGGAGCATTTTATCGGGTATGGCAAGTTAGAAATAGAGTATAGATGTCCAAGTTAAATCGAGTGAACTGAGCAGGTATACAAACGCGGTACACGGGATCTCGACACAATGAGTATACATTCCCCGCTCTGGTTTGGGATGCTTAAATGTATCGCCAGGTTTAATTGGAGAATCAACAAATTTGAAGTCCAGTCACATTAGAACCCTCAAACCAAATATTAGCCTAAAGAGAAGAAGACGTTTTAGCACTCTTCGGTAGAAAAATAGTTAAAAGTACCCTGGCTCCGCCCCTATTTGACCTTGAACAGATGTGAATCCCAGTCACCAAAACTGACGTAAGTTTTATGGGAACTGACCGCGTGATATTGGTCTAAATTCTCAGACACGGTCGTTACGGTGGAATTTACCGTGATCATATATATAGAAGCAACAGTCATGCACCGTGTGACAAAGTTGTAAACACCGCAGACTCGATTACGCAGACGATAGCTCGTGCTATAGAAGTTGCGGTCAGTTTTATATTTTGTTTTCTGGTGCTGATATAACATAAGATGAGGAGTATTTAATACCATTGTTAATATTCAGTTCAAAACGCATTCCGACTGCGTTCCGTTCAGTATTTAATTAAGTTCGTAACTTCGTGTATTTCAGAATTATCGACCATCGAATTCTTTGTAGCTATTTTCACGAACTTTTATGGGGGGGGGGGGGGGGGAGTGACTTCTACACCACTCCAGTTCTGGAATAATGTTGACACTGTCTGATTTCGGTTTCTGTGTGAACCGGACACGATGTTCATTTGCGAAAACCTGCCAATATCATTGATATTTTGATCGGAATTGTGACAGTTAGGTTGTGTTCGCGCAGTCGGTTGAGACTACACTTTACACGACTCGAGTGTTGATGTTGAACTTGATAGTGTTGTGACTGTTTTAAACCATAGATTCTTACACAAGTGGGCACACGCAAAATAATTCAAAAAAGATTTGTTGTCAACCACTATAGTGTCTGTTGATATATTGTTACACACAAACAACCATGGTTGGCATGATAGTGGCATTATTACTGACTACGGGACAATAATATCAACAACAACAACGTAGACCTAGAATGAACTGGCAGCTATGTGAACACAGGCACACCAGTTCTACTCAGTCACCCATGATGAGTCAGTCACATATCTGTTGACTATATAAACGGACCGATGCATCATATTAATAAATTTTCACCGAAACACGCGTGGCTATGAAAACCCTGTTGCCAAGTCTGAAGTCATCGTCCAGTTACGCAGTCTGCTATTGTATTGTCTTGACTGTTTCTATCTAACTGTCTGCGACTCACTGATAGTAGAGACATTTCGCATCCTTACAATTACGATTACGAATACGGATAGCTATTCGTAGTCGTAAATCTATCCGTGCGGCCAAAAAGTTATTTCACAAACGACTACGGATAAGAGTTTTGACGAAAATGCACCATCATTATTTCGTTCCACTTTTAAAACTCAAAGCGCGTGTTTGGTATACAGTCCCTTAAAACTTCACTTATCGTTTCATTTCCAACAATACGATAATCGTGACCTATTTATTGTCAATACTATATATGACCAGTCACAACGTACGACCCGGGATTCTCGTGATCTATTGTGGCAATACAAGTATAAATGCCAGGTCATATGGGCGAAGATGGGTTCCTAGATTTAGATCTGACATCAACCACGACGCCATCATTTTATTTGAATGCGATTTCGATTTCATAGGCCTATCATCTCTGTAGATTTGCTTCCAACCGTATCATTGCTGCCGACACTTTATGACGTGTGTAGTTTTACGGGATTTTTTCACAGTGCAATTTAAGGCACAACTCTACCAAATATGAACCCGCACCATACGGTGTTGCGGTTCTAAAGAAGATGTTGACAGAATTGTTGACGGGCGGACGATCGATGGATGCATCGACTGGTAGTGATAACTGTACTTCAAGGCAAAAAAAAATTTCAATTGTATTGACCGAACATATATTTCATCCATTGAAACATGTCAATGACAGACTGAGTTCTGTGAAATATTGGTTAACTTTCTAGCGTTTGACAAACACCACAACATTGTGACGGGGAGCAATCTGCTCCCATTTATTGCAGTATGAACACATTTTACTCCGATTGCAAAGTTAGCATATCATTCAAGGGGTATGGTGGTTGAGGGCCAACTCTGTCCACTACAACTTCATAACAAGGGTTGTGCATCAAAGATGGCTTTTTTTGCCGTTACGAGTCAATCTGTTCGACCGAAAATAACTAAAAATTGACGAAATAAAGAAACATATCTCAGAACTAAGGGCCATAACCCGGGTAAAATAAAAAAAATCGGACACACCTGGCTTTTGAACTCAATAACCTTATTGTTGTGAAAGATCCATATACCCAATATGAACGTAATTGGTTGATATTTGTTCCAAGTTTTCGCAGTAACGGCCTTAAAATTGCTATAAAAAAGGTACAAACTAAGGGCCGCAACTCAGGTAAAAAGGATCGGAGAAATCTGGTTTCGAACTCGATGAAGATATTGTTGTCAAAGATATATATACCAGATATGAATGCAATTGGTTGATGTTAGTCCAAGTTATCACGCTAACAGAATTAAAATTTCCTAAAATTGCTTTAAATTATTTTTTTTAAATATGCGAACTAAGGGCCGTAACTCAAGTAAAAATAATCGTACAAACCTGGTTTTCGAGCTCGATCGAGATATTGTTATGAGAGAATCGTATAAAATACATGAATGAAATTGATTGACGTTTGTTCAAGTTATCGCGCTTACAGACATCAAATTTCTATAAATAGAAACAAGTAGCATGTCTCTGCATGGTTAGAAAGTCGGGCGGATCCGATGATCTGTGTACAGCTGTCGCATAATTATGGCAATTAACTCACATACCAAACAAATGGTCAGAATCAACCAATAAACGGCTATGTTATATAGGTTTGTTGCCGCCCGACCGTACGCCAATCGTTCCTCGCCATACCAATAGTCGAGTTTTGATAAAAGAAATCGACTAAAAATCCCATGGAAATGCATCCAGCTGTCCGTCTGAGATCCAACTTCAAGTTGATATCGGGTTAATTATTTCATATGTGCGTATGTCATTGATTAAGAGATCAACTGATAAGTCATCTAGTTTTTGCGGACGATTTGGTTTTGTTCTCTGACACAAAAGATGGTCTCCAAAAAGGTGCCAAATTTTCACATAAACGTGTTGCAATATCGGAATATAGAGATTATTACTACACTGCAGTGATCTGAGTCTCCATATCACGCCGAGTTGAGAAGGTGAGATCCCGGATCAGACGAGCTACCGCGTGCTGCGAGTCTGATCCGGGATCTCACCCTATCAACGAGACGTGATGTGGATACTCAGATCACTTCACTGTAGTAATAAAATGGTTATTATATGACCAATTGGACTTAATTTTACAACCAACCTCTGAAATTTATTGCGAAAAGGGTGGTCAGTTGAATTCAAATTTAACTAACGAATCGCAACAATGTAATCAACAACAACAATTTAAAGAAGAAATGTATCAATTGAAAATAATTCAGGAGTCTCGTTCTGATTCAGACACGCATGGTATGGAATCGGGTCACGATACTATCATGATCCGATTTATCGAAAAACCACCACCAACGATACTGGTATTTATTGAAAATAATGACAGTCAGATAATATGAATCGTACGTGACACGTAGTGGAGCAGCCACACATTGTGCCTCAAATTTGCCTTTTATCGGCGACATAACGCTAAGAATAATTTATGTAACATCATGCAGTGGTCACGACGGAGACATGACAAGACTTATCGTTGATTGTGCAATCGTGTCTGGATTCTGGCTCACAAATTCAATATGACTTCAGAAACCGTGTCATGAGTCTTCATTTTTCGTTTTCGTTAAGCTGACCAACGAAATTGGTCTAAATGGAACTAATATATAGACCTAAATCACATGGGAATTATTCGTAAGCTGTGAAGTATAGCTGCTTTCAGTTTCATCGCGATTGTCCATTCCCGATTCCGCGTTTTGGCAATCTCCATACCCAATCCCGCGTTCTTTGAAAAATCACTGATGGATATAGAAGAATATATATGACGTCATTCACCTGGGCCTGATGTATAAACAACCACGCGCGCCAGAGCCGTAATTTCGCTAAAATCCGGATTGAGAATCCAAAGCCGATTACGGGGGGCGGAGCTAATTTCGGATTCTAGGTCAGATTTTGAAATCCACGTGGTCTCCGAAAATCTCTCCCAGCGTCAAACATGGCTCATGTATTTGACAAAAGTATCATTTGTATCTTATATTTATAAAGTGCATGTTTGTTGTGAAATCATGCTTTTCGTCTATGTGTATATACACGGCACATAATTTGCTGACAATCCGACTTAATCGCATCTTTTTTTTCAAGTTAAAGTGTGTTTATTGATGTTGGCAAGCATATCTAAACATGACAGCTCTAGGCCTCCTGAATCAAATTCCAAAGATGTTGTGAAGAACACACGAAACTTGTCAGTTGAACAGGGACGTAACGACAGGGGTTGCTTGTGTGTCTCGACCCCCACCCCGATTTTTGGTACAATTTGCTAAGCTGTGCAGTCATTCATACGTGAGGAAAATCAGGATTATTTTGACTAACTGTTTCAAATAATGATACGTACAAGCCAACAAACGCAACAAACAAACAAACCCGATTTTAAATAAATACATATACAAACTTATGACTAACTCGGGAGAGGGGGTGTCCAGTGATCTGTATATATGTTCAACTTGTTTTGGTAGTCATGTACGTTGCTTTGCCATTACTAATTATTTATTTTTTCAGTGTAATAACATTTGGGAGAGGGGGTACCCTTAAGTGAGTCAGTACTTGTCCCCCAATTCCTTTGTATGTATAAACAAATGTATGTGTTATATATCATGTGTTATCTAAATTTGACATATATTTGAAATAAATATATCTAAACTAAACTTTGGTACATTCCAGCAGTCGGAAATTTCATGCATGACACAACATTAGTTGGACATTAATTTGACACCATATATAGGTTGGCATTGTTCTCATTGTTTGATTTTTTTCAACCAGTAAAAGTTGGTAATTTTCCAATCTTAGTGTTTGTCAGATTGGATATTTCCAAGGGGAGCAAATTGAATTCTGCGAACCTGTGAGATTGATGTTTGGTTCAAGGGGGGGGGGGGGGGGGGGTGCAGTTGGCCGTAAATTTGAGGAAACTTCTAGCCACGTCCCTAGAACATGTGTCTGTTGTCTATACAGAGACTATTGTGCAAAACGACTGCATTTAACGAAACAAAACATGTTAAACATGAAATTGCTATAACATTAAGACTAGATGATAGTACATACGTGTATCTGATAATCCATCGATACCATATAATCCTACTATTTCTTGAATAAGAAGAAACATTATAATAACGAACACAGCAGAAGACATATCCATGCAGGTGCATATGAACTCGGTCAATGGTGACGTATCCGCCGAATTCGAAATCGACATGCGTTCGGGCGGTATTTTAAGGATGGAATTATGAAATGGACATATGAAAGTGACAATCAACAATGAATTGCAATTTCTTCGCCATCAACCGAAGTGCTCCCCCAGCGTTACTAACAATAGCGTTATTATTTGGCTAATTTCAGTAATATTCTCCCAGTTTACATTCAATAAAACAAATTTGTCTCCGCATTTAAAATTCTTTGATATAGATCGTTTATATTCTGCAATAATTTGTACACAAGAGACGGATTCTTATGTTTTATTGTGTTTTTAAACTCTGAGGTGGCGAAATCTCGGTTTGTTTACATTACGAACATTTGAGTCCGTAATCGGAATCCGAATCCCTATCGGATTCCCACGAAATTAGGATTACGGTCTGTTCGTTTACTGATTCTGGAAATTTGTGGTCTGTTCTTTTGCCGAACCAAGTCGTACGGGGACAAATCTGTAATCTGAATCCAGAATCCAAATCGGATTTTAGCGAAATAACGCCTCTGTGGCGCGCTGGTGTTTGCGATAATACATCATTAGACTTATTGGTGAATTTTAATGATCTTACAAATGTCCGATAGCTATCCAATTTATTTAATATAGTTTGTCCGTTTTGTCATAATTTTTAAATGCCAGTGAAAGTTTTATTTATAATCTTCCTTTTCCGTTTTCAACGAAGATAAATATGTTAACTTATGAATTTTCGCCAGAATGTCATTGCTAATGACGTATTTAGAGAAATAAATGCATTAAATTGATGTGAAACACTCCGGTTGGGTGATCAAATAGAAATGGAGAAAAATCTTGTTCAAAGTAGTTATCTTTATGAATATTAATCCAAATTTACAACACACACCGTCAAGTCTTACATATTTATTAAATGCAATGAGTATCGATGGCGAAATTATTTTCGTTAGTTTCTGGCCGATTGTTGCGTCCCGAGTGGAGATGTAAATATTTACAATTGAGCGTAGTTCAGACGGTGTTTTCTATGGAGTTGTATGGTCGATTTATTTGAGATTTTGGGCGATGTTAGTAGAATGCTACATTCCCCCAGTTGACATATATAGCGCCTGAGTACTAATAGTACTAATTTATCAGTTTCACGAACCGCAACAAGTCCATAATATATCGATAATCATGAAGAGATGCTGTTAGATGTAACTAATAACATGATATGCTCCTGACATCGTGAACAAATTGCAGTAAATTGTAAGATCTGAGACCGATTTCCAGCATTCATTAAATAAAAATGTGACAACACCAGACACATACATTGAGTGGGAATTGGCACCAATGTTCGACATAATATAATAAATAATGCACTAAATGCATGTCTTGTCGTTGAATATGCCAAAATAGTGGTCATAGAGGAGGAATAATAGTCCACCAGCCTGCGGCTCGTGTGACATTCCTCCTCTCGGACCACTATTTTGGCATAGTCTTCTCCAATCCATGCTTTATCTATATAATAGTGTATTAGTAGGAACTTCCCTTTAGATTTGGCGGGGAAGACCACTGCCTTCTATGATGTAACCAGGGGAAGACCACTGCCTTTTATGATGTAACCATGCAGAAGACCACTGCCTTCTATGATGTAACCATGCAGAACATTTCGATTCAGGTAATACGATCAAGTTGGGAGAGACTATAAGAGATAAAATATATAATTAAACACGCATAAATGTCATATGACATTTAATGCCAAGCTGATTTGTTTCACTTTAGTATGTGGGTATTCGGGAGATAAGTATGTGGCACGCAGTTGTTCTTCAATCTGGTTGTCGAATTTATATCTAAGACTATATTTGTATACATATATATATGGCACATAACTATATATATTTAAACTAAAATCAAGACTCCGTTTTAGTAAGTGAGATAAAAAGTGCCCCTTCATATATGTCATGTTACGCTAGTTATAACTTACATTTGGATACAAATAAGTTGTTATGTTTTCATTTTAGGTACAAATATTGACAAAATCTACACCACATACCGACATTCCGAACTATTTACAGCATCGTATCGGGTATGGTACGTTAGAATTAGAGGATGTCCAAGTTAAATCGAGTGAACTGAGCAGGTTGTATAGACAACAACAAGCGCAGTACACGGGATCTTTATACATTCCCCGCTCTCGTTTGGGATGCTTTAATGTATCGCCAGAATTAATTGGAGAATGATACCGCTAACAGATATCCTCGTTCCGCAAATTAATTGTGCATCTCATATGCGTTTGTTGGCAATCGGGTGCTGGTGCCAAATTGTTATCGAGGTATTTACAGTCATGCGAGGAAACTCTGAATCGCTACGATATGCGACGTTCTTACTGAAGACAGCGATTGCAAGATCGCATGCAATTTTGTTCACCGCTCTCTATATATCACACTCTGTCATCACTTGAATGCGGTTCGGTGCCACACCCCTCGGTGTGCATTTTGTTCTACGCTGCGGAATTTCCAAACAAAATAGAGCATATTTCAAAGTAATTATGTTATTTCTCCGCGAAATTTCTATTCGAACACTGGACAAAAATTCATTATTTTCTTTTAAATGCGTCAACAAATGTGGCAGCATATATCGAAAAAAATGGCACATCGAGAACGAGACATAAATATCTATCTACCGTGAACCTTGACCTCGCTCATATACGCATGTTTCTGGACATCGACCGATCCGACTCAAATTTGGTATGTATGCATACTTTGATCCCGGGAACAATATGGGCGGGTCCACTTTCACGTGCGACCGTGTCCTTGACATTGACCTCGCTGGAAAAGAAATACTTAAATAGCCTGTTAGCTATGGCCGGGAAAACTGCAGGACGGATTTCGACGAAATTTGATACTTAGGGATAATTTTGTCCGGGGAGTGTTTTGGACGGGTCAAATCGTGACCCGGACCTGACCTTGACCTTCAAAATGGTCAATTCAAGGTCAAATCGGGTAAAACGGACGGATTTCGACGACATTTGATACATAGGGATACTTTTGTCCGGGGAGTGTTTTCGACATGTCAAATCGTGACCCCGACCTGACATTGACCTTCAAAATGGTCAATTCAAGGTCAAATAGTGTAAAACGGACGGATTTCGACGAAATTTGATACCTAGGGCTGCTTTTGTCCGGGGAGTGTTTTGGACGGGTCAAATCGTAACCCCGACCTGACCTTGACCTTCAAAATGGTCTATTCAAGGTCAAATCACGAATTTTGACGGGATTTCGACGAAATTTGGTACCTAGGGTTACTTTTGTGAGAGGAGTGTGTTGGACGGGTCGAATCGTGACCCCGACCTGACCTTGACCTTCAAAGTGGTCAATTCAATGTCAAATCGCGCATTTCGCCGGAAACCAGAGGGGAAACAGCCCGGACGAAGTCGGGTCCACCAACTAGTAGTATATATTTATAATCGGAATGACGTAAAGCGCCGATAGAACATCAGTCTGATAACTGAAGCGGATTCCACAAATTCTGAGAATAACACTGTGAAACCACATCAGAAATTTGAAATAACGTATGTCAATAAACTTACTTCGATCGCAAACAAAAACAAAATTACTGTCAACGGATTAGCGGAAATAATTACGTAAGACCTATCGCTAATATTGCCCCTGTCAGAACGAGAGTTTTCTATAACCTATCTAATAGATCGTTAAGATCTTCCCAAATCAGACAATGATGGGACCATGCATAGTATAACAGTACACAAGATGCTAAAGAAAATTTCAAACTTTCACAACTTCATAGTATAATATGGATTCGTCAGGCCAACACAACAAAGGTATTTGATTCTCAGGCACCGCCGCATTGAAATTAAAGGCCCAGCACGGGACGTTTTTATTTAGATTATCGATATTATGGCCTAATCTCCAGTCCTAAAATTTCACATAATATCATGGTGGGGAATCACGTGGTTTCGAGATTGATGAGTACCACGCATACAAAGTGGCAGAGGCTAATGCAAAAGCACAAAAACATAATATATGTTGAACTGACACAAAACATAGCATTTTGACTGTTACGAGCACATGCTAGTTTATTTTTGAAACAAGTTGATACCTTATTTGTTCGGAAATACTCAGTGCTTTTCTATAACATTCTGACCAAAGTTGCCAGTCTGAGGTGCGTGGAACACACCAGTTCATACATCATGGAGAATCCTTCGACAGGCCACTTGTTAGAGCTTGTTGGACAGAATGTTAGAGCAAACAAATGTGAATTTGGACACACAACTGAGGTACCAAATTGTTTGAAAAATAATATAGCATCTGCAACATTAAAAATCATGTGCCAGTGCATTAATTCTCTTATATATGCGAGTCTCCCACAGGGAGCCTCGTATATATATGTACATGTAGTAAGAGAATCCACTGGCTTTTACACGTTCAGTGTAAATAATGTAAGGCCAATGTATTCTCTTATATATATGAGAGAATGCATTGGGATAGGGTTTTCGCAATAATTCAGGAAGCTCCAGTCATGGAAGGGTCAATGCTTAAGCGGAAATCACTAGGTTTAATCTCAACACTTAAGATAACGAATCGCTTTAACATTTTTTAATTATTTACTCATTTACGAGTACTTCCCTCGGGGATATGTTTAGATAATAATTTCAACACATGACTGAACTTATTATCTGACCCCCCCCCCCCCCGCCCGCCCCCCCCCCAATCACAATAACCCTTTCATTTCTATAGATATACGTCAGTGAATGTTCAGATAACAAGTTCAAAATATTTGTTATAGGTCATCTGTTGAACACGTTATTTGGATTACAAACAAATTCTATATCTTCTGAACTACATGCATCAGTCCCATTGTATAATAGACCATTCCAATGTATATATTTCTACAACTGAATGGGAGAATTCATTTAGTAAAGAAAGGGTGAGCTAATTTAAATGGACTATATAAATATATAATTAACCCTTTCATGACTGGAACTGAGCTGGCACAGCATTACAGATCCAGTTCCAGTGCCTTCTCTTATATAAGAGAATGCAATGGCTTATAAGGTAAAGGTAAATATTGTTAGCCAATGTATTCTCTTATATATGCGAGGCTGCCTATGAGATACTCGCATATATAAGAGAATGCATTGGCACAGGGTTTTCGCAAAATTTCAGGAAGCTCAAGTAATGGAAGGATTAAGACTATTATCTCACCTTTGTCGTATCGTTGATCGCAATATCAGCCGAAACAACCATTCGAGGGATGGCATGTAACATAGTCATCACGAGAAAAGATTCCATACAAAATATCCAACTTCTCATCTTTTCTCAGGATGCGTCAGGAATTCTGCTGGTTTATCTGTTCTCGTTGTCGTCGTCGTCGTAGTTATGCAACAATTTTATTACATATGACGACTCTGGTACTCGCATATCGGTCCGATTAAAAAAAATATTTGAGATTTTAACAGAATATTCGCAATGTTAATTAACATGTGTCAAATTCACTCGTTGATGTATGTGCTGCCACGGAGTGTCAAAGCCATGTCATGTTCCTGTGTATTGACGTCAACATAACCCGGAATGCTTCGAGAATAAATTTCATGTGAATATAGATTAGAACAATTATTAGCATGTGACAATCACGCATCATCTGAAAAAACAAGACCTTGTTTTGGCATCGCGAAGATCTCTCCAGTTCAAGTTTCGTGATCCATGCTTTTATGCGACGGCTGCCTTCTCGTTTGTCATTTGACCAAAGGTGCTCACAACAAGTATGTATACCGTAGGATGCGTCTTTCGTCCACGTGTTATATACAGTGGTTTTATATCGATTACATTCCTCGATCAATCGCGTCGCTGCTTCATTCAAGCCGATGTCTGGTTAGAAGCCAGGAACACAACCGTCGTCACAATATACTGACCCACGTACGCGCAGCAGCTATCCGAGTATCCGATATCGCTAAAGAATTTATGCTCCTATGTCGAAATCGCAAAGAAGTCATTCATTGAATAATTTCACAAAAGATATGCTTAATTTATAAACTGTCGAAAGTCTCATGCCAACCAAGAAGACGCTTCTCTGATTGCCCGACGAAATTTCCGATAAAAATAAGCATCGCCTTTCACCACGTGTGTAACGAGTTCCTCTTCCCCGCGAATAAACACGTGTTTTGTTCACAAATACGATCGTCGCACTGCGATTACTGTTGTGTAGTAGTTTTGGTAGTGAGCCGTGCGTGCAAATAGCTATAGCATGGAAAATCCAATACACTTTCGCTATGAGAAATGTTTTTCGGTTAAGTGATTTTCAAGGTTATTAACCGACGGTTCACCCTTCAATCTTGTAACTGATCTGAATTGAATGGTACGTATTGCAGTATTGGTATTGGTACGTATTGCATGTGAAGCTTTCTATTGTTATCTATATCATCGGTACATACAACGGACACGTCACACGCAAGCACATGAGACGTCCCCTCAGTATGGAATAGTATTAGGACGACTTGCGCTTTTGCTGCGCGCCAAAAGCGCCAAAAGCGCCAGAAGCTACAAAATGTGCACCATTAGTGATCATTAGTCTCGCGCCGAAAGCGACAAAATGTGCGACACAATGTTGCATGTTATTTCGCTTTTAGGAATACCATATCTCACCCATGGCTATATATATATACAGACAGCCTCTTATATACTATACATTTATAAAACACAATTCTTGTAATATGAACGTCCATTTGTCATTTACTAATAGTGTATTTATGTAATTGTTGATTGGGATTTAGATTACATGTATGTCGGTAGCTTTTAATTTACAATATGCATCGACGAGAAATTATTTCTATGATCTTTTCGGCGAGTCACGTGACTAGGAAAGGTTCAGGCTTGCATTTGGGAGAGAATGGGGGGGGGGCCCGAATGTTCTATCTTTTGAGGTCGATAGTTCTCGATTTGCCTGATGTGCTGATTCACAAAAAGTCACCTACGCCAAAAAATTGTCCAGGTTTATTGTATTCAACACCCCGATCTACTCGGATCAAATCACCGTATATTTGTAATTTTATAGTGCTCTGGTGGCCGAGAACGGACATGTCTCATTTGAACCTCAAAATGATGTGTACGTAATTTGTTAGTATATATACACTCTTAAAACCCCAGGTACCTATATGTACTCTGGAGTACCCTGGGTACTCTGGTGTACCAAATATCCAGGTACTATATGGAGAATCTGTTCAGGTACTCTGGAGCAGGGTCCGCGCTGGACTGAAATTAACTTTTGCCAAATAATTTGCCAAATGAAAATATGTTTTGCCAAATTCTATTAGAATTTGCCAAATTTTATCCCTGATAGTATCATTTTCTGCAACCTTGATTGAGTTTTTATGTTTCGACACTCGCGGTTTGAACGACGTTAAAACTTTGTTATCGATAGGAAAGTAGTTAGTTAATAATAATAATAATAATACTCGCATCTCTGTTGTGGTTTATCATACAACAATAAACCAATCACCAAACAATAAAATGGCAAGAGAGTTGCTTCACCAGAAGGGAACATCACAAGAGGATTGGCTACGTAAACACCACCATCACACTAAACATTGGTAATCCCTCCACCCATCGATAATAATGTTACCAGATTAACTGCATTTTAATGGAGGTGTTAACTTTTCCGAAACCAAATAAAACACCACTAATATAATTATATTGTTATAGTTTCCTAAAATGAATGGTATTGATTGACCGATATTTTTCAACTTTATTGAGTCTCCCAGCTGCATACGGAAAACAATTGGGTCGAGGGATGGGTGGGTCCCATTAACGGTATAATTAAGTATCATACGTGTGTAAACGAATTCCGACTCCCCCATTGATTGGGATGGAGGTTTGTGTTGAGTTCGGAAAGTGACCACATGTGTCAGATGAGTTTTACGACCTAAAATGCTATTTAGAGCTAACATGACCTACAGATACAAAATGTTGAGTACGATGCGCGGAGTGAAAAAGGATTGATTCGTGGAAACGGAAAATGACTCGGGGTTTATAAACACTATATATATATGCGATGTTTGTTAGTGTGGGCGGGTGTTAGAAGCGAACCATTCTTTCGTGACCATTCTAGATTACGAATGTCAACTTGAGGTATTAAGCATAGTATAAAGTATCCATTCGGAGAAATAGAAGGTTGAGGTAGAACAAAGGAGCTGGGTTTTAACCTCGTATATGATAACTGACAAGTGAACCAAGGATCTTAATTCCAATTATCCAATCCATTGCACATACATTGCTCCGCGAAAATAAATACAATAAACGCTAGTTATGGGTGTATACAATTTATACATTTCTTGTTATTTTCACACTGTTGCTGTATGTTGTATTTTTGACTTTTGTAAACTGTACTAATGTTTCTTTGAACCATTATTGTATAGAACACTAATCAATTTCTGCAAACGATTGCCACCTATAATATGTATGTATAGATATATACTTCGATGTGTCTTGTATAATATATAATGTTTTCGGTTTGAGTGTTTTGATCGGGTACATTCCATATAAGAGTGATGGTCATATATGGAGTGATATGTTGATCATTCAATAAATACATCAACGGTTTAACCAATAGTTCAATGTATACATGTATACTGTCATAAAACCATACAAATCATACAGTCAGCCAAATAATCAACCACTCAATAGATAGATCGATCGACCAACAAATCACTCATGCAATCAATCAATCATTATATCGATAGATCGACCGATCAATTTATTATTCTATGGATCTGTCAATCAATCAATCAATCAATCAATGATATCAAGCAATCACTTCAAACTATAATTCATCACATAATCAGCCGATAAAGCAACCGGTCCACCTTCATATTGTTTTACTTCAGGTGCAAATATGTCAAGCTAACAAAGGCAACCACTTCAGCTGAAGGGGTCACTCTCACACAAAAAAGTGCTCAAGTGTACACATGTTTTGAAAATGTACTGAAGGGTATATACACAGGTTTTGTAATCTCGTTCGAAATGACGTTTTGTTTCCGCGTCTGCAACGATTTCTGTTAGAGAATAATTGTTCACGTTCCAATGTAAATCAAAATTAGCTGAAAACATACTGCTGATGGTCGCCAGACTTTCAGTAGCATAGTTGACGTAACTCTGTCAGCACAGATTGTAAAACATGTGTACCCTTCAGCACTATTTCATCTGAGAATGACCCTTTCAGCTCCACTCTATGTCCGTACGGGCAGACCATAAAGTTTCTCAGAAAGGTATATTTTCAATATTTATTCCGAAATGTGTCTCTATGAGCGCATGTTGTCCACCTTTAGACATGTCCGTTATATGTAATTTGCAGAATGCGGTCCCCATGCAGAGGGTGAATTTAGTGACGCTATCCCGCATTAGTCTCGTACCTGACTCAATCGTACCGATAGAGTCACGTACAAGCTGATATTGTAAACAATAACAAACCATACACGTGGTCGGCGGCGATCACACAAACGTGCCAACTGTAAATATTGATTTAATTACTACTTTTAAGACTAATTGTTGCACCCGATAAGATGTCATAAACCATTTGTAAACTATAATTTACATGCTGGTTGTTTGATTTGTCATAATTTTCACCTGATTACTATTTTATTGTTTATATCAGTCAAGTACATTTTGTCTTGTTTTCTGGTCACGGCATCGACAAATAGGGTCAATATAGGTTGTTCACGACCTTATTTAGGTGAGTCTTCTATAATAGAATGAGTATACTTGCAAATTGAAATGACTATATATATTTATTGAAAAATTTCGATACATTGCAGGTGGGGGGGGGGGGGGTGGTAAAACAAATCTGCAGGAAGGTATTCCGCGGTGCGTGGGTGGCCCAAGAGACAAAAAACACATTTTTGACAACCTCATCAGCTCATGCAATTTTTTTTACTAAAGATCTTTTGTGCACATATTTGACATTTGTAACAGTTTAAAACAGTTTATAACTGTAAAAACACGTTACACGGGCCTTAGTGGATATGACATTAAGCTACATTTATGGCATCAAGCCTTGAAATAGTGTGTCTGTCATTTGCAGAATGAGGTCCCCAGAGGGTGAATTAAGTGATGCTAACATCACCAAATTCACCCTCTGATGACCTCATTCTGCTTACACCTCAGCAGAATGAGGTCCCCAGAGGGGGAATTTGGTGATGCTAGCCCACTATGCGGGGTAGCATCACTATATTCACCCTCTGGGGACCTCATTCTGCAAATGACAGACACACTATTTCAAGGCTTGTATGGCATGTTGCATATGAGACATGAGGTGAACAACTTCCTTCTCGACACCCTTAGGAAAGAAGCTTCGAGAAATGTAAAATTGAAATAAATAAACTTGTCGTGATGTAACTAAGATATTTAAGCCTAGATCATTGTGTGCATGGAACAAGAGCGAGCAAATGTCTCAAATATTAACGTGACTATCAATGGCTTGAAAATGACTGTCATCAGTGCATCCAACTAATCAGTGAATTATCTGCATGTGTATCAATTCAGATTATCTGTTACTCTCACAACAACTAAAGTATTCAAGTCCAGCATAGTGACTGCCAAAAGCATTTAGTATAATTGAAATTGCTCCACTAGACTAACAAAAGTGGTATGGAATAATGCTTGATAATGGGCTGGTTGACCGACTAATCATGAAATAGTTAGAAATTATGGAATTGTGTGTATAATGCACAATGACGTGGGTTTGCAGATATCCGCAATTTATAGAATAATATTTCCAATTGCAGCCTGCTAAATGTCCTCTTTATGTATTTATTTTCAAAATATTTCAACTCTAGTTGAATTGGAGCTCAACAAATGATATTTCATCATTATCATGGATATGTCTACAAAATTGTCAATAATGACCCGAAAGTGAAGATTGAGTTCACTGTCCAGAGATGTTGTCAGCTTAAAATGTATTACAGCCAAAATAGCCAAAACACATGTTAAATTTGGATCATGTAATAGCTTGCAGGGGAAACTGATATCTCAATGGATATGCAGGAGATACATGTATGCTGGGAAATTTATAATGTGTAAATTGGATGCATTAACCTTTCAGTGAAAAACAATTACAGCAGTTCTTTTAGTTTGAAGTGTTCCATTTTATAAGTTACTAGCTGGTGGACCCGACTTCGTCCGGGCTGTTTCCCCTCTGCTTTTCGGGCGAATTGCGCGATTTGACCTGGAATTGACCATTTTGAAGGTCAAGGTCAGGTCGGGGTCACGATTTGACCCGTCCAAAACACTCCCTGGACAAAAGTACCCGTCGAAATCCGTCCGGTTTTACCCGATCTGACCTTGAATTGACCATTTTGAAGGTCAAGGTCAGGTCGGGGGTAACGATTTGACGGTTTTGACCCGTCCAAAACAAAGCAGCACCATTATGATGTCATACAGATAAAGCCTCTCGGCGATGAGTCAAGAGGTACGATTTAGTGCAAGTACATTATTTACGCGATGCGTCGAAAACGGAAACATAAGACGATCGATGGAATCAACTAATAAGTATTGTTCCCGGGCAATAAAAAATATCTTATGACTTGCAATAAATCTCTCCTCATAGTCCACACCCTGGGGCATAACTGGGAAGTGAAGACATTTTTTTAGAAGGCATCGCAAGGGATGAATTGACGCCGAAGTGATTTCGAGTGACAAAAATGACGATGTCGGAAATTATAACATATCTCGAACCCGGTGGTCGTAGAATTCGATTTTTCATGGGAAAATGGACAGACTTCACGCTTTAATTGTATTAGGCAATTATCGAAGAGACCTAAACGCATTTACTAACAATTTTGCCAGCCTTGGGAAGATTCGTAGAAGCGAGTTCTATGCAATGGAAATGCATGCATATTTCCTATGTAACGGTTTAACAGTGTCGAAACGCTCTTTATCAACGACACTGCGGATACGAACGCTCTTTAACTATCACGCGATTAACCCATGAACTACCCATTGCGGTGGCGGGTGGTTGGAGAATGAGTGCTCTGACGTTCTCAGAAGCGATGACATTCCATCTGGTATTTTACCCTTAGATAGGAAGTTTGGGCTCAACCCGTCCGACAGTTTTCCCGGCCATAGCTAACAGACAAACAACAAACAAGTCCCATGTTTTTTGTGCACCTTTCAGATTTTGGTGGGTTAGTACTGTGTTTGTCCACTTCCATCGATTCATCAGAATTTCCATTTAGCAGTGTCCAATTTGACCACCCAGGTAGACCTAGAATACTCTCATGACACACTCACCTGGAAACTCCAATACATGATTGCATGTATGTGTGTACATGTACCGGTATGTGGTACTGCCTATCAGCCACTTAAAAAATTATTAAACTTTTTTTCAATTATATCAGCTTCTGAAACATGGTAAACTGTCACTTGAACTAGAGCAGATAACTTTCTAGTCATATGAGTGATATCAGTAGGGTTTTATGTAGTTTTAGAAAAAAATTAGTTAAATTTTGGGGGTGGATGACCAAAAATTTGAGTAAAAAAAAGCTTTTTTGCAGGTTTGGGGTGGTGGTTCCCCGAAAATGCCAGATGCAAAACACGGCATACCTTCCTGCAAATTTTATATTATAATATACATGTAATATTAAATCAATTGTACTGGGATAATGCGTAATGAAATTCAACCACTGGGAATCTCAATTTTCAAATGTCAGGCTGCTTATTTTCTGGCTTGGTACATGAACTGCCCTGGTCAATATTAATTCAGTACAAAATGTTGATTTAAATACATTAAGTTCTAGTATAATTGATTAAAGGGACATCTCGTGAACAGATATATACAATTTCCATGGTCATAACAAGGGAATTAGGGGTCCTTGGGGCCTTGCTCCCCCCCCTATGGTGTACTTGCTGACTTAAAATTGGGTAAAACCCCCTATTTTCATATCATCAGCATCCCTCTCCCTTGAATGTGTGTCTCAACCCGGAGCTGTAAAACAAATTCAATAAAGGCCTATTAAATGGGCATCTCCTGCACAGATATATAGCATGTCCATGGTCACAAAAAGGGAATTTGTGGTTACTGGGGGCCTTCTTCCCTCATATGGTGGGCCTACATGTACATAGACTTGAAAATTGAAGAAAAAACATACTTCCAAATGCATATCAGCATGCCATGTATGTGTCTCCACCCTGGAGCTCTAGTATATTTGATTAAAGGGACGTCTCCTCCACAGATATATACAATTTCCATGGTTATCGATCTAGATCAAAACGGTCAAGGGAATTTTCAACACCGACCCGACAAACACCTCTACAGTACAGGATTCAAAGTGCCACCATTTTATGGTTAGTTTAATAGGCTACCGGTATATATGATCTATTTTATCTCATGTAAAGTAAATTAAAAAAAATATTCATAGTACATGTACTGGCCTCTGGCAAGTACAATTGAATTAATATATTAATATTATAATATAATATATATATAATATTATAATAATTTCTCATCATGCAATCTAAAGTTCATATTTTAGAACACCAGCGGTCTCCAGTCAGATTCGAACTGACAATCCCCTCAGTGTAAACTGAGGTGCGCTCACCAATGTGCTGTAGAAACTGATATAAAGCTGGCATTAAAAAACAACAAATTTGGGTAGAACCCCCGGCCAGTGCATGTACTAATACTATGAACATTTTTTAAATATTTTCTTTACATGTGACAAAATAGATCATATATATATACCGGTAGCTTATAAAACTAACCATAAAATTGTGGCACTTTGAACCCTGTACTAGTAGAGGTATTTGTCGGGTCGGTGTTGGAAATTCCCTTGAGCGTTTTGATCTACATGTAGACACTGATTGGCGGCGCCGGCCTATATTCATCAATCGGTATAAAACTTGGTATTATGAAATTAATAAAAAATTGATTACACGCAAGAAAAAAACATTCTTAATTTTAACTGTATTATTGCTAAAAAATCAACATATGATTGGCCTTTCAAGTTTCATAAACAGCAATGGTCACAAAATGTCACAGAAAAAATGAACCCATCGTGGAATTTTGGTGTCAAAATAATGGTCTGAGTGTTGTTAAAAAATAAACATCTAAATATACACAATGGGCCAGCAACTTTTTCGCCTATGTATAAAAAACAAACCCCACATGCTTAAAACGCATGAGTCGAAAACAGGTAACTGGTCACAATTAAACATACTTTGCATATCGTTCCCGAAATCAATAAACACTGTCACTGTCGTATATTGAAAAACTAATGGTGTAACTTATTGATTATCGATATAAAGATGTAATCAAATATAAATTGTAGATAAAAATGATGATCTTATCATAGTAATAAAAATCGTAAATAAATTCACAATCGAAAATATCACGTGACAACAGCATCTCATGAATATATTCATGAGCTCAGCCTATACCAGGCCTCAAATACGTTTGCTGGGCTGGGTACTAGGCTATCCCGCATAGCGGGCTATTATAGTATCACTAAACTCACCCTCTGGGGACCTCATTCTGCTTAGGCCTCATCTTTGGAAAGTTTCTTTATTATCAATTTCTATATAAATTTCTTCACCTAAATTCAAATTCTTTTCTAGTTTAGTTTCTCTATATCCTCAAATTGGCAAACGACGCATTGCATAATCGAGGTTCCAATGGGTGTACATCACAATATTCACCATTTGGGAACTTTAATCTGAGTCTATATCTCCCATGGCAGATGAGGCCATGTAGAATGAGGTTCACAGAGGGTGAATTTAGTGATGCTAGCCCGTTATGTGGGATAGCGTCACTAAATTCACCCTCTGGGGACCTCATTCTGCAAATGACAGGCACACTAAACACAGACTTGGGCTTTAGAAGTTTTAAAATTTAAACTTCCCTAATATCGACCAACATACGAAATCCAACCGCTGGACTTGGGCTCGTTTGGCTCTCATCACCTTTTTTTGACGTAATACGTCGGGAATTTATCTCGGAGCAATTTGGCACTACAACCAAAGGCAATGTATTACGGATGAAGAGGAGCTCAAAGAATTCTGAATCGTGGCGAGTAATTGATGAGCAGAAATACCCCCGGCTTATGTTGTAACACATGCCTTGGAATGCGGTGCTATTCCAAGGTCCAATTTCCACCGCAGGGGCAATCAGAGTCGAATTAAAGTGACATAGTTCGCAGACATTCTTAAATTGGAAAATATTTCATCGCGGTGTCGGAGAGTGCAGTATTATGATCTATTATGCGGAGGCCAAACAGACGGACGGCTGTGTCAACACGATTCTTACTCTGGCTAAACAGACTGCACACGGGTTACGAGAACTAGGTTCTCGAGGGCAGATTGTTTATGAATTAAAGTCACGTGACTGTTTGAAGCCTGAAAATTGTCTGATTTGGGAATAAAAATAAATGTATATAAATACATACCTTAACCCTTTAATGCCGGTGCAACATTAAATGTCACGTGGCAGTGCATTCTCTTATATTCGAGTCTCCCATAGGGAGCCTCGAATATATAAGATAATGCATGCACTGAGGCGTTATTTCGCTAAAATCCGATTTGGATTCTGGATTCAGATTACAGATTTGTCCCCGTACGACTTGGTTCGGCAAAAGAACAGACCACAAATTTCCAGAATCAGTAAACGAACAGACCGTAATCCTAATTTCGTGGGAATCCGATAGGGATTCGGATTCCGATTACGGACTCAAATGTTCGTAATGTAAACAAACCGAGATTTCGCCACCTCAGAGTTTAAAAACACAATAAAACATAAGAATCCGTCTCTTGTGTACAAATTATTGCAGAATATAAACGATCTATATCAAAGAATTTTAAATGCGGAGACAAATTTGTTTTATTGAATGTAAACTGGGAGAATATTACTGAAATTAGCCAAATAATAACGCTATTGATAGTAACGCTGGGGGAGCACTTCGGTTGATGGCGAAGAAATTGCAATTCATTGTTGATTGTCACTTTCATATGTCCATTTCATAATTCCATCCTTAAAATACCGCCCGAACGCATGTCGTTTTCGAATTCGGCGGATACGTCACCATTGACCGAGTTCATATGCACCTGCATGGATATGTCTTCTGCTGTGTTCGTTATTATAATGTTTCTTCTTATTCAAGAAATAGTAGGATTATATGGTATCGATGGATTATCAGATACACGTATGTACTATCATCTAGTCTTAATGTTATAGCAATTTCATGTTTAACATGTTTTGTTTCGTTAAATGCAGTCGTTAATGCAAAATTTTGCACAATAGTCTCTGTATAGACAACAGACACATGTTCTAGGAACGTGGCTAGAAGTTTCCTCAAATTTACGGCCAACTGCACCCCCCCCCCTTGAACCAAACATCAATCTCACAGGTTCGCAGAATTCAATTTGCTCCCCTTGGAAATATCCAATCTGACAAACACTAAGATTGGAAAATTACCAACTTTTACTGGTTGAAAAAAATCAAACAATGAGAACAATGCCAACCTATATATGGTGTCAAATTAATGTCCAACTAATGTTGTGTCATGCATGAAATTTCCGACTGCTGGAATGTACCAAAGTTTAGTTTAGATATATTTATTTCAAATATATGTCAAATTTAGATAACACATTATATATAACACATACATAGAGGATCTCACATGAGTTTCTATTTTATACGGAATTTATCAACCGAGTTCACTAAATTCGATTTGAGCCGAGGTTTACCGAGGCTCAAATTGAATTTAGAGGACGAGGTTGATAAATTACGTATAAAATAGGACGAGTGTGAGATACCTTTTATCACATGATCAAATAAACTCGAAGCAACGCGAAATATTCATCGAAAACAACAATCATAAACTACAGCGATCGCAAGTTATTTGAAGAACGCCGTGACGTCATCGCACGCGCTGATATTAAACGTGTCTATTACCGATAATTATGAAACTGATTTTATGGCCAAATTATGTGATAAATTTGTTTATACATACAAAGGAATTGGGGGACAAGTACTGACTCACTTAAGGGTACCCCCTCTCCCAAATGTTATTACACTGAAAAAATAAATAATTAGTAATGGCAAAGCAACGTACATGACTACCAAAACAAGTTGAACATATATACAGATCACTGGACACCCCCTCTCCCGAGTTAGTCATAAGTTTGTATATGTATTTATTTAAAATCGGGTTTGTTTGTTGCGTTTGTTGGCTTGTACGTATCATTATTTGAAACAGTTAGTCAAAATAATCCTGATTTTCCTCACGTATGAATGACTGCACAGCTTAGCAAATTGTACCAAAAATCGGGGAGGGGGTCGAGACACACAAGCAACCCCTGTCGTCACGTCCCTGTTCAACTGACAAGTTTCGTGTGTTCTTCACAACATCTTTGGAATTTGATTCAGGAGGCCTAGAGCTGTCATGTTTAGATATGCTTGCCAACATCAATAAACACACTTTAACTTGAAAAAAAAGATGCGATTAAGTCGGATTGGCAGCAAATTATGTGCCGTGTATATACACATAGACGAAAAGCATGATTTCACAACAAACATGCACTTTATAAATATAAGATACAAATGATACTTTTGTCAAATACATGAGCCATGTTTGACGCTGGGAGAGATTTTCGGAGACCACGTGGATTTCAAAATCTGACCTAGAATCCGAAATTAGCTCCGCCCCCCGTAATCGGCTTTGGATTCTCAATCCGGATTTTAGCGAAATTACGGCTCTGGGTTACAAGGCCAAGGTAAATATTGTTTGGTCAATGTATTTTGTTAAAAATGCGAGGCTCCCTATAGATGACTCCAACTGGGCAACGCGAGTCGGGAGACCTTGCATAAAATGATCACCTTACGTATATAACTACGTGTGATAAACGTCATGTTGAGTGGATATATACATGCGTGTGCATGGGTTTTTCCGTTCGTTTCTTTTTTGAAAAACATTGAACGACAACCCTGAGCGGTCAGTGGGTCACAAGTGGTGTGCTTGCTAACGGGCATTGATGAATTCGGTGAATCAGACACAGAAGACGTGGACATATATATAGCGGCACAAGCCAGCGTCCACTAACAGCATAAGGTATCATAAGATATTAGCGAATAGCGAGTAATATATTTGCCCACGTCCAAGCCAAATGTGCATTACTATTATTTTGACGACTATTCGCAAACTCCAGGCAGAGTTATCTCCCATCGCTCCGCTGAGATACCACTGCCATAAGGACATTTGGTAAGGACTTCTTACGTGTTTTTAGTTCTTATGTTTTAGGATTAAAATTGTCTATGTCTGGCTCAGTTCATATTGTTCTTATCAATACCGAAAAAACTACCATTATTCAGGGGGGGGGGGGGGCGTAAACAAGTTGCGAGACGTGGGGGTGTTTTTTTTTACATTGCCATTTTTTTTACACCCACCCACCATTTTTTTTTTCATAAAATTTTAGACACCCACCCCAAAACCCCAAAGCTTTATGTTGGTCCCCTCTGTAAAAACGACCAACCGCTCTATACTGGTCCCTTCTTTGAAAGACCAAATTAAATGTTACTTCCTGTTTACAAACATGTGCAAGACAAATATTTTCTTGGCGGATAATTATGCGATAATCAGCAGTAATCAGCGATAAACTCATCTAAATTGAACTCTAAGCAATCAACACAGGTAGAATATGATGTGATTATATTGGTAAATTTATAACCCAGCCTATTCATCTGTGTGAGTAGATGAAAAATATGTTGAATCCCCTGGAATGACAACAAAAAATAACTAGGGCCATTGTTAGGGCCTATAATAGAATGCGAAATTACACAAAATTAAATTTATCTTTTTTTCAGACATCAACCAGCATCAACTAGTAGGCCTAGAGCCTATAGTAATACCAAAAAGGAAAATGTGCATATGAACCAGTGTACGAATTAGCTTTTATGTATGCCTGCATAACCACCGACCCGACCTCGCATTACGACTTAGGACTAGGCCTAAAATAATGTTTAACCCTTTGAGTTTGAACGCGGATGGTCAACTTAGTGCCAAATCCATATACACGGGTGTGCACTTTGGTGACATGTGACGGTGGAGACGAGGTCACAGTAAGCGTAACGTCATTGTGTTGGTGTACGGAAGATAACTCCAATTTGGTCTTCTGTTTACAGTATACCGGCTGTACTCTTGATTTACTATTATATGTCTACCTGTGTCTACTATATATTATTAACTATACATTATTCTGATACATTATGAGAATAATAAATTTTAGTATACAAACACTGATACAAATACTTATTTCATACATTACACTCATGCATCAACTAACTGTATGAGTAAAGAGACTGTCATGAAGTATAAGAATTATTGTAATATTCTGTCATGAGTTGTTAGCTGATATTGTCAGACTGCATTAAGTTCACCCTACCCTAGAGCTATCTGAAGTATTTTTTTTTATTGAACTACACCGTGAACTAGACAATTTTAAATATAAAAACTGCCAAGCAAGCTGAAACAGACACAATAAAAAAAAATTGCGCGCAAAAAAAATCAATGAAAATTTTGGGACCCACCCCCACAATATTCACTATTTTTCCATTTTATATCAACTTATGGGGGTAATTATAACAATATTGAATGTATTAGTGCTTCTCATATTGCAAAAGCCACAACATATAAACAAATATGTTTAAAACAGTTGAAAATATGTCAATGAAAAAAAAATGTTAAAAAAGTGGTCAAAAACTGTTTCCGGCCTCGGGTACCCCCCCCCCCCACCCCACCACCTCATGTCTCGTAAAAAAAATTCGCCCCCCCCCTGAATTATTGCAAACTTTTGGTGGTCAAAATAAGATAATAGGTGACTAAATATAGTTCCGACGATATGTAAAAATAGATGTATCAGTCCGCAAAGTACCATCCTTGTGGCAGTGCTATATCGCAGTGATAACATAGAGGGCACTGCATGGAGTTTGGACTATTCGCTGCATTATTCAGGATGTGTGCAACAAAAAATCCCGTTTTTCTCTTCTTAAAACTCGGGCAAGTTGCTATAGCTAATGCTGAAGTGAATATAATTATTAAGCCCAACGCTTCGGTCGGATTCACTATGCATGTATATGCAAAACACAAAGGTTAACACCCTTACCATCAGAACGAGTATATAAAGTAGTTCACTAATCATGCATCGGGGACCTCATAAATCTATTCTCTCATTCGAGCCCCGACCGCCGGTGACATAAGACCGTCTTGAGCGCTCCTGGACATCGCCCACCTGGCGATCGGATTACTGAATTCGGCGGACAATGGATTCGTCGTCCATAACTCCTGCTGAAGTCAGGCTCGTACTGAGCTCAATCAACTTCGATCGCTGTCTGACCTGGAATATACACCGGTCAGGCAGCCAAGTTGATCTGTTTTTTTGGTCATACCGGGTTACACCAATATGGTCCTTACCAGGGCCCTCTGTTGACCGTAACCGGGTTACTGGAAACCACCAACTACCTACCATCTGGTACGGGGATCTTGACGAGAAAGGGAAGCGTAGGGAGATGAAGACCATATCCAGAAGAAAAAGGGACGCCGACAGGAGGGCTAAGTGGAAACAGGCGGCGAGCTGAGAGACCATTCAGCTTCCCACACTTGGCTTCCGGGCATGAAGACCAACCAGTCGTCCCAGCGCCACCCTTCACAGCCTGCGGATCAGGGGAAACCGACGTCACTCCGGTCGCCCCTGCCACTGACGTCGTGGCCAGCGCGTTCATGGACGCCGATGTCACCCGGACGGCCCTGCCACCGACTTCGTGGTGGAGATGGACACACTACCACCAATGACACTGTTATACCATCACAGCCTGGTGTCCTCCATCTCCTCCAGCAGCAACAACAAACAAACAATAACAACAACAACAACACCGGTTCCGCCCACACAGTCCACTCAGTGGCGAAGATCGATGCCTGCCGTATGAATGCACGGAAGGACATAGCCGCTGCCAGAATACGCGGGGAAGACATCGAATTTAGGAAAGAAAGCAAAAAAAAAACAAAACAAAAATGTATTTTTATGTGTACCCATACCACGTATGGTACACATAATGCCGACGTCCGGATCAACCATCCGTCGTTCGTCCGTCCGTCCGCCCATCTGTCCGTAGACACTTGCTATCCGACGCGATTACTTAAGTATTTTGTAACGGATCGTGTTCAAATTTTATGTGCATGTTTATGACTGCACACCCCTCACCTGTATAGTTTTTAGTATCGATCGGTTAAGAAATGATTAACACTATCCATTCATACCTGGTCATATTCTATCGGATGCCATAACTCAATAATTTTTAGTCCGATTGTGTTCATATTTTAAATGCAGGTTTATGACACATGCCTCGCGTGTATAGTTTTTGGTATCGATTGGTTGATCGGTTCAGAAATAATTAACCCTTTCACACATATGCCATCCAATTCAATAAGTCAAATACTTTTATTATGATTTACCTCATATTTATTACTAGTTTTTCCTTAGCACACTCTTCATCTGTATGGATATCTGATTTTGATTAATTAACCCTTATACTCTTGAACCAGGGTTAGTTAGTAATGCACAATCAATAATGGTTAATGCACACTAAATAAGTCTCAAAGTGCTTTAATGCCAATAAATGAATAAGCTTGCAACCTAGTGTTTTAGACAAGGGGTGGACCATATTTGTAGCAGTACATATTGGCCTCTCTTGTAAACACAGGGTCTTATATGGCATTGACTTATTGCATGTGACCAGTCACATTCTTTTTATGAACTATTTTGTATTGATCAGTCGATTTAATATTTGTGGGAAATATTAACCCATTCCAGTGACGATACACTTGCTATCTGATTTGATAACCCAAATGTTTGCGATGTGATTGTGTTTATATTTCATGGTAAAGTGTATAAAGACACACCCCTGACCTGTATATTTGGTTGATTTGCCTCAAAATATTAAACCTGTACACACATATTAACCCTGTTCCGAAGACACATACTATCCAACATGATAAGTCAAATGCTTTACCCAATCACTCTCATAATTTACATCCATATTAATTATGACACTCTCTTCGCATGTTTATACCTTCGTTTTGATTTATCGGTTTTAACCCTACCCATAACCATAAAATTAAAACATTCTGTCCAAAGCAATACTTTATCTGATCAGTATACAAGCAAATGATGGAAACCCATATCTTTCCAATCATCTCCACGTGATGTGTACAATGTGTACGTGCGTAAATTCAGTCCAGATCGAGTTGGTATGGTAGAAGGTATAGGTTAAACATCTGCCGGTCGTGATCGGTCACTCGTTGTTTCATGTATTTGTTCATGTTATATACCATGTCAGAAACCCCCATAAAATAGCCAACGGGGGTTGTAGGGGAGGGGAAAAACCACCCCTTCCAAATCCTCCAGGGACCCCCCATCCCAAATCCCTAATAAAGCATCAGATACCTATCTGCATCGGATGCTAGTTTACCGGGGTCGGTAGGTACATGTACGCAAAACGTACAAGGTGTTTCCCTTACATCCAAGATTGGCCTTGAAAATTGTCACCATTCAGACCTTTAACCTTTCATTTGTTACCTGCAATTACTATTTGGAATATATTGATTCACCAATCTCAGAAATCGAAAAATTATAATGCTCGAGAAGCAGGCTTACGAGATCACAGAGAGAATCACAGAGAGAAATTGAATTGTTCACTTTCAATCCTTTTTTGTGTGATAAAGTTACTCAGGTTCCCTGAATTGTGACTTGGCTAGCAACTTGCCCGATCGCTCATGGATGCAGAGGGGTATGCTATCCCAGTCCGTGGTCAGACAGCTATATGGGAGGTCCGGTCCGTGTCTTTTGTTATAGCGAATGGGTTAATATATCCATTTCCGCCTTAGCTAGTAACTTGCCCGATCGCACATGGATGCAGAGGGGTATTCGCGTCATGATAGTTTATACTTTTCCGCGGGTGGTGCCTTTTTTGGTTTTTGCTTACCTGGCGGGACCGGTCGTAAGTTAGGGGTTAACAATGGCGGTTCCAATCGAACTACCGACTTGGGGAAAAGAACTTTGGTACATACAGGTCTATTTTTGCAAGAACCATCTCATTCGGACTCCTGGGGCGGTACTGTCGGCTTTTAGTGGGACCGCATTCGAGTTTATTTCCCGATCACCGCAGTGCGGTCTGTTTTTTATTCGAGAAGGAACTCAGCAAATATTGTTTTTTATTCGAGAAGGAACTCAGCAAATATTAGTTCATGTTGATACTGGACTCCATGCCGCGGGTTCAAGGCCGAACTGCCAGGTCAGATGCGAAAAAAACACACAGACGCGGGTGGCATTCGTGGAAAAGTGCACTTATGCCGCATCAACAACAACGTATATGCTACCGTCGACTGTAAATTGAATCAAATGTTAGCGCAACGTGCATTGTCACATTCCAGATGTCCGGGTGATCTCATTGGTTTATATAATTATGCCTTGTGTGATAGGACATGACATGGTCAAAGTATAATAACAATTTACACCCACCATAAGTGCACACATCACACATAACAAAAAATAAGTAGTGAGCTCAGGTGAGCTTAAATAATAAAGCATTCATTTACTGGACAAATGGGACGATAGATTATCACACTATAAACGGCAACACGAAGCGAGAGGCCAGCCACGATAGGCAGGTGTTTAACCCATCCCTTGGCGATAGTACATTACTATGATCGGAATCATAATTTAGAGTTTTGATGTTGAATTATAGAGTATACTGTTATGTAATGGAAAAAAACCACATAATAAAACAAATTATTGGAATTTTTGGGTCACATAGGGAGACTCGCATATATAAGAGAATGCACTGGTACATGATCTGTAATGCTGCACCAGCGCAGCTCCAGTCATGAAAGGGATAACAATGACAATGGATACTATGTTCCCCAAAAGGAAGCAACAAATTTAGGGAAAGGATTATCAGCATGGCACCGCTCATAATTCTTCCTGAATGTTATAAACAAGAATGACACAAACCTCATTACATTGACGAAAATGTTCAACAGCCTGCATATACATTAGATAATTAAAGATCAAACTGACAATACATCAAAACCATGATACCATATATGAATCTATATTTTGGTACAGATACTTCCTCTTGTTGAAAGGTAGAAGAAGTGGTATATGCCCCTATTTCAACCAATATCAACCAAGGACCTTCCACACATCAATAAGTCTAGCAAGTCCAAAGGGTCAGTTATAGGAGTTGAAGTGAATTCATTGAAAGGAAAACTGTTAAATCAGCTTCGTTTTGACTGGTCAGCAATCTAAAGCGAAATAATTTTCACCTGAGGTAGTTATCAAAGCAAGACTGTCTGATAAAAAAATTACTTCAAAATATGTTTTGATTCACTCTCACCCATGAAATTTCATAAGATATAAATATTTTTTGTTCATAAAGCCAGCCATGGAATACTTGGATTAATAGAGCCCAATTTAATTTTACAAAGATAATGTATCAAATCACCAATGACCCATTTAATATCAATTATATAGCATAGCTGTCAAATAATCACTGGTTTTCTTATGGTGAACCGCATCTCAATTAAACCTATAAAATCTATAATGGCCTCAGCCCATCTGTAGAGTTATATACTCAGCTGTACAATGCAGCAAATATTTTCTAGTCTACTGTTAATATCATGTCATGCATGTGTATTGTTGAAACATTTTTCAAAATTTAGATACCATAGCTTTCTTTATCTGCACATTGGCATAAGAGACATCAGAAAATGATATAGCCATATTATATATTAATAGCTAAGTAGTCCTAATGCATGGGATGGAATTGGTGAATTGGGTTTAATATCGCTCCAAACAAATTTGCCAGTACACAAGATTTTGGACCGATTTAAACCAAATATTGTGTGTTGACTCGCGGTACAAAATTTTTAATTGAGCAAAGAATTCAATCTAATTTTTTTAAGAGGGCCATAATTCCGTTTCAAAAATGTTGGGCTGAGAAGCTCATATACAAAATTTGGTTCAGATAGGAAAGAAAATGTTTGAGTTATCGCACCATGTATAAAGTGTCTACGTATATGGACAGAGAGACGTCTCGGTAGACAGGCGGACGGACGATAAGACGAGTGGTCAATCCGGACGTCGATACTATGTGCGCCATACTATGGTATGGGTACACATAAAAATACGGTCATAACGACTGGCCGCGGAAAAATTATTTTACATTGGTTGGATATGGCACATTATCAGTACATCGACCTCAACAGTTCTGCGACCTCAACCGATATAAATTGTTCATAATTCGGTGCACGAGAACTTTTTACTTTGCCATCGTGCCACCAGTGGTTATCTATCATGTGCGGTGTTTTCTCTGACAAGCGTATATGCAGATCATTATATCGCTTTTATACGCCGACTTTCTCCCCCTCGCGGCGCCCAGTGTAACATCATGCGGCTTGTGGTTAAAGTAGTAAACAAATTCTTTACCAAGAAAACCATAGTCAGAAATGGTAACGCGCTCAAGATCATATATTATATACCCATGATTGTAATTATAGAATCTTTTTCATTTCTGTTATTTGTAATTGGCATAGCTTATCACAAACCAAAAATCAACATTATTGACATAATGCAAACGCCAATAAACGGAATTGAAATTCTCAACTACACCTTTTACCGGGCTCGGCCTCGGGGTCGCACTACAGCTCGACCTCGGGGTCGCACTACAACTTTTAATGTGTCCCAATAATTAACATTCTATAAATAGAACCCACAGCGCTATGGCAGCGCCCAGGCGAAACAAGAATTTGTACATCATCATGATCGTCGTCGTCGTCGTTGTCATCGTAATTATCCGCGCTAGCATCACCATCACTCTCGTCATTAACGTATACACTGGAGAGATGTTCAAAAACCAGAAGCAGACGACAGACAGTTGAACAGATAATACAAGTGCAGAAGAACCCTATTCATTGGTGGAAATGTTCCGAATTTATTATCTGAACATTTCCGAAGGGAACTATTGCTTTTGGGGTCATTGTCCTAATTAATTCATCGATCACATTTGCAGCCAGCTTTCCAAAACTGTCACAAGTGTATAGCCAGCTTATTGCCGACATATTCAATTCAAATTCGTAGTTAGCAGCAAATCTCGTTATTTGACCACACGATATACGATCTGTTCACGTTTGCGACAAGAAGGCGTCCAAAACTGTCGTATGTGCAAAATTTGAGGCTGAGCAACGTCTATATATAAACTGGAAATCTAATTTTTATCTAGATTTTTTATTTTCTCTGTTTCTCTGTTCGAATTGCGAATTAATATTCTCGTTTTATTTCGAGTATGAAAAGCTATAGCTACGAATGTGATCGACACCAGTCATTGTGACAATGATCTCTACGGACATAGCTCGAGTAGAAACTCGTGGCATGATCTATAGTTCCTCATCCTATGCCGAATACCCTGATCCTCGTGCAATACCACTATATTCATATCCTGGAAAGTGCGATTTAAGAGCGTTTTCTTACACGATCTAACGATGTAACAGAAATCAATTTGACTGAGAACATTGGCCCGATTGGTTCGAGAAGATATTTTAAGTTTGTGTGGAATGTTCTTGGTGCGAAGTATTTTTGATATGATAATAATGACCATAATTAAAGAAGAATGCCTGTTCCGTTGAGGTGTATTGCATCTCATTGCGTCCACGAGTGTTTTCCGCTCATAAACTTAACACTTGTGTGAATTGCCCTGTCGTATGTGATTGTTTAGACCACTTCAAGTAACGTTTTGTCTTGATCATATCATCTCCAGTGCAGGCATACTTATTAACCCTTTCTATACTAAATGGATTCTCCAATTCAGTTACAACAGTAGACATTGGAATGGTCTAGTATTCAGTTGTAGGATGTTGAGGATATATGGGCAGACGTCAGCCAGACTAATAGATCATACAAGTGCAGAATATTTCATATTCATTGGTATGGTCGTCTGTTGAAATTATTTTCTAAATATTTACTAAGTGAACTACTCTTCAATGCATATTTAGTATGGAAATGGTTACCATAACAAATGCACTGTTCGTGACTTCAGTGCCGATGAAATGCGCTGCACGTTTTGTCAAATTTGGTACAAGCGATGATTGTGACACAATATTTAAGGGCAAACAACCCGTTGAAAATTACAACCACATTAACTATATCGATATGGCATCATGGAATTTATTTAATTTTTCAAAATTGTCATGTACCAACAGCTTCTGTAAAATAGAACTTTTTCAAAAAGTGCAATGTACGTATAACACATTCCCGTCAAATTCATTCACACGATGGACTTCTGGTAACACAAAGTCAACAATCAGACAAAACTTCAACTTTGCTTGGGCTATAGTGATTACCACAATCTGATACCGCTGTGAGTTGATCGAGCCATGCATGAACTAAGTTTCCGTTTCTTTGCATGTTTGCTCCTTTTCGTGACACCATCATACTCAAATCAATTTTTCTGCCAGGTGTTACCTCGCATCATTTCAAAAGAAAGAGCAATGGGCGCACAAGTGAAGGTTATTAATATATGTTGAAAAATCTGGTCGGTTTATCGTCAGAAATTCAAATGTTATTGGGAAATTACCCGGTATTTGAGGAAAATTCTTCATTTCCACAACATTTTCACATTTTTATTATAAACTGGGACAGGAATTGTGACTATTATTAGAACTGTATAACATTGTTACGTTATTTTATTTTATGAGACTTTTAAGTGAATTATATGTAATATTATGCGTTTCTTTTGTATGTTTAGGCGCAGTGAAGCAAATACGTCTTGTTGATGATGTTTTTTTTTGGGGGGGGGGGGGGGGAGGGTGAGTGTTTTCAAGGCACCTTTAACCGGTTCGCCACAGTCTTGATTGTTCAATTTAACTGAAATTTGTTTTCACGGTTTTCAATATCTATTTCTCAAAAATGGCGATGCTATTATTATCAAGCAAAGATACTTTGGAGTTATTGACGTGCCTTTTCAGCGACGTTTTATTGGCAAATCGTTTTTGCAGAGCTGGCATTCATTATGTTTCACCTTTATGTGTGTTTTCACATGGTCTTCATAATCCATCTGGCAGTACTGCTTGGCCACACGCATCCCACCTGAGAACCTTCTTCCCTATACTACATCACAGTGCTTATAGGCAAGATGCGCGTTGAGCCCCTACGAGATGTGTATCCTTTGCTACATATGTGACGAAGGTGCATGTGTCAGATGTTCATCGTTATCTTGTTCATTGTGTGTCTCTTTCGACGATTCCCCACTTTCGTCTGATACAGAGTGAGACTTGGAATGCCGTGCCATCTCTGGCTGCAACTTCCATCTCCATCTTGTGACCACAATTTTACTGTAATATAATTACTTTTGGTTCTATCTCTCGATGACATAAACATGTGGTCATTAATATCAGTGTCCACTCTATGACGCTATACAGAGCGAGACATTTAGTGTAAATTTTGTAATTGCAATTAAGTGCTCTTTAATCAAGCTGCATTATATCGGGCGTGCCAATGACCAATAACCACGACAACGGGACGATTATTACGCCACCTGTGGTGTTTCTAGCTTTTGAGATTTTGATATCGCGTGGTAGACAGGGCGAATGTATTCTTGGAGATTTTGTGTACCTTACTCAATCGTACCGATAGAATCACGTAGATGCCGAAATTGTAAAGTTAACGTCACCGGTGTATAATATGTTTATGAAAATATGATAAATCGTATCGATAGAGTCAGGACAGGCTGAAATTGTAAACTTAAAGTCACCGGTGTAATAATATGTTGTTGAAAATATAAATAATTTGATAGACTGAAAATAATATATAACCCATTGGGAGCCCCTGATGTATTCTTGTTTGTACCTTACTCAATCGTACCGATAGAATCACGTAGATGCTTAAATTGCAAAGTTAACGCCACCGGTGTATAATACGTTTTTGAAAATGTGTTAAATCGTATCGATAGAGTCAGGACAGGCTGAAATTGTAAACTTAAAGTCACTTGTTGTTGAAAATATAAATAATCTGATAGACTGAAAATAATGTGTAACCCATTGAGACCCCCTGGTTTAGTGAAGTGCATTGTGGGAAGTTTAATTGTGATTCACCTCCATCTTTATTTTCTGGAATTATCACCAATATTTCTCCGCTCTATTCTCTTAAAAATTTACCCTGATCGGTCATATTCTTTTGATAATTCTATCTAAATACATCTTAGCTACTATTCGGATCTGCTGTCCCGGTCGAAGAAGGTTTAGTTTGACCAAAACGGCTATTGACAAAAGTTTGTTTACAAAAATTGAGCATACTCAATGACCCGTAGGCCGTACACGCTGTAAATTTTTTATCGAAAACAAATTCAATTTCTTCCATATAAAACATAATTACGCGCTGAACTCTGTCATTTTAAGAATATAGTAGTATTATACACATACACACCAAGTTTCAGCTCAAAATTTTGAAAAATGACAGTTTTATAGACATAAATCGATTTTAATGGCAAATCCCATGCTAAATTTTATCATCGAAAAAAAAAATAAAAAATTCTTCGATCTAGGAAATAATTACGTGCTGTACCCTGTCATATTTGACCGGTTCTACCTGATAATTGTGTGACAGTACAGTCGCGTTACTTTATACGTCAACATTGGACATTATCACTCGACAAATTTATTTCGGTCTATCGTATCAACCCCTATTTCCCCCGCGTAGCCTGACTAAGTGTCTTTATCGCTCCACTAATTTGTATCGTTTCATCGGTATGAATTCCATATCCAATTATCCACATATAACCAACCCAACCTCTAATCCCGGTCCAATTTATTTATTTCTTTCATCGGTATATAGTCATGTTACGTAATATTTTATCTTGTGATACTTGTACTTATATGTCTATGGTATTACTATAGTATACCGTATATGTATATCAATTGCTATTCCTTTCTATATAATCCTGGTGCCAACTATAGAGATAATTTCATACCCCCCCCCCCCCCAATTTTATATAATTGCTGCTTTAGTACAGTCACGATGCATTACATGGCAACATCGATCCACTAATTTATGTCAGTTCATCAACTTCATCGGTACAAACCCCTTTTTTCTCCGAGTCCATATAACCAACCCAACATCTTATAGAACTCCATAAATGACTATTCTGGCACTATATAGAGATGACTAAGATTCTGACACCCCCCTATTTTATAGCCTTGTTGCAACAGTAGAGTTGATATGCATAATATGTCAACATTGGTCGTTATTGCTCTACAAATTTATATCGGTTCAACCCAGTCTGAGTAAACTCATACCTAAATATTCATTACAACATTGAATATAAGGTCTGACGGATAACATCGATATTTCATTTCCAAGTCCTCGGGATTCCGTAATCTGATTGATTGCGTAAATTATTTTCCGTCCAATGAAACCGTATGGGTTAATAAACAAGTGTCAGTGGGCGGAGCTAGACTCCCATAATGTCACCTCTAAATATAGTAACAGAGCGGAATTTCTCCGATCGAAAGCGATGCTTGCAAATACAACAGACAGAAACAATGGCTTCGAAATTATACATTCGGTACGATTCGGATTAATTTGAAGGATGTGCTAGAACTGATAGATAGGCCTGCGCATGGTACCAACTTGGCCTCCCATAAATATAAATAGAACTCACTCACGTCCGTGTATTTGATTTACTTTATTGTACCATGGTTTGCAAATCAAATTATTTGTCGTAAAAAAGTAATCTGAAAGTTAACACCGAGGAAATGACTTAATTTTATGCTTTTAAATAGTTCTAAAGCATCATTTTTGATGACGACCTTATTTTTTGCTCTCGGATGCAGCTTTCCGGTTGATGCAGCGAGTTCATCTCCCGAAAAAGAATAGTCGCACACACGACAAATATTATCTGCTGTAATCTTATGTCGCGACACAGGCCATTACTATTATTGCGAAGCACAACAAATAACACGTGGGGACACCTGTCAATCATCGATGTATTTTTTTTTAATCCGTGACGTCATTTTGGGGAAGCTCTTCGCTGAATAGAAATGGTTTTGGCTACATAAGCTCCAGACTCTATATTTCAAATATAGAGTCGACGTTCACCCAGACTGGGTTCAACCCTTAGTTCCCTGTATCGCCCACCCCCTCCCTCAATTTATTTTTTCATTTGTATTATAGTCTCGTCACATACACATTTTATCTTTTGTAACTTTTGCTTCAAAGCGTCGAGATCCGCTGCAGACAATACAAAACTGACAACATTTTGAAATGTAAGCAGGCTTCAAACTCATCTTATCCAAGAAAAACTCTGGTTACATAAAAAATTTGTGTATACGGTGTACGCGCATTTGTTGCGTTAAAAACCAAAGGTCCCAAGTCAAGGTCCAAATCCCCAACACACTGATGTGAGGTTTAACTCCATCTACATACAGTAATGTCCAAAGTAATTCATCACTTAACCACAGCAAAATTGTGTGTATTTTTTCATGATTCTAAATCCTGAAAAATTACCCATAATTATGCTGTGGTTAAAGGGTCAATTACTTTGGGCATTACTGTAACCAATATAAGGATTTGAGGTTTAATGATAACTCAATCATCATACAGTAATGTTCAAAGCAATTGACCACTTAACCACAGCAGAATAATGGGTAATTTGAGGATTGTAAATGCTGAAAAAATACATAATTCTGCAGTGGTTAAGTGGTCAATTACTTTGGGCATTACTGTAACCAATATAAGGATTTGAGGTTTAATGATAACTCAATCCTCATACAGTAATGTCCAAAGTAATTGACCACAGCAAAATTCTTGGTAAATTTTCAGGATTTCAAATCCTGAAAAAATTACCAATAATTCTGATGTGGTTAAGTGGTCAATTACTTTGGGTATTACTGTAACCAATACAAGGATGTGAGGTTTAATGAGAACTCCATCCATATAACTAATAATTATGTGTGAAAATCAAAACAAAATAAATTCCATGATGGCGTCCAATATGGACTGCCTAATTCTGCTCCAAAACATGTATATTCAATATATGGATGTTTATTGGGGGAAACCGATTATTTCAATGATATTTTCATTAACTGTGATCCAAAACCCGACTTACGGGAGCGTGCGACTGTATCTTAAGCATATGTGCCTATTTAATGAGCCAACCATTGGAATCCCAACAGAGAAGATTGGCGTGGGTCCCTTGCGCGATCTGTCCATCGAAAACTATTTAGACATCTCAAGACACGTAAAACCCAATAAGTTAATATACAGAATAGATACATCTATTGCCTGAGTGACTATTTATATTTGTTACAATGAGGTCAAATAGTTGCGAAGCCAGCACCACAATTCTTTCCCTCCATAGTAAATCTTAAAACAACTTCTAAAGAATTAATAATTCACCTTATATTTGGTATGAAGCGTCCTTGGTTAACTGGAGTTCAGATTTGTTAACATCACGTCACCAAGGTAATTACTTGCGAAGCCACAGCCACAACTATTTCCCTCCATAGTAATTATCAAAACAACTTCTTAAGAACAATTGACCAGGTCAGTCGCGCAATTATTGGAAGAGCCACGGTCAATAATTTTTTTTAAACCAAATGTTACATTTAAATTATTGCTTTATTTAACCAAAACAAAAATGAGAAAATTTAACTTTTACTACTTGGTAAATTTTATCTTTTAATTATTTCATTTAAATTTTAGTATTTACAGTATACTATGTCCAAGTCTTTATAATCTGTTGAGTGACCCCACAGTCGTTTACTTTGTTAGTAATAATTTGAAGGATTACTTGTTTAAACGCAATTGTTATCAAAATATTTTATGTATTTTTTATCATTTCTATTTATATGTAATACCATAATCTTGGTGGCGTTACCATTTCTGACTATGGTTTTCTTGTTACATGTGATGCACGGATGATTGGGTTAGCATGTAGAAGATAATTCGTCAGATCACATTGAGAAACCCTACACGTGGAACCACAAACGTAATATCTATACAATCTGAAGACATTTTTTGGGGACACTTCCATCTTAACTGGGCAAAAGCAGCTGAATGTGGTCAGCAATGTTATATTGAATGCCAAATTATTAAGCAAATCCTAATAATTTATTGATTTTTTGTACATTCTGGCAATAAAAATAGCTTGAAAAATAATTGATAAACTATCTACAAGGACAATTTCATAGCGACGGGGGGGGGGGGGGGGGGGGGTTGGTGTCCTCTCAACGATCGTCACTGTTTTCAAATATTGGAAAAATGACGTCTAAAATACAATAGTTGGATACTTCAGGCCGACAATAGGTTAAGCTTGTTTTCATAGTTTTTCCAACAAATATTTAGTGTGAGATTAGTTGTTTTCAGGCCGAAAGTCTGATATTTCATTAATTTTGGACAAATTTATGATTGGACTGAAATAGCCAACAGTTGCAAAATTTCCAGCGATAGGGTTTATCAAGTTGAAGATTTACTACCGTTGTTAAATTTGGCGGATCAAGTTGGAAAATTTCGGATTGTGGGGGGGGGGGGTCAAATGGAATTTGGACTGGTTCAAGTGGTGTTATACTAGTTGTAGTTGAACATTCTAAGTTGGTTTCAAACGACTAAGACATTCTGACCACGTCACTGAAACCACAGAAATTCAACGACTGTTATAAACTTACCATACATGCGTAACACAATAGCTCTTAATATTTACAATGTATATATAGCAAATATACATTTCTTGATAGATGTACATTTCATGTTCAGGTTATGTTTGACACATTTGGTGACCATAACGCAGGACAAGAGGTGAGGTGTTCACCCTCAAGGATCAGGAAATCCTAAGTTTTTGCTATGAATTTAATCGTTCAATATTACTCATATTTTGCAGCTACAATATATTTTCAGCAGTTGGAAAGTTTGATGAGCCATTAATGCTAAACTCTGGACTAAATGTACGTCCATGCGATTCTGATATACTTAGCTCCAGACATTCGCAATGAAATAATCAATTCATTATTGGTCACTTTTTACATGCCAAAACTGGGAATAACATTAGCGACATGGCGTCATTGGGGTTATTAACAACTGCACCAGACCAAACTTCCATTTTCACGAAATTCCATTTTCACCCCTCCCCTTCCCCAGTTCAACTGATTCCTTAAGTTTTCCAACTGTTGGAATTTTAAAATCTTGCAAAATCAAACAGTGGGGACATGAGCGTTTTTAAGTATTTTTTTAAATACTTGATTGAACCTCGATCCCTTTATATAGTGTCCGATTTAACACCACAAATCCACCATCTATATGGGCATTTTTCAAAAAAAGTGGCCAATTTCTGTCCATCACCATTTTTTGTTAGAAAGTGTATTAATGATCACATTTTCTTAATTTGAGATATAAAATGGGATGGGGTCGACTTGTTGCAGACCGTAAATCATCCGCTCCTTGGTATCTCTACATGTCAGAGGATCGCAATATGGCCAAAAATGGCCAATTATGCCTGTCCCATTTTCCGAAATCTCCCCAAAACAGCTATTTTCGTATACAATATGACCATTAAATACCACTTTATTAGACAATTTGCATCATATGTAATATGACTGATAATAAAATCGCAAAATATGCGAAATGTTTACCAAGTCAAGTGACAGAATTTAGGTCACAAAACTGTTCCACGATTGGTGGTCCCTACTGTTACCAAGAGGGAAACACATAATACAACAGTTGTGGCATTGGTGAATAAGGAAGTGCAAATTGGTTTCCAGTACTACTCATCAATACACATGGCTAAACAAATGTTGTCTGCTGGTCGGTGCAGTTAATTTGCCCGTAATTGACAGTATTATTCGTCAAACAGGTGAGTACATTGGGAGTGTGTCACTACTGTTACCCATAGACACAGGTATGTGAGTTTATTTTTATTACACAAATGTTTCTCTTCTTAGTTTTGTCCATTGTGATCCCCATGAGGCAACATATACATTTTGTTTCATTCCAATGGACGATCAGTGGGAATCCCCTTTATAAACCCGAAACGTCCCGACTATTACCGTCCCTACTGTTACCCTTGAAATAGTAACAGCAGGGAACATTTTGGTAACAGCAGGGACAAAACTCAAAAGTAGGCATGGGCAAGTATTAGTTTGCACGTCATAATTATTTTGACATCACCCTGCTCTGGTTTCTTGCTTATAACATCAATATTTTAACAGATTTTACCCATCATTCCTGTCTCATTCACAAAATGTTGGACGTTGTAACAGGGGGGACATTGCGGTAACATCAATGACAATCCATTACACAATTGTTATTTTTGGCAGTGAATTAACATATAGTTGTATTTCCTTGCATAACGTCTTCCATTTCTGTCTTGCACACACTCATCTGGGTATAGAATTTTTTCTAGTATACTTAATTGAGACACAGTTAATGAAAGTATAGGTGCTCATTCGCAATGATCAAAACGTTTTCACATAGGGCACATCCCCATGCCGAACACAAACCCGTGTAAACTGTCAGATATGTACACACCTGGTCAAGTGGACCTGCTAATATGCTATGATGCTGGTAGTCCTGCTGAATTGCTATGATGCGGGCAGTCAAACTGCATGATGTCGTTACGATATAGTATCTTTATTTTTTCTAAAGTTGTCATTTTCGCGGTGCTTGACTAATCCGGGCGATTTGACAAAAAAACAAACTAGTGTGTGTATGAAACATTCAAGAACATACCGGTATATATATTTACAAAAAAATATAAAAATGCCTGCGCTGGTGTTTCTATAAAACGACGTGAATAACCCATCTTGATTATAGTCAATTTTCAACAACTAATACATTTAGTATTACAAATATTTCGCAATTAATATATTTTTGAATATTTGATACCGTACGCATAATCGCCTTTCATGCATATGTTCAGATTATCGGAACACCGCGAAAAAGACAAATTAAAAAATATAACGGTACTTTTTGTTAACAGCATCAGTTTGCCCTAACATCACCATAGCAATTCAGCAGGACTACCAGCATCATAGCATATTAGCAGGACCACTTGACCAGGGGGTGATACATGTATCTTTTTTGCGCAATTCTCACCAGTATTTAATTCTTTTCTCTTTTCAGTTTATAATGCCCTTTCAGCAGCAGAAAAACAACTTCATTGTTGATTTCTGAAAGAATCCTATTTATCCAATTCTATAATGTGCATATTGGTGTACCATTAATGATAAATCTGTCAGTGCAACCTCGAAATATGAGCTGGCGATATATTTTGATTGACAAACTTCTAATTTCAAGCACCACGAAATTGATTAATGATTGCGGTTATTCCCACGGTACATGTATGTGAAAAACCATTTAATTGTGAGGTACAATGTACTATATTCTAAATCCAAACAAAGTATCTCCATCATTCCACAGCGATTCCATTAGTCGTCTACGGGATACATGAAGTATACAGGGTTTACTATAGTCAGTATTTAACGAGACCACTCCCTTGTGTAAACAAATAGCAATGAGCAAACGGTGGATACTAGCTATCAACATACTGGTAGTAAAGGTACACTACCATTGTACACGATCACCTGTCGTGCACACCGTGTTGAAAATTATATGGTCAGTTTGTGCTTGGAGTCAGAAGTTGTTCAATCTAAACATGTCCATTAACCAAATTACAATCTTTTTAAAAGCCAATTACAGTGGAATTTCAAACAAAACGTATTTTGTTCACGATACGACAGCTGTACAATGCGTCGGATGAACGTAATTTCATCAAATTTCACGCAGGGTGTAAATGAACATCGTGCGAACATGTATTATTGTATTATCATGTTCAATACTATATTTAAACACAATGTCCATGTGTGTCTTGCTTATTATACCCCCTTATTAAAAAAAAGGGGGGTATACTGTTTTGCACCTGTCCGTCCGTGCGTCCGTCCGTGCGTCCGTGAGTCCGTCCGATGTCTGTTCGTGTCATAACTTGAACAGTAGTGCTCGGATCTCAATGGAATTAGGTATGGATGTTCACTATTATGAGGACATTAAATAGAGGGTTCCATCGTTTTGTTTGGATTTTCCATTCTAGAGTTATTCATCTTTGTTTATCTGGAAATAAGGCTTTTTGGTCCGGCTGGTGTCTGTTCATGTCGTAACTTCAACAGTTGTGCTGGGATCTCAACCAAATTTGGTGTGGATGTTCACAACTATGAGGACATTAAATAGAGGGTTCCATCGTTTTGTTCGGATTTTCAATTCTAGAGTTATTCATCTTTGTTTATCTTGAAATGTTGTATTTTTGGTCCATCTGGTGTCTGTTCATGTCATAACCTGAACAGTAGTGCTCGGATCTCAATGAAATTTTGTATGGATGTTCACTACTATGAGGGAATTCAATAGAGGGTTCCATCGTTTTGTTCGGGGTTTTCCATTCTAGAGTTATACATCTTTGTTCATCTGGAAATGTTGGCTTTTTGGTTCGTCTGGTGACTGTTCATGTCGTAACTTCGACAGTTGTACTGGGATCTCAATGGGATTTGGTATGGATGTTCACTACTATGAGGACATTAAAAAGAGGGTTCCATCGTTTTTGTTCCGCTTTTCCATTCTAGAGTTATTCATCTTAGTTTATCTGGAAATGTTGGCTGTTTGATCCATCCGATGTCTGTTCAGCTCATAACTTGGACAGTAATGCTCGGATCTCAATGAAATTTTGTATGGATGTTCACCATTATGAGGACATTTAATGGCACATTCAAATGTTTGTTTTGGTTTTTTGTTCTATAGTTATTCATCTTTGTTTATATGAAAATGCTGATTTCTGGGTCCATATGTCTGAGTATAGCCATCATAAGTTATAGATGTGCCCACACTACGCGGTATGCCACGAGGGGGTATGCACCGGACGACAGTCCATCTCTTGTTATCACTCTATATAAGGATTAACTGTCATGTGGACTGTTTTTATGGAGATGTAACGGTGAGGTAAGTGGACATAACTTGTGTAAAACCCGAAGGGTTTTACATACAAGTTATGTCCACTTACCTCACCGTTACATCTCCATAAAAATAGTCCACATGACAGTTAATCCTTATATTTATATACATTTAGCGAAAAAGCCACTTTTGTAAATATATTTAAATCGAAAAGTGTATCGTGACAAGATCAGCCCAAAATACCCAATAGCACCCTTGGCAAAAGTTAATAGGAACAATTTCTCTTCATGTTGAAACCCGATGATGTATTAAGTCAATCTTGCGCGATTCAAAATGCGCCCAAAGCATTACGCGTTCGTCTTTCCAAACCTAATGACGTATCGATGGTGTTATTAGCTTGGTGTTATGAGGCGATGCGCATTCACCGAGAAATAACTGCAACTAGCCACGTGGGCGCCGACCAATCAGAATGCTGGATTTAGTGATGACAACACTTAGTGTGTAAATATATCGTATTAATATTCCATTACCAGTGTGTATTTACAGTTAAAATTGTCACGCAGTTCTGCAATAATACATCATACGTCAATACGCTAAAGTTACGCTAAAGTCCTTCCTGTTACCGGAGACCAATTGTGGTGTGTATGTCATAAATTTCATCAATTGCACCTATATTTTACTATCTGAACATTATATTTTTGTTATTCCATGCCGGGTCGCAAACTATATTATGGTGTTGGTCATATGCGTGTGTCCGTCCTGTTACTACCAGTCCTTCCTGTTACCAAATGATAGCCTAATATGCATCAGACTCTCAGTTAATTAATTTTGTTTCCAGTTGTGGTACGCATTTGGTCCAGTTGGATCTCGTTCACTTATAGAAAGTGACATTTTGTTTTATTGTTAGAAATAATGTTTCCACAAGTATGTGCATAATAAAACTGTCCCTTCTGTTACTTCAAGCACAGGAGCTTGGAATTTGGTCAAAACCACTCTTTTATTGGCGGAACCACCACCGGGACCAAAGGTCACGGAAGGAACGAAACAGAAAATTGTTGCCACCTATTTTGAACTCAACTGTATTCCTACAAAAAATATATTTTCACTAAAAACTTTTGGTACCTCTTACACCTTAGATGCCAATCTACAACATTCCATAGGTATATTTTTCCAGTTCTTCGAAAACCTCACTTTATTTCGGTAATGTATTGTAAATTCACCAACGAACACAAATCTGCGACACCTACATCACCCGTTCTAGAATCTGAATGACAAATGGCACAAAACCATTTTTCCGGAATAACAAAGTCGGAACGAAATAAAATCGAAACCTAAATTTAAAGCCCGCGAAATTCAAAAATATTTGAAAGTGCGTGCGGTTTTCGAACTTAGGCGCCAGAAAACTTAAATCTGTTTATGTTTGCGTCATACTATGCTCGTTTTTGAAGATCTAATCCTGATGTTTTGTGCATTTTCCTGAAAATTTCTGTATTTTTCTGTGTCTGCTGTTCTTCATTAGACTGAATGGTAATTTGTACATATATTTCATATTTAATTTATTTCTATTTATGGCACGACCACCTGGTATTGTTTTTTCTTCTTGTTTTATGTTCGTTATGTACAGGTAGGCCTATATGTACTACTTGATTTTGTAATGCTACTGGTTGCAATGATTGGTCATACAGGGACCAAAACTCTCTAGCTCCCTCTCTCTCTCATAGGAGCTTGTGTCGCGTTCCGTTGTATAGGCCTAAAATATCCATCATATAATAGTAATAGTAATCAACCAACTGATTACTGGTCGAATATCACGAAGTAGAAGAAAAAGATATATAGACTCACGGGGAGGCCTGGTATATATGCCTATATATGCATGAAGCGATTCCTTTGTGCGTTATGGTGCAGATTCGTTGCCAGAATATCTTAATTATTTCCACATCAAATGCTGTTTTTTACTAGTTCTGACGAACAAATATATGTCTTAGTTGATGAGAGAAGACATTTTTCTTGAGTTAGGTAACGATATTGGCCATGCATATATAGAACGAGTGTTTAGTTTCGCGAAATTCAAATTTGTCAATGTAGGGTACAAAAACTCGCCATTAATATGCCAAATACAGTAACAAAATGTAATAAGATTCTTTAATGTAAGAGCAGAAAATTAACCTGCGTATTCTTCACAGTATACGTTTTATTTGTGCGTTTGCAAGTTGTATATAATACAAACTGGTTTACCGAATAACTAGTTTATAAATTTGAGTTAGTTATAAACTCGCTAACATAAATTTTATTTAATAAGCAACTATAATTATTGTCAACTGTACCGGTACCAGGATCTATAAATAGTATTCGTGACTCGTGTGTCGTAACGAATCAGCACCAAAACTATCAAAGAATGGCTTTATGCATATGATTATATAGCCTGTGCTCATGAATTGGAAATTCAAATTTTAAATTCAAGACAGCTAGCCACCATCGGCATTGTTTTTCTCAAAATCAAAAAAATATTAAAAACATTACTTAATGTAACTTTCGCTGATGGGGTCACTGTCACAAGGCTCCGCGATCCGATCACATTCGTAGCCAGGTTTTTTAATCGATCACAAATGTAGCCAGCTTTTCTATGGCTATCACATTTGTAGCCAGCTTTTCATATTCAGGCGAGCCTCAATGAACACGATCAGGTTAATCTAATTTTCCTGAGTTGATGGATGAAAACAACTTGAATTTAGTTTTGATATAAGTTCATTTATAACCTGATGTTTCGGATCAATGTCGTTGGAATGCTCGAATTATATTCCAATATAAGTTGATAAACGAAGTCAGTTTTGGAGCATGCATGACGTCGACATTTTAGTCACGAACGTGATGACGTCATATTTCGGGCAATATAAACCACGAATTAGAAAAGCTGACTACGAATGTGATCGCCGGTGAAATAAGCTGGCTACACTGGCTACGAATGTGACCGTCACTGACCGGAGTCTTGTGACAATGACCCCATCGGCGTAACTTTCATGGTCGATGAAACGAGTGGCTGAAATCCGACGGCGGCCATGTTTCTATGACTAATTACACGACGATCGCACCAATGTTACAGTCTCTAGCAATGATTCGTTCTCATTTTGATACCAATGTCATGACCCATGAACAATTTAACGATGGTCGGTTCATCGACATAGGCCTAGGCTCTAGACAGTGTTATTGATTTAATTATATATGCGGTGTTGTCGCTGAAATCCGACGGCGGCCATGTTTCTTTGAGAATTCACAGCAAAATGACTCGTTCCCATCTATATGTCAATGTCAACCTCCGTGACAAATTTAATTATGATCGGACCAACACTGCGACCTCTTGCCCACGGTGCTAAATGATGCAATTTTGAAATCCAAGATGGCTGTTGGCGGCCATTTTTTTCATGCAAATAAGCCCAAAATGACTCGGTGTCGTCTATATATCAATGTCATGATCGATGAACAATTTCGTGATGATATAGGAGCATCGACACAGGCTCTAGGCTGTGTAATTGATTAAGATTTATCTAGTATTATCACGTAAATCCACGATGGCTGCCAGTGGCCATGTTTTTATGCAAATGAGCCCAAAATAATTCGTTCCCATCTAGACGCCAATGTTATCATCCATCAAAAAGTTCATGATGATCAGTGCATCGGTACGGTCATGTAATAAACATGTAATCAGCAGCTATGTTCGAAATTATAAACGGTACTTTCATGCTATCCATCTCCGGATCATAGTTTTAAAGTTTCCGCATATTTTGGTACCAGTTCCGCTACTCAGATTCTAGAACGGGTGATGTAGGTGTCGCAGATTTGTGTTCGTTGGTGAATTTACAATACATTACCGAAATAAAGTGAGGTTTTCGAAGAAATGGAAAAATATACCTATGGAATGTTGTAGATTGGCATCTAAGGTGTAAGAGGTACCAAAAGTTTTTAGTGAAAATATATTTTTTGTAGGAATACAGTTGAGTTCAAAATAGGTGGCAACAATTTTCTGTTTCGTTCCTTCCGTGACCTTTGGTCCCGGGTGGTGGTTCCGCCAATAAAAGAGTGGTTTTGACCAAATTCCAAGCTCCTGTGCTTCAAGTGTCTCTCCTGTTACTGGCTTGTCCCATCTGTTACCGTCACGTTTTTCTGTCGTATCGAGATTAATTTGAATTGGATTCCCTCATCCCGATATAATTGTGGAGTATTTACCTTACCCTTCGGGAAAATATATAGCCATAATCATATAAAAATGCACATCATTCCAGATCGAGAAAACTTGATCCCTGGATATCGGAAATGTATGCATATCAGGCATACATTATCATAACTCGTTATGCTCATCACATTTTGGTGTTTATTTTTGCAAATCCTGATGACCACACAATGCACATGTTGCGCATATATTATTTTCCTCCTCTATATCACACAAAATTATATTTATATTGAAATAATTAACGGTAACAGTGGGGACACTAGGTGTGGGTGCATCGTCATTGGACCTGATCCTGACAGGATCTAGGGGTGACCAAGGTTGCACTTTACTTTCCTCTGTTCTACTGGATACCATCAACCACGAAAATCGGGTAAAATGTGTTCTCTCTTAGAAATAATGTTTTGATACTTGAATACCCAAATCGGACACATTTTTGAAAAATGCCCATATACGTGATCCATACCAGTAAAATACCGTCGTATTATGTGATCTGCCCGTTCGTCTGTCTATCTATCTGTCCGCCCGCCCGTCAGCATTTCAATTTCCGGGTGATACCTTTAGTATTCGTTTCTTAATCGACTAAAACTTGGTATGTGGTTTAATCACAAGAAAACACAGGTCACTTGCGAATACGGGGTCGGTCCGACACATTTTCTCGCCCTTGTTGGACTTTGAATATACACAACATTTTCGTTTGCAGATGGTTTGGTCTCAAAAATGACCGAAGCCAAAACAGCATCATACGTGTCTCAAATTTGTTTTCTTTTGAAATAAAATTCCAACCTTTGATCTTCGAAGTCTGACTAAAATTGGAAATTTACGCATTGATGGCCGAGATATATATTGATATTAAACTAAGTCAAATAAGGTAAAAAATTCCATCAAATGTATGACACATTCCTACCCCTGTCGCTATACCTTTATCCGGGCAGTGACCCTACGTCATAATTTGCTCCCGGTCCTGTGTGTCCATACTATGAGTCAAATACCCAATGGGGGAATAATGGGAAATTATGGCGGGAAAACTGCTCCCCATATCACAGACGCACTAATCTGCACATAGCAACACACAGACTCACGCATGTGTTGTCAATCGTTTAGCTCATCGGATATGTTGTTTAGTAATGTAAAACAAATATTTGAGGCCAAAAATGGCGTAACGAAACGATACGCGCCAACACTCTGTCACAATCCTATTGTTTTAACATACTTTCTCGTTGATCCGATTGAGTAGACCTTTACTCGAATAACCTAGTGTGATATCAGCTACTAATCATTGTTGAAACAGTATAATCTGATCGGGAATATAAATATCGTATTGCTACGATGTCGGCTCGTTTCAAGTCTTACCCGAGTAACAGAGACAGGGGGTTTCGGGGGGGGGGGGCTTACCCCCCAACTTTGATAAAAAATTTCAGTTGAAAATTTCATACCTTCCAAAACATTAGTTGGAAATTTCACACTAACAATAGGTTGAAAATGTTCTGGTAGTTTGATTTTCAGACAATTTATTTGGGGGAATTAATTGTTTTTGGACCAATATTTGCATATTTTCCTATTTTTTGTCAAAATTTTACATTGAAATGGTCATCAGTTGGAAAATTTCCAACCTTGGGGGGGGGGGGGGCGTGACAGGTTGGAAATTTCCAACACTTGGAAAGCTTGTGTCCTGGTCCCTCCTCATGGTCAGTCAAAAACTGCTAGTTAATTTAAGAAAATAATATTGTCATACATTTGGTCAACATTGTCATTGGAATTGTCATCAGTTTGAAATTTTTCAACTCTATATATATGAAGGCTTGAGACTAGTCTAGATGCTAGGATTTTGCGGTTTTCTTGTTCATATTTCAAAATTTTCGCACACCGGGCCGAACCATGGTCAGCCCGGTGTGTCCTGGTCTTTTACCCGTAGCCGTGTGCATTTAATTTTCTGGAGTTAGACCACTAGATGTTAGGATTTATGCAATTTTTCAGGTTAAAATATCTTAATGTTCTCATACCGGGAATATAGAACCATGGTTTATGAATATATAGGATATTAGGCCTTAGCACTGAGGTGCAAAGGGGGTGGGGTGCGAATGGAATTATGCAAAACTTGTGTTGGTCTGATTTTGATTCAAGGGGGCGGGTGCAGTTGGAATTTCCGAAGGTGGACACCCCCAACGGAGACCCTCTAGCCACGTCCCTGCCTAGTAAGTGTGACCACTCTATTATCGGTTAGCAATCAATCGCATCTGATATTACCTTAATCCTTCCAAGACAGGAGCTTCCTGGATTTTTTCGAAAACCCTGTACCAATTCATTCTCTTATATATGCGAATCTCCCATAGGAGCCTCGGATTTATAAGAGAATACATTGGTCTAACAATAGTTACCCTAACGTTGTAACCCAGTGCATTCTCTTATATATGCGAATCTCCCATGGGAGCCTCGGATTTATAAGAGAATACATTGGTCTAACAATAGTTACCCTAACGTTGTAATCCAGTGTATTCTCTTATATATGCGAGGCTCCTATGGGAGCCTCGGATTTATAAGAGAATACATTGGTCTAACAATAGTTACCCTAACGTTGTAACCCAGTGTATTCTCTTATATATGCGAGGCTCACACGGGAGACTCGCATATATAAGATAATTCACTGGCAAATGATCTTTAATGTCGCATGCTGCTCCCGTCATGAAAGGGTTGATTTGGTTTTATTTTGTTTTTGACCTCAGTGTCCTCAACCTAAAAACAGAACGTTTCGAATCGATGCGTGTAGCGTTAGTTCGCTATTGTTTCCCGCTCCAGTTTGGGACCAGACTGCGGAATCAGATAGATATGTCAGAAGGCATTATTTTATTATGACTGGTGATTGTTCGATAAGCTAAATATATCGGCTAATCAGCTTAACATCACTGTTTGATGGATTTTGGGGGACATTAATTACATCATAATCTGTGCAAACTATTGCATCAACCATCTAATCAGGCAGGTTCCATGCCATGAATTATGCACATTTGCGTGGGTGTTCAATATCACGTAATTGTTTAACCTTTGTATACTCATAATGTTCAGGCCTTACCTTTCAAGGCTTTCATACTACCGACACTTAAATGAACATAACTAAAACTATCATGTAACCAAAATATTATTCGTTTGTATTTTTCTGGCGGCTTTCCCTGTGGGTATAACTGTTAAAATAGTCACATCCACGAAAACCGCCATAAATAGAAAGAATATTACATAATAGACAGATGTTGTTCTTATATCAATCATAAATATCGCATAGATTGCGTGTTATTATCACGTTTGTACCATTCATGACTCATCTTATAAACAATCCACTGCGCTTTTTGCGAGAAACTAAACAACAGTCGATCTGTATTTTCTCGGACATAAAACATGTTTTGTGAATACTATCGCATTCATATCATCATCTGATCATTATGCTATACTATTAGTATATTATTGAGGAAATTATAATAATTTGATCACGTTATTTCTAAATTATAACCTACAACGAAGGCCGCCCGTCCCTTTAATAATATTATATTAATTCCCATGCATGTCAACTGTTTTTATAAACATAGACTTACAGCATCAGGGAGCTCCGCTTTTTATTTCAGCTCACCAACTGGCCCGGCACCTCGACAACATTGGATCGCTCAGGTTACGCCACTGCCCATCATCAACCCTTTCTATACTAAATACTCTTTGATGAGTAGTTATCCCATAGTCAATGTTCAGATAATAAAATCAACAAATATGACTCCTTCTGCACTTTTATTATTTGTCGCCTGCTTATATTTACCTGTGCATCCTTAATAATTCCTAATCAATAATAGACCATTCCGATGTATACACATTTGTTTTAACTTGGTGGGAGAATCCAGTTTGTATAGAACACTGGGCGAAGAGGTGTGTGAAGTTGGTTTGACATTGGACGTTGGACGTTCAACAAAAACGATCTAAAAACCGCATATTTGCAGATGAAAATTAGTGTGAAGTTGGTTTGACATTGGACGTTCAACAAGAACGATATATAAACCGCATATTTGCAGATGAAAATTACTGTGAAGTTGGTTTGACATTGGACGTTGGACGTTGGACGTTCAACAACAACGATCTTAAAACCGCTTATTTGCAGCTGAATCGAATCGCACATATATAGGCACAGGTAGAACCGCTTTGTTTCGGTACAAGCGGTATTGCGTGGGAATAATCTATGCTCCATAGGATTTCCCTACCGAAATTTCAAGGTTATTGATCCACTGGTTTTGCCTCTACCCTCTGCACTCACGGCGAACTTTAGACAGAATTTTCTAAGTCGAACGTCCATTTGTTTACCTTTCGAAAGACATTCAAACAGACATTCAAATATATGCTTCTGGCCCAATTATAGGGCCCGTTTCGGGTGCCATGGGCGTACCCGGATGTGTAACGAATGAAAATCATCGGCATATCATAATGCTTGCAGTTTGTGAGATAATGGGGGTGATCAAATATTTGGGAATATCGCTGTGAAGTTGGACGGACGTTGGACGTTCGTGGACATTCGCGACACGGTCTGTTTTCAATGAAATACCATAGACTCGCATTTATTGATATGACTAACAGCTGCCTTGTGCCCACACAACTCTTATTTAAAAAAATCACCCTCCTTGCAAACATATTTCCATGCAAATAATCAAATTGTTGAATGTCCACGAACGTCCAACGTCCGTCTAACTTCACAGCACAATTTCAACAAAAAAAAAAAAAAGGAAGTTTCCAGTTTGCACTAGGAGACTTCTCTTGACCTAATTCGCGCTCTCAAACAGACAAATTAAAAAAAAAAAATTAAGAGAATTTTCCGAATGTTTTTTACTTTGAAAAACATTGGACGTTCAACACTGTGGATCCAAAAAGGGGTTACCGGCAGGTGACTCGAATCGCACATATATAGACACAGGTAGAACCACTTTGTTTCGGTCCAAGCGGTATTGCGTGGGAATAATCTATGCTCCATAGGATTTCCCTACCGAAATTTCAAGGTTATTGATCCACTGGTTTTGCCTCTACCCTCTGCACTCACGGCGAACTTTAGACAGAATTTTCTAAGTCGAACGTCCATTTGTTTACCTTTCGAAAGACATTCAAACAGACATTCAAATATATGCTTCTGGCCCAATTATAGGGCCCGTTTCGGGTGCCATGGGCGTACCCGGATGTGTAACGAATGAAAATCATCGGCATATCATAATGCTTGCAGTTTGTGAGATAATGGGGGGTGATCAAATATTTGGGAATATCGCTGTGAAGTTGGACGGACGTTGGACGTTCGTGGACATTCGCGACACGGTCTGTTTTCAATGAAATACCATAGACTCGCATTTGTTGATATGACTAACAGTTGCCTTGTGCCCACACAACTCTTATTTAAAAAAATCACCCTCCTTGCAAACATATATTTCCATGCAAATAATCAAATTGTTGAATGTCCACGAACGGGGAACATGTCTCTATTCCGAAGGTTCGCTATTCCGAAGGTTCACTATTCCGAAGGTTCACTACTCCGAATGTTCGCTATTCCGAAGGTTCGCTATTCCGAAGATTTTTTTTTTTAAAGGTTAATTCTATATTCAAGTATTGAGAGGGTTCTTTATCAAGAAGACTCTTTTTTATGAAGGAAATAACTTAAAACATTGAAACAGTAAATGTTATTTTTTATTTTTTCGCGTGTTTCCTTGAGATTTAATGTCATTACGTATGACGTTATTTTCCAATACATATTCACGTCAGACAGCCCACACAATTGCTCTTTCCATGCGATTTAATGTCTTACTTGTAATAACAAAATGAACTTCACTTATGGACAGTCACTGACAGCGGCTCAGTTATAAAAACAATGATGGTTGCCGACATGCAATGAAAAAAAACGCTAAGTACTGTTGATTGCCGCTTAGCGAACGAAGCCATTAGCTCATTATTCTCACTTCGGATTTATAGACATATAAAGTTAGCCCAGCTATCCACAGGGGCCTTAAAAAAAATTGTAAAATGAGGGGTTAAGGAAAGGGCCTCTTGGCCCTTTCGAAGATCCCGGGGTTAGCCCCATAAATCACTCTCCAACACAGGGGCCTGTAACACGCTCCGCTGTCCGCCCCCCTTTTGCACTGCCCATATACGCTGCATCTATATACGCGCCTTCTTCGCGTTAATGGTAACATTATATGTTACCATTAACGCGAAGAAGGTGCATATATAGAGGCGGCGTATATGGTCAGTGCAAAAAGGGGCGGAGAGTGGAGCGTGTTACAGACCCCTGGGCAGCTATCCGATTTTCATTCATTCCTCAATTCAGCACAATGCCTGTTGACTGCGTTTACTGCAAATCTCTTGTCAGAGAACGACAAGATGACGTCAACTTCTACATAGCAACTGACTTCCTTCCAGATGGTTTATTATGTAGAAAGAACTGTAGAAACAGTTTTCACGTTTGTAAAAATATTATGGTTTGTATTATCAAAACTAAGCAAATATGACATCTATTTTTTAAACAACTGTACTGGTATTTGCCGATCTTAAATAGCAGCCAATGAAATTGGCGCTATTCAATTGTCGGCTACTGCAATTTGAATGGCGAGTTTGGCGACGTGAATTTTTCTCATGCAGTTTCGATGCACAAAACATCGTTTCTACTTACCAAATTCACTGAAAGAATATTGTAAAGTTTGCAAATATGGCATGTTTTAAAGCGACTGTTTTGGGGACCCAATTGTAATGTGTATTAATATTATCAGCCAAAGAAATTGATCAAATTCACTCATTCTGCGACGGTACTAGGTAGATCTCCGTTGGCTGGAATCGGAATTTCAGACATGACTTATTGTGCATTGTACATAGACTATGGGAATGACTGAAAAATGGCTGGGAATATTGGTGCTATCACTGCTATGCTTAAATTCATTGATGTATTGAATAAAACCGAAACCAAAACCTAAACCTGGTTTTAAACCAAAACCAAAACCGACATGAAATATCAAAACTGCACATCACTACAGCATACCCTACAGGTCACATACCTCATCCGAACGTCACAAAACTTGTTTCTTTTGGGTGACCCCTAGATGGATAATTTTTTTTAGAAATTTTTTGAAAAACATGGCTGTCAGCAGCCTTCTTGGGGTGACCACTGGATGGGAAGCCATACAAATTTTCAAAATGTTTTTAAATCATGCTAGCATCCATCTTGGATTTCACATTTGAATATATTGGTGTACCCTGCAGTCGACATTAAGTGGAGAAATGTTAAAAAAATTTACAGGCATGTTCAGGATCACCAAGATGGGAGCTATCAAATTTGATGGAAAACATGGCTGCTCGCAGCCATCTTGGATTTTACTCTTTGCATCACTAATTACTTCGGTATGACCTACTTCCAACATTTTTCATCCATTTGATGCCAAACTTCATATATTCTGCATTCCTTATCGCTCCATTGACTGTGATTTATGACATCAGTTGAGCTACAGTGTCATTAACACTTCCATTTTTTTAATCTTTGCTAGGTTACAATTCATTCTGCATTATACTGAGAAACCGATTTGTTCATATTGGTTTGGAAATTTTCTAGATGAAATAAGATTGAATAGTAGCCGATAAAACACTCAAATGAAAGAAATGTTAGATTTTATAACGAAATATGGCAGTGGTGGGACCAGCTTAGCTTGGACACTGAACTCTGCCCCACATTTTGACACATACTATATGTATATTTTTGATATTTATTTATGTAATATACTGTAAGAAACTTATCTTTCTTGTTATCAATTAGTGCTTCAAGATTGTGAACTATGTTTGTGACATCTTTTCTATAAATATCCACTTGCATGTACCTGTATGTTGTGGAGATTTCTAGACATAATTTTGGAAATCTGACTTAATCTGATGCATATCATAACTATAAATTGCAGACCAATTTAAACACTGCATCAAATATATCTGTATTAATAATTTTATATGGCCGTTTTAAAATTGGGACATATTATTCTTTTGTTCTGTCCAAGGGTCCTGCAAATATTCGTTATTCTAAAAGATATTTGATTCAACCAGAACATTCAATTTGTATTCTTTTTTGCATGGGTAATGCCTGTGTTTCTAAATATAAACAGCTCATACAGTGACTTCATTTGTCATTTCAAAGTTCATACTCTGTTGTAACAGATACTAATGTGTTACCCCATACTGAGTCAGAAATGTGTCATAGATTCACATCTATTTCAAGAAATAAGACTGAAATTGCTATAATTGACGTCTGATTTGAAATCAGATTATTAAATGGAAAATTATTGGTGCCAAAACAAGGATTCTGCGAATGTGCTTATATATGCCTAAACATCAAGAATGTTCTTGTTAGGCGAGTTAATGCAAAAATTCCAATTATTTCAACACAAAGCAGTTGCACAAAGTATAAAATCTATAAACTTTTATTTTTTAATACGAGAAATGGTTGTATACAATGGGTGACTTATCATACTCAAAAACTGGAATTTTTTCACTTATGCTACCGTCGCCGAACTGATATTTTCAATTCGTTATTCTATTTGAGTCGCAAATGCTATGCGGAATTCAATTTGATCGTATTTGATTATTCACAGGACCCTAGTCCGTCCGTTTGCTTTTTCGTTTCCTGATAAATTTAGTAAGTCGGAATTCAATGGAATAAAATTTGGTATCAGTTTACTAAGCCAAAATACAGGTCAAGTTTGGATTTGGGTTCCACCTGCTAAATTTTCACCATAGTTATGGCCCTTGGAATTACCAATGGGCATATTTTGCCACGCACCAGTGATTGTCTTGCTCGGAGTTATAGCTAGCCAAACTTCATACTAATTTAAAAAAACAAAAGATTTATGTTCATAAATGAAAGTAATATATCTGCATATTGACAAATCCTAACAAAAATTTATGACAGTGTGCTTCAATGTTCAATAAATGAGATATTGGTTGTTTGCATTCAATCTGAAGCTGTGGAGGATGCAAAAGAATTATCTAAACATTCATGAAGATTGCAGTGTTCTCATTCTCATAAGGGTTATAAAAAGTCACAATATAAATGGTTTGTAAAGTCCTTCTTTATGATTTTGTACCAATTGGAATCCCTATAAAAGATTCACAGGAACCTAAATAACAGGGTATTTTTTTAGAATAAATAAAGTCTTCATGATTATATTGTTATGATAATGATGTGCATTATTAGTTGGATGACTGGATGTCACTTAGGGCGCGTACACATGGCCAGCAAGAAAATATCAGGTATGCCCCATGTGACTTTCTTGACCAATGAAATAATAATACCGGAAAATATCAGACGAAGGCAGCGCGCTGATATTTTATCGCCAATTGGTGATATGTGTTCACCTTGACAGGTGGCCATCGGTATCCGTTAACTAATCTCGCGGGGATTGATCGCAACAATTCAAACGCTCGAGTATCTTCTGTTTCAACATACTACGTATTTCCATGTTATATTGGTTGTCAGAACCGCTGATGTATATATATATACATGTATATACGTGTGTGCAGAGACGTGGCGACAGGGTGGTGGTGGTGTTGGGGGTGTCTCACCCCCCAACTTTCGTCAAATTTTTCAACAAATGGAAAATTTCATACCTGCCAAAAAATTAGTTGGAAATTTCACACCAACAATAGTTTGAAAATGTTCTTGTAGTTGATTTTCCAAAAATTTCTTGGGGGAAATTAATTGTTTTTGGACCAATATTTGCATATTTTCCTATCTTTGATAAAAAAAATATGGTCTGAAATGGTTATCAGTTGGAAACTTTCCAACCTCAAGTTGGAAACTTTCCAACCTCAGGGGGGGGGGGGGGTGACAGGTTGGAAATTTCCAACACTTGGAAAGCTTGTTTCCTGGTCCCTCCCCCGTGGCCAGTCAAAAGTAAAAAAAACTGCTAGTTAATTTAAGAAAACAATATTGTCATACATTTGGTCAGCATTATCATTGGAATTGTCATCAGTTGTAAATTTTCCAACCTAAGTGGGGTTGGTGGTCAGGTTTGAAATTTCCAACTCTAGGAATGCTTGAGGATAGTCTAGATGGTAGGATTTTGCTATTTTCTTGTTAAGATTACAAAATGTTCGCACACCGGGCCGAACCATGGTCTAATATTAGGTCTACGAGCACTGATGTGCAAGGGGGTGCAAATGGAATTATGGAAAACTTGTTGTTTGGTCTGATCTGATTCAAGGGGGGTGCAGTTGGAATTTCCCAATGTGGATACCCCCCAACGGAAACCCTCTAGCCACGTTCCTGCGTGTATGGGGATGCTTTATATTTGGTACCTCACATGCCTTGATTTAGTTGTTTTACTTTAATTTGGACTGTATGTACGTTTCGAATAAGAATTGTTGGCGGCTCCTCGCTCTTCTCGCATGTGGGATGTGGCCCAGGGCCGAACCCACCAACGTCTGTTTTAGATGTCCTTTCGTGTGTTCATGAAGAACATATCCCTACTCCAACGACGAGTGCGCGTTTCTTTCTCGTTAAAATAGGTGGCATTTAAAATTTTCCATAACACTTTATAACTCTATGAATATTCGATCTGGACTATAGGTTGTTTATCCGCAGTAATTCACTTCAACAAACACGACTAACGCTAGTCACATTGAGCTCAATCAACGCCATATAATCCGTCGCTTTCTCACGGGCGTAATCTTTGCAGCAAGAAAATATCAGAGTACAATTGTACCTGATATTTTCTTGCAGATATTTTCTTGCAGCTTCATGTGTACGCGCCCTTTAATGTAGCCTAATTGCACTGCATGGGGGTATCCTTAGTCCTATTGGGAGAGTTCCACCTCGTGTTAATCTTATTTCTGGCAGTCAGTTGTAGGTGTACAAAATACGATGAAACTTGAGATTGAATTGGTTTACTGATCCCAATTGAGCTAGAAAGCCAATTTTGCCTGACCTGCATATACACTGTATATATGTTTGTTATTTATTTGTGTAATATACAGAAGAGAAAAAACTTATTTCCTTGTTATCCATCAGTGCTTTCTTCAAGATATGTTGATTTTGTTTGTGATATGATATCTTTCCTGTGTTGGTGCCAACTTTGTGGATATGTTTAAATTAATCACACATGCAGCATATTGCATGTGATACTGCACTTTTCTAGAGTCATACATTAGATTGGAAAATAAATTCCATGTTAATTGTCTCATCCAATATTTTTATGTATCCATACCACGTATGGCATAAACCAGATAGAGAAATACACAGGCCCTGTGGAAAAATATCAGCTATACCAATATATACTATACCAGTGATAAGGGTTAACAATTCTGATTTTTGGAAAAACACAACATCTATCATATTCCTCATATATTCTCAAAATCATTCCATCTCAGTCACAGTATATTTCAATGTGTCATTTTGGTTATGAAATTGCCTTTCTTTTGGTGTATAAGTCAATAGTATAAAACGAAGGGAAGTCCAGATATCATAGCGAAACTAGTGAAACCTACAGACAAAAAGCAGTTAGTTTCCCTGGCCAGTAAGTAGTGATTATACAACGGATACAAATTCAATTATTACGATCACAATTGCCAAACTTGCGAATTCCCTGTTTATGTCAATTTTGCTTCAATTGACTCTGCTACGTTATATTATAAAGGAAATATGCCCTATAATATAAGCTGTGGCATATTTTTGGTAAGTGACATTTTTTTGAATTATTGAGAATATTAGGCAGATGGGGAAACTGACGACCCATTTTATTCACAAGTTTATTGTAGATTTTTAAAGTTTTTGCTACAATATCTCAACTTCCCTTTGTTTGATACTATCAAATTATACATCAAACGAAAGGAATTTCATGGCCAGTAAGACACATTGAAAAATAGCTGTGGCTGAGATGTAAAAATATTGAGAATCTGAGGAATATGATAGATATTGGTATATATCTGGTATTTTTCCCCAGGAGCCTGTGGCGAAATTGGTAGGGATATTACAGGTTTACATCGAAGTACCGTCGCTTTACTCTACTATAGCAGACATAACGCCCAGATTCAGTGGCCAGAGGTTTTTTTTATCAATTTTAATCAGCATTATCATACAAATAAATAAAAAATTCAACATTTTAATATCAGAAAGAGTTATATCTTAATGATGCACTGAATTATGTATTATTATATAGACAGTTTATGTTGTGTCATTGACTGACAAAATAATGATCCTCGAGGAATAATGGCAAATATTAGTGTCAATTTGCACACAATTTCTGTGCATGATTTTGTCACAATTTTATTTGCTGCAAATTTTGGAAATGGTAGATTTTACAATTTACGGCAATCTTTTGATGATGACAGGGAGTATAACTATATTATTATTTACAACTAACATCATATATTCCTGATTCATGTGTTTATTTCTATATAGAAATTTCTGGGAAATATAGAACTGTCCGCTGAGGCTTGCAGAACGCAACGCACAAGCTATTGAATACATTGGATAGCTTTGATGGGAGATTTGTAAGATCATTAAAATGTATCAAGAATTCTAATGATATGCGATATTGCAACACGTAATATTCATTATATTTTCAGATTAGCCCTATATTCAGGTGTCAATTCGATTGTGCAAAATGAGTTTGTTACTATTCGGTAAAAATAGTAGGCCGGCTATTTGGGTACTATTATATAGATAATGCATGGCTTGTGCAGCTTATCAGAACGCGAGAAAGTCACATGAACTATATTATAATGTGTTAAATTATGCAGAGAATATGTCACATAATTAGGAGTAACCTCACATTTTATCTGTTTGTTTTCATCTAGAGAAGACCCGAACTGTTGAGAAGTTTGTTACAGTACAGTAAGGCAATGGTACTTCAACGTAAACCAGTGTTATACCTACCAATTTCACTAACTGATTTATGTCAAAAAAACATGGACTAACACATATCTTGCCATTATAAACACTAGATTATCATCCAATTGTTTTTATTGGGGTCGATAATTCATATCGTATTTTATTAGTCAAGTTTCAAAAACTCAACTTACGGTTTGGCGAGGTGAGTAGGTAGGCGTCCGGACCATTGTGCAAGACCATTAGTGGGATACTAGTAACTCAAACAAACATCAACCGATTTAATTGATATTTGGTATATGCGTCTGCAACAACAATATCTCGAACAAGTTCGAAAACCAGATTTTCCGGTCTTTTATATGAAAGTTATGGGTGTTATTTTGTCTATTTTTAGTGACTGATCATTCATGACAAGTTAGCTAGATAACTCAAACTTTGACCGATTTCAATGATATTCAGCATTTGAGTCTATGATCACCTCCAAATGGGAGCTATCGAATTTGAACGATTTTTTATGAAAAACATGGCCGCAAGCAGCCATCTTGAATTTCAAATGTGAATTCGTCAGCATGCCCTTCAGCCCACATTTATTGCAGATTTGTTTTTGAAACTTTACAGGCTTATTTTTACCTGAGTAATGGCCCCTAGTTCTGAGTTATGGTTATTTAGTCGTCCATTTTTAGTGATTCTTGGTCAGACAGAGTGACTCTTATGGGGAAAAAAACTCTTTGATGTGCAACCCTTGTTTTTGATATTTTATTCTTGCTAAAGGGGTACTGTACGATAAATACCTCCATTTATGGGACCATCTCCCTTTTATACTCAACAGAATATATATGCAACAAATGAATTAATTTGAGCCATGGATTAGTGCAAAATACATGCATGTGCTCAATGAATGATGGAAACCTGGTAATTATAAGGAAAATGAGTTTATGTAAAAATAATTTCCATATACTAGTAGAAAAAAAAATCAAAGGATGGACCAAAAATATGGTCGGGAGTGGGTGAGAATCTAGCATTTTGTTTATATTCATAGTATTTCTACATGTTTGCTATTTATTTATGTAATATATAGAAAGAAACTTATTTTCTTGTTATCCATCAATGCTTTCTTCAAGATATGTTGTGAATTTGTTTTAAAATATTGATCTTGACCTGAGAGCTAATTTAGTGATTATGTTTTTGTGATATGTTTCCTGTGTTGGTGGATATGTTCAAGATTCCAGCCACACGTGCAGTCGCGTCATACAAAATAATGATGATATCGACTTCATTCATTCATTGTAGCCTCATCCATTCATTCTAGTCATATGTACAACAACATGTTTTTTTTTTTTATCAAATCTTCAAATGTACGGTATTCTCAGGAAATTAAATGCGTAATATATTTAAAATGATATACATGTAAAATCATGTATACACAACAGACGAGCATATGAAAGTTTAAAATTTTGGTTCCAATAGTAGCAATATAACTCTTTTCTACTTCCTTTGTAATTGTGAAGAATTTGGTACACAAAACTCCCATTTTTGGTGTTTACGATTTCCTTCAGAACATCATACAGGTCAAATCTCTCATCCGATCATCACCAAACTTCATTATGGATATTCGGGGTGACCCCTAGATGGGAGCCATCAATTTTTTCCGAATTTTGTTTTACAGGCTTGATTAGGATAACATCTATATCTATCGAATTAAAATAATTTTCGATTAAAAACATGACTGCCAGCAGCCATCTTGGATATTACTCTTTGCATGACAACACTTTGAGATACCCTACATACCACATCACTCATCTGATCATCACCAAACTTCATATGGATCCTCGTGGTGACCTTTAGATGGGTAATTACCATTTATTCCAAATTTTAATACATTGCCGATAGTGGCCATTCTGGTTTTCACATTCTAATTAAACACCCTACAGCCAACAGGCCCCTGGGAATAAATACCAGATATTCTAATATATACTTTAACAGTGACTGGTATAGTATATATTGGTATATCTGCTATTTTTCCCCAGGAGCCTGTGCTGCAATCCATAAATATTGGCAAAATGTTTAGAAAAGTTACAGGCATGTTTGAGATCACCACTAGATTGGAGCTACATGTATTGAATTTGAATGAGTTTTTTTATAAAAAACAAAAACAAAAAAACATGGTCGCTGGCAGCCATCTTGGATTTTACTCTTTGCATGACTAAATTCTTTGGCACGCCCTACAGACCACATCATCCCTCATCCAATCGTCTCCAAACTTCATATCTATCCTTGCTGTGATCTCTAGATGGGAGCTTACCATTTTTTCTGAATTTTTTTTAAAAACATGGCTGCCAGCCACAATCTTTAATTTCACATTTCAATCGGCACACCCTGCAGAGGCATGTCTGCGATCGCCTCCAGATAGGAGCTATCAAATTTGATACATTTTCAATCAAAAACATGGCCATTATACATCCTGTGATTTGATATAAATAATAGTATTTGAAGTGACCAACAATGTTCAAGCCTAAATTATACTGATTCAACTGGATACTATATATATAATAATTTTTCATGACATGAAGGGGAAAGATTTATATATAATGGGCATAACAATAAATGTTAGAAGATACCTGAATCCCCTACTTGTTTCCATATAGGGAAAAAGTAAACAAAAATATCCTCATATTGACACACTTTGGGGCACAATTAACTTGAACTGTTGTCTTGTAGAAATGCACTTTTAACATTGTAGGACACATATTTTTTATACAAATGTGTGGCATTTTATAATGGTATTCATGAATATTGGATTTTAACTATACTGTTTTATTTCATCCGTCCATGAGTGTAAACAAGCAAATTAGCATCACCAATATATAGTTCAAATGATAGTATATGTTAACATTTTTGTTGCCTTCACATACTCTAGTTTGTTATGTGTACACCTACAAGTTTTCTATGTTTTAATATATAAACGAAGCTGATTTATTTCAACATTGTGTCATCTTATTCTCCTGCGCAAACCTCTGTCAATACACTTAATTGCCCCCCCCCCCCAATGTCTAATTAAACGCAAGAATTTCAACACACAGCTATTAGAATTGTATTTGGTGTCTACAAACATTCAAATGTATTTCAGTTTTATATTTGAATGTTTGTTTGAATGTCCTTCAAATTCAACAGGGGAGTCTTCTGGATCAATGATTCTTCCCGTGAACCACTCTGTCCAAAACAAAGCAGTTCGTCTTGTGCCCATGTGGGAGTCGTGTCAATTTTAGCGAAGTCCAGCGCGAAACTGCAAACAAATTGACCGACCACTGTCTGATTAAACGCAGGGACGTGGCTAGAGGGTCTGTGTTGGGGGGGGGTGTCCATCTTCGGAAATTCTAATTGCACACACCCCCCTTGAATCAGAATCAAACCAAGCACAAGGTTTGCATAATTCCATTTGCACCCCGCCCCCTTGCACCTCAGTGATCAGGCCTAGTATCCTATATATTAATAAACCACGGTTCTATATATTCCCGGTATTATTTTTTTTAATTTGTCTGTTTGAGAGCGCGAATTAGGTCAAGAGAAGTCTCCTAGTGCAAACTGGAAACTGCTTTTTTTTTTTTTTTTGGAAATTGTGCTGTGAAGTTAGACGGACGTTGGACGTTCGTGGACATTCAACAATTTGATTATTTGCATGGAAATATGTTTGCAAGGAGGGTGATTTTTTTAAATAAGAGTTGTGTGGGCACAAGGCAGCTGTTAGTCATATCAACAAATGCGAGTCTATGGTATTTCATTGAAAACAGACCGTGTCGCGAATGTCCACGAACGTCCGTCCAACTTCACAGCGATATTCCCAAATATTTGATCACCCCCATTATCTCACAAACTGCAAGAATTATGATATGCCGATGATTTTCATTCGTTACACATCCGGGTATGCCCATGGCACCCGAAACGGGCCCTATAATTGGGCCAGAAGCATATATTTGAATGTCTGTTTGAATGTCTTTCGAAAGGTAAACAAATGGACGTTCGACTTAGAAAATTCTGTCTAATGTTCGCCGTGAGTGCAGAGGGTAGAGGCAAAACCAGTGGATCAATAACCTTGAAATTTCGGTAGGGAAATCCTATGGAGCATAGATTATTCCCACGCAATACCGCTTGGACCGAAACAAAGCGGTTCTACCTGTGTACACATTTGAATTTCAGTTTGAATGTTTTTCAAAGGGGAAAGGAACATTCGGAAAATTATGTAAAAATCAAAAAGTTTAAAATTTGTGAACTGGAGAGCGCGAATTAGGTCTAGAGAAGTCTCCTTGTGCAACTGGAAACTGCTTCTTTTTTTCTTTTTTTTGGAAATTGTGCTGTGAAGTTAGACGGACGTTGGACGTTCGTGGACATTCAACAATTTGATTATTTGCATGGAAATATGTTTGCAAGGAGGGTGATTTTTTTAAATAAGAGTTGTGTGGGCACAATGCAGCTGTTAGTCATATCAACAAATGCGAGTCTATGGTATTTCATTGAAAACAGACCGTGTCGCGAATGTCCACGAACGTCCAACGTCCGTCCAACTTCACAGCGATATTCCCAAATATTTGATCACCCCCATTATCTCACAAACTGCAAGCATTATGATATGCCGATGATTTTCATTCGTTACACATCCGGGTACGCCCATGGCACCCGAAACGGGCCCTATAATTGGACCAGAAGCATATATTTGAATGTCTGTTTGAATGTCTTTCGAAAGGTAAACAAATGGACGTTCGACTTAGAAAATTCTGTCTAAAGTTCGCCGTGAGTGCAGAGGGTAGAGGCAAAACCAGTGGATCAATAACCTTGAAATTTCGGTAGGGAAATCCTATGGAGCATAGATTATTCCCACGCAATACCGCTTGGACCGAAACAAAGCGGTTCTACCTGTGCCTATATATGTGCGATTCGAGTCACCTGCCGGTAACCCCTTTTTAGATCCACAGTGTTGAACGTCCAACGTCCAATGTTTTTCAAAGTAAAAAACATTCGGAAAATTCTCTTAAATTTGTTTTTTAAATTTGTCTGTTTGAGAGCGCGAATTAGGTCAAGAGAAGTCTCCTTGTGCAAACTGGAAACTGCTTCTTTTTTCTTTTTTTTGGAAATTGTGCTGTGAAGTTAGACGGACGTTGGACGTTCGTGGACATTCAACAATTTGATTATTTGCATGGAAATATGTTTGCAAGGAGGGTGATTTTTTAAAATAAGAGTTGTGTGGGCACAAGGCAGCTGTTAGTCATATCAACAAATGCGAGTCTATGGTATTTCATTGAAAACAGACCGTGTCGCGAATGTCCACGAACGTCCAACGTCCGTCCAACTTCACAGCGATATTCCCAAATATTTGATCACCCCCATTATCTCACAAACTGCAAGCATTATGATATGCCGATGATTTTCATTCGTTACACATCCGGGTATGCCCATGGCACCCGAAACGGGCCCTATAATTGGGCCAGAAGCATATATTTGAATGTCTGTTTGAATGTCTTTCGAAAGGTAAACAAATGGACGTTCGACTTAGAATATTCTGTCTAAAGTCCGCCGTGAGTGCAGAGGGTAGAGGCAAAACCAGTGGATCAATAACCTTGAAATTTCGGTAGGTAAATCCTATGGAGCATAGATTATTCCCACGCAATACCGCTTGGACCAAAACAGAGCGGTTCTACCTGTGTACACATTTGAATTTCAGTTTGAATGTTTTTCAAAGGGGAAAGGAACATTCGGAAAATTATGTAAAAAAAAAAAGATTTAAAATTTGTGAACTGGAGAGCGCGAATTAGGTCTAGAGAAGTCTCCTTGTGCAAACTGGAAACTGCTTCTTTTTTTTTTTTTGGAAATTGTGCTGTGAAGTTAGACGGACGTTGGACGTTCGTGGACATTCAACAATTTGATTATTTGCATGGAAATATGTTTGCAAGGAGGGTGATTTTTAAAAATAAGAGTTGTGTGGGCACAATGCAGCTGTTAGTCATATCAACAAATGCGAGTCTATGGTATTTCATTGAAAACAGACCGTGTCGCGAATGTCCACGAACGTCCGTCCAACTTCACAGCGATATTCCCAAATATTTGATCACACCCATTATCTCACAAACTGCAAGCATTATGATATGCCGATGATTTCCATTCGTTACACATCCGGGTATGCCCATGGCACCCGAAACGGGCCCTATAATTGGGCCAGAAGCATATATTTGAATGTCTGTTTGAATGTCTTTCGAAAGGTAAACAAATGGACGTTCGCCGTGAGTGCAGAGGGTAGAGGCAAAACCAGTGGATCAATAACCTTGAAATTTCGGTAGGGAAATCCTATGGAGCATAGATTATTCCAACGCAATACCGCTTGGACCGAAACAAAGCGGTTCTACCTGTGCCTATATATGTGCGATTCGATTCAGCTGCAAATAAGCGGTTTTAAGATCGTTGTTGTTGAACGTCCAACGTCCAACGTCCAATGTCAAACCAACTTCACACTAATTTTCATCTGCAAATATGCGGTGTTTAGATCGTTTTTGTTGAACGTCCAACGTCCAATGTCAAACCAACTTCACACACCTTGGGCGATGTTTATATATAAGCCGTTTTTTCCATGTGCGGCGAATCCGTTTGTTTACACCCACATCGTTTTTCCAGAGCATCAGCGTGAATTTTATATTCGCTGTTTTTTTTTATGAATATCACTACATTCAAGAAAAGAAGATGCATGCGTCAGATCGCCCATGAATTATTTTACAAAAGATTAGTCACGTACGTAGGAATTTTTTTATTTATTTTAATGTTAGAACTTCAAATATATACGCATCTATCAGAACGAGATGTCTGGTGTACTCGCGACCAAGCACATGGTACTTACATGACCAAATTACCCCTAGATATGAAGCTTGGTCGCGCGTGCATGTACAATTTGATAATTACCCGCTCATATATGTGGGCTATATGGTTTGCCCATAGATTCAAATGGAGACATTCAACATGCAGACGGACAGATGAGGGCTGTAATGTATTCCAAAGATTTAATGATGCAAATAGTATAATCCAAGATGTATGCTGATGTTCCTGTTTTCCGATTTCGGAAACGAAACGTAGCTTATCTAGTTGTCACCACAAATGTACATATGCAATTTGAGATATATCAAATAAAAGATGCTGCCTATATAATCAAATGCAATAAAAGTACGTATACCCAAACCCCTCGTACCACGCCGCTGTGACCAGCCATGAGAACATACACATGGAATGCTCAAACCGACCCGACAGTGTTGCATGCAATATTCACGTAAGTATACGTACACCCAACCCCCTGTGCCAATCATCTGTGGCGATGTGATCAGCCTTGATGACATACACATGAAATAATCAAATAGACCAGACAGTACGTGTCCCATGCAACATAAGTACGCACACCCTAACCCCATGCCGCCACGTCTCTACATGGGACATATTGTGATATGTGAAAACATGCACATGAAATGTTCAAACAGACATGGTCCCATGCAATATAAGTGCGTACACGCCAATCCCATGTCGCCGCGTCCCTAATTCTAATCAGTCGTGAGCACATGCACATGAAATTGTCAAACAGACCCGGCAGTTTCACAATCAATATTAGACCAAAAAAAATACATACGTGCACTCCAACCCCATGTCGCCGCTTCCCTACATGTGACGACCAGACGTCAAAACATGTAAATGAAATTTTCAAATAGACCCGATAGTGTCCCATACAATGTAAATACGTATACCACAACACCCTGTAAGTGCGTCCCTACCCGTGACCCCCGTGAACACAGGCACATGGTATTGAGTTTAATGTTTTAATTAACATTTTTATAAACCTATTTCCTTTACTAAAGGTCATTAATAATATTAACTATTCTACTTTTAATAAACTATTTGCTTCTTCTCATCGTAAACACTACCCTCCGTCCATGTACAAAATATCGTATCAATATTTACTTCGTTGCAAACTTCATTTAAAATACAAACTTCATTTAAAATGCGCATTAAGTGGTTACCATGAACAAGTATTAACTTAATTGCACATTACCCCTTTTAAAATATATATATATATATATATATATATATATATATATATATATATATATAGAGATGTACGATTCTGTTAGCCAACCGCGTACCGCGATCGCGCCCCGCGATCGCGATCGTAAATCGCGATCAGATCGTATATACCAACCGACATCATAAATATGTCATTGTGGTCAGCGCACCAGTGGTAATTAAAATAACACCTTACAGAGCCCAGACTTATCAGAACGAGCTCAGCACTAGTCCCGACATTAGCCTTGACCTTGACCTCGCTCATATATGCTCATATAGGCATGTTTCTGGACCTCGACCGATCCGACTAAAATTTAATATGTAGGCATACTTTGATCCCGGGAACAATACGGGTGGGTCAAATTTCACATGCGATCGCGTCCTTGACCTTGACCTCTCTCATATATGCTCATCTAGGCATGTTTCTGGACCTTGACCGATCCCACTCAAATTTGGTATATATGCCTACTTTGATCCCGGGAACAATTAGTTGATGCATATGTGTAGACAGTGTGACCTCTGGTAGTGGAAAACCGCTCCACGCAGTTGAAATTTGGTAAAAACAGGTCATCACGGACTTCAATACGTCTATGTACAAACCCGAACATTATCGCTATTATGGCCCGTTTTTAGGGCTCCTAGACACCCCACACGCATAACCCACGAACATAACAGGTATGTCATTGTGGTCGACACATCAGCCCTAATTACAATTTATCCCCACGCAGCTGGATTTCTAGAGCACGAGGTCAGCACGGGTCCCGACATATTCTTCGTGATTTCATATAAATAGGCATTTCTACCTAATTTCGAGGTACCAGGACACTCTACAGAGATATCCCTCCACATTAGTTGATGCATATTTGTATAGAGTGTGACCGCTGGTAGTGGAAAACCACCCACGCAGTTGAAATTTGGCAAAAGCAGGTCATCACGGAATTCAATACGTCTATGTACAAACCGAACATGATCGCTATTATGGCCCGTTTTTAGGGCTCCAGGACACCACACAGGCATAACCCACGAATATAGCAGGTATGTCATTGTGGTCAACACATCAGCCCTAATTACAATTTAACCCCACGCAGCTGAATTTCTTCAGCACGAGGTCAGCACGGGTCCCGACATATTCGTCGTGATTACATATAAATTGGCATTTCTACCTAATTTCGAGGTACCAGGACACTCTACAGAGATATCCCTCCACATTAGTTGATGCATATGTGTAGAGAGTGTGACCGCTGGTAGTGGAAAACCACCCCACGCAGTTGAAATTTGGTAAAAACAGGTCATCACGGACTTCAATACGTCTATGTACAAACCGAACATTATCGCTAGTATGGCCCGTTTTTAGGGCTCCGGGACACCACACACGCATAACCCACGAACATATCAGGCATGTCATTGTGGTCAACACATCATCCCTATTTACAATTTAACCCCACGCAGCTGGATTTCTAGAGCACGAGGTCAGCACGGGTCCCGACATATTCGTCGTGATTTCATATAAATTGGCATTTCTACCTAATTTCGAGGTACCAGGACACTCTACAGAGATAACCCTCCACATTAGTTGATTCATATGTGTAGACAGTGTGACCGCCGGTAGTGTAAAGCCGCCCCACGCAGTTGAAATTTGGTAAAAACAGGTCATCACGGACTTCAATACGTCTATGTACAAACCGAACATTATCGCTATTATGGCCCGTTTTTAGGGCTCCAGGACACCACACACGCATAACCCACGAACATATCAGGCATGTCATTGTGGTCAACACATCATCCCTATTTACAATTTAACCCCACGCAGCTGGATTTCTAGAGCACGAGGTCAGCACGGGTCCCGACATATTCGTCGTGATTTCATATAAATTGGCATTTCTACCTAATTTCGAGGTACAAGGACACTCTACAGAGATAACCCTCCACATTAGTTGATTCATATGTGTAGACAGTGTGACCGCTGGTAGTGTAAAGCCGCCCCACGCAGTTGAAATTTGGTTAAAAACAGGTCATCACGGACTTCAATACGTCTATGTACAAACCGAACATTATCGCTATTATGGCCCGTTTTTAGGGCTCCAGGACACCACACACGCATAACCCACGAACATATCAGGCACGTCATTGTGGTCAACACATCATCCCTATTTACAATTTAACCCCACGCAGCTGGATTTCTAGAGCACGAGGTCAGCACGGGTCCCGACATATTCGTCGTGATTTCATATAAATTGGCATTTCTACCTAATTTCGAGGTACCAGGACACTCTACAGAGATATCCCTCCACATTAGTTGATGCATATGTGTAGAGAGTGTGACCGCTGGTAGTGGAAAACCACCCCACGCAGTTGAAATTTGGTAAAAACAGGTCATCACGGACTTCAATACGTCTATGTACAAACCGAACATTATCGCTAGTATGGCCCGTTTTTAGGGCTCCAGGACACCACACACGCATAACCCACGAACATAACAGGCATGTCATTGTGGTCAACACATCATCCCTATTTACAATTTAACCCCACGCAGCTGGATTTCTAGAGCACGAGGTCAGCACGGGTCCCGACATATTCGTCGTGATTTAATATAAATTGGCATTTTTACCTAATTTCGAGGTACCAGGACAATCTACAGAGATATCCCTCCACATTAGTTGATGCATATGTGTAGAGAGTGTGACCGCTGGTAGTGGAAAACCACCCCACGCAGTTGAAATTTGGTAAAAACAGGTCATCACGGACTTCAATACGTCTATGTACAAACCGAACATTATCGCTAGTATGGCCCGTTTTTAGGGCTCCAGGACACCACATACGCATAACCCACGAACATAAAAGGCATGTCATTGTGGTCAACACATCATCCCTATTTACAATTTAACCCCACGCAGCTGGATTTCTAGAGCACGAGGTCAGCACGGGTCCCGACATATTCGTCGTGATTTCATATAAATTGGCATTTCTACCTAATTTCGAGGTACCAGGACACTCTACAGAGATAACCCTCCACATTAGTTGATTCATATGTGTAGACAGTGTGACCGCTGGTAGAGTAAAGCCGCCCCACGCAGTTGAAATTTGGTAAAAACAGGTCATCACGGACTTCAATACGTCTATGTACAAACCGAACATTATCGCTATTATGGCCCGTTTTTAGGGCTCCAGGACACCACACACGCATAACCCACGAACATATCAGGCATGTCATTGTGGTAAACACATCATCCCTATTTACAATTTAACCCCACGCAGCTGGATTTCTAGAGCACGAGGTCAGCACGGGTCCCGACATATTGGTCGTGATTTTATATAAATTGGCATTTCTACCTAATTTCGAGGTACCAGGACACTCTACAGAGATAACCCTCCGCATTAGTTGATTCATATGTGTAGACAGTGTGACCGCTGGTAGTGTAAAGCCGCCCCACGCAGTTGAAATTTGGTAAAAACAGGTCATCACGGACTTCAATACGTCTATGTACAAACCGAACATTATCGCTAGTATGGCCCGTTTTTAGGGCTCCAGGACACCACACACGCATAACCCACGAACATAACAGGCATGTCATTGTGGTCAACATATCATCCCTATTTACAATTTAACCCCACGCAGCTGGATTTCTAGAGCACGAGGTCAGCACGGGTCCCGACATATTCGTCGTGATTTCATATAAATTGGCATTTCTACCTAATTTCGAGGTACCAGGACACTCTACAGAGATAACCATCCACATTAGTTGATTCACATGTGTAGACAGTGTGACCGCTGGTAGTGTAAAGCCGCCCCACGCAGTTGAAATTTGGTAAAAACAGGTCATCACGGACTTCAATACGTCTATGTACAAACCGAACATTATCGCTATTATGGCCCGTTTTTAGGGCTCCAGGACACCACACACGCATAACCCACGAACATATCAGGTATGTCATTGTGGTCAACTCATCATCCCTATTTACAATTTAACCCCACGCAGCTGGATTTCTAGAGCACGAGGTCAGCACGGGTCCCGACATATTGGTCGTGATTTCATATAAATTGGCATTTCTACCTAATTTCGAGGTACCAGGACACTCTACAGAGATAACCCTCCACATTAGTTGATTCATATGTGTAGACAGTGTGACCGCTGGTAGTGTAAAGCCGCCCCACGCAGTTGAAATTTGGTAAAAACAGGTCATCACGGACTTCAATACGTCTATGTACAAACGGAACATTATCGCTAGTATGGCCCGTTTTTAGGGCTCCAGGACACCACACACGCATAACCCACGAACATAACAGGCATGTCATTGTGGTCAACACATCATCCCTATTTACAATTTAACCCCACGCAGCTGGATTTCTAGAGCACGAGGTCAGCACGGGTCCCGACATATTGGTCGTGATTTCATATAAATTGGCATTTCTACCTAATTTCGAGGTACCAGGACACTCTACAGAGATAACCCTCCACATTAGTTGATTCATATGTGTAGACAGTGTGACCGCTGGTAGTGTAAAGCCGCCCCACGCAGTTGAAATTTGGTAAAAACAGGTCATCACGGACTTCAATACGTCTATGTACAAACCGAACATTATCGCTAGTATGGCCCGTTTTTAGGGCTCCAGGACACCACACACGCATAACCCACGAACATAACAGGCATGTCATTGTGGTCAACACATCATCCCTATTTACAATTTAACCCCACGCAGCTGGATTTCTAGAGCACGAGGTCAGCACGGGTCCCGACATATTCGTCGTGATTTAATATAAATTGGCATTTCTACCTAATTTCGAGGTACCAGGACACTCTACAGAGATATCCCTCCACATTAGTTGATGCATATGTGTAGAGAGTGTGACCGCTGGTAGTGGAAAACCACCCCACGCAGTTGAAATTTGGTAAAAACAGATCATCACGGACTTCAATACGTCTATGTACAAACCGAACATTATCGCTAGTATGGCCCGTTTTTAGGGCTCCAGGACACCACATACGCATAACCCACGAACATAACAGGCATGTCATTGTGGTCAACACATCATCCCTATTTACAATTTAACCCCACGCAGCTGGATTTCTAGAGCACGAGGTCAGCACGGGTCCCGACATATTCGTCGTGATTTCATATAAATTGGCATTTCTACCTAATTTCGAGGTACCAGGACACTCTACAGAGATAACCCTCCACATTAGTTGATTCATATGTGTAGACAGTGTGACCGCTGGTAGTATAAAGCCGCCCCACGCAGTTGAAATTTGGTAAAAACAGGTCATCACGGACTTCAATACGTCTATGTACAAACCGAACATTATCGCTATTATGGCCCGTTTTTAGGGCTCCAGGACACCACACACGCATAACCCACGAACATATCAGGCATGTCATTGTGGTCAACACATCATCTCTATTTACAATTTAACCCCACGCAGCTGGATTTCTAGAGCACGAGGTCAGCACGGGTCCCGACATATTCGTCGTGATTTCATATAAATTGGCATTTCTACCTAATTTCGAGGTACCAGGACACTCTACAGAGATAACCCTCCACATTAGTTGATTCATATGTGTAGACAGTGTGACCGCTGGTAGTATAAAGCCGCCCCACGCAGTTGAAATTTGGTAAAAACAGGTCATCTCGGACTTCAATACGTCTATGTACAAACCGAACATTATCGCTATTATGGCCCGTTTTTAGGGCTCCAGGACACCACACACGCATAACCCACGAACATATCAGGCATGTCATTGTGGTCAACACATCATCTCTATTTACAATTTAACCCCCACGCAGCTGGATTTCTAGAGCACGAGGTCAGCACGGGTCCCGACATATTGGTCGTGATTTCATATAAATTGGCATTTCTACCTAATTTCGAGGTACCAGGACACTCTACAGAGATAACCCTCCACATTAGTTGATTCATATGTGTAGACAGTGTGACCGCTGGTAGTGTAAAGCCGCCCCACGCAGTTGAAATTTGGTAAAAACAGGTCATCACGGACTTCAATACGTCTATGTACAAACCGAACATTATCGCTAGTATGGCCCCGTTTTTAGGGCTCCAGGACACCACACACGCATAACCCACGAACATAACAGGCATGTCATTGTGGTCAACACATCATCCCTATTTACAATTTAACCCCACGCAGCTGGATTTCTAGAGCACGAGGTCAGCACGGGTCCCGACATATTCGTAGTGATTTCATATAAATTGGCATTTCTACCTAATTTCGAGGTACCAGGACACTCTACAGAGATAACCCTCCACATTAGTTGATTCATATGTGTAGACAGTGTGACCGCTGGTAGTGTAAAGCCGCCCCACGCAGTTGAAATTTGGTAAAAACAGGTCATCACGGACTTCAATACGTCTATGTACAAACCGAACATTATCGCTATTATGGCCCGTTTTTAGGGCTCCAGGACACCACACACGCATAACCCACGAACATATCAGGCATGTCATTGTGGTCAACACATCATCCCTATTTACAATTTAACCCCACGCAGCTGGATTTCTAGAGCACGAGGTCAGCACGGGTCCCGACATATTCGTCGTGATTTCATATAAATTGGCATTTCTACCTAATTTCGAGGTACAAGGACACTCTACAGAGATAACCCTCCACATTAGTTGATTCATATGTGTAGACAGTGTGACCGCTGGTAGTGTAAAGCCGCCCCACGCAGTTGAAATTTGGTAAAAACAGGTCATCACGGACTTCAATACGTCTATGTACAAACCGAACATTATCGCTATAATGGCCCGTTTTTAGGGCTCCAGGACACCACACACGCATAACCCACGAACATATCAGGCATGTCATTGTGGTCAACACATCATCCCTATTTACAATTTAAACCCACGCAGCTGGATTTCTAGAGCACGAGGTCAGCACGGGTCCCGACATATTCGTCGTGATTTCATATAAATTGGCATTTCTACCTAATTTCGAGGTACCAGGACACTCTACAGAGATATCCCTCCACATTAGTTGATGCATATGTGTAGAGAGTGTGACCGCTGGTAGTGGAAAACCACCCCACGCAGTTGAAATTTGGTAAAAACAGGTCATCACGGACTTCAATACGTCTATGTACAAACCGAACATTATCGCTAGTATGGCCCGTTTTTAGGGCTCCAGGACACCACACACGCATAACCCACGAACATAACAGGCATGTCATTGTGGTCAACACATCATCCCTATTTACAATTTAACCCCACGCAGCTGGATTTCTAGAGCACGAGGTCAGCACGGGTCCCGACATATTCGTCGTGATTTAATATAAATTGGCATTTCTACCTAATTTCGAGGTACCAGGACACTCTACAGAGATATCCCTCCACATTAGTTGATGCATATGTGTAGAGAGTGTGACCGCTGGTAGTGGAAAACCACCCACGCAGTTGAAATTTGGTAAAAACAGATCATCACGGACTTCAATACGTCTATGTACAAACCGAACATTATCGCTAGTATGGCCCGTTTTTAGGGCTCCAGGACACCACATACGCATAACCCACGAACATAACAGGCATGTCATTGTGGTCAACACATCATCCCTATTTACAATTTAACCCCACGCAGCTGGATTTCTAGAGCACGAGGTCAGCACGGGTCCCGACATATTCGTCGTGATTTCATATAAATTGGCATTTCTACCTAATTTCGAGGTACCAGGACACTCTACAGAGATAACCCTCCACATTAGTTGATTCATATGTGTAGACAGTGTGACCGCTGGTAGTATAAAGCCGCCCCACGCAGTTGAAATTTGGTAAAAACAGGTCATCACGGACTTCAATACGTCTATGTACAAACCGAACATTATCGCTATTATGGCCCGTTTTTAGGGCTCCAGGACACCACACACGCATAACCCACGAACATATCAGGCATGTCATTGTGGTCAACACATCATCTCTATTTACAATTTAACCCCACGCAGCTGGATTTCTAGAGCACGAGGTCAGCACGGGTCCCGACATATTCGTCGTGATTTCATATAAATTGGCATTTCTACCTAATTTCGAGGTACCAGGACACTCTACAGAGATAACCCTCCACATTAGTTGATTCATATGTGTAGACAGTGTGACCGCTGGTAGTATAAAGCCGCCCCACGCAGTTGAAATTTGGTAAAAACAGGTCATCTCGGACTTCAATACGTCTATGTACAAACCGAACATTATCGCTATTATGGCCCGTTTTTAGGGCTCCAGGACACCACACACGCATAACCCACGAACATATCAGGCATGTCATTGTGGTCAACACATCATCTCTATTTACAATTTAACCCCACGCAGCTGGATTTCTAGAGCACGAGGTCAGCACGGGTCCCGACATATTGGTCGTGATTTCATATAAATTGGCATTTCTACCTAATTTCGAGGTACCAGGACACTCTACAGAGATAACCCTCCACATTAGTTGATTCATATGTGTAGACAGTGTGACCGCTGGTAGTGTAAAGCCGCCCCACGCAGTTGAAATTTGGTAAAAACAGGTCATCACGGACTTCAATACGTCTATGTACAAACCGAACATTATCGCTAGTATGGCCCGTTTTTAGGGCTCCAGGACACCACACACGCATAACCCACGAACATAACAGGCATGTCATTGTGGTCAACACATCATCCCTATTTACAATTTAACCCCACGCAGCTGGATTTCTAGAGCACGAGGTCAGCACGGGTCCCGACATATTCGTAGTGATTTCATATAAATTGGCATTTCTACCTAATTTCGAGGTACCAGGACACTCTACAGAGATAACCCTCCACATTAGTTGATTCATATGTGTAGACAGTGTGACCGCTGGTAGTGTAAAGCCGCCCCACGCAGTTGAAATTTGGTAAAAACAGGTCATCACGGACTTCAATACGTCTATGTACAAACCGAACATTATCGCTATTATGGCCCGTTTTTAGGGCTCCAGGACACCACACACGCATAACCCACGAACATATCAGGCATGTCATTGTGGTCAACACATCATCCCTATTTACAATTTAACCCCACGCAGCTGGATTTCTAGAGCACGAGGTCAGCACGGGTCCCGACATATTCGTCGTGATTTCATATAAATTGGCATTTCTACCTAATTTCGAGGTACAAGGACACTCTACAGAGATAACCCTCCACATTAGTTGATTCATATGTGTAGACAGTGTGACCGCTGGTAGTGTAAAGCCGCCCCACGCAGTTGAAATTTGGTAAAAACAGGTCATCACGGACTTCAATACGTCTATGTACAAACCGAACATTATCGCTATAATGGCCCGTTTTTAGGGCTCCAGGACACCACACACGCATAACCCACGAACATATCAGGCATGTCATTGTGGTCAACACATCATCCCTATTTACAATTTAAACCCACGCAGCTGGATTTCTAGAGCACGAGGTCAGCACGGGTCCCGACATATTCGTCGTGATTTCATATAAATTGGCATTTCTACCTAATTTCGAGGTACCAGGACACTCTACAGAGATATCCCTCCACATTAGTTGATGCATATGTGTAGAGAGTGTGACCGCTGGTAGTGGAAAACCACCCCACGCAGTTGAAATTTGGTAAAAACAGGTCATCACGGACTTCAATACGTCTATGTACAAACCGAACATTATCGCTAGTATGGCCCGTTTTTAGGGCTCCAGGACACCACACACGCATAACCCACGAACATAACAGGCATGTCATTGTGGTCAACACATCATCCCTATTTACAATTTAACCCCACGCAGCTGGATTTCTAGAGCACGAGGTCAGCACGGGTCCCGACATATTCGTCGTGATTTAATATAAATTGGCATTTCTACCTAATTTCGAGGTACCAGGACAATCTACAGAGATATCCCTCCACATTAGTTGATGCATATGTGTAGAGAGTGTGACCGCTGGTAGTGGAAAACCACCCCACGCAGTTGAAATTTGGTAAAAACAGGTCATCACGGACTTCAATACGTCTATGTACAAACCGAACATTATCGCTAGTATGGCCCGTTTTTAGGGCTCCAGGACACCACATACGCATAACCCACGAACATAACAGGCATGTCATTGTGGTCAACACATCATCCCTATTTACAATTTAACCCCACGCAGCTGGATTTCTAGAGCACGAGGTCAGCACGGGTCCCGACATATTCGTCGTGATTTCATATAAATTGGCATTTCTACCTAATTTCGAGGTACCAGGACACTCTACAGAGATAACCCTCCACATTAGTTGATTCATATGTGTAGACAGTGTGACCGCTGGTAGAGTAAAGCCGCCCCACGCAGTTGAAATTTGGTAAAAACAGGTCATCACGGACTTCAATACGTCTATGTACAAACCGAACATTATCGCTATTATGGCCCGTTTTTAGGGCTCCAGGACACCACACACGCATAACGCACGAACATATCAGGCATGTCATTGTGGTCAACACATCATCCCTATTTACAATTTAACCCCACGCAGCTGGATTTCTAGAGCACGAGGTCAGCACGGGTCCCGACATATTCGTCGTGATTTAATATAAATTGGCATTTTTACCTAATTTCGAGGTACCAGGACAATCTACAGAGATATCCCTCCACATTAGTTGATGCATATGTGTAGAGAGTGTGACCGCTGGTAGTGGAAAACCACCCCACGCAGTTGAAATTTGGTAAAAACAGGTCATCACGGACTTCAATACGTCTATGTACAAACCGAACATTATCGCTAGTATGGCCCGTTTTTAGGGCTCCAGGACACCACATACGCATAACCCACGAACATAAAAGGCATGTCATTGTGGTCAACACATCATCCCTATTTACAATTTAACCCCACGCAGCTGGATTTCTAGAGCACGAGGTCAGCACGGGTCCCGACATATTCGTCGTGATTTCATATAAATTGGCATTTCTACCTAATTTCGAGGTACCAGGACACTCTACAGAGATAACCCTCCACATTAGTTGATTCATATGTGTAGACAGTGTGACCGCTGGTAGAGTAAAGCCGCCCCACGCAGTTGAAATTTGGTAAAAACAGGTCATCACGGACTTCAATACGTCTATGTACAAACCGAACATTATCGCTATTATGGCCCGTTTTTAGGGCTCCAGGACACCACACACGCATAACCCACGAACATATCAGGCATGTCATTGTGGTCAACACATCATCCCTATTTACAATTTAACCCCACGCAGCTGGATTTCTAGAGCACGAGGTCAGCACGGGTCCCGACATATTGGTCGTGATTTCATATAAATTGGCATTTCTACCTAATTTCGAGGTACCAGGACACTCTACAGAGATAACCCTCCGCATTAGTTGATTCATATGTGTAGACAGTGTGACCGCTGGTAGTGTAAAGCCGCCCCACGCAGTTGAAATTTGGTAAAAACAGGTCATCACGGACTTCAATACGTCTATGTACAAACCGAACATTATCGCTAGTATGGCCCGTTTTTAGGGCTCCAGGACACCACACACGCATAACCCACGAACATAACAGGCATGTCATTGTGGTCAACATATCATCCCTATTTACAATTTAACCCCACGCAGCTGGATTTCTAGAGCACGAGGTCAGCACGGGTCCCGACATATTCGTCGTGATTTCATATAAATTGGCATTTCTACCTAATTTCGAGGTACCAGGACACTCTACAGAGATAACCATCCACATTAGTTGATTCACATGTGTAGACAGTGTGACCGCTGGTAGTGTAAAGCCGCCCCACGCAGTTGAAATTTGGTAAAAACAGGTCATCACGGACTTCAATACGTCTATGTACAAACCGAACATTATCGCTATTATGGCCCGTTTTTAGGGCTCCAGGACACCACACACGCATAACCCACGAACATATCAGGTATGTCATTGTGGTCAACTCATCATCCCTATTTACAATTTAACCCCACGCAGCTGGATTTCTAGAGCACGAGGTCAGCACGGGTCCCGACATATTGGTCGTGATTTCATATAAATTGGCATTTCTACCTAATTTCGAGGTACCAGGACACTCTACAGAGATAACCCTCCACATTAGTTGATTCATATGTGTAGACAGTGTGACCGCTGGTAGTGTAAAGCCGCCCCACGCAGTTGAAATTTGGTAAAAACAGGTCATCACGGACTTCAATACGTCTATGTACAAACGGAACATTATCGCTAGTATGGCCCGTTTTTAGGGCTCCAGGACACCACACACGCATAACCCACGAACATAACAGGCATGTCATTGTGGTCAACACATCATCCCTATTTACAATTTAACCCCACGCAGCTGGATTTCTAGAGCACGAGGTCAGCACGGGTCCCGACATATTGGTCGTGATTTCATATAAATTGGCATTTCTACCTAATTTCGAGGTACCAGGACACTCTACAGAGATAACCCTCCACATTAGTTGATTCATATGTGTAGACAGTGTGACCGCTGGTAGTGTAAAGCCGCCCCACGCAGTTGAAATTTGGTAAAAACAGGTCATCACGGACTTCAATACGTCTATGTACAAACCGAACATTATCGCTAGTATGGCCCGTTTTTAGGGCTCCAGGACACCACACACGCATAACCCACGAACATAACAGGCATGTCATTGTGGTCAACACATCATCCCTATTTACAATTTAACCCCACGCAGCTGGATTTCTAGAGCACGAGGTCAGCACGGGTCCCGACATATTCGTCGTGATTTAATATAAATTGGCATTTCTACCTAATTTCGAGGTACCAGGACACTCTACAGAGATATCCCTCCACATTAGTTGATGCATATGTGTAGAGAGTGTGACCGCTGGTAGTGGAAACCCACCCCACGCAGTTGAAATTTGGTAAAAACAGATCATCACGGACTTCAATACGTCTATGTACAAACCGAACATTATCGCTAGTATGGCCCGTTTTTAGGGCTCCAGGACACCACATACGCATAACCCACGAACATAACAGGCATGTCATTGTGGTCAACACATCATCCCTATTTACAATTTAACCCCACGCAGCTGGATTTCTAGAGCACGAGGTCAGCACGGGTCCCGACATATTCGTCGTGATTTCATATAAATTGGCATTTCTACCTAATTTCGAGGTACCAGGACACTCTACAGAGATAACCCTCCACATTAGTTGATTCATATGTGTAGACAGTGTGACCGCTGGTAGTATAAAGCCGCCCCACGCAGTTGAAATTTGGTAAAAACAGGTCATCACGGACTTCAATACGTCTATGTACAAACCGAACATTATCGCTATTATGGCCCGTTTTTAGGGCTCCAGGACACCACACACGCATAACCCACGAACATATCAGGCATGTCATTGTGGTCAACACATCATCTCTATTTACAATTTAACCCCACGCAGCTGGATTTCTAGAGCACGAGGTCAGCACGGGTCCCGACATATTCGTCGTGATTTCATATAAATTGGCATTTCTACCTAATTTCGAGGTACCAGGACACTCTACAGAGATAACCCTCCACATTAGTTGATTCATATGTGTAGACAGTGTGACCGCTGGTAGTATAAAGCCGCCCCACGCAGTTGAAATTTGGTAAAAACAGGTCATCTCGGACTTCAATACGTCTATGTACAAACCGAACATTATCGCTATTATGGCCCGTTTTTAGGGCTCCAGGACACCACACACGCATAACCCACGAACATATCAGGCATGTCATTGTGGTCAACACATCATCTCTATTTACAATTTAACCCCACGCAGCTGGATTTCTAGAGCACGAGGTCAGCACGGGTCCCGACATATTGGTCGTGATTTCATATAAATTGGCATTTCTACCTAATTTCGAGGTACCAGGACACTCTACAGAGATAACCCTCCACATTAGTTGATTCATATGTGTAGACAGTGTGACCGCTGGTAGTGTAAAGCCGCCCCACGCAGTTGAAATTTGGTAAAAACAGGTCATCACGGACTTCAATACGTCTATGTACAAACCGAACATTATCGCTAGTATGGCCCGTTTTTAGGGCTCCAGGACACCACACACGCATAACCCACGAACATAACAGGCATGTCATTGTGGTCAACACATCATCCCTATTTACAATTTAACCCCACGCAGCTGGATTTCTAGAGCACGAGGTCAGCACGGGTCCCGACATATTCGTAGTGATTTCATATAAATTGGCATTTCTACCTAATTTCGAGGTACCAGGACACTCTACAGAGATAACCCTCCACATTAGTTGATTCATATGTGTAGACAGTGTGACCGCTGGTAGTGTAAAGCCGCCCCACGCAGTTGAAATTTGGTAAAAACAGGTCATCACGGACTTCAATACGTCTATGTACAAACCGAACATTATCGCTATTATGGCCCGTTTTTAGGGCTCCAGGACACCACACACGCATAACCCACGAACATATCAGGCATGTCATTGTGGTCAACACATCATCCCTATTTACAATTTAACCCCACGCAGCTGGATTTCTAGAGCACGAGGTCAGCACGGGTCCCGACATATTCGTCGTGATTTCATATAAATTGGCATTTCTACCTAATTTCGAGGTACAAGGACACTCTACAGAGATAACCCTCCACATTAGTTGATTCATATGTGTAGACAGTGTGACCGCTGGTAGTGTAAAGCCGCCCCACGCAGTTGAAATTTGGTAAAAACAGGTCATCACGGACTTCAATACGTCTATGTACAAACCGAACATTATCGCTATAATGGCCCGTTTTTAGGGCTCCAGGACACCACACACGCATAACCCACGAACATATCAGGCATGTCATTGTGGTCAACACATCATCCCTATTTACAATTTAAACCCACGCAGCTGGATTTCTAGAGCACGAGGTCAGCACGGGTCCCGACATATTCGTCGTGATTTCATATAAATTGGCATTTCTACCTAATTTCGAGGTACCAGGACACTCTACAGAGATATCCCTCCACATTAGTTGATGCATATGTGTAGAGAGTGTGACCGCTGGTAGTGGAAAACCACCCCACGCAGTTGAAATTTGGTAAAAACAGGTCATCACGGACTTCAATACGTCTATGTACAAACCGAACATTATCGCTAGTATGGCCCGTTTTTAGGGCTCCAGGACACCACACACGCATAACCCACGAACATAACAGGCATGTCATTGTGGTCAACACATCATCCCTATTTACAATTTAACCCCACGTAGCTGGATTTCTAGAGCACGAGGTCAGCACGGGTCCCGACATATTCGTCGTGATTTAATATAAATTGGCATTTCTACCTAATTTCGAGGTACCAGGACAATCTACAGAGATATCCCTCCACATTAGTTGATGCATATGTGTAGAGAGTGTGACCGCTGGTAGTGGAAAACCACCCCACGCAGTTGAAATTTGGTAAAAACAGGTCATCACGGACTTCAATACGTCTATGTACAAACCGAACATTATCGCTAGTATGGCCCGTTTTTAGGGCTCCAGGACACCACATACGCATAACCCACGAACATAACAGGCATGTCATTGTGGTCAACACATCATCCCTATTTACAATTTAACCCCACGCAGCTGGATTTCTAGAGCACGAGGTCAGCACGGGTCCCGACATATTCGTCGTGATTTCATATAAATTGGCATTTCTACCTAATTTCGAGGTACCAGGACACTCTACAGAGATAACCCTCCACATTAGTTGATTCATATGTGTAGACAGTGTGACCGCTGGTAGAGTAAAGCCGCCCCACGCAGTTGAAATTTGGTAAAAACAGGTCATCACGGACTTCAATACGTCTATGTACAAACCGAACATTATCGCTATTATGGCCCGTTTTTAGGGCTCCAGGACACCACACACGCATAACGCACGAACATATCAGGCATGTCATTGTGGTCAACACATCATCCCTATTTACAATTTAACCCCACGCAGCTGGATTTCTAGAGCACGAGGTCAGCACGGGTCCCGACATATTCGTCGTGATTTCATATAAATTGGCATTTCTACCTAATTTCGAGGTACAAGGACACTCTACAGAGATAACCCTCCGCATTAGTTGATTCATATGTGTAGACAGTGTGACCGCTGGTAGTGTAAAGCCGCCCCACGCAGTTGAAATTTGGTAAAAACAGGTCATCACGGACTTCAATACGTCTATGTACAAACCGAACATTATCGCTAGTATGGCCCGTTTTTAGGGCTCCAGGGACACCACACACGCATAACCCACGAACATAACAGGCATGTCATTGTGGTCAACATATCATCCCTATTTACAATTTAACCCCACGCAGCTGGATTTCTAGAGCACGAGGTCAGCACGGGTCCCGACATATTCGTCGTGATTTCATATAAATTGGCATTTCTACCTAATTTCGAGGTACCAGGACACTCTACAGAGATAACCATCCACATTAGTTGATTCACATGTGTAGACAGTGTGACCGCTGGTAGTGTAAAGCCGCCCCACGCAGTTGAAATTTGGTAAAAACAGGTCATCACGGACTTCAATACGTCTATGTACAAACCGAACATTATCGCTATTATGGCCCGTTTTTAGGGCTCCAGGACACCACACACGCATAACCCACGAACATATCAGGTATGTCATTGTGGTCAACTCATCATCCCTATTTACAATTTAACCCCACGCAGCTGGATTTCTAGAGCACGAGGTCAGCACGGGTCCCGACATATTGGTCGTGATTTCATATAAATTGGCATTTCTACCTAATTTCGAGGTACCAGGACACTCTACAGAGATAACCCTCCACATTAGTTGATTCATATGTGTAGACAGTGTGACCGCTGGTAGTGTAAAGCCGCCCCACGCAGTTGAAATTTGGTAAAAACAGGTCATCACGGACTTCAATACGTCTATGTACAAACCGAACATTATCGCTAGTATGGCCCGTTTTTAGGGCTCCAGGACACCACACACGCATAACCCACGAACATAACAGGCATGTCATTGTGGTCAACACATCATCCCTATTTACAATTTAACCCCACGCAGCTGGATTTCTAGAGCACGAGGTCAGCACGGGTCCCGACATATTCGTCGTGATTTAATATAAATTGGCATTTCTACCTAATTTCGAGGTACCAGGACACTCTACAGAGATATCCCTCCACATTAGTTGATGCATATGTGTAGAGAGTGTGACCGCTGGTAGTGGAAAACCACCCCACGCAGTTGAAATTTGGTAAAAACAGATCATCACGGACTTCAATACGTCTATGTACAAACCGAACATTATCGCTAGTATGGCCCGTTTTTAGGGCTCCAGGACACCACATACGCATAACCCACGAACATAACAGGCATGTCATTTTGGTCAACACATCATCCCTATTTACAATTTAACCCCACGCAGCTGGATTTCTAGAGCACGAGGTCAGCACGGGTCCCGACATATTCGTCGTGATTTCATATAAATTGGCATTTCTACCTAATTTCGAGGTACCAGGACACTCTACAGAGATAACCCTCCACATTAGTTGATTCATATGTGTAGACAGTGTGACCGCTGGTAGTATAAAGCCGCCCCACGCAGTTGAAATTTGGTAAAAACAGGTCATCACGGACTTCAATACGTCTATGTACAAACCGAACATTATCGCTATTATGGCCCGTTTTTAGGGCTCCAGGACACCACACACGCATAACCCACGAACATATCAGGCATGTCATTGTGGTCAACACATCATCTCTATTTACAATTTAACCCCACGCAGCTGGATTTCTAGAGCACGAGGTCAGCACGGGTCCCGACATATTCGTCGTGATTTCATATAAATTGGCATTTCTACCTAATTTCGAGGTACCAGGACACTCTACAGAGATAACCCTCCACATTAGTTGATTCATATGTGTAGACAGTGTGACCGCTGGTAGTATAAAGCCGCCCCACGCAGTTGAAATTTGGTAAAAACAGGTCATCTCGGACTTCAATACGTCTATGTACAAACCGAACATTATCGCTATTATGGCCCGTTTTTAGGGCTCCAGGACACCACACACGCATAACCCACGAACATATCAGGCATGTCATTGTGGTCAACACATCATCTCTATTTACAATTTAACCCCACGCAGCTGGATTTCTAGAGCACGAGGTCAGCACGGGTCCCGACATATTGGTCGTGATTTCATATAAATTGGCATTTCTACCTAATTTCGAGGTACCAGGACACTCTACAGAGATAACCCTCCACATTAGTTGATTCATATGTGTAGACAGTGTGACCGCTGGTAGTGTAAAGCCGCCCCACGCAGTTGAAATTTGGTAAAAACAGGTCATCACGGACTTCAATACGTCTATGTACAAACCGAACATTATCGCTAGTATGGCCCGTTTTTAGGGCTCCAGGACACCACACACGCATAACCCACGAACATAACAGGCATGTCATTGTGGTCAACACATCATCGCTATTTACAATTTAACCCCACGCAGCTGGATTTCTAGAGCACGAGGTCAACACGGGTCCCGACATATTCGTAGTGATTTCATATAAATTGGCATTTCTACCTAATTTCGAGGTACCAGGACACTCTACAGAGATAACCCTCCACATTAGTTGATTCATATGTGTAGACAGTGTGACCGCTGGTAGTGTAAAGCCGCCCCACGCAGTTGAAATTTGGTAAAAACAGGTCATCACGGACTTCAATACGTCTATGTACAAACCGAACATTATCGCTATTATGGCCCGTTTTTAGGGCTCCAGGACACCACACACGCATAACCCACGAACATAACAGGCATGTCATTGTGGTCAACATATCATCCCTATTTACAATTTAACCCCACGCAGCTGGATTTCTAGAGCACGAGGTCAGCACGGGTCCCGACATATTCGTCGTGATTTCATATAAATTGGCATTTCTACCTAATTTCGAGGTACCAGGACACTCTACAGAGATAACCCTCCACATTAGTTGATTCATATGTGTAGACAGTGTGACCGCTGGTAGTGTAAAGCCGCCCCACGCAGTTGAAATTTGGTAAAAACAGGTCATCACGGACTTCAATACGTCTATGTACAAACCGAACATTATCGCTATTATGGCCCGTTTTTAGGGCTCCAGGACACCACACACGCATAACCCACGAACATATCAGGTATGTCATTGTGGTCAACTCATCATCCCTATTTACAATTTAACCCCACGCAGCTGGATTTCTAGAGCACGAGGTCAGCACGGGTCCCGACATATTGGTCGTGATTTCATATAAATTGGCATTTCTACCTAATTTCGAGGTACCAGGACACTCTACAGAGATAACCCTCCACATTAGTTGATTCATATGTGTAGACAGTGTGACCGCTGGTAGTGTAAAGCCGCCCCACGCAGTTGAAATTTGGTAAAAACAGGTCATCACGGACTTCAATACGTCTATGTACAAACCGAACATTATCGCTAGTATGGCCCGTTTTTAGGGCTCCAGGACACCACACACGCATAACCCACGAACATAACAGGCATGTCATTGTGGTCAACACATCATCCCTATTTACAATTTAACCCCACGTAGCTGGATTTCTAGAGCACGAGGTCAGCACGGGTCCCGACATATTCGTCGTGATTTAATATAAATTGGCATTTCTACCTAATTTCGAGGTACCAGGACACTCTACAGATAAATCCCTCCACATTAGTTGATGCATATATGTAGAGAGTGTGACCGCTGGTAGTGGAAAACCACCCCACGCAGTTGAAATTTGGTAAAAACAGGTCATCACGGACTTCAATACGTCTATGTACAAACCGAACATTATCGCTAGTATGGCCCGTTTTTAGGGCTCCAGGACACCACATACGCATAACCCACGAACATAACAGGCATGTCATTGTGGTCAACACATCATCCCTATTTACAATTTAACCCCACGCAGCTGGATTTCTAGAGCACGAGGTCAGCACGGGTCCCGACATATTCGTCGTGATTTCATATAAATTGGCATTTCTACCTAATTTCGAGGTACCAGGACACTCTACAGAGATAACCCTCCACATTAGTTGATTCATATGTGTAGACAGTGTGACCGCTGGTAGTATAAAGCCGCCCCACGCAGTTGAAATTTGGTAAAAACAGGTCATCACGGACTTCAATACGTCTATGTACAAACCGAACATTATCGCTATTATGGCCCGTTTTTAGGGCTCCAGGACACCACACCCGCATAACCCACGAACATATCAGGCATGTCATTGTGGTCAACACATCATCCCTATTTACAATTTAACCCCACGCAGCTGGATTTCTAGAGCACGAGGTCAGCACGGGTCCCGACATATTCGTCGTGATTTCGTATAAATTGGCATTTCTACCTAATTTCGTGGTACCAGGACACTCTACAGAGATAACCCTCCACATTAGTTGATTCATATGTGTAGACAGTGTGACCGCTGGTAGTATAAAGCCGCCCCACGCAGTTGAAATTTGGTAAAAACAGGTCATCTCGGACTTCAATACGTCTATGTACAAACCGAACATTATCGCTATTATGGCCCGTTTTTAGGGCTCCAGGACACCACACACGCATAACCCACGAACATATCAGGCATGTCATTGTGGTCAACACATCATCTCTATTTACAATTTAACCCCACGCAGCTGGATTTCTAGAGCACGAGGTCAGCACGGGTCCCGACATATTGGTCGTGATTTCATATAAATTGGCATTTCTACCTAATTTCGAGGTACCAGGACACTCTACAGAGATAACCCTCCACATTAGTTGATTCATATGTGTAGACAGTGTGACCGCTGGTAGTGTAAAGCCGCCCCACGCAGTTGAAATTTGGTAAAAACAGGTCATCACGGACTTCAATACGTCTATGTACAAACCGAACATTATCGCTAGTATGGCCCGTTTTTAGGGCTCCAGGACACCACACACGCATAACCCACGAACATAACAGGCATGTCATTGTGGTCAACACATCATCCCTATTTACAATTTAACCCCACGCAGCTGGATTTCTAGAGCACGAGGTCAGCACGGGTCCCGACATATTCGTAGTGATTTCATATAAATTGGCATTTCTACCTAATTTCGAGGTACCAGGACACTCTACAGAGATAACCCTCCACATTAGTTGATTCATATGTGTAGACAGTGTGACCGCTGGTAGTGTAAAGCCGCCCCACGCAGTTGAAATTTGGTAAAAACAGGTCATCACGGACTTCAATACGTCTATGTACAAACCGAACATTATCGCTATTATGGCCCGTTTTTAGGGCTCCAGGACACCACACACGCATAACCCACGAACATATCAGGTATGTCATTGTGGCCAACTCATCATCCCTATTTACAATTTAACCCCACGCAGCTGGATTTCTAGAGCACGTGGTCAGCACGGGTCCCGACATATTGGTCGTGATTTCATATAAATTGGCATTTCTACCTAATTTCGAGGTACCAGGACACTCTACAGAGATAACGCTCCACATTAGTTGATTCATATGTGTATACAGTGTGACCGCTGGTAGTGTAAAGCCGCCACACGCAGTTGAAATTTGGTAAAAACAGGTCATCACGGACTTCAATACGTCTATGTACAAACCGAACATTATCGCTAGTATGGCCCGTATTTAGGGCTCCAGGACACCACACACGCATAACCCACGAACATAACAGGCATGTCATTGTGGTCAACACATCATCCCTATTTACAATTTAACCCCACGCAGCTGGATTTCTAGAGCACGAGGTTAGCACGGGTCCCGACATATTCGTCGTGATTTAATATAAATTGGCATTTCTACCTAATTTCGAGGTACCAGGACACTCTACAGAGATATCCCTCCACATTAGTTGATGCATATGTGTAGAGAGTGTGACCGCTGGTAGTGGAAAACCACCCCACGCAGTTGAAATTTGGTAAAAACAGGTCATCACGGACTTCAATACGTCTATGTACAAACCGAACATTATCGCTAGTATGGCCCGTTTTTAGGGCTCCAGGACACCACATACGCATAACCCACGAACATAACAGGCATGTCATTGTGGTCAACACATCATCCCTATTTACAATTTAACCCCACGCAGCTGGATTTCTAGAGCACGAGGTCAGCACGGGTCCCGACATATTCGTCGTGATTTCGTATAAATTGGCATTTCTACCTAATTTCGTGGTACCAGGACACTCTACAGAGATAACCCTCCACATTAGTTGATTCATATGTGTAGACAGTGTGACCGCTGGTAGTATAAAGCCGCCCCACGCAGTTGAAATTTGGTAAAAACAGGTCATCTCGGACTTCAATACGTCTATGTACAAACCGAACATTATCGCTATTATGGCCCGTTTTTAGGGCTCCAGGACACCACACACGCATAACCCACGAACATATCAGGCATGTCATTGTGGTCAACACATCATCTCTATTTACAATTTAACCCCACGCAGCTGGATTTCTAGAGCACGAGGTCAGCACGGGTCCCGACATATTGGTCGTGATTTCATATAAATTGGCATTTCTACCTAATTTCGAGGTACCAGGACACTCTACAGAGATAACCCTCCACATTAGTTGATTCATATGTGTAGACAGTGTGACCGCTGGTAGTGTAAAGCCGCCCCACGCAGTTGAAATTTGGTAAAAACAGGTCATCACGGACTTCAATACGTCTATGTACAAACCGAACATTATCGCTAGTATGGCCCGTTTTTAGGGCTCCAGGACACCACACACGCATAACCCACGAACATAACAGGCATGTCATTGTGGTCAACACATCATCCCTATTTACAATTTAACCCCACGCAGCTGGATTTCTAGAGCACGAGGTCAGCACGGGTCCCGACATATTCGTAGTGATTTCATATAAATTGGCATTTCTACCTAATTTCGAGGTACCAGGACACTCTACAGAGATAACCCTCCACATTAGTTGATTCATATGTGTAGACAGTGTGACCGCTGGTAGTGTAAAGCCGCCCCACGCAGTTGAAATTTGGTAAAAACAGGTCATCACGGACTTCAATACGTCTATGTACAAACCGAACATTATCGCTATTATGGCCCGTTTTTAGGGCTCCAGGACACCACACACGCATAACCCACGAACATATCAGGTATGTCATTGTGGCCAACTCATCATCCCTATTTACAATTTAACCCCACGCAGCTGGATTTCTAGAGCACGTGGTCAGCACGGGTCCCGACATATTGGTCGTGATTTCATATAAATTGGCATTTCTACCTAATTTCGAGGTACCAGGACACTCTACAGAGATAACGCTCCACATTAGTTGATTCATATGTGTAGACAGTGTGACCGCTGGTAGTGTAAAGCCGCCACACGCAGTTGAAATTTGGTAAAAACAGGTCATCACGGACTTCAATACGTCTATGTACAAACCGAACATTATCGCTAGTATGGCCCGTATTTAGGGCTCCAGGACACCACACACGCATAACCCACGAACATAACAGGCATGTCATTGTGGTCAACACATCATCCCTATTTACAATTTAACCCCACGCAGCTGGATTTCTAGAGCACGAGGTTAGCACGGGTCCCGACATATTCGTCGTGATTTAATATAAATTGGCATTTCTACCTAATTTCGAGGTACCAGGACACTCTACAGAGATATCCCTCCACATTAGTTGATGCATATGTGTAGAGAGTGTGACCGCTGGTAGTGGAAAACCACCCCACGCAGTTGAAATTTGGTAAAAACAGGTCATCACGGACTTCAATACGTCTATGTACAAACCGAACATTATCGCTAGTATGGCCCGTTTTTAGGGCTCCAGGACACCACATACGCATAACCCACGAACATAACAGGCATGTCATTGTGGTCAACACATCATCCCTATTTACAATTTAACCCCACGCAGCTGGATTTCTAGAGCACGAGGTCAGCACGGGTCCCGACATATTCGTCGTGATTTCATATAAATTGGCATTTCTACCTAATTTCGAGGTACCAGGACACTCTACAGAGATAACCCTCCACATTAGTTGATTCATATGTGTAGACAGTGTGACCGCTGGTAGTATAAAGCCGCCCCACGCAGTTGAAATTTGGTAAAAACAGGTCATCACGGACTTCAATACGTCTATGTACAAACCGAACATTATCGCTATTATGGCCCGTTTTTAGGGCTCCAGGACACCACACACGCATAACCCACGAACATATCAGGCATGTCATTGTGGTCAACACATCATCTCTATTTACAATTTAACCCCACGCAGCTGGATTTCAAGAGCACGAGGTCAGCACGGGTCCCGACATATTCGTCGTGATTTCATATAAATTGGCATTTCTACCTAATTTCGAGGTACCAGGACACTCTACAGAGATAACCCTCCACATTAGTTGATTCATATGTGTAGACAGTGTGACCGCTGGTAGTATAAAGCCGCCCCACGCAGTTGAAATTTGGTAAAAACAGGTCATCTCGGACTTCAATACGTCTATGTACAAACCGAACATTATCGCTATTATGGCCCGTTTTTAGGGCTCCAGGACACCACACACGCATAACCCACGAACATATCAGGCATGTCATTGTGGTCAACACATCATCTCTATTTACAATTTAACCCCACGCAGCTGGATTTCTAGAGCACGAGGTCAGCACGGGTCCCGACATATTGGTTGTGATTTCATATAAATTGGCATTTCTACCTAATTTCGAGGTACCAGGACACTCTACAGAGATAACCCTCCACATTAGTTGATTCATATGTGTAGACAGTGTGACCGCTGGTAGTGTAAAGCCGCCCCACGCAGTTGAAATTTGGTAAAAACAGGTCATCACGGACTTCAATACGTCTATGTACAAACCGAACATTATCGCTAGTATGGCCCGTTTTTAGGGCTCCAGGACACCACACACGCATAACCCACGAACATAACAGGCATGTCATTGTGGTCAACACATCATCCCTATTTACAATTTAACCCCACGCAGCTGGATTTCTAGAGCACGAGGTCAGCACGGGTCCCGACATATTCGTAGTGATTTCATATAAATTGGCATTTCTACCTAATTTCGAGGTACCAGGACACTCTACAGAGATATCCCTCCACATTAGTTGATGCATATGTGTAGAGAGTGTGACCGCTGGTAGAGGAAAACCACCCCACGCAGTTGAAATTTGGTAAAAACAGGTCATCACGGACTTCAATACGTCTATGTACAAACCGAACATTATCGCTAGTATGGCCCGTTTTTAGGGCTCCAGGACACCATATACGCATAACCCACGAACATAACAGGCATGTCATTGTGGTCAACACATCATCCCTATTTACAATTTAACCCCACGCAGCTGGATTTCTAGAGCACGAGGTCAGCACGGGTCCCGACATATTCGTCGTGATTTCATATAAATTGGCATTTCTACCTAATTTCGAGGTACCAGGACACTCTACAGAGATAACCCTCCACATTAGTTGATTCATATGTGTAGACAGTGTGACCGCTGGTAGTATAAAGCCGCCCCACGCAGTTGAAATTTGGTAAAAACAGGTCATCACGGACTTCAATACGTCTATGTACAAACCGAACATTATCGCTATTATGGCCCGTTTTTAGGGCTCCAGGACACCACACACGCATAACCCACGAACATATCAGGCATGTCATTGTGGTCAACACATCATCTCTATTTACAATTTAACCCCACGCAGCTGGATTTCTAGAGCACGAGGTCAGCACGGGTCCCGACATATTCGTCGTGATTTCATATAAATTGGCATTTCTACCTAATTTCGAGGTACCAGGACACTCTACAGAGATAACCCTCCACATTAGTTGATTCATATGTGTAGACAGTGTGACTGCTGGTAGTATAAAGCCGCCCCACGCAGTTGAAATTTGGTAAAAACAGGTCATCTCGGACTTCAATACGTCTATGTACAAACCGAACATTATCGCTATTATGGCCCGTTTTTAGGGCTCCAGGACACCACACACGCATAACCCACGAACATATCAGGCATGTCATTGTGGTCAACACATCATCTCTATTTACAATTTAACCCCACGCAGCTGGATTTCTAGAGCACGAGGTCAGCACGGGTCCCGACATATTGGTCGTGATTTCATATAAATTGGCATTTCTACCTAATTTCGAGGTACCAGGACACTCTACAGAGATAACCCTCCACATTAGTTGATTCATATGTGTAGACAGTGTGACCGCTGGTAGTGTAAAGCCGCCCCACGCAGTTGAAATTTGGTAAAAACAGGTCATCACGGACTTCAATACGTCTATGTACAAACCGAACATTATCGCTAGTATGGCCCGTTTTTAGGGCTCCAGGACACCACACACGCATAACCCACGAACATAACAGGCATGTCATTGTGGTCAACACATCATCCCTATTTACAATTTAACCCCACGCAGCTGGATTTCTAGAGCACGAGGTCAGCACGGGTCCCGACATATTCGTAGTGATTTCATATAAATTGGCATTTCTACCTAATTTCGAGGTACCAGGACACTCTACAGAGATAACCCTCCACATTAGTTGATTCATATGTGTAGACAGTGTGACCGCTGGTAGTGTAAAGCCGCCCCACGCAGTTGAAATTTGGTAAAAACCGGTCATCACGGACTTCAATACGTCTATGTACAAACCGAACATTATCGCTATTATGGCCCGTTTTTAGGGCTCCAGGACACCACACACGCATAACCCACGAACATAACAGGCATGTCATTGTGGTCAACACATCATCCCTATTTACAATTTAACCCCACGCAGCTGGATTTCTAGAGCACGAGGTCAGCACGGGTCCCGACATATTCGTCGTGATTTCATATAAATTGGCATTTCTACCTAATTTCGAGGTACCAGGACACTCTACAGAGATAACCCTCCACATTAGTTGATTCATATGTGTAGACAGTGTGACCGCTGGTAGTGTAAAGCCGCCCCACGCAGTTGAAATTTGGTAAAAACAGGTCATCACGGACTTCAATACGTCTATGTACAAACCGAACATTATCGCTATTATGGCCCGTTGTTAGGGCTCCAGGACACCACACACGCATAACCCACGAACATATCAGGCATGTCATTGTGGTCAACACATCAGCCATATTTACAATTTAACCCCACGCAGCTGGATTTCTAGAGCACGAGGTCAGCACGGGTCCGGACATATTCGTCGTGATTTCATATAGATTGGCATTTCTACCTAATTTCGAGGTACCAGGACACTCTACAGAGATATCCCTCCACATTAGTTGATTCATATGTGTAGACAGTGTGACCGCTGGTAGTGTAAAGCCGCCCCACGCAGTTGAAATTTGGTAAAAACAGGTCATCACGGACTTCAATACGTCTATGTACAAACCGAACATTATCGCTATTATGGCCCGTTTTTAGGGCTCCAGGACACCACACACGCATAACCCACGAACATATCAGGCATGTCATTGTGGTCAACACATCATCCCTATTTACAATTTAACCCCACGCAGCTGGATTTCTAGAGCACGAGGTCAGCACGGGTCCCGACATATTGGTTGTGATTTCATATAAATTGGCATTTCTACCTAATTTCGAGGTACCAGGACACTCTACAGAGATAACCCTCCACATTAGTTGATTCATATGTGTAGACAGTGTGACCGCTGGTAGTGTAAAGCCGCCCCACGCAGTTGAAATTTGGTAAAAACAGGTCATCACGGACTTCAATACGTCTATGTACAAACCGAACATTATCGCTAGTATGGCCCGTTTTTAGGGCTCCAGGACACCACACACGCATAACCCACGAACATAACAGGCATGTCATTGTGGTCAACACATCATCCCTATTTACAATTTAACCCCACGCAGCTGGATTTCTAGAGCACGAGGTCAGCACGGGTCCCGACATATTCGTAGTGATTTCATATAAATTGGCATTTCTACCTAATTTCGAGGTACCAGGACACTCTACAGAGATAACCCTCCACATTAGTTGATTCATATGTGTAGACAGTGTGACCGCTGGTAGTGTAAAGCCGCCCCACGCAGTTGAAATTTGGTAAAAACCGGTCATCACGGACTTCAATACGTCTATGTACAAACCGAACATTATCGCTATTATGGCCCGTTTTTAGGGCTCCAGGACACCACACACGCATAACCCACGAACATAACAGGCATGTCATTGTGGTCAACACATCATCCCTATTTACAATTTAACCCCACGCAGCTGGATTTCTAGAGCACGAGGTCAGCACGGGTCCCGACATATTCGTCGTGATTTCATATAAATTGGCATTTCTACCTAATTTCGAGGTACCAGGACACTCTACAGAGATAACCCTCCACATTAGTTGATTCATATGTGTAGACAGTGTGACCGCTGGTAGTGTAAAGCCGCCCCACGCAGTTGAAATTTGGTAAAAACAGGTCATCACGGACTTCAATACGTCTATGTACAAACCGAACATTATCGCTATTATGGCCCGTTTTTAGGGCTCCAGGACACCACACACGCATAACCCACGAACATATCAGGCATGTCATTGTGGTCAACACATCAGTCATATTTACAATTTAACCCCACGCAGCTGGATTTCTAGAGCACGAGGTCAGCACGGGTCCGGACATATTCGTCGTGATTTCATATAGATTGGCATTTCTACCTAATTTCGAGGTACCAGGACACTCTACAGAGATATCCCTCCACATTAGTTGATTCATATGTGTAGACAGTGTGACCGCTGGTAGTGTAAAGCCGCCCCACGCAGTTGAAATTTGGTAAAAACAGGTCATCACGGACTTCAATACGTCTATGTACAAACCGAACATTATCGCTATTATGGCCCGTTTTTAGGGCTCCAGGACACCACACACGCATAACCCACGAACATATCAGGCATGTCATTGTGGTCAACACATCATCCCTATTTACAATTTAACCCCACGCAGCTGGATTTCTAGAGCACGAGGTCAGCACGGGTCCCGACATATTCGTCGTGATTTCATATAAATTGGCATTTCTACCTAATTTCGAGGTACCAGGACACTCTACAGAGATATCCCTCCACATTAGTTGATGCATATGTGTAGAGAGTGTGACCGCTGGTAGTGGAAAACCACCCCACGCAGTTGAAATTTGGTAAAAACAGGTCATCACGGACTTCAATACGTCTATGTACAAACCGAACATTATCGCTATTATGGCCCGTTTTTAGGGCTCCAGGACACCACACACGCATAACCCACGAACATAACAGGCATGTCATTGTGGTCAACACATCATCCCTATTTACAATTTAACCCCACGCAGCTGGATTTCTAGAGCACGAGGTCAGCACGGGTCCCGACATATTCGTCGTGATTTCATATAAATTGGCATTTCTACCTAATTTCGAGGTACCAGGACACTCTACAGAGATATCCCTCCACATTAGTTGATGCATATGTGTAGAGAGTGTGACCGCTGGTAGTGGAAAACCACCCCACGCAGTTGAAATTTGGTAAAAACATGTCATCACGGACTTCAATACGTCTATGTACAAACCGAACATTATCGCTAGTATGGCCCGTTTTTAGGGCTCCAGGACACCACACACGCATAACCCACGAACATAACAGGTATGTCATTGTGGTCAACACATCATCCCTATTTACAATTTAACCCCACGCAGCTGGATTTCTAGAGCACGAGGTCAGCACGGGTCCCGACATATTCGTCGTGATTTAATATAAATTGGCATTTCTACCTAATTTCGAGGTACCAGGACACTCTACAGAGATATCCCTCCACATTAGTTGATGCATATGTGTAGAGAGTGTGACCGCTGGTAGTGGAAAACCACCCCACGCAGTTGAAATTTGGTAAAAACAGGTCATCACGGACTTCAATACGTCTATGTACAAACCGAACATTATCGCTAGTATGGCCCGTTTTTAGGGCTCCAGGACACCACATACGCATAACCCACGAACATAACAGGCATGTCATTGGGGTCAACACATCATCCCTATTTACAATTTAACCCCACGCAGCTGGATTTCTAGAGCACGAGGTCAGCACGGGTCCCGACATATTCGTCGTAATTTCATATAAATTGGCATTTCTACCTAATTTCGAGGTACCAGGACACTCTACAGAGATAACCCTCCATATTAGTTGATTCATATGTGTAGACAGTGTGACCGCTGGTAGTGTAAAACCGCCCCACGCAGTTTAAATTTGGTAAAAACAGGTCATCACGGACTTCAATACGTCTATGTACAAACCGAACATTATCGCTATTATGGCCCGTTTTTAGGGCTCCAGGACACCACACACGCATAACCCACGAACATATCAGGTATGTCATTGTGGTCAACACATCAGCCCTAATTACAATTTAACCCCACGCAGCTGGATTTCTAGAGCACGAGGTCAGCACGGGTCCGGACATATTCGTCGTGATTTCATATAGATTGGCATTTCTACCTAATTTCGAGGTACTAGGACACTCTACAGAGATATCCCTCCACATTAGTTGACTCATATTTGTAGAGAGTGTGACCGCTGGTATTGGAAAACCACCCCACGCAGTTGAAATTTGGTAAAAGTAGGTCATCAAGTACTTCAATACGTCTATGTACAAACCGAACATTATCGCTATTATAGCCCGTTTTTAGGGCTCCAGGACACTCCACACGCATAACCCACGAACATAGCAGGTATGTCATTGTGGTCAACACATCAGCCCTAATTACAATTTAGCCCCACGCAGCTGGATTTCTAGTGCACGAGGTCAGCACGGGTCCCGACATATTCGTCGTGATTTCATATAGATTGGCATTTCTACCTAATTTCGAGGTACCAGGACACTCTACAGAGATATCCCTCCACATTAGTTGATGCATATGTGTAGAGAGTGTGACCGCTGGTATACAGTGGAAAACCACCCCACGCAGTTGAAATTTGGTAAAAAAATGTCATCACGGACTTCAATACGTCTATGTACAAACCAAAATTTTTCGCTTTTATGGCCCGTTTTTAGGGCTCAAGGACACTCCACACGCATAATCCACGAACATAACAGGTATATCATTGTGGTCAACACATCAACCCTAATTACAATTTAACCCCACGTAGTCGGATTTCTAGAGCATGAGGTCAGCACGGGTCCCGACATATTCGTCGTGATTTCATATAAATTTGCATTTCTACCTAATTTCGAGGTACCAGGACAATCTACAGAGATATCCCTCAACATTAGTTGATGCAAATGTGTAGACAGTGTGACCGCTGGTAGTGGAAAACCACCGCACGCAGTTGAAATTTGGGAAAAGTATAATAGGTATTCACGGACTTCAATACTTCAGTGTACAGACCGAACATTATCGCTATTATGGCCCGATTTTAGAGCTCCAGGTCACACCACACGCATATCCCACGAACATGGTTAGTCTTTAGTGGTGGTCACCACATCAGTCCTAATTACAGTTTAACCCCGCGCAGCCTGATATCTAGAGCCGATGTCAGCACGGGTCCCGACATGTTCGTCGTGGTTTAATATAAATTGTCATTTTTACCTAATTTCGAGGTGCCATGACTCTTTGGAGATGTCCGTCCACATTAGTGATTTCGCATCAATTGCCGTGTTTACCTAATTGCGAGGTACCGGGACTCGCTGTGGAGATGTACATGCGCCCTCAAATTTTGGTTATTAGTAGTGCGTTTCACATTACCTCTGATAATGGGAAACCACCTCACACAGTTACATGAAGTTTGGCAAAAGTATGTCATCATGGACCCTTGATATTTACACAACAAACTCATCTGATAACCAGCCGATAAATAAGTTATTCCAGTAGTAATCTCTATACTATAGTGACCGTTACAAATGAACGCACGCAGCTCAAGGACGATGTCAACACGAGCCAGGGCATAAATGTCGTGATTTCAAATAAATCGTCATTTGAGTCCAATTTCAGGATGCTCAGCGTTATTTGGTAATGGAGTGAAGTATATTTTTAGAGATCGAAGAAGTTATCGACTCTATACAGCTGAGGATGTGAAGAATACGCCATGTCACTAACTCGCGGCCATATTGGAACCACAGGCTCGGTTCAGCGGTTATAGTGCTATACATGTCAAAGTTCTGGAGTAGCATTTCCGTATATGGAAACCGGAATAATCCATAACTTCGTTATCTGATCTGGAAAGCTACTCCAAAACATTGACCTTTATCACTAAAACCACGAAACCTGAGCTGGATAAATCTCGGAAATCACGGATCGGAGCTGGATTAATCCAAAACGGCAGCGACTCAGTGATCTCGCTTATTGGGTCATCACAGAATCTGATACCGGTATGTATATCAGACATTTATATCAGAGCGCATATGTCCCGCTTTTAGAGTTGATGACCACTAAAGATGTATAAATCGCTAGAAAATTCGCAAGATTGTCAAGATGTAGAAAAATTCAAATGGTTATGAGAATATAGTGGGGCTCGTTAGGTTCAATCGTAAAAGTGGGCATAAGTGTATTTTGAGTATGTTAGTACTATAGTACTATATCTTTGAGAATCGTTGATAAAAATGGGCGTAAGTATATTTTCGACAGAGCAGGGCGTCATATTTGAGCGTCATGTTTGTGTATATTTTTGACTAACGATTGAACGTAACGAGCCCCCTATCTTATGTTACGGGTGCGGGTGTACTCCATCGATGCCCCGTTTGTGCGGAGTTAGAAAAGACGGGAAAAGTCGCGTGCGGCGATCTGAATAAACCGATTGTTTTCGTGGTACAATTGGAAAAAGTAGAATTGTACCACAAAACTGGAACGATATAGCCATGGTAACTCGGGCCACTGGCCAATCAGGACATGGCTTTTAAGCATAGTTAGGCAGGGTCGTAAATTACAATATAATATGTATGACACAGTGGCCATCACACTGATGTCCATTATAAATTTATCCCAAGCTGCCGGAATTCATTCGAACGAAGTCCACAAGAAGATCGATATTTATAAACGTCGATATTCCATATAGCCTACATTGACGCTTTGACATAAATTCATTGTGTTGCACAATCTGTTTAGATGGTTTTCCATGTGCATTGTAGTATCTTATTAGAAGAAATCGACCCAACGATAGGAGGGGCGGGTATTTTCGGGACACCGGGATCGACCCTTTTTATTTTTCGGGAATTGGGATCGTCAGATTTAATTTTCCGGGAATCGGGAACAGAATTCCACCGGGACCCGGGAAAGGTTGAAATTATTTTCCGGGACCCGGGAAATTATCCCCAATTAATCGGGATTTCCATTTTTATTCACCACATGAATTTGCATACATCACCTGGACATTTAGGGAATACCAGTGTAAAGAGTGATCTGTTGATTCTGTTCAATGGATTTGCATATAGGTTCGCATTTTATGTCATGTAAAATGATGTAATTGACCAGACAGTAGCCAACAAATCAAAATATAGCATAAAAATACAATATATGTAGGCTACATTGATCTACATTACTTGTGAATATTGTATGTTTTGTCGATACTCTATGTAATATTTTAATTCCTGGGAACTGGCTTTTTTTTACTGGGAACTGGGATTTGCTTTTAATTCCTGGGAGCTGGGAAATGGCATATTTTTTTCCTGGGAACTGGGATTTGCTGATTTATTTCCTGGGAATCTGGGATTGGACCCCCCCCCCCCCCCCTCAAATAGGACTGTAATTTTTATATTTTATACGCATAAGATGTCTGTCGCCACTAATCTGTCCCAATTATTGAGCTGAATGATACTCAGCAATAAATAATTTAGACCACTATAAATGGAATGTGTTCCGTCCGGATTCTTTACAAATTTACATTTTAAGCCGATAATTATATTATAGGCCGTGAAGTTCTGTTGTGATGCCATATTAACATATACAGAGTATTCGTAGATAATTTGTTAACACAGTGCAAAAGTAACGGACACCATATCGAATGATCTGGTGGAAATATTCAGATTGAAACTTGGTATTATGTCCAAGTCATAATTTTAACATTCAATGAAACATATAATGAAAACATTTTCACAACGTTCTTGTTTGGTTGCTGTCCTGACAGACCAGAATTCTACAGTTTACTTATTAAATACATTGGAATAAGCGCGAAATTTGAATAACAAATAGTGCTTGGAAATCAGCGATGTTGTCAATTTGAAATAACTATGGTAATTGAAGTTATTAGCCATACTTTATATTTTTTATTGAGGGACACCGGTCGACCAATTTTTAAATGGGGATCACCACCTATATATATACCATTAGCAATGGCATCTCTGTGGATTCTCTTGATACTTTTATATCAATGATATAATCAGTATAAATAATAAGGGGCAGATATAACAAAATGCTGCAAAAATTAAAAAAAAATGCAACATTTCAGATCCTTTCTTTAGTGATTGGATTCTCACATTCACTTAGAATCATAATTATACCGGTACATTAAAGGTACTCAATCCGATAAAACTCCTCTCAACTACTATTTCAATGTCTTCGCGGGTCAAAAATATTTTATTCGAGTTGAGGAAGTCACCCATCAAAGCTCAGATTTGTTAGATATCGATTTTAGAAATATATTATTTTTCATTATCGGGAATACTATCTGGCCCAGAACTCAGTCAAAATTGCGTTAAAATTACCACTTGATTTTAGAGTTATCCATCCTTGTCTGTTTGAATAGATTTGGAGTACACATCCAGAGCATATTACGGCAGTTATTAGTACTCATCTCGAGTTAATAAGAAATTTCAACTGCGTGGGGCGGCTTTACACTACCAGCGGTCACACTGTCTACACATATGCATCAACTAATGTGGAGGGATATCTCTGTAGAGTGTCCTGGTACCTCGAAATTAGGTAGAAATGCCAATTTATATGAAATCACGACGAATATGTCGGGACCCGTGCTGACCTCGTGCTCTAGAAATCCAGCTGCGTGGGGTTAAATTGTAAATAGGGCTGATGTGTTGACCACAATGACATACCTGTTGTGTTCATGGGTTATGTGTGTGGAGTGTCCTGGAGCCCTAAAAACGGGCCATAATAGCGATAATGTTCGGTTTGTACATAGACGTATTGAAGTCCGTGATGACCTGTTTTTACCAAATTTCAACTGCGTGGGGCGGCTTTACACTACCAGCGGTCACACTGTCTACACATATGAATCAACTAATGTGGAGGGATATCTCTGTAGAGTGTCCTGGTACCTCGAAATTAGGTAGAAATGCCAATTTATATGAAATCACGACGAATATGTCGGGACCCGTGCTGACCTCGTGCTCTAGAAATCCAGCTGCGTGGGGTTAAATTGTAAATAGGGATGATGTGTTGACCACAATGACATGCCTGATATGTTCGTGGGTTATGCGTGTGTGGTGTCCTGGAGCCCTAAAAACGGGCCATAATAGCGATAATGTTCGGTTTGTACATAGACGTATTGAAGTCCGTGATGACCTGTTTTTACCAAATTTCAACTGCGTGGGGCGGCTTTACACTACCAGCGGTCACACTGTCTACACATATGAATCAACTAATGTGGAGGGTTATCTCTGTAGAGTGTCCTTGTACCTCGAAATTAGGTAGAAATGCCAATTTATATGAAATCACGACGAATATGTCGGGACCCGTGCTGACCTCGTGCTCTAGAAATCCAGCTGCGTGGGGTTAAATTGTAAATTGGGATGATGTGCTGACCACAATGACATGCCTGATATGTTCGTGGGTTATGCGTGTGTGGTGTCCTGGAGCCCTAAAAACGGGCCATAATAGCGATCATGTTCGGTTTGTACATAGACGTATTGAAGTCCGTGATGACCTGTTTTTAACAAATTTCAACTGCGTGGGGTGGTTTTCCACTACCAGCGGTCACACTCTCTACACATATGCATCAACTAATGTGGAGGGATATCTCTGTAGAGTGTCCTGGTACCTCGAAATTAGGTAGAAATGCCAATTTATATGAAATCACGAAGAATATGTCGGGACCCGTGCTGACCTCGTGCTCTAGAAATCCAGCTGCGTGGGGTTAAATTGTAAATATGGCTGATGTGTTGACCACAATGACATGCCTGTTATGTTCGCGGGTTATGCGTGTGTGGTGTCCTGGAGCCCTAAAAACGGGCCATAATAGCGATCATGTTCGGTTTGTACATAGACGTATTGAAGTCCGTGATGACCTGTTTTTAACAAATTTCAACTGCGTGGGGTGGTTTTCCACTACCAGCGGTCACACTCTCTACACATATGCATCAACTAATGTGGAGGGATATCTCTGTAGAGTGTCCTGGTACCTCGAAATTAGGTAGAAATGCCAATTTATATGAAATCACGAAGAATATGTCGGGACCCGTGCTGACCTCGTGCTCTAGAAATCCAGCTGCGTGGGGTTAAATTGTAAATATGGCTGATGTGTTGACCACAATGACATACCTGATATGTTCGTGGGTTATGCGTGTGTGGTGTACTGGAGCCCTAAAAACGGGCCATAATAGCGATAATGTTCGGTTTGTACATAGACGTATTGAAGTCCGTGATGACCTGTTTTAAAAAAATTTCAACTGCGTGGGGCGGCTTTACACTACCAGCGGTCGCACTGTCTACACATATGAATCAACTAATGTGGAGGGTTATCTCTGTAGAGTGTCCTTGTACCTCGAAATTAGGTAGAAATGCCAATTTATATGAAATGACGACGAATATGTCGGGACCCGTGCTGACCTCGTGCTCTAGAAATCCAGCTGCGTGGGGTTAAATTGTAAATAGGGATGATGTGTTGACCACAATGACATGCCTGTTATGTTCGTGGGTTATGCGTGTGTGGTGTCCTGGAGCCCTAAAAACGGGCCATAATAGCGATAATGTTCGGTTTGTACATAGACGTATTGAAGTCCGTGATGACCTGTTTTTACCAAATTTCAACTGCGTGGGGCGGCTTTACACTACCAGCGGTCACACTGTCTACACATATGAATCAACTAATGTGGAGGGTTATCTCTGTAGAGTGTCCTGGTACCTCGAAATTAGGTAGAAATGCCAATTTATATGAAATCACGACGAATATGTCGGGACCCGTGCTGACCTCGTGCTCTAGAAATCCAGCTGCGTGGGGTTAAATTGTAAATAGGGATGATGTGTTGACCACAATGACATGCCTGTTATGTTCGTGTGTTATGCGTGTGTGGTGTCCTGGAGCCCTAAAAACGGGCCGTAATAGCGATAATGTATTGAAGTCCGTGATGACCTGTTTTTACCAAATTTCAACTGCGTGGGGTGGTTTCCACTACCAGAGGTCACACTGTCTACACATATGCATCAACTAATTGTTCCCGGGATCAAAGTAGGCATATATACCAAATTTGAGTGGGATCGGTCAAGGTCCAGAAACATGCCTAGATGAGCATATATGAGAGAGGTCAAGGTCAAGGACGCGATCGCATGTGAAATTTGACCCACCCGTATTGTTCCCGGGATCAAAGTATGCCTACATATTAAATTTTAGTCGGATCGGTCGAGGTCCAGAAACATGCCTATATGAGCATATATGAGCGAGGTCAAGGTCAAGGCTAATGTCGGGACTAGTGCTGAGCTCGTTCTGATAAGTCTGGGCTCTGTAGGGTGTTATTTTAATTACCACTGGTGCGCTGACCACAATGACATATTTATGATGTCGGTGGGTATATACGATCTGATCGCGATTTACGATCGCGATCGCGGGGCGCGATCGCGGTACGCGGTTGGCTAACAGAATCGTACATCTCTATATATATATATATATATAGCTATATATATATATATATATATATTTATATATATATATTCTACTATATAATTTGAGACTTCCGTATATATATGTGTGTGTATATATGTGGGTACTTCATAGAATCGAAAACGGCTGCGCGGATCGAGCTCAAATTTCGTATATAAGGCTAAAAACACACGGGGATCATCAACGTCGCATTTTGGACGAGCTCTGAGCACTTCTTGACCCTTAAAGTGCGACTCTACATTTTTTATATCTGTATATGTATATTTTTATATCCATATTCACTTCAAACTGCTAAACCCGTTGAGCCAAAACTTGCTAATACCTCGCAAAATATAGAATTTACATTTTCTGATATATACATTTCTTGTTACGGCTCAAAATCTTAGTCTATTTTCGATACATTCATATAAACAAGATATAAACTTACACCCCTCAATTCGTGCTAACTCACGCAGGTTATCTCGCTACTGAAAGTTCAGTACACACGAGGCATTGTGATACGTCCCCGAATCTGACGGGACTTCCACTGCCTTGTCATTTGACCATCTCCTCAAGGTGGCGTCACCCCAAGCCGTGAATGCCAACAACAACGACAGTGTCACAATGTTATTTTCTCTTTACGGCAATGTGAGAATCTTCGGGTGGCCCCCAAGCCGTGAATGCCAACAACAACGACATTGTTGGCGAGAAAATCATTAGTTAAAACGGGTGGCCCCCAAGCCGTGAATGCCAACAACAACGACATTGTTGGCATACCTCTTTTAGGGACGTGTATCATAATTCCCCTTCATTAAAAAGACCGAATTAACTCATTGGGAAAAAAAATGCGTGTTGTGTCATTCTTATGTCTGTCGTTCCTAGGAACGGGGGAATTTTTCATCGGGTCAGTTTTTCCGATGATACCTCTTTTAGGGACGGGTACCATAATTTCTCTTGATTAAAAAGGCACAATTAACTCATTAAAAAGCGAAAAAAAATTGTAATGTTTCGGACCAACGCCGCCAGTGGCGGGCTAACCTGCTAGTCTATTATATATTTTGGGAAATCTGTCTGTCTGTCTGTGTGTTCGCGATGGACTCGAAAATGGCCGAGCCGATTTCAATGAAACTTGGTATGTGGGGGTACTTTCGACCGGGGAGTGGCATGGGCCTATTAATTTGCCCGTGCGACTTGACATTGACCTTCAAATCGGGTCATTTCAAGGTCAAACGCCCGAGTATCACGGGATTTCGATGGAAATTAGTGTCTAGGGATACTATCGAATGGGGAGTGTCGTAAGCATATTCGTTTGCCCGTGCGACGTAACCTTGACCTTGAAATCGTGTCAATTCAAGGTCAAATGCCAGAGTATCAAACGATTTCGATGAAACTTGGTATGTGGGGGTACTTTCGGCCGGGGAGTGGCATATGCCTATTAATTTGCCCGTGCGACGTGACCTTGACCTTGAAATCGGGTCAATTCAAGGTCAAATCGCGAATTTTGATACATAGGGTTACTTTTGTCCACTGCGTGTTTAGCGACGGGTCAAATCGTGACCCCCGACCTGACCTTGACCTTCAAAATGATCAATTCAAGGTCAAATCGGGTAAAACCGGATGGATTTCGACGGGTACTTTTGTCGGGTACTTTTGTCCGGCAGTGTTTTGGACGGGTCAAATCGTGACCCCGCCTGACCTTGATCTTCAAAATAGACAATTCAAGGTCAAATCGCGCAATTCGCCGAAAAGCAGAGGGGAAACAGCCCGGACGAAGTCGGGTCCACCTGCTAGTATATATATAGAGGATATGAAATGAGTGTTTCTCTCATATGATATTTATGAAACGAGTCTAATAATTTTCAGTTTTCTCGAGCCTCCGAAAATTCGTGACGAGTTTCATAAATATGATATGAGAGAAACACGAATTACATATTCTATTTATCATATGACACCTATAAATTGATTATGATGTCCAAAACGCACACAAATCACTAAATAGCTATATGACATCGGCAGCAAAAGGTTAATGTGACGTCACTTCATTGCACCGGAAGCCCAATTACACCTGGTGAACTAGCAGAAATAATATGCACGCGAAGATATAGTGCGCTATTCTGTTCTCAGTTTGTGACATTATATCGTATGTTTATTAGATAAATACGAATTACATATTCTATTTATCGTATAACAATGTCCAAAACTATATATTTCAAGATTATAATTGCGAGAATTTCGGCATCGCGTTGATTGACGCGCACGAATTTGACCTACATTTAGTTAGAGATGCGGTTCGCCTCATGCTGCCATTCAGCCAATCAGAACACACTTTTTGTCAACAAACCAATCAAATTATCGGAAGGTGATATGAACTAGTAGTTCATATGAAATTGATTTAAGACATACTTTCCAACGTAAATAATGATTGAGTCATATGATAAATATATATATATAGTCAACATGTATAGTATATATCGTGTACTTTAGTAAAACACGTTATTTAATACAACATAAATTGTATCAGAAAAGTAATTCTTTGTAAAATAATTCATGGGCGATCTGATGCATGCATCTTTATTTCTTGTTGCTGATTGTGCTCGGTATACAGTTGTACCATTGACAGAATCATGCAATATACATTTGGCTGGTTTGATGCGATTTGGAGCTGGATTAATACGATTCTATATGATAAAGAAAGGCAATGGTAATTTCGGGCTAACGTTTACTGATATTGGTAAACCGCGAGACACATGTGAAATCTGTTGACACAGTGAAATCCAAATTTCCCAAGTTATAGTCTCCCTTTGAGCGAAATAATAATATTTTCTAGCTGCACACGTTATGATTTCATATAGTGCATGGCAGGATGACCCGGTGTTGCCCGTGTTAAAGTGATGTGGAACAATCCACTGTGGACATTTGGTGAGAATAGAGAATATACTCTTGCTCAAAGTGTTATTCTCATAAAATGTTTACCCAAAATGGGCACCACCAAATGTCATTCCCATTCATGGATTATAAGAAGTGGCTCACCTTGTCCGAATGATTGCCATTTATTTATTGCGATTAATTCGACTGCAGAGTACCCACTGGTCAAGTTCTGCTGATTCACTACGTTGGCATACATTTTGCCTTTAAAAAGTAACCAAACATTCCATATGGTTAATTTTTTAATTGGCAATTTTGTTGCCGCCCTAACTTCAAACCACAACAATAGATTCCTCGCATCATGTATAGCCTCATATCAATTTAGAGTAAATTTTGTATTTTCGTAACCAAACACGGTTTTACCAATTCTGAAAATGATACCTGATGTCTTGATTGTATTACTAATCTTGGAAATATACCCAGAAACACATTGGATGTCACCTTTTGTGTTATATTGTGGGAATAGGACATTATTCGTTCAATTTTCTAAAATAACTCGCGTGAAACCCGAAATGTGTTGTCATGCGAGATATCCCCATAGCTCCATAACTCCAGGCCAGATCAGCCTGACAGTATACACCATAGGTCGTAATGGCAGTTGAGAAGATATAAGTGTTTAAGTGACTTAATTCGATCACCATTTTTAGAGGTTGCGAAATTTGTAAGTCAAAATATCCTTAAAACAAATTTGTTCTATATCCGGTTTTTGAAGTATCCGGGGTGAGTTATTGGGAGAGCTCATTGGTCCAATATATATAATGCTTTGGAAAATGTAGAAGATATGTAGGTACCAGGCCCTAACACCACTCTGCCAACTCCATTAGTTTCATGGGGATGTCTACATGTGTATCTAATTTTGGTAATAATTGGCGGTAAAATGTTTTATCCCGGGCTTCTGGTGCCCTCCTGTCCCCAACCATGCTCCTGCGACACCGCATTTAAGCACACACCATTACATCCCATGTATAGTTGATTATTGTGTAAGTGTGGTAAAAAATCGGCGACACAATTTTGTTCATGCAGTTTTTGGTGCTCCTCCCCATCACTGACTCGAATTGGGCCACTTTGTTTCTTTAAACCACATCATTAGTTCCTCGTATCATGGAGACGAGTACATATAACTTAGGTGGAAATCGGCGACTAACACATTCTTACCAATGTTAGTGCCCCTGTCCATCATATCCCTGATCCGAACGGCACCAATGTGGCGTCTTTAAAACACACGATTAAATTGCGCGTATCATGCATGCAGAAGAATATGTATCAATTTGGTGGAAATCAGCGCTAAAATTAATGTTATACAGTGTGTTGCCCCTCACCTCCGTCACCCCTGACTCGAGCGGCGCCACATTTGGTGACTTTAAAATACACAATAAGATTCCTCATAGCATGGTTATGACTATATATATCATATAAGTGTCGTGGGTATCGGCGATTAATACATTTTTATCAAATTTAGTGCTCACCCCTCCCAATCACTGAATCATTGAGTCGTCTTTAAACCACACGATTCCATTCCGCGTATCGTGGAGAAGAATATGTATCATATTGGTGGAAATCTGTGCTAAATATATTTTGATAAATTTTGGTGCCCCTCCATTTTCCCTTCCCTGACTCACGCGGCGACACTTTTGCCATTTTTAAACCACACCATTAGACCATCATATCAGGGAGATGACTAAAAGATGGAAATCGGCGACAAAAACTGCTATCGATTTTGTTGCCCCTCCCCGTGTTCTATCCCTAACACAAACAGCGTCATAATGGTCCCCCGTTAATTTATATAGAACAGACAGACTGACATTCGCAAACTAGATATAGATTTCTAAATTTAGAGTGACCGACAGGGACGTGGTGACAGGGGATGGGGTGTCTCAGCCCAACTTTGGTCAAGTGTTTCAACTGTTGTCAATTTCATGACCGACATCACACCAGTTGGTCACTTAACATAAAATACGTTCGTATTGTTCTTATGGTTTGATTTTCCAACCAGTATTTCGTGTCAGATTTGTTTTTAGAGAATTTTTTGTATTTCTCATAACCAATGTAGTGGCATTTTGAAATACAAAATATTGCGTCGGTCGCCCACTCGAGAGTGGGTTCTCGGTGGTAGATCACAAAAAAACGACATACGGCCGCATATTTTGAACATTTTCTTACGTTCGGCAGACATTTTGGACTTAAATATCCAATCGGATGAAAACTTTTGAACCTTATGTGGTGGAATTCCATTGCATCAGTTGGAAAGCCTGAGATGCCAGTGTCCTGAACCTGAAATTTGGCGTAGGTGTGCAGTTGGTAATTTTAAGTTGTAGACCCCTCATACCACTTCTCTGGTGACCTAGTATATAAGCGGAGGTCATAACTTACAGTTAAAAGTAACCAACATCAATCTGCATAATCACAGCTTAATGTGGTATCAGGTATAAAAAACATTGTCGTCAATTATTCGGCCGTTTATCAACCGAGAATACCAATAGGCTATGCAATTAACCTGTGTACACCAGGTGTGCGCACTGCCTATTAGCGAGGCAGATATGTAGCGACACGGAAGCTAAATACATTCCCTTTGTATTCCTGGCATCACGGAAAAGGAATGGAGATTGTTGCAACGATAACGCTAAAATGTATGGAATGCAATGGGGTTGTTTATTTTATGCATTTTATATAAAGAAATATGTACGTTAGCCTTAATTCAGTACCCATGCAGTGACGTATATATATGGTCTCCGGTGGGGGTGCCCAGCAATGGCCTCCTTGAACTAGATCATGTAATGGATCTCTACTCTGGATCCGCTGGTTTATAGAGACCATATCCCACCCATTCAAAACCCGGGAACATTTGGATGTTCTGACTTGTTCTGACCGGGAACTTTATAACATTGATCATCATTATCATCATTGTCCTCGTCATCGTCGTCGTCATGGTCATGGTCATGGTAGTCGTCATAGTCGTCGCCATGGTCGTCGTCGACGTCATCGTCGTCTTCGTCATCATCATGCATCGCCACCATAATCGTCATCGCCATAATCATCACCATCATCATCATCATCATCATCATCACCATAATCAATTATCACCATCGTCATCACCACAACCACCACCACCACCATCATCATCATCATCATCATCATTATCATCATCATCACCACCATCATAATCCATTATCACAATCGTCATCAACGTATGAATTTGATTCTGCTTTGGTGGATGTTGTTGGAAAGTCGAATTTGGGATAGCAACGTCCCTGGTGAAAGGTAACACTTGAATATACAAACTGGTCTAAGTTGTTTTCCAGAGAATCACAGCTAATCGTGATAGGCAATTTAATGATATTTGTTTATCTGCTGTAGTAAATTCCAATTTTCTCACAAATTCTCGACATTGGGTTCCATATTTAGCATGTTTTCTTTAAAAGCTCATGGCCTTTAATCTATTATGGAGTGAAATTTCTCAACTATATAACCAATGAACACATCCATTCTTCCATTTCAGGATAACGCAATGGGCGACATTGGCGTCACTCCGTTACCCGGATCGGCAATCACTTGGAATTGAGGAAAATTCGTTAGATTATCAGTCTCAACGGAGGAAGATTTCAACCCAGTTGATACATCTACTCACAAGACACAAACTGCCCCACAGTGCACCATGACACTGGTTTATAAATGTTCGTCGAAGAGGCATATGCAGAAGCATACTGGTCCTTTCCTTGGTTGATGCTTATGTGAGAAGTTTAGCAGTGCAACGGTGTGTTATAGATATAGTTACATGATCTTTCGGAATATTGCATCATCATGGCAATCCACAACATACAGGAGCTAAGCTTGTTCACTCACGTGCAGTCCGTTTTATACCTGGTTTTGTTATGTAGTATCAACTCCACGATTTTGACAGAAAGGGATTATTCATTAACTTACCAATTGAACTTTTATGTGAACATGATCAAAACAAGACTGCATACTGATTAAAGATAAACCGCCTCGAAACATGTATGGGTCAATGTCTTCATGTAGATACATCCGAGAGAGGATTGACAACGACGCTGGTAGAGCTTGGTAGACTCACTGTGAGAAAACCGACGGACGACATACCTAACTATGGCATAGTAATTGTGGCGACCAGTTGTTACTAAATTGCACAATCAAAGGCAGCACACCTAATATATGCCATCGCTAGTATGGTGCGTGTGTCTCAAGTCTTTGCCGATGGATTATGGACCCCACCTAAATCTCAAAGGAGCAGTCCTAGTGTGCACTAATCACACCCTACATAGTCATAATTTCAGAAAGCACACACATATATACCGCAGTTCACAAATACTGTGCGGTGAAGTCTTGACATTGTTTTGAGACAAGACGAATATTTCTTCAAGAAAGGGCAATGCAATTATGCCGCAGTTGTATACGCGAATCGCTAATATCTCTCAGTGTCTGCATTTAAATGTTTGAACAGTTAAACATTGCACTTAAAACTCCAATAGATAACGATCATAAATATTTACAAATCGCCGCAGTACAGGAAGGTCGTGGGAATATTTACAAAATTCTTTAAAGCGTTACGTGCCGTATGCCACACGACGATTTAGAGTTCAAGGTACTCCACGATAAAACGGAAATGTCTTATCACTGTCATGTAACTACAAAGGATAATATATACATTCTTTAAATTTTATACATCCATTCATCTCGAAGTGTGTGCTTTATTTTTTACACCCATTTGAAGAAGAAAAAAAGGTTCTATTATGTAACTAGTCTGCACCCGTCCGTCGGCTCGTCGAATAATATAGTCGCTTGGCCGCCGGGACGTCTCTTAACATTTTGGTTTCCGACCGATAACTCCAGTTTAGATTAGTTTTTAAGTTGGTATGTGTGTTTCCCAGCAAAAAATACAGGCCATGTTCGAATATGGGTTTCATCCAATTATTTTTTACATGAATCACGGCCCTTTTTCCACTTCGAATTTGCCCAATTTCATAACATTTAGGTTTCTGACCGGTAACTCCGTATTATTTGATATGAACCACGATTAGTATGTGGATTTCCCAGCTAAAAATACAGGCAAGTCCAATTATTTGTTTTACACCAGTTACAGCCCTTATTCGACTTAGCCTGATTTTATAACATTTTGGTTTCGGATCGATAACTCTTGTTGGATTATTTGATACTAGTTGATGTGTCCGACTTCGTCCGGGTTATATGGAGATTTCTTTGTGATCGCCTCCGTCTGGACAGAATATACAGCGTCTGGACAAACTATTGTTCGATCGGTCCAGAAACATGCCTCTATATGGGCGAAAATGAGCGATGTCCAGGTCAAGGTCAAGGACACGGTCGCACGTGAAATTGGACCCGCACATATTGTTCGGGATCAAAGTAGGACTACATACCAAATTTGAGTCGAATCGGTCTAGCAGTTTTCGAGTATATATAAGACACACACATACATACATATATACATACACACAGGCAGACAGAAGTTCCAAAATATGTATTTTATGATTTTCTAAAATCAGAAATATTCTTAAAATAGTAACATTCCTGCCCCTTGTTCGTCTGGTCTCTCTGACTCAAAATTGTTATTGCACGCCCCAATGGACGTAGCCAGACGGTGGTGTCCACCGTGAAATTTCCAACTGCACCCCTCCCCTCCTGGAACCAGATCTAAATACAAGGTTCGCGAAGAAAAAAAACAAGGCTTAATGGCACGCCTTTGGGCTGGAACTTTCTAACTGTAGTAAATTTCCAATCTAAGGTTGGAAAATTTCCCACTGATGTTCATTTCAGACCCAAATATTTACCAAAAGTAAAACATTTGCTGCTGTTGATCTAAAACAATATATTCCCACTAATTCTTGGTTGGAAAATCAAACAATGAAAACAATTTCAACCTATATGCGCAACATTTCCAACAAACGTTGTGTCAGGCATGAAATATCCAACTGTTGGAAAAAATGACAAAAGTATTGGGGGAGGGGTATACACACCAAACCCCACGTCGCGTCGACCCTGTTTGACTCTGAATTAATACAGGAATTCAGGGAAGAGATAAACCATCTTCATAACATAACGAGACCAGGAAAATAGATGACTTATGGATGTCGATGTATATCTATGAACTTATCTCACACGATTGTATTATAGATAACTCCCACGTATTTCAGAAAGAACGATTTCGTTCATAACATCGTCACCTATATATCAGGTACTGAAACTTGTTACATATAAAGAACTTTTGATGGGCCAGCCTGGGCCAGCTAGCTAAAACGTATAGATTAACCAATATTCCAGAGCGATTGTCATTTTTCAATCAGTAACGGAATTAAAAACCATCTGGTACATATCATTTGTTTTCGACTGCATCGTACCTAAATTATCATTCCAGCTGTAGAAAATTTCCAGCTATGATTGGAAATTTTTCAAATGATGGCAGTTTCAGTTACACATTTGCCCAAAAAGTCAGAAAATATGGAATTCCCATCGCATTGGTTGGAAATCAAATTATCAAATCAAGTTTTGGTCTGATATTTCCAAGTGATTTTGTCTCTGGTGCATGTATACGTATATGAAGGTTCAACTGCTGCTGATTTTGACAAAACGTCCGTCACCGCTGCGACAGAGGGGTTGTTTGTGTCGGTGGAAATTGTTTTAACTTTCCAACCAGTATACCTGTTGTTTTAGACTAAATGTCGGATATTTTCGTCCAATTTTAGGAGTGAAGTGCATGGCCATCTGTCAGTTGGCCGAAAAGTGTTGTGTTCTAGGTTTTTCAAAAGTTATCTCTCATTGAAACGCGCTAACCTATATGAGATAACTGTCTGCGTTTTTCCGCGCGCGTTGTATTTAATGGTTAACCATTATTTTGAATACCTCAACAATATTAACGACGAGATAGGACTGCAATTAGGAATAAACTTATTTACAGTTAAACAAAATTCGCCGACGGTTATCTCATAGATTAACGCGTTTTCACGATATATATCTCTTGAAAACCCTACGAAGACAACACCTTCAGCGTCAGTTGGAACATTCCTATAGAAGTTTCCAACAGCTGGAAAGATTGAACTACCATGCAGTTGGAAAATTTTAACCTAGAGGATGAAGATGGAATTTACCGGATTTGGAAATTACGGGTAGTACAGTTGAAGGGGGTCACTCTCACCTAAAAATAAGTGCTGAATGGTACACAGGGTTTGAAAATGTGCTGAATGGTACATAGGGTTTGCTGTTGGCGCTGACGCAGTACGCGAAAACGAAACGTCAATTAGAACGAGATTTCAAACCGTGTGTACTCCTCAGCATATTTACAATCCATTAAGCACTTTTATTGGTGAGATTGGTCCATCATCGTTAGTAATATGGTTGCATTGAATGTGTGTAGGATTGCCCTCCCCCCAAGTCAGAATCCATAAACATCCCCTCACGCCCATGTCGTCTATCGCCACGCCCCTGGTTGCAGGAGCCGGAAGTATGCCCATTCGACTTCATGAGGAATGAGAACAATTACAATTCCCTGTCTCATTACATATTCCTTTATTATCTCCCCGACGGTGCCCGTCGCAATCCCCCACTTCAATGGAGTGTTATCCAGAGCAAAGTGGCATCTTGAGAATCATTTCCTCTTATCACTTCAAATTTGTTCAATTACTGTATGTCTCGCCAATGTTGTTGGATCAGCAAATCTCATTTGCTCCATCAGCATAAATGGTCACGATTTGTGGAATTCAGCTAACATGGCTAACTTCACCAAGAAAAAAACACCACAAGGAATGTCCGTGCAATGGAGTGATTCAGTGGCAGCTAATCATAGCACACGCACCAATAAGCGAGATCACTGACTCACTACCATATTGGATGCATCCAGCCCCGTTCTGTGCATTCATTGCTACGAGTCAAAGTTCTGGAGTAGCATTCCATATATATGGAGCTTTTGAATATTCATGAATTACATATATGGAATTACATAATATGGAATTCCTAGATATTCAAACCTCCATATATGGAATGCTACTCCAGAACTTTGACCTGTAACACTTAAAACGCGGAATGGGGGCTGGATGGATCCAATATGGTAGCGACTCACTGATCTCGCTTATTCCTGTACTTTTTCTTTTCTACCAAATCTATATAATTATGCTCTAATTCTTATCATCCGTAATACGACTCATACATCTTTTCTTCCTGAAACAAATTACCTGTTCTCGGTACCCGCACTATAGCACAAGTTATATATATTTACATTCTAACACCACCCTTCTCTAATTGTAAGATTACATAAGAAATCTGAAATAACCTATCGGATCTTAATATCGAGAGTGTGTGATGATAATGCATGTAGTCCAGGAGATCGGGAGGTAGTGTTGCTCATATTGACGGACAAGCTGCGACCATGTTATTTTTAATGTTTTAGGTATGGTAATGAAGAAAAATCATGATAGCAAGAACAAATTTGTAGCCTTCTTTCATTTTTTTTTTCAATGTGTAAAGTTTCATTTTAGTATGATTTTGGTGATTCAGTTGAATAGTAATTGTGTTAATAATGTTAAATAACTAATTGTGCTAAAAAATTGAAGAATTTAAATGTTTTTGTTTCAATTTTTTTACCATTTTTTTTTTTACTTTTTTACGCAAAATCGTCCAAATTGCAACCATTTCATCTTAGTATGATTTTAAGGTTAAAATTCACCATAATTTTTTTAATATTGTTAAATAATTTACAACTTGGCTTCTACAATGTTTATAAATGGATTTAAGAAGGTTTCTACTTGTTTTCTAAGTTGAGGGGGGGTCTAATTCAAATCCAATTAAACATTGTACTGTTCAAAATTAGATAAATTTCTTAAGGCATATGGTAGATATACGTAACTAGTTTCCAAAACATATACATATGCCTTTCTATCCTGTGCGTTATGCACGCGAGTCGGATTTTACAAATTAAATTATGATGAAAAACCCTGAATTTTGGGTGTGGTCACATTTGTGGTCATAATATTCTGATTAGAGAGTGGATGGACATGGGGCATGCTACACTATGCAGTATATATGTATATAACAAGCATGACATGAGACATTAGTATCTTTCTACTGAACTGTGCTTCCAGAGTTATCAGGAATCGAGTATCGGTGTTATTTCTTACCCCCCCCCCAAATGGTCAATTTTAAAACGGGGTATGTGGGTCAAAGGACCACTGGAAGATAATAGGATGACCAATGACTTCTATATTTCTATCGTATCACAGTAAAGCTTTTTTTGTAAAATTGGCGCAGTTTACATAATCAAAGTTCGATTTTCTTTACAATTATATGTTACAGGCAACTAATTATATAGAGTTACGCTTCTTGAAACTCGAGTCAGCATAACAAAACAATCTGGTTGCTGATTGGTTGATTATCATTGAGGGAAATATCCCTAATCGGGAACATAAAATCATAGCCTACGTAAATATGGCGATCGTGTATGTTTATATGTCCAGGAAGAGTCTGGTGGTATCTAGAAGTTACGGAAGGGGTCTGGATATGTTTATGCTGCTGATTTTTGTGCAGTAAATGGGGTAGTTGTGGAAATGCAAGACTATCGTTTGAAAAAAATACCGAAAATGGCGCGTTTGTTGTCACATACTGGTGCAGCGGATGACGTGCTAAGGGAAAATTGACCACTTGAAGTTCAAATAGGCTTAACCCATAGCCGGCGGGACTTTTAGTTAACACTGTCGCCTATGGAAAATAATTAGGTTTTTGTAACCTATAGATACGAAGCTTCGGTACATTAATTATTATTTATATATTACTATATTTAAATCAGATTTATGCATACAGTCGACGTCGAAACAAAACATGAATGTACCGATTATTCGTGACATTCAAGTTAAATGTTCAATAATAGAAAATTATACTGTGACTGGTTCATTCAACATGAAGTTAGTCAAGGTGTATCTTTATTAATAACAGTATACAGTACTATCAAAATCAGAAGAAACATGTGACCCTGGGTACTTATCTCCCAGTGCTGTGGCAAAAAAAAAATTGACAATGCATTCTTAAACCCAAACCTGTGGCGGTTTTTCATACAATGCACCGAAGCTTCGTGCCATGTACCGTGACGTGTCAGAACTCCAGGAATATACCACCATATGACATCATATGGTAACGTTAACAAACGTTGAATGGTCACCAGAAACCCTGATATTAATAATTTCAGATCATAATTAGCATCGCATTATATATTAACCCATCGAGGAATATGTCATAATGACACACTATATTACACCTACTATATAACTGCTCCCTCCCTGACACAGGGCTACATATAAGAAGTTTATCGATGTCTACTTAATGAGAGTATACAGTTCCGTCAAAATATGACCGAAAATGTGACCTCGCATCGTTAACCCCAATCTGTGGCGATTTTTCATACAATTTACCGAAGCTTCGTGCCACGTACCGTCAAATGGCATCAAACGTTGAATGGTCACCATAAACTTTTATATCAGTCATTTCAGATTGTAATTATCATGGAATTATATATTAAACCATGGTGTAATTATGTCAAAATGACACACTATATTACATCCACCCTATATAACTGCTTCCTCCCTGACACAGTGCTACATACAAGAAGTGTATCCATGTCTACTTAATGAGAGCATATAGTTCTGTCGAAATCTGGCGAAAAATGTGACCTTGCATCATTAACCCCAAATCTGTGGCGGTTTTTCATCCTATGTACCGAAGCTTCGTGACATGTACCGAAGCTTGGTGACGTGTCAGAACTTCTAAAATATACCCCATCGGGACATCAAATGGTATCAAACGTTGAATGGTCACCAGAAATGTCGATATTAGTCATTTCAGACCATAATAACATAGCATTATATATTAACCCATCGAGAAATATGTCAAAATGACACACTATATTACACCCACCCCTATATAACTGCGTCCTCCCTGACACAGGCTGCATATAAATTATTTATCCATGTCTACTTAATGAGAGTATAGAGTTCTGTCAAAATCGGGCGAACAATTTGGTCTATAAATCTCGTAGTGTGACACATTTAATATGGACCAAAACAATAAACACATTTCAACCCAAAGATAGTTACATTTTAATTGCAAAAATGGTCTAAACATGAAAAGTTAATTTTTGCCGATATTTAAGCCAAGTTTTTGAGAGAAAAGTCCAATATTTTTGGTGATGTCAGTGGTGACAATAGTAACAATTAACCATGGCACATCAGGCATGTTAGTATTCAATGTATAGAAGGCAGAATAGCCAATTTTGTACATCATCCACAACTTGTAATCGATTGCAGAACACGCTGGGGCAATATTTATCATTTTCCATATTTTGGCAGCCATTTTGAGCCAAAGTAAGAATTTTGGTTCCAGTGAGTTGGAATATTCATAGGTATAATCATATGCATCACTTACATTACAAAGTTCTGTTCATTTCTTGTTAAAATATGACTATAATCCCAATTGTGATTTTTTTGTGAAATTTTATACTGCGTTCTGTAAATTCGAATTTTTGAGGGAACGGAAGGGGCTAGGAACACAAAAAGTGCATATTTAATTGCCCCAATGATCAGTTACACAAAATACAAAATAAAGTCGCATTACTCAACCAGTTCCAACAAGATGAATCGATCTAGAAGATATTTGTAAAAAAAAGTCATATTTTCAACTTCCGGCGGCCATATTGGTGGCCATCTTGGATGGTGAGTTTCAATTTTGCCCCAAAAAAGTGACATTATGTCTTAGCTTCACGAAAATATATACATTTGTATACATTTTACAAGATTTTCACCGCTTAATTTGCATAAAACTGACTTGAGGGTCTGGTCTGAAAAACGGCGGCCATGATGGACGCCATTTTGTCTGGATTCTATACGGCCACTTTTTTTTCTTGCTAACATTGCTTAAAAGTTGAAGGACATAATAAGGAACAAAATGAGTTGGGAGAAGTTAAGTCCCAGGGGGTGCAAGGATATCCATATTAGCTCCCGGACTAGTAGTAATATGACGTCGCTGGAAAATTCTTTCATTTTCGGTCATCGGGTAGGTCAATAAAAACACATTTTTCGCCAATTAAGCTACAAATTCACCACTGCTATCATGGATTTTCGTAATCTACATATATTTTACTACAAAATTAGACCGGATAGCACTTGTCCGTCAAAATGAGCAACATTTGTTATTTCTTGGGGTCGATCTCCTGGACTAATGCTAATATGACGACGACTACGATGGTGATGATAATGACGACAATGATGATTATGATGATGAGGGGGAAATGAGGAAGAGGACGGCGATGATGACGACGACGATGGTGATGATGATTTGATGATACTGATGATGATACTAGTGGCGATGAGGAGGAGGTATTTGGGTGTATGTGTGTGTGTGTGTGGGGGGGGGGGGGTGTATTTATTATAAGCTCTCACCAAAGGATTATAGAACAGAGTCAGTTAGATAAATATTGAACCACCTACTTCACTTCAAACCGACCCATTGCATGCGCTCGCTGTGTGTTATTACTGGGAGACAATTGGAATTTTAACAATATTGTACTTACAATTGTTCTGGTAGTTTTAAAAATATGTTCATGTTATTAATAAAATGTAACGGTATGTGAGCACGAGGATTGACTGGACGATCGATTGAGGTCATTGGTTTTAGCCCGGCAGAGTGTAATTAAACAAAGTTTCACACACTGTTCAATTGTTCACTGACGTTGAAAATACAATGACCCCAATTGATCTTCCAGTCATTTCTTGTATATCACAATAATTTTGCTTTGTGTTGAAATTCGACATACTGGATTAATATTAGAACTATATTTTTTTGTAGTGATCAGGTATTAAATAGCGGTTTGGCTTGCCATACATATATACAGCAAGCCATAGAATATCACGTATATAGAGCGCCGAACAGGCCATTTCAAGTTGATATGTATCGTGGGCGGCATAATGTAGCTAATATTATTATCCGGTTCCTTCCAATATTCTTCTGACCATCACGACAAGAGGTCAAAAAGATGAAAGCAATGAAGGAATTAGGTTCGAAAGTATCGACAAACCAATCTTGTTTTCGCCAACTTTAGCTCAAAGTTGATAAGTTACTCCGCCGGTCACGATAAAATATGCATGAATCAGCTTCATGAATATGAATAATATGAATAATCTGACATTGAATCAATTATCAACAATAATGTATACACCCACGATTCCGAAAATGGAATGAACATAAACTATTCTATAATTCAACTATATACCTTGAATTATTGTAGAGACCAGTCAATCGTGGTGCATGCCGGTTGAATTTACACATCACTTTCTTTCAGGGACGTTGATAGAGGGTCTCGGTTGTGGATGTCCACCTTCAAATCGCCGACTGCACCTCCCCCATCCAGATGTAAATCCAACGTTATCGAAAATTCATTTGCACACCACCACCCATTGGGTTGGAAGTTTCCAATTGTTGAAACGTTCCAATTGATAACAATTACTCGACAAAAATATTGTCTAAATACGGCAAAAATATGCTGCTGTTGGCATAAAAACAACAGTCCCCATGCACAAATTATTAGTTGGAAAAAAACATTCCAACAGTTACTGTTGAAAAATTGGACCAAAGTTGGGGAGGGGTATACACCCTTCCACCCCACCTTCCGCCACGCCCCTGCCTTACTGATATAATATATACCTGAGGGTCCACATATAAGGTCAATACAAGTTGAAATGTTTGGGTTTTTTATTTTGTTATTTTTGAAACCAACTACCCAAGGAACGGCAAGTTTGTTTCCTTGTCAGATATAGGACACCCACCCTCAACGCACGTTCTTCTCCTTCTAGAAAATTGCCCCCCCCCCCATTTTTTTCAGATAAAAAAGATGAAAATACCAGGATAAGGCTGACGAATGGTGGGGATTGATTCATATAACCGCGCAGATGGAATGTCTATCAAACGAAGAGCACCAACAATCTAAATAAATTGCTCAATAATCACTAATTAACTTATCTATAATAAAGGTTCATCATCACCAGTATGTGACAAAGATGTGTCTCCGCAGCAGGCCACTCTCTAACGTGGTGCGTCCGACTATAAGTCAACAAATCGTCACCCATTTTTTTATTATAATTTTCCAACTGAAGTGTGTTTTTTTTAAACCAACACTTCCATCTAAACAAAGATGAATCACTCTAGAACGAAAAATCATTGAACACTCAATTGATTGTCAACGTAGTGAACATCCATACCAACTTTCATTGAGATTCGTCAACCGTACAATTACTCACCTTTTTATTATATTAGAAGGTCCCACAAATTCCATACCCACCTACCTAAGGAATAACACCATAACAGGAAACCTTTCATGACGGGAGATGAGCTGGTGCAGCATTAAAAACCCTGTGCCAGTGCATTATCTTATATATGCGAGTCTCCCATAGGGAGCCTCGAATATATAAGAGAATCCACTGGCTTACAAGGTCAAGGTAAATATTGTTAGACCAATGCATTTTCTTATATGTGCATTGGCACAGAGTTATCGGAAAAATTCAGGAAGCTCCAGTCATCAAAGGGTTCAATATTCACACCATTATTAGAAGAATGGAATGAGCTGAAATTGGTATTACATGGATATTGAAGTCAATAACAGCCATGAAAAAAGTGAGAACTGATTTTTTTTAATGTATTTTTTCCTCAGCCCCATCCATGATATCGGACCATAAAAGGACAGCTATTGAGTAATTTGTGAAACAGGGAGAATTCTTCACTTGATTAAAGGTACTCAACCCGATTCGATGTTCCCCATATAATCAGATTCCAACAACAACAACACTATCTCAGAATCGATTAATTGCCCAAAAATAATGCTAACCACTGTCAACAATAGTATAAAATTGCCCGAAACGTGTTATTTATCAACATGCTGTTCGACGAAATTTTGCCTTATTGCCAACAGAAAGCCTCTTGATTTTAGAGTGATCTATCTTCATCCGCAATTTGGTTCGAGACCGTCTGCTCGTCAGCTGTTTACTGGGCCACTATTAATTATCGATGGTGAAAAATAATATATGTCAAAAATCGATATCTATTTACTCTGCTTTAATAGGTTGGTTCATCAACTCGAATAAGATATTGTTTACCCCCCGAATCCAAATAAATAGTAATTGAGGGTCGCTTAATCGGATTATGCCTCTTTAATACTCTGTTTTGTCCAGTTTATAATCCCGAACATATATATTCATTTCGGTAGTTATACTTTGTCTTTAACATGGAATTAAACAATGCCCACACAACCGGACCTTGTACACTGTAATATTTCGTGACCATGCACCCTTGCTGATACTGAGACACTCATACAATATGTCATATCCTAGTTTATTACCGTTCGCCTCGTTTCTCTTAGGGTGAATTTACACAGATATAGAACTTTATACAGATCTGTATGAAGTCACGTGTCGGGCATTACTGTGATCACAATATGATTACTAATAGTGAACGCGCGCTGATCAGTACTCTGGTAATTGACAATTCACTACGAGTCGTTTCAGTTTAGGCCAGACATAAAAATGGATCTACCATCAGCAGACAACAGCGATATGGTATGTGCCGCATGTATTTAAAGTGTATCCTTATACCACTTGATAATGGTTCGAAGAAAGAATGAAAATTGCATAGGAATACACAATAAACAACAGTATACACAAATAGAGGCTAGAGAGCACACATATAGCTTTAGATGGAGATTCACCAATATTTAGGATTTCAGGTGATCAACTATATATATATATATAGGTCTCCTGTTTGACATCATCTGGGCGGTGGCCATTTTGGATCTGTATGGAATGGGTATCCACCCTACAACACCCTTTATTTGACCAAATGTAGTAAAATTTCCAACTGATGACAATTCCAATGACAATGTTGACCAAATGTAGGACAATATTGTTTTATTAAATTAACTAGCAGTTTTTGACTGGCCACGGGGAGGGATCAGGACACAATCTTTCCAAGTGTCTGAAATTTCCAACCTGACACCCGCCCCCATGATAAGGTTGGAAAATGTCCAGCTGATGGCCATTCCAGCCCAAATTTTTGATAATGCAAATATTGGTCCGAAAACAATAACTCCCCCCCCCCCCCCAATAAAATGTTTGAAAATCAAACTACAAAATCATTTTCAACCTATTGTTGGTTTGGAAATGTCGTGTCAGTTATGAAATTTCCAACTGTTGAAAATTGTGACCAAAGTTGCCACGTCCCTGTCCGTGTTCAATATTCGAAATACACGGGTTGAAATGACAACGAAAACTAAAACACATTCGCCAAGCCCGAGTAACAATTAATCAAAACTGATTTGCCTATCGCAGTGCTTCGGCGTTGACCGTGACGTATAGCGGACACGATTTTTGCTCACACGAACTAATACCGTTTTCTTTCTGTGTGCATTTCTATATCAACCCGTTTACACTAGTCTGCGTGTAGATCTATGTGCAGTTCTATAGCAATGTAAATGCACCCTTAATATTGCGATCGCCTCGGTCATGTTGAATGCGTGATATATACTCATCAACTCGAAACCACGCGATTAGGTGATCGAGACACTCTAAAAAATTGCATATATTAATCATCTATATAATGACATTGTTTAGCGGAAGTTGGGGAAAGATATGACATAACGGGCAGTAAATAATGTTGTGGTTAATTCATTTAATTTGTAATTTAACATCCATATGCCAAGAATGTATAGGGACTTCGACGCTTCGTGACTTAAATATTGTAGGATTCGTCAATATAACAAAATACTCTTTGACACTGCATTTCCGACACACGCGGGGTTATATTTATAACTTCCGTCTTCTAACACAGACACATAAAACGGTTAATGCAGCCTGTCCTGTTTCCTCCCACACACATTATTGATATATAGCTTCAAAAACTACAAGATCGCCACAAATATCAATCGAGCAGAAATGACAGAGATTCAATCAAGCGACATCAATCACATTAAGCGAATACGAATGCATTCAATTTGTTACTGCGCCCTCACAAAGAGGCGTGGGAGGATAACGTGTTATAGTTTTAATACATCTTTACGTGGCTACTTTTCTTTTGAGAGTTATACTGGTAGAAGAATTACGAATGACAGTATCTGTCGAGTATTCTTTTAGAATTATTTATTGTAATGGACACATACACGCGACATAAAGTCATGAGACTATATATGGACGATTTTTATTGTTCGTGAATGATTATAAACCAGAGTATTTTTTTTTTACTGAAACATGGGTACGACTGAACGCAAATGTTACAACAAAAACTCAACATTTCAAAACATAATTTTAAAGACTCTTTTGAAAGGCTTACTATTGGCGAGCATTCGTGTAGACTTTCATAGAAATCCTATAACTGGATACAAAACATCTAGGTTTCCAGATAAACAGCTAAATATAACTCTAGAAAAATGGGAACAATACAATTTGATACGCCATTCCTTTGAAAACCCGTGTGGTACAGTGATGAAAAATTCTCACTGACAACCGACAACTAGTGGCTGAGATAACTGCATGCGCGAACGGACACAGAGACGGTCGGAGGCAAGTATACCAAAAACACAACGGAACCAAGTGCTGCATGTACTGATCTGGTTTGTGAAGAACGGTCTGGTTTATGTATTAATTTATTAAGCATATTCTTAACATGAAACCATCTACCTCCAACTGCATGCTATATGGGGAATGTAGGTGCATACAATTAACGTGTAAATATACACGTGAATAATAAAATATTGGTGTCAAATCATGAACAGTGAGGAGTTAAGATATCCCCGAATACTTCTGAAGTTAGAACAAACTATGTTCGATATCAAATCGAATCATTTCCATTTGTTACCCATAATCTGTGACTTATTAGAACACTGCAACCAATTGCATGCATGGCACAAGGAACGCATACCCTAAATAGGACGTTTACTATCAATATTTACTAACAGAAGATGAAATACCATAAATTCATAACTAGAGCAATTCAACAGGCACACGGACATAGTTCGACTTCATTAAAATAGTCAATCGTGAGCTAAACAATTCGGTAATATAATTGAGGGTGTCATAATTACCTCATTAGTAATATAATCGCTGATGTCATAACTATCTCATTGGTAATATAATTGGGGGTGTTATACTTACCTCATTGGTAATATGTGGGTTGTCATAATTATATAATTGGTAATATAATTGTTGGTGTCATATTTATCTCATTGGTAATATGATTGGGGTGTCATTATTATCCCATTAGTAATATATTGCTGGTGTCATAATTATCTCATTGGTAATATAATGTGGGTTGTCATAATTATATAATTGGTAATATAATTGTTGGTGTCATATTTATCCCATTGGTAATATGATTGGGGTGTCATTATTATCCCATTGGTAATATATTGCTGGTGTCATAATTATCTCATTGGTAATATAATTGCTTGTGTCATAATTATCTTATTGGAAATATGATTGGGGTGTCATACTTACCACATTGGTAATATGATTGAGGGTGTCAATGTTCCTTTTGTGGAGTCATTATGACCTCACAGATTATAGCGTCAACCGAAGTACGAATATTACCATAAACTGTATAATATTGCATTTATTGTTCATGTAGTGTACTGTTTATCATTTGCATATTTATGATGTATGTCATGCACATACTGTAGTGTATGTTATATCAATGCCTTTGTATAACTTATGGGTCGATGCAATTAAACGAATTGAATTGGTTCTAGAACAATTATGCTATGGGTGTGGTTTTTGTATGGGTTTGGTTCTTTGCGAAGAACCATCTTGTTCTGTGTAAAGAATCGTTCCATAATGGGTGTGTTTCTGTGTGAAGAACCATTTTGATTCTTACTAAAGAACTATTTGTAAAGGGTATGGACTTTGGTTCAAAGAATACATCGATATAACCAACTGAGTAATAAACATATGGTTCGCCCCAATTAGAACCAAATAACTAATTAGGTTCCACCACAGAGAAAACAAGTGTACTTGTAGTATTTTTTATATAACCAATATGATTTTACATTAATTGGTTCTTTGATCTTTGTTTGGTTCTTCGGTTGGTTCTGACTGGAGGATACATTCTGGATCCCACACTTTACTGTTTGGTTCTTGGCGAAGAAAGAACAAGCTGTTAAGAGCGTGTTGGTTCCAAACTGGACAAATAGTTAGTAGTTTCGTTCAATGGTTCTTTATTTGGTTAAACATCTGTCCAAAGAAGAATCAATTTGTGCTGTGGTTATGAAGAGCTTATTTCATTGGTTCCGTCACCGGGGGGGGGGTGTAGAACAAAATATGCCTATTTGGTTCTGAATTGTTATTGCAGTGTCTAACCAAGTATACCATAACCATCGAGTGGTATAATGGATGGATGCACTGACCCATCATTATGTTCATTGCTATATACGTATGTGCGTGGACAAAATTAATGATCAATAAGGGTACGTCCACGCACTGGTAAGTTTGCACGTCATTTTTTGCAGGCAATTTATCATGGAAAACCATATGGTGGCAGGATATGAACGGCAACATGCCTATGAAATGCACATCTACAGTAATGCCCTAAATAATCGACTCCTAGACCACAGAAGAATTATGGGTAACTTTTCGGAAATATGGCTTGTTGCCATTCATCGGAAACCTTTCGACGAGAGCTTTCCATTGAATGGCAACAAGCCATATTTCCGACTAAATCCTGAAAAGTTACCCATAGGGCTTAATTCTGCGGTGGTTAAGGAGTCGATTATTTAGGGCATTACTGTACGACAGTTAACGACTTGAGAAGTAATATTTCGGTAGTTCCACGTGTATACGGTGCTACTAACACATTGCCACTAACACTAATACAGGCAAAATTCGATGGCATTGTTACTAATGGAAATACATCATTATATAGTTTTTACTTTTCATGTAGTTAGGCATGACACAGTTGCATTTTATAAGCATTTTAGCATTCGGTTTCTGGCACATTGTAGCTTGCTCTGCCGAAATGCCTGCAAAAGAAATATTAGCAAATTTGCGAGTGTATGAACGTACCCCTATTAGATAGATTCGGTAGACATACTTAGCAAAGGCGTTTGTTTCAACGTGACGGACAGATCATAGCCGACTTTCGCCAATTGCAAGGTCACTGTTGATGAGCTGTTGAAGAGCGACTTCTTTTACTTGTCAACCAAACCTGAGTTTAGTGTGCCTGTCACCCTCCGGGGAACTCATTCTGCTTAGGCCTCATCTTCTCTTGAAAGTTTTTTAATTATCAAATTTCTATAGAAACTTCTTCACATAAATTATATTTCTTTTTTAGTTTAGTTTCTCTATATCCCCAAATTGGCAGACGACACATTGTATAATCTAGGTTCTCAATGGCTGTACATCACAATATTTACATCACAATATTCACCATTTGGGAGTGTATGTCTCACATAGCCGATGAGGCCATGCAGAATGAGGTTCCCAGAGGGTGAATTTAGTGATGCTTGACCGCTATGTGGGATAGCGTCACTAAATTCACCCTCTGATGAGTTGGGACCTCATTCTGCAAATGACAGGCACACTAAACTCAGACTTGTTGTCAACCATTTATATACCACTAATCTTGTAGGACGCTCCTGCTATTATAGACGGATCACGGATGGATATCCGGACGAAACAATTACAACTGGCGGAGAAAATAACAAGCCATGAGTCACACCAAACGTTCATCGATGCAGCGATATCAAGAGAAATAATTCCAAACAGCTTCTCTTTAAAATCATCATCATATATTTCCCGGAATATATCTGATCGACCCTTAGTTCCGGTGCTTACGTTTTTTACAATAACAATTAAGTAACATGTTCTTGTGAAGTCTGTGTGATACTTAACACTGGTGGTGTGTTAGTCCACCAATTCCTTAATTTGTCCAATTACGATTCAGCATTAACTATATGGTTAGGAAGAGAATTCCACACAGGTCGGATTCTCTGAGTGAAAAAGTACTCTCTTATAGGTATATGCATGCCACTGTGGTCGATCATCAGTTTTTGATCATGTCCTCTCGCTGCTGTATAAGTCTCAACAGGAAATAACATATAATTACGCACTCTATGGTGTATACCGCAAAGCTGATCTGGCGATGTCATAGGAGCTATTGGGTATCTTTGATTAATAACGTACCAGCTATATGGCGTACCGGTTAGACTTTTTGCAGGATGTATGTATTCCCGGATGTCTTGTTGCAGTAGGTAACTTTTATGACTACGTTAATTGCTTTCGATATTTAGGTGTGAACAAAGGCTAGGCCACTCTTGAAGATGGTATTTTGGGTACACAATGCATAATATAACACCTAGGATTGCTGATGAAGTATGTCTCACTTGGAATGTAGACTAAAGGTCGTATTGCGAAGTATCTGGTGTATTTAATCCGATTAGTAGATTTAGAGGCCTTCTGGTGTGGTGAATGAGAAACGTTCAGTGATAAGCCGAAGTATTAGTTATTAGGAATTATGACGTGGTGCATTCATGAAACCAGTATATTTTACATTTTATATATGCCTAATAATATGATCTTGAGGGCGTTACCATTTCTGACTATGGTTGTCTTGTAGTATATGTCCTGATGTTATTTTGTACACCTATATCGGGTCACTACGAAGTCTTCTGCATTCGACACATGGTACATACTACGAAACGCGTAGAAATAATTACTTACTTAATTAGCCCATAGTTCTATGTGTACATACATAACTGGTGTCATATACATACTGTACACTTTAAATACAACAAATATATTGGTAATAAAAATAATACAAGCAAAAGTATCAATAGAACATCAAACTTCGTCTTTAAACATCTGTTCATTAAAAAGTGTTGTATTGTAATAGTGTGTCTTGCATTTTTACCACCGATGCTTAGAATCGGTTGATGCGTCTTGTGATGACGACCCTGTATAACGATATGTCTACAGCACGTTGTTTGTCGCTGAACAGTGTCACATCCCACACCTATTCATTTATAGCTTCAATCATGTCTGGACCAATGTACATCAATCATGGCTTGGTGACGACTCTATCCCACTTGGTTTGGAACTAAACCTGGTTTTGGCTTTAAACATTCTGAAAGTAGTTGAGATAAAAATGGAAATAATAACGAGAAGACTGGTATTATGTTCACTATTTACACGACATTCCTGAATTTCATATGAATTTAACTGGAAATGTTTTATGACAGAAACATAGTAATATTTGGTTACTCCAGTCTTATCTGCGTGGTTCAGCTAGAACTTGTTTTCAGGACGTTCTCCGAAAAAACATGTGTTAAAGATGCATTCAGGGTTCTAGACCACTAGTTGTTGCAACAACAACAAAAAACAACAACAAACATAATGTTATTTAACACACTTTATTGCTTTATTCCAGTAAAAATGGAGAAAACCAAAATGTGACATACAACTAGACAAAGAACGTAATTTTGTTATTGAAAAATTAACAAAACACGTATTGGTGTCCCCTCTAAAACATTGATAATATATGAACTAAATGAATAGAAATTTCAATATGAAACTGATAGTGTCTTTGTGTGACACGTGACTTCTTGTTCTCCAAACATGTTATTTGATACACTAGAATCTTAATCAAAAGTAAAAGAGGTTTCATAAAAATTGACCTGACATCTTTAACAAGAGCAGAGTTTGACAGCGAACGCATTCGCGGTGTTTGAAAGCCGTCACCACACTCAGTATTTCAATAAATACTCGGACACTCACCTTTCGCGGCCCTAACTTTCACAATGGTCTGTGGTTCATCGGTGTTGTTATATATGTAGTAGATATCACAACCGTCTGTGTCGTGAAACCGGCACACCTTATCATGTTTACTCTCAACTGAAGAACATACAAATACACGTGGGTTCAGACACATATAAGTTGATTTATAAAGATAGCGGAGTTGATCAACGAAAATAATAACTTGATTAATCAAGATGGTACATATAATATAGTAACTAAAGTGTGAATGGCGGTTCTAGATATATACGTAATGGGATGTCAGCGCATAATTATATAGCACTCGCTAGATATACAATATACACTCAGAGAAATCCGGGTTGCTTCAGGAACCAAAATTGGTTCTTCATTTTGTCGTATATATAGGCAGAATCAACATTATAACAAATATGAGCTGCTTTTGTACTTCGCCTAGAACACAATGAATTTGTGTCCATCAGCTAGAACCAACAAGAACCAAACTATATATGGTTCATAATATTTGATTCTTCTGTGTTATTCTAGAAACAGGTTTCTGTGATGGAACCAGAATAATTTATTCCGTGTTGGGATCCCCATTCCCCAATTCATTCCCAAAAAGCAGACAATTTATAATTCTTGCTTATAGGTTTTTGATTTAAACATATTTATTGTCATGTATAATGGATATATTAATACATTATTATTAGGGATTGGAGGACAAGTTCTGGAAACTTAGCTGGACCTCCGCTCCCTACAGCAAATATAAATTCAAACATATGTAAACAGAGTAATATTTATAAATAGGTTTGGTATGACGGGCATGATGTGTCAAATGTATATACTAGATCGAACCAGGTTAAGTATGATTTCGTAAGAGAATCGAAAAACGATGGCGGGTTTTTTTATACATATTAGGGAATATTTGAATGGGGCTTGACTATAGGAGGGTTATTAAATAGAAATTGGATGTTCTCACGCTTATATATGTTCCAAATATCTGGTTTCAAATTTGTGTTTGCAACCAGGTACTGTAACCGAACCAAGATTATTTGGTTCCGCATTATGTTTCCCACTCTGTTCCACTGCATGAACCAGGATGAATTCTTAATTAAGTTGAAGATAACAAAACACCTACTATGACATACTATACACGCGTGTAAATCTAAACGTGTCTAAACTTTAGAGCATGAGCAATGTTTTGCATGTATCGGAACAAATGTTTCAAATGTCTTGGATATAAAGATATATGCAAGATACGAGCAGTGTGCCGAAAACAACTAATTTGTCTGCCCATATAAAGTCCTTCGCTATGCTAATATAATATGGTGATGTGTCCGATTTTGGCCGAATCAAAACGGTACCTGAGTTGGCCGAATCTCCTAATTTTTTATTTATTTTAATTTGGCGCTTGACAAGAACATAAAGATCAAAGTATAAGTGTTTACATTGATTTAGACCTTTAATATTCAGGACGGAATATTGGAAGTGTGACCACTGCTGCTCATTGCTTTCACGTTATTGCGTGTATTCATTTTATCCACGTTTTGCATTACTAGGAGCAGAAAACGAAAACTGAATGTTAATGATGTATCATCTCTTCCTGCCACCAGTCCCCCATCAACAAATTTTCTATGAAATTCAGTGTTGTGAAGGGCTCAAAATTTCCATCGTTGTACGGGGAAGAGGCACGCCATCTTTAAATATCACATAATATAACTTTAATTGTGACACATAATTACACATACTTCTTGGTTCATCATAAAGCCGTATGACCGCGTTCTCACGTTGGCATTCGTTCATACACATTTCTGGATCCAAGTCTCCAGATTGGAAGGAGAAACATCGTACACACATCTTTAAATCTTCGCAACGGCCTGGACATTCCTGAATTATAAAACACAAATACCCATTGTCAGTGCATGACGTCATATTAACCATTTCTATACTAAATAATCATTGACGAGTAGTTCCCTTAGGACATGTTCAGATAATAAGTTCAACAAACTAAATCAAACTATTATATAATTTTTGCCTTATTTTCCAGTCACAGATGTCAATATATTGTTGTTTTAGACATTTCAAATGTTGAATACATTGAGAAAACTTTAATTGAGGCGCATCACTGAAAAAAGTGTAGGAATCATATTCTTAAAGAGTAAAATTTACCCAATCTTCATCTGTGTAAAAATGGAAAAACTCCACGGTGATATCGAATTCCAGGGTTTTTGATAGATAGATAGATAGATAGATAGATAGATGTATATATTTCTTTTACGGTACATCAATTGTTGAAAGAAGATATGTTTACAGACGATATACATAACAGAGGCTTTGCGAGACGAATAAAAGAGACTATCAATTTAATAATAGATTATTCTGGTTGTAACCAATCAGGGCCTGGGTAATCACTAGATAAGGCCAACAAGGACAATAATTACCTTGACCTTGTAAGCTAGTGCATTTTCTTATATATGCGAGGCTCAATATGGGAGACTCGCATATATAAGAGAATGCCACGACACATGTTCTTTAATGCAGCACCAACATAGCTCCCGTCATGAAATGGTTAAGAGTAGAATTCCTACACTTTTTTATTTCGGTGACAGACACCCAACAAACACCCCTGTCGCAACACCCTTAAGAATTGAAGAGAGTCAATAACATACCGGACAGTCCTCGCATAATGGTCCTCTATATGTGCCTTGACACACACACTGGTTGTTTACACATTTCCCTTGTCCATTGCACGTTTTCTGTGGATGAGGAACAATCAATATGCATCATCCATATGGCAAGCCGTTTTCACATTTTCGATTGATTTGGACTTAAGTCCAAATAATTGGACTTAAGTCCAAATAGCGAATTGGACTTAAGTCCAAATACCACATAATTGTAAATTCGGCGAGGTATTGTACTTAAGTCCAAATGAATTACACTTAAGTCCAAATACCGATATTTTCTCTATATTTGGACTTAAGTCCAATTCCTCGCCGAATTCTCAATTATGTGGTATTTGGACTTAAGTACAATTCATTTGGACTTAAGTCCAATTCATCTGTATAAGAAACACCCCCATCAGATATTAAGCAGGTCTGGTTTTGCTCATAGGGCTGAGCAATATATAATGTAAATTATTTTTGCAATTTCCTTCTGACCAAGCTAATTGATGCAAATAAGTCTCTGTAGAATAGATTGACCGAGGTTAACTGAGGCTGTGCTTCACGCAGTCACTACAATAGCAATAGAAGGGGAGTCACTCTAATCTATTGTTTTGGCATAATTCGACTTTCAAGTACACCCTTATTACATTGAGTTTGAAAACCGAGCAAATTATACAAATAAGACACTTAGTAAATGCCATAAACGAAACTGCGTGTAGCCTACACTACATGCTGTCAAATAACAATTGAATCAAGTCGTGAATTAATTTTACTTCATTCATGCATGCAGTTAGCATTTATTAAGATGCCAATTCGGATTCGAAACATTTTCAATCTCGGCATGCCGAAAACAAGCCACGTGGCAAAGGGGACGTACGGAGTTAGTCTTGATTGACAGCCGTCTTGTGTATCCTTGGAGTCAGGAATGCCCTGGTTAGTACGGAGTTTGACTGTCAATCAAAACTTGCAGGAATATACCATTACAAAGAAGGGGACTATCGTTTCAAACCAGATGAATTCGACTTAAGTCCAAATGAATTGGACTTAAGTCCAAATCAATTCACTAATTGGACTTAAGTCTGCTTAAGTCAGAATTAATCCAATTCATTTGGACTTAAGTCCAAATCAATTCGCTAATTGGACTTAAGTCCAATTCATTTGGACTTAAGTCCAATTATTATTAGTCCAAATCAATCAAAAATGTGAAAACGGCTTGCCATACATCCATAGAAGCAGCGTTGTTTGTGAAATATAGACAATGTAGAGAAATATAGCCGTGTTTTCTTCTGGGCCCTGTTTCATGAAAGCAACTTATGACATAGTTGGGACTTAAGATGGTCATAAGTTCAAACTTCAGTCATAAGTGCGTTTCACGAACAAGGTCTTAACTTAATATGGTCTTAACTTTGGTCTTAACTTTAAGACTGCTGTGAGGTGTCATAAGATAATCTTAAAGATAAGACCCACGCGATAAGTGGCATATCGATCACAAGTATGGCGGCCTATGTTATTTTGCAATTACGGAGATATCTTTACATTGTCTGGGTGGGCAATTCGTCGTCTGGTATACAGGGTCGTGGCTACAGAATGAGAGGGGTGTTCGCCTCGAAATGTCCAACTACACCCCCTTAAACAACACCAAATTCTCTTTGGGTTTAAACATTCCAACTGGTACCTCAAACATTCCAAAACCAAAGTTTTGAGAGGGCAACCCCTCCCCACCGTATAACCATAGGGTTAATTTGGTAAAAACAATTCAGAGTACAGACTTATCATCAGGGACGTGGCGAATGGGGTTTGTGTGTTGTCTACCCCCCCCCCCCCACACACCCTCACACACACACACACACACACACACACACACACACCCTCACACACACACACACACTTTGGTCAAAATGTTTAGCAATTGGAAATTTCATGCCTGACAAGAACATTAATCGTACACTATATATAGGTTTCAATTGTTTGAATTTCTAACTAGTAAAGGAATGTGTTGTTTTAGACAAACAGCAGCAACAGAAAATCACCAACTTTAGGGGCGTCAGGTTAGAAATTTCGAACTGTTGGAATATTTGAGATACCAATTGGAAAGTTTAAATCCAACGGGTGGGGTGGTCATGGCATTTCGCGAACATGGAAGTTTGGCCCGGTTCAATTAAGGGGCGGGTGCAGTTGGAAATTGCACGATGTACCCCCCCCCCCCACAGAAACCAACTAGCCACCCGAGCCTCGTCGAATGTAGGATATAGTCAATTATCAGCTGGTGTATGTGACCTATAGATAATATATATTATAAAATTGTATTACCCACGAATTAAACATTTGATAAGAATTATGGCCTAGCTCAAAGCTCACAATCTCCTCTATGTTATTCCATGTGTGTGTGGGAGGTTGGGTAAAATGAGATCAATTAATGTATTGATTCTTTCCTCTTTCCAAATTTCCGTCGGCTGTTTACAAAGCAGATATGTCATATAGGAACGGTAACATAAACGCTCTTTATCAAAATATGTTACAGAAATAGTGACAATTTTCTATAGAGAATATTATTTTTATTGAGTTTATGCCCACGCCCATATGTCGTGATTTTCAAGGCTGTCCAAATTTTTGTGATGTTTTTTTTTTTGCAGGGGTGGGATGACCGTTGTACAGCATACTGCATATATGATATACACACCCGTAACGGTGACACCCCTTAATACGAGTGTGCTAACGAAAACGTAGTTTTATATATATATATCCATGGTATGACAACCGCATAAAACATCTGCATAAAAATAATAAAACAGTTACTCTAACAAATATTTTTCATTTCCCTTTGAATCGAAAAATGACCTATGTGTGCATGTCCTGATGACATCGCCGATTTATTTTGATTATTGCTACACGTAGAGAGCGGTGGTCGATAATATACGAGTTATGTCGGCTCACATAAAAAAAATCGCCGCCTGATCATTGCTCTCAGTTGATTAACTCAGCGTGAATGCATGGTCGCAGTCATACATCGATCCATATAATTATATTGTCTTATTTCTGACACCGCTACTCATCAGTAAACGCAAAGCTCGTCATTTTAAGAGCCTGCGATGTAATCATGTTCGAATTCACATCGTGGAACTCATACAAGTCTAAGATCCATATGCGAATATAAGGCCATGCATTGACTATAGCCACTAAGATACATGCGCTGATTCGCCCACCCCACCCCAGCCGCTATCCAACATCCCTGTCACACAATAATGTCAACTCGGACTCGGCTCTTTCTCGATAACCTCTCAATGCCGTACATAAAGATTGCGCAAGCCCACATTTTTTCATTCTTGACTGTAGAAAATTGTCGATAACCAGTCTAAATGAGCGGGATCTTAACTTACTACTTAAGTAGGACTTAATCTTGTTTTGTGAAACGCGTTCTTGAAACGGAAAAGTTACATCATAAGATCCACCTTAGATCTTAGATTAAGTCCATCTTATGACCTTGCTTCATGAAACAGGCCCCTGGTTCATACCCCACATGCCCACATTGCATATATCATAGTGTGGGCATACACAGGTAATCAACTCCGTACACAATTTCATTGAGATCCATGAATTAACCAGTTGCTGAGATATCTGCACAAACAGGGGCCTGTTCCATGAAGCAATGTCATAAGATTATCTTAAGATGGACTTAATCTAAGATCTAAGGTGGATCTTATGATGTAACTTTTCCGTTTCAAGAACGCGTTTCACAAAACAAGATTAAGTCCTACTTAAGTAGTAATTTAAGTTCGCGCGCTTTTAGACTGGCTCTCGACAATTTATTACAGCTATGCACAGAAAATGTTGGTTCTGTGTATGTTATATGCCTAGGTACAGTGTCTGGTGACAGATACTAGGGCGTGTCTAAGAATAATTATGATATTTTAATGCAAGGGCGATAATCAGTATAATGACTGGTGCATACTTAACTGCACGAGCGCGCTTTTTAACTACATGTGTGTTCGCGTCAGACCCCATCCACACATAGCTGCATGCTTCCAATGCCTATTTTATACAAACGTAACGAGCTCAAATATATTATTTCAGTTATTAAAGGGACTTATACATCGTAACTCAGAATGTGAACCTTCACCCATATAACATGCCACAACGGCGACGCGAGACATATGTTCGCTCCTTTCAATGCTGATATTAGGTTCTAATGCATTATATGTCTTTGAAGCATCTATAATACCAGGAAACCGAATATGTCGCCACGACGGCTTACACATACAATACACCACAATGGAAGCACTGAGCTAAACGCTCTTTATTGATTGCCAACATTCATGGAATACTAACACAAAACGCTCTTTATTTATATTGCTATAATGTGAATAGGACTTCATATCGTGCGTCAAATAGACTTATTTTCAATCTGAGACATACTGTAGAAGCCAAATATAAATGATGTTAATGCCATTTGCTCTGGTTCTGTTGACAAATGTGCTAAACGTCTGTTATAATTAACAAACTGCGTATGAACTTCGAAAGTACGTTACGTTGAACGACATTCTGCATGTATGTTTTAATAAAAACCATATCAACGACTTCTAATAAAGAGCGTTTATAATTAACAACACGTGAACAGACGGCCGGTTCACAGGCCCCTGTGGAAAATTACTAAAATACCAATATAGACTATACCACTGGTATAGTCTATATTGGTATTTTAGTAATTCCCGCAGGGGTCTGTGGGCCGGTTCACAGTGATATTATATGTTCTTTCGCGGATCCAGCTGTGCCCGCGCGGTCCGTATACTATATACATGCTATATATCTTTTTATTTCATAGTTAATAGATTATGATAATATACATAATAATACTAAAATAACATATATTATGTATTATTATCTTGCCGATATATATACGGGGTAGATATACAATACATTTTACAATCAAATTATAACATAATAATATAGAAAGGCAAGTAAATAATAATAATAATAATAATAATAATAATAATAGCTGACATAAGCATTTATATAAAAAAAAAATGAGTATAAATCATTCACTATTATCCTCGATGTGAAAATGTTCGGACTAAATTGTCTCAACATGATTATTGTCTACAGTGCGATTGGGTGATTTGAATCGCAAATGATGTTCAACTCTAAGTAAATATATTCTTTTTGTTACAGCAATTAGAAATAAGAATTAACTGTCATGTGGACTGTTTTTATGGAGCTGTAACGGTGAGGTAAGTGGACATAACTTGTGTAAAACCCGAAGGGTTTTACATACAAGTTATGTCCACTTACCTCACCGTTACATCTCCATAAAAATAGTCCACATGACAGTTAATCCTTATATTTATATACATTTAGCGAGAAAGCCACTTTTGTAAATATATTTAAATCGAAAAGTGTATCGTGACAAGATCAGCCCAAAATACCCAATAGCACCCTTGCCAAAAGTTAATAGGAACAATTTCTCTTCATATTGAAACCCGATGATGTATTAAGTCAATCCTGCGCGAGTCCAAATGCGCCCAAAACATTACGCGTTCGTCTTTCCAAACCTAATGACGTATCGATTGTGTTATTAGCTTGGTGTTATGAGGCGTTGCGCATTCACCGAGAAATAACTGCAACTAGCCACGTGGGCGCCGACCAATCAGAATGCTGGATTTAGTGATGACAACAGTGTGTAAATATATGTATATATAGTCCGGTCTTCGCGGTTTACAGTTAGTAGCGCGGACACCCCGCCAATCTTGCAACCACTGGCCACGTCACTGCTATAGCTTACCAGTTGGTTATTAATTACTACCATTTCTGAAACACCCCTCCGTGTTAGCAAGGTGTTATTCAGTTAAATGTGTTTATAATAATATATACATGAACTAGATCCCATCCACATTTCGGACCAACTGCGGATCACAACGTAGGTCTTAACTTTAAGATTATCTTATGACACCTCACACCAGTCTTAAAGTTAAGACCAAAGTTAAGACCATCTTAGGTTAAAACTTTGTTCGTGAAACGCACTTATGACTGAAGTTTGAACTTATGACCATCTTAAGTCCCAACTATGTCATAAGTTGCCTTCATGAAACAGGTCCCTGGCAGGTCAATAGATAAACGTTTTCAAACAAACAAGGAGGAATAACTCTAAAACCGAAAATGTGAACAACACTATTACTTTTTGCCGCTGGTTTGAAAGGAATCTTGGTGACAAGCAACCGTACCAAATGTCAACAAGATCCGATAACCCATATGCGATGCATGGCTGAGCCATTTGTGCGGCCGGTCTCAAAATTAACATATCCAGACAAACAATGAAAAACAACCCCATAAAGAACCATGTTGAAATTTCAGTATAGCTCTAAATCTGTCAACAGATTTCGTGCGGACTTCACCGTTGTTCCACCCGCATAACCCTATTATATACATGTATCTGTAACCAAGTTATATTGTTATTAAATGAAATAGCTAATTGTACACATTGTTGTAAAAGTTAGCTAATCCCAAGCGGTCGTTATAAAACAGTCAATGCGTTTTGCTTGTGTTGTATATTTCCATTTTGTATTGACGATACCTGCTTTCCGTTGGACCTCTATTCAGTTAACGAGGTACACAAATAGGTGGATCGAAAAAAATTCAATTCAATGAAACTTGACGCAACTTACCCCGTTTCCACTTAAGCATGCGTTGGTGGACAAGCTTGTTTCACAAGCGGCACCGCGGTATTCCGCCATGCAGCGACACGTCCCACAAACGCAACTCCCCCGCATTGGACCTTGAACAAGCGACACAAAGAAAAACAATTTCATTTCGAAAAAACATATTAAAGGTTGTTATACACACAGAAGTAAAATTAATTCTACAGGAACGCATTTTGTACGGGGTAATGAAAATCTATAATTTGCTAGCCTTGAAATAGGGTGTCTGTCATTTGCAGAATGAGGTCCCCAGAAGATGCCACCCCCGCATAGCTGGCTAGCATCACCAAATTCACCCTCTGGGAACCTCATTCTGCTGAGGTGTAAGCAGAATGAGGTCCCCCAGAGGGTGAATTTGGTGATGCTAGCCAGCTATGCGGGGTAGCATCACTAAATTCACCCTCTGGGGACCTCATTCTGCAAATGACAGACACCCTATATTTCAAGGCTTGATAATTTATTTTAGAGACCATGCATGCATGGGAACCATGACTCTGAACACCTAAAACCAGAGTTTTTTTTTTATCCAAAAGTTGGAAATCTCAGGAATCTTAGTCATCACACGAGCTATGTATTTTGGGAAACTAAATGATCTTTCAATCCGTTCCAATTATGAATATCCGGACGAAATCACATCCAATTCAATCAGAATTTCAAATCTAGGATCAGACCAATAAAGTTTTCTCACATTATACATGTATCGCCATTTCGATTTGGAATTTGTGGTATCATTTTATTTTATGACTTTTTCAATGTGTGGAGTGAAAACAGAAAGTAGCAATATTTTATCACCAACCGATAGCTTCTGGTAGTTACTTTTTCGTCGCGCTGCAATTTAGTCAACTTGTTTACTCACAAAAATATACAGTTGTAATTGTAGCTAATTTGTAGCCGGTCAAGTGGAGCGTTTCAATGCGTATTGTCATTCATCAGACACAATATATCAGGTATTAATTGATATCAACCCTTTCCAATCCTTTCTGGAGTTTTAAGCTTCTATGTCCTTTTGAGTTTGGAAAACACATTGAACGCGATCGTATCCTATCAAAATCTAAAGAACTCACCACCACATAATTCGCCGTTAGAGAAATCACAATTGCGATCACGACACTCGCAGAATTGACCACTGAAGCCACCATTGCATTCGCATTGTCCTCGGCGACACGCTCCTTGGCCGGAACAAATTACCTGAAAGGTATTACGAACTACTACTTCGGATTTGGTTAAATGTATCCTCCGAATATTATACTGCATGACGTCATACGTGAATCGCATCCAATTGTCGGATGCAGACGTAATTTAAAATTAGGGCACAATCCCATTGTTACAATCGTTCCCACGCTCAGCCCCCCTCAGCATTTCTACATTGGACACAGAAAATACAACATTGTTCATTGTCGCATACGAAATTTCTGTAGTGAACTCCGATCTGATATGTTCAACAATTACATCGCTGATAGCCGCATGTTCCTGTGGAAATCGATATGAGGTCGATCTATCACTATTTCTTCATGTGCCCATTGTACCAAAGAGAGCGCTCCGAATTTTTTGAGAAACTGACCCGTGAAAATATCACAATAAGCGATACTGCAGAACTCATGTGTGGAATACTCCATGTCTCGTCCCAAAAAAATAAGAAATTATTTCTCATCACACAGCAATATATTGCAGCGACTAAGCGTTTCGATCCCTAAAAGATCTTATTTGTTTTACTTTCGAATCCACTTAAAATTACTTCCTGAATTAAAATTTGCTACGTGGCAGTCACCTCACATATGGACAAACCTCACATTCGAACATTTCGTTCTGATTAATTATCTGTATTGCCTTCCAGAGCACAACAGTAACCACAAATCGAAAACAAGTGTTTCATTAATTTTACCTCCATAATACTAATACTAATAATAACAAATTAGATTAGCACTCGCACCAATCGTACCAAACATCCATTATGTAGTGACAATCCTTAACTACAAATTTTCCTCGACCAGTAGCCAACCTCGTTCTAGCCCATAAATCTCTGGAAAACAATACATATTACGTACCTCAAAACTTATCACCATGTAAATACGTTTGTATCGTCATCTTGATTTCATGTGTGTTGCTATATTGTATTGGGAGAGGGGCTTCATAAGTTGTAAAAACTTGTGCCCCAATCCCTTTTGTATGTTATGCAAATAAAATATGTTTCAAGTCAAGTGAGGGGAGCAGCGCTGGGGCAGCATCAAATACAATGTTCCAGTGCATTATCTTATATATGCGAGTCTCCGATTGGGATCCTCGCATGTATGAGAATGCACGGGCTTACAATATCAAGGTAAATATTGTTAGGCCAATGTATTCTCTTATTTATGCGAGGCTCTCTGTAAGAAAATGCATTGGCACAGCATTTTCGTAAAATTCCAGGAGGTGCAGTGACGGAATGGTTAAACGGGATATGACGAATCAGGCCTTAGCAAATAACTTCTTAACTGGTGTTGATCGTCCCAGACCTACTGTTTGATTTGCATGTTGGACACACAATTTGTCTTCGTCAGCTATTGAATGCTGGTGGTGTTTTTTGTCTTTTTTCTTTTTGTTCTTTTTCGGTTTCTTCCTTCTCTTTTTATCTTTCTTTCCTTTCTTGTGTTTCCTATCTTTCCTTTTGCCCTTGTCCTTTTTATGCTTCTTTCTTTCTGCTTTGTCCTTGTATATCGAAGCTGTTCTATGATGTTCACACGTGCATAGTGGTCTCACAAAATATTTTGTTTTCGCTTTCTTGATTCCAGACACCTTGACAACAATGCTGCAATATATAGTATTGGTCCGTGATCGTATTACACCAAGATCAAAGAATTAACATCACTCCTATCTACCTCTTTCAATAATATCGCATAATAGAATATGTTGCGGAGTGTCTATGACTATCAAAGAAGAATAACTCTAAATACATACAATTCTCTCAAGTAACTTCAAACATTCAACCCCTTCGTACATCCTTCACTTTTCATTTGATATCATTCAATTTTAAGTAAACTGTAACAAAGCAGCTAGCTTGTTTCACCAATTCCGAACACTACCAGATGTTGTCAGAGATACACTAAATACTGGGGATTTCTCGATTCCCATAAACAGGTAAACGTCATGGGATCGCCAGTGATTACACTTACATTTATATGGTAGATTGTAAATGGGGAAAATGTAATACCTAGCCGCGTGGTCAATTTCGCTTGCCTTGCAAATATCTAGAAATGATATGCCCACGTAAAAGGTAGAACAGGTTTTAACATCTTAATTGGATCCAAGTTAGTATTAATACACATTGGGAGACTTGGATAATAGTTTACTGATCATCTATGGTGTACCAAATTGGAGACCTTTAACAATTACAATATCTTTGTGGGCTATTTATATTCCTCATGATAACATCATCTCTGAAGCACAGCCATTTTGATCTAGAAGTGTTCATTTGCCAGCTTTCAAACATATTTCTTTCAAAAGGGTGGTAAGTGTTTTCTCCTGTGTTGATCCTAATTGACAGTATAAGCTATCTGCACAGTACAGAAGTTACTCTCCATTGTAGATCCATAACTCCGTGCACAATGCTTTGAAGCCACTGACAATCCGAGCCAAAAACAATATCCAACACAAACCCCTTGTAAAAAGTTGTACGTCATACTATGCGGATAATTAGTTATCAGACATCTCTGACGAGCTTATCTTTAAGATTCTGATTCTTAGTTTAAAGGTTTCTGCAATGTTTCTAGCCATTTTTGGTGACAGAGCTTGGCGGTGGATTGTGTCAAAAAAATATCTAATTTGTTGGCGGTATTTACTATAAAAATTTGCTTTGTCGGTAGAGAGGAAATTGCTGTGAAATTACTTTTGTCCCTGATGTTCCTCACCGTGGAGTTGAATTTTGAAATCAATTGTTCTTGCGAAAATTCTCGTTGAAATCTAAGAGTTGAAAGAAAATTTTGGCTTTCGGGAAAGCTTTCTTGATTTGCGACACACTGTTATTCCTAGCTTTTTCTGAATATCCGGGAGTGATTTGCCCGATTTAATTGATTCCATCCCTTCTTTGATGTCAATGAATCCGACATCAATTAGGATCTGTTCCAAGGTTTTACTCGTAGTATGCGTAGCAAAATTTATGACATTGTTGAGTGAAAAGTCGGAGAAAATGTCCAAATCCACATTAGGGTGTATTGAGTCAACCAATTTACTAATGGTGCCATCCGACAAAATACGATATTTGTTTTAGCTAATAGAGAGTTTGGCACTGTTTATATAGGACATAGCTGCGAATAAAACCGCAGGTGGTTTTTTTTACTGGCAACTGATGCAAAAGACGGTCTGGATGCGTTCGGAGATTTGCTATTGGTTTTGCCTTTAGAAGAGGAGATTTCCTCGTATAATTCGGTTACGTAGCGTTTTTCCGAAGACCCATAACTCCGAAGGTCCGATTCTCCGAAGGTCAGATTCTCCGACGCCCCGATTCTCCGAAAGCCCATAACTCCGAAGTCCCGATTCTCCGAAATCCCATAACTCCGAAGACCCATAACTCCGAAAGCCCATAACTCCGAAGGCTTATAACTCCGAACGCCCATAACTCCGAAGGTCTATAACTCCGAAGGGCCGATTCTCCGAAGGTCCGATTCGCCGAAGGTCCGATTCTCCGAAGATCATGTTTTATCGCTTATTAAATAGTGTACAGTCCAGTGGCGGGGTCAATGGGGCCCTAGGGAAAACCGCCCCCAAAAAAACATGTCAAATGTCATGTAAACGTCAGGAAATCCCTCCTAGGCATTCAAATATTCACAGTGTTCCTGCCCAGGGGAGCCCCCGGACCAACGATTGGGGGCGACCCCTCCCATGTATGCGCTCCCCAAATCAGGCCTTCGTGATATGCTTTCGGCATATCATATGCATGATATATATATCCCCCACATATCCCCCACATATGCTAATTAATGTGCACCCCTAAATGGGAACCCTGGCTCCGCCACTGGTGTGCACCGGGTATATTATAACGAAACGCTGCAAGAATGTCAGAGTAGCCTAACATGCACAGGGGCGACAAGTTCTTCCCCGTTCACCCCTGTACATTTTACTCTGGCATCGCATTGGCCAACGTAACGTTATAGTAGCTGGTGTATAGTCAGTGGCGGGCCAGGATTCCCATTTAGGTGGGGGTAGTAGGAAAAGTTTGAATATTTTGATGCCCCTTGAACGATTTCCGGGCGTTTACATGACATTGGACATGTTTTGGTAGGGGCCCATATTGTCTGAAATAGCAAGTAGAGGTTTAATGGGGGCAGTAGGAATTTTGGGACCCCTTGGCTTCGTCACTGGACTGTACACTATTTAGTAAACGATAATACCCCGAAAAAACAAAATCTTCGGAGAATCGGACCTTCGGAGAATCGGACCTTCGGAGTTATGGGCCGTCGGAGAATCGGGCCTTCGGGGTTATAGGTCTTCGGAGAATCGGCCCTTCGGAGTTATAGGTCTTCGGAGTTATAGGTCTTCGGAGAATCGGCTCTTCGGAGTTATGGGCTTTCGGAGAATCGGATCTTCGGAGTTATGGGCCGTCGGAGAATCGGGTCTTCGGAGTTGTGGGACGTCGGAGAATCGGGTCTTCGGAGTTGTGGGCCTTCGTAGTAATAGGTCTTCGGAAAATCGGTCTGACACCTATAATTCACTGTTCACGATTAAATAAACCGACTAGTACAAGTTACTTAGCAAACTAGCCCTTATCGGGACGCGAACCTCAGTCTAAACGAATGGGGTGGGTGCGCAAGAATTTGTTTACTCACAATTGTTTTTCATCTGTACACTCTTTTAGCTGAACATCGAAGCCTATTGTAACCTATATTCAGAAAAGATGGTGGTAATTACTAAACACTATTTATGCAGAACGCAAAAATATAAACTGAAAGTGATATAAGGTCAATCGTACGATAAAACCATTGAATTGCTGCGCGTGAAACCAGATACTCCCTCAGTATAAAGCAGTAACTTTTTAATTGGAACACCAATCGCCGCTGATCGGTAATCGTAGAGCATCGACGTCTTAATTTGATAATGCGTATGGACCTAACCAGTGACCTTATACGCACCTATTTGGTGGCAGAATCTTTGGTGAATAAAGTAAGAGCCGAGTCTGTTCTGCAAAATCCCGGCATACCTATTATAATATTATAATAACGTATAATTTGAATTTTGTCAGAAAAATCTAAATCCCGTAAAAACTTTCAATTTTGGTACAGCGTGACCAGGGGGGGGGGGGGGGCAGGAAAAAATTTGCATACACAATGCAGTATTTTTTTTTGTAGCACTTTGGACCCCCACCCCCTTCTTTGTGCAAAAAAAAAATTCCACTCATGGTTTTGGGACCCCCCCCCCCCTTTCCAGTCACATTTGAATGAAATTTATCAAGCTGGAGAGCCATTATAGGCAAAAACATCAGGGTGTAGAATGTCCAGTGAAGGTGGCTGATGTTGAGAAACAGCGAGTGGTTAAATTAGAATGAACATACATGTATATAATAATTATCAGTCATTCGTAATTTGACCATTCTGTTTTTTCAAGCATCATCCAACTTTGGTGTACTTTCGCCACCAGTTAAACTCAATACTAATAAATTATAACTATGAGCACAAGCAATACATTCATGAGATTAAAAACATGTATCATGAAAAACTCAACACAACCAGCTGACACAACCAGTGAAACAACTTAAAAAAAATATTTTATCTAATTATTTATTCCAGACTTTGCACTGGACTTTGTGTATTTGTGCTTTTATCCATGAAATGCACTCGTGTTTACTTTATATATTTTTTAAAGTTGCTAGTTAAAGTGAAGTTGTAAACACACAACACACCCTGACACACCGCAAAATGATATGCTGCCCAGGTTGAGATGAGGTTTTCTAGATAAATGTTTTAAATCTCATATGAGTGTATTGCTTGTGCTGAGACAGTTCAGCTCTTTTTGTTATGCAGCATTTCATAAAGTGTATGTCCTATATATTTTCATTGGAAGTGTGTCCTTATAAGTGTTTTGACTGGTGGTATTAATATAGTTTCCTATGAACGATCCACTCCGATCTTATTGGATTTAATGGAGGCAGATGTAGCAGTGAATTTCGATGCAAAATGTATTAGATATATTCATTTTCATTTTATCATCGATGTCGTTCAACTGACATTTCTAAATTGAATTTTGAAAAACGTTAAAGCTCATTGAAGAATTATTTAAGTTAATTTAAAGTTTCAATTATCGTTGTGCAAAGTGATTTACAAAATCTTTATCTAATCTGGATTAAGAAATGAATGAGTTTAACAAGAAACTTTGGTTACATTTTCTGGTACAAAATTACCCAAGTATTTCAGACTAGACACTTATCAAACTGTTTCTTGCCTGTTTTACAATATGCAGTGTACGTGGTTAGATGGATCATTTTAATATTAACAATAGCTAAATGGTTGTAGAATAGCACATATAAATAAATAATATCTCATTATTTCACAAGTGAAAGACAGTCATGTTTTACTAAGAAAATGCTATTGAGACTGATAGAGTTCCATGTGAATGTCTGTTCATTAATAATTGGGTATGTAACACTGTAGCACTTTTGTCTTTTATAGTATTAGTAACTTTGTGCCAGAAACATGTTTATAGATTAGAGAACAGGCATGTTCTACATTTATATTACACATTATTTCAGTTTCATATCAGACTTGGAGAGTTGAATTTCAGTTTGATACCACAGATAGTGGTAATGTGATATTTTATTTTACTTACTGAAGTTTATTTGCCTTTAGAGTTCATTATAATATATTTACATACCAAGTGGTTATCCAACCCAGGTGGGCCAGCGCAGTTAAAAATTTCACGAATGTTTACTTAGTATTAGAAGGGTATGGAATCCTATTAGGGCCACTTGCTAATGGCGCTTTCGGCGCAGTTTTTGTCGCGATGCGCCGAAAGCGCCGAAAGCGACAAAAAGTGCGCCATTAGTAACGCGCCGAAAGCGACAAAATATGCGCCGTTACGGCGCACTATTTGTCGCTTTCGACGCACTTTTTGTGCGATATTAGCGCATGTTTCGGCGCGCCGAAAGCGCCATTAGGCATACTATTAGGTCCACTCCCTAATGGCGCGCGCCGGAAGCGACAAAAAGTGCGCCATTAGGGTATGTTTCGGCGCGCGCCGAAAGCGACAAAAAGTGCGCCGAAAGCGCCATTAGCAAGTGGCCCTAATAGGATTCCATAGAAGGGACCACATAATCAAAACATTCTGAAGCCAACCTGACCACAGATAACTGTAACTAGTATAGTGTGTGTACACTAAAGGTGTTATTTAGATCATAACACACCAAAACAATCATTATATAGGCTAAACAGCTTGTAATTAGGTCAAAAAAGGGCAAAAGGAAAACAATTGCAAGCACCAGAAAACACCGGAAAAAACGTGTTTTCAGCAGCTGCGACCCCCCCCCCCCCCCCCCCGGCCTTGTGTCGGACGCCCTTTTTCGTGGATTCGAATACACCCATGAAAATCATGTGTCCATCGAAAACAACCGGCAGACTTTTTACAGACGAGTTTACAACACAGACATGGATTATGGAATCGGCTGACTTACGTTATGTCCTGGTTCTATTCCTTTACAAATTCCGAGTAGCATCCCTCTTGTATTGGCTTTGGTACTGTAACAAACAATACATAAAACTTCACATTATATTAAAATGTTAAACGTTTGCCCATGCATAATGACTGATGATGACGTCGGTTAAGTTATTGAAGCATTGAAACTCAGCTTTGACACTTGATAGCTCGACTCTGCAGAGTTCAAGATCCAACCGAATTGTTTAGTAGCTTGGCCTCGGTTCTGCGAATCTAAAATAGCCATAGAGAACCGACTACTGGTTGTTTGTTTTGGTTGTATACCAATTTTCTGACAGTGTGTTCATTTATACTTTTAAAAAATATGGCCTCAAACATTCTGCGCAACAAAAGCGACGACGAATCATTTATCATGACGAATATTGGACATTGGGCAAATCCCCGATTAACCCTTGCTATATTAAATGGATTTTCCTCATTCAGTTACACAAGTATATACCGGAAGGGACTATTATTCATTTTGATGGGTTTCAGGGAAAATAAGCAGACGACAGATATACAAAAAGATATAAAAGTGCAGAAGAATTCAAATTCATACTCTTAGGTTGGAAATGTTCAGATAATAAATTCAACTATGGTCGTTTGTTGAACTTATTATCTGAACATTTCCCGAGGAATGACTACTCATCAATGAGTATTTAGATAAGAAAGTGCTGAAGCAGAATTCTATTTTGGACCAATTCTGTCACATACTAATTTTGGTGGCGATCAACCAAGCCTAACTGCATCCTCAACCGAAAACCAAGAAAACTTAAGTTTCAAAGTCGAAAAATGTCCACAGCTCTGGTAAAATGGGCGGACGGAACCGAAGATCGAACGTGACACGTATTTTATGGTGTCAATCCTGCATACCAAATTATATTCCATTCAGTTCAAACTAACTAAGATATCATCCGGATATCAAGAAACCCCGATTTTCAAGTCGAAAAAGGTTGCGAAGCCGTTCAAGATAAATGTGATCCAATGGCCACAGCGACATACCCCTCAATATAATTATAACACCCATTCAAACTACATTCATCTCTTATAGATTTTTCCTTATTAATTTTTATAAACTCAATTGAATTTAGTTTTTTCTGAAATATGTTAACGGTTTGGATATGTGCCATATTGCACTGTAAGTTAGCCCACTTTTTGACATGTGAATTATCGATCGATTAGGGCGCGTACACATGGCCAGCAAGAAAATATCAGGTATGCCCCATGTGACTTACTTGACCAATGGAATAAATAATACCGGAAAATATCCGACGAAGGCAGCGCGCTGATATTTTATCGCCAATTGGTGATATGTGTTCACCTTGATAGGTGGCCATCGGTATCCGTTAACTAATCTCGCGGGGATATGATAGTAACAATTCAAACGCTCGAGTTATGACCCATCAATAGTATCGTCTGTTTCAACATACTACGTATTTCCATTTTGTATTGGTTGTCAGAACCGCTGATTTATTATATATATACATGTATATACGTGTGTGCAGAGACGTGGTGACAAGGGTGGGGTGTCTTACCCCCCCCCAACTTTGGTCAAAAATTTCAACAGTTTTAAATTTCATACCTGCCAAAACATTAGTTGGAAATTTCACACCAACAATAAGTTGAAAATGTTCTTGTAGTTTTTTTTTTTTTTTATTAAATTCTTGGGGGGAATTCATTTTTTTGGACCAATATTTGCATATTTTCCTATTTTTGGTAAAAATTATGGTCTGAAATGGTTATCAGTTGGAAACTTTCCAACCTCATGCAGGGGGGGGGGTGTCCTGGTCCTTGTGTCCTGGTCCCTCCCCCATGGTCAGTCAAATGTAAAAAACTGCTAGTTAATTTAAGAAAACAATATTGTCATACATTTGGTCAATATTGTCATTGGAATTGTCATCAGTTGTAAATTTTCCAACCTAAGTGGGGTGTCAGGTTTGAAATTTCCAACTCTCGGAATGCTTGAGGATAGTCTAGATGGTAGGATTTTGCGATTTTCTTGTTAAGATTACAAAATTTTCGCACACCGGGTCGAACCATGGTCTAATATTAGGCCTAAGAGCACTGAGGTGCAAGGGGTGCAAATGGAATTATGGACAACTTGGGTTTGGTCTGATTCTGATTCAAGGGGGGGGGTGCAGTTGGAATTTCCCAAGGTGGACACCCCCCCCCCCCCTACGAAAACACGGAAACCATCTAGCCACGTCCCCGCGTGCATGGGGATGCTTTAAAATTTGGTACCTCACATGTCTTGACTTAGTTGTTTTACTTTAATTTGGACTGTATATACGTTTCGAATAAGAAATTATTGGCGGCTCCTCGCTCTTCTCGCATGTGGGATGTGGCCCAGAGCCAGATGTCGTCCCGTGTGTTCACGAAGAACACACATCCCTACTCTAACGACGAGGGCGCGTTCCTTTCTCGTTAAAATAGGTGGCATTTTTAATTTTCCATAACACTTTATAACTCTATGAATATTCTATATGAACTATAGGTTGTTTGTCCGCAGTCATTCACTTCAAAAAACACGACTAACACTAGTCACATTGAGCTCAATCAACGCCATATAACCCACCGCTTTCTCACGGGCGTAATCTTTGCAGCAAGAAAATATCAGAGTACAATTGTACCTGATATTTTCTTGCAGATATTTTATTGCAGCTTCGTGTGTACGCGCCCTTAGTCTAGTCCGTGGCCGCACACTTATAAAACACGCCCAGTTAGACTATCGATCGATTTTAATCATGTATAGGTCAACCAGATGTAACGTCCGTTCGTGTTATTGAGATATGAAACGCATGACCCAATTGCAAGTGACCAATAACGGAACAGGAATTAGTGTAACACACGGGGTATGCAAATATTTAGGCATGCATGCGGAATAGATGAATAACTCACCTTTTAATACAGTCGGACTTCATCGTTACAGTGAGGCCTGATGAAGACTTCAGCTTTATCTTCAAATGGCTGCCCTACAAAAGTAAGAAGATATTTGTTATTTTTAAAGGCCTATAAATCCATTACATATATCTGCGTGGTGAATAATATATATTGTCCTATTTAACAATGCCCATTAAAAACGACTAAAATTTGTTCTGGAAAATCCGCTAGCTTTCAGTGACAAGTGACGATATATAGTCTGCTGCGATATATATTTGGATATAATTCATCTGAGAAGTTTATAAACACACCAGGGACGTGGCGACAGGGGGAGGGGTGTTCCATAATTTTCAATGGTTGGAAATTTCATACATGACATAATATTACTAGTAGTTGGAAACAGCAGACCAAAAAAGGAGGTTGAACTTGAATTAATTCTAACAGTTTGGTATATAACCAGTATTTAGTGCGAACATTGTGCATTTTAGACCAAAAGTAGAACATTGTCCTATTTTCGATTTTTTTTAAACTGTATGGCCATGTATTTCCAACAATTGTGTTAAGTTAGGCTGAAATCTCCAACATTTAAAAAGTTAAAATACCAGTTGCAAAATTGCACCCCAAAATGGAAATTCCCGGACTTGGAAACTTGGCCTGCTTCAAGGGGGTGGGCGTCATTTGAAAATTCCGAGGTCGACACACTCCCATCGAAGACCCACAGACACGTCCATGAAACACACATACCTTTTTCTTTTTCTTCTTCAATTTAGCATCATGTGGTATTTGCAAGAAGGCAGACGTTTTCATGATTTCCCCTATAAAACAAAGAGTCCATTCAATGCGTGAGGAAGTTGCCATGGTGGTTAAAGGGACCAAATGCACTCGCAGTGGGTAAATACAAACTGAGAAGAACATGGATAAATATATAAACATTGTTCTTATATTCATTATTGATAGTTCTCCAATATCGTCATGCTGTGTGTTGAAACCATTGTTATGTAAACAGAGCTGTAACAGTGATTTGCCACAAACATCGCAAATCTGTAGTAAGTTCAACGTTTTAGTCTGAATATGATTTTAAGAATAAAGTTCAATGCTTTGACCTTTTCCAATGTTTACCGTAAAGTTTTTATTAAACTTTGGTATCTTATTTGACTAATTGGGACTGCTATCGGTAATTCCTTTTTAACACTAGTGTTTAGATGACAATGGTTTTGACAGGCAAAGGCGAAACCTAATTATTGTAGAGTTATTAATAATAACGAGAGGCCGATCACGATCGGCAGATGTTTAACCCATACCTCAGGGATAGCGATTAGCTACTTTCAGCCCAATCACTAAAAATCAATCAAGCATGATGTCATTGTGTTAGCTGCATATTAACAAATTATGTGACCATTGAGATGGGAGAATATTTCCCCACTCAAAAAAACAATCCATACCTGAACATCTGTACATGTGAGGGTGTATAGACCTGGATATAAAATATGATTGATATTGATTGGATATAAACTATTTTATTGCAGAATTATCAGATAACCAGAGGTGAGATATGAGAATGGTCAGATTGAAAAGTTAGTCATTACATGTTTGTCTATGAAATAGGTGGTTTTATTTTCTTCTAAGCTGATCATTGGAAAGATGCAATGTCTGTAAACAGCGGTATCATAAAAATAACTATGATCAGAATCACAATATAGTGTTTTGATGTTGAATTATAGAGTATGCTGTTATGTAATAAATTGGTATAGACAAATATAACAACACAATTTCTCAAATTATTGGAATGTATGGGTTATAGTGCCAATTTTGCACTAGTAGCGTCACTTCGACATTGGTAGCCAGCAGGGTTGGGGCGATTACATGCCAATGTAATCGATTACGATTACAATTACTTTTGATTAACATGATTACGATTACGATTACTGATTACATTTTTTCCCAATGTAATCGATTACGATTACAATTACTTTAGTAAATGTAATCGATTACATCTGATTACAATTGTTAGTTTCCAACCATTTTGATCGCATATGAATAAATAATGAAATTAATCAAATTAAAATACCAAATGTGATTGAATAAAAACATCACTACATAACATGGAAACAAGAAACGATTCACACAATAGAAAGAAGCAAGCAATAAACACATAAACGTTTTATATTTACATGTATTGGTGAGGTTTAGCTAATTAGGTCTACTGATGTACACCACACCTGCTTTGTTCAGATAATTAGCCATATTGTACCAGTATGACTCTACAGCCATTGTCTGCAGCAGTCCCAATAATATTTAATCATAATTGAAGTTGGCTAGCCTATTTTATTCATATTAGAACATTTTATTGTCTGTATCATAAGTTTATTGCAATCCATGCTGTATTCAACATTTCAGCAGTTGTGTGTTGTTATATGTGTCCACTGCCAGAATGTACACAGTGCACCACTAACATAACACATGATTGTACTAACTTTCTGATATGTTGTTTGTATCTGTGCACACTCCACAGTACGACAGTGTGAGACTATGAGTATCCAATAACCATCCATATGGATAGTTTAGTAAAAGTAATCAAAATGTAATCATGATTACATGTACATTTGAAAGTAATCGATTACGATTACGATTACTTGTAATCAAAATATGTCATGATTACTGATTACAGGCGATTACTCAAAATTGTGTAATCGATTTCTTTGATTACGATTACTGATTACGATTACCCCAACCCTGGTAGCCAGTGAAATACATTTGAAGCTGTAACCTGAGTTAAATAAAAAAAAGTTCATAATCTAAAAAGGGAGACACAAACAGCCCCCAAAACCTTTGAGAGAAAGATTGTGTTCTGCGTGTAATTCAAAACAAATTGAGTCAGAATATCATTTCATCTTAGAATGTCAGGCCTACGAAAGTGTTCGTGAAACTTATGTAAAAGACATAATTGCAACGTGTCCTCATTTCTTAGAAATGACAAATTATGAGAAGTTCAGATTTATAATGCAGAATGGAGTATACCTGAGATTTTATGACAGTAAATTCACGAGAACGTTTATGCATGTCCTACGTGATTACTCATGTTAAATTATTGTTTATGTTGATATATGTTGTATTTATTATATGTGCAACTGCCCATTGGGTGTATTTTGCATTAAATCTTATCTTATCTTATCTTACCCTGGTAATCAGTATAGCTCTCAAGAAAATATCTTAGACCATACAATATTATTATCCATATAATGTTTATAGAGCCATAATATGATGAGGAATCTGGCGCCCTATGACCTCTAACTTGAAACACGGTTATTACAGCTTATATAAAAGACAGTAAGTAGCCATCAATATAATTATTTCACACATTACCCTGTGTTACAAGTAGCTTGGATGCTAAGATCAATAACATTGAAAGTTAATCTTCTAAGCGCTCTGTGGCCCATAAAATTCAATCACCATGAGAGTGTGAACAAATTGGAAACTATGGTTCATGGTAATAACCAAATCAAGTATTAACAACATCTGCCTTCTTGGACTGGAGATAAAGATTTTTTGAAGAACTTATCTTAGTTATATTAATCTGTCCATTGTGTTGCCTCCTGTCTAGGACCCCCTGACATGATCAACTGAAGACAAACCTTTTCCAAATGCTCTATAGCACTCAATATTATTTTTCATACATTGGAAAGCATTGATTTTTGTTCTCGATATGAAATTCATGAAAACCTCATAGCCCTCAACGTTAATCTTTTTACCCCCCCCCCCCCGTGTCCCCTAAAATTCACTCAACCACGACCATATGAACAAATAATAAACTAACAAATAATAAACTATGTCTTATGGCAATGCTCCATGACAAGTATTATAGAAATCCGACCATTGAGACTGCGGAAGATTTTTTGAATTATTTAAAATAGTGCTACTAAATGGGGTTATCGATGTTTGCTCATATTCTGAGAACATCACAACACATGAACAATGGAAATTCCAATTTACACTTTTAGAACTGAATGGGAGAGTCCACTTAGTCATGGATGGGTTACATCTTACATATGGTTAATGTCTAAAATAACTCTAATCCAACAAACCACATTAACTCTTGTCTCTAGCTCTCACTCTAAAGCCTGCATTAACAAGAGGTTGCACCACGGGTGCTGGGAAATTATCTGAAAATTTGTTGACAAGGGAAATTTGACTCGGTGAGCATTATTAGATAGGCCCTGTTTACCTCAGATGTCTTAAAAAGACCAGATGAGACTTATACACGGAATGTAGTTAACATGTTGCACATATAAGCGAGCAGAACGCTCTTTATTCATAACATATCAGGAATAGATCAACAGTGAACGCTCTTTATCGATAATCAATACAGAGACCGCACGAAACGCCACACACCGCCTCGATTTCCAGATTTAGACTCAGCGCTTTGCAATGACTATAAATAATGCTCAGGGGCAAATCCCTCAAGATCGCTGGACTCAGTTAATTTGATATCGTCGCGTGTTTGTTTTAAACATACTTTATTCCAACACAAAGACAACACATACAGATACATAAAACATAACAAATTGAGAGTTGACTTAAAAATGTTGGTGTATGTTATCGGAGATTTTCAGGCATGTTATATCGGTTGGAAACGGAGATGACAGTAAGCTATAAGTTTTTTTTTGGTCGCCCCGTGTTTCTATACCATGATCATACAGCTCCACGTTGGGTGCTCAAGGGTTTGGATCATCACAAAACATATTCACCCACGCAGGCTGACGCAGCAGAATGGAAGACCACCAATGTGGTGTCCAGAGAAGTTATTTGAAATTGTGTAATGTATGTCAAAACACATCAATTTGTTTCCAATCTTGTTTACCCGAGAAACGCCTAGTTATTAATAAACATGAGAACAAAAACGATCTATTGTCCATATTATTCTTAACAATGATGGTTTTAAATTGATATGTCCATGCATGGCTCATTCGAGCTTCCAAATGTTGTCTACGTAATTTGGAAGGAGGTATAAGATAGGTTGATCAATACACGATACATTGATATGCTCTGAAAAATACTTGCCATGGTCACAGCCATTTTCAATTTTTCGCACATAAGTGAAATAAATACTATTTATTTCTATCACGTTAGGAATAGATTAAAACGGAACGTTCTTTCCTGTTACATGCATGTCGAGCACATCGCTGTTGTTTGTTTGGGACCCAAACACCGAATTCAAAGTTTTATTTCGTAGAAAGGTATTTCAAGTATTTATTGACCTATTTCGATACTGGGAAAAATTCTAAAGTTAATTTATTAGGTGTATTTTGGAGTGCAAACCGCCATGTGGCTTTAATGGGGAGGCCAAGTGACCAATTCTGAATGGGTATTTCCATGCAAATCTCCGGAGACAAAGTTATGATGTATGAAGCAGTTGTTCAAGAACAAAGCAGGCATATCATTGGACAGTCATAACATTTAACTGGTAGGTGCGCTAGCTAAAATATACATTTTTTGCAATAAATACATTTTTGAGAATTGTTTTCTGGAATTACATCACATCACCTACATTTGAAAAATCAATATAAAATTCCATAACTAAATACACCTGACATAATGGAACAAGTTCCAAGCGGACCCGCCAGACAAATACCTGTTGTTCCCAATATCACATCAAGTCACACTCAGAATTATGTGCAACTCTGTAAATTTTGCTCCGCAGATTTGCATGGAAATCACTAATCAAAATTGGTCACTTGACAGTTAACACACCCCCCTAAAACATTAAAAAAAATTCACATTTACCCACTGCGAGTGCATACTTATATCTGACCTCTGCGAAGAGAAATTCTTCCTAGTCTCGGGTTCATCGGACCTTTGGCTGGCTGTAATGTGAAAAAAGCATAATGATAACAAATGAAGAATAAAATAAATTCTTAAGCATAAAGTATAATAATAAAATTTCAAGATAAAAATTTAAATATTGAAATTAAATTATTAAATTAAGAATTGAAATTATTATTTTTAGAATTATGACCATTTTACCCTCCATAGAAAGTCATTTTAAAACAATCGGACTATGACTTTAACCATTGACTTACTAAATAGATTCCCACCAGTTATATAAATATAAATATTAAAATTAAATTATTAAATTAAGAATTGAAATTATTATTTTTAGAATTATGACCATTTTACCCTCCATAGAAAGTCATTTTAAAACAATCGGACTATGACTTTAACCATTGACTTACTAAATAGATTCCCACCAGTTATGGAAGTATACATTTGGAACAGTATACTATTCATTTGGAGGGGTGTTCAGGTAATAAAAGAAGATGGCAGACAGACAACGTGATACTACAAGACCAGAATGTTTCATAATCATTGGTGGGGGGGGGGGAAGTATACATTGGAACGGTATATTATTCGTTTGGAGGGATGTTCAGAGTAATAAAAGCAGACGAGAGACAGAAAAACAGATAATACAAGAGCAGAATAATTCATATTCATTGGTGGGAAATGTTCAGATAATAAGTTTGTTGGACTTATTATCTGAACATTTCCTAAGGTAACTACTCGTCAATAAGTATTTAGTATAAAAAGACGCAACAATATTTTGCCTAAATTTAACATACGTCGTGAGTATTAAACAGCGAAATATAATCCCACGCAAAGATGTGTATAGGCTATATTTTAAAGTAACTCAATTCCTTCGCAATGGGTAAATGTGCAACTTAGTTGACCCGATTTTGATTTGCATCGCTTCCGACATAGAATTTCTCCCGAGAAATAGTTCAATTCAATTCGACTCACAAAAGTCACAAAATTCATGCAATCTCGAGTTGGGACCACGACCTATACTGTGAAATGGATTACTAGGAACAAGTATTAACAATGAAATATATGTTTCGCGATCGTTTTTCCTTGCTAAAATGTGATTATGTGATAAAATGGATCTCAAATTCGTCACAATTCTATACGAAATTTATTAATCTCGTCCACTAAATTCGATTCGATACTCATTAAAGCTCGGCTCGATTCGAAGTTAGTGCACTCGGTATATAATTGCGACTCATTATACAGAGATCGTCTATTTGTCGCGAATCTGAAATATATGGCGGGCAATACATACCTTCGTCGATATTGCAACAGAACTATTATAGAACAAGGTCAGCTTTTCCAGTAAGCATTTCGATGGCATCAGCATCTCTTGTGCTGATCCACATTTCGGCGGCTGCGAATGAAATCAATTCGACATTGTGTATCAGTTTATGTGGGTTGCAATCTATTTTTTTTATTTCTTGTGCATCAAAACTCTGGGTACATTCCATAGAGTTACTCGGAACAGCACCCGTAGAACCTCCAGTTGATCAGTTGACAACTGTATATATTGTAAATAACATGCGGTAATTGCGCTAGATCGCGCGACTCCAGGATGCGCAGTGACGTAATTGATACCCGTCATCAGCCGCAACGTGCACCGTTCAAATTTTTTCGAATTCTATAAAGTAGTTCTCGATCAATCATAATTCTTTTTTTATTGGGACAAACATTCATCTTGAATTACAATTTATGATAATTTCATGAAGCCAAGAATGTTGTTTAGTTATTATTTTTTTTTTTAACCCTTTCAGTGCCAAGTCCGATTTTTGTATCAACCCATATTTCCTTGATCATTTTTCAAATTTATTGATTATAACAATGTGATACATTGATGGAAAGAGCTCATCAAAGTATCACATTGTTATAATCAATAAATTTGAAAAATGATCAAGGAATTATGGGTTGATACAAAAATCGGACTTGGCACTGAAAGGGTTAATGTAGTCAACGGAGAAGTTAACTGATGGCTAGTACCCCTATAAAGGATTGAAAAAATAAATTCACCCATGAACATGATATATATATGATGTACTCGCCCCACAGAGTGTTATCACCCTCTGTATCCTGTTTCCGGTGTATGATGTCACCCCCCCCCCCCCCGAAACCCCTGAACTATTAATACCAGTTAACAGAGATGTGTGAATCATGCGTATCGGTTTATAAAATATTGAATCCATGATAAGTATTTCACACGCATATGCTAATTTTCACACATGTGTTGAAGTAATCCCCATAAATAACATCAGCATATCAAGAAGTATGAGACTGAATTACAACAAGATTTGTCGTTTGGGCGGAAAAAAAATCTTTAACAATTTACTGCTATGAAAGCTGCGTACCAGACTTTTTGTTTAATCAATGAATTCTGGTTAAAATGGGCATATCAATCCAGAATACAGAGTAACAGGGGTATAAACGGGCATATCAATCCAGAATACAGAGTAGCAGGAGTATAAACGGGCATATCAATCCAGAATACATAGTAACAGGGGTATAAACGGGCATATCAATCCAGAATACAGAGTAACAGGAGTATAAACGGGCATATCAATCCAGAATACAGAGTAGCAGGGGTATAAACGGGCATATCAATCCAGAATACAGAGTAACAGGGGTATAAACGGGCATATCAATCCAGAATACAGAGTAGCAGGGGTATAAACGGGCATATCAATCCAAAATACAGAGTAGCAGGGGTATAAACGGGCATACCAATCCAGAATACAGAGTAACAGGGGTATAAACGGGCCTATCAATCCAGAATACAGAGTAGCAGGGGTATAAACGGGCATATCAATCCAGAATACAGAGTAGCAGGGGTATAAACGGGCATATCAATCCAGAATACAGAGTAACAGGGGTATAAACGGGCATATCAATCCAGAATACACAGTAGCAGGGGTATAAACGGGCATATCAATCCAGAATACAGAGTAGCAGGAGTATAAACGGGCATATCAATCCAGAATACAGAGTAGCAGGGGTATAAACGGGCATATCAATCCAGAATACAGAGTAACAGGGGTATAAACAGGCATATCAATCCAGAATACAGAGTAACAGGGGTATAAACGGGCATATCAATCCAGAATACAGAGTAGCAGGGGTATAAACGGGCATATCAATCCAGAATACAGAGTAGCAGGGGTATAAACGGGCATATCAATCCAGAATACAGAGTAGCAGGAGTATAAACGGGCATATCAATCCAGAATACAGAGTAACAGGGGTATAAACGGGCATATCAATCCAGAAAACAGAGTAGCAGGAGTATAAACGGGCATATCAATCCAGAATACAGAGTAACAGGGGTATAAACGGGCATATCAATCCAGAATACAGAGTAACAGGGGTATAAACGGGCATATCAATCCAGAATACAGAGTAACAGGGGTATAAACGGGCATATCAATCCAGAATACAGAGTAACAGGGGTATAAACGGGCATATCAATCCAGAATACAGAGTAGCAGGGGTATAAACGGGCATATCAATCCAGAATACAGAGTAACAGGGGTATAAACGGGCAATCCAGAATACAGAGTAGCAGGGGTATAAACGGGCTTATCAATCCAGAATACAGAGTAACAGGGGTATAAATGGGCATATCAATCCAGAATACAGAGTAACAGGGGTATAAACAGGCATATCAATCCAGAATACAGAGTAACAGGTGTATTTTAAACGGGCATATCAATCCAGAATACAGAGTAGCAGGGGTATAAACGGACATATCAATGCAGAATAAAGAGTAACAATGGTATAAACGGGCATATCAATTCAGAATACAGAGTAACAGGGGTATAAACAGGCATATCAATCCAGAATACAGAGTAACAGGGGTATAAACGGGCATATCAATCCAGAATACAGAGTAACAGGAGTATAAACGGGCATATATCAATCCAGAATACAGAGTAACAGGAGTATAAACGGGCATATCAATCCAGAATACAGAGTAACAAGGGTATAAACGGGCATATCAATGCATAATACGGAGTAACAGGAGTATAAACGGGCATATCAATCCAGAATACAGAGTAACAGGAGTATAAACGTGCATATCAATCCAGAATACAGAGTAACAGGAGTATAAACGTGCATATCAATCCAGAATACAGAGTAACAGGAGTATAAACGGGCATATCAATCCAGAATACAGAGTAACAGGAGTATAAACGGGCATATCAGTCCAGAATACAGAGTAACAGGAGTATAAACGGGCATATCAATCCAGAATACAGAGTAACAGGAGAATAAACGGGCATATCAATCCAGAATACAGAGTAACAGGAGTATAAACGGGCATATCAATCCAGAATACAGAGTAACAGGAGTATAAACGGGCATATCAATCCAGAATACAGAGTAACAGGAGTATAAACGGGCATATCAATCCAGAATACAGAGTAACAGGAGTATAAACGGGCATATCAATCCAGAATACAGAGTAACAGGAGTATAAGCGGGCATATCAATCCAGAATACAGAGTAACAGGAGTATAAACGGGCATATCAATCCAGAATACAGAGTAACGGGGGTATAAACGGGCATATCAATCCAGAATACAGAGTAGCAGGAGTATAAACGGGCATATCAATCCAGAATACAGAGTAACAGGAGTATAAACGGGCATACCAATCCAGAATACAGAGTAACAGGGGTATAAACGGGCATATCAATCCAGAATACAGAGTAACAGGAGTATAAACGGGCATATCAATCCAGAATACAGAGTAGCAGGAGTATAAACGGGTATATCAATGCAGAATACAGAGTAACAGGAGTATAAACGGGCATACCAATCCAGAATACAGAGTAACAGGGGTATAAACGGGCATATCAATCCAGAATACACAGTAACAGGAGTATAAACGGGCATATCAATCCAGAATACAGAGTAGCAGGAGTATAAACGTGCATATCAACCCAGAATACAGAGTAACATGAGTATAAACGGGCATATCAATCCAGAATACAGAGTAACAGGGGTATAAACGGGCATATCAATCCAGAATACAGAGTAACAGGAGTATAAACGGGCATATCAATCCAGAATACAGAGTAACAGGAGTATAAACGGGCATATCAATCCAGAATACAGAGTAGCAGGTGTATAAACGGGCATATCAATCCAGAATACAGAGTAGCAGGGGTATAAACGGGCATATCAATCCAGAATACAGAGTAGCAGGAGTATAAACGTGCATATCAATCCAGAATACAGAGTAACAGGAGTATAAACGGGCATATCAATCCATAATACAGAGTAACAGGAGTATAAACGGCCATATCAATCCAGAATACAGAGTAGCAGGGGTATAAACGGGCATATCAATCCAGAATACAGAGTAGCAGGAGTATAAACGTGCATATCAATCCAGAATACAGAGTAACAGGGGTATAAACGGGCATATCAATCCATAATACAGAGTAACAGGAGTATAAACGGCCATATCAATCCAGAATACAGAGTAGCAGGAGTATAAACGTACATATCAATCCAGAATACAGAGTAACAGGGGTATAAACGGGCATATCAATCCAGAATACAGAGTAACAGGAGTATAAACGGGCATATCAATCCAGAATACAGAGTAACAGGAGTATAAACGGGCATATCAATCCAGAATACAGAGTAACAGGAGTATAAACGGGCATATCAATCCAGAATACAGAGTAACAGGAGTATAAACGGGCATATATCAATCCAGAATACAGAGTAACAGGAGTATAAACGGGCATATCAATCCAGAATACAGAGTAACAGGAGTATAAACGGGCATATATCAATCTAGAATACAGAGTAACAGGGGTATAAACGGGCATATATCAATCCAGAATACAGAGTAACAGGAGTATAAACGGGCATATATCAATCCAGAATACAGAGTAACAGGGGTATAAACGGGCATATATCAATCCAGAATACAGAGTAACAGGGGTATAAACGGGCATATATCAATCCAGAATACAGAGTAACAGGAGTATAAACGGACATATCAATCCAGAATACAGAGTAACAGGAGTATAAACGTGCATATCAATCCAGAATACAGAGTAGCAGGAGTATAAACGTGCATATCAATCCAGAATACAGAGTAACATGAGTATAAACGGGCATATCAATCCAGAATACAGAGTAACATGAGTATAAACGGGCATATCAATCCAGAATACAGAGTAACAGGAGTATAAACGGGCATATCAATCCAGAATACAGAGTAACATGAGTATAAACGGGCATATCAATCCAGAATACAGAGTAACAGGGGTATAAACGGGCATATCAATCCAGAATACAGAGTAGCAGGAGTATAAACGGGCATATCAATCCAGAATACAGAGTAGCAGGGGTATAAACGGGCATATCAATCCAGAATACAGAGTAACAGGAGTATAAACGGGCATATATCAATCCAGAATACAGAGTAACAGGGGTATAAACGGGCATATCAATCCAGAATACGGAGTAACAGGAGTATAAACGGGCATACCAATCCAGAATACATAGTAACATGAGTATAAACGGGCATATCAATCCAGAATACATAGTAGCAGGAGTATAAACGTGCATATCAATCCAGAATACAGAGTAACAGGAGTATAAACGGGCATATCAATCCAGAATACAGAGTAACAGGAGTATAAACGGGCAAATCAATCCAGAATACAGAGTAACAGGAGTATAAACGGGCATATCAATCCAGAATACAGAGTAACAGGAGTATAAACGGGCATATCAATCCAGAATACAGAGTAACATGAGTATAAACGGGCATATCAATCCTGAATACAGAGTAGCAGGGGTATAAACGGGCATATCAATCCAGAATACAGAGTAACAGGGGTATAAACGGGCATATCAATCCAGAATACAGAGTAGCAGGAGTATAAACGTGCATATCAATCCAGAATACAGAGTAACGGGGTATAAACGGGCATATCAATCCAGCATACAGAGTAACAGGGGTATAAACGTGCATATCAATCCAGAATACAGAGTAACAGGGGTATAAACGGGCATATCAATCCAGAATACAGAGTAACAGGGGTATAAACAGGCATATCAATCCAGAATACAGAGTAACAGGGGTATAAACAGGCATATCAATCCAGAATACAGAGTAACAGGGGTATAAACGGGCATATCAATCCAGAATACAGAGTAACAGGGGTATAAACAGGCATATCAATCCAGAATACAGAGCAACATGGGTATAAACGGGCATATCAATCCAGAATACAGAGTAGCAGGAGTATAAACGGGCATATCAATCCAGAATACAGAGTAGCAGGAGTATAAACGTACATATCAATCCAGAATACAGAGTAACAGGGGTATAAACGGGCATATCAATCCAGAATACAGAGTAACAGGAGTATAAACGGGCATATCAATCCAGAATACAGAGTAACAGGAGTATAAACGGGCATATCAATCCAGAATACAGAGTAACAGGAGTATAAACGGGCATATCAATCCAGAATACAGAGTAACAGGAGTATAAACGGGCATATATCAATCCAGAATACAGAGTAACAGGAGTATAAACGGGCATATCAATCCATAATACAGAGTAACAGGAGTATAAACGGGCATATATCAATCTAGAATACAGAGTAACAGGGGTATAAACGGGCATATATCAATCCAGAATACAGAGTAACAGGAGTATAAACGGGCATATATCAATCCAGAATACAGAGTAACAGGGGTATAAACGGGCATATATCAATCCAGAATACAGAGTAACAGGGGTATAAACGGGCATATATCAATCCAGAATACAGAGTAACAGGAGTATAAACGGACATATCAATCCAGAATACAGAGTAACAGGAGTATAAACGTGCATATCAATCCAGAATACAGAGTAGCAGGAGTATAAACGGGCATATCAATCCAGAATACAGAGTAACAGGAGTATAAACGGGCATATCAATCCAGAATACAGAGTAACATGAGTATAAACGGGCATATCAATCCTGAATACAGAGTAGCAGGGGTATAAACGGGCATATCAATCCAGAATACAGAGTAACAGGGGTATAAACGGGCAGATCAATCCAGAATACAGAGTAGCAGGAGTATAAACGTGCATATCAATCCAGAATACAGAGTAACGGGGTATAAACGGGCATATCAATCCAGAATACAGAGTAACAGGGGTATAAACGTGCATATCAATCCAAAATACAGAGTAACAGGGGTATAAACGGGCATATATCAATCCAGAATACAGAGTAACAGGAGTATAAACGGGCATATCAATCCAGAATACAGAGTAACAGGAGTATAAACGGGCATATCAATCCAGAATACAGAGTAGCAGGAGTATAAACGGGTATATCAATGCAGAATACAGAGTAACAGGAGTATAAACGGGCATACCAATCCAGAATACAGAGTAACAGGGGTATAAACGGGCATATCAATCCAGAATACACAGTAACAGGAGTATAAACGGGCATATCAATCCAGAATACAGAGTAGCAGGAGTATAAACGTGCATATCAACCCAGAATACAGAGTAACATGAGTATAAACGGGCATATCAATCCAGAATACAGAGTAACAGGGGTATAAACGGGCATATCAATCCAGAATACAGAGTAACAGGAGTATAAACGGGCATATCAATCCAGAATACAGAGTAACAGGAGTATAAACGGGCATATCAATCCAGAATACAGAGTAGCAGGTGTATAAACGGGCATATCAATCCAGAATACAGAGTAGCAGGGGTATAAACGGGCATATCAATCCAGAATACAGAGTAGCAGGAGTATAAACGTGCATATCAATCCAGAATACAGAGTAACAGGAGTATAAACGGGCATATCAATCCATAATACAGAGTAACAGGAGTATAAACGGCCATATCAATCCAGAATACAGAGTAGCAGGGGTATAAACGGGCATATCAATCCAGAATACAGAGTAGCAGGAGTATAAACGTGCATATCAATCCAGAATACAGAGTAACAGGGGTATAAACGGGCATATCAATCCATAATACAGAGTAACAGGAGTATAAACGGCCATATCAATCCAGAATACAGAGTAGCAGGAGTATAAACGTACATATCAATCCAGAATACAGAGTAACAGGGGTATAAACGGGCATATCAATCCAGAATACAGAGTAACAGGAGTATAAACGGGCATATCAATCCAGAATACAGAGTAACAGGAGTATAAACGGGCATATCAATCCAGAATACAGAGTAACAGGAGTATAAACGGGCATATCAATCCAGAATACAGAGTAACAGGAGTATAAACGGGCATATATCAATCCAGAATACAGAGTAACAGGAGTATAAACGGGCATATCAATCCAGAATACAGAGTAACAGGAGTATAAACGGGCATATATCAATCTAGAATACAGAGTAACAGGGGTATAAACGGGCATATATCAATCCAGAATACAGAGTAACAGGAGTATAAACGGGCATATATCAATCCAGAATACAGAGTAACAGGGGTATAAACGGGCATATATCAATCCAGAATACAGAGTAACAGGGGTATAAACGGGCATATATCAATCCAGAATACAGAGTAACAGGAGTATAAACGGACATATCAATCCAGAATACAGAGTAACAGGAGTATAAACGTGCATATCAATCCAGAATACAGAGTAGCAGGAGTATAAACGTGCATATCAATCCAGAATACAGAGTAACATGAGTATAAACGGGCATATCAATCCAGAATACAGAGTAACATGAGTATAAACGGGCATATCAATCCAGAATACAGAGTAACAGGAGTATAAACGGGCATATCAATCCATAATACAGAGTAACATGAGTATAAACGGGCATATCAATCCAGAATACAGAGTAACAGGGGTATAAACGGGCATATCAATCCAGAATACAGAGTAGCAGGAGTATAAACGGGCATATCAATCCAGAATACAGAGTAGCAGGGGTATAAACGGGCATATCAATCCAGAATACAGAGTAACAGGAGTATAAACGGGCATATATCAATCCAGAATACAGAGTAACAGGGGTATAAACGGGCATATCAATCCAGAATACAGAGTAGCAGGAGTATAAACGGGCATATCAATCCAGAATACAGAGTAGCAGGGGTATAAACGGACATATAGCGATCCAGAATACAGAGTAACAAGGGTATAAACGGGCATATCAATGCATAATACGGAGTAACAGGAGTATAAACGGGCATACCAATCCAGAATACAGAGTAACAAGGGTATAAACGGGCATATCAATGCATAATACGGAGTAACAGGAGTATAAACGGGCATACCAATCCAGAATACATAGTAAGATGAGTATAAACGGGCATATCAATCCAGAATACATAGTAGCAGGAGTATAAACGTGCATATCAATCCAGAATACAGAGTAACAGGAGTATAAACGGGCATATCAATCCAGAATACAGAGTAACAGGAGTATAAACGGGCAAATCAATCCAGAATACAGAGTAACAGGAGTATAAACGGGCATATCAATCCAGAATACAGAGTAACAGGAGTATAAACGGGCATATCAATCCAGAATACAGAGTAACATGAGTATAAACGGGCATATCAATCCTGAATACAGAGTAGCAGGGGTATAAACGGGCATATCAATCCAGAATACAGAGTAACAGGGGTATAAACGGGCATATCAATCCAGAATACAGAGTAGCAGGAGTATAAACGTGCATATCAATCCAGAATACAGAGTAACGGGGTATAAACGTGCATATCAATCCAGCATACAGAGTAACAGGGGTATAAACGTGCATATCAATCCAGAATACAGAGTAACAGGGGTATAAACGGGCATATCAATCCAGAATACAGAGTAACAGGGGTATAAACAGGCATATCAATCCAGAATACAGAGTAACAGGGGTATAAACAGGCATATCAATCCAGAATACAGAGTAACAGGGGTATAAACGGGCATATCAATCCAGAATACAGAGTAACAGGGGTATAAACAGGCATATCAATCCAGAATACAGAGCAACATGGGTATAAACGGGCATATCAATCCAGAATACAGAGTAGCAGGAGTATAAACGGGCATATCAATCCAGAATACAGAGTAGCAGGAGTATAAACGTACATATCAATCCAGAATACAGAGTAACAGGGGTATAAACGGGCATATCAATCCAGAATACAGAGTAACAGGAGTATAAACGGGCATATCAATCCAGAATACAGAGTAACAGGAGTATAAACGGGCATATCAATCCAGAATACAGAGTAACAGGAGTATAAACGGGCATATCAATCCAGAATACAGAGTAACAGGAGTATAAACGGGCATATATCAATCCAGAATACAGAGTAACAGGAGTATAAACGGGCATATCAATCCATAATACAGAGTAACAGGAGTATAAACGGGCATATATCAATCTAGAATACAGAGTAACAGGGGTATAAACGGGCATATATCAATCCAGAATACAGAGTAACAGGAGTATAAACGGGCATATATCAATCCAGAATACAGAGTAACAGGGGTATAAACGGGCATATATCACTCCAGAATACAGAGTAACAGGGGTATAAACGGGCATATATCAATCCAGAATACAGAGTAACAGGAGTATAAACGGACATATCAATCCAGAATACAGAGTAACAGGAGTATAAACGTGCATATCAATCCAGAATACAGAGTAGCAGGAGTATAAACGGGCATATCAATCCAGAATACAGAGTAACAGGAGTATAAACGGGCATATCAATCCAGAATACAGAGTAACATGAGTATAAACGGGCATATCAATCCTGAATACAGAGTAGCAGGGGTATAAACGGGCATATCAATCCAGAATACAGAGTAACAGGGGTATAAACGGGCAGATCAATCCAGAATACAGAGTAGCAGGAGTATAAACGTGCATATCAATCCAGAATACAGAGTAACGGGGTATAAACGGGCATATCAATCCAGAATACAGAGTAACAGGGGTATAAACGTGCATATCAATCCAGAATACAGAGTAACAGGGGTATAAACGGGCATATCAATCCAGAATACAGAGTAACAGGGCTATAAACAGGCATATCAATCCAGAATACAGAGTAACAGGGGTATAAACAGGCATATCAATCCAGAATACAGAGTAACAGGGGTATAAACGGGCATATCAATCCAGAATACAGAGTTACAGGGGTATAAACAGGCATATCAATCCAGAATACAGATAACAGGGTATAAACGGGCATATCAATCCAGAATACAGAGTAGCAGGAGTATAAACGGGCATATCAATCCAGAATACAGAGTAGCAGGAGTATAAACGTACATATCAATCCAGAATACAGAGTAACAGGGGTATAAACGGGCATATCAATCCAGAATACAGAGTAACAGGAGTATAAACGGGCATATCAATCCAGAATACAGAGTAACAGGAGTATAAACGGGCATATCAATCCAGAATACAGAGTAACAGGAGTATAAACGGGCATATCTATCCAGAATACAGAGTAACAGGAGTATAAACGGGCATATATCAATCCAGAATACAGAGTAACAGGAGTATAAACGGGCATATCAATCCATAATACAGAGTAACAGGAGTATAAACAAGCATATATCAATCTAGAATACAAAGTAACCGGGGTATAAACGGGCATATATCAATCCAGAATACAGAGTAACAGGAGTATAAACGGGCATATATCAATCCAGAATACAGAGTAACAGGGGTATAAACGGGCATATATCAATCCAGAATACAGAGTAACAGGGGTATAAACGGGCATATATCAATCCAGAATACAGAGTAACAGGAGTATAAACGGACATATCAATCCAGAATTCAGAGTAACAGGAGTATAAACGTGCATATCAATCCAGAATACAGAGTAGCAGGAGTATAAACGTGCATATCAATCCAGAATACAGAGTAACATGAGTATAAACGGGCATATCAATCCAGAATACAGAGTAACATGAGTATAAACGGGCATATCAATCCAGAATACAGAGTAACAGGAGTATAAACGGGCATATCAATCCAGAATACAGAGTAACATGAGTATAAACGGGCATATAAATCTAGAATACAGAGTAACAGGGGTATAAACGGGCATATCAATCCAGAATACAGAGTAGCAGGAGTATAAACGGGCATATCAATCCAGAATACAGAGTAGCAGGGGTATAAACGGACATATAGCGATCCAGAATACAGAGTAACAAGGGTATAAACGGGCATATCAATGCATAATACGGAGTAACAGGAGTATAAACGGGCATACCAATCCAGAATACAGAGTAACAAGGGTATAAACGGGCATATCAATGCATAATACGGAGTAACAGGAGTATAAACGGGCATACCAATCCAGAATACATAGTAACATGAGTATAAACGGGCATATCAATCCAGAATACATAGTAGCAGGAGTATAAACGTGCATATCAATCCAGAATACAGAGTAACAGGAGTATAAACGGGCATATCAATCCAGAATACAGAGTAACAGGAGTATAAACGGGCATATCAATCCAGAATACAGAGTAACAGGAGTATAAACGGGCATATCAATCCAGAATACAGAGTAACAGGAGATTAAACGGGCATATCAATCCAGAATACAGAGTAACATGAGTATAAACGGGCATATCAATCCTGAATACAGAGTAGCAGGGGTATAAACGGGCATATCAATCCAGAATACAGAGTAGCAGGAGTATAAACGGGCATATCAATCCAGAATACAGAGTAGCAGGAGTATAAACGTGCATATCAATCCAGAATACAGAGTAACGGGGTATAAACGGGCATATCAATCCAGAATACAGAGTAACAGGGGTATAAACGTGCATATCAATCCAGAATACAGAGTAACAGGGGTATAAACGGGCATATCAATCCAGAATACAGAGTAACAGGGGTATAAACAGGCATATCAATCCAGAATACAGAGTAACAGGGGTATAAACAGGCATATCAATCCAGAATACAGAGTAACAGGGGTATAAACGGGCATATCAATCCAGAATACAGAGTAACAGGGGTATAAACAGGCATATCAATCCAGAATACAGAGTAACAGGGGTATAAACGGGCATATCAATCCAGAATACAGAGTAGTAGGAGTATAAACGGGCATATCAATCCAGAATACAGAGTAGCAGGAGTATAAACGTACATATCAATCCAGAATACAGAGTAACAGGGGTATAAACGGGCATATCAATCCAGAATACAGAGTAACAGGAGTATAAACGGGCATATCAATCCAGAATACAGAGTAACAGGAGTATAAACGGGCATATCAATCCAGAATACAGAGTAACAGGAGTATAAACGGGCATATCAATCCAGAATACAGAGTAACAGGAGTATAAACGGGCATATATCAATCCAGAATACAGAGTAACAGGAGTATAAACGGGCATATCAATCCATAATACAGAGTAACAGGAGTATAAACGGGCATATATCAATCTAGAATACAGAGTAACAGGGGTATAAACGGGCATATATCAATCCAGAATACAGAGTAACAGGAGTATAAACGGGCATATATCAATTCAGAATACAGAGTAACAGGGGTATAAACGGGCATATATCAATCCAGAATACAGAGTAACAGGGGTATAAACGGGCATATATCAATCCAGAATACAGAGTAACAGGAGTATAAACGGACATATCAATCCAGAATACAGAGTAACAGGAGTATAAACGTGCATATCAATCCAGAATACAGAGTAGCAGGAGTATAAACGGGCATATCAATCCAGAATACAGAGTAACAGGAGTATAAACGGGCATATCAATCCAGAATACAGAGTAACATGAGTATAAACGGGCATATCAATCCTGAATACAGAGTAGCAGGGGTATAAACGGGCATATATCAATTCAGAATACAGAGTAACAGGGGTATAAACGGGCATATCAATCCAGAATACAGAGTAGCAGGAGTATAAACGTGCATATCAATCCAGAATACAGAGTAACGGGGTATAAACGGGCATATCAATCCAGAATACAGAGTAACAGGGGTATAAACGTGCATATCAATCCAGAATACAGAGTAACAGGGGTATAAACGGGCATATCAATCCAGAATACAGAGTAACAGGGGTATAAACAGGCATATCAATCCAGAATACAGAGTAACAGGGGTATAAATAGGCATATCAATCCAGAATACAGAGTAACAGGGGTATAAACGGGCATATCAATCCAGAATACAGAGTAACAGGGGTATAAACAGGCATATCAATCCAGAATACAGATAACAGGGGTATAAACGGGCATATCAATCCAGAATACAGAGTAGCAGGAGTATAAACGGGCATATCAATCCAGAATACAGAGTAGCAGGAGTATAAACGTACATATCAATCCAGAATACAGAGTAACAGGGGTATAAACGGGCATATCAATCCAGAATACAGAGTAACAGGAGTATAAACGGGCATATCAATCCAGAATACAGAGTAACAGGAGTATAAACGGGCATATATCAATCCAGAATACAGAGTAACAGGGGTATAAACGGGCATATCAATCCAGAATACAGAGTAGCAGGAGTATAAACGGGCATATCAATCCAGAATACAGAGTATCAGGGGTATAAACGGACATATAGCGATCCAGAATACAGAGTAACAAGGGTATAAACGGGCATATCAATGCATAATACGGAGTAACAGGAGTATAAACGGGCATACCAATCCAGAATACAGAGTAACAAGGGTATAAACGGGCATATCAATGCATAATACGGAGTAACAGGAGTATAAACGGGCATACCAATCCAGAATACATAGTAACATGAGTATAAACGGGCATATCAATCCAGAATACATAGTAGCAGGAGTATAAACGTGCATATCAATCCAGAATACAGAGTAACAGGAGTATAAACGGGCATATCAATCCAGAATACAGAGTAACAGGAGTATAAACGGGCAAATCAATCCAGAATACAGAGTAACAGGAGTATAAACGGGCATATCAATCCAGAATACAGAGTAACAGGAGTATAAACGGGCATATCAATCCAGAATACAGAGTAACATTAGTATAAACGGGCATATCAATCCTGAATACAGAGTAGCAGGGGTATAAACGGGCATATCAATCCAGAATACAGAGTAACAGGGGTATAAACGGGCATATCAATCCAGAATACAGAGTAGCAGGAGTATAAACGTGCATATCAATCCAGAATACAGAGTAACGGGGTATAAACGGGCATATCAATCCAGCATACAGAGTAACAGGGGTATAAACGTGCATATCAATCCAGAATACAGAGTAACAGGGGTATAAACGGGCATATCAATCCAGAATACAGAGTAACAGGGGTATAAACAGGCATAGCAATCCAGAATACAGAGTAACAGGGGTATAAACAGGCATATCAATCCAGAATACAGAGTAACAGGGGTATAAACGGGCATATCAATCCAGAATACAGAGTAACAGGGGTATAAACAGGCATATCAATCCAGAATACAGAGCAACAGGGGTATAAACGGGCATATCAATCCAGAATACAGAGTAGCAGGAGTATAAACGGGCATATCAATCCAGAATACAGAGTAGCAGGAGTATAAACGTACATATCAATCCAGAATACAGAGTAACAGGGGTATAAACGGGCATATCAATCCAGAATACAGAGTAACAGGAGTATAAACGGGCATATCAATCCAGAATACAGAGTAACAGGAGTATAAACGGGCATATCAATCCAGAATACAGAGTAACAGGAGTATAAACGGGCATATCAATCCAGAATACAGAGTAACAGGAGTATAAACGGGCATATATCAATCCAGAATACAGAGTAACAGGAGTATAAACGGGCATATCAATCCATAATACAGAGTAACAGGAGTATAAACGGGCATATATCAATCTAGAATACAGAGTAACAGGGGTATAAACGGGCATATATCAATCCAGAATACAGAGTAACAGGAGTATAAACGGGCATATATCAATCCAGAATACAGAGTAACAGGGGTATAAACGGGCATATATCAATCCAGAATACAGAGTAACAGGGGTATAAACGGGCATATATCAATCCAGAATACAGAGTAACAGGAGTATAAACGGACATATCAATCCAGAATACAGAGTAACAGGAGTATAAACGTGCATATCAATCCAGAATACAGAGTAGCAGGAGTATAAACGGGCATATCAATCCAGAACACAGAGTAACAGGAGTATAAACGGGCATATCAATCCAGAATACAGAGTAACATGAGTATAAACGGGCAGATCAATCCAGAATACAGAGTAGCAGGAGTATAAACGTGCATATCAATCCAGAATACAGAGTAACGGGGTATAAACGGGCATATCAATCCAGAATACAGAGTAACAGGGGTATAAACGTGCATATCAATCCAGAATACAGAGTAACAGGGGTATAAACGGGCATATCAATCCAGAATACAGAGTAACAGGGCTATAAACAGGCATATCAATCCAGAATACAGAGTAACAGGGGTATAAACAGGCATATCAATCCAGAATACAGAGTAACAGGGGTATAAACGGGCATATCAATCCAGAATACAGAGTAACAGGGGTATAAACAGGCATATCAATCCAGAATACAGATAACAGGGTATAAACGGGCATATCAATCCAGAATACAGAGTAGCAGGAGTATAAACGGGCATATCAATCCAGAATACAGAGTAGCAGGAGTATAAACGTACATATCAATCCAGAATACAGAGTAACAGGGGTATAAACGGGTATATCAATCCAGAATACAGAGTAACAGGAGTATAAACGGGCATATCAATCCAGAATACAGAGTAACAGGAGTATAAACGGGCATATATCAATCCAGAATACAGAGTAACAGGAGTATAAACGGGCATATCAATCCATAATACAGAGTAACAGGAGTATAAACAAGCATATATCAATCTAGAATACAGAGTAACAGGGGTATAAACGGGCATATATCAATCCAGAATACAGAGTAACAGGAGTATAAACGGGCATATATCAATCCAGAATACAGAGTAACAGGGGTATAAACGGGCATATATCAATCCAGAATACAGAGTAACAGGGGTATAAACGGGCATATATCAATCCAGAATACAGAGTAACAGGAGTATAAACGGACATATCAATCCAGAATTCAGAGTAACAGGAGTATAAACGTGCATATCAATCCAGAATACAGAGTAGCAGGAGTATAAACGTGCATATCAATCCAGAATACAGAGTAACATGAGTATAAACGGGCATATCAATCCAGAATACAGAGTAACATGAGTATAAACGGGCATATCAATCCAGAATACAGAGTAACAGGAGTATAAACGGGCATATCAATCCAGAATACAGAGTAACATGAGTATAAACGGGCATATAAATCCAGAATACAGAGTAACAGGGGTATAAACGGGCATATCAATCCAGAATACAGAGTAGCAGGAGTATAAACGGGCATATCAATCCAGAATACAGAGTAGCAGGGGTATAAACGGACATATAGCGATCCAGAATACAGAGTAACAAGGGTATAAACGGGCATATCAATGCATAATACGGAGTAACAGGAGTATAAACGGGCATACCAATCCAGAATACAGAGTAACAAGGGTATAAACGGGCATATCAATGCATAATACGGAGTAACAGGAGTATAAACGGGCATACCAATCCATAATACATAGTAACATGAGTATAAACGGGCATATCAATCCAGAATACATAGTAGCAGGAGTATAAACGTGCATATCAATCCAGAATACAGAGTAACAGGAGTATAAACGGGCATATCAATCCAGAATACAGAGTAACAGGAGTATAAACGGGCATATCAATCCAGAATACAGAGTAACAGGAGTATAAACGGGCATATCAATCCAGAATACAGAGTAACAGGAGATTAAACGGGCATATCAATCCAGAATACAGAGTAACATGAGTATAAACGGGCATATCAATCCTGAATACAGAGTAGCAGGGGTATAAACGGGCATATCAATCCAGAATACAGAGTAGCAGGGGTATAAACGGGCATATCAATCCAGAATACAGAGTAGCAGGAGTATAAACGTGCATATCAATCCAGAATACAGAGTAACGGGGTATAAACGGGCATATCAATCCAGAATACAGAGTAACAGGGGTATAAACGTGCATATCAATCCAGAATACAGAGTAACAGGGGTATAAACGGGCATATCAATCCAGAATACAGAGTAACAGGGGTATAAACAGGCATATCAATCCAGAATACAGAGTAACAGGGGTATAAATAGGCATATCAATCCAGAATACAGAGTAACAGGAGTATAAACGGGCATATCAATCCAGAATACAGAGTAACAGGGGTATAAACAGGCATATCAATCCAGAATACAGATAACAGGGGTATAAACGGGCATATCAATCCAGAATACAGAGTAGCAGGAGTATAAACGGGCATATCAATCCAGAATACAGAGTAGCAGGAGTATAAACGTACATATCAATCCAGAATACAGAGTAACAGGGGTATAAACGGGCATATCAATCCAGAATACAGAGTAACAGGAGTATAAACGGGCATATCAATCCAGAATACAGAGTAACAGGAGTATAAACGGGCATATATCAATCCAGAATACAGAGTAACAGGGGTATAAACGGGCATATCAATCCAGAATACAGAGTAGCAGGAGTATAAACGGGCATATCAATCCAGAATACAGAGTAGCAGGGGTATAAACGGACATATAGCGATCCAGAATACAGAGTAACAAGGGTATAAACGGGCATATCAATGCATAATACGGAGTAACAGGAGTATAAACGGGCATACCAATCCAGAATACAGAGTAACAAGGGTATAAACGGGCATATCAATGCATAATACGGAGTAACAGGAGTATAAACGGGCATACCAATCCAGAATACATAGTAACATGAGTATAAACGGGCATATCAATCCAGAATACATAGTAGCAGGAGTATAAACGTGCATATCAATCCAGAATACAGAGTAACAGGAGTATAAACGGGCATATCAATCCAGAATACAGAGTAACAGGAGTATAAACGGGCAAATCAATCCAGAATACAGAGTAACAGGAGTATAAACGGGCATATCAATCCAGAATACAGAGTAACAGGAGTATAAACGGGCATATCAATCCAGAATACAGAGTAACATTAGTATAAACGGGCATATCAATCCTGAATACAGAGTAGCAGGGGTATAAACGGGCATATCAATCCAGAATACAGAGTAACAGGGGTATAAACGGGCATATCAATCCAGAATACAGAGTAGCAGGAGTATAAACGTGCATATCAATCCAGAATACAGAGTAACGGGGTATAAACGGGCATATCAATCCAGCATACAGAGTAACAGGGGTATAAACGTGCATATCAATCCAGAATACAGAGTAACAGGGGTATAAACGGGCATATCAATCCAGAATACAGAGTAACAGGGGTATAAACAGGCATAGCAATCCAGAATACAGAGTAACAGGGGTATAAACAGGCATATCAATCCAGAATACAGAGTAACAGGGGTATAAACGGGCATATCAATCCAGAATACAGAGTAACAGGGGTATAAACAGGCATATCAATCCAGAATACAGAGCAACTGGGGTATAAACGGGCATATCAATCCAGAATACAGAGTAGCAGGAGTATAAACGGGCATATCAATCCAGAATACAGAGTAGCAGGAGTATAAACGTACATATCAATCCAGAATACAGAGTAACAGGGGTATAAACGGGCATATCAATCCAGAATACAGAGTAACAGGAGTATAAACGGGCATATCAATCCAGAATACAGAGTAACAGGAGTATAAACGGGCATATCAATCCAGAATACAGAGTAACAGGAGTATAAACGGGCATATCAATCCAGAATACAGAGTAACAGGAGTATAAACGGGCATATATCAATCCAGAATACAGAGTAACAGGAGTATAAACGGGCATATCAATCCATAATACAGAGTAACAGGAGTATAAACGGGCATATATCAATCTAGAATACAGAGTAACAGGGGTATAAACGGGCATATATCAATCCAGAATACAGAGTAACAGGAGTATAAACGGGCATATATCAATCCAGAATACAGAGTAACAGGGGTATAAACGGGCATATATCAATCCAGAATACAGAGTAACAGGGGTATAAACGGGCATATATCAATCCAGAATACAGAGTAACAGGAGTATAAACGGACATATCAATCCAGAATACAGAGTAACAGGAGTATAAACGTGCATATCAATCCAGAATACAGAGTAGCAGGAGTATAAACGGGCATATCAATCCAGAATACAGAGTAACATGAGTATAAACGGGCATATCAATCCAGAATACAGAGTAACATGAGTATAAACGGGCATATAAATCCAGAATACAGAGTAACAGGGGTATAAACGGGCATATCAATCCAGAATACAGAGTAGCAGGAGTATAAACGGGCATATCAATCCAGAATACAGAGTAGCAGGGGTATAAACGGACATATAGCGATCCAGAATACAGAGTAACAAGGGTATAAACGGGCATATCAATGCATAATACGGAGTAACAGGAGTATAAACGGGCATACCAATCCAGAATACAGAGTAACAAGGGTATAAACGGGCATATCAATGCATAATACGGAGTAACAGGAGTATAAACGGGCATACCAATCCATAATACATAGTAACATGAGTATAAACGGGCATATCAATCCAGAATACATAGTAGCAGGAGTATAAACGTGCATATCAATCCAGAATACAGAGTAACAGGAGTATAAACGGGCATATCAATCCAGAATACAGAGTAACAGGAGTATAAACGGGCATATCAATCCAGAATACAGAGTAACAGGAGTATAAACGGGCATATCAATCCAGAATACAGAGTAACAGGAGATTAAACGGGCATATCAATCCAGAATACAGAGTAACATGAGTATAAACGGGCATATCAATCCTGAATACAGAGTAGCAGGGGTATAAACGGGCATATCAATCCAGAATACAGAGTAGCAGGGGTATAAACGGGCATATCAATCCAGAATACAGAGTAGCAGGAGTATAAACGTGCATATCAATCCAGAATACAGAGTAACGGGGTATAAACGGGCATATCAATCCAGAATACAGAGTAACAGGGGTATAAACGTGCATATCAATCCAGAATACAGAGTAACAGGGGTATAAACGGGCATATCAATCCAGAATACAGAGTAACAGGGGTATAAACAGGCATATCAATCCAGAATACAGAGTAACAGGGGTATAAATAGGCATATCAATCCAGAATACAGAGTAACAGGGGTATAAACGGGCATATCAATCCAGAATACAGAGTAACAGGGGTATAAACAGGCATATCAATCCAGAATACAGATAACAGGGGTATAAACGGGCATATCAATCCAGAATACAGAGTAGCAGGAGTATAAACGGGCATATCAATCCAGAATACAGAGTAGCAGGAGTATAAACGTACATATCAATCCAGAATACAGAGTAACAGGGGTATAAACGGGCATATCAATCCAGAATACAGAGTAACAGGAGTATAAACGGGCATATCAATCCAGAATACAGAGTAACAGGAGTATAAACGGGCATATATCAATCCAGAATACAGAGTAACAGGGGTATAAACGGGCATATCAATCCAGAATACAGAGTAGCAGGAGTATAAACGGGCATATCAATCCAGAATACAGAGTAGCAGGGGTATAAACGGACATATAGCGATCCAGAATACAGAGTAACAAGGGTATAAACGGGCATATCAATGCATAATACGGAGTAACAGGAGTATAAACGGGCATACCAATCCAGAATACAGAGTAACAAGGGTATAAACGGGCATATCAATGCATAATACGGAGTAACAGGAGTATAAACGGGCATACCAATCCAGAATACATAGTAACATGAGTATAAACGGGCATATCAATCCAGAATACATAGTAGCAGGAGTATAAACGTGCATATCAATCCAGAATACAGAGTAACAGGAGTATAAACGGGCATATCAATCCAGAATACAGAGTAACAGGAGTATAAACGGGCAAATCAATCCAGAATACAGAGTAACAGGAGTATAAACGGGCATATCAATCCAGAATACAGAGTAACAGGAGTATAAACGGGCATATCAATCCAGAATACAGAGTAACATTAGTATAAACGGGCATATCAATCCTGAATACAGAGTAGCAGGGGTATAAACGGGCATATCAATCCAGAATACAGAGTAACAGGGGTATAAACGGGCATATCAATCCAGAATACAGAGTAGCAGGAGTATAAACGTGCATATCAATCCAGAATACAGAGTAACGGGGTATAAACGGGCATATCAATCCAGCATACAGAGTAACAGGGGTATAAACGTGCATATCAATCCAGAATACAGAGTAACAGGGGTATAAACGGGCATATCAATCCAGAATACAGAGTAACAGGGGTATAAACAGGCATAGCAATCCAGAATACAGAGTAACAGGGGTATAAACAGGCATATCAATCCAGAATACAGAGTAACAGGGGTATAAACGGGCATATCAATCCAGAATACAGAGTAACAGGGGTATAAACAGGCATATCAATCCAGAATACAGAGCAACTGGGGTATAAACGGGCATATCAATCCAGAATACAGAGTAGCAGGAGTATAAACGGGCATATCAATCCAGAATACAGAGTAGCAGGAGTATAAACGTACATATCAATCCAGAATACAGAGTAACAGGGGTATAAACGGGCATATCAATCCAGAATACAGAGTAACAGGAGTATAAACGGGCATATCAATCCAGAATACAGAGTAACAGGAGTATAAACGGGCATATCAATCCAGAATACAGAGTAACAGGAGTATAAACGGGCATATCAATCCAGAATACAGAGTAACAGGAGTATAAACGGGCATATATCAATCCAGAATACAGAGTAACAGGAGTATAAACGGGCATATCAATCCATAATACAGAGTAACAGGAGTATAAACGGGCATATATCAATCTAGAATACAGAGTAACAGGGGTATAAACGGGCATATATCAATCCAGAATACAGAGTAACAGGAGTATAAACGGGCATATATCAATCCAGAATACAGAGTAACAGGGGTATAAACGGGCATATATCAATCCAGAATACAGAGTAACAGGGGTATAAACGGGCATATATCAATCCAGAATACAGAGTAACAGGAGTATAAACGGGCATATCAATCCAGAATACAGAGTAACAGGAGTATAAACGTGCATATCAATCCAGAATACAGAGTAGCAGGAGTATAAACGGGCATATCAATCCAGAATACAGAGTAACAGGAGTATAAACGGGCATATCAATCCAGAATACAGAGTAACATGAGTATAAACGGGCAGATCAATCCAGAATACAGAGTAGCAGGAGTATAAACGTGCATATCAATCCAGAATACAGAGTAACGGGGTATAAACGGGCATATCAATCCAGAATACAGAGTAACAGGGGTATAAACGTGCATATCAATCCAGAATACAGAGTAACAGGGGTATAAACGGGCATATCAATCCAGAATACAGAGTAACAGGGCTATAAACAGGCATATCAATCCAGAATACAGAGTAACAGGGGTATAAACAGGCATATCAATCCAGAATACAGAGTAACAGGGGTATAAACGGGCATATCAATCCAGAATACAGAGTAACAGGGGTATAAACAGGCATATCAATCCAGAATACAGATAACAGGGTATAAACGGGCATATCAATCCAGAATACAGAGTAGCAGGAGTATAAACGGGCATATCAATCCAGAATACAGAGTAGCAGGAGTATAAACGTACATATCAATCCAGAATACAGAGTAACAGGGGTATAAACGGGCATATCAATCCAGAATACAGAGTAACAGGAGTATAAACGGGCATATCAATCCAGAATACAGAGTAACAGGAGTATAAACGGGCATATCAATCCAGAATACAGAGTAACAGGAGTATAAACGGGCATATCAATCCAGAATACAGAGTAACAGGAGTATAAACGGGCATATATCAATCCAGAATACAGAGTAACAGGAGTATAAACGGGCATATCAATCCATAATACAGAGTAACAGGAGTATAAACAAGCATATATCAATCTAGAATACAGAGTAACAGGGGTATAAACGGGCATATATCAATCCAGAATACAGAGTAACAGGAGTATAAACGGGCATATATCAATCCAGAATACAGAGTAACAGGGGTATAAACGGGCATATATCAATCCAGAATACAGAGTAACAGGGGTATAAACGGGCATATATCAATCCAGAATACAGAGTAACAGGAGTATAAACGGACATATCAATCCAGAATTCAGAGTAACAGGAGTATAAACGTGCATATCAATCCAGAATACAGAGTAGCAGGAGTATAAACGTGCATATCAATCCAGAATACAGAGTAACATGAGTATAAACGGGCATATCAATCCAGAATACAGAGTAACATGAGTATAAACGGGCATATCAATCCAGAATACAGAGTAACAGGAGTATAAACGGGCATATCAATCCAGAATACAGAGTAACATGAGTATAAACGGGCATATAAATCCAGAATACAGAGTAACAGGGGTATAAACGGGCATATCAATCCAGAATACAGAGTAGCAGGAGTATAAACGGGCATATCAATCCAGAATACAGAGTAGCAGGGGTATAAACGGACATATAGCGATCCAGAATACAGAGTAACAAGGGTATAAACGGGCATATCAATGCATAATACGGAGTAACAGGAGTATAAACGGGCATACCAATCCAGAATACAGAGTAACAAGGGTATAAACGGGCATATCAATGCATAATACGGAGTAACAGGAGTATAAACGGGCATACCAATCCAGAATACATAGTAACATGAGTATAAACGGGCATATCAATCCAGAATACATAGTAGCAGGAGTATAAACGTGCATATCAATCCAGAATACAGAGTAACAGGAGTATAAACGGGCATATCAATCCAGAATACAGAGTAACAGGAGTATAAACGGGCATATCAATCCAGAATACAGAGTAACAGGAGTATAAACGGGCATATCAATCCAGAATACAGAGTAACAGGAGATTAAACGGGCATATCAATCCAGAATACAGAGTAACATGAGTATAAACGGGCATATCAATCCTGAATACAGAGTAGCAGGGGTATAAACGGGCATATCAATCCAGAATACAGAGTAACAGGGGTATAAACGGGCATATCAATCCAGAATACAGAGTAGCAGGAGTATAAACGTGCATATCAATCCAGAATACAGAGTAACGGGGTATAAACGGGCATATCAATCCAGAATACAGAGTAACAGGGGTATAAACGTGCATATCAATCCAGAATACAGAGTAACAGGGGTATAAACGGGCATATCAATCCAGAATACAGAGTAACAGGGGTATAAACAGGCATATCAATCCAGAATACAGAGTAACAGGGGTATAAACAGGCATATCAATCCAGAATACAGAGTAACAGGGGTATAAACGGGCATATCAATCCAGAATACAGAGTAACAGGGGTATAAACAGGCATATCAATCCAGAATACAGAGTAACAGGGGTATAAACGGGCATATCAATCCAGAATACAGAGTAGTAGGAGTATAAACGGGCATATCAATCCAGAATACAGAGTAGCAGGAGTATAAACGTACATATCAATCCAGAATACAGAGTAACAGGGGTATAAACGGGCATATCAATCCAGAATACAGAGTAACAGGAGTATAAACGGGCATATCAATCCAGAATACAGAGTAACAGGAGTATAAACGGGCATATCAATCCAGAATACAGAGTAACAGGAGTATAAACGGGCATATCAATCCAGAATACAGAGTAACAGGAGTATAAACGGGCATATATCAATCCAGAATACAGAGTAACAGGAGTATAAACGGGCATATCAATCCATAATACAGAGTAACAGGAGTATAAACGGGCATATATCAATCTAGAATACAGAGTAACAGGGGTATAAACGGGCATATATCAATCCAGAATACAGAGTAACAGGAGTATAAACGGGCATATATCAATTCAGAATACAGAGTAACAGGGGTATAAACGGGCATATATCCATCCAGAATACAGAGTAACAGGGGTATAAACGGGCATATATCAATCCAGAATACAGAGTAACAGGAGTATAAACGGACATATCAATCCAGAATACAGAGTAACAGGAGTATAAACGTGCATATCAATCCAGAATACAGAGTAGCAGGAGTATAAACGGGCATATCAATCCAGAATACAGAGTAACAGGAGTATAAACGGGCATATCAATCCAGAATACAGAGTAACATGAGTATAAACGGGCATATCAATCCTGAATACAGAGTAGCAGGGGTATAAACGGGCATATATCAATTCAGAATACAGAGTAACAGGGGTATAAACGGGCATATCAATCCAGAATACAGAGTAGCAGTAGTATAAACGTGCATATCAATCCAGAATACAGAGTAACGGGGTATAAACGGGCATATCAATCCAGAATACAGAGTAACAGGGGTATAAACGTGCATATCAATCCAGAATACAGAGTAACAGGGGTATAAACGGGCATATCAATCCAGAATACAGAGTAACAGGGGTATAAACAGGCATATCAATCCAGAATACAGAGTAACAGGGGTATAAATAGGCATATCAATCCAGAATACAGAGTAACAGGGGTATAAACGGGCATATCAATCCAGAATACAGAGTAACAGGGGTATAAACGGGCATATCAATCCAGAATACAGAGTAGTAGGAGTATAAACGGGCATATCAATCCAGAATACAGAGTAGCAGGAGTATAAACGTACATATCAATCCAGAATACAGAGTAACAGGGGTATAAACGGGCATATCAATCCAGAATACAGAGTAACAGGAGTATAAACGGGCATATCAATCCAGAATACAGAGTAACAGGAGTATAAACGGGCATATCAATCCAGAATACAGAGTAACAGGAGTATAAACGGGCATATCAATCCAGAATACAGAGTAACAGGAGTATAAACGGGCATATATCAATCCAGAATACAGAGTAACAGGAGTATAAACGGGCATATCAATCCATAATACAGAGTAACAGGAGTATAAACGGGCATATATCAATCTAGAATACAGAGTAACAGGGGTATAAACGGGCATATATCAATCCAGAATACAGAGTAACAGGAGTATAAACGGGCATATATCAATTCAGAATACAGAGTAACAGGGGTATAAACGGGCATATATCCATCCAGAATACAGAGTAACAGGGGTATAAACGGGCATATATCAATCCAGAATACAGAGTAACAGGAGTATAAACGGACATATCAATCCAGAATACAGAGTAACAGGAGTATAAACGTGCATATCAATCCAGAATACAGAGTAGCAGGAGTATAAACGGGCATATCAATCCAGAATACAGAGTAACAGGAGTATAAACGGGCATATCAATCCAGAATACAGAGTAACATGAGTATAAACGGGCATATCAATCCTGAATACAGAGTAGCAGGGGTATAAACGGGCATATATCAATTCAGAATACAGAGTAACAGGGGTATAAACGGGCATATCAATCCAGAATACAGAGTAGCAGTAGTATAAACGTGCATATCAATCCAGAATACAGAGTAACGGGGTATAAACGGGCATATCAATCCAGAATACAGAGTAACAGGGGTATAAACGTGCATATCAATCCAGAATACAGAGTAACAGGGGTATAAACGGGCATATCAATCCAGAATACAGAGTAACAGGGGTATAAACAGGCATATCAATCCAGAATACAGAGTAACAGGGGTATAAATAGGCATATCAATCCAGAATACAGAGTAACAGGGGTATAAACGGGCATATCAATCCAGAATACAGAGTAACAGGGGTATAAACAGGCATATCAATCCAGAATACAGATAACAGGGGTATAAACGGGCATATCAATCCAGAATACAGAGTAGCAGGAGTATAAACGGGCATATCAATCCAGAATACAGAGTAGCAGGAGTATAAACGTACATATCAATCCAGAATACAGAGTAACAGGGGTATAAACGGGCATATCAATCCAGAATACAGAGTAACAGGAGTATAAACGGGCATATCAATCCAGAATACAGAGTAGCAGGAGTATAAACTGGCATATCAATCCAGAATACAGAGTAACAGGAGTATAAACGGGCATATCAATCCAGAATACAGAGTAACAGGAGTATAAACGGGCATATATCAATCCAGAATGCAGAGTAACAGGAGTATAAACGGGCATATCAATCCATAATACAGAGTAACAGGAGTATAAACGGGCATATATCAATCTAGAATACAGAGTAACAGGGGTATAAACGGGCATATATCAATCCAGAATACAGAGTAACAGGAGTATAAACGGGCATATATCAATCCAGAATACAGAGTAACAGGGGTATAAACGGGCATATATCAATCCAGAATACAGAGTAACAGGGGTATAAACGGGCATATATCAATCCAGAATACAGAGTAACAGGAGTATAAACGGACATATCAATCCAGAATACAGAGTAACAGGAGTATAAACGTGCATATCAATCCAGAATACAGAGTAGCAGGAGTATAAACGTGCATATCAATCCAGAATACAGAGTAACATGAGTATAAACGGGCATATCAATCCAGAATACAGAGTATCATGAGTATAAACGGGCATATCAATCCAGAATACAGAGTAACAGGAGTATAAACGGGCATATCAATCCAGAATACAGAGTAACATGAGTATAAACGGGCATATAAATCCAGAATACAGAGTAACAGGGGTATAAACGGGCATATCAATCCAGAATACAGAGTAGCAGGAGTATAAACGGGCATATCAATCCAGAATACAGAGTAGCAGGGGTATAAACGGGCATATCAATCCAGAATACAGAGTAACAGGAGTATAAACGGGCATATATCAATCCAGAATACAGAGTAACAGGGGTATAAACGGGCATATCAATCCAGAATACAGAGTAGCAGGAGTATAAACGGGCATATCAATCCAGAATACAGAGTAGCAGGGGTATAAACGGACATATAGCGATCCAGAATACAGAGTAACAAGGGTATAAACGGGCATATCAATGCATAATACGGAGTAACAGGAGTATAAACGGGCATACCAATCCAGAATACAGAGTAACAAGGGTATAAACGGGCATATCAATGCATAATACGGAGTAACAGGTGTATAAACGGGCATACCAATCCAGAATACATAGTAACATGAGTATAAACGGGCATATCAATCCAGAATACATAGTAGCAGGAGTATAAACGTGCATATCAATCCAGAATACAGAGTAACAGGAGTATAAACGGGCATATCAATCCAGAATACAGAGTAACAGGAGTATAAACGGGCATATCAATCCAGAATACAGAGTAACAGGAGTATAAACGGGCATATCAATCCAGAATACAGAGTAACAGGAGTATAAACGGGCATATCAATCCAGAATACAGAGTAACATGAGTATAAACGGGCATATCAATCCAGAATACAGAGTAGCAGGGGTATAAACGGGCATATCAATCCAGAATATAGAGTAACAGGGGTATAAACGGGCATATCAATCCAGAATACAGAGTAGCAGGAGTATAAACGTGCATATCAATCCAGAATACAGAGTAACGGGGTATAAACGGGCATATCAATCCAGAATACAGAGTAACAGGGGTATAAACGTGCATATCAATCCAGAATACAGAGTAACAGGGGTATAAACGGGCATATCAATCCAGAATACAGAGTAATAGGGTTATAAACAGGCATATCAATCCAGAATACAGAGTAACAGGGGTATAAACAGGCATATCAATCCAGAATACAGAGTAACAGGGGTATAAACGGGCATATCAATCCAGAATACAGAGTAACAGGGGTATAAACAGGCATATCAATCCAGAATACAGAGTAACAGGGGTATAAACGGGCATATCAATCCAGAATACAGAGTAGCATGAGTATAAACGGGCATATCAATCCAGAATACATAGTAACAGGGGTATAAACAGGCATATCAATCCAGAATACAGTGTAACAGGGGTATAAACGGGCATATCAATCCAGAATACATAGTAACAGCGGTATAAACAGGCATATCAATCCAGAATACAGAGTAACAGGGGTATAAACAGGCATATCAATCCAGAATACAGAGTAACAGGGGTATAAACGGGCATATCAATCCAGAATACAGAGTAACAGGAGTATAAACGGGCATATCAATCCAGAATACATAGTAACAGGGGTATAAACAGGCATATCAATCCAGAATACAGAGTAACAGGAGTATAAACGGGCATATCAATCCAGAATACAGAGTAACAGGAGTATAAACGGGCATATATCAATCTAGAATTTAGAGTAACAGGAGTATAAACGGGCATATGATCAATCCAGAATACAGAGTAACGGGAGTATAAACGGGCATATATCAATCCAGAATACAGAGTAACAGGAGTATAAACGGGCATATCAATCCAGAATACAGAGTAGCAGGAGTATAAACGGGCATATCAATCCAGAATACAGAGTAACAGGAGTATAAACGGGCATATATCAATCCAGAATACAGAGTAACAGGGGTATAAACGGGCATATATCAATCCAGAATACAGAGTAACATGAGTATAAACGGGCATATCAATCCAGAATACAGAGTAACAGGAGTATAAACGGGCATATCAATCCAGAATACAGAGTAACAAGGGTATAAACGGGCATATCAATGCATAATACAGAGTAACATGAGTATAAACGGGCATATCAATCCAGAATACAGAGTAGCAGGGGTATAAACGGGCATATCAATCCAGAATACAGAGTAACAGGGGTATAAACGTGCATATCAATCCAGAATACAGAGTAGCATGAGTATACACGTGCATATCAATCCAGAATACAGAGTAACGGGGGGTATAAACGGGCATATCAATCCAGAATAAAGAGTAACATGGGTATAAACGTGCATATCAATCCAGAATACAGAGTAACAGGGGTATAAACGGGCATATCAATCCAGAATGCAGAGTAACAGGGGTATAAACAGGCATATCAATCCAGAATACAGAGTAACAGGGGTATATATAGAGGATCTCCAACGAGTTTTGTTGGGATATAAGATTTGATGAAACTCGTCTGATAAATGTGTTTCACAACGATTCGTAGACGAGTTGTGAATCAAATTTAACAAACGAGTTTCATAACCCAACATAACGAGTTGAAGATCTTGAATATCACATACAAAATAGAGCTTTATGCCTTTTTAACAAATCAAAATCCTTAAAAGAAACTGCTAAATGCATACATTTACACCCAATTTGCCTCTTTGTTTTTATGTCTATTTTCGTAAGTTCAGCGAAATTGGACAATAATTTAATTTTAATGAATATAGCAATAATTTTTGTAGTGTCTGTTGTTCGTGTCATGCGTGGCTTTTCGAAATAGTATTAATCCGCCTGAATCAATGTAAAGATGTGCGGTCATTCAGTTGTCACGATGCCACGTGATACGCATGGGATACACGCGCCTATTCATAACTTGTGAGAGATAAGGAAATGTGTAATGGCTTTTAAAATGATATTACAGGGGTTTGATGTGATATATATATATAAGTAACCTGCGTACTGCGTAAAAATCCCGCGTACTAGTAATAGAGGTGGGGTGACACATCGGGATTCATATTCCAAATTTAACCTGTATATTCAGGATTCAACAAAAATGCTTGTACGCCGCATTTATAGCACAAAATTACACATTTGTTTTGTTATATTCCAGCCCAAATGAAATATTTTGATGTAATTCAGTCTAATATCTTTGATATGTTGATGTTTTGGATACTACTTCAGCAAATGTGTGAAAACTATGATATTATAGTGTAGAATTATTAAGTATTTATTCTATTTCATATGTCATAACTGCGTGGTATACGCATGATTCACCGCTCTCTGATAACTTGTATTTAGGATTCAGGGGGGTTCAATGGGTGACACCATCCATATAACAACTCACATCTGAACACCAGGCACACGTGTCGCCAGATCCCATACAACCATCGCATGAATCAAACGTTGCACAGTGCTGACGGTTCATTTCATCAATGTCGTTGATTTCCCATTTCGAAAGGTCCCGATCCTCCGCCAGTTGCCCCTTGTGGCGATGGTGCTCATTGTTTCCAGGGTAATCGTGAGGTCCGTGGTCATACTCGCCGCCCATTTCATGTTTGTGATGATGGCCGTGTCCAGTGTTGTAACGTGATTTTATATGTTGCCTATTCCCATGACAGTCAGCTCCTAAATTTAATTGTAGAGAAATTAGACGACTGTTCTGTGGCGTTCACCAGAGAAACCGATAACATTTTAATGGGCTCTGGTGCGAACACATGTCTAAATGATAATTTAGCGAAATTTAGGCGAAACTGACCGCGGATTTGCCTGAAACCAGGAGAAGGAATTTGCAGGAGTAGGCCTATCTCAAGTTTGATATCACGTCTTTTTTTCTTTTAAACGGAGTTCATTCTTTAGATTGACTTCGAGTGGTATTTCACTGGTATAACATAGTCAAAATTTTAAGCGTGAAAATGGTTGAACTACGTACAAATGTAAATGTTTACCAATTTATTCGGGACGCATTATTATGTATAACTTTACGACAGCTGATTGCGCCAATAATAGTCACTGCGTGTAATTCGTTTATTCAGACGCAGTTTTCTGACTATTTGGTTATCAAATATATTAAAATAACGTATTGTGGCACACCTCAGCTGGGTGTTTCGCGTCACTTTAATACGATTACATCATTAATCTCGTCTGTCCCAACGTGCATGTCTAGAATAAGACATGAAACTATTTATAAAATATCAGCCCATGCAGAACAGCAAACTTCATCATCATGAGGACGTAATCATGTCATTTAGTAATATAGTATATAAATCATCGCGTCGCGAGTTTTAACAGGCGTGAAGGTCACTGCAGTGGTTATATACATGTAACATAATTACATAGTATATACGTGGGTATGGAATTTCATGTTAAAAAAATTTAACTCGTTTTACGTGCTCATTGCAAAGGTTGGACGCTACAAAAAAGTGTCTAGACGATATTAGCTGTATCTGGACCTTTCAGCTGTCGGTAACTCCCGGTGCTATATCCTTATAGAAATCGGTTCGTCCCTCCGCCCGTACGTACGTTGGAGCGCGCTCTCTCTCTCTCTCTCTCTCTCTCTCTCTCTCTCTCTCTCTCTCTCTCTCTCTCTCTCTCTCTCTCTCGGCGTAAATGATATCCACGAGCAACTGGTTTCGTCCAGTTATTTGTTGCAGAGTTATTGCCCTTGAAAATTATTGCCCGTGAAAATTCGCCTTGTCAGATTGGCATGGATCTCTGTGTCTCAGTCATCGTATATTAGATCATCTTTGTGTGATCCTTAGTGAGCGCATGCTTCCCCGTGCGCACGCTATAAAGATCATGCAAACATGATCTATATACGATGACTGAGACACCACGAGTATACCACGAATTTAAAATGGCCGAGCCGAAACGTACAAAGACATAACATACAAGGAACTTACATAAAACGTAGTCTTTTTACTGTTATAACATATACGACCATACGCTAGTTTAAAAAAAACAAGTTTATACCTTATTTGTTCCGAGATAATCAGTAGTTTTCTACAACATTCTGACCAAAGTTGTCAGTCGGAGTTTCGTGGAATACACCAGTCCATACATCTAGGAGAAATTGGAGAATCCTTCGACTGACAAATTTGGTCAGAATGTTAGAGCAATCAACTGTGAGTTTGGACTGGACACAAATGAGGTATCAGCTTGTTTGAAAAATGGCACAGCATATATGCTCGTAGCTGCCAAAATACTATGTATAATATGTCATATCCTAGTTTTTTCCTCGTCTGATCGTGTTTGCGATCGCCTCGGCCATGTTGAATGCGTGATACTCATCAACTCGAAACCACGTATTCGCCACCGTGATAGTATAGCCCTTATATATTGATCGATATAATGTTGATCACCGGACTGGAATGTAACACGAGTGAGCATTATTGGGGATACTATTGCAAAATATCATCGCTCAAATAGGTTCATAATCGCCATACAGAAAAACATTAAAGGGTATCTGTACCCTTGATAATCACGTTTACAAGCCATGATTGTCTGTGCACTCACATGGAGATGAACGCCCCACATATGCCATCTTTAAACATTCACTATAGCGATACCAACGGGGATGACATGAAGACAGCCAAGAAGGGTTATATGACCCCCGTGCAATATACAAAATATTCGTATTTATTGTTCATATGTTTGCGATATCCATGTATGTATATTGTAAATAAACTTATCCTATCCTATTCATTCACATATGTTCACATTGAATTATTAGATTCTGAAATATTCACATTGTCATGTTACACTAAATCCTGTTCGGTGGTTGGTCAACTGCCAATAGGGTCACCCGTTTCATACCCCAATAAAAGGTCGGCCGACCACAGTGTCCCCCGATAACGTGGCAAGTCGATGCCGCTTTGTTAAAGAAATTTTAATAAATGTTGAAATGTTCTAAGTCGAAATGGTTAATAATTCCGTAAAAAAATAAATTTTCCGTCATCTATATACATGTTGCAATATGTGGGTAACAATACTGTGAAGTTTCAAATATCTACGATCAAGACTGTATAGGAGGAGTTGATTACACCATGAAGGTATAGTCCAGGAGATCGACCCCAAGAAATAACAAATGTTGCTCATTTTGACGGACAAGTGCTATCCGGTCTAATTTTGTAGTAAAATATATGTAGATTACGAAAATCCATGATAGCAGTGGTGAATTTGTAGCTTAATTGGCGAAAAACGTGTTTTTATTGACCTACCCGACGACCGAAAATGAAAGAATTTTCCGACGACGTCATAGTACTACTAGTAGTCAGGGAGCTAATATGGGTACCCTTGCACCCCCTGGGACTTAACTTCTCCCAACTCATTTTGTTCCTTATTATGTCCTTCAACTTTTAAGCAATGTTAACAAGAAAAAAAAGTGGCCGTATAGACTCCAGACAAAATGGCGTCCATCATGGCCGCCGTTTTTCAGACCAGACCTTAAGTCAGTTTTATGCAAATTATAGCGGTGAAATTCTTGTAAAATGTATACAAATGTATATATTTTCGTGAAGCTAAGACATAATGTCACTTTTTTGGGGCAAAATTGAAACTCACCATCCAAGATGGCCACCAAAATGGCTGCCGGAAGTTGAAAATATTACCTTTTTTTTACAAATATCTTCTAGATCGATTCATGCTGTTTGGAACTGGTTGAGTAATGCGACTTTATTTTGTATTTTGTGTAACTGATCATTGGGGCAATTAAATATGCACTTTTTGGGTTCTTAGCCCCTTCCGTTCCCTCAAAATTTCGAATTTACAGAACGCAGTATAAAATTTCACAAAAAAATCACAATTGGGATTATAGTCATATTTTAACAAGAAATGAACAGAACTTTGTAATGTAAGTGATGCATATGATTATACCTATGAATATTCCAACTCACTGGAACCAAAATCTTACTTTGGCTCAAAATGGCTGCCAAAATGGCTGCCAAAATATGGAAAATGATAAATATTGCCCCAGCGTGTCCTGCAATCGATTACAAGTTGTGGATGATGTACAAAATTGGCTATTCTGCCTTCTATACATTGAATACTAACATGTCTGATGTGCCATGGTTAATTGTTACTATTGTCACCACTGACATCACCAAAAATATTGGACTTTTCTCTCATAAAGTTGACTTAAATATCGGCAAAAATTAACTTTTCATGTTTGGACCATTTTTGCAATTAAAATGTAACTATATTTGAGTTGAAATGTGTTTATTGTTTTGGTCTATATTAAATGTGTCACACTACGGGATTTATAGACCAAATTGTTCGCCCGATTTTGACAGAACTCTATACTCTCATTAAGTAGACATGGATAAACTTTTTATATGCAGCCTGTGTCAGGGAGGACGCAGTTATATAGGGGTGGTGTAATATAGTGTGTCATTTTGACATATTTCTCGATGGGTTAATATATAATGCTATGTTATTATGCTCTGAAATGACTAATATCGAGATTTCTGGTGACCATTCAACGTTTGATACCATTTGATGTCCCGGTGGGGTATATTTTAGGAATTCTGACACGTCACCAAGCTTCGGTACATGTCACGAAGCTTCGGTACATAGGATGAAAAACCGCCACAGATTTGGGGTTAATGATGCAAGGTCACATTTTTCGCCTGATTTCGACAGAACTATATGCTCTCATTAAGTAGACAATTATAAACTTCTTGTATGTAGCACTGTGTCAGGGAGGAAGCAGTTATATAGGGTGGATGTAATATAGTGTGTCATTTTGACATAATTACACCATGGGTTAATATATAATTCCATGATAATTACGATCTGAAATGACTGATATCAAAGTTTATGGTGACCATTCAACGTTTGATGCCATTTGACGGTACGTGTCACGAAGCTTCGGTAAATTGAATGAAAAATCGCCACAGATTGGGGTTAACGATGCGAGGTCACATTTTCGCCAGATTTTGACGGAACTGTATACTCTCATTAAGTAGACATCGATAAACTTCTTATATGTAGCCCTGTGTCAGGGAGGGAGCAGTTATATAGTAGGTGTAATATAGTGTGTCATGACATATTACTCGATGGGTTAATATATAATGCGATGGTAATTGTGATCTGAAATTATTAATATCCGGGTTTCTGGTGACCATTCAACGTTTGTTACCGGTACCATATGATGTCATATGGTGGTATATTCCTGGAGTTCTGACACGTCACGAAGCTTCGGTACATGGCACGAAGCTTCGGTGCATTGGATGAAAAACCGCCACAGGTTTGGGTTTAAGAATGCATTGTCGATTTTTGTTTTGCCACAGCACTGGGAGATAAGTACCCAGGGTCACATGTTTCTTCTGATTTTGATAGTACTGTTATTAATAAAGATACCCCTTGATTAACTTCACGTTGAATGAACCAGTCACAGTATAATTTTCAATTATTGAACATTTAACTTGAATGTCACGAATAATCGGTACATTCATGTTTTTGTTTCGACGTCGACTGTATGCATAAATCTGATTTAAATATAGTAATATATAATAAATAATTAATGTACCGAAGCTTCGTATCTATAGGTTACAAACACCTAATTATTTTCCATAGGTGACAGTGTTAACTAAAAGTCCCGCCGGCTATGGGTTAAGCCTATTTGAACTTCAAGTGGTCAATTTTCCCTTAGCACGTCATCCGCTGCACCAGTATGTGACAACAAACGCACCATTTTCGGTATTTTTTTCAAACGATAATCTTGCATTTCCACAACTACCCCATTTACTGCACAAAAATCAGCAGCATAAACATATCCAGACCCCTTGCGTAACTTCTGGATACCACCAGACTCTTCCTGGACATCTAAACATACACAATCGCTATATTTATGTAGGCTATGATTTTCTGTTCCGATTAGGGATATTTCCCTCAATGATAATCAACCAATCAGCAGCCAGATTGTTTAGTTATGCTGACTCGAGTTTCAAGAAGCGTAACTCTATATAATTAGTTGCTTGTAACATATAATTGTAAAGAAAATCGAACTTTGATCGTGTAAACTGCGCCAAATTTACAAAAAAAGCTTTACTGTGATACGATGGAAATATAGAAGTCATTGGACATCCTGTTATCTCCCAGTGGTCCTTTGACCCACATACCCCGTTTTAAAATTGACCATTTTTTGGGGGGTAAGAAATAACACCGATACTCGATTCCTGATAACTCTGGAAGCACAGTTTAGTAGAAAGATACTAATGTCTCATGTCATGCTTGTTATATACATATATACTGCACAGTGTCGCATGCCCCATGTCCATCCACTCTCTAATCGGAATATTATGACCACAAATGTGACCACACCCAAAATTCAGGGTTTTTCATCATAATTTAATTTGTAAAATCCGACTCGCGTGCATAACGCACAGGGTAGAAAGGCATATGTATACGTTTTGGAAACTAGTTACGTATATCTACCATACCCTTAAGGAATTTATCTAATTTTGAACAGTACAATGTTTAATTAGATTTGAATTAGACCCCCCCCCCCCCCTCAACTTAGAAAACAAGTAGAAACCTTCTTAAATCCATTTAAAAACATTGTAGAAGCCAAGTTGTAAATTATTTAACAATATTAAAATAATTATGGTGAATTTTAACCTTAAAATCATACTAAGATGAAATGGTTGCAATTTGGACGATTTTGCGTAAAAAAGTTTTAAAAATGGTAAAATATTGGAAAAAAAAAACATTTAAATTCTTCAATTTTGTCAGCACAATTAGTTATTTAACATTATTAACACAATTACTATTCAACTTAATCACCAAAATCATGCTAAAATGAAATCTTTACACATTGAAAAAAAAATGAATTTTTTTTGGGCTTAAAATGTCGAAAAATGCCCGAAAAATCGAAAAAAAAACAAAGAAGGCTACAAATTTGTTCTTGCTATCATGATTTTTCTTCATTACCATACCTAAAACATTATAAATAACATGGTCGCAGCTTGTCCGTCAATATGAGCAACACTACCTCTCGATCTCCTGGACTATAGTACCCTCATACAGAAAATTATAAAAAATGTTTTTCAAAGTCGAAAGGCCCATAACTCTGGGAAAAATCATTGGATCAAACTCAAATTCGAACTTGACCTGTATTTTTATTTGAACGACCCACCAAAAACAGAATTTCCAATGAAACAATCCAAACTTGAGTTATCATCCGGAAACCAAAGAAAAAACAAGCAAAATTGAATTTTCTAAGTCGAAAAAAGTCCATAACTCTAGGAACAATCATCGGATCAAACTCAAATTCGAACTCAACCTGTATCTTGATATGACTGATCCACACAAAAACGGTATTTGCAATTAAAGGATCCAAACTTGAGATATCATCCGGAAACCGAAAAAGTGAGAAATTTTCTAAGTAAAGAAAAAATTTAAAAAAGGGAAATAACTCCATAAAAGAATATCGTATCAAACCCAGAATTTTACAGAACACCTGTGTGCTTGGTTGAGATACCTACACACCAAGTTTCAAATCGGATGATTATTACTGGAGTTATAACTCCGGACGGGCGGACGCACGGACGGACGGACGGACGTACGGACGGCGCTGATTTTACGGGGGACAATAACACACAGACCGTACCACGAACACGACATCGCATAGTGTTTAAAATACGTACATGTCTGTATCTCCGCCATTTTAGATAATATGTGAATAGACTTTGGTATATCCATGAACCGCAATGGGATGACGGATATCCACATGCAATATATGTTGTCCAGTCATATTTTATGGTGTCTAATTTTTCTCTAATGTTATTAACAAAGTTTTCAATCGAAAGATCCATAAATCGCTGCGAAAATATAATTGGCCATGCACACGCAACCGAAAACTCATTTAAAAGACATAATTTGTCACATGTGTGATGAACACAGAAAAACATTTTATTATGGAATGCAGTGCGTACCCTGACTCTAGAAAAGACTTGTTTGAAATTGCTCAAAATTATAGCATAGATTCCATAAACACGAGTGATGATGATAAGTTCATCTTCATAATGAAAAATAAAGTACAAACAAATAATCAATTCCGTATGCAACATGATCCGGTTATTCTTTCTAAAAAGGCAGAATGAAAATATGGGGAAATAAACGTTGAAAGTATTAATTTATAATACTAAGGATTATATATCGTACATATGCCTATTACATGTATTTTATTTTAATGTGTAACTTTTCATTTATTAAATGTTAGTTTGCAACTGCATCCGTTGGTGTTTTGCAATAAATCATCGTATGCCGTCGCAATAGAATTACCGTGGCATGGGTCTTTATATGAAATTCATGTTGTTGTTGTTTTTTTCTGTATATTTTTCATTTTCATTTTGTTGTGGTACATCATCAGCTTGAGGCCATGTTATCTCTGATCGGGTAATCATTGCCGCTCAATATTGTACAGCTGTATATATTTATTAATCCGGACTGCTACATTGCATACACTAAATTAAAGATGCCCTGTCGGAAATGACACAAAAAAAAACACGTTTTCTTTACTGAAAAATAATTAGATTGGACCCATGGGCTCAGATTTTGATGGCCAGATATCGACCTCAAAAAGAGTAAGTTTTAACACGTTTTGTATTTTGTTAGCATATAGCAAAAATTCAAACTCTTGTTCAACGTATGGAAGCTTATGTGAATTTCCGTGATACGAAATTACGAATAATGTTGATTTTAAGTATTTTTCATTTTTCTTTTACCATGGTAAGCTGAATGTTAATTACGAAATTATGTCAAATTGTGTGTCAAAATTGGACCGGGTATCTTTAATGCTATATATATAGCCTTAATTTAGTCTGTTCAATGTGACAATCAATGCATTTGTGTACTAATTATTCGCTTACCTGAAATGGCGATCACTACCAAAACCACAATTGTCACCAAAAAGCTGCAATTGGCCATTGCGCTGATGACGAGAATTGCGCCCCTGTGAGAAATGGGATAAGGATCACAAAACGTCTGCTCCCGTGGCCATCATGCGCAGTAGTATAGACCAAACATAATAGACAACACTAACGGCAGTATATGATGCGCATGACTGTCTACATTACACGCACATCTTTCCCCGGTGTAATAAATATTTTCATTCTGTTTCACGAGTTGGTAGTATGCCATCTATTGCGACGCGGAGTTGAGCATTAAACGCGAGAAGTGTTCCATGTTTACCCAGATTGCTATGTTTGTGGCATATCAGACAATTCATTATTCGGGGCACAGTAAGTGCCAACTTTTGAGCACTCAAACGACCATGAATTATTAGCTTTGAACATGTGCAGTTTAATGAGTGGATTATGATGCATGTGAACATGCCTGTTTTGTAATTTCCACTTCAGACCCCTAGCTGGGCCTCAGGCGACAACATGTCTAATACAGCGAGTAGTTCGGTGCGTTGTGAGTACATGTGGGCTACATATAGGAAGCTACATGTAATCGCAATTTCTAACCAAGACACTGAGCAGTTCCTATAGAGTTACTTCGTCACGAGCTTCCTTTTACGATATTGTTCTGGTCCAAATTGAAAAGCAAAAAGACCCCCCTTGAACAAAATATAGAAAGCGAAAAGACGACTAGAAATATATTCTAAAATATAGTCCATCATATAGGAATATTTGTAAGTAGAATCGAGAAGTCTCATTATTTGGAATCAATTCTATGAAATGGAAGGCCAAATTCAAATTTTATTGCTAATTTCTGCTAAGAAAATCAAGAATTTTTTAAAGACAAAAAAAAAATCCTTTTAAAGGGAATTTCATTCCTGTTATAAGAAATTGCATTGGTAACGAATTTCTGTTGACATAATATTCTTCTTAACAAAAAAGCAATTCCTCTTACAGGGGGACTGTACCCTAAATCCGTGGAGTCATAAATAAATTGTCATTATAAATTAACATGTTGTTTGCATCGTTCATAGAGCACATGGGTGTATTTTGCACCACTTCATAGCTCAAATTCATTCATTTGTTGCATATATTCTGTTCAGTATAAAAGGAGATGGTCACACAAATGGCCGGATTTAGTGTACAGTTCCCCTTTAAGGGGAATAGGGGAATTAGTATATTTCAAACATATTTGACCCAAATTAAGTGGGATGATCAATTTAAGTCATTAAGCTTTGTGCCACGTCAAGAGAAGTGCTCGTTTCAGTTTCAGGAAAGTTTCATTTCTTTGCGTTAGAATTCGTGTTATTAAACAGAGAAATTGAATTCCTCTTGACTCGTCTTGAGAGTAATTCGGAATTCCTCCAAGAGATTGTCATTCTGAGTGTGCGTGTTGAGATTTAAACTGTGTGTGTTTTTTTTAATATCGTTGACTCAAATGTCGACAATATTATACCAGATACAAACCCCATTGATTTGGAAGTGTAAGGGTGTTCGGTGTGTCGGTGTAATGTTTATTTACTTACCACATTTCCTTCTATGCCTGTAATCCATCATAAGTAGACGATCGTGACAGTTGTCATCTGACGGTTAATTGTGACGTGGTTTCTTGTCCTCATGCAATGCGATTTTGAATGCAGAATTCAAACGTAACTCCATTTCCTGTACATTTTCTCTATACTGACACGAAGGACACATGATATGCACTATCATTATACCATGGGATATCCGTTTATGGAATATATATATTCTAGTCAGTGGCCAATATGTATATGTTGTTAGATTTCTACTCGCCTCGTCGATGTCAATGCCAACAATATCTAAAAACAAAAAAAACAAAAAAAGGAGTAGGAGAATATATTGCAGTATATGTCAACTGGAGATAGTGAGGTCTATAACACACGGAATGACTCGAATGAGTCCTACATAACCATACATGCATGTTTACATGCTCACACGACAATCAGCAATATGAAGTAGGACGAATGCTTCCATCTCACAATAACATTGTTAGAAATTTGTCCAACATTGTACAACTCATGCTTCGCGGGATTGTTCGTTGCTCGCGACTCACCTGCATCTCTTATCAGATTCGTTTATTTGCGTGGCCAATCATAGCATGCACATGCAATGTAAAATTTATTGCCAGTGACATGTTTGTTACCATATACAGTGACAAATCACGGGGATCTTTTGTAAATTACTTTTATTATTAGACATTATTTGAAGCATTTAATTACAATCACATGGTGGTTTGGTGCCTCACGTAATTCTACCTGTTCACATATTCCTTTTGCTGTTACAGGCGATATAGATACATTGTGATTGGGAGTCATTATTAATATGAATCCTACGTGACACGTATAGTAGTGGAGCAACCACACATGTTGTGCCTCAAATTTACCTTTGTTCGGCGACATAACGATAAGAATAATTTATGTAACATCATGCAGTGGTCACGACGGAGACGACATGCCAAATTTACAAGACGTGTCGTGGATTGTAAAATCTTGTCTGGATTATCGTTTTCATTAAAGTGACCAACGAAATTTGTCTAAATGAAATTAATAGACTTAAATCGCATGTGAATTCTTCGTAAGTTGTGAAGTAGTTACTTTCATTTGTATCGCGATGCTTCATTTCCAATTCCGCGTTTTTTTTTTTGCAATCTCCACACGGCTGCTAACCGGAAGTCACGTGACAATTTCTCCAAAATATATACCCGCGATCTTGAAAAATCACTGATGGATATAGAAAAAATTATATGACGTAATTCACCTGCCTTAGGTATAAGCACCCTTGGTGGTTGCTATAAGAGAAGACTGCGCGGAAAATCGCGACAACCACCACGTGCTATATGGACGAATTCGGTCCGAATAGTTCTCGTATATATATCTTTTGTTTATTTAATATTTTTAATAATGAAAGAACAAAATTATAACAGATGATGAGAACCATATATTCATGCATCGCAAATCACGCGCTCACATTACAGACTTCTCCCAAGTAAGATCAAGAAATTTCGCTTTAATAAGATGGTTGATATAGGGACCATTCCGCTCGCTTGGGGACACACAAGTAACGCCCATGTCGCATACCAGTCTGGTCGATAAACTCCAATTTTAGGGTCAACCAAGAAAAAATTCGCACTAAGTTGGTTTTTATACCATTTTAAGAGGAAGCTCTCCTCTATAACATATCCAAAATCCGTTAAAATCCGCTTTGAGCATTTTTTGTAATTCAAGATGGCGTCCAAGATGGCTGCCATTTTCCTATAAGTCAGCTTGATGCAATTATAGTGAGAACATCTTGTCATATGTATACACATGTATACATTTTTGTGAAGCTATGACATAACGTCATATTTACGTGACAAAATTGGAACTCCCCGTCCAAGATGGCCGCCAAAATGGCGACCGGAAGTGGAATTTTTACGTTTTTTACTGATACTCTTAAGATAAGTTTCTGTGGTTTGGAACTGGTTGAGAATGTGACCCTTATTTTGTATATAGCATATTAACTGACCATTGCAGTAATGAAATATGCTGTTCGTGGGGTCCACACCCCTTCCGATCACTCAAAAAATCGAGTTTACAAAACGCGGTATAACATTTAACAAAAGATCCCCTTTGGGATTCTGGTCGTATTTCACCAAGAAGTGGGAAGAACTTTGCAATGTAAGTGATGCATTCTATATCTTATTGATATTCGAACTCAATGGTACCAACATTGTCACTTTGGCTCAAAATGGCTGTCAAAATGGCCGCCAAAATATGGAAAATGGTCATTATTACCACAGCGTGCAATGCAACCGCTTACAAGTTGTGACGATGTACACAAATGACTATTTCTGTCTCATATATATTGAATACCAACATTTCTCATGCACCTTGATTAATTTTTACTATTTACTATTCTGTAATTACCAGAATTATGGGATTTTTCTATCACAAACAACATCAAACTCGGCAAAAAAAATCACTTTTCATGTTTGGACCATTTTTTGTCAAGTGAAATGGAACTATCTTTAGTATCAAAGGTTCTTTTTATTTTGATATGCCTTAAATATGGCATAGTGTGGTGCTTTAGACAATATTACTCAAGATGACTTGCAAAATGGCAACCACATTTGGTAAAAAGTTTATATTCCGAACACTGTTCTCTGCTGTTCCGAAATGGTAGCAAATTGTGACTCACTTGGTTATTAGACATGCTACTTAATCAACTGACAACTTAATCTTATATTATGGTTGTCCCAGAAAACCTTATGAGGTACGACAAATTCATTTTAAGGGATGCAGTATGGATTTTGCTGAACACCTCTTTTGGGATTCTGTCCATGTTTTTTAACGGAATCGGACATAACGTTGAAACTGAACTAAAATGTATCATATTATGTGGCTACTCTGGCCTATTAGCATCAAAATTTATTAACTTATAAAATATTGTCAGGAAAACCGTTTTCTTCACATTGCATATAAAACTCAATTAATGTGGAGAACACTCTGATATTACCCATATCGATTAACATATCCTTGAGTTATTGTGGAAAGCGATAGTCACACAAAGGTGCACCAGTACAAATTACACATGAGCATGCAGTCACTCCATATATACATGAACACCACGTAAATGGACATGTGCCACTCCCACCAATTACCACACAGCTACAATTGTGTTTACCCATACACCAACGCGTGGCCCTATAGCCACGAATAACCATACAGACACACCAGGAATACTCATACACCTCACATGACCTGTATACATATTCACTACATATATGAACACAAAGTAACCTCTTGTATAACTATTCGCCTAACCAATGGCCATACAATCACTCCATGTATATGTATTTGCCACATACATAGCTATACAACCACTAAAGATATACATATACACTTCACCGATGACCATATAGTCACTCCATACATCTTCGCTACGTCCATGATCATACATCACTTCTTGTATACCTATTTGCCTCACCAGTGGTCATACAGTCTCACTCCCTGTATATATATACATATTTGTGACACCCGTGGCCACATAGCCACTCAAGATATACATACACACCCGACCCAAAACTATAGTGTCCTCCAGGTATATACATATAGACCTCACAAAAGTGGCCTTACAGCACCTCTAGATATATCAATGTCTCGTACCGCGCATACGGCCATTCATACACTCCAGACTTGCATATAGACCTGACCCATGACAATTCAGCCTCTCTCTGTATACGCATAAACCACATTCGTGATCATAGTCACTCCTTGTATATCAATTCACCCCACCATTAATTTTGCCATACCTATGTACATATTGTACAATTTGGCCGTGCCATGGCCATGTAGTCACTCATGATATACATATACACCTCACCCATGACCACAGCGTCACTCCATGTGTATATATATATATACCTCATCAATGGCCATACAGCCCTTCTAGATATACCAATACCCGCACACACAGCCATTCGTACAATTCAGACAATACAGACAATACAGCTCAATCGTGACAATTCAGCCACTCGCTGTATAGATAAACACCCTCTCCATGAGCATTCCGATATTCACTGTATGATTGTACACACCACCAATGACAATACAATAGACCCTACATATAAACATATACATCTCGCCCATCACCATGAGGTCACTCTCTATATACACTAGCCGCCAATGACCATCAAAGTGTACTCTAGTTATGCATATACACTTCAACAATGACCGTGCAGTCATTTCATGTACATATACACATTGCCACTAACCATACAACAACACCCTATGTATACATACACACATTAATTGCCATACATCCAACATATATATATATACACTCACCCATTACAATACAGCCACCCAATGTACATATGTACAGCCCATCCCTGACCACACAGTCACTCCATATATACATACAGGACAGTGTAGCTGCTCTCGTTATGACCATACACCACTTCAATGACCAGACAGCCACTCACTGTAAACATGTTCACATCACACATCACCATACAGCTACTCCTTATATACCTATACATTTCACTATGGAAATCCCATCCATGACCATATAGTCACACATTGTATAACTATTCACATCATTCATGAATACAATAACTCCATGTATACCTACTCACCTCGCCTATGACCATCCAGTCAACAGACATACACACTGTATTAAGTTGAGCAATGTTGATGCTAATGGGCCAGAATAGCCACATAATATGATCCCTCTCAATTCTGTTTCAACGTTCTGCCCATTTCCGTTCAAAAACAAGGAAGCTTTTGGCAAAATCCATATTGGCTTGATTGCGATTTTTTGCCGATTTTGATATCAGGTTTGTGACAGAAAAATTTGAATAATTCTGGTAATTTCGGTGGTTAAAATAGTAACAAATACCTAAGGTGCATCAGAAATGTTAGTACTCAAGCTATATGAGACAGAATAGTCAATTGTGTGCATCATCACAACTTGCACGCTGGGATAATAATTGCCATTTTCCATATTTTGGCGGCCATTTTGGCAGCCATTTTGAGCCAAAGTGACCATTTTGGTACCATTGAGTTCGAATACCAATAAGATATAGAATAGATCACTTACATTGCACAGTTCTTCCCACTTCTTGGTGAAATATGATTATAATCTTGGGGATCTTTTGTTAAATGTTATACCGCGTTTTGTAAAATCGAATTATTGAGTGATCGGAAGGGGTGTGGACCACACGAACAGCTTATTTCATTGCTCCAATGGTCAGTTAACATGCTAAATACAAAATAAAGTCACAATTCTCAACCAGTTCCAAACCACAGAAACTTATCTTAAAGATATTAGTAAAAAACGTAAAAATTCTACTTCCGGTCGCCATTTTGGCGGCCATCTTGGACGGGAAGTTCAAATTTTGGCACATAAAAGTGGCGTGATTTCTTAGCTTCATTAAAATGTATACATGTGTATACATATGACAAGAGGTTCTCGCTATAATTGCATCAAGCTGACTTATAGGAAAATGGCAGCCATCTTGGACGCCATCTTGAATTACAAAAAAATGCTCAAAGCGGATTTTAGCGGATTTTGGATATGTTATAGAGGAGAGCTTCCTCTTCAAAATGGTATACAAACCAACTTAGTGCAAATTTTTTCTAGGTCAAACCTTTTATCAACCAGACTATACGTACTTGAGTTATAATGAAGAAATTCGTGCGAAATTTTTGTGTCTAAGCCTGTCTAAGCCCGCTTTTCATAACAAGAAAGGTAAACTACTTTTAAAAGGCACACCATACCCACTGTTGCCACGTCCCTGGATCGAATAAAACAAAACGGCGAAAATAATTTCTTTCGATTTTTTTTCCATATTCAGCGGGAAATCAGAACTCAATCGTGTATATGCTGAGGTCGTTTGTTAGTCATGCATATCAATATAGCCACTTGCCAACTGATAACAAACACTGGGGGCACCGCTCCTGCAAAATCCGTCCGAAATCGTATAATCGTCCAGAGCAAAATCGCGAGGCTCATGTGCGTTTCCGACGAGAGAAAGTCTATATCATGCTCAGAAATTGAGCTCGGGAAGCGTATAAATGTGAGAAGTTTATATAAGAAAATTACGTTTCCCCCTCAAAAAAAGGTCATTCTGTATATGTAAAGCGGCTCTTGGTCCGCAGGATTCAATAAACCTGCATTTTTTTGTATCTTTTCCCAACCTCATCATTTCCAGTGCTTTTTACTATGACAAATCGGAATACATTCTGAGTGGAACATGGGCTCAATTTTACTACAATCATCAGTTTATTGTCATCTTGGTATTGTTTTTAATATTGGCGTAATATTGTCATGCGGGGTTCATAAATCTCTGAAAACAAGGTGTTTACAAGATCACAAAATGATACGTTGTCTTTTGCGATAACAAGCTACATGACGGGTGCGCATTCGGCGAAAGTGCACCAGTCCGAAATCGTTACACCCGTGTGCTTTCATGTTGATTTCGATGCGTCAATGTTTCCATGAAGCTATTTTTGCTCATATGCATTATGCAGGGAGGTGGCGCCCGAGATATTACTATAGCGGTGTATTCCTCCACCAGGGATGTGGTGACAGGGGTGTGATTTTTATTGGGGGGGGGGGTCTAACCTAGCTCACCCTCCAACTTTGGTAAAAAATTCCACACAGCATTTGTTGGAATTTTTACCCCACTTATAGCCAGATACGTGGCTAGAGGGTTTCCGTTCGGGGGGTGTCCACCCTTGAATCAGAATCAGACCAAACACAACTTTTGCATAATTCCATTTGCACCCCCCCCCCTTATACATCAGTGCTCATGCCTAATTTCCTATTTATTCATAAGCCATGGTTCTATATTCCCGGTATGAGAACATTCAGATATTTTAACCTGAAATTTGTGAAAACCATCTAGTGGTCTAATTCCACACAAATGCACACAGCTACAGACAAGAGACCGGGACACCCCGCGCCGACCACGGTTGTTCGGCCCGGTGTGAGAAAATTTTGAAAACTGTACAAGAAAATCGCAAATCCTAGCATCTAGACTAAATCTTTCCTAGTGTTGGAAATTTCAAACCTCATACTCCCCATCAGGTTGGAAAATTCTTCAACTGATGACCATTTTTGACCAAATGCAGTAAGATATTGTTTTGCTAAACTAATTAGCAGTTTTGTATTGGCTATGGGTAGGGACCATGGTTCGGCCTGGTGTGCGAAAATTTTGAAATCTGAACAAGAAAATCGCAAAATCCTAGCATCTATTCTAGCCTCAAGCCTTCCTACAGTTGGAAATTTCAAACCATACACCCCCACTTAGGTTGGATAGTTTCCAACTGATGACAATTCCAATGACAATATTGACCAAATCCTTTTTGACCAAATGCAGTAAGATATTGTTTTGCTAAACTAATTAGCAGTTTTGTATTGGCTATGGGTAGGGACCATGGTTCGGCCTGGTGTGCGAAAATTTTGAAATCTGAACAAGAAAATCGCAAAATCCTAGCATCTATTCTAGCCTCAAGCCTTCCTACAGTTGGAAATTTCAAACCATACACCCCCACTTAGGTTGGATAATTTCCAACTGATGACAATTCCAATGACAATATTGACCAAATGTATGACAATATTGTTTTCTAAAATTAACTAGAAGTTTTTGACTGACCACGGGGGAGGGACAAGGATACAAGCTTTCCAATTGTTGGAAATTTCCAACCTATCACCCCCCCCCCCCCCTAAGTTTGAAAAATTTCCAACTAACGACCATTTCTGTCCAAATTTTTTACCAAAAATAGGAACATATGCAAATTGTTTGTAAATCAAACTACAAGAACATTTTCAACCTATTGTTGGTGTGAACTTTCCAACTAATGTTTTGGCAGGTATGAAATTTCTAACTGTTGAAAAATTTGACCAAAGTTGGGGGGTGACTGGGTGAGACCCCCCCCCCCACCCCCTGTCGCCACGTCTCTGCTTATAGCTTGAAACTGTTAGTTGGTTGATTAGTGGGACATTTGTACTTTTAGACCAACTCTAGCAAATCTTTTCTATATTTAGTAAAAATTGTGTCTGAAAATGCTATCAATTGGAAATATACCAACAGTAGGTGATGACAAGTTGGTTGGAAATTTCCAACAGTAAACCCTCTGCGTGTGCGGCAACCACTTTTAATCGGATGTGTTCGGTGAATATGTGAGGTGTCTTGGAGACCACACTACACACCACTTTGTCTGACTTAAATCGGTAAAGGGCTAATAACTAGCATGCATGTGTTCCCTATTTGAATCCCTCTGGACGGCGGTCACGTTTGATCGGGGTGGGGTGTGTGTGGAAAGTGAGTCTTGTGGCCACCGCACACCCTACCCTTTATTTGAGTGCAAAATTAACATTTTCAAATAAGTAATAGAAGTCGCATTCGCGCGTTGAGTAAAGGCTGAAAACGTGGCGGCCATTTTGAATATGTCGACCAATCTGATTGGTTTCTCGGAAAATAATCAGTCTTCATGTTTGACACACACTGGTCATTCATTCATTGCATCATAAAGTGAACAATTCTGTTATTATTCGACACTTTGCCACCCTATATGTTTTGCAATGGTAACATCTATATTTGTTCTGCATGTCATTATGCTCGGTTATATCGCTATAATTTATAAATTATCAATGAATTATGTGCAATATCGAAATTATGTATCGTGGGTGCGCACTGGAGCTTATAATGTTTGCTCGTTTTCGAACTGGAGCCATAAAAGGTCGCACTGGAGCCACCGTGTGCTTGTCTTTGAATGTGCCACCTGTAGACCTGTTCAGATTTTTCGCGTATATATATATTTGCAGTTTTGTATTCAGGAGATAACAAACTTGCCAGAAAACTATAGTTTGCTCATTGCAATGTCCCATTACTGGTCTAAACACAAACTTTATCGCCGAAGGTTAGGTAAAATGTCGAGAAGTGATAAACTCCTGATTGTTCAATCTTTATGTATACGTGAGCGCTACACATAAAATTCAACACACCGTATACAGCTAGATAGTATGGGCTCTCATTACCCGAGGTGTCACCATAAAGGGGAATTTCAGCGACCGCCATATTTATGTAGCCCAACTAGTCTTTCAGGATCCGGTTGTTGCGGGGTCAACATATAGGATCAAATTATTATTTTTTTTCACGTCTTCCTCATGTTACCCAATCTTATTTTTATGCATTTTTCGGGTTAGTTCCCGATGTTCATCAGTCTAAGTTTCTTCTTAATCTATGTTCAATTTAACTTTGTCTTTCTTTGATTGGGAGACAGTTGTGTGAGTGGTATTGAAAATGGTATAAAGTTGCCAGATAAGCATTTGAGCTCTGAGGTATTTCGTTAATCGTGAACATAACTGAGTCCTTTTATCAGAAACTAATCCGATATTTTCACAATATATTTGCCTTTTTGTGACCCGTGGCATATCTTCTATCGTTTGGTTGTGCTAGTGTGGCCCTGTGACGTACGTAGGCGAATACAGGGCAAAAGCTAACCCCTCCCTCAAAACGACATTTAGTGTCGCGTTTGACAAATAGTCATATTTCTTATGTCATATCACATTATTTGTCTAGTAGGTTAATTTTCAGGATTGACTTATTTCTGTTCTTGAATTTTTGAGTGTCGGCCTAAAATAGGGTCAACAGAATTTAAAGAGCGTTTGGTTTTTACAAAAAATGATAGATGGTGCCATTTGGCGGATTATGATCGGTGCGATTTGAAATGTTGTCACAAAAACTGCTACGTAAGGTAAGAAGCCCAAAGATATACTTGAAATTTGGATAGGATCAGTGGGTTCTTACTGGCTACAGTTGCGATCAAAATTTAACAGTGAAACCTATGGTGATTCTTGTATTTTGGATAATTGGCGCCATTTAACGTATAATTATATATGAATTGAATTTCTCAAAAATACTGTGTATGACTATTCTCACTGGCTACTACTGTGATCAAAATTTAACATAACTTAACCATATATGGAGAATAGTTTACTCGAACGTTTACAGTAATGTCACTATAAACGGCCATCAAGTGCTACTATATAAAAAGACAAGACATTCACATTAACAATCAGTAATCTAATTCATGCAATATAGTCGATATAGTTATGCTTCTGTCTGTTAAAAAAGAGGTCCAGCAACCAAGCTGAACAACCAGTAGTTGGTTCTTCGTGCTTCAAAAACAGTTGTATAGAACCAAAATTACCTACAATTACTGCTCTTTTGGTTCTTGAGAATTGAAGAACCAAAAGCAGACAGACGAATTATTTACAACTAAACTTCAATCATCGTCGTCGTTTTCGTCGTCATTATCATCATCGTCATCGTAATCATCGCACGGATCTTCATCGCAATCGCCATCGGCAAACAAGCGTCGTCACCATCGCTGTCGTCATCGTAGTCATCACCATTATCATCATCACCATCACCATCTCCATCGTCGTCGAAGTCACCGTCATATTCGTCGTCGTAGTCATTATCATCATCGCTTTCGTCGTAATTATCATAATAGCATTTGTCACCATCGCCGTCGTAGTCATCGAAATCATCGATGTCGTCGTAGTCATCGTCGTCGTACGGTCGTAGTCATCATCAGTGCTGTCATCGTCGATGTCACCATCAGCATCGCTGTCGTCGTCTAAGTCATCATCATCATTATCATCGTTGTCGTCGTAGTCATCATCATAAGCATCGAGGTTGTCGTCGTAGTCATCATCATAATCATCTCACCATCGATATTGTCGTCGTAGTCATCATACTCGCTGTTCGTTATCATCATTGTCGTCGTTGTCGTCATAATCATCGTCGTCATCAAAATCATCGTCGTCGTTGTCATCATAATCATCTCCGCTATTGGCAGCATGCCAGCATCATCCTAATTATTACTATCATCAACGTTGTCGTGTAGCAACATGGTCAACGTCATTATAATATCCATCGATCGATGTCGACAACGTCATCATTATCACCATCATTATCGTCGTCGTCGTCGACTTCATCGACGCCATCTGTGTCAATTACGATCACCGTCTAAGTTGTCGTATATATAGTTGTTGTCGTCGTCACCATCATCGCTATCATCTTCACCATCCGCACGCATTAAAGCCGTCCTCGTTTTCGTCGCAATCCTCAACAACATTATCTATTTTTACTTTAACGACGACAGTAATGATGATGACCACGACAATGATGATGATGACCACGACGACGACAGCGATGATAATGATGACGACGACGACGACAATGATGATGATGACTACGACGACGGCAGCGATGATAATGATGACGACGACGACGACGACAATGATGATGATGACTACGACGACGGCAGCGATGATGATGACTACGACAGCGAAAGCGATGATGGTGATTACTACGACGACTGCTATCATGATGACTGCGACGACAGCGATGATGTGATGACCACGATGACAGCGATGATAATGATGACGACGACGACGATATCGATGATGATGATGCTGATGATGATGACGACGAATGATGATGATGATGATGACTACGACAACTGCAGCGATGGTGATGACACGACGACGACAGCGACGATGGTGATTAAAATGATGACGACAGCGATACGACGACAGCGATTGTGATGATGACCACGACGATAAAGATTATGATGATGACTACGACGACAGCGATTATGATCATGACCACGACGATAAAGATGATGATGATGACTACGACGACGATAAAGATGATGTGACTGCGACGATGATGACTTCGTGGACATCGATGATGATGACTACGACGACAGCGATGGTGATGTGATGACAACGATGTCGACAGTGATGATTATGACGACGGCAGCGATGATGATGACTACGACGACGACAGCGATGATGATGATTACTATGTCGACGGTGTCAATGATGATGATGATGATGATGATGACTACGACGGCGATGATGATTGAAGTTTAGTTGTAAAAATTCCGTTTGTCCAATTTTAGTTCTTCAAACATACCTCTTGTTTTTTTAATTACAAAGAACCAAAAACAGCAGTGATTGTAGGTATTTTTTGTTATGTTTCCCATAGTTTTTTTTTTCAAATATCTTTTTTGATAACAATTTAATTTATAAGAAGTAAATTATGTGAGGAATTTAATCATATTTATTATATATTTATTGGCATACTTATACTGTTATCGGTTTCGAAACAATATTTCACACCATTATTTGAACAGTTCGAGAACAGTAACCTCGATTTAGGAAACAGTCAGAATGATCGGGTTCCCACACCTCTATGGTTGTGACATTGCTTTTGTCCCTTACGAAAAATGAAATCGGTTCTCTGCGAAGAACCAGATTCGTTGGGATCCGATTTGGTTCTCCATTCTTCGCGGAAAACCAAATTGGGCTTTTTGGTTTGTTGGAATTGCCCCGCTTAATTACGTTCTTCGCGAAGAACCAAGACAATTTATCAAAATGATTTGGTTCTTCGTGAAGAACCAAGAAAATGTATGTGGAACCAACTGGTTCTTGGGAAGAACCAAATAGCTTAGTTGGTTCCGCCACTGGGACAGTATGGTAATTGTTGTAATTGTAACACTGTTGTAGAACCAAAGTTTTGGTTCTTGCTAACAATTTGGTTCTTCATTTGGTTCTGCAATGAAGTCAAATATATTTGGTTCTTCGTCAACCATTTGGTTCTTCGTCAACAAGAACCAATTGGTTCTTTGTTTGGTTCTTCAATAAATGGACTGATAAAGGACCAATTGGTTCTTCGACTGTGAAGAACCAACTCTGTTGGTTCCGCCAGTGGGATAGTTTGTAGAACAAACCAAGCTTATCTGGTTCCCCACATTATTTGCTGTGTAGATATAGTACTTGACAAAAGTTGAGGATAGGACTTAACGAAAGCTTGTTGCCCAATCCTCTTTTGAGCATTTTATAATTATATGTCATGTCTATGTATTGTTTGTAATTTTGTTCTGTTTAGTTCAAATAAAATATTGTTTGAACCAAAAGTAATGCCATTGATAATATGCAGCCTGCAACTGTTGCATATGATTGAGTCAAATGAAAATGTAAACTATTTTTTTATTGGTACGTGTTATCAACAGACAAGTGCATGACTGAAGCCAAATTGTATATCATAACGAATTGTAATGTGACAAATACACTGATAGATTATACTCCGTCATCGGCGCTGCCAAGAGTCTACCACACATCAGTAGATTATGTGTTTTCTATGGAAGGCCATAGCTGCCGTATGGGTTGACGTCCATTTATGATATCCATTCCGTCTTTATTTGGTGTCTATTAACCTTTATATGGCATTCATTCACCTTTATTTGCGTGCATATATCGTTATATGATGTCCATTCATCTTTATATGGTGTCCATACACATTTATATGGCATTCATTAACCTGTATATGGTGTGCAAATATTATTATATGGTGCCCATTCATATTTACATGGTACCTATTCACCTTTATAGGATGTGCACATGTCTATATATGGTTCATTCACCTTTATATGGTGTCAATTCACCTGTGGATGGTGCCAATTCACCTTTATATGGTGTCAATTCACCTGTGTATGGTGCCAATTTACCTGTATATGGTGTCAATTCACCATATGGTGTAATTCACCGTTCTATGGTGTGCATATGGTGTCCATTCACCTTTATATTGTGTTCATTCATCTTTAAATGATGCCCATTAACCTTTATATGGTGAGCAAATGTCTTTAAATGATGTCCATTCACCTTTATATGGTGTCAACTCACCTGTATATGGTGTCAACTCACCTTTATATGGTGTCCATTCACCTTTATATGGTGTCCATTCACCTTTATATGGTGTCCATTCACATGCGCCATTCTAACATGCCATCCTCTTGTGGTTCAATGTCCACAATTTTGCAAGAATATATGTATCTGTTAAATAGAATGATATATATACTTTTAATGCTTTCTTCTGTTTATCTGTTTTTCTATATCACTATATGAATGCCCTGATTCCAGTCCCAATATAAATATGACAGTTGAGAAGATATAATTGTTCAAGTGACTTAATTAAGTCACCAAGTATCGAGGTTGTGAAATTTGAACGCCAAAAATTCCTTAGAATGAATTATGGAGATGGCTTTATATAATGGAGGATATCGGCGACTAAACATATTCGTATCAATGTTAGTGTCCCTCCTCTCTCCATCCCTAATCCAAACGGCACCAAATGTGGCGTTTTTAACCCACATGATTTGATTCCTCATATCATTTGAGAAGAAATTGTATGAATTTGGTGCAAATCGGCGCTAAACATTTTGATATCAGTTTTGGTGATCCTCCATTCCCTATCCATGACTCAAGTGGCGCCACATCTTTAAACAACACAACTAAAGGTACTCAATCCGACAAAACTCCTCTCAATTACTAGTTCAATGGCTTCGGGGGTCAAAAATATTTGATTCGAGTCGAGGAAGTCACCCATCAAAGCTCAGATTTGTTAGATATCGATTTTAGAAATCTATTATTTTTCATTATCGGGAATACTTTCTGGCCCAGAACTCAGTCAAAATTGCGTTATTATTACCAATTGATTTTAGAGTTATCCATCCTTGTCTGTTTGAATAGATTTTGGTGTACACATCCCGAGCAGATTACGGCAGTTGAAGGCAATTATTAGTACTCATCTCGAGTATATAAATAATTTCAAAAATCAATATCTAATAACTCTGAGCTTTGTTTGATGGGTTCCTCGACTCGAATCAAATATTTTTTACCCCCAAAGCCAAAGAAATAGTAATATAGGACCCTCTGATCGGATTGTTGTTGTTGGAATCTGTTGAGATGGGGACCCTCTGTTCGGATTGAGTACCTTTAAGATTCGTTATGAAGACCACTATATAAAACATTGGTGCAAATCGACGACTAAACAAATTCATATCAAACTTAGTGTCCACATCTCTCACCCAAACGGAACCTATTTGGCGTCTTTAAATCACACGATTAGATTCCTCATATCATGGAAAAGAATGTGTATCAATTTGGTGGAAATCGGCGTTAAAATTTTAATTTGGTGCCCCTCTCCCCTTCTGTGCACCCCTGACTCGATTAACGTCACTTTTGCAGCTTTAAGCCACTCTATTAGACTTCTGATATCATGGAAATAATGATTATGCATAAGTTTGGTGGTAATCTGTGACTAAACAAATTCTTATAAGATTTAGTGCCCCCTCTCTCATCCAAATGGAACCAATTCGGTATCTATAAATCACACGATTAGATTCTTATATCACGAAGAAGACTGTGTATCAATTTAGTGGAAATCGGTGCTAAACATATTTTTTGGTATCAATTCAGCGTCCATCTCCCGGGCCCCTCCATGCACCCTGACTCGAACGGCGCCACTTTTGATATCTTTAAACCACACAATTAGACTCCTGATATCATGGAAATGATTAGGTATAAGTTTGGTGGCAATCTGCGACTAAACAAATTATTATAAAATTTAGTGCCCTCTCCCATCTTTCACCCAAACGACACAAACTGAATGTGTCGTCTTTAAAACACACGATTAGAATCTTCTATCATGTGGAAGAATATGTATCAATTTGGTGGAAATTGGCGCTAAAAATAATTGTATCAATTGTGGTGCCCCTCTCCCATTCATTGCACCCCTGACTCGAATGACACCACTACTGAAAACTTTAGCCAACCATTAGACTCCTGGTAGCATAGAGATGATTATGTATAAGTTTTATGGTAATCTGCGTCTTAACAAATTAATATCAAATTTACCACTGAGTGCCCTCCCCCAATCACTCACCAAACGGCACAAATTTGGCGTCTTTAAATCACACGATTAGATTCTTCGTATCATGGAGAAATCGGCGCTGAAAATATTTATATCAATTTTGGTGCCCCTTTCCCCTTCCGTGTGCCCCTCACTCGAACGGTGCCACTTTTGACACATTTAAACAACACCATTAAATTCCTCATATCATGGAGAAAAATGGGTACAATTTGGTGGAAATCGTCGCTAAAATTATTTATTTCAATTGTGGTGCTCCGTTCCCCTTCCGTGCACCCCTCACTCGAACGGCGCCACTTTTGACATCTTTAATCAACACCATTAAATTCCTCATATCATTGAGAAAAATGTCTATCAATTTTGTGGAAATCGGCGTTAAAAATGTTTATATCAATCTGTGTGCCTATCTATCCTTCCATACACCCCTTACTCGAACGGCGCCACTTTTAACATCTTTAAACCACATACTACATGGTTATTCCTCATATCATGGAGAAGAATGTGTACCAATTAGGTAGAAATCGGCTCTAAAATAATATTATGAACTATGGTACCCCTCACCCCTTCCGTGCACCCCTGACTCAAACGGTGCCACTTTTGACATCTTTAACCCACATAACATTATTAGAATCCTCATATCATAACTTTAACTGGAAATCAGCGACAAATATTGTTGCTGCCCATCCCACTTTCTGCCTCTGACAACAGCGTTACATTAGAAAATTCTAACCCACACCATTATCTTCCTCGTAAAAAAGTTATCCCTGTTATACCCATTTGGTTCCATCTAGATGGTCTCCTGTGAATTTCTATAGAACATAGACAGACAGACAAACAGACAGACAGACAGACATTCGCAAATATAGATATAGGTAAACTAAACCTAAACAGATATCATTTTATGCGCCCATTTAAACAATGTATTCATGATTCCAGACATCCAGTTACAACAACAACATAACTAATGTGATTTACTAGTTTTCTAGCTGAATGAGTTTAATGCGAAAAGCCACAAATTAATGTGGAGCATGCATGATAACATATTTCATCAGAATTTCACGATCATACATAATAAATTGTATGTAATACTTATATAAATATATCATATGTATACTGTATACATTTATGTGCTTCGTTCCGTTGAAAAAAACTGTTGAAAACGAAATATTACAAATAAACTAAACCTAAAATATCTAATAACATTAGGTGTGTGAAGTTAGTTAGGCGTTCGGCGTTCGACATTCGGTTGACATTCGCGTGAAGTTGGTTAGGCGTTCGGCGTTCGACATTCGGTTGACATTCGACTTAGAAAATTTCATTAAAAGTCCAATTTCGGGCTTTGGCGGGAGAGGTGCTCTATTGGTCCAATTCGTGGTCCCCCGCTCGAATTTTCAGAAATTTCATCGGTTTTCCCATTTTCCAGACGATCGCTGGACATCGAAAATTTCGACCGAAAAATGGAAATTTAGTTTTTTGCGCTAAAGGTGTTCTTTTTACCCAATTCGTGCTCTATCAAACAAATCTGGTCCAACTTTCATCGTTTTCCAAAAAAATTATTTTACCGCCGGACTTGGAAAATATCGACCCAAAAATATATAGGCCCCTACAGAGGGGACAGGCCTCGTTTGTTGACCGATCGACTCCAAATTTGGTGAGGAAGTGCGTCCCCAGAAGTAATCTTCATAACCAAACGCACGGATCGCAGACTGTTGCCGATTTCAAGTTTTTAAGTGAAATCGAATGTCAGTCTGGCTTTCAGTTAGGCGTTCGACTTAGAAAATATTTCAGCCCAAAAATGGATTTCGAGTTTTTTGCGCGAAACATCATGTTTTGACCCAATTCGTGCGCCCCCACTCGAATCTGGTCAAAATTGTGAAGGAAACTCGAAAAGGAAATTCGAATGTCAGTCTGAAGTGTGAAGTTGGTTAGGCGTTCGGCGTTCGACATTCGTTTAACATTCAACCTAGAAAATTTCGACCGAAAAATGGAAATTTAGTTTTTAGCGCTAAAGGTGTTCTTTTTACCCAATTCGTGCTCTATCAATCAAATCTGGTCCAACTTTCATCGTTTTCCAAATATTTTATTTTACCGCCGGACCGATCGACTCCAAATTTGGCGAGGAAGTGCGACCCGTGCGTTTGGTTATGAAGATTACTACTGGGGACGCACTTCCTCACCAAATTTGGAGTCGATCGGTCAACAAACGAGGCCTGTCCCCTCTGTAGGGGCCTATATATTTTTGGGTCGAAATTTCTGTCCGCGGTAAAATAAAATTTTTGGAAAACGATGAAAGTTGGACCAGATTTGATTGATAGAGCACGAATTGGGTAAAAAGAACGCCTTTAGCGCAAAAATCTAAATTTCCATTTTTCGGTCGAAATTTTCTAAGTTGAATGTTAAACGAATGTCGAACGCCGAACGCCTAACCAACTTCACACTTCAGACTGACATTCGAATTTCCTTTTCGAGTTTCCTTCACAATTTTGACCAGATTCGAGTGGGGGAGCACGAATTGGGTCAAAACATGATGTTTCGCGCAAAAAACTCGAAATCCGTTTTTGGGCTGAAATATTTTCTAAGTCGAACGCCTAACTGAAAGCCAGCCTGACATTCGATTTCACTTAAAAACTTGAAATCGGCAACAGTCTGCGACCCGTGCGTTTGGTTATGAAGATTACTACTGGGGACGCACTTCCTCGCCAAATTTGGAGTCGATCGGTCAACAAACGAGGCCTGTCCCCTCTGTAGGGGCCTATATATTCTTGGGTCGAAATTTTCTATGTCCGGCGGTAAAATAAAATTTTTGGAAAACGATGAAAGTTGGACCAGATTTGATTGATAGAGCACGAATTGGGTAAAAAGAACACCTTTAGCGCTAAAAACTAAATTTCCATTTTTCGGTCGAAATTTTCTAGGTTGAATGTTAAACGAATGTCGAACGCCTAACCAACTTCACACTTCAGACTGACATTCGAATTTCCTTTTCGAGTTTCCTTCACAATTTTGACCAGATTCGAGTGGGGGAGCACGAATTGGGTCAAAACATGATGTTTCGCGCAAAAAACTCGAAATCCATTTTTGGGCTGAAATATTTTCTAAGTCGAACGCCTAACTGAAAGCCAGACTGACATTCGATTTCACTTAAAAACTTGAAATCGGCAACAGTCTGCGATCCGTGCGTTTGGTTATGAAGATTACTTCTGGGGACGCACTTCCTCACCAAATTTGGAGTCGATCGGTCAACAAACGAGGCCTGTCCCCTCTGTAGGGGCCTATATATTTTTGGGTCGATATTTTCCAAGTCCGGCGGTAAAATAATTTTTTTGGAAAACGATGAAAGTTGGACCAGATTTGTTTGATAGAGCACGAATTGGGTAAAAAGAACACCTTTAGCGCAAAAAACTAAATTTCCATTTTTCGGTCGAAATTTTCGAAGTCCAACGATCGTCTGGAAAATGGGAAAACCGATGAAATTTCTGAAAATTCGAGCGGGGGACCACGAATTGGACCAATAGAGCACCTCTCCCGCCAAAGCCCGAAATTGGACTTTTAATGAAATTTTCTAAGTCGAATGTCAACCGAATGTCGAACGCCGAACGCCTAACCAACTTCACGCGAATGTCAACCGAATGTCGAACGCCGAACGCCTAACTAACTTCACACACCTAATAACATTGTATTGTTAATGAATTTTTTTATTTTATACACTATTTTATACAAACTAAATAAAAATTAAAATAAGTTTCTTAAAATATAGCCTGGTGTGTATACCCTGAATGCATCTTCATAGGCGGGACGTATTACATGTTTGATACATGTAAGTCCGTCAGTCCGTACGTATTGCGCCGTTCGTCCGTCTGTGCATCACTTCTATTCATATGTCGTTTCCGGATGATAACTTTACTGAACTATTGGGAATGAAATATGGCATGTATGTTCAAGACACAAAATTAGTTATATGTCGTTTCCGGGTGATAACTTTACTGAACTATATGGAATGAAATATGACATGTATGTTCAATACCACAAAATACAAGTCAACTTCAATATTGGAAACAGGCCGTTCACTTTTACCAGAGTTACGACACTTTTGATCAGATTGGGCTGATTTTTCGTTTTATTGCTTTTTCGGCTGATAACTCCTGGTTATAGAAGGTAACATACGTATAAGTGTCTACGACGTATTTGCCTTGGTAGAGAGGAACTGGGGTTGAGCGCGTTTCCTCATGAAATGCGACACAGAACGGATCTACACTCCTATAGAAGTTCAGAATTGCACGCACGCCAAGACTGCATATGTATTTTAATAATTTAATCACTGGTATAATTATAGTGACATAATAATAAATAAAAATTCCCGGAGCCCTGTGTTAACAATAAGGTGTTCGTGGCCAACGCACACAAATTAGCTATCAGTACTTCTTGTCCGTGCACATTTTTTAGGAATACTAGTCTTTCCTTCTATCGTGATCTCTGTTAATGTTCCTAAATAAGTAAGAATAATCTTTTTATAATCAATCACGTTAATATCTGGCATATATTTGAATAGCGTTAAATTTTCCAACCTGCAAGCCTCATAATAGCTCAGATCAGTCAGATGAACAACTATATCTTCAATTCACTAGTTACGAAACGCTCTCTATATATAACATAACAAGAGAGAAAAACATGTTGAGGACCTCAATTTTTGCGGTGATGACTATATATGTAATATATATATCTATTATATATATGTAAAATACATGCACATAAACGAAGAGAATTTGGTTGCAATTGGTGTGCATATGAGGTTGATCTAATTTAAAATCCATACTGACTGGAGTATCGGTAAATATAGAATATATTGAGTTATGTTATTTATCAGTGCATTCACCATGTACTGTAACCACAGTCTGATTGATCATATCAACGCACCATGCTCCCAAACAACAGAAATGGCCATACTTATTAAACCAATCGGCCTACCTCGGTGATTGTGCCAAGAACGATAATCCGAGAAGTTGCGATTGACTTATAACTTTTTATATTTTCAGAGTTATTCCTCCTGAGTTGAAGTCGAAATGCAAACCCCACAACGCGAGTGGCGTAAACTTTTCAAGTTCCCTGCTGATCAGAACACGAATATGTGATCACCTTAGGCATAATATAGAATAGTTTGTTTCCGCGCTAACGGTCTGAGAGAGAAAAAACAGGGTCGGTAGGTAGGTTTAATTTTGTTCCCCAATAATTTCCAATTATTTATGTTGTTTATTGGACTCCTGTCCCCACAGATCAGATTCAATTTTCAAATATTGTCATTTAAAGGTACTCAATCCGATCAGAGGGTTCTATATTACTATTTCTTTGGCTTTGGGGGTAAAAAATAATTGATTCTAGTCGAGGAACCTACCAATCAACGCTCAGGGTGATCAGATATCGATATTTGAAGTTTCGTTATTTCTATTCTTTCTGTCCCAGAACACAGTCAAAATTGCGTTATTATTTCGCCCAATTTGGGCGTTTCTCTGGTGGCTGTTTTTCATCTGACGTGTGTGTCGGGATAAATCATGTGGAGGATTTATGTAAATGTTAGCCAAACTACATTTCCAAGTAACGATGGTTTTGTTGTTTATTTTGAGGAATAATACCGCATCAGATGAATTCAGCCCAATTATGTTAACAGTTGTCGTGTAAAACATTTGCAGTAGGTTAGCGTTATTTAGTATTTGTGGATGTCCTTTAACATGGGGAAAATAGACTACTGCGCTTGAACGAGCATGTGACTTTGTCGTTTTTAATGTATAGCAAATTGATAATCAATAACAGAGGCATTCTCTGTCAAATACAGTCGCTCTATTTACGGTATTAATTGCGGAACTTTCTAAAGTAAACTACGCGTAAACGGGTACATGCTGTAAATTATAGAAGGTGTCGGAATCGGTCAAATCTCCCCAGGGCCAACTCGCCCCAGTTGACGTGTGCCAATTCGGTACACACTAAAAATGTACCCGAGGCTGAGTCTGGCTCGGAATAAAAGGTGTATACGGAGTGTTATATAGCGTTTGGTCCGTTGTTTCTCAATGAATATTATTGAAATTTGGTGTATATGTCCGAGCTGGGACATGGAATACAACAACGTTTGAATTGTTTTTAAATTTACAAATTTGTCGATTTGTCGCATTATCTTCTTTGTTTATAAATGGACAAGACTGAAATATAGTACATATGTCCGGGTTATGACATGGACAACATTAACGTTTGAATTGTTCTTAAATTCACAAATTTGTTGATTTTATTCAACTTTTCGTTCTTTCATTCTATAAAGTGTAAACGGTCGGCCCCATTTAAAAGTTAAGCGGCTTAATGTGCTTAGTGTTATAGGTAATCGGATTAACTAATTGGCGACTCTAAACTATTGTGTTTTGGGGTATTTGAGCTTTTTTGTGAAATAATAATTGAGGACGTGAATACATTTATTTTAAATGATAACTTTATTTAATGATAATAAACACATACAATATAATATCGAACACGAGACATACATAATTTATAAACTGTTAACAAAAGATATCAAATTCAATACATGACAAAGATGACTCAGTGAAGTTTATAAAGTGAACATAAAAACATTAAGGTAAGAATCTGTTTAAGGAATGCAACTTTATTTAATGATAATAAACACATAAATTAAAATAACAAACATGAGGCATACATGATTTATAAACTGTTGACAAAAGATATAAAATTCAATACATGACAAAGATGACTCAGTGAAGTTTATAAAGTGAACATAAAAATATTAAGGTAAGAATCTTTTTAAGCATTACTAAACCGTTTAGCACAGACCACAGTCCACTTCACTCATCCGATCATCACCAAACTTCATATGTATCTTGATATTGATCTATCAGATGAGAGCTATCAAATATTTTTTGAATTTCATAGGAAAAAATGGTCGCCAGCGACCATATTGCATTTACGTTATATGTTATCGCGTCATGTCGATATCTAGTATTACTTCGAAATTTCACCTTTCCAGATTCATAATTGCTCCATTGAGTGTAACAGATGAAATTATTCCCTTCTTCGGATAGAGTGTCACTGAAACTTTATTTTGTCAGACTGTATGTATAGTCACTGATTATATGTGGCAATAGTCTGTAATAAGATGTAGCACTATTTTATTTTATATTTACATGTTGTGCTGTTTTATACAACAATTCTAATCCCCCCTAGATCATCATATGATCGACCATACATCGCGCGCGAGGACCTGGTTGCATTAAGGGGGGTTTTATGGATCACTTCTGTCCTCAAGCTAGATTATACTTATGCCATTTAAAGGCATGTTTCTAACGCGGGGCGTTAGATATGCTTGAGACACCACCATGCACTCTTCAATTCACACCAAGTTCTCAGTTGTCATGTTCGGATATTAGAACCCATAGCCATGATATATAGTTTATTTTGTGTATACTATAGTAAAATAGTTATTTTCAGTACCTTTATATACCGGTACTGTGCATAACAATGCATATAAATGAATCCATGTATACATGTATATTGATTCAACGGATTCAGTGGTTTTGTCCATCAGTCTATCAAATTTGCGGGGAAAACATGGCCACCAGCGTACTGCTAAATTTCAAATTTGAATCAATTGGCGCACCCTGCAGCCAGCTTTTATTGGAGAACTTTTTCTCATGTGGATATTTTGGGTCACCGCTAGATGTGAGCCATATTTTGTTCTCAAACTTTCCTTTTGAAAACATCACTGCCAGCGGTGATCTTGAATTTTACTATTTTTATGGCTAAATAATTTGGTTGATCCTACAGACGACACCCCTCGTCCGATCGTCACCAGATTCCACAATGATCTTCTGGATAACCAGGGTGAGAGTAATCTAATTTTTCCGAAATTCGTTAAAAAACATGACCACAGGCAGCAATTTGGTATCTTACTCTTTTGCATGACTGAATTGTTTAGCAACTGTACAGACATATCCCTCATCTGATAGTCACCAAACTTCATATTGATCTTCGGGCTGAAAACTAGATGGTAGCTATCGAATGCTTTGAATTTTTTTGGAAAACATTGTCGCCAGCAGTCATCTTCTATTTTGGTTTTTATATACATGTATATCTCTTCATGCGGATAGCCAGTATTACGTAGGTACTTCAACTTTCCGCATTCCTGTCATCATTTGAAATATAAAAATTTACCTGATACATGCACCCTTCAAAATTTGTTTCGTCATATCTATTTTAATGACTCGTATGGTAATATTGATATAGATATATTTGTCAAACATTTCTTTGTACAATATACAGGTATTTAGTTTGTAACTAAATCTAGAAATATATAATAGTAGCTGGTGGACCCGACTTCGTCCGGGATGTTCCCCTCTGATTTTCAGAGAATTGCGCGATTTAACCTTGAATTGACCATTTTAAATGTGAAGGTCATGTCGGGGTCACTATTTGACCCGTCCTAAACACTCCCCGGACAAAAGTTCCCGACAAAAGTACCCGTCGAAATCCGCCCTGCTTTACCCGATTTGACCTTGAATTGACAATTTTGAATGTCAAGATCAGGTCGGGGTCATGATTTGACCCATCCGAAACACTCCTGGGACAAAAGTAACGGTAGGTATCAAATTTCGTTGAAATCCTTCCGTTTTACCAGATTTGACCTTGAATTGATCTTTTTGAATGTCAAAGTCAGGTCGGGATCAAGATTTGACCCGTCCAAAATACTCCCTGGAAATAATTTCCCCTAGGTATCAAATTTCGTCAAATCTGTCCGGCAGTTTTCCCGGCCATAGCTAACAGACAAACAGACAGACAAATGTCCAAAATATATATTAGACTAGCTGATGTACTCGACTTCGTTCGGGCTATTTAGGGATTTGTTTGTGATCGCCTCCATCTGGACAGTACCCAGTATATACAGCGTCTGGCCAAATTTAACTATTGTTCAATTGGTCCAGAAACATGCCTATATCAGCACGTTCGAGTACATGGTCCCACGTGAAATTGGACCCGTCCATATTGCTCCCGGGATCGAAGTAGTACCGTCCTACACACAATTTTTTAGTCGGATCGGTCAAGGTCCAGAAACATGCCTATGAGCGAGGTCAAGTTGACACGTTAAATTCCAAATCCGAGTCTGATCGGTCGAGCAGTGTTAGAGTCTATAACACATACACACATGCATTCATACATACACACATACATACAGACAGGTGTTCCAAAATGTATAATCGATAGCTACAACAATTCTATGGTAGATAGTTCACGGGCGACCTGATGCATGCATCTTAGTTTTCTTGTTACCACTTGATTTTAGAGTTATCCATCCTTGTCTGTTTGAATAGTGTTTTGGTGTACAAATCTCGAGCAGATTACAAAGTTAAGGGCAATTATTAGTACTCATCTCGAGAAAATAACAAATTTCAAAAATCAATATCTAATAACTCTGAGCTTTGTTTGATGGGTTCCTCGGCTCGAATCAAATATTGTTCACCCCCAAAGCCAAAGAAATAGTAATATAGAACCCTATAGGATTGTTGTTGTTGGAATCTGTTGAGATGGGGACCCTCTGATCGGATTGAGTACCTTTAACTTCAATTACCATGAACTATATATTAATTAAACTACATCGCTCCATTTTAAAGAATTTGTTTGTTTTTTTTTATCAAAAGTCATTTGTAATAGACTTAAACTAAAAAAAAATGTATAGCCTCGGTGGTTCGGTGTGAAAATTTGGTCTGATTTGACACAAAATTAGTCGAAAATGTCGATATCTTATTTCTATTGTACTAGTTTCGTAATAACAAAAGAGTTCCCTTTTTAAAGCAATTTGTAGTTTATAGTCGGTTATGATTTAAAGGAACATAATCCGATTCGATGGTCCCCGCATCATCCAGTTACAACAACAACAACGAAATTTCACCAAAAGCCGCACCAATAAATACTCACAATAATACCAATCACGATTTCATATTGACGTAGAAGTCCTACAATAACGGTTTGTCTTGGCAGTTTGGAGGTGAGCGAGTGTGCTTTACAACTTCAATATGTGGTGATTCCTAATTCAAATTGGAATTCCCCCAACAGGTGTTGTCGCGAATGTAAACACATAGTATTTCCACGTGTAGCCAGCATGGTGCCATATAACATGTCTATTTGGATAAACTTGATTACTCATCCGTAAGTAAGTATAATGCATTTATTCCATACTTTTCATCGACTTCTATTCCGAAATTAATTGGTCGTCACTGATCGCACATAGAGCCGCGATCGTGCGTCACCTCTCGTAACGGTGTACGCGCATGTCTATACTATTTCCTATTTCTGTAAGAATTCAGCTGATTTTTGCCAGGCCGCCAGATGGTGAAAAAGAACAGATTTCAAAAATCGAAATCTATTCACTCTGAGCTTTGATGGGTGGGTTACTCGACTATATTCAAGTATTGTTTATCCCCGAAGCCAAAGACATTTATAGTAATTTAGGGGCGTTTAATTGGATTATTTATCTTTAATTATTTTCTTGTATATAAAACTTACATATGGTGGTTTTATGGCGTCAAATCACACCTTTAAAGATTCATAATCCGAAATAACGCTCGCAAATTACTATTTCCTTGGCTTCGGGGGTAAAATATATTTGATTCGAGTCGAGGAACCCACACATCAGAGCTCATGCAGAGTGATCAGATATCGATTTTTGAAATCTATATTACTTTTTATTGGCCCAGTAAACAGTCGACGAAAAGACGGTCTCGGACCAAATTGCGGATGAAGATGGATAACTCTAAAATCAAATGTTATCTGGATTTTTTTTGTGTCAGATATTTGACAAACCGGTCAAATTTCGTTGAAGAAAATGTTGATAAATAACAGGTTTTGGGCAATTTTATACTGTTGACTGTGGTTAGCATTATTTTTGGGCAATCTGGTGATATGGGGACCATCGAATCGGATTGAGTACCTTTAATCCTTTCTTTGTTAAATTATCATTGACGAGTATAGTTCCCATGCGAAAAAAACGGCTACACCCACTAATTATTATCGAATGGTCATGCATGTTCCGATCGGAATGGCACATAAACTCAAACCAAGCTTGAAAATCATATTTGGAAAATTAATTCGATCGTATATGGAGCCCGGATGGTGACAAGGGAACTTATTGCTTTTATTTAGAAACTGGTCCAAAAGAGATAATATTTCGATATAACGAAATAATATTTTGTTTAACACGAAATCTTATTTCGTTATATGGAAATATTATCTTGTTATATCAAACTTGTATTTCGTTATATCGAAATCTTACTTCTTTTGGACCAGTTTCGAAATAAAAAAAAAACGTCTTAATTCTGTTACATATATACTAACTCAGGCAGCCGAATTTTAAGCATCAGTACATGTTCAATTAGATACAATGGACATCTATGGTGATGAAAATTGCAATACAAACATACATGCATGCATGCATAAATGTGGATCTGACAAGATTAATTATATATAAGTGCCATTGTGTGTGCCCTTGTGGTAATATGGACACTCTAATCATCAATGGAAACTCATATTATCTTACATATGGCTATTGGCTCATATTTGCATTACGAACTCTGAAAGACTGGCAGAAAAAAAATCGTGAAAATAAATTTGGGGATATTAAAATTGTCAGTCTTGATCTAGAAATCAGTTAAAAGTTATAATGACATGTGTGGTTCTCAATATTTAAAAATGTAATTTTCCATTCGATACACCATGATTGTCGTGCATGTGCGATTGGCGCAATTTTGCTTAGGGGTCTATATGCCCTATATATATTAGGTGGGTCTATATTAGCCCGCTTTACTCTTTACCGGTAGCACGGTGGAGAATCACATGGTTTCGAGGTTGGTGAGTACCACGCATAATAATGGCTGAGCCTGGTGCAAACGCACAATCAACATAATTCGCGAGAAACTGACACAAAACATAGCATTTGACTGTTACGCGCATATGCTAGTTTATTTTTGAAACAAGTTGATCAATACCTTATTTGTTCAGAAATACTCCGTGGGTTTCTATAACATTCTGACCTAAGTTACCAGTCGGAGGTGCGTGAATACACCAGTCATACATCTTGATGAATCCTTCGACTGACAACTTTGGTCAGAATGTTAACTCGTTTGGGACGTGATTCTTTTGAGAAAACATTACTCACAGACGAGATTGTTTGCATAAATGCTTATTTTTATATAATTTTATAGCAATTTATGCGTTTATTCAATGTTGGTTCAGACCATTTGCCATGGCAGAATTCTCCGCGTGAAAACTCATACTATATGCGTGATCATCCGTAGTCTATAAATCTTCTAGAAATTTTGGGTAGATACCATGCACCAAATTGCGACCGGTTGCCATAGCAACCTATTTTCGGAAATTTATGATTTTGGGGGCTGTAATTTCGCCATATGACGATATGTTTGCGACATTTTGAATCAAATATAAATGGTTTCCAAAGTTAAATGATCCAGGAATATTTTGCCAACATCTGAAACTAACCTTGATCGAAAATCACTCATCACCGACAGAGGGCGCCATTCAAAATGGCCACCAAACCCCCATTTTCTAACGTTAAAATGCTTACTTTTTGTTATCATTTTATAGCAATGTATGCGTTATTTTAATGCTGGGTCAGACTATTTGTCATGTGGAATTCTCCACGTGACAACTCATAATATACGGGTGATCATCCGTGGTCTATGAATCTTCCAAACATTTTGGGTGGATACCACCAAAGTGCGACCGGTTGACACGGCAACCGATTTTCAGAAAATTATGCGTTTGGGGGCTGTAATTTCGCTATACGAGATGTCTGCATGCGAAATTTTGAATCAAATGTAATTAATTTCCAAAACATATGGTCCAGGAATATACTTAAATTGCTCTCGCTTCTTTGTCCTTCCGCTGAAGTGGTCAAGATTCACCTGCCATGGTGATTACCAACCGAAAACTTGTCTACGCTTCTACGGCTTAGGCTACTAGGCGCCGACATTTTGAAACAATGACGTCACGAATCACGTCACGCGACCCCCACGTGACGCCAGAAATAGGTTACATCTTCCTGGACCCCTCACTGAGTGATCGGCCTATATATTGAATACATGATACTATGCGCAAACATTTAATTATAAAATATTCATTCGCTGATAACAAGTGCATGAAGTGGGAAACGGATATATCCGTTTCCCGTCCTGTAGGTAATGTTTTGGGAAACGGATATATCCGTTTCCCGTCCTAAACGAGTTAAAGCAAACAAATGTGAATTTGGACACAAAATTTAATGATGAATCAGCTTGTTTGAAATATAGTATAGCATCTGCTCGGACAACATACTACGTGATATGTCATATTTAGTTTATTACCTTTTTCCTCATTTCTGTTCGCGTTTTCGATCGCCTCGGCCATTTTGAATGCGTGATACTCATCAACTCGAAACCACGTGATTCCCCATCGTGGGTAGGTATAATATAGCGATAGGGCCCTATACATTTTTTAAAATAAAAAGTCGAATATTTTCCTAATTTTTGTCAATTTCTTATTTTGGGCATAACAGTGATAAATGGCTATCAGTTGAAATATGTCCAACGATAGGGCTTATGTTTTTTCCGAGTACATCTTCCAGGTTGGAATTTTCAAAACTTAATGACAACTATATAGATATGGATACTCATACTGAGTCCGGGCCTCCATAACTCTGATATATCTGTACACCAGTACCAGTAATCGTATATGGTCACAGATTCAATTTCGGAGGAAGTGCGTTGTGTTGTCCTATATATAGATCGCTCGAATGGCATATCAAGAATTTCTGAGGAAGTTGGGTTCTAACTCATGGTCAGACTGGCATACGGTACGCTTCCCAACTTTCGGTGAACGGGCTTCGATCTTTTCAAGGATGTCCCTACAGCCGATGTGGTTATATATGTCGTGAATAAGATCATCGCAGTCTCCAATCGAGACGTGGTTTGGGGCGGGTTATAACCCCGGCATGGGCGAAAGTCGGTCTCGATTTTCAAGCTTGATCTGGTTTGAGAGACATCGCAATGTGTCATTCCGATCGACACATGGCCATTTCCACAACTTTCAAGAATTATAAGGGGGTGCAAATTGATTTCCCAAAACCTGGAAATTTCCGATGTTGCGCTTCGCGTGGATTCTATTGGAACTTTAATTCGTGACCCCCCCCCCCCCACACACACACACACCCAACGCAGACCTCTATGCAGGGCTCTACTTTTATGCCTATATGCAGAGACGTGGCTAGAGGGTTTCCGTTCGGTGGGTACGTGTCCACCTTGGGAAATTCCAACTGCACCCCCCCCCCCTTGAATCAGAATCAGACCGAACACAAGTTTTGCATAATTCCGATTGCACCCCCTGGCCTAATATCCTATATCTTCATAAAACCATGGTTCTATATTCTCGATATGAGAACATTCAGATATTTTAACCTGAAACACTGCATAAATCCTAACATCTAGTGGTCTAACTCCATACAAATACACACGGCTACGGGCAAGAGACCACGACACACCGGGCTGACCATGGTTGTTCGGCCCGGTGTGAGAAAATTTTGAAATTTGAACAAGAAAATCGCAAATCCTAGCATCTAGACTGGCCTCAACTGAAGCTTTCCTATAGTGTTGGAAATTTCAAACCTCATACTTCCCCTCAGGTTGAAAAATTCTCCAACTGATGACCATTTCAGTCCACAAGGTTGACCGAATGTAGTAACATATTGTTAAACTTATTAGCATTTTTGTATTGGCCACGGGGGAGAGACAATGACACACCATGGTTCGGCCCGGTGTGGAAAAATTTTGTAATCTGAACAAGAAAATCGCAAAATCCTAGCATCTAGAATAGCCTCAAGCATTCCTAGAGTTGGAAATTTAAAACCTGACACCCCACTTAGGTTGGAAAATTTACAACTGATGACAATTCCAACTAGAATGCACTCAGAGAGATGCCAACGTGCGCAAAAATGTAATAAACAATAATTTAAAAAATAATTTCACTGTATTTTACTTAATATATTTAATTTAATTTAATGTTACCATTTCTCATTTCATCACAGATAAAAGGCAAATTACTATATTAATCATTTAAATAATTAAAACCAATTCCATGTTGCCGAAAGGATGATACTTTAATATCGATTACATTTTTTTCAGCGGCATATTTTCATTTTCATTTTCCAAAGGAGCAATTATAAGAAATAATTAATACCATTTGTGTAAATATTGATAGCAGCCAATATGCAACAATAAATATCAATAATTAATCAATAACGATCATTTTATGTAATAATAAACTATTCAAACGGTGTTTGTGTCAACAAATGCGTTTTGGTTTGTGGTACGTCATTCGTCGTATTTGACCCGGAACTCGGCTGAAGGTTAAAGGCTATATTTAGCCTATTGAGTCGAATTACGAAATCGCGTTTTGAATGTCTCTCTTTTCCCGCACGATAAAAAGAGGTCTTCGCACGAACCAAAAATGATAAAACTTCCCAATTATAAGTAAAAATACCCAAATGAAGGAGTCTATGTTGGTCCCGAAGGAGTCTATAGACTCTTTCATGTAGAGTTCTGATGGAGAAAATGTAGGTCGATCTATTTTTGTCATAACTCTGACGTATTTTGGCCTGGGAGAAAAAATCGAAATCGAGGCTCACTACGAGCATGCCAGTTTTAAATATAGAAACAGGGAATCCCGACAAATGGCGATATCGGCGACAAACAAATAATCGAAAACAACACATAAAATAAACATAGCAAAAACGCGGCACAGTAAAAATGTCAGAACGCCACGAGGTTTTACGTCGTTTTTTGGTGACGTCATGGAGTAAAACGGAGTAGGGTGACACCAACCTACGAATCTGTCTGATCGCCATACTGTTGCGCGAGCGCACGTAATGACAATGTTGACCAAATGTATGACAATATTGTTTTTTTTAAATTAACTAGCAGTTTTTGACTGGCCACGGGGGAGGGACCAGGACACAAGCTTTCCAAGTGTTGGAAGTTTCCAACCTGTCACCCCTCTGAGGTTGGAAAATTTCCAACTGATGACCATTTCAGTCCAAATATTTTACCAAAAATAGGAAAATATGCAAATATTGGTCCAAAAACAATTAATTCCCCCCAATAAATTGTTTGAAAATCAAACTACAAGTACATTTTCAACTTATTGTTGGTGTGAAATTTCCAACTAATGTTTTGGCAGGTATGAAATTTCCAACTGTTGACAAAATTGACCAAAGTTGGGGGGGGGGGTACACCCACAACCCCCCCTCTCGCCACGTCTCTGCCTATATGTCGGTATGACAGCTATATAGCATCCTATGGCTGAAGGGGTCACTCTCACCAAAAAAGTGCTGAAGGGTAGGCCTACACAGGATTTTCAAAATGTGCTGAAGGGTACACAGGGTTTGAAATGTCGTTCTAAAGGACATTCAGTTTTCGTATCTGCCATGATTTATGTTGGGGAATAATTGTTTAGGTTCCAATGAATATTAAAATATACTTAAAACAACCTGCTAATGGGCGTCAGACTTTCATAAACACAATTTAAGTAATGGTGTTCGTGCCGATCACAAACCCTGTGCACTATTCAGAGCATTTTCAAACCCCGTGTACACTTCAGCACTACTATGTCTATATGGTTCGATCTTGTCGATCGCAAACGCGGTATGACCCTTTAAATTATTCGGTTACATAATACAAAAGTACCCGGCGGTACAGAGTTTTATTATCATTCATATTTTGGCAGAACAATTCATTCAGTTCATACTGCACCAATTAATCATTTCGTTTGATTTCGCAGCGAAACTTCCATGGATGCACGCACTCACAGTGAAACGTGAATCATTGTTTACAAATTAGGGTGAAAGGTCAGAGTTCATAACCCAAATTTCACAAATTGGTGTGACCTGTTTAATTTACATACAATTCATCCAATGGAATTTACTCTAACATTTCGGCAGTGACAGAAAGTTTGTGGGACCAACATGGAGGATATTATGAACACCGTTGTTGAAGGAAGAGTAAAATATCGCGACGGAAGAAAAGTAAGTGTTCTATACATTAAAATATGATACCATATGTTCGTTTCTTCCAATATCTGCTGTATATACTGGACAATTATTTTTTTTTTCAGTGGAAACAACGATGGTGCGTTATGAAGAAGCCATCGCCAGTTGCGGGTGAGTAATTTTGAGTCTTCGACTTCGTTGATTGGTTGAACTTGAATGCATTTGACGGCTCTGAGTTTGATACTGCAAGTGCAATCATCATTTTATAATATCTACAAATTAACTATAAAATCGAAAAAATAATCATCATAATATTTACAGCACTATATGAACACTGAATGCAAGCTCAAGTGAGTCAGACTCAAGAGTCTCAGACTTGGAATTCTGTCTGACAGTGACAGACACTGAGACAGGGGCGCTGGGGGCTTGATAAGTGGGGGTGGGGCAAATTGAACTGTGCGCCTCCTGCCCTCAGCAACCAAGGTCCAAGGGGACATGGGGTGGGGATGTGGACACAAAGTGCCCTTTCATTCTGCATAAAGAATGGCAAGAAATGCATCATATATCAGCAGCAGCATAGCCATTCTCATGAACCCAAGGAAGTATGGGGTGCGACTGCGAGGGCTTGCCATATTATGCAATTTATGGCGTATATTGGGTTGAGGGGGGTTCCTAGTTTATGATACTATGTTAGGCCTTAAAAAAAAGACGTTTGTTTGTTTCAGCTAACCCGACCGACCCTATTTTAAACCCCCCCCCCCCAGGGAGAACCCCCATCATCAGCAGGGGGTCACCCCTCCCAAACCTTCGTCCGCTCAGGCCTTCAGGATATGCCTTTGGCATAAAAAATTTGTAACACTTTGCAGTACTGGGTAGATTTTGTATAGCATTCTCTACCAATACATGTTTTTTCATTGTAAATTGGTTAATAGCAGAAATTGGAAATTGCATCGCAAATTGTGGTCAAATCCAGTTAATTGAGCCCTGATATATGCACACATTTTATTAATGTGTTAGCATCCAGTGATGGATTATAGTACACAAACCTAAATTTCTGGTAAAACCATATACCGGTACATAAATTAGACTGAACCAGCTGTCACCATGCACATTGGGACGCTCAGGGTTTGATGTAATTTATTAAATTTGTATTGCATTCTGCAGCACTGGGTAGATTTTGTATAGCATTCCCTACCAATACATGTCTTTTCATTGTAAATTGGTTAGCAGAAATTGGAAATTGTTTCGCAAATTGCTATGCGAATCCAGTTAAATTGAGCCCTGACGTGTACTAGTACTGCATATTTATTCTGTAGTTGGAAGTGCAATTTAACCCTGTGTATGAGACTTATTTTGGGCGATTTGGTGGGGGGGAGACAGACAAAGATCAGGGGGTGGAGGGCACAGGCTCCACCAGGTCTCCCGGCCTTAGCTATGCACGCCCCTGTATATAAAATAAAACAGTGCTCATTGTCATATTGTCCTAAGTGAAAAAAGAATATATCCATTCTACTATATCTAGTTGTTTGATGTGAGCTTATCGTGGAATTGCTTCTATATATCAAAATCTGCATGAATGCTATGATTACCAAAATTTTGACTTTTCTTTATTTATCCAATACTCTGACTGGAAGTTGTCCTCCATGGTTGCTTCTGGCACACCAATAGACAGTCCAGGGATTTTTTTGATTTATTCCTTTAGTAGTCAATTTATACAACTACCGCTATAGAATTTCTGAGACATATCTACTAGTAGATATATTAGCATGTATTTCATGTATTTATCAATCTATTTTGATAATTGGAACATGACAAGAGCGATAAATTGCTAGATTTGATTTGAGGCCTGAAAGTTAGTTACATGATGCTTTATAAAGGGCTTTAAAATGTGCTCACCACCTGAACGGAAATTCTAATGCCTACTAGAGGAATGTACTAGTATTTATAAGTACAGTAAATGCTCTAATTTATCGACCACAGCAGAATTATGGGTAACTTTTCAGGATTTAGTCGGAAATATGGCTTGTTGCCATTCATCGGAAAGCTCTCACTGAGAGCTTTCCGATGAATGGCAACAAGCATTCTGCTGTGGTTAAGGAGTCGATTATTTAGAGCATTACTGTAGTTATAAAATCATCTTGACCTCTATCCAACAGAACTTTGCTTTTCAACAATAGTTACCATGTACAGTCAACTGGATTTATAATTCCAATATCCCAAAATGTTATACAGTAAAAACATAACATGCTGGATGAAAGGTGACTTTTCAAAGCACCCAATACCAATCAAGCCTGATTATATGTGAATGGTTTAGTTACAAAAAAATCTATGTATTCAATTATGATTAAAGTCACATGGCAGTTTGCACTCCAAACTACGCCTAATAATATTCGCATCTGGATTTTTCCTGGTATCGAAATAGGTTGATAAATACCTGAACTATATTTCTATGAGCATTGTATGTCCCAGAGAGACATATAGAAGTTATAAAAAATACACATAAATCTTACCCCGAGCAAATACTGTGCCATACGTTTGGATTCAGATGCATAATAGCGTGCGACTGTCTGGAAGCGTATATTGCCTTGACTTAACGTGAAACTATTTAAAAACTTTAACTTCACGCACAACAGGTGCAATTTTTATATGACTGCTGATTAAAAAATTAAAACAGGCACAAACAAAACTATCTCAAATTTATACAGAAAGATAAGAAAAAAATGTATTTTGAGTGCTGTATCGACAGATTTGTTCAGAAATATTCCGCAAGGTATATTTTGAAATACCTCTGTCCAATTTATGTTGGGGTTCGAACGAGCGATGTCCATTTAAGTAGCGTATTCTGAAAGGGTTAAAGACTGAGACAAAATATTTAATACCAAGGACAACTGTCATGACATGATACTTCCTAGATACTGAACTGACAATGACCACACTTGTTATTCAAAAAATAGATTTCAGGAAGTTGGTGAATGGTGATATCATTGTGTTTTTTATTGAAAATTAACCCTTTCATGATGTGAGCTGCGCTGGTGCAGCATTAAAGATCCCATGCCAGTGCATTCTGTTATATATGCTTGTCTCCCATAGGGAACCTCATATATATAAGAGAATGCACTGGCTTACAAGGTCAAGGTAAATATTGTTAGGCCAATGCTTTATCTTGTACCGGTATATGTGAGATTCCCTATATAAGAGAATGCATTGGCACAGGTTTTTCGCAAATTTTCAGGAAGCTCCAGTCCTGGAAGTTTTAATAAAACTTTTATGTAGAACAAGTGTAATTTCTTCACTGTGTACTTAAATCTACTAAGATCAGATGAAATTTCAGGAAAACACACTTCGGTTATGTCATATATAAACAATCAAATAGTCAGTTTAATTTTATTTTCTTTAAATGTCTTTCACTGAAAGCTTACAATAGGGTCCTGCGAATATTCGATATTCGATTCGAGATTCGATTCAAATTCGATTCGAATTCGAGTCGAAATTTCCAACTCGAAATTTTGAATATACACTAATGGAAAAGTAGGCTGTTTACGGACAAGTACACACGTCGATCTTAGCTGTTTTTGCCATTTAATTAGAGAAAATGATGTATATATGCACCTTATAATTCTTATTGTACGTTGTGATTATGTATATTAAATATAAGTATAGACAGCAATTAGCCACTATAGGACGACTAAATTCGTCTGAATTCTAGCTTTGAACAAGGTAGCCAAAAGCTCGGAGATCGCCGATGGACCGACATTGCGTGAAAATTATAATTGCTATGAGACTGAGCAACCACTATATATACATGTAGCGTTATCCGCCGTCTATCCGTTTCAGATTTTGCGTTATGCAATATAGCTGAGAATTTAAACACAGTATCGAAAAGTGCATTTTGGCAGTGTTTTCTTTTGAAGATGACTTTCAGTTTTGGAGCGTTCCTTGCAGTGTTCACGCTGTCGGTAGCCAAATTAGCCAATGGCTAATTTTTTTCGAATTTGGCTAATAAAAATTTCATTTGGCTAAACTTTTTTTGAACCCAAATGGAGACTGAAAGCATGGAGCCAGAAAGCTAATTAATAAAAGCGCTCAATAGATCGACATTCAAGACGAAGTTAGGTGACGAAAGTATTTCATTATTTTCGTACTTATGAAATATCGTACAAAGGGAAACCCGATCGACAACTCTATCAACCAAGCGATCACAAAGTGATATGCAATCATCTTTAGTTATCACAAGACTGACATTCAAAGACGCATGGACATTAAACCGATTGTGGTTGAATTATGACAATGTGAAGAAAGCAATGTTTTGTAAAGTGCATTGACGCCGGTATATAAGCAATTTGTTAGTAACAGGCTGTTTTAATCTGGAGAAAGATTACGTCACTCTGCACGAAGCAGCAAAAGGTCATTATTAATTTTTACATTTAATCCCCTAATCCCCCATTCAGCCCATTGTCTGTCTGGTCACTCACGGTGCGCCTGCACAATGCATGTTGATGATGACATTGTATTTATGACGGTCGAGGTTTATGAGCACCAAGTGTAAGACAATAGCTTAATCAGCCAATGTGAATCACGACATATATTTTGTGGCTATTTGTCGTCTTTAATAAATGATATATATAAAAAATACTTCTAGTTCATCAAAATTATTTAAATTATTGTGTATTTTACCTGTGTATGTTAGATTTTACGTTTTAGTCATTAATTGTGAACCGATCAGAAAACGATGATTTAATTAGGCCAATTTTTTTTTTAATTTGGCCAAAAAACATTTGGCTAAAGTTTTTTTCATTTGGCTAATAAAATTTTCATTTGGCTAAACTTTTGGCTAAAGTTTTTTTCGGTCCAGCGTGAACACTGGTTCCTTGACACTTGACAATATGTTGTCCGTTATTCACGTTTATTTTAAACATGATAAAGTTGCAGGCAGTTCATGGACTTACACGTGTGATGAATGCAACATGGTGTATAAATCGCAAGCATCTGGGACAATGATCCATCTATGCAATCATCTGTCCAAGAAGCATCCATGCAGCACTACATAAACAGGCTACCCTGCGACTGTTGTTGCATTTTGATGTTTATAACAACAGGCGATTCCCAATATCGATTTGCAATTTTGCATATACATGCACATGCAAATTCTATATATTTCGCCTGATTTTAGTTCAGAGAATCCGTTTAGTGGTTATATATTAATCGTCTGTTTATTTTCCTTGACAATTATCAATTGAAGTTAATAATATTGCAAAGGACGGTTCATCGCAACATCAGTTATAATGGAACTTAGTGCATGTAGTTCATAGAACGTTTCACAAATCGTCTAATCGTTGACAAAATATGCCCAATTGGGAATGCAACACACAGATATAATTCGATTCGATATTCGATTTCTTGAATTCGATTCGATATTCGATTCGATCAATGTCTCAAATTCGCAGGACCCTAGCTTACAATAAGGCATGATACCAATAGTAAAACAACTGCATTCTATAAGGAAGTATTATAACTTCTTAGTTTCGCATATCAAAAAAGTTATGCAAATTAGAAAATTGAATAGCAACTCAACTATCTTGAAGGACAGTTTGATTTCCTAATAAAAATAATCGCGAATGAAATTTATGCTTTTAGAAATAAACAAGATTGCATAATGAAGCTGTCCTGAAGGGGTTTCTGTGAGCTTTCCCTTTAACCCTTTCATGATGGGAGCAGTGATGATATATGTGAGTCTCCCATAGGGAGCCATGCATATATAAGAGAATGCACTGGCTTACAAGGCTAATGTATTCTCTTTATATATGCGAGGCTCCCTTTGGGAGATTCGAATATGTAAGAGAATGCATTGGCACAGGGTTTTCGAAATATTTCGGGAAACTTCAGTCTTGAAAGGGTTAAAGCCAAAGCATTCACAACAAACGATTCACAACTTCACGATTCAATTCAGATCACGATTTTTGCCTGACAATTCGATGCACATCATCGCGATGCAGCTACTCTGGAGTATGACATTGGCTGCTTCCATTTTTTTTCAGTAATTCAGACTGACAGAGGATCAGTGGAGTTTTACACAGAATATTATCTTATCATGATATTTAAACTGTTCAATTTAGAAATACTTGTGTAATTAATAAAACTATTAGTTCACAATATTTATTTCACATCTGAATTTGATAAGAAACATATTCAACAAGTGTTGTCCAATCATTTTACGGAAAAATTCTAGGTTGTGATCATTTTAAAATACGTAATCGAATAGGAAATGGATCGTGAATCGAATCGAGGATCGGAAATTGTGATGCATCGAAATCACAATGAATCATTACGACCCTAATGTAATCGTATGTTGACAGTAAAACATCCAAGTATGTTGTCTGAATGCAGTTATTTCGAAGAGAGTGCCAAAATTTGTCATCTCTCCCACCCACTCCAACCTCTAACAGTACCTATTATATTAAAGAACTGACAAATATCATAGTTGGCTGGAAATGTTTTGGTATATAAGCAAATAACCTCTCCAAACTGGACCCTCTACATTAAACTGAATCTCTCTCCATACCGATTGAACTGCCCAGTTCCGAATTCAACCAAGTCCATCCTCACTAAGAATTACCTCTGTAATCCAAAACCTACACCATTCTGAACACAGAATGAAATGTTGAGTCTGTAAGCTACTGAACACATGCATTTTGACTTCCGGAAAACATATTCGCATGCAAGTGGGATCAGCTGTTTTGTACCATTGTCCACGTACTGGCATAATCAGTTGTCTTTTTTTTAATAATTCCTAATAGCCGGACAATAACAAAAGGTGCCTGATTAGATATTGCGATGTTCTTTTCATACCTTTAGAGAACAATTGAAAATTCAGTTATATTACATCACTGACAGTTTGTTTTTACATCTGACACTTGATACACTATAGTTGTGACAGAGTTTTCACAGACACTGTCAATGATTGAACCATCACAAAGATGTCACACACAGCATCAATTCAGAGAAGAAATATTAGTTTATAAAACAATCTGCAATTATTACAAATTATATTGACCATTGCATTCATTATTAGCTCAACTTTAATTTGTAAAGTTTGAGCTATTGCCATGGCTTGGTATCCGTCGTGCGTGTGTGCGTATATGTCGTCAACAACGATTCATTTTGGGGTCATTCGGAAAAAAAACATGGCCGCCAGCGGCCATCTTGGATATCAAAATTCAATCCATAAGCACAGGCTACAGGTCGTACTGTTCGTCTGATCATCATGAAATTTGTCATGGATGATAATATTTACATGTAGATGGGAACGAGTAAGTTTGGGGTCGTTCGGCCAAATAACATGGCCGCTGGCAGCCATCTTGGATTTTACTCTTTGCATGACTAAATCCTTTGGCATGGGCCACAGGTCGTACCTTTGGTCGGATCATTATGAAATTTGTCATGACTGTAGACATTAACATGTAGATGGGAATGAGTCATTTTGGGATCAATCGGCCAAAAAACATGGCCGCCAGCATCCATCTTGGATATCAAAATTCAATCCATTAGCACGGGCTACAGGTCGTACTGTTCGTCTGATCATCATTAAATTTGTCATGGATGTTAATATTGACATGTAGATGGGAACGACTAATTTTGGGGTCATTCGGCCAAAAAACATGGCCGCCAGCAGCCATCTTGTATTTTACTCTTTGCATGACTAAATCCTTTGGCACGGGCTACATGTCGTACCTTTGGTCAGATCATCATAAAATTTGTCATGGATGTAAACAATGACATGTAAATGGGAACGAGTCATTTTGTGGTCATTCGGCCAAAAAACATGGCTGCCAGCAGCCATCTTGGATTTTACTCTTTGCATGACTAAATCCTTTAGCACGGGCTACATGTCGTACCTTTAGTCTGATCATCATGAAATTTGTCATGGCTGTTAAAATTGGGATGTAGATGGGAACGAGTCATTTTGGGGTCATTCGGACAAAAAACATGGCTGCCAGTGGCCATGTTGGATATCAAAATTCAATCCATTAGCACAGGCTACAGGTCGTACTGTTCGTCTGATCATCATGAAATTTGTCATGGATGATAATATTTACATGTAGATGGGAACGAGTAAGTTTGGGGTCGTTCGGCCAAATAACATGGCCGCTGGCAGCCATCTTGGATATTACTCTTTGCATGACTAAATCCTTTGGCACTGGCCACAGGTCGTACCTTTGGTCGGATCATTATGAAATTTGTCATGACTGTAGACATTGACATGTAAATGGGAATGAGTCATTTTGGGATCAATCGGCCAAAAAACATGGCCGCCAGCATCCATCTTGGATATCAAAATTCAATCCATTAGCACGGGCTACAGGTCGTACTGTTCGACTGATCATCATGAAATTTGTCATGGATGTTAATATTGACATGTAGATGGGAACGAGTAATTTTGGGGTTGTTCGGCCAAAAAACATGGCCACTGGCAGCCATCTTGGATTTACTCTTTGCATGACTAAATCCTTTCACACAGGCTACAGGTCGTACCTTTGATCAGATCATCATGAAATTTGTCATGGATGTTAACAATGACATTACATGTAGATGGGAATGAGTCATTTTTAGGTCATTCGGCCAAAAAACATGGCTGCCATCAACCATCTGTGATTTTACAATTTGCATGACTAAATCCTTTGGCACGGGCCACAGGTCGTACCTTTGGTCAGATCATTGTGAAATTTCTCATGACTGTTGACATTGACATGTAGATGGGAACGAGTCATTTTGGTCAATCGGCCAAAAAACATGGCCGCCAGTGGCCATCTTGGATATCAAGATTCAATCCATTAGCACGGGCTACAGGTCGTACGTTTGGTCAGATCATCATGAAATTTGTCATGGATGTTGACATTTACATGTAGATGGGAACGAGCAATTTTGGGGTCATTTGGCCAAAAAACATGGCCACCAGCAGCCATCTTGGATTTTACTCTTTGCATGACTAAATCCTTTAACATGGGCTACAGGTCGTACCTTCAGTCAGATCATTATGAAATTTGTCATGACTGTTGACATTGACATGTAGATGGGAACGAGTCATTTTGGGGTAATTCAGCTAATAAACATGGCCGCCAGCAGCCATCTTGGATTTTACTCTTTGCATGACTAAATCCTTTGGCACGCGCTACAGGTCGTACCTTTGGTCTGATCATCATGAAATTTGTCATGGCTGTTGACATTGGGATGTAGATGGGAACGAGTCGTTTTGGGGTCATTCGGCCTTAAAACGTGTCCACTGGCAGCCACTCTTTGCATGACTAAAACCTTTGGCACACCCTACAGTCCACTTCCCTCATCCGATCATCTCCAGACTTCATATTAATCTTGATATTGATCTACCAGATGGAAGCTATCAAATGTTTTTGAATATCATTGGAAAACATAGCCGACAGCAACCATCTTGGATTTTACTTTTAAATATATCTCTTCATGTTGATAATCTAGTATTATTTAGACATTTCAACTTTCCGCATTCCTAATCGCTCCATTGACTGTAACGCATGAAATTATTCCCTTTCCAAGTTGAGCTACAGTGTCATTGACACTTTCATTATTGTCCCCCAACATTCTGTTGGAGGACTACAGTAATGACTCTCGTGCATGCATCCATCTGTCCGGGAATTTGTCCGAGCCTGTATTCTGTCATTTTCTGTCATTTTTAGCTCAACTTTACTTTGTAAAGTTTGAGCTATTGCCATGGCTTGGTATCCATCATCCATCTGTCTGTGTGTGTGTGTGTGAGGCGTCAATAATACAGGCTACAGATCGTACCTTTGGTCGGATCATTATGAAATTTGTCATAGCTCTTGACATTGACATGTAGATGGGAACGAGTCATTTTGGGGTCATTCAGAAAAAAAACATGGCCACCAGCGGCCATCTTGGATTTCAAAATTCAATCCATTAGCACGGGCTACAGGTCGTACTGTTCATCTGATCATCATGAAATTTGTCATGGATGTTAATATTGGTATGTAGATCGGAACGAGTAATTGTGGGGTAATTCGGCAAAAAAACATGGCCACCAGCAGCCATCTTGGATTTTACTCTTTGCATGACTAACTCCTTTGGCACGGGCTACAGGTCGTACCTTTGGTCGGATCATCATGAAATTTGTCATGGCTGTTGACATTGACATGTAGGTGGGAACGAGTCATTTTGGGGTCATTTGGCAAAAAAACATGGCCACCAGCAGCCATCTTGGATTTCAAAATTCAATCCATTAGCACGGGCTTCAGGCCATACTGTTTGTCTGATCATCATGAAATTTGTCATGGATGTTAATATTGACATGTAGATGGGAACGAGTCTTTTTGGGGTCATTCGGTCATAAAACATGGCCGCCGGTAGCCACCTTTGGTGAGATCATTATGAAATTTGTCATGGATGTTAACATATGTAGATGGGAACGAATCACTTTGGGTTCATTCGGCCATAAAACATTGCTGCTGGCAGCCATCTTGGATTTTACTCTTTCCATGACTAAATCCTTTGTTACGGCCTACAGGTTGTACCATTGGTCGGATCATGATATTTGTCATGGCTGTTAACATTGAAATGTAGATGGATACGAGTAGAGCACGAAGCCGCCATCGCACGCCGCCACCGCATGAACTTATATGTCAAACACAACTGTACTGTGAATCGCAAAGAACTAAACCGCATTGCCTAATATTGGCATACTCGCATGGATACCTGTGGACACGGCATGTTTGTTATATTATCAGAACACCGGGCCCCTTAATATGGAATAGACTATCCCAAATGCATGCTTTCATATAACTGAATGGGAGCATCCATTTGATATTGAAAGGGTTAAAGTATAAATTGTTTATATCGACACGAGCTTGTCTCTGTCAATATAAGCACATAACCTGTAGAAGAGAATAGAAAATAGTTTGAAATATTACATGTATATCATTACTATCGGATTCATCATTCAATGATGCATTCATATATCGCAAGATGCCAGTGATGATAGCAGTCTGAAGTTGACAGAAGTACCATACTACATAGTATATCCATGCCAGTCCTTGGTGTATTTTCGCCATAATGGAAAGCCCAACATCAAAAGATTACGTGTGGTATGGAATTCTACGGGTTCTCCACAAACTCGCTAAAACAAACAGGGTCTACATGTATAACCGGGAATTAGGAACATTTCGGAAACAAAAATATGCTGATTAATAACGTCTCAGCCGGCTTAGCCACCATATTTCGTCAGCCACGAACGTCGCGACTGAGCCGACTAAGCGAGCTAACCAGCCACGAAATCGGTTGAGCCAGCCGCGAAAACTATTTGTCGTGGCTTCGATCGGGGTCTAGATACGAGTAATTTTTCAGTCAATTTTTTTAAAACTTGGCACAGATATCTACCAGCATGGGAACCAGTCTGGAGTAAACTACATACCCACATATAAAAAATAGTATCAGTATAAACTGAGTGTATGTTTACATAGACTGCATGGGAACCTGCGATTTTGAATTTAGTTGGAGTCATTTTGGTGGAGTTATTGCCATTAATCAACATAGAATCGTACATCCTGGGATGCATCTTTGTCCAAACTGTATTCTGTCATTTTCCAGTCAATTTTTACTAAACTTGGCACAGATATTAACCATCATTGGAATCTTCGATTCTGAGTTTGGTTGGACACATTTTGGTGGAGTTCTTGCCATTTTTTCATGATTTTCAGCTCGTTAGTGCAATAACTTGAACAAATATTGACAAATTTTAATAATGTTTGGCATCGGAGCTGGTTTTCAAAATATCTTGAACAAGTTCGAAAACCAGATTTGTCTGATTTTTTTATACCATAGTTATAGCCCTTAATTTGCTGATTTTTTCTTGATTTTAAATATTTGAGGTTTCCGTATGATGACTTTTATTCCGAACATAGCCAATCCTTCAGTTAGCCACCATGCTGGGGGATGTTGTGGTTGGTCGATCTTTTATTTAAGTTGCAACAATTAATATGTACCGGTAGTATTTGCAACTTGATAAATCTTTGTAACATTTGGCATTTTCAATTTCATGTTTTGTGAAGCCATAAACCTATATAACACCTCTTCAACCATGAACAAAAATGTCAGCCCGATGTGTACAGTAATGCTCTAATTAATCGACTCCTTAATTTAGTCGGAAATATGGCTTGTTGCCATTCATCGGAAAGCTCTCGCCGAGAGCTTTCCGATGAATGGCAACAAGCCATATTTCCGACTAAATCCTGAAAAGTTACCCATAATTCTGATGTGGTTAAGAAGTCGATTAATTAGAGCATTAATGTATTCCATATGGAGAGGTTTTACTGTACTGTGGGTAGGAACATGATATAGGAAATATTAAATTATATAGCACATTAATTAAGAAAAGAGCAGAATGATTTGTATTCGTTGGTGGGAAATGTTCTGATAATAAGTTCAACAAATAGGTGACCATACATATATTATCTGAACATTTTCTAAGGGAACTACTCATCAATGAGTATTTAGTATAGAAAGGGCAAATAATGGAGCTGAGAGTTTGTGGAAGTTCATTCATGTAACAACCAACTAATCCCTCTTATTAAATTGTGCAATACAATAATTATACAGATCAGTTCATCTCCGGTTTGATGTGATATAGGAATACAACAACTCATGCACATTAATCGTTTCATATAAAGCTTACTGGCTCCATAATCATAATTTCTATTTGACTGTACTTTGTTCCAACAGGGACCAGCCCAGAATTTTCAAATTGGGAGAAGTCACTTCTCTCTGTTTGGTAATTAGGGAGAAGTGGACTGTTATCAGGGAGAAGTGACAATGACTGAAGTTCAATATACACCCCAACAATCACCCTTCATCCAATAAGTAGTATCCAACACACGAGCCCATTTATAAAACCATTATAGTTAGTAACAACAACCATTATAGTAAGTAAATATACTTTTAAAAATGCTGCTGTGACATATGCCTACTTGAAGATGAGAGAAGTCACTTCTCCCTGAGACAAAAATAAGGAGAAATGACACATTTTAGGGAGAAGATGTCTCCCAAGTCGCCTTCTATGCGGGTCCCTGTGTTGCAAATGCTTCAGGTTGGTAGGTGATTGGTTGTATGTTGAAATGATATTTGAGTTTCTATAGCTTTATACTCTCTAGTGCCGAATAAGCATACATGTATATGCTTATTAATTTTCTGTTAAAATTCCCTCCTGTCCAGCTGACCTGTCCAGTCATTATTTGGCCCTGTACGTTTATTAATTTTTGCCCAAGGAAATCTTTGAATTAATCTTTGAATGGAAGTGAAAGAACTGAGCATAAGTGTCGAGATTGTAAAAACAAATTAATACAGGGCAAAACTTACTATTAACAGTATAGGGATAATAGTACAGGGTGAAACAAGTTGTTTGTTGAACTTTAATGTTTAGTGAAGGGTTAAAATTTTATTTGATGCAGGGGTGGCGCCAACCCCCCCCCCCCCCCCCCCCCCCCCCCCCCCCCCCCCCCCCCCCCCCCCCCCCCCCCCCCGTCGGGGATATCTGCCAAATTCGTCGGGGAGATAAAATTATGCAAAGACGATAAACATTGGAAAATCCGCGACTCGAAACACGTGCACTGGTGATTAACAAAAAGATGTTGACGACTCGCCGAATTTATTTCAAATGGAAATGCAGTGAGACAAACCGGAAGTAAAAGTTTATAGAAAGCACGGAACGTACGTAAGCCAATCAAATAGCTTGTTACTGTTACACAAGAGGTCAAGGGACAATTAAGCGCTCCAATGAATTACATAATAAGGTGAAACAAATTTAAACTTAACGTATAAGGCAAATATAGGGATTGGTCGTTACTCCGGGAAGATTAATTCTTTTAATATATTTTGCAAACATAATAAAAGTTACCAATGAATCACATTACCAGAGTTCTATTTTTAGTCCGACAGACTCGACACGAGTGTGGCAACAATAGCAAAGCGATCTGATTGGTAATCAGTGTTGCAATGCTCACACACGTGGCATGTGTCAACAGTTACTGACAATTAATTATCAGATGATTTCAGGTCACATCATGAATTTTATTCTTTGAAAAGATAGTGTTTCGCCTTGCATGCATTATATCATGCTTACTAGTACTTCCCCGGGATAGATTATTACTTGAGGGATTTAAAGAATAATAACACAACATAAATTGTGGACTGGATAGAATTTTAATTCAGTGGATTATGGGATAATCCTCATCCAACTTTGTTCTCTCCTTCAAATAGCTTTCTGCATTAATTTTTCACATCGTATGTTACCTGAACAAATTTACATCTATTATACGCTCCTAAATGATGTTCACAGACTCATGGTTCATCCGTCTTTGTAAGTTGATCCAACTACCTGTGGCGAAAGATTTACGGTGAGTTAACTTAAGATCAATTCCATATTGTCATTACTATTGTATATGCTGATTTTTTTTTCCAAATACGCAAGTAAAAGTGACAATTATGATCCCCTAGAACAGTGTGTATGTTGACACCAGAACACTCCAGAATCGATCTCAGGCTATGTATTTTCAAAATTTTCGTGGGGAAGGTCCCCCAAACCCCCCGTACGAGAGGGGACACACCTCTCGCGCTCTCCCCGGGGCTGCCTTCGGCAGCCGCCGATGACCTTCGGTCACCGGTCTAGCCCCCCTGTCGGGGACCATAGCCCCTCCGTCGGGGAAATCCTGGCGCCACCCCTGATTTGATGCTAGCTAATTTCATTAGAATCATGTTTGTGGGTATTTTGTTTAGATTGTTATTAGGCCAAAAAAAAAATGTTTTGGTTCTCAGGCCCCGCCGCATTGAATAAAAAGGGCCGCATTAGGCCTTTTTATACAATGCCTGATGTTATGACAAAAAAACTTACGAAAAAATTTATTTGAAAAAAAAAAATGGCAGATATGTGTTGAATATTAGTGTGCATTGAGCTCTAACATGTAATGTGTTAAAAAGTGACTTGCAGGCTTACAACATGAAGTAGATGACTACAATTAAGAAAATAATTAGCTGATCCTCATGCTCTTCTTACAATTAGTCATTGTGAACAACTTACACTAATTGTAACTTTATACAATTGAAAGGCACAGGACTAAATTCAGGATCACATATTAGAATGGGGAGGTATCAGTTTTTAGACAACAATAACAACAGTGAAGGTCAGGGGCATTATATATTGTTAGGTAATCCCAGTCATAGACTGGTAGTACAATGACATTTTTATATAAGACTAAATGAGTTTATATGCATAACAGTTCCCTCTACCTTTCTGGTTATTACTAGACAGAGGAAGGTATCTTTGTCCATGCTTACTATGCGCAGAAAAAAATACAAAATAAAAATAAAACCCTCCCTCCCTCATTGATTTGAGAAAAAAATTGCCCGAGAACCAAATAACTTTTTTTTGGCCTTACCTTTTTAATTTATTTGCAAGTACTCATTTACATGTGGTTTATTGTAAATTGTTTTCATATTTCACATCCTGATTGACTTGTTTCTAGCTAATATTGTACATTTAAAGGTGAACTCTACATTATAAGTTATCACTCGTTATTATTTTAAGTTATAACATCCAAGGTACATTGTGATTTTATACCTGGATGTGTCAATTTTAACTCAAAAAGGGACATCCAGGTATCAAATCTCCATGTATCCCAGGATGTTGCCAGAGTTAACAATTCTGTCCCCACAACAATGGGTCTACAATGTCATATTAGGTGTGGTTTTCATCAAGCATGAATATATTGTGTCTGACATTTGCAGAATGAGTGTCCCTAGAGGGTGAATTTAGTGATGCTATCCCACTCCAATAAATAGGACTCCTCCTGCACTTTTATTGTCTGTCATCTGCTTATTTTTCCTGAAAACGTCCCCAGATGAATAATTCCAATGAATACTTTTAGTATAGAAGGGGTTAATATGGTTAGAAAAATGTACACAATAATTTAATTATAGATACCCAATCTCTTCCTGGCAACATTCTATGAAATTCCATTTCAAGCCCAGTTTCAATTATTATTAACAAAACTCACATAAAAAACTTGTGGTTTAGCACATGTCTGCTACTACCTACAAAATATGTTGTAATTTTCAAAAAAATAGACATATTTTCTGTCCTAAATTACTTCCTAGCAACACAATCTTCTGTTGGTTGTTCTCTGATGCACATTTATGACTTTATAGACATAAATTTAAACAGAAATTTCATGAAAGAGATACACCATCTTTTAAAAATTAATTTAGTACATGTTGGCATGTTTAAATTTAGTTATGGTATAGACAGCTGGTATGGAGAAGGAAAATAAACTATATATAATTTTATTATGGCCTAAATAAGCTGTCCTGCAGTCAGTCACAGTGCAATGTTGAGAATGCTCACATTGCATGTATCAACAGAACTTAATGCTTTCATTCTGCAATAACAGGAAATAGAGGATTTATATAACCTGATCTGGGCCACTTGGGCGGGCTAAATAGATGGCTATCAAATGATAGCAGATCCAGCTGCCATCAATATTTTGTTCCCTCTGCTAGACAGGAATTACATGCAGCATATTTGTGTTATGCTACAAAATACACAGAACGTCCTCCCTCCAATTGCGCCATTCCTTATCGGTAACTTATTAAATCACAGCTTAAAAAAATATATGTTCATGGTTTCAATAAACGGAACATATTTCAACCATTAAAATTATTCATTGGTACCTTGATCTATTAAGATAGCAAGAGAAATTCAAACTACATGGTACATCCTTTCTCTTCAGAGTTCAGCCACATCAGGTTTTGACCACTGTTCATTTATTGATAACGGTATATGCAACATCACTACACAAATTTGAAAAGTAAATTATTTAATTATTCTTCATAACTCAATTTTAATAACTTAAAATATTACTAGCAGTTATGAGTTTATTCACTACATAGTTGGGTGTATGTATGCTTTGATAACCTTTTTAGCTCATTGACACTTTCATTTCTAGTAACTTTCTAGTGGTTTATCTCAGTATGGAGAAAAGCTTTCTGCAACTATTGCATTTTGTCTGAAAAGTGACTAACATGTATCTCAATGGGAACGGGACAATCGCCCCAATCGACTGGGGACAACCCGAACCAAATAAAGAACGACATGTTTTTGTTTAAAACTTTATTTAAAATAAGAATAAAATATTGCAAAATTATATGATATAGATCTATACTTGTAGTTGTGATAGAATGGAACAGAATATATAGTTTGCTATATGAAATGTGAACAATATATACAGTAATGCCCTAATTAATCGACTCCTTTAACCACAGAAGAATTATGGGTAACTTCTCAGGATTTAGTCGGAAATATGGCTTGTTGCCATTCATCGGAAAGCACTCCCCGAGAGCTTTCCGATGAATGGCAACAAGCCATATTTCGGATTAAATCCTGAAAAGTTACCCATAATTCTGCTGTGGTTAAGAAGTCGATTAATTAGAGCATTACTGTATCAGAGCTAAATATGTGGTAGTACAACATTTGAAGTACAACACATGTTCTTGAAAAGGGAATATGTAGTATAGGCTATAATACTTGGCGTTAATATTCGGATAGTTGTCCTTGTGTCTAATCCAAAATACCGACCTCGTCACCATTGCTATCTGTATCACATTACATGCCAATTACATCGACAAAATGATGTTGACTGTTGGAGTTGACACCAAGGCCACTTTTATGCCACTTTCCAGACACTCTTATTCTTAGGAATGAAGACCTCAAACCTACCAATTGAAGTCCTGTTGACCAATATCAAACCAGAAAATCACAAATCTGAATCTGTAAAACTGTCCATATATTAGTGAAAACTTTACATTTCAAAGAAAATATGAAGAAAAAAATGTGAATATCACAAAGCATTTTTGTCTTTTTATCAAAACATGGGACAACCCGCCCCAGAAAATCGGGACAATTAACTCGCCCCAAAATACGCCCGGGGCAGTGGACAAATTCTTGGTTGGTGAGATTTAGAGAAACTGATCAGAAGGGTTCAATTATAGTATGTCCCTCCTAAAATATTCATGCCTTGATCAGCATCAATAAGAAAAATTCTTTTGTTGAGTCAGAGAAAAGGATTCCCCTTTTCAGTTGATTAGTTCAAGTATCTGGTCTCTCGATAACATCTGGTTCTGGCTTTGGTAGTGCCATATGTGTTTGATGGTATAATGAGTTTCAGGTTCATCTCATAACTCTGCAAATGACTTCAAAACGCTGCTGTGATTTCCTTCCATTATTCCTAAGGCAGAAACTTTAGTCTGTTGTTACAAAGATCCATTATTTGGTACCTTAGCTGCTTCCTCTATGCATAGCTGGGAACTTTAGATGTCTAGACATTTGATATGTTTTGCATGCTATTCCACAGTGGGTGGCTTAAAGCAAGCATTATAAAAGACTCATTGTGGCTTTGTTTAGAATATATCTTGTTGCAGTCACTTCCAGAATACCAAGCAGGGGTGGAACCAGCGTGTGGGGAGGGGGGCAGAAAGTTTCCTTTCATTCTGATTCTTGACAGAATGATGAAAAAATTCCTCAACATTGTTATATTGTCCTAAGAGAAAAATACCAGTATATCCATTCTAGTACAGTAATGCCTTAAATAATCGACTCCTTAACCACAGCAGTACTGAGAGCTTTCCGATGAATGGCAACAAGCCATATTTCCGACTAAATTCTGAAAAGTTACCCATAATTCTGCTGTGGTTAAGGAGGCAATTATTTAGGGCAGTACTGTAGCTTAACCATTTCATGACTGGATATTTTGTGAAAACTCTGTGCCGATGCATTCTCTTATATATGTGAGTCTCCCATAAGGAGCCTCACATATATAAATGAATGTATTGGCCTAACAATATTTACATTTATCCCGCATGGTTGTTATTAATAACATGACATGTTTGCCTTAATGACTACCCTTTATTAATCACAAAAGCAACAGGTAGTCGGAAACGTGTTTATGGACCTCCAGCTTTCTTGTCATTGGTGAAGGCCTTTTTTTGGTACCATCCAAGCGCCAACCATGGGATCCTGGTCGACGATCACATATATGTAGTCCTGAAACACACTAAGCATAACTGTTAGCACAAGGGGTACCCCCTCCCAAAATGGAAGCAGGAAACATTGGGTGGGAGGGTGGGTCGAACGGATGCTGCTGTGTGATTACTCAAGTGACTTGGCGCCGGACAAAATGGTTCCTCCCTCAATATCGATGGGCTTTATATGTTGTTCCGCTGCTTTAGCAAAAATCCTCGTTCCTTTAGGGCAAACAAAGGCATTATCTCAGTTGACACTTAGTGAAGTGAGGAATAGAAGCTGGCTAATTGAGTGGCTGATTGCCACATCGCTCCGCATGTACTGATGTGATAAGGTCTATGCAGTACTGTGAGATCTATTGATAGCCATTGGGTTTTCCCAGTAGCAACCATATCGGGATAAAGGATTTGCATTGCTTCACTAGCATCTCCGTTTTACCTTGTAAGCCAGTGCATTATCTTATATATGCGAGGCTCCCACTGGCACAGGTGTCTTTAATGATGCACCATTGTGGCTCCCATCATTAAAGGGTTAATGTAAGCTTGATCCTGTGCAAGCCTTGAAATAGTGTGTCTGTCATTTGCAGAATGAGGTCCCCAGAGGGTGAATTTAGTGATGCTACCCCACATAGCGGGCTAACATCACCAAATTCACCCTCTGGGGACCTAATTCTGCTTACACCTCAGCAGAATGAGGTTCCCAGAGGGTGACTTTGGTGATGCTAGCCCGCTATGCGGGGTAGCATCACTAAATTCACCCTCTGGGAACCTCATTCTGCAAATGACAGACACACTATTTCAAGGCTTGGTCCTGTGCTATGAAATCTTCCTAGTTCCAGCTGAGACCAAGGCTTCAGTTTACCAACAGATAATCCTCTATAGTGTTTATGGGACCAGACCCTCAAATTCGATGAATAAATAACAGGGAATTCATGTTGTTTACTGAAAGTGGCATTTGTTTCGGCTGCCGTTGTGGTCACCGTCATTCGAGATTCCTCGGATATGGACATGCGCAGACTTTTTTTCCGATATCAATATCGGTTGTGACCGATACTGCAGCCGATCTCGAAGTTCCTCATTGTTAGTTAACCTGCAGGACCTGGGGTTTTGATTGTGATCTTAAATCAACTAAATCTAAATTTCAAGTGCTGTATGATTACCAGAATTCTACCCTTTTTGGCATTTATTATGCCAATATCTCTGACTCGGGTGCTTCTGGTATCTTTGGCTATTTGTGTTCAGTTGATCACAGTAGTGGTCTAGGTACATTGTATATTTATAAGTTAGCAATCACCAGATACACTGAGTAAGCAGAACACTCTCTGAGGACAGCCTTCTAAATAAATTAAATTAATTTAAATGATCTAATAATATAAACTGTTTTCAAGAGCTTTTGAAATTGAATTCAGGTTAGGTGTGTATAGTCTTGTGTCTGAGAGTTAGATGTTGAATTCCTATATATTGGATTAACATTGGGGTTGTTAACCCCTTTCATCTATGTTAACTAGTGCTTGTGCACAGATTCCCCATATCTTGTAAATACAGTAATGCTCTTAATAATCGTGAGTGAGAGCTTTTCGATGAATGGCAACAAGCCATATTTCCGACTAAATCCTGAAAAGTTACCCATAATTCTGCTGTGATTGAGGAGTCAATTATTTAGAGCATTACTGTAGTTGGATGTATTTGGTTTATATGAATAATTCTCTTCACACTTCCTAGTAAACCATGGTAAAATCAAATGATGTATCCAAATCTGGAAATAGAGTGTCTGACATTTGCAAAATAAGGTCCCCAGAGGGTGAATTTAGTGATGCTACCCTGCACCCCAACTTCAATTTGGGAATTTCAATCTGATCCTAGGTCTCCCATGGCAGTTGAGGCCTCAGCAGAATGAGGTATGTGGGCTAGCATCACCATATTTACCCTCTGGGGACCTCATTCGTCTTCTAGGCCTCATCTTCTGGAACATATCTATAGTCTCAAATTAACATTGTTTTAGTTACTTTTCCCTTCTGTTCAATTTCTATATCCCCTACCGGTAATTTGCAGAAGATAAAATGCATAATCAAGGTGACTAATATAATGGAGTTCTTTCTCAATATAATGGTTTTATAACTGGGCTCTTGTGTTGCACAATACTTATTGAATCATAGAATTGTGATATTGGGGATGTATGTTTAAGTTTGAACAGTCATCATGACATCTCCCTGATAACAGTCCACTTCTCCCTAATAACCAAATGGGTGAACATCACAAACTTCAACTGGGGAACTTAAATCTTATCCTAGGTCTCCCACAGCAGTTGAGGCCTAAGCAGAATGAGTTTTCCAGAGGGTGAATTTGGTGATGTTAGCCCATTGTGTATGATAGCGTTTACAAATTACAGTATAGTCTTCACGCTGCCCTGATATGGCATTTTATTAATGTAATATTATTATAATATTGTAATATATTAGTATTTTCCTTCAATATACCAATATTATATAATTAAGATGTCCAATTTGCCCAATTCATTTTGTATTCTTTATGGGAGTTGATGTTTTTTTTGGGTAGCCGCTGTTGGGGGCCCAAGTATATTCACGTTGTGCTCAAAACACCTTTTTTCAAAATGGACAGAACAAAATCTGGACCATTTCATCGGCAACCACTTTATTAGTTTCTAATTTTGCGCGACAGGTTTCCCCACCAAATGTCACGTAAACAAACATCGTTTGGAAATGAATATAGAATTATACCTAATTGAGAGTCACTATACCAGCCACAGCCGAAAACACTATTTATTTGGCATTGTCACGAATGAATGAATGAAAAATGAATGTGAATATACAGGACACTCGGGGCATATATATATATATATATATATATATATATGGAAAATTAAAACTACATCGTGAACATGAATTGTTGTAAATACTCTTCGACCAGAAATGGAGGTATTGAAATATATAAATAGTTTTATATTTTTGTCAAAACAACTACACTAACGCGCACATGTCGATTCCGCATTTTACATCGCCACTCAGATGACGTCATATAGGTAGACACAATTAACTCTGATTCCATGTTTTTAATTAGTCTACTCTCCGAACAACCTGTGTGGGTATTATGTTGATTTATTACGCCGTAGTTATGGGACTTGGATCATTGTGTTCATAACAGGGCCCTTACAGGAGTGGCTTTCCGATTGTATTTTGTTGTATTCATCAGGATAGCAATCCTTTAATAAGGATGATCAGATTCCTGAGACCTGAAAAGATGATTCGGTTTTTAAACAATGATGAGTCTATGAATGTCGCCAATATAACTATGTTTATCCTTTCTATTCTGAATGGATTCTCCTACTCTACTACGTTGGAATGGTCTATTGTTCATATGGAGTGGTGTTCAGGAAAAATATGCAGGTGACAGATCATAAAAGTGCAGTTCTATTTATTGGAGGTTAAAATGTTCAGATAATAAATTCAACAAACCACTTACGGTTGTTTGTTGAACATATTATCTTAACATTTCCTAAGGGATAACTACAGTAATGCACTAAGTAATGGACTCCTTAACCACAGCAGAATTATGGGTAACTTTTCAGGATTTAGTCGGAAATATGGTGTGTTTCCATTCATCGGAATCCGATGAATGGCAACAAGCCATATTTCCGACTAAATCCTGAAAAGTTACCCATAATTCTGCTGTGGTTAAGGAGTCCATTACTTAGGGCATTACTGTACTTGTCATTGAGTATTTAGTATAGAAATGGTTAAGCAGGTAAAGTCATAATCAAGTGGAAACGAATGGGGAAATTGTGTCAAAACAATAGAATTATAACAAAGCATTTATGCATATTGTATCATTGGACCATGTGAATAATTAATACTAACTTACATCTTGGTAATGGGTGTATCGTTTTGATACCTAAACAGTTGTCAGTGAGTGTATGCATGTGAAAGAGGCCTCAGAATTATTATTGTATAGCTCTGACTCAAGAGAGTTCAGGAAAGAGATGCACCATCTTTAACCCTTTCATGATGGGAGCTGCGCTAGTGCAGCATTAATCAGCCCTCAAATGGTATGGCATTATAGATTCCACATGTTGCCATGGTTATTTCCCATGGAATTGCTTATTGATGGGCCAATTTCGAGGACTGCATTAATTATCCTATGGCAGTGCATTCTCTTATATATGTATATATGCGAGTCTCCCATAGGGAGCCTCGTATAGATAAGAGAATGCACTGGCTTACAAGATCAAAGTATATATTGTTAGGCCAATGTATTCTCTTATATATTCGAGCATATATGAGAGAATGCATTGGCACAGGATTTTTCGAAAATTCCAGGAATCTGCACTCTCCAATCATGGAAGGGTTAAACCTTTCATGGCGGCAGCTGCGCTGGTGCAGCATTAATGATCTTTTGCCGGTGCTACTCTGATATATGCGAGTCTCCCGTAGGGAGCCTTACATTTATAAGAGAATGCACTGGCTTACAAGGTCAAGGTAAATACTGTTAGGCCAATGTAATCTCGTATATATATGAGACTCCCTATGGGAGACATTGGCATAGGGTTTTCGCAAAATTTCAGGACTCTCCAATCATGGAAGGGTTAAGAATGTTTTGCAGCAGAATATCAATCAATATCACTGCAAGCAAGTTTTGATATCTGCAAATGCAAAGCTTCAAATGAGCCATGTTTGCAAGCCTGCAAATAGTTTGTCTGTCATTTGCAGAATGAGGTTCCCAGAGGGTGTATTTAGTGACGCTACAGGCTAGTGTGACCAGCGATGTATATATATGTTCATGGTGTGACCAAATTCACCCTCTTGGGACCTCATTTTGCTGAGGCCTCAACTGCCATAGGAGACCTAGGATCAGATGGAAGTTCTCCAGTTGAAGTTGGTGATGTTCACCCATTAATCACCTTGATTATGCCTTTTATCTTCTGCAAATTATGGAATATAGAAATTTCCCATAAGGGAAAAAGAACTACTAGTACATGTGAAAACTATGTTAATTTGAGACTAAAGATACTTCCCAGCATATGAAGCCTAAGCAGAATGAGGTATCCAGAGGGTGAATTTGGTGATGCCAGCCTGCTTTGCGGGATAGCATCACTAAATTAACTCTCTGAGGACCTCATTCTGCAAATGACAGGCACACTATTTGCAGGCTTGCATGTCCATGTTATAGCAAGAAGCCACATGTCGAGCAACATGCACACCTACACATCCGGTAATCAAATGAACATTAGTTGTAGCAGCTCTCAGGTATTACTTTGAAGGAGTGAACTAAGTGTTACAATTACTCATGCCATGCAGGCTTTCTTGTGGTCTTGCAAATTTAAAGTGCTCAAAGCTGTTAAAACCAGTTGGATTTTACTCTAAATCAACCCCTGTTCAATAGCTGCTGTTTATAGGTTAACATTATTATGCCCCCTGAAGGTAGTTCGGGACATATGGTTAAGGGTCTGTCCATCCATCCAGCCATCCATCCATCTGTCTAACTGTGTGTCTGTCCATCCATCCAAGATTGCATGATTCAGCTGACTTTTGTGAGCTATCTTGCTCACAAAAGTAGGCTATATCATGTAATCTTAAGCTGAGACCTTGACCCGCTGTGGAATAGATTATTAAGGAACAGGTATTAACTAAGAAATATATTCCCTTCATTATTTTTTTAATGTTAAAATGTTCCCATGATTTGAAGTAGTGGAATATGATCTCTACAGGCATAGTCAAGGTAGAGATTCATGGCATTATCTTGGATCAATCTAGAGAGTACTGGCACTGTAACAGTCAATTTGCAAAGTATGAACGCCCTGTTTATTACATAATTATTATACTGTATAAACACTGTAAATCTGTAAGTAATTTATGGATGTTGTTGCTATTATTGTGAGATTATTTAGTTATGCACTGGCGGCTATTACACACCCTGAGCTCCCACTGTTAAATTGTCACAGATATTATAATGCAGGTAATTATTATATGTAACCCTCTCTTGCTCAGCTGATAATTGCGTTGTTAATTGCGGACCTATTGACAGGACAGGTGTACTATAGCCATGGGTGCCAGAATGTAACCAAGTAACCAAGGGGAAGGGGCACAACTGCCAGAAAGAACACTTTTTTCCAGTCAGTGCTATTGGTACAAAATTTTGGTTTAATGAATTATTAAGGACCAAGCAAGCCTTGAAATAGTGTGTCTGTCGCATATATACAGTAATGCTCTAAATAATCGACTCCTTAACTACAGCAGAATTATGGGTAACTTTTCAGGATTTAGGCGGAAATATGGCTTGTTGCCATTCATCGGAAAGCTCTCAGTGAGAGTGGTTAAGGAGTTAATTATTTAGGGCATTACTATACAAGAGAATGCACTGGCACAGGATCTTTAATGCTGCAGCAGCACAGGTCCTGTCATGAGAGGGTTATTTAAAGATATATTATGTACTTGTTCTGGTGCGTGAACCTGATAATTTTTTTTTTACAATTTTTCAGAATCTTTGGCCAAATTGAAAAACCAAAATATAGGATCAGGTTTAAGAGAAAAAGGAAATAAAACAAATAGAAAAAATTACACAAACTAAAACAAAATAATAAAAAGAGAAATTCTAAAGAGAATAGAAGGCACGTCAAAAAAATAATCAATAAAAATACCAACACAAATATGCACTGATTTGCTTTTTGTACCATAAAGCAGTTAAGTTGTGTCAACTAATTAAGAAATGACACTGTCTGTAATATTCTTTAAATTTTAACAATGCTGCATGGACAAACTGCAAGGTGTTCTGTCCTCTCACTATGCTGGTCTGACCACAAAATGTAAGGATATCTCAATATTTTTTTATTAATTAATTTTTCAGTTATAATTCATTCTGCATTATTCTGAGAAACTGAACTGTCCGTATTCAATTGGAAATTGGTCTCATCATTAGTAAGAAGTTGTCTGATACATGTATAGTAGCGCAAAGTAGTCTATCCAACAACTCCTATGCCTATTAGTCAGAAGTAAATAAAAAACATGTTTCTGATACAAACTTGATATACCATCTGCTAGATCCCATAAACAACTTCAACTTGTAGGAAATGCTCTCTTTAGCGTAATTATGTTGAGTAAGTCTTAATCAACTAGATTTGACAGAAGTGACTGAACAGGTGTATTATACAGTAATATCCTAAATAATCGACCCCTAAACCACAGCAGAATTATGGGAAATTTTTCAAGATTTAGTGGGAAATATGGCTTGTTGCCATTCATCGGACGAGAGTTTTCCAATGAATGGCAGCAAGCCATATTTCCGACTAAAATCCTGAAAAATTTCCAATAATTCTGCTGTGGGCATGGGACCGTATCGTCCGTCTGAATGATCTTACAACAGTAATAGAGTGTCCATGGTCTGGTCATAAGGGGGTTATTGCTGCAATTCCTGAATTGACATTAAGTTAACTTTATGGTTTTAGATACAGTAATGCCCTAATTAATCGACTCCCTAACCACAGCAGAATTATGGGTAACTTTTCAGGATTTAGTCGGAAATATGGCTTGTTGCCATTCATCGGAAAGCTTTCCAATGAATGGCAACAAGCCATATTTCCGACTAAATCCTGAAAAGTTACCCATAATTCTGCTGTGGTTAGGGAGTCGATTAATTAGGGCATTACTGTACTTCTCATTCCATAAATACTTGCTGAACTTTGAACTTCATACATCTCTTCATGATGAGATCGAGTCTTACTCAGATATTGAAACTTTCCTCATTCCTAAGCACTCCATTGTATGTAACACATGAAATTATCCCCTCTCCAAGTTGAGATACAGTGTCATTGACACTTTTAACCCTTCCATGACTGAGGCTTCCTGAAATTTTGTAAAAAACATTATGCCAATGCATTCTCTTATATATGCGAGTCTCCCATATGGAGTCTCGCATATATAAGAGAATACATTGGCCTAACAATATTTACATTGTAAGCCATTGCATTCTCTTATATATACAAGGCTCCCTATGGGAGACTCATATGTAAGAGAATGCACTGGTGCATGAATTTTAATGCTGCACCAGCAAAGTTCCAATTATCAAAGGGTTAATAAAAAAATCGGTCTATTCTTTAATTAGTGACTTTCAGATACACAATGCAGACAACAGGGATATTGGTGCTTGGTACATGTCGATTGTATAATATTTTTCAAGACAAATAAACTATGCTTGGTGCTAAATAGATCATGCCATGAATCTCTACTCTGGCTAACGTCTGTAGAGATCATATTCCACCAGTACAAACCTTGGAACTTTTTGAAGTTTTGACAGGGAATAATGGGGGAAATATATTTCTTAGTTATTATCTGTTCCTTAATAATGTACTTCACTGTAGGTGAAGGACCTAACTCAAATTTTCACGATTTGAGAGAATTTGTGATCGATTTTGCTTTGCATCCCTTACAATTTCGGAATATCGACTGGGTAATTAATTTGATATTCATTGCAATATCGGCTCACAAAAGTCAGAGAAAATCATGATATTTTGAGTTGGGACATTCACCTACAGTGAAGTACATTATTAGGGAAGAGATACCAACTAAAAAATATATACCCCACATAATATTTCCGACTTTATAAGGTTCCCTGTCAAAACTTCAGAACGTTACCAGGTTTTGTACTGTGGAATTCATGGCTGATCTAGGTGCTAAATTGAGTTATATATATATATATACTCTTGGGTGCCAAATAAGTGTGCTGGCACGTTTATTAATTTTGGAAGAATGTGTTGGCCATCACTATTATTTGGTCATGATATATATAGTGAAAATGCCAGCACGTTTATTCAGCCATCACGTTTATTTGGCACCTGAGAGTAAGAACTTTGAGGCTGTTCTCATCCTACTGGTTAAATGATTATGTATATCACCATACAAGCACGTTCTCATTTATGATGAATATAAGAGATCGGCATCAAGACTTAACCCTTTCATGACTGGAGCTGCGCTGGTGCAGCATTAAAAACCATGTGCCAGTGCATTCTCTTATATATGAGAGTCGACCATAAGTCGCCTCACATATATAAGAGAATGCACTGGCTTACAACATCAAAGTAAGTATTGTTAGGCCAATGCATTCTATTATATATGCGAGGCGACCTATGGTCGACTCACATATATAAGAGAATGGATTGAAACAGGGTTTTCATAAAAATTCAGGACGCTCCAGTCATCAAAGGGTTACATTAATTATAACAATTAAATCTCCATTCTCAATGTGTTTGTCTATATATTTTAATTGTCCCCCGAAAAATTTATTTTCGGGGGACTATAGAAACGGGGTCCGTCATTCCGTCCGTTCGTCCGTTGGTCCGTCCATTCGTCCGTCCGTTTGTCCGTTCGTCCGTCACACTTTTGAGTACCTTCATGGTGTAATCATCTCCTCTTACAGACTTCATCCCAGAGATATGAAACTTCAGAATATTGTTGCCCATATATTGAAGATGTGCAACATGTATATATAGATGACGGAAAAATTATTTTTTGACAGAGTTATTAACCCTTTTCGACTTCGAAAATTTCAACATTTTTTATAATTTTCAGTATGAGGGTACCTTCATGGTGTAATCAACTCCTCCCACAGTTTTCATCCTAGAGATTTGAAACTTCAGAATATTGTTGCCCATATATTGAAGATGTGCATCATGTATATAGATGACGGAAAAAATAATTTTTGACAGAGTTATTAACCCTTTTCGACTTTGAAAATTTCAACATTTTTTATAATTTTCTGTATGAGGGTACCTTCATGGTGTAATCAACTCCTCCTACAGTTTTGATTGTAAATATTTGAAACGTCAGAGTATTGTTATCCACATATTGGAGATGTGCAACATGTATATAGAGGACGGAAAAATTATTTTTTTCGGAGATATTAACCCTTTTCAACTTAGAAAATTTCAACATTTAAAAAAATTTCTTTAACAAAGCGGCATCGACTTGCCACTTTTTCGGGGGACACTGTGGTCAGCTGACCTTTTATTTCTTTAACCGTTCCATGACAGTGTGCCAACAAGCCTTGAAATAGTGTGTCTGTCATTTGCAGAATGAGGTCCCCAGAGGGTGAATTTAGTGATGCTACCCTGCATAGTGGGCTAGCATCACCAAATTCACCCTCTGGGGACCTCATTCTGCTGAGGTGTAAGCAGAATGAGGTCCACAGAGGGTGAATTTGGTGATGCTAGCCCACTATGCGGGGTAGCATCACTAAATTCACCCTCTGGGGACCTCATTCTGCAAATGACAGACACCCTATTTCAAGGCTTGTGTGCCAATACATTCTCTTATATATGCGAGTCTCCAATATGGAGCACATATAAGAGAATACATTGGTCAGACAATATTTACCTTGGCCTTGTAAGGGAGTGCATTCTCCTATATATGCGAGGCTCCCTATGGGAGACTCATTTATAAGAGAATGCACTGGCGAAGGGTCTTTAATACCGCACCAGCTCAGTTCCCGTCATGAACGGGTTAAATTAATTAATTAAATTATAAATAGTCTCAAGGTGTATATCTTATATACTACGTGTATACTACGTGTATACATCCTACTTCTTGGAACTCTGAATCGATTTTTAAATTTCTTTAAATTAATGAATTCAATTATAATTAGTCTCAATGTACAGTAATGCCCTAAGAAATCGACCCCTTAACCACAGCAGAATTATGGGTAACTTTTCAGGATTTAGTCGGAAATATGGCTTGTTGCCATTCATCGGAAAGGGGTCGATTACTTGGGGCATTACTGTATGTGTCTCATATACTTTATACATCCTGCAGATTCTGCTTGTTGGAACTCTGAATCTATCTTTAAATTCATCTTTCCAGATCGGTTGTTGGTTTATTTGTACAAAGATGTAAAAGACACATTCAGGAATATTCATCCCAAGTCAAGTTTCCCCCTTGAGGGTTTCTATGGCTTGGAGGTGGGATTTGACTATGAAAAGGAAGAGACAGTTATGGCTATAGTGTGCCAAAAGCAAGTGATCCTGTTAGCATTTGATTCCCGAGAGACACTGATACAGTTTGAAATAAAAATAAGGCGCAGTCTTGGAGAAGGTAAGAGCATATATGGTTTACTAAGGCCTAAAAATTACATTTACAAAAATCGGACTTGGCACAGAAACAGTTTAATTGGTTTTACAGTGTTGCATACCTATATACTATAATACGCCCAAGATCATATTTTCTTTGTGAAAAATATGATGACTGTCATGCAAAATGAATTTTTTTTATAATCATTGATTAACTTCCAATATTATTGCACATGTCTTAATTTCAGTACATTATGATTTGAATACAAAAAAGTTGTATGAAAACCAGTGAAAACAGGCAATTTAACACTGATAGTAAGCGTGGTTATAAAAATTAGGATGAACAAAGAATTTTCAATACCACAAACGACCGGCTCAGTCCCTGATTGGCACAAAATAAATGTACAGTAATGCTCTAAGTAATCGACTTCTTAACCACAGCAGAATTATGGGTAACTTTTCAGGATTTAGTCGGAAATATGGCTTGTTGCCATTCATCAGAAAGCTCTCGGGGAGAGCTTTCCGATGAATGGCAACAAGCCATATTTCCGACTAAATCCTGAAAAGTTACCCATAATTCTGCTGTGGTTAAGAAGTCGATTACTTAGAGCATTACTGTATCTGCTAATAATTATTTGATTTGACAGCTGTGGAAAGGTTCTTTAGGGTCGAAGGTCAGTTAAATTTGTTCCCTATTTTTTAACAGCTCTGTTCCCACCCATTCAAGAAATTCCTTGCCTCAGACTTGTTAACCATAATATTCACTGAAACACACACTGTTCTGTTGTCTTTTACCATGTCATCATTTTTAAGCAATTGTTGACATTGCTCAACTGACCTGTCGCCTTGACCGTGAAACAAAACTATACAATAAAAGCATTATCACATGAAAAGCCCCGTCTGTTTCCCAGATATATTTTCTGACTAATATTCATATGTCTGAAATACAGAGGGGTTGGGGAGGGTGGAGTGTTTTGTATTCCAAGATAACTTGAGAAAGGCTTTCTGTTGCAATTCTGGGAATGGGAGTCCATGAAATTTCAGCTGAAAACTTACCAAAAAATTAAACACAAAGTAAAAACCCCAATTGAGCAAAATCCCACTTAATGGTTTAACTTTTATACCACAGACCTCAGGAGGTCTATATATTACGGGTAGAGGAATTTGCTAATGGCACGTGCCTCACATTTTGCCAGTGATTATTTGAGAGGCACTTATTTTAATTGGCCTGCAGTGTTGTCTGCATATGTTAAATTGATGTACTTGACAGCAACTTGGACTTGAGCTTCCTGGACATGTGCACACATGAAAGCACTTACCTAAACTGTGCATAATAAGAGAAATCGTTAGGCTTTTAATTTAATTACCCTGAGACCTCATACACACTCTACATTGAGTTAGCCTGGTTTTTATCCTTTTGATGATGCACTGGGGATTATATTTTGGAATGTACTGTAACCGTTAGGCCAATATTCAAAATTGCTGGATTCTCATCCCCGCCAGACCCTACTTTTTGTCCCCCTCTTCAAAATATATTTATTTGGATAATTTTGAGGTTTACTTATCTGCTCATGCATTAACCTTCAAAGTATATATTGTAATGACCCATTAATCAGTCTATTTGAATCAAATTGGGCAATCACCTTGTCCTTGTATTGTATAATTGGATATAGATCATGCCATGAATCTCTACTCTGGCTAATGCCCATAGAGATCATATTCCATCAGTACAAAACCTCAGAACTTTTTGAAGTTTTGACAGGGAACCTTATAAAGTTGAAAAAATAATGTGGGGAGTGTATATCTTAGTTATTATCTGTTCCTTAATAATGTACTTCACTGTAGGTGAATGTCCCAACTCAAAATTGCATGCTTTTCTGTGGCATTTGTGAGCCAATATTGCAAAAAATCATTGAATTTATTACCCAGGAGAAATTCCATAATTGTAAGAGATGCAAAGCAAAATCGCTCACAAATTCACTTAAATCGTGAAATTTCGAGTTGGGACCTTCACCTACAGTGAAGTAAATTTTTAAGGAATATATAATAACTAAGAAATATATTCCCCACATTATTGTTTCGACTTTATAAGGTTCCCAGTCAACACTTCAAAAAGATCCAAGGTTTTGTACTGGTGGAATATGATCTCTACGGGTGTTAGCCAGAGTACAGATTCATGGCATGATCTAAATTGGATACTGCTTCAATGTTAGCAATTATAAAATAAAAAAAATATAATTCGACCAACCGATCAGCTCGCCAGCCCGCGGCCCACCACAATTTTCCCCATTGAGAACCCAGACTGCGAATCTAGTAATTAATTTTATATTGGCTTTAGTCACTTTGATTTCCTGGGATGTAATGCCTTGGAATACACTTGGTTTAAGCTGTTTTGATAATGAAGTTTGCGGTCAAATCTCTGCTTCTGTTGGAAGGGATTGAAGGTTAATCATACCTCCTGCTGGTTGGAGGAAGTTTTAGCTTCAAACTCATTCACACATAAATATTAACCCCATTATTACTGTATGGATTCTCCCATTCAGTTCTAAGAGTATACATTGGAATGGTGTATTCTTTAGAGATAGATGGTCCATTACTTCCAGGCCACAATTACAACAACATAATTTTTATAAAATAAAAATTTAAGACTACATATATCTTTTTGTGAGAATAAAACCAGGGCTCGATTTAACTGGATTTGCATCACAATATTCCAATTTCTGCTAACCAATTTACAATGAAATAACATGTAATGGTTGGGAATGCTATATAAAATCTACCAAGTGCTACAAAATGCTTTACAAATTTAAAACATTAAATCGACCCTGAATAAAATGCAGACAAACCTGAAGATTGGGTATATTGTTTGTCTACAAAGGCATAATATAGTGGTTTACTTCTATCCTAAATTGCGGCAAAATATGTAGATCAAATGGGTGCTAACAAGATAGAGTTCTAATAATAGCTCCTAAATCCCCCCCCCCCCCCACCGAATGTGATACAAAATTCTAAATAAAATTGATATTAAATGATAGAAACATTTCCGGACAGGTGTCCTTGATTCAGATTTATTATTTTATACTTGGTACAAAACTTGGTACAAGCTGTTTTGATAATGAGATTTGCAGTCAATTCTATGCTTCTGTTGGAAGGGATTGAATGAAGTTTCAGAGTTTTCAAATTCATTCACACATAATATTAACCCCATTATTACTGTTCTATTCTTAATTTGTAGGGATATTCCAATATAATAAGCATCCAACAGTCAAAAGAAACAGTATTTTTAGTCCATGGCAATAAAAATGTTACTATCATGTTAGAATATTTTAATGGTTCCTGACTGTTTCTGCTTGGGAATGGATCAATTAATATTTATGCCAATACCTAACAATAGCTGGGGTAACAATAAGTAACCCAAGCTAGGGTATCATATATCAACTTATTTATTATGTTTGATTTGATCTAGGTTGATTAATATATTTTTAATGAGTTCCCTAGGCAGAAGGGAAAATTCCACCAGCAATGCCATAGAAGACAATTCTTCTGTCAATGTCGCCCAATTTGTAGTCATACTGTGTATATGAAGTGACATGTAGGCCCTAATCTAATTATTACATAACACTGTTAATTAATTATAGGTTCATTCATATCACTATAATCAAGCCTGGATATAGAGTGTTGGACATTTGCAGAATGAGGTTCCCAGAGGGTGAATTTAGTGATGCTACCCTGCAAAGAGGGCTAGCATAACAAAATTCACCCTCCGGGGTCCTCATTCTGCTTAGGCCTCATATTCTGGAAAGTATCGATTGTCTCAAATTTACATTGTTAATGTGTTTTTTTGTTAATTTTTCCCTTCTGTTCAGTTTCTATCTCCCCTAATTTGCAGAAGAGAAATAGCATAATCGAGGTTGCTAATGGGTGAACTTCAACTTCAACTGGGGAGCAATCTGATCCTAGGTCTCCCATAGCAGTTGAGGCCTAAGCAGAATTAGGTTCCCAGATGGTAAAATTGGTGATGCTTGTCGGCCATGTGGAATGGCGTCACTAAATTCACCCTCTTGGAACCTCATTCTGCAAATTATTTCCGACAAACTATATCCAACCCATTATCCAGGTTCATTCATATCACCATAAATAACCATTCATTCATTTATTCATTCATCTGCTAGTGCACATACATGTACTTCAGAAATATACAAGTTCTCCTCAACTGATTTGTTGAAAATGCTCTATATGTCTTCCTGACAACTCTTCCAACAACAACAACACAATTCTAAGAACCTTTTGTCGAGGACATCTTGCATTATTATTTTTTTAAAAACACCAAAAAAAAAAAGCAGTGGAGATTCATGAATTAAAATTATTCTAATATTCTAAAAATCGCAAAATATACTGTCCCAGTTTGTCCAAAAAAAATATTAGGACCAAAACAAAAATTTACTGGTAACACAAGCTCCTTTAACCTTTTCTATACTAAATACTCATTGATGAGTAGTACTCTTTTATTTGGAAATGTTCCGATAATAGGTTCAACAAACGACCATAGGTTGGTTTTTAGCTCAACTTTACTTTGTAAAGTTTGAGCTATTGCCATGGCTTGGTATCTGTCGTGCGTGTGTGTGTGCGTGATTCGTCAACAATTTCCTTTAGCACGGGCTACAGTTCGTACCTTTGGTACGATTATTATGAAATTTGTCATGGATGTTGACATTGACATGTAGATGAGAACGAGTCATTTTGGGGTCATTCGGAAGAAAAACATGGCCGCCAGCGGCCATCTTGGATTTCAAAATTCTATCCATTAGCACGGGCTACAGGCCGTACTGTTCGTCTTATTATTATGAAATTTGTCATGGATGTTAAGACTGACATGTAGATGGGAACGAGTAATTTTGGGGTCATTCAGCCGAAAAACATGGCCGCTGGCAGCCATCTTAGATTTTACTCTTTGCATGACTAAATCCTTTGACACGGGCTACAGGTCGTACCTTTGATCGGATCATCATAAAATTTGTCATGGATGTTAACAATGACATGTAGATGGGAACGAGTCATTTTTGGGTCATTCAGCCAAAAAACATGACTGCCAGCTGCCATCTTGGATTTTACTCTTTGTATGACTAAATCCTTTAGCACGGGCTACAGGTCGTACCTTTAGTCTGATCATCATGAAATTTGTCATGGCTGTTGAAATTGGAATGTAGATGGGAACGAGTCATTTTGGGGTCATTAGGACAAAAAACATGGCCGCCAGCGGCCATCTTTGATTTCTAAATTTAATCCATTAGCACGGGCCACAGGTCGTACTCTTTGCCTGATCATCATGAAATTTGTCATGGATGTTAATATTGACATGTAGATGGGAACGAGTAATTTTGGGGTCATTCGGCCAAAAAACATGGCCACCAGCAGCCATCTTGGATTTTACTCTTTGTATGACTAAATTCTTTAGCACGGGCTACAGGTCGTACCTTTAGTCTGATCATCATAAAATTTGTCATGGATGTTAACAATGACATGTAAATGGGAACGAGTCATTTTGGGGTCATTCGGCCGAAAAACATAGCCGCCAGCAGCCATCTTGGATTTTACTTTTTGTATGACTAAATCCTTTAGCACGGGCTACAGGTGGTACCTTTAGTCTGATCATCATAAAATTTGTCGTGAATGTTAATAATGACATGTAGATGAGAACGAGTCATTTTGGGGTCATTCGGCCAAAAAACATGGCCGCCAGCAGCCATCTTGGATTTTACTCTTTGTATGACTAAATTCTTTAGCACGGGCTACAGGTCGTACCTTTAGTCTGATCATCATGACATTTGGCGTGGATGTTAATATTGACATGTAGATGGGACCGATTAATTTTTGGGTCATTCAGCCAAAAAACATTGCCGCAGCAGCCATCTTGGATTTTACTCTTTTTAGCTCAACTTTACCGGTGTAACACGTCATCTTCCCCCCCAGAAGAAGTTAATTTCTCGCTGTCTCATGACTATATAAAGCAAAACAAGCGATAAAACCATAAGATTATTTTTTTGTCATGAAGGTGGGGGGGGGGGGGAAGATATCCTGACCTGGACATCTTCCCCCCCCCACACCAAACCCTGACTCAAACAACTTGTTCTCAGAAGAAGTTAATTTCTCGCTGTTTGATGACTATATAAAGCAAAACGAGCGATAAAACCATAAGATTATTTTTTTGTCATGTAGGTGCTGGGTGGGGGGGGGGGGGAAGATATTCTGACCTGGACATCTTCCCCCCCACCCCAAACCCTGACTCAAACAACTTGTTGTCAGAAGAAGTTAATTTCTCGCTGTTTCATGACTATATGAAGCAAAACGAGCGATAAAACCATAAGATTATTTTTTTGTCATGTAGGTGCTTGGTGGTGGGGGGGGGGGAAGATATCCTGACCTGGACATCTTCCCCACCACCCCAAACCCTGACTCAAACAACTTGTTGTCAGAAGAAGTTAATTTCTCGCTGTTACATGACTTTATGAAGCAAAACGAGCGATAAAACCATAAGATTAATTTTTTGTCATGTAGGTGCTGGGTGGGGGGGGGGGGGGGGAGATATCCTGACCTGGACATCTCCCCCCCCCCCCCCACACCAAACCCTGACTCAAACAACTTGTTCTCAGAAGAAGTTAATTTCTCGCTGTTTCATGACTATATGAAACAAAACGAGCGATAAAACCATAAGATTATTTTTTTTGTCATGTAGGTGCTGGGTGGGGGGGAAGATATCCAGACCTGGACATCTCCCCCCCCCCCCCCCCCCCCCACCCAAACCCTGACTCAAACAACTTGTTGTCAGAAGAAAGTTAATTTCTCGCTGTTTCATGACTATATAAAGCAAAACGAGCGATAAAACCATAAGATTATTTTTTTGTCATGTAGGTGCTGGGTGGGGGGGGGGGGGGGGAAGATATCCTGACCTGGACATCTTCCCCCCCCCCACCCAAACCCTGACTCAAAAAACTTGTTCTCAGAAGAAGTTAATTTCTCGCTGTTTCATGACTTATATAAAGCAAAACAAGCGATAAAACCATAAGATTATTTTTTTGTCATGTAGGTGCTGGGTGGGGGGGGGGGGGGGGAAAGATATCCTGACCTGGACATCTTCCCCCCCACACCAAACCCTGACTCAAACAACATGTTCTCAGAAGAAGTTAATTTCTCGCTGTTTCATGACTATATAAAGCAAAACGAGCGATAAAACCATAAGATTATTTTTTTGTCATGTAGGTGCTGGGTGGGGGGGAAGATATCCTGACCTGGACATTTCCCCCCCCCCCCCCCCACCCAAACCCTGACTCAAACAACTTGTTCTCAGAAGAAGTTAATTTCTCGCTGTTTCATGACTATATAAAACAAAACGAGCAATAAAACCATAAGATTATTTTTTTGTCATGTAGGTGCTGGGTGGGGGGGGGGGGGGGGGAAGATATCCTGACCTGGACATCGTCCCCCCCACACCAAACCCTGACTCAAACAACTTGTTCTCAGAAGAAGTTAATTTCTCGCTGTTTCATGACTATATAAAGAAAAACAAGCAATAAAACCATAAGATTATTTTTTTGTCAAGTAGGTGCTGGGTGGGGGGGGGGGGAGATATCCTGACCTGGACATCTTCCCCCCACCCCAAACCCTGACTCATGAATATATAAAGCAAAATAAGCGATAAAACCATAAGATGATTTTTCTGTCATGTAGGTGCTGGGTGGGGGGGGGGGGGGGGGGGTGGTGGAATATCCAAGCCTGGACATTTGAAAAAAAAAAAAAGACAATCAAATTCGTGAAAACAATAATTTTGTCACTTTTTTTTTTTAAATAAAAAAAAAATTAATATTTTTTTTTTTTAATCTCAAAAAACATTTTTCTGGCCATTTCAGAACCAAACGATATCAAATGAGTTAAATTATTTTTTAGTCGTACATGGGGGGGAAGATATCCAGGGTGGGGGGGGGAAGATATCCAGGGGGGGGGAGATATCCTGTTACACCGGAATGATTCATTTTGGGGTCATTCGGAAAAAAAACATGGCCGCCAGTGGCCATCTTAGATTTCAAAATTCAATCCATTAGCACGGGCTACAGGCCGTACTGTTCGTCTGATCGTCATGAAATTTGTCATGGATGTTAATATTGACATGTAGATGGGAACAAGTAATTTTGGGGTCATTCGGCCAAAAAACATGGCCGCCAGCAGCCATCTTCGATTTTACTCTTTGCATGACTAAATCCTTTAGCACGGGCTACAGGTCGTACCTTTAGTCAGATCATCATAAAATTTGTCATGGATGTTAACAATGACATGTAGATGGGAACGAGTCATTTTTGGGTTATTCGGGCAAAAAACATGGCCGCCAGCAGCCATATTGGATTTTACTCTTTGTATGACTAAATCCTTTAGCACGGGCTACAGGTCGTACCTTTAGTCTGATAATCATGAAATTTGTCATGGCTGTTGAAATTGGAATGTAGATGGGAACGAGTCATTTTGGGGTCATTGGGACAAAAAACATGGCCGCCAGTGGCCATCTTTGTTTTCAAAATTCAATCCATTAGCACGGGCCACAGGTCGCACTGTTCGTCTGATCATCATGAAATTTGTCATGGATGTTAATATTGACATGTAGATGGGAACGAGTCATTTTGGGGTCATTTGGCTCAAAAACATGGCCGCCAGCAGCCATCTTGGATTTTACTCTTTGTATGACTAAATCCTTTAGCACGGGCTACAGGTCGTACCTTTTGTCTGATCATCATAAAATTTATCATGGATGTTAACAATGACATGTAGATGGGAACGAGTCATTTTGGGGTCATTCGGCCAAAAAACATGGCCGCCAGCAGCCGTCTTGGATTTTACTCTTTGCATGACTAAATCCTTTAGCATGGGCTACAGGTCCTACTTTTAGTCTGATCATCATAAAATTTGTCAAGAATGTTAATAATCACATGTAGATGGGAACGAGTCATTTTGGGGTCATTCGGCCCAAAAACATGGCCGCCAGCAGCCATCTTGGATTTTACTCTTTGTATGACTAAATCCTTTAGCACGGGCTACAGGTGGTACCTTTAGTCTGATCATCATAAAATTTGTCATGGCTGTTGAAATTGGAATGTAGATGGGAACGAGTCATTTTGGGGTCATTTGGACAAAAAACATGGCCGCCAGTGGCCATCTTGGATTTCAAAATTTAATCCATTAGCACGGGCCACAGGTCGTACTGTTTGTCTGATCATCATGAAATTTGTCATGGATGATAATATTGACATGTAGATGGGAACGAGTAATTTTGGGGTCATTCGGCCCAAAAACATGGCCGCCAGCAGCCATCTTGGATTTTACTCTTGGATGACTGAATTCTTTAGCACGGGCTGCAGGTCGTACCTTTAGGCTGATCATCATAAAATTTGTCATGGATGTTAACAATGACATGTAGATGGGAACGAGTAATTTTGGGGTCATTCGGCCAAAAAACATGGTCGTCGGCAGCCATCTTGGATTTTACTCTTTGTATGACTAAATCCTTTAGCACGGGCTACAGGTCGTACATTTAGTCTGGTCATCATAACATTTGTCATGGCTGTTGAAATTGGAATGTAGATGGGAACGAGTCATTTTGGGGTCATTCGGACAAAAAACATGGCAGCCATCTTGGATTTCAAAATTTAATCCATTAGCACGGGCCACAGGTCGTACTGTTCGTCTGATCATCATGAAATTTCTCATGGATGTTAATATTGACATGTAGATGGGAACGAGTAATTTTGGGGTCATTTGGCGAAAAACATGGCCGCCAGCAGCCATCTTGGATTTTACTCTTTGTATGACTAAATTCTTTAGCACGGGCTACAGGTCGTACCTTTAGTCTGATCATCATAAAATTTTTCATGAATGTTAATAATGAAATGTAGATGGGAACGAGTCATTTTGGGGTCATTTGGCCAAAAAACATGGCCGCCAGCAGCCAACTTGGATTTTACTCTTTGTATGACTAAATCCTTAACCACGGGCTACAGGTCGTACCTTTAGTCTGATCATCATAAAAATTTTCATGGCTGTTGAAATTGGAATGTAAATGGGAACGAGTCATTTTGGGGTCATTCGGACAAAAAACATGGCCGCCAGTGGCCATCTTGGATTTCAAAATTTAATCCATTAGCACGGGCCACAGGTCGTACCTTGAGTCTGATCGTCATAAAATTTGTCATTGATGTTAACGATGACATGTAGATGGGAACGACTCATTTTGGGGTCATTCGGCCGAAAACATGGCCGCCAGCAGCCATCTTGGATTTTACTTTTCTCTTCATGTCTATAAACTAGTATTAGACATTCAACTTTCCACATTCCTAATCGCTCCATTGACTGTAATATATTAAATTATTCCCTTTCAAAGTTGAGCTACAGTGTCATTGACACTTTCATTTAAACTTATTATCTGAACATTTCCCATCGATTAATATAAATTCTTCTGCACTTATATTATATATTTGCCTGTATATCATCTGCTTACATTTTCCTGAAAACCTGGACAGATGAATAATAGACCATTCCAATGTATACTTTTATAACTGAGTGGGAGAATCCATTTAGTATAGAAATGGTTAAATAAAAGGCTGCTCAATCTACACAATAGTCAATGTTCTATTGTAAATCAAGCTGATTATTAAAAAAGGGGAGTATACTGTTTTGCACCTGTCCGTTCGTCCGTCCGATGTCTGTTCATGTCATAACTTGAATAATAGTGCTCGGATCTCAATGAAATTAGGTATGGATGTTCACTACTATGAGGACATTAAATAGAGGGTTCCATCGTTTTGTTCGGATTTTCCATTCTAGAGTTATTCATCTTTGTTTATCTGGAAATGTTGAATTTTTGGTCCATCTGGTGTCTGTTCATGTCGTAACTTCAACAGTTGTGCTGGGATCTCAATGAAATTTGGTATGGATGTTCACAACTATGAGGACATTAAATAGAGGGTTCCATCGTTTTGTTCGGATTTTCCATTCTAGAGTTATTCATCTTTGTTTATCTGGAAATGTTGGATTTTTGGTCTGTCTGGTGTCTGTTCATGTCATAACATGAACAGTAGTGCTCGGATCTCAATCAAATTTGGTTTGGATTTTCACTACTATGAGGGCATTCAATAGAGGGTTCCATCGTTTTGTTCGGATTTTCCATTATAGAGTTATACATCTTTGTTTATCTGGAAATGTTGGCTTTTTGGTCTGTCTGGTGTCTGTTCATGTCGTAATTTCCACAGTTGTGCTGGGATCTCAATGAAATTTGGTATGGATGTTCACTACTGGACATTAAAAAGAGGGTTCCATCGTTTTGTTCGGATTTTCCATTCTAGAGTTATACATCTTTGTTTATCTGGAAATGTTGGCTTTTTGGTCCGTCTAGTATCTGTTCATGTTGTAACTTCAACAGTTGTGCTGGGATCTCAATGAAATTTGGTATGGATGTTCACCACTGTGAGGACATTCAATAGAGGGTTCCATTGTTCTGTTTGGCATTTCCATTTTAGAGTTATTCAAGTTTGTTTATCTGGACATGTTGGCTGTTTGGTCCATCCGATGTCTGTTCAGGTCATAACTTGAACAGTCATGCTCGGATCTCAATGAAATATTGTATGGATGTTCACCACTATGAGGACATTTAATGGCACATTCAACTGTTTTGTTTTGTTTTTTTGTGCTTAGTTATTCATCTTCGTTTATATGAAAATGCTGATTTTTGGGACCATCTGTCTGAGTATAGCAGTCATAAGTTATAGATATGCACACACTAGCCGGTATGCCACTAGGGGGTATGTACCGGACGACAGTCCATCTCTTGTTTGTCACTAAATATGCATTTTGATTGGACGGGAGCTGCTAACATTAGTTTTTGATTCACCAGCATCACCCGATGATGGATGAACAAACTTTGAATGGAACAGGGTGTCATTGACAATGGGCATCAAATATGTCTCGGCATGTAATTGAGTTCAATTGAAAAGTTTTTATTATTGGTGTGGTTAACAAGAAATTGTTCTGGCACTTTTCCGAGTAACCCCATGGAACATACCCAGTGATTTGATCACCGGAAAAAGGATATCTCACTTCATAATGTGTAATGTCGATAAAAAGTGCCTTTTGTGCAGTTAATTTGGTGGATTGAAGTAGAATGGAGATAACCGTACCCGGTTTCGTTGGATATTTGGGGATTCAAGAAGGAAAACAGTATGTGTCTAGTTCACAAACTGTTTCCATGTGCAAATCCCCAAATATCTAACTCAATAGAGTACATTTATCTCCTAAGTAGACACCTAGCAGGACCTCTGAAAAAATTCTAAGTTAGTTTTGTAAATGGAAACTTTGAACCTTGCTCTTATAACGGTTGCTTCTGTAATCTCTTGGTAACATGTTACATCAGATAACATGATTTGGCAATAAGATGTTTCTTTTTGTAGGGCTACAGTGCGGTGTCCCGCTGAAACTAACTTTGTTTGACTCCTCTAGTCTACTAAATTATCTGAGATTTAAAATTTATAAGTGAAGTGTTATAATAGTTTGAATGGTGTAGACCTGTAAAGTCATCTACCTTGCTTCAACGTCTGTGTTAAATGGGTCAAGGCTATTACACTCTCTACTACATTAATAAGCGAATTCTGCTTTGATGGTTCACCCCATCTCCTGAGAAAAATAATTAAAGAAATATCATGTTGTTCAGGTGTGTGAAATTGATAAGTTAGTACTCAGGCAATGACAACACGGGGAATGTAGCATTCAACTAACATTGCCGAAAATTATAAATAAATCGACCATACCACTCCATAGAAAATGTCTGAACTACGCTGAATTGTAAATATTTACATCTCTATTTGGGATGCAAATATCTGCGATAAAATAATTCAGACAAATGATTTCACCATCGAGAGTCATTGCATTTAATTAATATGTAATTATGGCAGCGTGTGTTGTCAATTCGGATTAATTAATATTCATTAAAAATAACTACTTTGAGCAAGAATATTCTCAATTTCTATTTGATCACTCTACCGGAGTGTTTCAAGTCACTTAAAAGGCGTGATATATATAATCAATAATTCCAGAAATTTTGTACCTGTTGATGACTTCTGCTGTACTTCACTTTGACTATTTTTAGCTCAACTTACTTTGTAAGTTTGAGCTATTACCATGGGTTGGCGTCCGTCATCCGTGTGTGCGTGCTACAGGTCGCGGGCTACAGGTCGTATCTTTGGTCTGATCTTTATGAAATTTGTCATGAATGTTGACATTGACATGTAGATGGGAACGAGTCATTTTGGGGTCATTCGGCCAAAAAACATGGCCACTGGTGGCCATCTTGGATTTCAAAATTAAATCCATTGGCGCGGGCTACAGGCCGTACTGTTTGTGTGATCATCATAAAATTTGTCATGAATGTTGACATTTACATGTAGATGGGAACGAGTCATTTTAGGATCATTCGGCCAAAAAACATGGCCACTGGTGGCCATCTTGGATTTTACTCTTTGCATCACTAAATCCTTTGACCCATCCTACAGACCACATCTCTGATCTGATCATCACCAAACTTCATATGGATCATCGGGGTGATCTCTAGATAGGAACGAGTCATTTTTGGGGTCATTTGGCCAAAAAACATGGCCGCCATCAGCCATCTTGGATTTTACTCTTTGCATCACTAAATACTTTGGCGTGGGCTACAGGTCGTATCTTTGGTCTGATCTTTATGAAATTTGTCATGAATGTTGACATTGACATGTAGATGGGAACGAGTCATTTTGGTGTCATTCGGCCGAAAAACATGGCCGCTGGTGGCCATCTTGGATTTCAAATTTGAATCCATTGGCGCGGGCTACAGGCTATACTGTTTGTCTGATCATCATAAAATTTGTCATGAATGTTGACATTTACATGTAGATGGGAACGAGTCATTTTAGGATCATTCGGCCAAAAAACATGGCCGCTGGTGGCCATCTTGGATTTTACTCTTTGCATCACTAAATACTTTCACACACCCTACAGACCACAACCCTGATCTGATCATCACCAAACTTCATATTCATCATTGGGGTGGCCCCTAGTTGGGCACGAATCATTTTGGGGTAATTCGGCCAAAAAACATGGCCACTGGTGGCCATCTTGGATTTCAAAATTGAATCAATTGGCGCGGGCTACAGGCCGTACTGTTTGTCTGATCATCATAAAATTTGTAATGAATGTTGACATTTACATGTAGATGGGAACGAGTCATTTTAGGATCAATCGGCCAAAAAACATGGCCGCTGGTGGCCATCTTGGATTTTACTCTTTGCATCACTAAATCCTTTGGCACATCCTACAGACCACATCCCTGATCTGATCATCACCAAACTTCATATCGATCATCGGGGTGACCTCTTGATGGGAACGAGTCATTTTGGGGTCATTCGGCAAAACAATATGGCCATTTTGGATTTTACTCTTTGTATGACTAAATATTTCTACAAAATCCATTAGCATGGGTTATAGACCGATCTCATTAACATCTTGTCTTACTTAGACATTTCAATTAGCACCTTTCCTAATTCCTCCATTTACTGTCAACCATTAAATTATTCCCCTACCTAAGTTGAGCTACAGTGTCATTGACACTTTCATTTGCTGTATGTTGGATATATATTTGAAAGACCTGTGGAAGTTATTATTAACCAGTTTACAGGAATTTGTCCACCCTTTTTGGGAATGGGTCCGGGGCATTACCATTGGGAATTTCAGTGGTCAGAATTGGGGGAAAATGGGAAATAGGCAATGATTTTTCCCCAATTCTGACCCCAACATTACCAATTCACATAAACAAAGAAAATAATTTGGTTTATGAACAAAATATAGCAATTCACATATTAGTGATATTGAAGGCTGAATTAGACATCACAAACAGATACGAGATAACTCAATTGATGACTAAGCTACGAAAACGAAAGTACAGACCATGTGTTAAAATTCGGCAAACCTCATCCAGCCTCTATGTGGGTTTCCACATTACTGTACATCCTATTTTACTAAGGAGAACAGTCGGCCTCTATGTGGGCTCTCCCAGGAGACAACACAAATAGGTCAATAAGAGGATAGGATCCAATTTCTTCTGCCCACACCACAGTATTTAACCCTGCCATGACTGGAGCTTCCTGAAATTTTGCGAAAACCCTGTGCCAATGCATTCTCTTATATCTTATATCCTTATAGTCCCATTGGGACAGCCCACCTCTAGTTACTTTTTGTTCTGTTCGTAAAAATATTGAAAACCAAATGTGACACATAAACTAGGCCTATAAATACCAAATAATATCGGTGTTTGTTATTGAAAAATCAACAAAATAATTTTTGGTGTCCCTCAATAATACTGAAATGTTATGAAATAAATGCATGGAAAATTCAATATGGATTTAACAAAACGGTGTCTTTTGTGTAGCATTTCTCCTTCTTAACATGTTACATTGTGCCATATAGAACCTAATTAAAAAAGCAAATTACAAATTAGCTTTCGTAAAGATTAGCCTCATATAGTTTTATACAGTTTCCTGAAGACCCCTCTCCGGAAACGTTTCTATCTATTAATATTGATTTTATTTTGAACTTTCTCTTATAATATATATATACTAGCCGATGAGCCCGACGTTGTCCGGGCTATTCAAAAACCAAATTTCAAGTCGATAGCTCCACCCGTTTCCGAGATCTGGTCTGCGCATGCGCGAAGCTGGCGTCGCACGGGATCGGCGACCTGACAAAATTCGTATCCGGGGCAAGATACATTCACAATTTCACATAGCAAATTTCAAGTCGATAGCTCCACCCGTTTCCGAGATCTCGTCTGCGCATGCGCGAAGCTGGCGTCGCACTGGCTCGGCGACCCGATAAAATTTGTATTCGGGGCAAGACACATTCACATACCAAATTTCAAGTCGATAGCTCCACCCGTTTCCGAGATCTCGTCTGCGCATGCGCTGCACGGGCATCGCACAGGCTCGCCAATACGACAACGACCACCGCCTGGTCAAACTACACACACGTACCAAGTTTCGTCCCGATCGGTCGAGAATCGTAGATTTGTATTAATGACAAACAAACATACAGACAAACAAACATACAGACAGAGGTCTTCAAAATATATATGAGATATATATACTATCAATTTGGGACATTTTACTGCTCGCGTTCATTTTGAGCATAGCATGCGGGATAACTATTGTCTAAACATTCTAAAAATATAACAAAAACAAATGTCCCACTTGACTATCACATTACACAAGAAAATATCGATATAACATCAGTATTAAATGATAGAAGCATTTGAGGACAGGTGGCTTCAACTCATATTTATTATTTTATACCACGTACTCTATATAAACGTAAATAGGTAGAGATTAACCATCTTCTATACGTCTTTAATTGATTGATTAGGTATTCAACATTGTAACTTTTATCTACGTATTTCAGAGCACCAATATCCTGTGAGAATTGCCAAAGTTCCTGTGCACAGTAAGCTTCCACTGGACAGGGTGAAGATACATATTCATGGGCAGAAGTTTTGTCTAACAGCATATATCCCTCCAAAGATTCTCATGTCCTGGAATATATCAGATTTACGCCGATTTGGAATTATTGATGAGAAGTTTTGTTTTGAAGGAGGAACAAGATGTGGCAAAGGTAAAACTTAAATGATATAGAATTTTAACATGTAGTATACCACAGTTTCAAAGGAAATATAATGATAATTAATAACAACCTCTTTGTATTGATGATGAAGTGATATTCCTCTTGAAGATGTAGCATACTATCTCTCCACAAAGCTGATGAAGGCCATGTGACTGAAAATTACCTACAAAGAGAGTGTTTTCCCCACCCTCCACACAGGACAGACATAATCTAAAGGTGCTAAAATGTTGCATAATAAATAACATTAAATACAACCCTGAACGTTTCATCATAGCATCTCAAGCTGAAAAGAAAGAGATCTCTATAAGAGTGCATTTCCACTCTTATCACACTAGTTCTGTCCTGGGGCCCTTATGTTCCTGCTCTACATCAATGATTTACCAAACCACATTACCTCTCAAACACGCCTATTTGCTGATGACACTGCACTATATATACATGACAATAAATAACTCAAAAGACTCCGAAACAATTACAAAATGACCTAAACAAACTACAGACATGGGAGCAAAATTGGGATATGGCCTTTAACCCCTCAAAATGTCAAGTCCTCAGTCACCAGCAAAGCAAAACCCATCTTTTATGATTACATCCTCCTCTCTCAAGTACTTGATCATGTTAATAATGCACGATATTTGGGAATCGACCTCACAAACAACCTTTCATTCAATGCCCACATACAACGAACAACTTTAAGTGCAAGTCAATCCCTGGGATTCCTAAAAAGGTATGTTAAAACACAAAATAAGACACTCAAGAAATCAGCTTATCAGGCCATGGTTAAACCATGGCCTGATAAGCTGATTTCTTGAGTGTCTTATTTTGTGTTTTAACAAAATAGACAAAAGTTAGATTATGCTGCTGCAATTTGGTCCCAGGTCATACTGTAGAAAACATAACTAAAATTGAGTACAATCCCAGGCCATCCGTTGGATTATTAATGACTATTCAAGATTCTCAAGTCTGTCAAAAATGAGGGAAGAATTAAAACTGAAACCCCTTGAGGACAGAAGAACCATTTCAAAATTATCCCTCTTCAGTAAAATAGTCCAATTTTCTAACCAAGTAGATATCACTATTTCAGATTACCTCCAAAAACCACTCAGACATAGCAGATATAGCAACGCTGACACTTATCACTTATGTTCCAATTCACACTGGGCCAAAATACTTTAGACACTCATTTTTCCCAAGCACAGCTATACTTTGGAATCAACTTATGTCTGATCTGATTAAGCTCTCTGAACATGACCAGTTCAGGAGGAGTGCTTACCAGCTTCAACCATAAGCCTAACATCAACCTTTGTTTTTAACATGCTTTTATCTGTACATATTCTTTTAACTGACAAACTTGTCACTACTATCCACTCAACTTCCTACTCACTTGCACTGACGTGCCTGGTGATAATACCCAAATGGGGGTCTACCAGTATACAGAGATAAATAGATGACCAGTAGGAGTGATCATGAAGGACTTTTATAGTTGCCTCATTCGATTATAATGTTGTTACAAACACTCTATTACAGGTTGTGGCTTCCATGTTCTCGTGTCTCAACAAGTCCATGAGATTAATGAAATAGTAAATCTGTCAAGCCAAGGCAAGACGGCCAGCTGCAGAAAAACTGCTAACAAGAGAAGTATGATGATCTTCGTTAAACATTTTGTTATTACAAGTCAGGGACCAGCCTAGAGGTTTCAAATTGGAAGAAGTCAATTCTCCCTTTTTGGGTATTAGGGAGAAGTGGACTGTTATCAGGGAGAAGTCATGATGACTGAACTTCAATATACACCCCCAACATCACAAATCTATGATCCAATAAGTATTAAGCAACACAAGAGCCCAATTATAAAACCATTATAGTGAGAAAGAACTCCATTATAATCAGTAAATATATTTCACCCCCTATATGTCACCTCGATTATGCATTTTTTTTTCTGAAAATTATGGGTTATAGAAACTGAACTGAAGGGAAAAAGTAACTAAAAACAATGTAAATTTGAGACTATAGATACTTCCCAGCAGATGAGGCCTGAGGAGAATGAGGTTCCCTGGGTGAATTTGGTGATGCTAGCGTGTTGTAAATTCACCCTCTGGGGACCTCATTCTGCAAATGTCAGACACCATATTTCCCAGCTTAATGGTGAACCTGAACTCGAATGTGGACTGAACAAATGGAGAAGACAAATGTGGAACATTTTCAAATCACTAAGGCAACCCTTTCTTTACTAATAGTATTCTCCCAATATAGTTAGAAAAGTATATATTGGAATCATCTATTATTCATCTGGATGGATGTCCATGAAATATAAGAAGACGACAGGCAGATGCACAGATAATACAAACTTGTGCAGAAGGATTCCTATTGATTGGTAGGAAATGTTCACATAACAAATGGCCTTATTATCTCTATATTCAAGCCTGAATTTAATGTGTCTGACATTTTCAGAATGGGGCCACAGAAGGTGAATTTAGTGATCCTATCCACCACCAAATTCACCCTCTGGGAACCTCATTCTGCTTAGGGCTGAACTGCTATGGGAGACCTTGGATCAGATAGAATTTCCCCAGTTGAAGTTGGTGACGTTCACCCATTAGTCACCTCAATTATGCATTTTATCTTCTGCAAATTAGGGGATATACAAACTGAACACAAGGGAAAAGTAACAAAAAACAATGTTAATTTGTGACTTTTGATACTTTCCAGAAGATGAGGCCTAAGCAGAATGAGGTCCCCAGAAGGTGAATTTGGTGATGCTAGCCCACTGAGTGGGATAGAGTCGCTAAATTCACCCTCTGGGGACCTCATTCTGCAAATGTCAGGCACACTAAATTCAGGCTTGTGGATATTTCCTAAGGGAACCACTCATCACTGAGTATATAGTAAGGAAAGGTGAATTTGGTGATGCTAGCCCACTGAGCGGGATAGCGTCGCTAAATTCACCCTCTGGTGACCTCATTCTGCAAATGTCAGGCACACGAAATTCAGGCTTGTGGATATTTCCTAAGGGAACCACTCATCACTGAGTATTTAGTAAGGAAAGGTTTAAAGAAGTTTAAATATTCTTGGAATAATACGTATCGTCCGTGGACTTCTAAAATGTCACAAAAATCTAATTATCTCGCGAAATAGGATTGGTATCTGCCAATACCTTTGCATGATAATTCTTTAACCCTTTCATGACTGGAGCTTCCTGAAATTTTGCTGAAACCCTGTGCCAATGCATTCTCTTATATATGCGAGTCTCCCATAAGGAGCCTCGCATATATAAGAGAATGCATTGGCCTAACAATAATTACCTCGACCATGCAAGCCAGTGCATTCTCTTATATATGGGAGGCTCCCTATGGGATACTTGCATATATAAGAGAATGCATATGGGATGCTCCCTATGGGATACTTGCATATATAAGAGAATGCACTGTCACAGGATCTTTAATGCTGCACCAGTGCAGCTCCCGTCATGAAAGGGTTATATCACAGCTGTTGTAAAAGAGAAACTTTCATATTATGTCTCCTAGTTGATGAGAATAATATGATTCTAAATATTCAAAATAGTGCTTTCATGCCAAAATGTCATATACATTTTAAAAGCCCACCGACGATATATTTTCTTTTCTGACCCTTAATAAACCTTAATGATCTTTTTTCCAGGATCTGAGATAAATGACTATCTGGAGCCGACGAACTACACAAATGCACGGTACCAAGACTTCCAAAATCGACAAGTGTGTGGTGACAGAAATTTTCGGAATGACGAGATTGAATGGGCAAAACGACACTCCATAGGAGTCACAGACTATTGTACTGGTTCCTCATACAATGATAAAATGAGACTAGTCAGCATTGAAAACTTGGAACGTCAGCGCCATATGGCAAACTATGATTATCCCCCAAGACAGACAAGGAGGATAGATAACAGACCATCAGCTATGCAACAAAATATTAGTGATATCAATGAAAATTTTATAGGACAGATGCAATACCATAACTACTGCAATATTCCTTATCAGACAGAAAATGATCCAAGCCCTCCTGCATCCAATGACAATCAACAAACTTCTACCTCAGAAATGAATAAACTTCAATCCAGCAAAAGGCAATCATTGTCATTCTCTGCTCCAGCACTGAATACCAATAAAAATTGTAATGGTTCAAATGTTGGCGGCGCTGGTGTCGATGCTTATGAGTCGGAACGAATCAATGAAGAAATAGACAAGCATACATCTAGGACACGTCAACAAGAGGCTCGTGATCAGTTGCAGAAAGAGGAAATCGATTTGCAGCGGGAGTTATCTCTCCTGGATGCGATTCTTCAGGATTGTCAGGTTGATGAAAAGTCCGACAAGAATCAGAATCAACCTTTGTCGTTAAGCAATAAGTCTGCGAGTTTACCAGATAATTCAACGTGGGCGGAGCCAAGCAACAAAACTACTGTAACTGGGTACTCTGACAGTGCGTTGCTAAGTCCAAATTTGATGAGTAGATTGAACAAAATTCCATCAAAGTCAAAACTAAATGCACCACTCCCTTATGTAAACTTATCAAAATATGATGGAAATATTGATTCTACAACCCATGTTCATACAGGCCAACCTTACTATAAGAATTCTCAAGCTCCAAAACTGAAAGCATCCAACTATGATAATGTGATTCCACTAGCTGTGAAATCGGACAAAGACAATGTCGGATCTCCGATTGGTTCTCCATCACTTTCACGGACTGGTAGGACTCTAGATATTGTGCCAAATAGAAGTGGTAATGATTTGTATGTCAATGATCCGCCAACACCAAGCAGCCCACCACCTGAGTTGCCACCAAAGGGACCTGGACTCTTGAGACGTAGCCGATCAAAATCATCAGGAGTAATGTCATCCACGTCATCACTTTCATCAATTAGTAGTTGTGGAAATTATCCACCGCCACTCCCAAAACGCTCTCCGGAGATTCGAAATCGCAGACTAAACAATCTTTATCACAATCACTGCAGCTCAGTTAGTCCAGTTCTTGCTCCCAAGACATATACTGGTCCTCCGATTCGTGAAGAAACATATCTTGTGATGAGTAATTTTGCGAAGGAGCCTGCCAATTATGGAACATACGACAGTGATACTATCTCCAGCCAAGGGTCCTACCAATCATCAAGGCGATATGATGAACAGAAGACCAGTTACATGCACATGGTTGGAGCCTACAACACAGAATCACACAACTACTATAAGAAAGAGAAATTATCATATGGCTCAAGTTCGCCATCGCCGTCTCACAGGTATTCGCGATCCCTTAGTGATAGTTCACCATTAATACAAGAACGTAGAAGGACAATCATCGAATGTAGTGAAGAAGACTCACCCCCTCCATCAGGGGTTGCAATACGCGAGAGCAACTACATGGTGATGTCAGGGTTTACAGACAATAATCGCAAATCGGTTCTGGATAATCTACAAGCTCTTCAGACTTATGTTAGTTCAACACCTGTCGGAGAACGAGATTCTCCCATTCCGAAGGTTGATGAGACAAACAAATCGAAGATGCCATTTGATAATCTTAGGAGCTTCAATACATTTTCAAAAGCAAACAAGAGTTTCTCCACCGAGGATGATTACAGTGAAGTTTCATCGTTGAAAGACACTTCAGCTAAAGAAAGTTCAAACACATCAAAGCCTGGTTTTTTTTCGAGATTGATGAGGCGAAATTCAAAAGAGAGGAAAAGTTCAATCCAAAGTAATGAGTGTTTGGCGGATATTGACAATGGGAATGATCATTATGATAAACCTTCAAAACCTGACAGACAGGAGGAGGAAGTTTCTCCTAAAGCAGATACTCCATTGCGAAATAAACATTCTACGACCCGGAATCAGCTCCAAGAAAGGCACAGATCATCAAGTTTTCCAAGCCGAGCTGCTTATGCTGAAATGGTCGACTCGACAACATCATCTGGCAGGAAAGGAGCCAATCGAAACGCATCATCAGACAATATTCTTTCGAATCCTACTTGTGCTACGGATACAGAGAAATCTAATTATATTCATCAGATGATACATTCAGCTGATGCAAAACATACAGAGGATAGCTCCTCGGATGAGAAATTATCCGACACAAGTGGAATTGCTGAAACAAGCATATTCACTGTTCTTCATGTACAAAACTCTAGTCCAATTACTTACCCAGAAGACTCATCAAAAACGGATGATGAGAAACTTCTAGATTTGATTCAGAAGCGTAGTGTGAAATATGACGGGAGTAAAACGTGTTTAGACAACTTATCACCTGAAGAACAAGCAGCTGCTATAGCAAAGCACGTTCATTCACTCACACCATTCATACCTCCCAAGACAAAGCCAATGTCTACTTTATTGTCTCCAGTTTTAGAGAAATCTCCTAGTATGGACTCATTTCAGGAAACAAAAGATGTGAGCATTGCAGCAGATCAGACAAATAGTAAACTTGATCCTTGTCTTCAGAAACAATTTGCGAGGGCAAACCTGAGGATTAGCCCACCTGGCGTGGAAACGAATGATTCTGTGTGGGTTCCAAGGTCATCCTTGTCGTCTGTCTCAAGTGCTTCCAATAAGTCTCACCATTCTCATTCGACAGGTATGTGTATTTGTTACCAAACTGTTGGACTGTTTTTAAAACTTCCCTGAATGGAGCTTCCTGAAATTTTGCGAAAATCGTGTGCCAATGCATTGTCTTATATATGCAAGTCTCCCATAGGGAGCCTCGCTTATATAAGAGAATACATTGGCCAAAAAATATATATCTTGACCTTGTAAGCCAGTGCATTCTCTTACATATGCGAGGCTCCTTATGGGAGACTCGCATATATAAGAGAATGCACTGGCACAGGATTTCTAATGCTGCACCAGCGCAGCTCCCGCCATGAAAGGGTTAATCTCTTTACTTTTGAGATGAAAATTTCATAAGACTTTGCATGTTGTCCTTTTTTTTTGTCGGAGACCAATTTGTTCGACCAATTTGGCCAGAGGTATCAGGAGGTATGGCCATTAATTATTCAAATTTTACGTATATTTTACCTCATTATTGAGATAATTGAAACAAATATCAACTGATATCAAGTCTCAATCAACAATGTCTTAGTTGAGTTTTAAAAAATTAGTCCAGTTAGAGGTCAATTCCATTTTAATGATCCATTTTTGTGCAAAGTTCAATTTTTAGAGAATTAGATTGCAATGTGATCAAAATGATTAATCATGAACTTTTTAAGAGTATTTTCTCAATATTTGGTGTCTATCTATACTGGTCATAGGATTTCAGGGTCCAACTTATTTAATAATTGAGTCATTGTCGATGAGTCGACATTACTCAGTCAACTGACCAGGTTATTATTTAGTATTCAACCTTGGGTGGAGTTTGGCCTTTCATTTGTTGAATTTCCGCGAAAATGTTGAGTTTGAAAACCAGTCACAGTTATATTTAATGCAATTTTTATCCTGCACCTCTGATATGGCCCATTTGCATCTTGGATTTTCCATTTCAGGACCATCTCATGAGAATTCTGTCAGCAGAGAACAATCTGTAAGCCGAGAGCAGTCAGTTAGTCATGAAAATTTTTCAAGTCGTGAGCAATCAGTTTCTCGGGAAAATTCTGTTCCCCGAGAGAGAACACCAAAATCACCCGAGAGAACCGTAGAGACAGACCCTATGATCCTGGAGGCCCAGGCCAACACTCTGATTGTACAGATAGACATTGATGAAAATGGAGGCCATCTCGATGCCATATCTTTATCGTCTCAGAGCAGTGATGCAATTAGTATTAGAAGCGAGGATGCTTTTAGGAGTAGCCCGGCATCGACAATCCTGCGGCCGAGGTCTGGTAAAGAGTATCAATTGATTGAAAGGAGATACACGCTAGATAGCCACACACCGAGCCCAGTGACTCCTATATCTCCTCTGTCTGGATCAGTTTTCACATTTGATGAAGAGCCAAGTTCGCCGTCTGCTTACGGCAGTAAGTTCAGCATGGATGGTGAATCTCCTCACGGGCCTTTATTTAATAAAATTTTTAAGTCTATTGAAAAACAATATGGATCAAGACTTAGCGCTTCTCCGGAATTAGGTCGAGAGCCCGAATATATGAATGTTGATATGTCTCCACCACCGTCTCCTTCTCATGCTGTTGTATCTGTCTCGTCGCTACGAAAAATCAATTATGCTGACATCGATCTTTCAAAAGGAAACTCTAAGAAAAGTGAGTCAGTTTTCAAAAAGAAGCATAAGAGTAAAAAGGAAATGCCCATCGATTATGCAATGATTGACATGGAGGCGACAGAAGCGGCCGAGAAAGCAGGGCGAGAGCATGCTCAGTTGAGGACCGATACACTCAGGAGAACGGAGAATAAAAAGGAACTTCTGCGAACAGAGAGCCTGAGAATAATGGAGAGGTCACACAGTGTGGAGAAGGAGATCAGAGGTCACAGGTCAGAGAGCTATCGTCATGATAGGAGAAGCAAAGATGATTCTCATGCCGTGCTACGTGACATGGGCAGGAATAAAACTGACCGGAAAGATTTTTCACGATCTGAAAGCATGCGTCAAGGTGATAAATTTAGCAGCTTAAAAAGACAAAAGCAGAAAGGCATTATCAGGTCTGAAAGCTGTAAGTTTGAAAGAAGTGTTAGTTCGTTGTCTGTTCCCGACAAACCTAGTCCTTCATTGTGTAGCTGTAAAGAGGGCGGAGCTAAGTCTACACGAAGGTCACCATCACCGCTATCTAACTTACAAAAACCGAATCTGCCGCATGATGAGGTAAAAGACGATGTGCCAACAAACTTTATTGAGGAGATTGACAAGGACGCTCTATTGTCAGACATATCTAATCTTGACAGGAGTGAGTATTCTCCAATTTCGAAGGATTCATTCGAGGTTGATACTGTTTCTGATTCTGTGGTTTCTAGTCAGTCTGCATCTGCAGACAAAGAAGGTAACAATGTCGTTTCTGATGCACCTCTACCCAGATCGGAATCTGTGTTAAGTTCAGAGCAGATAATGGATGCTCATAATGTTGACTCACAATCTGAGCAAGGAATTATCAGTGAATCTCAATGCATTGGTGAAAACAATGATGAATTATCGATGGAATGCGAGACGTCCTTGGAGAATAATGTTGATGAATGTGCTCAAGAGAATGCTGATCCGACTTCATCCTCTCATAGTTGTTCTAAGAATGGGGATTCTTCTAAACTTCCTGGTGAAACTTCAACTGAAGATTCAAATTCGTCAGTTGATAATAAGGATGAAAAAAAGATGGTATGCTCACAGCCTAAGCCTGTTACAGAACAATCCTAATTACTCAATAACTCATGTCTCAAATTTAGATGCTCTATCTTTTGTGGAATATAGGTACCATTCTATAATCACCTAACCATTTCTATAGTAAATAGATTCTCCCATTCAGTTATAAAGGTATACATGGGTATGGTCTAATATTCATTTGGAGGGGTGTTCGGGATAAGTCAGTGTGACGAAAAGATAAAACAAGTGCTGAAGGATTCCTATATATTGGTGAGAAATGTTCAGATAATATGTTTGTTGATATTATTATCTGAACTACTTGTCAATGAGTATTTAGTAAAGGAAGGTTTAGTCATGCTTTGTAATTAGATTAGCAATTTGAGAACAAAATTTTTCTTTTTGTTGAGCAGAAATTGTCCATATTCTAATATATTTCACAGGTCCCAGAACCTGCATCATATTTTTTCAAAAATGGCGGTAAGATATTACGTCTGGCAATTTTATTTCAACATTCCTTTTCTCCATATTTTCCAAAGATATCAATAAGCTATTATCAGACTACTGAGTTACCACAATCACAGATCTTGGACACTGCAAAAACCAGACATCAAACAAATTTGTTTTTACCGAGATATTGGCATTCAAATTTCACAACTTCAAAAAATTTTGACCTAAGGCACTTGAACACTTATATCTTCTCAACAGTCATATTTATATGGGGACATCATTCATAGTGAGCTAGATAAAATTGACACATACCAGTAGCTCAATTCGCTATCTTTTTTGGTTGAGTTAATTTTGTAGGTGACGAAAACGATGATTACTCACATGGATGTGAGATATCTTGCTGCTTCTGATAGTCCTTAAGGGATAGAGCATCTATGACGGGGCTCACTTTGTTTCACGTCTCAAAACTAGATCATGCCATGAATCTCTACTCTGGCTACTCTCCGTAGAGATCATATTCCACCAGTAAAAAACCTTGGAACTTGTTCCTTAATAATGTACTTCACTGTAGGTGAAGGTCGCAACTCGAGATTTCATAATTTAAGTGAATTTGTGAGCAAATATGCTTTGCATCGCTTACAATTATGGAATTTCTCCTGGGTAATATTCAGATGTTTATTGCGATATCGGCTCACGAAAGTCAGCGAAAAGCATGCAATTTTTTGTTGGGACATTCACCTACAGTGAAGTACAATATTAAGCAACAGATAACAACTAAGAAGTAAATTCCCCATGTTATTTTTTGGCTTTATAAGTTTCCCTATCAAAACTTCAAAAAGTTCAAAGGTTTTATACTGGTGGAATATGATCTCTACGGGCATTGGTCAGAGTAGAGATTCATGGCGTGATCTAGTCTCAAAACCATTGAAATTCCTAATTTTTAGGATATGAGTATTATATATCAGTGGAATGAGCGTTCATAATTAGTTATAAAATTGAAGTCCATTCTTGTCAAAAGGAAAAGAATCTTGATCTATTGGACATGTTTAGATTGAAAAACTTCAAACATCATTTGTCAAGCACAACAGACTAATATGAATCATACGTGACACGTATAGTGGAGCAAACACACATGTTGTGCCTCAATTTTTCCTTTTATCAGCGACATAACGCTAAGAATAATTATTGTAATATCAGGCAGTTTTCCCCGACGGAGACGACATGACAAATGACAAGACTGTCTTGTCGTGGATTGTGCAATCTTGTCTGGATTCTGGCCCACAAACCGAAATGACATAAATGACGTCAGAAACCTTGTCATGACGACTTCGCTGGTTTTCATTAAGCTAACCAACGAAATTGGTCTAAATGCAGGCTTTCCGCTAGTAGGGCAGGGGGGTCCCTTTAAGGGTCCCATTCCCCCAACCTATTTTCCCTTTCTGTCATACGACAGGACATATTCCATATGTATAAAGGTATAAAGATGTTTACTATCTGCCGATTCTTGAATAGTGAGTCGTTTAACTTCAACGGGCGCGTTTCCGTATACTGGGAACAACGCAAGGCCTTCACCACCGGTGATCTTTAACCTGGCAATTAATTTTTATCTAATAAATTTTCTAGGTTTTAAAGTTATTGCGGTTGATAGCATAGTAACTTGGGTAGAAAATGGATGCAAAACAATCAGCAAATCTACTCTCTGATTCTTCTATTGGCCGATACAACAAAAGTAGATCCACTAGTGTTTCCAAGACATTGAAAACGTTTACTGCATTTTTCCCAAAACCTGGCGGAAAGCCTGCTAAATGAAACTAATAGGCCTCAATCACATGGAAATTCTTCGTGTTGTGAAGTAGCTATTTTCATTTTCATCGCGATGGTCCATTCCCTTCCACACTTTAGTAATCTTCACAGAGTTGCTAACCGGAAGTCATGTGACAATTTCTTCAAAATCCATACCCGCGATCTTTGGAAAATTACTGATGGATATAGAAATAAATATATGACGTCATTCGCCTGCGCCTGAGGTATAAACAACCACACGCGCTTGTGGCGCGCTGGTGGTTGCTATAATTTTCCATAATGTGCAGCAGGAGATGGTAGATGTGCAGTAATGTCCTTAATAATCGACCCCTAAACCACAGCAGAATTATTAGAAATTTTTCAGGATTTAGTCGAAAATATGGCTTGTTGCCATTCATCGGAAAGGAGAGCTTTCCGGTGAATGGCAACAATCCATATTTCAGACTAAATCCTGAAAAAATTCCCATAATTCTGCTGTGGTTAAAGGGTCATATACTTTGGTCATTACTGTAATGTGTGGCAGGAGATGGTAGATGTGCTATAACTTGTTGATAAACTCCGCACATGCATTATTAAACATGAGTAGCGGCCTCATTTAATACTGAATATAGTATGGCACATTTCATTTCTCTCTGATGGCCAAATAAACCACTGGAATGTTGCACATACTTTGTTTGGAAATAGAACATAGCTGTCTCACTACTCATTTCCTGCCACGGGCATTGATTGGTATATCTGTGTGTGCTTGATGAGGGAAGTTAGAATTTTTCAATCTAAACCTCTTACCTATTTATAATTGTAATCCTCTCTTAGAATTTTAAGTGATGCACTCAGTCTTTTTCGACAGAATTTCCACAATTAACTACCAATAATACTAGATGCTTGGTCATATGGTCTATATCTCAAAAAACCTTTCCATATGTGTATAAATATACAAATTCTGTTATTGAAACGAGGCCTGCCTATTTAACACTTCCATGACTGGAGCTTCCTTAATTATTTTTGCAAAATACCTATGCCATTGTATTCTCTTATATATGTGAGTCTCCCGTAGGGAGCCTCACATATATAAGAGAATACTTTGGCCTAACAATATTTACCTTGACCTTGTAAGCCAGTGCATTTTCTTATATGTGCGAGGCTCCCTATGGGAGACTCGCATTGATAAGAGAATGCACTGGCACAGGATCTCTAATGCTGCACCAGCACAGTTCCTGTCATGGAAGGGTTAATAGTGAATTTGAGATACACATCAGAGTTTTACAATTCTTCCTATTTTAACAAGGTTGTTAACTGTTCTAAGGGGAATCAAGGCCTTGACAGTGGGCAGATATGATTAGTCTTGAACATCTGTAAAATAACTATATATCATCAACAAGTACATGAAACATTTTATCGACTTTGTTCTTATTATCATCATCATTAATTCTACAATAAGGCCACAACAATAAAATAGCCTGGTTTATGAACATTTGAGTAGAAAAGAAGTATATGCAGGAGGGAAAAAAATATAAATAAGATTTTTGAATACAAAACGTCTTACTCAAATTATAAAAAATAAATTGAGGTATGTCTTCCCATAATACTGTATAAATAATTGAAAAGAAGGTGAAAGCATAAAAGAGACTCTGCATAAAATATTCTCTACATCACTGTGAACACATGCTTCATATATTAATCAGCATGAACATAAAACAATCATATAAAAAAGTTTAAATTTTTATATGCCTGTATGAAAAATACCGCCGTATTATGTCCGTCCGTCCGTTAGCAGTTTTGGTTTCTGGATGATAACTTTCGTTTTGGTTATTTTATCGGAAATAAATTTAGTATGTGAGTTTACTCGACCAAATTACAGGTCAAGTTCGAATATGGTTCTATCCGAATATTTTTTGACTGACTTATGGCTCATTTCGACTTAGAATTTTCAATATTTGAGGTTTCCGGATGATAACTTTAGTTTGGGTTATTTTATGTTCTTGCTGATTAAAGTATGAAGCATGTGGTCACAGTGATGTAGAGAATGTTGGATGCAGAGTTTTTCAGACCAAAATACAGGTCAAGTTCGAATATGGGTTCGATCCGAACAAGCCTTGAAATAGGGTGTCTGTCATTTGCATAATGAGGTCCCCAGAGGGTGAATTTAGTGATGCTACCCCGCATTGTGGGCTAGCATCACCAAATTCACCCTCTGGGAACCTCATTCTGCTGAGGTGTAAGCAGAATGAGGTCCCCAGAGGGTGAATTTGGTGATGCTAGCCCGCTATGTAGGGTAGCATCACTAAATTCACCCTCTGGGGACCTCATTCTGCAAATGACAGACACCCTATTTCAAGGCTTGGATCCGAATATTTTTTACTGACTTATGGCTCTTTTCGACTTAGAATTTTCAATATTTGAGGTTTTGGATGATAACTTTAGTTGACTTTTTTTTTCGGAACCAAATTTGGTATGTGAGTTTTCCAGACCAAAATACAGGTCAATTTGGAAAATGGGTTCAATCTGAATATTTTTTACTGCTGCAGACTTATTGCTCTTTTCAACTTAGAATTTTCAATATTTGAGGTTTCCGGATGATAATTTTAGTTTGGTTTATTTTATCGGAACCAAATTTGGTATGTGAGTTTTCCAGACCAAAAAACAGGTCAAGCTCGATTATGGGTTTGGTCCAAATTTTTTACTGACTTATGGCTCTTTTCGAAATAGAATTTTCAATATTTGAGGTTACTACAATTTAGTATCACTGCAATTGTTTGTTTGTGTACACAATATTGAGGAAAAAGTTGTAGGATCAGGCTATTAAATTGCTGTTGCATAACATACTGTTTGAGCCATGTTGCCAATCAAAGTCCAATTATTCCGTTAAAATACCAAATTCAAATCAAAACATTTAAAAAGGTAAAGCTGAATATTGGATAAGGTCACAGCATTGAAAAATATTCTGAAAATTCAACGGTGTAAGTAATGTTTGCATAACAAATGTTTCAACATGCAAAATATCGTTATCAGGGAATAATTTATAGTCGTTATGAGAACAAAGTTCGATCTAATTTTACATGTACTTGCTGATGATAGTTTTTTTTATTTTTATTTTACACGTACTTGCTAATGATAGTTGGTTTTTGCAGACATTCATCTAGACTCTTCACATCTACCCAATTGCGAAGGGAGTAAGTCCTTTTAATACCCAGTGGTGTTTTTAAATAATATTTTTTATGGTTTTATTTTAAATGTGGGATCACAATAGGAGAAAAAATATTTACTTTACCAGGGTTTCCGCTAGGGGTTGGGGGAATGTGGCCGTAATTTGGAAGCATATACCAGGCGCCCTGTCGGGAGATGTTTATCACTGAAAAGTAGCCATTTCCTTGCACTTGAGACAACAAGCAGGAACATTGAAGCTTCGTATAGAAACCAAATTAGTTATGTCATGAGCAGAGCTCATTGTCACGTGTTAACGTTCTTCATGCCTGCTTTCTTTGTATTTTGTTCACAGTACCGATCAAAACAATTTGTTGTAACAATCAAAAGCCATTCCTCAGACGGAGATGACCTCATGCTGGATTCGTATAATGGATAATTTTGTATTAATTGGATAGGGAATAACTATTAAATATTCGCCCGACAAAGCGTAACCCAGGATTGGCGTAGACAACTGTGCACGTGGTCCGCGCTACTGAATATGTCATGTTCAGGCACCAAGTGTAGGATTCCTTGCAATCTGTTAATCATCAGTGTCGGTGATTGCTCGTCCTGTGTAAAAAGCGGACTGACCAAGGTCTGTGGCTATTTCGTGACTCGTATTAAGTCAAGGTTGGGGAGGGGAATGAGCAGAAACCCTGACTTTACTCACATGCAGTTTTGATGGTCTACAAATTTTTCGCAAACGGTATAAAATATTGACTCAGGATTCATACTTGTACTGACTTCATGAATCTACCATAGTCTCGTTGACCAGGCCTGAGAATAAGGTGCCTGTCATTTGCAGAATGAGGTCCCCAGAGGGTGAATTTAGTGACGTTATATCCTGCATAGCATCACTAAATGTACCCTCAAAGGTCTCCCACAACTTGATAAATGAATCCCCATGTTATAAAGCAGTAAGCCTCCTTTTAACCAGTTGTCGGTGCATCTGTAATACATTCTGCTGCTCAGTGTTGTAGCTGTTGGTTGTAGTTTTCGACATCCTAGAGTGTGTCACTCAGGTAATGTCTGAATTAACCATTCTGTCAATATTTTCTACAATAGCAGTCTGTCAAATATAAAAAATTTCGACATAATTAATCGTGCCTTAGAAATTGTTTGAAAATATTAATAGTTTCACTGAATGTTCGTGGCTCAGATGGTACAGTGTATCAAGTTGTTATTTGTTATTTGAACCCCAATTGAGCTTGGAATGTTTTTAAAAGAAGGGTATCAATTTTGTGAATCTGGGTAAACTTTACAACTCGTTTCTATGTGCATTCACACGCTTTCCCTTGCAGTGAAAATAGCCCTCTGGGTATCAATTTAACCCTTTCTATACTGAATGGATTATCCCATTCAGTGATAACAATATACATTGGAATGATCTATTATTCAGTTGGAGGTGTGTCCAGGTAATAAAAGCAGACAACAGACAGAAAACAGATAATACAAGAGCAGAATGATTCATATTCATTAGTGAGAAATGTTCAGATAATAAATTCATGTTTGTGACCTGTGGTCGTTTGTTGAAGTTATAATCTGGGCATTTCCTAATGAAACTACTTGTCAATAAGTATTAAGTGTAGAAAAGGTGAATGTGTGTCATTTGGAGTGGACTGACCTCATTTGTGAATGCCCAAAGCCCAAAACCAAAAACAATATCTTTTCAGATATTGAAGGGATTTCACTGACAATATTCTTGTATTTAACTTAATAAAAAATGTGTGTTTATCTGTACTTCTCAGTTTACATACCACACCTAAGATATATATATAAATGATGTCAAGTGATGCACTAGTTATTTACTTTATTAAAAACATTCAGTGTGAACACATTGTTTGATATAATATAATGTTCTGAAATAAGATGATAAATTATTAATACCTCCATTTCAACAAACTACTTACAGCCAATTGTGTTTCATTTTGAATCACAAATTTGTTTAATTTTCAAATATTTTTCATTTCTTTTACATCCAATGTATGTGTGATGTATCATTTTTGATGTTATTATATCTTTATATCATATATCAAGTGCCAAGTTTTCAAATTAGACTCGTTCATATAAAATATATGTGATTCTTTTTGTCAAGATTATATTTATCCAGCTTTAGGACTATATTCAGCTGTGTATTTATTTTGTCAGTCGAGTGCTCTCTATGTTTCTCTGCATTTTCCTTCATCTTTCTCAGCATGGAGCATTAGTCATGATAGATGCTGACCAGGCCTCAAAATGTGGGGCTGGACTTTGCAGAATGAGGTCCCCAAGGGTGAATCACTAAATTCAACCTCTGGGGACCTCATTCTGCTTAGGCCTCATTTTTCTTATCAAATTAACAAGTTTTTTAGTTTCTTTAGGAAAGGGCCAAGTCCTACTTTTAGACTTTAAACAAATTTCCAATATTATGGGTGTGTAAGGTTGAACTTTTTCAACTTTTGGAAAACTTTAGGTACATGTATGCCTACAAATTGAAATATTCTAAATCATGGGCGGTAGTATAAACAAAATTGATCAAAAATGGGGATTTGATCTAGTTTAAGGGATGGGGGAGGGGCCTGCTGAAGACTGTCTAACCACATTCCCAATGCTAAGGGTTAAATGAAGCACTAAACCTGATCTCCCATAGCACATTACCTGCTGGGAACCTTCAGTATAATTTCCTAAAAAATTGTGACCAATGTTCTCACATCTAAGTGAGTTTTCATTGTTTTATTCACCTATATAAATAACTCAAGCAAATAAAAAGATAGCGTATGTGTTAATAACCCAGCTACTTCAGGTGCAAGATACTCGTTTTCATATATTTTATTACATCTGCTCTCTAGCTTGTTGCACCACTGGTGAGCAAATAAATGGCCAACTCACGTTTCCATTACTATACTGCTCCGCAACATTCTGGTCATCCAGACATAACGGTTTCAGCAACCGAAAGTTAGTTTCAGCCATGGTTGTGGTATGAGCGAGTCTGTAACATAGCAATGAGGCTACTCCGCTGCCACCATGTTAATAACCCAGTACTTTCATTTTCATATATTTTATTACATCTGCTCTTTAGCTTGTCAGTTATTAGACTGCCGCTAAAACTATGAAGCTCGCGTTGTATTCCATTTAGGTCGCATGCATAAATTGGCCAAAATATAAAACACACAAGTATTGCATGTTCCCCTGTTTATATATTGTGAATTTCCAATGCATGCAAATTTAGCTTACATTAACATCCCTTCTTTTATATTATAAGTATGCAACTAGCTAAGCATCTGAATATCGTGTTGGGGTTAATTCTGTTATGTAACTCAGGTAATGATCATTAGTATATCTACTCCCCATCATGCAGTTAGATACTATATTGTATAATTAGTACCGTATTTAACGATGTTAATTTGTTAATCCCCCATGTTATAGAATCCACTTGAGAATCGCGTACAATTACAAATGTTACAATTACATAGTCTGTAATTACACATAGTCCCTCATCCACGTGGGTGGTCATCGATCTCGTTGTGGTCGGTTACTATTGGAACTATCAGCCAGAGGTAATTGTTCCTCGACATCTACCAAGGGTCGAAATTCTGTCGGACTTAGTATAACCTTCTGTACGCTGCACCAATCTCGTCTCTTACTCGTACCGAGCGGTCATTCAGAGTTTCAGTCACACTTCTTTTTCGCCATTTCGTATCTTCCGGCTTTTGGAAGTAAACAGAATTTCCTGGTTGAAACTTTGTTATGTCCCTGGATCGTAACTCAGCCCTGGGAATTAGCCTAGGCAACAGGCAATGCCTATGTAAAAGCAGAGGCAAAATCAGTTTTCCTAGGCAATTATATTGCATAGGTAAAACAGGTTCATTGGGTTACTAATATTGATTTGTGTATCGGAAATACAACCTCTTTAGCCAAAATGACTTCCTTAAATCACTCTTTTATATATATTGTCATACAATTGTTTCTATGGCACTGGGCCATTAACTAGCTACCGGTATAAGGACATTTGTTTAGGAAATGATTTGTGGAATTTTACATATATGTTGAGTAGTGGCCTGGAAATAATGTTCCCCAATATAACTAAGCATCTCAGGTTATTATTGAATCATATTGATTTGAGATGGCAATATTGTTGCAAAATTGCCTAGGTAAAATCTGTTTTGCCCAGGCCGATTTCTTTCACCTAGGAAAAACTAAATTTTCCTTAATTCCTAGGGCTCCCTTTACGAGTCTCGCGGTTTGGTAGTATTGTGAATTTCCTCGGCTTTTGTATAATTGGAAGAATGGATCTTGTTGGTCTACCGAACATCAGTTGTGAGGGACTGAGTCTGGTGTCCTGCATAGTAATGCTCTAAGTAATCGACTTCTTAACCACAGCAGAATTATGGGTAACTTTTCAGGATTTAGTTGGAAATATGGCTTGTTGCCATTCGTCGGAAAGCTCTCCCTGATTTCCGATAATGCCAGATACTGATCGCTATTGTCATTGAGAGTTCCTTTAGCATTGTTTTTATAATTTGGACAGCCGATTCTGCCTTCCCATTCGCTGACTGATGTCCGGGTGAGGAGGTGATGTGACTGGTGCCCCATTTTTTCGTGAGTCGCTGGAATTCTGATGACAGAAATCGTGATCCGCAGTTGTAATGACTCACCTTGGCTATGATGTAATGTTTCTTTAGCTTCATCATAACTTGTGGACTTGTTAAAGACATCAGTTGATCAACTTCGATGTAATTCGAGAAGTAATCAATTGCTATTAGGAAACTGTTTATTTTTAAGTTCGCAAATGTCAACACCGATTTTCTCCCATGGGTTAACACCGGTTGGTTGCATATGTAATGTTTCTTTTTGTTGTGATGGTTTCAACTCCTGACATATATCACAACTGTCTGATAACTGTTTGATGTCATCTGCCAATGCGGGCCAGTATATACAGTAAATGCTCTAAATAATCGACCCCTTAACCACAGCAGAATTATGGGTAACTTTTTCAGGATTTAGTCGGAAATATGGCTTGCTTTCCGATGAATGGCAACAAGCCATAATTCCGACTAAAACCTGAAAAGATACCCATAATTCTGCTGTGGTTAAGGAGTTGATTAATTAGAGCATTACTGTACGTATCATAGAATCGTATCTGAGGTGAGCTGTATGCAGTCTCTGATTAATGTCATATCATAAACCTTTGTGAATTTACACTCGTTCAATCTTGACATGTTAACGTGTCTCTCTAAAGTCAAAGTATAGTTTCACATTATCTGAGACATCTGTCTTTTCATCAGGCCAGATTCTCCTTTGCTGATGCACCATTGGCAAGCAAATAAATGGCCAACTCACGTTTCCATTTAATATACTCCTCCGCCACATTCTGGTCATCCAGACATAGTTAGTTTCAGCAGTTAGTTGTGGTATGAGTGAGTCTGTAATATAGCAATCAGGCTACTCCACTTCCAGTACTTTCAGGTACAAGATAATCGTTTTCATATATTTTATTACATCTGCTCTCTAGCTTGTCGGTTGGTTATTAGACGTTTTTTCCATATCCGAGATGAGTTGTTGGTACTGCTCATTTGCCTGTTAGCCTGCTGATATCTTTGGAAAATATAGTACAAACAAATGATGAAATTGTCAAGCAAATAATGATATAGCCTGCCAGCCCTGCATAGCACATTACACCCTCACAGAAATGCGAAGATTACATAAAAAAATGAAATTATTATCATGCCTAATATAGCAGATAAACACCTTTGATCTCCTATCATAGTGCCCTAATGGGCAAATTTGTCAGTTTATTTTTAGGAGTTGGGTGTTTTCCATGTGCAGTGAAGTGATTTCTGCGTGAAATTAACCCTTCCATGATTGGAGCTTCCTGAAATATTTTGAAAACCCTGTGCCAATGCATCCTCTTAAATATGCGAGTCTCCCATAGGGAGCCTCGCATATATAAGAGAATTCATTGACTTAACAGTATTTACCTTCTGCATTCTCACATATATATTATCCTTATGGGAGAATCAATTATATAAGAGAATGCAGTGGCACAGGATATTTAATGCTGCACAAGTGCAGCTCACGTCATGGTAGGGTTAATTTCCGTACGCTAGTTGTTCTTCCACCCATAAAACTAACATGGGTCAGCAGCTGAAATGATAAATAAACCAAATCTATCATGACTGGTTTTCCAGACTGAAGAAAATGAAGGAAACTTAATCTATGCTTTTTATTGTCATAACATATACAACTGTGTTCGTTAAGTTTTTGTACATGTTACATAACCATTAGATCTGATCATTTTACTGCATAATTCGTGTCATTCTTCCTCATCACATTGTGCTCAAGTTTTTGGTCGAGTTGTCTGACAAACTCGACTTGTGGTATAACCCTTCCTGAAATTTTGTGAAAACCCTGTGCCAATGCATTCTCTTATATATGTGAGTCTCCCATAGTGAGCCTCGCATATATAAGAGAATGCATTGGCCGAACAATATTTAACTTTTCCTTGTAACTAAGTTGTAAGCCAGTGCATTCTCTTATTTTTCTCACATCGTCATATGATAACAAAGAAAATTTTGCCCGAATGACTACCTTTAATAATGAATGAACAGAAATTAGAACAGGTAGCCGAAACATGTTGGTCTAAACTTTAGGATTTCATCTATTGCAAATTTACGCCCCTTTTTTGGTCCCACAAGCGCCACGTCACAGAATAGAAAAGCTACCATGCAACAGAGTGGAGTCCCTAAAGCATGGGAACATATGCTGTCCTGTTCAACTGGACCTGAAAATAACTAGACATATGGGTTTAGTAAAGCCTCTGAAAGGAAATTTAAATGTCAAAGGTCGAATTGTACCTCAAGGGTGGGAGGGTGGGAGCAAATTAAACAGACTTATTATCTGAATTCGGAGCCCACAAAAAAGCTGTGATCTTGTACTGTCCATATTAAGCCGCTTCCGAAATATAGGTCCTTTATCAGACTGGCCAAGGGCCTTCAATTAATGATTGCTTTGATGAAGGATAAGTTTATGTGTGTCGTAAGTATGACCTAAACAAGAATTGAGAAGAAAGTCACGAACCCAGTACTGTTGTGAATTATTCGTGATTACAGAAATTAACATTCATGTATCACTGTGCGCACTTTATTTTAGCGAAAACGCATGCACGTGTTAATGACGTAGGATCTTGCATCGGTTCTATTTTAGTTATATAAACACTGGTGCACGTGTTTAATTTCGGATCAGTGTAGAGTGACTCTGAGGGATAAATCTGTCGTTGTGTCGACTCTGTTATATGCGAAGCTTTCTATGGGAGACTCGCATATATAAGAGAATGCATTGGCACAGGATCTTTAATGCTTGGTGCAGCTCCCATCATGAAAGTGTTATTGAAGATAGTAGGCGTCCACCTGTCAGTGTTGCAATGTACGGTATTGATATCATGACTTCTGCTTGGATGAGTTGAGTTCAGTCTTGCCCTAATTTTTTTCAGGAGTTATGCCTCCTGGATTATTTTCTGGGTGTCTCTTTTACGATGTATGAGCGATAACTTTAACCCTTTCAGTGCCAATTCCGATTTTTGTTAGAGCTCTTTCCATCAATGTATCACATTATTATAATCAATAAATTTGAAAAATGATCAAGGAAATATGGGTTGATACAAAAATCGGACTTGGCACTGAAAGGGTTAACAAACAACATCCAATTTTGACAAAATTTGAATCATGCCTTCTATTTGTGAATCTCTAGCTGAGTTTGAAAACCAGTCATGCCCGAAGTTTTTTCCCCCGAGTTTTAATTTGAATCATGTCTTCTATTTGTGAATCTCTAGCTGAGTTTGAAAACCAGTCATGCCCGAAGTTTTTTCCCCGAGTTTTGCCTCTTGATTGTTAACCAGGTGTCTAATTCGCACATGCACAGGTTATATTAAGCCACAACTAGAGTTACTCGACCACATGCAGCATCTCTGATGCATACCTCTTGTCTCATATTCTCCAGGGACCAGCCTAGACGGATCTGTCACAACACACTGGTGTCCAAAATATAATACACACAACAGTAAAATGTGATTTTGCTTCTCCCTTGAGATGCAAGGATTGTTTTCACTTGGCTAATTATGCCTAATGAAAATAATCATATGCATCTCACTCAAGGAGAAACAATCATGACAGTTAACTATTGTCTTGTCATTTCATGACAAGAATTGATAATTGATTAAAAAATTGATAAAAGATGCATATATAAAGCAGATATTGCATAATGAGTTTATAAATAGTGTAGTACAAAAAATCGGTACCGTATTTTTTTAAATTTTTGCATTAAGGTGAATGTCTTCCGGAAAATATTTCATGATTGTGAGAGAGTCTACATGTATATGATCATTCGATTGACCCAAAATTAGGAGCCTCGCATATATAAGTGAATGTACTGGCTGTTAAGGTAAAGAGTTTTCGGCCAATGAATTCTCTTATATATACGCGAGGCCCCCTATGAGAATCGTATATATACAGTAATGCTCTAAATAATCTACTCCTCAACCACAGCAGAATTATGGGTAATTTTTCAGGATTTAGTCGGAAATATGGCTTGTTGCCATTCATCGGAAAGCTCTCACCGAGAGCTTTCCGATAAATTGTAACAAGTCATATTTCCAACTAAATCCTGAAAAATTACCCACAATTCTGCTGTGGTTAAGGAGTCGATTATTTAGAGCATTACTGTATAAGAGAATGCATTGGCACAGTGTTTTCACAGAATTTCAGGAAGATCCATGCATTCATGGGAGGGTTAATTTAGGATATGCCAGACCTGCTAGAGAGCAACATAGGTATCTTCTCCCTGAAATTTGTCACCTCTCCCTTTTATCACTTCTTTCTACTATTCCAATGTGCATATGCCCAACAGAAGTATTAAAGGTACTCAATCCGATTAGATGGTCCTCTTATCAAGATACAACAACAACATTTCTTCACAATATGCTTTAGTTATCAGAATCGATTAATTGCAACAAAATAATGCAAACCATGTCAACTAGGGTATAAAATTTCTCAAAAAGTGTTATTTATCAACATTTTGTTCAACGAAATATGGCCGTATTATCTTCGTGAGTATAAAAAAATTTGGCCATATTACCACTTTATTTTAGTTATCCATCTTCATCCGCAATTTTGTCTGAGACCGTCGGTTTGATGACTGTTTTCTGGGCCACAAATAAATTGCACATCTCGAGAAATAACAAATCTTCAAAAATCGATATCTGATCACTCTGAACTTTGATGGGTGGGTTCCTCAACTCGAATTAAATATTTTTTACCCCCGAAGCCAAAGAAATAGTAATTTTGAGAGCGTTAATTCGGACAATGCATCTTTAAAATGGACTTCAACCTTTTTGACTCCCTAATCACAGATTACAGAGATGTCACTTCTCTCTATTTTAAATCTCTTGGCTGGTCCCTGTCCTACAGTAATGCCCTAAGTAATTGACTCCATAACCAAAGCATAATTATGGATAACTTTTCAGGATTTAGTCGGAAATATGGCTTGTTGCCATTCATCGGAAAGCTCTCGGGGAGAGCTTTCCGATGAATGGCAACAAGCCATATTTTCAACTAAATCCTGAAAAGTTACCCATAATTCTGCTGTGGTTATGGAGTCGATTACTTAGGGCATTACTGTATGTGTGTTTACAGCAGCAAGATTACTGTTTATAAAATCAATTCTGAAATATTCACACCACTGTTGGATTCTTACATTGTGTCCATAATGTTGTTAGAAACCACATCAGCTTGACATACTCAAATTTTTAAAAACATTTTAAAGAAAAGTTTTTTTTACAAATTTAATGTCTTAAAGACATATTATGGACTTCTTTAGGCGGGTGAAATTGAAAAGTTGGTACTCAGGCGGTATGCCAACTTGGGGAATGTAGCATTTTACTAACATCACCGAAAATTTCAAAGAAATCGACCATACCACGCCATAGAAAACATTGTCTGAACTACGTCCAATTGTAAATATTTACATCTCGATTCGGGACGCAACCATCAGCGATAATTTAACACAATTGATTTCGCCATCGAGAGTCATTATGTATATCGTCAATTTGGATTAATATTCGTAACAAATAACTACTTTGAGAAAGATTATTCTCAATTTCTATGTGATCGCCCTGTCGGAGTGTTTCACATCAATTTAATTCCTTTGACTCTAAATGGTCGAAAATATATCCAAAAAATAATCAGTAGAAAATATTAAAACAATCTTTATAACAATTTAGTCTTTAGACCTGATGCATTTGTTGGTTAAAATATGTTCATCATGCTAATAAATGAAAAAGCAGGATAGGTTTTGTTAAAAATGAGCTGGAATCCTGAATGCATCGTGAAGGACTTTCGGTGTGCAATACTCACAATTTGTCTCTTGGAATTGAAGACATATTATGGACTTGTTCGGCTGCGTGAAACTGATATGTTAGTGCTCAGGTCTTATGCCAACTTGGGGGAATGTAGCATTCTACTAACATCGCCGAAAAATTTCTAAGAAATCAACAATACCACTTCATAGAAAATATTATCTGAACTACTCTCAAATTGTAAATATTTACATCTCGATTCGGGACGCAACTATCGACGATAAACACACACAAATGATTTCGCCATCAAGAGTATTTGCATTTAGTTAATATATCAGAATGATGCTGTGTGTTGTCAATTTGGATTAATATTCGTAAAAAATAACATTGAGCAAGTTAATTCTCCATTTCTATTTGATCACCCTGCCGGAGTGTTTCACATCACTTTAAATTGATGAAATAGCTCCAAACAAATTATTGGAAAACTATCAATAATGAATATAAAAACAAAGATTATCTATTTCTCCATGTTATTTTTATCAGAGCAATGGCATTGGAGTTGGCACAGATGGATCGCCGAAGGATTCCTCTTTTAAATAATACTCCAATTCTATCCATAATTTTTTTATTAACCGAATGTGGCCTCCCAAAGGTATCATAAATCCAGGTTGAAGTCTTTCAAACAGTTTCACCCCTCTCATCATTTCAAATAAAAAATTGATAAAACACATTATAAACCCCACTAAACGTTATCTATACATCGTCATTATAAATTTTTTTAGCTACGACATTAGGTCATGGTATCTTTTCCCAACAATAACACAATACATGTCGAAAATATGAGAGTTGGCCATCTTGAGTACCCTACTCATTCCTGCGAACATACGGCCTGAAAATATGGTGCCGGACATTAGCACAATGAGGTCCCCAGAGTGTGAATTTAGTGACGCTACCCTGCACAGTTGGCCGATGTCCCCAAATTCATCCTCTGGGGGCCTCCTACATGGCCTCATCTACTATGGGAGACCAGGACTCAGATTTATATTCTCAGTTGGTGAGGATGTTGATGTGCACCCATTTGGCACCTCAATTATGCATTGTGTCGACTGCCAATTTGGGGATATAGAGAAACTAAACTAAAAAACTGGTTAACACATTCCCTGCCGAAAACCAATGGGTAATTCCATCCCGTATACCAACATGGGATTCGATGTTTTGCCGATAGTAGATGATATTTTACGTATGTATGAGTAATGGTTCGACCAATATCGGGTCATATGATGCTGAAACATGTTATAAGACTACTACGAGATAACTCGTAGTCGGCACCTGGGACGGAATTTATTAGTGTTTCATCCCTGGTGCCAGCTATGAGTTATCTCGTAGGTAAATACAATTTCAGTGTCTTAGATGACGAAGAGTGCTATACATGTACAAGCATATCGTATGTAAGACATGGTAAATTAATTTATATATGATAATTGGTACAGACTACGTCGAATAAGACGTCAAAAAACATAATATGTATTTACCTACGAGATAACTCGTAGCTGGCACCAGCGATGACCACTGGTGAGTTTCATCCCAGGTGCCGACTAAGAGTTATCTCGTAGGAGCTTTATAACACGTTTCATTTTTCATTTGACCGACAAAAATTGTATAAAGCACGATAATTCCTTTATATATACACAATGTGTCCGGGAATGGTCTAGTTGCAGATGTATATCATGGTTCATGGACGTACAGAAGAGGTCCTGGTGAATTGGAGTATCCTACTAAGATTTCTATCTGGACCCCACCCCTTGTTCGGGCTGTGGGAATCGTATCTCAAGCCATCGTAATTTTACATATAAAATCGATCAATGGGATCATTGGGCATGTATTGGCGCATACACCAACATTGCTTGCGGTTTGTGTTATTATTTATGTGGTATGAACATTACTACGAGTTAACTCGTAGTAGCAGTCCCCATGGAACCGTTTACTACGAGTTAACTCGTAGTGGCAGTGAACGTGTTAATTTGATAATAAGCAGAACGAGGTCCCCAGATGGTGAATTTAGTGATGCTTGCCTGCTGTGCGGGATAGCATCACTAAATTCACCCTCTGGGGACCTCATCCTGACTCCATATTTTCAGGCCTGCTCTGTACCCCAAGCTAACTACATGTAACACTTCAGCTTGAAACTTAGTTACACATATTTTATGTGATTTGTTAACCCTTCCATGACTAGAGCTTCCTGAAATTTTGTGAAAACCCTGTGACAATGCATTGTCTTATATATGCGTGTCTCCCATAAGGAGCCCCACATATATAGGAGAATGCATTGGCCTAACAATTTTTACCATGACCTGTGGGAGACTCGCATATGTAAGAGCATGCACTGGCACAGGATCTTTAATGCTGCACCAGCACAGGTCCAGTCATGGGAGGATTAATTGCATTGATCTTAGTGTTTTTTGTTCAACTCAACTGACCAATTTTCTCAACTTTTTTACATCGACACTTTATTTCTTACTTGGCATTGTGCATCATCCAATGTAGCAAGTCTGAAGTTTGTGCATTTTATTAAATTATTTCTAAAGAATGAGGTGTCTTTCTTATTTATCAACCAGATCTGATAACCCTTCGCTGAGATATACTGACAAAGTCAATCCTGTATACCGCCCATTTTTAGCTCAACTTGACAAAAGTCAAGTTTGAGCTATTGCCATGGTTGGCGTCCATCCATCTGCACCTGTGCATTAACAATTACCGTTAGCACACCCTAAAGGTCACATCTCTCATCCGATCATCCCCAAACTTCATATGGATGTTCTGGGAGCCATCATTTTTTTCCAAAATAAGTTTTAAAAACATGGCCGCCACCAGCCATCTTGAATTTTACTCTTTGCCCTGCAGACCATATCCCGCATTCTATCATCACCAAACTTCATAGGGATCTTTGGGGTGACCTCTAGATGAGAACAATAATTATTTTTCCCAAAATTCATCAAAAAACATGGCCACCAGCAGCCATCTTGGATTTCAAATTTGAATCCATCGTCACACCCTGCAGCCATCTTGAATCTTACTCTTTGCACTAATTTCTTTGGCACACCCTACAAACCACATCGCTGATCTGATCGTCACCAACTTCATATATCTTTTGGGTGACCACAAGATGGGAGCAATCAAATTTTCTGTATTTCATTGAAAAATATGGCTGCCAATAGCCATCTTGGATTTTACTCTTTCTAGTAGTATTGCTGCATCCTTTGCACTCCCAACAGCCAAACTTTTTCATCTGATTAATCCCAAACTGTTTATGCATCTTCTAGTTCCATAAACTGTCCGAGTTACCTATCACTCAATGGACAGCAATATATGACGTGATCCCATTTCCAAGTTGAGCTACAGTGTCAATGAGGCTTTCATTCTTCGAAAAAGTTGGGGTATAATAAATAGTGAATGAAATAAATACATAGATCTAATCATACACGACCAGCATGGTTGGATCTGGACTGAATGACGGTCTAATTGGGGAAAATTGTATTACTAGTACATCTGTATTATATGATGCCTATATGTCCGAAAATAAAATGTATCCACATAAACTGGTACACACAGAATAAAAGCTTTCAACATTGCTAAGTTAAGATTTAGTACTAGTAACTGTCATCAAAGTGTACATATTATTTCGACTGTATTGGTGTTGCATACAACGAGCGACAAATTAATCCAGTGTCCTTCACATTGGGTGATAATACAGGAGACACAATGTCGTCATCAATATGGTTGGTTACAATGGCTGCGTGCATGACCCGAACAGACAGAGGAATAACTGTAAAAACAAATGCAAAGTAAGGTAATCTTTCGTGAGAGATAAACACTGCACTTGCACTAATAAATTATTTATACCATCCTCAAGCAAAATATTGTATTTTCTGACTGTCATATTTGAACCAGTCACTTAACCCTTTTAGTGCCAGGGGCCGATCTCATCGGCCCTAATTTATGGTCTGTAGAGTGCCCTAAAAAAAATGATTTTTTTTTTTTTTTAGGTTAGGCCAATGCATTCTCTTATATATGCGAGGCGACCTATGGTCGACTCGCATATATAAGAGAATGCATTGGCACAGGGTATATGGGTCGATACAAAAATCGGACCTGGCACTCAAAGGGTTAATAACTGTCTATGCATCTTTGAATGTCCATTTTGTGAATTGTTTTAATCTGTTATCGACTTTTGAATGTGTTTTCATTGTCTGGTTGCTGATTTCTGTCTGTAAATTTAATTTGAGCATGATTAATTTTAGTTAAATAGTTCATATCACAGAATTAACAAGAGCATCGCTAGGGCGTGGCAAAATTTGCTTGTTAGCCACGCTAACGTTTGGTTCAACTGCAATTTGGTAAATTTTCTCATCATTATAACAAGTGAATGTAACATGGGAACTACATGTAGTTTTGTTAACTATGATAGTTATACTATGGGTATAAACGTTGAACCAATGAAGTGCCATTGAAACAATTAAAACCACAGAATTTTTTTTACCCACAGTTGGGTGTAAAGCTGAACTTTACAAAATATTCGCACACAGGCAAGTATGGTATAAAAAAGATCTAACAGAATCGGGATGTGATATTGTTTTATTCTTTGTTCTCTTTTTCAATATTGTGTAATTTTAACTGCACTAAAGGTGGTCCTGAAAAGGAAGAGAGGAAGTAAAACTCCACATCAAAATAAATTAATAAACTGATGTTATACAATAATGCCTTAAATAATCGACTCCTTAATCACAGCAGAATTATGGGTGATTTTTCAGGATTTAGTCGGAAATATGGCTTGTTGTCATTCATCAGAAAGCTCTCACTGAATGGGCATTACTGTACCCACAAGCAATTCTGGATATAGTGTGTCTGACATTTGCAGAATGAGGTCCCCAGAGGGTGAATTTAGTTATGCTACCCTGCACATGTTTAGGCCTCATCTTCTGGGAAGTATCTATAGTCTCAAATTAACATTGTTTTTAGTAACTTTTTCTCTTCTGTTCAGTTTCTATATCCCCTAATTTGCAGAAGATAAAATGCATAATCAAGGTGACTAATGGGTGAACATCACCAATTTCAATTGGGGAACTTCAATCGGATCCTACAGGAAGGTCTCCCATAAAAGTTGAGGTCTAAGCAGAATGAGGTTCCCAGAGGGTGAAATTGGTGATGCTAGCCTGCTGAGTGGGGTATCATCACTAAATTCACCCTCATTCAACCTCATTCTGCAAATGTCAGACACACTATATCCAGGCTTGCCCACAGGCCTCTGGGGAAAAATAGCAATTATACCAATATGTACTTCTGAGACACAAGTCGGAATTTAAAAAAAAAACACCAAATGTCATATCCCTCATAAATATGCAAAATTGGTCACCCCATCTAAGATATCACCCAATATGTCATAATGGCCATAAAATCCCTTTTGTTTTAAAATATAATGACAGAATGAAAGGAATAGAAAGAAATCAAGATATCGTACCAAAAATTAACAGAATCTGCCAGAAATTTGGGAGAAAAACAGGTCGTTACTTTAAATATTGGTCAAATCGGTCAAAAAATCCCCTATTATATCTTATCGGCAATAAAATTTCCCTTCCATTGATAAATAACTTGACAGAATCAATTGAAGTGAAGTCAACATATCATACAGGGAATTTGCTATTCATGATCGTAATAATCAAATTGATATCTGTGTATTTTGACTACTTACAGGACACCCATGTTTAGGACTGCTTTTTTTATACGCCCGTTTGAAAAAACGGCCGTATTATAGTATTGGTCTGTCCGTCTGTCCGGGCATCCGTTAACCTGGTTTCCGGATGATAACTTTAGTTAGAGTGAACCAAATTTAATATGTGGGTTTATTAGCCGAAAAGTAAGTTCAAGTTCGAATTTGGGTTCCGCCTGCCAATTTTCACCGGAGTTATGCCCCTTATTTGACGTTTTTTGACTTAGAAAATCCTTGAAATTTGTTGTCCGGATGATAACTTTAGTATAGTTTATCGGAATGAATCCAATTTTGGTATATTTCTCTCTCCCACCAAAACACAGGTCAAGTTCGAATTTGGGTTCCGTCCGCCAATTTTCACCGGAGTTATGCCCCTTATTTGACGTAATTTGACTTAGAAAATCCCTGAAATTTGTTGTCCGGATGATAACTTTACTAGAGCTTATCGGATTCAATGATAATTTGGTATATTACTTTCTCCCACCAAAACACAGGTCAAGTTCAAATTTGAGTTCCATCCGCCAATTTTCCCCAGAGAGGGCGTATTTTGCATGCCCAGCGTAGCTCTTGTTTTGGGTAGATTTCTCAAGTTTACAATATGATATCTTGGACTTCCATTTGTTTGATTCTGTAAAGTTATTTAACAAAAGAAAAGCAATCCTTTTGACATTAATCCTTTCATTCGCTGGTACATCATTAAAGATCCTGTGCCAGTGCATTATCTTATATATGAGTCTCCCATAGGGAGTTTTGCGGGGGGGGGGCTTCGGTGTCTCAGTCGGTAAGGGGGCTCGACTCCAGACCGACTCACTCTCCAGCGTTGGTGATATGGGTTCAATTGCCGGTGGAGTCATCACTGACTTTGTATCCCATATCGCTATCTGGGGGAGTTATGATATAGCCCTGTTTGCTGAAAGCGCCGTTAATCCCCAATAAATATATATATAGGGAGCCTTATTTATGAGAGGATCCCTATGGTTTTCACAAAATTTCAGGAAAATCCAGTCATGGATTGGCTAAGACACTTTGAAATATATTTTGACTGAAATGACAGATATTGAGAATATATGATGAATAGTGTTGAAATGATTAGTCGACATCGACTAGAATTTCGGCGATAATCGATTAGCAATCTCCTAGTCGACTAATCGCCATATTTCCCATAAATATATAGATAAACGTTTCATTGGTGGCAATCATTTTGATGCATGCAGTATACTTCCATATTTATCGTCGCCTGTGTGTATAAAGCACAAACGATTGCAATGAAACCCAAAATATGACCGCCTGGACACGGTTACGTTGTGATAAAACCACGTTTCTGATCTAGATATTCAGTCATCATGCGAGGGATAGCGACCTGTTATAGTCTGTTATTCGCTGGAAAAATAGGACCCTTTTGATGTCTCATCGATTGGAACAATCATTGTTCAGCAAAGTTGCAACAGCAGATTTACTGTACACATTCCCATATTCAAAATGCAGCACCTTTGATCAATGATATTCTACGTCCGACTTGCAATAGATATGTTGTTTTGACGACTCGGTGACTGATACCAGATCAAACCAATTCCAATGTGACCACATGTTGACTTAACTCCTGACTGGGAGCTGGTAAATTATGTTTATATTGTCACTAGTGCTGGATTATGCCAATATATTAGTCAGATTTCTAATAAATTCATTGACTCACTGTCATACAACCACACACCCCTAAAGTAGACCAACGGTTACAGATATAGCGGAATAGCTTGCTGAACATTGCGTAAAATGTTACAGTTGTGGTATTATCGGGCGAAAAACAGACTGTGCATGTGCAGGAAGTTAGGAGGCTTGTTCATCCAGCTGTTTCGAATTCTCTCTATAGAATTTTAAGACTTGTCACTTTGTCGGGATCGCTCATAAACATACAGGGTTTCCGTTACTATGGCTCAGCATCCGTGGAACGGCCTCATTCCCCTCGCTGATGATCTGTTTGAGACACACATGTACCTAAAGTCAATAGCAATCTATCAGAAAAAAAATCCGACTGCAACGGGAGTTTGAGGGTTAAACAGAATACTGGTGAAAAGGCAGGTCAATTGAGCACAATATGTTGCCGGTACAGTGTAACCCTTTGAAATAAAAGCGCCAAAATTACAACGCAATGTTTGGTGTGCAGTCAAATAGTGACGTTGTATATTTTTGCAAATACTTAATTCAATTCTCCTTGCTAGGTATTAATGGTCAATGCATAGACACTTTTTAGTGATTAATTATACCTGTCGGATCGTATAAATTTGTAAACACTATAACTGGTAGCTTGTTCTTTTATTTAGTCTTCAATAAGATGGTGGTCTCATGTGTGTAATTTCGTCATCACTGCTCTGGATTCCATCAACAGCATTAATGCACCCACGGAAATGATCAACTGGCGTAATATACATAGCTATAGATTGCTTTGTGAGTATCTCAGGTGCAAGGAAATTACCACTTTTCAGTGACAAATACCGAAATTTTCTTCCCACGGGACAAACCATGGTCGCCCCATCACGTTATTTGTTTCCCCAATACGGCTGAAACCCTGACATAACTTAGACACTGAAGTTTACCCCAATATTATATGATATGAGTGATGTTCATGACACTTACCTGTCACTATAGACTGTCAACATCGATAAATATAATGATAAATATGCATGTTTTAATAAATTTATGATGACAAACAGCTGTGAAATGGGCAGATCATCGATGTGTAAGAAAATAGTTTGATAATCCCATGTGGGTTTTTCATCATTCTATATATATATATATAGTAGGTGTTGACTAGTTGACTGGTAGTCAGCTAAGGGCCACCTACTATTCGACTATGAAATACCTTAGTTGTTTCAACACTAATGAGGAATGTGATCAGACTTGTGAACCTTGTCTCTCATTTAGTACATATTGGTATAATTGGTATTTTCTCCCAGGGGCCTGTGGTTTTACCACGATTACACAGAAACTTGCTTGGGTTCTATCCAGATCTTACTTAATACCTTTGAACAGGTACGAGTACATATACAGTACAGTGCTGGATCGTAGATTAAGTTACATAGATATCTACTTTTTACGACTGACTGACTTTACGAGCAGCTTACATGAGATATATTAGTTGGTGCACGTTGCATCATTACATTATTTTTGAAGCTATGAACGAGTCGGACTCTGGTATTCACCGATACTAATGCATATTTTATTTCTATTCTCAAATCTGTGCTTAAAGGGACACAAAGAGTTTGTAGTGGGTACATGTGCAAAAATTATAAAAGTCAGTAAAAAGAGAAGAACATGGAGAAATGGATACTCTTTGTTCACTCTATTAAAAAATTTTGCATCCTGAAACCATTGTTATGTAAATATTACTGTTACAGGGACAGTCATTTATCAACAAACATCACCGATGCATATGTGAATTAAAACATATTGTTTGGAATCTGTTTTACAGACCATTTTCAATGCTCTGAATGTTTCTAATGTATACCTTCATGACTAAATCAAACTTAGACCAATTGTTAGCCGATAAACAAACTTGCGCTGTAATAGTAATGTGTACATATAATGATTGTTTCAGAATGTTAAATCTCATTACCCAAGTATTATTGACAATGAACATAAGAACAAAGTTAATCTATTTTCCAATGTTTTCTTGGTGACAATGGTTTTAGAGACTTTTATGATTTTTCACATATACCCACTACAAAGGCATTATGTTCCAGCCTAATATACAAGCAGGCCAAAGAATAAGGTGCATGTCATTTGCAGAATGAGGTACCCAGAGGGTGAATTTAGTAACGTTATCCCATATAGCAGGCTAGCTACAGGTAAAATTCAGCCACTGGGGACCTCATTCTGCTTTGGCCTCATCTTCTCTGGAAAGTTTCTTTATTATCAAATTTCTATTGAAACTTCTTCACAAAGATTATATTTCTTTTTTAGTTTAGTTTCTCTATATCCCCAAATTGGTAGACGACACATTGCATTATATAAATCAAGGTTCCCAATGGGTGTACATCACAATATTCACCATTTGGGAACTTCAATCTGAGTCTATGTCTCACATAGCAGATGAGGCCATGCATAAAGAGGTCTCAAGAGGGTGAAGTTGGTGATGCTAGCGCGCCATGCGGGACAAAGTCATTAAATTCACCCTCTGGGGACCTCATTCTGCAAATGTCAGACACATTAAATTCAAAATACAAGAGAAGCAATCAGCGCACTTTTGTTCAGGAAATATTTTTTGTCATCTATGAAGGAAATGACATTAGTAAATTCTCAGATATCTGGAATGTCCTCTTTACATGTAGCATTTTAAAGGATGTAAATCCATGGTATGCTGGCAAAATTAATTTTCCATAATCTGCATTGATAATTTAAACAGCTTTGAAATAAACATACTTGCATTTCATCAAGACCAGTTTCGACTTGTTATTAAGAAAATTGTATTATTTTGATAAAGCTCTTTGTGTAAGATATTATCTGTGAATTTTTACCCCGGCACCAAATGAACATAAAGCTGAATGATACCTGGAAAATCTTCAACTTTGTTTGTTAAGTTAGGATTTAACGTTGTTTTAGCAGCTAGGCCATATCACGACTGAATCAAAAATAAACAAAGCAACTGTGTACAGAGAAAATAGACTAAAAGCAAAACAAAATATGTAGAAATAAAAACACCCAAATCAGAGCGAAAGTGCTCGTTCTATTTTTACATGTATTTGTTGATGATAGTTGTTTCAGACTTTTATCAAATTTATGATATATTGCATGAACCGACTTCGAAGACCTTTAAGGACTAGCCAATCGTTGTGGCGATCAGTTTGAAAAAAATACTAAAATGCAAAATGAATTATCTACCAGCCAGTCTACAAAATTATTTCCACTCTAAGTTCTGTTTAACCATCAATAATTTGAGCAAATATAATTCACAATCCCATTATCATACACACATAATTTGGCAGGACATCTGTAAACAATAAATAGACATATATATCAACAATAACTATTGAAAGACCATGGTATAGCACCTGACTAGCGGAAAACAGCCGTTATCCATATAACTTCTTGTCAAGCAAGACTTCTTGCTGCCTCTTGCGAACTTCTGCATTCTTTTTCTTTATGTTCTGTATCCTCTCATCTAATTCCTTCTCTTTTGGGTCTGCAATGAGTCAGATAACCATTTCTATATTAAGTGGATTCTTCCTCTCAGTAATACAAGAATACACTGGAACGGTCTATTATTCATCTTGAGGGGTATTCAGGAAAAATAAGCAGATGACAGAAAATAAAAGTGCAGAAGGAGTCATATTTATTGGAGGGAAATGTTCAGATAATAATGTCAGTTGTTGATCTTATTATCTGAACAATTCCTAACTCTTTTAACCCTGATGTTCTGAACGTTAAATGGTGCCAACCCGAGGCGCCTGACGTTATATAGTGTTCCGATGACGTAACTCATTATGCTCTTAACTGGGACGTATACATGTGGGCCTATAATGCTCAACTGTACGGCAATCTACTATGCTAACTGAACTAGTGTGCGGAGAAATATGTCACAAGGTATTTTAATGAGACAGTCTATTCCACGTTCAATATACATGTAGATAAAAATTGCAGCTCCCTTTGGTCGTGCTATATATTTATAATGAAATTTTTATCCGTTGCCTACGATAAAATGCGTTTCTCAAAATGCACCTCTATGCATGCACCAGGAAACAGAAACCCCTGTCTCCAATATGGCTGCTAAAGTCAGAACCTTTATGAACATGTTACTCATTCGCGCATTCTAATGAAATACTTTCCCTTTTTCTGACGATAAGCAATTTTTTTTTCTCAAAATAAGCCTCTGCGCATGCTTGAAGAAACAGATCCTCTGTCATCAGTTTGTCTATCAAATTCTCGTGGGTAAACAGGTGATGCATATGTGCAAAGTAGAAGTACAACTCTAGTTGATGTATGTGTTAATTGTGCTGTAATTTTGTGTCAAATATTGTATGATTTCCGGACCGGTATTCCGGTCTAAAGGGATATAGGAATATAAGGATTAGACCGGTATTCCAGTCTCTCGAGTTCATAGGGTTAAGGGATAATTACTCCACAATGAGAAAGATATTTTACATAGATAGCAATAATATGATGGAAGCAGCTACTATCATGCCATTTCTGTTAGGAAATCTTAAATAATGTAATGTTGCGCCAAAGAGTTTGCTGGTTGTGAAAGTCAATTAACAAAACAATGTAGTGCATTTGTATCATATTACTTCTATATATATACAGTAATGCCCAAAGTAATTGACCACTTAACCACAGCAGAATTATGGGTAATTTTTCAGGATTTAGTCGGAAATATGGCTTGTTGCCATTCATCGGAAAGCGCTGAGAGCTTTCCTATGAATGGCAACAAGCCATATTTCTGACTAAATCCGGAAAAATTACCCATAATTCTGCTGTGGTTAAGTGGTCAATTACTTTGGGCATTACTGAATACAAATTGATGTTACCTATTTCCAATGGTGCATGACATGTGTATGTATGAAGATTGGGCATAACGAAAGTGTCAATGACACTGTAGCTCAACTTGGGGAGTGGTTATAATTTTATGCTGGCAGTCAATAAAATGATAAAGGAGAGTTATAAAGTTTCAGTAAAGGGATCTTATAAAATTGTGTAAAGGAAATTATTTTCATTTCAAACATTTCTCCAATAAATGTGGGCTGGAGGGTGTGCAATGTGAAATCCAAGATGGATGCTGGCAGTCATATTTTTAAACAAATTTCAGAAAAAGACAGCTTCCATCTAGAGGCCACCCCAAAGAACCATGAACAGTTTGGATGAGGGATTAGGAATGTAGGGTGAGGATTTTAGTAATGAAAAGAGTAAAATGCAAGAATGCCGCTGTTGACCATGTTTTTTAATGAAATTCAGAAAATATTGTAGGCTACCATCTAGAGGTCACTAGAAGATCCTCATGAAGTTTGGTGATGATCGGAAGAGGGATGTGGACTGTAGGTTGTGCCGAAGGATTTAGTCATGCTAAGAGTTAAATCTAAGATGGCCACTGGCAGCCATGTTTTTATGAATGAAACTGATGGCTCCCATCTAGAGGTCACCCTGAAGATCTATACGAATTTGGTGATGATCAGATGAGGGATGTGGTCTGTAGGGTGTGCCAAAGGAGTTAGTTATGCAAAGAGTAAAATCCAAGATGGCTGCTGGTGGCCATGTTTTTCCATAACAAATTGTTCAAATTCTAAAGCTCCCATCTGCAGGTGATCACAATCGTGCCTGAAAAATTTAAACATGATCCGGCCATAAATACAGGCTGTAGCATGTGCCAATGGATTAAAATTTGAAATCAAAGATGGCTGCTGGCGGCAATGTTTTTCATCGAAATTCGGAAAAATTTGATAGCTCCTATATATAGGTCACCCTGAAGCTACATATGAAGTTTGGTGAAGATCAGATGAGGGATGCAGCCTGTAGGGTATGCCAAAGAAAATTGTTGACAGACGGATGTCCGTCTGGACACAAGGATGACGGATTCCAACCCATGACAATAGCTCAAACTTAACATTGCAAAGTTGAGCTAAAAATGGCTAAAATTCAAGATGGCTGCCAGCAGCCATGTTTTTCATTGAAAATCACTCAAACTTGATCGCCCCCATCTAAGAGGTGATCCTAAACATGCTTGTAAATTTTCAAAACATTTGCCAAATAAATGCGGGCTGCAGGGTGCCGATGAATTCAAATTTGAAAACCAAAATGGAAGTGACGTCATGGCGTTTGAAGGAAACAGCTGTTTTTAGTTCTTAGAAGAAAATACTACACCAATATCTCGGACAATTCTTGAAACAACATCACAGAACAACTAGGATACGTTTCTGCCAGTTTTGCAGCTATTTAATTACTTTATTCAATGATTTTTATGTGAAAAGGTGTTCGATGGTGCAGACAACTTTCTCTCTCACTCTCAGCTCTTCTGGTGAACAGAAATAATTTTGATTCTAAGGACCAAGAACGGGCGTTTTCTTTAAACTCGTCGCATGTAAATGGCTGTTGCATCGGGATAACATCTGGATAGAGTTCATTCTGTTGTTGTCTAGTGCGGATCTGTGCCTGTGACTGTGACAGTGTGAGGCCTTGATGATCGCATTTGCCGTGCGGAGTAATCAGGAGATAGATCCAAATCAGAGGCATGTGTTAATCTAATTTTAAGGCATCTCAAGAAGTTACTTGATGTGCTCGCACAAGGATTCAACGTTTACATCGAACTGTAAAAACTGTGTTTAATCATATGTAATCAAATATATATAGGTCTCAAACGAGCCTATGGAAAGACTGTTTCCGTAAATTTTATTGAATCCAGCATTGCTACATGGGGACTAAATGGACGACCACTATTTGATTATGACCTGATAGAAATATTAGGCATTCTTCGGGATCAAGCTCTTGGATCAAGTTTGAAAGGCTGATGACTGAAGTGGTTGACTTTAACATTCTACACTAAATTGCTGAAATCTGTTCGATAATTAAGCCTAAGCAGTCTCAATTTCTCAACACAACAGTTCGCACGGATTGTCCCAGAATTCTACGTTGAAGTGTCAAAACTGTATTTAAAATCATATGTAACCAATCAATTATATAGGTACTGTATCATACGAACGGTCGAACCTATGGAAAGACTAATTCCGTAAATTTATTCTTAATTCGACATCAACTGTGCTTCTAATTCCACTCAGGACGTTCGGCTTCGTGACTGTGACAATTCACTTTATTATTAATTTGTCAATTTTGTGTATTACTATATTATTTACTCTTCTTCTAGAAGAGGTTCCTCGAAAAGTCAACGGGGGAATTTCATAACAAGACAAGACAATGGCTGCTGGTGGTCATGTTTTTAACGAATTGTGGAAAAAATTTATGGTTCCCATCTAGAGGTCACCCAATGATCCATAGGAAGTTTGGTGATGATCGGAGGAGGGATGTGGCCTGTAGGGTGTGCCAAAGGAAATAGTTGACAGATGGACGATGTACGCCAACCCACGGCAATAGCTCATACTTTACAAAGTAGTTGAGCTAAAAATTGATCAGAAAATGACATAAAACAGACTCAGACAAAGTTACGGACGAACGGACAGACAGACGAGGGTCATTACTACAGTCCTCCGATGGAATGTCGGGGGACAAAAATGGATTATTAAATTCAAATTAATATATACATACCACGTTTCTTCTTTTTTTTCTTAGGAGGTTTTGCTGGCTTGTCAATCTTGTCAATCTTTTCATGATGTTTCTTTAATTTCTTTTTTTTAGAAGGAGCATGATCACCACCTTCGATATTTGTCTCAGTGTTATCACTGCTTTTCCGTTTTGAACCTTTCTTTTCACTGGAGTCCTTTTTTATTGGAGCACCAAGACGTTCAAGAACAGACTTTTTGGTTCGCTTTTTGTGTTGTTTATCTCCATCGGGACCTTAAACAATGATATGTTGAGTGAAAACTTTATAGCAAATGCCTACTAACAGGTATATTAAGATTTAAGTAGTGTTCAGACAAGTCCGTTGCATATGTTGCGTTGGTATTGGATTACAGACAATAACACAAAAACACACGCCATGGAGTGATTATATTTTCAACAAAATGTAAGTTGACGTATGCATGGATGATGCCATGATGGACGCCAGTTGTGAGAACATTATTGCACTCGTTTGTGATGCCGCAAGGTAAAACTCACACCTAAGGTTCTTGTTTTACCATTGCCTCATAACAAAGTTGTGCAACAATGATAACAAGTTCACACACTTTGGTGGTTCTATCTATGTGTCATCTTGAATAAGTGACTAAATCTAACTAGCATGGAAACCAAATAGAAAAATTATTCGATAATATAGAATATTTACAGCTGGTGTGTTAAACACAGAACAGCACAGGCTCTCGTTGTAACATTGCGCAACAACAAACTTGTGCACTCATCACCACATGCACATGTGGTTCTTTCCATCATATCAACAACAGAGACAGTAGTGTTAGACCAATGAAAAAATTATTTGTGGTTGAGGTTTCCCTACCGACCATAATTTAACCCTTTCAGTGCCAAGTTCGATTTTTGTATCAACCCATATTTCCTTGATCATTTTTCAAATTTATTGATTATAATAATGTGATACATTAGAGCTCTTTCCATCAATGTATCACATTATTATAATCAATAAATTTGAAAAATGATCAAGCAAATATGGGTTGATACAAAAATCGGACTTGGCACTGAAAGGGTTAAACCCTCTACCCTAAACATTTTTCCTGCGGTATAACTAAAATCTCTGGAAAATATCATTACATTATATAGAGAGTAATCAATTGGTTCTGAGAATTACGTTAAATAATTATCGAGAGGCGAGAGACGTCAGTAAGAAATGAGTGTGCGTTATCACACGAGTTTCTTACCCAAACGTCTCTCGCCTCGAGTGAATTATTGAACGTAATTCGTGGAACTAATTGATTACTCTATTTATTACACTTCTGCATCAATTTGGTTCACCAAATATGAGTAAAACACACAGAATTAATGCATGAAAGTCCCGATGTGGAGAAAGATCAACCATCGAAAAGTCAGTCTAGATCAGTAAACGACATAACGTCAATGACATCATGGGAAATGACATAATTCACTAGTGACGTTATCATTTTTAATTAACAGCGTTTTCAATGGAAATCGCGTATTAGAGTGTAATAAATAGCAACAAATAATAAACTGGGAAAAACCACATTCCAACATCCAAAAACCTGTTAATTTATTATTCAAACTATTTGGCTTGTACAAAAAGCAATCAAAACTTTCTCAGCCCAATGATATCATTAAATTTCAAGGCAGAAGAAAAGAAAGCCATAGAAATATCTCAATAAAAAATTATTTAAAAAAATTGAATATTAACTTATTAAGCCTACCTACCGACCCTAATTTTTTGTGACATGTAACCCCCCCCCCCCCCCCCCCCCCCAACCACACATTAGATTTTCTATAGCCTTAGAACAATGAACTTACCATGCTGTACATAATTTTTAGCATCAAATTCGTCGGCATACTTTGATGGCTTATCTGCTTTCTTCTTGTGCGATTTCTTGTATTCCGAATCACTTTTCTTTTCTTCCGATTCAAATCTGTTATGCCCTTTCTCCTCGTCTTTGAACCTGTCGGAAACATTCCTGGGATCGTCAAGGCCTCTAGAACTTTTGTCATCATCATATTTAGGTGTACGTCTGTCCAAACTATTTATCCGCAAACGAGAGCTGATAATACTGGTGGGTCCTTTATAATCATGGCCATGACTGTCGTCATCTGCAACAAACAACTTGTTTCTATGCTTGATTTGAGCATGAGATTCAGTCGAGTCAGAGAGATGAGAACGGCGGGAATAATTTCTATTTGAATGGCGGTCGGAATCATATCTCCGGTGACGGTCACGCTCTTCAGAATCTCGAAGAATTGTCCGCTCTTCAATCCTTCTACGACGCTTTTCTCGTTCAACATCCTCTGTGCTGCGTTCAAATAGTTTTTTGGGCTCAGTTTTCTCGTTTCCTTTACCTGTATGTGAAAACCTCCAAGAAGCTTTGTCTTTATCACTATCCGAATCAGAGTCACTCCATGAAGGCCCATTCTTACCACCTTCTTCTGAGCTAGAATCATTCATCCTCATGCCGTCAACACTTTTTGATGTAGACTGCAAATTTTTCCTTTTCGCAGATGTCTCGCTACTAAGTTTTCTATCGCGCTTATGTTTCTTTGATGACTTCCGTCTGGAGTAAGATTCTTTAGACGCAGATTTGTCCAACTTGGGATATTTTAAAGGAGATTTCTGCTCTGGTTTCTCCCTCTGATCCTCAACAGGGGCTTTACATGAGTCCAAATTTTCTTTTTCTGAAAATGACCTTGAATGTCGCCTCGAAGATTCGAGCAAGAACTCATCTGAGTCGCAAACGAATGACATCTCGTGGCCTATATTCTCAGCAGCGTGTTCTGGATGAGAACTGCTAGAGACTCTCTGATCACACAATGAATCATCTTGTCGTCCTAATGTAGCCTCCCCCGCAAGTCCTGTGGCAGGTTCCCCCACATTCTCTTTGTTATCATCCACCAACGACTCATCATTATTGAGCTGTTGAACATTAGAAGGGTCTTCCTTTGGTTTAACATCTTTCATTGTTTTTAGTGTCAAACCTGCAGACACGGACTCAGAATCAGACACGTCGCTACTTTTAAGTAGTTCGTCCTCATCAAATGAATCATCATCAGCCACATTTTGTGGTAATTTTTGTGTAGGTTCTACAGGTGACACACGCGACCATCTGTCTGGAGACATCGAGGATGAAGATCGAGACATCCTGCTGGCTGGCCGATCTATGTGACCTTCGCCCTCACTCTGGGAGCTGTCATCATCACTCTTCAGGTGATCTGTGTCTCCAAGTTCATTTTGTCGTTCATCACCACCATTTCTTTCATCAGCGCAGTCTGTTTCATTTGCGTCAGAATCAGAGTCTGATGAACTATCACTATGAGATGAAGTCGAGTTGTCTGAAATAGAAGTGACAATGAAACTTTAGCTAAATTTGAGTATCCAGAGGTGATGCGGCAGAGGCACCGGGGGAATATGCCCCCCCCCCAACTTTTTTCACTAATTGTTGGTATATGTACGTTAAAAGTTATATATAATAGTATTACAAAATTGCAAAATTTTGAATCTAGTTCGCTGCCAGTTTTGACTGCCCAAAATTCACAAAATTGAACCCATTTTTCAAAATTTTCCTGAGGTAGCGTACTAATATTTACATCGTGGTGTGGTTACGCGATCACATTGGTATATGTGGATACCATAAAGTTTAGTTTATTAACCTTTTCAGTTTAGTGTAAACCCGATATACTGAACTTCTGAAACCCACTGTACATGTAGCTCAACTTGGAGAGGATAATGTCATAAATTACAGTCAATGGAGCAATAAGGAATGCAGAAAGTGTTAAATGTTTAAGTAATATTAGAGGTCAACCCGAGAGCCATATGAAGTTTGGAATCAATCGGATGGAAATGATGATTATAGGGTGTGAAGAAGGATTTAGTCATGCAGAGAGCAAAATCAAAGATGGCTGCCAGCTGTCATGTTTATAATATATTCAAATTTGACCTAAGAAGCACATACCAACTTTGATACCAATCAAATAATATAAACTGGAAAACCAAAATGTTTATAATCAAACTAAGTAACTTCCAAGTTGAGAAATCCATATAATGCATGCAAAAACAAGAGGTGTGCACTCGAGTGCTAGCATACCCCCACCGTGGCAAATTCAACCTGCATTATCCGTAAACCCAACAAAAAAGATTTTTAACTTTAAAGAAAAATTCGGACTAATAATATCGATATGGTGTCACAAGAAGCTTGTACAGAAAAAATTATTCAAATTGGTTCATATTTGTTAAAGTTATTAAGAAGTCATTAGCTTCACTCCCGGTGGGCATATATTTGATGTCAGACAGAACTGTGCCCGATATACCACAAGAAAGGTCATAAAAAACTAGAAAGAAAACCCCAATGTGGCATATTATTAGTGCGGTACTCGCCCTGTATTAAATTGTTGAAAACTGCGATCAGAGTAAGAAATCTTCTCAGATACTAACACATTTTCGGAGCGAATCAGCGCGCGGAGTCTCATGGAATTATATTCGGAGGAAATCGGAACCACCCGAATAACGACGATCGGCTGGCACGCACGACTGGGGGAATAGCCAAAACAAAGGCCGGCATGTCGATAACGAAAGTAGATTCAACAAAAAGAGAAAAAAATATATAAAATAATAGGGGGCCTATCATAGTTTTTGCATTCAAGTTTTCTAAGTAAAATGTCGACAATTATTTGGCAACTAACAAAGTTTTCACACTCTGTATATATATTTATATATATATGGATTTTTTGCAAATTTAGGAGAGAATAAGTACGTATTCAGTGTGCAAAAGACGATTGGCACACCTCCGAAATTATCCAGGTTCACCAATAATAAACAACAAATCTGGGAATTCTGCCTTCTAATCTAACGTCAACATATTTGGCCGAATACAAGGTGAAGTTATCTCCATGCGAATTATTGACTTCTGTAAATGTAAATTATAAGCAATATTTCAATAATATTTGACATCACAATTAATAGACCAATCGTGCTGAGCTAGATCGATTGGTCTTCCTGACACTGTTGTAAGAGATTTCTTGAATATTGAAATTTTGTTTGCTTGAAGATTTGTTCAAATTTATGATGAATATACCAGCAAAAAATTATACATTGTCTTTCATTAGTTTCAAAATTGTCTTTCATTAGTTTCAAAATGACTAAGAATAATTTTTTTACAAAAAAATGGTTGTAACTTGAAAGAACAATTTAGAGTAGGCCTACTCCCTTTATCCAAGATTCATGCTGGCTGTGAAAGACCGATGGGATTATTTTAGCCCGATCGGGCTATTATTGATTGATCGGTGGTTGATCACCCAGACCTGTAGGATATGCGCACTATAGGATATAGATAAGGCGTTTTATTATGGGAGGCCTATTTCACTTGAAAGAACAATTTATAGTAGGCCTACTCCCTTTATCCAAGATTCAGGTTGGCTGTGAAAGACCGATCGGTCTATTTTAGCCCGATTGGCCTATTTTAGCCCGATCGGGCTATTATTGATTGATCGGTGGTTCACCCAGACCTGTAGGGTATGCGCGCTATAGTATATAGATAAGGCGTTTCATGTATGGGAGGCCTATTTCACTTGAAAGAACAATTTATAGTAGGCCTACTCCCTTTATCCAAGATTCAGGCTGGCTGTGAAAGACCGATCGGTCTATTTTAGCCCGATCGGTCTATTTTAGCCCGATCGTGCTATTATTGATTGATCGGTGGTTCACCCAGACCTGTAGGGTATGCGCGCTATAGTATATAGATAAGGCGTTTCATGTATGGGAGGCCTATTTCACTTGAAAGAACAATTTAGAGTAGGCCTACTCCCTTTATCCAAGATTCAAGCTGGCTGTGAAAGAACGATCGGTCTATTTTAGCCTGATCGGTCTACTTTAGCCCGATCGGGCTGTTATTGATTGATCGGTGGTTCACCCTGACCTGTAGGATATACGCGCTATAGCATATAGATACGGCATTTCATGTATGGGATACCCATTTCACATTTATTATTCATTTACGATCAAGCGCAAATATTTTGCAAAATAACATCTATCATTTGCGCTTCAGTGTAAATCATTTGCGCAAATAAAAATTAATATGCATTGATATCACCCCCCTGAATTAATTTTAAATGGCACAGACCCACCATATGAGGGAAGCACCCCCCCCCCCCCCCCCCAGTAACCCCAATATCTTTTTTATGACCATGGAAATGGTAGAGATATGTGCAGGATATATCTCTTTTATAAAATATACTAGATCTCTGGGATGGAGACACAAATTCTTGGGGACAGGGATGCTGATAATATGAAAATTGGGGTTTTCCCCAATTTCAAGTCAATAAGTACACCATATGAGGGAAGCGAGTCCCCAGTAACCCCGAATTCCATATTTATGGCCATGGAAATGGTATATATCTGTGTAGGAGATGTCCCTTTAATAAAATATACTAGAGCTCTGGGAGTGAGGCACCAATTCTTGGGACAGAGACAGGGACAGAGATGCTGATATATGCATATGGAAATATTTTTTCTTCAATGTTTCAGTATTATATGGGGCTACTACTATGGGTCCATGATAATATACTATGAGATGGACTCTATCATTCACAATCAGAGGGAAGTAAGGGAGTGTTAGGTATTTGCGCTTAAGCGCAAATATATTGATAGACATATACTTGCGCTTAAGCGCAAATGATTCATTTTCACATTTTATATTAACTAATTGCATTTAAGTGTAAATCAGTTACGCTTAATGTAATCATTTACGCTTAAGCATAATTGACTTATGCGTTATCATAATACATTGGAATTATATTAAGAGCAATAATTTCATCGGCTGTCTTACCTAATATGTATATTTGTATAATCTGATGTATGTTAACTTACTGGCATTAGTAATGTGGTTGCATCCATTTCAGCTTGAGTATGTGGAGTTCAATGGGGGTGTATATGAATTACGGTTAAGCGCAACTCATTTACGCTTAAGTGGATTTCATTTACACTTAAGCGTAATTGAAATGAATTATGCTTAAGCAAATACATGTACCTATCTCCAACTGGTTTCCTCAGTCTGAACATCCATCTTAGTATGGGATCTGGGTGGAGTCCTCACCTATGTTTGAGTAATGTTTTATGGCCTGAGTTAATTTGAGTTTAGAGCAAATCACATGGGAGTCTTTTTTACATTTATTATTTATTTGCATACAAATATTTGCGCTTAAGCATAAAGCAATTGCGCTTACTTAGTGCAAATACACAACACTTCTTTACTTCCATCCAATTTTAACTGTCAATGATTGAGTCCATCTTATGGTATATTTATTTGGGCCTATATAAACTCAAAAATTGAAGAAAACATAATTCCATATGGATATCTATATCACTATCGCTGTCCCAAACAAATACGGTCTGTACTAGAATAGTGAATAGCAATATGGCACACATGTAGCATTGCACAGGTAATTAAACAGTTTGAAATACACATGTAAGACAACTCTTTCTGCACGAGACTGTACCTGCTGTAGTTCGATCATAAAAACGATTACAAATTTCTATAAATAGTAACATTTTCAACTGTTACCGTTGTTCATTGCTCGATCATGACCACTTTGATTATAATTCTTTCATAACTCGGTCAATGTTCTTCCGTTGGTGATTTCAGGCAATAATTCCTTTTATATCCCTCCCATTCTAATTGACTATACCGCTTGTTTTTCGTTTTATTAAGCTGATGTTACGCTATTCCAGCAAACGGCCTCCCTCCACGGAAGCTATTTTCTGAGAACGAAAGCCGACTCAATCCCGACCAAGTCGGAAGTGTTCGGGTGTTTCCGCGACTGCACACGACAACTCGTTTGTGTATTTATTTCGCGTTTACAGTGGAATTATTCGTCCCGATTGAGGGAAAGTAAATAGTTAGTTACGTGGCCGTATAATTAGTACAAACTGATATCTGGTTAGGGCATTTCGTGTATGGGGGTTATTTTATTCAGTCTTTCCACAGAATAACGCAGGGAACTCAATTGTGAGGTTCAATTTACGTTTCACATCACTTTAAGTCGGACAGAAATTTCTAAGTCAAAATAAGTCGAAAATGAAGTGTAATATTACGAAAAACAGTCTGAGCCAATCCCTAGCTGCATCATGTAGAGAGGGTATTGTGAGAAGCATGTATACCAAAAATTATTGAAATCGGTTCATATTTGTTAAAGTTATTAAGTCGGACAGAATTTTCTAAGTCAAAATAAGTCGAAAATGAGGCGTAACTTAAAAAAAAAAGTCGGACCGAACCGCAATTAGCATCATGCGGAGAGGCAGTCCCAAGGAGATTGCATACAAAAAATTATTGAAATTGGTTCATAGTTGTTCGAGTTATGAGGTCGGACGGACGGACGGTGGATGGACGGACGGACGGTACGACACACGGACAGAGAAAGCGTGACGGACAGACGCAGTCAATCCAGTATACCCCCATTTTCTTCGAAAGTGGGGGTATAATTAATGGACCAAACCCATATTTGAACTTGATCTGTATTTATACAAGAAAACAAATATGCACCAACATTGGTTCCGATCAATGATTCAAACTGGATTTACTGGTCGGCAACCAAAATGTTAACAGACAAAGAGACACGAATACTTATCTGGTGTGTTTCAAAAATGGTCAACACCATCGAATACCATCGATGAAATTTCAAAATCATTCAAGATTACTTAAAGTCACGGATGGCCTTCTCAGGGGTAAGCTGTTAAAATAGTCAAATCCGTAAAAACTGCCATAAACAGAAAGAATATTAAAATATAGACATATTTTGTTCTTATACCAATCATAAATATCGCGCAAATTGTATGTTATTGTCAAGTTTGTATGCTGTGTTAAGTAAACAAGAGCCAGGTTCTGTTACAATTTTGGCTTTTGTTCACATAACAAAGCCCACAAACTTGACAATAACATACTATTGTAAGTACATGTATATAGTAAAGTATAAAAAAGAACCGTTCCATTGTATACTTTTATCCATTCAATAACAAGAGGTGGCATCAGAGATGCTGTGTCTCGTTTTCGGTGGCTTACCGCCGGTGGCTACCGCCAATTGGTGTGCATTAGTATCGGTAGACTAATTAATAGGTAAAATCGAAAAATGATTAATTAAGGGCCATAACTCCATCAAATTTTATCGGGCCAGGCTGGTTTTCGAACTCGTACGAAATATTCTTGGCAAGTATGTCTATTCCAAATTTTAAACAAATCGGAATACGTTTGTTGAAGTTATCGCGCTAATGAGCTAAAAATTCACGAAAAATGACTAATTAAGGGCCATAACTCTATCAAATTTTATTGGGCCAGGCTGCTTTTCGAACTCGTCCAGGATATTATTGGAAGACACTTATATACCAAATTTTAGTTGAATCAGATGACGTTTGTTGAAGTTATCGCGCTAACGAGCTCAAAATTCGTACAAAATGACTACTTAAGGACCATAACTCTATCAAATTTTATCGGACCGGGCCGGTTTTCTAACTCGTCCGAGGTATTCTTGGGAGACACCTATATATCAAAATTTCAATCCAATAGGATGATGTTTGTTAAATTATCACGCTAACGAGCTGAAAATTTGTGAAAAAATGACTAATTAAGGGCCATAACTCTATCAAATTTTATCGGACCTGGCCGGTTTTCGAACTCGACCGAGATATTCTTGGGAGACATCTATAAACCAAATTTCAATCAAATCGGATAACGTTTGTTGAAGTTATCGCGCTAACGAGCTGAAAATTCGTGAAAAATGACTAATTAAGGGCCATAACTCTATCAAATTTTATCGGACCTGGCCGGTTTTCGAACTCGTCCGAGATATTCTTGGGAGACACCTATATACCAAATTTCAATCAAATCGGATAACGTTTGTTGAAGTTATCGCGCTAACGAGCTGAAAATTCAAAGGGCCATAACTCTGTAATAAATGTGCGGACGAACCCGATGGATATGTACTCACACACCATTTTTTTTTAATCCGTCAATAAACGGTTGAGTTATAAGGAAAACACGTCGCCCGCCCGCCCGTCCGCCGCCCGCCCGCCCGCCCGCCCGCACACTGTCCCCCATCAAACTATAAGTCGAGTTTTGGAAAAAAACTCGACTAATAAAAAGGTTCTTATACCAATAATAAATATTGCGTAAATAGTATGATATTGTCAAGTTCGTACACTTTGTTATGTAAACAAAAGCCAAAAATGTTACAGAACCTGGCTTTTTTTACATAACACAGCATATAAACTAGTCAATGACAAACTATTTACATGATATTTATGATCGATAAAAGAACAAAATATGTCCATATATTTTATATTCTTTCTGTTTAATGGGGGTGAATATTTTAACAAGCATATCCACAGCGAAGGCCTTTAACAATCTGGAAACTTACCATCAGTTCCATATCCGTCGGGAGTAGAGCTCCTTGGTGACGACACAACAGGTGAGTGATGAGAATCATCAACTGTTGGTACCACTATATTATTTGTAACAGATGTACTTTCCACATCAGATTGGACATTCCAAATTGCTGAACTACTCTCGGCTAAAATTTCTGGGTAATTTTCTGAACTTCCTTCATTGGCAATAGTGTTTATAACTATCAAGTTGTTAGTGTTGAATGGGATTTGATGATGTTCATCGTATGTGAAAACAGGCTCATCGGGATCCTAGAAAATAAGAACTACATATATGAGACACTAGAAAAAAATATTTTAACACACATTGTGAGCTTAAGCCTTTATTAAATACTCATTGACGAGCAGTTCCCTTTGGAAATGTTCAGATAAATATGTTCAACAAATGGTCAATTGCCTTTTGATGAACTTATTACCTGAACATTTCCTCCCAATAATGAAGAATTGTCTAAGCTTGTATTACAGTAATACCCCAAATAATCGACTCCTTAACCACAGCAGAATTATGGGCATTTCCGACTAAATCCTGAAAAATTACCCATAATTCTGCTGTAGTTAAGGAGTCGATTTTTTAGGGTATTATTGTATGTTGCCTGTTCTCCTGTTTATCGTCTGCTCATATTTCCTAAACATCCTTCCAAATCAATAATAGAGCATTTAAATGTATACATTTATAACTGAGTGGGAGAATGCATTTTGTGGTATAGAAAAGGTTAATACAGAAAATCAAGCTTATAAGTGAGTACCCAGGTACTTTGCCTGCTGAAGAATGTAGCATATTATTGGAAATGCCGACCAAACCAATTTCACACAACAAAACATCTGATCTACAATTAGATCATGCCATTAATCTATACTCTGACTATACTCGTAGAGATAATATTCCACCAGTTCAAAACATGTGAACTTTTTTAAGTTCTGATTGTGAACTGTGTATAACATTGAAAAAATAATGCAGGTAATTTTGTAGTTAATATCTGTTCCTTAATAATAATTATGCAAACATAATTTTCTATAATATTTTTCCATTAGATAAGAAAGAGCAAATGTAATTACATTAGGGGTGGTTCACTTCGAAATGAGCATAGGAATTTTGTAACGACGACACGCAAACGTCACTATAAAGTGCTCAATTTTTAGCAATATATCCAACCAAAATGCACTTTTGTGTTGATATACTCTGTTGAGCTGTAATCATAAGGAACAATATATGTGTCCAAATATAATTACACAGTGATTTATAAGTTTGTGATTAGGAAAATGTGTTAAAACTGTAATTTCATTAGGAAACATAGATTATTCCTTCAATACATTTCAGAGTAGGTGCCGGTTCCACCTCGAGATTACATGATTTAGGTGAGGCCTATTTTGTGAAAAAGGTTCCCTTTTTATTGTCGGCAAATTTGCAGTGATGAGTCACATGTTCATCCCTCTGACTTTGGCAGTCAAATTTTGAGAAAAGCTTTTTATCATTGACAAAGGAGAAGAATTCGTTATAAACAGCGCGACCAAAGGCAGTATAATCTACATATATATTGAACGTGGAATAGACTGTCTCACTGAAATTTCACCACACACTAGTTCAGTTAGAGAAGTAGAATAGTAGATTGCCATATGGTTGAGCATGCATACATCCCAGCTAAGAGTATTACGAGTCACGTCATCAGAAATGCTATATAACGTCAGGTGGCTTGGGTGGGGACGATTTAATGTTCAGGATGTCATGGTTCAAAGGGTTAACTTAGAGATATATCATCTGAGATATTTTTTAAATAAACAGCAGGCTAGCATCACCAAATTCACCCTCTGGGGACCTCATTCTGCTTAGGCCTCATCTTCAGGGAAGTATCTATAGTTTTAAATTAACATTGTTTTTAGTTATTTTTTCCCTAACATTGTTTTTAGTTATATGTTCCCTACTGTTCAGTTTCTATATCCCCTAACTGTTGTTTCAGTATTGGATAATATTCAGGCTTATAAATTGTTAAGTTTACACTCATTTCTACAATAACAATGCTTGTTTGAACATATATTCAATATTATTACAGGATATCCCAATTTTAGCCTCTATGACGCTCATTTTTCCCAATGCTAAAAAGGTCTGGGACCCTTTTCCAAAAAGGGTAGAAAAATTGCTGTATTGAATATTGGGGTTCTAGTTACCTCGTCTAAGATGTGTGATCCACATGATAAGCCTGTCAGTGTTTCAATTTTTAATGCTTCTTTGACACTGGTATCATTTTCATTTTGCTTGGCAGCTTGTCTCTGTAAAATAAGATTAATGAAAGTGTCAATGACACTGTAGCTCAACACGTGGAGGTGTTAATAATTTTATGCTGAGCAATCAATAGAATGATAAAGAAGGAAAGTCTAAAAGTTTCAACAATTGTATTTTGTAAATGAAATAAATGAAATTAATTTAATTTCAAACATTTCTCCACTAAATGTGGGCTGCAGGATGTGCAGATCAATTGAAATGTGAAATCCAAGATGGCTCCAGGTGCACATGTTTTTTAACTAATTTCGGAAGAATTGGACAGCTACCATCTAGCGGTAACACCAAAGAACCAAATGAAGTTTGAATGAAGGATGACGGATAGGGCACGTAGAGTTCGCAAAAGGATTTAAAGAGTAAAATCCAAAATGGCCACTGGTAACCATGTTTTTTAACGAAATTGGGAAAATATCGTTGGCTCCTATTTAGAGGTCACCACGAATATCATTATGAAGTATGGTGATGATCGGATGAGGGATGTGGTCTGTGGGGTGTGCCAAAGGATTTAGTCATGCAAAGAGTAAAATATAAGATGGCTGCCAGCGGCCATGTTTTTAATCAAAAATCGTTCAAATTTGATAGCTCTAATCTAGAGGTGATCCTAATCATGCCAGTAAATTTCCAAAACATTTCTTAGATATATGCGGGCTGCACGGTGTGCCGATGGATTCAAATTTAAAATCTATGATGGCTTCTGGCGGCCATGTTTTTTAACGAATTTCAGAGAAATAATCAATAGCTCCCATCTAGATGTCACCCCGAAGATCTGTATGAAGTTTGATGACGATCTGGCGGCCAAGTTTTTTTTAAAGAATTTTGGAAATAATTGATGGCTCCCATCTAGATAGAGATCATCCTGAAGATCCATATGAAGTTTGGTGGTGATTAGATGAGGAATGTGGTCTGTAGGGTGAGCCAAAGGAAATTGTTGAAGGACGATGGATGCCAACCCACGGCAATAGCTCAAACTTTACAAAGTAAAGTTGAGCTAAAAATGGTTGATCGAAAATCAGAAAACAACTAAAATAGTGAAGATTATGACAAAATAGCTACCTTTTTAAAGATGCCATGTCCAATTTGACACCATACATCCAACATACAGTAATGCTCTAATTAATCGACTTATGGGTAACTTTTCAGGATTTAGTCGGAAATATGGCTTGTTGCCATTCATCGGAAAGCTCTCGCCGAGAGCTGAAAAGTTACCCATAATTATGCTGTGGTTAAGTAGTCGATTAATTAGAGCATTACATGTATGTACATTTTCTATACTAGATAATAATTAGATCAGATACATGCCTGGCAATAGTCAAGTAATGAATTACAACAGAAACATGATTTGAGTTTTTGTCAGCCTTGCAAAAATTCCAATGATCACCTCTTATAAAATGAAAGTGTCAATGACTCTGTAGCTCAACTTGGAAAGGGAATAATTTCACGTGTTACAGTCAATGGAGCAATTAGGAATGCAGAAAGTTGAAATAGAAGTCTAAGTAATACCAGGTTATAAACCTGAAGAGATATATATAAAGTAAAATCCAAGATGGTTACTGGCGGCTATGTTTTCAAATGAAATTCAAAAACATTTGATAGCTTCCATCTACTAGATCAACATCAAGATTAATATGATGTTTGGTGATGATCGGCTGAGGGAAGTGGACTGTTGGGTGTGCCAAAGAATTTCATCATACAAAGTGTAAAATCCAAGATGGCTCCCAGTGGACATGACCCCAAAATGACACGTTCCCATCTACATGTCAATGTTAACAGCCATGACAAATTTCATAATGATCGACCAAAGCTACGACTTGTAGCCAGTGCCAAAGGATTTAGGCATGCAATGAGTAAAATCCAAGATGGCTGTCAACGGCCATGTTTTATGGCCGAATGACGCCAAAATAACTCGTTCCCATCTATATGTCAATATTAACATCCATACAAATTTCATGATGATCAGGCGAACAGTTCGTCCTGTAGCCCGTGCTAATTAAATTTTGAAATCCAAGATGACCGCTGGCGGCCATGATTTTTTTTGCCGAATGACCCCAAAATGACTCGTTTCCCATCTACATGTCAATGTCAACAGCCATGAGAAATTTCATAATGATCCTACCAAAGGTACGACCTGTAGCTCATGCCAAAGGATTTAGTCATACAAAGAGAGTAAAATCCAAGATGGCTGTCAGCGGCCATGTTTTATGGCCGAATGACGCCAAAATAACTCGTTCCCATCTATATGTCAATATTAACATCCATACAAATTTCATGATGATCAGGCGAACAGTTCGTCCTGTAGCCCGTGCTAATTAAATTTTGAAATCCAAGATGACCGCTGGCGGCCATGATTTTTTTTGCTGAATGACCCCAAAATGACCCGTTTTCCCATCTACATGTCAATGTCAACAGCCATGAGAAATTTCAGAATGATCCTACCAAAGGTACAACCTGTAGCTCATGCCAAAGGATTTAGTCATGCAAAGAGTAAAATACAAGATGGTTTCTGGTGGCCATGTTTTATGGCCGATTGACCCCAGAATGACTAGTTCCCATCTACATGTCAATATTAACATCCATGACAAAATTCATGATGATAAGACGAAAACTCCGGCCTGTAGCCTGTGCTAATGGATTTAATTTTGAAATCCAAGTTGCCTGCTGGTGGCCATGTTTTTTTGCCGAATGACCCCAAAATGACTCATTCCCTTCTACATGTCAAGAATAACATCCATGACAAATTTCATGATGATCCTACCAAAGGTACGACCTGTAGCCCGTGCCAAAGGATTTAGTCATGCAAAGAGTAACATCCAAGATGGCTGCTGGCAGGGATTTTTCTGCTTATTTTGGGAATGGGCCCGGGTCCATTTGAATTGGGAAAAATGTGTCTTTACAGACCAAAATTGTGAATATTCCATGTTTTAGAAAAATTCAATTAATCAATGTGTCCGTGTTATCATTCCCATATTGAGCTACCAGTACGGTACTACTCTCGGGCTCCAAATAAACGTGCAGAACCAAATAATAGTGCAGGGGGGGATTTCCAGCAAATGTTTATAAAATTAACAGTGATGACGTGAAATGTTTATATTTTATACATAACTCGGCAAGCTTTTTCTTCTCCGCAAGATTATATTTTTGTTTTTTGGACAAAAAGTGTCCGCCATGTTTAAATTCTCGCGGGGAAACAACAACAATTTTTACAGAAATTCCCTAAAGACAGTGTCACAGTGTGAAATGAGGCCCCGATGTTTTATTCTACGTCCATTTTTAATAATATAGACTAAGCTTCCCAACTATAAAGTAACATTTTATTACTTTCAATGAACCAAATATTTTATAAACCTCTAATAAAATTGTTGGATTATGGCAGTATTGAGTGTTTGATTGAGATCTTTAAAACGAAAATACCTGGTGCCTAAATGGAGCCCCACACTGCCGCAGTAAAAAATGTGTATTCCGGTAAGCACGTGGTGCGTCCCCCTTAATAATGAGATAATCCTGATGAAAACGTGCGCAAACGTCATGGATACACGGCTTAATCGGAAACGTTCCACTTTTAAAGGCATGAGGGGAGGGGAAATTTGTATTCTGGAAGAACATGGTGCGTCCCCCCTGATAATGAGATAATCCTAACAATCACGTGCGCGAAAGTAATGGATACTCGGCTTTCTAGTCGGATGCGGCCACTTTCAAATGAATGCGGGGAGGTAAACACCAGTCTGGCTCGCCCTGCTATTTTAATTTTTGGGAATTCCTTTCGAGCGAGTGACGTATTTACTATAATCAGGGTTTCCGTCAGGCCGGCTGCGGGTCCGCCGCCCGGACCTATTCCCCCTGCCGACCTTTGCCATGAAATCCTGCTTATACACAAATAAATGACGTTATTAAAAACTTATTCAGTCTTGTCTGTCTCGGCAGGCTATATATGATATCTAATCCTATTTTCATTAATAATGACCAAATGGAATCGACACAGTCCATCTTCAGCAAAAAAAAATAACAGCATGAACAAACCATAAATAGTGACACCCCACAAATAGTTCCACGGGATTTCCCCACGTGATTGGTGCGGAATTCCCTATCAAGGGAGATATCATTGGTTCAATTTACTTCAGAGTATGGGAACGTGGATCATAAAAACTGCCTCATTTATTATCTTGACGTGAATATTGATGAGGCGTTGGTACTAATTTATTCATCATTATTCCAACTTGTATAAAACATGTGTATAATTTGCCACTTGGCTTACTCTTGTTTTAGGGCAATGGATCGTTAATTTAGTGGTTGCTTCATTGTCGCGAACTGAAGCATGAAAACGCTTGGGCTAATGGCGATCATCATTAAAGAATCTTTATGCAACATACACAAGTTCGCGGCTTCGTGTCAATGCCCCATTAAGAGTAAGAGTTTGTCTAATGCTCGTTCCCGGGCTGGCTTAGATAATCATTCAGATGTGACGTCATCTAGTAGAAGTTTGCAGACACGTGCAGTTAACTGTGTCACAATAATAGAGATAATCAAAGCTATTATACCGCAGTCATTGAATAGCATGCACATGTCCACGATTATTAGTCAGGTCAAGGACGCCCAATGTTTTGCTCTCTTTTGCAGTTGAATTATCAGATACAAATACATATAATTTGATATAAATGTGTGAGACAGGGAATAAAATAAAGACACACAGACACAGTGAGAATGGGTTTGTTTATTTCTTTTTTTTAATTTCGGATTTATCATCTTTTTAGATTTAGTTTGCGCCGGCATTTTGTCTTGTTGCTTACCTGTGATCGTCGTTTGTTTCTCAAAATCCTGATGAAAAATGCCCCTCATGACATACCGATCCATAAGTCGCAGGAAGTTTTTAATAAGGGAAATTGGGTTAGAAAGTTACGACTTATACATCGGCCAGTAAGGTAAATGGCAAAATTACAGATAAATCGGTCTTCATATATTTAATTATTTACTGGGTTTCCCCCATAGCAGCTACCGGACCCATTCCCACGACCCCTAGCGGAAACCCTGCTATAATAACTGTCAAACTTTGATAATTATTTAATAAACCCGATGGTATTATATACCTGCCTGCAATTGGGAATTTGGTGGTTGAAAATTGGGAATAAAGGTACCTTTTCCCCATTGGAAATGGGGCCGTTTACCGGACCCTGAGGACATCTAAAAAAAATCCCTTGCTGGAGTCGTTCCCATCTACATGTCAATATTAACATAAATGACAAATTTGATGATGATCAGACAAATAGTACGGCCTGTAGCCTGTGCTAATGGATTGAATTTTGAAATCCAAGATGGCCACTGGTGGCCATGTTTTTTTTTGCAAAATGACCCCAAAATGACTCGTTCCAATCTACATGTCAATGCCCAAGACAAATTTCATAATAATCCGACCAAACGTACGACCTGTAGCCCACGCCAAAGGATTTAGTCATGCGAATTAAAATCCAAGATGGCTGCCGGCGGCCATGTTTTATGGCCGATCGACCCCAAATTTCATGATGATCAGACAAACAGTAGGATCTGTAGCCTGTGCTAATGGATTGAATTTTGAAATCCAAGATGGCCGCTGGTGGCCATGTTTTTTTTTCCGAACGACCCCAAAATGACTCGTTCCCATCGACATGTCAATGTCAACAGCTATGACAAATTTTATAATGATCGGACCAAAGCCATGGCAATAGCTCAAACTTTACAAAGTAAAGTTGAGCTAAAAATGCTTCCGCGGCCTAAAAAAACGGTAACTAACAAACAGCGTTCTCAATTATGGCCATGTGATCATTTTCGAGGTGTTATACCTATGGATTATTTTGTGGATTTTCACGATGCCTGTGTGATAAGAATGAGTTGTCATCTGTAAACGAAAAAAGCAAACGGACGCCAGATGGACCAAAAACATAATACGTCCCATTTTTTTCAAACGGGCATTTAAAAACATCCAATTTAATAAATAATAATACTCACACTTTTCATAGAGGCCAAGACTGCATTTCTTAATACTTCTAGATCTTCTTCCTGTCAAATAAAAATAAATTATGACAGGCCTGCAGGTTTCAAAATTATGTGTAACCTATTTTTCATTTGCCTGGTTAGGTAACCCATACCATAGGTTAGCAAGAGAGTTACACAAACTGTTATAATCACTACAACTGGTATTATTAACTACAGATGGGCAACTCATTGAACTACCATAATAAATTTGGCAACTCATTGAACTACCACAATAAATTTGAATGTCTCATTTTGGGACTTGATTGATTAAATATATTAAAGGTGAGAATTAGTTATTGCAAGACCTGCATTTATAAAACTCTGGCACAACCTGTTTTTCATTCATGGCATTTTCATTTTAGATAACCTCCAGGCGAACTGAACGGTCGTTCATCTCAAATTTGCAGCCCTATTATGATTATAAACATTAACCTGAATAAGCCAAGACAAGGGGGGCAAATAGTGCAGTATGACCTGTACGGGGAACAACTTACATGTATATACAATATATGACTTACACACTCTCAATTCGTCAATTTTCATGCATGACTGGTGTTATAATCGCCTGCCTGCGTCTTTTGGAATGATGTACAACAAACGAGCAAAATCAACACCTAGACACCCGAATCCCGTACTATTAGAACTACCCAGAACTGACTGGTCAGGAAAACTACCACACCACGCCTTCCCCACAACATGGAACAATATGGAAAAAGATTATACATCTTGCCAAAGCAGGCACACACTGAAGAAGCGCTTACAGATAGCTATGCTGAGAAATTACCCAGAAAATGTACGATGTAAAAACAAAGGATGTCCCAACTGTGCTTTTAAATAATACGAACATTCATTGTATACTTCACACCGGTGTTCACACTATCGCATTCTCGTTCCTAAAAATGCCCATATACTACCATGCATCATAATACTATACCGTACATCATTAGGATTTCTCTAACAATGACCCTATACCACTAGACATACATATAAACATTATATATCTGTACTGTTAATTTTAATTATCCCTAAACCTCACTCAACAAAAAGACTTTCCGGCGATCTATATAGATTCCTCTTATAAAAAGTAAATTCTTTGTTCTTAAAATGCCCATGGAACTGGAATCGAAACTGTTCATATGTGTTAGAAAATATGAAAAGTTCAAAACATTATTATGGAGAGATAATGCATTATCGATCTTATAACTAGTCTGGATTGTCTCACAACCACACCGATACTTGTTTGTGATATGCCCTAAATACTATGTTCTAGATACTTTTATATGTATATGATTATAGTCTGTACGTGTGCGTGGATATGAAATACAAGCCATCGATTCAATTATTTATAGTGATATAGGGGGTAGCAGGAAGACAGCCCGATAGGGCTAGGCTAACCCCCAACAATATACAACATTACCTTTTATGTGTTACTTCCATTGTATTATTCATGTGTATATTGTAAATAAATTATCCTATCCTATCCTACAATAGTCCTATGCAGGGTTTCGCTGAGGGGCACATGGTCCCTTTCCACTGTCCCAAATTTCCCCTCCCAAATATTTCCCTACCCAATCCACAGATTAATGCCTGCATCACCTGTGTATCTCCCACTAAATAAAACCAACAGGGAATAATAAACAAAGATAACTTTATTTGCCAGCTAATATGACCACTGTCACGGTAGACTTGATTCTCTTCAAGGATACACACATCACGTTATCCTGAGATATCAAAGTGGACATAGCTAAATCCACGTGTTTGATTCTGGTTGGTTACGTTGCAATTACATTGTCAAATAACGCATGTTCCTTATCCTATTCTGATTTGGACTGATTAACCCTTTCATGACGGAGCTGTGTTTGGGCAGCATTAAAGGTCTGTGCCATTGGATTCTCTTATATATATGCTAGTCTCCCCTAATGGCCTGCTGAACAACAATGATAACCACAATTTGAGATTAAGTGGAATGTTATTCTTTCAGTTGTTTACACTGTATTGGTGGTGGTGACCTTCAGTAAAATATGCACTGTGCTCAGAAATGATGCCTTGTAATTGCATCCATTGACCATATTACTATTGGAATTACAGTTGTTTTGTGCTTCCGCATGTGACATTCCACAAGTGCAAGTCCGCATATTTTTTAAGCTACTCAGTTTCCTTTTGGATGATGTTGTAATCGCTAGGTATTGAAATATCCAGCAGCAGACATATACCTTTGATTCTGTCCATGACTATGATATTGGGCGATTGCATGGAATGTGTCTGCCGGCGTGAACTTGGATGTCCCATATTAGTGTGACCCCACCTTTTGATGTAACATTTTGTGGTTGATGATCATGCCACATGGGACACAAGTCAATGTCGTTAATTCTGCATAGTTTCCAATGGACATATTTACCTACATTTTTATGACTTTATATATATTCAATGGGTGCAAGAATCACACATGCTGGATGCTACACTGTATGTTCTACAGTTTCAGGTTTCTGGTGGCATGTGCTACAGTTTTTATCTATATCTTTCTTCATTATTTTCTTAGCATAATATTGTGTTGTTATGACCTGATATTGTGCCGGGAAAATGAAGAATTCAACCTCTACCCTCAAACATGCAGCCCGTAACCACCGATATGTTGCCTCATAATCTATTTCTTGGTTTTTAATGAACCTCACATGCTGGCCCTCCATCTCTTTCTTTTCAAATGACATCTTTCATTTTTTCGATGCATTCTCTTATATATGCAAGTCTCCCATAGGGAGCCTTGCATATATAAGAGAATGCATTGGCTTAAGGTCAAGGTAAATATTGTTAAGCAAACGTATTCTCTTATATATGCGATGTTCCCTATGAGGCTATGTGAGAGTCGTATATACATGAGAATGCATTGGTACAGTTTTCTCAAAATTTCAGGAAGCTCTAGTCATGGAAGGGTTAAAGTTTCTACATGTGTTACATTTTAGATTGCCATTTTGAAGGAAGATTCTATTTCTATTAGGCCTGGCCTCCAATTTTCCTTGACATGTATAGTCTCAGGCACATCATCTTTACTATCATGCATGCCATGCAGTGTAAACAGCTTTCAAGTCTTTCGATCAATCTTGCACAATTCTGATATTTTCCAATCAATGATCCCAAATCTGAAAGTCATAACAGATACTGTCAAGGCTGTTTATTTTTAGCATTCAGCTTAGATATTAGCACTTACCTTACACGTCTTGCGTATTCATTTGTTTATATCTTTGCATTTAATTTATCTTGTGCAATAGCGTTATTTTCATCAATACCTAGAAATTTGTACACTTCGGCCGGTTCAAGCTCTTTTATCTCACCTCCATCTTTCAAAGTGATGTCATGTTTTGTTAATATTTTCCCTTTGTCAAACAATAGCTTGGAACATTTTTTGTAACCAAATTTCATGTGTGAATCTTTTGTCAACATCGAGCTGCTCTGATAGAACTACATCTGACTCAGTGTATAGTTTAAGACAATGTCCAAGGGCCCTCCATATTATTAACAAGAGCATCGCTAGGGCGTGGCAAAATACGCCCTTTAGCCATTTCGAATTGTACTACCGCAAAATAAAATAATACTTTGAGCTTACATTTGAAGAAAATCTGATATACCCCTAATTTCAATGCCAAAATGAGGTCAAATTCTTAGTTGAAAAATGACGGTAACTCATGTAAAAATAATTAGACAGAACCTATATTCGAACTTGGCCTGTAGTTTTAGCTGGGAAATACACATACCAGCTTTGGTTCAGATCAAATAATCAAAACTGGAGTTATCGGTCGGAAATATATTAAAAAAATTATAATTAGGCCTAAAAAATTAAATAATTTGTTTCCCCTAACCCGCCCGCACCTATTAAAACCTCCCGCACCAAAAAATATTTTTTTTATTTTTATTTTTCGAAAATAAAATAAAATAGCTGCCGACGCTGTTTGTCTCAGTTCGTCGCTTTATAATAGGCCCCGTTTCTAATGACTCGACGTCCGGACGCATTTCGTAAAATGGCGGCGCCCACGGAAAATAAAAAATACATCGTTTTTGTTTAAATCTTCTAGTGATGAGCCGATAATCGGGAACGACAATCGGAATCGGCCGATTGTGGCCCATCTGATGACAATCGGTACGCGGGTTTCAACATCGGCATTTCCGATTGTCTAAATATAAATCAGGTGCTTGTTTTTCTTCAATAGACTGTTTTAAATATGACGATGTTTTGTTGAATACATGACCAGTAAACAAACTAAACATGGGGAAAGTGATTTACCAAACACAAACTTGATATACAGCCATCTCCTATTCAATACACCGGCCGTACCTGGGTCTATGTTTGAACAATATATTACAGTGGGGATTGCCGGGACACTTTGGGTTAGAGCCAGGCTGCGATGATGACGCCGTGATTGCGCGTAATCATAAATTATATGATGATGATGTACACAAATTACATCTCATGGGACTCATGTACGCCGATACGTAACTTTATTGTTCGTCAACACGTAGAGATTTTGATTTATGTATGTCAGACTATCAAAAATCAAAATGTATGCATACGCAGCACAACAAATATATCTATATACATGTAGTACACACAGCTTAAAACGGGTATAAACTGTAGAAACCGAAAGTGCATGTCACGTGACATTTAATTGCGCAGCTGACTTCACTGTTTGTTCAATTAAATTGAGCATATTATAACATGTGTATCAGTTGTCAGGACGCACGAATAAAAACTGTACAAGCATTAATAGTCAGATATTAAAGAAATTTATTTATTAATTTAACTATCTGTAATTAATCTTTTCAAAGTCTTTCACCCAACACAACTTTCCATTAATGATTAACTTTAAATAGTCGAAGACAATGTCATTCCATCCAGTCAGCCTCGTGTGCACGATGTCACGTATATGTCACCACCAATGATTATTTTGATGACCATGCCGAAATCGACAATCAAATCGTGTCTGCGAAATTGACATGAACATTGTGTAACTTGCATCTAGTTCAGTCGGCTCATTTCCTTTGATGTGATGTCTTTGAATTGGGGTCAAAGAAAAATGCCGTTTGATGAATTGTTATCAAAAACGGGCCGTGGATATGTCGTCATGCACGTGGCTACATCTGCAAACTTTAAACTATTTGTTGTGGAATAGCCTAGAATACATGGGTAAGTTAATGCATTGCATCGTCGATACAATACATTACAATAAATACACAGAGGCACCGTACCACAGCCTCTGCAGGACATGTGCATGTATTCGATCACAAGTCCGCCCATACCTACCTATATACTTACCCAAATGTATACTTATGTATATATACTGTGTACTGGCATATTACTACGGTTGTTGCTTGCTTCTAATTCTAAGTATTATATAACACATATAACATATTCTGGTATAATTATTACAATAATCAGAATAATGTGATCTCAAATAATCGGCGCATAGCTCTATTTGACAATCGGCTCATCACTAAAATCTTCCATCAAAACAGGAATATTCACCTATGTCATGGCGTCACAAACCATGGTTAGCAGCAGTGTGTTAGGGCTAAAGTTTCTAAAATGTCCTCTCATGGACGCGGTAAACAAATTTACCGTAGTTTCACATGCTAAGAAGTTTTTACACATGTTTCAAGAACACCATACGGGATTTACGGGCAACGTCGTCGTTAATTGCAGTAGTTTGGACTTGGATTCAAAGGAAACGTTTAACGTTGAAAATGATTGTTTTGTTGGCGATATTTTAAACACTTTTAAAGTGAAAATGGTAGCATAATTTATGTTGGTATAGGATATTTTTGATTGAATTGGTATTGAATATTTACTTTTTATTGTACTTTGTGATTTTAAATACAAATAAATACTATGCTATTCTATTTTATGCCTTGTGTCTTGCTGATCTCCTTCCAATATCATAATGAAGCCTCCCGCATTCAAATCACACCTGACATGTATATATACATGGGAAAGTGAGAACTTTTGGAAGATTTCCAAAAAAACAAAAACAAAAAAAACAAAAAAATATTCCACTCGCCCGCACCTATATTTTTCAGCTCTGTTAGGGGAAACAAAGGTATTTTTTTTTTAGGCCTTAAGGGAAGCCCGAAACTGAACTATTTGGATTATAATCTCCGGCCTTGTGTTATCAGGAGGGTTAACATTTATTGTCCGTTTATTGCCTACTCCAGGTCAATCAGCGCTCGGATTAGCCACGCATGAATGCATCTCGTGTAACTCCCGCGCTCCAACAATTCATCTAGTCAGTTTTATTTCCGACTTACTCATAAGATTTGCGAGTCGCGGGGTTGGGAATGGCACCACCATGGGAGGGATCTATGATAGTTCAGTTTCGGGCTTCCCTTAAGGAAAAATGAATTATAATTTTAAAAATTATATTTTTCCGCCAAGGAAAGCCCTTCAACTGAACTATTTGGATTAGAATGCAAGCCCAGGAGGAGGCAACAAGCAATAAATTTAATATCCCAATTTGAAGGGAATGTACTCTTCCAAAACAGATTTCATGTAAATGTGATTTAGTCATGAATCAGCCTTGATATGTTATGTGAAAGAGCTCATAAATTCAGATTCCAGCATTGCTCAAGCTTGTACCCCCCCCCCCCCCCCCCTTGTTTTTGGAAGAAACATCCCAGGTAGTGCCATACCATTCGTGCCAGCTAGAAACCGAGCAAGTAGAGACTTCTTCTTCTGCTGCATTCTTCTCTTCATCTTCTTCTCGTTTCATGTGATGAGAGTGATGTCTGTATATATATCTTCCCAATAGAAAGCGCTATTGACGGTACGCGACAGCGAGTCTTCCCCACACAGAACAGCCTCCAAAGGCTCGGGTGCTGTTGTCCTGGAGGATTGGTTGCCCGACTCTCAGAGAACGGCACACTGCCTGCCATGGTCTGCTGATGCAGGACCAGGGGGCCTGAACTGGTACTGCCCGAGGTAAAGACTGGTACGGTTGTGCAAATTTTTTGTAATTCATTGTAACAAGAATTGACACATATCCTGTGATGAGGTTTACAAGAGATCAAACTGTGTCGTTTCCATACGCAAAAGCGAGTTCCCGAGGAATGACAGAATCCTCGACCGACAGTGGGGACCACCGTCGGCCCGAGATTCGAGCTCATCGTCGTCAAAGCCATCAGACGCCATGAGAAGCATAGAAAGCATGTCAGGATCGACGCCAGCAACAGAACAGCCTGCATCAAGTTGAGATAAGATACTAGAGGGAAGCCCACTCTGGGAATGGCTCGAACGAGGAACAAATGCTCTTGGAATTTAAGGTGCTATTTCCCACCCCAAGGCCAGAAGGGCGGAGGGTAAATGGTAAAAATTGGAACGATCCATTTGACCAGAGAAAGCCCCCCCCCCACCGAATCTCCCAAATGCAGGTGGTCCTGACAAGTTGGCATAAACGTCGATGACATACCACTAGGATCCCATGACGGCAGAGGAGCAGGCCTGGACGTATCACTTGGGATGACGTTTCCAGGGGGACAAGACCCACCCTCGTAATGGAGTGGGCCACGCGCCATGGGGAAGCGTCAGAAGGCCAGTTGGCTGGTGTGCTTTGTGCGGCACGGGACAACGAGGCGTCCCCACCCAGAACAGTCTCCAAAGGCGCGGGTGCTTGTGTCCTGGAGGATTGGTTGCCCGAATCTCGAGGATGGCACCCTGCCTCCCACGGTCTGCTGAAGCAGGACCAGGGGGGACAGAACGGTTCCTGCCCGAGGTAAGACTGGTACGTTTGCTCAAATTGTTTAACCATGGACCAACGGGCCCTCACCCAACTATGACAATACAGCGTAGTACCGCGTTTATTTCAAGAGCAACCCGCACGGTGTGTGGCCATCAAAGACGAATCTCGTTCGACTATAAGCAAGACAAGACATTCTGTTAGTTATTAGCAAGCAAGCGTAATATACAAACATTTGGTTAGTTATTGCAAAAACAAGGTTAATAAGGCAAAATTCAGTTAAGTTACTTGGCCACGTGGATCTTACCTGCGATAAATTGAACCGCAGGTAAGATACTGTCTTTCTCGTCTAAGAGGACGATGAGATCCGATTTTGCGTGTGCAAGAACATAGCGGTGTCCTTGCTTACAGTGAGGAGAATGTTTTATACACGTTCGGAAAGTTCGCCGATGGTGGAGCAGGCCTGGACATATCACGAGGGAGTATGATTCCAGGGGGACAAGACCCACTCTCGTAATGGAGTGGGCCACGGACCGTGGGGAAGAGTCAGAAGTCTCAGTCCTTCCCAGGAGACAGGAGCAATTGCTCTCGCACCTGTATGCTCTTGTAATTTTTTAATTCACAAGCATTAAACTGTGCACTCTTCCCTCTTGACAAATGTGCATGGTCACTGTAATCGTTGATTCAATATTAAACTATTGGAAGGTATATTTAAAACCGTTCCCATCGCAGTTAAATTATGGGAATGCGAAAGTGCAATGGAACATGCATGTATCGAGGTCTATCCCACAATGACATTTAATTTGAGAAAAACCCAACGATTAATTTACGGGCGCAATTACATCCGTCTTCTGAATTGCATTTGGGAAGAACTGAAGTCTGGTTGGCTGGTGCGCTGTTAGCGGCACATGACGAGTCTTCCCCACCCTAAGGCTCAGGTGCTGTGGCGTTCGCCCTTGAAGATTTGTTTTCCGAATCAACGATGTTGGCACCCCGCCAGTCACTTGTACTGGTCATGCACAATATAAAGGCTTCTTGCGGAACGGCGCTTTATATGTGTGATGATACAAATGCTTTCATTTGTGTTATTCTTTTCACCAGATAATCATATGGATATGTACTAGTAGTAATAGGAGGAGAAGAGCCATGTTTTGGACTCTTTTGAAAATGGCACTGGCAGGCCTGCAGAATGCAAAATTATGCGTAAGCCGTAACGTATTTGTCGGTTGTCTGGTTTGTGCTTAGGTAAACCATAGGTTACACAAACTGTTAGTATCGCGAGAGCAACATACAACTTTGGCGCGACCTAGATTTCGCAACCTCCAGGAGAACCAAACCATTGTTCGCCTCCAATACGCAGGCCTGCAGTGGTCGCGCGCAATATAAATATGAATGCTGTTCATGTAACTGCACTTAATAGGTGTGACAATACAAATGCTGTCCTTTCTGTTATTTGCGCAATAATCAATTGGATATGAGGCAATAGAAGGAAAAGAGCCTTATGTTGGACTCTGTTGGACTCTGTACGGTATTGTGGCGATGAGGCACTGATACCATAATATGTCCTTATTAATGGACCAATTAATTTGAATGTATCGATAAACACTAATGTCTGAGGATAACAGTTCAGATGTTGTCTATTAGGTTACAGTGAACACATGGAAATGAGAAATCATCTACCCTATCAAAAGAGGTATAAACATTGAATTACTTGAAATTTATTGAGAAACTGGCTAGTCAATGAATCGTTTCAACACTACGACCATGCCAGGTCACATCGGATATGGTGACTTGCCACAAGTAGGCCAGTAGGCTCGTATCAAGGCTCTCATCCAAAATGTCTCTAAAGAGTTCTGACCACGGACGGAATTATCATTGGATAGTTAAACAAACTATAGCAGAAGGTTCAGGCTACTGCGCTTGCATATCTGTGCAGTCTTGGAACAGGGAAGCCCATTCAGCAAAATACATTGAGTGATTGCAAAGAAACATACACAATTGTCGCCGTTTTTTAGATAACGACAGATTATGATTTGATGGAGATCGCCATTCGATAATGGGAACTGGAAATGAAAATACGTGTTGCCAAATCTTGTGTCAGATAATCCTAGTCCCCAATCAAACCAGTAGCACGATTCGTAGCAACTGGACACTGTCAGTCATACTGTACATGTACATGCATGTAAAGAATGAGACACTATTATAGCGACACAGCATTATTTGAACAGAGGTCATATAATACAATACATGTGATAACTAACCTAATCTCCTTGTTTCAAACTATTGTTCTGATATGATTAAATCATGTAAATGAAATGGAATCGCAAGAACAGAGTCAGAATTTTCAAATAAATATCTTGAAGTCGCTGTAACGTTCGCGACAATGTTCCAAGTATCCAAATACAAGCCCTCATGTTAATACATTCGGGCTAACTACTAGTAACGACGTGACAACAGCAGAAGGGTTCCTGCGCCAAAAGAAAAACAGATAGAGCCTCCCAGGTAAAATACAGAACAAAACGTTCAGCTAAGTTGGTTTGTGGGCCGACCTTTCAGCTACACCTTTGACAAGGTCGAGGGTTCGAATCTGACATCCTATAGGTCAGAATGTGTTGCCATCTGTATCCCCAGTTCCATGGGCATCACGAATGAACCATCGATGGCACGATCAGTGCTCTGAGAATGATTCAAGAAGCAAAATAATCTGAGCAGACAAAATTTGAAAAACACGTACTGGGTGAATTTCGTACCTCAGCTCCTCTCGTAAAGCGCGCCACACACGATGCGACATATATCGTATGACAAATATCGGGCACCGGTTACGGGTCAAATCGGAGCAAGTGCGATGGAAAATTGCAGGACATTTTGTCGCACGATCGGCCCCGCAAGGAATCAAATCATTTTGATTTTCTACAATTGAGTCGTACGATTTATTCGAAGTAGCCAATCAGATCACACATTAATATGATAACGCGGCGATCACATGTTTTATTTCACAACAACATGGCGTCCAGTGTGTCCTTCAATGTCAGAGTAGTGGGATATTTTGGATGGCGGAATACCTTCAATCAACTACAATTGAATACAAAACAAAAGAAAACAGGTGGACTGGATCCAGCCAATTGGTGTCAAAATAATATCTGATTGCGAATTAAATCAAGTAGTAGGGCCTACTAGTCCATAGAACTACAAACACTTGTATTATAAATATTAATATTGAAAATTCGTTTTTAATATCTGGAATAAATACAAATATAGACCTATGCCTATAGCCTATACCACGTTAATAATACGGTAACCCATTGCATTCACGAGAAAGTAAACAAATAGATTGTACAATCCAATTGCGTCGTGTGCGGTGATCTACCGTAAGTGATAAAAATAGAAGTCGCACGACTAAAATCGGACCGTGTGCGCACACCGATCTTACGTCGCAAGGGTCTGCGACAAACCCTAAATCAGTAAACGGCTGTCACATGTTACAAGTGTGCAACAATCAGTGAATCACAATGTGGGTACCATGGGCGTAGCCAGCCAGGGTTAGACGGGTTCGGACGAACCCACCCTTGAAAAAAGAGGTGCCCTCGTCGCCTGACTTCCAGGGTTCGACAGGTCGTTGGCTCAGGCAACTTGGGGGTTCGTTAAGTTAATGCATGAACCCCCGAAGTTGCCTGAGCCAATTAACGAATTACAGATTTGTTAGTTTAATCCCGGAGTAGAAAACATATTACCGTTTTCAAATACAAACGATTACGATGATGTCACACTTCTAAAATAAAGGCCATCCAAATTGATTACTGTGAAAATCAAGATATGCCGTGCAGATCTGGAAATATCAACTGGGTCAAATTGTTGTCATTTATAGATAGCACATTAGCGCCAAATGTTGTTTGTTTGATAATTAACAATAATGAAAGTGTCAATGACACTGTAGCTCAACTTGGAAAGGGAATAATTTAATATATTACAGTCAATGGAGCGATTAGGAATGTGGAAAGTTGAATGTCTAATACTAGTTTATAGACATGAAGAGAAAAGTAAAATCCAAGATGGCTGCTGGTGGCCATGTTTTCGGCCGAATGACCCCAAAATGGGTCGTTCCCATCTACATGTCATCGTTAACATCAATGACAAATTTGATGATGATCAGACTAAAGGTACGACCTGTAGCCCGTGCTAAAGAATTTAGTCATACAAAGAGTAAAATCCAAGATGGCTGCTGGCGGCCATGCTTTTCCGCCAAATGACCCCAAAATAACTCGTTCCAATCTACATGTCATTGTTAACATCCATGACAAATTTCATGATGATCAGACGAATAGTACGACCTGTGGCCCGTGCTAATGGATTAAATTTTGAAATCCAAGATGGCCGCTGGCGGCCATGTTTTTTGTCCGAATGACCCCAAAATGACTCGTTCTCATTTACATTCCAATTTCAACAGCCATGAAAATTTTTATGATGATCAGACTAAAGGTACGACCTGTAGCCCGTGCTAAAGGATTTAGTCATACAAAGAGTAAAATCCAAGATGGCTGCTGGCGGCCATCTTTTTTGGCCGAATGACCCCAAAATGACTCGTTCCCATCTACATGTCATTATTAACATTCATGAAAAATTTTATGATGATCAGACTAAAGATACAACCTGTAGCCCGTGCTAAAGGATTTAGTCATACAAAGAGTAAAATCCAAGATGGCTGCTGGCGGCCATGTTTTTTGTCCGAATGACCCCAAAATTACCCGTTCCCATCTACATGTCATTGTTAACATCCATGACAAATTTTATAATGATCAGACTAAAGGTACGACCTGTAGCCCGTGCTAAAGGATTTAGTCATACAAAGAGTAAAATCCAAGATGGCTGCTGACGGCCATGTTTTTTGGCCGAATGACCCCAAAATGACTCGTTCCCATCTACATGTCATTATTAACATTCTTGACAAATTTTATGATGATCAGACTAAAAGTAGGACCTGTAGCCCGTGCTAAAGGATTTAGTCATGCAAAGAGTAAAATCCAAGACGGCTGCTGGCGGCCATGTTTTTTGGCCGATTGACCCCAAAATGACTCGTTCCAATCTACATGTCATTGTTAACATCCATGACAAATTTGATGATGATCAGACTAAAGGTACCACCTGTAGCCCGTGCTAAAGAATGTAGTCATACAAAGAGTAAAATCCAAGATGGCTGCTGGCGGCCATGTTTTTGGGCCGAATGACCCCAAAATTACTCGTTCCCATCTACATGTCAATATTAACATCCATGACAAATTTCATGACGATCAGACGAACAGTGCGACCTGTGGCCCGTGCTAATGGATTGAATTTTGAAAACAAAGATGGCCACTGGCGGCCATGTTTTTTGTCCGAATGACCCCAAAATGACTCGTTCCCATCTACATTCCAATTTCAACAACCATGATAAATTTCATGATTATCAGACTAAAGGTACGACCTGTAGCCCGTGCTAAAGGATTTAGTCATACAAAGAGTAAAATCCAAGATGGCTGCTGGCGGCCATGTTTTTTGCCCGAATAACCCAAAAATGACTCGTTCTCATCTACATGTCATTGTTAACATCCATGACAATCTGACTAAAGGTACGACCTGTAGCCCGTGCTAAAGGATTTAGTCATACAAAGAGTAAAATCCAAGATGGCTGCTGGCGGCCATCTGTTTTGGCCAAATGACCCCAAAATGACTCGTTCCCATCTACATGTCATTATTAACATTCATGAAAAATTTTATGATGATCAGACTAAAGATACAACCTGTAGCCCGTGCTAAAAGATTTAGTCATACAAAGAGTAAAATCCAAGATGGCTGCTGGCGACCATGTTTTTTGGCCGATTGACCCCAAAATTACTCGTTCCCATCTACATGTCATTGTTAACATCCATGACAAATTTTATGATGATCAGACTAAAGGTACGACCTGCAGCCCGTGATAAAGAATTTAGTCATACAAAGAGTAAAATCTAAGATGGCTGCTGGTGGCCATGTGTTTTGGCCGAATGACCCCAAAATTACTCGTTCCCATCTACATGTAAATATTATCATCCATGACAAATTTCATGATAATCAGACAATCAGTACGACCTGTGGCCCGTGCTAATGGATTAAATTTTGAAATCCAAGATGGCCGCTGGCGGCCATGTTTTTTGTCCGAATGACCCCAAAATGACTCGTTCCCATCTACATTCAAATATCAACAGCCATGACAAATTTTATAATGATCAGACTAAAGGTACGACCTGTAGCCCGTGCTAAAGGATTTAGTCATACAAAGAGTAAAATCCAAGATGGCTGCTGACGGCCATGTTTTTTGGCCGAATAACCCCAAAATGACTCGTTCCCATCTACATGTCATTGTTAACATCCATGACAAATTTGATGATGATCAGACTAAAGGTACGACCTGTAGCCCGTGCTAAAGAATTTAGTCATACAAAGAGTAAAATCCAAGATGGCTGCTGGCGGCCATGTTTTTGGGCCGAATGACCCCAAAATTACTCGTTCCCATCTACATGTCAATATTAACATCCATGACAAATTTCATGACGATCAGACGAACAGTGCGACCTGTGGCCCGTGCTAATGGATTGAATTTTGAAAACAAAGATGGCCACTGGCGGCCATGTTTTTTGTCCGAATGACCCCAAAATGACTCGTTCCCATCTACATTCCAATTTCAACAGCCATGATAAATTTCATGATTATCAGACTAAAGGTACGACCTGTAGCCCGTGCTAAAGGATTTAGTCATACAAAGAGTAAAATCCAAGATGGCTGCTGGCGGCCATGTTTTTTGCCCGAATAACCCAAAAATGACTCGTTCCCATCTACATGTCATTGTTAACATCCATGACAAATTTTATGACGATCTGACTAAAGGTACGACCTGTAGCCCGTGCTAAAGGATTTAGTCATGCAAAGAGTAAAATCGAAGATGGCTGCTGGCGGCCATGTTTTTTGGCCCAATGACCCCAAAATTACTCGTTCCCATCTACATGTCAATATTAACATCCATGACAAATTTCATGACGATCAGACGAACAGTACGGCCTGTAGCCCGTGCTAATGGATTGAACTTTGAAATCTAAGATGGCCACTGGCGGCCATGTTTTTTTTCCGTATGACCCCAAAATGAATCATTCCGGTACAAATGTTGATGTCAACAGCTATGACAAATTTCATAATGATCCGATCAAAGGTACGACCTGTAGCCTCTATTGTTGACGCGTTACGTACACACGCACACACGCACACACGGACGACGGACGACAAAGCCATGGCAATAGCTCAAACTTTACAACGTAAAGTTGAGCTAATAAGGATCTGTTTGTCCGATTTTGTTGACATTTTCATCATACAAGTGTTCTTATCAAAATTATGCCATTGACATTTATGTACCAAAAATAAAGATGCCTTTTCTTAAGTAAACAATATTTGAAGGGATATGGAAATTATATTATTATTTTTGAAATTCAAATTGATTACTTTTAAAAAGCGTAATAGTCTATGCTTTATGGTTAACCGGACGCTTGGGCTTTCAAGCTTTCCCATATGTCAAGATTCGACGAGAGTAAGATATGCATGGGCAATAGTTATTATTATTAGTCACTTATGTGGATTATATTCGTATTGCTGTGGATTTTCGAGAAAGTAAATCAGTTGTATTCGATGAATTCAACGACCACCTGCCCCATGATATGTTCACTAGTCGAAAACTATGACCAAAAGCCGGAACATAGGCCTATGTTCGATATTTTGGCATAAAAGCAACACATTTCTAGTGATGAACAGATTAACTGAAACGGCACTTCGCCTATATTTTCGTTTGCCTGTTTATAATTGGCATCGAGAAAAAAATCCTGCCGTTCCGATGGTTACCGATTATTACCGCTTTTTTCCAGTAAAGTGAGAAAACCATAAATAAACGTACAAATAAATAGTTGTGTTAATGTTTTCTACAGTGAGTAATGGTAAGTATGGTCATCCTATTATGTTTAAAAGAATATATGGTTGTTAATACGGTGAATATGTATATGTGTTAAAACATACATTGGAAAACTTGGAGATAAATTAAAGTATGTACGTACAGTACCGTACAGAAAATAGTTGACTGACTGTGTTAAGTAAAATTGGAAATTACACAATTGGCAATAGACCGGCCGACATATATTATTGATACGGAAAACCTAAACATGCATTAAGCGCGCCACACAAAAGGGTATATATCGGGCACCGGTTACGGGTAAAATCGTAGCGTGTGCGGTGGAAAATCGCAGGACATTTTGTCGCACGATCGGCCTCGCAAGGAATCAAATAATTTTGATTTTCTACGATCGAGTCGTACGATTTATTCAAAGTAGCCAATCAGATTCAACTATTAATGTGTTCACGCGGCGAAATTAGTATTTAATATCTGCGATAAATACAAATATATACCTACTAGCCGATGAGCCCGACGTTGTCCGGGCTATTCAAAAACCAAATTTCAAGTCGATAGCTCTACCCAGCCCGACGTTGTCCGGGCTATTCAAAAACCAAATTTCAAGTCGATGGCTCTACCAGTTTCCGAGATCTGGTCTGCGCATGCGCAAAACTGGCGTCGCACGGGCTAGGCAACCCGATAAAATTCGTATCCGGGGGAAGATACATTCACATAGCAAATTTCAAGTCGATAGCTCCACCCGTTTCCGAGATCTCTTCTGCGCATGCGCGAAGCGGGCGCCGCACGGGCTCGCCAATACGACAACGTTCACCGCCTGGTCAAACTACACACACGTACCAAGTTTCGTCCCGATCGGTGGAGAATCGTAGATTTGTATAAATGACAGACAAACAAACAAACATACATACAGACAGAGGTCTTCAAAATATATATGAGATAGCCTATATACCACGTTAATAATACGGTAACCCATTGCATTCACGAGAAAGTAAACAACCAGGTCGTATACGATGCGGATAAAAACAGAAGTCGCTCGTCTAAAATCGTACGTGTGCGCACACAGAGCTTACAAATATCACATCTGTGCGGCGCGCTACAAATTATATAGAAGAATTGAACACGTAAACATATATGCATTTTCGTAGCTGTGTCATTCTCAATTATCAAAGCGAAGCTCGTTTTTATATGCATAAAATACAAGACCAGGCCATCCTTAATAATATGTTTGTTTGCACTCACCCGACCGACCCTCGTTTTTCCCGCCGACGGAATATTTTTATTGGCGATTGTAAAAAATGTTTTTTTATTGTTATCGCCGCCGGACGTAGTCTGTACAGACCAGAATGAGTCCGCGAATTTTCTAATTTTCCATGACAACATGCTTGCGTTTGTAACTGGGAATATATTTGTCTTTGGTTCACACTTCATCCGACGTTCCCTAGCAATAACCCCCTCCTAATCTTCCTTCCAACGCCCCCTGTGGTTAGCGTCGAACGAAGGAGATCTGTGTCATTCAGTTCAGTTTATTTAGGAAATTCCGGCGATAATTTTGCGCCGCACCCACAATACTCTGGGGTAGAGAAAACTGTTTCTGAATGTCCTCGCGCACACTATCTATCTATATATTCAAGTGATGTAGAGCTCCCCTTTCGGGTGTTATATGCGCAAATTGTCCAAAGACTAAAATGTCATTTGAATTATCAGAAACACGTGCTTCGGTTAGTGGTCAGATTTAGAATTACTCCCCTTGCACTAGTCGTCAGCTGATGAGAGTTTGAATTCAATAAACATAAATATTATAACACAATACTGGTGCAGTCACGCCTGGAATATGGCGATGATGATTGTGCTATCATTAGTTTTCGTTTACACATTTTCTTCGACTGGGATACGGCACTTTTTAGTGTGTCTCGCTGACAGATATTCTGCCGTTTTCCGTAGCTTATTCGGCAAACTCCGTCAGATGTTATGATATGAAGGTCGTTTCAAATATGTCGACTGCAGACGATTTTTTAATTGGGCCCGCTACAAAAATAGCTAAATTAGACTGACCAAATCATGGCTCCATGACCCAATGTATGTCAAACAATCATCAGTAAATCCTTATATTTCCATGCATCATACTAGTATTCAAATAAAGGCATTATATAAATACACATTTTGCATGACAACTCTGTTGTCTTCTGAAGACATGAAGTACGAAAATGCAAAACTCAGTTTGGTTTACACTTGTCAGTTAACACTTAGCAACATCACTCGTAATGAAGTCAACTCAGTGCATACCAGTAGATTTCTGAGATCATATTGATTTCACAGTGAAGGTCAATACTAAGCAGTGGAAAATATAATCATTTCAAAGGATGTTTGTTTACTTTGTTAGTTGTTGCATTGTTTGTTGAATTTTAAATTATTAAATTTATTATAAAATTTTATCTTTCATTGAACATTCTTCGATATTCTTCAAACGATCCATATATATTAAGTTTTTTGAAGAAAAAAAGAAAGATTTTGCCTACCTACCTACCCAGGCAATATCATACGACTTCCCCGTCGAGAAAATTTGTCGCCCAATGTTTTGAGTTTTCAAAGAAATGTAACTCTAACATACCCGTTATTTAGTAAAAAATCACCTTTACTAAATATTAAACGGGCATACCCAAAGAAGCACACCACAGAGAGACACATTTCAAGAATACTATAGGAAATAATAGACCTGGCATGGGATGAAAATCCAAAGCTGTCATTGCTCTGCAACTTTTGAGGTACAACATAATTTTGGTAAATGTTGGAAGGTTACGTGTCAATAAACATATTTCGCAAATGTTCTGGCCTCGGGAGTTGCACATTTTCGAATACAGAGCAAAAGTTTATCTGAAAAATATACCGCCGGTGCGCGTGGTTCGTTCCATCATGATATTCCGTTATTTAGACGCATTCTGTCAATAATATCAAAGGTCGATAAATATGCATTCATTTTAAATGGATTCCTCCAAAAACAATCAACACTTTACCAGGAAGTTATACAATACATAAACCCGATATAGTTTCAAATCAAGAAACAGATTAAAGTCACAACAATAATAACATCAATTACACGTGCCATTCCGATTAATTGAATTTCTGGAATCGGAAGCGAAACCAAGCGCGCGATTGTCCGGAAAATTAGTATTACGCCAGGTCTTAACGGGAAACTATTTTTACTTCACGCGGCACTTTCTCTTTATTCTATTCCACCAACAATGGCACTGTTTTTCAGAGATAGGGCAGACATTATATTAATCCATAATATCTTTCCGAATATTTACCAGATACAGAGTGCCAGCCGACCAAATCATTTAGTGTCTGGTGTGCATAAGTCTATAGGCCTATATAAGTTGAACTTTTCAAGCACGATGATGATGGGTTCGTATTTATCGTTATGTTTTCCGTTAATTATCTTTTACAATCAAATATCATATGAATTTAAGCTATTAATTCGTTCATGTGATAATTTTCAACTAACTAGTTTTGTAGATCTCTACTTGCAATTTTCCCCTTAAATATGCGAGGTGTTTAGATATGCGTATATATATACAATGCAGTCCACGATGTGAATTATGCAGGCGTGAAAAGTTTAAGGAATATGTCCATGCATGCTGTTATGTACCATTTTTACGGGGACGAAAATGATAGGTTCTAGTTCAGTACAACTCTTGGAGGGCATGTGTCCGAGTCAAATAAGCCTCTATATTTTGGCGTGCAGATAACAACAATTCTGGAAATTCCATGTTTTCTATTTTTGTTTATTTATTTTTACTAAGTTATTTATATACTGAACAGTTCATGCAAGTTTATGCACATGTAATATCTTGTCCACTATACCGACATATAGCAGTTACACATGGTTGACTACATCATGATGATGATATATATACCGCGCATGAAAAGTTATTTCAAAACATGCTATAATAATAGAACTCTTCATGGAATGACCTCATATAAAACAAAGTAGACGATATTTGTATTTGACTGTTTATTGGATCATAAATGCAAGTCGCGAATTATAATGGCGGGGTATGACCTGGCGAAATTTTAAAACAAGTTGAGGCACTGCATGCATGAGCGTGGCGACCGGGTGGTCCTAACTTTGGTCAAAATGTTCAACGTTGGACATTCCATGCATACCCGAACCAACAGAAGTAATTTGACATTTCAGCCAGAAAATAGATTCGAATATTGACCAATCAGTTTGAAAGTTGTTTTGTTTTAAATGGAAATAAAGATATACAAAATTATTAAGTTTGAAAGAGTTTGGGAATGTTTGATATCTCGAGGTCAAGGGAGATGTATTAGTATGTAATTCTAAGGTGAATTATAAATAAACACACTTTATAGTGACGTCCATATCGATGCATTTATATATCTTGTTATATATATGTTTGTTTTTTATTATTTCGTGAACAATGTTGGACATATCGCACGATTTTTCAGTGACAATTATGACGGGCATTAATAATTCCGACAAGCCCATATAACCTGTATATGATTTGTTCCACAAGGCCGTTATGTGCATGTATTCGGCGTTTGAGATAAGTCTACACATGTAGCTATAATCTACTAAATATATGACCATGTCCTGTGGCGAGCGCACGGTGGTCACGATATCGGACACGAATACATGTACATGTAGCACTCAAGTTCTCAACGGAACATCTGCACATGCACTTTCACCTTATAATTTAAAATAAACTTGAATAATATGATTGTCTGGGTCTATAAGGCTATATGCATGGCGACAAAATGTGTCCTGAGAAATTTTTGCGCCGTCAAAATTGTTAAACTATACCATTTGTTCAGTTAAACTGTATATATGATCGAAGTCAAGGCCGCGTATCTTGAGAACACGTACCCGGTACTATATATAGGGCCTATTGACCTTTATTATTTTATGAGCGAAATAATGCACCCCAATGTTAGTTAAAATTGTATATCCACACATAATTTTGTTTATATTAATTTCATATTTATACCAAAACATTTACTGACCCTCAAGTCGATGCAATTTCAGCGTAGATAATCCGTTAAATACACGTGACGCCCAGAGGAATAACACTATTCGCCGGTGGAATGCATGTAACGTCAAGAAAAGTAACTCTATTTCATCGAACGTCAGGCGCCATTCGGGGGAATTTAATATTCAAAATGTCATTCGGGCGTAAATATGCCGTTCTGTTTGTGCTTTTCGTGTTTATTGAAAGATTTCATCATATTCCATTTAGTATAATCACCAAATTGTCTGAATTAACTTGTAATAATAAACAGAAAAAAAATATATATTTTACTGAGAATGTACACGAAAACGGCTGACAAAAACATGTTTTTCTCGCGAATGTGCAACTCCCGAAACCAGAACATTTTACAATCTGTAACAAGAAAACAATCTTGCTATGAAAATATAAAGTTCTTGTAGTACCCTAAAAGTTGCAGACAAACTTTTTTCTAAGCGTCCTAGGAATTTCATCCCATGGTCTATAAACTTGGCAGGGTGGGTGGGCTTGGGGGAGGCGGGCGGTACTGTCTAACAAACTTCAGCCCAAAATTTTCTCGACGGGGAAGTCATTTGAGATTGCCCCTACCCACCCTGAAAATGTTGGGTAGGGAGAGGGCAAACACAAAATCTTTTAAGGATGGCCCCACGTGGCAGCGAATATATTCCCATCCGGTAATAAATTGCGCCCAAAATCGCATTTAGATGTCTGCTATGAAACTTCTAGCAATTTCGACGACCAATGCTATATATATATCGATTCATCACTACAAATTTCACATTAAATAGGACCACAGTAATACTCGCATATCAAAACAAATTCAACCTGTTAGGCATAAACTTTCCAATTGTTGAAACTGAAGGCCTACTGGACACCCACCCACTATAGCTTTCCTTGCATCTCTGTACTGTATGTGGCTTGACAACCAGTTAGTGTTTGTATCTAGCACTTACTACATATATAGGCCTACTTAATATATATATGTCAACAAAAATCAGTCACTCTGAGTCTGAGTAAGGTAACATAAATGTCCAAATATTAAAATATACCTTAATCCGAATCGTCTAATTTGTTGGACTAAGTGCACCTATGGCCAGCATTGGCCCCATGCACTTCAAACTATACAGATACAGAGCTGAGAGCTAAGCTTAAACAGGATAAACTGAGATTAGTCTATAAAAATTAAAATAAAACCCACCGAAAATAGGCCATTGGAAAAAATAAAATTGGTTTGAAGACTGAGCGGGATAACGTCAACCAGTACAAATTAGTGAACAAGATGTCGTTTAGTATCTATTTTTCACTCGTTATATTCTCCATGACAATCGTGACAGAGAACAAAATTAATTTAATCGCGGATTAACAAAAAAACTTACTTCGTCGGAAGCCATTGTGCGTAGATTCCATTCATTACTCTAAACAATTATTTTTGGGCATGAGTTAACTGGACAGTGTATGGAGCGCTCGGGCTCATTACGTCGGCGGTCAGTTCATGATTCTAAGCTCCCCCAGCGTCGGAATTTCTTATAGGATTCAGTTCGAGATTCATGAGCCAGAGACAAGCAATTTCTTGGAGATTGGGGATTGGTCTGATTCCATTACAAAAAGATATTCAGTTCTAAAATCCGCATAGTTATTAGACATGTATCCTTGGTTATGTCCTGGGATGGTCCAGAGTGCCGCTGCAGTGCATGTCGGTAGTGGCATATATATATATACATGTACATGTATTTAATATACTTCTGACATACAAATATACTATATGCTAGCAGGGGGGGGGGGGGGGGTTGGGGAGTCTCTGGACTACTGGATTGGAGTAGGTGGCAAAGAAGCCAGTGAAAGCATTCCAGAGCCCATAGACACTAAGCCCATTTTAACATTCTAACTTTTAACTATTAATGATCAAATAAGGTAAACAACACAATTACAATTAGTCTGATTATATTATTACTTACAGGAAAATTACTGATTTCTCTTGTGTTTTGTTGTTTTTCTGTTTTTTTTAATAAATTATAAATTTTAGTACTTGATAAATAAAATTTTAGCTGTTGTCAGTTAGGTATTTTAACTATGATTAAACTTATTTTAAATTTGCATACAATTGATATTTTACCCTGTGCTATGTATGTGTTTATTTATATATATATCTGTTACAGTCGGTCAAAAGCTCTTCAGAGCTTGTGTTTGTAATATGTTTATACCTCCGACTTTTAAATAAAAATTATCTTATCTTTTCTTATGTACATGTATGGTGTTTGCCATATTCTGTCAACAATCGGGTGTTTTAAAGGTAAAACTTTTTTAAAAAGCAGGGTTCAATATATTGCCGACGAAATGTGCTTTCTTTCAGTATACATAACATAAGTAACAATAGTTTTTGTCCAAGCGGAGAAAAAGCATCATGAAAATAGACAATTTTCGTGGAATACACCAGTAAACACATCGTGGAAAATCCTCCGACTGACGACTATTGGTCAGAATGTTAGAGCAAACAAATGTGACTTTGGACACACATGAGGTATCAGCTTGTTTGAAAAATAGTGTAGCATATGCTCGTATATAGCTGCCGAATTACTATGAAATATGTCATATCCTAGTTTATTACCATTTTCTTCGTTTCTCGTTGTGTTTTCTGTCGCCTCCCCAAGTTTAAGTGCGTGGTACTCATCAACTTGAAACCACGTGATTCCCCACATTTTTGGTTTTCGATCGTATGATCAACTTGGCAGAACCGAAGCCCGCGATATGGGTTAACTATACCAGACAGTTTGGGTATCTGTATCTTTGGCAGAGTCATGAACGGAGTAGAATGTGGGAGCGAGAGTGCTTCGCATGGAGCAGAAAACCGTACATGAATGGAATACGATCTGACTGGATGTCTTTTTATATTCCGCTCGCTGATTGGTCAGTATATTTCAAAGAGCCATTTTCAAAACTTGGAAAACGCTGTTGTCTTTTCAATAAACATTCATTTAATTTTGGCTGTCATTACTGAAGATCTTATCGGTATATTTAGAGAATGAGGTATAATAATTCCACCGACCATTAGTTGACCATCCTAATCACTGAAATCAGGCTAATGTTCCTAAATTTTCCCGGACTTTAATTTTGATAAACAACACACTTGACTCGAGTTGTTCACTGTTCAGTTCACCTGTTCACTTCACTTGTTGGAACATCCTGACCTGCTAGGCCTACTCGGGCTACTGCTGACGGCCATGAATGAAGCTAGAATGAGCCTGACATTGGTTAAATGAAAAAATGAAGGCTGAATAAAAATCTGAAAAAGTCCTGCATAAACATCCCTTCAAGTTCAAGGCTTCATTAATGATCATTAAGGCTTCAAGTTCAATGGCTTCATTGACATTGAGTCATATTGACACAATCAATCATGTCTAACTCTAGAGTCTAGTCTAGACTAAGCACACGGTCCTGTTGGGTCACCTTATTTACCGAGAACAAGGTTTTAAATGCCTTATATACATTAAATATAGTGTTTTATTTGAAATACCTACAGTAGACATCAATATTTTCATTAAAATGTTTACTTTTATGCATTTAACCGACATATTGTTAACAAATTGTAAGCGCCACCGAGCGACGATCTCGTTTAACATACAGCGTATCGGCTTAATTAATTAAGCTTGTTCTCGGTTTGTAGTGTCTTCTCAGTTTGACACGGAGAATTTAAACTTCCATCAGCTTTTATCCGGGCTTTGGACCGCCAGACATAGTCTGGCAGCTTTAAAGTTTGTTTATGTCTAGAGCCTAGACGTTTGCACTTTTGTTTCGTGCTAATTTTGTTATGGCACAACGTGCTCCTATTTTTTTTTTTTAAGTGCTTGTGATATTTCACTGATTACAGCACTCAAGCTCTGTCAGATGAACTCGGTACATTTACCCCATCTAAGGGGAGTGTGTGACTTTGCCCTTTGGGACTTTTTTTTTGTTCAGGTTACCCTGTTGTTTCAAACCACTTCGAACTTTGAACTTTGAAACCACCTTCGGACTCAACTCAGGGAATTCCTCGTCATAACTCGATAACTCGAAACATTCGTCACTCCGACTATCTGACTCCTCGTCAGAAACAAAGTGAACAATTGGAGGAACTGTCAACGAAGGAAGCAACGGCACGAAGTGATTCGGAACCCATTGCATCCTAATAGGAGCAGAACCTGCCCACAAAACACTGACTGGAGATGCCCGTTTCGACCCGACCCGCGGATGAAATACCGTGTTTAGAACACCGATAGACACATCACTTGGGCCGTTAACGGTCGGATAGACAGATTTAACAGAACGTCCTATCACTGACGCCACCCCGTGCATTGTCCACGCCGAGGAGTAAGCTGCTGTACCGCCTCCAGCGTGGGCACATGCAAGGATATCTTGGTCAAGTGATGGACTTACGAGACCGATGTTCGTATTAGAATGAGTCAACTCATAGAATGACCTTGACACTGCCAACTCGATACACGTTCGGACTCGTAGCTGAGTGCTATAGTCCTCGACACCAAAGAGACACACTGAGACAGAATTGAAGAGACAACTGCCATTATCCTTAACAACAACAGGGACAGAGCCCTTCCACTGCGAAACCATTTGTCACATTGATCGCAAGCAATGCTGCGAACTTTGTGGCAGGTCTCGGAGCAGATACCGCATGGATATAATTTTGAAGACATGATGATATACCAGATCGATGATCAGAATGCCGAGATAAGAAATATGGAATCATATATAGTCTTTCCACGTCTGACACCAGTGACTCACTCACATTCACTCAACAGTTGTCATTGCTTTGTGTGAAAACACCGACCTTTGATTCCCAATGTGTTGTTACTACAATGTTATGCACTCACACATCGCAGTGATTAACAAACAGTAACACCTATTAGTATACACAACTCAATTAATTCTGATCACCAAACAGACCCAGGTCCCGTTAATTAACACTTAGGCACGACTCATGCCTTTGCGTTACCGCCAGCCGAGAACACGGCGGCGACCTTTCAAGTTCTCGGTATACGTAAAATAACTACATATATGTAGTTTAAATGGTCAAATATGGTACAATATCTACTTAAGAGTGATATATACACTATACTTGGACATTATTATGACTTATTTATTAATTTTGGACTTGTTCTCGGTTGTGCTCGGTTGTTCTCGGTAAATAGGAGGTCCGGTCCTGTTGTGCCTGGTTAAATCTGGCTGCCACTGCCAAAAATTGGGCCCAATAAAATTGGGGGGTGGTCGGGGTCAGCGCACACGAGTCAAATTTTCACTCCTGTCATATAATCATGCTGTGTTAGTGTGTAGATCATGCCATGAATCTTTACTCTGTCTAACGCCCGTAGAGATCATATTCCACCAGTACAAAACCCTGGAAGTTTTGATAGGGAACCGTATAAATAAAGTCGAAAAAATAACGCGGGGAATGTATTTCTTTGTTAATACATGTACCTGTCCTGTTGCTTAATGATTTATTCATCAGTACGTGAAGTTCCCAGCTCGAGATTACATTATTTACGTGACTTTTGACACCTGATTCCGCGATAAATATTTATTTTAATTCCCCGTCATCAAACTCGACACATTATATCGTAAGCGACCAATGCCACATATGTATGCATGCATCATGATTCATAATGCCATCATTGAAGGATGAATCCGATAGTATTAGATATATAATATTTCAAACTATTTTCTATTCTATTCTACAGGTTATGTGCATATATTGACAAATGCCAGCAATGTCTGAGACTGAGTCTTGTCGAAAGAAACAATTTATATTTTAGCTTTCAAATTTCAATACTGAATGGATGCTCCCATTCAGTTATATGAAAGCATTAGTGATGGGCGGTTAACCGAGAAAAGAACTCTGTTTCGGTTTTAAACAATACCGACCGACGTGATTCTGCCACAACCGACGTTACGTTTTTTTTTTTTGTATGTTTATTTTTCACTTGAATCGACTTGATAGTTGATGCTGTTGGTTGATACTGTTGTCAAATTATCGGGCCCCATGTTCAATAATGTTTCTGAGTGTGTCAATTTTTACTCGTCCACCGTGTTATCATTATCATAAGAGATTGTTTTGTTCTTTTTCGACAGTCGCGTGAACACTCCGACAAAAAAGGCCCTGTTGGTGCTGTTAAAATTATACGCTTCGAACGTGCTGAGCAATGCCCGATTAACAGTTTAAGACACCTAGCAAACATGAACCCATCCATGCGTGACTGTTTACTTTGAACTTATGTTTAAATTTTATTCCATTCAGGGGACAAATATCTATATATAATAGCCAGCATCAAGGCCAGTCTTGTGACGTAATTCAAATGCTTTCAATCAATCAAACAATCTTCACTGTCACACTCATATTTCGTCATCTCTACGAATCCACTGCAATCGACCTATTTTTAGAACGCAACACATGGTATCAAAATTACGTGGGGGGGGGGGGGTGCACAGCGGGATTAATTTAAATATGTCCTGTTGGTAAAAGTAATCGCTCTGTGTTTTAAGTGTTTTTATATACTTAATTCCCATCTGCAGTGGTTCTCGACTGCACTTAACTGAATATATGGATTGGTAGAACCAGTTATTACTCAGAGAGTGTTGATAGTGACTGAGTGGAGAGACCAAGGGCAGGTGCAGCCGAATGAAATGCGAAGTGACCTCGCTGACCTAATTATTACACCGAAATATTAATAATGCAGTGTTTTATGCTTCCCAAATCCCTGACATATTCCAGTTGACTATGAAATTACTGCACTGTGTGTCTGTCTGTACAAATGCTCCCCACTGATTAAGTAGTTCAAAATGCACACAATATTTAAAGATAAACAATTACAGTACATTAATAACTTAATATATCGTATATCGAATTACTGATTCAGTTGCAATGTCACACGTGGATGGGGAAATTGGGAATTGGCCCCAAATTAGCTGCAACATCGCACAATCCCCTTGATCTCGGTATAATTGTCTTTATACTTGATTAATACCTACCAAATCTTGGCACCTTGAGCTCTCTTCTCAACACATATATGCAATGAACTTTAAAAAACCGAAACGAAAACCGAGAGTCAACTATTTTAGTCCAAACCGAAACCGCAACCGAGTCAAAATTTCAAAACCGCCCATCACTAGAAAGCACGCATTAGAATAGTCTAAACAGAGCTTAAAATTCGGCGAGAATCCAACCGAAGATTCTCGTGAATATTCTCGCAAAATACCATGGATTATTGCGAAATATTATGTTTGGATTCTCGCAAAATTGAACGGAATATATGGCCTGCTAATGTTCCACATTAAGAGGCCCAGGTTTTATGATAATATAACAACCAAGCAGTGTACATGCATGTATGCCGATATTAGGCAATGCGGTTTAATTCTTTGCAATTCACAGTACAGTTGTGCTTGACATATAAGCCCATGCCCACGGCTCAGCCATTTTACAATTCCGGTGGCGGATTTTTTTTTTCATGTGACTTGACGTTATGATAATATGGCTTGTGGCCAATATGGCTGGCGATGGCGGCTTCGGCCTCTAGGGTTCGGTCTGTCAATTTTTGCTGGAGTTGCTAGTAGGGCCCCTTTTCGACTTAGAATTTTGTCATTTTGAGTTTTCCAGATGATAACTTTAGTTTGTGTGATCGGATCTGAACCATATTTGGTATGTCAGGTTATCAGCTTCAAATACAGGTCAAGTTCGAATGTGGGTTTGGTCTGCCCATTTTTCTGGAGTTATGGTCCTTGTCGACTTAGAATTTGCCAATTATTTGGTTTTCAGGTGATAACTTGTTTTGTAGCCTGATTGTTATTAAATTTGGTATGTGATTTAACCACATGATGATACAGGTCAAGTTCAAATATGGGTTTGGTCTGCCCATTTTTTTCTGGAGTTATCGTCCTTGTCTCCAGATGATAACTTTACTTTTAGTTACCGTATCTGATTATTTTTAAATTCAACTGAATCTCTTTAAAGATATTTGGTATGTGGTTCAAATTTCAGAAGACAAAGGCCAAGTTTGAATTTGGTCACAGTCCGTTGAATTTTGACAGTTTTAAAAAAAGCTATCCTTACTAAAAAACCACAACATTGTCCAGGGTGTTCTTGCCTATTCAAACATTTCTAGGTCAGTGCGCAGCATGATTCCTCTGGACGAAAAAATGGTCAGTAAATTATTTTTTTTATAAATAGTGGATTTGTTTACATTAGATAAGTGCATTTTATATCAAGACTAAGCTGCACGTCTTGCAACTTTTTGATGCCCCCCCCCCCCCCCCCCCCTGGACTAAGCATAAATAAGAAATTTTACTGCTACTTGGCTCTTACGTGAGTATCACCCAAGTGCATCCAATTTCCTGCTCTAAATGCCAAAACATTGTCAAAATATTTATACAAGCTTGCCAATCGCCCGTAGCTGATTTTCAGTATCATGATTCTGATCCATGTTTGATTTTAAGCCCTGCCATTACTGGCATTAACGGGAATTTTCCAACCCTTGGAAATTGTCAACAGTTGGGACATTTGAAGTACCAGTTGGAAAATTCTGAGCCAAGGGTGTTGTGTAATATGTGATTTCCCAAAGTTGTGACTTTTAATCTGGTACAAGGGTGTGTAGCTCGAATTTCCAAGGTGGACACCCCCAATGCAGACCCTCTAGTCATGTCCTTGGCTTTAACCAATAGAAAACAAAATCAAACGTTTGCAAAGGTTTGAATATTTCTCAACCTGGGCATTGTCGGGTAACCTGCTAGTGATAGCTATAATATTATTACAACCTACTTTCAAATTTGGTATTTTAATGTGATGATACAAACATCAGTGGTATTGTAATAGTAGGCCTAATGGTACCACAGATAATCGTCATAATATAATTATTGTAATATTGAATCACAGCATTTGTGGTTCAACATTGGTAGTTCCATTATGTATCATGTACAGTCATTTTATTACTAATTCACAAGACACTTCTTCAACAAATTATCAACAAGATTAGTAGAACAATTTTCACGATATTAAAATTTTCTCTCTTTGAAGCTTGAAATAAGCCATTTGTGTTTAACCCTCTCATGATGGGAGCTGTGCTGGTGCAGCATTAAAAATCCTGTGCCAGTGCATTCTTTAATATATGTGAGTCAGGGAGCCTCGCATATTTAAGATAGTCTCCCATAGGGAGCCTCGCAAAAATAAGATAAAGCACTGGCTTACAAGGTCAAGGTAAATTTATATTGTTATGCCAATGTATTCTCTTATATAATTGAGGCTCCCTATAGGAGACTCGCATACATAAGAGAATGCATTGGCACAGAGTTTTTCGCAAAAATTCAGAAGCTCCTGCTCCAGTCATGGAAGGGTTAAAGGGGTACTGTACACTAAATCCGACCATTTATGGGACCATCTCCTTTTATACTCAACAGAATATATGCAACAATTGAATGAATTTGAGCCATGGATTAGTGCAAAATACACTTGTGTGCTCTGTGAACGATGCAAACAACATGGTAATTATAATGAAAATGAATATATTGCTCCAGTCATAAATTCATTTTCATGATAATTACAATGTGTGTTTGCATCGTTTATAGAGCACACAAGCACGGGTCGATTTAATATTTTTAAATTTGTCATGTGGTAGATTTTGTATAGAATTCCCTACCAATACCGGGTACATGTTTTTTCATTGTAAATTGGTTAGCATAAATTTTAAATTGCATCGCAACTTGCGCAGCGAATCCACTAAAATTGAGCCTGCACGAGTGTATTTTGCACTAATCCATGGCTCAAATTCATTCATTTTTTGCATATTTTCTTTGAAGTATAAAAGGAGGTTGTCTGATTTAGTGTACAGTACCCCTTTAAGTCATATAAATTCTTGCAGAATCTATGGTAATTGTCAAGCTACACCCAACTGAAAATGTCGCTGTATTCTGAATTAAAAGGATTTTATCATCTGAGAGAGACTATAGGTTCAGGTATGTGGAGTTATATTTAAAAGTATTCATTTTGTACATGTACTGTCAATTATTTTTTGTTCATTCTGTACCTTGATTTTTCAGTCAGTAATAAAAAAAATTGATTATGTTTCTAGATGGTAACCCAACTACTAGTACTAGTAATCATGTCAATTCATTTAGTCCCACCATAATGGTATGAAGCTAGTTTCTTGCATATAAATTTTTTTTCTCGGTGGGTGGCTGTCAGCATTGGGCACTTTGATAAATTCACCATACAAAATTCACAATAATCTTTTGAAAATATTTAGTTCCGGTATGTATTTAGAATGTGAGACTAGTATTAAGTTAAGAAAAATGGATAGACATTGTTTACAGAAATATCAATTAAGTGGGCCTAATTGATTTTGTTACAGAAATATCAACTAAGTGGGCCTAATTGATATTGGCGCATTAACTGGTTCGCTGCTAAATATCCTACGTACACGTATATATATACATTTGTGATTATGTTATGAGCCTGGATGTCTCACTAGGCTATGGTTATGGGCTTGGATGTCTCAATAGGCTATGGTTATGAGTATGGATGTCTCATTAGGCTATGGCTATGCCTATGGCCTGGATGTCTCATTAGCCATTAGGCTATGGTTATGAGCCTTGATGTCTCATTAGACTATGGTTATGGGTCTGGATGTCTCAATAGGCAATGATTATGAGTCTGGATGTCTCATTAGGCAATGGTTATGGTCCTGGATGTCTCATTAGGCCATGGTTAATTGGTTATGAGCCTGTTTGTCAAAGTAGGTTATCGATATGAGCCTGGATGTCTCATTATGTTATGGTTATGAGCTTGGTTGTCCGCCGCCCCTTAGGGCAAAACATTTGTAAATTTTCTCAAACTTTTCGCGATATAAGTACCTTTTCTGACAATTTTATTGGTCGGCATCCATTCAAACATCACAATGTCCCAATTTAATTATATATGTAACAATATTTCTGAAATATTACCTGACAAACACTATTTAAATGATTAAACTAAACAAGAGTTGACTAAACAAGACAGTGTCATTGCCAAAGCCCATATCTGGGCTTCCAGCACTCTTACATAGGGTCCAAATATGGGCTTTCAGCACTGAACCAGTTGAGACATACCCTGTATAATGGTATTGTTATTGTTGACTTGTATTTGCTTCCACATTCACACCGGTAGTTTACATTGAATACAATATATGTACATGTTTTATAAAATTTCATCTTTATTATCTTCTCTAATACAGGTGGCTTTGCAAAAGTTAAGCTTGCTTATCATGCACTCACAGGAGAGAAAGTCGCCATTAAAATCATGGACAAGAAAGCTCTTGGGGTCAGTCAGTGATAAGTTCATATATCCTACTCTCTGGTGCCTAATAATAGTGTTAGCACGATTATTATACCCCCACTTTCGAAGAAAATGGGGGGTATACTGGATTGACTGCATCCGTCTGTCCAGGCCTTCGATTCTGTAAAATGCAGGAGTGTGGTTGGTCACTCGCCTAACCTGAAACCCAGGCGTGTGATTTTGGTGGATATTTCGGGGGTATAAAATGACAAACGAAGACTCAAAATTAAATCAATTTTATCACCATTGTGATTCATCTTGTACACATGTATTCTCCACATTGAAGTAATTAAAACTCCATTCTCGAATTGCGTCGTAATGCTTCCGTTGGATGTAAGTTGTTATGAAATGCGGTCAGAGACCATGTAACCACGTGAGAGTTTCCTGTTGTGTGAACTCTATCGATATTTTTAAAAATAATGTTTGATTGCCCCGAACTCAAGTTTCAACTTCTATTCATCTTCACCGCCCATCGGGGCGGCTTCATTTAGAACGCAACACAATCATGGTACCAAAATTACGTTGCATTGGTGTTGTGTGCACGGTGGGATTAATTTAAATATGTCATGTTGGTAACAATATCTAGCCGAGAATTACTCAGACCTACATACGAATGCGACGACATCGCTAAACGCACCTGACTATAATAATGTTCTAGCGCATGCGCAAAACTTAAAACAATTACTTCCGTCGTATACGGCATGTCTGTCAGTCTTCTCCAGCAAACAAGGTTGATCGTTATTATAAACCCTTTTTCAATCGTGCGCCTAATATCGCCGAGGAGTGTGATTAATTACTCGCCAAGATTTAATTTCAGGCGTGCTATGGTGCGCGAGCGCGATCGCACGCCTCATAATCGAAGGCCTGTCTGTCCGTCCGTCCGTCACGCTTTCTCCCTCTGTGTGTCCGTCCGTCCGTCCGACCTCATAACTCGAACAACTATGAACTGATTTCAATAATTTTTTGTATGCAATCTCCTTAGGACTGCCTCTCCGCATGATGCTAATTGCGGTTCGCCTCATTTTCGACTTATTTTGACTTAGAAAATTCTGTCCGACTTAATAACTTTAACAAATATGAACCGATTTCAATAATTTTTGGTATACATGCTTCTCACAATACCCTCTCTACATGATGCGGCTAGGGATTGGCTCAGACTGTTTTTCGTAATATTACACTTCATTTTTGACTTAGAAAATTCTGTCCGACTTAATAACTTTAACAAATATGAACCAATTTGAATAATTTTTTCTGCACAAGCTTCTTGTGACACCATATCGATATTTTTAGTCTGAATTTTTCTTTAAAATCTTTTTTGTTTGGTTTACGGATAATGCGGGTTGAATTTGCCACGGTGGGTTTATGCTAGCACTCGAGTGCACACCTCTTGTTAATTTTGGAGAAAATTCCCATTGATCACTATTATTTGGCATTGAGACATAGAGTGCAATTGCCATCAATATTATTAATTTCAGCCTAAATCCCCATCCATCACTATTATTAAGCCATCACGATTATTAGGCACCTGAGAGCTATGCTCTAATTAATCGACCCCTGTAGGAGGTTGTAGGGTGGTAATGACCGCTGTCATCTGTAGTCAAGTGGTATCACCACGAACGCTAGCAGTTGACATGCGGTATCCACCGGTAATATTACTGCGATAACCAAGTAAATTACCACCGGGTTATTTTTTTTTTGCGACCGCAGAAACATCAAATTCAATCTAGAAATTACGAAAACTGAGCGTTCAATGTCCAGCGCAATTTTCAATCACCAAGTTTTAAATTGATGATACCATATCTACACCATCAGGAATATATTTATTTTAAAGTTAACTAAACACAAAACATTTCAATTAATAAATTGTTACGGTTTATTCAACATACAAAGTTGGTCACTGACCGACATTTGCGATTGAATCATCAATGCAGCATCATGCAGTGCCAGAAATAAACAAATTCTCTGGTGTGGTTACAATGCCTACCTAAAACAAAATTTAATTCATATGAACATCGCATGAAGAATAACCGCAAACGTAAGGTAGTACCGTGGTCATTGGCGGTATAATTGACTGCGGTTGATCTCTAATACTTATGGTCAACCTCGTTAAGTATGGTCGACTAATTAGAGCATAGCATAGCTGTAATGATACCCCAATTTTTTTAGGAAACAATTGGGGTATACACGATTGACTTTGTCCGTGTGTCTGTTTGTCAGTCTGTACATCTGGGCATATATCTCAGCCATGGGTTGTCAGATCTGAATGAATTTGGTGTGGAGGTTCATCATCATGACTACTTTCAAAAGAGGGGCTAATGACGTTCACGTTTTGCATTCCAGAGTTATCATTTGTTTATCTTGAACTTGGCTTTTTGTAGGGCTGTAACAATTCAATGTGAATTCAATATATCACGATACACTTTCAAATGATAAGCGTATTGTACCATGTCATGTGTGTCGCGATAAATGAAATCAAATAATTTCTGAATATGGGCATGTGTATATTAATATAAAAGAGCAAATCCTGCAATGTTCTCTCAAGCTTACATGTCAATTATATAGAGCTGAAACGGTTGACCCATTCTTCTAACCGGTTAACCATCGGGGTTAACCGGATTTCAACCGGTTAACCGCTAAATTTCTAGCGGACTTCTCTCACACTAATTATGTCGACATTATGCCATGCTCCAGGGACAGACCTAGGTGAGAAGTAGTAGCTGAAATAAAGACCTTATTCACGGCATTTAACGATATTCAAAAACACACATTCACTGTTCTTTTGCTGGCTCTCGTGATGGGGAATGAGCAAGTGAATGGCAGGGGAGATCGCTTATTTGCCGTGATCAGCATATGTTTGGGCATTTGTAAAACGAGTAAAATAGTATGGGTATTGGTAAAACGAGTAACAAAACTATATATTAAAGATCTGTAATATATCATTATCATCATTGGTATATCCTCCAATGCATTATATATAAAGACAAGAAAGTAATAACTAGAGAACAAAAAGGAAGGTCAGTTAGGTCAGACTCGCAGTCCTATTCCGTATTCGAGCTATTAGTCGGTATCATGATAGCGGACACTAGTGTTGGGAGGTTATATAATTTACGTTTCGGTTTCGGTTTTAGTATGCAATCACTTAACATATAGCAATTACTGCCAAATTGAGTGTTAATTAGTCCCACAGGCACAACCAGTTACAGAGTAGCATGGAGCATCAATTTCCTTGATAAAAGGGAAGATTATTGAAGAGGTTTTGGGTTGCTTTAACTACGATGTCTGTTTGGTCACTCAATTGAATTGATCATATTAAATCACAACAGGGAGGAAGAACGGGAAGAGTGAAGACATTGTGCAGCTGATCTCATTCTTCAAACTTTGTCGACTTACATAGTTTTTATAAACCCCACTGTAAAACAGTTTTATATATAGTATGTCGTGGTGTGATTCCAATTTGAATCCATGTTGCTTCGTGCAGTATTAACTATTAAGTTACGAAAGCACGCATTGCCACACAACGCCACTTTTACGTTGTCGCTTCCTTGTGTGCAATCAGACTTGATACACAGTGACTGCACACGTGCTTTTGTCGGAAGAAAACTTCAAAGGGTCGGAATTGATAGAAGGTCGCCGACACTTCCAGACAGTTCGAGAATTGCTACTAAGTATCTGATACTACCGCGTGTACCAATTAATGCTTGCATTGCACTCTACTATCGGTGACACGGGATTTAGTATTAGTTTTGCATCATTTAACCTAATATTTTGAGGATTATTCACGTTCACATTCAACTGACAACGGGATGCGGTTACGTCCGGTTCATTTTTTTCTAACCGGTTACGTCGCTAACCGGATGCTAACCGGTTAACCGTCTAACCGTTGATGCTAACCGTCTAACCGTTTCAGCTCTACAATTATATGTATTTGACTCAATTCAGTGCCGTTTATTTCTGAAATGAATTCTCTTACAGGAGGACCTCCCGAGAGTCCAAACTGAAATTGCAGCGATGAAGGAGTTGTGTCATCATCACATATGCAAGTTATTCCAGATGATTGAGACTGAAGAGAAATTTTATATGATTCTTGAGGTGATTGTTTTTATCGTGTGGTATCTACAAGGCTTGAAATAGTGTGTCTGTCATTTGCAGAATGAGGTCACAAGAGGGTGAATTTAATGACGTTAACCCGCACAGCTGGCTGTAATCACTAAATTCACCCTCTGGGGACTTCATTCTGCTCAGGTCTTATCTTCTGGGAACTATCTATAGTGAGTATAGTCTCAAATTAACATTATTTTTAGTTACTTTTTCCCTTCTGTTCAGTTTCTATATTCCCAAATTTGTAGAAGATAAAATGCATAATCAAGGTGAGTAAAATGGGTTATAATCAACAATTTCAAGTAGGGAACTTCAATCTGATCAGGACTAGGTCTCGGCAGAATAAGGTTCCCAGCATCACTAAATCACCTTCTGTGACCTCATTCTGCAAATGACAGACATACTATTTTAAGGCTTACATGTATTACATTATATTGTACTAGCCGATGAGCCCGACGTTGTCCGGGCTATTCAAAAACCAAATTTCAAGTCGATAGCTCTACCCGTTTCCGAGATCTGGTCTGCGCGAAGCTGGCATCGCACAGGCTCGGCGACCCGATAAAATTCGTATCCGGGGCAAGATACATTCACATAGCAAATTTCAAGTCGATAGCTCTACCCGTTTCCGAGATCTGGTCTGCGTGAAGCTGGCATCGCACAGGCTCGGCGACCCGATAAAATTCGTATCCGGGGCAAGATACATTCACATAGCAAATTTCAAGTCGATAGCTCCACCCGTTTCCGAGATCTGGTCTGCGCATGTGCGAAGCTGGCGTCGCACGGGCTCGGCGACCCGATAAAATTTGTATCCGGGGCAAGATACATTCACATAGCAAATTTCAAGTCGATAGCTCCACCCGTTTCCGAGATCTCGTCTGCGCATGCGCGAAGCTGGCGTCGCACAGGCTCGGCGACCCGATAAAATTTGTATCCGGGGCAAGATACATTCACATAGCAAATTTCAAGTCGATAGCTCCACCCGTTTCCGAGATCTCGTCTGCGCATGCGCGAAGCGGGCGCCGCACGGGCTCGCCAATACGACAACGTCCACCGCCTGGTCAAACTACACACACGTACCAAGTTTCGTCCCGATCGGTCGAGAATCGTAGATTTGTATCAATGACAAACAGACAGACAGACAGAGGTCTTCAAAATATATATGAGATTATACCGCCACTTTTTCTGAGAAAAATGTGGCCCGAAGTGGGGTATAATGGATAAGTGTGTCTGTCTATCTGTCCATCCGGGCACATATCCGGCCATGAGTTATCCGATCTGAATGAAATTTGGTATGGAGGTTTGCCATCATGAATGCTATCATTAATGGGCAAATGATGATGTTCGCATTTTCCATTCTTGAGTTAACCTCCTTAAATTTGGTTTCCGTTTGGCACCGTGAGGTTATGCCAGCACCCAAGGTCCGACTTGTATCTTTTCGGGGACTCATCAAATGAGTGGTGTACTTCCTTCCATCCAAAATGTTTGTTATCTATATGATAACTTGAATAATATTTGACAAATTTTTTATGAAATTCAGTACATGTTCTGCATTTGAGAATGTCCAGTCAATTTTGAATATGGGTTTTTTTTTCAGCCTGATAATTTCTGCTGGAGTTATGCTTTTCAACTTCTTAAGGAATAAATATACTGATTTAATATTTCACATATTGATAATTAATCAAGAAAATTTCTTAATCTGTCTGAATCTGTATCAAGTTTTCTATAATACTTAATTTATTGAATGCATGTGCTAATATAGCAGTAAAATTTATATTTCTGGACTTGACAAATGTGATCAACAAATTATCTTTCAGTATTGTCCAGAGGGTGAGCTGTTTGATTACATTGTCTCCAAAGACAGATTAACAGAGGATGAAGCCAGGATATTTTTCAGACAGATTGTGTCAGCGGTTGGATACATCCATGCTAAAGGATACGCCCACAGAGATCTGAAGCCGGTATGCTATATCTCATACATATATCCCCAGTCCTGTTAATTAGCATCGGCTGAGCAATTGTCGAGGCGGAAAGAAATATTGTCAGCTATTTTTTAGCCGAGGCAAATTTCAGAGTCTGCCGATGTTTTGTGCAAATGGAAAATTTTTTATGGAGCCATTGCCTTAATGTTGAATTTTTAAGACAGCAAAAGTTTATTGTTGAATGCCAAGGACTGCTGAGATAACAGCACAAGGATTATAATCCTTTATAATCATCTATTAAACCAGACCCAACCAAAGTTTGTCATGATAATGGACTAAGTTCCAATTGTAAACTGAAGTTATGTGTAGAGTACTACATTAGAGTATGCAACTATACAGATCCTAGGCTTTTAACCAATGAAAAATGTCTGGCCTAGGCAATTTCTTAGCATTGGCAAATTTCTGTTAATTAACAGGGCTGTATCCCACAAGTAACAGTAATAACAGATTGTCACCGACCATAAATTGAACAGGATATTCATTATCTATGGACTTGTGTGCATTCTGTTATATAATTGATTGATGCTTCACAATATGGGGCTATCTTCATTGAAACCCATGATATCTCCACCGAAGCATCAGGGATCAGCCGAGAGGGCGATGAAGTCTCCCAATTCTTGCTCACTTCACCCTAATTTTTCAGCCGGGCGAAGTTTTAAGTCGCCCTGAAATTTCCAAAGTTGACCGACGAAAATCGGCAAAATATTCATCCTAACTTACTGTCAACATTGATTGAACCCAGTTATCCATTGACACTGTCGTAGATAACACCATTGTTACTATTAACATCTGTATTAATTTGATTTGGGAGCATATTCACAAATGAGTGTTGATTGCAGACAGCTGTGTGAATACATCGACTCAGGTGCCAACAGTGACTTGTGATTTTGATATTATCACACCTGAAGATTACAACTCTACACCTTACGTCAGATCATCACCCCTTTGTTAAATTCTGAAAAGGCCAGAATAACTTTGAAAACAAATTCATTTTTGCAACATATTAATATCTGTACCCAGGTTAGGTACCTTTAATGAGTGAGAATGTTCAAGATTTCGTTTCGTTAGCATTTTTTTCGTATTCATAAGCATTGTGTAATTTATATTTTTTTTGTATTCATAAGCGATTGTAAAAATACCGTTGTTCCAAAATTATCATATAAAATGCTACCATTCTCTCACAATTATGTTTGGACATTATTCATAGTTATTAGAGTGGTGATTTGAACATAAAGTTTCCACATTTGAACCATTGTTTCATCATTTTAATTTAAATATTACATATCTCCTATTTTCGTTATATAGGCGACTACAGTGCGAGCCGATTTCAATTTTGCCAACCCATTTCGCCCTGGAGAACGCCCACTTCGCCTTATTTTTGTGACAGGGAGAAGTCACTTCGCCCTAGAAAATCAGGTCTAGGCTGGTCCCTGCAAAGCATGAAAAAAAAATTCTGTATTTTGTGGTAGCCTGATTCCGAAATTACCACTTGTAAAATCAAGTTTTCCCAGTTACGCCTCGCTCTGAAAGGCGGACTGATGGATTGAAAGATGATTTAACAGTTAAGTGTCACTGTGTATAATTACTTACACATTGTATTCGAGAACAGAATGTCAATAGATATATTTGCCACCACGTATCATTTCTTGTAACTATTATTACAGTTTTTTACCTCCCCTCAGCAAGCCTGAATTAGTATGTCTGACATTTGCAGAATGAGATCGCCTGGGAACCTCATTCTGCAAATATTAGACGCATTATATCCAGGCTTGTCCCTCAGATATTTCTAATTTGGCATATGGCCTCATGAATATGGCTGGCTTCAGAAAACTTAGGACTGGTAAAAAAAAGTGTTCAGTTTAAGATGCAGTTCCAAAACAAAGTCAAACAATAAGCCAAATTTCCATTTTTTCTCAGCAAATGTGACCGAATACTCTAGTACCCATAGGCACTCGTAATTTTCACACTCGTCCCTCTTGTCAAAATAATTATGCTGACTGTAATCGTTGATTCAAAATTGAACTATTTAAAGGTTTATTTAGATCATTTCCTATCTCAGTTCAATTATGTGTATATGAAAGTATAATTGGACGTATGATTATCCCACAATGACATTTTGTATGAGAAAACACCAACTTCGATTATTATTACGGGTTCAATGTTACATCCATCTTCTGAATTACGGGAGCAAATAAATGCTCTCGCTGTGTTTTCTTTCTTCGGAAGGACTAAATTTTCCCAAATTTTTTTCCGGAACACAGTAATTTTATTGGTGCAGGTTGTTGCCAGTTGCTTTATTTATTATGTACGGTAATATATTTATCGCAAGAGTTTTAACATTACTAATAAAATTCACATATTTATGTTCTGATTTTGCAGATGTTAATTTATTTTTAGGAAAACCTGCTTCTTGATGAAGACCAGAATTTAAAGTTAATAGATTTTGGATTATGTGCAAAACCAAAGGTAATATAATTTAAGAAATAACTCTTGTCTCGATTAAGGTTATGTAGTTATGATCAATATACTTTGCAGACAAAATCAGTAATGCGCTATACCTTACTCGTATTAAAATTCACGCAGTACTATTTTTCACTCAGTTTTGAATTTTCAGACTTTAATTTCTCGCAAATATTTGCGTGAATTCAAAATTAACCAAAATATTTTCGTAAAAGTCTTGGATCTGATGAAGGTTTCAGTTCTTAGTCGTTTCTGAAGATAGATGTGTATGTTATTGTTGAACACGACATCGGATTTGCATCATGTAGACCATATAACTGCATCATTATTTTGTTGTGATGATGGATATTTATATGCTCCAAATAATTATTCAGATATTGAAATAGTTATGGACTGGACATCAAATAAATGAACTCGAAAACAGAAAACTACAACTGCGAAGGCAACTGACTTCAGAAAAATCAACATTTGGCTGCAGGTTGTGATGACATGACTAACTAGACTGTATGGTCAGAGTGTCACCCAAGGGTAGTGAATGCACATGCAATCTAGAATAAGTGTATTTTTTACAAGTATTTCAACATCGTCGACAGTACCATGTGTATGTCGCTTTGTTTTGAATTATTGATATTGGTTGACCGAATGAAATATAGGCCTAAATGTATAGGTGTAATTGTTTATTCAGTCCACCTTTTCATAATGTATGTAACGGGTCAACATAACTCTTCTTTTCCCTGTGGGATATTTTAAATTGCAGAATCGTACTTTTTTTCATTAAGTTAAATTCGCGCACCGACATAAACGGATATGGCTCGTTCAAACCTTAAAATTATGTATGCATAATTTGGTAAGGGGTATCTCTAAACGTACATATGCAGAAAATTTCCTAATTCATCGATATAGCGCTGAAAATCATGCTTAACAACAAACTTAAGATCCCCTCAAATATGAACAAGAAAATTTTGACTGACTGAAGCTATTCCATGCAGTTGCTATTTTTGGTCAATATTATGCAGGTGATACACACAGTCTGTGTGGAATTTATTGATATATAGGAGTATACCAATGACTAGTTTCATTAGTTTTGTTAGTTTATAAGTAAAATGTTCATTAGGCCAACACAAAGAATACCTGTGTTTAGGGTAACCCGCCCGCCCCTACTCAAAACCTGCCGCCAAATTCCATTTTATCGTTTTTCAAAAATTTCCTCCGACTTCCATTTTATTTTTTTGTAATTAGGAATTCGCGACTACGGAATTAGCTTAAACAAGTAAACCATTTCCTTGCAAATATCGTCAATTCACGAAAAACGGAAGTGCCGCCATTGTTATTGTAGTATATTCGTATTCCCTCGTCATTGTTCGGCAAACCTCGCCGATTTCTCGAAAGCGGAAACCAGAAAACACACGATACTTGGGCCGGAATATGTATTAACTAGCAAATCGAAAGTAACAGGATATTTTGCCGATTGCACATGGTGATTGAATATGGCGGAAACACTTCCGTGTGCGGATAGATCCTGCGTTTTAGCTATTAAACTTCACAAATGCGTTCATATGAATCAGAATAGAAACATCATGGCGCCTGTCAACTATAGCACAGACATGTTGTCGTGCGTGAACCGGTACCACACGGATTCTGAACTGACAGAAAAGAACATAGTAATAAAATGTCAGATTAAAAATAATTCTGACACTTTTGAAATCGACCCAAAGCTCAAAGTTGGAGATATTGTTACCGGTACTCAATTTGTGATCAATACTATTGAGTTTCAATGTGTTAAAGAGCAGCAGGAAGAAGAAGAAGAAAGCTGTGCACCGAAAAACATGTAGAACTATTTCTCATTAAACATTCATTAGTTCTACAGAAAGCCGGACCCGATGAATCAACATCTGTGTCGCAATGATCCGAATGCAACAGTCATAGCTTAGGGTAATCAATGCACATATATTGTTCTTGGGGCTTACTTTGTTTTACAGGTGTGAATGCCACTACCGCTTTGCATATTGATTATGTTATGTACGTCACGTTGGCGTTGTCGCATGTATGTGTCATTTCCAATGGAGGAACTCTTGTTAAATTCACCTTCTGAGTTCTAGTATTCGAGTCGGTGGATAAACAAAATATCATAAGTGTCTTGTGTGGGAAATTGAACAGTAATATGTCCACTCGTAGGATTTGGCCTGTAATATCCGAGCTTCAGCGTGAACATAAACTGTTTAATTTCCAACACTAGACACTTATTCTATATATAATATCATTTAATATCATGCTGTATACAAAATGTACATGTCATTGAACTTCTGTAACACCATTAAACTGATTAAAGCTACCATGACATTGATTAGTGTGACAATGACTTGCCCAAGCTTTATACGAGTGACACTGGCAGACAATTAGAAGGCACGAATACTTAAATACTATTCCCCGTGAAAAATAAAATGAAAAAATAAAATGAAGTACCGCCCGCCGCCCCTGTTTTTATCCCTCATGTTACCCTAAACTCAGGTATTCTTCCTTTTGGCCTTAAATCAGCTTATGGGCAATATATTAATGCAAATTGAAATATGTACAACAGCAATCCTGGTAAATAAATTAATTTGTATTGTATGTTGTGAGGGACAAGTTTTTTCATCAAGCTTATGGTGGCTTGTGACCATAGGCAACAAAAGATTAATCCCGCAATGTGCTAATTATGCCTTCAGTCGCCTGCGCAGCTCCCATCAGTCCACCAAGGTGTATGCACTTCTAATTATTTTTAGGGTGTGAAGGTGATAGTTAACCCTTTCATGACTGGAGCTTGAAATTTTGGCAAAAAGTCTGTGCCAATACATTCTCATATATATGCCAGTCTCCTATATGGAGCCTCATATTTTATGTAAGAGAATACATTGGCCTAACAATATTTACCTTGACCTTGTAAGCCAGTGCATTTTCGCATATATAAGAGAATGCACTGGCACAGCTCCCATCATGATAGGGTTAATAATGGCAGACCCACAAATTTACGACCCACGAAATAGTTGTAAATTATTAAACCACGAAAATTGATACCAGTAATTAGCTTTATTTCTTGCAGGGTGGTATGATGAATCATCTTTACACATGCTGTGGTAGCCCAGCATATGCAGCACCAGAGTTGGTATCTGGAAAAGAATACCTAGGAGCTGAGGTGAGATGAAATGAAAGAGAGATCATGCTCTTTTCCAGTCCTAATTAAAATCAGACTCTCGAACAAGCTATGCATTACACTACAGTCTAAAGAATTTCACTATCATTCACATTACTACCGCTATAAATAACTTCTGCATGCAATTCCTGCAGTATGATGTCACAGCGCACCAATAGTTTTACGATTGATAGGTAATGATCTCCTTTTGGTTTCATTTTTCGCAGGTATTAACTAGTGTGGAAACGATTAATCGACTAGTCGAAATCGACGCGATTATTAAATTAGTCGATCCCGAAATCTGCTAGTCGACTAGTCGAGAAAAAGCACTACCTAAGTGCTATCATGACAGCAGTGCCGTTGCACGGCCATATTATCACGTAATCTGTAACAGTTAACACATATTAACTTCTTAAAGCCATATTGCATTGTTCCTTTAACGATGCATCGGCCAATCATACACGGTCGGTGAACTCCATGACCTGAACTGAACACAATGTATGCACTTGTAGGCGCAGTTTCTTTTATGTTGATCATTAAAGACATGAAGTGTCGCTACCGACTGAACACTATCTAGTTCGATGGGACGCAATTGACCAGTGATAACTTCTCACTGTGGCACGTGTAATACCAGAGTTAATGATGCAACAAAATGGCTTCAATGATATACAAAACATAATTCGCTACAACTCAAGCTGGTAAAGTCAACTCAGTAACTGAATAGATTCTAGATCATTCTAATACCCATACCCTATCCCATTTCCCCCCCCCCCCCCTCCGCGACATGAGGCGCCAATTCAGACAGACAATAGAACACAACCGACATCTCGTTAGCGAGACTTACGAACGAGACTTGCCTATTTATTTCCTGGTTACCGGCGACAATTTTGTTTATATAAAATGTTTTTATTACCTGCATTCCCCAAACCGTGAGATTATATGGAGGTTGCAGGAGAGCCGGGTTTAAGATATCAAATTGGGAGACTTACGGGCAAAACGGGAGATTATATAGTTCAAGTGCTTTCCGTTTGAACGTTCTGAAACGAAGAGTTGGATACTCAAAACTGCGATGCCACATGGCCCATTTTATACGTCATATGGGCATAGAAACGGGAACTCTTAGAAGGGGATCGACTAGTAGTCGATTACCTCTGGCGACTAGTCGATTCCTTAAAATCGCTAATCGTTTCAACACTAGTATTAACTTTTGAAATTATTGTAAATTACTTAATGCTCAATGCTATTCTCCTTGCTACATATTACTGGTCAAAGCTGAACTCTTTATAGTTTTAGTGTTTAATTAGCTGTCATAATCTCTAATTTTGTAAACACTGTGTGAAATTAGCATTGCGAATTTTGTTAATGGCACCTTGGATTTTAATATATATATATATCTCTTCATGTTGACATCTAGTATTACTTAGACATTTCAACTTTCCACATTCCTAATCGCTCCATTGACTGTTACACATGAAATTATCCCCTCCAAGTTGAGCTACAGTGTCATTAACACTTTCATTTACCTAGAAATCACAGTTTTTGTATTGTCCGGATGATAACATGAACAATATCCAACAGAATTTCTTGATATTTCGTACAAGGTTCTCATTTGAAAAAACATAGATCAGGTTCAATTTTGGTCATGGTGCAACTTAGAAATCTGAATTTTTGGGTTGTCCAGATGATAACTTGAGCAAGTCATCTTCAAGTTGGAGTAAATTTTTTGCCTGATTTGTGCTTAAAAAAAAGCCAACATCCCAAAGAGCCACCTCGTTTCGGTGGATGTGGGGTCTGTGAACTTTTATTAAGTTTTGTGTACAGCATATTCCGAGGAAGTTCGCTTCCCAAATAATCATAATATATAAACTTATATTTAGTTACCTGGTGACGTATATGGCTCTAAGGGATTTTTTTTCTGACCAAGCCTTGAAATAGCGTGTCTGTCATTTGCAGAATGAGGTCCCCAGAGGGTGAATTAGTGATGCTACCCCGCATAGCGGGCTAGCATCATCAAATTCACCCTCTGTGGACCTCATTCTGCAAATGACTGACACTATTTCAAGGCTTGTTTCTGACACTGAATTTGGTTAGCTGATATCATAGTGGTATGGAAACAAAATTCTTAGTTCACTTGGGTTTAATTACTCAAGTAGTAGATGACAAGATATATACTGAAATCACTGTTGATATGATTTCAAATTAATTGGATCTGATGATGGACATAAACTGGTGTTGACCAAAACCTGTTTAAAAAAAACGTATAATAATATTATTCAATCCATAAACATAATATCCCTCTTTATCCACCGCTCACTACTCTATTGACTACATAAAGCCTGCCTAATACACGTTACGTTTATTATGTCAAAGTCAAGCTTTATTAGGTCAACGTAGCTTTATTAGGTTAGTACTACTTATATGACGTAATTTGATATGCAAATTGTGCAGGTAACTAATGATGTCAACTGGCCTTAATGACGTCATTGTGATTTCAGAATGTTTTTATCCTGCATAATCCACTAAAATAATTTGTAAAATGATATACGTTTTAGCTCTAAAACATCTAGAAATCATCAGAACAAGGTTTGATTAGAATAACTGTAAAAAGGCCAATGAACTATTTCGCTCTTAGCTGCACTCCGGTTTTCACACGTCATGAGTGCTAATTAGTCTGCTTGACCTAATAAATGTAAGGGTGTCATCGAAGTAACGAATGTAAAACTGAGGAAAATGACAGATTTACCTCACAAAAGGCAAGTTTTGTGTGATGGATAAATAATATATGTAACTAACGTCACTCAAACTGTTTATGTCCGCTCGGGGGATATGGCATCAATTGGCCGAGGCAGAGCCTCGCCCAATAGATGCTCAAATCCCCCTCACAGACATCAATGGCGGATCTACCATCCGGCGCCCTCAGCGCGCGCCCCCCCCTTTTTTTCGCCAGAGCAAGGAATATTTGGACGTGTCCGGGCGCTATTCGTCTCCGAGCGAGTTTCTGCACTTATAATATTGCTAAAATACATGCAAATATATACTACAGTTTACATGTTTTACATTAATCTGACTTGAGTACAATTATTTCAACTGTGAATGGATGTATATCCATGCAAGGGCTAAACCAACATCCCGCGCGACGTGGGCGCGCCCCGCGTGGAATATTTTCGCCATGCAGAGCAAAATAATTCTGTCGACATTTTATTTCTGGGCGTCGGAAAATATCTTGCCAGGCGCCAAGTTTTAGGCGCCATAAGTTTTTATATAAACATAGATATAGCATTTCTAACTATGGTGTCAAAATGTCAATTCCATCTATATATACATGTACATGTAGCAATAGAAATGAGATGGCTACACTTTGGGATAAGCCTATAGTATACAACTTATATATAGTTTGAGCATTCGATAGTACGGAGGTTGTACTAACGAACTTCAAACCATCGAACAGCATTATATCGTCGTAAAGAAATTATATATAGGCCTACGCCATACTACGGTATACTATTAAGGTCCCAATCGTCCTGACCCAAGGTCCCAATCGTACAAGGACCCAAATCGACCAAGGTCCCAATCGTCCAGCAAGGTCCCAATTGTCCGACAATCGTAGTATTTTGTGATGCACATGTACCCAGTCCTGATGTATAGTATAATATCGATACATCCATTGATCGGAGTAAATTTAATTATCACTAGCTCCATATAAGCTACATAAACTGAGATTTATGTTTTATGTGTGCATACCCAGATTGGAACTTATCAAATTAAATATGTAACTCAATATTATTCATTTTCTAGTTATTTTAATATCAGTATCCGATTGATTTTTCAATGGGCACATGACACAGCAAAACGTGTCGTTTTGAATGTAGGATCCAAAAAATCCCGGGGGAGGTCCCCCGTGCCCCCATCTACCACAGGGGGGGGGGGTCCATCTTGTGCTCTCCCCCGATCGCCGCTTTGCGACTCGGATGATGCTATGCCTATATTAATGGCGCCCCCCTTTTCAAAATTCCTGGATCTGCCCCTGGACATAAACAGTTTAAGCGACGACACTAGCTACATATTCTATATAATTTTTATATACAATGTAAGTCAAGCCTTAAAATATGGTGCCGGTCATTTGCAGAAGGAGGTCCCCAGAAGCTGCACTTTGTGACGCTACCCCACAGAATAGGCTAGCATCACCAAATTCATCCTGTGGGGACCTCATTCTGCATGGTCTGATCTGCTGGAGACCTAGACACAGATTTAAGTACCCAGATGATGAAGATGGTGATGTTAACCCATTGGGCACCTCAATTATGCATTGCGTCGTCTGCCTATTTGGGGATATACCGTAGAGAAACTAAAATTAAAAATGAAAAAGAAACTTTCTCAAGAAACTAATAAAACTGGTTAATTTAATAATAAAGATACTTTTCAGAGAAGATGAGGGGTAAGCAGAATGAGTTCCCCAGATGGGTGAATTTAGTGATGCTAGCCCGCTGTTCCGGGTAAAATCAGATTCAATAAATTTACCTTCTATGGACCTCATTCTGCAAATGTCCATCACCATATTTTCAGGCTTAAACATAGTTATTTCCTTCTGTTTGCATCAAGTTCAGAAAGATGCATAATCCGATTAAGTGCCCCTCAATTACTATTTATTTGGTTTCGGGCGTAAAAAATATTTGATTTGAGTCGAAGAACCCACCTATCAAAGCTCGGAGTTATTAGATATCGAATTTCGAAATTTATTATTTTTCACCAATGAGACTTATTAGTGGCTCAGTAAAAAGTCGACGAGCCGACGGTCTCGGACCAAATTGCAGATGAAGATGGATAACTCTCTAAAATAAAGAGACTTTGTGTTGATAATAAGGCCAAATTTCGTCAGACAACATGTTGATAAATAACACGTTTTGGGTTATTTTATACTATAGTTGACAAGTGGTTAGAATTATTTTTGGGCAATTATTCGATTCTGATAAATGAAGCGGCATTTCTTAAAATGTTGTTGGAATCTGATTATATGGGGATCATCGAATCGGATTGAGTACCTTTATGGTGAGATGTCATGAAATAGCTCTGATGATGACCAAAGATTTGCATTTTCCACATCTATTCGATTGTTTCAGGCTGACCTGTGGAGCATGGGAGTATTGTTATATGCTCTGTTGTGTGGTTACCTACCATTTGATGATGAAAAGGTGTCAGAGTTATACAGAAAAATCCAGGTATGACAATACTTATCATATATATGTAGTATATGAACAAGGCAATACCAATTTCGTTTTTGGTTTTTCTGTTTTCTCAAACACTTTTATTATTTTATATGAACATTTTATTATGCACCTGCACCAATTGTTGTCCTTTGATATTGTGTTATAATATAAGTGCATGGTGAAAGCTCAAATGGGTGCACATCTTCTCTTAATTTACAATTTACCTTGAATCTTCAGCCGAACTAAGTGGTTTGCTTGTATGGCCTTCATGACTGCCTTTCAGGTTTACTCAAATGTTACAGATCATTGATTAAGTGTTGGTCTCCAAAGACGATAATTCTGTAACAGAAAGTTAGTTTAAACTCCTAGTTCAAACTAAACAAAATTGAAAACTTGAAAGATGAAACTTTTAGACCATACTTTGTGAAATGAATTCCAGTTGTAAATGATACTGTGCAATTGAAATAATTCAACAAGGTGAATATGCCATGCCAGGTGGTGCTATTTTAACCTCATTTATTTTTAGGGTGGTAAATATGATTCACCAAATTGGCTGTCAAGGGAAACGTCGGACTTGATCAAGAGCCTGTTGCAAGTCAACCCCAAAAAGAGACTAACGATAGACCAGCTATTACAGCACCCATGGCTGGTCAAAGGTTTAAATGTCCCTGTGGAATGGGATAGTAAGTTTAAGGTACCAGCATATTGCCTAATGTCAAGAATAAAGTAACATGTAATTTGTTCAAGTATTCGTCTGTTGTTACAGAAATTGGAAGAATAATTTTCTAACAAGTAAAATTTTGAAAATATCCAACAAAGGTTATCCAATTTTTACCCAATTTGGATTGTTGCTTATAATCAAGCACATATCCTTATGTCCCAACTCAATCACAGAATCTCTGATTATTGTCCACACTATTTATATTTTCAATTACATTTCAAGTCTTAGAAAGCTCTTTCAAAAAGGTAACCCGGATTTGTAATCTTCAAATGGTAGGGGCATGTCAATTTATCCTGGAGGCAGTTCCATACCATAATAAGTGCTTACCATGCAAAATGCATGATCGCCACCTGTGACCAATCCCGCAAACTAAGCTTGGCAAGGGATATAGCAATGGGTTCCATTCGTGAGTCCATCCATAAGACATTTGAAGCTCTATATCTTGGTCATCATCATTTTAATGATCTTGGTATGTTGATGAACCAACATGGGGGAAAGAGTATTTACAAACAGCAGGTTTCGTCCTTTGATTTTTTCCAGAGTTACGACCTTTATTGAGTAAGGCCTAAACAAAAAATACGTTTCTTTCCGCTAACCCGACCGACCCTATTTTAAACCGCCAACCCTAAACTTTTTATTGCCATTGCAAAAAAAACAAAAAATTGGACCAAACAAAAAATTGATTTTAATTTTTTTTTTTTTAATTTAAGTCCCAATTCATATCATAACAAGATGAAAAACATTTATATATTTATATATATTGACATGAGAAATTTAAGTTTACAAAAAGATTTAAGTTTAACAGTTGGAATCATACTGTAAAGTATGTTTGGCTTTATCTAGCTTTCATCTGTGAAAACTTCAAATAATTTGAGTTCAGGTACGGTATGTTATCATTCAGCGTTCAGACTTCAGTATTTCAATCTATTACAGCACAGGAACATTAACAATTTGATCAAATCAACCTGGTTATCAAGTGGTATCTCATAATACCAAATGAAAAATTAACATAGAGATTAGTACCATATATAGTCATTACTATCTTAATACATGTACATTGTTTCTGTACTACATGTACATGTAGGATTTCTGCATTACATGTACATGTAGTATATTATGTACGGTATGTGTCTCACTTGAATTTTATAAAATAGCCTATTTATGAATTAGAGTGATGATGGCAAGTCTAATTTCAAGCAGGATAAGGCTTCCGATAAGCATAATCCATAGAACCAAAAGATATCTGACAATAACTTATAAGCATTTACAATCCATACATATATAAAAAGTTCCAAAGTTATGCTTGAGAAACTTTATAAAATTTACCTCTCTGTAAAATTCAAAATACTGACTCAAAGAGCCTTAGATTAGATCTAAATGCAATGGATTTTCAAAAAATTTCCAGGGGAAGAACCCCCACCATCATCAGGGGGTCACCCTTCCTAAACATTCCTCCGATCAGGCCTTCAGGTTATGCCTTCGGCATATCATTGCCCAAAAACAGGTGTCCCCAAAAAATACCTAGATCCTTCACTGAATGCGGAGAAGGTGGTGTTGTGAAGCCATCCTTAAGAGATCGGTACAAGACGGTCACTCCAATATGTGAACAGTGCAGTGGTGCTGGACTGACTCCAGTTGTCGCCAGACCATATAGGAAATATTAGGATTATCAAAGACTATCTTAGTATATAGACTAGTATATATGTAAATATTAAAGCATATGTAAGATTGAATTGGAGTTTCTAGTTCCTCTGTCATCTGGGTTAACCTGAGTGGGGCTAAGAAGTGCATAGTTTGGGTTATTGACAAGTATTATACAGTTATTTTTAAAGATACTGAAAAAAAAAAAGTTAACAAAACAAAAAAGTTAAGCCTACCTACCTACCCTAATTTTTTTTAGCTCGTTAGCGGAAACAAAGGTATTATTTGTTTAGGCCTAATGGGATTTAATGTGAAAATGGATTTTACTCTGCATGACTAAATTCTTTGGCACACCCTCAGGCCACATTCCTCATCGGATCGTCGCCAAACTTCATATGGATCTTTGGGGTGGCCTCTAGATGGGAGATGTCAATTATTATTCTAAAATTTGTTTAGCAGCCAGCAGCCATCTTGTTTATCTTGAAATGTGAGGTTTTTGTGTGCATATATCTCAACCAATGGCTATATGATCTAAATGTTATTTGCATTTTAATTTTGTCTTGAGTTATTGACCTTAGTTTATTTTTTTTCGCGATTGTGGGTCTGTCCGGCTTGATAACTCAAACAAATATGAACTGATTTCAATAATTGTTAGTATTCATACATGTTTTATTCAGTCATCACTAGTGGTATCTGATATTACCGGTTTATTGCAATACTCGTGAACCGGGATACGGAACCGCAATATGGAAGTGTATATATTGCTATGTTGTCAAAGTCATATGTCAACCAGTGGTGTCAAATTATTGTCTAACAATGACAGATGTACGGCGGTATGAAAATAGATTTACCAGCACTGATTGGCTATTGTAGATTCCCTGAACTGATTCAGAATACGGAATCCGATTGCAAAGAAACCGGAATGAATATTATTACAACAAAATGAGAAATGATTTAAATGGACCGCTTCTACTTGTCATTTACACTGTAAATTAAGTCTGTAATATCACTGCGCATTTCCAAAGCCATGGGACCATACTGTAAGTTCAACCTATGTTGAGACACCATTGATCAGTTTATGCGGGAGTTATAAATAGCCTTTATAATTTACTTGACTCGCCAGCGATCAGCACTGTATTTAGTCGCCAGCTTCGCTCATAAAAATTGTCCGTTTAGTTTATTCCGGATTATGAAAATATCGGTTTTGAAGGTCATAAAAATTGCATCATCAGTTCATCGTGGCGGAACTGAGTCCCCAAATATCATTTGCACCCAACACAAAAGCCAAAGCTGCCGTTTGGCGGCATTTCAAATTAAAAACACAGCGGCATGCAACCTGTACAAAATGGAAGTGAAATATGCCGCTGGGACCACACATATGCGTCGCCACCATAAAAGTATTCAATTATATAGTGGCACTTCGAATGTTTTATCCAATAAATTCCACAAAAGCTATCCGCATCAGTGAGTAGACGGCAAGATTTATCACCAAAGGTTTGAGACCATACAAAATTGTTGATAAAGAATTTAGAGATCTGTTTAACATGCTTGATTCAAGATACAGTGTCCCTTTAAGGAAGCACTTCTCTGATATAGTGATTCCACAAATGTATTCTGACTTGATATTAAAAATCATGGCTTGATTCAGAGTTAACCTGATATCAATGTATACTCGCCCTCCAAATTCTAAAAATGGGGGTAAACTTATTTTCGAGGACAACCCCATAATTTGGTTTGGAGTAAAAACATAGGCTGGGCTTATCCTAGGGAATGGGCTTACTGACGGGTGTATACAGTAGTTGTGAGTTTTTAACATTTTAATTCCATATTAAAGTTTAATAATTGCCCAATAAGAAATAACTATCGATGTTCGAACAATCGATTGTTTGGCTTCGGCAATCCACTACGGCAACCCTTTGCCATGGCCGAGTTTGCTTCAGCAAATGGCTTTGGCATTGCTGATTGCCGTTGCCAATTATGAGGGCTGCATTACTGATACAATTGTTTTACAGTAAGTGTATATAATTTCGTCAACTTGTGCAGGCCTCTCAGCCATCGGCCGCCTAAACTCAAATTTGCACAGCCGGTAAATGCCCTCCTCATCGCTATTCCCGCAGACTAAAAATATCTGTTCAGTCAGTCAATGTTCAACATGAACATGCATCCCGGTGTCCTCATTTGAAAGCGGGCATAATTGTCTCATACTTATTGAAAACGGACTATACTTAGATTTACATCCTGACATATATAGCACTTAGTTTATTTCGTGGGCTGCCGTGTGTGTGCACTGCATGATGGTGGGGTAATGTCGCAAGAGCTATACTTCGTCCAAACCTGCAAACTCTAAATGGGCTATATTTGAATGCCATGGATTTGCCAGTCAAGTTTTAAGATAGATATTTTGACTTTACAAAGGGTTAATACCTCAGATCATGGTATAACAATGAGATTGATTCTTCGGAATCTTTTTATTGAAATAAAATAGTCCAACATTAGTTCTTGGTTACAAATGTACTAAGGCCATGTAAACTTAATAGTTTGTTTCTCAGGGATTTTTTTTTTCAAAGTGATGAGGGAGGCAGTTATTTATATTTATTATTTTTTTCAAATTAATTTTGTGGTGAGGCAGGTATTTATATAATATTTATCGGAGTCCAATATTAAGGAATAATACTGGATATGGACACTATAGTGAAACAGGACAGCTGACCATCATATATCCCCTTAATAATCTAGATTTGTAATAAAGTTGCATAGAGGAAACAGTTTGAGTTATTCACTCATGATGATGTGGAAACTATATCGGTGAAATTTGATGTAACTCAGGGTGACCACCAACCAGATCAAGCTTTATTGGAAGGAGTTCCACTGGACTACACATGAATTGATAATATAAAATCACAACAATAATTTATGAATAAAAGGTTTATTTTCTAATTAATCACAGACTTTCATAAAAATCTTGAAGTTTGGAATTGTGCTGATCCAAGAGTGCATTACATACAATAGCCACACACTGCCGACCCACACTGTCAACGCTATCCGTTTGGAAGCCCTCTTTCACTTTGTTTTCACCTAACCAGTCAATGATTGAATGAATTAACTGCACAATTCGTCACGTTTGTTTTTCACATTTGTCTTACTGGGCAACACCACCTCCTTGCAACATGTCATCAGCACTGAGAATACATGAACTAGTTCTTCCGATTTCTTCTTTGGTCACTCGAATTTGAAAATATCGTCCGAAAAATTGCGTGACTTCAGAAAACATGATGATGATCATGATGTCTCCTGCAACTGTGTCAAAGTCCCCTGTTTTCGTTTTTGAAACAACCAGGTCAAAATCATCGTCAATGTCTTTCGTGGACATGAAATCAACAGCCATTTGACGAACAGTTTTTTATCTATTGACTGATATAATTGTCCATTTGCCTTCCGATGCATTCTGCACGATAGAAATGTTCATCAAAGTCGCCATTTTGTTATTATTTTAAACAGGAAGTCCGTCGGAATTATCGGCCCTTGTTTGTGAATGTAAAGTCCGGATAGATTTGCAGTCCGGATAGATGTGCAGTTTGCGTAAAGTTTCAAGACTAAGTTATCGGTCTGGGGTGGTTTGGGATATGCGGTATTTATATATTTATTATTTACAGCTGCCAATAAATAAGGGGTAGCGCAGGTTTTTTTCGGGAGGCGGCGATCCCTGATAAACGAACTATTTTGTGTGTATGGCCTAAAGTTTGGTTATTCAAACTCACACAACACGAAATGCTAGAAACTATAAGAAATATTTGCTGGATAAATAGAATACAGTAATGCCCTAATTAATCGACTGCTTAACCACAGCAGAATTATGGGTAACTTTTCAGGATTTAGTCGGAAATATGGCTTGTTGCCATTCATCGGAAAGCTCTCCCCGAGAGCTTTCCGATGAATGGCAACAAGCCATATTTCCGATTAATCCGTAAAATTTACCCATAATTCTGCTGTGGTTAAGGAGTCGATTAATTAGAGCATTACTGTACATATCACAACAAGATCCTACAAACTCTTTTTATTTTGTTCCAAGTATGTTAGGATTTATTTATACAAATAAATTTATATCAGAATTATACATGGGACACTGTTTTCTTGACAAGTTTTCATCTCAAATTTCTTTTTCTTCAAGAAAGCTATTGATGAAGACTGCCTTACTGAATTAGCTGTGCATTTTGGACGAACAAAGCAGCAGATGGAACAGAAAATATTGCAGGTTTGATCATTATTTTACATTTCAGTTCATATTGATGATGTCAAGTCTGTCTGACTTGGTTTTGATGGCATTTTTCTTATATTATGTTAGTGCTTTAATAGTGCTTAATATGCATGTAATTATATCCAACCATGTAGTTTTACAAAAACCTTAAAGGAATATTATTCTGAATTTATTTTAGAAATTTCTTTCAATATACCAATATTATATAATTAAGATGTCCAATTTTCCCAAATAATGTGTTTGATCACCAATTTTGTTTTTTATAAAAAAATCTCCTAGATTATCGAAGATCTTACGTTGTAGACGGTCACGTGATTGATTTAACGATTGACAATGACGCAACACTCAGGGGGAATTTCACTGTGACACTTGTTTCCTCCATTGAATGAAGATATTATATACACAACAATACACAAACCTAGTAAATACAATTATATGTACACATGTATAATATAGTCATATTCACTCGATTGTATGTATATATATACACGTACATTCATTTATGTTCGATCGATCGAGGCATCACATTACAGATTTAATAACAATTATAACATGCACAGGGAATGCATTGTGATATTAGATTGAGTATGAATGGCACATTCAGCACGTCGCTGTGTCGTTCGATCTTGCTGATCTCAAGGTTGTCGGTAAACTGAAAAAAAGAAACCATCTTCAAGCTCTTAAGATTTGTCAACCTCTTATGAATTTATACCAATTTGTCACTACCTTATGCAGTATGCAAACTTATCTATGGATATATGATATATATCATCAAATTCCATGCAAATAATAGCTATGTAAGAGCATGCACTTAGAACGCTAAATGTTGTCCGTGGCTTATTTGAACGTCCACATTATATGTAACACCTTTTGGAGGAGGAATATGTAAACGAACTGTCGATATACAGGCTTTATAATTATATATCCGCCAATGTCAGCAATTTAGGGTTGCATAATTATTCACTTAGACAAATGTTCTTATCATATCAACATTATATATTCAGTCTAAATAAATTAGACCATGTTTCATTTCAATCAACTTACAGTCTAATGACTCTCATGGTTAAAATTATTTCAAACGGGAGAAATCGAGCCAATGTGCAGCGAATGATGCATAGCTATCAGTAAATTCAATTAATAATCACTTATTCATACAAGCCACACCCGCAGTATTTGAATCTTGTGAAGTTATCAAATAAACTACATGTTAGCATCGCGTATCTTATTACCTGACAAAATGTTGTGTGTTCAAAATCAAAACTAACATACATTTATCCATAAATGTGGAATGGTCAGACAGAACAAGTATACAATAGAATTGTATTTGCAAAGATATTCAAAATTGGTTAAATCTAGTTAGTACAGTGTTCAAAATCAAAACTAACATACGTTTATCCATAATTGTGGAATGGTCAGACAGCAAGTATACAATAGAATTGCACACTTGATTACTAAAATATTTGTTTTAGACTTTATATGTTACTCAGAATGAAAACAATTAAAACAGCATCAGCTGTTGAATATCTATTGCATTCAAACCTTTTATGATGTGAAGTCAGGTTGTTGTCATTAGAAGGGAGGCAGTTTATGACACATTACATAACCGACATGCCATTGAGATATTCATCCAATTGTGGGATAATGCATTTACCTATTTTATCTTACAGTGTATTGATTAAGCGTTTTGACAATTAGTGTTTCATATCCAAAATTCATTGCGCTCACTGATAACTCTCTTCAAATGCTCTCGTTACAAAATAAATCTGGATTTTCATGGTACAATATTTCCGATGTACGAAACCCGCGATTCTTCGTCGCCTAACTTCGACCGCACTGTCGGATCTATTCAGCACTTTAATTAGCACTCCGTCTCCATTTGGAGCAAAATTTTTGTTGGGCAATTTAAAAACAAATTGACCACCGACAGCGCGAACACTGAGTTAGTATTTTCTCCTAACCTATGAATATTACGTCACATGCCAAAATAGGATCGTTACAACTAGAGTAATCGTATAGTAAATTATCACGTGCATATTTTAAATAATGAGATGACATAACATGACCGCGGTACAGCTCAATAATATTAATTACAGCGTGCTTATTGCTATATCTTCATTGCATTGTTCTTTATTATATAGCATCTGAATGGCAAAACTTGTATTCTGCATGTATGGTGAAGCAAACCTTGAAACGCGCATTTTATTGCACGAAAATTGGTTAGAGGAAGAGTGACTACTCTTGCATGTTTACATGACCTTAGGCGCACGTGTGTAGATCTGTGTGTGTATCGCAATGATAAACATTTGTTTGGGAATAGAACAAAAAGCATGATGGTGCGGAAACATAATGCTCAGAATTAGACTGAATGTTCAGAAAACACACTGTTGGTGATGTCAGCAAAATTTTATGAGAAATATCTGGGAAACTGGATTCTATCTTTAATACTAACATTATTGTCCCACATGTAGTTTCAAACTTTCATTGACTTATTTGTTTCAAATTATCATTGTTTTACATTTGTAGTGGAGGTACGACTACCTAACAGCAACTTACTTCCTTCTACTTGAAAAGAAATTGAAAGGAAAACCTGTCAGGCTATTGCAGAAATCATCATGCCATACAAAGACACCAATGGTATGTATCAGGCTGGGATATCTACCATGTCTTGGTAAATACCATTCGATATCTTGTTCAGGAGTGTAATAGAGTAATATATAAAAAATGTATTGACCCTTCCATGACTGGAGCTTCCTGAAATTTTGCGAAAACCATGTGCCAATGCATTCTCTTATAAATAGGAATGCATTCTCTCCCATAGGGAGCATCGCATATATATGAGGTAGCATTGACTTAGGCCTAACAAAAAAAGACGTTTGTTTCCGCTAACGAGCTGAAAAAAATTAGGGTAGGTAGGTAGGCTTAACTTTTCTTTTTTTTGTTAACTTTTTTTTTTCCAGTTTCTTTAAAAATAATTGTATAATACATGTACGTGTCAATAACCCAAACTATGCACTTCTCACCCCAATCAGGTTAACCCAGATGACAGAGGAACTAAAAACTCCAATTCAATCTTTCATATGCTTTAATATTTACATATATACTAGTCTATATACTAATATAGTCTATGATAATCCTAATATTTCCCATATGGTCTGGCGACAACTGGAGTCAGTCCAGCACCACTGCACTGTTCACATATTGGACTGACCGTCTTGTACCGATCTCTTAATGATGGCTTCACAACACCACCTTCTCCTCCGCATTCAGTGAAGGATTTAGGTATTTTTTGGGGACACCTGTTTTTGGGCAATGATATGCCAAAGGCATAACCTGAAGGCCTGAGCGGAGGAAGGTTTTTTTTTAATTTTACTGAGAGGTCAATTTGATCAAGTTTCTCAAGCATAACTTTGGAAAAAAAATTATATGTATGGATTGGAAATGCTTATAACTTATTGTCAGATATCTTTTGGTTCAATGGATTATGCTTATCCTGCTTGAAATGAGACTTACCATTATCACTCTAATTCATATAATAGGCTATTTTATAAAATTCAAGTGAGACACATACATAATATAACTACATGTAGTACAGAAACAATGTCTATTAAGTTAGTAATTACTATTTATAGTACTAATCCCAATGTTAATTTTTCATTTGGGATTATGAGATCCCACCTGATAACCAGGTTGATTTGGTCAAATTGTTAATGTTCCTGTACTGTATTTGATTGCAATACTGAAGTCTGAAGGCTGAATGATAACAAACCTGAACTAAACTATTTGAAGTTTTCACAGATGAAAGCTAGATAAAGCCAAACATACTTTACATTATGATTCCAACTGTTTATAAACTTAAATCTTTTTGTAAACTTAAATTTCTTATGTAAATATATATAAATACTAGCCGATGAGCCCGACGTTGTCCGGGCTATTCAAAAACCAAATTTCAAGTCGATAGCTCCACCCGTTTCCGAGATCTGGTCTGCGCATGCGCGAAGTTTGCGTCGCACGGGCTCGGCGAAAAAAACAAATTTCAAGTTGATAGCTCCACCCGTTTCCGAGATCTGATCTGCGCATGCGCGAAGCTGGCGTCGCACGTTCTCGGCGACCCGATAAAATTTGTATCCGGGGCAAGATACATTCACATAGCAAATTTCAAGTCGATAGCTCCACCCGTTTCCGAGATCTGGTCTGCGCATGCGGGAAGCTGGCGTCGCACGGGCTCGGCGACCCGATAAAATTTGTATCCGGGGCAAGATACATTCACATACCAAATTTCAAGTCGATAGCTCCACCCGTTTCCGAGATCTCGTCTGCGCATGCGCGAAGCTGGCGTCGCACGGGCTCGGCGACCCGATAAAATTTGTATCCGGGGCAAGATACATTCACATAGCAAATTTCAAGTCGATAGCTCCACCCGTTTCCGAGATCTCATATGCGCGAAGCGGGCGCCGCACGGGCTCGCCAATACGACAACGTCGACCGCCTGGTCAAACTACACACACGTACCAAGTTTCGTCCCGATCGGTCGAGAATCGTAGATTTGTATAAATGACATACAGACAGACAGACAAACAGAGGTCTTCAAAATATATATGAGATATATAAAATGTTTTGCATCTTGTTATGATATGAATTGGGACCTAAATTTGAAGAAAAAACAAATTCAAATAAATTTTTTTCAATTTTTTTTTTGTGATGGCAATAAAAAGTTTAGGGTAAGGGGTTTAAAATACTGTCGGGTCGGGTTAGTGGAAACAAACATCTTTTTTTTTTAGGCCTTAACAACATTTACCTTAACCTTTGTAAACCAGTGAAATTTCTTAAATATGTGAAGCTCCCTATGGGAGACTCGCATATATAAGAGACTTGCACATGATCTTTAATGCTGCACCAGCGCAGCTCCCATTACGGAAGGGTTAAATTTTAGATATTTCTCGTCGATGAATTAACTAGTTAATTAGATAACATTTTCTTATCAACATTGTAAATTGCTTTTGTTCTTAAGGTCTTTGTTGGGAGACCTATGAAAATGACCGACATATTCCGTAAGGCTGGAAACGGTATAATCCTATGTAAAGATCCACCTATTACTATTCGCCAAACTGAATGACTGATCAGTTTTGACCCACTGCAGAAAAATGATAATGGCACGTGTATGTGTTGCATCACTCTATATGTCATTATGCAACATCACAGCACACTTGATCAATTGGCTTGATTGCCATTTCACGCTTTTTATGGGGAATTTGTTCACAAAATAATGGGTATCTTTTGCATGTGAGCTGAACATGGCTGTATGTGGCTGGAACAAGATTTGTAAGTGTTGAAGATGTCACAAGAACATCATTTGTGTTACATTCCAGTCACTTTCAATTGCACTTCACACTGTGTGCTTTGATCGCGATGTATGCTCCGACTATAAGGTGAAGAGATATTCCAAATACAATTTTGATATTTGAATGCTGCCGTTTACAAATTAATTAATTTTTTAATACTTATTTCAGCACTATCTGCAAACAATATGATAATATCCATTGTTCAATGTGTAGTAAATACAACAAGGACTAGAAAACAAGGAAATTGCAGAAATTAGCAATTTCAAACCGCTAGCAGTAAAGGTCATTGGTTAAGCTCCAATTGATGGTAAACTCAATTTAATATATGTTCCCTCCGGTGCCAAATAATAGTGATGGCCAAATAATAGTGATCTGATCAACAGGCCAACACGACATTGTATCTCTTATAATTAAATAATTGTTTCATCGGGGTACTGTGCACAACATTTAATTATTTAAGAAGTTGCCCCTCCATTCTTGGTACTAGGATTTGGGTTATTATTAAGCTAGGTACTCAAGATTTGGTTGCTGGTATTCACACTTGACACACTCGCAATTCCATGTTCTGCCGACTCAGTGATTCAGTATATACCACATGGGGACTAATTTTAATAATCATGATGGTGCTAAATAATTGTCATGCTTTCCTTTTTTACAAAAAATAATTGTGACATTACACCTATTTGGCACTGGAGAGTAGAGCATATCACTCTGATCTTTAGCTGACACAAAATTTCAAGCCTAGGCAGGACCAGGAAATTTAACAGGGCAGTCTGTTCTTTCTTCAGAAAACTCACAATGTGGATGTTAATGCAGAATACTCACCGAGATTCCCAACACCGAAGCATTTAGAGCTCATTCCAGAGAGAAAGAGAAATGACGAGCCTCATGAAAGAAAAAGTCGAGCAAGAGAGCGTTTATCGTTTTCTGGAATTGACAAGGAGAATAAAGAGAACTTTCTCAAACCTAATATTCCACATAGGACTCCAAAACCTAAACAAAATTCTAAATCATCACAATCTAGTCGACCTGTATCCCAGGGCAGCAATTGTAGATCGCCGCTTATGTCCAAACAGCTTCAGATAGCATCAATGGATGACACAAGTATGTTATTTATAGAGTTTAGTATAAACTGCATTATAGTTCAAAACATATTATACCCCAACCCCGAAGGAGGTTCGGGGTAAGGGCTCCGTCCTTCAGAGACATATGTCATGCTTGGCGTGGCACATGTTAATTATGCTTTAATTGTTTTATTTGAATAAACTTAAAATGATAACAACTCCCGAATTTTAGCAAATAACTTTATTTTAGAATCTTGCTATATTAAGCTAATGTGTGCACAGCATATAGAATCATAATATCACAATATTTATAACATACTACTAATACACTTATTTAGCATATTTAAATCGCATTATATATGTCACATATATCAGGGTTTCCGTTAGTACGGCTCAGCGTCCGTAGGACGGCCTCATTCCCCTCGCATATTATCTGTTTGGTTCATACATATACCAAATGTCAGTCGCAATGTCGTAAACAAATCCGGTTACAACGGGAGTTCGGGTGTTAAATAGAATACTGGTGAAAAAGCGGGTCAAATAGCGACGTTAGATACAGCGTAATGCATGTCGCGGTAACATCAAAAAATGTCGGACTGCTGAATATGCATATTTTTGTGTACGGGATGAAACTACTCATGCTCGAAAATCCCGTGATATCGTAGGATTACATAATTTGATCAAAGAACGCCGAATTTCTTAGTCGGGACATTTTTATGCACGGGATTTTCATGAATGAAACTGCTCCTCTCCGAGATCCCGTGCTATCGTACGGTGGTACATAATAAATGCGTCCCCATGCAGAGTCCATGAGGTATAGAACGGAGTTTTAGCCAACGTGTTATAAAATATAATTTGGCGGGAGATGTGAACACGTGCGTCGTTGATTGTGCTTGGGGACAACGCAACTATTATTTACCGTCCTTTGACATTATCTCCATATTGGGGAGGGGGTACGTATGTGTTTGTCTTTATCACCCATGTATGTAATATGGTTCAAATGAATGGTGTTGTTAACTTGTCACTATAAATTCCCACTATAAAGACTGATTTCGGGACAGGTTCCGTTTTACTGTGAAATAAATCACGTTGGGATTTTGTTGACTATGCGCATAATAAGCAATTGCGGTCGTCAGTTTATGGACTAATATATAGAGACTAGTGAACAAGCTACGCGTTCCGAGTGAAAGATGTCCCTACCCACAGGTATTAGGCACAATTTTTGTTTTTAAATTTAATAAAAATCTCTTTTTATTAATTTTTTTTGGTGCCAAATACCTGTGTCGCTACCATTCGTATTTTGCCGCTATAAATAGCTCCTGCAGTATGACGTCACAGCGCACAAATAGTTTTACGATTGACAGCGTATATCATGTCAGTTTCATTTTCACAGAAGCTGCTTGCAATTCTAGGAAATACTTTATTCAATTCTCCTTGCTATCTATTATTGGTCAATGCATAGATGTTTTGTAGTGTTTAGATTCATCGGAATCTTATTGTATAAATTTGTAAACAATAACTAGTAGCTTGTTCATTTATATATAATCTTCAATCAGACGGCAGTCTTATGTGCGTAATTAGTTGATTGATTATCTGGATACCATCAACAGAATTAATGCACCCACGGAAATGATTGACTTGCGTAATATATACGTAGCTTTGGTTGCTTTGTGAGACTCTTATGTGCAAGGAAATTGCTACTTTTCAGTGTCAAATAACAAAATTTTCGCCCGACGGGACGAACCATGGTCGTCCCGTCGCGTTATGTGTTTCCCCAATACGGACTCATTAATTTTCCCCTCGCGGAAACCCTGCATATATATGAGACACTATAAAACAGAACTTAATTTTCGAATGCATGTTTTGTATTGCTGATCAATCTTTTAAATTCCAAATAGTCATATCCATCAGCCCTCTTAATTCAGATTGTTTGGCTTTGGCAATCCACTTCGGCAACCTTTGCCGTCATCCAGTTTGCTTCAGCAAATAGCTTTGGCATTGCTGATTGTGGTAGCCAATTATGAGGGCTGTGTCCATACATCTATAGAGAATGAGGCGGGTAGGGGGTTAATAGCAAACTTCCGAAGCTGATGATATCATGAAAATTATCCCTAAAATTTTCCTTCCCTTCCCACCACACATTAAAGGACCCAAACCTTCGAAGTGGATTTATTTTAAATAAGATAAATTTTTATAAAAGTCAATAAAACAACTACTTTAAAAATAGATTGACTATTTTCTAATTTTCATTATTAATAACTCTCCAACAAAAATATTTCTCATATGAAAACCATTGTTATGTAAACAGTTCTGTTACACTGGCAATAACGATCAATGTCCAATTAGTCCAATAAGAGACCAAAGTTTTTTTTTTAACTTAACATTAAACATTTTTGAAAAGGTCAGGGCAGTAACAAATATTTTGGAAATAATATTTGAACTTACAGATTACTGATTTTTATTAACAAATCACTGTAACAGTATTTTTTACATAACAATGGTTTTAACACGTGAAATTTCGTTATTAGAGAACTTTCTATAATTAATATAGGAACAATGACTGGAGCTTCCTGAAATTTAGCAAAAACTCTGTGCCAATGCATCCTCTTATATATATGTGAGTCTCCCATAGGAAGCCTTGCATATATAAGAGAATACATTGGCCTAACAATATTTACCTTGACCTTGTAAGCCAGTACATTCTCTTATATATGCGAGGCTCGCTATGGGAGACTCACATATATAAGAGAATGCATTGGCACAGGATCTGTAATGCTGCACCTGTAAATGGTTAACCTCTTGATTACTGTATGGATTCTCCCACTCAGTTACAAGAGAATACACATTTGAATGGCCCATTCTTCATTTGTATGTTCAGATCTATACTATAAGCAGATGACAGGCTGAATTCTAAGCAAGGAATGATTCATTGTAGGCATGCCGGGATTATCCTACCATGATTGGGGAAGTGACCCGGGGCCCCTGTAATTTGGAAAAATTAGTGCAAAGGGGTTCAGTTGGGAATTTTCAATAAGTTTAGAACTCGCAAAAAGTGTTTCCAATTTGCATTGCCATAACTCCAGCTGTTAGTAAGAAATTAAAACTAGCTTGTTTAGTACTGCACATATGCTCTATCCCATCAACTAATCTTTGGAAAGTGTAAAAAATGTTAAGTAAATTTTGAATATTATCATATAGAAATCAATCTATTTGGTAAGTTAGGAAATTTTAGACCACAAATTGGGAAAAATGGGATATTTTTGGAATTGGGGAACATTTTAAGGGACCTATATTCGACCCCTGTTGCTACAACAAAGGATAATCCATGGAATGTTCTGCTAAGAATTCAGCAGACAGTCTTTGGCTGGTGTCGAACTTATTAGCTGACCATTGCTGCAAATGAATGAATGGGAATTAAGTTTCTACTCATCAGAAGGTATTCAGTTATTAAACGATTAAAAAATAGTGCATCTAAAAGGATGTTCTGTTTTGAGATGTTTAACTGAACCTTAACAGATCTGTTGTTAGGGAGATTTTCACTACATTCCAGTCTGCACACCTGGGAAGCGAGGTGATACGTCTATGATGAATTCCACGCTGTCTCCATCTCGGTCGTATGATTCACACCTTAATAATCTACAGGAATTGCCATCTCCGCTCGGTGCAAAGAAAAAGTAAGTTATAAGTGTAGCATACATGAACTCATTGTTCGTACTTTAAATGAAAACAACTTAAATACTTTAACCCTTTTTATCACATAAATAACCCACAAAACCAGCTTCATAATTATTGGTAAGACACACGTGTAATATTAGCATGTGCGATGACGTCATGCCATTATTTAAATTACTTGCGATTGCTGAAGTTTATGATTATTGTTTTCGATGAATACGCGTTTATTTGATCATGTGATAAAAGGTATCTCAAACTCGTTTTATTTTATACGTAATTTTTCAACCTCGTTCACTAAATTCTATTTGAGCCTCGGTAAACCTCGGCTCAAATCGAATTTAGTGAACTTGGTTGATAAATTACGTATAAAATAAAACGAGTTTGAGATACCTTTTATCACAGCATTCAATGGAGTATTCAATTGTTTTTTCTCAAATTCCAATTAGTTATTTTAGAGAAAGTTTAGAATAAATATATGATTAATGATATTTTTAATGGAGATTAATAATTAAAAATACGTCACCTGGTCCTCAAAAAGTGCTTAAAATCTTATTCCAGAATCAAGTATGAACCCTGAGTCATATTAAACCTGAATCTACACCCTATGCTTACTAATAGTAGTAGAAGTGGAACATATTGAATCCAGCATTAGTTAGATCACTGAAGTAACTAGTAAGCAACTTGGAGCTTTGTTTCTATTTTGAAGATTGACCACTGAGAGCTTACAGGTATGCAGCTCTGAGTGACACACGCTGTGTGTTATGAGAGCCACTGAACTGTGGCAGTAGTGTCCTGATGTGTTTTCAATCTAGTGCCACTGATGGTGTTCGCCAGTTTAACTTAGGTGGCAGTCATGTCTTGCACGGCAGTCATGTCTCGCATGGCAGTAATGTCTCGCACTACTTGATGTTAACCCATTCTATACTAAATGGATTCTCCCACTAAGTTATAAAAGTATACATTGGAATGGTCTGTTATTCATCCAGAGATCAGGAAAAATAAGCAGACATCAGATAATAATATTGCAGAAGGATTCTTATATATTTTATTATTACCTGTGGCTATGGTTATTTGTTGAACTTATTTTCTGAACATTTCCTAAGGGTAGTAGTAGAAGTGGAACATATTGAATCCAGCATTAGTTAGATCACTGAAGTAACTAGTAAGCAACTTGGAGCTTTGTTTCTATTTTGAAGATTGACCACTGAGAGCTTACAGGTATGCAGCTCTGAGTGACACACGCTGTGTGTTATGAGAGCTAATATGCTAATATATATATTATTAACTTGCAACAAACCTATCACATGATCAATGAGTATTTGGTATTGAAAGGGTTAAACTAGGGAGTTGATGGATCTTGTCAGTATACAAATCTTTATTTCCCAGATTCCTTTTGATTTTCATTAACATGTGCAATGTCCATTATTGTATTGGTTATTATTAAATGAGAGTTAATCAAAAGGTCTTGTGTAGAGTTCTAAGTACCATTCTCCATTAGTCTTTCCAGTCGGTTATCCTCTTTGCCTGTCATTGACTGTCTTGTTTGTAATTTTTATCAGCAAGAATGAAACAAGTAACAAATTTATGCATTTTTTACCTGATTATTGATTTAACAGGGCAACATCAGTTGATGGTGAGCTCTGTAACGCACATCTGGACACACCATCTAAGAGGAAGGGATCAGTGTTTGGCAGCTTGGAGAAAGTATTCAACATGCTCACACCCAAAAAATCATGCAAGAACATGAATGATGGTCCAAGAAAAGTCAAGGTAATTCATTTCATATTCAGTGTAATAAATAGAGCCACACATTTTGGGACGGGGAAGTGATTGTCGCACGAGAGCGTTTCGAAGAAGGATGCCCCGAATCGCTCTCGTACGATAATCACTTACTAGTACCCGTCCCAAATCTGTGTGGCTCTATATTTATTATACCCCCACTTTCGAAGAAAATGGGGGGTATACTGGATTGACTCCGTCCGTCGTACCGTCACGCTTTCTCCCTCCATGTGTCCGTCCGTCTGTCCGACCTCATAACTCGAACAACTATGAACCGATTTCAATAATTTTTTGTATGCAATCTCCTGAGGACGGTCTCTCCGCATGATGATAATTGCGGTTCGGTCCGACTTTTTTTTCTTCAAGTTACGCCTCATTTTCAACTTATTTTGATTTAGTAAATTCTGTCCGACTTAATAACTTTAACAAATATGAACCGATTTCAATAATTTTTGGTATACATGCTTCTCACAGTACCCTCTCTACATGATGTAGCTAGGGATTGGCTCAAACTGTTTTTCGTAATATTACACTTCATTTTCGACTTATTTTGACTTAGAAAATTCTGTCTGACTTAATAACTTTAACAAATATGAACCAATTTGAATAATTTGTTCTGTACAAGCTTCTTGTGACACCATATCGATATAATTAGTCCGAATTTTTCTTTAAAGTTAAAAATCTTTTTTGTTGGGTTTAAGGATAATGCGGTTTGAATTTGCCACGGTGGGGGTATGCTAGCACTCGAGTGCACACCTCTTGTTACATATGAATTTGTTAATTATTGCAAGTTTTTTTGATGAAATTCATTGTTTTGCAACGATTTTGGCATCACAAAAATAAGAAATTCTTGGTACGTTACTTGTGGCAAAGTCATGACGTAGCTTGCCACAAAAAATAAAAGTCGGGATCAATTTAGGGCTTACCACACAGGGGAAAGCCATTGCTTTTAGTGATAATACAACAATGGGTATGTAATAAATACAAAGGATGAATTAGTTTCAGAGGACATTTCAAGCTAATTCAATTTTATTTACATAGCAAAAAAACTAAATCCAAACTCGCGTAAAGAGCATACAACCTTTTTTATTTGAAGCTTGTTGGCACAAGTGCCAACGCGGAAGGGTAGAATGAGACATGCTGTTCTATCCTTCCGCGATGACACAAGTGCCGTATTGACAAACACATTAACACACTTGTGTTGTTCTTAGAACGGCCCCCAGATGAGGGTAGTGTCACACGAAAGGGTAGAAATTTTTGACGCTATCTCCAATTATCCTTGCCCCATGGGGTTCCAAAACACAGGTATCCAGGACAGAGCAGGTGGAAAATATATTTTATTGACCTTTTTGGTGTTTTTGACCTGCAAATTTCAGTATAATCAGGAAAACCAATAAAATAAGACAAATGTTGAATAAAATATACTTCAGTATCAGATATTTATTATATCTGGGTTGCTTAACATTTTTGATGTGCAAAAAAGTTATATTATCCAACAATTTTTGTGAAAAATTCAAAAAAATGCATAAATTGCAGTGTTTTGTTCAAAAAAGTTTTCCAGAAGATTTCCTATAAAATTTTCTTTTTTTGGTATAAAGCTCTCAGTGGTGCATCAAAATTTTCAGCATTATATACCTGATTTATTAATAACAACTTCACCAGCAATGATATCCAACAAGCCGAGATATTTCCAAAAACTTAACTCACCCGCCCCCCCCCCCCCCCCCCCCTAAACTGATTTTCTATCTGAAAATACCTGTCAAGTCAGAATACCCCGTTTTCGTTCCGTTTTGTTAACCAATTCGGAGTCATATTATATATCATGGAATTAGCATGTATCTGAGGAGGTTTATGTTATGGTAGAGTCTATTTTTGTTTAAATTTTGATTTTTTTGGGGTAAATTATCTAAAATTTGATTTTTTTTAAGTGAAAAATTCCCATGACTTTGTCAGTTTTATGGATACAGCTGCACAACATGCACCACAATAAGCATAAATTCATTCCCAATATCAGACATGAAATGCTATAATCATGTACCAGACCAGAATTAAGAAATAAAGTAAAACTTAACCCTACCCCAAGATAGTGTTCTCAATGCTTTCAATTTTATGCTATACTAAACTCGAAAGGTCGTTCATACTAGTTGATAGAATTCATATCATAAATTGCAATGGTTCTGCCCACGGATTATGCAATCTCATCTTCACTGTCAATTTCATCAAATGTGATGGTATCGTCAATAGAATTTCGGTGCAACATCTTACGGGAAGAATGGTTCAAACAACTCAGGCTGCCTATCGGCTGTCCATCCATGAAGTGCTACACCGGGAGTGGTTGATTTGGCAACGGTTGCAAGTATCCACTGTTTTGCTATCATGTTGGCTCGTTTTGAGTAAAGATTCCTCACATGGTGGAAATGCAGAAAGATCAAGTACCTTCTGCTGATTCTCAAACTTCTTCTGGAACATTATGCGCCTAGCTTGATTCACTTTTCTCGAACGTTGAACATATAAGGCACATGCTAACTCCTCAAGTGTAGTAAGCGTGTCACTGTCCAAAACCCAATTCGTTCCTAAATAAGCCATGACTTCCATATATTTTGATCGTCTTTCCAGCAACTTCCAGACAAGTTGTTTTCCTTTTTGGAAGGTAATCATTACCCGTGAAGGAATGGAACCCAATAACTGCATTCTTCTGTATATTTGACATCTCGATATCACTGACCTGAATCACCTGCCCATTAGCATCAACATTGATTAACTATTACCAGGGGAAATCATGTAACGTTTCCTCCATCGTGCATAAACGCAATCAAGATGGAGAACTCTCTGACATGACCTCTCTATCGATTAATATATCGTTGAGTTATTGTGGAAAGCAATAGCAACCCAAGGTACACATGTACAACCAACCCAGTAAAACACAGTCACTCCATATATACACATAAACTCCACACAAATGACAAGTTAGTCACTCACTGTATACACATACACCTGACCCATGACCATATAGTCACTTCCTGTATACCTATTCATCACTTTCATGGTCATAAGTCAATCCTTGTATACCTATTCATCTCACCATTTGCCATATGGTCACTCCCCGTATACCTGTTCGCCATGGACTAAATAGCCATTCAAGATAAACATATACACCCCATCCATGACCATAGAGTCACTCCATGTATACATATGCATCTCACATTGGCCATATACTCATAGCCACTCGCTTTATATACGTACCCCTCACCCAAACCCATATATATCCACACTCGTGTATACCTGTACACCCCACACATGCCCATACAGCCATGAGTTACCATGCAGGCACACTAGGTATACTCATACACCTGACCCATGACCATATAGTCACCCCCTGTGTACCCATTCAACACATTCATGATCATACAGTCAATCATTGTATACCTATTCACATCACCATTGGTCATACGTCACTCGCTGTATACATGTTCACCAAACCCATGGCAAAATAGCCATGCAAGATATACATATACCCCCAACCATGACCATAGAATCACTCCAGGTAAACATATGCACCTCACTGATGGCAATATAGCCACTCACTTTATACACATACCTCTCCATAACAATACAGCCACACTTGTGTATACCCTACACATGACCATAAGGCCATGCAGGCACACCAGGTATACTCCTACACCTCACCCATGGTCATATAGTCACTCCCTGTATACCTATTCACCACATTCATGATCATACAGTCACTCCTTTTATACCCGTTCACCTCACCATTGGCCATACATTCACTCCCTGAAAACATATTCACCTCACTATTGGCCATAGAGTTACTCACTGTATACATATTTGCCACGTCAATAGTCATATAGCCACTCGATATATACATATACATCCACACATGACCATCCACATGCTCGTCAATGACCATTCATCATACTAGTACGTCAGGTACACATATACACATTATGACTACTGTCATTCCATGTACACCTATACGCATCACACATAGCTGCACATCTATTTATCCATTCACCCCACCCATGACCATACAGTCACTCCATATAAACATAAACACACATATGACCATGTAGGTACTCTCGTTATTTACATAAACCACAGCAATGCCCATTGAGCTACATTGTGTACACCTGTACTGGGTAGTCATAACCATACAACCATACAGTCACGCCCTGTATACCTATTCACCTCATACATAACAATACACTCACTCCTTGCATATCAAAATAGGCCAGAATAGCCACAGATTATGATTCATTTCAGTTCCATTTCAAAATTCTGCCCATTTATTAAAACAATTTAGCCAGTATCCAAAAAGAGGTTCTCGAAAAGAAAAAAACAAATAAGGCAACTTTAAAATTAATTTGTTATGCCCCATAAGGAAATGGGACAACCAGAATAGAACATTTAGTTGTCAGTTGATTAGCTAACATGTAAAATAACCAAGTGAGTCACAATTTGCTACATTTTCGAAAACGCAGAGAATAATGTTCGGGATATATGTGAAAATGGTTGCCATTTTGAGTAATTTGGTTTATAAACACATTAGTGTGACACATTTAAGGTAGATCAAAACAATAAACACTTGGGATTTGGACAGTGACACGCTTAATACAATCAAGGAGTTAACATGTGCCTTATACATGTATGGTCCACATTCGAGAAAAGTGAATTAAGCTAGGTGGGTAAAGTTCCAGCAGAAGTTCGAGAATCCGCAAAAGGTAGTTGAACTTTCTGCACTTCCACCATGTGAGGAATCTTTAATTCTACACTCAAAACGAGCCAACATGATAGCAAAAGAGTGGAGACTTGCAACCATTGCCAAATCAACCACTCCCGGTGTAGCACTTCATGGATGGATGGCCGATAGGCAGCCTGAGTTGTTTGAACCATTCTTCCTGTAAGATGTTGCACAGAAATTATATTGACTGATACCATCACATTTGATGAAATTGACAGTGAAGATGATATTACATAATCCGTGGGCAGAACTATTGCAATTTATGATATGAATTCTATCAACTAGTATGAACGACCTTTCGAGTTTAGTAGAGCATAAAATTTAGAACACTATCTTGGGGTAGGGTTAAGTTTTACTTTATTTCTTAATTCTGGTCTGGTACATGATTATAGCATTTAAATGTCTGATACTGGGGAAGAATTTATACTTATTGTTGTGCAGCTGTATCCATAAAACTGACAAAGTCATGGGAATTTTTCAAACATTTTTCACTTACAAATAATCAAAATTTTAGCCAATTTACCCCAAAAAATCAAATATTTAAACAAAATGGACTCTACCATAACATAAACCTCCTCAGATACATGCTAATTCCATGATATATGATAAGACTGCAAATTGGTTAACAAAACGGAATGAAAACTGGCTATTCTGATTTAATAGGTATTTTCTGATAAAAAATCAGTTTATGGGGGTGGGTTAAGTTTTTGGAAATATCTCGACTTGTTGGATATAATTGCTTGTGATGTTGATATTAATAAATCAGGTATGTAATGCGGAAAATTTTGATGCACCAATGAGAGCTTTATACCAAAAAAATTAAAATTTTATAGGAAATCTTCTGGAAAACTTTTTTGAAAAAGCACTGCAATTTATGCATTTTTTTTGGGCATTTTGTGAATTTTTCACAAAAATTGTTGGATAATATAACTTTTTGCACATCATAAATATTAAGCAACCCAGATAGAATAAGTATCTGATATTCAAGTATATTTTATTCAACATTTGTCTTATTTTATTGGTTTTCCTGATTATACTGAAATTTGCAGGTCAAAAACACCGAAAAGGTCAAAAATATATATTTTCCACCTGCTCCGCCCTGGATACCTCAGTGTTTTGGAACCCCCATGGGGCAAGGATAATTAGAGATAGCATCAAAATTTCTACTCTTTCGTGTGACACTACCCTCATCTGGGGGCCGGTCTATCTGTGTATTTCTTCCATGTGGCATAACTCTGGTAGGTATTATGGATAAAACCTGCAGTATATGGATATCTTGTCCCCCATGTAGATATGTTATTAAACTGATATAAAATGCGACAAGCAATGCTCGAGTTGAAATTTTAACGCAAATCTTTGTATCCAGAGTTTGAAAATTCCAGTAAAGGTCATAACAGATCTATATTTATATAGAGAGAAAACTCAGAACAAATTGTTCAATGTTGTTTATAAACTTGAATTTGTTTGAAATGTTCTATGAAACTTATTCATGCAGTGTACTTATTACACTGAATTTGAAATGAACACGAAATTGCACCCCGGGTGCTGGCATACCCTCATTAATAGAAAAATAAAGACTTACTAGGTTTTTTCAGAAACAGACGGCTTGTTCTGTCATGTGTGATGATGCTTTTATTTTATTGTTCCAGTTTCATGGTTGAGGCGAACGTCATTTATGTTGTGCATCGATTAAAGAAATGTATATCATCCATGTGGGTCATACCAATTTGTAAATACCTCATGCAAATACACTGTAATTCTTGGAACAAACGTGTAATAAGTAGCTCTATTGCAGCAAGTGTATACAAACATTTTGATACCATACAAACACATCCATAATAAGTAAAAAATTTACTTATGGGCATAAGACCCTCTATAACGTTAAGTTGGGTCAATAATCCACGCTTGGCATCTAACATGTTATTCTTTTGGATTCTGAAATAGCAGGCCTGGGAATTTCCCAAGGAGAAATCCACTGCATATACAGGCACATAGCTGTATAAATATTTTGTTTATAATTTAATCTTCTCTTTCCTTTCCAGTCACTGCACAATGTGTTCCGCACAATTGAATTGAATCCTGAGTATGTTCTAACTGTAGTGAAGAAAACGATAGATGAGAAAGGCATCCCATACAAACAAAGCGAGTGAGTACTTTCAAATCATCAAATTTATGCCGAAATTACTACGACAATTATGTCGCTACACAGTGTCTCAGTTGGTAAAGTTCAAAGAGCCAGCTTAACCCTTTCATGACGGGAACTGCACTGGTGCAGCATTAAAGATCCTGTGCCCATGCATTCACTTATATTATATATATGCTAGTCTCCCATAGGTAGCCTCGCGTATGAGAATGCACTGGCTTACACGGTCAAGGTAAATATTGTTAGGCCAATGCATTCTCTTATATATGCGAGGCTCCCTATAAGAGAATGCACTGGCTATGGGAGACTCGCATATATAAGAGAATGCATTGGCGCATGGTTTTCGCAAAATTTCAGGAAGCTCCAGTCATGAAATGATGAAAGGGTTAAGTATATCTGGGGTGATGTCGCACGGACTTGTGATCTGTGCACAAAGGAGAATAAACTGATTCTTCTATCTGAGCAAGTTTGTCAGTCGCTTGCTGGGCAGGATTAAAAATTCACATAGTTTCTCAAGAATCATCATTACTACATTAGAATAAAATATAGAAGTAGTACTGGAAATTAAAATATATTGCGAGAATCAAAATGAGGATCTCTTCAAGCCTTGAAATAGTGTGTCTGTCATTTTCAGAATGAGGTCTCCAGTGGGTGAATTTAGAGATGCTATCCCGCATTGTAGGCTAGCGTCACCAAATTCACCATCTGGGGACCTCATTCTGCTGAGATCTCAACTTCTATGGGAGATTTATGATCAGATTGAAGTTCCCAAGTTGATGTTGGTGATGTTCACCCATTTGTCACCTTGATTCAGGATTCGTACGCATGTACTAGAAACTTGAAGTTACTGGAAATTTAAATATAATACTGGAAAGTTATGGAAAAAACATTCTACGAATTCGGAGTTCTTGAATATACTGGAAACGGGCAGTTATTTTCTGTATCACTGGTGGTTGTTGTCCCCCGACTTTCTGAAAGAAAAGGGGGACAAAAGAAACGGGCTCTCTCCGTCCGTCCGTCACACTTTTGACGTGTAATCATCTCCTCCTGCAGATTTTATCCCAGAGATTTTAAACTTCAGAATATTGTTGCCCATATATTGAAGATGTGCAACATGTATATAGATGACGGAAAACTTATTTTTTGACAAGAGTTATTAACCCTTTTCTGTATGAGGGTACCTTCATGGTGTAATCAACTCCTCCTACAGTTTTGATCGTAGATATTTGAAACTTCAGAATATTGTTACCCACATATTGGAGATGTGCAACATGTATATAGATGACGGAAAAATTATTTTTTTACGGAGTTATTAACCATTTTCGACTTAGAAAATTTCAACATTTTTTTTAATTTCTTTAACAAAGCGGCATCTACTTGACACGTTGTCAGGGGACTCTGGTCGGCTGACCTTTCATTGTTTGTAGAACTGGTAAACACAGCATGTTGATTCCACTTCCTGTTTGACAATCTCTTTACTTGTGTTTTATTTCTAGAAACACTGGTTTGTTTTCCTCAAAACCGAGGGCGCTAGTCTAGCTCATAGTATTATTTAAAAATTTAGTGTAGTTCAGCGATTGGTTGAACTCGATTTAAATTTGTCTGAAAAAAACATAGATTCCGATATTGAAACATGTGCGGGACATGTGTTTTTAGAGAGACTTGACTCGAGACTACCGAATTCAGAGATGGCTGGCTGCCATCGATGAAGACCAACATTATGCGAATCGATGAAGACCAACGTTATGCGAAGTGCTGTGTCTTTTCGAAGAGTATTTGACATTGGAACAGCATGACATGCATATTCACACCATTGAAAAAACCCACATAGAACTTAAGATGCCATTAAACTGAGAGACACTATTCAAATAATTCGGGCAGTTCAACTTCAATTTCTGCAAATGACAGACACACTACCGGTATTTCAAGTCTTGGATCTCATTGGAATTTATCCCCCACTGTGGGTCAGTGCTTTCTATGTACAGTGAAGTGACATTAAGCCTAAGCACCTTTCATCCACCCAATAATTCTGACGTGATATGAAATATTGATAATTCCCCCACAAACTAAACTAAACAAAGGCCTTTTAGCCATGCAAAGTTAACCCTTTCTATACTAAAATGATTCTCCCAGTCAGTTCAAATGTGTACATCGGAATTGTCTATTATTCATTTGAAGGGATGTGTAGGTGATAAAAGCAGACGACAGATAAATAAAAGTGCAGAGAGTACTATGATCAAACATGTTAAAACATGAATCATTGCGACTTCAGTCTCAGTCAAAAAATGTGTCATATATACTTTAATATTGGGTGATTTTGTTATGAAAAAAATAACATTGAATCAATCAACTACTTTTTACGGACATCTGTTCAGGAAATGTTGGCCATGGACAACTGAAATTAGACTGATGGCTGATTCAAAGGTGTAATACTTTGGTGGCGTGTGCCTCGGAAATAAAATATTAAATCGTGTGCGCGCATTCTTTTTTTTCAAATTTTTTTGGCTATATAAATGTGAAATTGCCTTACATAAGGCCACATTAACTTAATTATATGTTTCTCAGGCACTTTTATTTTCAAAACAAGGGGGGGAGGCAGGTATTTATTTTTATTATTTTAGACCAAAATTTACCAGGAGGCAGGTTTTTATGTCTTAATTTTTATGGGGAAAATTTTTGCGGGAGGCAGGTTTTTATACGTGACTTTTTACAACAAATTTTATATTGGGAGGTGCGCTACGAGATGCCTGTTCAAGATTCAAGATGATGCCAAAATGTGTCTCCCTTCATACGTGGATGAAAAAATTGATATATAATATACTACATGCAGTACCGGTACATGTATGGCAAATTGAAATTTAAAATATTCAGTTCAGTCAATGTTATTAATATCAATTTGCCATACATGTACTGCATGTAGTAGAATTTAAAACTAGTTTTTAATATACAGCATGGAGATATATTCGACATCATATTGAGCTTCCTGTAGGAACGAGAAGAACTTGTAGTTTACAAACTTTCATGTTTGCAGATTGAAAACACTTGAATTTTGGGGTTAAATTAAAATATGACTGACTGTTTTGATTTTGATTGAAATTTTAATGTAAAATAAAAAGTGAATGGAAGGTGCAGGTTTTTCGTATATTTATTTGGAAGAAGTGGCCAAATATGTCCGCAACTTCAGCCGCCTTCAGCTCCATCGATACACGGTCGAACTCATCCCTCTTTCGTTTGGAAACACTGACATTTACGGAACTCTCATCACATTCACAATGAACGGAATTATCCTTCATAAAATTGTCAGCAACCGTTTGTATTGTGTCGGAAGTGTCTATGTTGATTATCCTCCATGGAATCAATACATGTCCATTTTCAATCACGCAAATATTTAGCAGCGCCATGTTTTTGAGGTGGTGCATTCGATATGCGTTCGGAGTAGTTGGAAGTAGAGTTATCCCTCTTACTCAATGACCGGCTAACTGCAGTTACACACATGATATAAACGGAACACGCGGGTGCACATTTATAGCAGGCAGCGGGCACTTTATATACTTTTTATTTTCGTTGTCGAATAAAAAGCTCACAGCGGCGGATTTTAAGGGGGGGGGGGGGGGGGCTGTGCCTGAGAAACATATAATTAAGTTAATGTGGCCTAATAAAAGGATGTTTTCATGAATTTTCTTGAAAGATCTAATGCACAGAACCTGTTTGTTGTTTCGATAATTTATGACTTGGGACATATAAGTCCCATGAACATCAGACCATGAATTTTAAACTTCCACTATAACTTATGTTTGTCTGATTGTTGACTGGACCTATGCGTTATTATTACAGCTATACTCTACGATGCTCCCTGATGAATGACTGGGGTCGAGTTCAGCTGGCATTTGATTTGGAGATATGCACCTTACCAAAGATACCACATGTTGGTGTTTGCAGAAAACGAGTTAAAGGTGACACGTGGCACTACAAGCGATTATGTGAAGACATACTGGACTCAACAAAACTCTCTAGTACAATAACCATGTGAGTATCTTTAGCAATAGCACTGTGCAATATAAAGACTAAGTCTTCTCAGTCCACAAAGGTTGGGATATCAGTTGGGTTGATGCTGTTTTGGATTGAGTCCCCTCCCGTTACTCTTCTATAACGGACTTTACACCCAGAATCGTGGGCGGGAGTTATCTTGCTTGTATGTCGTCGGCTAGGTCAAATGGATGCTTTGCATATATATGAACATAGAGGGCAGCCTTTCCCAAGCATGATGATATTAAATGTGTATATTAGAGGCCCATTGAATTTCAAAGCAACAAGATTTATAAGTAAACAAAGTCTTGTTTTCCAGATAATTTGGATTTTGTCGCGCTATCAGAAAAGGCATCATCACTTTACCTTTTTCTATCGAGGTAAATGATATACCCTTTTGAAGACAGATTAATCGCGGACATGTCAGATTATTAATCACATTCAGGGGTTTATGTGAATCCCTGGGCACGAATATACATGTAGTATGTCTTTTTGAATGAAAGTCCATTATAGAAGAGTGATGGTAGGGCCTAGGGGACAGCATCAACCCAACCGATATCCCAAGCTGTTGTGGACCAAGAAGACTTGGTCTATGCAATATTTAACTGTTTGAACTTCTTCTGGATCACAGAACAAGTATTGGTATATGCTCGAATGAGCTCAAAATGTAGGTCAAGTTCAAATTGAGGTTCATTGTAATGATTTTTGCTAGAGTTGCATTTTCATATTTAAAAGCATAATAGTTTCATGATGGTACATTTCTTAGATGCAATTTGAAACCAATAGGCATATTATCGTATGCTTAATGGTACCCTTGTTTTTGTTTGCTTGTTTTGGTATGTGTGGTTACATACACATTCCTACTGTTGACTGTTTTGTTTGAAGCTGAAGTCCTGTGATGATTCTAGAGAGTAAAATTGGTTATAGACCGCGAACATTTTTGAGTATATTTTGTGTAATTTGTTCTTGTACTAGACCTTTGTAAAGTTTGTTATTTTCAAACCTTTGATTTTATGAATAGAAGGCACACTTTAATTTTGCACATATTGTTATTATGAGATTTGGACTCAATTCCTCATTCATTAGTCCATATACCGTTAACCCCAAACAATTTAAAAAAAAAAACAGGTTCCAAAAAAATTCAGTTCAAGATACCTTTTATTTAACTTCATTACAATGTAATATTGTAGGTCATCATAATGAGGGAATCTGATGCTGTAACGATGGAACTCCCAATTCCAGACATGAGCCGGCAGCTCCAGTCAATGACTCCCGAATTTCTAGTCAACAACTGCACCACTTAGCAGGGCTATGAAAGATGTCAGTGCTCAGAGCCTGTGATACAGGATCAACAAGATATCAAGGATTTTCGCTTATCGCGACGTGCTTATTATACATGTAATGAGTGTTGGTGAAGCCTTTGCCTCCAAGTGCCTGTTATGAAACTCCAATTTCATTATAGAGTCACTCTAGCTAGACAAGTACTAGTTTTACTGGAGCTAACATTGCAATGTAAGTTTTTCTAGAACTGAACAGAATTTCATAATGCTACTTGCCAATTTTACCAAATTCGAAAATTTCCATTTGGAAAATGTCTCAAATTCATCATCATTTTATGAAACAAAAGTCATCGCCACGAAGAATTGGTTATGACTTTATATCATTTTATTACATGATCAGACCCTTCTTTCATTGTATAAACCTATTCTGTAATACCGGTAATCAACGCTGTATAACACGAGATAGCGCCAGGTGTACTGAAATGTATTGTGCAGAAATGTGATCTTTTACTTCTGGCTTGTCTTTTTACATTCTGTACTCTACCTACAATAAATTGCTGTTTGTGACTATTGTCGATTTAGTTTGAACAAATATTTCATTAAGTTTAAGTCATCAATCACCTCAATGCGTGTTATTTATCTGGCACTATTTCTTGACGGTAGACCACAGACAAGCTTCCGGCTTGCCTTATAGAAGCCGCTTTTAGTTTCTCGATTCCATTTAAGTATGTTTATGGAGGTTTTGGATCATGTAAAAAAATCGAATCTTCAACTCGTCCCCAGTATTTCGTTATAAACTGGGGACTCGTTGGAGATTCTCTATATATTGTACAGTCACCAAGCATTCACTATCAACAATATCTCAGGACTAATATTATTATAAAAAACATTGTCCAACTACACGCAAAAGCATTTTGTTAGCTTTGGTATGGCTATATGATACTACACAAACTATCCGTCATAATAATTATGAATATGTTATATGTGCAGATATGTGTGGGAATTTTAGATATTATTTATATAATTGCTTATATTGGTTGTGAATAATTTTTTTGTGTATTAAGATGATGAATGCTGTTTTATTCAAGCCTGCAAATAGTGTGCCTGTCATTTGCAGAATGAGGTCCCCAGAGGGTGAGTTTAGTGATACTATCCCGCACAGTGGGCTAGCATCACCAAATTCACCCTCTGGGGACCTCATTCTGCTTAGGTCGCATCTTCTGGGAGTATCTATAGCCTCAAATTAACATTGTTTTTTGTTACTTTTTCCCTTCTGGGAAGTTTCTATATCACCTAATTTTCTGAAGATAAAATGCATAATTGTTGTGACTAATGGGTGAACATCACCAACTTCAACTGGGGAACTTCAATCTGGTTCTAGGTCTCCCATAGCAATTGAGGCCTAAGCAAAATGAGGTTCCCAGAGGGTGAATGTGGTGATGCTAATCCGCCTTGCAGGATAGTGTCACTAAATTCACCCTCTGGGGACCTCATTCTGCAAATGACAGACACACTTTGTGCAGGTTTGGTTTTATTATGTATATACAGCAAATGCATAAGTGAGAGCAAGTGTTGTTCGTGAGCTGCAGTTATGTTTAAAAGAAATGCTTTGTCTTAATAGAATTCGATTTTAAACTTCATGAAAAATTGACATAATACAATAAGAATCTGAATTGAGACAATTTAATCCAACAAAATGCTAATGGACTCACGACGATAAATTTCAGATGAACCAAAGGTTACTGTGAAATATGACTAATTGCCTTTTCAATGCGTTTCAGAAAAACTGTTTCAATTCTTTAAAATGTTGCTTCAATTTTGATGTAATCATGCCTGGATTTTACTGCCTGACATCGGACATTGTCTGGTGCAAAATCGCGAATGTACAATCATATGTATAAATTGAGCCTGACATTATGTCTGACAGTATTTTTGTGAGTTATTTGTCAGGAATATGGTAACTTTTTTTATTGGTAAGCTTGTGATGGACAATAAACTCGAAAAAATAAACCCCAAAAAACCCTAAAGAAAATGCATTGGCTTAAAAGCCTAGGTAAATATTGATAGGCCAATGTGTTCTCTTATATATGCAAGGCTTCCTATGGGAGACTTGTACGTATAAGAGAATGCATTGGCAAACGGTTTGCGCAAAATTTCAGGAAGCTCCAGTCATGGAAGGATTAAAATAACAGGATTATCCCATATAATAGAAAACAGATACTATACATTTTTGTCAGGCGCACTTTTGAAAATGTCAGACAGGCTACTTTAAAGGCCCACTTCATTTTCGAATCACCGATTATTTTTTTTCTATAGTGCCTTGATATACGGTTTTAATAACAATCTGTGCCATAAAATATGATTAAAAAACTATAATTCATCACCATTTGGAACATCTGTGTCTCAGAAGCTGCCCATAGAGTATTAGAAAATAGCTGAAATCATAAAATAATTTCCCCCGTTATGGCTTCCAGAATGCAACAGAATTCAAATTATAGTTTATTTTCAATGGAAGGGTAATAACTCTATATCTATTTAATATATAGAGTTAATCCCCTTCCATTAAAAATAATAAGACTGCAGAAACTTGAACTCAGACCAGGCATCAATATCTCAATAAAAACAACATGTTCACAGTTTATTACATTGAATAAGTTAAAAATACAATGTTTTGGGGCTTCCTCTTTCAAATGGTATATAATATGGCATATATTTTATATATTGTGATTTGGGGGTTCGAAAATTAAGTGGGCCTTTAAATGTCTGACTTGTGTCAGGTGATCCAAATTTTTTTTAATCCAGACTTGTATGTAATAGGGCAGTTCTATGGAACCTAGCATCATTTACTTCAATACTCTAAGCATATATCAATTGGAACTGGATCTAGTATGTTATAATGTTTGGAAATGTATATTTATGGTGGCAATCCTATTGGACCCATGTTTTGTGTTCACATGTGTGGAATATTTAAGTTGAATATTCAATCTGATATTGTGTCTTTCAGTGCTACATGTATATATATCCATTTAAAACAACACATCTCATCTCATACAGAAAGTTCCAAACAGTAGATACTACCAACAGTATATAAGAAATGTGCTTTATCACTAACACATAGTGGTATATAGCTTTTTATTACATGACCCGACCATTCTGTCATTTTATAAACCCATTCTATAATACCGGTAATCAACGACCTTTGTATAACAGGAAATAGTGCCAGGTGTACTGAAATGTATTGTTTCGCGGAAACATGATCTTTGACTTCCGGCTTGGCATCTGTTTACATTCCATATGCTAAATCGATGTTTGTGACCATTCTTGATTTAGTTTAAATAAATATTTCATTAAATTTAAGTCATTAAATACCTCAAAGCATGTTATTTATCAGGCACTATTTCTTGATGCGGAGACCGCGGATAAACTTCCAGCTTGCCTTATAGAAGCCACTTTTTGTTTCTCATCCCATTTAGGTATGTTTATGGAGTTTTGGATCAAGTAATAAATGGAATCTTCAATGAGTCCCCAGTTTATAGCGTAATTTACAAAACTTGTCCAGTAAATTAGGTCTGGACCTCGCCAGCGGCTCAGTCCAGACCTAATTTACTGGACTCGTTTTGCAAATTTCGCTATAAACTTGGGGACTCGGAGAACCTCTATTTATCCACCACTCACTACCTCCATTACCTACATAAAGCCTGGTTGATAAACATTAAGTTTATTACATCGATCGACTTAGCTTTATTAGGTTAGTACTACTTTTTATCTCCCGCCAAATTGAAAATTTGCTGGGGATATAGGAATGGGTTCCGTCCGTCCCGAAATTGTAAGAGTCATAACTTGAACAAATGTCAACGGATTTCAAAGATTCTTGGTATATGAGTTCACCTGACCATTACCTAGAATGAGTTCGCAAGCCAGGTCGGGCCGGATATTTTAACCGGAGTTATTGGACTTTGTTTATTATTTTTGTCAAATTTACCAAATAGCAAATAGACGACGTCACAGGGCTCATTTCCACAAATCTCAACTGATTTCAAAGATATTTGGTATATGAGTTCACCTGACCATTACCGAGAATGAGTTCGCAAGCCAGGTCTGGCCAGATATTTTTACTGGAGTTATTGGACTTTGTTTATTATTTTTGTCGAATTTACCAAATAGCAGACGACGTCACAGTGCTCATTTCCACAAATGTCAACGGATTTCAAAGATTTTTGGTGTATGAGTTCACATGACCAGTATCTAGAACGAGTTCGCAAACCAGGTCTGGCCGGATATTTTCAGCAGAGTTATTGGACTTGACGTCACATGGCTAATTTCCACAAATGTCAGTACCTAAAATGAGTTCGCAAGCCAGGCTTTTTGACAAAATCCCACCTCTTGTTTAGCACATACTGAGAACACAAACATTATTGAGAATGCACTTCCCCAACTGCACAATTCGGCAGAGGGATACCGCCGTCTGTGACTGCTTGTTATAATTATGACTGCAAATTGCGCAGGTATCGAGAGCAACTCAAGTGATTCTGAATGTTTTCTTGTCCATAATTCGCAGCAAATGATGCAAAATATGAAAAAGGGCAAAATTAGATGAAGGAAAGTTTCAAGCAGGTATCAAAGAACCAGAGAACTATTTCCTGTTCTGCTCTCCAGTTGGTCCACGATATGAATACTAATTGGCTTAATTGTACTCATAAATTTATGGCCGTCATCAAAGTAACAAATGGAACACTTTGGAAAATAACATTTTTTCTACGAAAAAGACAAGTTTTGTTCAATGGATAAAAAATTCTGTCCCTTAAACTGTTTGTCAGCCTTGCCCAAAAGAATGAGGTCCTCAGAGGGTAATTTAGTGATGCTATCCTGCATTGCAGGCTAGCATCACTAAATTTACCCTCTGGGGACCTCATCTACTATGGGAGACATAGACTCAGATTGAATTTCCCAAATGGTGAATATTGTGATGTACACCCATTGGGAACCTCGATTATGCAATATGTCATCTGCCAATTTGAGGATATAGAGAAACTAAACTAAAAAAGAAATAGAATCTATGGGAAGAAGTTTCTATAGAATTTGATAATAAAGAAACTTTCTAGAGAAGATGAGTCCTAAGCAGAATGAGGTAAATGACAGGCACACTAAACTCAGGCTTGGCTCAAACCATGACCCCCCTTTTCATTTTTGCTCGTCTGTTGCCTGTTTTAACCCTTTCTGTACTAATTACTCATTGACGAGTAGTTTCCTTAGAAATTTTTCAGATAATAAGTTCAAACTTCTGAACTTCTATTATTATTTCGCCTGTCTGTCAGCTTTTGTTTCCTGAACATCTCTCCAAATGAATAATAGACCATTCCAATGTCTACTTTTATAACGGATTGGGAGAATCCATTTAGTAAAGAAAGGGTTAATTTTTAAATTGTTTTCAACTGATTTGGAAGCCGTTCCAGTAGTCCCATTTCCAAAGACTTACTTGTTAACAGAACAATGCTTTAAGCTTCCTGTATTGAAACATCAGGTGATATTTACCCATCGCTTTTTACCTGTTTTCTGTGTGTGAGTACACTAGTGTGTAAGTGTGAAAGTTCCCTTCCATTTACTTTTCTTGAACCTTTAGATCTGTACTAAGTACAATCCAGTATCATTGTTTTCTTTTTTTTAGATTTATTATCTTCATTATTCACTGCTCTCCACTCTTTCTTTCTCTCTCTCACTCTCTCTCTCTCTCTCACTCACCAGTTTCCTGTTTGACCAAAGCTAGACCATGTTGACATGTTAAAAGTCTGGAAGTTAATTTTTTTCAAAGTTATGTAACAAAAAAGCTGACTAACTGAATTCACAGGTAGCACAATCTTAGTCAGATTTAAATTTTAGCTAACATCAGACAAAGTAGCTATATATCGGTTATAGATTAGAAGTACAGTAATGCCCTAAATAATCGACTCCTTAACCACAGCAGAATTATTGGTAACTTTTCAGGATTTAGTCGGAAATATGGCTTGTTGCCATTCATCGGAAAGCTCTCAGTGAGAGCTTTCCGATGAAAGGCAACAAGCCATATTTCTGACTAAATCCTGAAAAGTTACCCATACTTTCTATTATTTAGGGCATTACTGTATTTTGATGTTAGTAGGGGAATTCAGAAGTGATCCTAATACTTTCGACTATCTAACACAAGAGTTGTAAAGATAGTCTGTGCTTTGTCAGACCAACTCTTACTTATACATTGCTGTCAATGTGTGACTGATGTGCTGTTGTGTGTTAAAACTTATTTTATGAAGACAGAATAAATTTTACCATTTTCCTATGTTGCTTTATTTGTATTTTCTAAATTGGTATGTTTAGCAGTTTACCCTCAAAGGAGCTTGTCTTTAAAATATTTAATTACAAATGAATTGGACCAAGCTACTTCAATGCACATCACTAAAGTAATATTTAGGTAATAAAACACAGGGAGGGGTGTGCTCACATTTGGATTTGTCTCATTCTTCATAAGCCCCTTATCGTATCAGGCCACATAACAAAGTGTTGCCCAATATGCCTAAATGCTGTTTGAACTTTGACATACAAAACAAGCTGATAACTTATTTGTTCGGAAATACTCAATAGTTTTTAGCTCACCTGAGACGAAGTCTCCGGTGGAGCTGTAGTCATCACTCCTCGTCCGTCCGTCTGTCCGTCCATCAAGAATCATCTTCTCCTCCCGAACCGGAAGACCGAATGGGTTCATATTTGGTGTGGATGTTTCCTAGGTGACTCACATTCAGATTTGTTCGAATCGGGTCACCAGGTCAATTAGAACTAGTAATTCTTAGAACTTCTTCAAGAACCATTGGGCCGATTTAGCTAATATTTTGTATGGAGGGTCCTTGGGTGATTGGGTTTCAGATTTGTTCAAATAGGTGCCGAGCCAGGGCCATAACTCTATTCCTCCCTAGTAATTCTTAGAACGTCTTCTCAAGAACCATTGGGCCGATTTAGCTAATATTTTGTGTGGTGGGTCCTTGGGTGACTTGTGTTCATATTTGTTCAAATTGGGTCAAATAGGGGCAGAGCCAGGGACATAACTCTAAAAACAAAAAATATTTTTTTTGCATTTTGACCTTTAATTTTTTTTAGACACATCACAGGCTCATATTTCTTACCTAGATTTTTCTTAGCATGTTCTTCATCTGTATGGATTTTGGTATTGTTTATTTAACCCTTTCCACTCTTGTTTTTATATAGAATTCATCCAAGACAGGATGACTCAAACATTTTTCATCTGATCGACACCAAATTTGGTATATGAATTTTTGACACCTATATACAGATCAAGTTCAAATATGGGTTTGATCCGATATATTTTAAAAGAGTTATGGCCCTTTATAATTAACACCTCTTTGCTATGCACTATGAATTTTTAAGAGAACATGGCAACGCTGAAGGCTGCATTATTGAAGAAGCCAATTTATCTGTGTGGACACATGATACTCTGGCTAAAGACTGCTTGCTTGCAGACCAGTTTACCATATGTCATTACATGATATGACATTAGTTAAACACCTATTCTACAAGAATAAATAGGAATAGTCCATTGTTCATTTCTTCAAGCCTGGACATAGTCAAAGTGTGTCTGACATTTGCAGAAAGAGGTCCCCAGATGGTGAATTTAGTGTTGCTACCCCGTACAGCAGGCTAGCATCACCAAATACACCCTCCAGGGACCTAATTCTGCTTAGGCCTCATCTTCTGGGAAGTATCCTAAGTATCAAATTGAAATTTTGTTTTAGTTACTTTTTGACTTTTTCCCACCTGTTCAGTTTCAATGTCCCCCTAATTTGCAGAAGATAAACTGCATAATTGAGGTGTTCAATGGGTGTGCATCACCAATTTCAACTGTAGAACTTCAATCTGTTCCTAGGTTTCTATTGGCCGTTGAGGCCTAATTCAACGGCCTAATCAGACTGACACATTTCTCAATTTAACCACACACACAAAAAATACTAAACAAAAAAAATCATAATTTTAATTGTTTTTTTTTAATATATATATTTTTTTATTTTAATTAATATTTAATTCCTTGGTCATATTTAATTTTTTGTTTAAACTTATTAGAACAAAACAACTAACACCATTATAACAGCCATCAGGTTGACCACACCAAATTTGATTTAAATCAGTCTAAAATCAAGAACATGCAAACAGCAGACACTTAGAGCAGGGTTCCTTTCCTGAGAAGACAGAATGTTTACTTTATAACAGCATATAGAAGTCACATTGTGCTGGCTAAGGTGATTAATGAGATGGCAGTATTAACAAAATATGCTTGGAGTGAAAGCTTTGATTGATGTCTTAGAGATATCTGCCTGGTAGAGAGTTGTATATAAGGTCAAACAAAATAATACCTGTGTTTAGGGTAACATGGTCCAAAATAATTAGGGTAGGTAGGTTGGGAATATATATATATATATTTCTGAATTCTATTGGGTCATTGGCAATTCAATCTAGTAAGCTTCACAATTCAGATTAATTGAAAGGTTCAATACTAAATATTGTTAATCCTGAATTAGCCAGAGCACTAGACTAAAACTTCTAAATCTTTTTATAGGAGAGGTTTGAAAATGGGTAAGATACCTTTCGAAGCCCCTCCCACTTAGCAAAAAAAACTAATCTGTCTACAGTCCAATAAAAAGTTTTGGGTAGGAACCTTTTTCTAGGGTAGGTAGGGAAACCCTAAACATAGGTATTTTTATTTTGTTTTACCTAAATGACCTGTGACATGATAAACTAATTCCAAAGCCAAGTGTGAATCTGACAGTTAGGCCATTATTTATATACCCTTTCATGAGGGGAGCTCCCCTGGTGCAGCATTAAAGATCATGTAACAGTGCTTTCTCTTATAAATGTGAGCCTCCCATAGGGAGCCAGGGACATAACTTATCCATTCATTGTAATTCTTAAAACGTCTTCGTATCAAGAACCATCAGGCCTATTCAGCTTATTTTTGGTATGGGTGACTGGGATTCAGAATTGGATCACTGGGTCAAATAGGGGCAGAGCCATGGACATTATTCTTTCCCTTAATAGTTATTATTAAAACATCGTCTCAAGAACCATTTGGCATATTTAGCATATATTTGGTATGGAGAGTTTTTGGGTCACTGGTATTCATATTTGTTAAAATGGTGTCACCAGGTCAAATAGGGGTGCGACCCTAATTTAATTCTTAACATGGCTCCTCGAGACCCACCAGGCCTATTTAGCTTATATGTAGTATGGAGGGTCTTTTTGTTACTTGGGACTGGGTTACTGATTTTTTGAAATGGGTTCAACCAGTCAAGAAATGACATTTGTTGTATATGGCCTATGGAGAGTTGGGATCAATATTTGTTTGATTGCGGTCCACCATTAAAAAAGGGGGGGGGTGGCATGTCAGGTTGGAACTTTGCAACGGTTACGATAGCTTGAGGTATCAGTTGTAAAATTCCAACTTGTGCAAAGGAATTTTACGAACTTGAGAGAATGTTTGCTTCATTGGGAGTGTGTTCACTTCAGTTAGGAGGGAGCAGACTATGTAGGGTGGTGGTGATCAGGGCCATGCAGTTGAAAATTTAAAAGTGCTTAATGGAGACCACTAGCTACGTCCCTCTTTAGGACTACTTGTTTTAAAATGATTTTGACAAGTACTATTTCTTGTCCCAGTCTTTACAGTCTGGTGAGCGTCTCCACAGTCATTGACTGTCTTGTCTATAATATTCTGACCAAAGTTGCCAGTTGAACTTGTAGATTATTATTCCACAATGGGGAATGTCATTATAATGGGTGATCTAAACGGAAATATCTAGAAACCGTAGTTTCTCGAAATTTCTTTCACGCATGAAACTTGTCTCTGTTAACTATTCTGATCCACTCACACCCCTGATAGCAACCCACGTCCCTGCAGCTGGTGGACCTGGCACAATAATAGACCACATATTAATACATAAAAATACCCCCCCCCTCTCGTTACGGGGACACAGGTTTCTGACTCCGCTTTAGATTACTCAAATCATAGACTTGTGAAATTAAGCATCGAGATCCCTTCAAAATATATCCCAGCAGAATCTCCATGCTGTGCACTAAACTGGAAGAAATTCCTTGCCTCAGAGTCGTCTATAAGGGGTTATCAAAACTGTGTTGAAAATCTGGTACCTGAAACGCAAATCGTTGATACGGATAGTCTTTACACGTATTACGCGGACATCGTGGAAGCCATTGATTCGGCATCAACTCTCTTCGTTCCTCAGAAGTCGTTTAAATCTCATGTCAAGCCGTTTTGGAATGATAAACTGAGCGGTCTGCACAACGACATGCGTAGATTCAGGCGCATATGGATTGCAGAAGGTAGACCACGTGGGGAAGACCATATGTCATACACTCACTACAAAGCCGCAAAATGTGCATTTCGTAGAGAGCTTCGTAAATCTAACACGAAATTCTTGTCAGATCAGAACGACGTTATTGACAACGCAGCCGAGATGAATCAGGAAAATTTTTCAGACTATTCAATCGGCGCAAGGCGAAAAGTAATTCCGATAACAACAATTTGTTTACGTTCGATGGTTCCACACTAAGAAATCCATAATCACAAACGCGTGGGCCGACTACTATGAACGGTTATATTATCCACTTGAATCAGGCACCTTTGACCAGGACCATCGTGAATATGTTAACTCATTCGTTGACAATCTTACATATATGTAAATAACCGCGACGCCACTGTCTGCAACAAACTTCTTTACCCAGTGGCAGTGGATGAATTGGAATGTATTCTTAAGGCCATGAATATGGGAAAAGCCCCGGGACCCGACATAGTATGCTATGAACATATCGTTTATGGAAGCTTGAGTTATTGCTCTGTAACTATCAAAATTTGTTTTCGGTTTATTTCCACCTTTGTGCAAAGAAACCATCATACCGATGTTGGCTTTTTGAGGTATGTATTGAAACTCAAGCATTTTGCTCAACACAGTCATGTGCGATACATTCTTTTAGTTTGTTACTAGTTTTTCCAGTGATATACAAAACATTAGAGAAAGTCATCTTATGCCGTATGGAGTGTAACACATAAAACCTTATCAAAGTACACCCCCTACAAAACGGCTTTCAGAAAAAAGTAAGCTGTCTCATGTCTTCATACATATTACATGAAAGTATTAATTATACCAAAGAACAACATACCAAGCTGTTTGCTTGTTTCTTAGACGTGCATAAGGCATTTGACACTGTCTGGGTAAACGGGTTATTGTTGAAATTGCACCTCCGTGGTTTTCAGGGCAAAATATGGCTTCTATTAAAAGAGTTTCTCAGTGGTATAACATGTATTGTTAAACATGCCGGTATACTTTCCAGAACAATTGAAATAAAACAGGGAGCAAGGCAGGGAAGTATACTCTCTCCTCTTCTCTACATGATGTATATCGATGACTTATTGCATTACTTTGATTTTCGCCTTATCTCCACCAATTGTTCGTCTCCAACACAGGCTGACGACCATGGGAAGCCAAACCGCTATTTAATATTAATTTTACTTAAGTAAAATAAAATTACACTTTATTTTACTTAAGTGAAATAAAATGTCATTTTATTTCACTTAAGTGAAATAACGGTCATTTTTTATTTTACTTAAGTAAGAAACAATTTTACTTAAGTAAAATTAACCATGTTTTAACTTAAGTGGAATTCTTTTTTACTTAAGTAAAATAAAAAATACCTTTATTTTACTTAAGTAAAAAAGAATTCTACTTAAGTAAAATAATGCGTTAATTTTACTTAAGTAAAATAAATGACATCTATCGATGACCGGTAGATGGCGTTTATTTTACTTAAGTGAAATAAAGCGCCCACTATGTGAGTCATCTTTCAAACTAATAATTGCTCCCTTGGCACGTACGCCGGGAGTGCTGTTCATGTTCGTGAGAAAGTTATCTCCCGTTGTGTATTATAAATGGCGGATTTCTTCCATTTACTAATAATAGGCCTAACGTATTTACATAATTATGGCAGATTCAGTCGATACAACACTGGACTCAATTTCCAGGGTTATACGAGAGACTGATAGAATATTCTCTGAAGGGGATATAGGAGATTTACATCGCACGGAGATCAGAATACGTACCGCTGTTGTCAACAAACTTCTAACCTGACAACTCGAGGGAACTATAACCAATACATATATTGCACCCAGTGAGATGTAACACGAGAGCACCTATAGACTAGAATAAATTCGCCCATGCACTGCATGTACCAGCATAATAAGCATCAAACAACACAAACGCATCACACATTTTAGCAGTTTTCTCTGATTATTGCTGTACTGGCGGTGGGTGTGGAATGTTTTCAATTTTATTGCATGAGGTTGGTGCTATAAGCTGTCATCTATATATCATAAAACACTCGCTGTCCTTATAACAAGGTAACCTGTGGTTTGGTGGGATTTGGCGATGGTCTCTAAACTGATTGGGGGAAAATCATTAATAACGGTTTCACTTTATTTTACTTAAGTAAAATAAATGACATCTATCTATGACCGGTAGATGGCGTTTATTTCACTTAAGTGAAATAAACCCAAATGTTCATTTATTTTACTTAAGTAAAAAAGAATTTTACTTAAGTTAAATAAAAACTGTTTTATTTCACTTAAAGGGGTACTGTACGCCATTTTCATTAAATTTCCGGTGACAACAACGATCTAATATCGATAATATATAGAAACATAAGTAATTTGAGTCGAAGATGTATTCTGTAAACGCTCAGGTTAATAGGCTATCTTAAAATTTAATAATTTAAAAGTTAATAATTTGATATAAATTGAATTTATGACTGGAGCCATAAAATGGCGTCAATTAAATTACGAATTACCGTAATCAAAAACAGTAATTGAGGGATACTGGATTGTTAAACCGATCGCACACACGATCACTTAAAATATTATGATGATACGGGGAGAACACTCAAGCCACTCACTGACTAGCGACGATACAATAACTTAAATGATTATATGGGACTAGTATGCATATAATATAACTTTTATTTGATTCATTTGGTTGAAAACTTTACAAAAATTACTCGACAACGACAATTTGTATTTTTGCATTCCGGTAAATTTGTCATCCGTAACATGACTTCGTACTCAACAGACTTTCAAATAATGGAAAAATTGTTACCTTATTCTCCGACTCGGAGACTATAGAAACCAACAACAACATTTGGCGTACAGTACCCCTTTAAGTAAAATTCTTTTTTACTTAAGTCAAATATAAAAAGGGCGTAACATAATGGTAATTTTATTTCACTTAAGTAAAATTAGTGTGCGTTTTAATTTTACTTAAGTAAAATAAAACCATGTAGATGGCGCTTTATTTCACTTAAGTAAAATAAAATAACACTTTATTTCACTTAAGTAAAATAAAATGTCATTTTATTTCACTGAAGTGAAATAAAGTGTCATTTTATTTTACTTAAGTAAAATTTATATTAAATAGCGGTTTCGCTTGCCATAGACGACATGTTAGGACAAGAACTTGTATCGCTTTAGGCCTACCGGCATGCGCTCAATTTGTTCGTTTATTAATTGATGCGCGTAAGTTGAGTCTATTTGGAAGTCTGTGTCGCCTTTCGCCGTCCAAAGCATGCAAAGAGATATTTGTAAACAGACTCTACTCGCACCTCGCCCAAGTGTTCTCAAATAACAATTCATTCTTTTCGGATATCGAACAAGTTCTAAAGTCATATAATCTGAGTCAATATCTTGAGAACTTTTCCAACAGTGCATGGTCTTTTCCCGACCAAATTGGAATGGAATCGTGTCGTTAAAACCGCGATAAATATTCGTTGTGAGTTTGTCTGGCATGAGGACATTTCAAATGATCTGTCCCTGGTCCGGTTTAGTCAAATGCAAACCTGCTTGCAACCATCCCATATATGGAAAGCTTGTCGCATGTATACCCAGCGAAAAAAAGTCGCCTTTTATACAATCGCAAAACTAATCGCCGAAACAGCATCAACAAAAGCAAATGTCTGTACGCTATATGTAACAAAAGCAATGAAGATGGGCCTAAACATATTATCATTCACTGTATAGTCACCCTGCTTTAAGGGAGTTTCGAAACAACATGTGGTATGAGATGATTGACGAATTCGGAATATTGTTTTCTCTTTGGGCAAATGAACTGGACGACGAAGAGCTCTTCCTATCACATTTAGCCAACCTGCCAGTTGAACTATTCTCTTCCATTGAAGACTCAATGTATTATGTTTCTTTCATTGTTGTCCACACACACAAGTTGTGGCAAAACCTACGTGTTTCTGTGCAGTTTGCTGACGGCCACCGACTAACTGTAATGTTTTGTTTATCTAGACGCACGCAGCAAGCGTCACATTATCGTCAATGAATACGCTTGGTTAGCCTGTGCTTGTGCCTGCGGTGTCCCTGGAACTTTGTACTTACCACATTGGCATCTTCGGGGGGGGGTAATAAATATAAAGTAAATTATATATATCACCCTTCCATTTCAGACACACACGTATCTGAATCACGAATAAGTTACCAAACTCAAAGACTATACATGCACACTGAATCCCTTGCACGTGGGTGCTCACCCAGTTGACGTTCGTCGTCCTAAAATCTCTCAGGTGCACCTGGATGCACAGACACAGCATTCCTTTATTCATATATAAATGTACACCGTGTGTTTATTATTGACCACATAGATACCATAGACACAGTCATGTTGTTAGTAGAGAGAAAGGAAAAACTTAGTGCTCTGTTGTGTGGATGACGATGCGTATATGATTTTTCTCGTATTTTATAGACGATGTATGTGAGTGTGGCCTATTCGTGTTGAATTTCGTTGGCTCGCGCGTGTTAGAGCGTGACTGACTATATGAATAAGTATGTAAATGTATGTGATTCCATGTGTATACATGTGCCACATAAGTGTGTGCAATTGCTCGCCTGTTTGTGAGGTAATGACTGCGAGTGATCACCATCCTAAGTTAATTTAATTGCGTGCGTGTCCTTGAGAGTGAGTAGTTGGGCGCGAAGCGCCCGGGATGGTCGAAAAGATCGAGTGATCTTCTCCTTCACCCCACGGTTTGTTGTTGTTGGAGATATAGCACACATAAAATAATCATGTCTGAACACGGCAAAAGCGGACATAATGAATTAATGTTATTTCGTTGATTGAATTGATTGGATGGATTATTTGGGGAAGAGCCCACGAGCTTTAATATGGGGTGTGAGGGGTGTCCCGGTGTGTCCTTTTAATTTAATATATGGTTGAGCTGAGCGTGTCATCTGGTGCGCTGAAAAAGGAGCGGGGCCCCGTGTTATAATTTTAAAATGGTGTTAGTTTGTTAGTTGTTTAAAAAAAACAATCGCAAGGCAGAGCGTGTGATTCAATGTGATTCGAAGCGCCATCATACTGCTGTTCTGCTATAGCCAAATGTGCAGAGACAGTATGTTTTGTTTATGTCATTGTGTCTGTATGGACCGCCCTGCATCCCATAGCACGGGCGTAAGTGAAGACTCTGACAATTTTATGTGCAGATTTATTTGGGTTCCGATAGGTGAAGTAAATCCGAAGCTTTTGTACAAGATATACTTTAATTGTTGACGATATAGCAAATGGTTTTGTACAGAGATATATATGATTACATTCAATAGATTTTTGGTTTTATATTTTGGTAATTTCTTTATTTTTTTTTTTAAACATTTATATACATTTAGTACATTTCAGTGTGTTCGGTTCTTGAGCCGTGAGCCGTCCTACTCCCGAAGAAAAGACAGAGTGGCAAGCGGGGCTAGCATATTTTGGTATATGCCGCTCCTAACTCGTTTAGAGCTATGACCACTTATGGGTCAGTAGTTCCTGCACCCCACCCCAAGCTAGTGCTGGGTCGGTTTTCAAGCCGGATCCCGCTTGGTGCGTGTCCTTGTGCAGACTGATGGGTGATATATACGTGTGTATATGCTGCCTGTATGGAAATGTGTGCACGATATGTGCGTATATAAGTTAACCACCACCTCTTTGTAAATGGTCAATTTGTGTATGTATAATGTACTCTTCATATCATGGAGGACAATAAAGTTACATATATAGATGGCAATTTCACACTGTGTTTAAACCAAACAATAGTGATGTTAGCAAATGTTCTCCAACACTATTATTTGGCACCTCACACCAGTGTACACGTGTTTTCATGACTGGTATTATTGACCATTACAGTGACAACTGACAAGTTGACTACTGTGTGAGATTTAGAAAATATTTAAACTGAAATTTGAAAAAAATGTGAAGAAATTATTTCCATACCAACCCATATCTACCACATCAAAACAAGGCTCCATAGCAGAAGCACAGATGATTTTCAGCTAGGCCTCCGCATATTCACCTGAGGTATCTAGATTGCAAATAAAAATTTTGAGACAGTGCAAATGCTCGGCATGTTTCGGAGGCATAAAATATAACATTGCTACTGTGCTATATCTCCTATATATATATATATATATCTAGATTTGTATTGTGAACCTTGTATCGGGAATACATATCGTATTTTGACCAGACCAGTATCTCCCACCTAGTAATCGTTAAATATTTTACATTTTAAACATGAACATTTTTACTCAATATGGTCTGGAATATTTGTAAAATATATATCTATTCAATGGCTGTTTGATATCGGTCAAGTCATTCGTATTTGAAGGCTGTTAGAAGTGAAGGTGTAGGAATGTGTGCACCCCAAGTGTATAATTGTCGACATTCCTTCAGAGGACTATAGTGACGACCCTCGTCCGTCCGTCTGCAACTTTGTCTGAGTCTGTATTCTTCCATTTTCTGGTCAATTTTGTTTAAACTTGGCGCATATATCAACCAGCATTGGAACCTGCCATTTTTAGTTCAGTCGGAGTCATTTTAGCAGAGTTATTGCCATTTTTGGACATAGAATCGTACATCCTGGGACGCATCTTTTGTAAGGGCCTGTATTCTGTCATTTTCCAGTCAATTTTTTTTAATCTTGGCACAGATATCAACCAGCATGGGAACCTGCGATTTTGACTCAGTTGATTTCTCCGGAGTTATTGATATTTTTCGACATATAAATGTTTTATGGTTTTTATTTTAGAGTTATTGACCCTTCTTCGACACATTGAAGATGTGCAATATATTTAGTAAATATGCACTTTGTATCATATTGGTGTAATTAATTCCTCCTACAGTTTGTAGTATCGGGATCTGAAACCCATAGATCCTTCAAACCTGCCACCTTCGTAGGGGGGACATTTTGGTCAGCGACCTTTTATTTCATCATAGATTAGTGTTAAGTGGCAGTAAGTTTTTATTTGAAATTCAATATTTTAATGACGAGCCCCTGTGTCAACATCACTGACTGGCTATGGTTAGAGACCCATGAGATATATACCTGTTAAATAACCATATAACGGCATATAATAGACTGAGTTTCAGATTCATCTGGGGCTTGGTGACTCAGTCAGTAAGGTATACAGCTGTAGTAAGCCATCTAGCAATGGCAAAACTAGTTTTACTCCTGATACAATATATATATATATTTGGAAAGTGTGGAGGGCGCTGGCACAGGTCGGTTATCCGATTTCTTATGTAATTATTTCTATGGAACTAGCTAAATTTTGTTAGGTTGTGTCGGAAATTGACATAAAATATTGTGTTGAGCACAAACAAAGGATAATGATGTTGAAATTGCTAAAAAGCTAATTGAACTGCGTGTTAATCAAGGTCTGAGTCTAGATCGAACGAGCATATCTCTCAAACTGGGATTTTTCTTGTAGGCAATAATAACCCGTTTGTCGAGAGGCTCGGTCAATTTAGTGTTTAATAATGCAAAGTTTTTTCTGAAAATGTTTGCGATTTCAACATTTCTACGATTGTAGATCAGAGGAAAGCACAAGAAATTTCGAGAAACACCTTTGTAGTCAATGTTAAGTCCGAACGGAAGATATGTTTTAAGTACGCCCATCCAATGATTTTCGCGTTCTAGGCGTATTGAATCGGTTTGGTCTTCGTCGGCTAGAATTGGTGTCTGTTCTATTGGCTGAAAGCTGAAATGGGATTTAATGTCATGATTAGATGAGTTGAAATGATCGGAAATTTGCATGTCGAGTTTTTTGCGAACACTGGAAAGATGATTAGACATTCTAACTTTGAGAGAGGTTTTTGTTTGTCCAACATATTGTATACGGCATCTTTTGCATGTGATTAAGTAAATTACATTTTTAGAATCACAATTAAGTTCGCTATGCATTTGATACGATATGCGTGTTTGTTCGCTGGTGAAAGTGTTACTAGTATTGATATATCCTATTGTATTGATGTAACATCGTTTTTTGTGACAAAATGAGGCTGAACCATTACCCAACACCGGTCGATTGTGCCGTATCCTTGTTGGCTCAGTCGATGTTGGGTCATGGCGTAACGATTCCAATTCTCTGAGAGTTTCGGACTTTACTTGGCGCAGTAATCTACTAGAGTAGCCGCGCGGTCGTAAAGCATGGAACAGCACTGAACAAGCTTGATTTAGGTCGCTTCTGTTCGTGCAGTTCCGGTGGTATCGAATATATATATATATATATATACAGTATGTGCTGATTGGTACACTATGTATAGGCATTGTATAAACAGCTCAAATGATTGCAGTACATTGTGGTAGTTTATTAACCAGGTTTTGCCATGCCATATCGATGCTCTTGTTCTGATGTGTTTAACATGAAGACTTACTGAAGTAATAGAACTTAAATAAGTAATAGTACTTAAATGAGCAAGCCTGCAAACAGAGGGTGAATTTGATGACGATATCCCACATGGCGGGCTAGCATAACAAAATTCACCCTCTCGGAACCTCATTCTGCTTATAGGCCTCAACTACTATAGAAGACCTTGGATTAGATTGAAGTTCCCCAGTTCAAGTTTGTGATGTTCACCCATCAGTCACCTCAATTATGCATTTTATCTTCTGCAAATTAGGGGATATAGAAACTTCACAGAATGGAAAAAGAAACTAAAAACAATGTTAATAAGTGACTATAGATATTTCCCAGAAGATGAGGCCTAAGCAGAATGAGGTCCCCAGAGGGTGAATTTAGCCCACATCACTAAATTCACCCTCTGGGGACCTCATTCTGCAAATTACAGGCACACTATTTGCAGGCCTGGAAATGAGAAAAGTGACAAACATTCTTTATCAGGGAAAGACCCTCATTTATTGTTCCATGCACAAATGAATGATTCTGATTAAAAAGAGTGCTTGTATTCAAGGCTGAAGTGACTGGATGGTCAGCATTTTTGGCCACAGATGATTGGTATCTTGGCAGAATATATATGCGTGACTCTTTTCATGTTATTTTGTGAATAAAACTATTTACATGGCGGGGGGGGGGGGTGGGATGTTGTATATGAGATAAGAAACATCAAATAGTACGAGTGATTGCTAGATTGATTCATACCAAATATTTGAAGGATAAGTGTTGGCAAATGTTAAATGGTAATATCGTCCTACTTTTGGTCAATGGCCATCAGTTGAAACATTTCGATAGGGTTGGTAGTGTGGAACATAGTGGTGGGTGCAAGCCTTGAAATAGTGTCTGTCATTTACAAAATGAGGTCCCCAGAGGGTGAATTTAGTGGCGCAATCTCACACAACAGGTAGCATCACCACCAAACTCACCTTCTGTGGACCTCATTCTGCTTAGGCCTCAACTGTTATGGGAGACTTAATATCGGATTGAAGTTCCTCAGTTAAAGTTGGTGATGTTCACCATTAGTGCATTTTATCTTCTGCAATTTAGGGGATATAGAATCTTTACAAAAGGAAAAAGAGTAACGAAAAACAATATTAATTTGAGACTATAGATACTTCCCAGAAGATGAGGGCTATACAGAATGAGGTCCACAGCTGATGAATTTGGTTCTGCGAGCCGGCTGTGCGGGGTAGCATCACTAAATTCACCTTCTGTTGACCTCATTCGGCAAATGGCAGATATACTCTGGTCATGTCAATGACAATTGTAAAGGTATTATACATCCTAGGAATTACCCCTGATGACAGAAGACCATACAGTAGCCAGGTTCAGATTTCAGCTCGTTAAGAGAACACTTATAATAATCATTGTCGTGCGGCACAGAACATAATCCGATGATAATCTGGCAATGTTGTACAGATACAGTGTACTATATAAACAAGCTATAGTGATTGGTATTGTAGCAGATAAGGATTTAGCAGCTCCATGCTATACGAACAATCTGAATTATACATCGACGGTGTAAGACAAACTGTATGCATTTGGAATAGAATAGACGACAAATAGTAGGGTTTTTTTCTTTCCCACCTTGGAATGAACAATTGTAATATTCTTTATATACCCAAAATGTCAAACGTATATTAAACTAAACCTGACGAATATACACCTGCTTTCGTATCATTTATCTGAATTTCCAGTTTCAATGATCGTACTGCATCCGTCGTTGTAGGGAATATTTCTTTTGTTGGTAAATCAAACACCCACTGATGGTCATTTAAGTCAGAACAATTACAGAAAGTAGGATATTCTGATTGGAAAATTAAGCAACATGTATCAGAACAATTTCAACCGTTTAGGTCTGAAACTTTCATTAATGTTGTGTCAGTCATGAAATATTTTCAACTGTTTAAAATTTTGGCCAAAGTTAGGGAGTGAGGTGCCCCATACCTCTTGTCGCCACTACCCTGTGCCGGTGTATTCGGGGGTTGATTCGACAACATCTTGATTTGTAGAGTCCATAACAATTATCACGTCCGACGTGGCTCCGGGGTTTAGCTTCCTGGTATTATAGTATAATGCCTGCACGTGACCTTTCACATTACTATTGTGAGCAACGCAAAACAATCCGAACCGGGAGTGAATTGTATACGCCCTTGAACGGTGATTTCAATATAAGAAAGGTTCATTGGCGGACAGTCGGTATAATATATCGACTCAATACGCCAAATTTCCCCGAAACACGCGGTGATAATGATAGAGTCACGATGCTCATACTGTGTGTCTCGGCCCCACCCATTCAGTCTGTTAAACACAAGTTGTTTTCGTACAGTAATAACATTATCAACTAGTTTTAGGAGGTTTTATAATTGATGTGTAACACGACCTTTAACTTGATGCCAATATCAACTTTTCTTGATCTTGAACCCCCTTCAGCTTAGCTCAATGCATGCGGACGTCTATACAAAACTCTAATGTGAAAAGGGTATTTTGTCCCAGTGTGTTTCATCGCGCAACTTTATAGCAATAGTTCCTTATATAAAGCTTTAAGATTCAGGGAGATCTATGTTTCATGAATTCCTGTTCCAGAAACACTTTTGATAAATAGGTATGAACACTGGCCACTATATATTTAAACCCGGTTTCGTGTCTGTTTTAATTTCGTCACCCCGCGAAGAGTATGTCGACCCTTTGACGCGCGACTTTTCTTTTTATAAACGAGTGGTTAAATTTGCTATATATGTGCACATTCCCGCCAAATGACTGAATATCTTATGTTTTCGAGCACCCAAAACCTTCTAATGAAATAGAGTTAATTTCAATGTATATGCCGTTAGCCCCCACATTCATACAGGAATGGAATAATACATTTAGTACCAAAACACTAAAAGATTAATTTTACTACAGAATATGGCCTAACAATATTAATTTATATTATCAAATTGCCAAAGGATGATATAAGGGTTGTGTTTTATGGTACTGGTTCCTGAATGGTGAACCTAAAAATATCTAGGCTCCAGCCGCAATGCATTCGGCAATTGAGAAATACATTTTCGTCGGTGGATGTGTTTTAAACAGACTGAATGGATAATATAATAGTTTGTCTACACGTTGATCGCATTTGACGTCGAAATTTGTTTCAATTATTTGTTTCAAAAGATGATATGTGCTCGTTATTTCTAATAACATATTGAGTACTCTTGGCCCTCATCTGTCCACTTATCATGCACTCGACGCAGTTTTATAAATTGAATGCGTATATAAGTAAGCGTCTCAATGGGCACCCCAACAGTGCCTTCGACGTGGGTCGTTCTTGTTCTGTGTTTCATAATTTCGCTCCTGGTTATAGGAAAGTAAACACAGGGGTCTGTAACTTGCTCCGCTGCCCCATTGCACTGCCCCTATGCATCGACACTATGTACGCTCCTGCTTCACGTTAATAGCACTATATACTAGTCCTTGCATGGTATCGTACTATTAACGTAATGCAGCAGCGTATATATAGAGTCGGTACACATGGGGCCGAAATCGGCTGATGGGGCAGTGCAAATGGGGGACCGGAGCGCGTTACAGGCGTCGGTGAAAGTAAACCATACCTGTCCTCAGAGAAGTAAAATAACGCAATTAAAGGAAGATATTGTGTTAATTTCGATGTTTTAAATAATAAAATGAAAACTCCAACAAAATTGATGGCGTCATTTCAGAAAACATGGCACCTCAACCACACAAACACGTAAATAGTTAGCCCTTAACCCTTTCTCTACTAAATACTCATTAATTGATGAATCGAGGAAATGTTGATATAATAAGTTCAACAAACGACCGTCGTTTGTTGAACTTATTATCTGAACATTTCGCCCCAATGAATATGAAGTATTCTACTCTTGTATTATCTGTTATTTCTGTCTGTCGTCTGCTTTTACATGAACACCCCTCCAAATGAATAATCGGCCATTCCAATGTATCCTTTTATAACTGAATTGGAGAATCCATTTAGTATAGAAAGAGTTAAAATAAGTCTTTAATAAGTAATAAGGGGTTTTTGATCTTGGAAACGTTGCAAATTAACTTTCAGATGAATTACTGGTCAGTGAACAGATTAAGTGATACAGTGGCGTTGTTAAAGATGCATTATCCGAATTAACGCTCGCAAATTACTATTTCCTTGGCTTCGGGGGTAAACAATATTTGATTCGAGTCGAGGAGCCCACCCATCAAATCTCAGAGTGATCAGATATCGATTTTTTAAATAAATTATTTTTCACCACCGATAATATTAAGTGGCCCAGTAAACAGTCGGCGAGAAGACCGTCTCGGACCAAATTGCGGATGAAGATGGATAACTCTGAAATCAAGTGGCTTTTTTTTTGTGTCAGGTATTTGACAAACCGGCACAATTCCGTTGAACAAAATGTTGATAAGTAACAGGTTTTGGGCAATTTTAAACAATAGTTGACTGTGGTTAGTATTATTACTCGATTCTGATTACTGAAGCAGCATTTCAAATTTTTTTTTTTTGGGATCTGATGATATGGGTACCATTGAATCGGATTGAGTACCTTTAATTGCTTACATGTGTAAACTGTTGAAATGCTTATACGAACGTTTGTTCCCGCCAGTAATGTCATTAATTTATAACGGCGGACAGTATATATCCTATTCTATATTAGGGAATTCATATCGTGCACACTTCTACAACAGATATGTCCACATATAGTCATTCGTATTTTAGCAAACAAATCCGGGAATAAAACCGATGTCGCACTCTCTTTTACTGCAACTGATTAAAAATTAAACTTCAACCCGCTATTTTATGCCTCTGTTTAAAACATCACAGGGACTGCTCTATGTCCCATAATGCATTCCGCTCGGGGCAGTGTATATAAAAGTGATTTTCGTTTGAATCTGATTTAGTGCACCCTATATGTTCTTGCATCAAGCGAGTTTAAAATACAGGGCATTATTCCCACGTTGATATCAGTTTGCTCTTTGCAATGCCAAAGGGAAAAAGGTTTGTTAAATTTTTGCTGACAAAGATTTGATAATTAATTTATCTGACTAGAATCTAGAATTACCACAAAAATAACCTAAAATAAATATTTTATTTTTTCCACCAGGGTAAGATATTATTCGCATGCTCTGATAGGAGTCAACCGGGTGTAAAACAATAAATGTTCTCTGGGTTGGTCGCCCTTGGTGCGAATATATAAAACTGCTGCTCATATATGTGCAAAAGTGCGCATTATAATACTTAATTGCACAGCCACATATGTGACCCGCCATATCAAATCCAGTCGGAAGTCGGGATTTTTTTACCCTGTGCCAATGCATTCTCTTATATATGCGAGTCGACCATAGGTCGCCTCGCATATATAAGAGAATGCATTTACTTAACAATTTTTTATCATGTTTTTTAAATAAATGTTTCTTACAATTTTTAGGACATAAAATAAAAAAACATCCATTACCCTGCAGGGAGCCCCACACATATATAGAAGCACATAGAAGAGTGTCGTCTGCTCATGTTTGTCTGGGGCTCTGTATGGGTGAAATTATAAAATTGTTAAAGAATACAAGAACAAATTATTAAAATTGTAAAAAATTGTTAGACCAATGCATTCTCTTATATATGCGAGGCGACATATGGTCGACTCGCATATATAAGAGAATGCATTGGCACAGGGTAAAAAAAAAATCCCGACTTCCGACTGGATTTGATATGGCGGGTCACATATAACATGTATCTGCAATTCATGCAATAGGTGGGCAATTGGATTATAATTTGTGTAATTGGAATGTCTTCAAATATCAAGTCCTATTAAGGGTGGATACACACATGCATGTAATATCTGTATGTAAAATACATGTATTTTACATGGCCACACCAATAATTGACAACATTAATCACATGCGCGCGAGCGGTTCATTTTTAACAGGCAAAACAAGTGAGTTGTGATAAGCGAAGTCAAACTGTCTGCTATCAGGACATTTAAGGCCAGTCCAAAACATGTCTTCTCTTACGGATGCGGAAATTATAGTCCTGGCATATGCAGGCTTGGTATAGAACATTTGTACGTCGCTTGGCATCGAGTAATGGTTTTACTATTGGTTGATCGAATGTAAATATAGGCACATATATAGGCATAATTACCTATTCGGTGCCCAACGTTTCATAGTGTATATGTAACTCATCAACATGTCTTCTCTTACGGATGCGGAAATTAGTCTGGCATATATGCAGGCTTGATATAGAACATTTTCGACCATGATGCTTGTTTGACGTGGGGTCTCGAAAGATTTAAATCGCCAAGGGACTTAGTTGAATGTATCGGTAGGAATAATCTGGACAAGAAGGTACAATATAATATGTTTTCCTTAAATAGCTCAGTTAGCCACCCCGCCTGGTAGCTTTCGGGATCATATAGCCCCAAGTTGGGGGATCATATATACCCCCTGCGTCGGGGAAATCCTGATCCACCACTCCTATAAATATCAAGAGATGACTGGTAATTATTTTAATAGAACGTCCACCATATGGGTTATCCCACGAACAATTATTTTAAGTGGCCTGGCGACTCGGTCCGAGACAGCAGCTTCTCTACATTCCGACTTAATTGGAACTCGAACTCAGTGTGGCCATCACGTCGGCAATGATTGGGTTGTCAGTGGACACATATTACATTGTCTGTATGATCCATGTAAAACGCCAAAATACACGATAATTACAGAGATTACATGCATGTGTGTATCCACCCTTATACCCTAGTGCGAAAAACAGGTCAGGTTACTATACGGATCGGACGGCTTGTGCGAAATTCGGCAACAACGTCTAAATTTCTACTTAACGTACATTTTAAAATAGATTTTCATCTCAAAGAAGATACTTTTAAATTATGGTTAGTGAATGAACGTTGCTATCTAAGCTGTCTTCTGCCATTGTTTTTTGTGATTCTCATGTCTGTTTATTGGAGCGCACTGAGTGTCTCTTGTTGAATAGACTGGCTCCTGGTCCAAAACTGCGAAATTTTTAAAACGTAGTAACCTGGCCCCGTTAACAAGAGCTGCAATAATATAACAACTACAAATAACTTCACATGACACCAAGATTGCGCCTCAATCAGAACATTCATCTTTTATTCCATAAGACGGAACACTAACGCCAGCAACAATTTTACGCTTCTAGTTCTAACCACAGGCCCTTGGGGGGAAATACCAGATATATAGAGGATCTCCAACGAGTTATGTTGGGATATAAGATTTTATGAAACGAGTTTGATAAATTTGATTCAAAACGAGTCGTAGAGAGTTGTGAATCAAATTTATCAAACGATTCTCATAAAATCTTATATCTCAACATAACGAATCGAATATCTTGCATATCACATAAAAACACCTAAATCTTTATGCCTTTTTAACAGAATCAAAATCATTAAAAGAAGTTGCAAAATGCATACATTTACAGCGTTGACTGAGACGCTTCACAGCCGTATACGCCAGTATTGCGTTCTGGGGCTGGCGACGGATAAGATAGTATCCCAATTAGCCTCTTTGTGTTTGTGTCTATTTTCGTTAGTGCAACGAAGATGGACAAGAATTTAACTTTAATGAACAAAGTAATCATTTTGCATTGTCTGGTGTTGGGTGTCATTCGCGGCTTTTCGAAATAGTATTAATCCGCCTGAATCTATGTAAAGACGCCGCGCGGTCATTTTGTTGGCGCGATGCCAAGTGATATGTAGCACGCGCCTATTCATAACTAGTGAGTGATAAGGAAATATGTAATGACCTTTTAATGATATAATAGATGTTGATATCACATGAAACCCCATTATATAATTTTAAAAGCCATTACATACTTCCTTATATGTCACAAGTGACGAATAGGCGCGTGCTTCTCGTGAAACTTGGTATCGCACTAACAAAATTAACGCGCGGATTAATACATATTCGAAAAGCCGCTCTTGTCACCAATACCAGACATTGCAAAATGAGAACTTTGTGCATTAAAGTTCATTTTTTATCCAACTTACTTGCGTTAACGAAAATATGCACAAAAACAAAGAGGCAAATTAGGAGACTATATTTTCGTCGCAAGCCAGAGCGCGCAATACTGTCGTATACGGCTGTGAGGCGTCTCAGCCAATGCTGTATATATAAGTATGCATTTTGCATGCATTTGTCAGCTTATTTTAACGATTTTGATTTGTTAAAATGGCATAAAGCTCTAGATTTTTCCATGTGATATACAAGAGCTTCAACTCATTATGTTGGGAAATAAGATTTTCTAAAACTCGTTTGATAAATTTGATTCACAACTCGTCCTACGACTTGTTGTGAATCAAATTTATCAAACTCGTTTCATAAAATCTTATATCTCAATATAACTTGTTGGAGATCCTCTATATATAAATCTGGTCTTTTCCCCAGATGTGGATCTACCCAAATGTACTTGCATCCATAACTGGGACGCTTCAATTTGTTAATCTTCAGATATAACTAAAACAATAAAATGGTACTAAGCTATTTTTTATTCATGATAATTCGCGTTTGTATATCTGTAGATTTTCTATATGAAGGTTAACGTTATAATCGGTAGTTGGTGTTGACCGGACAGACTAGCACACATGGCTATCGAAATATGCCTTTCCCATATAAAACATATCAGGTCTGTATTATACGAAGTTTAAGTTTTCGGGGTTAATATCCTATGCCCAATTTTTGTTAACGACTGTTTTGTTGTTCAGTAAGCCCCCACTGAGTCGTGAGCCCGACTAACGTTTCTCTAACAATGATCCATAGTATAGTTTGGTTATACTCCTCGCTGTGTTATGGATAAGACCGGCTGGATGTTCATTCAGCAATTACGGCCAACACGGCATGCCGCTGTTTTGAAAATTATATTTTGTCATTTCGTGTTTTCTGAAAACTTAATACCTAATCTAAATTGCTAGCAACACATGTAAACCGTGAGATTTTTTTTCGGTGTCTGTAACATAAATCTCTAACCAGATAACATCGCATTTGGTGTCCGAAACGGTCTATTATTTTGAACTCAGTTCCATCTTGGACATCCAGATTTACTTACAATTGTATGTATACATATATAGAGTAGAAGTCTGTACACCGTTCATAATCGCCAGATGTACGCATGATCACATGTTCCGTACGTATACTATATATGAGCACATGCATGCACATGTATGCCTATTGCATTCGTGTGTATAATTCCATGGGTTGATCTCTGCCGAAATTTTAACTTCCCAATAATGTGACCCCCCCCCCCCCCCCCCCCCCCCCAATCCATCATCTGAGAACTTTGACGATGCCTTCTGTTTTGGCACGTTAGCCGTTAACCTATATACAATAATAATCGTTATAAGGCATTTGGTGTGAAGCCATATCCCAGACTATTTCATCGGATATATGGCCACATATTGTTGCACGTATTCAATCGTCTATGAATACAACAATACAGACCAAAGACACATCTATCTTTTAATTGTTTCCAACCCACCGACCTCGAATGACCCATAAATTCGACGCGACTACCCACGCTTTTCGTATGTGTGTACCACGCGTTGCAGTCAAAATGTAAGCGAAAATTTTCACACAGCCGATCAGAGCACGCATCACTTGGTTGTCGGATTTCAATTATGAATATGAAACACTTTCAACACTTTCGCCTGATTGTGTCTGTCTTGTGGACTACGAAGGACGGAAGAATAAAAATCACTTCGAGCGAGAGTAATTGCATTTTTCTAGTATCGTTTATACAGACGTGTCGAATAAATGGACAATTGTATGCATATATCATTGTGACAATGTTTCATTTTGGTGGTCTGTTTTTTTTTATCGTACAACGATTGGCATTCCTCGTGACAATTCGGGCCTCAATGGCCATTATGAAACTTAGGCTTCATGTTGCAGTCCGTATTTGACATGCACTGTTATTGTGCGCCTATGAAACTGCGGAGTTATTCTTGATGTAGGGAACACACTAAGATCGGTGACATCCTAAATCGTTTTGAGGAAATTGTAGTGAGTGAGCGAAAGATTAATAAAATGGCATAAAAGTGCCATCTGATTGCTCAGATCAATTTACGAAATGTGAAAATAGTTTGATGACGTCAAACAGGATGGGCATTTAAAACAATTGGATTAAGCGCAAGATCACGTGATCACATTTTAATAGGGATATCGGATTAAGCGGAAGATCAGGTGATCACATTTGATGGGGATATCGGATTAAGCGAGAGATCGCGGGATCACACGTGAAATGGGATATCTGATTAAGCGAGAGATCACGTGATCACATGTGAATGGGGATATCGGATTAAGCGAGAGATGAAGTGAACACACTTGAATGGTGATTTCCATGCAAATCTTCAGAACAAAATTACTGTATCAAGCAGCTGTCCAGGAGAATTATTTCTACTTTCCATAACTTTATTTATTTTTTTTTTTTAGTTTTTTTTCTCGAATTACAACACATGGCCAAATTTTGGGAATCGATAGAATAAAAAACAAAAAAGAAATAAACAAAATTAAAACAATTCATATTCTAGGGAAACAATACAGAGCAGAATGATTCATATTAATTGATGGGAAATGTTCAGATAATAAGTTTAACAAACGACCGTTCTTGAACGTATTGTCTGAACATTTCATAAGGAAACTACTTATCAATGAGCATTTCGTATAGAAATGGTTTATGATCTGCATTCTTTTGTACGCGATGGGTGAGGGTCAGAGTTCGTACCATATAGCTCGAAGTTACGCGTTGACTCATAATCGGGTACGAGTTGACCTTTTTGGAGGGTACGAGGTGATGAGTGTATACGAAACGACTTACTCATACACACGGATGGTTGTACATAGTCTTAACCAGCACAGTGGTCAACTTTACATGCGCGAACGACAACCAGACACACTTGCATGTCATGTTCCCATAAATGTCGTACTGAAAATGTGTCCCTCTGAGACTTATGCTCAGCCCAAAAATAACAATAGCTCATTATATACTGACCAGACTGCATGCATATATAACATGACAACCAATTGTGACAAGGAATGTTCGACAATTATAATGTTCGCCCATATATTTCAGTGATGGTATTGTGTCCCGAATTGAATTCGGGCGGTATAGGTTTTACTTCGGTATATAATTACTAGTAATGAATATGGTTTGGCTGTGGAACATACCCGTAAATCAGAATGTTGCGTGGCAATTATACGAGACAGGTGGTTGGCGTGTTTCTACGGCACAGGTATACGTGTTTCTCACAATGCATATATCGCTTATATGCTAGGCAGTGGAGAAAAATGTATACACAATGTTCACGTCCACATCCACCCTATATAGAGATATCACTATTGTGGTCCAAGTGTCTCTACAATCTGTTCGTTTAAAGGCACGTGCGGCCTTAATTGTCGAAAATATTCATATTTGTTCCAAATACCGTAAACAGAAAAACAGTAAAAACGCATACAGTTCCGTTCATATATGCCATGACCATCGCGTAAACAACATGTTATCACAAAGACCTACTACATTTTACATAAGCAAGAGCCTGAGTGTGTTACAGAGCACAGCACAATGCTACTGGCAAATCACACACAAATGGCATAAACGCTCTTTATTAGTTCCATATCAGGTATTCACCAACAAAGAACGCTCTTTATGTTTACCATCATAATATAAACAAACACCAGAAAAGTAACTTTTTACGCTTTTGTTTACATAACAATGGTCAAAACATATGACCATAACATACTGTTTATGCGATATTTCTTATTTGTATACGGACAAAGTCTATCTACATTTTGATGTTCTTTCTGTTTGTGGCGGTTTTTGACGGGTGGAGATATTTTCACAGGATACCTACCGCCAAGGCCAACCGTGTCTTTAAAGTCGTTCTAGGCAAAACCAATCAACCCTTTCAAGACATATCTTTACTAAATACTCATTGACGAGTAGTTCTCTTAGGAAATTTTCAGATAATAAGTTCAATTTTTACCTGTTGATGATAGTTGTTTTACAAATCTTCATGACTGTTCAGTGTTCACGTGTTTCCATTGCGACAGTCCCTTTAATACAAATAAACCATTTGACAAAAATTTACCAATAATGTATTCGGAGAGAGTATAAGCACGCCGGATGAAGGTGATGCCTTCACAATACATGTGTCTGAAGTGGTCTACTCTAAGTTTCCGGCGGGCATTCAGAACAAATATGGCCGCACGTTAGACGACACCTCCTCCGTGTTCACCCGATACTCCAGACTGTCCCCTTCTCTGTTTTCACTGCTGCAGATAACGCGAGACATGGTAATGAGAACGGTCATGTTGGGAATCCATTGTAAATGGTTTAATGTCTGGCCACAATAAAGCATCTTGTGCTCTTTTTATATAGCGCCAATCATAAAGGAGCTGAACATCGGACACAATGTACCTTTGATCTGTTCATAAAAAAGCGAAAAGTCATAAAACCCTCAGGTGTCCAAGTAGGAGGCGCACAGTGTCTGTAAATTGTGGCAATTTTCCACTTGATATATTCAATCAAGAAATTGTTTGATCACTCAAAATGTTGAATATTCTATCATTTCGCACTTCGTTATATATCTACAAACCATCTTAGTTTGTTTACATTCAACCAAGCCTGGAAAGAGTGTGTCTGACACTTGCAGAATGAGGTCTCCAGAGGATGAATTTGGTGATGCTAGCCCGCACAGTTCTCATTCTGCTTAGGCCTCATCTTATGGGAAGTATCTATAGTCTCAAATTAACATTGTTTTCAATTACTTTTCCCCTTCTGTTCAGTTTCAATATCTCCTAATTTGCAGAAGATAAAATGCAAAATTGAGTCGACTAATGGGTGAACATCACCAACTTCAACCGGGAACTTCAAACTGATCCTACATGTAGCTCCCATAGCAGTTGAGGCCTAAGCAGAATGAGGTCCTCAGAGGGTTACTTTGATTATGTTAGTCTGGGAACCTCATTATGCAAGTGTCGGTCACACTATTTCCAAGCTTGCATTCAACTCATCGTTACTTGCGAAAAATGGGAAAACTACGTTTTAAAGTGATGTGAAACACTCCGCTATGGTGATCAAATAGAAATGGAGAATAATCTTGTTCAAAGTAGTCATTTTTACAAAGAGTATATCCAAATTAACAACACACATCGTCATTCTTATATATGAATTAAATGCAGTGACTCTCGATGGCGAAATCGTTTTCGTTAGTTTATCGCCGATAGATGCGTCCCGAATCGAGTAGTAAATATTTACAATTGAGCGTGGTTCTGACAATGTTTTCTATGGAGTGGTACGCTCGATTTGCTTCAAATTTTCGGCGATGTTAGTAGAATGTTACATTCCTCCAGTTGCCATAGCGCCTGGATACTAACTTATCAGTTTCACGCACCCGAACAAGATCATAATATGTCTTTAAAATCACACATTATGTACGTCTTATATCTTTAAAAGGAAGGGATCAACCCTCAGTGTTATTAGTTTAATAGAGTTTTACCAAACAGGATCGAAATATCTATTTTAGTGAGGTTTCTTATATTCGCTGTTGCGTTAAGATAAACATTTTTAGTTTAATGCAAATGCATTAGATGTTAATTGATACCACTCAGAGTTTGGATTTTGTCTACATTCAATTAACATCTTGTACAAAAGAACTGTTCAAATTCACATTTAAAACTCTTAATTGCTATTCCCACATATACCACATTTCCTGCACTGAGACTTTAATCAACCCTTAGGTCGTATATCCTGACATGTTATGTGTTTTATGTGAAAGTTACTTTGAGAAAGTTCATCACTTGTTGTAACCGGAGAGTTATAGCTTCTGAGTGAAAACGTAATAGATCGGATCTTGTTGTCAGTACTTCAATGTCATTTCCCTATATATTGATGTTTACGGTCCCAAAATAAGCTAAACTTGGTGACCAAGTGAGCACAACTTGAGAACTTGCTGTCCAATTCGCGTCCCAACATCTCAATTGGCATCACAACTTGGCTAAAACCACGCTTCACCTATACCAAGTACAAAATATTTCCATGTGGTTAACGCATATTTAATTGTTAGGAAGGATAGAAAAGATGGTTATGTGTGAGAGTCAGTCACAACAACATGGATCCCATGTTACGAAATTATAGTCAACAAAAACGGTGTAGAAATATAAGTAATATAACTTTTCTGCAAAAGCAGTCAGGCTTTGCATGACGATATACAGTGTTGTGGAATTGCTCACATTGTTGCGTGCAGGTTATCTAAACACTTTTGAATCAGTACCAGGTTACACGAGATCTGCACAAATGAGCACCAGGTTATCCGGGATCTTGCAGGATTGATTCGGAATCTCACCGGAACGGGATGTTAGCATATGTAGTCTGCGTTGCAATTAATCAACTAAATTAATTGGTTGCTAGTTGCTGAAAACTTGGAATGAGACTTCGGCTGACTGGAAATGCTCCGCCATAGTGTATTAGGGATGTGATTGGCTATGTGTGAGTGGGAGCGATTGGTAAATGTCTCTGTTTTTGTGAGACCAGGTTTGGTCCGGTCTTGGTTGTCATTTGCGAAGAGCGTGTTCGAATTGAATAAACTTAGTTCATTCGACTGTTTGAAAGATGTTATTCTTTTTATATCAATCTTGTCAAATTTTAAGTCATCGCTGTGAGATCACCAGACTTCGGAATGGGTAACCGGCTGTTCACTTGGTATTGCACGATGCTTTGCTTTGTGAGATCTTGGTAACATAATGCTCGCAACCACGCGACAGTGACATATTCGGCACCATGCATGCAATATTTACCGATTGAGGATGACATCAGATACAGGAAACTCGTGGGGTCATATAGCTCATCTGATATGTATAGATTGTAATAAATATGGTTCTATGACCACCCCTAGTTAAAGGTACGGTCGGCCTTGGCGGTGGGTATCCTGTGAAAATATTTCCACCCATCAAAAACCGCCACAAACAGAAAGAATATAAAAATGTAGACAGACTTTGTCCGTATACAAATAAGAAATGTCGCATAAACAGTATGTTATTGTCATTTGTTTGACCATTGTTATGTAAACAAAAGCATAAAAAGTTACTTTTCTGGTGTGTTTTTTTATATTATGATGGTAAACATAAAGAGCGTTCTTTGTTGCTGAATTCCTGATATGGAACTAATAAAGAGCGTTTATATAATTTGTGTGTGATTAGCCAGTGACACTGTGCTGTCTTCTGTAACACAATCAGACTCTTGCTTATGTAAAATATAGTAAGTCTTTATGATAGCATGGTGTTTACGCGATGGTCATGGTATATATGAACGGAACTGTATGCGTTTTAATGTTTGTCTGTTTACGGTGTTTGGAACAAATATGAATATTTTCGACAACTAAGGCCAACCGTGCCTTTAAGTGGACCTGCTAATTTGCTATGATGATGGTTTTTCTTGCTGAATTGTTATGACTCTGGTGGGTCAAAGTGATGCTGTTGAGAAAATGTAGCGTTATTATACTTCAATCATTTAACATTGAAGGATATTGTAATTCTTCTGGCTTTTGTTCTTCTTATTATTATTATTCCATAACATGCTTATATCTCAGGAACGGCTTGACCGATTCACCTGCTGCCCCCCCCCCCACTAGTTAACTTTGGAAGTTCTTTGAAAATAGCCTATTGAGAATTTGGCCGGCCTTGACCTTCGGAGTTATCGCCATTTTCTTGATTTTTGGGGGGTTTTCACGCTACTAAAATGACTTGCAAAATCGAGGTTTGTTTTCTTATATCGTCGAAACGGTTTGGATGATTGATTCGAAATTTGGTACCAGATAGTAATTGAGTATACGCAGTCGATGCACAAATAGGGAATTTCGTGTGACCTTGACCTTTGGAAACGACGCTCTTTATCTGTTTTATTGTTGTTCTCCTATCTTCTCCGAAACGGCTTGAGATATCGGGTTCGGACTTTTTTCATTATTTGCGCATGTATGTGTGTTATGAACCACCGAAAAATAATAAATCAACGCTCTTTATAGGAAATCCAGAAGGGCTTGAGATATTGAGTTGGGACTTTTTGCATTATGTGCATCAACCTCTGCGCTCTATAGTGATATATAACGTTTACGGATTTCACTTCCGGTTTGAGAGAACGGGCGTGTGGGTATGTATCTCAAAACTATTTTGGCGCAGATTTTGATGAAATTTGGTATGTATAATCTTTAGTAGCCGATGATCACTATTCCACTCGAATTTTTTTAATCGGACCTAAACTTCTGGAGTTTTTGTGGGTTTTCGCACCACCAGAATTGCTTGCAAATGATGGAGGTTTGATTTCTTAGATCGTCAAAACGGCTAGGCCAATTGATTTGAAGTTCTGTACCCGCATAGCCATTGATCACACGCAGTCGATGGAATAATAGGGAATTTCGTCTGACCTTGACCTTAGGAAACAACTCCCTTCGTCTATTTTATTATTGTTAACGTATATCCTCCAAAACAGCTTGAGATATCGGGTTCGGACTTTTTTCATTATTTGCGCATCTATAAGTGTTATAAAATACTGAATAATGATAGGGTTCGCACATCCGGTTTAAAAGAGCGCTACTGGTCGAAGAATAAAACAACGCTCTTTATACGAAATCCAGAACGGCCTGAGACATTGAGTTGGGACATTTTGCATTATGTGCATCAGATTCTCCGCTGTATAATGATGTATATAGGTTACGGATTTTACTTCCGGTTTGGGAGAAATGGCGTGTTGGTATGTATCTCAAAATGTTTTTGGTGCAGATTTTGATGGAATTTGGTGGATAGAATGTGTGGTTGCCGAGTATTACTATGATCTATAGTATCACCATACTCACATGTGTCTACTGACAACTTACGCTTTATCAGATGACACAATTTCTGTCATTGCGAACATTGAAGTATCGAACTTGCTGTGCAATTTCAGTTTCATTCTAGTTTTTTCTAAAGTTGTCAGTTACCCAAATTTTAATGTATGAATACGGAAAAACGAAAACAACGATGTTTGCACAATAGTTTGTAACATGGTCCGGAAATTCTTTGAGGAGAGAGCTTACTTTTATTGATTATCATATGTCTACCAAATGTATATGCATGTATTGATGTCACTTGTACTGTATGACATCTGCCCCGTATATAGTGAGTGTAAATTGCCAATAAACATATCATATCATCACATGCTGCATGCCCAGTCGTATTATATCCCATTTGTATAGACTCATGCCATCATATCCACGTATCAACATGTGCACGGACCTGGGGGAAAACGGTCACGTGGAACCAAACTCTTATCATGATGACGACTTGACCCGGGATAGATGTTGGAGTACGAACAGATTGGCGCTCTCTTCTTATATGTTTCAAAGGTCTTCATGCGACGAGGAGTCGATGTCCCCTTCCCACAACATAATGAATTGCTACAGGAATCAGGGAGCTAAATGTGTGCCAAAGGTGCCACATGTGAAGGTAACTGAAGAATGTCCTCCATCTGATACATGTGATCCATTATCTAACGATGAGATCTTGTTTACTTGGTGTGTACATCATATCTAAATAATTTAAACTTGCGATTTAATGGGGGAAATGGATTTTTGTGAGTGCGATATTTATTTAACTATAGTTGTGGTACTTTTCCAGGTAAAAACTGGCTGCGGGATGTAGTCCTGTAGTAAATATTTCAAAAAGTTAACACCTGTGTTTTTTCTTGCATTTTCAGGATGATCTGGTGTCAGTTTAGTTGGGTAAACATCATTGGAGTTGCTCATATGCTCAATGTTGTGAATTTGGCTGAAACGTTAACACTAATAGAAAGCATTTTGCTCAGTGATTCCTAATATAGCTGACAATGACGACGAAAAATAAAATATCCTAAACGAAGAATTTTTTCCATAGTTTGAAAACACCTATCGTCTGTATGGACATCCGCATTTAAGGGGATCCATATAGGATTGCGATTTGTATCACCACCAGCGGCCAGATGCCGTAGCCTATGAATTTTTAAACACGGTTATATGCGACATACACACAAGCAAAGTGCACTCCATATGTTGTAATCATATCCATGCGCTGTGTATGCTGATGTCGGTCGTCCGTTTCAACACAAGTATTGCCTTATATATAGGGCTGAACGACGTTACCGTGTGATCAGTACGTGTAAGGTCCATGTAGCTGTCGGTGAAGTGAACCGTCTATTCTCCGATCCAAATGTGCCGAAAGAAAATTCTAGTATAGCATGTGCGTCTATTCCAGACAAAGTCACGATATTAAATCTGACCCGAACAGCAACATCGAACCGATATACGACAAGACATAAAAACCACAAATCCCATTGCCAATCTAACAACCCCATGCATGCAGTAGAATTAACACGATTGCCCTTAATATAATCTTTTTGCCGCAAAAATAAACCAATACTTTCACTATATCACTTTTTGGTGAATCTAAATAAGTTTGAGGATGTAGCTTCAATTCTGGACGTTTATAGATTTCTCAAAAATGTGCCATGAACATTAATATTGAAATGAACAAACTCTGCGCTACTTCAAGTTCAATATTTTTCAAATGGTCAGTTATTTCAACCGAACTTTGAAATCTTTGTATAAGAATAACAGAACCTTTTGGATATTTATAGATGAATGAAACTAACTACTTTGGGGAAAAATATTCTCCATATATTCACATTCGATTACCCGGGGAGTGTTCCATATCAATTTAAGTGTACCCGGTCCCCATTTAATACCTGCACTCCACGGAAGACAGCCACAAGGCTAACGTGGTCACGGGAAACTCGCTGTCCCGATCCGGTCACAATGAGCTGGTGTTGATTTACGCTCCACTCCCGCTGAGATCAATTTCGACTTCTAAGAAGTAAATGTGTTTTCTAGAATTTGAGGCAATGGTTTGGTATCATATTCTTGATTTATGTGAAAATCCTTATTGTTTCAACCAGCATATTGTTGTCTCTCTGTGTGAAATTACAGATCGGTCACCAAATTTGGCCCCTAAGAGGTTGACATGTCGACAATCAGACTTAGACGAACATGTAGAGATATGAACGGCGATTTACCCCTAAGTAAGTCATCATGACTCGGAATCTGCAGTCGCCGCAAAAAAAGAGGATCTTTATCCCTTTCATGACGGGAGCTGCGCTGGTGCAACATTAGATCCTGTGCCAGTGCATTATCTTATATATGCGAGTCTCCCAAAAGGGAGCCTCGCATATATAAGAGAATGCATTGGCATAGGCTTTTCGCTAAATTTCAGAAAGCTCCAGTCATGGAAACGTTAAGTTATTAGAATTACAAGGTCAAGGTCAATATTGTTTGGCCAATGCATTCTCTTATATTCGCTAAATTTCAGAAAGCTCCAGTCATGTAAGGGTTATTGTATAGCATGGAAGTCTTTTTGACGGTACTTCAGACCATATTTGGATCTCATCGATACTGAATCATTTATAAAGAGTGGTGGATTTATATAAACTGGTCGCCATGGATACGCACATTGGCTTACTCAGAACAAAAGATCCAAAAAAGTGCAAAAAGTTATATAATTAATCGATTCTCTCATCCACTTATAAACGTATACATCGGAACAGTCTATTGTCCATTTTGAGAGATGTTCATGAAAAATAAGCAGACAACATATAATAGAAGTGCAGAAGGATTCCCATTCTTTGGGAGGAAATGTTTAGATAATAAGTTTAACAAACGACCGTTTGTTGAACGTATTATCTGAGAAATTCCTATGGGATAACTACTCGTCAATGAGTATTTAGTATAGAGATAGATCATGTCATGAATCTATACTCTGGTTAACGCCCGTATATATCATACTAGCCGATGAGCCTGACGTTGTCCGGGCTATTCAAAAACCAAATTTCAAGTCGATAGCTCTACCCGTTTCCGAGATCTGGTCTGCGCATGCGCGAAGCTTGCGTCGCACGGGCTCGGCGACCCGATAAAATTCGTATCCGGGGCAAGATACATTCACATAGCAAATTTCAAGTCGATAGCTCCACCCGTTTCCGAGATCTCGTCTGCGCATGCACTGCACGGGCGTCACACGGGCTCGCCAATACGACAACGACGACCGCCTGGTCAAACTACACACACGTACCAAATTTCAAGTCGATAGCTCCACCCGTTTCCGAGATCTCGTCTGCGCATGCGCGAAGCGGGCGCCGCACGGGCTCGCCAATACGACAACGTCGACCGCCTGGTCAAACTACACACACGTACCAAGTTTCGTCCCGATCGGTCGAGAATCGTAGATTTGTATAAATGACAGACAAACAAACATACAGACAAACAAACATACAGACAAACAGAGGTCTTCAAAATATATATGAGATTCAATCAGTACGAAACCTTGGAACTTTTTGAAGTTTTGACAGGGAACCTTGTTAAGTCGAAAACACAACGCGGGGAATATATTTCTTAGTTGTTATCTTTTCCTTAATAATGTACTTCACGGTAGGCGAATGTCCCAACTTAAAGTTGCATCCTTTTCTCTCACTTTTATGAGCCGATATCGCTATAAGCATCAAATTAATTACCCAGGAAAAATGCCATAATTGTATGTGACGCGAAGCAAAATCGCTCACAAATTCACTTAAATCGTAAAATTTCGAGTTGGGACCTTCACCTGCAGTGAAGTACATTATTAAGAAACAGATAATAACTAAGAAATATATACCCCGTGGTATGTTTTCAACATTATAAGGTTCCCTGTCAAAACTTCAAAAAGTTCTAAGGTGTTGTACTGGTGGAATATGATATCTACGGGAGTTAGCCAGAGTAGAAATTCATGGCATGATCTAGGATAACCTGCATGGTGCTCATTTGTGCAGATCTCGTGTAACCTGGTGCTCGTTCAGGTTTTATATAACCTGCACACTACCATGTGACAAATTCCGCAATATTGTATATCGTCTGGTAGATTAATTCATTCATGGCATGATCTGGTATAGAGAGAGGGTTAAAAAGGCGCTGAGATGACATATGTTTTCACCTTTGAGGACATCTCACCTCCTCTCAACTAGGAATTCACCGACTGCGACTGCTATGCATTTATAGTAAACCAGACGTCTTTTCTGAACTACAGGTATTGTTGAAATTTAATTGGTGATAATTCATACCTCAGAATTTGGTGACATATTTTTGATCTGAAAAATTATTTCTAAAAATTAATTTAAATCAAACTGTAGATGAATCACAAACACAGAAAGATGATATCGTGATGTAGCACACTTATACTAGTTTGTTAGTTGAAATAGATTCACTTTTGTGAAGATAACGAATTTTCGTAGGAAGTTTCGATGTGAAGGTGGTACCCACAATCGCTCTAATAGCATTTTTCCCCACAAAATTAATACTTGCACCATAGATAAGTGCTCTAGCTTTTCCATGAATCCTAAAGTTTGAGGATTTAGCTTTAATTCTGGAAGATTAAATTTCTGAAAAATTTGCCATGACCATTAATTTTGAAATAATTCAGTTCTTCGCCACATTAAGGTAACCATGCAGGATCTCCTAAATGTGCAACTGGTTACCCATGATCTCAACATCTCGTCCATGCATAGCGTCATCTCCCACAACTTGTCCTTTTCAACCAAAAATAGAACAGCCTATTAACGTTTTTCGTGTCCCATGACAATATTATATATGGCACTCGTCGACACAGTTGATATTTTCTTATAACTTATACCAGTATAATTATATGGTTAGAAGAGGGAACATGAAGGAAAAAATGTTTCGCCTCCATTATTTACTGCCAGTCAGTTCCAAATGTATACTCTTGGCAGTCAAAGCCGACATAAACACCATTACAAATTCATTGAAATTTCACTCGAAAAAACAGGAAATGAGGTGAGTTTTTGAAATCCTTGGTAACCTGCTGTACATTTGAGAGATCTTGAGCACCATAATGTACGTTTTAGATACACTGGGTACAATAATGGGCGTTATCGATATCCTTATATACCATAATGGACGTTTTATATACACTGCATGGGTACAATAATGGGCGTTATCGATATCATGTATATATCATAATGGACGTTTTAGATACACTGGGTACAACAATGGACGTTTTAGATATCCTGTATATATCACAATGTATGTTTTAGATACACTAGGTATAATAATAGGCGTTATCGATATCCTGTATATATCATAATGGACGTTTTAGATACACTGGGTACAATAATGGGCGTTATCGATATCCTGTATATATCATAATGGACGTTTTAGATATCATGTGTATATATCACAATGTGCGTTTAGATATCATTGGTACCATACTGGTCGTTTTTAAATATCATGGGTACTATATTTGACTGGGTATCATAATGGACGTTTTATATATCATAGGCACCATAATGGGGGTTTTAGATATTCTGGGTACCCAGGTGCATGCACGTATTTGAGATCCTTGGTATAGTAACCTGTGTTAATTACATTTTTAAAGATACTTGGCACCGCAAGGCGGGGTGTATCACTTTGTGGTAAATTTCGAATGTCTTCTTGTGGTGCACATAATTGCGACCAAACTGTGTGGTGTCTTTCATTTGTTCTTTCATTGTTCGATGTCGACACCCTCGTTTAAGCAGCATTGATAATGATATATTTTACTCACATATCTAATTAATTGTACCTTTCATATTTCAATTTAGCATTTTTCACACCAGCCAATGTGTAAGTTCAATTTGTTACAATTTCAATTGGCATTCATGTTTTCAGTCTTAGAATTTGCAATGTATATGTGATTAGCTAAAGAGGTGTGCTCCATTTGTTGCCCGAGACATGTTTATTTAGAATCTTTTATTATTTATTTTCATCTAAATCACGGTTTGTTTACTTCCATTTCCAACTTAATTTATTCAAAACTTTCATTTGAATTTCATGTCTTTATTCATATTGTCTATTTCATCGAGGAGTCTTCATACATAACCGAACCCATGTCGCATGCGTATGGGCGTTTTCCTGTTTTTTTTCTTCATTTCAACGAGTTATTTCACATATGATCTTCACCACACTTACTTCATATCATTTGTTCACATACATCTACATTCATTTATTTCTCAAGCGTATTGTCGAGATTAGATTTATATTCAACTAGCGGAAACAGGCTCCCTTTTGGGGCCCTTTATTCAGCGTCGGAGGGGCCCGCGGGCCCTCTGTGCATCAAGGGCCTGCAGCACCTGTGTGCACTTCGCGCACATTTTGATGTTGTACAGAGCCTTTATTCGGCGGCGCCCCCGTGTGTGCGCTTCCCGCACATTTTGATCGTTTAAGTATTTGGATTAAAATTAATTAATTATTATTTATTTTTGTTAGATTGAACTCCTTTTATGATTTTTTTTTTTTAATGAATGCCGTTTTAACCTCCGCCAGGGTATCCCGAGACATCACACTAAATTTGGTTGAAATCGGCCCAGGGGTTTGGGAGAAAATGCGAACAGACAGGCAGATCCTACTCTTTTGTGTATATAGATATGCAACTTCAAAATATCCTCGTGCAAATAGGTACGTATTGGACCTAAATATTGACATCTGGAATAAGCCCATAGTGGACTTATATACATTATTCTGTTGGATGCCGCGGACCACAGAAAAAACACATTATAAAGAGCATATATCTGCTGCTGCAACATATCCGCGTTCAAATAGGTTCGTATAATATTTATCACCCCTATATCTTATATCTATCTTAATTTCCTACTTGGCTGTTACCCTATTCTGCATATGGTTTTATATTTATTGTCTATGGAATTGCTTTGATAACGTATTGGTAATTATTGAATTATGTATGTCACGCCCATAATGTCTATACGTTTTGAATTTCCTATCCTTTTTATTATCGTTTTATATTGGTATTGCATGTGTGTGGTCGTGTTTGCATATTGTTTACGTATTTTATATCTCACAAGCATACGGCCTTGTTTATATGTTCAACTATTTCGTGTTGAAATTTTTTGACGTTCTTGCTATGTGTAAAATAATTTCTCAGTGAACTAATTTTGTAATTTACTTAACAGGATGAAATAATTAAATGCATCATTTCGCAACCATGGCGTGGTTTCATCTGTCGGATCCCAACTAAAATATTTCAACACAAGGGGAACTACAAGAATGACCGAATAAGAACCAATTGAAAAGAAATGTCAGGCGGCGCGACAACGCCACAGCTATGATAGAGAACGATTTACCAAAATTGTCAAGCGGCTATAGATGACTGTCTCGCGGTTGCTGATCTTGAGATTGTGCAAGAAATTTTGAATGAACTGACAGAAGCGCATGCAGTTCTTGAATCGCGACACGACGATTATATGTCGCAGTTAAATACAGAAACTGATAACGAAAATAATATTACAGTCAACGATAGACATGGATAAGATCTACAAATATATACTATGACACAAAATCTGTTGTTTTGGGCAGAATCTGAACTGAATCGAACGACTGTAATCCTAAACCGAACTCCTTCCATTCTACTGTGAAAGTTAAAAACTTAGAAGCTCCGTCGTTCTCGGGAGATATTCGTGCATATCCGAGTTTCGTGCGCGACTCCGAAAGACACATGATTCCGAGTTATGGTAAAGATCCCTACGCTTTAAAGACATGTTTGGCGGGCGACGCATTGAACACAGTTATGTGCGTGGATGACGAATATGACTCCATGATGTGCAGATTAAAAAATAAATATGGACGACGGGAAAAACTCACTGAATTTTAATTCAAGACATACGAAATCTCCCTAAAATAAATGATGGTGACAACTTAAAATTCATTGAACTTGTCAGTGTTGTTTGTTGAGCTATGCTAGTTGAACATCAAACAGACTGGTTTAGAAGAAGAGATGAGCATTGCAACAGTAATGCGTCAGGTTGAGTGACCATTACCTAGCACCCAACAACGTGAATGACTACAAAAAGCTCACGCTTACTGTCGTTCCTTTTCCAACCAAATACATGTATCCATACATATATGCATAATTATATGCAAATGGAACAGAGTGAAATTTAATTATTATGTATACATGTATATGAAAATTGTAAATTAACATGTAATGAATTGTGTTGGAGAATAAACTATATATGTTTAAACTAACAACGTGAATGGACTCTACATTAAGATAACACAAATGGAATAAAATAGAACCTGGCCTGCGTCTTCTCAAATGAGAACCAGATTCCAAATATCAAGAAATTATGTTGAATATTGCTCCAGTTACTATGCGGAAACACGAAAGCAGCGCTTTCTAAGTCAAAACAGGGGCATAACTACAAAAACAATCGTCGGACCGTGACCAAGTTCGAACTTGGCCGACATCTTCTCAAATGTGAACCACACATATCAAGAAATGTTTTTGAATTTTGTTCAAGTTACCATGCGGACAGCACGAAAACAGCGATTTCAGCGGAGTAGTGGGTCTGTTTAATGGAATAGCCGCGGCAGATATTAAAAGCCCAATCGGAAGAGTTGATCTTCTGATTGGTGTTGATTGTTACAGGTTGTTGCCAAATGTTATCCAACAATCTGGAAATATTCAACTCTTGAGAAACAATTTCGGATTTTGTATTCGTGGGTCACGTGATCTACGTTTTTTTAATCAACGGACGTGTAAACTGTGCTCTCGTTCACGCAACGTGCTTCAATGTCGTGAATTTCGCCTTTGACTCAATAAACGTTCGTCAATAATGTTTATCACTTGAGTCTAACTCGCGTCTCATGCATAACATCCGACAAGTATAAAGTCACGGAGGTCAAATGTCAGCCAGAATAATTATGCACACCGTAACATCTAACCAGTTCAATAATCATGTCATATATACTCACACATTGGCGGGTCCATATAGCATGAACTGCTCGAAGGCATCAACTCAATCTCAATATAACAGTTAGAGGAATACACTCACGTTCAGTCCAATCAAATTCAACAGTATAGCAGAGAATAGTAATTAGAAAACTTAGTCGCGACGCTCAGTCACAGAGACGTGGCGACAGGGGGGGGGGGTTTGGGGGGGGGGAGGGGTTTGGGTGTCTCACCCCCCCCCCCCAACTTGGTCAAAATTTTCAACAGTTGGAAATTTCATACCTGCCAAAACATTAGTTGGAAATTTCACACCAACAATAGGTTGAAAATGTTCTTGTAGTTTGATTTTCAAAGAATTTATTGGGGGAAATTTATTGTTTTTGGACCAATATTTGCATATTTTACTATTTTTTTGTCAAAATTTTGGACTGAAATGGTCATCAGTTGGAAATTTTTCCAACTTCAGGGAGGTGACAGGTTGGAAATTTCCAACACTTGGAAATCTTGTGTCCTGGTCCCTCCCCCATGGCCAGTCAAAAACTGCTAGTTAATTTAAGAAAACAATATTGTCATACATTTGGTCAACATTGTCATCAGTTGTAAATTTTCCAACCTAAGTGGGGTGTCAGGTTTGAAATTTCCAACTCTAAGAATGATTGAGGCTAGGATTTTGCGATTTTCTTGTTCAGATTACAAAATTTTCGCACACCGGGCCGAACCATGGTCGGCCCGGTGTGTCATTGTCTCTTCCCCGTGGCCAATACAAAAATGCTAATAAGTTTAACAATATTTTACTACATTTGGTCAAACTTGTTGGCTGAAATGGTCATCAGTTGGAGAATTTTCCAACCTGAGGCGGAGTATGAGGTTTGAAATTTCCAACACTATAGGAAAGCTTTAGTTGAGGCCAGTCTGGATGCTAGGATTTGCGATTTTCTTGTTCAAATTTCAAAATTTTCTCACACCCGGCCGAACAACCATGGTCAGCCCGGTGTGTCGTGCATGGTCTCTTGCCCGTAGCCGTTTGCATTTGTATGGAGTTAGACCACTATATGTTAGGATTTATGCAATGTTTCAGGTTAAAATATCTGAATGTTCTCATACCGGGAATATAGAACCATTGTTTATGAAGATATAGTAGGATATTATAGTATTAGGCATAAGCACCGAAGTGCAAGGGGGGGGGGGGGTGCAAATGGAATTATGGAAAACTTGTGTTCGTTCTGATTCTGGAATCTCTCAAGGTGGACACCCCAACGGAAACCCTCTAGCCACGTCCCTGCGCTCAGACCAAATAAAAGAACGATCTAGCACAAATACTAATGCCATTCTGGTTTGACATAATTTACTATTACGTCGTCACGTTGGGTGATACACCTGGGTGACTTTTTACCTATTTGGGGGACCTGGGTGACTCTTTGTCCAAAACCATGGGATAAAGATCAAATCAGCGCTAGCGGGCTCCGTTGCCGCTCTTTAATGAGACCGACATTCCACTTCCATGAATTCCAATTGCATCGTCACATGGTTCGAAATTTTCCCAACCAGCAGCATAGCAATTCAGCAGAACCCAACAACAACATAGCAAGTTAGCAGGACCAGTTAACGAGGGTGAGGCTACATAACCAGTGCACCTGCCAACTCAAAATTCACGAGCTCATGATACAGAAGGTATATCAGACAAGAAAAAAAATGCATCAATGAGTATTGGACTCGTGGCATTTAAGATGCTAACTTCCTGTGTTATATGTGCTTCGGTCGAATTTATTTAGCCACCCGATCTCCCACAATGGCATTTCGATAGCAATTCGTATGTACTCGCTTACAGTCAGCCAGTGCACCAGACACTGGGATCCGGCGATTTTCACAGGAAACCGCTCATTATTACTTTTGTGGTAACTGACTCTTCTTGTGTTATTTAGTTCCCCCATAAAATTCTGTCACTAAAGACTGTGAAATATAGTTAATAGGATAGATGCACGGATGTTGATCAGTTCTCAACGTGTCAACCTATATGGGCAGGCCTACACTGTCTAATATGTCGCTCCTCTTAAATGGGCATGGATAATTTGAGGCTCCAAATTATGCATATACCTAATTTGAAAGTACGTTCAATATCATTCCTCGCATAAGAAAATCGAATCCCAACTTCGCTCAATTTTTTTGGTACATATTTGTTGTGACCCAAGTATACATTGATCACATAACATTTTAAGATTACATTCAGAAATATGGTTGCACAGGAGATCGGGGAACAAGTTATGAAACTTATAGGACCCCCATCTCCCCTGAAAAAAGCTGCTAGTGAATGTTGCTCAAATGTATGTCTTGAATACGTCTCTGTGCATGTGATCGATAATATGTTCTGGTCGTTGATGTCAAAATGCAGGGTCGACCTAAGACAAATTGGTGACAAGGCGAATTTGGTGTCAACACATGCGAAAATGTCCACAAAACAACATATCCAAATTCCAATTGGGAAACTTTTAGATTTCAAGATGGCGTCCAGCATGGATCTGGATACCGAATGTTGTCTTAAATACGAGCACAGTGAACATCTATATATATGGGAATGGCGCAGTTACATTCGAGTGTATGTAACATGAGAAGTGGAAATAATAGGCTGGGTGTAAATCAAACATCGGCAACTCAGGCCCAGAAATGGCTGCCAAGCTGGCTATCAAAATGGCCGGAATCTAATGAAATTCTACAATGTCAGAAAAAGCATGAAGTTGGTAAATAAGAACGAACTATGTGGACGTATGCCCCTTAAAAATAGAAACGTCATTCACACATTTTCATCTCAAGGATTTGCTCATAGCTTATAACAAGAAACGAAACAAATGCCCTAGGTGTTTTAAAGTGTTATTTCGGTGTTAAACACATCTGTGATTTGGTCGAGCATGGTAAATTAATGCATGGAATTTCACAAATGCATGCGCCGCTGTACACCAGTTTCATTGAACGTGACCAGAAAACGTTTAACCTAACACACACACACACACACACACACACTCCAAAGTGTCCACCATTTAGTTTTGAAATGCACGTATACTTCTGGATTTTCTACAGCTCCTATGATAATGAACTATCCAGTTTGCTGTCATGGTAATTTCTCGTGAAGTTGATATCACAGCCACCATGCAGGGCCAGGTAATGGTCAATTTCGTATTTATAGACAACTAACTTTCAGTATGGCAGGTTCTCTTTTGGGCATACTGTTCGTGCATCTTTTATTTCGCTGTGCACAGCTCGATCTTAGTATAAAACAATGCACATTGTTCATATATGCCTCCTTTCCTCATGATAATGACTCACACCTATAATTTACAAAGTTACTCTGAATAGTTGATGCTCGACAAGAAAGCCTTTCATCAACACTTGTGCAGTCTCTCGATGTATCCATGCAGTTACGGTTGTAAGTACGGCATATATATATATTTATATATATGCAATTTTGGAAGCACAATCAAACATCATGGCGCGGTTGCGGATAGCGTTATTCAACTGGCATATATGTGGCCTTGGGGAATATAACTGAATTTTATGTTCGGTTTGTAAAATCAATCTTATCCTCTGTTGTCGGCTATTTTTTCTTTTTTTTGGCATTTTTAAAGTTTGAGTTATTGTCATGGGTTCACGTCCGTCGTCCGTGTGTGTGTGCGTCCGTCAACAATTCCCTTTGGCTCACCATACATGCCGCACCCCTTATCCGATCATCACCAAACTTCGGGGTGAGCTCTAGATGGGAGCCGTCGATTTTTCCGAAATTCGTTTAAAAACATTGCCACCGGCAGCCATTTTGGATTTCAAAATTGAATCCATCGGCACACCCTCCAGTCCGATTTATTGGAGAAATGTTTTGAAAATTTACAAGCATGTTTAGGATCACCTCCAGATGTGAGCTATCAAATGTTAGCGATGTTTGATGAAAACAAGGCCGCCAGCAGCCATCTTGGATTTTACTCTCTGCGTGACTAAATCCTTTGTCTCACCCTACAGACCACATCCCGCATCTGATCACCAAACTGTATATGGTTTTCGGTGTGACCTCTATATGAGTGCCATCGATTATTTCCGAAATTAGATAAAAAAAAACATGGCTGCCAGCAGCCATCTTGGATTTTATTCTTTGCATGACAAAATCCTTCGGCACACTCTAGAGGCCACATCCCTCATCCGATCATCACCAAACTTCATACGAATTTCGGGGTGACCTCTAGATTGGAGTAAAATCGATTATTTCTGAAATGCGTTAAAAACATGGTCGACCGCAGCCATCTTGGATTTCAAATTTGAAACCACCCGCACACGATCAGCCTCCATTTATTGGTGAAATGTTTGAAAATAAAATAATTTCATCTACACAATGCAAGACCTTTAATGTAACTTGTTGGCTTTCCTTCTTTATCATTCTATTAGTATTATTATATCTTTATATCTGGTTGTGAGCATGTCAAAATATATGACATACATATTCATGTGAATATTCTGACTACATACATTATGTGTCAACAAATGACATCAAAATTGAGGTATATCTAAAACCATCGGACATAATTATATTTGGCTTGTAGGGGACAATCAAAACGTTAGCAGCATTATATAGGTATACGTTTATATACAATGTTTTGTTTACCAAAACCGTAAGATTTGTCGATCTTTATGACATTATGACTACATAATCGAGTGGTAATCTCGGACAATAACTCGAACTGGATTCATGGCTCTTCGGACTATTCTTTGTTGCAATTTCGACTTACATACATATCATTCTGGAACAATATGAGAACTTCATCGAACACGTTAAAGAGCGTTCAGCGATAGTCTTCCCCTAGTACGGTAAAAATAAAGAGCGCTTCTCTCACTTCTGTGCGGAAGTTTTGTCAGCAGCCGATACGTTTATGAGACTGTGGTGTGCAGACTGTCTATGAGGGTGTCATCCCACCCTCCCTATGTTGGTACTCGGGATTCAGCTGGTATGTTGGATTCATGTATATATAAACCCCGAGGCGATTGGCGGTCTCTGAATGGGTCATTCTCACCTAAAAGTGCTGAAGGATAATCAGGTTTTGAAAAAGTGCTGAAGGGTACATTGGGTTTGTTATCGGCTCTAACGCAATAACTTCAAATGTGTTCCCGAAAGTTTGCACGGCGCCCATCAGCAGTTTGTTTTCAGTTCATTTTAAATTTCATTGGAACATAGATAATAATTTTCTAACAGAAATCTCTAAATCTAAACATCAATAAGAACAAGATTTCAAAACCTTCGTATCCTTCAGAACATTTCCAAAACTTCAGTCATTTGTCGGTGAGCGAGACACCTTCGGCTCCAGTTAAATGGAGACATGACATTGTGTCGTTTCTGATCACGTGTTCTTGCCTAACTTCTGACAGACCTGGTGATTCAAGCGTTATACTCAACATAAATACACAAACAATAACATTTATTACAAGTTTGGAGTTCATGAGATTTAGCAGAAGGTATACCAAGTTCGTTTCAGAAGCATTTTTTATATTTACTTTTGGCTAATCGGCGTAGGTGTTTTCGGGCGGACTATTTTTGCGCTACTACACTCTAAGAAATAAGGGTTCTTTGAAGAACTCAAGGGTTCTCTGTAAGAACCCATAGGTTCCTCGGTGTCAGAAAAGGTTCTCTGTAATCGATACGGTTCGTCGGTGTGTAACTAGGGTTCTCTTGGATGCTGAAGGGTTCATGACCAAACAACAATGCAGTTGTTACATGTGCCATGGAGCCGAATTGAGTGATTAACATGAATAAAACATCAACCAGAGAGAAAGGAGGGGTATGTGTTTGTTCGCAGGGTTGGGGAATAGTAATGTATAATAGTAATGCATTGCAATGCATTACATTTTTCTCAAGTAATGCAAAGTAGTGTGTACTGCACACCTTTCTGCGTTATATAATGCAGACTTTTACGCGTAGCCTAAAGCAAATAATGTAGGCCTACTGCTAACCAAAAATGGTGAGTAATCTACTATATATTTTGAGACTTCCGTGTGTGTGTGTCCTTTATAGACTCGAAAACAGCTCGATCGATTGAGCCAAAACTTGCTATCTGAGGGTAAAAACCACAGGCACGGCACTCGGACCATTAAAGTTTACGGAATGTCGCGATATACGCAAGAGGGAAAACATACTATATTATCATCGTACGCTATTCCATCTGGAGTTCTTATAAAGGTTCTCTAAAGAACCATGTTGGGATATATTATGGTTCCCTTAAGAACCCTGTTCTGATATATGAAAGGTTCTCTGAAGAACCCTCGTGTGACCCTTATGATTGTGTCCTCCGAAGTACCATCTGGGGTTCTTATAAAGGTTGCCTGAAGAACCATGTTCATATTATGGTTCCCTTAAGAACCCGCTTGGGTTCTTCTGTTGAACCTTATGATATGGTTCTTCAGTAGAACCTTATGATGGGGTCCTTTGACGCACCAAATAAGGTGCTCCTATTGTGACAAGGTGAAGAACCTTTTTGGGTTCTCTGAAGGACTTCTGGTTCTAAGGGTGTATATCGGGCAATATCCGACTATATAATTAGATCTTTTCCGATCAATTTTCATTTGAATAAGGACAGTTCAGTTTCTCAAAATAAAAATGCAGAATGAATTGTAACTGGCTGCCAGATTGGACGCCATATTTTTTGCGTGTGTGTCTGGACGTCCTTCTTTTGTGCTTGTTAATCGATATAAAATGAGGAGAAATAACAAGGAAGATAACTGGTTTGGTAAAATTAAGGCGCATGATGTAAGTTTTCGTCAATAACGTATGTACTATAATTAAATTAAAACATAGAGCAGGAGGGTGGGTATCATTCTAATCTAATAAACGGCAGGAAATTTCGATTCTTAAGTTATGTTTTTATGATCAGTAAACTTTAGTGGATATTTAACCCAAAAATAGTGGATGTATACTCGATAGTGTAATTTAAATTTTTTTTTAGCGCCCCCTAGCCTCTAAACGGCATGCTGGATTGCGAAACTTAAGAAATTGGTTTTCTCCGATGGTTCAAGTGTGATAGCAAATCGAAGGCATCGATCCTTTCGTACGCGATAGTATAATTGAAACCCTGTGGGCTCTCGGTCTAAGAAGTCAAAACGCGTTAAAACTTCTTCCTTTGAACGTCGATATCTGAACATTAAAATCTCACGTCTGAGTGTTCTATGTTGTGTCTTAATATTTTCCGTTACTAAAACATAGAGATAGTAGTTTTATTATATTAAATCAGATGAGGGAATCTTTGAACTGAACACCTAAATTGGCCCAGTGTGCCGCGGGCAGGAGTTGGTTGGATATGTATTGATTGACATCTTGTTCAAATGGTTAAAGGTGGCGTATCTCTTCCATGAACTTTCTATTTAGATTTGGTGGTATAAAATAATAATTTTGAATCTGAGAGACCAGTCAACATGAGCTTCTGTCCCTGGGAAATAAACCACCATGTGACGATGGGGTCACTCTCATAAAAAGTGCTGAAGGGTATACACGGGTTTTTATAAAGTGCTGAATGGTACACATGTTTTAAAAAGTGCTGAAGGGTATACACATGTTTTGAAAAAGTGCTGAAGGGTATACACATGTTTTGAAAAAGTGCTGAAGGGTATACACATGTATTGAAAAAGTGCTGAAGCGTACACATGTTTTGAAAAAGTGCTGAAGGGTACACAGGTTTTGAAAATATGCTGAAGGGTACACAGGTTTTAAAATCTCATTCTAAATGACGTTTATATATATAGTTTCCGTGTCTGCCATGGTTTCTATCAGAGAATAATTGTATATGTTCCAATGAATATTAAATGAAATGAAAGTCTGAAAACGAACTGCTGGTGGGTGCCAGACTTTCAGGAACACAGTTAAAGTAACTGCATTAGTGCCGATCACAAACCCTGCGTACCCTTCAACACATTTTCAAAACATGGGTACCCTTCAGCACATTTTTTGTGTGAGAATGACCACTTCAGCTTAACGGCTATATGACATGTATACGTCATCCAAGAAAATGCAACGTCACCTCGACATCTCGAACATAATTTGCAAATTCGTTTGACTGGACCCATTGAGTGTGCATGGACTCTGCTGAGTGCGCATGTTGTTGTTTTTTTTTGGAGTCAGTGGCAGACTGATCTTGTCATACCAGCTACTGCGGACGAGCCTGTGCGTATAATAGACTAATTGAGTGATTGATATAATGGCATTAGTAGTCGTGTTCCATACATTATAAGATTTGCACGTCCCTTGTAGTATCACCATTTGCACCCATTCATCCTAATTAGGTGCGTATTTTAACAGCGACTTCAGACGTAGTATCGCACCAACAAACCCGATGAAGTCCTATCAACCTGCTGATTGTGTTGTGACACTAATCCTCACAATTTTAATTAGCTGCGATCGTTTTCAATTAATTTGAACATATGGTACTGGTGGGTTAACCTGCTCGTCGTGTTCAACCAACAAATTCTAATTTGTCCATTACAGATCCACGGTCCGATTGACACTAAATTTCCTGAGGCAATTTTCAGCTTAAATTGCTAAATAAATATGAACATACTTGAAATCAACGTAACATCATTCGCTCTAGACATGGACCTAAAACGCGGTTTGAAAACAGTCCAATATAGCACTATTTACATTCGATATAAGCCTATATTGCCATTATTTAATCAACCTTTTTTTCATCGACCCGACTTACCAGATTTACGCTCTTTATAATGTGTTTTCACTGCGGCCCGCGCCATTCAACGGAATAACGGGTAAAACAGGGTAAAATCTCATTATGGGCATTATTTCAGAATCAAATAAGTCCAATATGAACCTTTGAATATTTAGGTCCAATATGAGCCTATTTGGATGAGGATATGTTGTCGTATGACACAGGCTGTCCGAAAATCGACACACTCATCCAAAGAAAGCTACAATAAAAGCTCATAATTGAGAACGCTCTTTATTATGTATTGCTTCTGTACGACGGAAGAATAGACGCTCTTTATAAGAAATGAGCATAGGAATTTTTGCTAGGCTGACACAAATTCAAAATGTGTTAAAACTTCCTCTTTTTGAAAGTCGTTATCTGACCATCAAAATATCATACTAATGGGGTCATGGATACGATTTTGTTATTTTTATGGCATAGAAAACGTACATATTGTGGTTGTATGGCGTCAAAAAGACAGTGCATCTTTAATGTGTTCCTCAGTGGTGGTAACGCATCCGCACTATTTGAAATCCAATATATATATATATATATATATATATGTATATGTGCAGGCATCTTCTTGCTTTCTTAAAGCGAGGCGAAATTTTGTTATCAACATAATTCACATGATCAGGGCGGATATAACAAATAAGCACAATTTGGGCATATAGTTTTAACTTATGGCTTTGTTGGGCTAAGAAGATTGTAATGAAAATGTTCAAGATATTAAAATTAGAGACAAGGGGACAGTATTAGAATATCAAAACATGACACATCATGTTTCCACAAGAAACCAATTAACATTGAACGACAGTTCATTATATTGAAGTGAGGACGTATACAAGATTCCTGAAATTATTAAAGTTCTGTCGAAAAGGTGCCTGTCTTCAATTGAAACCGAGAATATGTTCGCGATTTCTCCCCCAGACCCCTGGACGGATTATCTGTCTAAAATGTGCCTGTCTTCAATTGAAACTGGGAGAACTATATTATTGTCATCTATATATACAAGAGCAGGATCTGTCTGTCTATCTCTGCCTGTTCGCGATTATTTCTCACAGACCCCTGAACCGATTTTAACCAAATTTGGTGTGGTGACTCTCGGTATACCCTGGCGGATGTTATATACGGTGTTATAATATATATATTTGTGTTAAATTGTGGAAGGAAGTTTAATTAATTTTTTTAAATCAAAATGTTTAAACGATCACAATGAGCGCGAAGCCCACAAAGGGACCGCCGCTGTTTCAGCTACATGTAGTCAATAAATATGTCAAGTCTCTTTTATTCTGACAAGAATCGGCTTTGTTTTTATTTTCTTTGAATGAATGCTCTTTGCACTGATATACATGTATACTAACCATATCTTAAAATTTGATATTCTAACTTCACTCAGGGTTGGTTCCCCCAGACAAATGGTGTTGTTCAACAGTTGGGCATTTCATGTCTGATACCACATTGGTTATAAATTGGAGACCGGCCCCTATTGCCACGTCCCTGACATCACGTGTGGTTCCAATTGCGTCATAACTGAACGTTTTTATTCTGCCACATTTTCGAGATTAAGATCTTGCGTTTACAATATTTAGACTATATTAGTCATTTTCAAAAACAATGTTATAATAAATATGCTAGAACCACTTAAAGTGGAGTAAGTTCCTTAGTTCCGTTTGTTTCATTATATATGATAAGTCGGCCTGTATAATAATTACGAATGCTTGATATTATTTTGAAGTGTCGCGAATTTAAAGAAATTCCAAGTTAACACTGCTAGCGATTGGCTCATATACGCCTTATACTTAGTTTGCGTTTCCCCGTTTTTGTAATCAAATGCACGTTGGATACATTTCATATTCGTTGTTCAACTAAGAACATATATAGAAAATAGCATGACCGAACTAAATTCAATGGATGCGACACTTACTATGAGACATAAAGTTGGACATTGCATGGGTATTGGCGAAATGCATTATCTGTCACGATCTATTCACTGAAAGGTACGTATTTTCTCTTTACAAATGTAATCGCGACGACGTCACCTGTCATGAGAATATCCCACGACACCTGACGAGTCAAGATTTACTCTAATCTACCAAAAACAAATCGTTGCCAAAAACTGCAAAGGCCAAACTTGGGGAGATACGTGTGATATGGCCCATTGTCGCCAAAAAAGATCAAGTCATCGATACAAGATGCCTTTATTATGTGCCGAACATTGAGCGGCCCGGGGGATCGTCAATGCGGGGTTGATAACTCCATCAAGTATCTGTCATGGTTGACCAATCAGAAGACGGCTACATCTTTAAATATGTATGGGAGAATTTTAATGGCCACAATTATAATGTATACCCGAGCACAAAATACTGCAATAAATTGATATCGGCTTGCTGGGTAGAACCACTTCGTGAAATCGCAATTGTGGCCTTGTAAAGTTAAATTCATTAAGACCATACAATACGTGCGGTTCGGATATTATTTGCGGAATAGTGCTACAACAACACAGGTAAGTAGCTTAATTAAAGAAAGCGTATCAATGAAATGTTAATTGAATGAGTGGCCCGCTGGTTTATTTTTCATAATTCGAAAATGTAAGCAAGCCCAAGATCGGTCTCAGTTTTTCATGTCATGTACACTTTTTCGATAAAATTTCATCGTTTATGTATAAAATATCTTGGGCGTTCGGAATAATAATTATTTTCGCCGATAAAAACTCCTCGTACCTGCTTGAACTGTCAGGACAGTCGAACGTCAGAAATTTCGACTAAACTATTACCCGTCTCATGCCCGCCCATGTCGAGAACATTGGGCGCGCTTGTCGGTGGCAATCAAGAACACACCTGAATTATTATATAGGTGACAACAGCTCACTTATCCCAGCACTCCGAGATTGCATAAACGGAAAATTCACGGTGGCTGCTCATTTTCACTTCACTTCACAAGACTTTTTGGTTAATTTCAGACTCAAACAATTGGATTTATCGGGGGAAATAAAAATTTCCTGGACGCTTGAGTAGTGGCGCCGTTTGAGTGTGACCGTCGGATTTTTACAGATATACTGACAAGAGATTTGTTGCACCGATGAGTACTCACTCACCCGTTGTTGTTATGCAGCAGCATCAAGCGAAACCGTTAAAAGGTATGATATTTATTATTTTTACTTACGCATACCGTTAATCAATCAGCTATTATCGATCAATCAAAATGACGGGTAACTTATTGGAAGCTTGATTTATTAGCAACTTAATATGTTTATTTGGTGGTATCTCTCATATGGCTCATCGACACATATACCTGATGCGCGCCGGTATACTTGATACAGTTATATTTCCACTTCATTCCTAACATGGTTCTTTATATGCACCCAACTGATACACCTGCAATAGTATGTTATACATTTTAGTATGTCATCAATGGGGTGTCCCACTTGGAATTTTCAACTGCATCCCCCATTGAACCAGACCAAATACCCATACCCCCATTGTTGGAATTTTCCTAAAATGGTACCTCATTTAGATATCCAACCTTTGGAAATTTTCAACGGAACACCCCCTATATAAGGTTGGAAAATTACCAGCTGATTGCCATTTCAGTCGAAACATTTGATAAAAAGGACGAAAATATGTCAATGTTGGTCTTACTAGTTGGAAAATCAAACTTTGAGACCAATTTCAACCAATTTTCGGTATGAAGCTTCCAACCAATGTTGTGTCAGGCATGACATTTCCAACTGTTTGAATTTTTTTTACCAAATAAACATAAGTTGTCGGTAAATCAAGCTTCCAATATGTTACCCGTCATTTTGGTTAATCTTCGGAGCTATGGTTGATATTTATACAGTATATAGGTGCTCGGTGGATGTGCCATTCTTTCTTATATATTTACTCATTAGGATGGGACTGACTATATCTTCCGTTGGTGGCCCCCACGCTTCATTCGTGTGGAGTTTATCTACAAATATGTTTCATTAGTTTCTATTTAGTCAATCTTTAATTTTATAATTTTGTAATAATTATTCAGTACGTCCATGCATGAACAGCTATGAACAGCTCATATTTACGATAACCAGCAACCAGATTCTTTTGAGAAGTGTTCAATTTGAGACAATTTTGGACTTGGACGTACATTTCAAATAACAGTCATTCCATATATTTCAATTTAACTGTCACGCTTACGATTGTGGTAGCTATACTAAGCTATAGTGCAATTATACGTATAGAAACTTAGTATCTGTGGTTTTAAATTGCCTTATAAACTTCGTAAACAAACTTGATGAATAACATCCTGGTCGCCCACACTGCATGGGCTCTTAACCTTGGGGATCGGACAACCACAGCTATCAAAGTCGAATATGAAAAAGATGACAACAGCGATAGCTAGAAATGTGAGATACATATCGACAGAGTCTCAAAGGCGGCGACTGAAGGGAGAATCTACTTCATTAGAACCTCACTGTATGGGCGGTGGACATTAGGCTTGCAAAACGACAACTGATACAACTGGAGATGAATTTTGCTATTGTACTGGGAACACAAGATAACCCGAAATTGCTATGCATCTGATAATCAAAAATTCTTGTTTGAAGTCAAAACTCGTTTTCAGTCACGATGGATAATTAAAGGCACTCGTAACATTCGATCGTTTTTTTTAGCATTCCTCTTTGCGATATCAGTTTGGAGAAGAAATTAGATTCTGCAACAGCGCTTTGCTAATTGAAATAATGAAGAAAATAGCAAGCTCAAGAGATATTCGTCCATTTTGTTCTCGAAAAGTAGTTTTATATATACCGTCTCTTTATAGTTTGTCCAAGGATGCGATGACAATCGCCCCCTCTCTCCCCCTCTCCCCCCTCTCTCTCTCTCTCTCTCTCTCTCTCTCTCTCTCTCTCTCTCTCTCTCTCTCTCTCTCTCTCTCTCTCTCTATCTCTCTCTCTCTGTGTGTAAAGAAGTGAATAAAGCACACATTCATTAAAAGCTATAGACATTGTAAGCTGATTATCTGCTGAATTTTAAGTAATACCGAATGAGGCTTCACTTCATTCGAAAAAGAACACGAAAATGCCTAAATTATTTTGAATACTCTTTCCTCTGATATATAATACAATTTCTTAAAAATTTGAAGTTGCGAAAAATAAACGTGCCTTTAAGTTTATCAGACGTTGGTGATTCTACAAAAGTTATGTTCGCATAGCTTCCATACCGCATACTCTGGGGTCTCGCGCTTCACAAGTATTTTAGTTTATACATATGACTGCTGTAACTGGCTGTAAGTGAAATGACTTGGAAATTTAATAATTGTACACAAATATATCTAAGTCATGTACTCACGACAGCCACATGTCCAATGAATTATGACACAGTAATTACTCGCATACTGGACATTAGCCTATATTTTCCTCCCATAAGGTCGCATGCTATACCAAGGTTGTTAGCCCTGGTCGCTGCAAGACCATCCATCATTTCAACACAAACCTCGCCATGTGAAAACGTTTCACCTATAAATGCATGCAAAAGCCAGAGATTCTTTTTTATATTCTTCCTTGTACAATAAATATACTGTTTTAATTGTAACCCGTGCTGTTTGTTTGCGGAATGTAGTGTCACCGGATAAATAATGTTTTAAACACTGCTTCAAATCTATGTCCATTCAAGCGAAATTTTGAACGTCTATTCCTGGACGGGACAGCACCCGGTCCAACCTATCTGTCACCGGGGTTACATTCATAAATGACTGTACACATCAACGTGCTGTTGACTATATGTGCAAAACTACTCATCATTAATGCTCTAGTATCGAAAGGGTTAAGGTGTGCCACATTCTTCAGCATCACATACATAGGTATATATCTAGTGGAGACTACTTTTTAAGCATACACAATTTAATCCTTTCTATACTAACTACTCATTGACAAGTAGTTCCCATAGGAAATATTCAGATAATAAGTTCAACAGGTGTTTGCTTAACTTATTTTTTGAACATTTCCCACCATTGAATATGAATCATTCTGCTATTTTATTATTTGTTTTTCTGTATGTCATCTGCTTTTATTACCTGAACACCCCTCCAAATGATTAATAGATCGTTCATCTATATACTTTTATAACTGAATTGGAGAATCCATTTAGTATAGAAAGGGTTAATCATTCCTGAATATAAACTATATTGGTTATTTAAATGTACAATTTGAACAAAACATAGGTTACTCATGAACCTCCGACTCACTATAGATATATAGTTGAAAATGCGCATTGAAAAATTATTTTAAAGTCAAAGTTAAGTATTGTCAACATCCTGCATTTGAACAATATATTGTTAATGTATGATAAAAAACATGAGCGCAATGACACTCCTTTGCATCATGACTCGGCGTATATATATAAAACACGTGTCCTCGGTCAAATTTTTCTCCTATGGGCGCCACTCGCTTTGTTGTGTATCTTTTAATCTTCTGTGTAGGCACACATTTTATGATGCGGCAGAGTTTTATTAGAATCACCGGATGCCCCGGGGGGTTCTATCCTTGCGATGTTTATAAATCGAATAACACTTAATTTCCACTACACCTTAATTACTTCAACTTTATTGCACATTTTGAGAACAAACTCGGTCAATTTGGACGTTATTTGGTTGTTTCATCTTCCGACAAAGCGAAGATCTATACCGGTGAAACATTTTGTTTTTGTTTTTTTCTATTGTCTAACAAATAATTATACTTCCAAGTTTGCACCTAACCACAATAAACATACCACACGTTCCATCGATAATACAATCTTATGTTTATGACGTCCCTTGTCTACATTATGACGCATCGCCTTTCCCATGATGTCTCTGTGTCATAAGAAATACAGTAGCTGGCCCATTATGATGTAGAATAAAATACAATGCCAGAGACGTATGGAACGGCTTAAAAGGTATCATATATACCTTCCACAACTGAGAATACTACCTCTGTGTAGATGCATATCCATAATAACTTGAATCAGCTGCTTTCAACTACATCTGCTGTTATATAATTATTGAATGCCTCTATACATGAGTACATACTATAATAGTTAATTATATTATTTATTATAATGCAATGAATACACTTGCTTTTAAATTATTTCTTGAGTGCGAAAACCGTCATTTACATGCTATATTTCGTGCATCTGCCTTATTTATCTTCAATCGAATCTCATATTGGAGTCTACGATTTTCGACTCAATCTGAATCGCGTTTGCGGTAAACACTTGGTGACTATAAGCTAGTTTTCATACAGACAGAATTTCGAAAATATGCAGAAAACCCGGGATTTCTTGTAACAATATTCAGTAGAGGTCAATGTGTGTTTTCTGCAACATTGTTTGCTGTCAAAGATACCAATCACCTATACTCGATCACGAATTCATGATGGCTACATAATCGATTTCTTGTTATGAGTTCTACGTCACCAAGGACAAAGCTCTTATTGGTGATTTGGACCCAACGAAACAAAATTCGAACTCTGTGACCGAAGTGAAATTTCATACCCGCATTGCGAGCCGGTGCAGGTCCAACGAGGTGCATGCGTACAAACCAATTGGAAGTCTGCGTCAGCCCCTTCTGAAACTATCTTTATCTGTATCAATGTTTGGAGGAATGTCTCTGAATCGGACCACCTGTTTGGTACACCGAGTCACACGACCACCCGAAGATGATGCGCTGACATCAAAGGACTGACAGCCGTTCCTATCTCATACACTCAATTGGAAATTATAGATGAACCTCGCGAAAAAAAAATGGAGTTGAAATGCCGTAGAAGTTCCCCATTTTAGTCCTTTCTATATACTAAATACTCATCGACGTGTAGTTAGTTCCCTTGGGCATTATTCAGATAATAAGTTCATCAAACGACTTTCAATGAATTCGTCTGAACTTCTATTTTTTTAACCGTCCACTCATTTTTCAAGAATAACCATCCAAATAATAATAGACCATTCCAATGTCTATTATTATCTAACTGGGTGTGAGAATCCATTCAGTAGAGAAGTTGGAAATGGTTAAAATTTGAAATTGCTAAAGTGCACAACATGTCAGGCTTGGTTTGCTTCGTTTGGGGTTATCATCGTTTTTTTCAATCGCTATATATAGACCGGCGTTGTCAGCTTTATTTTGTGAAGGAAAGACCGAACACCGAAGGTTAATTTTACTAAATTATCACTCCACTGCACGGAAGAACCACAACCCCCATCGTTTGCGTGGATCACTAATACACACCAATAGGGAATCGAACCTTCTTCGCCAAAGCTGGACGGCTAATGACGGATTTTTGTACGTTTAATAAGCCCACAGCCACAGAGCCAAACAAGGAGAGAAATATATGGGCGAACGGTCTAACATTTCCAGCGGTTTTATACTTCGATAACTGAGCCAACGCTATCCTGGTTAAAACTTCAAAGTAAAAGTATAAACTTTTATTGGACTCCTCTACGCAGTGAAATTATCAGGAAAGCGACATGTCATTGTTAGTGGGGGAGATTCCCGGAGATATTGCGCCTTTGTACCCGGCGATCTATCCACTAACATAAAAATTGCGAATGTGACAAAAAGACCTCCCGGTTTGCTCCGAGTATTGATTAAGGTTGATATAAGGAAACCCGTCGCGAGTTAGAAACACCTACCGCCTAAAACTGTACACACGCACACAGAGTCGCCAACACGAATACAACCAAGGACATTATGGATTGCATATAGAATGTCAAAAACAAAAACCCTGTAAAATACAAGAAAACCATAGTCAGAATTGTAACGCGCCCAAGATCATATATTATATACCCATGATTGTAATATAGAATCTTTTTCATTTCTGTTATTTGTAATTGGCATAGCTTATCACAAACCAAAAATCAAAATTATTGACTTAATGTAAACGCCAATAAACGAAATTGAAATTCTCAACTACACCTTTTACCGGGCTCGGCCTCGGGGTCGCACTACAGCTCGGCCTCGGGATCGCACTACTTTTAATGTGTCCCAATAATGGACATTCTATAAATAGAACCCCCAGCGCTATGCCAGCGCCCAGGCGAAACAGGAATTTGTACATTAGTATACACGCGGCGCGCGTAATGAAATCCATAACGTCACCAGTTTGATGTTCTCATGCTTTCGGATCACGATCTACCTGCTACGAAATTGTATTCACCAATAAAATGAATCGCACCCCCACACACGAAGTGACATCGAGTGTAAATATATGTACCTTTTAACCCCTTTGCTTAATTCTCATTGACGAGTAGTTCCCTAATATATAGGATGTTCATATGATAAGTTTAACATATAGATAGATCGTTTGCTGAAGTTATTATCTTATCATTTCCCACAAATCAATAGAAAACATTCTGATTTTGTATGATTTTTTCGTTCGTATATCGTGTGCTTTTATTTCCTGAGCACCCCTACATATGAATACTAGAATCCAATGTATACTTTTATAAATGTGTAAGAGCATCCATGTACCAACGAAAGGGTTAAAGCGGTATATATGAAACCCTCCGCTGAGGGTGGAAGGATGTTCAGATTACAGTGTCCATTGCTTCCTTCTGAGAGTAAACCAATTTTCAATTATTATCGAAGTTGCGTCACGGTATACTCTTTCTGTTTCCATAAAAACATAACTTCACAACATTTGTGATCGAGATCTACGCTGAAAAGAAGAAAGACCCAGGGTTAAATCTGAAAAATTTTCATACGTATAATTTTCATGCGCTCGGTAATTAAATACTCATAGGGGATTGACCAGACCGGCAGTAAATATTCTATACCGCCATTTAAGGTTTAGGAGATAAAATCTTTAACATTCGCACATGACAAAAAGTCTCTGCAGCTCGCCCATCGGATGGTTCGTGTTACCTACATTAAAATCGCCCTATTGTTGTGCGCATCGTTAATTATACGAAGGAACAGGTTATTTATGCCGTACTGCTAACAAATATGAGAACCCAAAGAAAAAAAAGTATGGGTATATCAGGGTATATGGGAATTATACCGACAGCAAATGGTTTGTCCAAACGACAACAATGAATCCTCTTACATACCATGTTTATGTCGTACCATATAAGACGTAAATGATATTAACCCGAGTTTGAAGTAATTAAAACCACCAGTGAAGATGTTTCTCATGCCTTAAATAGTTAGTATATAGTGAAGTGTCTTTTTGAACATCTTTCAAAGATATCAACGCATTGCTGTAGACGAAAAATAAACAAATAAATAAACAAGAAACGAAAGAGTTTAATCTAATTGGGGGGGATTTGTATTTTAACTGATGTCGCTTGATATCCCGGGTATTATGTTTACGGGGTATACAGTTGTCAATGGATAATCGCTGCATGTAGTCCATCTGTATATATGTCACGAAATGTGCACTTTTTTGTAATGTTTGAATCTAATATAGTACAAAGGAAAATAATTTCTATAACAGTAATTATATCCTTTATTGCTCAGCGGTATTCATTTCATAGAGTTAAAACAAGTCGCCCAGACAATGAATCTACTGTATTTAATTGCAAGTAATCACGACTCGCAACAACAATACAGGACTCAGGTTTTATCCCTGGTGACCTGCGAAGAATAAGAATTACCTTCAGATTAATCCGCTGATTATCAGCGCTTGTTTTGTGTATGATGTTGAGGCGGAATTGGTGGCGAGAACTAACTTGTTTGAGGTCCAAGCCTTTGAAATATCTTTTGTATAATATTAGCGTTATTATCGAAATTATCGGCTATAGATGTCGCTTTCGAGGTGGGAACAAGTCGTCTCGGCCCCTTTTGTCGTGCTTAAATTGCCGATCTTATCCATTGGAGTCACGACATTAGACTGGCACCCCGGCGGTGACCGACTAAATGGTACACAGGGGCCGCACAACTACTGAGATTATACATGTCTGGTGTAATGAACACGAGAAACAAGTTGTGATTTTAATCACTAGATCGTAGAGGTTGGTGTGCTGAACAAATAATTAAAAATGTGTCCAAAGTTCTAGTTATTTACTAACAACATCTTCCTTTTTGAAATTTAATTTCACGTTTAGTTTTTGCTGCTTAAAATGTTTGAAATCACTTGTTGCAAATAATGTAGGTTACACATGCAAAACAAACCATATATTATTTCACAATTAATGTGATGTGAAACACTCCGGTGTGGTGAACAGATATAGAATGGAGAATAACCTTGCTCAAAGTAGTTATTTTGACAAATATTGTATCCAAATTGACAACACACAGCGCCATTCTTATAATATTAATTAAATACAGCGACTCTCAATGGAGAAATCGTTTTCGTTAGTTTATCGCCAATAGTTGCGTCCCGAATCTAGATGTAAATAGTTACAAATGAGCGCAGTTCAGATGTTTTCTATTGATTGGTACGGTCTATTTGCTAGAAATTGTCGGCGATGTTAGTAGAATGCTACATTCCTGTAGTTGAATAGCGCCTGGACACTAACTTATCAGTTTGACGCACCAGTCCATAATATGTCTTTAATTTTATTGTTGCTAGTGTCCCGCTAAATCACAGAGTATAAAAACATAATAAATGCGTAGATCATTTTATATTCCACAGGATACATCTCATCATGAGGTTGCACTTCTTTGACGAAGCGTGTTATGTAATGCATTAGAATGTCAATGAAGAGCAAAATAGCCTTCGTAAAAATTAGCATGGCGCGCCACCATTCGTGGCGACAAATTTGAGTGGTTCTACTTACCAAACACTCTTGGTTATAAAAGACTGAACACTGAAGAGGAGTGTATGTTGTTGTATAAAAGCATCAGGCTTGTACGACCCTCTATTCTGTCTTGGTTCATCTCACACATCACACTGCTTTGTCAAATCATTAAGCATGTACACATGCAACTGATTGTGAGATGGCAATCGAATAAATACATATACAGTAAAATCAAACCACAAGCATGCATCCATCAATTGCCGATCTGGATTTGCAAGAGTGTAAATAAATATTCCCATAACACAACTATCTCAAATGAATGTTAATTTGTTAACTGTACATGTTAATTAAATCTAAATTTCACACAAGCACTTTAGATGGACGAAATAAACGATCATTTTAAAATTGTTCAAATTATTTCTCGGCCGAATCTAAGTGGAGTTACATCTATTCTTCTAAAACATAAACTGCCGTCGGCGTCAGAATAGTTTCAGTAAGTGTTGGGTTAACGATAATATTTTTCGCATTGTAATTTTGCATCCAATTTGCGTATCTCACATCTCGAGTATAATTTGTGCGACGTTTTAGGATGCACAACACAAAAGAACGAAATTACCTGCCTCAAACGAAAACTCCTTCGCCGTACATATATTATATATGAATAAGAAGAATTAATAAGCATTTGAACTCTAACATTTTACTTTAAGCAACATGACACGAACTGTAGTACCGGTAGCGAAAACGATTTTGACAGTTGATATGAGAATAGCGTCTCATAGTAATTTTCAGAGACACGCCCGTTCTTAGTTGTTACGTGGTGATATATCACTATATCACTTTAAGTTACAAGTGAAGCGTTATTCGATTACCGGAACTGTATTTGCATGACTCACATTTCACATACAAATCAACGTATCTCAATACGACCGAAGGTAGAGATTTGGTGAGCAAAAAAAGAGAGACTTTATAGCTTTGACGTCCGTTGGGCTGAGTGGACCAATTATCTTTCCACGTCAACATATCCTTGTGTAAATATGTTCACATTGAACCTTATAGATTCATATTGGGCTGATATGATTCGGAAATAAGCGCATAGTGAGCGTATACCCGTCATTCCATTGAAAACACATTATAAAAAGCGTGCATCTGATAAGATTTGTCGATGAAAAAGGTAGATTAAATAAAGCCAATATTGGCTTATTTCCTTTGGAAATAGTCTCACATTGGACTGTTTTGAAACCGCGTTTAAATTTAAGTCCATATTTAGAGCGTATATTGAGGTTAAATAATGCCAATATATACGAGCTTATGTCGATCGCTCATTAAAATAAGCCAGTTATATATGTGATTATTTTCACGAGATCTGGATATCCACGTGCATGTCTATACGAAACAACCGCGTTGGGTTATGTTAACATAATATCTTTGGATTTTGCAGGGAGGTTGGGGGGGGGGGGGGGGGTAGCAGTCATTCTATGCTTTGATCTGCATATTTCTTACTATACTATACAGTCGAATAAACCTATTTTTCCGTATATAGGATCATATATTGCAGTGGATATATATGTGTGAAGCATATCTATTTCAGGTTCATCGCAAAAAAATAGTTTGCGCGATGCGTATATATATCCATCGTTTTGAGTCTGAAGCGTTGAAAATGATCCTATACGTGTCACCTGACGACAATGATACGACATATCTCGTGTTGCAACGACTGCCATGCGTGGCTCAATTTCGAACATGCACATTATTTGTTTAAAGATTTTGACAATAATTAACCAAATATATAAAACACAATTGTGCAAGAGTTGTGTTATCAATAGAGAAACGACTATACTTTTTCTTCAAACGTCAGTTCCGCTAACATCATAGCTTGGCGAACAAATTAATCAGAACAATATCTACCATCATTGCAGCTTCTTAGCAAGGAAATTTGTCCATTCATTGTAGATGGGGTGTTGATGTATCGGTGCCAAATCGTGGCCCATGGATGTGTAGCGTTGTCCGACAGCCCTATTAAAAGCAGGCTATATATACAAACCGCCAATGGTACGTTGTCATGCCGACTCGCCCCACGTCAAGATGGCATACGCATATCTCCGTAGTTTTGTTGTTGTCACGGCGTTTGGTTCCAGATCATAATATCGCCCTCTTCCCAGTTCATCCAAGGACACCTTTGCTAAACCTGGGACTAATATATTAGTCCCAGGCTCAACCGAGCAAGAAGTAGGCAACAATACAAGCTGGTGTTTATAGTTCAGTCTTGTGCCAAACAGCAGAACTGAGTAAATATGCTTCTAACCATTGCAATGTTTCTACCCGAAAGAAATACAATATTTTGTCACGATTCACTTAATTCCAATGTCAATCTTGATACATCTAGCTATAATTTTTCTTGTTAATTACAACATCTGACTACTTTTGGGACATTAATAAAAAAAATGTAAAATAATAACAACACCAACATGCTGGCGAAACATGTTCCAAGCTCGCCCACCAGGTAATATAAATAATATGCAATGATCCATCAATCACACGACGAAACACTTGCTAATCAGCAAATTTTGCTCGGCAGATTTGCATGAAAATCTGCATTAAAATTGGTTATATTACCTCCCTCTTAAAAGTAGACCACAACGGTCAGTGCTACGTATTCATGCCGAAAAACATGTCCAGACGCCATACGCGTAACATCGTATGTTTTTGTTGTCACGCAGTTTGGTTCCAGATCATAATATCACCTGTATTCCCAGTTCATCCAAGGACATCTTTGCTCAACCGAGCAAGAAGTATAGGCAACAGGACAAGCTGGTGTTTAGTTTAGTCTAGTGCCAACCAGCGGAACGGAGTAAATACGCTGCTAACCATTGCAATGTTTCCAACCGAAAGAAACACAATATTTTGTCACGAATCACTTATTTCCAATGTCAATCTTGATACATTTAGCCACCGACTCTTACATTATTATCGTTATTTAATACTGGCATGTTTCTGGTTCCGCCTACACACCATTTTCCTTTCCAGTCAGTCGTGACGTCGGCTTTGAACATTAATTTGTTATACTTATAATTACAAGCAATATTCCATGTATGACAACTTTAGTTGGAACTTTGTAAAGGGACTTTAAAGTTGAATAGTTTGGCCGGATTATACTTATATGAATATTATACTGATCACTTTTACCACAATGAATAAAATCGCTAGCTTCTAAGTATGTATATGAAACAATAAGAATTCGGGACAAACTGTTGTATAGCATATCAGGTTTCAATGACCAACTACGTATAGAGTGTAACGGGTTTTTGGTTTAAACAAGTTTATCTATTTCTCTGAATAGTGCTGATTCATATATAAGTATCAGAACAATGGGATCGGAGGACATGTGCTGATATCAAGCAACGAAAGGCGGGTGTATTAATTAAAATCAATAAGAAATGCATTTAAAACAATTATATTACTGAGTCTTCACACTAGAAAACGTTTGTCAGATGTTTCCGCCACTCAGAAATAAAAATTACATGCACGTGTAAACCATTCTGTGACACACGACTGATTAACAGCTGATATACACTTTTTACTTTAAATTTCTGTTCGGTCCCCAATCCCCCAGGTTTTCCTTCATGTTACCGACCAAGCACGCAAGCTTATTCAAGCTTTTAGATGTTTGTCTCTCTCGATGAACAGTGTTCGATGGAGCGACTCGAAAGAACATGTATTTTTCATATTTTGACTCTACCATTAGGCCGACACCTGTCGGGGGAAATGGCAAATGGTTGTGTGAAATAAAAAAAACGATGACCAGAGACTGATACCCGATTGGAACAATCGAAATTAAATCAGGGTTTCAGTACGATATCAATAATAAATGCTGCACATTCTCTTTGAGGCAGGGTTCCATTAATGGAAATTATATGGCGGTGGATATCATTTAAAGCGACATGTGGTGTTGGGCCACTTTTTTCTTACATTATAATTTACGCCATCGTCGTGGACGAAAGCTCAAACAAGCACAATTTAGACACACCGTGTTGTCATATTAGGTTATGTTCAGCTAATATCCGACGGTTATCAAACGTTGAAAAATATTAGTTTTAGAACATGGAACACTCCTTGCAGCAGCATGTGCGCTAGGACGCTGGGTTCAAACTGGGTAGATGTCCAAGACTGAAATGAACGATTTTCTAACGCTTATATGCCATAGACCTTCGTATCTCAGCAAAATATATATTGTACCCCTCTTTAATGATACAGTTTATACTATAGTGAGAGATCCGAGAAGAAATCGTCGGGGGATAACATACAGTGCACCTTTAAATGCGGATGTTGGGCATTGACGAAGAGATTTACGATTAGTACGATGGCGAGTAGGTTAGCAAATTGTTTCAGATGTCAATATCAGATATCAATATCAAAACACACATTTAAAATGAATGGTATGCTATTTCAATGTGTGTTTCGTTACTAAATTAGAGAATCCATTCAGTTCTGAAAGGGTTAAATTTTACTCGTGACTTCGGATCTCACGGCTCTGACACATCGAAACAACGGGCCTAGCTCAAGGATGTTCGTGATAGTATCCCATCTCCGCTGCTTAAATTTGATCTTTACCATCACACCGGGCTCGTGTTAGTCAGCTTATAGCACATTCATCTTATCAAAATTACCTTGTGAATTTTTCCATCGTATTCGTATTTGATATGTAAAAATGTATTGATACGCGAGATAATTGGTTTTAAAACAGCATTAATCCGGGGGACCCATTAATATTAAACGTCACTTCTGAGAAATTATATTGCCCTCAATCACAATGGGAGTATAGAGTAGAGATGTCGATGGATGGGAAGGTGGGCGCCCCAGAAACCGCCTTCAATTATGAGCACTTAATTTAACACAACTTTATTTCACATATGGGCTTTGAATTAAAATTACACTTGTTATGGTGTTTTGACGCCACATTCTTGTGATCCAAGGATCAAATTCCGGTATATAACAAAAAATGTTGAACAGATTTAAAGCATACCTTTCGGTATTTGCATTTTCTGTGTGTTTCTGTTCTTCCGATTAATAGGTGCAGTATAAAAGATTCTGTGCCAGTGCATTCTCTTATATATGCGGGTATCCCATATGGAGCCTTCCATATATAAGAAAATGCACTGGCTTACAGTGTCAATGTAAATATTGTTAGACCAATGTATTATCTTAAATATATGCGAGGCCCCTTATATGGGAGACTCGCATATATAAGAGAATACATGGACACAGGGTTTTCGCTAAATTTCGGGAAGCTCCAGTCATGGTAGTGTTAAAAACAGCAAAATGAGCATCAGAATATGAACGACATACGACTGTTACAACATTCCCCAATCCCAACTCTCCCGGGTAGATATTAATATACAGACCACAATGGATACCCTGATAGCACAGCGGGTCCCGTCATTATACCACCAACTCATCATTATGTTCCATGGCAGTCCGACGGTACCCGCAAACCAGATAATGTCTCCGTATTCATATATGAACTGTGCTGCTTTTTGTTTGGACCAATTCACGACCGCTTTAGAATAGGTTATTACTATTCGTCAATTTATCATATCTGTTTTAATTTTCAACAGCGCAGATTTCTTTAGGAAGAGTATACTTATCATCCAGATCTAATTTTCTCAACTACTTGCCTGCACAGAGGTTGTGGTCGGGCGATTATAATATTTCGAGACTGTCTGTCGCCGCTACTGCAGAGCCTTTGAAATAGAACTCGCTCAATTCACTGTAAAAAAGTTAATATCTCACCATAAACCTTACGTTCAAATTTAGCTGCCTTTGTCGCAAACAATGCTTCGCTTTCTCGTAACCAATTACAATTTTAAATATATGACAATGACTTTAATAAGTTGAGGAATATACAATTTGTCATGCTCAAATTTCCATTTCTAATTGACAAGAGACCGTTTCTGATTTCACAAATGTGTCATTGTTCGCCATAACGTATACTGCCGAAAATCTATATTTATGTTTACAACACGTTTTGCCGTAAGGGGAAGTAGCGGACTCCTAGTTGATTTCTAACACGTTGGTCTTTCAAAAATTGATATTGTTGACCTCATTCAGTCTTTATATTAACCATTTCTTGACTAGATACTCTGTAGTAATTCCATAAGAAGATGAGATGATAATCAATTCAACAAACGACAATAGCACAAATGGCGTTTGTTGAACTTATTATCTGAACTTTTCCCATTATAAAAAAAGTAATCGTCTGCACTTTTCCTTTCTCCCGTATGTCATCCCCTTATATTTCATGAACACCATTTCAGGTGAATAATAGATCGTCCGACTGTATATTGATATTACTGAAGGAAGAATCCATTTGGCAAAAAAAGGGTTAATATAGCTATAAGCAAACGAGACTATAGTATAGAGCCTATATATATATAGAAACACACTTATTGTATGATGAGCATATACTATGTTTACAATAAACAGTATAATCATCCATCCCTTAACTAACACTATATTTCTAATTGGGCAAAATCCGTCACATGATAATCCGGGGGAAAGTCACAATGGACTCCCGAAAGTCATATTGGACTCTAATCGAGTCCAATATGACTTTTATAAGAGTTATCGGGACTGGGTGACGTCATTTGGATAAACATACATATGGATAATAAAACTGTCATCATGTTGTACATGTTGTGTATAGTATGTGTTTTCTTGTCCTCGTCCAGGTATTGGTGAAAATTCATATTGGTCCAATAAGACTTTTCACCACGACCTGGACTCGTACAAGAAATACACATACTGTACACAAAGTGTATAATAACTTTATAATATTTTTGAGACAATATCATTTGTCAACTGAGTCGATTTTAAAATGAATTCCAAGCCGCATAATTAGAACGAAACTATATATACGTTCCCTGCACTCGACACAGAAACATTATTCCTCGGTGTCCTACATTTTCACTTGTTTATGAAGAAATATCAATCAAATCTCGACATAAGAATATTATCGCAACGTAAAGACCACCGCGACAATGGCTGGGGGTATAATTTTCTACGAATACAACGCGGGGGAAGACGATACCTTCTAATTGTGTGGTTCGGGTTTCAGTTTAATATGACATAAAATTCTGATCTTAGCTATGATAGGTTTATGGTTTCCAATCCAGATTTAACAGCAACCACTTCCTACAGTCAAGCGTCCGCATTCCTCATCTTCCATATAACACCTTATTCGTATATTTAAATTCGCGCATTATAATTCCATGCATCTGATTGGTCCTCCCAGCGCATGACAGTGTGCGAATTTAAACGGACATGGCTCATTCCAGCTTCAAAAGTATGTCTATGTAATTTGGAAGGAGGTATGAGATAGGTTGACAAATACACGAAATAGTGATATACCGGCTTCGTATATGCTCTGACGAATAATTTCCATGGTCACAGCATTTTTCTAGCTGTTTTCAATTGTTCGCAGAGAAGTGAAATAAACGCTCTTTATTTTTACCATATCAGGAAAAATCGCTCTTTTCTGATCCATACCGTTCAAATTGCTGGGGTTTTTTGGTTTGGGAAACAGTGTTCCTCGTTGTATTTATCGACATATTTCGACACCGGGAAAAAATATAAAGCGAATCTTATTAGATGTATTTTGGAGCGAAAACCGACATGTGGGTGACCAAAATATTTGCGTAAAAGCCTTTCACCCGACTGCATTTCCTGTGTGTCATAATTTTTCGCCAAACTCTATCAACTGTATATAGGACTGACTGGAACATACTTTGCCGAATATATCACATCTATCAAAACAGATTTGTTCTTCTCCACACGTGCACGCTCTTCTGTGTATATTATGACATCACAATTCAATGTGATCAAATTATTATGCATCCAACTAAAATTTATAAATTATCTAAGTGCGTGTGTTCGCATCTCCGACTCCATGCATATACATGTTACAATAAAATAAAATTTTCGCACGTGTGTACATTACCAGACAAAATATATTAGAGCATTATATTCCCCAATAACTCGTAAGCATATAGGTTATTTTGGTTCCAAATATTTTTTGCAGTGTAGGTTCTTTCTTGTGATTTGCAGATATAACTTGCAGAAACTTGTAGAAGAAATAACACGTGCCTAGGATGCTTAAGAATGGCGGCGATGTGTTGTCGAATTTGAATGAAAAGAGTGGGATATACCCATTATTCAGAGAACAGTTTTATCGCGCTGTGGCCTAGCCATGCAATGAAGTCATGTGCAAAATTTCTTACACGAACGTTAAATGTAGCATGCATCAGGACACTGCACCAACATGACTAGATTAAATAGTTTCAAATTTCTTTCAGGACTTTGGGTGTACGTTTAGTATCGCGTATAACACCTGGTCTATACACCCAATGTTTACAGTCATAAAAATGTAATTATGTCGGAAATCTACAAGAGTCCACGATATATGGCGACATATAAAACAGAAATAAACCTCTTTCCTTATTATTGAACACAAACATTCAATAACAGTATTTTTAAATGAGCCATAAATATCCAAGAAAAAACACGGCGGTGTTAGATGTCGGGTTTTGATTTCACATTTTAATCAAATGGGCCAAGGCTTGCCATTTGCATACTGCGAGATAAAGTTACTAGCTCAAGCCTCGGTCTAGCTATTTTCTGAACACGTCCCCAACTCCCCGTGTTATATTCGCCAAGTCAGCATATTTTGGTTCCAAATATTTTTTTGCAGTGTAGCTACTCTTTATTGAGGTTTTTTTTATTTTTTTTATATTGTAAATAAAAAAAATAAAAACCTTTGAGAAAATATGTTACTTTAGAAATTAGTGAAAAAAAAGAGGAAATAAGTGACATTAATAATGTTGCGAATTCAAATGTGTCCACGATATTAATATAATAACGTGAGTTGTTATTTTCTCAGAATTTTCCAACCAAACAAGCTAAACAAACAAGCAATCATTCAGCAGAGAAACACCAAATATTTGGAATAATGCTTGATCGAATTATTCGAGGGGGGGGGCGGATAGATTGCCTGTTATTAAAGTGGCATAAGGCACTCGTAGTGAGTAAATGTGGAAAATAAAAAAGGTATATAACACCATCATTACTAAGAAGAAAAGGGGAAATAGATCGATTTTGTTCTTATTTTTATTATTGATAATTATCCAGTGACGAAATTTCGCATGTTGAACCATTTGTTGTGTAAACATTGCAATTGAATTTTGTTTTTCGGGAATATTTTTAATTGTTCTGACATTTTGTGATGTAGGCCTTCGTGATTTGATCATGATTAACGGAATTGTTTGTTAATAAAATAGCAGGCACCGTAACAAAATAAAACTGAAACAATATAATTTTTATTGCAAAAATACTCAAGTTATAATTGTTAGCGCAACTCTAAATTGTTGACTAATTGGACAGGAACTTCTATATACCTGACAAGATGGTCTTTTCCGGCTGGCATTTATTCACTCAAACATGTTGTATATAGCAAAATAGAATCTAAATAAGAAGCAAGATGACTTTGGTAAGAAAAACTTGCCTGTAAACCTGAATACAATTTTAAATATAGATATAAAACAAATTGGGGCATCTACACAAATTTGTGTGGACAGAATGTTATGAGTCATCTGAATGTCAATTTCCGATAAATGATACTCTAGATATCCCCGGTGGCACATATACTCATTTATATGAAATCTTGTTTCATTTCTATAACAGAAACAAATTAGATGTGTATCGGCGGTTATGATCATGTTATGGGTGAGCTAGCGTTTGTAGTTAAGGAATTTTATCGGCGTGAGGCCAATAAACCAGGAGTTCATTAATACGTCATTAAATTGGCGTCAACAACAGTTGACCGGTTCACAGTTATTGATCGTTAGAACACACCTGCATTGTTCGAACTACCAGATACATAAAGATACCTATATTTCCGTTCCTGTGCCATGAAACAACAAGAGGTCTATAAGTAGATCGACCAATTGATATTTAATGCCGTGTGTACCTTTTTCTGATAGTCGGATATCATTATTTTAACATCAAGTCCTATTATGAAGCTAATGTAGTTTGATCCAAATCCAGGTGGTGTGTTGACCCAGTGCCGCAGAAATCATGTAATAGTATTGGTTTAAACATTTATTGCAACAAAGTTACAAGGGATTTGGGACACTAGTTATAACAACTTAATACAGCCCTCTGTAATGTAATATTATTTAGCTCATTAAAACATAGATTTCGGTCCAAAGGCCTTCATCATTGTTATAGATTTGTAATTTGGTTTCCAGGAGGATTAGATCTTATTTTCCCATGTTAATTACTTTGCCATTCAACTGCAGAAGCGCGATAATGATGTCTGAGTACACCCTAGATATACATATTGGTTGCTAAATATTACAACTGTAACTTAACGTTTTACAACTTCAATATAAAAAGTCAGGAATTTCAAACTAAAATAGAAAATATTGATATATTTTACTCGAAGTCACTAAAGCTATACGTATAATTAAGACATAGTTACTAAAACAAATTCCTCTATATCTTCATATTATGTCTTTCGTGGGTTAGACCCACTAATTTCAAATTTCGAAAACTTTGGTATACAACCCTATACGATGTCGCCACGCCCCTGAATTCACCCCTATATACAGTTAGAATTATGTTATTGTATGGTGCGGCTCACACAGAGTATAAACATGCATTTGTAGGCATTGAACACATCCCGGTTATTCAAAATTCACCGTTCGATTGTAACCAAAATATCCTCTCTGTGGGACCTCTATTAATGGAAAGTGAAATTTCAATCCAATTTATTGGGCACAGAGATGATCTGCGATATCAAATAACGAGCACGCTCCATTGAACGCCATCTTAGTCGTTTCATCTACTTTGTCATTGTCGGTCCAGGACATTAACATTGTTTCCTTATACAAGGAGATTGCCTTTCTCCGTGGTGCTGTTTTATGATTCAAAACCTGAATACAAAAACTGCTGTGTATCACCCTAAAGTGACCAACCATTCGAGAATAGGTTTCCATAAAGTTATTAAAACATCGCCGTCCAAAGCCGTGTCATAAAAATAAGAATGGAGCTTAATCAGTGGCATGTAAAGAACATGATGGCCATCGAGGGTGCCGAGATAATGCGCCGTCGGGAAAATCCAGGTAATTTGTGCAAAAATGTATTCGTGTGAAAACTAATTATCAGAAAATAAACAGTGCTAGAAAAAGAATTAAAATGGTAAAACATGAAAAGGCTCATTATCAAACCCCGGCGGACGCCGCTGTGGTTTTACTCTAAGAGGCGCTAATCTGACAATTTTCTTAATCCACGAACTTTGCTTTTCAAATTCATAGAGTTTGGAGATAAGTTTCGGTATGGTGTTAAAATGGTCTCGGCGTCTTTAGTCCAGCGGCGTACAGGGAATAGTTGGTACCAAACATATACTGACAACTGCTATCTTTGCTCGTGCCCCGACATGCAAAAATACAGTTGAGTTGGAGACCCCCTCTACGGGGCCACGAAGATATAACGTCCCTGCTCTTGTTCGGTTTAAGTTCTCCGTATATGCATGGACTTCTACTTCTTCAACTCATTGAATTCAGTATACAGTATGCTATATCTACCCTCTCGACTCTCGTAAACTATATAGCATGAATCACATACCCATATACCTGCATCCACATTTACTTTGAATTGTGTATAATAATGTATTGGTATGTTACGCATTGCATATGACAATATATATATATATATATATATATATATATATATATATATATATATATATATATATATATATATATATATATATATATAGGCTACAGTGAGCACAGCTACGTATATATATCTATCAGTTGCTGAGAACTTGTCCTCTAAATCCCACACGATGTTACGGTCATCAGTTAATTAATTTACGTTTAAATAAACAACAACGTTGCCATGACAACGAGGAGTTTTACTTGGTATATCTCAGTTTTATTTCACATCATTTGTACTGTACTGAATACGACAACTGTGCCGAAGAGGACTTTTGAAAACGTATGTTCACGAACGATTCTCAGCTTTGGATCTATATGTGAATTCTTACACAAATATATAAATTGCAGTCATCTATATTATTCGTTCAATGTCGTTTAGCAGCGTAATAAGCTTTTGACATATGCGCACAAATTGGTCCAATTAGCATGCCCCGGGGCTGAAGACCAGGCAGAAGATTGACGAATTGATACACATATATATATATTAGTATATATATGTAACACAACCGTTTGTGGTCAGGTTTGAACAGGTACTTATATACTGCATGTCGATTGTACACATGAACAGAAAAAGCACCGCGTTTATACGCCTTGACACTGAGTCGCGGTCATATTGGAACTATCCAGCCCCTTTCCGTTTGTTTTATATAGTGCGACATGTCAAAGTTCTGGAGTAGCATTCCATATATGGAATTCATGAATATTCAAACGCTCTATATATGGAATGCTACTCCAGAACTTTGCACTAAAAACGGAACGAAGCTGCATGGATCAAATATGGCTTGTAAAGGGTTGTCTGCCATCTTGGAAGTTGTCTCGGGCCATCTGTTCAAAATGGTCACAATCTAGCCCTTCACCCCTTCGTTCAACCAGCTTCAACATAGCTGTCACACATCGAAATATCGTTCTAGTTCACCAAATGTTCACCACATTTCAACGTGTTCGTTGCTTTATCCGATAATCACACACACAATCATAATTTCAACGTCTTCGTTGCTTTATCTGATAGTCACACACATAATCATGCGGTTTCATTTTTAGTGTACGTTCACACACTAGCAAATTTGGTATTGTTTGCAGGTATTTCGTCAAAGACAACCATATTGTGCCAGATTATGAACCCAACATGCAAAAACGTGAGAAGAGAAAAAACTCTGTAGTTCCACCTGCAGCGATGCTACTGAAATTTTCCTGTAAATATACCATTCCATTAGCTGGCAAGAATCAATCATACATGTTTTAAATGAAAACATTAAAGTTTGTAGCTCCGTTACACGTGGACTATTTTACTTCTCATGTCGTTAGCTTTGGTAAAGATGGATGTTGTATGTATTTTTGCGTTCGTTTTCTTGCACATTATACCTTTATGTTTCGAAATGCCAGAATAGTTTGCGAGTGTATATGAACACGACCTTAGTGTGAATCAGTATGCTGAATATAATTGACCGATATATCAGACATTTCAAACGGAAACTGAAGCGTCGTCACTTTGCGTCAAAAAGTGTACGATTTTCATTTGTCATGACAACGATCCCATTTTCGATGGTTTCCTCATCCGAATTTTAGTTTCGACTGATTGTTATCAGCTATTCTTTGCCTTGGGCTTGAATGCTCTCTCTTGTGAAATTAACTCTAGGATGACTGCTCCGTAGCAAATAGCGAATAATTGCTCAGAGCCGGAGGCCAATGTAGAGATGTATATCACAATTAAAGTTACTTTCAACCCCCATTTTTGCAACCTGTTGAAAGCTTTAGTCGGACTCTATTGAAAGCAATGGGTGAGAAAATGTCCACAAGGCAACAACGTTAGAGTAAAACGCCCGAGTACAGACGCAGTCTTGTATACAAACCAGTTTGCCTCCGCCTATACTTGTAACTTTATCTGAACGCCTTTTATACTTGTTTCGTAAATAAACCGAAGTGGTCCTGCCACATATATTAGATTAGTTTATGAATGCATATACAAATGTATATCACCATGTATACACATATAACATGCAAAATTTGCCAACCCATACAAACAATGTAATATTCAAAATGCTGGACACATGCATGGCGGTAACACCCACATGGGTTAAATTAAGTATTATATGCTAGGGTATCAACCATTAAAAAAATTTAAATTTGAGAAAAGTGATCGTGATTTCTACACCAGTGATCCAGACATCACGAATAGAAGTGAGTTAATTTTCAACTTCTTAAAATCACTATGCGTATATAGCCATTCTAAAGAAACCACAATTGGAAAATGTAGCTAAAATGTTACAGAAATCTCCCGACCATCAGCGTCTCCCCCTCAGATCACATTTCAGCACACTGGAAACAAAGGCCAGGAGTCCGTGTTCATTCTAGGATCACAAATGACATATAAGTCCACTATTGGCCGGTTTGGAAATGAGACACATATGTTCAATATGAATATGAATATTTTGGTTCAATGTGTCCATATCTCATAAGAAAAAAAAGATTGCAAATGTGGAACACAAGCCCGCTATGTGTCACGTTTGATAATGGGATAGGTTCACTATCTAAATTGATATCTAAAAATATTTAGATACAGCTTATATAAAAGTCTCAAATAACGAGCATACGTCCACTACATGGGCCCGTTTGATAATGGAATATATTCAATAAGAATATCTATAAATATTTTGGTTCAATGTGTCCACATCTTATATGGAAAATGTTGTGAATTAAAGAGCGGACAAGTGAATCACTACTCCAATCGTTCTCAGCCAGGTAAGATGTTGGTCGCTGCTAAAATCGCTCCGATCTGATTGTAAACCATGGCATCGGCGTGTGTTCGATTCGTGATGATCTAGATTGATATTGATCCGGTATGCTAATTAAATGTAATTCCGCTGTTCCAACAAACCCGAGAGGTGAGATTGAACACGCACTACACAGCATGATACACCGAAGACGTTTTGCGTGATGCTTACGCTTCACAGCATGGGTTAATCTGTTTTACGAACAAAAAACACACCCAAAGGACTACTATAGTTGAATCATTGGTGAGAATATCATCTCAAACCGGTTTAATTATTAAGGAAATGCATGTCAATTCCGTCATGAAATTCACTCTGCACGAAATCGGTACAAACAAAATGAACATACACTCAATAAACTTACTTCACTTATATATACCAGTCACCTGTGAATCTCTTCCCTATTCCTTTCTCTCTATTCTGTTTCATTTTCTCTTCTCTGTTTTCTCTTTCTTTTTCTGAATATCTTCCCTTTTCTTTCTCTCTCTCTCTCAATTTAAAAGTATACACAATCCGATTTCTTGAAATGCCGCTCCAGTTACCATAATCGATTAATTGCACAAATATAATTCCAACCACTGTCAACTATAGTATACAATTGCAAAAATGTGTTATGTATCAATATTTTGTTCAACGGAATTGATATCGAGAATTTGTCGGTCAGCAGTCATGAATATTTGCCAGGCCGCCAAATATTCGAGGTGGTGAAAAATAACAGATCTCAAACCTCGAAATCTGATAACTCTGGGCTTTGATGGGCCGGTTCCTCGACTCATATTTTTACCCCCGAAGCCAAAGAAATAGTAATTTAGTGGCGTTAAATTGCCTGGCAATTTTGCCAGTTGTGTGAACGTACCCTAATTTTTCATCATCAGTAAAATCCACATATGATTTAATTGCGCGAGTTTCCTCTGACTGCGATGCACGTTGATTTATGTGCATCTGCGAGCCCATCTATTTTTTCTTTCTCCAACAAAATGTCAGGCGTGGGCGGCATATAGAAGATTGGTTGTAATTTGTTTTTAGACATTAACGGGTTAACTGGCTGACGACATTCAAAACACGTGACTGAATAATTTAAAGCGTGTACGATTTCAAAAATACAGTATCACCACGCACAATCCCCTGCAGTGACACCATTGTCTGGGACGTCATATGCTATGGGAGTCCTGATGAAAAATTGGCTTGTTCCTGTTATCCTTACCTGTACGGCGGGACGTTATATTCCCTCGTCGGTATGTTAAAAATGGCTATCCATAAATATTACATCTGTCTTAGTTGAGATTGGTGTCCCGTCAGTGGGCGTCCTGCTGCGTTGAAATAAAATTATAGAATACCGTGTTTTACCTCATAAAAGCATATGCTATTTTACAGTGGGTGAAATCTAAACTACTGATGATATCACTGGGGAACAACAAAAACGGCATGTTTTCCTCCTCGTATTGGACAAAGCCCCCTTTAATTAGACGGGAGTTTCGTTGTTATTTTTCTTTCACAACGACGTAGCCCATACTATAAAACAAGCCATATTGGGTATCGAAACTAAAGACAAAAAAAAAAACTAAGTTTGTGTTCACACACAGGGAAATTTGTCTGACATTTTTATCAGGTAACTATGGTGGCTGATTTAGGACATAAACAACATCTTTTTATCTCGAAATTTCGAGTTAACTTCTCGAAATTCGAGATAAGATCTCGAATTTTCGACCATACTATCTCGAAATTTCGACATAACATCTCGAAATTTTGACATACGATCTCGAAATTTCAAAATGTAACATCTCGAAAGTTCGACATACTATCTCGAAATTTCGACATAACATCTCTGATTTTAAGATAAATAAAGATGAATAAATATGGAACCCAAACTCCGAACACAACTCATAGTAGTGAAGATCCATACCAAATTTCATTGAGGTCCGACAACTACTGTTCAAGTTATGACCTGAACAGACATCAGACGGACTGACGGACCAACATGTCCAGATAAACAAAGATGAATAACTCTAGAACGGAAAACCCGAACAAAACGATTGAACACTTCATGCTTGAATGTCCTCATAGTTGTGAACATCCATACCACATTTCATTAAGGTCCGAGCACCACTGTTGAAGTTATGAACTGAGCAGGCATCGTTCGTTCGGACAGACGGGCTCACAAATGCAAAACAGTATACCCCTTTTTTTAAGGGGTGTAATTAATGACACCGTATCAGGTAAATGCAGCACCATCTCGTTGGATCTAATGCCAAGTTTTGACAAAATTTCATTCACACAGTAGGCCCTTGTTGGTCCTGGGTTGCACATTTGAATTGCCCCTCAGAATTTGAGAATAAACAAGCTTTTGTATTCACGTGTGACCAGACACTTCCGACTATAATAAAGTTTTCGCATCATTTACCCGGCATTTATAGCTACGAGTTAAATCGGTGCATTTGTTGCACTGTATCCCGTTTGTTGTTAATTGACTGGAAAATCGGTCCAAGTCACCCGTGAATTATACACGTTGTTTGATCAGTTAATGTTTGACTTCTCTGGTGGCAGCTTAGATCATGCCACGAATCTCTACGCTGGTTTTACGCCCGTATAGATCTTACTTCAACAGTTCAAAACTGGGGGACTTGTTGCTGTTCTGACAGGGAAGTTTATAAAATTGATAAAACAATGCAGGTAATATATTTCTTAGTTATATATATCTGTTCCTTGAAAATACATTTCACAGTGGATGAAGGTCCTAGATGGAGTTTACACAACTTTGGTGACTTCGGTGAGCCCATTTTACCTTGGTGACTTCGGTTAGCCCATTTTACTGTGGTGATTTCGGTGAGCCTATTTTACTTTGGTGACTTCAGTGAGCCCATTTTACTGTGGTGACTTCGGTGAGCCCATTTACTTTGCGTCACTTATAATCATGGAATTTCTCCCGGATATTCAATTCAATATTTATTACGATATCGGCTCACAAAATCATGCAATCACGAGCTGGAACCCCCCTACTACTGTGAAATGGATTATTAAAGAACAAGTGTTAACAAAGAAATATAGCCCCTGTGTTGTTTCTTCAATGCTATAAAGTTCCCTGTCAGATTAGGTCAGAATATCAAAAAGTTCCCAGGTTTTGAACAGGTGGAAAATTATCTATATACGGGCAAAAATGCCAGAGTAGGGATTCGTGACATGGTCTATATATGGTGGAAGCCCATGCCGTACGGATATATACGAATCGAATCAGTCGAATTTCCACATTGGTTATTGCAAACATGCCGAGAATTAATAATAAAATAAATAATTTATTGATCAATAGACGTGTTCAGATTCCATCACGTGAAGCATCTGGCGTTCAGAAATATAAAGAATATAATATTAGTTGTCACTTGTCGCAATAAATCAATCAGTTATATATAGATAACCCACAATACAGGCTATATACTTTCGTGGTGCATGGGGTCGAACATGCCTCCATCACAACGCATTTCTTTTTAATTTGTCCGCGTATAATCTATTTATGATGATGTTTTTGTACTTTCAGATTTGTATCCACCACACACGTACTCACTACAGATAGCAGACAGCCAAATCACAGAGAGTAAGCTCAATAATTCATCCCGTAAGTTAAATAACATGTTTTGGGCTCGCTCTCAAACTTGTGCATAAGGGCGATGTTCATGGCAGTTCTGGTTATAACACAGACTCAGCAGCTATATGCAGTACACTCAATACTATACATAGCTGTCGAGTCTGTGTTATAAAGGTACTCAGTCCGAATTAGCGCTCGCAAATTACTATTTCCTTGGCTTCGGGGTTAAAAAATATTTGATTCGAGTCGAGGAACCCACTCATCAAAGCTAGGAGTGATCAGATATCGATGTTTGAAATATAATATTTTAATTTTATGTGGCCCAGTATGGGCCAGTATACTGTCGACGAGAAGAACTTAGCTGACAAGATAGCGGATGAAGATCGATAACTCTAAAATCCAGTGGCTTTTTTGTGTCAAATATTTGACAACTGGCAAAATTTCGTTAAACAAAATGTTGATAAATAACAGGTTTTGGGCAATTTTATACTATAGTTGACTGTGGTTAGCATTATTTTTGGACAATTAATCGATTCTCATAACTGACGCGGCATTTCAAAAAATGTTGTTGTTGTTGGAATCTGATGATATGGGGACCGTCGAATCGGATTGAGTACCTTTAACCAGAGTTGTGTTCATGGGTACAGGAGCAGAAGTGAAACTTGCACCTACTGCCCTCCACCAAGGGACGGGGGGGGGGTGCACAATAAGGGGTGCAAAGTGCCCTTTCAATCGTCATAAACGGCAAGAAATAGAACAGCAATGTTACCATTTGAAATAATTTATAGCGTCGTGTCAATGTTCAGGGAGAGGGCTTCAAATAGGCCAATGTCTTGTTGCCTAATCCCAATTAGGCGTGCGAATAAGATGCCTGTCATTTGTACAATGAGGTCCCCAGAGGGTGAATTTAGTGACGCTACCACGGGCTAGCATAATTAAATTCACCCTCTGGGGACCTCATTCTGCCTAGGCCTCATCTCTCTGGAAAGTTTTTTTATTATCAATTTTTTATAGAAACATATTCTATTTCTTTTTTCGTATAGTTTCTCTATATCCCCAAATTGGCAGACGACACATTGCATAATCGAGGTTCCCAATGGGCGTACATCACAATATTCCCGAGTGTGTTTTGCACTTACCCACGGCTCAAATTCATTCATTGAGTATAAAAGGAGGTGGTCCCATAAATGGCCTGATTTAGTTTACAATCCCCCTTTAAAATGATGTGCAACACTCCGATGTGATGATCCAATGAGAATACAGAATAAAGTTGTTAATTTCATAAACAGTATATATCCAAATTGGCAGCACATGCACAAGTTCATTCGTATACTGATTATATCAATTATATGCAGCGACATTCGTTTGAGGAATCATTGCCGTTTTGTTTATCGGCGAAAATCCGTTCCTAACTGAAAAGTATTTGTTTACAATTGTGCCTACTTCAGACGTTCTGTTTTCTGAAAGTAATAACGATGGGCGTGGCTGGAATTGTAGATACTACATGTATTATTTGAATGCTATACACTCTTTCGGTGAGCAAAGTGCATGTTTACTGACTTATCAGTTTGATCCACTGGAATAAGTGCATAATATGTCTTTAATTTATGTTTTTACAATCGTAATTCAGTATCGGCGATGCAAGAGCAACATATTTGCGTCACCAGTTTAACTGATATATTAGATACACTGTATATCCGGGTTATCATATTCCCCGCGGTATAAATAGAGAAAGCAGAAATGTTATTGGATAATCTATGGACGTCAATATAAAATGATTCATAAAAATTTCCGCAGGAGAGAGTCTTCCATAGATTCTGACCAATCAAAAGACACATAATACAGAGAAACGTGCTGTATCTTATCCCGAAACCCTGTAAAAAATGTCAAGCGCCTCATTGAAACCCCCGTCTAATTAGTTACAACTTTCCTCTTGCTCTGTGTGATCCAAGGGGAACAACTCAAACTCTCGTTTTGATAAAATAACTCAATCGGGTGGTCAGTGATATAGAGTTATCTCTCTTCGGTCATTTTGCTCGATCAACATTTTGAACCCTCCTCGACTTCTTTGTCAAATCAGCATCCATTATGATGTTTAACCATACTTTATCTGCAAATGTCAGGAATCGAGACACAGGTTATGCAACTTATGACTTCCCTCTCTTCAAATTAAAAAACAAAACAATATGTCACTATATGGATTATGAAAAATGTCCAAAATGGCTAATTAATGATAACTCATAGTATACGAATACTGTTGTAGAGTGGGCCTCCGCACAAGTTGAAAGGATATTCGCATGTAAAAAAAATTAGCAAACAATAATCGACCACTAACGGCTAAATTGACATATAATCTTATGATATATTATAATATAATAATATGCCTACATGTTTGTGTTGTGTTGCGTTCTTGGGATCGAAGTAGGCTGATAAATATACTATATTATATTCGAACGGTATACATGCCTCATCTATACTAGGAAACCACTGAAAGTATTAATAGAAATAATACTAAATTGATGAACTGTTCCAAATTTCCACATAACAACGACCCGAACGCTCTTTATATTTTACCACATTAGTAATAATTAGGAAATATTAATATTCTTATACTAAATACTCATTGGCGAGTAAGACACGAGTAAGAAACAGGTTGTTTGTTGAACTTATTATCTGAACATATCCTCCAATAGATGGGACTCCTTCTGTACTTGTATTATCTGTCGTCTGCTTATTTTTTTCCTGAAAACACCTTCAGATGAATAATAGACCATTACCAATCTATACTTGTATAACTGAGTGGCATAATGCATTTAGTATAGAAAGTGTTAAACAGCGTTATTAAATATACTTGGATGTTTATTCTTGCCTTATGTTTTATATATATGTGGGGGGTCTTTGTGGTGGCTATGCGTTACGATTAACGTTGATTGCAATTACATTTCATATTTTATTCATGATTAATTAATTCTCGTGTTTTATTTGTTACGCAAAAAATGGATTAGAAATGTTGTTTATAATTTATAGACATTATACAGATATTCTCTGCCTATATTTATTTATAACAAGTTGAGTTTGGCTTGTTTTACACACACACATCGTCGTTTTAGCCGCTACATGATATATTGATGATTGTAAGACAGTTTTTGAAGAATATACACAGAAATATAACAATATAGATTCAAATTACCCTTAAATATGTATTATTCGGGTAGAATTGTGAAAAAAATACTGTAATTTGCCGCAATCCCCCCCCCCCCCCCCCCCCTGAAATACCATTCAATAATCCGAATTTGACCTAAAATATCTCCAATTTGACCGAAAGTTGCCCGAATTTTGAGCTTTAACGTTTTTTTTTGGACCAGCTCTCTCAGCCATCTGGCCAGTAGGCTACTAGTGCCGCCTCGGTACAACTGACATGTAGTCTATATATCCCTAAAAAATTATTATAATTTTGTCAATTTGTAATCAGGACGTCGAGCTCTTTTCTGTAACGTGACCGCTATTTTTATCATTTAGACGTAGTCTACATATATATTCCTAAAGATTTATGATAATTTTTAACAATTTATAATCAGGATGTGGGACTCATGTCTGTAACATAGCCGCTATTTTTACCATTTGAAAACATTAGGGCACGTCTCGTGTGCACACCAGCTGTTAGCCGGAGGAGCATCACAACAGGTGGCTACCGACAACCAGCCTGTCCTAGAACGTGAGAAGTCCAATTAAAGTGTTTATCATAAAATCTATATCTACAGATACAAATCGACGGAAAGACATCAAAAGCATGGTGTTATAAATTATTTGCTCGAAATTATAGTTCACATCAAGTTATTCACATCCCTTATTAATTCTAACAAGAATCCCATGCGCATATTTTGGTAGAGGGATCTCCCCTTTATTGTTGTGATTTTATTAACACTATGTGGTGATATAAGTTAGATATTATTTTACGCATACATACTAATGCACAATGAGTTAGGAGGAATACACACATGTAGGACATTCCACCACCCAATCGTGCTTGCAGTCACATTGGAATCAACACAAAATAGTTGATTGTCATGAAAACTGGCTGCCATCTAATTTTAATTGCAGAATTTTTCGCTTGAAATTTATATCAAACACGTCCTTATTGTCCTTCCAAAATAAAAGTTTGTACGTGTTAGTGTCAGGCGAAATCCTGCTCCAATAATTTTGTACACTTCTCATAAAGAGAGTTTTATGATACTATTACATAAAGAGCGTTGGCAATTATATATATATATACATTACATATTTCCAAACCTGGGCCGTCGACTGAGTAACTAATTGGGTTTAATTTTCGCAATCGGTTGCTTTATATAACCATAGAGGGACATACGTGTGTCAGAAATATGAAACTTGAATGCATCTAAATTGCAAGTGTAGCAAAATTGAAACATGCAGAGAAGTCAATAGTTATCCCCCTTTTATTTAAATTTTTTTTTTTATACGAAATACCCGTTGGCGAGTATCCCTTAGAAAATGTTTATATAATAAGTTAACTTAACTAAATAACTTATATTCAGAACATTCCCCACCAATGAATATGAATCCTACACCTGTTTTATCTTTTTGTTTGATCGTCGTCTGATCATTTTCCTGAACACCCTTCCAAATGAATAATAAACAATTTCCATGTATACTTTTATAAATAAATAGAAGATTCCATTTAGTAAAGGAAGGGTTTGTAACGCCTGTGAATTATTGTCTTATTGAGGGTTAAACAAATACTCGAAATTTTCTCATTGTGTAAAATACACCCGTGAAAACAGATATAGCACTAGGCCCAGAGCTAAATTTAGTAAAAACTAGAAATGCAGTTGAGAGTAGTCTTTTTAAGTAGATCATGGACTTTTGAAAAATATAGCATCTTGGAACACGAAATGGGATTTTAAACTGATCAGTGAAATAATTTGCATGTATCTGACTACATATGTAAAGCATAACTCTGGGTTTGATTAAAACGAGAAAGAAACATCTTTGGCTATCGATGAATAACTGAGTAACATTCGAGCTGTTTGTCGATACAAATTTAAGTACACATCGTCAGCTGTAATCGGTGCTAAAATACCGTGAAAGGGTCGTCTTCAAAATGTAATTTAACACCACTTTAATTACTTATGATACTGCAGGATTCCTGCATTAAGAACGACCCCCAGGGATCTCCAAGAATAATTTATATTCGCGTTAACCGACCAGATCCCGATGGAGATAAGCTTGAGATAAAAGCGGGACCTATCCCTTGTTTATAACAAGCGTTTCGTCGTATATTTTATTAAACAATTCGACAACTTTGAAGTGATTAAGCGAGGCATGACAAATTTTATCTTCTCGACTATCGTGTACATTCTGAATGATTAACATCATAGATGTTCAGAAGGGGACATGAGGCTAATTTCCGGAATTTAATTCTAATATATGCGTGTACACTTCTCATAAAACGGGTTGTTCGTTGATAATGAAATTGATAGAAAAATGGTTTAATTGACATTCTTTAGATGTAGTGAAAGTGTTCTACCTATCATGATTCCACAGGGCACCTGTTGATTGAGTATATCTCAGATGCGTGATTGGTCTTATCTCCCGGGCTAAATTCGCAGGTGTTTTTTCAAAGAATATTATATTCTACATATGGTTATAATATGCCTGATATATTATATGCTAAACATATACAAGAATGTTGTGGCTGAGGTAGTAGCTCAAATCATAAATGATCTTCAAATATTGCAGAAGTATTCAATATTTTCATTGGTAAACATTTAAATGTCAATGGCCGTACACTTTAACCTTGCAGAAAGAATTTCTTAAAATATGAAGGTGTTTTCTCGTTTCGTCGAATGCAGAAATAGGCGTCTTGTCTAGTTAAAAGATATAACGATGAAAAATAAAAGTCCACATGGCCACACCGAGTTTCAATATTGAGCAATACGGCTCCATTGACCATGCACGTAGGTATTATTTATAATAACATAAAATATATCCTTAACATCCATTCAAATGAACAATAGACAATTTCATATGTATACTTTTATAACTGATTAGGAAGATCCATTTAATATAGAAGGGTCAAAATTATCACATTCCTTGTTGGGACGGACAAAAACATAAAATGAAATATTTTTATATAGTGTATAGGAGTTCTACATTCGCACTCATCTAAATTCTGAACCGTTTTAAACCGAAGTATAGGTTACACTGGTGTAAATAAGGTTCGGAGAGACCTCTAGCGGATGCGGGAGGAATATATAGGAGAGAATAAAATAGACACTGGGCCCTGATTGGTCAATAGCCTTGTGTGCTTTTTGCATAAAAAAATCATCACACCTCTTCCCTATGATTTCCCATAGGTAAGATAGCCATTGGCACAGGAATTAACCCTTTGTAGTGAAGTTTGAATTTGTTGGTGTGGTCTAAAATATGACAGTATTTTTTTATGCGGATCTGACACTAGTTACGAAAACACAAGATTTAAAGGCGAATTCCCTGCTAGACAGATATGATTTTTTTGTGTAAAAAGTTTCCCGAAATGTCAATTTTTCAGATTAAAAAAAAAAATTGGACCCATGGTTCATATAGCCAACAGCATACGCTAAAACGTTAGCACTGAGGCCTATGGAAAACATTTACACCAGTGTAACCTAAAGGGAAAAATGAACTTTTTGGCATTTTTGATTCCTGGGAGTCACTTTAAAGTATTTTAATGCATTTTTCACAGCCTGGTCTTTCAGTCCAATGAATCTCCCATGCATGGTGTGGCTATTCTTGCTGCTGATGTCTTCTTTCACTTCCATCGGCCAAAAAAATGGTATGATTTTTCATAAAAAATGCCAATTTTTCAAGGTATTTTCAAAAAATTTCAAGGTGGTAATTGTCACATGATAATGCAAATTACCCATTACATGAGCATGTCAATGACACACATACCAATTGTTATAAGAAGCTAATCTAACAAGTATTTTGGATTTTATAGCCAGTGATATACAGATATATATAATAAAAGTGTCTCATTTTCACTGGTGGGTATGGCCATTTGAAGGTTAATAGCACTAAAACTTGGACACATTTAAGAAAATGCTTCAGCATTTCAAAGAGAGCATATCTTTGTTCAACTAATTCAATATACACCCACATCCAGTTATCTTGGATCACCCTTGCAGACCTGAAAATGTCATATTTTAGTCTTCCATGTGCTGATAAAGTCATGTGCTTGATGCTCAGCTGATCAGATCTGGACTCAATGACCTCACATCACCAGAAGTTCTCTCATGGAAAGGATCTTGTACAGTCTTCCATAGCTGATCCAAGTTTGCAACACCAGACCCCAAAAACTGTGTGAAAATTGGGCCTGAATATGACTTGTGGTGGAAAAATGTGCTTTTTTGATGAATAATGTGTTACAGAGAGTGGGGTTAAATTGTGTGTGATAAATAAAGAACCACAGAAGTGATATTATTTTTGAACACATTTTTTTCATTCATGGGCAATTCTGAAAAAATGTAGGGTGTTACAATTATTCCGCGAAAAAGCGGGCTATCGCTTTAGGTTACACTGGTGTAAATAAGGTTCGGAGAGACCTCTAGCGGATGCGGGAGGAATATATAGGAGAGAATAAAATAGACACTGGGCCCTGATTGGTCAATAGCCTTGTGTGCTTTTTGCATAAAAAAATCATCACACCTCTTCCCTATGATTTCCCATAGGTAAGATAGCCATTGGCACAGGAATTAACCCTTTGTAGTGAAGTTTGAATTTGTTGGTGTGGTCTAAAATATGACAGTATTTTTTTATGCGGATCTGACACTAGTTACGAAAACACAAGATTTAAAGGCGAATTCCCTGCTAGACAGATATGATTTTTTTGTGTAAAAAGTTTCCCGAAATGTCAATTTTTCAGATTAAAAAAAAAAATTGGACCCATGGTTCATATAGCCAACAGCATACGCTAAAACGTTAGCACTGAGGCCTATGGAAAACATTTACACCAGTGTAACCTAAAGGGAAAAATGAACTTTTTGGCATTTTTGATTCCTGGGAGTCACTTTAAAGTATTTTAATGCATTTTTCACAGCCTGGTCTTTCAGTCCAATGAATCTCCCATGCATGGTGTGGCTATTCTTGCTGCTGATGTCTTCTTTCACTTCCATCGGCCAAAAAAATGGTATGATTTTTCATAAAAAATGCCAATTTTTCAAGGTATTTTCAAAAAATTTCAAGGTGGTAATTGTCACATGATAATGCAAATTACCCATTACATGAGCATGTCAATGACACACATACCAATTGTTATAAGAAGCTAATCTAACAAGTATTTTGGATTTTATAGCCAGTGATATACAGATATATATAATAAAAGTGTCTCATTTTCACTGGTGGGTATGGCCATTTGAAGGTTAATAGCACTAAAACTTGGACACATTTAAGAAAATGCTTCAGCATTTCAAAGAGAGCATATCTTTGTTCAACTAATTCAATATACACCCACATCCAGTTATCTTGGATCACCCTTGCAGACCTGAAAATGTCATATTTTAGTCTTCCATGTGCTGATAAAGTCATGTGCTTGATGCTCAGCTGATCAGATCTGGACTCAATGACCTCACATCACCAGAAGTTCTCTCATGGAAAGGATCTTGTACAGTCTTCCATAGCTGATCCAAGTTTGCAACACCAGACCCCAAAAACTGTGTGAAAATTGGGCCTGAATATGACTTGTGGTGGAAAAATGTGCTTTTTTGATGAATAATGTGTTACAGAGAGTGGGGTTAAATTGTGTGTGATAAATAAAGAACCACAGAAGTGATATTATTTTTGAACACATTTTTTTCATTCATGGGCAATTCTGAAAAAATGTAGGGTGTTACAATTATTCCGCGAAAAAGCGGGCTATCGCTTTAGGTTACACTGGTGTAAATAAGGTTCGGAGAGACCTCTAGCGGATGCGGGAGGAATATATAGGAGAGAATAAAATAGACACTGGGCCCTGATTGGTCAATAGCCTTGTGTGCTTTTTGCATAAAAAAATCATCACACCTCTTCCCTATGATTTCCCATAGGTAAGATAGCCATTGGCACAGGAATTAACCCTTTGTAGTGAAGTTTGAATTTGTTGGTGTGGTCTAAAATATGACAGTATTTTTTTATGCGGATCTGACACTAGTTACGAAAACACAAGATTTAAAGGCGAATTCCCTGCTAGACAGATATGATTTTTTTGTGTAAAAAGTTTCCCGAAATGTCAATTTTTCAGATTAAAAAAAAAAATTGGACCCATGGTTCATATAGCCAACAGCATACGCTAAAACGTTAGCACTGAGGCCTATGGAAAACATTTACACCAGTGTAACCTAAAGGGAAAAATGAACTTTTTGGCATTTTTGATTCCTGGGAGTCACTTTAAAGTATTTTAATGCATTTTTCACAGCCTGGTCTTTCAGTCCAATGAATCTCCCATGCATGGTGTGGCTATTCTTGCTGCTGATGTCTTCTTTCACTTCCATCGGCCAAAAAAATGGTATGATTTTTCATAAAAAATGCCAATTTTTCAAGGTATTTTCAAAAAATTTCAAGGTGGTAATTGTCACATGATAATGCAAATTACCCATTACATGAGCATGTCAATGACACACATACCAATTGTTATAAGAAGCTAATCTAACAAGTATTTTGGATTTTATAGCCAGTGATATACAGATATATATAATAAAAGTGTCTCATTTTCACTGGTGGGTATGGCCATTTGAAGGTTAATAGCACTAAAACTTGGACACATTTAAGAAAATGCTTCAGCATTTCAAAGAGAGCATATCTTTGTTCAACTAATTCAATATACACCCACATCCAGTTATCTTGGATCACCCTTGCAGACCTGAAAATGTCATATTTTAGTCTTCCATGTGCTGATAAAGTCATGTGCTTGATGCTCAGCTGATCAGATCTGGACTCAATGACCTCACATCACCAGAAGTTCTCTCATGGAAAGGATCTTGTACAGTCTTCCATAGCTGATCCAAGTTTGCAACACCAGACCCCAAAAACTGTGTGAAAATTGGGCCTGAATATGACTTGTGGTGGAAAAATGTGCTTTTTTGATGAATAATGTGTTACAGAGAGTGGGGTTAAATTGTGTGTGATAAATAAAGAACCACAGAAGTGATATTATTTTTGAACACATTTTTTTCATTCATGGGCAATTCTGAAAAAATGTAGGGTGTTACAATTATTCCGCGAAAAAGCGGGCTATCGCTTTAGGTTACACTGGTGTAAATAAGGTTCGGAGAGACCTCTAGCGGATGCGGGAGGAATATATAGGAGAGAATAAAATAGACACTGGGCCCTGATTGGTCAATAGCCTTGTGTGCTTTTTGCATAAAAAAATCATCACACCTCTTCCCTATGATTTCCCATAGGTAAGATAGCCATTGGCACAGGAATTAACCCTTTGTAGTGAAGTTTGAATTTGTTGGTGTGGTCTAAAATATGACAGTATTTTTTTATGCGGATCTGACACTAGTTACGAAAACACAAGATTTAAAGGCGAATTCCCTGCTAGACAGATATGATTTTTTTGTGTAAAAAGTTTCCCGAAATGTCAATTTTTCAGATTAAAAAAAAAAATTGGACCCATGGTTCATATAGCCAACAGCATACGCTAAAACGTTAGCACTGAGGCCTATGGAAAACATTTACACCAGTGTAACCTAAACACACAATCGTAACGTGTACACTACATGATCTAGCTATTCCCGTTGTTACTATATGTCTTAGAAGATTTCGTGTCTGAAACTGCGAAACAGGAAGCCACAAGAAAGCTGACAAATTAAAGCAGTTTCGTAGACAGTTCTAAAGTAATTATTCCATCGTACAAACCGAGTTATCGCAGACCTCTGACAGAGAGGGCAGTGATACAATTAATTAATGTGATAGACCGTATATCAAACACAGGAACCATGTGTCCAATGCCGTAGGAATGGCGCGATATCGTTTTCGCGATTTGCATTGGTGATTCCTGATTCGCGCGCCCACACCGGGCTTTGCCTGATATTAATGATAGTGTGTTCACATTCCCAAATTTGTCACGGGTAACAGAAACCGATTAAAAATTCATGTGATACCTCACATCAAAGTTATTCCTACGTGCCGAGCGCCTATAAGTGTATTCCTTCGATTCGAAATGGACACCTAATATGATAGATATTTCAGTAATCCGTTTCCTGTGTTTTCCCACGAGATCACGCAATCGCAAGTCATACGATTTCATCGTCGATGGCATTGGCTTGCGATAAATATACTAGGCGGGTCTTAGGGCTCCGGTCCCGTTATTTTTGCTAAACGCCTCACATAACATAAGAAATCATGGACATGCTCTATTGTGGGGATACGTTCCCAAATTCCTGCGCAAGACCTTGTAAGAACTCAAGCGGATACTTTGGAACTTTGAAATTCAGTAACCCTGCGTGTGGTTATGCTGGCGACCCCTTTCAGTTGAGTTATCATATTCCAACAACAAATCAAGGAGTTTTACATGGAAATGCGATAAACTCTCACTATGGGTATCATCAGTCTCCTGCATATGATGGATTCTTTTTCTGCTCGAGGAGAGGAAAAATTAAAGGTGAGTGGCAGTCATGCCAGTCCGTTCAGCGATTGTTTAGGCAACGACAGAGTCCGGAATATGACCGTTTCCTATGGAAAATAGTCGGACACCAAAATTCCCAATTCCCAAATTATTTTTTTGTAAAGAAAAGATAGAACTTCCCCTTCTTTATGTGAATATTTTCAAGTCCTCTTCTTCCATTCATTAACAAAGAAACGAAAAATCTAAGAAATTCATTAAACTGTTTGATTACACATTTACACTCATTTTTGTTAACAATGCTTGTGTCTATATTCTTTATATAGATCCTCAATTATTAGTCTCTGGTCAACTCTAGTGCAATTTACCGAATGGAAAGGGCCAGTGGGACCCATTCCAAAAGCGGGTTGAAAAATCCCTGCCGTTAGTTGAGACACTAACATAAAGAGTTCTTCAGCAATTAATTTTAAAATCAGTATCGGGAATATCTACCGTATTTCTATTCACAATTCTGTGTTTACTCGAACTGTGACAACGTTTATGACACGACCTTTATATGAAATGAATAAGATCACGGAGCCCAATACCTGCCACTATATATTTAATATATATGCACATTGTTACACCATTATTTTCTAAAAACTGTGTATAACCCGTTATTGATACGAGTAGACACAACATCTGGCTCAATCATATGGTAACGTCGGTTGCAAATACATGATATCGAACCATCTCTTAACTTAACCTTTCTATAAAGCCAATACATATATATTGATGTAATACTTTGATGCAGGTTCATAAAAATCCTTTTAATTTGTCATATTTGCCGCAGGTTACCATTTTACATTTGTCATGTCATGTCATATATATAGTGATGTACATAAATAAAAAGAGATAACTCGAAACAAGGTTATACATCGTGAATTACAATTGATATGCAATATATTGTTAACACAACAAAACTAAAGCCAATCAGCTATCCGGGAATAATCTTCATTTCAAAATCGCATACATTTTATATATAGGTGTCCAAACCGTTATACTTCAATTACGTTGTTCTCAGAAAATTCAGGATAAAAGTGTAGAAGTCAGTCTTGAATGTTTCGCATGTATGCATGCATCGTCTTTTAGCCCCCATACCCGCCGTATGTGTTGGCGATATATATAGTTCTACTCCATTTTGTTCTGGCTCAATTTATTTTGGAATTATACGCCATTAGCCGATAATATATATTCATATATTATGGCACTTGGTTTAAATATGTAACTTAAAATAAGATTTTTTTACAAGAAAAGTGATCATTCATCTTTGAACTATTATTGGCATATAGTGTTACAATTGTGGAAACATGCATTATGTATAAATTCATTAATGAAGTATACAGGCTGTATAGTTGAAGTATATAACGACCTCACTGGTTGAAGATATGACTGGATCACACTGGTCACTATAATCCTATAACGCCCCGAACTAGCTGGAATTATTACAATTTTCGACATAAATATCGGCAAGTCGATGCATTTAATATAACATGACACCAAAGAGATATTATATTACAACACCGCAGAACATATGGGGACACAAATAACTTTTATTTTGTTCTCAAAACTGTCTCAATAGCGGAACCAATAGATAATGTTAATTAAAGGCCCACTTAATTTTCGAATAACCAGATCACATTATATACAACACATTCCATATTGTATACTATTTGAAAGAGGAAGTCACAAAACATCGTATTATGAACTTATCCGGTCGAATAAACTGTGAACATGTTGTTTTTGTCAAGGTGCCGAATTGTGTTCTGTGCATAATTTCTATATATCTAGTCTATACTGTCAGTTTATTATTATCTTCGTGTTGACCTCTGGTATACTACTTAAACATTTAGACTTTCAGCATTGCTTGTCGCTCCGTACACGTATGACATTATCCCCTCTCGATGTTGAGCTACATGGTCACTGACTTTCATTAAAATATCTCATCCTTGCACGCAAGACTCATTTGTTGACGTACAATAATATGTTCATTTTTACAAGGAAAGACCCAATATATTTTAGTTTGACAGTTTAAAAACTGTTTAGTTTATTTAAACCAAACTGTTAGTCAAGCTGAAATATATTATTTTAGGTTCCAGTCAACTGTAATATTAGCATTTTTAACAGGTACCTTCGGACAGTCTAAAAAACATAGCTTGATATACATATTATCAATGGAAGGGGAATAAATATACCTCTTATTTTTGAATTATGATGCATTCTGGGGTAAATAACGGGGGAAGTCTTGGGGTGAATCTGAGAATCTCTATCACTTGGTGGACACTCATATATATAGGCCACATCTGTTCCGTATTCTGGTGGAATATATATTTTTTTGGTTCCTCTACCATATATATATATATATATATGGAATATGTTGTGTAAAATGTGATCTGGGCATTCGAAAATTATGTGGGCCTTTAACCAAACTCAGAGAGAAACGATGCATCGGGATGGTGGCGGTTTAAGGTTATGCTGAACTAAAGACGTCATTTCTATATTTGATCCTTCTGCTTCCATAAAACATTCAATTTCTTACGTGATATAACTTTATTACTGTCAGTTAAGGTGTAACTTTGTATAGACATATAATTACAGTTCAATGGCATCTATCGTTCAGAAAAGATATCTAGTTTGCTATGATGGAACTTCAGTGGCGTCAAGTATTTTGAATTTCCAGCTTTTGGGGACTGTTTTCTGTCATGGCGGAAAAATGGGTCACCTCCGCGCCTTCTTAAAACAAAATATATGCCACTGACCACTTCGTGCTGTTTTCTAGTTTTCTTTATGGGAACCGAGCAATAGTGTATATATACGTGTATCTATTATTACATAACGCATAAATGATGAACATATTTTTTAGAGAACTCTGTCGATTAGAGTCAAGCAGGGGGGGGGGGGGGGGGGGGGGTTATCGTGAAATCCGAAGCAAGGGTGTCCTAATTGAATACAGTAATGCCCTAATTAATCGACTGCTTAACCACAGCAGAATTATGGGTAACTTTTCAGGATTTAGTCGGAGCTTTCCGATGAATAGCAACAAGCCATATTTCCGACTAAATCCTGAAAAGTTACCCATAATTCTGCTGTGGTTATGGAGTCGTTACTTAGAGCACTACTGTATGCTCTTTATAATATTCGTCGGCTTATTGTATAGTTTTAACCCTTATCAGTGCCAAGTCCGATTTTTGTATCAACCCATATTTCCTTGATCATTTTTCAAATTTATTGATTATAATAATGTGAACATTGATGGAAAGAGCTCTTAGAGAGCTCTTTCCATCCATGTATCACATTATCATAATCAATAAATTTGAAAAATGATCAAGGAAATATGGGTTGATACAAAAATCGGACTTGGCACTGAAAGGGTTAATTAATGAAATTCCTTTGCAATATGTCTTTGTGGAGAAACGGAAGTCACGAAGACCAGATATCCATATTTATTGTTTTCGGCGGCATCGATATGTCAACCACGCTTCGGAGATCTGAAATCGAATGCACGCAATGCGATTTCGGTGCTGCGTTTGATGCAAACGGAAAATAACACGAAACAAAAAGATGAGGAACGCACCACTTCAATTTGTCTCTCCGCATACGGCTGACGTATTTCCTGCTTCCCTAAAATGGAATATGTTAGTTCTTTGGGATCTGATGGTCTTTGTACCATCTCTGTCCGATATTAATTTTTGTCTCTTGGAAAAATAACGCGTTTACAATATCTTCTCGGTTGGGATGGGTTTATTGGTGCTTGTTTACATAATATATACAGTGGGCGGAATTTGAAAAATAATTGCAGACACACGGTCTAAAATATTGGAGAACTCCAGTATTTATATAGACATAAAGTTGTGCCTTAATATGTTGCATATACTCCTCACATCACATTTTTATTCTTATCACGGGGTCGGACAATTTTCAATTTATTTGCAGTATTTCTTGCTACATTTGTTTGTAACATATTTATTGTGTCTCCCAATATATACAATATTGACAATTAAATGATGATGAGGAGGTAATGATTGATGAGGGAGTAACCACTGGGGATTGGAGCACAAGTTATGCAACTTGGATTATAAAGCTCCTCTCCCCATATTATATCGCATATATGTATAAGTTTGTAAATAAGTTTGTAGATGGTGCCACGTTTGGTGGTCCTTATAATTTCATGTGGGAGGGGTGGAATAATTTATGCAACATGAGTGGTGGGAATGTATTGGTACAGGATAAGTTGTGGTGCTTGGTCGGGACATTTGAAGATTTGTATCAACTCGGGGTCATGAAAACCGTTCCGATTGTGAAATGTATGATTGAAATATTTCGAAGAGTCTAGCATTACTATCAACCTTCTTGCTACATTTTTTTCTTTGGAAAATAGTCCCATATCAAGCCTAAGATGATAACGGCTTTTGGTCAGCATTCGTATTTGCCCTTGCGTTTGATTCTATGTTCCTCCCTCAATAGCAGCCAAATTTATGTTTGTTTTCTGTGTATATATATATATCTTATTTTTCTGGAGCATGCATGCTCTCCCAACGATATATATATATATATAAAACAAAGCCGGATTAATATTTCAGAAAACGAGCTGAGATTTATGCTGCGTGGCAAGTCCTAACATTACATCGCAGGATAACTATTACTGCTGCGGCTATTAACATAAAAACGTCACTGTCTTCACAACCCCGCGGTCATTATCGCTTGAGGCACACTTCGTCGCGCGTGTGAACTGGGAAGATAACTTCATGATAACTTCATCAAAGTTACTTGTTACAACCCCAATCAGGGACCGTCTCGCCGATTTTCAAAGATGGAACAACGGTCACACAGTCACTACAGTTGATATCTACTATTCTATAAGATTAGAGTATGCTTTATGAAATGAAATTTCTTTTATGACAATTTTTATCCATGCACATGCGTGCATGTTTTACACATGAACACTATTCAGATTTGCATTAAACTATGACGTGTTCCGCTGGTACCTATGCATGCATTAAGGGGGGAGGTCAAGTGACCAAATTTGCCAGTATATGAACGTACGCTACAAGTCTTAGAGTGGTCGTGTTCGTTATTTCCCCAGCCATTGTTTAAATTTGAAGTTCTCATCGTAACTTTAACCCTTTCTATGCTAAATACCCATTGACGAGTAGTTAATATATTAAGTTCAACGACCATGGAACTTATTATCTGAACATTTCCCACCAATGAATAGGAATACTTCTGCACTTCTTCTATATTTTCGTCTCTCTGTCGTCTGCTCATTTTTTTCCCGAACACCCCTCCAAATGAACAGTAGACCATTCCAATGTATACATTTATAACTGAGTGGGGTAATCCATTTAGTACAGAACGGGTTAATATTATTATGTTCATTGTTGGGACAGTGGTCAGTGTTCAGAGTTTTCGTCTGTTTCCAATAGTGGTTGTTCACAACCACAAGTCCCTTATAAAAGATTCATGCCGTCTGTAGAAGCATGCGCATATAAGCGTTGTACCAACTTCCTCATACATGCAAAAGATAAGTAAAATAAAAAAAACCTTTACCTGTGCAGTCTCACAACTCTGTCAAATTCAAGTTCAGATTGACACACGAGTCCTGGTAGGCTGACATGGAGATTCATAATCCCGATTGTTTCCCCGTATTCAAACGTACGCTCATGAGCTTATTCATTTTACGGAAGAGGGGATTTGTATGAAACGGAACACAACTGCACGCGGGTCTGTCTGTTTCACTCCACTTAAATTCAATGATGTTTCAAGCTGAATAACTACAGGTTATATAGACAACATCAGCCACAATGAATGCAAATTGAATGGTTTTAATATCCGTTATTGTCTAGTTGTAACAACGTATTACACATGAGAGCCGATCCAATTTCTATTTTGAAGATTTCTTAAAATGGATTATAATGCCACTCAGTTCCAAGTGACTGGATATAACCCTCACTGGAAAATAGCGTGGTTTTAATGTTAATCTGCAACAAGGAGCTTGTCAAAAGTTTGCAATGTCAAACCAGTTTTTAATACTTATTAAAATGTAAATTAAGCCAGCGGACCTACGTGGTATTGTAAAATCTTATCAATGAATATGGTCTCGGAGTCTGGTTATAGTTATGCACTTGTTGTCACGACCAATTTCGCTCCTTTTCCACAAGTTTCCTTCCCCAAAATTGAATGTTTAATAGATTTAATCTGGGACTAATATTAGTCCCAGATTTAATGTACTGGCCTGTTTCCAAATGAAGCAATGTATGAGTAATAAACACTATTAGCTATTTTAGCTTAAAGTTTTCTTTCTTTTTGTTTGTTTTAGTTGATTCAGATTTGTACTATAGTCTGGACATAATTAAAAATTTCAGAAAAAAATAATATATATATATATACAAAACATAAAAAAACAAAATCGAAAGCCAAACAATAATAATAATACAAATATAAAAAGTACAAACAATATAAATTTCTTAATAGTACTCTAATTCTCAGATCAGGTTTGACCTGTTGCCAATGTCCTACAATTCGGGTTAATCAAATTAATTATATAACTTATTAAAAAATTTACAAAGGAGCCTTTTCATCAAGATTATTTAATTTTCTCACAACGATTATGTTGTTCAGAAAATAGATTCTAACTCTAAGTGCAGATGAACTATCGATATAAATATAGGACCCTATATGAGAACAAAATAAATCCCTAAATGACCCGCCTGTTGCCAATTCTAATTATGTTGATGAGCCACGGTGGATGACCCGAGGCTAATAGCCGCACACCTTGATCAAGGTGTCTCTTTTTTTATTGTCTTTAGTAATGATAGTGTTAGGGATATATAAAACAATCGACGGACCGTGTGCGAACCATTCATACCCACGGTCGTGCTACAGTGACCATGCATCCTCTCTGTGGATATTATGTTCCGGTTCCGGATCTTGGACAAAGTTGCTTATATTCAACCAAACAGAACAGTGATTCTCATGCAAAAGGTGTTGTATAAAAACTTTGATGTTAAAATTTGAATTTCACTTCTCCGATACCAGCTGATACCAGTGGCAATGTTATGATTATTATTTAACATTTGTACTCATGTTTCATTCACGGCTTCTTCTATTTGAACAAATCTGCAGCAATAGCTCTTTATCTTGTTATATGATATCCCGACTTATGTTATTCCATCGATTCTCGTTGCAACTTAGAAACTGGCACATCCAATTTTACTATTTTGAATTGTTAATTGTTGCTTTGGTTGACTTCGAAAACTAAATAAAAATAGTATTTAGCTAATGCATAATTATACCTTTTCCACAATGACAATACAAGTATTCAAAACCCGATATTTTTTGTAATCTTGTTAGGCCAATTTCATTTAGTATATATAGTCTAATTTGAACTTGTCGCAAATAAAATATGAGTCAACAAAATCTAGCTGGCAACTTCTAAATATTTATGCAGGTGAAAAAAATGACGAATGGATATGTATTTTCTTCTTCAAGATTTCAACTCCATATAAACTACCATCAGTACTCCCCAGTTGATGTTAAATAACGGAGCGAACAAAATAAAACGAACTGTTAAGAATAATAATTTAATGTTGTTTGTCAGAGTTTCTAATATGGCTAATATCTCTAACTTACACTGAAAAGAATATTTTTCTGAGACCATATATACATATATTAGCAATAACTCAGTAATTGGTTTTGAGGACGAAATGCATTTTGCGTAGTATATTGTATATTGTGACCCATTCCGACGTTTTATCATCGTATGTTTGAACATATTTATTGTGACCCACATATACATGGAATATTTTACATAACACAGAATATATGGATAATGTTGTGGGTGCACATGGGATCGGAGCACACGTTACCAAACTTAGTGAGGCTCCTGTCCCCTGGCGTTCAGCTGCTGAATATAAATCGATAGTGTTGCAGGAATGAAATATGATGAGAGTTTTGTTTTGTTATTTGTATGGGGGACGGTCTCCCGTACGATCGGCCAGATACATTATCATCGTAGTCCACGCTGTCCGAGGTTTACGCGATTTTATTCTAATACGGTGAATGAACATGGTAGGTCTACCTATACCTACAGTTTCCGATACATATGAAAATAGCCTAAATTTAAAGACATATTATGGACTTACTTCAGTGAATAAAACCGTAGATTAGTATCTCCACTGAAAGAATGCAACAATCAAGTAGGATATCGAAAATTCCAACCTTGCACATCGTCTACCATTTCAGAGAACAGAACGTTTGAACTATACGCAGAAATGTAAATATTTACTACTTTAAATGGGTCGAATTATTAGTCATAAACATTACGGCAATGATTCAGCCAACAACTGTCACTGCATACCATTCGTGTATAAGATTGCCGCTGTTTCTGACTATTTTAATATAAAAATTATGAAAATAACAAAGGTTGGCATATATAGTATTCACATCACATTAACAATTTTCCCTTATATATTTTCAGGTCATGGAGGCGTTAACCAGCTAGGTGGAGTGTTTGTTAATGGCCGACCCCTCCCGGATGTCGTCCGGACACGAATCGTCGAACTAGCTCAACAGGGAGTCCGGCCATGCGACATATCAAGACAACTTCGAGTTTCCCATGGATGCGTCAGCAAGATCCTCGGAAGGTTAGTTCCGTCACTTTTTTTCTCTGCAATTTGTAGATTGTACATGTAAATAACGACGAGGTTCGAAACTATGTGTGACGTATTCCATACCGTTTTCTTCAGTGAACATGACACGAATTCCTCTCATCGGAATACAAGATTTTTTAAATAATTATAATCAATTTTGATTTGAAATGTTGTGCGTCATTTATGTACATCAAAACTCCGATTTGCGCGGAAGATTATTAGATGCAACCTCGTCAATTTACGATTGTTTTCGCACTAAATGATTAGTTTCATATAACGTTTCAATTATATATCTACTCAAATGTCTGTTCATTAACAGACCATTTCAGCATTTGACACACTGGTCCAATTTTTATTACTTAAATACTTCAGCATTTATATCATAAGGTTGAACACTGTATGGCTACATTGTGCCATCAACTTTGACTTTATCCTATTCTAATAAGCGGTTCCCAAATGTAAGGGCAAACCCTATACATTAATACTGTTTTTGGTGGGTATACGTCGTTGGAATGGGTGATATATTGGAAATTCCAAGCCACATATAGCTCGAATTGACCTGTTGCATATAAGTTTAGCTTCAATACACGCGGTATACGTGAGAGGAAGCAAAAAATACCTATACAAATTGTAGCCGAATGAGAACAAAGATCCCGTATCAATTTACCACCTTCTCGATCGGATTCCTCAAGTTCACACCGATAGCGATCTGCCGCGACAAGATCCTTGTAGTGAGCGATTTATAGCTCTTGTCGTTAAAGCGAATTTCGCACATTTTCCTGCTAATATGTGGGAGATACATCCCCGATATCATCTGTACCAATTGTTCGATTTCTGTTCATGTTTGTGGTTCAATTATACATACGTGTGAAATACCGAGGCTAACTTGTCATTAGGCGTGATGAGATTTGTACTTCGCCTCTTTAATTTCGTCCGCCCGAAAGATAAATGATGCCGATAACTTGGATCTTTATAGACTATCATTTAAGGTCTAGTTTGTCCTGTTGAACTTTAAAAAAAAAGTTACCATGCTGAAAGTTTTTCATGTATAGAGTCATGTATTTGGTATTAGACGAAGGGTCCTGTTTGAATATTGCATGTTTTATTTTAATTAAAATTTTCTCATATCGTTTTATATGCTCATATTTTAAATGTATTCCTCGATCGAACTTAAATATTCTTTAATACCACAAAATTATTGGAGGTATTCAATTTGCTAAATATAATCAGAATCATTTAACTTTAAAACTTGATATTTCATTTTGCTTTTTCTCCCACCACCTCCCCCGCTCCATTTCAATGTATATATTTAAGAAAGGAGAATTGGTTCACGCACACAGAAGCAAGCAAATTGAAGCAATGAAGACTCATACTGAGTCGGTTCCTCCATAAATCTGATATTTAATAATATGCATTCGTTTTTATGCTTTTCCCCACCAAATTTGTCACATATGTAGCACTACAAAACACGTTGTAATTAAAATAATCCCTCAAATGCAGGTATTACGAAACGGGATCTATTAAACCAGGTGTCATCGGAGGTTCAAAGCCGAAAGTGGCGACACCGAAAGTTGTGGACACGATCAACATATACAAACAAGAGAACCCAACGATGTTCGCTTGGGAGATCAGGGATAGGTTGTTGGCTGATGGAGTTTGTTCCGAGGACAACGTGCCGAGTGTTAGCTCTATCAATAGGTAAGTTGTGCCATAAAACATTGAAATACTAGTAGGGCAAAAAAAAAAACCTCTCTGTTTCCGATATCCTGCCTTGCTGAGATTGTATTGCCTGCCTCAATTTTTTTTTCAATTTTCTCCAGAAGATTAGTCTATTGTTACCTGTTAGAGTGTCAATGTGAATATTTTAATTTTTTTCACAATCTCAAACGCAAAAATAAGTTGGTTATTTAGCTCAACGTTGGTAAGATCTTACTACAGAGTGAATGCATTCAAGGAACAGCATGTTTTTATCCAATGCTTGGCTCATTTTCAATACACATTGATATATCATATTCCATGAGGCCATGATTACGCTATTATCCAGTTCACTACAGACATGTGTTACTCTTTACTTTGTTCCATGCAAAAACATTTCCACAATTTTGGGAATTATTTACCATGGACATTATGCACACAGCAAGGCATATGTCTCGGGACCGAACTTGATGGATACCCACCAATGTTTTAAAGATTTATTCAGGGTCCCAGCACTCCAGATACAACAACCGCAACATTATTATTATTATTTTTTATGAAATGTAAATTTACATTTCAATTGGCTTTATACAACTGAAAGAGGTCCAACTTTATTTTGATCGTCAGTTTACAATGGAAAGTTTAAATTAGCTGTTTTTTTTCGCCAAGGATGTTCGCCAATGCACAATAATATGCACCACAAATCTGAGTATATATGAGTGACCTTTCAGGGACACTAAAATGTCAAGGGAACTAAGAATCGCCAGGGGGCGTCATGGTTTTGGTTCCATGAAAGGTTACGGCTGTAAACCACGCATCGATCCTCCGGCTATTTCAACGTTTAATCTTTGCGTCAGCATGTCGCCTCGCATGCAAATAGTCAGATAACAGGCTCTTGCATTGGATGCATAGTGTAGTTGTCACATATAGTAGATATAACGACCGGGCCTCGGGGAAACAAATACGAGATAAACATGTAACAGCCGGTCACTCAATTGTTGATTGGCGATTAGAACAGATTAATTCCCTTCTTAGGTTTTTAAAGCCAATATAAAAAAAATCAACAGAGAACGAATCGTACGATATTGGGTAAACTATTATGTTTGAAACATCGGTTGTCCCGATTCTTATTACAACTCAGACTCTCATGTGACGAGTATTTGAATATTTGTTCCACATTCAACTTGAAATAACCAACCATAAACAATCTTTTATTGTTACATGCTGCTGGGTAAAATAACTTTTCTTTCTGAGTTGATAATTTCTATCACTTCGGGAAGTCTTTACATAGCATATATATAGATATGAAATCATCATTTGTGTGATATGTTTTTTTTAATTACATATTTGCACCCCCCCCCCCCTGTGCGACATAAAATTCATGAGATAACTGGGACATTTAAAGGGACTCATGCACTGCCTTCAAAGTGGGTTCGTGTGAAATACTAAATTATTTGAACTTAGAACATGATTAGCGATGTTTGTTGTTTAAGAACACAGTTGATCTTCTTCTCAATAATCAATATGTTTGTACAGACTTTTATATTTTTGCACATTTACCCGATGTGAGTGCTTTGGGTCTATATAACACTCCCATGGCATTAGGCATCACGAATCACGAGAAACTAATATTTCTTTCGACTCTTAATTATAGAATTGTTAGGAATCGACCCAGTGGTCGCCCAATGACCCGTTCCGACGACGAAGACAGCAATTTGAAGGTTCCCAGTGGAACAACTCACCAGATGCCCCATAATGCTCAGTCGAATAGCGTTATCAACCCAGGATATTCTATCAACGACTTGCTCGGAATACAACAGCCTGTACTTCAACAACTTACGAATACAACTCAGGTGAAACGAAAACGACCCGATGGACAAATGAGCCCACATGAGTTGGAACAGAGTATCAAAGCTGATCTTCAGGAGGTGAGCTAACTTTAGAAATAGTAGCATCTGTATCACGATACGGAATCACTTGGTCGCAATTAAATAGGTTGTCACCCCCGAATCCTGAATACCAGTTAACAGAGAGCGGGAGGGGGTGAATACCGAATACCAGTTAACAGAGGGGGTGAATATTGAATACCAGTAACAGGGGGATGGAGAATACTGAATACCAGTTAACAGAGGGGGTGAATACTGAATGCCAGTTAACAGAGGGGGTGAATACTGAATACCAGTTAACAGAGGGGGTGAATACTGAATACCAGTTAACAGAGGGGGTGAATACTGAATGCCAGTTAACAGAGGGGGTGAATACTGAATGCCAGTTAACAGAGGGGGTGAATACTGAATACCAGTTAACAGAGGGGGTGAATACTGAATGCCAGTTAAAGACATAGTATGGACTTGTTCGGTACGTGAAACTGATAAGTTAGTACTCAGGCCCTATGGCAACTAGAGGAATAGCATTCTACTAACATCGTCGAAAATTTCAAACAAATCGACCGTACCACTCCATAGATAACATCGTGTGAACTACGCTCAATTGTATAGATTTACATCTTGATTCGGGGCGCAACTATCGGCGATAAACAAACGCAAAAACTTTCGCATACAAGAGTCACTGCATTTAATTAACATATATGTATGACGGTGTGTTGTCAATTTGGATATAATATTTGTAAAAATAACTACTTTCAGCAAGATTATTCGCAATTTCTATTTGATCACCATATCGGAGTGTTTCACATCACTTTAAGATGGGGGTATGCATCCTGATTACTGTCTAATAGCGGAGTATGAATCCCGCTTATACCGCCGCGTTTTACCGCCTGAGAATGGCATGAATCCCACATACCAAGGGGTGGGGGTGTGCAGACACGCTCACATATGGCCAATTATATTTCGAACACCTTGATCATTCTGTGTGCTGAATTAAGCGGTATTGTGTTCTTCACGTGACACAATTATAATATTTCAGAGCTGGTTTGGTGAACGTCCACCCAAGTTGATCAAGACTGAGGATGTTGACAGTAACATGTACGCCGCAATAGAAAATAGCATGTTTATGCCAACAACGCACCCCACAGCTGTCTATGGTTCACCATACATCGTCAATGGTACATCAAACATCAATAATATTCAAGTTTTGTCACAACCGTTGGACAGTGCTCATAATAATCAGAATAGAGATGCACCATTCAGCCCACCTACACGTAAGTATTACACCTTCCCAACTAACAACAAGCTCTTCAACCAATGTTAACCCTATCCATTAACAATAGCAAAAACAATCAAAATCCGTTGATGTGTTTAAATGTGGGTTTTCGCGACTCTTTCTAATTTATCAATAATATTTAATTTTAAATACAAACTCTTGGTTGGGGACTCATACGTTATGAGCAAAACTATGTTTGTCCATTATTCGAAATAATGTTGGCAGATCTTTCGTAGATATATTTAAAATATTCATCCTCATGCAATCTAGAAGAAGCTGCTCTGTCTGGGATAAACCAGATAAGCTCTTTTATTATAATGTCTTTCAGTAACGTACTGGAAAAATCTGTTCAAGATTGAAACTTGCATTCAAAATACAACACATCAAACAAATGGTCTAAACTAGCAGGCATCAGTGTGATATAGAAAGCGATTTTTACATGCATTAAATAATTTGGTACCATGTGTATTATTCCGTTCTCGTTATTAATTTCTCGTTTGCTTTCTAGGTTCATCATTGTCATCTACCAGCCACTTACAAACGAAACAACCCGAATCAAGTACAGATAATACACATGCTGGAACACCTTCCCCATCTCTCATTAATGGTAAGATAATCAACTTTATTAATTCTATTTCAGTGCTAAATAGTACACCGAAAATTTCGTGCTTGCACGAAAGCTTTGTTGTAAAAATACGTCAAGAAAAGATATGCTTGCTAGTATTTGCTGCTAATTCTGAAAGAAGTTATATAATAATTTATAATGTTTTCATTACTGTCATAGTATAGTAATATATATTGGGTTTTCACTCCATTATAATAGTAATAATTTAGTGCTTTAGTTACTCTAACTGTTTTATCTGTATTCACCTCCTAATCTTTCCAATTCTTGATTCGTCCTCCATTAACATACTGATCCTTCGCTTTCAGAACACTCAAATCCAACACCAACTAACTCAATCACGCCACCACGTGACCAGAAATCCAGCTCCCCTGCTCAATGTGAGGCCAGTCTGCCAATGACTGACATCACTGCTATCCATTCCACGGCTGATCAAACATTCCCAACATTCCATTCATTTACCGGGCAATACACAGGTTTGTACTAATATCTCATAACTAACGCTTCCTGTACTGAATGTATTCGTCCTTTCAGTAATAAAAGTATACATTGAATGGTATATTATTCGTTTATAGGGGTGATCAGCTAATAAAAGTAGATAACAGACAGAAAAAACAATTAAAGAGCAGATTTAATAATATTCGTTGTGGAAAATGTTCAGATAATAAGTTCAACAAATGACCTATTGTCAATCTGTCGTTTGATGAACATTTATCTGAACATTTCCTGAACTACTCGTCAATGAGTATTTAGTATAGAAATGGTGAATGCAATATTGTTCATATTTAGTTAACCCTTTACCCAACAGAAGGGCCCTGTGCCAATGCATTCTCTTATATATGCGAGTCGACCATAGGTCGCCTCGCATATATAAGAGAATGCATTGGCTTAACACATTAAAAATTATAAAATTGTTAAAGAATGTAAGAAAAAATGGTAAAAAGTGTTAAAAAAAGATTTTTTTTAGACCAATGCATTCTCTTATATATGCGAGGCGACCTATGGTCGACTCGCATATATAAGAGAATGCATTGGCACAGGGTATAACTATAACCATCACAATGTGGTCAATGAGCCGGTTCCAATGATATCCATATTTGTATGGTTTTATTGAGACAGACCGAAGATATTTTAGGCTGTTGAAGCTTTATTTGGCCGGTTTTGGCCGGTTTGTTGGGTAAAGGGTTAATCGTCTTTCCACTCTTTTTCAGTCATCCCCAATCTCTGTTGAAAATCCCGTTGGAAGCTCATTAACCCTTTACCCAACAAACCGGCCAGAACCGGCCAAATAAAGCTTCAACAGCCTAAAATATCTTCGGTCTGTCTCAATAGAACCATACAAATATGGATATCATTGGAACCGGCTCCTTGACCACATTGTGATAGTTACAGTTAGCCCTGTGCCAATGCATTCTCTTATATATGCGAGTCGACCATAGGTCGCCTCGCATATATAAGAGAATGCATTGGCCTAAAAAAAATCTTTTTTTAACACTTTTTACCATTTTTTCTTACATTCTTTAACAATTTTATAATTTTTAATGTGTTAAGCCAATGCATTCTCTTATATATGCGAGGCGACCTATGGTCGACTCGCATATATAAGAGAATGCATTGGCACAGGGCCCTTCTGTTGGGTAAAGGGTTAATACTTCACCTAAATCCTGCACATTACATGATATTTCAAATCAAATGTCAAAGAACTTATTTTCACTTTTTGATCCACAATTAAATAATACTGATAGAACAGTCATAATAAGCCATCATATACCATGATTTTTTTTAGTGTCAACCGATTAAAGTAGTAAAAGAATAGAAAACATGAATATTGTTTGATGCCCATTTTTTTGCAAACGTGTTTTGAAAAAAGCAAGATTTGGCTCCGAATACATAGTACTTCAGAATCTACCCAAAATATGAGTCACTTATGGTCGTAATTTGAGTTTTGTAAAAAAAAGTTGTTCTCTTGTGATCCACCTTCAGTAGCATTTTGAATCATAGACTTGCATACCACTGCTAAATGTTTGGAAATAATATTGCTGATTATGATCATTTTGGTAAAATCACTAACCAATTCCAGTTTATGATGCAAGTAAAAATTAAAAGTCGGAACATTATAACAGTGTGATGAGACCGTCTGGAATATCCAACATAAACGTCTTTTTTACCTTGTATTGCAGCACCAACAAGCAACTTCACCACAACAGCTGACCAATCATACAATCACACATCCACTGTTGACCTGGCATTGCCGTCAGTTGCTATGCAACCACAAACGACCAGCTACAATGCTGTGTCCACCGGATCTGTCTACAATGCTTATAATTCTGTTGTGTTCTCGCAATATAACAGTACACCCGACGTTGATCCATATGACGTATCCTGGTCTAATGTTTCTTACAATTCTCAACTCCCAAGTAAGTAATTTTATCAGATGTTAGCAGGGACGTGGCTTCAGTGTCTCCATGGGGTCCACCATGGAATTTGCAACTACACCCCTCATTTTAACTGAAATTTCCAAGTCCTATACAATGAAATTTGAAGTATGCTGTCAGCATAAGATGATTAATGTTATTTAATTCACATGACAAATAATATAAAGTTATTATACAATGTTGTGTACAGTATGTGTTTTTCTTGTACGAGTCCAGGTTGTGGTGAAAAGTCATATTGGACTCGATGCTATACTCTATGACTTTTTACCACAACCTGGACGAGTACAAGAAAAACTCATACTGTACACAACATTGTATAATGACATTTTTATTATCCATCTGTATATTTATCCAAATTTTGGGAATAAAACATTAGAGGTTAATTTTGGTATTTGTCGGCACTTAATTCTCTATAAAAGCCTGTATTTTGATCATCAGAAGCTTGATTTGGAAGAGTAAACACAGAAGTGAAAAAAAAACTCAATGCGGAAGTGAAACGTCTGCTAAATCCACCAGTGTTGCGCGCGCATCACAATTTCACTGATTCATTTCGCAATAGAGTTACAGAGTCCCGATAAAAAAAAGTCATATTGCACACTTGGGAGTCCAATATGACATTCGGGAGTCCAATATGACTTTTTCCCTGATTATCGCGTGGCGGCTTTTGTCCAATCAGAAATAGTGTTAGTTAAGGGATGGATAATAATAATGTAATGCCTTTGACGTGTGTATCAGCCTCAGAATTTAACATTTGTAAAGCGCTTTATACCTAGAAGCGCACAATGATACAATAACAGTATACAGTTATTGTTATAGAAATGCTCTCATAATGACCATTGCAGAGCTCTTACACACCCAAATACGTTTTGAGTTCTGTTTTGAAAGATTCCAAAGCAGCAGAAATTCGAAGTAAAAGTGGTAGTGAATTTCAAAGAATTGTGCCATAGCATTTGACTCATTTGGGTTTGTAAGCTTGTAACACAGTTATTGCAAATACCTAACTGGCTCTATGATATCTTCTTCCAGATCCACCATACTACTATGCCAACTCGACAGGAAACGGCTCTCAACAGACTGCTGCCACCAAATCATGAAACCTGTCTACCTGACATGCCATCCTCATGCATCAAGAAGATGTTCTGTTCCAGAATAGGACAACACTGTGTTCGCTGGACTCGCGATGTTCAGTACATTGAGTGTCTGTTCCTTAGGAGGCTAGCTTTGGCTAGACAAGTGAGCTGCTGAAACAACATCAACTTCTCGCTACAAGACAATTGAACGGTCACAACAGTTGCTGCTGGGCATATTCCAATTGGAGTGTTCGTGAAGCAGAACATATATGCATGTACTTCTTTGCTATATATAGCATTCAAGATAACAGACTCATGCTCACTATAATAAAGAATATGTCTCAAACTGAATCTGACAAAAAACAACCGTGTGCCATAATCAAGTGCCATCCTAAGTTATTTCACATTCTGATGACTGACAGTTTATTCGTGTAACCATGACTATGATATGTAAAGATGTTGTAGTATAGAAACACGTGGACTACCAGACCTGAATTGGTTAAGTTCGCATGTTTCCGTTGTTTAGAGTATCTATGATCTCCAAAACGTTGAGTTTGGAACCCAGGATCTCCGAAACGTTGACTAGAGTACCAAGGATCTCCAAATCTCGCCCTATCGCACGACCTTTATCACAGAGGCAAAATGGCCGCGCTTTTCGGAACATACAACATTTCCAATTATTCATGCATATTTATGACAGAAACATTCAATGTAAAGTTTATTTTGTTATTGTTTAGACAAAATTGGCATAGATTGATAATTAGAAACGTCGATTTTTCATTATTGAATGGTTCCAAGCAGACGACCTATCTGATATGACATCACGTCTATTATGCGAGCTTTTGAAGATGATCTGCACCCGAATCAACATTTTATATATCATGTGTACTCTAATCATGCAACACTTCAGATATCATGGGTACTATAATCAACACATCGAGATCCTGGGTACTCTAATCAACGTTTCGAGATCATGGGTACCCTAATCAACAGAAACATGCCTCCTTGAGCAAGTCAGGACCACTATATATGCACTATATATGAACATATATGCAGTAATCTGCGAAGGACAACAGATCTCTGCACGATAGTCCCAGTCTGTTCTCAATGTCCCCTTTTCTCATCCAGGGACCGGGTAACTGCATCATACTTTGCTCGAAAATGGCGGAAAGATATTTTGCCGGGCAATTTCAGCATTGTTTTTTCTTCTATATTTTCCAAATATATCCGCAAGCTATTTGACCAATGAGCTATCTCAACTAATCTCGAATACAAGTGTAATTTTTAAGACGGTGCAATTTTTTTTTTTTTGGGGATTGGGTGACGGTTCATGGGCCAAGGTTAGAATCCCACCCAATCCCCCCAAACAAAAATTGCACTTCTCAAAAATTACACTTGTTTCTAAAAATAGGCATGTTTCTGAGACGTACATATAACATGCTATACTGTGCCATACTATCTAGCAGATTTGTTTTAATCAGATTTTGAGTTCAAATTTCACAAACTAGAAAACGGTGACCGAAGTCACTTGAATACTTGTATCTTTCCAACAGTTACATTTATATGGGAACGACTGAATTCATAGTTGAGATAGCAAAAATTAATACATATAGCTCATTCGCCATATTTTTGGTGAGCTATTCATATAGATTAAGAAAACGTGAATACTCATTTCGATCTGAGACATCTTGCCGCCATTTCGAGCAAGTTGTGACGTAGGTTCCAGGCCCCGTCATCCATGTTTCACATCTTGCCACCTCATTATTTCGCACGAACTTCAAATTAGATAAGGTGTGTGTAACTGTGTATGTTTATGCCAGTTTCAAGAAACTGGGTTTAATTTCACATATCTATTTGCTGAACCACAAATTGTATTGACAGATGGCGCATATATTTCAGAAACACATTATTTCTAGAATACGAGTAATTTGTCTAATCATATCGTGATATATCAATGATGTACACTGTGAGAAAATATACAATATCTGATCAAAAGGCCAATTCCAATCGTAGAAACTTAGAATTGTAACAGCTGTATAACACATTTATGAGCAGTGTCGAGCAATTATGCAAATTCATGCAATTCACGCACTCTTCTCAATTATGTGATTTTTTTATAATCATTTCTTTAATTGACGTGAAGATATACATTTTGTGGTATTCAAATTGGTTGAAATTAAATTCAAATTATCCTTAATGTTAGTTATGTTAGTTGAGTTTTCCGTTTGTGTGTGAAATGGATGATTGAAGTTTGTTATATTAGTTATGCATTGCGACAATTTGAGAACTCTGTTTACTTTTGACCAATCATATCACACAATTCTCATAATTAGCCCATCAGATCACGTATGAATACATTGATTTTTTTGTGTGCCATCGTACATCCTTTCATTTCAGCTATAAAGCGTGCAATAAATTGGTATATATTTGAATATCTTAGGAGAGTAGACATATGATTTTAAAGCTACGTTTGCGATATACACGAGAGAAAGCATGAGAAATTGTAATTTATATGGCGTAAACCCGAATATTGTCCCGCATGTTTTGGTAATAACTACGAATGTATAATAGAAACGTGCGATGGAAATTCTTGACATATTCATTAAGCAATTTCTCTTTACTTGGAATGACCCTTGATTCGGACTTGTTTCTACAGAGTACCAAATCCTTCTGATATAGGGTAGACGCATTTATAGATTTACAGCCAACACCTTGCAATTTAAGCAGCGCCATCTTTGAAATTAACCGCATACTTTTGCAAAAAGGGTCAGGTTACTACGAATCGAACGGTTGATACAATTGGGACAAGGACCAGTCTTATGCACGAAATACGACAATACTTGTTTTAGTTTGTAATTGCCGAAGTAAAAGTACATTTAACTATTGAATAGACTTTCATCCCAAAAGTTTATACGAATGCTTAGTAAATGAACATTGCTATATATAAGTTGTCGTCTGACATTGTTGTTTTTTGGTTCTCCTTTTTACTATTGGCGCTTTTTAAATAGACTGGTTCCAAAATCTCTAAAACGTAGTAACCTAACCCTCTTTGCTAAACTGTTGGATCACGATGGTTCTCTGCTTGTGTCTTTACACGACTAAAGATTGCCGGGCGCCATTCATGGCTTGTGTAATCGTAACCCAAGTATGTTTGTTAGCATGTCGATTTACTAAATATGAGAGTTCGTGCTCAGTTCAGTTGTTATTGTTGCCATATTGATCACATGGTGGTCAGGGTTATCGGAAGCATCAATGGGCAAGGGGTGGCTTTGAGGCTTTACATAAAGGACACCTTTGAGACTCGCAAGTTAATAATAAATGTTTGAGGTGATAAACAGTAAAACAAAACCCGACTTGATCTATTGGAAGTTTACACAATAGGAAAGTTCCTTTCGTGATTGTTCTGGCATTGTAAGGATATATGCATGAACTGTTCTGCCCCGTTGCCCCCTTATACTATAGTAAAGGGTATATAAGGGGAAGTAGCTCCCTCCACCTGCTTCCGGTATTCCTGACGGTGATGTATCTCTTGTGGAGATTTAATAATGCAATAAAATGTTGCTATGTTTTGTCTGTGTATGTATAGTTATATTAATTATTCGTAGAAATTATATAGATTTATTTATTGAGAGATATTTTGTTATTGATTCATGTGTGGTTGACAGAGGCGTGTGGGAATGGATGAGATGTTCGTGCACCGATCCTCCCGTCTGGTATACCTTCACGCGTAAATATGTTATAGGTTAACACTCAGCATTATATCGTTTACAAAGGCATCCGCTACATGTATGTCCGTACGGGCAGACACTATACAAGTAATAGCGCTAACAATAACACAAAAGAACAATAACTCTATATGTGCCAGTTATATTTTGTTAAATTAACGTGCAGTCTAGATATGGACACCACAAAGAAAAATAAACACAGCAAGATGGGAGGGTAGGCGGCGTTCGGTAATAGTATTTTTGTGTATAGTAACTTTTACGAAAAAAAAACATGTAGTGCATATCTGTTGATGGACAACAAAAAGATATTCATTTCTGGATCAATATTGAAAATAAACCTGTCTGAGAAACTCAGTTAGAGTCATTGTTAGCGTTATTAGCTGTATGCATAGGGACTGCCCGTTAGGATTCCTTTGTTATAGATGCAAGGCTGCCTGTCAGTCTAACATATTTACGCTTGAAGTCTATATAGTATGTAGATGGTTCAGGTCGTTCGTGTGGTACCATGGTATTCTCATAAGTGTCATACTACTTACAGAGCAGGACAATTAGAATACAGGTGGTTTGGCAAATTCACAGACAGGAACCACATTGTCTCAAGTTGATAATGGGGAATTTGGAAACAATACACAGAACAGATAATAAGTTAATTTCTTAAAAGGCCAACGACCCAGTAATATTATGACGACGAGCATATGACCAATTGTATTACGAACACATTGCTATCTTGAAAAATGTGCGAAATTATTTGGGCTTAAGACCACGTGAACTGACATTAGGCACAGAACGCACTCGGCCATGCATATCGCGCCTTTTGTATGCAAATGCCCTAGCTCTCACTCGGTAATGGCCCTTTACAAAATACATATGGTTCGACACCTCCAGCTCCAAATTCAGCTTCCTAGAACAGTGTCCGCCTCCAGTGAGCAATGGCGCCATTGCTTGTTCAGGCATGCGTCTGTTAACTCACGACATTGCATTGCCCTCATTTTGAAAACCTAGTACCGTATACTGACTCGGCCTCAATACATGGTTACGATCGGTAATGACGATCGCAAAACATATAGTCCCGGCCAAAAGTTGGCGCACCTTTTAATTCAGTTTAATTGCTCGATTTCTTGATTCAATACATTTAATTTTAACGTCACATTAAATACATTAAAAACATTCGTGTTGAAACTTCGACGGACCATGATCGGTATGATGTTTAAACGAAATTACCGCATCGCTTAAATAGAGGATCTCATATGAGTTTCCGAGGCTATTTTATACGGAATTTATCAACCGAGTTCACTAAATTCGATTTGAGCCGAGGTTTACCGAGGCTCAAATAGAATTTAGAGGACGAGGTTGATAAATTACGTATAAAATAGGACGAGTGTGAGATACCTTTTATCACATGATCAAATAAATCCGAAGCAACGCGAAATATTCATCGAAAACAATAATCATAAACTACAGCGATCGCAAGTTAATTGAAGAACGCCGTGACGTCATCGCACGCGCTGATATTAAACGTGTCTATTACCGATAATTATGAAACTGCTTTTATGGCCAAATTATGTGATAAATTGATTTCTGTAAACACACGATTTTACGCAGTGTCAAATACTTGCATTGCGTGGCGATAACGTCACGTGATTGACAACAGAATGGTAAGAACTCGCTCGAACTACACTAGTAATCGTTATTAGCCAGTTTATGACCCGACTACGTTGAACTTACGAATTCATAAATCTAAAAACTGTATAAGTGGTGGGCATTATCGTCCAATTCTTAGCTGAACAATAACATGATTATAAAATTAGCGTATAGTGCACACAATCTGTAGTTGTCTGGTATGTGTGTCGGTAACGAGCAATACGATAATGGTTTTCATGAGAAAACTGTTACACGTATCTTGTTTATACTAAAAACAAAGGAATATACTCATTTCATTTCTATATGTGTAGTGTTACTGCCGCGCACATAAACTATTATAGTCTTCTGGTTCTTCTCTCTTGAATTTAGAAGTGCGACGTTGTTTGATCTAAACCTGACCAGGTGTAGTTTCGAAAATTAAATACGAATGATATAACACACATCAATATGAAACTGCAGGGAATCAATTTTCATGACCATTGATTTTATTACCACGATTTTATTGTTGTTGGTATTGCTCGGCCGAATTTGAATGTGAACCACCAAGCCGATTTTACTTTTTATTTGTTATCCACCTATAAATCTATCCTGTTCCAATTGAAGCATTCCTTTATCCATTTATACACAATAAATTTGAACAAAATCAAAATAATCTTTCCTTTCATCCCCTGTGTGGTTTATGATGCGCTATTGATCCTTCCACGCGTGACCACCTATTTGGAAATGTGCTACAGATCTCAAAACAATAACTTTTAGAAATATTAACTTGAAGCCATCAATACGATAAATAACGCAGCGAGTTGTCGTTCTTGCATCGTGATTTCAAATGAAATTGAATAAGCCAGATCATTGAGTCACTACCATATTGGATCCATCCAGCCCAGTTCCGCGCATTCAGTGCTACAGGTCAGTTATGGAGTATATGGAGCTTTGAATATTCATGAATTCCATATGGAATGCTACTCCAGAACTTAACCTGTATATACACATAGGCTACATGTAGCACTTAAACCTCGGAATGGGGGCTGGATGGAATCCATATGGTATAGCGACTCAGTTATCTCGCTTATTCTGGGCGTTTTAGGACTGCCGAATAACGATATATCTACTCGCTATATCGACATATATCATATCATATCGCACATTGCTTGTATATCACCGAGGTTTCAAGGCGCTTGACAAACATACTATAATTAAAATCGAATAACAAATTGACATAATTACAGTTCAAGCAAGCTCAGTTTTGTAGACCGCCCTGAAAGCTGCATCATTAGTTAGTTTCTCGCCCAAATGTCCAGAGTAACAGTCCGTGAATAAATGATGAGTTTTCAAAAAGACCTTTGAATTCATCAAATCCATACGGAAGCGTATTAGGGAATGGTATAGGGGAAAAAATAAAGTCAACATTTCGACTTTCATTGTCCAAATTTCGATTTTTTTTATATACTGCTCAATGTGGGGTTGTACAACGCTCAGACTACTATCTCAATCAGTATAAGTCTTATCCCTAATTACAATTACATCCTAACCAATTACAATTGCATTTACATATAATTGAGAATAAACTCAATTACCAATTATATGCAATTACTTGAAAAAATGTACTTAATTACAGTCAATTACAATTACAAATACCCCATCCCTGGTATAAGATAACAGTGTTTCGTATATCTGGTATGACGGGTTGAACCATTGCATATCGCACTGTATATTTATAGGATATTACTTGGATGATTTGATATTAGGCCCGATATCAGCCCGAAGTTACCGAGCCTAACCGATGGCTGATATCAGGCCTAATATAAAACCAACCAAGTAATATCCTATATATAATAATTATATCGCCTCTTAGTAACTGACAACTCTGTCAAATTAGTTACATCACAAAAATCAATATATACACATTATTTAGCAGTGAAGTAGATGTATATAGCATGTCGTAAAACCATATTACTTGGATTGGTGATGTCGTGAAATGATATTACTCGGTTTAAGGGCAAATTGAAGCGATATTCACATAATTCGACAGCAGGCCGTTCTGGACAAAAATGGCATATAATATCTAATTAATAAATATGTATATACATGTACCAGGCGGGAATTTTTTTAGATATATATATAAATATAACTTTCATATGTTTAACTGAGTTATGTAGAATAAGGCACGGTGATGTGTGTAACACATAAAGTCGAAATTTTTACTTTGAAAGTCGAAATTTCACTTTAGTATTTTTCTGCCATATCCCTATATACGCTTCCGTATATCCAGAACAGTCGCGGATAATCAACGGTAGAGAACTCAAGAAAGTCGGTCCGGATATGGAAAACGATTTGTCACCGAAACTATAATATCAACCTTTGGGAATCCTAAGTGCATTAAGTCCTCGGGTCTGAAATCCCTCGGTGGTACATACATACATGTCTTACCATTGGGATATTGTGGTGCACTGTTTTTATACGCCCGTTTTGAAAAAGAACGGGACGTGTTATGTTATTGGTTCGTCCGTCCGCTGTTAGTAAGTCCGAAGTGAATGGAAAGATATTTGGTATATATATGTGAGTTTAGTAGCCCAAAATACAGGTCAAGTTCGAATTTGAGTCCGCTCACAATTTTATGGCCCATTGCTGTCTCCCGAAAAAAATTCGGGGACTATTAAAATAGCCGGTGTCCGTCCGTGCGTCCGGAAATAGTTTCCGGATGATAACTTCAGTTTCGGTTATTAGAATAAAACCAAATTTCATAGGTGAGTTTATCAGACCAAAATACAGGTCAAGTTCGAATATGGGTTTGCTACGCCCATTTTTGCGAGAGTTGTGGCCCTTTTTCGACTTTGAATCCTGTCAATTTCTGGTTTCCGGATGATAACTTTGTATACCTAATAACTAAAAGGATAGCCTTATGGTTCTGGTCGAAGCTTTTGCTTATGTACTATTCTCAATATGGTGTCTATATGGGATAACTATGCACTCTAAACATTTGAATTTCTCAACAGTTAAATTTTCTGATGTCAATCTTAAAGAAATGCTAAAAAATTCCCAGTTAGAAGCAACAATGACTAGATACATTTCTGTCATCAGTTACTCATCAAGCAATCTTGGAAACTTGTTTATTCACTGAACAGATCATCTGGTAAAAATAACACAGCCAGCATTAATGAAGGTAAAATTAACAAATATATATCTAGAGTTTGCCGTGTACCATTTCCGGAGACACTGGTTGGATTGTTCTGAAATTTAGTATCGGGTTTAGGGTCCTTGTTATTTATTTCAGAAAAGCTGATATCCCCAAATGAAGTAACTTTTTCAGGGGAAACTGTGGCCGGACGGCCTTTTATTGAAATTACCATGGGCGTATTTTGTCATTGCGAACATCTTGAACTTAATTGGGATTTAAAAGAAATATTACCATATCGATGTGTGTATGGGGAAAACTCCCTGAGAAAGTCGAAATATAATTTATCAGGAAATCATCGACGCGGGCTTGTGTTTTCAAAAGGTCTTCAGAGCTTGTGTTTCTATAATGTTTTACCTCCGACTTTTAAATAAAATTTATGTTATCTTATCTGTTAACTCAGTCATCCCAATCGGAATGTGCGGATAGTTCTTGGTAATCCGCCGTTCGCGAACGCACGAAAGCGCCGATTCACGAACTTCCCGCTAACATTCCCGGTATATATACAGGGACGTGGTGACGGGGGTGTCTCTCGCAACCCATTCCAACTTTGGTACAGATGTTCAATAGTTCGAAATTTCATGACTGACACAATATCAATTGAAAATTTCAGACCAAAATTAAGTTGAAATTTTTCTGATAGTGTTGTTGTCTTTAGACCAAAAGTCGAACATGTTTGACTGAAATGGTCAAACAAATTTCCAATTATATATAGGTAAGTGTCAGGTTGAAAATGTCCGACAGTTGGCAAGCTTGAGACAATGATGTACCAGTTGCAAAATCCAACCCAGCGGGAGGGTGTGCAGATAGAATTTACCGAACTTTGGAATTATTATCTGTCAGGGGGTGTGCAGTACGTAATTCTCATGTGGACACAATCTCCTCCCACGTAGACCCTCTAGTCACGTCCCGGACCATAACACGAGCTTCAAACTAACACTCCTTGTATATCCGCTGATTATACTACCAAACTTGAAAAAAAGAATTCCCTTGCGATTAGCCACCATATTTCTTAATTAATCATATCAAGATTAAGATCAAAATCTAACGCGTTAACCATATGCAAAACGTCAGATACAAAACTACAAAGAATCACACACAAAAACTCAACTTCAATGAAGGCTGATTTGAATGTAGATTTTGATTGCTGGCAAAAATTAACATGGGACATCTGATCACTTTAAACACGTTGGGAGTTATACAGAGTATCTTGTCCGCGATAAGAGGGTCTTGGCCTCATTCCATTATACCCGTACATAATTGCTTAATTATGTATGCAAAAACACAGCAAGAATTTCTCCGCTGCACTGATCATAGACTAGGGCAATTTGTAAGGAAACGATAAAATTTGTTAATAAACTGGAAAATTACCATAACAATGATACCCCGCGTTTTGAGACGTATTCTGTAGCGCCGTAGAACAGATACATCACCTTTCTATCTGGTGATATACGACGTTTTGAAACAGTCCCGCTGATAAAAATCGCCCACACTTCATTTTCGTAGAAAATATGGAGATATTGAGGTGCTCCTTAATTCCTCGCTCCCAACACGGTGTTTGGGTAACCCGCAGTTTTAATTCATTATGTGGAATTAGCATGACATTGGAGCTCCACTTGAGAGTGACATGAACACAGATATATATGTCCCTCTAAAGAAACAGCTGATTGTCTCATTCACTTATCATCACGTCATATCTATCTTTGCAATGATTGTTGATATATATGGACAGTGAACTGAACATTTACTATACTTGCTTCAGCTAGAGTTGAATGCTTCACCCCACAGTCTGAACATATGACTCCTGCATGTGCTGAATACTTTACACTGGCTGTCAGTCTCGTACCGTGTCATCTTCAAAATTCTACTTCTGGTATATAAATCCAGAAACAATATGGCACCATCTTATATCAATGATTTTGTTCAAGAGAAAATGGTAAAGGTGCATTGTGGCCTAAGATCTAATAATAAAACTCGTTTGTATGTGTCATTCAACAAATGTAAGACATTTGGTGAAAGGGAATTTCCATTTGCTGGTCCCCACCTCGGTATAACTCAAAACCAGTTTTCTTGAAAAATGTCTCAAATGTCACATATATAAGTATTTCGTGTATTTTCGAACTACCCTTGTCGCCGGAATATGACAACTGTGATTGATTACTGCTTAAATTGGAAATGTACACAAAATCTGGCCATTGTGGGACCATCTCCTTTTATACACAACAGAATACGCCATAAACTCATTTTATTATAATTACCATTGTTGTTTGCATCATTCATAGAGCAAAGGAGTGTATTTTGCACTAATCCATGGCTCAAATTCATTCATTTGTTACATATATTATATTCTGTATAAAAGAAGATAGTCCCATAACTGGGCGGATTGTGCGTACATGCAGTACCCCTTTAATCTGAAGATTACCAGTCGATTTATAGTCGAACGATAGATACATGTTGGATTTTTATAGCCATGAAACCACCACATGTAGGTTTTATATACCAGAAAATATTTAAATCCATGATAGTAGATTGTGATGGCCAGATAAGGACATTCAAAAGAGGAAGTTTAAACTTTGATTTTTTTTGGTCACCAGGAACAAATTCCAATCCCAATATCTTATAAAGAGCGTCTATATTCTCCCGTCCTCCAAAAGCAGCAGATAATAGAGAGAGTTTTTTATTATAATTTTTTGTGATATTTTTCTGTCAATGGTTGTGTGGATTTTCGCTATGTCATACGAAAATGTTGCTTTCAAGATTGTGTGTGTGTTGTTTTTTTTTGGCATTACATGGTAGACATCATTCACTATTTATGTTATGGATCCAAATATGACAAGATCGGCATTTACAGTTATTTTCCCACACGCTTTCCAATAAAGGTCATATCAATAAATTTCCTGTGTAATCTAATTATGTATGGGCAGGACTCTCTGGATTGAAGTGGTAAACGTAAAAGGTAAAGTCAATGACTCACTATTTTACATAATTAAATTTTACATGCCCAACATGAAACAAAACACAAAGTGCAATTCCATAAAACCCAGACGAAACTAGGATAAATTAGAAGATTTCGCAAAAATAAGAAGCTTTTTACTCCACTTGTTGAATTATAAAAGCCACATATATTTCGTCATTTGACAGCGATTGTGAATCGGATCATCTTCTAGATTGGTTCCGCCCGTTTGATCAAAGCTAAGTCTCGATTTCTCTTTCCCACAACGACATCGAACTACATTATACCGCACGAAGCAAAAGTTCGCTAAGAGTTGAACTGTTGTTTTCAAAAGATTTCTTTGGCCATTTGTTCCCTTTCTTTTTATAATTATTCACAATCAAACTTATCAAAGAATTGTTTTATGCAGGTGGACCGATAAAATCAACAAGAATGATATATTCGATAATTTTTCATTTTTGTCTTCAACTCGACCCGATTCGCAGTGGCTCGAGATGCGTTATCTTCTTTGCGGCTCTTTTCATGTCAAGCAAATAGCATGCGCCTAGAGAAGGAAAAAAAACACGTCGCGAACTGCCCCCGGGGTATGTCCACTATACTAATGAAATGTCGAGATGTAGGGATACCTCGTCAAGACTCACTGGAATTATAATTCGACATTACTATTCTAAAATAATTGATACAGAAAATTCAACAAATAGGTATACATTTATTCACAAATCTAGGCATCAACTTTCAAGTTTGAAAGAAACAGGCATAGCACAAATACATCACGAAAAGTTCCAAATATAAAATTATTGCATAAACCTTAAAGATGCATGATCCGAATTAAAGCTGCCAAATGACTATTTCTTTGGCTTGGGGGGGGGGGGGGGGGTATTTGATTCGAGTCGAAGAACCCACTAATCAAAGCTCAGTGATCAGATATCGATTTTTGAAATTTGTTATTTCTCGAAATGTTTAATTATTTGTGGCCCAGAAACGAGTCGTCAAACCGATTATCTCGGACAAAATTACGGATGAAGATGGATAACTCTAAACTCAAGTGGTAATACAGCCAAATTTCGTGATACGAAAGTGATAAAACGACCATATTTCGTTGAACAACATATTGATAAATATCACGTTTTGGGAAATTTTATACCATAGTTGACAGCGGTTAGAACTATTTTGTTGTAATTAATCGATTCTAATAACTAAAGCGTATTTTGAAGAAATGTTGTTGTTGTTGTTGCTGTTGTAACTTGATGATATGGGGACCGTCTGATCGGATTGAGTACCTTTAAATCGTATAAGAAGATTGTTTAATGAATACTGCCAACGGATAATGAAACCATAAACGCTCTTTATGGAACACGGTAGTTAGATTTTCAGCAAGCGCCATTCAACCTGGTACACTAGCCTCTATATCGTGCAATGAATCTCTACCCTGGTTACCGCCCGTAGAGATCATATTCCACCAGTACAAAACCTTGGAAATTTTTGAAGTTTTGACAGGAAACCTTATAAAGTCGAAAAAATAACACGGGGAATATATTTCTTAGTTTATAGTGCCTGATCCTTAATAATATACTTCGCTGCATGTGAAGGTTCCAGATAATAACTAAGAGATATATTCTTCGCGTTATTTTTACGACTTTATAAGGTTCCCTGTCAAAACGTTCCCAGATTTTGTATCGGTGGAATATGTTCTCTACCGACGTTAGCCAGAGAAGAGATTCGTGGCATGATCCAACTCGCCTCTTGTGAAGTAGATCTCTAACTGTCTCGCATATGGTTGCGTCTCTATGTTCTATCTGATCTTTTATATATCATCGAAAGGAGAAAAAATATGATGTAATGTCAAATTTAACGGGAATCTTCAAAGTGACGCATAATCTTCAATTCCCAAATTAAAGATGCCCTGTCGGATTTTACGTCATAATACCACTATTTGTACGTTTTATATATCAGATAATAATTTAATCGTACCCATGAGCCCATTAATAGGAGATTATCATGAGCAGATATCGACATTCAAAAGATGTAGTTTTAGCATGTTTTGAAATTTTTTCTGCCTAGCAAAAAAACTCAATATAAAGAAAATTATAAAATGCTTTCAAAGTTCCAAATAGAAATTAGACGAACGCCTTTATTTTACATTCATATCAAGATAAAAAAAAAATGCATATCGATAAGTTTTTTTGCAACAATCGTACATCGTCAATATTATAAATGTTTCATATAATTATCGACCTTGTTCGACCATCTGAATGCAAAGAGCAGCGAGAAATTTCTGTTTAATTTCAGACTCGAAGATGGTGCGCCCCTTTAGTGCGAGAAAAATGTATCCGATTCACCATTTTGAGACGATATAGTAATTGCTACTTCACATTACCATACGGATATAACTCATGTATGTAAATAAGAAAGAGACCAGTCTGGGTCAACCTAAACAGTCATTCTAATCTTATCGACGGGACACGAGGCAGTCTGGATTAACCGAGACCGGAAAGAGTCATATATAGCTGGCACAACTAGACCCAGTTTTGGGAGGTACAAATGCGACATAATTTTACAGACGAATTTGCACCCAGAAAAACTTGATGAAGTCAAAGAACATTATTAAAGATGTCCAGTCCGATTGACACCATAAAGCATTCATGTGTGTGTTATATACCAGAAAGCAATCAGATCGGACCAGTCAACCCACCAATAGGATGATTTGATGACCAGATATCATCTTTTAAAAGTTGAAGTTTTAACACGTTTTGAAATGTTGTCAGCCTGGCAAAAATTCCAACTATCGTCTCTTATAAAGAGCGTCCATGCTTCCCTCGACCACAAGTGGCATATATTATAAAGAGCGCTCACAATTGTGATCGTTTGGACTTGTTTTCAACAAAAGCTGATGGATAGTTTCGCTATGCATGATTGCGAGTAATTTTAAAGCCACATGGCGGTTTGCGCACCAAAAATACACCTAATAATATTCGCTTTTGAATTGTTCGCGGTATCGAAATAGGTTACTAAATACTCAACTACCTTTCTAGTTTCTACAAGCATTATATGTCACAGAAAGACGCATTCAAGTAATCAAAATGCAACTTTGAATGCGGTGTTTGGGTCCCAGACTATCAATGTAATATGCACGGCATGGAACAGAAAAGAGCGTTCCGTGTTATCTGTTCCTGATAAGGTAACAATAAAGAGCGTTTTTCACTTATGTATGTGTGGGGGGGGGGGGTAATTGAAAACAGCTGAAAATGGCTCTTTTTTATAGCATATGAAGCCGTAAATCAATATTTCGTAGATAAAATTGGAAGCTCGAATGAGCCATGTCCGCTTAATTTTCTTTTGCATGCTAAGCTGAACATAAAGTTTGAACTAATCTGGTGTCAAATCGGACATGGAATCTTTAAATGCTTTCAAAGTTCCAAATAAAATTAGACCGACGCTCTTTATTTCCTCCGTATCATTAGTACTATGCGGCAATAATTTATATCATCTCGATGATGCAACGCATACATAGTCAATATAAAAATGTTTCATTCGTTATTTACCTTGTTCGATCCTCGGAACACAAAAAGAAGCAAGCGAGAAATTGCATTATTTAACTGAGCGCCCCTTTAATTGTGTTAATGCGCGAGGAAAATGTGTCCGTTCCACCACTTCGAGATCATATAATATAATTGCTATACTGCACATTACCATACGGAGGAAATTCACGTTTGTAGATAAGAAAGAGGCGTAATATATCTAAAGTGAGATCGGACTCATTAGGAATCATTATGCATGATATCCCGACTGAGAACATTCACCCCACGATATACAGTAATGCCCTAAGTAATCGACTCCTTAACCACAGCAGAATTATGGGTAACGTTTCAGGAGAGAGCTTTCCGATGAATAGCAACAAGCCATATTTCCGACTAAATCCTGAAAAGTTACCCATAATTCTGCTGTGGTTAAGGAGTCGATTACTTAGGGCATTACTATACTTCCATTTGACAAGAGATCTCAAAAGGCCGAGTGTGAGGTAAATGCGTCATTTATCCCCTAAAAGTTTTCACCATGTTTTCGCACTGGTTTGTGCAGCTGACAGCTACATTCACAATAATAAGGGCCGCCATACTTGGACGTAGATATCAAGGCGCGTAGCGACCCCACCTTTTCGGACGCCGGATTCAGGGTGTTATTTCGTATTCCGTACGCCGTCGGGCAAATACTTCGGATGCTATTATTTACCAATGCATGCATGCTGTTATATATATATATACGATAAATATACATACTACCGGCACATGTATAGACATTATTTACTACGGAAAACACTTACCAAAATCGTGGCATATCCCCCCCCCCCCCCCCCCGTTTCCAGCTCATTGATATTTGTCGCACAAAAATGAGACAAATGCTATTTATTCATATACCATATCAGGGATAGACAACAATTGACGCTCTCTAGTTTCCCGAAGAAACGCGGGGACTATAGATTGTTCTAAATTCTACGACTTTTATACGTTTTTCTATTGCATATGACGTGCATACAAAAGTACTGCACGTATTCACAGACATTTTTGTTAAACTGGAACCGGTCGGAATCAGACACAAGTGAGAATTACTGGTGTAAACATATCTTATTTCCGAAATTCGTATACATTAATACACTAATACGTATACAAGAAAACAATAATTTAATGAGAACGTATGGATTTGGCAGCAATTGGATAATTATTGTGGAAATTTTCATGGATGGCCTTCGCGGTGCGTATACAAATCATAAATATCACGTAATTAGAATGTTGTTGTCAAGTTCGTACGCCGTGTTATGTAACAAAAGGCAGGTTCTGTAACATTTTTGGCGTTTATTTACATAACAAAGCATACGAACTTGACAATAACATACTATTTACGCGATATTTATGATTGGCATACGAACATGTTCTGTCTATATTCGAATATTCTTTCTGTTTATGGTGGTTGTAACTATTTTAAAAGCAATACCAACCGCGAAGACCATCCGTGCCATTTGTGAATGATTATATGGCATCATTTATGATGAGAATGTTCGCAAGAGATTTATTTCAATATTGTTGCCGATATAAGAAAGCATTTGTGTCTGATATCCCATTCCCCGGGCCCAGTAGATTTTAATGAGAGTTAGGGCTTCTGTCACGTTGTATATAAAAGCATACCGTGCATTATTCAGTAATGTGGCGACGGGGGGGGGGGGGGGTGTTGGAAATTTCACAACTGACACAACTTATGTTGGGAATTTAACACCAATCATAAGTTAATATCATGTTTTCGTAGTTTGATTGCCCATAATTTTTTGTGGGGAATTTGTCTTTACATAACATTTGCATATTTTCCTACTTTAAGTAAAAAAAAATTGACTGAAATGGCAATCGTTTGGATTTTTTCCAACTTTAGGGGGGGGTGTCAGTTAGGAATTTTCCAACACTTGGAAAGCTTGATGCCAGCCTATAGATGCTATGATTTTGCAATTTTCAGGTTGATATTTCAAAATTTACTCACATCGAGCCAAACCATGGTCGGCCATGGTCCCAATCCTTTCCAGAATTAAGAAAAACAAATAGGGGTCTACAAATGAATTTAAGCGAGTTCTGTGAGTTTGGTCTGGTTCGACGGGTGTTGGGGGTGTAGTTGGAAATTCCAATGTGGATACACCCAATGGAGACAGAGGTAATAATCGGCTTTTCTATTCACACCTATTTGTTTACATGGGAAATTTCAATGCAAAAATTATTCAATTCATTACCTCACAAATAATCATCCGTAAAAATGCCAATCACATCAATCATGCTTTGTATTTATTCCGATTACTTATATCAAGGTCTCATCATACAATTCTTAGTATTTACGCAGTTCATAGCGTTCGTCGCTTTGCAACTGTCAATGTTTTCATTTCATGGGCGCAGCCATTCTGTCGCCAAGTGCATCATGGGAATTTTCTCTTTGCGTAATATTCAGTTTTGCGCACAAATTAAATTTGTTATATTGCTCACATATATCTTGCATCATTGCAATATTATGAATCTGTATTAGTTGCAAATTTAAGTTACTTTGCAATGAAATTAGTAACTCCGTCTAGCGGTAAGAGCGGTGCCGGCACATGGTCGATGGCCGATTCGGCAGTGTCCGGCAGGGCTTTCGCGGGTGGAACCGGATTTAAGCAAATTCATTGGTTGGCCGATTCAAAATAGTATATAAGTCCTGGCGTAAGGTCAAAAAGAGCGCCGTAAAGTTTAATTCAAATTTTGGGAAATCTCTGTTGTATTCTATACGGTGTAAGTTTACCTTTTGGGATGGGATAGTCCTATTTAGTATTTTTAAGTTCTTTTTATTTTCATCTTTAGTTTGTATTATTCTAAGTTTCATTGTAGGCCCAAGTAGTACTTAAATGGTTTTATGTAGTTTGTAGCTCATGCTTTGCTGTGATTTAGTAATCTGTCTACTGATTCTATTTAGGTCAATTTGATTTATTTATCAATCTTTGTAATTGTTCTCCTCTCTGCTTTCTTATTATTTAAAGTTATAGCTAGTATTCGTGCGGTCTAATGGAAAATTCTTAAAGTATAAATTTCTCATTTAAAACTTTTATCTAACATGATTCCTACTTAAAGGAACTTGTTATGTTCTCCCATTTAATGGAGACCCACATGTATTTCATCAGAGTGGATTCACAATTAAGTGAACCACTCACAGGGAAATCCTACTTGAAGGAAGCTCTGATTGAGATACATGTGTGGTAAATTTTGTTCTACTTCATATACATCAGCACTTGTAGAAATTTCCACCAGAAATATTTTATTTTACCCCGGGATGGGATATTTTCAACTAGGTAGTATGGTCTAAGTATCTAGTTATTTATTATCTTATCATTAGGGCTTTTCCAAGGGAGGTAATTTTCCCTTGACTATTTTATAACTTAAAGTATAAGTTTTCCAAGAGAGGTAATTTTCTCTTGATCAGTTTAGTAACTTTAATTATGGTTCTTTAACAAGGGATGTAATTTTCCCATGAAAATATAATTAAACTATTTCAATCAGGGAGGTAATTTCCCTGAGTGTTTTATTCTAATATTTTCTGGTTTCATAAACCTTTAAATATTTCTTACTAGCAGATTAGCCCGCCACTGGCGGCATTCGTCCCATGGATTTGTTCGAAAAAGCAATTGCAACAGCTTCAGAGACACGTGTGCTGCATTTGCAAAATATTTCGTTGAATTCCGCCAGTTTTACCAGATTTGATCATTTTGAAGGTCAGGTCCTGGTAACGATTTGACCCGTCCAATACATTCCCCGGACAAAAGTACACCTAGGTATCAAATTTCGTCGAAATCCGCCAGTTTTACCGGATTTGACCTTGAATTGATCATTTTGAAGGTCAAGGTCAGGTCGGGGTCACAATTTGACTGGTCCGTGAGACTTCCCGGAAAAAATTGGCCCTAGGTAGCAAGTTTGCACTCAATCGGTATGGCCGTTTTCGAGTCTATAACGGACACACACATACATATATATCATTTGTGGGTACCCGTTTCAAGGTGAAGGTCACCTCGGGCGGAAAAACTGACCCGATGAAAATCTCCCCCATTCCTAGGAACACTAAGTACGAACACAGACATAAGGATCACACAACACGCTCATGTCTGGACACAGGCACGCTCTTTATCAACTACACTGCGGATACGAACGCTATTTAACTATCACGCGATTAACCCCACAATTCCAAGACGGCGGCAATGGGAATGGAGAATGAGTGCTAGGAGCTTCTCAAAAGCGATGCGACGACACTTCAACTGTGATTTTACCCTTAGATAGGAAGTTTGGTCGAAATCCGCCCGGCAGTTTTCCCGGCCATAGATAACAAACAAACAGACAGAAGTCCCAAAATATATATTAGATAAATATATAGTAAGTGTAGTTTAACTTCATTTATCTAACAGTAATTGAGTTAGACAAAGTAAAACATCTTCATGCTTTCATTTGAATTTCTGCCAGTACTTATATCTTGGCATATTCACTAATTGCCAGTCAGTTGCTCTGTTTTAAATATCAGAGTATTTATTCATTTAACACTCAATTAAGTGATTTTAAATAAATCATGTATAGTTTGTAATCATTACATAATTCATTGTGTTGTGTTATTCCACTCTATCAGAAGTGAAGGTCTGACTTCTGATTAAGTTAACTTCTCAGCATGTCTGAGAGGGTAGGACTCTGTCATTTAATTGTCATGTTCAAGTCATTATAATCATCTTTCATCAGGTAGGGTTTCAACCCGGTGTCATTATTGGTAGGGATTGGCCAGTTAAACTTTGCGCAGTTCTGGTTACCCGGTGTCATTATAGGTAGGGGCCTGTTAGGTAAAGTGCAATTACTCTAATAGGTACCCGGTGTTTTAACTTAAACTTTCCCATTATCGGTAGGCAAATTAGGTAGGTCCTATTCAGTTAAGGGTAAAAGCAAGTTAAATTTCTTATTTTCATCTTCATCTCATTATTTCATATTTGTTCATAAATTTCAAAGTCCTATTCTCTAAGCTATTGCAATTAATCTAAGTCAGTTTTATGACTTAAATATCATATTTCAATAACTTAGTATTTTTGTGTCATTTAACTTTATTAAGTTATTTCCAATCAGATTAGTTTTGTGCTGACAGTACAGCCAGCTATTCATGGTTATGCTTTTCTATAGCAAAAAAACTTAGTAAATCATTAAAGTATTAAAAATCTTTTTATACCTCATAAAATATCAGAAGTTAAGTTGTTATGGGTGCACCGGTGTTTGTCTAAGTGTGTGTTCTATGTTTCCTGTCTTGCACTGTCTATGTGTTTGTCATCCAATTGGTCAACTTGTACATATGTTAAATTTTATACTTACTGTCACAACTTCAAAATATTTCTTATTTATTTAAATGAATTTTCTCACTTAAATAGCTTTGGCTTGTTTCTTTATTTATTTAATAAATTCAAGTAGTCATTCAAATTCTTAAGTAAATATTTTACAGTAACAGTGGGGAACGTTTGGCAACTATTTATCACCAGTAAAAATCATGCAGCTGTTTAATCACACTTTAAAATCTATGTTTTCAATCATGTGCTATATTATATCACAACAGTTCAGTATTTTAGTAATTTAACTATCTTGGGGAAACTTTGGTATATTTCTATTTATTTATCAAAATTGTCAATCTATAGGGTGTAATTCTAAAACTTTTCTTTATTTATTTCACTTATTTTCTGGTCGTACCTGGTCTTACTGGTACACTTTGGCAAAACACTTTGTTATTTATTTAAATGTTTCATCTCAATATCCATTATTATTCTCATCTAAAAATCATCAAAATACAATTTATCTCTATTTATGTCTATGTCTACAAAATTATTGTTATAAATCAAATATCTATTTTCAAATTAAATAATCAACTTTATTTCATTCTCATTATAAATGTAAGTTCCTATGGGGGAGGTATTTAGCTGTTCGTAGACTCAGCTTAGAAAAAGTCTGCTGGTGTCAGATCCTGTCTTATTGCGTTGGTTGTTTGTTTTATTTCACTCAACCACTCGCCATTCCTGTCATGTAGCTCTTCAGTCTTAATCGTTTCTCATCTCGAGTTAGTGTGATTCTCTCCAATAGAGTTCGCTACACTGACTTATAGGTGCGAAGGGATCAGGGCTTGGGCGTTACACTATCTAGCCACGTCGTTAAAATGTGTCAATCGTACAATTCGTTGCGAAATATTATTGTAAGTACTACAATCTTTTTAACTTGTTCAATTATTTCGATATTTTTATTCACATATAGATCGTGAGAACCGCTTAGTGTGACGTTCTAATTACGTGCGCTCGCGCAACAGTATGGCGATCAGACAGATTCGTACGTTGGTCACCCTACTCCGTTTCACTCCATGACGTCACCAAAAACGACGTAAAACCTCGTGGCGTTCTGACATTTTTACTGTGCCGCGTTTTTGCTATGTTTATTTTATGTGTTGTTTTCGATTATTTGTTTGTCGCCGATATCGCCATTTGTCGGGATTCCCTGTTTCTATATTTAAAACTGGTATGCTCGTAGTGAGCCTCGATTTCGATTTTTTTCTCCCAGGTCAAAATACGTCAGAGTTATGACAAAATAGATCGACCTACATTTTCTCCATCAGAACTCTACATCAAAGAGTCTATAGACTCCTTCGGGACCTACATAGATTCCTTCATTTGGGTATTTACGTGCGCTCGCGCAACAGTATGGCGATCAGACAGATTCGTACGTTGGTGTCACCCTACTCCGTTTCACTCTATAACGTCACCAAAAACGACGTAAAACCTCGTGGCGTTCTGACATTTTTACTGTGCCGCGTTTTTGCTATGTTTATTTTATGTGTTGTTTTCGATTATTTGTTTGTCGCCGATATCGCCATTTGTCGGGATTCCCTGTTTCTATGTTTAAAACTGGCATGCTCGTAGGGAGCCTCGATTTCGATTTTTTCTCCCAGGTCAAAATACGTCAGAGTTATGACAAAAATAGATCGACCTACATATTCTCCATCAGAACTCTACATCAAAGAGTCTATAGACTCCTTCGGGACCTACATAGACTCCTTCATTTGGGTATTTTTACTTATAATTGGGAAGTTTTATCATTTTTGGTTCGTGCGAAGACCTCTTTTTATCGTGCGGGAAAAGAGAGACATTCAAAACGCGATTTCGTAATTCGACGCAGTAGGCTGAATAGCCTAACCTTCAGCCGAGTTCCGGGTCAAATACGACGAATGACGTAACACAAAACAAAACGCATTTGTTGACACAAACACACCGTTTGAAGAGTTTATTATTACATAAAATGATCGTTATCGATTAATTATTGATATTTATTGTTGCATATTGGCTGCTATCAATATTTACACAAATAGTATTCATTATTTCTTATAATTGCTCCTCTGGTCAACTTTGACTATCGGAAAATGAAAATGAAAATATGCCGCTGAAAAAAATGTAATCGATATTAAAGTCTCATCCTTTCGGCAACATGGAATTGGTTTTAATTACTTAAATGATTAATATAGTAATTTGCCTTTTATCTGTGATGAAATGAGAAATGGTAATTGTCTTTTTTTGCTAACATTAAATAAAATTAAATAAATTAAGTAAAATACAGTGAAATTATTTTTTTAATTATTGTTTATTACATTTTTGCGCACGTTGGCATCTCTCTAAGTGCATTCTAGTTTTACTTATAATTGGGAAGTTTTATCATTTTTGGTTCGTGCGAAGACCTCTTTTTATCGTGCGGGAAAAGAGATACATTCAAAACGCGATTTCGTAATTCGACGCAATATGCTGAATAGCCTAACCTTCAGCCGAGTTCCGGGTCAAATACGACGAATGACGTAACACAAAACAAAACGCATTTGTTGACACAAACACCGTTTGAAGAGTTTATTATTACATAAAATGATCGTTATTGATTAATTATTGATATTTATTGTTGCATATTGGCTGCTATCAATATTTACACAAATAGTATTAATTATTTCTTATAATTGCTCCTTTGGTCAACTTTGACTATTGGAAAATGAAAATGAAAATATGCCGCTGAAAAAAATGTAATCGATATTAAAGTATCATCCTTTCGGCAACATGGAATTGGTTTTAATTACTTAAATGATTAATATAGTAATTTGCCTTTTATCTGTGATGAAATGAGAAATGGTAATTGTCTTTTTTTGCTAACATTAAATTAAATTAAATAAATTAAGTAAAATACAGTGAAATTATTTTTTAAATTATTGTTTATTACATTTTTGCGCACGTTGGCATCTCTCTGAGTGCATTCTAGTTCTAATTGCACCTAGATTGGCAGCCATATCAACGTCGCGAGGATTCCACGGCCTATTCCGTGTGTTAACGTCAATTCGTAATCCCTTGCGATAGTTGATATTGTGCGTAATTTCAGTGATTCTTAAGAAGTGGTAGGTCATATCCCAGTATTTTACACCATTGTGACAACGGACGTTATCCGCAGTCATGCGCAAGGGGAAATATGTTTTCTTTTGTGATTTGTATTGAGTTTTTGAACACACATTTAAAGTCAAGTGACGTTTCCTATTATCGACTATCCCTAGTGACACTTAATAGAGCCCGACGCTAGTTTTAGAATACCAGCCCCGGGTGATACGGATGACGTTACAGTGGTGGCATCGGTGTAGGATTTTTTTCTTTGTGGAAATTTGCGGATTGGGGAATTAGAAGAATTCAGAAGCGCAAGCTTGAAAAAGGGATTTGGACGCACGGGAAAAGGAGCTTCGACTCGAAAATAAGAGCTGTATGGTTACTCAGGAAAGCGGTTGCGAGCTCGACCAACGGAGCCGATTGGCTCACTAAAACGAGGACGATGACGTAAACTGAGAGCTGTTTGAGCTCGGGAAAGGTAACATACAGGTTCCACACAGGGAGCTGCTGCAAGAAGATAGCATATTGGTGGCAGTTCAATTTGAGCTAACCCACATCCGACAGTCGAGATTCAGAGAAACTGCACAGCTCGTAAAACGGAGCAATATTCATGTGAAAAACGAGTCGCCCGCTCAGTGGGAGAACGAGCATTCACTGACACCAAGCAGAAACTTTATAGAAACTTATTAGCGCGTGTATACTGCTCTAGAAATTCTTGATAGCTGTGGTCCGATGGGCATTTTATTTATAGATAATTGGTTTTTCCGGTTTAAAAGTCGAACTGCGCGACCAGGAGGCCGAGTCCGGTAAAAGGTGTAGGTGGGAATTTCAATTTCGTTTATTGTCCTTTACATTATTAAGTCAATAATGTTGATTTTTGGTTTGTGATAAGCTATGTCAATTACCAATAACAGAAATTTAAAAGATAATTTGTAAGTCTTATATTTCAACTTTTATAGATATGTTTCGTTCTGCAGCCCACTGGTGGTTGTGGTCGGAGACGGCCGACTCGGCCGCCGGTTCGTTAATTAGGTGCTGGTTGTTATTGTTATTTTAACGGAATTCTGAGTTGGTCATTCGCGAAACCAATATATTTTATATTCTATAATTAGAATCATGGGTATATAATATATTATCTTGAGCGCGTTACCATTTCTGACTATGGTTTTCTTGTTAGAAATGGAGCAGACTTTGACACTCGGCATGAAGAGCAGCTATGTCATCACATGGGCGACATGAACTACACCGTGGAGCACAGAGTTCAGGCCGGAGACGAGCAGACGCACAGAGTAAGGATAACACCGTCGGTCCCAGACGCACGTGGCAAAGGTGATAAACATACATGTTCATTGGAATGACCTATATTGAAGTGATCGAAATGGTCACCTCAAGAATAACAATATCAGTATATGCGTGGAAAATTCAAGAATAACACTATCAGTATATGTGTGGAAAGTTCAAGAATAACATTATCACTATATGTGTGGAAAGTTCAAGAATAACAGTATCACTATATGTGGAAAGTTCTAGAATAACAATATCACTATATGCGTGGAAAGTTCAAGAATAACATTATCACTATATGTGTAAAGTTCTAGAATAACATTATCACTATATGTGGAAAGTTAAAGAATAACATTATCACTATATGTGTGGAAAGTTCAAGAATAACAATATCACTATATGTGGAAAGTTCTAGAATAACATTATCACTATATGTGGAAAGTTCAAGAATAACAATATCACTATATGTGGAAAGTTCAGGAAAAACATCACTATATGTGTGGAAAGTTCTGGAATAACAATATAACTATGTGTGGAAAGTTCAAGAATAACAATATCACTATATGTGTGGAAAGTTCAAGAATAACAATATCACTATATGTGTGGAAAGTTGTGGAATAACAATATCACTATATGTGGAAAGTTCAAGAATAACATTATCACTATATGTGTGGAAAGTTCAAGAATAACAATATCACTATATGTGTGGAAAGTTCTAGAATAACAATACCACTATATGTGTGGAAAATTCAAGAATAACAATATCACTATATGTGGAAAGTTCAAGAATAACAATATCACTATGTGTGGAAAGTTCAAGAATAACAATATCACTATATGTGTGGAAAGTTCAAGAATAACAATATCACTATATGTGTGGAAAGTTCAAGAATAACAATATCACTATATGTGTGGAAAGTTCAAGAATAACAATATCACTATATGTGGAAAGTACTAGAATAACAGTATCACTATATGTGGAAAGTTCAAGAATAACATTATCACTATATGTGTGGAAAGTTCAAGAATAACAGTATCACTATATGTGTGGAAAGTTCAAGAATAACAATATCACTATATGTGTGGAAAGTTCAAGAATAACATTATCACTATATGTGTGGGAACTTCAAGAATAACAGTATCACTATATACGTGGAAAGTTCAAGAATAACAATATCACTATATGTGTGGGAAGTTCAAGAATAACAATATCACTATATACGTGGAAAGTTCAAGAATAACAATATCACTATATGTGTGGAAAATTCAAGAATAACATTATCACTATATGTGTGGAAAGTTCAAGAATAACAGTATCACTATATGTGTGGAAAGTTCAAGAATAACAATATCACTATATGTGTGGAAAGTTCTAGAATAACAGTATCACTATATGTGTGGACAGTTCAAGAATAACAATATCACTATATGCGTGGAAAGTTCAAGAATAACAATATCACTATATGTGTGGAAAGTTCTAGAATAACAGTATCACTATATGTGTGGACAGTTCAAGAATAACAATATCACTATATGCGTGGAAAGTTCAAGAATAACAATATCACTATATGTGTGGAAAGTTCTAGAATAACAGTATCACTATATGTGTGGAAAGTTCTAGAATAACATTATCACTATATGTGTGGAAAGTTCAAGAATAACAGTATCACTATATGTGTGGAAAGTTCAAGAATAACAATATCACTATATGTGTGGAAAGTTCTAGAATAACAGTATCACTATATGTGTGGAAAGTTCAAGAATAACAATATCACTATATGTGTGGAAAGTTCAAGAATAACAATATCACTATATGTGTGGAAAATTCAAGAATAACAATATCACTATATGTGTGGAAAGTTCAATAATAACAATATCACTATATGTGGAAAGTTCAAGAATAACATTATCACTATATGTGTGGAAAGTTCAAGAATAACAATATCACTATATGTGGAAAGTTCAAGAACAACATTATCACTATATGTGTGGAAAGTTCAAGAATAACAATATCACTATATGTGGAAAGTTCAAGAATAACAATATCACTATATGTGTGGAAAATTCAAGAATAACAATATCACTATATGTGTGGAAAGTTCAAGAATAACAATATCACTATATGTGTGGAAAATTCAAGAATAACAGTATCACTATATGTGGAAAGTTCAAGAATAACAATATCACTATATGTGTGGAAAGTTCAAGAATAACATTATCACTATATGTGGAAAGTTCAAGAATAACAATATCACTATATGTGTGGAAAGTTCAAGAATAACAATATCACTATATGTGGAAAGTTCAAGAATAACATTATCACTATATGTGTGGAAAGTTCAAGAATAACAATATCACTATATGTGGAAAGTTCAAGAATAACAATATCACTATATGTGGAAAGTTCAAGAATAACATTATCACTATATGTGTGGAAAGTTCAAGAATAACAATATCACTATATGTGTGGAAAGTTCAAGAATAACAATATCACTATATGTGGAAAGTTCAAGAATGACACTATCACTATATGTGTGGAAAGTTCAAGAATAACATTATCACTATATGTGTGGAAAGTTCAAGAATAACAATATCACTATATGTGTGGAAAGTTCAAGAATAGCAGTATCACTATATGTGTGGAAAGTTCAAGAATAACAATATCACTATATGTGTGGAAAGTTCAAGAATAACAATATCACTATATGTGGAAAGTTCAAGAATAACAATATCACTATATGTGGAATGTTCAAGAATAACAATATCACTATGTGTGGAAAGTTCTAGAATAACAATATCACTATATGTGTGGAAAGTTCAAGAATAACAATATCACTATATGTGGAAAGTTCAAGAATAACATTATCACTATATGTGTGGAAAGTTCAAGAATAACAATATCACTATATGTGGAAAGTTCTAGAATAACAGTATCACTATATGTGTGGAAAGTTCAAGAATAACAATATCACTATATGTGTGGAAAGTTCAAGAATAACATTATCACTATATGTGTGGGAACTTCAAGAATAACATTATCACTATATGTGTGGGAACTTCAAGAATAACAATATCACTATATACGTGGAAAGTTCAAGAATAACAATATCACTATATGTGTGGGAAGTTCAAGAATAACATTATCACTATATGTGGAAAGTTCAAGAATAACAATATCACTATATGTGTGGAAAATTCAAGAATAACAATATCACTATATGTGTGGAAAGATCAAGAATAACATTATCACTATATGTGTGGAAAGTTCAAGAATAACATTATCATTATATGTGTGGAAAGTTCAAGAATAACATTATCACTATATGTGTGGAAAGCTCAAGAATAACAGTATCACTCTATACGTGGAAAGTTCAAGAATAACATTATCACTATATGTGTGGAAAGTTCATGAATAACAGTATCACTATATACGTGGAAAGTTCTAGAATAACATTATCACTATATGTGTGGAAAGTTCTAGAATAACATTATCACTATATGTGTGGAAAGTTCTAGAATAACAGTATCACTATATGTGTGGAAAGTTCAAGAATAACAATATCACTATATGTGTGGAAAATTCAAGAATAACATTATCACTATATGTGTGGAAAGTTCTAGAATAACAGTATCACTATATGTGTGGAAAGTTCAAGAATAACAATATCACTATATGTGTGGAAAGTTCTAGAATAACAATATCACTATATGCGTGGAAAGTTCAAGAATAACATTATCACTATATGTGTAAAGTTCTAGAATAACATTATCACTATATGTGGAAAGTTAAAGAATAACATTATCACTATATGTGTGGAAAGTTCAAGAATAACAATATCACTATATGTGGAAAGTTCTAGAATAACATTATCACTATATGTGGAAAGTTCAAGAATAACAATATCACTATATGTGGAAAGTTCAGGAAAAACATCACTATATGTGTGGAAAGTTCTGGAATAACAATATAACTATGTGTGGAAAGTTCAAGAATAACAATATCACTATATGTGTGGAAAGTTCAAGAATAACAATATCACTATATGTGTGGAAAGTTGTGGAATAACAATATCACTATATGTGGAAAGTTCAAGAATAACATTATCACTATATGTGTGGAAAGTTCAAGAATAACAATATCACTATATGTGTGGAAAGTTCTAGAATAACAATACCACTATATGTGTGGAAAATTCAAGAATAACAATATCACTATATGTGGAAAGTTCAAGAATAACAATATCACTATGTGTGGAAAGTTCAAGAATAACAATATCACTATATGTGTGGAAAGTTCAAGAATAACAATATCACTATATGTGTGGAAAGTTCAAGAATAACAATATCACTATATGTGTGGAAAGTTCAAGAATAACAATATCACTATATGTGGAAAGTACTAGAATAACAGTATCACTATATGTGGAAAGTTCAAGAATAACATTATCACTATATGTGTGGAAAGTTCAAGAATAACAGTATCACTATATGTGTGAAAAGTTCAAGAATAACAGTATCACTATATGTGTGGAAAATTCAAGAATAACAATATCACTATATGTGTGGAAAGTTCAAGAATAACAATATCACTATATGTGTGGAAAGTTCAAGAATAACATTATCACTATATGTGTGGGAACTTCAAGAATAACAGTATCACTATATACGTGGAAAGTTCAAGAATAACAATATCACTATATGTGTGGGAAGTTCAAGAATAACAATATCACTATATACGTGGAAAGTTCAAGAATAACAATATCACTATATGTGTGGAAAATTCAAGAATAACATTATCACTATATGTGTGGAAAGTTCAAGAATAACAGTATCACTATATGTGTGGAAAGTTCAAGAATAACAATATCACTATATGTGTGGACAGTTCAAGAATAACAGTATCACTATATGCGTGGAAAGTTCAAGAATAACAATATCACTATATGCGTGGAAAGTTCAAGAATAACAATATCACTATATGTGTGGAAAGTTCTAGAATAACAGTATCACTATATGTGTGGACAGTTCAAGAATAACAATATCACTATATGCGTGGAAAGTTCAAGAATAACAATATCACTATATGTGTGGAAAGTTCTAGAATAACAGTATCACTATATGTGTGGAAAGTTCTAGAATAACATTATCACTATATGTGTGGAAAGTTCAAGAATAACAGTATCACTATATGTGTGGAAAGTTCAAGAATAACAATATCACTATATGTGTGGAAAGTTCTAGAATAACAGTATCACTATATGTGTGGAAAGTTCAAGAATAACAATATCACTATATGTGTGGAAAGTTCAAGAATAACAATATCACTATATGTGTGGAAAATTCAAGAATAACAATATCACTATATGTGTGGAAAGTTCAATAATAACAATATCACTATATGTGGAAAGTTCAAGAATAACATTATCACTATATGTGTGGAAAGTTCAAGAATAACAATATCACTATATGTGGAAAGTTCAAGAACAACATTATCACTATATGTGTGGAAAGTTCAAGAATAACAATATCACTATATGTGGAAAATTCAAGAATAACAATATCACTATATGTGTGGAAAATTCAAGAATAACAATATCACTATATGTGTGGAAAGTTCAAGAATAACAATATCACTATATGTGTGGAAAATTCAAGAATAACAGTATCACTATATGTGGAAAGTTCAAGAATAACAATATCACTATATGTGTGGAAAGTTCAAGAATAACATTATCACTATATGTGGAAAGTTCAAGAATAACAATATCACTATATGTGTGGAAAGTTCAAGAATAACAATATCACTATATGTGGAAAGTTCAAGAATAACATTATCACTATATGTGTGGAAAGTTCAAGAATAACAATATCACTATATGTGGAAAGTTCAAGAATAACAATATCACTATATGTGGAAAGTTCAAGAATAACATTATCACTATATGTGTGGAAAGTTCAAGAATAACAATATCACTATATGTGTGGAAAGTTCAAGAATAACAATATCACTATATGTGTGGAAAGTTCAAGAATAACATTATCACTATATGTGTGGAAAGTTCAAGAATAACAATATCACTATATGTGTGGAAAGTTCAAGAATAGCAGTATCACTATATGTGTGGAAAGTTCAAGAATAACAATATCACTATATGTGTGGAAAGTTCAAGAATAACAATATCACTATATGTGGAAAGTTCAAGAATAACAATATCACTATATGTGGAAAGTTCAAGAATAACAATATCACTATGTGTGGAAAGTTCTAGAATAACAATATCACTATATGTGTGGAAAGTTCAAGAATAACAATATCACTATATGTGGAAAGTTCAAGAATAACATTATCACTATATGTGTGGAAAGTTCAAGAATAACAATATCACTATATGTGGAAAGTTCTAGAATAACAGTATCACTATATGTGTGGAAAGTTCAAGAATAACAATATCACTATATGTGTGGAAAGTTCAAGAATAACATTATCACTATATGTGTGGGAACTTCAAGAATAACATTATCACTATATGTGTGGGAAGTTCAAGAATAACAATATCACTATATACGTGGAAAGTTCAAGAATAACAATATCACTATATGTGTGGGAAGTTCAATAATAACATTATCACTATATGTGGAAAGTTCAAGAATAACAATATCACTATATGTGTGGAAAATTCAAGAATAACAATATCACTATATGTGTGGAAAGATCAAGAATAACATTATCACTATATGTGTGGAAAGTTCAAGAATAACATTATCATTATATGTGTGGAAAGTTCAAGAATAACATTATCACTATATGTGTGGAAAGCTCAAGAATAACAGTATCACTCTATACGTGGAAAGTTCAAGAATAACATTATCACTATATGTGTGGAAAGTTCAAGAATAACAGTATCACTATATACGTGGAAAGTTCTAGAATAACATTATCACTATATGTGTGGAAAGTTCAAGAATAACAATATCACTATATGTGTGGAAAGTTCTAGAATAACAGTATCACTATACGTGTGGAAAGTTCAAGAATAACAATATCACTATATGTGTGGAAAATTCAAGAATAACATTATCACTATATGTGTGGAAAGTTCAAGAATAACAGTATCACTATATGTGTGGAAAGTTCAAGAATAACAATATCACTATATGTGTGGAAAGTTCTAGAATAACAGTATCACTATATGTGTGGACAGTTCAAGAATAACAATATCACTATATGCGTGGAAAGTTCAAGAATAACAATATCACTATATGTGTGGAAAGTTCTAGAATAACAGTATCACTATATGTGTGGACAGTTCAAGAATAACAATATCACTATATGCGTGGAAAGTTCAAGAATAACAATATCACTATATGTGTGGAAAGTTCTAGAATAACAGTATCACTATATGTGTGGAAAGTTCAAGAATAACATTATCACTATATGTGTGGAAAGTTCAAGAATAACAGTATCACTATATGTGTGGAAAGTTCAAGAATAACAATATCACTATATGTGTGGAAAGTTCTAGAATAACAGTATCACTATATGTGTGGAAAGTTCAAGAATAACAATATCACTATATGTGTGGAAAGTTCAAGAATAACAATATCGCTATATGTGTGGAAAATTCAAGAATAACAATATCACTATATGTGTGGAAAGTTCAAGAATAACAATATCACTATATGTGGAAAGTTCAAGAATAACAATATCACTATATGTGGAAAGTTCAAGAATAACAATATCACTATATGTGGAAAGTTCTAGAATAACAGTATCACTATATGTGGAAAGTTCAAGAATAACATTATCACTATATGTGTGGAAAGTTCAAGAATAACAGTATCACTATATGTGTGGAAAGTTCTAGAATAACAGTATCACTATATGTGTGGAAAGTTCAAGAATAACAATATCACTATATGTGTGGAAAGTTCAAGAATAACATTATCACTATATGTGCGGGAACTTCAAGAATAACATTATCACTATATGTGTGGGAAGTTCAAGAATAACAATATCACTATATACGTGGAAAGTTCAAGAATAACAATATCACTATATGTGTGGGAAGTTCAAGAATAACATTATCACTATATGTGGAAAGTTCAAGAATAACAATATCACTATATGTGTGGAAAATTCAAGAATAACAATATCACTATATGTGTGGAAAGATCAAGAATAACATTATCACTATATGTGTGGAAAGTTCAAGAATAACATTATCATTGTATGTGTGGAAAGTTCAAGAATAACATTATCACTATATGTGTGGAAAGCTCAAGAATAACAGTATCACTCTATACGTGGAAAGTTCAAGAATAACATTATCACTATATGTGTGGAAAGTTCAAGAATAACAGTATCACTATATACGTGGAAAGTTCTAGAATAACAGTATCACTATATGTGTGGAAAGTTCAAGAATAACAATATCACTATATGTGTGGAAAGTTCTAGAATAACAGTATCACTATATGTGTGGAAAGTTCAAGAATAACAATATCACTATATGTGTGGAAAGTTCTAGAATAACAGTATCACTATATGTGTGGAAAGTTCAAGAATAACAGTATCACTATATACGTGGAAAGTTCAAGAATAACAATATCACTATATGTGTGGAAAGTTCTAGAATAACATTATCACTATATGTGTGGAAAGTTCAAGAATAACAGTATCACTATATACGTGGAAAGTTCAAGAATAACAATATCACTATATGTGTGGAAACCTCAAGAATAACAGTATCACTATATACGTGGAAAGTTCAAGAATAACAATATCACTATATGTGTGGAAAATTCAAGAATAACAATATCACTATATGTGGAAAGTTCAAGAATAACAATATCACTATATGTGTGGAAAGTTCAAGAATAACAATATCACTATATGTGGAAAGTTCAAGAATAACATTATCACTATATGTGTGGAAAGTTCAAGAATAACAATATCACTATATGTGGAAAGTTCAAGAATAACAATATCACTAAATGCGTGGAAAATTCAAGAATAACAGTGGAAAGTTCAAGAATAACAATATCACTATATGTGTGGAAAGTTCTAGAATAACAATATCACTATATGTGGAAAGTTCTAGAATAACAATATCACTATATGTGTGGAAAGTTCAAGAATAACATTATCACTATATGTGTGGAAAGTTCAAGAATAACAATATCACTATATGTGTGGAAAGTTCAAGAATAACATTATCACTATATGTGTGGAAAGTTCAAGAATAACAATATCACTATGTGTGGAAAGTTCAAGAATAACATTATCACTATATGTGTGGAAAGTTCAAGAATAACAATATCACTATATGTGTGGAAAGTTCAAGAATAACAATATCACTATATGTGTGGAAAGTTCAAGAATAACAATATCACTATATGTGTGGAAAATTCAAGAATAACAATATCACTATATGTGTGGAAAGTTCAAGAATAACATTATCACTATGTGTGCAAAAGTTCAAGAATAACATTATCACTATATGTGTGGAAAGTTCAAGAATAACAATATCACTATATGTGGAAAGTTCAAAAATAACATTATCACTATATGTGTGGAAAGTTCAAGAATAACAATATCACTATATGTGGAAAGTTCAAGAATAACAATATCACTATGTGTGGAAAGTTCAAGAATAACAATATCACTATATGTGTGGAAAGTTCTAGAATAACAATATCACTATATGTGTGGAAAGTTCAAGAATAACAATATCACTATATGTGGAAAGTTCAAGAATAACATTATCACTATATGTGTGGAAAGTTCAAGAATAACAATATCACTATATGTGGAAAGTTCAAGAATAACAATATCACTATATGTGGAAAGTTCAAGAATAACAATATCACTATGTGTGGAAAGTTCTAGAATAACAATATCACTATATGTGTGGAAATTTCAAGAATAACAATATCATTATATGTGTGGAAAATTCAAGAATAACAATATCACTATATGTGGAAAGTTCAAGAATAACATTATCACTATATGTGTGGAAAGTTCAAGAATAACATTATCACTATGTGTGCAAAAGTTCAAGAATAACATTATCACTATAAGTGTGGAAAGTTCAAGAATAACATTATCGCTATATGTGTGTGGAAGGTTCAAGAATAACAGTATCACTATATGTGTGGAAAGTTCAAGAATAACAATATCACTATATGTGAAAAGTTCAAGAATAACAATATCACTATATTTGTGGAAAGTTCAAGAATAACAGTATCACTATATGTGTGGAAAGTTCAAGAATAACAATATCACTATATGTGTGGAAAGTTCAAGAATAACAATATCACTATATGTGTGGAAAGTTCAAGAATAACAATATCACTATATGTGGAAAGTTCTAGAATTAACAATACCACTATATGTGTGGAAAGTTCTAGAATAACATTATCACTATATGTCTGTGGAAAGTTCAAGAATAACAGTATCACTATATACGTGGAAAGTTCAAGAATAACAATATCACTATATGTGTGGAAAGTTCAAGAATAACAATATCACTATATGTGGAAAGTTCTAGAATAACAATATCACTATATGTGTGGAAAATTCAAGTATAACAATATCACTATATGTGTGGAAAGTTCTAGAATAACATTATCACTATATGTCTGTGGAATGTTCAAGAATAACAGTATCACTATATGTGGAAAGTTCAAGAATAACAATATCACTATATACGTGGAAAGTTCAAGAATAACAATATCACTATATGTGTGGAAAGTTCAAGAATAACAATATCACTATATGTGGAAAGTTCTAGAATAACAATATCACTATATGTGTGGAAAGTTCTAGAATAACATTATCACTATATGTGTGGAAAATTCAAGTATAACAATATCACTATATGTGTGGAAAGTTCAAGAATAACAATATCACTATATACGTGGAAAGTTCAAGAATAATATCACTATATGTTGTTTTTGAAGTATTGAGTAGAGACATAAGAATATGTTGCTGCTATCATATGCATATATATTGCTCTTCTTGGTAATTCTATGCTGTATAGAAAAGTTTTGAAGACAGTGAGGGCAACATTTCATTATTTCACTCATGTTGTTGCTGTATTTTCTGCGGATACTGACCTGATGTCCAAAAATAAGTTGTTGTCCGCGCTTGCATGAATGACAAATGTTCCATGCACACGTTGATGAGACCTTTACTGTTGAAAAGACACCCTGTGTTGATGACTAACCATGAAAATTGCACAAACCTAATGATGCATCATATGTAATTCAACTGCAATGACAAATGCAGCTCATCACAGACAAGATTCGAAACCGCTCACAAAAATGCCCCGATACATTAGGTGCAAACATCGCAGTATATAGATACTTTATGAGAATCATCATCTTCGGATTCTTTTTGCAGATGGATCGTTGAAGCCGGACATATAAGATCTCAAAAAACGGAAGATGTTGAATGATTTGGTTTGCAGAAGTTGTAACTATACGCTGTAGCCAGGGAAACTTTCACACTTTCTGAGGCACAAAAAGACATGAGCAGGCAACTTCAACACCGGAGAATGTGAGGTCAAGAAGACCGAGAATGAGCCCTGCATGAGAAGATAAAGTAGGAGCACAATAAGGAGCCCGCGGCGGTACTAATCGCAAGAGAAATATATTCATAGAGGACATTCTGTTCCGCTGAGATGTCACGAGTCAAACAATTAAGAAGCAGTGCGATAGTTTGAGCAACGCGTTCGTTTTTGTTTGTTGTTAGGAAACAACCCAAGGATTCGCACCATATATATGCGGTTGCCAAATGCGACACTGGCTCCGAACCCGACGTCGGGACCCAATGTAGTTTAGCTACCGTCAGTAGTGTGTCGAAAGTTTTATCAAAAGAGCAGAACAAGGTCATGAGAATAAAGAATTGAAAAATTGAGGAGGTTGAAACAACGATGACGGATGCCAGTTACGTTGACGCGGCATAATTCCAGTGCTTTAATGCATTTGATGTTCCGTTAGTATAACTTACCCGATTACAGATGGGACGCATCTTTTCGTGAATGGGGTGGCATGTGTCGCTACCCTCAGTCATGCGCAGTCATGTTCTTTGGTGAGTTGTATTGAGTTTTTGAATAAACAATTGATACACTGCGTAATCAAATGGCCTGATCTGCACCTAAAACGTTAATCTGCGTGCCGGAACTGCTACTCTGCGTGCTAAATATATAATTATGTTGTTGACGTCATTTTTTAAGTACCACGCCGGTAAGTATTTGCTTTATTTTCTTGGTTTATGCGCGTTAGTTAGAGTGATATTAACGTACTCTTTGTGCAAAAGCCTGTGGTTGGAAGAAATTTGGAAGTGTATGAAATGTGTCACACAAAATGACAACATGGCTGTTTTTTCATCATTTTTCATGCCACGACACTAGCATTTTCGTTTATTCCGAAGAATTTTACAGCTATTACCCTCTGTTCACAACGAATACCTCTTTCTGAATTGTTTATGTACATCATTTGTTGATATCAGTAAAAATAAGATCGAATTTCATCACTTTGGGCGATATTTTTTTCTGACAACTGTGTGTGCATATTTGACAACGTTGACAACTCCTTATCCGAGAGTAAGGAAATTGACTTCTTCACGACTGTTTTTCTGTTGGCTATGGGTCAGGGCCCAGTTTCATGAAGCAAGGACTTAAGATGGTCTTAACATGGTCTTAATCTAAGACGTAAGGTGGATCTTATGATGTAACTTTTCCGTTTCAAGAACGCGTTTCATAAAACAAGATTAAGTCCTACTTAAGTAGTAAGTTAAGTTCCCGCTCATTTAGCATGGTTATCAACAATTTTCTACAGTCCGGAACAAAAAAATGTGGGCTTGTGCAATCTGTATGTAGGACCTTGAGAGCTTATCGAGAAAGAGCCGAGTCCGAGTTGACATTATTGTGTGATAGGAATGCTGGGTAGCGGCTTGGGTGGGGTGGGCGAATCAGCGCATGTATCTTAGTGTCTATAGTCAGTGACCTTATATTCGCATATGGATTTTAGACTTGCATGGGTTCCACGATGTAAATTCGAATATGAATACATCGCAGGCTCTTAAAATGACGAGCTTTGCGTTTACTGGTGAGGGGCGGTGTCATAAATCAGATAATATGATTATATTGATCGATGCATGGCTGCGACCATGCATTCACGCCGAGTTAATCCACTGAGAGCAATAATCAGGCGGCGATTTTTTTTATGTGAACCGACATAACCATAGCTCTCTACGTGTAGCAATAATCAAAATAAATCGGCGATGTCACCAGGACACACATAGGTCATTTTTTCGATTCAAAGGGAATTGAAAAATATTTGTTAGAGTAACTTTTTTATTCTTTTTTATGCAGATGTATATATATCGGTTGTCATACCATGGATGCATACATAACTACTACATTTTCACCAGCACACTCGCATTAAGGGATGTCATCGTTACGTGTGTGTATATATATATATACAGTACAATGGTCATCCCACCCCTGCAAAACAAAAACATGACAACAATTTGGACAGCCTTGAAAATCCCGACATGGGCGTGGGCATTTACTGTTCAAAAGGCACCACGTGATAATGTTCCAACCATTTCGAATGGGATATTGTCACTAGACGCATTGCTTCCGAAATGTCAGCAACGAAAAGAAATCCTAATTTTTCCAACCATGAACTGGAGGCACTAACAAAAGCTGTCAATTCAAATAAAGATGTTTTGTTTTCTAAATTAAAAAGCACAGTTACAAATTCAAGGAAGGACAAACTATGGGCGGACATTTGTCCGGAAGGTTAGTTCTGTGAATACTTGCTCTATTCAGCGGACAGTCGCCGATATACGAACGAAATGGACCAATTTGGCAGGCGGGACGAAGAGGAAAATCGTATATACACTCTAATAAGGATATTGGCTCAACTGGCGGTGGCGCACCGAATTCAAATGATATAACTGAAAGTGAGGGACGAATCGCTGACGTGCTTGTGCCCACTAGAATACATGGCATTCAATGGGATCGACAGTGAGATCAGACTATCGCCAAGCGTAAATGGTACCGGTATGTATTCTTTTAAAAGTTCATGCACACATTGAAGAATGCTCGTATCGGTGCCATGTAGGGACATGACTACGGCTACGTTCAGACGCTGGTAAATTTGCCTGGCACATGTTTGTTAAATCCAACTGTTGACACATTTTACAATGAACATTTCTTTGAAAATTAAACTATCATATTTTTGTTCAACCATTTACGGTCTAAAATTTCCAGCTGGCCACGTTGCGTCGGGCATATCTATTGTTTAAATGTTGATACCCCGTTGCCACGTACATAAATTCATTTGACAAGACCGCACAGCGATGCATGAAGCCATAATTTCTAAAATAGATATATATGCATATTACCCCCACCCCTCACCACCACCATTCCTATATAACGATAGCGTTCGGGTGACTCAACATTCTCGTTGTTTCTGATATCGGGGACGACTATATGTCTGATGATAACTTCACAGACAGGGCGGATGACGACAGCCAAACTGCAAAATGTAGCATGTTCCACGAAGCGCAAACGGCCGACGACCCTTGATACCCCGCAGCGTGTGATAGACATTGAAACAGAGCGACTGGATGTGGAACGTAAACGTTTATCGATAGAAGAGAAACGGCTTGTGATCGAAGAAAAAAAATTGGAAACTAGAGAGAAATTAGTTGTGTTGTATGGTAAAAGAGTCGATGTGGCCAATATGGAGAATGATGAGTTTATCAAGCAATGTGCTTCATTGTAATGATATGATTTGGATAACAAATTTATTTGATAATGTAATCTTATAAACTCAAGACCAATAATATTCTCTACAAAAAATGGTAAATTTTTCTAAAACATATTTTGATAAAGAGCGTTTGTGTTATCTTTCCTATGTGACAAATCTGCTTTGTAAACACCCGACGGAAATTTGGAAAGAGTCAATATATTAATTTATTTTATTTACTCCATCTCCCCAAACACATACGAAATAACAAAGTGGAGATTGTCTCGTGGGTTGTACAATGTTTATACTATATATTATCTACAGGTCACATATACAGCTGATAATGGACTATATTCTACATTCGATGAGACGCAGGGGCGTGGTTAGTTGGTCTCTGTTGGGGGGGGGGGTACACCGTGCAATTTCCAACTGCACCCACCCGCCCCTTAATTGAACCGGGCCAAACTTCCATGTTCGCGAAATGCCATGTCCACCCCACCCGTTGGGTTTAAACTTTCCATTTGGTATCTCAAATATTCCAACAGTTCGAAATTTCCAACCTGACGCCCATAAAGTTGGTAATTTTCCAACTGATTGCCATTTCGGTTGCTGCTGTTTGTCTAAAAACAACACATTCCTAATTTATTACTGGTTAGAAATTCAAACAGTTCCAACCTACATATAGTGTACGATTAATGTTGTCAGGCATGAAATTTCCAATTGTTAAACATTTTGACCAAAATGTGTGTGTGTGGGGGGGGGGGGGTAGACACCACACAAACCCCCAGTTGCCACGTCCCCGATGATAAGTCTGTGCTCTGAAATATTTTTACCAAATAAACCCTATGGTTACACGGTGGGGGGGGGGGGGGGGGGGTACCCTCTCCAAACTTTGGTTTTGGAAAGTTTGTGGTACCACTTGGAATGTTTCAACCCAAAGAGAGTCTGGTGTTGTTTAAGGGGAGTGTAGTTGAAAATTTCGAGGCGAACACCCCTCCCACTCTGTAGCCACGGCCTTGTATGGGCGTATGTTTAGTTGAACAAAGACAATTATCTGATATTCAAGTTTAATGGTCAGTTTATATTATAACTCAGTTGAATCGTATACGGTACATGAAAACTCTTAGTCCATTAGCACCCTCATCGCTACGGCCGGTCACCTCTACATCGTCTGGGCGGGAAACTCATCGTCTGGTAGTGAAGGCGGTTGTTAATGCACATGTTATGCATCATGCATGCAGCAACTGTCATCCTACACACTCTCTCTGGTGAAAACATAAGTGCACACCCCGATGTATCGACGCACCTGAATCGCATCTTTAACACACCGAATGCTCGCTCGATAGTATTTCTAGTTTTCACAAGGCTTTTCTTGTATTTCCTCTCAGCTTTAGTTGCCCCATTCACAGCAGGTGTCACCATTATCTTTAACACATCGAATGCTCGCTCGATAGTATTTCTAGTTTTCAGAAGGCTTTTCGTGTATTTCCTCTCAACTTCAGTTGCCCCATTCACAACAGGTGTCATCAGCTGTTCTCTGAGTGGGTAACCGCTATCGCCAACTAGCCATCCGATCGGAATTTCCCTACTCTCCAGCATTCGACATAACATTCCGAAATCACAACTCCGAGTCACATACACCTTGTACGTTTATAGAGTGGTAGCGCTTACGGTTAACGTAGGCCACCTCATCAACCGACGGTGATTTAATTCTAATGTGCGTGCAGTGCAGTCATAATAACCCTTAAACTTGCTTCATCGCTTTAAGGTAAAGGAATTAACAACCCGTGAAACGGTTGATTTACTTATTCCGTGAACGTCTCCTGTTACAGTTTGGAAACTGCCGCTAGCGTAGAAGCGAAGTGCTACCATTACCTGCATAGACACAGAAAGCGAATGTGATCTTCTCGTCGAATGTTGGAGTCCATCACGCACCATTCCATAATCATCGGTCTAATGAAGCGATAGCTTGCCCTATATATAGTTTCTTCATCGTCCATATAATCCAGTGAATTGTTTCTGTCTCGAAATAACCTTTGTCGTCATAAATCGCTCCATAAATGCAAAATAACATAGGCCGCCGCCATATTTGTGATCAATATGCCACTTATTACGTGGGTTTTAACTTTAAGATTATCTTAAGACACATCACACCAGTCTTAAAGTTAAGACCAAAGTTAAGACCATCTTAAGTTAAGACCTTGTTCGTGAAACGCACTTATGACTGAAGTTTGAACTTATGACCATCTTAAGTCCCAACTATGTCATAAGTTGCATTCATGAAACTGGGCCCATGTTATAGTATAGTTAGTTGTTATTTGATAGTAGTAAATTCCAAGAATTCTCACAAACTCGACATTTTATACCATATACAGCATGTCTTTTTTAACGTTTCTAGCCTTTAAATTATTATGGAATGAAACTTCTCAACTCACCAATTAACAAATCCATTCTTCATTTCAGAATTACGCAATGAGCTATCCTTGCGTCACTACATTACCAGGATCTGGAAAATTCGTTATATGCATCAGTCTCAATGGAAGATTTCAACCCAATTTTAGACATCAACGACCAAGACATAAGTCGACGCGCCAACGGGGACACGGTTTAAACTTATGACACTGGTTACCAACAATTCGTCGAAGTGGCATATACGAAGAAGTATTCTGGTCCGTTTCTCGGTTGTAGCTTATGTGAAAAGAAGTTTAGCAGTGTAGCTTACCTTAACGGGAATTCAAGTTCGGCACACAAGGGGCCACAACACTCATGCATCTCCTGCGACAAAGTATTCAGCACTAAACAGGGACGTACTAGTCACGCGCAGGGCCACAGTGTGATGTTTTAGTACAAGTGATTCATATGTCAAAAGGGCTTTGCATACCATCGCTCCTTTGTTGATCACATTAGCTTGCACCACAAACTCAAACCAACCAAATGCACCAAGTGTGGTAAAGCTTTTACTAGAGATCATGACCGGAAATGCATCAACTGTATATGTGGTTTGGTGGTGGAGACTCCATGCAACATCTAAGAAGTGCATGTATATGATCACAATTTTGTTATCACAGACAGTCATACTTCTCCAAAGAAATACCAGTGTTTGAGATGTGGGTTGGGCTTCGCTTATCAAACTATATATAGATACAACTATGGATACCACAAATGTCGCCCATTTTATTTGAGTTTTGTTTGTGTTGTTGCCAAAATCTTGACATGATACTATTTGTTTGCTTTAAAGAAGTTTGATAGAAGAAACGAAGATATCGTATAATAGGCAATGGGAGCCGCAGAATACAATTATATGATGATGAATATTGAATGCATGTGTATGAATTAAAATCATCTCGAACAGTGATTTCGCACATGGTACACCCCATCTTTCGTAGTAGCAAATATTCGTATGTTGATACCCCCAGGACCCTGCTGATTTGAAAATGTCAAAACTCCCCTCCAAGTAAAAATTAAACAAAAGAACAAATAAAAAAATAGTTACGCGCGGTATACCAATTCTGTTCCTGATCTTCACGAATCATGTATCAACATATTTGCGGATGATACCACAATATTCAGAACTGTCAATAATCAAGAAAGCACACAGGCAATGCAAGGTTATTTGAATAAACTACCAACATGTCATTTTACCATCACTACAAATAATTGAGGACTCGCGTACAAGATGAAAGTGTCAATGACATTGTAGTTCAACTTAGAAAGGGGATAATTTCATGTGTTATAGTCAATTGAGCAATTAGGAATGCGGAAAGTTGAAATGTCTATAAAGTATTAATAGATGTCACCATGAAGAGATATATAAATGCGAGTTGGGAATCAGCAAGTATATATGCACTGACGAAGTATGCAAATGCGGACTCCTGGGTGCGGCGATGGATTCAACATGTTTTAAACGAATTTCAGAAAATATTGGAGGCTCCAATCAAAGGTTACACAGAAGATCCTTATTGCACTTTGGTGACGATCGGGTGAGAGATGTGACCGGTAGGGTGTGCCGATCGGATGAGAGATGTGACCGGTAGGGTGTGCCGAAGGATTTAGTCATGCAAAGCAGTGTGCAAAGAGTAAAATCCATGATCGTCAAGTTGGGCTAAAAACTAATCCCTTGGTAATTATACTGATTTTTTTTCTATTCATCTATCATACCTTTTCCATTAAAGATGCTTTATCTCTTCCAATAACAACATTTACAAGGCACGCCTCAACTTATTACCACGAGCGCACAAAGGAACCATATAAGCATTGCGTTGCACACGTTTCAGTTAAAAGTGTTTTAAAAGATAGATTTCTAATAAAATTACTGTAATGTTCTAAAAAATAAGGTCACATTTTCTGCCCCAGATCACAGACAATTATCAGAGAACAAATTATTTCCTAGTTACAAAAGGTCATGTTGCACGTTTTCTCTCACTCAAAATGCATATTTTATAGCCTACAATTTGTACAATACAATAAGTTAATGAAAGATACACAATCTTTAACGTTTTGGTTCATAAATTCTTTTAGAGATATATTTACTGTACAATTTAATTTGCAATCCTTACACTGAAGAGTAATGTATGATATTTGCACCCCCCGATTGCTATATTTGTGAAGCGAGCGATGAAATACACCGAGTTCTGGAATGATTGATATATATACTGGGGGCCAAACTCGGTTTTCAGTTATCCAATCACTTTTTGAAAATGCAGAGGTCAACGACGTAGCAAAGCAATTACGAATGTGAATTTACCATGCCGATCAGACAACCACCTGCGACGAAACGAATTACCTGAAAATTTGCCAGTCCGATATGTTGAAGCCACTTTGAGGTTTTCGCACCAAACAATAACAGTCGTTTGCACGGCATGGAACAGAAAATATTCCTAATATGGTAGAAATAAAGAGCGTTTATTTCACTGTGCGAAACATTGGAAAACAAGTGGAAAATGGATGTGACACACAAGAAGCCGGTATATCAATATTTCGTATATTTGTCTCCCTATCGTATACCTCCTTCCAAATTACGGAGACAGAATTTGGAAGCTCGAATATGCTATGTCCGGTTAATCCACAAGTACCCCAACATACCAGCGAAATGCTACGTACAGGAATTTCCATAATTATCTCGCAATTTAACATGCAGTCAAACCTTACATTGGACATTTGGCTGACTTAGTGATCATAGACACCCATAAACAAGACACTAACTGTAATATGGACACCGAACGTTGAATAAGTTAGCAAATTGTAAATCATGCTGACCATTGCACGTTATTACTGCCACACGAACGTCAAATTAAGATGGAGTCATGTGTCATTATAACACGTCGTCTAATCAACCATTGGGGATACCAGCTAATTTATGTCACCTTGAATACCCCATATATCATGAACTGAGAAAATATCTAGACTACAAGACGTAAACTGTATACGGTATGTCAAATAGATGCCTCCACATTTGAGTAGAAGTGACGCTCGAGTATATACAAAAATGTTTGTGTTCCAGTTTAAATATGTATTCCGTGTTTCAGACTAATCTTAACGAACTTATTTTGCGCACGACTGATTTCGTATAACATCTTTTACCTTGTTCTCCCAGGTTCTCCTGAATCATACGCTCAACACGAACCTATTTGGATATCGCATTAGGTTCAATGTGACACTATTTGAGCAATAGGTTTTATACAAGCCTATTTAGCGAGGTAATGTGTTCCTATCGTGGCTCGCGCCATTCAACGGAATAGCGGGTTTTAGTTCACTATGGGCTTATATCGGAATCAAATAAGTCCAATATCAACCTGTGTGACTATTTAGGTTCAATATGAACCTATTTGCACGAGATATGTTGCATGTTTAGCGCACAGGTATTTGGCACAATAGACCTCACCACACCAAAGACATATATTTTAGACAAGGTAACTTATATCAGATGACCCAAATTCCCACCACTCGTTATCAAAATGTGCCTAAAATATTTATGTTATATTATTCAGACTATAACTCCTATTTTGTTCAAGAATGGCTATGGTTCAGTTTGGCACATCACCCGACTCGATCGGTTGATTATATAAAAAATTACAGTGACATTCATCAAGACTTACATTTCAGGTAAATTTTGATTCATTTCAACCCATAAAAGATTTTTCTTATTGCCCTTATGACACTAGGCAGTTAAATAGCTCTCAAGAAAGTGCGAAGCGTAATTTGTCACATGAACGGTCGCCAAAATGGAAGACAAATTACGTCTCCCACTTTCGTGAAAGCTATTTAACTGCATATCTCTGGCATGGGTGCGAGGAGACTCTTTTATGAGCTGAACTGAATTGAAATTTACCAGAAATTTATCCAATGTAAGTCTTGAGGAATGTCACCGACAAAAACTTGCTATACTCTCTGGTCTGTTTTTCAGCTGGTGTGTCCAGTAAATGTCCGACCAGAAATTTTGGCCAGAATTGTTCTGTTCTGATGCCTGTCACTTTTGATACAATCATCTGATCGAGTCGGGTGATATGTCAAAATGAACTAGAGTCATTCGGGAACAAAACGTGTTTAGTTTGAATACAATTTTTTTTTAATGTTAGCTACAGCTTGACAACGCCAGGTGGTTGGAATTTGGGCCATCTGATAGATAGTTACCTTGTCTTTTATATGGCTTTAGGGTGATGGGGTCTTTTGTTCCAAATACCTGTGGTTTAGCGGAAAATTAAGTGCCACTTTCGGGGGATTTATTGATTGATAAGGGGTTAGGACATATCCTGAATAAGAACAGAAACAAGAGGTTGCCCCGCCGGTGCAGACATACCCATACGGTTCAAATTAAAACATGGGCAGGTCGGAACCCAAATACTGAAGTGACCATCCGGAAACAGCAAAAATCAGCAAAATTCTAAGTCAAACAAGTTGAAATCAGATGTCGTATATGCTGTGACAAAACAAAGAGCTGTACGCATGAGAAATTTCTTGAGGAGACAATTAGTATGCCAACACTTATTGAGTTATCGTTCTACCATTCTTAATGTGATAAAATATGTTCAAAATCAGGACAATTATATGTTTTTAAACTCAATCGAAAATTGTGGCAAACAACTCGTATACTAAAGTCATTCAAAATGGTGTTAATGTTTTTGAAATATCTCAGTTTTTAAAACCGTGGCAATTTGACAAAATAAGGATCTTAACTCACGCAGGTAACACCAGTTGACATCATAAGTATCTATACCCAACCCCTCGCACCACGCCACTGACCAGCCATGAGAACATACACGTGTAATGTTCAAACCGACAGTTTTGCATGCAATATAAGTACACGTACAGCCCAACACCATGTGCCACACCTCTGTGACGAAGTGATCAGCCTTGATGATATACACATGGAATAATTAAATAGACCGGACAGTGTCCCATGCAATATAAGTACGCACACCCTAATCCCATGTCGCCACGTCTCTACACGGGACATATTGTGACATGTGAAAACATGCAAATGAAATGTTCAAACAGACATGGTCCCATGCAATATAAGTGCGTACACGCGAATCCCATGTCGCCGCGTCCCTAAATCTAACCAGTCGTGAGAACATGCACATGAAATTGTCAAACAGACCCGTCAGTGTCACAATCAATATTAGAAAAACAGTAGATACGTGCACCCCAACCGCTTGTCGCCGCGTCCATACAGGATTGTGATGACCAGACGTGAGAACATGCACATTAAATTTTCAAATAGACCCGATACTAGTGTCCCATACAATATAAGTACGTACACCCCAAACCACTGTCACTGCGTCCTGTGACCCGCCGCGAACAAACGCACATTGTATTGAGTTTAATGTTTTAATTCACATTTTTATAAACATATTTCATTTGCTAAAGGTCAGTAATAATATTAACTATTGTACTTTTAATTAACTATTTGCTTCTTCTCATCGTAAACACGCCACTACCTTCCGTCCAAAATATTTACTTCATTTCACGTCACAAACTTAATTTAAAATACTCATTAAGTGGTTACCAAGAAGTATACAATTAATAGTTGAACTTTACCCCTTTTAAAAAAGAGAGATATATAATATAGTTAACATGTATAGTATATACCGTGTACTTTGGTAGAACACGTTATTTAATACATCATAAATTGTATCAGATTTTAAAAGTAATTGTTTGTAAAATAATTCATGGGCGACCTGATGCGTGCATCTTTATTTCTTGTTGATGATTGTTCTCGGTATACATGTGCAGTTCTACCATTGACACATTCCAATATATATTGGGCTGGTTTGATGCAATTCGGAGCTGGTTTAATACGATTCCATATAACAAAGAAAAGCAATGGTAAGTTCGTTCTAACATTTACTCATATTGGTAAACCGCGAGACACATGTGAAATCTGTCGACAGTGAAATACAAATGTCCTAAGTTATAATCACTCGTTGGGCGAAATAAATGTGAAAAAGGCCTCCCATACAAGCAGTATGGCATGCAGCGGCCAAACGCCAAAAGTAGTCGGGTACACCTACCCACGGTAGAACAAGTTGAAACCAAATTTTTTAAAGGAGAAATATATACTATTGACGAAAATGATAGTGAAAAATACGGAATTGGTGGTGGCTATTGTCAGATCGACGATGAACGATACACACCTGTGGCCATGTCCTAACTTATTTGCCAACATCGTTGGTGTTAAAATTACGACACCATACCATATCTCTACTTGATATGAAAACAGTGTTAGTTAATTTAGATGTCCATGCCATTTGGAGCCGAAACAAGTATATTTTTGATGAAAAATCGCTCTTTTTCACAAAAATATTATTTTTCAAACATCATTGAAAACGATATTGCAATAATGCCGAAATATTTAATCCATATTATGTAGTAGTTATCTGACAATCATATGAAGGAAGAAGTTAACAGAAATTTTGAACGGTTTGCGAGATACTTGATTTTAGCTACCCCTCCCCACACACGTTTTCGGTCGAAAAATTACATATTTTTGGTAACGACTTTACAAACATTTTCTAATTGATCTTAATGGGACCCAATATGGATCGTGTACTGAAAATTGTCCAGAGATACCGTTTAATTGACTACGGATTGTTCAGGCTTCCAGACCCACAGTTACTACAACATATTTTATTGATAACAGGTAATTCTGCATGTATTAACATCGGTTTTATAGTACTAAAATATTTATTATAAACAACACATGACCAACTATATAATTCACATGGTTCAGTAATTATCTGGACATCACAAGTAGGACGAATTTGACAGAAATTGTGAACGGTTTGCCATATACTAGATTTAGGTACCGCTCACTCCGAACGCGTTTTGGTCACGGTAGAAAAATACTATTTATAATAACGACAACACAAACTTTTATAAATTATTATAATGAGGATCAAATAATGATTCATGCGATAAAAATCGGATCCGTAGATACCACGAGCGTGGTTAAAGATGTCCTCAGGCTTCCAAAACCCCCAGTTACAACACATGTTCTATTATTTAAAACTTGTACTTTCTAGAACTAAAGTATTTGTTCTAAACGACATAATATATACTAACATATACAGAACAAAATCATTGTTGCTGTCATATTGATCGTTGATAGTCCCTCGAAATCTACCAAAATATAGAAACAATGGATATTGTATTTTATATCTCATAAACTAGTCTGACCAAGGTGGCAAGCGTTAGTTCAAATATGTTCTATATACTTTACAAAAAGTGACTGGCAAACACGAAAGGCGAATTTTCTGTTTTGGGGACCCCACTATCCCACTTGAAGTCTTACAGAAATTATATGCTCTCAATGTTAACTGAGGGTGTGGACATATGGTAGTATTATCCGGAAATACGCAGATGAGATGGTTCCCGAAAGCCTATGGCACTTTACAACAAGCGGCCAGCAAAATAAAAGGGTTAATTTTCACTGGCTTAGGAGACTCCAATCCCTATTTGAAGTCTTGAAGACACCACTAGCTGAAGGAATATGCTATCAATATCACCCGAGATTGTGACCGAATGGCTGTTCTGTCAGAAAAGACGCAATGCTCTCGCGAACCAACCGTTCGCGAGAACACCGTGGTACCTTGCACAAAGCAGATGGCAAACGATAAAGACAAATTTTAAGGGACCCCTACCCCGTGTAAACAATTGAACTCATCACGAACTGAATAGCGACTGGAAAATAAATAATGCGATTTTTCACTTTTATTTTTATTACCCCCCTACCTAATTTGAACACACCACGAACTGGAACGATATCCTCATTGACTGGGTGTGTGGACAATAGGAAGTACACAATTTATATAGATGTTATGGGTTCAGAAAACATGAGAACTTAACGAAAAGTTGCTGGAAAATAAGAAATACAAAATTTTTAGGACCCCCCTACTTTATTTGAAGTATTGAAGACACCACATGCTGAAATGATATGATCTCAATATTAACCGAGGGTGTGACCAAAGGCAAATGATAGTTTTTATCAGGATATACGCATGTGTTGGTTTCCGAAAGCCTGCACCGCGTGGCACTTCACAACAAGCGGCTGGCAAATGTTCAGTTTTATGTACCCTACCCTTTGTGAAGTCTTGAACGCATCATGTATTGAAGGGATTATGCTCTCAATATCAACATAAGTTGTGGCCGAATTGCTATTCTATCCGGCACTATGCGATATATAAGGCTGTGTTGGTTTCCGACAGCATGTGCGGCTGGCAAATAAAAAAAAAATGCAATTTTAACTGTTTGTGACCACATACGCTATTTTAAGTAACGAACTGAAGGAATATGCTCTCAGTTTTAACCGAGGCTGTGGACATAAAGTAGTTCTATCAGGAGGTAAATAATTTATATGGGAGAGAGAGAATGTATGGGAAAAGTGAGGATGTAATCCAGTTGGAGCTGATTGGATACAATGATATACACATAATTTCGTTGGAGCTGATTGGATACAATGATATACAGATAATGCTGTTTACGTCATTCATACGCCCGTCGTATGAGTTGACAGACAAGTGGGGTAAAGATGGTGGGGTAAATTTCGCGCTCAACAGGGTTTCAATGCTTTTCACGAAGTTTGCACCAATGCCAGCGTTATGAAAATCGCTTTGTTTTCGAGAAAATGTTTGAAACGCGTCAAATATTTTAATATTTTCACGATGACCGAGTTCCTGTGCTCCACGCAAAAGAGTATTTCTGACAAAATAACATTCGGTATGGCGTATGAGTTGAGTCCTAAGACCATTTTATTTAGGACAAGGACATTCCAATAAGTAATGATGTGCTGTTTCTACTTTTCCACAATGACAGAGAGGGGACGTTTTAATGTGATATTAAATACTCAATAGGTCATAGTTCAAACTACTGCACTTCAACCTTAAGCGAGAATGGAGTACTTGTGATTTGCGACACATACTGTGGTAATAGTAAACAAGAAAACCAATGTCAGAAATGGTAACGCGCTCAATATCATATATTATATACCCATGATTGTAATTATAGAATATAAAATATAATGGTTTCACGAATGACTAACTCATACTCCCGTGAAAACAACTAATCCTTCAAATTATTACAACAACTATATACGGCTTATCACTGAAGGTTTCTCATGCATCTCACCAAAATTCCCAACTACACCTTTTACCGGACTCGGCCTCCGGGTCGCAGTTCGACTTTAATCAGTCCCAAAAATTCCCATTTCTATAAATAAAACGCCCATGGCCCAATTATACCATCAGCGAAACATTATACACGCGGAGTGCGAAATAAAATGTGTTGTAGGGGTAGCTAAAATCCATTATTTCGCAATTAAACCGTTCTAAATTTCTGTTAACTTCATTCTACGTATGCTTGTTAGGTAACTGCTACAACATGCGGATTAAATATGTTGGCATTATAGCAATACTCATTTGAATGATACTTTTTGAAAAATATTTTTTTGGAAAAGAGCGAATTTTCAGCAAAAATAAATGTATCGGCTCCAAATGGCAGGAAAATCTAAATTAACCAACACTTTTTCATATCAAGTAGAGGTATGGTATGATATAGTAATTTTAACCCCAACGATATTGGCAAATATGTTAGGACATAGCCACAGGGCTCGCTTTACCAAAATTGTTAATTTATGGAAAAAGTCACTGGTGGGTATCGTTCATCGTCGATTTGGCAATAGCCACCACCAACTCTGTTACTTTTCACTGTCATTTTCGTGAATAATATATATTTCTTCTTTAAAAAAAAGTTGGTTTTAACTTGTTCTGCCGCATGGGAAGCCAAGTTGACATTTAATAAACAATTGAGCTTAAGCGAAATCGCCCAGGACTTCAAAACCGATCTGCGATTCCAGAGCTCAGCCGTCATGGCTCTGCGGGAAGCTAGCTAGGCTTTCTTATTGAGCTTAAGTTCAATTAGATATTCCTTATTGCGCTTAAGCGCAATAAGATCTTCTCTTGTTGCGCTTAAGCTCAATTAAATTATTCCTTATTGCACTTAAGCACAATTAGGGATTCCTTATTAAGCGCAATAAGATATTCCTTATTGCGCTAAAGCGTAATTACATCCTTATTGCGCTTAAGCATAATTAATATCTCCCTCATGAGTTCACCTCACCTCTCTGCAAATAGTAAAATCCGAATAGGCCTACATGTGGACCTCACCAATAAACTTCACCCATCGCATTATTGACAATACCATTTGAATAACAGAGTTTATGTAATGTGGCTTATTGCGCTTAAGTGCAATAAGGAATATTCCTTTTTTGCGCTTAAGCGCAATTAGATATTCATTATTGCACTTAAGCACACAATAAGATATTCCTAAGGGTATCTCGAAAACTATATATCTTTTTTCAATTTGGCCGCTGCACTGACAACCCTGCTGTCTAGAAATGTCACTGAACTTAATAATATATTCTCTGTGAGATGTTGCATGAGAATTTCCCAAATTGGGTGATATGCTGAAATGCTCATGTGATAGTGATTAACATTAATGGATGAAATAAAGATACATATCAAATAAAATCATACCAAAAAAATTATCATTAAGGTGTGGCCCTGTGAAGGATTGTGCATTTTATTAGAATCGATATTGTCGCAAATGTTCGATACAATTTTCGAATGGTGGGGTCGATAGCGAAATGAACAAACAATCTGGCCAATGGGTAACACACCAGCGCGTGTATGGAATTAACACACACAAAAACACTTTCTTAACAAGAGAATTTCCTTCCCACCATGATGCAAAAAGCTCTATGATAATTTTGAACTATTTTTGAAACATCAGTGTTATGTGTACCGCATGTATCACACACCCCTTAATCTGATCACTTTCTGATCCACAAAGGCTGTTGATATTGAAGTCGCCACACAAACATGTGGGTACATTTCCAGTTGTAATCCACATAACTTGGTACCGGTTTCCAACTCCTTACAGCTACTTGGTGGTTTGCACTCCAAAATATACCTAATAATATACGTTTTTGAATGTTTCCCGTTAATGAAATAGGTCGATAAATACTTGAACTACCTTTATATGTCGCAGATAGACGCATTAAAGTCATAAAATGTATATATTTGAACACAGTGTTACGATCCCAAACGAACAGCAGCAATGCGCACGACATAGAACAGAAAAGAGCGTTCCGTGTTAGTCCATTCCTTATATGGTAGAAATAAAGAGCGTTATGTTTCACTACTGTGCGAACAATTTAAAGCAGTTGGGAAATGGCTCTGACCATGGCAAGCATTTTTAGAGCATAATTATGAAACCGGTATATCAATAGTTCGAGTATTTGTCAACCAATCGTACACCTCCTTCCAAACTATGTAGACAATATTTTGAGGCTCGAATGAGCCATGTCCGTTTATTAATTATATTAGATTTGTGGCTTGGTGGTTTGTTGCAGATGTTGATACTATGATTCGGAGAATCTAGATTTCTCTGTGCTGGAGAATTATGGCAGCCAAATTAACATATACTCACATATTTGGATATATCTCCAAATCATTTGAAGATATCTCCAAATCATCACATATCCATAATTGAACCTCAAACTGAACTTATCTCTAAATGAATTGGACATTCCGGTTAGACAGGCAGATGATGTCGACATAAGCCACTCACCACTATATAGATTGGAGGCATTCATTTTTTTATTGAAGAAATACATGTAACAAGGTCAGACAGACAAACAGACAGGCTTAAATGGAACACCATGGAAAAACTATAATGAAAATGAATTTATGACTCGGGTCAAAATTCATTTTCATTATAATTACCATGTTGTTTGTATCTTTCATACTGTAAATGTGTGTATTTTGCACTAAACCATGGCTCAAATTTATTCATTTGTTGCATATATTCTGTTGAGTATAAAAGGAGATGGTCTCACAAATAAATATTCTTGCACTTTTGCACACTCCCAAGTTTCACTTGACTCGCTCCCAGGCGACACGAAGGGAAGCATACCTGTAACATATATTAGAGCACAATCCCATTGTTGCAATCGTTCCCTGATGTTTGGTAAAGCACACCAATTTCCAAGGCTGGCGAAGGAATAGTTCAATGATTATCCCATTGTTAGTCACCCGCAACTCATAACAAACAAATCGCACGGGCGCTTCAAATTGGGAACAGTCCGTGTTGTTTCGGACACATCTATTCACATTCACATTCAGTTCATGTTAATCACGTTTTTGGACGTGGCTAACCGGCTATTATGCCCAATCGCGGCCAGCGCAATTTTCCAGTTTATTGCATTATGTGTGATCAATTGTGCTCTAAGTCGGTCAGAGCACGCGAATTGTTCTTCACCAGAATAAATCTCGTCTCCGACTCGATTGATTCTGGTAAAGAACAATTATTGTGCTCTAACCATTACTAAAAATCTCGTACAGTTATTTCGAAGATATAAGTAGATTGTTATTCCGCTTTAGTTGGGCGCAGATAAATTCTTGATCGGCTAATTGATGATCGACTTGAGATTCTCAACTTGAGAAACGATTATAGAGGCATTCATGGTGGGATCTCACGGAACACATGTTGATCAGAGTTAACATTAAATATAATTCCTTTGTCACAGAAACAGCAGCAGGCGAGATGGCATGTTTTTCCTCATTTGTCGGCCTCAGTTTTAGCATGACTATCACGTGGTATAAGTATGCTTTGATTCAAATCCGTTGATTGAATGCAGACCACCAAGTGTTCGATCTCTGCTGAGAGATGTGTACATTTGGCCACCCCTGAATCTCCCATCTCTGTTGACAACCAGTTCGTCCAGTGTTTTTCCTTGAGCTTTATGAATCGTGATGGCCCATACCAGAAAAAGAGGACACTGACCACGAGTGGCGGTTTCCTTCCCAAATCTCACCTGGGCCATTAACTTCAATGGGTATTGTATCACATGCAGGAAGAATGCTCTTAAATGTTATTCTCCTTTGTGTTGTTATTGTTGCATTTTCAGATTAAACGACAATATATATTGGGTTTAACATGTGCAGGTGACTGTCATCAATATCTGGCAGAATACTGATGGTTCCAGCAGCGGAATTAACCAGTCCATCCTCAAAACATATGTTGGTGGTAAGCAGGACATTGACCCCAACACATACATGCAGCATTTTCAGAAGACCACTTGAGTCGAAAGCTTAATGCTAATGATGTGTCCAGTTTCTATATTTGTTGTTGGTGGCTTGTGCTTCTAATGTTAATACTGTATGTGCCATGGTGTTCAGCATTTCTTGGTTATTGTTTGTAGTCACAATAGAAAAAGCATCGCTTGTATAATCAGGTGCATCAGAAACCGTTTCTCTTGATTTTAGCGGTGCCATGTCATATGTTTCCCCCAACCTGATGTCATTCTGCTGTCGCGTGGTCGTTGTTAGTTCCAGTGGTTTGAAGTTCTTGTTCCAATGAGAACCACATAGGAACGTTGGGCTGTCGCTTGGTAGATGTTTGAATTTTTGTGTGTGCCACAGGTGACAATTGAAAGTGATAACTGACTACTTGTTTGCAATTGCTTGCATCCTTTCTTTGACCCATAGGTTCAGATTCTTTGAAAAGATTATAAAGCCACACAAAGTGTCATCTCTGCTTATGTAAGAAGCAACATGCATTGTGCAAACATATACATTGGTAATATACCGAAGGTCCACATTCGCCCCGCGTGCAGAAAAGACTTATCGGTTGTAGTTGTTGATGAACAATTAAGATGGAGTTCGTTTATAGAGTAATGTAGCTCACCCTTTCCTTGTCTGATTCCATCTCAAGGCCTCCAAATAGTCTTCATAAGTCAATCCCAAAGGCTGAATTAGTACATCAATGTCAGAAGGAGGGTCATCACGTTTGTCAATCAAGGTTTTTTGTGCTGCCTGAAGAAATTTCTTGTATTTCTTTTCAGTCTATCCAGTTGCAGGTGAGTCAATATCCTCTAATGGTAAAACATTGTGGTAGTCTTCATTTAAGGTCGCGGAAATTAAAATATGCACACCTTGCCAGTACTTATGCAGTTGAACGAGTTGTGCTTATCTTGATACGTTCTTGTAGATCTATGTCCTTCAACGTTATTGCACGATACAAAATCATCAAGGAGTGCAGATATTTCTTCGATGGTATTCAGTGTTAATGTGTGCCCATTCTCAATCTATATTACCATATGCACATCGTGGTGAACGGGGAAGTTGGAACTAAATTATATACTTGAAATCATTTATTCGGCCAAGGGGATGAGACTTCCCTAATATAAAATGAGTAGCTGGAATCGATGGTCGAAATGTCTTGCTGTGGTAACTTAATTTTATCTAATCCATGCGCGCTTCTCCTCCCAAGTTATAGCTTTTATTTGGTATTGAGAGAGGATATTCAACATATTCTCATGCAAATAGGTTCCAATTGAACCTAAATAGTCACACATGTTCATATTGGACTAATTGGGAACCGAAATAAGCGCATATAGTCAACTTTTACCTGTTGTTTCGTCCGTTGGTGCGGGCCATAGTGAAAACACATACCACGGTAAATAGACTTGTATAGAGCCTATTGTTCTCATAATGCGATATCCAGCCTGTCCTACAAAAAACCTGCACATTATCTGCTTACAATATAACTTGCAGGTAGACAATGAGTAGACAATGTGCTGAAAATGAGAGCGTGTTAGTCACATTATCGACTCATAATGAGGCGATTCTAAGCAGAATATGTGCGGATAATGACACAAATAAGTCATTTCACAACTTTTCAGTTGTACGCACTTAAACATGTGTTTTCACTGTGGCTCACGCCATAAAACGAAAAAACGGGTATGAGTCCGTTATCTGCTCATTTCAGACTCATATAATCACATTATGTACCTATTTCACATTTTAGGTCGATAATTTTCGCGAGGATATGTTGCGATATCGGACTTATTTCGTCGAAATACGTCCATATTTAACCTATATCGCCCTACACATTTGTTCATATTGAGCTTATGATCCATAAGCACAGCCTGGGGATTCAACATACTGTGCAGCCATTACATCTATAGTGTCAACCTATTTCATATATGCTGCTGATAGTGTCAAGAACCATGTACATGCACCCAATTAGAGCTTCTTCACAGTTAGTGAACCAGTGCACCGAATTAGAGCTTCTTCGCAGTTGGTGAACCAGATAACAATGTGTTTTGCATTACTAGTTCCTGTGTCCTGCGAAGAGTCATGGTCACTGAACTTGCTGTGAGTAAAGGCAATAACAACTGCCACCAACTTGATAATTTCAGGCCTCACCTTACATTCAGTCTTCATCGCTGAAGCATATCGTTTGAGAAGATGACATTGTCTTGTTGTTGTCGAGCTAATTAGTCTTTCAAAACTTTAGATATCTTATCACTTGCGTTGGTAACCTCTTCAATCGATTGTTCATGCGAAAACCTTCCCGATTTCAGTGGCGACATTACTGCAATGATAACTAAACTGATTTAATAATACAATGTACTGAAATAATCATGTGGCGAATCCATGGTTCTGAAAATTAAAAGACTCACTGCTCCATGTCTGAATAGGATGTGGATGCAAAAAAATTATCCAGACACCTATTTACTACCACGTTTTATAGTATTGATTCTGGAAGGTTAATCCGTTGGTAATGCTGATAAAAGTTCTTGTTAGTGATAGACTGGTTCTTCCTGGGTTTATTTAACATTGTAATTCAATTGAGTATTTGTCACTAAAACAAGCATTCTGATTTGCCGAGAGCGGATAACTTTAGTTTTCGATTCACCGACATCGTCCGCTTCAGCGTGCATCAAATCTGAAAGTAGCACTGTAAAATTTCATCGGCGCATAACGGAATAGCGAAACGAGCACACCCGCGTGTTGTTGTCTATAGATACCTTTCATCTGCCGCTTCATTGTGCATCAAATCTGAATGAAGCATGGTAAAATTTCATCGACGCAGGACGGATTAGCGAAAGGAGCTAACCCGCCCCACAGGAAATTGTTACGGATCAGTGTTCCGAGTAACGCAATGAACAAACACAACTATTTGTGCACGGTGACAACGGCAAAATGAAAGTCTCGATTCGTGTCATGAAAATGACTAAATGAGACTTTTTATAAAGATTTTTGTGTGCAAATTCCTTGCTAGTTGAATTACAATGGAGATAAACGTACCCTGTTTCGTTGTACATTCTGGGATTCGAGCATGATAACAGTTTGTGAACGAGCCGGACTGTTTTCATGCTCGAATCCCAGAATGTACAACAAAACAGGGTACGTTTATCTCCTAAATAAATTAATGTGTAATAAGATGCCCGTTATCACTCATTTTGTTGTGATCATTTCGTCTGTTGCTGGCATCGGTGACTCAGTCGGTTAGGGGTACAACTTCAAGCCGTCTCGCCCTCCAGCACTGACGATGAGGTTCAAATCCACATATTTCCATCATGGACTTTGTATCTCGAACTCGTTATCTGGTGGAGTTGCCAGTTATACTCGGCGATGGTTTGCAGCACATGGTCGACGAGGAGTTTATCGGGCATTGAAATCACTGTTAGATTAGCTGTCAGTGTGCGGACTTCATCCACCACTAAAACTGGCAATGTCGTGATATGGCCTTAGTTGCTGAAAGCGACATTAAAACCCAATAAATCAATATGTTACTGGCTTGGAATTCTCTTGGCCATGGCCATACTTTTTGCACTTAAAACACATATGTGATGGTACATATGTCAGTTTAATGTATCCAACCGTCAAACTCCAGTGGGTTTTGAAACCGATTGACTGTCAGGACATTGCTGATTAATATAACTGTTTACCAATTATCTTTCCTTTCGATTTACATTTGTGACTTTCTGAAGCCAGCTCAGCCAATATTCGAACCCAGACGAATCAGCTATATCGCCAGTGTTCACGCTGGCCCGAACAATCTTTTGGCCAATTCTGAGATTATTTGGCCAAAAAACAAACTTTGGACGAAATAAATCCTCATTTTCTGGTCTCACTATTAATGAATATTTTTTGTTTTATTTAACATCTAACATTCTATATAATCACTGGGGGAAAACTGTTTCACCAGAATCGATTCTATCGCCCTTCCGGTTCCGTCTTTATCGAATTAAGTTCCGACTCTTTCGCGATTTCTAAAACATATTTTCAAAGTTTTGACCGTTGTTTATAGACTGAATGTCAAAACAGAATGTATTCTCCAATAACAATCGACATATTATGTCTTTATACGTGTTTATTGATGACAGTAATGCAAAATCGGCTGCATGTTGTGCACAGTTAGAGACGTAGTGCATTTGGGTGCATTTCCCATGAAAATTAAGCAGCACCTTGATGCTCAGATTATCGGCCATGTCTACTATAAATTGGACTGAAACTTGTCAAGTTTTATGGTTGAACATTAGATAAATATAATACAATACCTCCCGACGGTTCCTCGCCGTACACGTCCTTCAAATTAGTGCCTCAAAAGCAACAAAAGGTTCCGATTCTATTGTGATGTTTATGTTCACGATCGGTTCTTTCGTTCCTGTTTACAGTACATTCATATTCGATCAGATTATTTGATTGTACATCTATAGTTGTCCAATGACAATACATGGTCATATGTGGTTTAAAATGTAGCCATATAGCAATAGATGAGTTTTAGTGGTCCCAAACGATCATAGGTCAGATATTAAAGATGATCAACCGATAATCTTTAATATCCAACCTATGATGCTTTGGGACTACTGAAAAACTCATATTGGTGTTGTTGTGACTATAGTTTAAACAATATATGGTAATATGGCAACTAGAAACACAAATTAACTATCTGGTCGAATATACTATTGCGTTAAACTGAACGGGGGCGAAAGAACCGATCGTGAACATAAAAATCACATTAGAATCGGAACATTGCGTTGCTTCTTTTGATGGATTAATTTGAGGGTCTTTTACTGTCAGGAGCCACCGAGAACTGTGCTGTAATCGTGTCCTGGTGTTCGATCATACAAGAAGACATATTTCAGTCTAATTAAAAGGTAAAAAGGCCGATAAAAGGAGCATCAAAATGCTGCTTAATTTACAAAGGAAATGCACACAAACACATTATTCTTCTAAGTGTGCAAAAAATAGCCGACTTCGCATTATTATCACCAATAATTACGCACAAATACACAATCTAGCGATAGTTTTTGTAAAATACGTTCTGTTTTAACATTTAGTGTATAAATGGAGGTCAAAATTTGAAAACATTTGTTTCAAGTCGCGAAAGAGACGGGACTTAATTCGATAGAGACGGAACCCGATAGGCGATAGAATCGATTCTTGTGAAACAGTTTCTCCCCAGTGATAATTATGCCCATACCTTCAAATACCCTGCCCAGACTTCTTTAATCCCACCAATGTTACTTGACAATATACCACTACCCACCATCTATCTTCCGTATATCAAAGGATTCACTGGTGTTAATCCTCATTACCGTTGTATTGCATTTGGTGGCCCATTGCTTGGTAGTGCCTTTTGTTACCCGTTAAGCTTTTCGCCTACGGATGATCAGACTATAACTTTGAGTCTCATGTCGCTCCCGTTACAAAATCAATTCAGGTTTTTGAATTAGATTTCCGATTTTGTGGTAAAAAATAAATTGCCAAATGAAGTTTTTGTTTGCCTATTGGCCATTGGCCAATTTCTGTATATCGCGGGTGGTTCAGAACACAGCTCTGACGACATTCACTGTCTTGTGGGGAGTAACAGCATGAGTGTTTGTGAAACAGGTGTTAAATGAAGAAAAGCGTCAGATAGATCTTTCTTTGAACATTCAATCAGGAGACGGAAATTTTCTGAACCAGCATCATCGATAACTAGCCCAGTGTCCGTCTCTGACTACCAATGATGATCGGGCCAAAGACTGGTACATATATAGGTTAAGCGGTGACCCGTTTAGCCAATGCATGTAGCAGCTACCCGGTATATCTTCACTCTGAGACAGGCGTGAATAGAACCAGATTCTATCATTCAACAATCACCAAGACGAAACATGCACGAGACAAACATACCACGCGAAAACAAAACTGTAATCACAAAAAAATATATATATACGATATATAACAGAAATGTAATCGGAAACACCGACTAGCGTGACTAGTCGCTTGATTAAGCCGACTCAACTCAACCACCCGACTTGAAGCGATGTAAGCCCGAAGTGGACATTAGATAATCAGAATATACCCGTTTTCCGTCCATGTGATTCCTCCCCAGGGTAAAACCAGGGCCCCTACACCGCCGCTCACGGGATGCAAACCATGGCAAACAGGGTGCCAAATTAGGGGATTCTTATTCCGCATAGTGGGACGGTGGACATATTCTACATGAGTACACGGGACCACATGGTGCCCCTTCAGTTGATACTATCTTGTTACATGCATATGATTGGTGAAAGAGAGGGGAAAAGTTCATGATGGGGTCATTTTAAAATGAATTAAGTTCCTACTTCAATAGTGGCCTGCAATTATTTAGGCTCAATATGGACCGATTCATACGAGAATGTGTCGAAATCTAACCATTTGATGACTACTAGCTATTTTATTCCCATTGGTTCATTGGTCGGGTGTTCAGAATAATTTCAAATAACCACCTTAGGATACTGGTGAAACATATTGGCTATATATACATCCATAAAAGAATCATTCCCATGTACACTTTTGGCAATAAATTGGAGACTACATTCATTCAAATGGTTAAAAGGCAAATGAGTCGAGGATGCACTGACCCGCATGGTTGTAACTTTGGATAAATTACTGTGGATACACATTATAATTTGGTATTCCTTATTGGGGGTTAATGCGATAATATGTATTACAATCGTGTGTGGGAATTCAACGTGCCAGGTAGACTTTGACTGTATTGTCTGCGATCTTGGCACAAGGGTACACGAATTAGTTAGACAATATAATGATCACTCAATGATCAAGCAAACATCCGAGTATTGATTGCTGTTTATATACTAAAGAGAATCTCGTTTTACTCAAATTTCAATATTTCAGAACGGCTGTCGTACGGAGCATACCCCCGCGTGGCATAGCGTTGAGTGTCATACCCATGATAAACAAAAATAACAAGAAAACCATAGTCAGAAATGGTAACGCGCTCAAGATAATATATTATATACCCATGATTGTAATTATAGAATCTTTTTCATTTCTGTTATTTTAAATTGGCATAGCTTATCACAAACCACAAATCAACATTATTGACATAATGTAAACGCCAATAAACGAAATTGAAATCTCAACTACACCTTTAACAGGCTCGGCCTCGGGGTCGCACTACAGCTCGGCCTCGGGGTCGCACTACAACTATTAATGTGTCCCAATAATTAACATTCTATAAATAGAACCCCAGCGCTATGGCAGCGCCCAGGCGAAACAAGCATTTGTACATTAGTATACACGCGGCGCGCGTAATAACTCTTAACCAGATATTCCGAGAAAAAAAATCAAAGGCTCATATCCGTTTTCATTTTTTTTATTTTTAGTTCGAATGATGTAACTAACATGAATCAACTATGACGTACCGAACTACTCTATGTGAGGTTGGTTGAATACGGGCGTACAAAAGAATGGTAATTGTAAGTGTTTAAGTGATGTCGAAAATATACACAAATTCCAAAGATAGCTAGTAACCTGCATGGTTAAACGGACATGGCTCATTCGAACCTCCATTTTTCTCTCTACGTAATTAGGAGCGACCGATACGATAGGTCGATAAATAAATGAACTAGTGTTATGTCGGCTTCATATGCTCTAAAAAACGCTTGCCAAAGTCACAGCCAGTTTTCAGCTTTTCGCCAGAAGTCAGACAAATGCTCTTTATTGTTACCATATCAGGAACAAACCACCACGAAACGCTCTTTTCTGTTCCATGTCGTGCAAATGACCGTTTTGTATTTGGGACCCAAACATCGTATTCGCAGTTGTATTTTGCATCACTTCAATGCGTCATTTTGGGTTACAGAATGTTCGAAGAAAGGTAATTCAGATATTTATTGATTTATTTCGATACTAAGAACAATTCAAAAGCGAATAATAGTGTGTGTAGTTTGGAGCACCATGTGGCTTTAAGACATATATATGTAACTACAAACAAATATACATCAGAATTGAGCCCTATTTTAAAAGTCTAAAGAAATCTTGGTCTGAAATTATATTATTGATAAAATCGCTAAAAACCATCTTACATCGTGACAAAATCTTTAAAAGAGAATTCACAAGTTATAAACCTCGACCAACTGAGCTTGCGGTGGCGGAAAATTATATATCAAGTGTCCTTGAAAATGTTGTATTGAATGGATAAACCGAACATTCACACGTTCATTATAAACACCGTTGATGGCAAATGCAGTTATTACACCTATTTTAATTATGAGTGACGGTCGAGAACGAATTGATGTGGCACATAATGTTGCGTGTTGCATTTATTGACGTGGATGTGACATATTAATTTTAAACGTATTTGAAGTGCGACGGGCTGCTGTGCAATCGTTACAATGTATGGTCTACAGCATCGGCTGTTGGACGAAAAAGAAACGTTTCTTCACTAATGCGTGAGAACCAAGATGTTAGTTAGTATGGCATACTTGAAACATTTTATTTATATAACAAAATAAGGGAGTAGGCCACAAGTTTTGTCAACTTATGAAGCCACTATCCCAAATACAATAAGATATTGCTCACCCCACGTCCCCTGAAAAGAGGTGGCTTTTTTTGGGCATTTTTTTTGGCAAAAATTTGTTTCCATCTTGAAATGACATGCGTGATCTCATAGTGAAACATTCATCACGTATAAAGATATTTTTTTGAAAATAGCACAAGTTATCTTTTAGACAACACAAACATTATTACATATAAGTCGAAGAAAGGCGCATAACTCCATAAAAATTGGGGCCGTAACCATTTTTATCTTGACATACGTACACTTTCTTAAGGGGAGGTTAAGTGAACAATTTTGAATGGGGATTTCCATGCAAATCTCCGGAGCAAAAGTTACAGTTGCATATACTTATGAGTGTGGCTTGATGTGGTATTGGAAACAGCAGATACTTATCTAGCGGTTCCACTGTAAATTATAAAATTTTGCAATAAATATTTAAAGAATTTTTTTCTGGAATTACATCACTTGACCTACATTTGAAAAATCAATATAAAATTCAAAAATAAATACTCCAACATTATAATGGAACAAGTTCCAAGCGGACCCGCCAGATAAATACCTGTTGTTTCCAATACCACATCAAGTCACACTCAGAAGTATGTTTTTTTGCTCCGCAGATTTGCATGGAAATAATTCCCATTCAAAATTGGTCACTTGACATCCCCCCTTAAACGTGATGCACATACCAAATATCAGGAAATTATGTTGAATATTGGTCATGTTATCACCCGGACAACACAAAAATTGTGAATTACGCCGCTACGCCATATCACGACTAAGAACAGAAACAGGTCAAAATTATGATATACTTGCATTTACTGAGACATGGCTATCAGATTCAACCTCGGACGAGGAGTTGACTATACCGGGATTCAACAGCCCTGAACGACTTAATCGTCCTACTCTCGGTGTAGGTATTGCGATTTATGTCCGCAACTCACTTCATTTCAAAAGGCGAAAAGATATCGAAATACTCGGCCTTGAACATATGTGGTTAGAAATCTTCACGCATACGAACAGTTTCCTTTTTGGAACCTTCTATAGACCTCCGAATTCATCTGTAGAACTCTGGGATAAAATATACACTTCACTTGATGGAGCGATGGATACAAAAGAATCCAGAAATCACACAATTATTACCGGAGATTTCAATTGTAATCAACTGTGCACTGAACCAAAACAAACAAGATATATATGTGGGAAGTTTGGTATGAAACAGCTTATAGAACAACCAACCTACTTCACTGAAAATTCCCGATCACTCTTAGACCTGTTTTTCTCAAATAAACCGGATTTTGTACAGTCGTGTGAGATTTTAGATCCTTTTTTTTGCAGAATTGGTTCGATATCACTGCCCAATCGTACTTACTTTAAATATTTGTAAAGGGGCATCGAACCGATTCATCAAAGAAGAATATGGAAATACAAAGAGGCAAATTTCAGTGTAATGAATGAAGAATTGCAAACGTGGGGCTCCGAGAATCCGTTGAAACATGTGAATTATACAGAACTTGCGACGGTGGTAACTAACAAAATAAATGAAGTCGCGATAAAACACATTCCAAACAAATTTGTTACAATTAGAACAGATGAACCCGAATGGATGTCAGGCCACATTCGTCTCATTATGAGGCAACGCAAACGATTATATGTCAAAGCAAAAAAGAATACGACATTAAATGCATGGGGTAAATATAAAACCAAGCGAAATGAAGTAATATCATCTATCAGAACTGCCAAGCGACTGGAAATGAAAAAAAACAAAAACTCCTCGGCAGTTCTTTTACTGATTCCTCAGTGTGGTGGAAAACTCTTAATAGACTCGTGACCCCAGACCACAAACCTATTCCGTCACTTTGCGAGGACAACAACGTATACACAGATAACAATTCTAAATCAGAAATATTAAATAATTATTTTTGCTCTACATCGTCCCTGCCCGAATCTGACAAAAAAGAACCACCGCTATTATCTAGATCTAAAAGTTGTACATTGAAACTTATTAAGATTACACACAAAGATGTGTTGGAATCCCTGACAAGTGTTAAAGTAGCAAAGGCCAGTGGCGATGACGGTATCAGCCCAAAAATTCTAAAGAATTGCGCAACGGCCCTAGCAAGTCCTATGTGCTATATATTTAACGAATTGTTAAAACATTCCTATTTCCCTGATGAGTGGAAGAGAGCAAATGTTTGTCCCATCTTTAAAAAAGGAGATCCAAGTATGCCATCGAATTATCGTCCGATTTCATTGCTAAGTTGCCTCTCAAAAATATTTGAGAAATGTATCTTTCGACATTTATCAAAATACTTATACGAAAATAAGCTCCTAACAGATTTACAATCGGGTTTCACTCCAAATGACAGTACTGTATTCCAACTAACAGACATATATCATTATCTTATTTCATCTTTAGACGAAGGAAAAGAAATAAGGTGTCTTTTCTGTGACATCAGCAAAGCTTTTGATAAAGTTTGGCACAAGGGATTATTGTCCAAACTAAGTAACCTAGGTGTGTGTGAAAACACATACGACATTTTGAAAAATTATTTGGAAAATCGACAACAAAGAGTCATTTTGGAAACTACCCAGTCGTCTTGGAAATCTGTAGAATCTGGTGTCCCCCAAGGGTTAATACTGGGTCCCCTACTATTCTTGATATACATCAATGATATAGCAGACGATATAACAAGTAATATCCGACTTTTTGCAGACGATACCTCCCTTTTTCTAGCAGTAGAAGATCCCATAATGGCTGCTGACGTCATAAACAAAGATATATCGAAAATACACGATTGGTCTAACAAATGGCTTGTTAAATTTAACCCATCCAAAACTGAATCCCTCTTAGTTAGCAGGAAAGAAATTAAACCTAGCGACCCCCATCTCAAAATGGCAGATCAGCCAATATGCGAAGTAGCGACACATAAACACCTAGGTCTAACCTTTAGTTCCGACGGTAAATGGAAATACCATATCGCAGATATTGAAAAACGGGCTTATAGTAGGCTGTCCCTGCTGAGGAGGCATAAATTTAACCTTGACAGGAGGTCACTAGAAAGAATATATTTATCATTTATTCGTCCTGTCCTGGAGTATGCCTCCTCAGTTTTGGACAACTGCAGCAACGAAGAAGCTAATGAATTAGAAGAAATCCAATACGAAGCCGCAAGAATCGTAACTGGCGCGACAAGAAGTTGTAGTAAAGAGGGCTTGCTCCACGAAACTGGGTGGGAGACACTTACGAATAGACGCCGAAAAACCAAGCTAACCCAATTTTTCAAAATGGTGAAAAAGTCAACACCCGCCTACCTATACATATATGTTCCCCCTATATCAGGGAGTCTAACAAATTACGACTTCAGACCTAAAGACATGAAACCGTTTTTTTGTAATACTGAATCATATAAAAAATCCTTTTACCTGCAGCTGTGAGTCTATGGAATGATCTACCACCGGAGGCTAAAAAATGTGAAACCATATCGGACTTCAAATCTTTTCTTAATACTGACCTCGTCGTGAGCCCCCGTTACATGGAATTTGCTTACACAAGACGAAGTCAAATTTTTCATTGTCGACTACGACTAGGGTGTAGCAATCTGAACTACGACTTATATCTCAATCATTTGCAAGACAATCAATATTGTATATGTGGCGAAGTTGAAACAGTATCACACTTCTTGCACTATTGCCCAGTCTTTGAAGCCGAGAGAGATATATGTCTCAGCAACCTTAATAATTTGGAAACAAAAACACTCTTAGAAGGTTCAAAATCACTTCCCTTATCCAAAAACATTGAGATATTCGCTAACATTCAGAAATATATAGAACTAACTGGCAGATTCAAGCCATATTATGCACAGACCTGATGTATACGATCTTAGGCTATGTATGGAACAAATTAAAAACGCATTAAAATCAAAATTAAACTAAGTGTAACATCAATCCCAAAAGTACCCTGCCAAAACCTGCTACGATTGAGGGGGGGGGGGGGCTACCAGGCACATTATAATTAACAATAACAATAGTAATTTCTTGAGCTGTATACATTCATATACATCGAAATGTACATTCTAGTTTTGTCTGTATGAAACGGTCACCATTCATTATTTCATACGTGTATGAGATGGCTTAAGATAAGCATTGTGCTTACTGCCAAATCCCATTATAACCATCGATATCTCTCATCATCATACCGTGAATTTTGTACATTATATTGGTTAAAATAAAATATGTTTAAACTAGAAACAGGTGTATAAAAGTGTAAAGTGGATTGGACTACAGCAATGAGCGATATCCAAATAGAAGCACCAAGAGGAAATGTTTCCACGTGGAGGCAGGAATATATATTCAAGAACTGACAAATTAGTGTGCGAACATATATGATCTAAAACACATAACATTAGCATAAAATACAGGTTGTATAAATACTCAACAGCAAATAATGAAATTTATTTTACCAAGACTTCACATTGAAAGAGGTAAAGATGTTTCTAATAGCTTATTTCGCAGTGACAAAATATAATATTTTATTAATCTGGCTTGAGCCTTTACCAATTCATCAAGTTGACGTTTGGGTGCGTGACAACGAATGTCGTCTCTCACCCAACCGGAAGCTTCTGGCCACAAAACAGGTTATGTCTCTTTCAACTCAAACGATCAATTGCTGATTTTACAACGATAGTTTTGACCCATCCATGACTGGAGCTTCCTTAAAATTAGCGAATACCCTGAGTATGCAAAATTTAAGGAAGATCCAGTCATGTATTGGTTAAAACTCGTCTCCCATAGGGAGCCTCGCATATATAACATTATACATTATCCTAACAATATTTACCTTGTAAGCCAGTGCATTCTCTTATATATGCGAGACTCGCATTTATAAAAGAATGTACGGTCACAGGATCGTTAATGCTGCACCAGCGCCGCTCCCGTCGTGAAACGGTTAACTGGCTTGGCTGTGAGAACGTGTGTGTTCATAGAACATCGTGCACATATGTCTTTGTTCTCGCAATTGTCTTGGCCATGGCCATACTATTAACACATAAAACACACACAAGGGGCGACAAATGTTGTCAGTTGCAGTTTTACGTATCCAACCTTCAACTCCGGTGGGTGTTTGAGCCAGTTGAAGGTCAACATATAGCTGTTGATTTTGGCAATCTATGAATGTATCTGACTCCCTGTGGAGCAAGCTCAGTCAATATCTCATATATCGGTGGTTTTCATCACAGCCCTGCTACTATTCCATGATTTCTTGTGAGGAGTATAACAGATACTCAATCAGGAGAGATCCTTTCATTAGAACAGTATCGATTGGCTTGAAGAACATATCCTCGACCAAATACGCACATAATCGACCTATAATGTGAAATATGTACATACTGTGATTATTTGATTCTGTAATAAGCAGATAATGGAGCATGTCCGTTATTTCGTTGTATGGTGCGGACCACAGTGAAAACACATGTTAAAGAGCGTACGCCCGAAAAGTCGTGAGTTGGCTTATTTGTGCCATTGTCCGCTCATAATCTGCTTAGAATCGCCTCATGAGTCGTTAATGTGACTAAACGCTCTCATCTACATGAAACAAGTTCTATTGTAAGCAGATAATGTGCGATTTTCGGGAGAACAGGCGGGCTTGAAAGATCTCAATTGTCAGCTACATTGCAGTGGCTTGCCAATGACAAACACAGAAGGATTCTTACAACATATCCTCGCGGAAATACCCACATAATCGACCTATAATTGAAATAGGTACATAATGTGATTAGTTGGTTCTGATAAGCAGATAATTGAGTCAGCCGTTATTTCGTTTCACGGCGCGGGCCACAATGAAAACACATGTTAAAGAGTGTATACATTAAAAGTCATGGGTTGGCTTATCTTCTCATTATCCGCACATAATCCGCTTAGAATCGCAACATTATGAGTCGATATTGTGACTAAAATGCTCTCATTTTCAGCACATTATCGACTCAACATGAGGCAATTCTAAGCAGATTTTCTATCTAAAACAAGTTCTTTATAAGCATATAATGCTGGATACTATGCAGTTTTTCGGGAGAAAATGCTGATTCTTAACATTGGGATCAAAACTAAGAACCAAGTACTGGGTTTATACATCAACATCATTGATACTTAGCAAGTCATTACTCCTACGTTCAATAAATTGTTGTTTAGCTCAACTTAACAACGTTAGGTTTGAGCTATTGTCGTGCGTGAGTCCGTCAACAATTTCCATTGACACACCCTACAGGCCATATCCCTCATCCGATCATCACCAAACTACATATGGATATTCGGGGTGACCTCTAGATGTGAGCTATCGCCCCCCCCCCCGAAATTCGTTGAAAACATGGCCGTCATAAGCCATGTTGGATTTTAAATCTGAAAATTCGTTTAAAACATGACCACCAGCAGCCATCTTGGATTTATCAGAGAAATGTTTTGAAATTTTACAATCATGTTTTTGATCACCTCTAGATGGGAGCTATCTAATTTGAACGATTTTCGACGTAAAACATAGCCACCTGCAGTCATCTTGTATTTTTTGCATCTTTACATGACTAAATCATTCGCCACATGTACAGGCCACATCCCTCACCGTCACCAAACTCGATATGGAACTTCTGGGTGACCCCTAGATGGGAGCCATCAATGATTTCCGAAATTCGTTGAAAAATATGGCTGTCAGCGGCTATCTTGGATTTTACTCATCGTATGACTAAATCTTTCGGCACACACGACAGCACACGACAGGCCACATACCTCATCGCCATCTTCATATGGTTGTTCGGTGTGACCTCTAGATGGGAGTAATCGATTTCCCCCTAAATTCGTTAATAAGATGGCCGCCAGCAACCATCTTTGATTTCGAATTTGAATCCATTTGGACACCCTGCAGCCCGAAGTTATCGCAACAATATTTTAAAACTTTACAGGCGTGTTTTTGGATCACCTCAAAATTGGAGCTATCAAAAGTTTCCGAATTTCGTTGAGAAACATGACCGTAGGCAGCCATTTTGGATATACTCTTTCTCTTTGCATGACTAAATCCTTACAGACCTTCATACGACCGTCACCAAACTACATATGGATCTTCTTGGTGTCCACTAAATGGGAGTCATAATGTTGTTTCTTTCGAATTCGTTCCGGCATCTTGGATTTTACTCTTATGATGACTAAGTCCTTCGGCACACCCTACACACAACATCCCTCATCCGATCGTCACCAAACTTCATGATTTGTCGGGGTGACCTATCTCATTAGGTTGAGTTGCCATATGGAAAGCAATTAATCGACAACTGGCACAGCAGCCGCATCGGACTGCCCATCGAATTAGGGTCGGACCAAAGACTGGTACATATCGGCGACTCGTTTAGCCACTCCATGTAGCAGCCTCTTGGTGATACATGCGTTAATAGTACTAGATTCTGCATTCAGCAACCATAAAGACGAATTTCAATGAAACATGAGACGACAGAAACATGCATGCATAACCAGGAAACAATACTGTAAACATAAGAAAAAGAACAATAAAACAGATAACAAAAAAATTAATCAAACACAAGAGAGGCTTGACTGGCCGATCGGTTAAGCCGGATCAACTCAATATCCCGTCTTGGAAGAGATGTATATAGACTAGAGTGGCCACTGATCTAAGACGTATCGATGTCTCGCGTAATATGACCGCCCAAGTACCACCTGGATTCCCACAGCACGCCTCACCGGGTGCATCATACGACACAAGATCGTGACCATACCAACTGGCATGAAGTTCTATTCAATAGTGTCCAAGTTATAAACCCAAAATATCTAAACCTTTCTTCATATAACTCGAAAAGTTGGCATACCTCAATAAAACAAAACACGGATTACCAGAACCACCTCCACCCGCAACGAAGTTGTGCACGGAAGCACGATAAACAGTATTTATTCATACCGTATTTGGAATTAAAAACAACGCTCTGTACTTGTTCGCGCAGAAGTAAATCCGGACCCTATATTCTAAGTCTTATCGTGACATAAAGCCTGCATACAGGTAGTTCAACGTATTTATCGACCTATTCTGATCCCTGAAACTTGGAAAAAGATCAGACCAGCTTGTATGGAGACTTGGGATACATCTCCCTGAAATGTCACTTATCCTTATTTTTGTTACAGGGATAAGTGCTTGACTTCTCTCGCAATATACCAGTATGCATATGTCTCAACATCATATTTAAAGTAATACGTTATATATGGTGATCTTACTCACTATAATTGTTGTATAGTGGACTCTTGTGTTGCATAATACCTTTGATCCTAGCAGGGTGATGTTGGGATGTAAAAATTTAACTTCATCCATTAAAGGGGTACTGTACACAGAGATAGACGATTTTTTTTTATTTACTCCCACTGAAATAACTTTCAAGTTAGATTGTGTTCGCGTTATGCGAGTTTCGTATAAACCTAATTTAGTGAAGAAAATATTGATCTTGGAAACAAAAATATTACGAGTTCAAACTACACGCCATGTTTTTGACCTTCACCGGAGAAGACGCAGGTCGCATGAAGAACCGGAAGTTCGTTGTTCACAGCTTCAATCTCTTCCATCGAACAATCTCACTCCCTATAAAAATACTTGACGCTTTGACTCTTGTTTCTTTCTCCTTTTTTTCCGAATCGGTTATAGCGGGCTTTTCTTTTGCAGGTGTAACATGTTTTGTTTGCAACTCAATAATGTTCGCGAACGGCCGTCGATAAAAGTCACCCAACATATGAGATTTCAAGAACGGTAACTCGTAATGGCATAATTCTGCATTTTATGACTCCAGCCATAAATTGATTTATATTAAATAATTCAATTTTACTTTTATGATAGCCTGTTAACCGGCAGGTTTTCAGTAGACATCATCGACTCAAATTAGTTATTTTAAAATATAATATTGATATTAGATAGCTATTGTCACCAGGAATTTATTGAAATTGGGGTACAGTACCCCTTTAATACTTCTTCTTGATAACAGCCCAATTTGAAACATATAGGCTGGTACCTGTCCGAATGTAACACAACAGAGCATTATTATATATAGGTTTAATTTTGGGCTCCAAAACGACAAGTTGCTTTAACTACAACGTGGTATGTGTTATCAAATACAGCATAAAACACGAGACAACCGCTTCATAAAGAGTCCGAGTATATCATGTGTTCATCGATATCCGGTATACGTGACAGAAACGAATATTTACTGTCGTTATGATTCTAGACTTAAAGTATATTATGACGATTTTAAGGTGATAGTTACAAAACGGACCATGTGTAGTTTACATTATTACATATACGAATGGCTCCACCTAACCGCGCAATAGGAACATGCACTAATCATCATTGACCAGTTGGTTAAATACATTATATCATTAGGGTTAATTTCCTATATTCTTTAGATTTTTATGAAGCATAAAATTTCTATGTTCAGTAGGCCGCAAGGGACAATGACGGTTTTACCATCCCATTCTGAGCAGGTCTGACGACACCTGTCTAGTCTTGTTAAGCGTCAGGACAGATATTCATCTGACAACGTTGCTCTTTGATGTAGCTTTGATGGAATGTGTTGCTCGTGCATATCTATGCGAATATCTGCCGGTGTTCAAGGGGTTATCTTGTTCCATTGAATAGCGGTTGTTGATGAGCTGCCTGATTCCGCCTATGCTGCGAGAAATTACACGCAATTCCACAATGCCCCAAGGTAGAGTAAACTATCCCTCATCTCTGATTTGAATTGCACAACGCACGTTGGTGGGTGTTCATAATCATCCATGTTTTTTTTTCTTGCAAAAATGACATTGTGCTGGCGGTTCCCGTTAGTTGAACTATGAGGTAGAACAAAGCGACTCTGATTCTTAAAGTGGTGTCCAGTATAACGATCAAATAAAAATGGTAAATTATCTTCCTCACAGTTATATTTTACAAATATTATATCCAAATTGACAACACGCAACGCCATTCTTATATATTAATGAAATGCAGTGACTTTCGATGGCGAAATCATTTTCGTAGGTTTATCGCCGATAGTTGATTCCCGAATATAGGAAGTAAATATTTACATTTGAGCGTAGTTCGGACGATGTTTTCGTTGGAGTGGACGGTCGATATGCTTAAGATTTTCGGCGATGTTAGTAGAATGTTACATTCCTCCAGTTGGCATAGCGCCTGCATACTAACTTATCAGTTTCACGAACCCGAGCAAGTCCATAATATGTCTTTAACATCAACAGGATTGCAGTTAAATCACCAGAGCTCCCAAACATAGCATAGCTGCACCAGTTTATTATACCAGCGTCAGTGACAGCCTTAGTGAACCCAGACTACCGAACAGTTGCGCGTTTGACAGTCGGAAACAAATAGGGTTAAAGATACCGTCCGATTTGACACCATAAAAATTCCATCTGTCCGTGTTATATACCAGAAAATAATTAGATTGGACCCATGGGCCAACTAATGGGTTTTTTAATGACCAGATATCGACTTTCTAAAATGAAATTTTCATATTTTGAATTTGTGTCAGCCTAGCATTGCCTCCTATAAAGAGCGTCCACACTTATGTCGCCCTAAAGCGGAAAATGATAAAGAGCATTATCAGTTATGATCGTGTGTACTCGTTCTCAACGTAAAAATTTATGATGATTTTAAGTATTTTCGCGATGCGTGCACAATACCTCATGATATTGATTCATTTTACTTTTGCCAGGGGAGCTGAAATGTGTTACTGAAATTTTGTGTGAAATCGGATAGAACAACTTTAAAACAGATATCACATGTCAGCCAACCACAAATATCTGGCAATCCCGACAGGACTGTGTCGTTATGCCAATCAGAATATATAGTCGCGTGGAATTTGTAATGTGATGCGTCGGTGGTGACGCCATATTGCGTAAGAACCACTAATGTTGTTGTAATACGAAGGATTTCGGAATGTTTCAGACTATCGAACCACCCTGTTCTTCCGAAAACCTGCAAATTATCTGCTTATAGTAGATCTTGTTTTATGTAAATAATCTGCTTAGAATCGCCTTATTTTGAGTCGCTAATGTGCTGAAAATGAGAGCTTTTTAGTCACATTATCGACTCATAATGGCCCCGTGTGGGCCCCCGGGTAAAATAAATAGGCCAACCGCCCCACTGCGAGGGGTAAAAATCCCATAATGTGGCTCCCTGTTTGTCGTGGGTGCATCCCGTGATGTGTGGTGTAGGAGTCGTGGAGGCACTACGGCGGCTGTATCACGTGAGACACGCTTTGCCCATGTTCCTGTTTGGTCCTACATCTCTTCAAGACGGATGGTTGAGTTGATCCGACTCAATCGGCTAGTCACGCCACTCCAGTGTTTCCGATTGAATTTTTGTTATATGTTGTATTGCGCGTCTGATGTTTGAAGTGTTGTTTTCTGTTTTACACGTATGTTTCTGTTCCCTCCTGTCTCTTTAGTGTTCACCATGGTGATTGTCGAGTGTTGAATCTTTTATTGTTCACGTCTGTCTGACTGTGGGGAGGTACCGGGAGGCTGCTACATGCATGCAGTGGCTTAACGGGTCACCGCTTCAGCTATGTACCACTCTTGGGCCCGACCAGAATTCGAAGGGTAGTCCACGGCAGCTGTTGGCCAACTCAAAAACGTTTTTCTTGTAAGAATGGTGACTCACCAAGTTCCAAAGATGCTGTGGTATTCCCTCAGTACTTGGTTCTTGGCTTTGATCCAATTGTGAAAAGACCTTCTATCTGTATCATTGATGAACGCTATACAAATCATTGCTGGACAACTGAAATGTGTTAAACCAATCAGGACTGCATGGGCCAATAAGTTGCTGTCTCTTGATTGAATGTATAAAGAAAGTTCGATATGATGCTCTGCTGTAGTTAACACGTATTACACAGTCACCACAGTCAAACATAAACAGGCAACTTTGAGGGGAGAAGTGACTCCATATATTTAATATGGGGGCAGGCTAGCAGTTTGGTGACACGTCACGTACAGAGCCTACCACCGAACGTCAACTTGTCGAATTGATTCAGGCTCACACAAGATTCATCCGATATTATAAATATCTTATGAGTTATTCAAGTGTCGACTTTGTGGACTACTTCACATAGTTCAATGTGGACCCGCCTTAAATTGAATTATTTATATTCGTTGATTATGTTCCATGCAGGTTTTATATTTTTGTTGTTCTCACAGAAGTATTTATATATTTTTTGATATTCTTTGTTATGTGTATTTGCACAATGGTCGGTTTCTTAATGGCCCCGATCCCAAGTCGAGCACTCTCACTCTGATTTTGGGTGTTTTTATTTGTATATATTTCGTTTTATTTTAGTCTAATTCACTGGAGTTTCTAATTATAGTTGCTTCACTGGATGTTGATAATACGTTTCTTCTTGTCGTGATTCATAATAAGGTGATTGTAAGCAGATTATGTGTGGACAATAACATAAATAAGCAAACGCACGACTTTTCAGGTATATACGATCTTTAACATGTGTTTTCATTGTGGCCCGCGCCACAAAACGAAATAACGGATATGATTCATTATCTGTTTATTTTATAATCAAATAATCATATTATGTACATATTTCACATTATAAGTCGATGATTGGCGTATTGCGCAAGGATATGTTGATCGAACGGGAGGCTTTCAGTAGTCAGGGTTCACACAGATTGAGTCTATAGGGATTATAACAGAACCATAAAAGAACCAAGACAACTATTATACGTATCGTATGACTCCTGCAACCGTATGTATCAACAAAGAGCAGCAATTTGGTGTGTATTCATGTTCCTCGAAAATCTCGATGTATAGGTACATAAGGCAAAACAAATATATATATATATATATATATATAATAAATATATTTCTATATGAGAGTACATTTCCTGAACCGATATAATCATCTGATGGATTTCTGTATTTTTATTTATCAAGTTTCCGAGTTACGAATAGAACATGCAGTCCAAAATTTTCATCGAGTCAATGATGAGTTAACTCATTCAGTTTATTTATTCGACCATTCGAAATCCACTACTATAGACACCACATGTCTCCAAACCGAGTAACGAAGTGTGCAATCCATTTCCTTCCCGCAAACACTATGGTCCGTTCAAAGAAAGTAAATATACATTTTAATAATAGATTTCATCTCAAAGTAGATACAAATGCTTAGCGAATGCACATTGTTATACACTATAGCATATATTATAGTATAAGCTGCCATTGTTTTGTGATTCTCATGTTTGTTTATTGGCGCGCACTCAATGTCTCTTTTTGAAAATAGACTGGTTCCTGTTCAAAACTATTAATAGCAACTTGACCCCCGTTAGCCCCAGTTTGGAGACCACGAGTAGCCTAATATTGGAAGTCATGCGAGTCACACTTAGCAGAGTATAATGAGCAATACAATCACAGATCACTAGTCTGTTACACTATATATTTGTGCACGTGTCCATGCCGTTATTCCTGTACCCAGAGACCACTCTCGTGTGCGAATGCAACACAATACGCACACAATCGACCTATTATGTGAAATAGGTACATAATGTGATTATTTGATTGTGAAAGAAGCAGATTATAGATCATATCCGTTATTTCGTTTTATGGCGCGGGCCACAGTGAAAACACATTTTAAAGATCGTACACCTGAACAGTCACGAGTTAGCGTATTTGTGTCATTGTTCATTATCTGCTTAGAATAGCCTCATTGTTAGTCGATAATGTGACTAAAACGCTCACATTTTCAACACATTATCGACTCAAAATGAGGCTATTCTAAGCAGATTATATGCATAAAATAAGTTCTATTATAAGCAGATAACGTGCGAATTTTCGGGAGAACAGGCTGGGGAATGAACAGAACAATAAAACCCAAAATGCAGAGTCCAAAAAATGCAACCTCCACAAGACGTCTGGAGGATGATGCCCGTTTGTGGATCTTTTGATCCAAAGTATCCGGACACCGTTCACCAGACGAAACAATTATCATAATAATTCCCAAATACATTTCTTGTAATTATTAGAATCTGAACGCCAGCAGATAGGAACTCTAAGAAGTTCGGCAGCTTGTGTCTCGATCCTTTCTGTTCACACACCTTTCTATATGATATGTGTAATTTATATTGTATATTGTGGGACACAATAAATATGTTCAATAGTATATAAGCAATAAATTAATAGATCACTTCATGTGTACCACTTTGTGCACGTGTCCATGCCGTTAATGCTATACCCCGAGAGCACTCCCACGTGCGAAGGTACATAACAATAACAACCATCAGACTAGTCCATCAATGGCACATTCAAATGAGAACAAAATGGACAGTCTTGAACATTCAATTAAACTGAAACTTTTCAAGTATGACTTTGTTAGTCTCAACAGCCTTTACACACCATTTTCAATCGTGGTTAAGATGGTATGAAATTGGGTATTGATTTTAAAGGTTTCTGCACTCCCCATAAATTGTTTTGTGTCTACCATTTGCGTAAATTGTTCTGTATAGAAAATAACACCCTACACACATCAGTTCAATGCCTTTGTGGGGAAAATCTATTATTGACAAACTTTAGACAAGGAAATGCTGACAGCAACTGTTGGTTTCCTCTATAAATTATTTTCATTTTATATTTTAAAATGACAGGACCCACCAGGCTAAGAATCGTCAGCCGAAGCACACTCTCAAAATCCAACATAAGTAGGACTTAATCAAAAGTATCAACAGTGACAATAACGTAATACGCACGTGCCGGTCACACACAACCAACACAATGCAATGCATTGAGATTTCCAATTATATATATAATATATATGTTGCCTTGATTCGTTTAACTATTCAACCAGCTGACGAACTGGTGATTTCTCAAAGGAATATGATCCTGAAAAATATTAGTATTTTCTTTCCATATATAGATAATATATATTTAAAATATCCTTTGTGCTCATATCTATTATTTGGCCGCTAATTATATTTTTTATAGCAATTAAAAACAAATCCGAAGTTAGCCGAAGATTTTGTGTTGAAGAGGAAGTCACGTGACTGACATATCTAAACAGAAGTATAGTCACATGACCGCCCATATCCTTTAAAGAAAAGTTTTTTGCTGCGAATCTGTCGGACTAGCTCAGTGTGAATGCATAGTGCTTCGTATTGTGAATTAGCAGAACCAGTTGCTGTCTCTAACTATGGGGCCTCGGTGGCTCAGTCGGTTGGGGGTACAACTCCAAGCGCTGAGAGTTCAAATTTACATGTTTCAATGGTGGACTTTGTAACTCGAAATCGTTATCTGGCGGAGTTGCCAGTTACTCGTCGAAGGCCGGTGGTTTGCCGCACATGGTCGACGAGTTTATCAGCCATTGAAATCACTGTTAGATTTCCTTCACCACTAAAACTGGCAATGTCGTGATATGACCGTAGTTGCCGAAAGCGACATTAAACCCAATTCAATCAATCCAGTCTCTATAACTGATCGTGTTTCGAATTTAAATCATATATGACGGACATGTTTATATACATGGATTTGAAAGCCAACTTTAGAACAGTAACTATGGCGTCGGAGCAATCATTGAATAAAATTTTGCATCCAACTGTTTTGTTAACATATTTGGTTAGATACCAGAATAACAATTGTCAAATTCTAATGGTCGGATTGATTCCTATTTGGAACTTGATCTGCATGGACTTTCTCACATTAAGGCCACATAACAAGTTAAGATCCGGACAACAAAACAAATTCTAAGTCGAAAAAGGGGCATAACTCCGTCAGAAATGGTCGGGTTGAACCACAGTTCGAACTTGAAATGTATTTACACATGCAGAGTACATATAGATTAATCCACATATTAAATTTGAAAGCTATATCGTTAATCATAACTTGAGTTATCATCCAGACAACCAAATAATCAGCAAATTCTAAGTCGAAAATGGGCATATTAACCGGATCCAAACTCGAACTTGATCATTATGCTAAGCTCTTACGTCACTGTGTGTGCTGATAATACACCGTGTCTTACTCAAAAAAATATGAGGCCCAGTTTAGGGGCTAATTGTGTGATTCTTTTCTTTTGAAGCTATTGTCTTTAAAGAGTAAAATTCGCACACCCTTGTACCTCCGTCATATTTGATCGAATGCGAATGATCTTTGGTATACTCATGAACCATAATGGGATGAACGATATCCACATGTTGTGTCTGGAGTTTTTTTTAATGAGCGCCCACCGCCGACAAAGTACCAACTTTGTGACTAAGGTCGACAAAATACGTTGAAATTCAGTAGGTGTGTTTACATATCGCCTCTCCCCAATTTATGTTACATTTATATGTTATACAGGACCATGGAACATATGTCATAATTTGCTCCAAAAATGACGTCAATGTGTCTCACGTCAGCCTGTGCTCGTGAAAATAAGAACATAACGGGCTTATTTTAATGAGCGAAATAAGCTACAGTCCATATTGGCATTATTTGATCTACATTTTTTCATCGACACGACTTACCAGATTTACGCTCTTTATAACGTTGTTTCACTGCGGTCCGAATCATTCAACGGAAAACGGGTATATGCTCACTATGGGCTTATTTCAGAATCAAATAAGTCCAATATGAACCTATGGGAATATTTAGGTCCAATGAGCTATGTATCAATTTAGCGAATGAGCTATTTATCAAGTATTGCTAGTTGACTGTGAACCCCGTCCCTATATAAATGTCACTGTTGAGAAGATATAAATGTTCAAGTGACTTCGGTCACATCTTTCTGAGGTTGTGAAGTTTGAACGCCAAAATTCCCATTAAAGGTACTCAATCCGATCAGATGCTCCTAAATTACTATTTCTTTGGCTTCGGGGGGGGTAAAAAATATTTGATTCGAATCGAGAAATCCACCATCAAAGCTCAGAGTGGTCAGATATCGATTTTGGAAGTTTGTTATTTCTGGAGATGTATAAGTATAATAATATGTGAGCCAGAAACACATGGTCAAACGGAGGGTCTCGGACAAAATTGCGGATGAAGATGATATTAACTCTAAAATCAAGTGGTAATACAGTCAAATTTCGTTTTGGGAAATTTGATACCATAGTTGACAGTGGTTAGCATTATTTTGTTGCAATAAATCGATTCTGATAACTATTGAAAGCGTATTTTGAAGAAATGCTGTTGTTGTTGTTATTGTTATTGTTGTTGTTGTTGTTGTATCTTGATGGTATGGGGACCGTCTGATCGGATTGAGTACCTTTAAAAATATGTTCGATACCCGGTTTGTGCAGTATCCCAGATGAGTTGTTAAGATAGCTCATTAGTATAATAGCTTGCTGATATCTTTGTAAAAATATAGAAGAAGAACAATACAAATGTTGAAGTTGCCAGGCGTGATATCTCACTGTCATTTTCGAGCAAATTATGACGTATAGGTTATCGGCCCTGTTATATGAAGCTTAAAGATACGGGCGGTGTTGGCGGTGGGTATGCTGTTAAAATATTCTACTCCGTCAAAAGCCGCCATAAACAGAAAGAATAGTAAAATATAGACAGACTTTGTTCTGATACAATCATAAATATGGCATAAACAGTATGTTATTGTCAAATGTTTTTCCTTTGTTATGTAAACAAGAGCAAAAAACGTTACAAAACCTGGCTTTTGTTTAGATCCGGATATGGTAAACATAAAGAGCGTTATTCCTTGCGCCAGTCTATGCTGGACGCAAGTAATGTTTTCGGTCCGGATCTTTGTCTGTTTATTTGTCTGTCCTTCCGTGAATATGTTACGTCATACCGGAAGTACATAGAGTAAAGAATGCACATGCGCTAATATGAAATGGTTTCATTAATTGCAATTTAAATCCACATATATACGTAATTTGCATTGTTATCTGGTTTTATTTTGGTAATAAATCGTTTATAAATGAAAAATATTGAATGATTTCTTTCTGGAAACCGACGCACATCAGGACGTCACAAGCTACATGGGCGCGCAACACACCAGACATGATTGCGTCGATGTCCAGACAGCTGAGACCCGTATTGCACGGACAGGCTAAACCATTCTAACTGCCAACAACTTCGTGTTCTATTATTATAAATATATATATACTGCATGAAAAATAAAAGTGGACAATAGTATATACTGCCCATTAGAAGCCTATTTTATGTAACTTGAAACTCGGGAAATGTGTTGAGATCATGTCTAAAACATGCGCGCGGAATCGTTTTTTTTTCGCAGAGACAGTGAAGTGTGAACATATTTCTGGAAACTTTCTTTGGAGTTCGAAACATTTTCGAAAGCTCATGGTACATATAAATCATGTCCGACCAAACCATCGAGCGCGTGGTTCAATTGAGAAACAATTGCACTGAAAAATGTGAATAAACATATGGATTATTAAATGCCGTATTAATTAACTGGGAAAACAAGCTTTCTCATTCTCAATAGCAATAGACATTTTTATGATATGTGCCCGAAGACTGAAGATCAGTCGCTAAGGGCGTGCTCAAGTTGACACACTGTTAATCAAAGACTAGCCAATGGTCGCGTGTCTTTTATTTATTTGTGTCGGTATTTGTAATTTACTTTGATCTTTTTTGCCGCTGAAGTGCAATGGCATACACACTTGCTATCATTCTAGTCGAACTAGTAATTTAACCCAATTGGTATATAATATATCTTAGCATCATCTTCGCACTTTTCATATGAACGATGTCTATATTGTTCTATAAATATGCCAAACAACTCCCACGTATTACTAAGACTATCATTAGTGTAATAGATCAACTTGAGATATTCTGTCCGTATACACAAATATTTCAGCGATGGATGAACAGAGATTTGTTATCTAGATTTGTTTTTATCGATCTCTCAAACGAGGGGCCAGCATGCGCGCGGTTCAAACTGTTTTTGGTAAGACACCACAAAACATGCCAAATGTGTGATGGGCGCAAGTGTAGGCAGCTCCAGTGAGTGCATTCTAGTTTGTTACTGTTTTCCTGATATGGAAATAATAAAGAGCGTGTATATCATTTGTGTGTTATTAACTAATATAATTGAGCTGTGTTATGTAAACAGAAGCAAAACGTATGTAACACGAGCAGGCTCTTGTTTACGTTTATGAAAACAGAAGCAAAACGTCTGTAACACGAGCAGGCTCTTGTTTACGTACACAATCGTACGTCTTGACGACAATATCCTATTTACGCGCTGATTATGTTTGGCATATGAACAAAACTATATATTTTTTAATATTCCTTCTGTAGATGGCGATTTGAACAAATATGAATATTTCTGCAACGAACGCCACCCGTGCCTTTAAAACGACTCATGCATTTTAAGCTATTTTCAGCTTCGGTTTATAGTATGTTCCCATAACGATTGGTTTATAGTATGTTCGCATAACGATGCTCGTGCCTGTTTTATTACGGGACCACACATAAATACACTCAAGCGATCAATGACCAGCCAATAGAGAGACATTTCAATAGACTTTATATCTATGCACTGTGAAACCATTTGCCAGGGGCGGTTGTAAAAATGGAATAATTCAACAAATGAATTTATAAAACGTATAATTCTGAAAGAAATATCAGTGACTTTAATGTGGTAGAGCTGTGGATGCGAGTTATTACTAGATGAATTGCCGATAACATCTCATAATATATCCACCTAGGTTTGGATGCAAATTTCCACATTAAATGAGTCGGCAAGCTTTGAGCGATCCAGCTCTCTAATTGATGGTTCCAACAATGAGCTTTTATGCACCTTAAATGAGTCATATATTCGTTCAATTAAGGGAACTTATCATTTGAACACCAAAAATAAAACGAGGCTAGCCATTATACCCACATAGCCATTCGCTGATCGCGATAAATTCGAATGTTTAATTCAAAGGTTGATGGTTTTTGAATATTCTCTATTCCTTTGTCACTGTATTTTATCGCAGTATTACAAGCAATTTTCGACGTATTTCAATTGAAGAAATGAAGTGTTCGTAGATGAGTTTGATAAGGGAAATAAAATGTCTACTGGCTTTTCATTTGGGCCCCGTTTGGCTGATATATAGCTGTGTCACAGCAACTTCGCGCCTTAAAGTCCAAATTCAGACGACTGAATGTCTGTATGATTTAAAAATTAATTTTTGTCTCCCGAAATGCTTTATTTTCGAGATAACTTCCTATGAAAAGAAGAAACCGCGGCATTGTTGCGACGGAGAATGTATAATTGTATTTTCCTTTGTTGTTGGTTTATTGAAAACTTACAAAATGCGCAACACGCAATGAGTTGACAGTGGGAGGCATGGTGCTGCATAAAAGATCATTCATATCTCAGTAGCGGATGTCATACACCATCGTTAACACGACGGGGAGGTTTCATGTTCAATATGAGTGAATCTGAAGTTTATTTTCCTCATTGTCGTTCTTTCGGAAGCGCTGGGTTGATAAATTTTTATAGAAATTGGATTTGAATGGTATTTAGTTAGTAGCGTTCGCGCTGCAGTTGTCCACGCAAGCTTATGGTATGCCTGTAACGATATATATTAATCTCGCGACCCATATAATTACTCTGTTTATGGGGTATATCTTTGTATAGAAATCTCGCAAGCGTGTATAGTCTACCTTCCGAAGACATCAGTTATAGTAGACTATATCATACAATATTGATTTGACTAAATCATTCGAAGTTGAAAACAAACAATATGTTGAAAAGAATCATTTAACTTATGGCGACATATAATATTCAAATTAAAACACATCATAATTGTCAGGTCTCAAATTAAACATCACAATTTCTTGCTGGTCATAGTATAGGTCATCAAATACATGAACTACTTATATACGGGCTATATATACCCGAATAGACTAAACAAGGGGTAAACAATATTGGCCGGTTTCACCTTTCCGCCGAAACGCTCTTTAAGTTTAATTTAACACAAAGATATATTATCGCAATCACTTATGACTCTGTCACTCGGACCGCCACATAACACCCAACATTCACCCAGATCCACCCTCGGTATACTTATTGATCTTCATCCAGCGTAACCGTCGGGGTACGTTCATATATGGCAAGTTTGCACGGAATGTTTTGCGGGCATTTTCTGACAGAAAACCCTATATGGTGCCAGAAAATGACGACAACATGCATATACAATGTATATTTACCAAAGCTAACGACATGAGGAGTAACATGTCGGTAGTACCACGTGTAACGGTGCTACTAACACATTGCCTTAAAATACCCGTATGGTTTAGAGGTTAATATCGATAGCATCGCTACTAGTGGAACTACATATTTTTTACTTCCCATGCACTTAGCTGTGGTACTGATGCATTTTACATGCATTTTTCAGATCATACTCTGGCACCATAATGGGCTGCTGTGAGAAAATGCCTCAATGCCGACATCGGGTCAGTCGCTAAATTATCTCCTATATACGTCCCTTGGCAAAAGTTAATAGGAACAATTTCTCTTCATATTGAAACCCGATGATGTATTAAGTCAATCCTGCGCGAGTCCAAATGCGCCCAAAACATTACGCGTTCGTCTTTCCAAACCCAATGACGTATCGATGGTGTTATGAGCTCGGTGTTATGAGCCGTTGCGCATTCACCGAGAAATAACTGCAACTAGCCACGTGGGCGCCGACCAATCAGAATGCTGGATTTAGTGATGACAACACTTAGTATGTAAATATTTAAGATTAACTCCACAACCCAGTTGAGTCCTATATCATTGGACTATATATATTCGCATATTCCTTAAATGTCACAATAAGTACATATAAGCCTATATAGAAACATAAGCATTTAACTGTTCGTTCTCCGTCTTGGTAATTTATAGACACATACGCTGAAAGACGTTATTCGACATAATGCAAAAAAAATTCTCGCCATGTACATGCATACGTTTATGTCACCGCCTTCATGTCATTTTATAACAATGTATTATCCGTTTTTGTATACGGGAGAGGGGCTATCTAAGTTGAAATAACCCCGATCTCTTTTGTATATTTGTATACGAATACAATATATTTAAAGTAATCACTGGTGACAGAGATCTTTCTGCTAACGTATATAGCATGCTGACGGAATACTTGCGTTTTATACGTAGTCTATGACTGTCTTTGGTTCAAGTTTAAGCAAAGCAATATGCGACGAAATGTCTATACAATTGCCAGGCCAATTTGCCAGAGTATGAATGTAACCTGTGGGGAGAAAACCATGCAGTTCAATCGGGTTCACTTTCAGCATATAAACACCTACAGCCCCCCCCCCCCCCCCCCTCCACCCACCCCGTCCACATGCGATCCCAAATTTTGATTGGATCTCCCAAAGCCTTATGTAAAGACCACAATGTTTATTGATCTGCCACAATGATCGAGCAGTTTTAAATACTTTTTGTGGACGAAACGTTGGTCCCTATATATTAGGACATGCAGCATTCTAGTCAAAATGGTTAAACTGTCTCAAATTCTTACTGTATCTGACCATATACGTGTATGCTCATCTGTTATGTCAATTGTCCGCATGACTCTCCGTTTACACTTGCGTGTATGTTCGAGTGCATACACGCAAGTATACGTACATGTGTGTATGTATATGTGTATATGTATACATGTGCGTATGTAGATATGTGTGGGTGGGTGTACAAGGGTGTGTGTGTGTGAGTATATAAGGGCGGTTGTTGTGTGTATGTGTGCGTGTGTGTTTTTATGTGTGGTGCATGTACATGTATATACGTTTGATTTTCTTCGTGTTAAATGTCTGTAAATACTAATTATCCTTGTATTGTGTTCTTGTTCGTTTTCTGTAAGCTCTCTGTATTACGGAGGAAATAAAGGTATATATATATAATTTCCCAGAGTGTGAATGTAGGCTATGGAGGCAAAACCATGCAGTTCAATCGGGTTATATAATAGAGCCTCGCGTGCAGACATTCAAGGAGAAAAGGGCTGATTAAACCCGTATTTGTTATCTGCGCTAATTCTTAAGTGTATATGACACCTTGTGTAGTAAAACATATTACGCCAACCATACCCAATGTACATCTAACGTGTCAGGTGTTGGGTTGTGAAATGAAGTGCTAAATGTTCATCAATCTCATGTAACTTGAGTCAAATCCTTCACAAATGAAGGATCGGTCCAGTGGTTGTGTTATCTGGCGAGTCCGTAATGGTCTAAATGGCACGGGGTACGTTCTGGACTATAATCGCTATATGAGCTATGTTATACCAGAGTTCATCATGATGATAGTGTTTAGAGACAATGCTGTGTGATTCAGTTATGATTCTATTAGCCTAACTAAGTGTAACTAATTTCAGCCTGTGGTGTGTTGACATCTGATTATCAGATATTGTGGCAATGACAAAATGACTATCCACCCGACCAATCACAGACCGTGCGTCGTTCGGTCTAGTAAACCCGCAGTTGACAGAGGCGGAGTTTCAATAACTCTAATTGTTGTTATTCAAAACGCAGCGAAGAACGGTAGCTTCCATGTAGAAAAATTAAATATGGTCTAAATACAATTGCTGGTATTTTATAGGTAGCAATCGTTTGTGATATGTAGAAGCTGTGACATTTTTGGGAAGTTTTCAGTGGATTTTGTGAGATATTTAAGTATTTGGATTTATAACCAGGATAACCGTACCCGGACAGTGTGACCGTAAACTAGTTTGCATCGCCACAGGGACTATTATTCAGATTCAGTGATTTCACAAGGATCATGGATTTGACGGCCGCCTACCGTTATCACGCACAGAATATTCACATGATGCCAGACTTTTATCATTCATGCAAAAGTGAGTTTGATAACAATCCATTTTGTTTTTCGAATTTAGAAAATTTGACGGGCATTTTACATTACACACACCCCGTTATGGCTACGGAACATTGGTGGAAAGTTCTCTATACTTTATATTAATAATTAAAATGTTAATACTGGCCCAAGTCCACATTATATACGGTGGCGCAAGTCTAAAATGTATTAACCGACAAACATATTCACAAATTCGGATCAAAGCTATAAGTATAATACAGGGTGAGATATAGGTGAATCATAGCCATATATATATCTGCATAGTTTACGACACTTATAATATGTTGCTTCCGTTAATCAACACATTCAACACTTTTGGAAAAACATTCTACCAAAAAAAGTAATGCCAGTTTAGTTAAGTGACCCCATTTAACAATAGGTGAATTACAACCAAATTGAAGAAATATATGTTATTTACGGGAGAACTGTTTATACACAATTGTCTAAACAAACTATGTTAGCATGCGCGTATATTGAATTGTGTTCCAACATTTTTCACTATTTTTATTTACATTATCAATTAAGACTGAGCAAACTGTTAAATAAGAAACAAAAATTGACAAATGGTTTTTACGCCAAACTATTATTATGATGCCAAAATAGTGCCAAAAACGTGCAAAATAGTATAAATGCTGGCAGTATAAAATGGGGGGGGGGGGGGGGCATTTATAAGACACCAAAAGAATATTACTGTTTCCGCTCTCTCCGTAACCAACTCACCGAAGCCAAAAGGTCAAAATACCTCTTAACTATACTGAGGCTAGTGATTGCAACTGATTCTTAAATGTAGGAACGTTGAAGGTTCGGTCAAAGATACACCCGTTCTCACAGCAAAACGGGCGAATATACTCATAGCCGTACGGGCGCCCTAATTATAGGGGAACTGAGACTTTTTGCCCGATTTGTTTTTTACATGATATACTCCTGGTTGTAACACAATTTGTGTAGAATATACCTTGTCTATACACATAAATATCACAAAATATATTCAAATTAACCTTAAATATGTATAATTCGGCAGAAATGTGAAAAATACTGTAATTTGCCACAATTTCCCTATGAAATACAATTCAATTTTCCCGAATTTGACTGCAAATATCCGAAAAATGCCAGGATTTTTAGTTTTCAAAACGTTTGAGGGGCTGCAGCCCCCTGGTCGTACGGCTGTGGGGATACTTCGTGAGTATCCCATGTTTCAGTTTCGTCTCACACTAATCAGCTTCATGTTTGAACTATCTTCGAACTTCGCATTGATATATATAAAACTCACATCTAAAAAAAATGTCGTTAAAAATATTATGTACGCACTTGTACTTAAATTACCATGGATAACGCCTGACAAACGTGCAGCCGTATACTGCACGCCATAAATTGTTCGAGAAGTTAAAATCTCTGCATCCCTGAGTATATGTGACATCATTCATGTCTTCCATAAATGATAATAACAACTGTTAATGTCGTTTAGTAGAAGTTGTAAATGTGATGTTCACACTCTTTGAATTCGCAAACTAATTAAAACAACTCTTAACCATTAGTTATTCGAATGACTATACCTAAAACACATACTGGTATTGTTATGTCCACACCTACCCTGTTACAGGTCTAAGGTTAGCCGAAATTTGGAACCGGATTTTTTTTCTCAGTCACAAAATAATCCACATCACTATAGGACACTCCACGAGACGTATCATTATGCTGAACCCTTTCTACACTAAATGGATTCTCCCATGCAGTTATAAAAGTATTTATTGGAATGGTCTATTATTCATATGGTTGGGGTGTTCGGGTAATAAAAACAGACGACAGACAGAAAAACACAATAAAAGAGTAGAATGATTGATATTCATTGCGGGAAATGTTCAGATAATAAGTTAACTGTGTTTGTTGAACTTATTGCCTGAACATTTCCTAAGGAAACTACTAGTTAATGACTATTTAGTAATATAGTTTATATATGTCGGAAATAATTTTGAGGACAAATCCACTGCTATATAGACATCATCAGGATTGAATTTTTAATCATATTGTAGTGAGAATGTCATGCCTGGCTACGCTGTCTGTAATTTAACAAATCACACTGTATATATGATCATTACAAGTACTTCAAAAATAGTAATCAAAGTCAACATAATACAACTAGAAAACACCGTCAGGAGGTATAATATAAAGTTACACATAAGCACCAATATTAATTTTCTTGCAGTTTGCGACGTTTTGATTTTGAAAATAATATGTTATTCAGTACTCGTATGGAATAAGGAATCATATATACCTCATCCTTTGTGAATAAATATTTTGAGTACTATTTGAGAGAACCATGTTTTCAACAAAGTTGATCAACCAATATTGGTAGCATTACCATATGAACGCGAACGATGTACATGGGGAAATAAATCAGAGTCTTTCGATATAATGTTTTGACTCAAATTTGGTATAGTATAGGCATGCCACAGAACTTTTTCAAATTATATATCATCGACATGCAAAGTCAAATTAGATGCACGATCGGTTTTCCCACTGATAAGACAATTCCGGTTGTTCATTCAAGATCTGGAACCCGTCAATAGCATCTTTTCTTAAGTTCTTGAGTATTTTTTTTCTGTTAATAAAATCCTAGGGCGCCATTGTAGCTATACTAAGACATTTAATGGCGCCATTATAGAATGTGGCATCGCTGAAGTAACAGGTTTTTTTTTTTATGAAACGGAAAATCTTTTTTTTTTATGGGAGGCGAAAACAAATTCTTTCTCCAAGAATTCATATCGTACCAGAATAAATTTTCTGCACTTCATAGATTTAATAGTTTGAAAAAAACAAAAATGCATATTGGAAGTTTGCCCAAATTGTCCATTCTTATCTACATTACGAAGCCTACCATCATGTTATAAATATTATCAATGAAATTGCGAGTTGCGTTCCTGGCTGATTGGTTAAAGTCATCACAGCCGTCGTCATTGCGAACTCGTTTGTTTACTTATTTCAATGTGTAGTATAATAAGGAAATTATATGTGTATTAACAACGTAAGCTACATCCACAGTCGGAGTTGACCCAATAATGTAAGAATTAAAGATGCCATGTCCTATTTCACTCCACAAAACACCATCTGTACGCCTTTTAAGCCAGGCAATAATTATATCGGTCCTCTGAGTCCATTAACAATGACCGTCTCTCGTAAAGAGCGTCCATCGCCCAACAGCAGTAGATAATAAAGAGCGTTCCCAATTATGATTTTTTTTGTTACTCATTTTCAACGTAAAATGATGGATTATTTTTAATATTATCGCGATGCTTATGCCATACAGATGATGGTAATAACACGTAGTTTTAATTATTATTTTCCCTATAGTAACCTGAATATTAACTAAGAACATTTTGTCTAATTTGGTGTGAAATCGGACTGCGCATCTTTAACGAAACCCGTCAGATTTGACACCATAAACCTATTTGTACGTTTCTATACTATAAAATAAGATTAAAAAATTAAGAGACAATGGTCGGATGAGCAGTTTTGATATATCGTACATACCGAATTTCAAAAGAGTATCATGGTTTTATATTTTGGTCGGGTCCTCAAAAGATAACATACGGTAACATGCGCCCAAAATGCAAAAGATCATAAAGTGATAAAGAGCGTTATTGGCTTCTTCTCCAATCAACGGCGTTTTTCAAAAGAAACTTCTTAAAATATACATATTCTTATTGCATCATTTTGGCGTTCATGTGAGTGTGGTTGGGGGGGGGGGTCGCAATACATATAGGTTACGAATGACATTGGTTGAAATTAATTTCAACCATGTATATAGGTATATGAGGTTGTAGTGATGCAGTAGATTTATTCCTATCCTCCGTCGTATTATCAATGGTGAAAACACGTGACCACGCTGGCGCTATCTTTGATTGTCGCTTATTGAAAATATGTCAAAATTTCTCATGGAAATACTGGTCTGATATCCGAGAAGGAACAAATGCAAGAATATTAAAATCGGACCTTTGACGAGCATGATTCAGCGACAAACATCTGTGGAAAATGTCTAAAGGGAATCCGATAAAAATCCGTGTTATACTGTACATTTGTAATCGCGATTTTTCGCAATCCACCCAAGCTAAATGATACATATATCGCGATTCTATGTTAACTGCATGTTCCTGGCTATAAAACTTTATCAGATTTTACGTAGTCCGTGTCTCATTTCTATAGTGGCAACGAACGAAAATATTAAACCCAATATCTCTTACTTGACTTGCCAGGTTTTCATGACTCCATTTTGAATAGGTACAATGCTAAAATCTTAATAAATAACAAACTTAAAGATCCCTTTTCCTATTTGACACGAAATTAGTCAAACTTTTTCTATGTTAACTTTTAGCTTACTAGGTAAAAGAAGTAAAATGCGTGCAATCCGGTCTGTTCTCCCGGAAATCCGTACATTATCTGCTTGTTGTATGTAGATAATCTGCTTAGAATCGCCTAATTTTTAGTCGACAATTTGCTGAAAATGAGAGCGTTTTAGTCACATTATCGACTCATAATGAAGCGACTCTAAGCAGATTATGTGCGGACAATAACACAAATAAGGCAACTCACGACTTTTCAGGTGTACGCTCTTTAACATGTGTTTTATTGTGGCCCGCTCCATAAAACAAAAAACTGATATGATTCATTATCTGCTTATTTTAGACTCAACTAATCACATTATATATACACTTTTCACACTATAGGTCGATTATGTGCATTTTGCGCGAGGATATGTTCTGCGATCAACATCATTCGTATGGCACAATCATCGCGAAAATAAACAAAACATCGATCAGTACACAATATCATAGTTGAGAACGTTCTTTATTATCTATCACTTTTGGGTGAAGACAGCATGTACAATTGGACACATGCATGGAAAACAATTCAAAATGCGCTCAAACTTCTTCTTTTGGAAGTTGATATATGCCAATCAAAACCTCATATTAATGGACTCATGGGTCCGATCTAATTATTTTCTGGTATTGAAAACGTACATATGGTGGATTTATGGTATTGCATCGGACCTTATACATCTTTAATCCCCACTAGCGTTATAAATATTATTGACACGAATACCTATGAATTATGGGTCGATAAGATTAAACGAACTGAATTGAAATTAAAACAAATTATACTTATTCTCCTCCAGTTTTGTTTTTATTTGTGTTTTGATGGATCTTTGTTAGGCCAGTGCGGGGTGAGTTTTATTCCAAGTAATTTTCATTTTCATCTGCCCGTTGAGCGGAAAACGGAAAATTTTGACTAATATTGTGTCAGATCGGATGGGACACAAACAACAGATTCGCTGCATATATAAACATGCCAACAATCAAACATGACCATTGTCGTATCTTCCCGCTTCGAATTACTAGTTTGAAGTCTATCAAATTGATATAACATGCTGAGTGAACGTCTTGTCTGTATCAAATTTAATGTGCCAAACTAAATAAAAATATGAGCGATATTATCATGGTTAGTTAGGCACCTCGTGTTTGACAGATCGTTAATATATAGTTTACTACGTGAGGCGGAACGGGATCCGGATAAATCTTAACCTCGGGGCCGGTCAGTTCGATTTATGTATCAGTCCGTAGCGACTTCATTTCCATCCCATTCAGCGGTTAAAATAAACTGAATTTATTCAAGTCGACGCACATGACCGGATCGGAAACCCCGACTGTGAGAGATCAGCGGTGGATCCGAACACTAAATGGTATCTCACAGAGTCGTAACAATGACCTTCCCAATCAAACCTGATTGCTATCGCCCCTTGCGGCTCGATTCAATAAAGCTGTCTGCGTAAAATGTTCCAATAAAATATTTAAGATCGATGTTTAGGTCTGCTAAACTTGTTTTTGATAAGTCGTCCGTGAATTCCTGGGAATGGCCGCGCGAATGCTGCCTTATACATCGAGTTTGTTGGCTATCATATATTCTGTTTATGAGTTATTAATGTCGTATGTGATCGTGTCCCCGGGTGACGACTAACTTTGCTATCTGCATGTTGTCTGGTCTCTTGAGAGCAGATCAGGGGTCCCATTCCTCGATTCTCGATCCCTCGACGCACGCATGCACAATGTCACACTGCATACAGTATGCTGAATTCGGCTTCTGTATTTCCTATATAATTGTGTGCAGCATTGGAGGTGGGGGCTCGGTGGCTCAATCGGTTAGGGGTATATGTCCAAGCCGTTTCGCCCTCTAGCGCTGGCCATAAGGGTTCAAATCCACATGTTTCCATCGTGTACTTTGTAACTCGAAATCGTTATCTGGTGGAGTTGCCAGTTACTCGCCGATAGCCGGTTGTTTACCGCACATGGTCGACCAGTTTATCAGCCATTGAAATCACTGTTAGATCAGCCGTAAATGTGCGGATTTCCTCCACCACTAAAACTGGCAATGTCGTGATATGCATGGCCTTAGTTGCTGAAAGCGACATTAAAACCCCAATCAATTAATTATGTGTGCAGCATTTCATACTGCACCTTTCCAGTTTGAGTGGGCAATGTCCACATATCACACTTACAATGGACACGTTTCGCAGGATGAAGTACTACTGATTCGAATTACGAATAGGACACTACGTCACTAGAATGTGTGTTCTTTTTATCAGATGTCGTTTTGCCATATCCGAAGTTACGAAATACAGTCTTACGGTTTCGTCGTTTCAACAAAACTCACAAATACATCACATATATAGTAATGCGTTCGGGATTGTTTCTCTGATCCTCAATGTGTGAGTTGACTCTGAGATTGTGTCCATAAATTGTAACCGACATGTGTGCATTTTATGCAAACTAAATACGGCCATTTATGGGACCATTTCATATTATTCTCAACAGAATATATGCAACAAATGAATGCATTTGAGACATGGATGTGTGCAAAATACAATCATTTACTTTCTGAACGATGTAAACGTGGAAATTATAATGATAATGAGTTTATGGCTCGAGTCATTAACTCATTTTTATTATAATGACCATGTTGTTTACATCGTTCATGGAGCACATGAGTATATTTGCACTCATCCGTGGCTCAAATTCATGCATTCATTTATTGCATATATTCTGTTGAGTATAATAGGAAATGGTCCCATAAATGTCTGGATTTAGTATACAGTACCTCTTTAATTTCAATCTCTTAGTGGCAATAAAATCAATCGTCGCAGTTGCCATCATCATAACCTTCGTTCTTGATGCCGTTAAAGGGGACTGTACACTAAATCTGGCCATTTGTGGGACCATCTCCTATTATACTCAACAAAATATATGTAACAAATGAATGCATTTGAGCCATGTATTAGTGCAAATGCAATCGTGTGATCTATATATGAACGATGCAAACAATATGGTAGTTATAATAAAAATGAATTTATGACTGGAGCATAATGGAGATGGTCCCAGATATGGCTGGATTTAATGTACGGTGCCCCTTTAAGTACAAAATAATTACGACAAACAAAACCATATATCGCCTTACTGTGAGGGTACGTTCAAACACTGGCAAATTTGCTGGGTATTTTTTTGTAGGCATTTCGGTATTGAAAGCTACAATGTGCGAGAAACGAATGCAAAAATGCTTATAAAATTGATACTGTACCACAACTAAATATATGAGAAGTAAATATTATGTAGTTTCACTAGTATAGTGATACTGTCGAAATTTGCCTGTAAATAACATGCGATTATCTCGCAAGCTGTAGTAAATAATAAATTGATATGCACGTTGCCGTCCATATTCTGGCACCATAGGGTGTTCTATGAGAAATTGACTAAAAAAAAATCTGTATAAACTTGCCAGTTTATGAATGAACACCAAGTGGCAAGAAATTTGAATTTTCTCACTAACAGACTCCGTAGTCGTCAAATCTGCGAGTATGTTTTCGGATCGTCCGAAAAATTTACGACTACTATATTAGCTATTAAATTATTATCAGTAGAAAATGTAGTAGTGCATTATGCGAAAGTTGTCCCTTTAATATAAGACAGTTGTTTTATTTCGAAACGTGGCCAGAATAATGACAGCATGGCAATATTATAAGAAAACGGACATTTAAGAAATGAATGCAGTGGGTGCGTATTATTGGGTCGTTTGGGGCATATTGTGTGAACTGCGAAGCCGTTCTCACTCAATGTGACACCATCGACCACTGCGCCGTATCCCACAATAACACACACTCACTGCATTCATTTATTATATTTATATAGCTTTTTGATGATTTATTCCCATAAAAAGCTGAGTGTATTCTGATATATTTTCACAAAATCTGCCGAGAATTTGAGACTGTCCCACGCAGCACATTAAGCCAGCCCAATATAAGATTTCCAAGCAGTTAGCAATGATAACGTCATTGATATAAATCACTGGCTTCAGATGCAATTCGGTTGAACTGTGAAAAGCACGCCCAATTATTCTGCTGACAGCTTTTAGTGATTAGGTCAACAATTTCTGACGTGTTCGTGTTACAGTCAGTGTTCTATTGGGTGTCTGTGTGTTATGGGATATATAACGGGTGGCCCACGAGTTAGTATAACACAGATATAAATATATAAATATTTTACATATGGACCAACATGCATATATATTTACATAGCCCCTCTGTGTTACACTAAATACTGTTTGGTGATTGGTCAACTGCCAATTGGGTCACCCGTTTCATATCCCAACACACAGACCATTGAATTGTAGCCGACAAAAGTCTTTAATAAAACTGAGGAAAGCTTACATTATGTACGTGATGGCAGTGTTCTGACCCACACATGGAGGGAACTGAACTCTGACTTGCAGTTTGACAATTTATATGCTATTTTCTTAAGGAAATTTGTCCAGGAAAATTCTTGATTAATGTTAATTACGAAGCAATCAATGTTAATACTTTCAGGTCATGGTGGTGTTAATCAGCTGGGTGGAGTTTTTGTCAACGGACGACCTCTGCCGGATGTTGTGCGACAGCGGATTGTCGAACTTGCCCACCAAGGAGTGAGACCATGTGATATTTCTCGACAACTTAGAGTATCACATGGCTGTGTTAGCAAAATTCTAGGAAGGTAATTTGTTCACATCACATAAATCCTTATTTTTTCTACCACTCGACAGAGTTCGTCAGTTTACGCACCATATCTCAGTTTGATGCGTACTTCCTCCCACATTTGCCTAAGTGGGCTTGAAGGACTGCTAAACATCATGTAAATTGAGGCATGATGTTTAGGTTAAATTGGTTACTCTCACCGTTTTTTTTTTGGTGATAAAGTTACCCAGGTTCCCGAAATTGTGATAAAAAGTTACCCAGGTTCCCGAAATTGTGATAAAGTTACCCAGGTTGGAGAGAATTGTGATAAAGTTACCAAGGTTAAGCAAATCTCACAATATGAACGCGATTTAAAAGTAACTGAGGGAAATACTGTTCAGTTTTGGCAAGTAATAGCCCTCATAAATTAAGAAATATTAGTACTGGAGGTGGTCATTTTTACCGCAAAATATGAATATTTTGTTGCTAAACATAAAATTGTATTAACCTGGGTAACTTTATCACAATTCTTTCCAACCTGGGTAACTTTATCACAATTTCAGGAACCTGGATAACTTTATCACAGAAAACTGGTGAGAGAGACCAATTCAGTTCAAGTAAAGCTTAGTAAATCTGAAGGGGTCACTCTCGCTGAAATGGTCACTGTCACCCCTTTCGTTCAGTTGGGTACCCAGCTTTTTTTTTCAGTTGGGTACCCAGCTTTTGTAAAATTTACATTTGGGTACCCAACTTTATGAAATCTCACACATAGCGTGATTTATATAGTAACTGCCGTCAGTTGATTGCGAAATGGACCTGTTAAAATTTTGAATTCTTGATTATATGATACATACTCGTCACGATGCTTGAAAGTAACAGCGGAGACGAATTGTACATAGGACATATAGGTACTGCAGACTGCTTTTACAAAGGTGGGTACCCAAATATAAATTTTATAATAGCTGGGTACCCAAACGAAAGAAATGGGGCGACAATGATCTTTTCAGCGTCACTCTCACCAAAAAAAAAAGATGCCGAAGGGTACACGCGGGTTTGGAAAATTGCTGACGAGTACACATGTTTTGAAATATCGTTCTAACTAACGTTTAGATTTCGTGTCTGCCATGATTTATGTAAGAGAAATATTGTTTACGTACCTTTATAGGTACACAGTGAATATTTCGAGCATAACTATATAGATAGCTCATGAAGAGCTTATATACTTTTGTTTGGTAAAATTTTAATTTAAATATGTGTCCTTGTTCGCCTATATATATATACTTGGAGAGTCTGGGAGTGCAGTGGTGCTAATATGCTTGGGCGTTGCCAGGAAGACGACCAACATGGCCACGGATTCGCCCGGATAATATAAATTTATAACACAAATATTAAGGATCACCTTAAAGTGATGTGAAACACTCCGGTATGGTGATCAAATATAAATAGAGAATATCTTGCTCAAAGTAGTTATTTTTATAAATATCATATCCAAATTGACAAAACACACCGTCATTCTTATATGTTAATTAAATGCAGTGGCTCTTGGTGGTGAACTCGTTTTCGTTAGTTTATCACCAATAGTTGCGTCCAGAATCGAGAAGTAAATATTTACAATTAAGCGTAGTTCGGACGATGTTTTCTATGGAGCGGTACGCTCGATCTGCTTTAAATTTTCGGCGATGTTAGTAGATTGCTACATTCCTCCAGTTGGCATAGCTCCTGAATACTAACTGACCAGTTTCACGCACCCGAACAAGTCCATAATATGTCTTTAATCAGATGACCTGTTTTTAATCAAAGTTGAAAAAAAAATGACAAAACTGCTTCTTTTAACGGTCGATATCTCATCAACAAAACTTCCCATCAATGATGGACTATCTCTTCTGCAACATGATTTATATAGTTTCCTGTGTATGAAATAATAAACGGGAATCGAAGACCCCTGCCCGGAAACGCGTCCATCAAATAATATTGATTTTATTTGTATTTTTGTTTTCGTATAAAATAACTCTATGCCGTTTAATAATGGTCCCTAATTTTCACGACCGTCTTTTATATTTGGATTTTGTTTAGTTATTTCAATTATTGAACATAAGCATATGCATATGTGACCCGCCATATCAAATCCAGTCGTAAGTCGGGATTTTTGTACCCTGTGCCAATGCATTCTCTTATATATGCGAGTCGACCATAGGTCGCCTCGCATATATAAGAGAATGCATTGGCCTAACAATTTTTTATCATTTTTTTTAAATAAATGTTTCTTACAATTTTTAGGACATAAAATAAAAAAACATCCATTACCCTGCAGGGAGCCCCACACATATATAGAAACATATAGAATAGTATCGTCTGCTCATGTTTGTCTGGGGCTCTGTATGGGTGAAATTATAAAATTGTTAAAGAATACAAGAAATAATTATTAAAATTGTAAAAAATTGTTAGGCCAATGCATTCTCTTATATATGCGAGGCGACCTATGGTCGACTCGCATATATAAGAGAATGCATTGGCACAGGGCAGTTGTGTTGGGTAAAGGGTTAATATGGCAATAGATACAATCAATTGGAGACAGTTTGCGGCTCGAATTCGTTCGGATCACGACGCTGCATGGAGGCCTCTATCTAAAGTTCTAAATATAATAACAAATATATTCCCATAAATATTTACTATATTTGTCACAGTATAATAAAATAATATCGAAATAGGATCGATAATTAATTGATAGAATCCGGGCAGGGATTTCCAACTCATATACGTATTATTTCATACCCAATAAACTATCTAAAATTTGTTATATAAAGAGATTTTTTTATTTGAGACTTTTGCCGGTTACAATTCATTTTGCATCATTCTGAGAAACCGAAATGCCCATATTCATTTGGAAATTGGTTAGATTGTAATGGACAAAACACTTGTATACCCATCCACTCATCGATATCAAACAGGGACGTCCCTGTTTTGTATCCCTGAGTGGAGGGGAACTTCACAGGCGATTGTATGCGACTATGCGTTGTCGACCGAGAGCCATACACATACATTTGTGGGGACTTGTTTACCACTGGTGCAGTTCATGCAGTTTTCAATTTTCCCTCTACTTTCGAGGACTTCTATGGCTCAAATTTAAGAAATTTACAACCAACAAAAAAACGTGGGCTAGTTCTCTCTTCTTTGGCGTCGAATGATATCACCGTGGATCTTCTAAAACCGTCCTTGTTTGGTACAACCTGTTCAGTCGATAAAACACTGCGTGCGTCCCCGTTAACAACTACAATCGAAAAGAGGCCTCCTTGCAATTTAACCAAATCGCATTATGGACAAATTGTTTGCGCCATTTCTCCAATTATTTCAGCAGGTAGTCCTGTTTCGTGAGTGCAATTTCCGTGATGAAAGTTAGTGATAAAACAAACTAAATGCGCTTAATAGGTACCATTCTTGTTCCGCGGCCGCGACCCGATTGTCACGTCTATTGTTCCTCTGTTTTCGACCAAAATAATTCTGACTTGATTTTTTTCTGTGCCATTACGCGCAATAGATTTTCAAATTTACTGTGAACGATAACAATATGTTGGGAGACCGGTCGCAATCTTATCGGAAAATCGTAATAAGTTCGCTGGATAACATTCAATAGGTCGTGACCCAAATGGTGATGGGGACAAACTCTTTTTGATTGCAGATTCGTTTCAGTCAACTTCCTGTCAACATCACTCAGGACAAATGTAAATGAAACGGGTGGCTGTACCAGGATATCTCACAATTTCATTGTCGACACCATGCACGTCGCCCACCACGCAATGGGCATAGCCTTATAGCCTTGTATGTCCAACGATGGTCCATCAATAAGGTCACGACTGATTGTGGAATTATCGTTGGAACCTCTATACTCTTCGCTCATTTGAGAGGAGGGTGCTCTACACATATTATTCCAATTTCAAAGAAATATTAATTCATCACAGCTGGAAATTTCAATGGCGTGTGTCCACTGATTTGCATGATTGCATATAGTAAACTGAACTTATTTTTTGTAACTGTATAGCTAATTTTGAATTTCAAAGGGAAAAACAGCAAAAAATATTTATAAAAAAAACTTAAATAAATCAAACAGTAGTTGAATCCTTGTGGTATCACAAAAACAGAAATGTTATATTGTGATCGAATACACTTACTGGTTTATTACTTCAATAGATCACATTAGTGAAGAACATGTTTATGTGGGTGTCTTTTCATTGTATTGTCAAAAATTGCTCTAGTAATATCTTTTCGGAAAAATAAACTTGGACTCATGGGACCGATCTAATTATTTTATGGTATAGAAGTCGTACAGATGACGGTTTATAGTGTCAAATCGGACAGTGCACCTTTAACCATGTACCCAACAGAAGGGCCCTGTGCCAATGCATTCTCTTATATATGCGAGTCGACAATTTTTTTAGGCCAATGCATTCTCTTATATATGCGAGGCGACCTATGGTCGACTCGCATATATAAGAGAATGCATTGGCACAGGGCATAACTCTAACTACCACAATGTGGTCAAGGAGCCGGTTCCAATGATATCCATATTTGTATGGTTCTATTGAGACAGACCGAAGATATTTTAGGCTGTTGAAGCTTTATTTGGCCGGTTTTGGCCGGTTTGTTGGGTAAAGGGTTAATGCTCCAAATCTGATATATGAAACGCTACAAAGGTGAATAATTTACTAGGACTATAATTTAAGGTTTGAAGATGATGTGCCCCTTTAATTGAAATACACAAGACACATTGTTTCTGCTGTTAGTAATTTCGATAAACTACAGTAGTTCACCTCTGAGTAAGTGGTCCTGTTAATTTGCTATGATGTTGGTAGGTTCTGCTGAATTGATATGATGCTGGTGGGGGCAAAATGCTGCTATTGAGAACAGATACAGTTTTAAGTTAAGCGGCCTTTGGCTATTTCGAACGAATCTAGGAAAAGCGAGTATGTGTTTAAAACATATACACCAGTGTAAATATATTTTAATATTGAATCTGTTTGGCTATTTGGCTATTGCAAACCAACTATCAACACATGGCTATTCCTGTCGTTTTGCAAACACCAGTGCAGCCACTATTAAAATATTAAAAACGTATATATGTACTTGAATGTTTCACGCCGACACTGGCTCTTTCTCAACTCGCTCTGTTTAGCCAAATGACTACTTTAGAACAAATAAGGATGCTTTTTCTCAACATCATTATTGTTGCCCACCAGCGTCATAGCAAGTCAACAGGGCCCACCATGCAGCATCACTGCAAATTAGCAGGACCACTTAACCATTGGTGTGGTTGTTATGCATGGTAAGACCCATTTGGTTAGCTGGTACTGATAGTGAACTACATCATCAATTTTTGTCTTAGGTACTACGAGACAGGATCTATTAAACCTGGAGTGATAGGAGGTTCGAAGCCTAAAGTGGCTACCCCCAAAGTAGTGGATGCTATATCTGTCTACAAGAACGAGAACCCCACAATGTTTGCCTGGGAAATAAGGGACCGATTACTAGCTGAAGGTGTTTGCAATCAAGATAATGTTCCAAGTGTCAGTTCCATTAACAGGTACGTGTTGTTAAAGAAATAACCAAACACAGAATTCGGAGCTTTTTCTGATTATGCATATATATACACTAAAGTGCCAGTTAACAATTCTATTCTGAATGGATTCTCCCATTCAGTTATAAAAATAAACATTTTAACGGTCTATTATGCATTTGGATGGGTGTTCATGAAATAAAAGCAGACGACAGACAATAAAATAGATAATACAAGAGCAGAAGGATTCATTTTAATTGGTGGGAAATGTTCAAATTATAAGTTTAACAAACGACTGTTACAGTTTTGTCAACAAACATCACCAATGGCAATTGTGATTCAAATATTCATTTGAAATGTTTTTTTGTTTACGCTACTGCTGTACGCAGTGTATAACTCTTCATTGTATGGAGGGAAATAAGGATATATATGTATAACATCTCGTTGTTAGAGGCTTATTGATGATGTAATTAAGAATAAAGTATATATATTTTGAAGTTCTTCTTGATAATGATGTATGTCGTAGACGTGTGTGTTATTTTGCATGTACCAACTACGAAGGTCTTGCGCCCCTTTAAAGCCAGAAATATACCTCAAATTAACCCTTTCTATGCTAAATACTCATTCACGGGTAGTTCCAATAGGAAATGTCCAGATAATAAGTTCAACAAAAATTGTTGAACTTATAATCTAAACATTTCCCACCATGAATATGAATCATACAGCTCTTTTATTATCAGTTTTCTGTCTGTCGTCTGCTTTTATTATCTGAACACCCCTCCAAATGAACAGTAGACCATCCAGTGTATAAAAGGGTTAACGTGAAGGCATATTCATTTTCGACCAATTGTCAACACTATGCTAAATTGCTCGAAGAATGCATAAAACAAAGATCATTCAAATCCGACATGATTAAGTACTGAGATATTAAGGGTCAGGTGCACGTTTTGCCAAGATTTCCTGGTATTATTTCAAAATGGATTTTCTCAAAATCTGTCAGGAATTCCTTTGTGAAATTAGGTACAATCGATTATTGTGACATAATATTTAAGAACCACATACCCATTGGATATTATAACCTCATTTACTTTACTTTTATGGCATGAAAACTATTAAAGTGTTTTCGGTATAAAGAACTTCTGTAAAAAAAAATTCAAAAGTGCAGTTCATGGTATCATATATGAAGATACGAGAGGCGACTTAATTTTTCTTGATTCGTGACATTTAATGATTATTTTCAATTAGAAAGGCAACTACCGGTACATTTTCTGTATTTTAGATTGTTCATGCCATTGCCTGTTGGTCAATTAAAATTGGGCTGAGATTAGTTCTGGGCAATGGGTTCATAACCAAGTTAAAGCTGACCACCATATCTCTTAACACTGTGGCCTAATTCCAGTTGATTGCACCTTGCTTGGGTGAACGACATTGTATATCAACACTTTTTTTCATTGGGCTGAAATATTTGTGACTGATATATTCTTCATTATGATATATGGGGTATGATGCTACACTGTGCAATTAAAAATCTAACTCAACGCAATGACACAAATTCCTCCTCTCATAGAGTCAAGACAGTAAGCTATTTTGGTGATTTGAGTGTTGTGTGATATTTTTAATTATTCTAGCAATTCTTGGTACCGAAAGGGACAGAAAATAAAATAATATGTTTTATTTTGTCTTTTAATAATTGATCAGATTCTATATACAAATCAGATGATTATGTGAAATTCAAGATTATTCGCCCAATAAATCCAGAGAAATTCTTTGTTGAAATTCTCTTGCCATTTTTGGCTGCATTTATGCAAAACTTGCGTCTCCTTCTTAACAGCTATGACGTCGTGCTGATCCGATGACGTTAGGGCCATTTTCCAGTGGAAATATAACGGGAATATCACGAAAACCATAAAACTGACTCAGTTGAAAGGCTATTATCATTCACAATCTTGGAAAAATATATCATACATTGTTTGAAACTTTGTGATACAGTTGGTCCGATGCACCAATCTCTGAGTTCCAGTTATGAATAATCTCTGACCGCTGGTGTGCTGAAGTACGTCCGTACTCATTACACCGACGTATAGCACACGGTATGACATTTTACGTCCGTACTCAGTACTGACGTATAGCACCCACGAGGTTAAAGAGTTCACAGTTTATTTTACACGTACTTATAACCAATGACCATCTTGTAAAGGTCCCTTAAAAAAAAAATAACATCAAAATGCCGATCTAAATACTCCCGAAGCATCGAGTAGGGACGGGAAAAACAAAGCTATTTTACGCGTTGCCTTAGAATGAAAGAGATCAGTTTTGTGTGTTTGACTTCTGTTGCAAAATGAGCAACCGTCAGCTGTATGGAGCTATATAAACTTAAACTCGGAGGAGACTGTGCATTCCCATTGCTGTATTGTATTTTCAACACGCGTATAATGCTCCGTATTGGGTCAATTCATGACATTTATATCGATTTTAACCTGTTAATAGAGTGTATCGGATCATTTGGTGCGCATGGTGTGCCTCACAATAGCTCAACGTGCTATGTATTTATTATTTCATGCAGTCAGGGCAATGTACGTCCCGAGTCTCATCCAATTTTAGCAAGCACCGCTTATATCAAACAGTGGTTTCTGAGAACAAAACACACACATATATATAGTGTTGTGGCACCGTCACGCGGGGAGGTCATCCGCCGCAATCAATCTTCTTTTAACACAAATGTCGGGTCCACGCATGAATTTTAAATCGCTCACATAGCTTTCAATATACCCCACCCCTTCAATGCCAGAATCATTTGCACGTACATGCACATTGTAACAAAGAGTGGTCTGTGTTAGCCTGTTCCTATTATGCTAACAACAAAGAGCGTCTGTTGCATTAAGTCCGAACAGTTGAAAACGGCTGATAAATGTCATCTGTATTGGCCAGTCTTTTCTTGGTATATTAAGCCGGGTATTGGTATACCATGCTGGTAAATTTCTGCCTATTACGATCGACAAAATTGTCAAAATAGCGATAGACTATACGACTTAGGCCACGTTAACACAATCACAAATTTGCTAGGTATTTTTTTGCAGGCATTTCGTCATAGAAAACGATATGGTGTCAGTCTGTGAACGGTAATATGCGTATAAAATGTAAATTCCAGTAGCATCGGGTGGAACCGCGTTCGTTTTATTTCTCACGGAATTAGATGTGGAACAGATGCATTTTATAAGAATGTTTGCGTTCGTTTCTGGCACAATCTAGCTCCCTGTATCGAAGTACATGCAGAAAATGTCCGGCAAATTTGCCAGTGCGTGAACGCGGCCTCACTTGATTTAACCCTTTCATGACGGGAGCTTCCTGATTTTTTGCGAAATCCCTGTGCCAATGAATTCTCTTATATATATGCGAGTCGACCATAGGTCGTTTCCGGATAACTTTAGTAAGACTTAACTGAATGGAATGAAATTTGGTTTTATATGAGTTTACTAGCCCAAAATACAGATCAAGTTCGAATTTGGGTTCACTCCGCCAATTTTCACCAGAGTTATGGCCCTTTGTTGGAATTACCTTTCGGTTCCCTTAATATCGGAACGTAGTCTCTTATATATGTGTCGCCAATATATAGCTACTGCTATGAAATAATCTCAATAGTCCTTCTCTAACTAGTGTATATACATGGCACTCGCCCCTATTGAGCCTTGGTGAGACTTGTGGAAAGTGATAAAACTATTGACGTGTTTTATTAACTTGGCATATACATATTTTACATGCTAAGCGGGATATGCAAAGCAGACTCAAACGAAAAACACATTTGAGTTGAATGTAATAAATAATGTCACTTCTTGCCAATATAAATTCCTATTGAAGTGCGAGATTGGGCTAATGATTTCACTAAAAGTAGCCCAAGGCATTAATTTAGAACTTTTAAGAGCAACCATTCAATTAGCTCCCTTCATTTTCAATGCATCCTCCTTTTCAGCATTGAATTGTGTAACTCGCACTAGTCTATGTTGTTAGTCAGTTAATTTGAGCTTATCAATCGTACTCATCTCGATGATGCGATAACCTTAACTCTTAGCTAGTTGAGATAATGACAGGGCGTCGAAGCCATCATCACCAAAGATGTCAACATTCAATGGTGGAGTGTGATTCCAATGTGAACAAGAAAGACAAATATATCAGCCCAGTAATGATTTACGATGGTACATAATGTTAATATCAGTTTGTGAAATCAGCCAATTCGAATTTTTCAGTCATTTCTTGCAAGGGTCAGTCATTCTAGTATGTCCGTTACCGGTATGTCACCATTGTCTCCCTCAACAGAACCCAGGTTTATATGGATGTCTAGGCGTGTCGTGGTCTAACTTCAGCAACATGGAAGCGTGTTTGCAATAATCCTAGCTGTAAACTCGGAAATCTTGTCAACTGTATTTCAAAAGCCATTTATTACACCTGTTGACTAAAGGTATCAGACAGATAGTGTAAAGATTATAACAATATTCCAGTTATTTCATGAAATGACTATTTCATGAAATGATTGGAATATTTAGTCATTTCACGAAATGACTGATTTCACACTACCACTTTAACATATTATACATGTGTGTCGGTAGAAGGGGCAGATGGGTAAGCTACCCCTGGTTCTCGTGCAGCCCCCCCCCCCCCACACCACAAAAATGAAGTAGAAAATATAAGTCGGTGTTTCCCAAGATGGCAAGAAATCTTCCAGAGAAAAGGAACGTTAATATTACTTCATATATAGTAACATGAGCAACCTACAGTGCATATTAAGAAGTCATTCTTCTTCGGTCTCTAAATTAGATGGGCATGATATTTTCAATTAATGGTTCAGTAACATTTTGCAGCATTTACGCTAAGAAAAAATTGAATTTAATGATTTTCCTGAAAATCTCATTCTTGGGATATGTATCCCTGTTATTTATATATTCTGTAATTTCGAGCTTATATGGGTTGTCTTGCCATATTGTCAAACATGCTCCAATTACTTATATGCGTTTCCACTTGCAATATTATTGCGATATTGGGCGCGCAAATAGCGCGCCACTTCTTGGTACTGTATGTTTGGCTGATATTTTCGATATTCTCATTATACTGAATCGTTTCCCTATATTTTCTTGGGCCCAAATTGAAATTGCTCTTCGATGCCCAGCAGGAATAGCATGACATTGTAATGATCCGAGAATGCACGCTTATTTGCAAACAGTTCCGTTTGTACTAAGCAACCTGTTTTATATTTACTTCTTTTCAGCGAGTTACAATGCGTAACCCATAAGTGGCAATTACACAAAGTTATATAGTTTGTGACATACCACGCTTACAAAAGAACATAAACTGTGGCTGAAAAGGGGAAAACGCACAGGTGTTGGTCTGGAGAATTTTATTATAAACGGGGCTGCGAAGACAATAATCCCTCAATGGGCTTAGACTGCCTTCGCATTGCAACCTAATATTTAAACGATAAATGAATAAGCTAATTTAAAATTATTCCGGCAATTAACTTCGAATACATTAAACACGAATGAAGCACTTGATATAATAGTTTAGTAACTTTGGATTGACCTTATGTCAGCCAGACACGTATTTTTCTTTCTTGAATATGGACATACTGGTAATTATGGCATGTAAACATAGTTGAAAAACTCTCCTTTCTCTTTAAGTTGGCCTTTTTGTACCACGGAACAGTGACAATACTACATACCGCAGTAAAATGTCTAGTTAATTTAGACATTTCAACAGGTTCTCATTCTGAAGTGAGACGATGTTACTATGATATATGTAGTTTGGTTATTAATCAAATGTCAGCTTATTATACGCGTTATTTGTCATTAGTGGCGTCTCTTTCTGCCACATAAATTCCCATAAATGTTGTTTGGAGGAAGAACGAAGTGGAATGTGCTTTGCTAGCGTCTAGCTTACAGAGAGTGCAAGCGAGGGATGTAATATTATTATATAAACTAAAGCGACACATAGTATTTTTTCTTCAAGTCTTAACTTGAGGCCAGTAACTAGAAAGGCTGAATTTGTCGTTATATATATCACTCTGTTTTTAAGTTAAAAGTCAACCAGCTTCCCAAAACTGGTAAAAAGTTTATAGAACACGTGACACTAGACTTTAAACAATATAGACCCCCCCCCCATATAAATTAATTGCACACAAGACTGTCATCAGCGAAGATTGTTAAATTTTATTAAATATATCTCAAATCAACAATGATTGTCTCAAATTGATTAAACCAAACTATAACATTCAAATCACGTCAACCATACGTGACTTGGTCCAATCTGTGTACATGTCTTTTTACCAGGTTCAGCGAACCTGGATACCCTTGTTTGCCAGTTTTTTTGGGAACCTGTGTGATTTGTTACACAAAAACCAACGACCAATTCAGTCCTATACTATGCATTTTATTCACGATACGACGATCAACTGAAGATAAGTGTGTAAATACACGAAATATGAGGACTATATATATTCTTTTTTTAAAACATCCCGAAGTGATACCAATTGACTAGTTGTCCACCTCTCCCATATATTAGCGCTCTTTGTTTTCACCATAGCAAGAAATAAACCGGAATTATTGCTAAACAAAAACCAGGTTATATATATCTTGCCAAACATTGATAAAATTGGGAGCGGGAATTGTTGCTGTAGACACCAGCCAGGTTTATGAATAGAAACATGATTGATTTTCTAAAACATGGTTCAACGTGGAATATGAACAGGGGGTGGTTTTTAGGAAATTACGAGGTTAATTCGTGGAAATATGTTCAATCTTCCCAATCGTTGTTATAATATAGGGAATATGAACCGGGATATGTTTGTTAGACAACAGGCATGTTAATTCATAATAAAAACATGATTAATCTCCTTAAACAATAAACCTGGTTGAACATGGAATGTGAACCGGGATGGTTGCAAGGCAAATGTTAAGTAAATTCGTGGATATATGATTAATATTCACAATCATGGTTAAAATAGGGAATATAAACCGGGATGTTTGCTACAACAGCCAGGTTAATTTATAGAAACCTAATTAATCTAACCATGCAATTTGAACCGGGAATGTTTGCTATAGCAGCCATGTTAATTTATAGAAACCTAATTAATCTAAACATGCAATATGAACCGGGAATGGTTGCGGGACAACTACCAGATTAATTAAGTGTACTATTAGTCTTCCAAAATGTGGTTATAAAGGAACTATGGATCGGGAGTGGCTCACAAGTATATGTTTGAAATATGATTACTCTTCCCAAACATGGTTAATGCATGGGAAATGTGAACCGGAAATGGTTCATGGTTGCTATGCAACAACCAAGTTAATTCATTAAAATATGATTAATGCTCTCAAACATGGTTAAACAATTTAAGGACTGAGAACCGGGAAATTGTTGCTTGGCAAATATTCATTTAAATACGATTAGTCTTTTCCAAATATGCATGGCAGATACTGGAAATATGGAATGGCTAGAAAACTACCAGATTGATTCATTGAAAATTGCTAGCCAACATCCATTTATTTTAATTCACTGAAATATGATTAATTCTCTGAAACATGGCTACCCTTTCTTTACTAAATGGAATCTCGCATTCAGTTATATACAGGTATTCATTGGAATAGTCCATTATTTGTAATTATTTGGAGGGATGTTCCGTTACACTGAGCAGACGATGGTATGGTGAAAAGATAATACAATTGCCGAAGGATTCATGTTATTTGGTGGGAATTGTTCAGATAATAAGTGCATAGGTCGTTTGTTGAACTTATTATATGAACTTTTCCAAAAGGGAACTACTCGTCGCTGAGTATTTAGTATAGAAAGGGTTGAACAAGGACTGAGAACCGGGAATGTATGCTACATCAATGCCCTAAATAATCGACTCCTTAACCACAGCATAATTATGGGTAATTTTTCAGGATTTAGTCGGAAATATGGCTTGTTGCCATTCATCGGAAAGCTGAGAGCTTTCCGATGAATGGCAATAAGCCATATTTCGGACTAAATCCTGAAAAATTACCCATAATTCTGGTGTCTAAGGAGTCGATTATTTAGGGCATTACTGTACATCAATCATGCCAGCGGCATGGCTAACACTGGGAGTATGGAGTTGCCGGACAACTACCAGTTTAATTCATTTAAATATAATTAGTTTTCGCAAACATGGTTAACGCAGGGAATGTGGTCGGAATGATCGCTAGGCAACTACCAAGTTAATTCATTGAGAATGGTTAAACAGGTAATGTGAAACGGGAATGGTTGCTAGACAATATCCAGGTTAATTCATTGAAATATGATTAATCTTCTCAGCGGCAGCTCATCTCTACTGACAATGTCAACACAGCACCCAGCCAGGCTCGCTGCTTCAATGTCCGTTTTGGTCGCATCACGCTATGGGAAAATGCATGATCAATGACAGCATAACGTCTGTTCCATCAGATACCACCGTTTATCGGTCGATAATTTTCAAATTAAACCTTATTCATATTTATCAAAATGGATTAATTGATAAGGTATCGAAACATTAACAAGGAAACCACATTTCAGAGTGCTCATTTAGGGTATTGACGATTGTTATTCCCATCAATCATACAACTAACCCAAGTGCCTGCTTTTAGTTGACTCGTGGTTTGAAGTTTATAGCTGAATCCATTATAGCGTCGTGTGAGACATATGCGACGTTTTTTCGCCTGCATGTTTTTATTTTTTGTATTAAAATTAAGATCACATGTACAATTTATACCATTTGAAAGAGGAAGCTCCAACACATTGTATTATCAACTTATCCGGTGTAATAAGCTTTGAACATGTTGTTTTTGTTGAGGTACCGACTTATTTTCTGTGATTAAGTTTCATTTGGACTTTACTACATGGCATATTATTTTTAATGGAATGGGTATAAATCTATATCTTAGTTTGAATTTTGTTGACATTCTGGGAGTAAGACGGGGGAAATGTTTCTATGATTTCAGCTATTTTCTATTGCTCTTTGGTCACATTCTGAGACACAGACGTTCCAAAAGGTGATGAATTATACTATTTAAATCATATTTTATGTCTTAGATTGTTATTAAAACCGATTATCAAGCACTATAAAAAAAATGATCTGTTGTAAATTTTTGGGATTTTCTTCTTCTATTTTTGTACGAATTTTCACAAGAAATGTTACTGATTTTAAATTGAAAATCTTTCTGAAATAAGTATAGCAGCACTTTTATTTTATTTTTCGGGAATGATACAGAAGTGTCTTCAAACAAGAGTTTCGTGGGAATTGTTGAAAGTTTAGCCTGGAAACGATAGAGCATCTGCAAGCTTTGCAAAGAATCTATATATAGATTCATCCATGAATACATTTCCAGACTCTGGAATCTCTCACACCAGTGTATAGTGCGCATGACATTGCAACCTTCTATTGCTTACATTGTTTGCATGTCGTGAACTTAACCGTTACTAACTGAACATCAATATAAATGAATCACATGAAATCGACCAACAAACCATCGAATATTCGGTTAGAAAATGGTGTAATTCGATTTAATGTCCGTTAACCAAAGAACACTAAATACTACGAGTAGTTCTCTTTGGATATGTTCAGATAACAAGTTCGTCAAACGTTGTTGAACTTATTATCTAAACATTTCCCCCAATGAAAATGAATCCTCATGCACTTGTATTATCTTTTCGCATGCCTGTCGTCTGCTTAAAGCTCTTGAACATCCCTCCAAATGATGCATAGAATGATTAAAACTGAATGGGAGAATCCATTTTGTATTGAAATGGTTAAGTGTGTCAAAAGTAAATGAATTATATAAAATGTGGTCCTATTCATACATGTATTCCTTGTTGATGTACACCCGAGTGTGGCATCTTTTGGCTGGTTCAGTGTGTGTCATCTGGACATTTGCAGAATGGGGTCCCAAGAGGCTATAGTGGGGACGCCATTCTGCTTAGGCCTCATCTTCTCCGGAAAGTATCTTTATTGTTAAAAAAAAAAAATTCAGATTCTTTAGAAAGTTATTTTTTTTAGTTTCATTTCTCTATATCTCCTAATTGGCAGAAAACACAATGCACAATCGATGTGCCCAATGGATGCATATCACCATCTAGGAACTAAAATAGCAGATGAGGTCATGCAGAATGAGATTCCCAGAGCATGAATTTGGTGACGCTAACCCGTTGTGCGGGGTAGCGTCACTAAATTCACCCTATGGGAAAATCATTTTGCAAATGTCCAGCACCGTATTATAAGGGATGTGTTACATCAAATTGAATGAGTTTCCTCATATTAGTAATTGACTGTTGCTGAAATAATAGTATTCACTACGTGTGTTGATGCACACGAAGCAGTACAGATCAACCATTCGTTTGTTTTGCAGAGATTTTCCCCAGTTAACCCTTTCATGACGGGAGCTGCGCTGGCGCAACATTAAAAACCCTGTACCAATGCATTCTCTTATATATGCGAGTCGACATAGGTCGCCTCGCATATATAAGAGAATCCATTGGCCTAACAATTTTTTATCATTTTTTATAAATTTTTCTTATATTCTATTTTTTATCATTTTTTCTTGTATTCTTTGACAATTTTATATTTTGTTCATCATTTTTCTTACATTCTTTAACAATTTAATCATTTTTTTTAAATCATTTTTACTTAACATTCTTCATACATTTTTTATAAATTTTTTCCCTTTCATTCCATAACAATGTTTTATCATTTTTATCATAATTTCTTACATTCTTTAACAACTTTTTATCATTTATGTAAAAAAAATTCTTACATTTTTTAACAATTATAAAAAATATATAATTTGTTAGGCCAATGCATTCTCTTATATGTGCGAGGCGACCTATGGTCGACTCGCATATATAAGAGAATGCATTGGTACAGGGTTTTCGTGCCAATTTTTGTTTCATGTTCTGTTCACGAATTGAATACGCTCGGCAATACAGCGTACCACTATAAACGAATGGAATGTGCGTTCATTCTTCGAGCAACTAAAAACTATTCACAGTCAATTAGTAATGCAAGAATTTATGAGTAGGCGTAGCTTTAATGAACAAAATTTTCGCGAACGGGAGATGAAGCTCATATAGAAAATTCATTCAGTTAAAGGCACATCCACCCAGAACTTATGTCATGATACCATTAAGGGTGGGGAAACTCTTCCCATGAGAACAAGAACATATTCGACAGCACCAACCCATTGTAAGGGTGTTCACTGTGAATATCGCAACGTTGTTGATATTGTATACTTGCACATAATAAAAACAAATCATTGAACAAAAAGATAAAGACCAAGCCGGAGTGGATGTGCCCGTTACTGTATATACAGACTATGTATTTATTTGATACATTAATATAACATAACGGATAAATTATGCCAATATGTTGTGTTTAGCACATCTCACACGATTGCCGATGTTCGTGTCTAATTGACCATTACTTTACTAAATGGATTTTCCAACCCAGTTATAATAATGTACATAGGAATTGTATATTATTCATTTGGAGGGGTGTTAATTATAAATTAGCAGACGACGGTATGACGAAAAAATAAAACAAGTGCTGGGAGATTCCTATCAATTGGTGGGAACAGTTCCGATAATAAGTTCAACATACGACGTAAATTATGATCTGAGCATCTCATAAGGGAACTACTCGTCAATGCATATTTAGTATAGAAATGGGCTAAATGACCGTTTTCTCATCATTTCAGAATTGTTCGGAATCGGGCTTGCGACAGAGCCAGAGACAAATCGCCGAGTGAGCGGTCCGGTTCACCAACTGCAGAGTCACCTAACGGCGAACCACTGCAGCGACAGGGAGGCTACTCTATTAACGGTTTACTGGGTATACCAAGTACAGATGGTCAAGTCCACGGCGACGGTCTCGTGTGCAAACGAAAAAGGGACGACGAACGAGGTACAGTATTAATTCATATTCACTCATTTCAATTCAATTTCAATTTATTTATTTCACTCGTTTAAATTATAGGATTTATACGAGGAACATGGAAAATTATCAGCCAATACGCCAAAGATTGGATATAAAATAATATCTAATCGTGCTTCACGATTTGATAGCGATTTGTGTTCAATCTGAGTAACATGTGCCACGCGATATTAGGATTGTATTTCAAAATGAGTATCCAGATTTAATCGAATGGGATGGTTATATCAGCCAATAAGCACCAGTGTTCGCGCTGTCGGTAGCCAAATTAGCCAATGGCTAATCTTTTTCGAATTTGGCTAATAAAAATTTCATTTGGCTAAACTTTTGGCTAAACTTTTTTTTAACCCAAATGGAGACTGAAAGCATGGAGCCAAAAAGCTAATTAATAAAAGCGCTCAATAGATCGACATTCAAGACGATTAAGCACACGATTTAATGGCAAAATATCCCAAACATGGAATCAGGATTGAATCAGACTGCAACGCATCACATACCATAATGTAATGATACTCAAATTGATTAAACTTTTGGTTTGGCAAAACGACAGGAACAGTCATCTTGATTATGGTCGGTTTGCAACAAACTAAAGTGTCATTACTAACATATAGTACAATATAAATGTTTTTGAATGTTCTATAAACACAAGAGTCATTACTTGCATATTCTACAATATAAATGTTTTTGAATGTTCTATAGACACAATAGGTGTTCCTCCATTCATTCACATTAGCCAAAGACCGCAACAATGACAACTTTAGAAAAAATAACGGTACATTTTCTTAACAGCATAATTTGCACCACCAGCATTGTAGCACTTTACTTTAAACATATTTTAATGTATTTAGAAAAAATATACATAGGGATCAGGGCACAAGTTACAAAACTTACAGACTTGCCCCTCTCCTAATACAATCATGGAACATACATAAAAATACATAGCAGATATAGCAAACTGTTTATAAAGAAGAGTGCAGAGTGTGTGTGCTGCGGATGTCGGGTTTCCATCTGTATTCCAATCTCGGTTATGAAGAAAACGCTAGAACTCAGTGAGTTGAAAGATGAATAGCGAAATTTACCATACATGGGTTTGTTCAAAACGCTCTGTTTTAGCTATAAAAGATTGAGTAATGCGGAAAAGAGTAGTGTTCTTTTGATTTGATATACCTTTTACCCCATATAAGAAATGATTTGCTTCTAATGATTGAAAGCCATTAATACTTAAATTTCGGTAAAAGTCAATTCTCTGATCTACAAATAAAGGGCAAACATGAAAATAGTGATTGGCGTCTTCAATGTCTAAGTTACAGGGGCATATAGGCGAATCTGATATGTGATTATCAAACATATCCGAACGGAGATCACTACACTGATTCCGAATTTTACAGTGTATTGTATTAATTTTCCTTTTTCCTGTGTAAAAATAAGAGGGTGGTTTTATTATTGGGTCTATAATCCCTAAATTGGCTTTGAAATCGGAAATGGAGGTTGCCTTGATTACATACACAGGTAATTTGTTCCATTCCAGAACAACAGATGGGAGAAATGACTGTTTAAAATGCTCAGTGTTAGCGAAATAGGAATCAAATTTATTTGGAAATCTAAGATTATAATCCGAACGTTCTCTGGAACGTGCCGGTAGGAGATATGTCAGATACAAAGGGGCGTCTTCATTGATAATTCTGTAAATTGCTTGCAAGTGGCGATGTTGCCTACGCCTGTGTAGTGTCCGCCAACCTACCTCAAGCCATAACTTGTTAAGTGATACTGAACGATTTAGGCCGGTTACGATTCTAGCGGCGTCTTTATGTATTCGGTCGAGTTTTTCCAATAAGTAATCGGGTGCTGAATCCCATACGACGTCAGCATAATCCAAAATAGGAAGGATATACGCATTGTAATTGTTTTCGAGTGTCTTTCTATCGAGATCGTTTTTAAATTTCCTCAATTGTGATAGTCTAGAAGCAGCTTTGTTTGCTGTGTATTCTATTTGTTTGTTCCATTTTAAATTTGATTGAAATTCAAGGCCAAGGTGCTTATGCGATTCGTTAAATGAAATAGTTTCGTCCTGGAATATTAAATCTGGGGAATTATCTTGAGGCACGAATGAGAAGGATATTGCCTTGGTTTTCTTGGGATTGAACGAAACTAACCAGTTGTCTGCCCATAGACTGACCCTTTTGAGGTCCTCGTTTAGTTCTGATTGTAGGATGTTAAGATTGAAGTGAGAAGCTGTGAGACATGTGTCATCAGCATACATTCTAACAGTTGATGTGAGGTTATCTGGTATGTCATTAATGTATATTAAAAATAGGAAAGGCCCAAGGATTTATCCTTGGGGAACACCCGCTGTGATGGTTTCAAAATCAGAATAAGTGTTATTGATTCGGACCCATTGTAGCACATAGCAGGACCACTTAAACAGGGGTGGTCATTCATGTATGTTAATATTAAGGTAATATCAGTTGCTGCTGGGTTTTTTTTCTTCAAAAATAGCTGCAATGGGGTTCTGTAGTGCGTATTGTGCCTCGCTTATACCCTGCGGACAAGCTTCGATAAAATCCGATTCATAATCTCAAGATCAGCCCAATTCAGAGCAATCAGAGTTTATCGGACTCGCAGAAACTCATCACAATCCCACTACTATTAAATTACTATCGACAGGTCAATTACACCAGCTTATCTCAACCATCAGCTCTCGGTTCTCGGGACATCATTGGTCCACGAATTCTCTGACACAATTCAAGTGTCACAAGATCTATATTCATACAGACATGTTTGTGTTCAACACATCACACTGTTGTGAATTATCCGTCAGCATACATGTAAATTTAACGCATGGTTTGTTGTCGCCACAATATAAGTGAGTAGATGGGCGCGAAGCGCCCGGGATGGTCGAAAAGATCGAGTGATCTTCTCCTTCACCCCACGGGTTGTTGTTGTTGTCGCCACAAAACTGCACTCGCGTGTTATATACTGGTCATCAGATTGTGGCTCAAGCGGGGTAAGGAAAGCATGAGAGGTCGGAGACATCGTGTGTCAATCTTCTGCGATCGCAAAAGTGCCTTAAATTATCGGCTAATAACACAAATATGCAGTTGCAACTCCAGTTCTGAACGAGTTCAATCATCGTCGGCAATCATAGCACGAGCATAATTCAACGTTCACTACACTACCAGTTCACAATTCCTTGTGTTGTACATGTAGCATATTTTACCTGAGAGAATTGACAAAGAGTATGTTCACATGCTGGCAAATCTTCAGGCAGTTAGTCGTAGCGGGCTAAGATTTAAAAAAACAACTACTTATAAGATGCACAAACCCAACAGTTTACTACATTCACAATGCGATCTATAAACATCTATACATATATCAATTCGTACACAGAGTCACTAAATTTACAAATCCATAGACCAGAAGTCAATTCACCGACTTTTACAGTACACCGAGTCAACTCGTACCATACATGCATAAACCGTCGCCGTTTGTGGATGAAGTGAACTCTTGTACACTTTTCCGAAACTAAGTCACCCCGAGGCAATGATTTTACAATTTCATAGACTACAGTTTGCATAATTTACCAAAACTAAGTCAACTCGTAACCGAGTCACTGATTTTACAATTTCAGATACTAACTTAATTCATCGACTTTAATATACTGCGTCATCTCGTATCCTATTCTACACACACCGACATGGGTATGTAGCCTAAATACAACCAAGAGGGTACGAAATGACTCAGGAGGTTATGAGTTGACTCATAATCGGATACGAATTGACGTTATTCGGAGGGGACGAGCTGGTCAGGGGACTAAATTACTTGCTCCCCTAATTCATTAGGTTGTTACAACTTACAGAACTGACATTTGCCTGAGTGTAAGCCTTCAAATTGCTGGCAAGAATTTAATCAATCATGGGATTTCATCACTCTGATAAGCAATACAACTATCGAAGACAGATATTCATCCAAAACTGCCATAAATTATCATTCATATGTGTGCAATATATAGCCATCTATGAAGATTTCGTTAAATATTGCCAGGCAATCTTGCCAGTTGTGTCAACGTACATTAAGACTGTGCATTTTCGGTAATAGGCGATGCGACATTTTGCGTCCAACCGTCAAGATATATAGAGCGTGAACCGTAACCAAATCACGGTTGCATGTTGCATAATTGGACCCAAACTGCACAATACACGTAACTACGTCACAAATATATACTGCCACAGTCGATATTCCACCTTTAAACTTCTTATGAAAAATTAAATGACTTGAACCACGTGACCCTATAAGATGTGCATTCTGTACTCGATGACATTAATAAAAATTGCTTGGTTGCCATTAAATCATATCTACTGGCACGTTCGGAGAAACCTAACGCCGACAATAAATCTAATCTCTTAAACACAATAAACCATTGCCACAAACAACAAAATATGTTCGACTGTCAACTCATTCTGTGCAAATGGCAAACCTTAGATATATCGGTAGATTAATATGTTTGTACACAGACTGTGAGAAATGGCAGCCTGTCTGACTATTTCCGGCATTCGAATGCAACACGAAGAGAATGGTGACTGTTCGTACGCTATCACCCTTGTAATGGTGACTGTTCGTACGCTATCACCCTTGTAATGGTGACTGTTCGTACGCTATCACCCTTATAATGGTGACTGTTCGTACGCTATCACCATTGTAATGGTGACTGAACCCTTACTGGGGCAGAGTGCTGTTTTGGATGTTGTTGCAGAATTGTTTCCGTTCATAAATTACTCTTATTCGTTGGGTGTAGCAGAGTTCACTGAACACTGTTGTGATATTTTCATCATCCGACAATTGCACAAAATATGTTGGTATATTAATATGTCCATAAAATGTGTGGCAAAAGATGGTGTATCTTTTCCTCGCCACAATTGCAATAAAATATTTCAAGATTTGTTGTGAATGAAATACAGATAAAACTGAAGATTGTGTATATTATATGTCCATAAAGGCATATTAAAGTTATTTTCTTGTCCAAGCACGTAGTATTATATGAGAAAAAAATCTAAATAAAATCGATATTAATTGATAGAAGCTTTTTTGCATGGGCTGATAATCCTGATATCATCGATTCATAACTATTATGTTATACCCCATGCAGAATATATACGAAACTTGCCAGGAAGAGAATACACTATCGTTAACAATTCAATAAATCGACATGATGTTATCTATTTGTTATGCCCGGCCATCGGACTAGGTTCAGGCTTCGCCCGTCCGTCCGTCATATCGTCCTTTTTGTGCGAGCAGTCCGTCTTCTAACTCTGGTGTGCTTTGGCGGTTATAATGTTTCTTGGCTAAGTTTATAGCCCCGCTATAGTTGGAAAGGGTACCCACATACTATGGATTTCGTGCATTCATTCTTGCCAGTTTGACGACCCTTGTTGTAATTAGAGTTTCTGAATTATCAGTCTGAGCAGATATTATGCATTGTAACCCAAGTAGCTATATTGTCGCATTTGAGTGTTGTTTCGTGTAATAATATATAGGTCAACGTTGACGGAAGGATACTGACATACAGCGGGTTTCGTCCAATGATTTTGGACAGTTATTGGGCTCGTTGGACTTGCATGGAAAATGTCAAGAGTTTCCATCTGTGCAAACATTGAGCATTCTACATCACATTCGTGTCCTTGCTTGGAATTTAACACTTCCATGACTGGAGCTTCCTGAAATGCAGTTTCTTATATATGCCAGTCTCCATAGGGAGCCTCGCATATATAAGAGAATGCATTGACCTAACAAAATTTACCTTGACCTTGTAAGTCAGTGAATTATTTTATATATGTGAGGCTCCCAATGGGAAACTCGCATATATAAGAGAATGCACTGGCACCGGATCTTTAATACTGCAACAGCTTAGTTACCGTCATGACAGGGTTAACATCTTTGGTATATAGTGACCAATGTGAGGAGAAAAGACAATACAAACCGTAGGGTTCATCTACTGATTCTGACCAGAGTTATGGACCTTCTTATTTCATTATACAAAAAGGCATCTCTCCTACTTTTAGCACCCCTCCATTGAGTAACAATGGTGGTGTTGGTCGGGTATCCCTGTCAAGCTTGTCGAGATTAGTGACCGAGAATTAAGCCATATCAGTATATATAGCAGCCAGTCTCCATCTGTATGCACGCCGCACTTAATGTCCATATTAATCATGTAGAATGACAACAACTATCTGGATACGAATAGAGATACCCACCAGACTGTGGTGACAATCATTCACCTCAATTGAACATGTGTTAAGCCAACAAAAGGGCTATGCGCCTGAATAGTTTCAAATAACACGTCCTTCAATTTTTTCGAAATTCTACTATATAGAGAAATGTGTACGGAATACGATATATATAGAACCGCCTGCGTTATATGTTGAGAAAAATAGTCGCGTGCGCTGAATGATTTTTCTTAGATTTGACAGCACTGCAACTGTCAATTAAACGAGAGTGATATTCGGGTTCAAATTTTTAAAGATTATGTATCTCTCGAATATGGCAGTTGCTATAACGCGCTCTATAGGTGGGCTATAACCCGATCCCGAATTGAAAAAGTTTAAACGGTTTTGGTGTCACATATACCTGGTGAGAGGAAATTATCTAATGTTGATAAGCAATCATGGCTGGCATACTATTCAGGAGAGGGAACATTAGGAAACTCTATTGACCCATAGAATAGTTTATGATCGAATGACGAAACAACAACACGAGTCTCGGAAACGAAGCAATAGCTAATATGCTGCAAATTATAATTGAAAAAATTGGGTTTTCCGGCAGAATATCGACAAAATCGGTGAAATTCTCCCTTATTACCCCCTCCAGTGTGTATACTGTCAGGCTGTTCTGGCTCTAGACTAGACGCCATCTCTATGCCTTCACTATACGCCAAAGCGTAACGTTCTCAGCACGAGAGACAAGAAAACCCATGTCAGAAATGGTAACACGCTCAAGATAATACATTATATACCCATGATTGTAATTATAGGTTATAAAATATATTGGTTTTGCGAATGACCAACTCAGAATTCCGTTAAAATAACAATAACAACCAGCACCTAATTAACGAACCGGCGGCCGACTCGGCCGTCTCCGACCACAACCCCCAGTGGGCTAATGTTAACGACAATTAACGAAATTGAAATTCACAACTACACCTTTTACCGGACTCGGCCAAATCCTCCCAAAAATTCCCATTCTATAAATAAAACACCCATGCGCCCAGGCGAAACAAGAATCTCTACATTAGTATACACGCGGAGCGCGCGTAACTAGTCTATCGGGAGCTTTACGACACGGAGTAGTGAGCGGAGTAGACTGAGCCAGTGAGTGGACTATTCTGGCTCTGCCATATGAGCTATGGAGTAAATGTGATTAATAACGTACTCGCTATATTGCGTACCGGTTATACTTTTTGCAGGATGTATGTATTCGCGGATGTCTCATTGTTGCAGTATGTAACTTTTCTGACCGCGTTAATTGCATTCGATGTTTCCGTGTGAACAATGGCTCGGCCACTCTTGAAGATCTTATTGCGGCAATACAATGCATAATATAATAGCTAACATTGCTGAATTCTCAGTTGGAATGTAGACTTAAGGTCGCATTGTGAAGTATCGGGGTGTATTTAATCCCATTAGTAGATTTTTTTGGTCGGCATTTAGAGGTTTTCTGGTGTGGTTAATGAGAAAATCCTTCAGTGATAAGCCGTAGTTGTTGTAATAATTTGAAGGATTGGTTGTTTTAATGGAATTCTGAGGAGTTGCATTCATGAAACCAGTATATTTTATATATGCCTAATAATATGATCTTGGGGCGTTATCATTTCTGACTATGGTTTTCTTATACATATATGTATACATGTGTTGATTTTCGTTCTCCATATATATCGAGCGTCAAATGAACCATGCCCGTTCAAAGAGGTCTGCGTCATTCAATTACAAATTATAGCATGCATCGTATTATATATATGAAACTAAAAGGATCTCTTCAACATAAAGACCGTCGAAGTTACACAATCAACGTCGATAATGTAATACGCCACATAAAAGTGTTTGATAATTGACACTTTCGCGTAAGTCCCCGTACGGCTATTATTGTTTGGGCGCCACGGTATCTGCATTCATTATTAGGTGGGCAGAAAACAACAGCCTGACACAATGGCCGCATGATGCCACAAAGATAGTTACTCTAAACTTGCTGAACATGCAAGACATTGCCATCATTTTGTACAGACTCGGTAATAAGTACTCATTGCGAGTAATTCCCTTAACCCTTTACCCAACAGAAGGGCCCTGTGCCAATGCATTCTCTTATATATGCGAGTCGACCATAGGTCGCCTCGCATATATAAGAGAATGCATTGGCTTAACACATTAAAAATTATAAAATTGTTAAAGAATGTAAGAAAAAATGGTAAAAAGTGTTAAAAAAAGATTTTTTTTAGGCCAATGCATTCTCTTATATATGCGAGGCGACCTATGGTCGACTCGCATATATAAGAGAATGCATTGGCACAGGGCTAACTGTAACTATCACAATGTGGTCAATGAGCCGGTTCCAATGATACCCATATGTGTATGGTTCTATTGAGACAGACCGAAGATATTTTAGGCTGTTGAAGCTTTATTTGGCCGGTTTTGGCCGGTTTGTTGGGTAATTCCCTTAGACCATGTTCAGATAATAAGTGAAACAAACGTCGTTTGTTGAACTTATTATCTGAACATTTCCCACTAACCATTCTGCTCTTGTATTATCGGGTTTTCTTCCCATCGTCTGCTTTTATTACCTGAACACTCCTCTAAATCAATAATAGACCGTTCCTATATGTATGTTTTTATAACTGACTGGGAGATTCCATTCAGTACATAAGGGTTCAATTTGCAAACTAACTCTCTGAGAAACAGTTTAGCGCTCGGGTGTTTATTGTGTGGACTCTTTTTACGACACAGTGTCAACATCCTTTACAATCACAATTGATTGTCCAGAATGATAATGACCACGATATATAACAACATGTATGACTTGTTTTTTAACTCTTCGTACACGCAGCACCGACCAAACTATTTGATGTAATATTAGTCTAGTGTCACACGTATATATATATACACCATACACATGTGTACACACGGTAAAATACATGTACTCCGTTGCTCTTTTCAGGCTCGTCTGACTCCTTAGATCCCGAGCAGCCAGACATAACTCAGAAGGACAGAGAGATAAGCGGTCCAGAGGTAAGAAAAAGTTTTCAAGTTAAAGATGCCCAGTCATATTGACACCATAAAGCCTTTATCTGTACATCTGCTATACAAGAAAATAACTGTCTAGATCGGACCTATCGTGCAAAAAGACACCCAGGATCTTTCAAATGTGCGAAAACCCTGTGCCAATGCATTCTCTTATATATATGAGTCTCACATAGGGAGCCTCGCATATATACGAGAATACATTGGCCTAACACTATTTACCTTGACAGTGTAAGCCAGTGCATTCTCTTATATAATCGAGGTTCCATGTGCGAGACTCGCATATATATAAGAGAATACACTGTCACATTATCTTTATTGCTGCAACAGCGCAGCTCCCGCCACGTAAGGGTTAATCTTACGTGCATGTCCGTTTCATTCATATTCCAGATCTGGTATAACGAAAGACACAAGTTACAACGATCTGACGATGGAACAGTTGGATCTCAACCGAGTCTTGTGAATGGTCCCTACTTGTCAGGCTCTCCCACATGCTACCAAGGTATGGCGTTTCCGAGCGGTGACGTCAAATCTATTGAACAGGCGTCTCTACCCAGGGGAACACAAGACTCAAGGGGCACAGTCTACAATGGATCAATAGGTAATATTACTGATAACAATGATTCCAAATTCGCAAGGCTGGTTATGGCTACGTGAACATGACGTACCTACCCATGGTTAAGTGGTCCTGCTAATGTACCATGATGATGTCCTACTAGGTCCTACTGAATTGGTACGATGCTGGTACATGTAGGTCTTTTTGAATTGTTATGATGCTGGTAGGTCCTGCTGAATTGATATGAAGCTGGTATGTCCTGCTGAATTGATATGATGCTGGTAGGTCCTGCTGAATTGATATGAAGCTGGTAGGTCTTGCTGAATTGATATGAAGCTGGTAGGTCCTGCTGAATTGCTATGAAGCTGGTAGGTCCTGCTGAATTGCTATGGTGTTGGTAAGTCCTGCTGAATTGAAATGATGCTGTTGTGGCAAATTTATGCTGCTAAATGATGTGTCGTTATGTTTTCTAAAATTGTAATCTTCGCGGACAGTTAAAAAACATGCATGTTATAATATATTTTAATAATGGTCCATTTTGGTTGTTGCAAACCGACCATAACAAAGATGGCTATTTCTGTCGTTTTGCAAACACCTGAGCAGACATGATTACAATATTTAAAATTGGCTTTTTCGGTACATTCTCAGCGTCAATCCCCATCCAGCATCATAGAAACTTAGCAGCACCTGTTTACCAGGGGTGGTACCCTCGTAGATTATTTTATGTTCCGCCACAAGATTCGCTCAATAGTTGACTGAACTGGACAATTTATAAGCATATTTACAATACAAGGCCGGTGGTAGGTCACGACAGTCATAAATTATACCCGAACTATATTTCGAAGGCAATCTGGGTTGCATCGACCTTCAAATTCGAACATAGTTACTTTTGGTCTGAGAACCATTTATTTTGCATGAAATGAAATTATATAACACAACAATATTCTATTCTTACTCAATTTTATCTACACCGAAATCGTTTACGATAAGTTAACGTTGAGGAAATTCTCCAAAGTGGTTTTATGTACTATACTGAGGTTAATTTTTATATATCTATTTCAGACGAAGAGTTTTTGAAAAGTTTTAGCTCTTATAAATATTAAGTGACTTTTTATATAATATATAGATTACGATACGTGAGTGAAAAACAGTTGTTATGATACATGTATGACTGAAGGCGTAAATTTTACTTTACTTCTTCTCGATTTCAGACAGCGAATCATCACGGAATTTGTCTCCAGCTCATCGAACGGCCGTGCCTATAAATAATAATATTATCGATATCAAACCAGCTGTCCACCACGGACCACCACCACCACAGACCCTAAACTCGTTCCAGCATATAGGTCAGCTGCCTCGTAAGTTTCTTGAGTGTGCAATAGTACGAGAACGCCATTTATTTTAATGTTATATGAAATGTCACTCGGTTCCGAGAAAAAACACCGCAATGTATGTATCGGCCTTGCACAACCCCCAAGATCATTTGGTCATATATAGAAATACTTTTATACGTTTTCTTGTCCAACTTATGGCAAATCTATTTTAGTCAAGCTTATAATCTACATAGTAAGTACATCAAAGACATTTACTACCAGTTGAAGTTGGAATACGCGGGATTTAGCTTCAGATAAATAAATACCAAGCTTTTTTTTTCAGAATCATGTTTTTATTTAATTCTGAATAATCAGCTTAAAACGTGTAAACAATTAAAATTTGCCTTTAGTCTATCTACACAATCTGGAATAATCACTAATCACCAACGACAACGCCCAATCGTATACATCGATAACATACCTATGCAAATCAAGACTGATTTTCTTCATATTGCAGCTCACACGGCGTCCTATAATGGTTCTCATGTCCCATATGGCAGCCAATCGGTTGGAAGCGTGGTTCCCTCGGTGGTGATTCCCGGAAGCTACTGTTCCGCAGGAAAGCTTGAAAGTGAGTATACACACACACGATAAAATGGAAATGGAATAATTAGCAATGAATATTCAGCATAATTCAAGGCATTTGTTGCAATTAGATATTTTCGGTGTAACTTAGTTAACACCAGGGTGAGTCATAGTGACTTGCTGAAAGGTGTGGGTTAGTAAAAGTTACTCTAAATGCTTGTGACTAACCCTAAGTTAGTCATATTGGTTGACCCGATTTTCCCCAGTGAGTACGGCTGTCTGTTCTGGTTAAATGTCTTCAAACCCATCTTATGTTTCAAGCGGGACCACTCTATTTGTACTAACGACTGCGACACCTGAAGTGTTTTAGCATTTAGACAATTTAAGACAGACAAACATTGCAACGGGCAGAGAGGAATCCAACATTATAGAGCGGAGCACTTTCCCCGCGAAGTCTCAACACACACTTTGTCGCTATTGTAAATATAAAGCTTCTTTTCGGAAACAAAATGTTCGTATCACTATTTTTAAAATTCCAAGAATTACTCTGCTGATACGTGGTGCAATGTTCGCTGGAACTGCCAGTTTTTTATTCACTATTATACGTTTCAGATGGTGATTACCAGTGCAATAATTCATATTCGCAATACAACACATCTCAGTATCCGGATGTCACGTGGCCACCAGTGAGGTACCCGACGGGAGGTATAATAAGTAAGTGATTTAATCCATGCATAACAAGTTCCGTTCTAAAATAAAATGCCTTAACCCTTTCAATACTAAATGGATTATCCACTCAGTCATAAAAGTATACATGTGAATGGTCTATTATTCAATTAGAGGGTGTCCAGAACGAGTGAGCAGACGGCAGACGCCTAAAACGATAATATAAGTGCAGAAGGATTCATATTCATTGGTGGGAAATGTTCAGATAATAAGTTCGTTTGTTGAAATTATTATATCTGAAAATTTCCCGAAGGATAACTACTCGTTGGTGAGCATTTCAGTATATAAAGGGTTAAAACACAACAAACGCACTGCCAAGTAGCGGGCATGTCAAGAGATTGACACAACAAAGAGACACATTTCAGGAACAACATTGAAAATAAACATGGATGGGCGGGTGGAAGTGTCTTTGGGACAATTCACTTTACGAAATGACATGCATGTCAATAGATGGAAATATTTAAAATAAACCTTTCTCAGAAACTTCAGTTAGAGTTATTGTTAGCGTTATTAGCTGTATGTATAGGGTCTGCCGGCCCGGGTACAGACGTGACGGGTGCCTTTGTTTGAATTCACGTGTTGGCAACCATGTGAGTTCCACCAACAGACACGTATATAATAATAATCCAGTTGCATTTATACTTTTTGTAGATACCATAACCACCAACCCTTGTTTATATTGACCCAAGTATTCAGCTTTGCCAGCGAACAAAGGCAATGCTATGTTCGGCATTGCGTGATGACGTTTAAAGACTATAGGCTACCGGTGCTTCCATTGTCTATTTTAAATTTGAAACTAAAATGAGATTTGAGCAAAATTTATAGTAACTCGAAATTTGCATGTCCATACTTTCGATTGCCTGTGAAACTTTTGTCTTTAACGTTTCGAGTTCTAACTGCTCGCGTCCAGCTTATAACATTTGGCTAATATAAGGTCGCAAGCATTTAAAATTATCACATTATTGTAAAATTCGAAGAAAAAAAGTTTTATATTATGTTGTATTTATCTCACACATAATTTTCATGTGAGCTACTTTTGTCTTTGCAGACACGCCATACTACTACCCACCGAGTATCATCAACGACAACGGATCAGTGCATACGAAATCCTGATAGTTAGCAATGTCGATTCGAGAGGATAGTCACCTGAGTTCCAGATTTCTGCTCTCATTTCTCATACGGGCATTAACGTGGGCTGTATCAGATTTGATCGTCGTGATGATGCAAACTCTGTTGAACTGTTATGCTGAAGACGAGCGACACATAAGTTTATTTAATGTCAGCTATGTTATCACCAACAGATCCACAAACTCTATGAATCTTCCTCTGGACTTTTTAACAATACTCACATATTACGAGATTGGGCAGCGTGCATTGCCATGAATGCGAATGTTATTCTCCAGAAACAGCATGAGACGGAAACTACTTTGTTGCTAGGCGACCTATGCTGGTTTTAACTGAATACCGTGGTGCAGCATATATCGGAAGCCAAACTATGTGTACTTGGAGTGGTATCTACAAGGAGACATGCTATTCGTGTAGTTTGTAGCCATTGAAGAGAAAGCAAACAATATCAATACCTTCGGTTGTACGGGTCCATTTGAGTGATATTGCCCAGTATCTGACTGAAACGGAAAGACAATACAAGACAGAGAGCCTATGATAGTTCAAACTAGATAAGACACAGTCTATGTAACTCTGAGTGGTATTTACAAGGAATCCTTGTAATACATGTAAACAACCCATATCAGTACTATTGGTTGGAATGAATGGGAAGAATAAATATTATTCAATAATAAAGCATCGATAGCCATTAATCCGGGGTAGTGATTCCTGGAACCAGTAATTGTGGAAGAGATATTCTTACAAACGTATTGTGAGAATGCTGGTGATGATGGTGGTATATGGCTTATATAGCTCTTGGTGCAGCCGCTGGTAGGGTAAGATATATTTGAAGTAGAAAACGTTCCATTGATCCATGATGTTGTCTTATTTTGGATATAAACAGACACCAAGAAAATATGGACATTAACATAAACGTAAGTCACGAAAGTATTGTACGGAATATACCCCATCCAATTTAGGGTACGTTCATACATGGCAAGTTTGCGCGGGATTTTTGCAGGCATTTTCTCACGGAAAACTCTATGGTGTCAGAATATGAACGGAACATGCATATATATAAAATGCATATTTACCAAAGCTAACGACACGAGGAGTAACATTTCGGTAGTTCCACAAGTAACGGTGATACTAACAAATTACCTTAAAATACCTGTATGATTTATTCTTACGATATAATTGCATGCTATTTACAGGCAAATATTGACAGCATCGCTGCTAGTGGAACTACATATTTTTTACTTCTCATGTATATAGTTAGCTGTGGTATTGATGTATTTTATATTCATCGCTCCGTTCATATTCTGGCATAATATGGGTTTCTATGCGAAAATGCCCGAAAAACATGCCGTGCAAACTTGCCAGTGTAAAATCAGTCAAAATCAGTGTAAAATCAGTCAAAAAGTCTCTCGGCCATTTGTCACTTATCATGCATGCGAATAAAAATGAAATTAATTGCAATCAACGTCATTCAAACTCAAACTCAAGTGAATGTATTTGTTAATCGATACATTTTACATGATAAATACAACAGGGCTCTGTTGAAGTTGTAGCTATTGTGTCAGAGCACTATTCGTAACACACATGCATCACGAAGACCCCCCCCCCCCCCCAACAAAAGATAACATTCAAAATAATTATCTTTAATACCTCCGCTGTTGATTCAGCTTATATGCACTATACTGCCTATACATGTGCATTGCGTATGAACGGAAGTAATTATAAGTATGCGTTTTATAGTACTGTAGTTCGGGGCGGGGTGTTACTATACAATATGTCAGTTGGCGATAACACCCGGTCACAGGGAAACGATTTTATGAAGTTATATATAGCAACAGAACCATGCCTATTATAACATATATGCGTCACCGGTGAAAAAATGAATGTATTATAGATCCCAGGTTCGGTGTGATTTTATACTGCAAATGAATAGCTGTTTGAAAACAAATTTTGCTACTCTTTTGTGCGAAATTATGATGTTCGTCATTGGGCTGTTCAAAGTCCATACCCGTTTCTGGGACAAATTTGGCATAAAAATAGAACGTATGGTCCATTGATACGAGGAAAGCAACTTTCTGTTGTTATTTGTTTGGTCTTTTACATAATTATATTCACCGTTCCGACATATGTTCTCTTTCTCCGAATCGAATTACAGTACTCCAACACTCGCAGAAATAATTACTTCCATTCATCCATATAAAGGTACTCACTCCGATCAGACGCTCCTAAATTACTATTTCTTTGGCTTCGGGGGTAAAAATATTTGATTCGAGTAGAGGAACCCACCCATCAAATCTCAAGAGTGATCAGATATAGATTTTTGAAGTTTGTTATTTCTCGAGATGTGGAAAAATAAATGGCACAGAAACACGTGGTCATACGGACGGTCTTGTGGATGAAGATGGATAACACTAAAATCAAGTGGTTATTATTACCACTTGATTTTAGAGTTATCCATCTTCATTCGCAAGCCAGTCCGTTTGACCACGTGTTAATGGGCCACTTATTATTCCACATCTCGAGAAATAACAAACTTCTAAAATCGATATCTGATCACTCTGAGCTTTGATTTGTGGGTTCCTCGACTCGAATCAAATATGTTTTACCCCCGAATGCAAAGAAATAGCAATTTAGGAGCGTCTGATCGGATTGAGTACCTTTAATAAATGGATGTTGATAAAAATATGCTTGCGTTCCATAGAGTATAGATGCAAGTTGTTCTGACATTTTGTGTGGAACGCGAAAGCAGGAACATCTCAGACCAACTTGCATACATACTCTATATGGAACGCAACAAAATCAACATCCATTACTTTTTCACTCAACCGAGTCAACTGGCATATTTAAAAAAAACAGTTATATAATAATTAGCGCCAAAATTTCTAAGTTTTTCTCTAAGCTCGTTGTGTCTGCACAATATGAAAGCAAGTGGGAGCTGTGTACGACGTCACGTAACGTAATTTCGACTAAGCAACATCATTCATTCATGCATGGTCCACAGTGCGAATGCATGTGTGAGTGTAAATATAATGGTATATGAGGGATACGACAAGAATAAGCATAGCAACAATTTATGGACAATCGCCGTTAATGGGTAAGGAAACCGTAAACGCTGTTTTTGGACTGGATACACAGTGATACCAATCAAACGCCCAATACAAAAATATTCAAACACCAACCAGCTAGTTATGTATCGTTTATTTGGGAGATACCGGCGCTACCAATAGGTCGGAAAATACTTTGTATACTATACCACGAAAAGGCTTACCGAAATGTTAGAAATTCATTAGCTGTTTTACAATTTATGCACATTAAATTTAAGATAGAAAACATATGGAAGTTGAATTTCTTTAGCTACCTTTTTTGGTGTCAACGGAGGATCCGGTTTCGTCAGAACATTTGTTATGTGACCGACACAAATGGCGTCACTTGATTAATACATTTATGCCAATGAAAATAATGTTTTAGAGTTATATATTTGTCTGTGCATTAAACAAAATGTTCGGTTACTTTCCATAATTATAAAGGAGAGCACACAGTATATCTGCTGTACCTATTACGACATGAGTCATAGAAAGAAAATGGCGCATGGTGCACCCTTAGATTGTATTCGCATTTACATGTGTAAATAACTCACGATTAACAAGCGCACCATTATTGGTCAACAAGACATTGCCACTAATAACTTAATTTATGTAAAATTGCATCACATATATTTGTTGTATTTCTGTTTCTATGTTAACTTACAAATATTTTTCACACTATGTGCCTAAATTAAGAAATATTTTCGCGAATAAAAGCCATTTCTGATCAATCTTGCAAATATATATTTACCCGTGGTCGGTTCTCCCATGTGAAGCGAACCATACTGACAGGGATTTATGGGTCCAAACATATTTACATGATGTTTCATCAAGGCTTCATATGCAGTGGATTATAGTTGTGTTTCCACATGGTCACGATCTAGCTAATATTCAGCCTTCAGTTGGCCTTTTGGTGATTATATTATATATATAGCAGTCTCAAGTAAAATACGGCTAGATTGATTGATTGATCAGGGTTTAATGTCGCTTTCAGTAAATAAGGCCATACCATGACATTGCCAGTTTTAGTGGTGGGGGAAATCCGTACACTGACAGCTAATCTTTATAACAGTGATGTCAATGGCTGGTAAACTCGTCGACCATGTGCGGCAAACCACCGGCCATCGGAGAGTATCTCCACCAGATACAGATTTCGACTTACAAAGCCCACAATGGAGTCATGAGGGTTTGAACCCTCATCGGCATCGCTGGAGGGCGATAATGGTTGAAGTTGTACCCCTAACCGACTGAGCAACTTATGTACCCTAAATACGACTAGATGATGTACTCACTGCGAAGATAGTAAAGAGTTAGCGGCACCTTAATATTTGAACCTAACTTCATACATGGATAGTGGATAGAATCAGTTTCTGGAACTTCATTCTTATTCTTTCTTATCCTTCCAAAAACTATTCAGCCAGCCTGTTATCATGAAAATGATCATGCAATGGACTTATAATATGATTTGTTTTAGGTTCATAATGGGCTTAGAATCTACTCATTTTGAGTCCACACCGAACTGAAATGAGTCATTTTAGTGCCAATATGGGTTCATATTGACTTATTATAAGTTCATTGTGGGCTGGAAATAACAATAAATAACCTCACGCGACTTTGTGTGTTCACTGTGGTCGGTGCCAGTCAACGGAATAACGGATATAAGTTCGCTATGGGTTTCTTTTAGAAGTCCAATTTGAACATTTGTGAATATATATGTCCCATATGAACCTATTATAATTGCACGAGGATATGTTGTGCTTCAGCCACATTTGACATATATAAAGAGAAGAAACTACAACAGAGGAAACTACAACATGACTCACTTGATCCTCAGAGATTATGTATTTATACGTAATTTGTAAGTAGAGACAATATCGATCCATAAATTACAAGAAACACCCACCTAATTCATAACTCTGACAAAATTTGTCAAGGTTATCTGACGTCACATGATTTTTTCCGCAGTTTTCAATAGTTTTGCGTATAAGAGATATAAACGCTCTTTATGTTTACCATATGAAGAATATATTCACAAGCGACGCTCTTTATTGTTCTATGATGAGGTAACGTCCAGATCAGATATATATATGTGTCTTTCTGCGCACGTACACCACACTAACAGGACAGGGATGCAACACGCAAGCATATCTTCAACCGCCACGTGGTTTAAACATATTTTTATCATGGCTCTTTGCCACGTACAATATGTTAGATTCAATGATAGACAGAACGTTTCTAGCATACTGTTTCGGTGGATGTATTATTGTCCCCCGAAAAATTTATTTTCGGGGGACTATAGAAACGGGGTCCGTCCGTCCGTCCGTCCGTCCGTCACACTTTTGAGTACCTTCATGGTGGAATCATCTCCTCCTACAGATTTCATCCCAGAGATTTGAAACTTCAGGCTATTGTTGCCCATATATTGAAGATGTGCAACATGTATATAGATGACGGAAAATTATTTTTTTGACAGAGTTATTAACCCTTTTCGACTTGGAAAATTTCAACATTTTTTATAATTTTCTGTATGAGGGTACCTTCATGGTGTAATCAACTCCTCCTACAGTTTTGATTGTAGATATTTTAAACTTCAGAGTATTGTTATTCACATATTGGAGATGTGCAACATGTATATAGACAACGGAAAAAATATTTTTTTACGGAGTTTATTAACCCTTTTCGACTTAGAAAATTTCAACATTTAAAAAAAGTTCTTTAACAAAGCGGCATCGACTTGCCACTTTTTCGGGGGACACTGTGGTCAGCTGACCTTTTATTTGTTATACGCTTGGGCATACACCTCATTTGTGACGAAGAACAACTTTTTATACGCCCGTTATTATGTAAATGGGTTGTCCGTCCGCTTTTGGTTTCCGGATAATAACTTTATATTGAATCGAGTGAACTGAACCAAATTTGGTTTGTTAGTTTACCACACCAAAATACACATGATTAAGTCCGCATGATTTTGACTTGAGTTACGTCCCTTTTTCGACTTAGATTTTACTTGATTTGCGGTTTCCGGATGATAACTTTAGATTGAATCAAGTGAACTGAACCAAATTTTGTATATTAGTTTACCACCCCAAAATACAGCTCAAGTTCGAATATGGGTTTCGTCCGCATGATTTTGACAGAGTTATGCCAATTTTTCGACCTCGATTTGACCTGATGTGCGGTTTCCAGATGATAAATTTAGATGAATCGAGTGAACTGAACCAAATTTGGTATACTGATCAAGTTCAAATATTATTTCGTCTTATGTCAAAGGTTTCAAACAAATGAATTAAACCTTGCCTCACTCTACTCCAGAAACGGACGTATTATGTCACGCCCCGACGACGTTCTCTTGTTTGACATTGTGTCTGCTTTATGTGCGTGTTGTGCAGGGACATTTCGCATATACACTAATTTCCTATGATAATCATCCACGAATTGCGATTATTTATATTGTATAATGTGCTATTATTTAACGTTTACCGTACGTCCACTGATTGTAACATATCTTCTAATATGGAGGAATAAAATATATTATATAATCTAGCAGCATAGGTCAGTAACAGATAGTGGTATAAATTAAATGATTAACAACATGTATGACATATATATATAAAAAAAATCCTTTTTATTTTCGATATAATTTCTTAACCACTAATGTTGAGAGCATCATATTCGGTCCCCTGTTAAAACGTTCGAGGCACGACATTATATTTGATCAGTTTGATAACGTTTTAAAAACTGGACGTATTGTGTTAGTGGTCCGAATGAAATTTGGTATGTGGGTTTACTAGTACAAAATACACGTTAAGTCGAATTCCGGTTCCGCTCGCAAACTTTCACCAGAATTATGGACTTTTTTGCGCGTGAAGGCTTATACATGCATAAGATTGGAACAATTTTAAATGGATCGGACATCAGCACAACTAAATCTATATAATTTTACAAAGCTGTCATTATTCCAATTATTCTTTTATCATACTCAGTGCCCAGGGGAGGTGTTGCTATCCATTTAAAAAAAACAAGCATCAACAGAACTGCAGAATCAAGAATGGCCACACGAGGCCTTTGAAAACTGGTGAAAACATTGCTGTTCACTCACCGAATGAAGGGAAATCTTTCATCGTTAAAAATGTCAACACAAAAATTGACCTTCAAAATATTAAACATTCAATAGAAGAGAAATATAATACAAAATTCAATATCAAGATATACAAATTCATTGACACTGGATAAGGTATGAAAGTCAACATTTCAACTCATGATAAATACTTTTCTGACAGATGTCTATTTAACAGCTAGTCAGATTCACATACAATGTTTCTCGCATTGAAGTCTCCCAGAACAATCAGGTCATGATCTCGAAATGTTTCCGAGGCAGCGTTGAGTAGCATAATCTCTCTTTTGCATTTTGGAGGAATGTAATAATTGCAAAGTATAAAACCCCATGTGCATATACCATTTCTGCCCACACAGATTCCGTGTTTGTTACTGAGAATCATCACAACGGCATTCATGTTCTAGCGTGGAACACTGTCTGATGTGAAAATGAACAGACGTATGCTTGGACATACGATGCCCAATGAATATAAACACCCAATGGGTCTAAGGGCATCGACTAATTGTGAATGTGGACAAATTGGCTCGATTAACAATTTCTTCTTTGAATGTGAAACTCAATCAGCAAAATAACTATTCTCAAATATTCTTCCTCTACTCAATGAAGAAAACTCCACTAATTCAGCTCTGTTGATCCGAAAGGACAAAGTGTTACAGCCTCCGATCCTTCTATCAAGACATGTATCCTAGCTATAGTTGTATAGTTCGTTCAAAATGCAAATCTAGCAATATAGCTTAATTCTCTGTAACATGGATATAATTATGTTATTTGACTGTTTTATTCTACGTTTATAGAATTAACTGATGTCACATAGCACTTAAGTGGAATTGGCACCAGTGTTCCTACAGCACCAAGATACCTTCTTTCTACGAAATAGACCATATTGATACACCAACCAACCTTTTTGTTGGAATTTGGATTAATTTTCGTTTCCGGATGATAACGTTAATAAGTCTGAACTGAAATTTAGTATGTCAGTTTACTAGCCGAAAATACAGGTCAAGTTCGAATTTTGTTTCCGCCGGCCAATTTTCACCAGAGTTGTGGCCCATTGTTAGAATTATCACGGGCGTATTTTGCCATGTCCTAGCAATGCTCTTGTTTTTAACTATAGGATTCAGGGGTGTCCGTCCGTCCGAGATGGTTTCCGGAGGGTTCTCGGAATTCCAGGATGTTACAATTTATGAGGACAGACCAGGGGGGGGGGGGGGCCGTAAAAAAGTTGCAAGACGTGGGGGTCTTTTTTTATATATTTCCATTTTTTTACACCCACCCACCCTTTCTTTTTTCATAAAATTTTAGACACCCACCCCAAAACATCAAAGCTTTATGTTGGTCCCCTCTGTAAAAACGACCAACCGCTCTATATTGGTCCCTTCTTTGAAAGACCAAATTAAATGTTACTTCCTGTTAACAAACATGTGCAAAATTGAACTCTAAGCAATCAACAAAGGTAGAATATTATGTGATTATATTGGTTAATTTATAACTTTTAAATTATTAAATTTTAAGATAGCCTATTAACCTGAGCGTTTACAGAATACATCTTCGACTCAAATTACTTATATTTCTATATAGTATCGATAATAGATCGTTGTTATCACCGGGAATTTATTGAAAATGGCGTACAGTACCCCTTTAAGTAAATTAATTTTCTTCTTTGATAATTTTCAAATTAGCCTGAATTAGACATTCAGTGTCATTTACATACTAGTATATGCAGGTAATTATTGGATATAATAATTACAATGTGAACAAAACTGTAATGTGTCCTGGCCCTTCTTCACATCTATTTAAATAATATTTTTATACTTTTCAGAAGACTATCCAAGGAAGGTTATATTTTTGTTTCTTTCAATAAATGTTATTAAAACTTTATTTCATGTCTACTTATTTACTTATTGATGGTTGTCAACAACACTGAAACAAATACTTCGACAATTCAACTAATTATTTGACAAAAGTATATTTAAAAATCAATTTAGTATACAAACACTGATACAAATATTTAGTTCATACATTACACTCATGCATCAACTAACTGTATGAGTAAAGAGACTGTCATGAAGTATAAGAATTATTGTAATATTCTGTCATGAGTTGTTAGCTGATATTGTCAGACTGCATTAAGTTCACCCTACCCTAGAGCTATCTGAAGTATTTTTTTATTGATCTACACCGTGAACTAGACAATTTTCAATATAAAAACTGCCAAGCAAGCGGAAACAGACACAATAAAAAAAAATTGGGCGCAAAAAAAATCAATGAAAATTTTGGGACCCACCCCCACAATATTCACTATTTTTCCATTTTATATCAACTTATGGGGGTAATTATAACAAAATTGAATGTATTAGTGCTTCTCATATTGCAACAAGCCACAACATATAAACAAATATGTTTAAAACAGTTGAAAATATGTCAATGAAAAAAAAATGCAAAAAAGGTGGTCAAAAACTGTTTCCGGCCTCGGATACCCACCCACCCACCCCCCTACCTCATGTCTCGTAAAAAAAAATCGCCCCCCCCCCCTGGACAGACACGTAAAATATTGATAATATTTCTTGAGTTGAAGTGATCCATCCAAACATAATTGAATATATTTTGACAAGGCAGCTGGTTTAAAGGAATACGTATTATTCTGCAACAGATATTTCATTTCAAGCAACCGCTGGAATATGTTACAATGACATATGTACTTGCTGCAAGATACGTTCACGCTCACTAATTGTCAGACTAGCTGACACAACACACATTATCACCTCTTTCATATTTTGTAAAAACAGTATTCACGCATGGCCTGGTCTTCTGATATTAAACAAAAATTTGTATTTGCATTTCGCTTAAACTGGGAATATAAGATGGACTCAACTAAGGCAGAAACATGATTTTTTTTTCGGCACATGACTTGACCAAAATTAGATGACGCTGTGCCTTATACATGGGAACCAGCTTTGTTTTGGTTATGGTTTCCCAATTCCCAAGTAAGTGAGGACCAAAGTTATTTCTGAGTGTAGCGCATATCATGCCAGGAACCACGGTGGCACCTGTTGTAGACATTCCCGCCACCAAACTTCATTCTGATATTCATCCTATTTTCTGCTGAACTGTGGTAGCATTCTTATTATTGATTAATGCAGCGGATTTTGATGCTAAGCGATTAAAAAGAACAGATACGTCATTAACCATTTCAAAGTATATTTTATCAACAAATCAGCAATTCTATTTTGTTCTGCTCACCAATAGAAGTGCAACAAATCAGGAATTATAGTTTATTCCTGCTCACCCGTAGAAGTGCATGCTTACCACATGACATGGACTTTATCAATATCAGAATCAAATGATTTGTTTGAACATATTTATTGTGACCCACAAATACATGGAATAATTTACAAACAGAATATATGGATGATGTTGTGGGTGCACAGGGGATCGGAGCACAAGTTACGAAACTTAGTGAAGCTCCTCTCCCCTGGCGTTCAGCTGCTGATGAATTCAAGTCGATGGTTTTGGTTTTGCTGGAATGAAAGTTTTGTTGTTATTTGTGTGGGAGACGGTGTCCCATGTGATCGGCTATGTATACATAGGGGAACCGGCTCCCAATCAAACACATGTAGGTTGTAGTTGTGGCTGTGGCAGTGGCAGTGGAATAATGGAATAATGATTACTGAAATCGAATGAACCGGTGAAGTACAAGAAGTATTGCCACGATCGATGTATTTGCACGTATCATTAGAATCAGGATTTAGCTATAGAATCAGTGGAGGTGTAAGAAGTAAGATCATTATCGGTTGATTTACATGTGTTATGAGAATCAGATTAGTTAACTATAGGTAGTTGAGACTTTTTGCAAAATTCACTGCAGTTATGGAAGCCGAAGACACGATGTACACTGTTCTTGATATCTTTGTCAAGTTTTGCAATTGCTGTGGTTTTGTCTACTTCAGCAAAGCGCATTCTAATATCACATCGAACCCCAGTTGTTAATTTTACTAATTTGTTCGGTCATTTTTCCCCTTTATAGTAACTATAGTATAAAGTAACTAGTTATCTAAGCTAAAACCTAAACATTTGCGTGCATGGTTTGAACATTCTCTTTTTGAACATGACAACCCCAATCTGCACATCACTCATCACCGCCCTATAAACAGAACTGTCCCCATCCATCGCCAATGAAACGGATGTAGCGAACACTACATGCATCTTCTCAGAATTTAAAAACACGTCGACGATGATATAACTTTCCATTTGTTGGCTACTTTCTGTCCAGGTCAAAAACATTCATGATTCTGTGGCTCAACGCTTTTTTGTGTCAGCTAAAGTACAAATGAAACTAGTTAGTTCGAACATCAATATGAGACTTTTTGAAAAATTCACTGCAGTTATGAAAGCCGAAGATATGATGTACACTGTTCTTAATACCTTTGTCAAGTTTTGCAATCGCTGTGGTTTTGTCTACTTCAGCAGAGCGCATTCTAATGGCACATTAATTTACTCTCATTTCTTTCGTCATTTTTCCCCTGTATAGTGTGATCTGTCAAGCTAGTTTTCCTAAGCTTGATCTTTAAATTTAAATTGCAAACACGGTTTTAACATTCTCATTTTGAACATGACAACCCCAATCGGCACATTACTCATTACCGCCCTATAAACAGAACTGTCCCCATCGACAACGAAACGCATGTAGCGAACACTACAGATCTCAGCTGCATGTGGACACACGTCGCATTCTCGTTCCTAACATGCCCATATATACTGCCACACATCATAAATGTTACCGTACATTATCATGATTTATCTAACGGGACTATTACCATACACCGCCAGATATACATAAAAAGATATATATATATATATATATATATGTAATATTGATAATTTGAATGATCCCAAAACCTCACTCAACAAAATATTTTGATCCTAATATATACCCATGGAACTGGAACTGGAACTGAAACTGTTAATATGTTTTAGATAATTTGAACAGTTCAAAAAATTCCTATGGAAAGATAATACATTTTCGATCTGATAAATCGTCTGGATTGGCTCACAACCACGACAATACTCATTTGTGATATGCCCTAAGTACTAGATTCTAAAAAGTTTTATATATGACTATAGTCTGTACAAGTGCGTGGATCTGAAATACAAGCATCTATTCTATTACGTATAGTTATACTTGTTTTAGGGGGTAGCAGGAAGACAGCCCGATATGGCTAAGCTACCCCCGACAATACACTGTTATAATTTATTATGTATTACTGCCACTGTATCATTCGTGTGTATTGTAAATAAACTATCCTATCCTATGCATCTTCTCAGGCTTTAAAAACACGTCAACGATGATATCACTTTCCATTTGTTGGCTACTTTCTGTCCAGTTCAAAAACATTCATGATTCTGGGGCTCAACGCCTTTTGTATCAGCCTGAAGTACAAATGAAACTAGTTATTTCGAACACCAATATGCGACTTTTTGCAAACTTCACTGCAGTTATGAAAGCCGAAGACATGATGTACACTGTTCTTAGTATCTTTGTAATGTTTTGCAATCGCTGCGGTTTTATCTACTTCAGCAGAGCGCATTATAATGGAACATCGACCCCCAGTTTATTTTACTCTCATTTGGTTGGTCATTTTCCCCCTGTATAGCGTGGTCTGCCAGTAACTACCTTTTCTAAGCTTAAACTTAAACATTTGCAAGCGTGGTTTGAAAATTCTCTTTTTGAACATGAAAACCCCAATCGGCACATCACTCATCACCGCCTATAAACATAACTGTCCCCATCGCCAATGAAACGCATGTAGTGAACACGCCATTCATATCAGAATTTAAAAACCCATCAACGATGATATCACTTTCCATTTGTTGGCAACTTTCTGCATGTCCAGTTCAAAAACATTCATCATTCTGAGGCTCAACGCATTTTGTATCAGCTAAAGTACAAATGAAACTAGTTGACACCAATATGCACTATTTTCCCAGTCACACAAGTGCGTTATATGTGTATTTATGTGTTCCATTGGACCACCCTTCATCAGCAATCACAATTACAGGAACACCTTGATAGAAATCATTTCGTTCAATTGCCAGTTTTTTCTACCCCCCCCCCCCCCAGCTGCCTTCATAGCGTCATCGGCCAAGAGTGAATTCATGTGAGCTCATTAAGTTTAGCACATCCAGACCAAAATTCTTAGATTCCTTCCAATATAAATTATAAAAACCTCTTGGCCAGATTGAGATATTTCATGGGCTTGTAGCGATGCGATTTGTTACATCAGTTACATGAAGTTGGAACTTTCAACATTCATTAATCTATACACAGGAATATACTTGTGGGTAACTCTTCAAAATTATTTTCAGGTTATCTTTAATTGTTGTGATTATTCTATGTTTTGCCGGATTTTTAACAGTTTTATTTTTCATTTCCATTTCACATTCAACTGCAACCACTTTTGAATTTGCATATTTAACATCTTTTCTTGTAATACTATGCATGCCACCTGCTAAATTAAAGTGTTTCCTTCTGAGTCTTGTCAGTTTTGGATCTTGGATCTTGATAGCGGTAAATAAAAGAGTAACTTCAAAATATTGACAACAATGAATATCTGATGATCTGCTAGAAAGACATCTGTTGTCGATGAGTGAGCCAATTGCCAGATTCGTTCTAGAGATTTTGAACTTAACCCATTATTCAATAATTGTGTCAATCAACACAGAGTATGCAGAAAAACAAAATGGTGTATACCATTGAATAATGAAGAGTATAGCATAAGAAAAATAATATCAGAGATAATACATACATGTACACGAAACACTAATACAAATTCTCGAAACGCAGCGGCTGCAGCTTGTGGGAAATTCTACTCATCCATAAAGTGTTCCAAATTGTACCATCCTTGTATGGTTTGTAGTTTTATGAATAAATAGGTGGTCTGTTTTTCTAATTCTTACATGCTCTGGAGTCAAGGTTGATATTAGGTGACTCAGTTTCTAAATATCTGTTTATGTGTCCAATATAGACATTCAACTGCTCGATATAAGTGTTTAGTAACTGATCATGCAACTTATATTTATCTGCTGGTTCTTCATGTCCAAGACTTAAATTACAATCGTATGTCGAAATTACAGGTACGTCCCAAATGTTAGTGATGTATCAGAAGCCAGACCTTTACAAAATTTCACAATTTTATCCAAATAATATTAGGTATCTGCAACTCTTTCTTCCGCAACTTCAATTCAATAAATCCGTCAAATTACAAGTGCCTGTCATACATAGTGATACATGACCTCTATTTTTTGTGACTATTTGAGAGCAACTGATGTAACCACAGAATAGCTTACTCATGTTTGCCATCAAACTAGGAATGCAAATACTATTAAAGCAACAATTTATAGCTCTGTGGTTGGCGTGTCGGACTTGTATTCGCTGTAAACACAGCGAAATGAGTTCGCAGCGCGTCGCTGGTCTATTGTGAGGTTCGCACATCAGTGTCTTGGCCGCTTTAGGTGACATGCAATTATCGGATTGTAGCAGTGTCTTGGCTGCTTTGGGCGACATACAATTGTCGGATTGTTCGCTGTTTCAAATAAAACGTGCTAAGTGGTGACCCTTTAGTAAGGTCACTCGCACGCACTGTGTCGTGCTTCGCACCAATCATGCGTTAAACGAGTACCAATTAGATTGTCATACTTTTGAGTATCGGAGCATATTCTGATCAAACTAGAGCAGAGCCTGCAATGGTGCATCCGGTCCATTGGTTGGTTGGTACAAATGACTGGGGTAATTGTAATGTTTAAAAGCGTGTTAGAGCACGTAATTGGTTAATCGCTATATACAAATCATTATTATAAGAGTACATTAGCAAAATATGTTATAGCTAATGAAAACTTGGAGAAAACAAATGCATTTTGAAAAAACAAGTGGCCATATACTAGGGGATAGTCAGAACTCTATAATTTGTATAATCGGAATTGAACCAGCTGTTATATTAATCAGGACAGTCTTACAATTGTTTAAATATTAATTAATATTTGGGCAACAAACAGTAATGCTCTATATTACTAAAACAATACAAAACTCATTACACAATATGTCAAAAACCTAGCAAATCTATATACTTTTGGGAGATATGAGACTGCCAAGGTCTCGAATTAATGGACTCATGCCCTATCTAATTGTGGGCCCGGGGTAGAATGTCTACCGCCCCACTGCGAGGGGTAAGCATCCCCTAATGTGGACTCCGTTTGCCATGAGGTGTGGTGTAGGAGTCTGGTGATACTCGGGCGGTCGTACCACATGAGACATCGACCTGCGGGTACGACCTAGCTCATGGTCCAACATCTCTTCAAAACGGGTTGTTGTGTTGACCCGGTTCAATCAATCGGTTTGACACACCTCTCCAGTATTTCGGATTCAATTTGTTGTATTGTTCGTTTGATGTTTTCTGGGGTTTTTTCCCACGTATGTTGTTTCTGTTCTCTCCTGTCTCTTGGTGTTCGTCCTGCTGAATTGTGAATCCTATATTGTTCACACCGGTCTCACCGGGGGGAAGTACCGGGAGGCTGTTACATGCTCTGACTTAACGGATCACCGCTTCAGCTATGTACCAGTCTTTGGCCCGACAAGAATTCGAAGGGTAGTCCGCGGCGGCTGCTGGGTTAGTTGTCAGGTTTTTTTTGGTGCTTTGTATGGCAACTGAACAAAAAACACGACCTGATTGTAGGAATGATTCTGGGGTATTCCCACGGTAATTGGTTCTTAGCTTCGACTCGACTATGAAAAGACCCTCTGTATTTGTCATTGATAAGACACTTCAAAGTTTAACTGGACAATTGGAATTTATCAAACCGATCAGGACCGGGACAGTGACTGGCTCTCTCCTTAATGAATGTCCAAGGGTTCAAGCTGATGCTTTGTTGCAGTTAACAGCTGTTGCACAAACACCAGTCACAATCGCTCCCCACACACCGTTGAATAGTAGCTGAGCAGTTTTGAGAACCCACGATATCTCCGACACTTCTGATCTGGATATATTGGCTGAGTTGGCACCACAGGATGTTAGTGATGTTCGCAGATTTTCTAAGACAGTTGGTGGACTAAACATTCCTTTGTATAGCTATCTTTTGGTTTTCAGCCGCCGGTATTGAAGATTGGATATATGAAGATATACTTGTCTACATATGTTTCAAATGCCTTACGATGTTTTAAATGGCCAGGAACATTGTATTGTAAAGAAACCATGCACGCTGTTTTGTTTCTGGTCATGACGATCATAAGGATTGTATTAAACCAAATGTGCTCAAACTGTCAAGGTTCACATGCTGCAACGGATCGTTCACGTGGGACTATGAATTCAACGGTGTAAGGCTGAGAAACATCTATCGTATTTCGATGCTCGACCATCAATTCGACAAAACAAAAGTTTGCCGATGCCAGCACAGACAACAGAGACCAACACCATTCAACCGTTACAAACAATCCACTCATGTTGAGCCAGTTACTGCAAAACAATCTTCGTTCGTGTTGATGCTATTGCTACTCGCATCAGGCGAGCTAAAAATCAGTGGCTGGCATCAACTCAGAATGAATTTTGATTGAAGAGGAGGAAAACCGGACATCAGCCACGGCAAATGTGTCCAAGAGTAAATTTGTTGGCGAAGCTATGTTGATACTGGTATCATTTTATCCAAGGAGTCCCGGGATAGGCGCCATATTGACAGCAGATAAAACTGAATGGGATTAAGATGCAGCGGACCACCCCGAATCAGCTCCGTGGCTACACTGATCAACCATATGTAACGGAGGAATATAATCGAGCAGATACCTTGGATTGTGCCATCACTTCCAATGCTTGTTCTTGAAGAGAACAAGTTCGCCTTTCCGGAAAAGAAGCAGTGTCCTTATCTATCTCGAATAGCATCCCCATACTTAAAAATAGGTGGGCTGGAACAGGAAGATTTTTCCCATTTGATCGAAAATCACAATTTTCCTAACATGTAAATCAATCAATTGGTTGGAATCTTGCTGTAGAATTACAGGATCGGAATGATTCAGATAAAAAACCGTCCAGATAACCCATTTACTGAGACCGAGACGCGATAACTGCGTCCATTGTGTGAGTGAAGGACTTTAGTTTAAACCGAACGGAACTGTGTGAATTGGTCAACCTGAGGTAACGTTGATACGCCCTGTGAATATTCAAATGAAGATAAGCATCTTGTGAATTTGCGGATTACATAACTGTGGGGGTAGCTAAACGAACCACCAAACGGGTATCCGTATCAAAATGAAGTGGATCGAGGAGCTTAGTGAGACTCGATTATTGGTCGGAATTTACCATCTGGTTTGGGCACCAGAAACAGTCGAGATTAAAACCCAGGGGTGTGTTCTACTTCCAAAGCCCGTCGATCCAGGAGACGTATTTCCGTATCCATCGCAGCTCTGAGTGGGTCGTTTGGCTCCATTGTATTGATATGTCACACGGGGGAATCGGTCGCAGGCCGCTCCGACTTAATAATTGGATTTTATATCTTTGCACAACATAAATGAAAATAGACAATAACACATCGGTGCGTGTCCAGATCGACTCCATTGGGCTGCTTGTCCACGTCGATGTTTCCAACTATATCCTTTTGAATCAGACCAGACTTCTACAAAGTTCTCAAAATGCCTTTTTCGTTTGGAAGTTTCCAATTGTTAACTCGAACTTTCCAACTGTTAGAAATGTCCTTGAACTCTTTTTGAGAATATCTGACATACCCATATCAGTCAAAATGTTTTCGGGAATGGCGCTGTTCAGATCAAGGAGGATGGTTTTGGGAAGGGGCGCAATTTTTTGTGGCCGATTCTAATAATAAACACCAATCTTATGCACGGAATCAGACAATCTGTGTAAACATGTTGCTGAGTCTATAATATATAGTCCGGCGACTTCTCTCGGAAAGCTTGCGATCCAGGAGACGTTGCATTTCCGTATACACTGCAGCCGCAGTGCAGCTCTGGGTGGGTCGTTTGGCTCCGATGTTTTGATTTGTCACACGGGGAAATCGATCGCAGGCCTCTCCGATCAGCCAAATGAGGCACTCTGAGATTTTTAAAGCCATTTATGAATTTAATTGTCCAGCACGCAGTGAGTGGTGGAACGACAGAGAAAACGATATATAACTATAGGTGTGTCAGAAAATAGTCACACATGACGAAAATATCGACAGTGTTGACAAAACATCCATTATTTTGCACAGAAAAAAACGCTACTCCCTATTTACGATTGAATGTACTTGAAGCCAAATATATTACCCCACGCACCCCATAAATTTTAGCCCAAAATTCCCCAGAAGAAGTATCGAACGGAGGTAAACATGAAGAGTGGTGTAGCGATGATTTGTCAATGAGGCTGAACGGTATAGTCAACGAGGCCCCTCCGAGTGACTACATAGGAGTTTGATTGTAAGATGGCACATAACTTGGCTGTACATTGATTGTGGCTTAGACATAATGGTTATCCTTATTCGCAACTCCCGCGTGCACCGTGTGCCATGAAATTGTATTTTGTCGCGAAAGAATTTTTACAAATACCACAGCTATTTGGAGTTATACTAACAGTGTCAGCGCTTTCGTCAGTCACGGTGGAATCTTTGGCGTGGTTAGGCGTTTTTCTACAACAACTGGACTCACGGTGTTGTCAATATCACATAAAGTTCACCGGGATCAGTTTCATCTTCAAATGGGATCGTCTGATTCAGAAACATGCCTTCGATGTCGACATAGGCCCCAGGACTCCCTAGTAATTGGGCGATTCCAAGGTCAGCATCCATAGATTCTCCGAAACAATCATTACAAATCGTTAACTTGTCACAGAAATAAGGGCCATTCACAAAGTGTTAGCATAAGTATGTCTGTTGCGTCATGCGCGGCCTAACTGGTTACATATATACCACACAATATGACCTAATGGCTTAACATCAATAAAATTATATCAGGAAACGCTTAACTGTATATAATAACAAAGTATCCCTGTGATAATGTGAACGTTTTAACGAAAATAACTTATTGAGAATAGACTTTGAAAAACAAACCCACAGAAAACCCTGTTTTTTCATTTGGTTGAAAGATCTCTTAAAATTAAATAATTCACTGAACGAATTCAACTAAACACAATTTATGCATGAAATAGGAATCCCCTTTTTGGTGAGCTGATCTTGGGCGGGTCCATTCACAATTATTGACACGAACAATCTGTTCTTTAAGATAGCTTTATATACATCATATTAATGAATCCGTCAGAATTTGTATACATGATGAATAAACGTACAACCATGAAATATATAATTGAACCGATATTAAGTGAATGAATTCAAAGTAATATATACACAATTTTGTTGATACATTAAATTATAAAAGGAGATTACTTGACACTTTGGATTTAAATAAGAACTAATATGTACTTAGATGATTGACATGATTGGTATTACTATAGAATGTACTACTTGCAAATATGACTTAAATGGGAATACTGTAAAATGGGACGTTATAAGATTGGGTAAATAATGAAAGGAATAGTTACATTATTTTGTGTGATAAAGGCCTTTTACCATGTGTATTTGTGTCCCAGTATATATATATTTCTATCGGTACTGGGAGAGGTATGCATGGGTGCATATAACCACTCTTTTCATCCGTTTACGAGGACTTGAATGTGTATGGCGACCCCGAATAACCCCTCATGCTTTCTACGAGCGATTAGTTCATGTAGATACATGCATGTCGTTATTATAACACCTTATCGGCGTCAGCAGCCAGTTATGTTGTATGATTGTCGTTAACAATAGACGGTCCTCCAATTATAACCTGTGTTTTTATGTACGATTAGACAAAGCATCATTTGTGACACTAAACTATGAGGTTTTGATTTATCGAAGAAAATATGTTTAAAAAAAACTAACAAAAAGTCAGAAACACGAACCCCTCTCCCCAAATGTATATGTTATCGTGCTGGGTGATGTGTGTACCATTCACATGTGTAACCACGTAGACAACTCAGGGTCGCTATAGATGCATGTAAAATGGACCTTTATACGCGTATCCAGCAAATTAGGTAGTAACGAGGAAGCTTTGATTTTCTATGGGAAAGTAACTGGACTCGAAAATTGATAACGACGGACCCTTTATTATTTTCTAAAAAAAATATTTACCTTCACACGATATGACACTATGGTCATGTTTTGAAGAACAGTAACCTTGTATTTTTGGGGGATATATGGCCAATTAATAATCGAATTTTGTATTTTTGCACAACATAATGGGGAAATAGACAACACATCGGAGTGTGTCCTTGAAATAGCGTGTCTGTCATTTGCAGAATGAGGTCCCCAGAGGGTGAATTTAGTGATTCTACCCCGCATAGCATAGCAGGTGTAAGCAGAATGAGGTAACCAGATGGTGAATTTGGTGATGCTAGCCAGCTATGCGGGGTAGCATCACTAAATTCACCATCTGGGGACCTCATTCTGCAAATGACAGACACTATTTCAAGGCTTGGTCCAGATCGATTCCATTGGGCTGCATACATGTCCACGTCGATTTTTCCAACTGTATGTATCCCTTTGAACCAGACCAAACTCCTGCAAAGTTCTCAAAATTCCTTTTTCGTTTGGTAGTTTCCAATTGTTAACTCGGACTTTTCAACTGTTGGAAATGTCCTTGAACCCTTTTGAGAATATCTGACAGATATCCATTTCAGTCAAAATATTTTCTGGAATGGCGATGTTCAGATCAAGGATGGTTTTGGGAAGGGCGCAGTTTTTTGTGGCTGATTCTAACACACATAAACATCAATCTTATGCACTGAATCAGTCTGTGTAAAAATACTCATGTTCAACCTGTTGCTGAGTCTATATATATTATACTAGCAGGTGACCCGACTTCGCCCGGGCTTTGACCTTGAATTGACCACTTTGAAGGTCAAGGTCAGGTCGGAGTCACTATTTGACCCGTCCAAAACACTCCCGGACAAAAGCACTCTAGGTATCAAATTTCGTCGAAATCCGTCAGTTTTACCCGATTTGACCTTGAATTGACCATTTTGAATGTCAAGGTCAGGTCGGGTCACGATTTGACCCGTGCAAAACACTCCCCGGACAAAATACCCGTAGGTATAAAATTTCGTCGAAATCCGTCCAGCAGTTTTCCCGGCCATAGCTAACAGACAAACAAACAGACAGAAGTCCCAAATATATATATTAGATCATTTGTGGGTGTTTCAAGGTGAAGGTCACCTCGGGCGGTAAAACTGACCCGATGAAAATCTCCCCCATTCCTAGGAACCCCTAAGTACGAACACAGACATAAGAATAACACAACACGCCCATGTCTGGACACAGACACGACACGCTCATGTCTGGACACAGACACGCTCTTTATCAACGACACTGCGGAAACGAACGCTCTTTAACTATCACGCGATTAACCCATGAATTCCCATTGCGGTGGCGGGGGAACGGAGAAGGAGTGCTCTGACGTTATCAGAAGGACAGAAGCGGTGCGATGACACTTCATCTGTGATTTTACCCTTAGATAGGAAGTTTGGGCTCAATCCGTCCGGCAGTTTTCCCGGCCATAGCTAACAGACAGAAGTCCCAAAATATATATTAGAACTAGCCGATGAGCCCGACGTTGTCCGGGCTATTCAAAAACCAAATTTCAAGTCGATAGCTCCACCCGTTTCCGAGATCTGGTCTGCGCATGCGCGAAGCTGGCGTCGCACGGGCTCGGCAACCCGATAAAATTCGTATCCGGGCAAGATACATTCACATAGCAAATTTCAAGTCGATAGCTCCACCCGTTTCCGAGATCTCGTCTGCGCATGCGCGAAACTGGCGTCGCACGGGCTCGGCGACCCGATAAAATTCGTATCCGGGGCAAGATACATTCACATAGCAAATTTCAAGTCGATAGCTCCACCCGTTTCCGAGATCTCGTCTGCGCATGCGATGCACGGGCTCGCCAATACGACAACGACGACCGCCTGTTCAAACTACAATCACGTACCAAGTTTCGTCCCGATCGGTCGAGAATCGTAGATTTGTATTAATGACAGACAGACAAACAGACAGACAGACAGAGGTCTTCAAAATATATATGAGCACCACAATAAATCAAAACATTTCTCACATTTCCTCCACGTATTTTATATATAGGCATATACATTATATAAGGAACTCATTGACGACTTCCAGGTCTGGATTTTGACGACTCTGGGCGGCAAAGTTTTTTCTCTTGGATTCAATTGTCATCAGGAAACTGTCATCAGGAATTCTCTGTCATTAGGAATGTCTAAAAGTCACACAGGACCCATACATACAGACATGAACCTACAAAATTTCTCATGAAATAGATGATATACTCTCTGCCATCATTGTAGTGATGTTTCTGGATATCTCATCTTTCGATGTTTTGGAGCACTGTAACCAATGAACGTCGAGTAGGTTGTATGTTCCGCTGTCCCTTGGAAATGTTCCACAAGCTATGAGTTCACACACAGCTATAAACATTTATGTGTGGCCACTCTCGGCGAAATAAGTTTTGGTAAAAATGTTATCAACCTGCACATCGTGTTGAAATCCAGTGACTCTGGTCTTAGTCAATGTTGGTGTTGTTGCCACTGTTGATGTCCAAGTGGCAGCTGCTGTAGTGTGTATGGCGAATGACGTCGTTGTTGTTGTTGTTGTTGTTTGTGCTGACCTTGTTGGTGTTCTCGTGATGGTATAGTTGTTACTCATTTCGTATTGATGTTCCTGTTCGTAATAAATTCCCGTTTCTTTATTCATAATTTTAATTAATCTCAAGTCGTCATATATATTGTATACATATATTGTGTATATATGACATAAATGTTGGCATAATCATATTGCACATGCGTGCGTTTATACATATAAAGGTTTACACACATGGTAACTATATGCTCGATTCCGACAAAGAAAGGGCTAATCTCGATAAAGTCTGAAATGATTTTGGGAAACAACTCCTCGGTATTTGTAAATCAAGTGGCCTAAGAATAGTCAACGGCAGAAAATTTGGCGATTCTCTAGGTAACTTCACCAGCCACCAATGCAATGGAGCCAGCATATTTGATTATGTAATAACAAATGAAAAGTATTTATATGATGTTACGTACTTCTGTGTAAAACCCCTAACAGAATATTCAGACCACAGTTAGCTCTCGGTGCATCTAAAATGTGTAAATTTTAAACACAAAAACTTAAATATAAATACACCGATCGAAATGTCAACGTGAAATGGTGCGATGATAGTTACGAAAAAGCTAAAGTTTTTTTTATACCAGCCACATATCCAAAGATGTCTGACTGACTCTTTGCCCCGCTCTACTCCAGAAACGGGCGTCTTGTTAAATATTTTGTTCTTGGTTCGCTCAATATGGGCACTTAAGTATTATGTGGTATTCGTCACCAAGTTCCTCTTTGCATAACGTGCACTGTCTATCTGATCTGCTTTCGTTTGTCCATGATCCGGTTTCTATGGGGAGGCGGTGGTTTTTAGTTCTGAATTTGGCGAGCCGAAATACTACAGTTTTGTTTCTCAGTGAGAAGTAGTCATCCTATATTAATTATAAAATCTGCCCTTATTCAATGATAGAATGATTCCTCGCCATTCTTGGAGCCAAGCATTGACTGGTAAATTCAGATATTCGATATTCCTAATTGATTCAGAGTTTTGTGTACGTATTCAAGCTATGTATTTAATTTTGTTTCGTTATGGGTTTTTATTATTGTGTGGTATAGGAGAAGAGACATCCGTTGGCATGTCATATTCATTATTTCCTCCCAGTATGAGATATAACTGATTTTAGTCATTATATTTATTGGTAGGATCCCGTTTCCCCATAAATGAATGCAGTTAGCGTATTTATCCGTAGACAGAGGGTAAACTTCAGGAACCATGCATCGTTCGAGTTTTTCGAAGCATGTTGTGTTTTCAAATCTCTGAGCCATATATCATCAAGGGGGCAATGGATTCTTGGTATATTCCATGGATACAGTCAAGTTAGAGGTTATATCTCCGAGCTTTATTCAAGAGGGCACAAATTACTTTGCATCGCGTGTTTCTGATCTTACTTTCTGTCCTTTCTGCCATCTTTTGAGAACCATGTGTCCAGATACTGGAAGTTATCAACAATTTCTATCTCGTTGCGATTAATTTTAAAAGTGATTGTTTCTTTCGCTTTTGGTTTTTTTCCAAATAGCATGGCTTTTGTCTTCAGTGTTTATATCTAGCTTCCGTGTGTACAGTAATTAGCAACATTATCTAGCGCGTTTTATGAACCTTCTGATGAATTTGAGAACGGGACAGTGTCGTCAGCGTATATCAATAGGAATACCTTCAGAAAATTTCCAGCCTGTTATCCCGAAAACCCGCACATTATCTGCTTATAAATAACTTGTTTTTGGTAGATATTCTGCTTAGGGAAGCCTCATTTTGAGTCGATAATGTGTTGAAAATGAGAGCATTTTAGTCACATTATCGACTCATGGTGAGGCGATTCTAAGCAGGATTATGTGCGGACAATGACACAAATAATTCAACCCACGACCGTTGAGGTGTACGCTCGACTCTATTATCTGCTTATTTCGGAATCAAATAATCACATTATGTACCTATTTTCATATTATAGGTCGATTATGTGCGTATTTGCACGACGATATGTTGATATTTCCGCTTCATAGTCATTTTCGTTGCCAAATATCAGACCGTTACATTCGTTTCTTTTAATGTAGTCTTCTGGGTCGTTAACATAGAGAGCACAAAGTATCGGGGACAACCCTTCTCCCTGTTTAGACCCGTTAACCATTTGAACCCGTAACACCGATATTTAGGTGCGAACGAACCGTGACTATATCCCGTAACACCGATATTTCGGTGCAGCGACGACATGATTCGGTAGCAAATTTATATATAGTATAACGAGCGTCAGACCCACTGATTTATATTTAAATTGCCCCCCAAATATGTCAGCGGCGCCCATGGTGCGTATGGAATGGTTGACCGCTAGTATCGGGTAGAAATATATGCGCATATAGCATATAATCTACAAAAACATACGATATTTTAAGCGAACTGTGCCGCTATATTTACGGCATATAATTTCGTGTTCCCCGTGTGTGTACAGAACAGACATCAGTAATTTAGACACACAATTTCAGTTTAAATTACCCTCGCGTATATTAACCAGTGTTCTGCTACATATGGGGAAGGGTCTATCGCATATGAAGTTGATTTATTCGCGCATGCGCAGACCAGCGCAATGACAAATAAATGGTTTATAACGTACTTATACACGACATACCCACTAATATATATATTTAAATTGGCCTTTTGAAGTCAGCGCTGGCAAAGGTGTCTATATGGATTGGCTGCCCGCTAGAAACGGCTAGGAAAATATGCGCATGGGCGCAGGCTATAATTCATTAAAAAAAAATGCGTTTAAGTGAAATGTGGCGCTATATATGACATTTTGTTGCATGTTTCACATGTTAGTACAGTAGACACAATCTAGACAGCTTACTTGAACAATGGGCCCACGATATGTCACGGGAAATTACGTTGTTTCTGGTCTCTGTAATATCAGTCTATGTTGTGTCACATGCAGCAAAACGTCCATCGCATATCAAGTTGACTTACTCGCGCATGGTCAGGTATCTTAATTTCACATTAGGATATTGGTTGCATCGAAACGCAAATAGCTGATGTATTATTACAACGTTATAAGCTAGAATTCGTTTATCCTGCAAATTTCGGGTAGTTGCCTAGTAACCGTTTATAAGGCGAGATCGGGTGGCAAAGTCCCCCGATCTTACAATGATCAGTGGTCCGTGCATGCATATATCATGCCTTCACAGTTTCAGGTAGGTGTCCCCTTTCAACATAACCAACACCATGCGACTAGACACTGTCTAAATTAAGGCAAAACATACCACTGAATGGTTAGTGCAATTATGTCATTCGATCAGTTGTGGTATTTGCTTAGCAACCGTTGCTACCCTTAAATGGGATATTTGGTTCACTATTCTGGTCGGGTATATCTAAAATTTCACGTTAGGGTAGTAGTGTGGTCGTCGGGAGGTTGAACATGGAAAAAATTGTTATAAAGCTGGTTTTGGTCTCATTTTGCGCGCAAAAGTATCAGGAATAACATATCCAAAATCCGCTAAAATCCGCCTTGGGGAAAATTCAGGATTCAAGATGGCGTCCAAGGTGGCGGCCAACGATTATAAATATTCCCCAATCAGCATTAGTACATTGTGAGGTAGGGGTAATGAGTTTGCTCTCGTACAAATGTCATCACGTTTGACAAAGGATTCCACGGGAGTCACACTGACCAAATATCAAGTCACAGAGTCAAAAGATGGCAACCAAAATGGCCGCTAAAATGACAATTATTTCTTTTGTTTATTTTGTTGATCGAAATCAGCCAGTGATGACCAGAATGAGAAATACTTCATGATTTCGACACTTGTGTGTCAAATATATCATTTATACTCAGACCTCATCCTCGTCATCTATCAGAACCTCTTCTGAATTCATGCAGCCCTCTCCACGACAATCTCCACAAGCGATAACACATTTCAGACCATGTTTGCGACATGTACACACATTGGTGTCACGTGGTTTTTTGATGACAGCTTACACTTGCACCGTACACACTTTGAGCAATTCGTCTGGGGCTGCATTCTGGTCAGTCATGACTGGGGAAAGATCCACACCACGTCGTTCCCAACCCCACCCCTCAGCATTCAATACGTCATTATTCAGTGTTCTCCAAATCATCACCTGGAGATGAACTCTGAGACTGTGATAGTATGCCGCTCGTTCTGTTGGTCAGAGTTTTTGGGGCTCTAATGCAGTCTTGCTAGAAGATACCATATCCATAAACTACGCATACCGAAGTGTATTTAGAGAATTTTCTTTCTTACCACTACACACTACAACGAAGAGCCTCATGCCGGCCCTCTCCGATGTCTTTCTGATTAGCACTAGATTCCTGCATGAGTGATGATATTTTGCGAACTTCAGCAGACTCGTTTATCTTTCTGACGATACTTGTTTTCCCATGTCCGAATATTGCAGAGGTGGTGTCACAGCCTCCCCATGCATGTGCAAACAGGATATGGGAAGTTGTGAACTGTCCAGCCTTGCGCACGATGTCACCGATTCGCCATATGGCAGCACTGCCTTTGCCAGATTTCTGAGCATCAGATTGGAAAAATATGTCGGGCCATGTTGGATTTCCAATGATGGATCAAAAGAATAATCACATATGTGTCGTCCGCAATAACTCTGACGTTTCTTCCATGTGATGCAAACTCTAGGGCATGAGAAACTATCAGAGTATCTGCGTCACCACTGCTGTTGTGAACTGCATGCCCATCACTCGATAAGAGGCGGCCAATCAAGTTGATGAACTGACTTTTGTTTCTCTCATTTGAGAGGAAAATTTGCTGGTTATTGTGGCTCGCTGTTGTTTCAGTGACCCGAACTTCGGCACATGTTTTGCCAGATCGCCGGTTGTGCTCGTGATCTTTAATAGACGGGCCATGACCATAACCATCGAACATGATGCAACTCGAGCCATACTTTGTTCTGACGTGGTTCTGATATTGAGTGGCTACTTCCTTGTATGTTGAGTTTTTGATCCACTTCACTCTATGGAGAAGAGCTCCGCCATCAAGAACGGTCGCAATTCCCTTCTGGGAATATTCGACTTGCTGAACGGAATCAGTCAGAGCCTTCGTTAACTGTGATTTTGCTGGTTTTCGCATTGATTGATCTTTGAACAGAGAAGTTGGTATGGTCGTCAATTCGTAAGAAAAAAACTTCACCATACTTTCCTCACGCTGGGCGATAGCTATCAGTCGTGAGAACAACAGCGTTGGATTGAATTGAACTCGCTCGTTATCAACTCGAATCCCGGGATACAGATGATCCAGAGACTTTATGTGATCTTTCCTTTTAATTGATGCCTCAGTGATGCTAAAATTGTCAAGTTTTCTCTGGATTGTTTGTCCAACACTCTCAGAATCGGAACAATTAACGCCGTCAGTTCCATTGGACGTTATCCCCGATGACAACGAACGGAGTTTCTTCTCATTGGCATCAAAGGGGTCGTGGTCATCAAACCAGGTTTGCAAACTAACCATATCATCGAAATCACGCTTTCGCCTAGATTCTCCCATTTCAATGTGCTGATCACTGGTACTATGTCGCATTTTGGTCAACTCGGTCATTGCATCGTGTATCTCTGCACATCTGTGCATACTGAGTATCCACTGCAGACGTACCGTTTCTGTCAGTCCTCTACCTCGAGTTAACCCACTTCGACTCTTGATAGCCCATATAAAAATGTACCATGGTAAACCTAGATATTACCAAGGTAATATTTTACCAAGGTAAATCAATATATACCTCGGTAAACCAAGTATTACCTCGGTAAACCAATATATACCTAGGTGATACCATGGTAATATGTGATTTACCTTGGTAAGTTTACCAAGATATACCGAGGTAAACCAATATATACCAAGTCAAGATATACATTGGTAAGTCAAAATTACTGATGTCTGTTCTATACACACACGGGGAACACGAAATTATATGCCGTAAATATAGCGGCACAGTTCGCTTAAAATATCGTATGTTTTTGTAGATTATATGCTATGCGCATATATTTCTACCCGATACTAGCGGTCAACCATTCCATACGCACCATGGGCGCCGCTGACATATTTGGGGGGCAATTTAAATATAAATCAGTGGGTCTGACGCTCGTTATACTATATATAAATTTGCTACCGAATCATGTCGTCGCTGCACCGAAATATCGGTGTTACGGGATATAGTCACGGTTCGTTCGCACCTAAATATCGGTGTTACGGGTTCAAATGGTTAACGGGTCTAAACAGGGAGAAGGGTTGTCCCCGATACTTTGTGCTCTCTATGTTAACGACCCAGAAGACTACATTAAAAGAAACGAATGTAACGGTCTGATATTTGGCAACGAAAGTGACAATGAAGCGGAAATATCAACATATCCTCGTGCAAATACGCACATAATCGACCTATAATATGAAAATAGGTACATAATGTGATTATTTGATTCCGAAATAAGCAAATAATGGAGTCGAGCGTACACCTCAACGGTCGTGGGTTGAATTATTTGTGTCATTGTCCGCACATAATCCTGCTTAGAATCGCCTCACCATGAGTCGATAATGTGACTAAAATGCTCTCATGTTCAACACATTATCGACTCAAAATGAGTCTTCCCTAAGCAGAATATCTACCAAAAACAAGTTATTTATAAGCAGATAATGTGCGGGTTTTCGGGATAACAGGCTGGAAATTTTCTGAAGGTATTCCTATTGATATACGCTGACGACACTGTCCCGTTCTCAAATTCATCAGAAGGTTCATAAAACGCGCTAGATAATGTTGCTAATTACTGTACACACGGAAGCTAGATATAAACACTGAAGACAAAAGCCATGCTATTCGGAAAAAAAAACAAAAGCGAAAGAAACAATCACTTTTAAAATTAATCGCAACGAGATAGAAATTGTTGATAACTTCCAGTATCTGGACACATGGTTCTCAAAAGATGGCAGAAAGGACAGAAAGTAAGATCAGAAACACGCGATGCAAAGTAATTTGTGCCCTCTTGAATAAAGCTCGGAGATATAACCTCTAACTTGACTGTATCCATGGAATATACCAAGAATCCATTGCCCCCTTGATGATATATGGCTCAGAGATTTGAAAACACAACATGCTTCGAAAAACTCGAACGATGCATGGTTCCTGAAGTTTACCCTCTGTCTACGGATAAATACGCTAACTGCATTCATTTATGGGGAAACGGGATCCTACCAATAAATATAATGACTAAAATCAGTTATATCTCATACTGGGAGGAAATAATGAATATGACATGCCAACGGATGTCTCTTCTCCTATACCACACAATAATAAAAACCCATAACGAAACAAAATTAAATACATAGCTTGAATACGTACACAAAACTCTGAATCAATTAGGAATATCGAATATCTGAATTTACCAGTCAATGCTTGGCTCCAAGAATGGCGAGGAATCATTCTATCATTGAATAAGGGCAGATTTTATAATTAATATAGGATGACTACTTCTCACTGAGAAACAAAACTGTAGTATTTCGGCTCGCCAAATTCAGAACTAAAAACCACCGCCTCCCCATAGAAACCGGATCATGGACAAACGAAAGCAGATCAGATAGACAGTGCACGTTATGCAAAGAGGAACTTGGTGACGAATACCACATAATACTTAAGTGCCCCATATTGAGCGAACCAAGAACAAAATATTTAACAAGACGCCCGTTTCTGGAGCGGGGCAAGGAGTCAGTCAGACATCTTTGGATATGTGGCTCGTATAAAAAAAACTTTAGCTTTTTCGTAACTATCATCGCACCATTTCACGTTGACATTTCGATCGGTGTATTTATATTTAAGTTTTTGTGTTTAAAATTTACACATTTTAGATGCACCGATAGCTAACTGTGGTCTGAATATTCTGTTAGGGGTTTTACACAGAAGTACGTAACATCATATAAATACTTTTCATTTGTTATTACATAATCAAATATGCTGGCTCCATTGCATTGGTAGCTGGTGAAGTTACCTAGCGAATCGCCAAATTTTCTGCCGTTGACTATTCTTAGGCCACTTGATTTACAAATACCGAGGAGTTGTTTCCCAAAATCATTGCAGACTTTATCGAGATTAGCCCTTTCTTTGTCGGAATCGAGCATATAGTTACCATGTGTGTAAACCTTTATATGTATAAACGCACGCATGTGCAATATGATTATGCCAACATTTATGTCATATATACACAATATATGTATACAATATATATGACGACTTGAGATTAATTAAAATTATGAATAAAGAAACGGGAATTTATTACGAACAGGAACATCAATACGAAATGAGTAACAACTATACCATCACGAGAACACCAACAAGGTCAGCACAAACAACAACAACAACATCGACGTCATTCGCCATACACACTACAGCAGCTGCCACTTGGACATCAACAGTGGCAACAACACCAACATTGACTAAGACCAGAGTCACTGGATTTCAACACGATGTGCAGGTTGATAACATTTTTACCAAAACTTATTTCGCCGAGAGTGGCCACACATAAATGTTTATAGATGTGTGTGAACTCATAGCTTGTGGAACATTTCCAAGGGACAGCGGAACATACAACCTACTCGACGTTCATTGGTTACAGTGCTCCAAAACATCGAAAGATGAGATATCCAGAAACATCACTACAATGATGGCAGAGAGTATATCATCTATTTCATGAGAAATTTTGTAGGTTCATGTCTGTATGTATGGGTCCTGTGTGACTTTTAGACATTCCTAATGTCAGAGAATTCCTGATGACAGTTTCCTGATGACAATTGAATCCAAGAGAAAAAAACTTTGCCGCCCCGAGTCGTCAAAATCCAGACCTGGAAGACGTCAATGAGTTCCTTATATAATGTATATGCCTATATATAAAATACGTGGAGGAAATGTGAGGAATGTTTTGATTTATTGTGGTGCTCCCCCTACTACACCATTCCTGACACCGATGGTACCACTTTGAATCACGCTATCGGATTCCTAGTTTAAGTTAACTATTGGATCTGATTACTTGTAGACTTTCTATTTCCCACACTGCGGGATTCATCATCAGTAGGCCAATCAGAACTCACTATTAGTGGAACCAAGATAAATATGTCCAATCGAAACGATTAACGTCGCGCGATATGACGTAATTTGGGGAAGATCGCAAGCATTCCGAGAAAAGTCGCCGGACTATTCTAATATATATTTTGGGACTTCTGTCTGTTTGTCTGTTAGCTATGGCCGGGAAAACTGCCGGACGGATTGAGCCCAAACTTCCTATCTATGGGTAAAATCACAGATGAAGTGTCATCGCACCGCTTCTGTCCTTCTGATAACGTCAGAGCACTCCTTCTCCATTCCCCCGCCACCGCAATGGGAATTCATAGGTTAATCGCGTGATAGTTAAAGAGCGTTCGTATCCGCAGTGTCGTTGATAAAGAGCGTATCTGTGTCCAGACATGAGCGTGTTGTGTCTGTGTCCAGACATGGGCGTGTTGTGTTATTCTTATGTCTGTGTTCGTACTTAGGGGTTCCTAGGAATGGGGGAGATTTTCATCGGGTCAGTTTTACCGCCCGAGGTGACCTTCACCTTGAAACACCCACAAATGATCTAATATATATATTTGGGACTTCTGTCTGTTTGTTTGTCTGTTAGCTATGGCCGGGAAAACTGCTGGACGGATTTCGACGAAATTTTATACCTACGGATGTTTTTGTCCGGGGAGTGTTTTGCACGGGTCAAATCGTGACCCGACCTGACCTTGACATTCAAAGTGGTCAATTCAAGGTCAAATCGGGTAAAACTGACGGATTTCGACGAAGTTTGATACATAGGGATACTTTTGTCCGGGGAGTGTTTTGGACGTATCAGTTTCGCTTATTTCATTTTTTTTAAATATCTCAGCTTCATATCTGTACAATTAGAGTAATCTCTCTTTGTTGTGGTTTTAATTTCCCGTTGATTCTGGTTGATTTTACATACATGTTCAGGTGCTTGTAACAATTGTGCAAAATGTGATACAGGCATGAAACTTTTAAATTTGTCCATGTCATCCATGCAGAATATGCTCTATCACATGGTGTATCACACGGTGATGGCATCCGGAATAATATTTGCTATACAGCAGTAACTAACTGTTTGTCCTATATATATATACCCATTCAATGCCACGACTCCACCCATATAGAGTATTTCGATTATCTTATATTGAACACCGTTATATATACTGACGGACGGAGCCCGTTTCTATAGTCCCCCGAAAATTAATTTTTCGGGGGACTATAGAAACGGGCTCCGTTCGTCCGTCCGTTCGTTCGTCCGTCCGTCCGTCACACGTTTGAGTACCTTCATGGCGTAATCATCTCCTCCTACAGATTTCATCCCAGAGATTTGAAACTTCAGAATATTGTTGCCCATATATTGAAGATGTGCAACATGTATATATTAACCCTTTTCGACTTAGAAAATTTCAACAGTTTTTATAATTTTCAGTATGAGGGTACCTTCATGCATGGTGTAATCAACTCCTCCTACAGTTTTGATCGTAGATATTTGAAACTTCAGAGTATTGTTACCCACATATTGGAGATGTGCAACAGGTATAAAGATGACGGATTTTTATTTTACGGAGTTATTAACCCTTTTCGACTTAGAAAATTTCAACATTTTTTTATAATTTTCTGTATGAGGGTACCTCATTTCAACATTTTTTTTAATTTCTTTAACAAAGCGGCATCGACTTGCGACATTGTCGGGGGACACTGTGGTCGGCTGACCTTTTATTAAAATGGAAATTCATCAAAAATAATGACAACCAGTCATTATACCACTACCATTTGGTACACATTTCGGAATGGGGACGAGTGCATCTTTTTCTCCGAAAATAAAACTGCTAAACTCAGTAAGAAATTAATATAAAATACCGCAATGTATCTCCAGTTCGCCACACATAAAGACTGGTATGTATATATAGTTTGGGAACATGTCTCTATTCCGAAGGTTCGCTATTCCGAAGGTTCACTATTCCGAAGGTTCGCTATTCCGAAGGTTCGGATATTCCGAAGGTTCGCTATTCCGAAGGTTTTTGTTATATTAAAGGTTAATTCTATATTCTAAAGTATTGAGAGGGTACTTTCTTTATCACGAAGACCCTTTTTATGAAGGAAATAACTTCAAACATTAAAACAATAAATGTGATTTTTTTTTCGCGCGTTTCCTTGATATTTAATGTCATTACATAATTATGACGTTATTTTTCAATACATATTCACGTCAAGCAGGCCACACAATTGCTATGTTTCCATACGATTTAATGCCATTACGTATGACGTTATATCTCAATAATCTTAGAGGCAAGAATACGCCAGCTAAAGGTGGATTATAACAGTGGGGCTATATAAAGCTTAATGAATACTGGAGCGCCATAACATACTGCATAGCAGAATATCGCTAAATAAACGGGTATGAGATGAACCTAAATTGTGACTTTGTATTGACTTTAAAGGCCCACTTAATTTTCGAGTCACGATTATTTTTATAGTGCCTCGATATACGGTTTTAATAACAATCTAAGCCATAAAATATGCTTAAAATACTATAATTCATCACAATTTGAAACATCTGTGTCTCAGAAGATGCCCATAGAGAAATAGAAAACAGCTGAAATCATAGAAAGATTTCTCCGTTATGGGTCCCAGAATGCAACAGAATGTATTTTCAATTGCAGGGGAATACATCTATCATTAAAATATAATTATTTCCCTTCCATTGAAAATAATGCACTTTGCACAACAATACCAGATGAAACATAAGCACAGAAACACGTCGGCAACTCACCAAAAACAACATGTTCACAGTTTATTACACCGGATAAGTTGATAATACAACTCTAGAGAGCTTCCTATTTCAAATGGTATATAATATGGCATATATTTTATATATGTGATCTGGGGGTTCGAAATTTAAGTGGGCCTTTGATGTTGATGTTTCTTTCAAATACAGATTGTCAGTTCGGACAGACTGTATGTCTTACATGTAGTTTATTTCCGGCATACAGTCATCGTGTTTTCAACATTCCATAATAAACGATAAACTGATACTGTCATTTTGCTACTATAATAAGTTAATAACCGACATCTGGGACAATTTGGGAATTAGAACGGGGTGTATAAATGTAATATATGTAATATATTCCTCGTGTGGTTTTTGTGTGGGGTGCAAATTTTGTTTAATTTCTGGTTAAATACGCCCAGAATAGAAAATCTTCGGAATAGCGAACCTTCGGAATAGCGAACCTTCGGAATAATAAACCTTCGGAATAGCGAACCTTCGGAATAGTGAACATTCGGAATAGAGAACCCTATACCCATATAGTTTACACGATAATTGCACGTGTGCGCCTGCACCCCACCCCAGTATACACAGTACCACACACATTACCCCGCACATATAGATCAAATTAAGTTATATAATTCATCTTATGTCCGTAACTATGGAAGCGTATTGGTGCCACATAAAAATAAAAATGTGGGTCCCAGTATGTCCTAATTAGGAGATAGTAAGTCCTAATTAGGAGATAGTAAGTCCTAATTAGGAGATAGTAAGTCCTAATTAGGAGATAGTATCTCCTAATTAGGACTTAGTATCTCCTAATTAGGAGATAGTATCTCCTAATTAGGAGATACTAAGTCCTAATTAGGAGATAGTATCTCCTAATTAGGAGATAGTATCTCCTAATTAGGACTTAGTATCTCCTAATTAGGAGATATTATCTCCTAATTAGGAGATAGCATCTCCTAATTAGGACTTAGTATCTCCTAATTAGGACTTAGTATCTCCTAATTAGGAGATACTATCTCCTAATTAGGACTTAGTATCTCCTAATTAGGAGATAGTATCTCCTAATTAGGACTTAGTATCTCCTAATTAGGAGATATTATCTCCTAATTAGGAGATAATATAGATATAAAGAACTCAACACCAGTTAGCGGTCATTTTCATTCCCATTCATCTCTCAGAGTCGCCGCCCAGCGAAAGGACATGCCCTCTTTGAGTGACGGTTGATTTTTCTGTCGGGCTTGGCTGGACATGGATAGCTTAAAGGGGACTGTACACTAAATCCGACAATTTGTGTGACCATCTCCGTTTATACTCAACAGAGTTTATGCAATAAATGAATGAATTTGAGACATCTATTAGTGCAAAATACACTCGTGTGCTCTATGAACGAATAAAATAACATGGTAATTTTTATAATGAACATTTATTTATGACTCCAGCCGTTTATTAATTTCCATTATAATTACCATGTTGTTTGCATCATTCGTAGAACACACGAGTGTACGCTAATCAATCGCTCAAATTCATTCATTCATATATATTATGTTGAGTATAAAAGGAGATGGTCTCATAGTGTACAGTACCCTTTAATCCCCAGCCATGTCTCGTACGAGGTGAACTCTTTCCAGTCGGTGCATTGTGTCCATGGACCAATCGTGACCATACGTACAAATGCAGGCTGACTTGAAGTGGTTTTGCAGTAACAGGTCACACCAGTATCAACAGTTACTGGAAGTGGCCTGATAGGGTATGATATACCTCTGGTAGGGCCAACAGGAAACCACCCTCAGGGAGGCATCAAGACCACTCGAGGGAAGAAGAAAAAGAACAAGTGAAACACAGAAACAGTATACAGAATTAGGGGGGAAAGCGAAAAAGAAGAAGTAAAAAATGTTTAGCTCATTTTCCCATCATTTTTCATTGTTTTATCACCATTAATAACACCCAACATCATTCCTAAGTGGGTCGTGGGGGAGGACATACTGCCCTTCCAAATCCTCCCGGGCCCCAATCCCAAATTCCCAATAAACGGTTCGCGGTCATTTAGACCCACTCACATACTTATTGTATTCATTCGTTTGCAATGGATGAAGCATTGCAACTCTACTTCAATATGGGGCTGAGTTATAAATACATCGTCCAATGTTTGTCTAATTTACACGGAATTTGCACATATCTCTACGTACTGTTAAGCGTAAACTGAAAATGAAATGAAATTATTTTGGCATATAAACAGGTGTCATCAAATTATCTCTGGATAGTCACTGGTATGTACATATACTCTATGTCGTGGATTAACTATATGATACACATATCTGGCCCTATAACATAACATCGGCGGATTGGGGTATGGGTGGCTAACTCCGGGATTCTCGAAAGGGCCCATAGGCCCTTTCCCTAACCCCTCATTTTAAGCCTTTAATTTTGAAAACAAGGGCGAAAGGCATGATAACGAACGGAGCGATGCGACCGTCAGCCGTGTGATCCGGAGATGAATCTGACCACGAACATGTTGAGTTCTTTATATGTGTGTTATCTACTAATTAGGAGATAATATCTCCTAATTAGGAGATACTAAGTCCTAATTAGGAGATATTATCTCCTAATTAGGAGATACTATCTCCTAATTAGGAGATACTAAGTCCTAATTAGGAGATACTATCTCCTAATTAGGAGATACTATCTCCTAATTAGGAGATACTATTTCCTAATTAGGACTTACTATCTCCTAATTAGGAGTTACTATCTCCTAATTAGGACTTACTATCTCCTAATTAGGACTTACTATCTCCTAATTAGGACATAGCTATCTCCTAATTAGGAGTTACTATCTCCTAATTAGGACTTACTATCTCCTAATTAGGACATACTGGGACCCAAATTTTTATTTTTATGTGGCACCAATACGCTTCCATACGTAACAGCATTACGATATGCTTAACCGGTAAAGTTGCATAATTTGCGATTCCGGGTTTTCGAAAAAAATCGTCTTACGTTCTTGGAACAAATGTATATTTTGGCCCTGTTGCCTGTTTCCATGCTCGTTATTTTGATATATTTATACTAAGTGTGATTATCACTAAATCCAGCATTCTGATTGGTCGGCGCCCACGTGGCTAGTTGCAATTATTTCTCGGTGAACGCGCAACACCTCATAACTGCAAGCTAATAACAACATCGATACGTCATTTGGGTTTGGAAAGACGAACGCGTAATGTTTTGGGCGCATTTGGATTCGCGCAGGATTGACGTAATAAATCATCGGGTTTCAATTGTTCCTGTTAACTTTTGCCAAGGGTGCTATATGGGATATTTTGGGCTGGTTTTGTCACGATACACTTTTCGATTTAAATACATTTACAAAAGTGGCTTTTTCGCTAAATGTATATAAATATAAGGATTAACTGTCATGTGGACTGTTTTTATGGAGATGTAACCCGAAGGGGTTTTACATACAAGTTATGACCACTTGACTCACGGTTACATCTCCATAAAAACAGTCCACATGACAGTTAATCCTTATTTATCATCAATATTATAGGGACGTAATGGGGACTTGGTGTCTAACATAATGTAAACCAAACGATATATTAGAGAATGCACTGGCTTAAAATGTTATGGTAAATATTTTAGGCCAATGAGTTCTCTTATATATGCTAGGCTCCCTATGGGAGACTCGCATATATAAGAGAATGCATTGGTATAGGATTTAAAAAAAAATTCAGGAAGCTCCAGTCATGAAAGGGTTAATAATATAAAACAAACTTGGTTCTGTATGTCTGGTATTTAGTCTGTTTAATGTCTTAAATTGTCTAAATTCACATATATATAGATACCGAAAATAAGGCCCTGATAAAAGGGCATCAGGAAAATATATTTGTCAACCAATTGATGCATGCATTAAACTGAAATCCACCGCCATTCCAGCTTATTACAATACAATAATACAGTTCATTGTTCCCCGAAAAAAATATTTTCGGGGGACTATTGTAATCAGCTCCGTCCGTCGATCCGTGCGTCCGTCCGTCCGTCAGGAGTTATAACTCCAGTAATGATCATCCGATTTGATTGAAACTTGGTATGTAGGTGTCACAACCAAGAACACAGGTACTCTGCAATTCTGAGTTTGATCCGATGTTCTTTTATGGAGTTATTTCCCTTTTTCAACTTTTCCCCCCACTTTTTCGGTTTCCGGATGATATCTCAAGTTTGGATCCTTTAATTGCAAATACCGTGTTGATGTGGACCAGTCATATCAAGATACAGGTTGAGTTCGAATTTGAGTTTGATCCGATGATTTTTCCTAGAGTTATGGACTTTTTTTGAATTAAAAATTCATTTTTTCTTCTTTTTTCTTTGGTTTCCGGATGATAACTCAAGTTTGGACTGTTCAATTGAAAATTCCGTTTTTTGTGAGTCATTGATATTAAAATACAGGTCAAGTTCGAATTTGAGTTTGATCCGATGATTTTTCTCAGAGTTATGGGCTTTTCGACTTAGAAAATTCAATTTTTCTTGTTTTTTCTTTGGTTTCCGGATGATAACTCAAGTTTGGATTGTTTAATTGGAAATTCTATTTTTGTTTTTTTTTGTGGGTTGTTCATATCAAAATAGAGGTCAAGTTCGAATTTGAGTTTGATCCAATGATTTTTCCCAGGGTTATGGGCCTTTCGACTTTGAAAAACATTGTTTATAAATTTCTGTACGAGGGTACCTTCATGGTGTAATCAACTCCTCCTACAGTTTTGATCATAGATATTTGAAACTTCAGAGTATTGTTACCCACATATTGCAGATGTGCAACATGTATATATATGATGGAAAAATTATTTTTTTACGGAATTTCGACTTAGAACATTTCAACATTTTTTTAAATTTCTTTAACAAAGGGGCATCAACTTGCCACGTTGTCGGCCGACCTTTTATTTGATTAGAGACCCCGCTTATCTTATCTTTATTCTTCTTCTTCTACTTCAGATATCCCGCTATTGTTCTGATAACGGAAACGCCTTTTAATAATTATTTGGTACGATAAAGCAATAGTACGTTTATAGTTCGTCGATGACGTCATACATTGTAAGTGGAATATGGGTCTCTACTGCTGGCTTCGTACCCGACGTAATATAACAACCAAAACTTCGTAACCTCCTTATGCCCGTCAGACAACTTCGCAGTATCCACAGAGGCACGTTCAGGGAGTATAAATCAATTTCCCTGATGCCCTTTCAGTGCGTGGGAATTTAGTCAATTTAAGACATTAAAGAGAGTAAATACCAGATATACAGGGGCCACGATGGCTCAGTTGGTAAGGTTTAGGCCTATATATACGTGACGCATTTTGTAAACATATAAGCCGCCTTCCAGCGACGGCGAAGCTGTATGGTTCTTATCCAGATGAACACGATTGTGATCCACGCACATTAATCTGGTTCGTGTATCTGGACAAGATTGTCAGTTGTTTCCCGGGGTTCAATGATTTCTATGAACATCATCTGATGATGAACAGTAGAGCTGAAGGGGTCACTCTCACCAAACAAGTGCTGAAGGGTACACGGGTTTTGAAACAAAAGTGCTCTTCAAAGGGTACACAGGTTTTGAAATGTCGTTCTAAATTACGTTTAGTTTTCGTATCTGCCATGATTTCCGTTAGAGAATAATTGTTTATGTTCCAATGAACATTAAAATTAACTGAAAACAAACTGCTATATAGCATTATAATGGGCGCCAGACTTTCAGAAACACAGTTTAAGTAACGGTGTTACTGCCGATCACAAACCATGTACCGGTACCCTTCAGCACATTTCCAAACCCTGCATGTGTACCCTTCAGCACTTTTTTGGTGAGAGTGACCCCTTCAGCAACAGGCGAGCCTGAGTTCGCGGTGAAATTTGCCATTTATTTTCCCTCACATAAGACTCGTTTAATTGTCAATGTCATTATATGACCTAGCGACTGAAACGACAACCAAACCATCACAGGGACGTGGTTGTCGTGGTGGGGCTGTGAGTATGTTGACATTGATCTCATAGTTTGATTTTCCACTCATTAGTTGGTGGGGAATTTGGTGTTTTTAGACACAGTCGCATATTCTCGAACCTTTGGTCCGATGTTTTCAAATGGTCATCAGTGTACCCTTGGAACAAACGTCGCACTATACCGACGACTCGAATTCAATTATTTGAATTCGAGTCGACAAAAGTGCGACGTTTGTTTCAAATAAACGCGAGTAGACGCACTACCGACGAAGTATGCGTGTTGGCAACACGAATCTAATTGCTGATGCGTCTGAGATCCGTGTTTGAAACAAATGTCGCATCACCGTCGACTCGAATTTATATCGGAGAAATGCAAACGAGCTGTATAATGATATGCTAATGAGGTAATTCCAATTTAAACTGGAAAACCAAACTCCAGGCAGAGTTATCTCTCATCGCTACGCTGATTATTTCGTAGTCTTGATTGACAGCCGTCTTGTTCCAATAGACGTCTGATAACAGCTGCGGCCATCTTGATTTAAGATTAAGCTCCGCCCCTCTTTTTTTTTTTTTTTATTTAAATAAAAAAATAAAAAAAACAAAAAAAATTACCTCATTGAGTAAAAGCACAAGAAAAGAGAGTCTGCGCGCTCCGCATATCGAGATAAATCGACCGAATTGATAGATCATTATTATTAGATGCACGATATTGGGCAATAAACTGAGTTACTGACGGATCACAAAATCTACATATGTAGGGCCATTATTGCCTTATTCTATATCTGATGACTGTTGGACATGAAGATTAAGCAAGTTTTTATCACTTTATTTCACCAATCAACTTCAGTCAATACTTTCTCATATGTTCTGTACATCTATGTGTTTACTTGTTGTTTGTCTGTTTTATCTAAATTACTCTACCTGTGAAGGTGACTTGATTGTCAATAAACTTATCTTTATCTTAGCTTTACATATATGCTAGGCCAATAGATATATATCTGTGTTGATTATGTTCGGTATTTAACGTACAGGTCATATTTATAGCTCTATTAGTTGGGTTGTATGTGCGCCGTTGGAAGGTATTATGCTAAATATGTTGATGTTCTTGGTTGGTTCTTTCGGTTCATGTTATTTCACGGTGTCTGTATTGTCCAGATGATCAGTTTGATTATTGTCATCACAGTCTTGAAATAATGCATATTTCTATTGAGACGTATTTGCTTTTATTGCACAAATTATCAAATATTCAAAACAAATATAAATTTGGTCATAATATTAATTATGAGCATTGAGCAGAGCCTGGTTGAAATGCTACGGTGTGGCGAATCATACTCGTCTGTGAGCTAATGTCAGAACTGATGCCATATATGCATGGTTCTATTAATGGTTTGTATTTTTGATGAGGTAAACTGCTCGTAACCTCCATTGTAGACAATTTCACACGCGGTTCTATTCATAAACAAATTAGAAATTTGGCATAAGGAACTGTAGTAAACAAATGTCTGTCCGAATGACTGGATCATTGACGACTCGGGCAGACATAGACTCGGGCAGACATATATGGGGTAATCCAATGTTAATAATGTAATGAGGCAGCATGTCCAACACAACCTTTATTATTAAACATTATAAAGTTAACATATTAAAATTTAAAGAAATATGGTCGAAATGCAAATGAAAGAAATAATGTTGAATGAGGCCAGAAAAAAATATGCTTTGTTTTCGTACATCGACCGACCCTAACAATAACCCGCCGACCCTACTACTAAAGTGTTTATTGATATTTTGAGAAAAAGTCAAAATTTTCTATTTTTTTTTTCACTGTTTTTACCACTAAAGCTCATAAATATATATTGATGATTATTAGTGTACAAAACACATGGCTTCTAATAACATATCCCTGTGAAAAGTGACGTGAAGTGTGTGATGGGTTGTGGATTGATGGGCATGAATTTTGCAATTTTAATTTTATGAGAGTGGATCTCATGCCTGGCTGCTTTACCTATATGCCTTGTTGGGGACTTATAGAACATACTCTTGGGTTCCAAACAAACATGCATGCATATTTGTTATTTTATTTGGAAATCTGCCCTGCATAGTGGTTATTTGGTTCTGCAAGTTTATTAATTTTGAGGCTATGCAAATTGAAATCAGCACAAACTCAAGATTTGTATATGATTCTGATACCAATTTGATGAGCTTATAACTTTATGCATGTACATATTCAAGTATATTGCATACATGTGAACATTTAAATATTGAATAAACACCATATGACACATATTATGTTGATTCCCATGTGTGATTGCTTGGCCTATATGACATGTACTATACAAATAATTGTTTAACTATAGTTTATGTTTTGCTCAGTTTCTCCTGTGGTATTATTTGGGTCTGCACTGTTATTAACTTTCAATGGAATTCCCCCCTGCAATTTTATTTTGAGCCCGAGAGTACAGCTAGGAACACTATCAACAGACATGGTGGGTGTGTATCTGTACAGTAATGCCCTAAGTAATCGACTCTTTAACTACAGCAGAGTTATGGGTAATTTTTCAGGATTTAGTACTTAGGGCATTACTGTATATATATATACATGTATAGAGGTATCACCACATATGTTAGGGGTACAGCTACTATTTCCAAAAACCAGGTATGCTAGGTTGGGTGTACTGGCTACCTCCAGACAATGGGACGTAGTCGTCACAATAACAGTACAGTATTATAGTGGTGTCATGGGTAATTTATAAAAAGTTAGTGACATCAATTTCGTACCAAGTTTATAGCCAACTTTAGGAAAATGTGGTATGTGAATAATAAAAAACATACTTAAGCATGAAGTACCGGTAAGTTTGATCTTTCATCAATCATAATGTATATTTCCACTGTGTTTATCAAGCAATACTTTTCCAACAACACAAGTTGGCATTTTATGTCACTTCAGTCGAGGTGATTCGATATTTCTGCAGCTGGATAAAAAATATTAAAATAAAAAATAAATAAAAAATCCCTACCTACCTACAGCCCTCTTAATTCAGATTGTTTGGTTTCGGCAATCCGCTACGGCAACAGTATGCCGTGGCCTAGTTTGCTTCAGCAAATTGCTTTGGCATTGAATGCTGATTGCCGTAGCCATTTATGAAGGCTGTACCTACCCTAATTTTTTCGCTCCGTTATCGGAAACATACACTCGTTTTTTTTTTGCCTGACAAATATATTTGTGTTTAAATAATAAAAAAAATGTCAATATAATTTAATATATAGATAATTAAATAAAATAAAATATATTGAATTAATTAAAAATAAATTAACAATTTAACATGATGACCAGTTAACACAATTAGTGACAGTAATCATTATTTAGGATCTATTGAATGAGACTGGACTTGTTTTCAGTTGTTCAGCTAGTGATCAACAATTAGCAGAACAAATTTAATCTTAAAAAAATAATTTAAAATAGTAAGTTTGTGTTCTTAAATACGTTCCATATACCGCAGAAAAGAGAAATTTTTCACCTACCTAGTGTTACTAAAATAATCTTTAAGAACATCAATATTAAGGTAGATTTAATGAACTTTATGAAGCTATGGGGGGGGTAAAATAATATAAATTGCAACAAAAATGGTAAATAAAATAAATTTCAGATGATTTGAGTGAATAGCATATACCACTCAAGTAAACAAACATTCAGAGATTGACATGTATGTCCTTTTATAACCATTAACACATTTCAACAGTTGAACTTGGCCACCGGTGTTGCTGGGTGCACGGAAATCTTCCGAAATTGGTTGGCCCATAATGTTTGATAAGTGCAATCTAAGTAATTCTAGCTGAAAATGTGTTTTAACATATGTAAGTCATATCCATATATAGTTGACCGTACTTACTCTATAGTATTATTCAATAAACTTGACAGTTTGGGCTATAATTCGTTAAAAATTGCAACAACTTGCTCATAAAAATTTAAAATGGCGAAGTTTGTTTACCACGTTGGATAGGTCAAGGGTCATTGGCGAAAGGTCGAGGTCACTAGCTGTTCCCTGACTCCTAAAGTGTATGCTTGGAGTCAGGAATGCCCTGGTTAATTATTTCGTAGTAATAACGTAGAGGGCGCTGTATTAGTCGGGGAGCCAATAAGGTCCACCTGCACCCCCCCCCCCGATGATTACAAATAACCTTATTTTTATTGTTCCCTATGGTATCCAGATAAAGAATCCGGATTTCACCGAAAAATAAAGGTGGCCCTACTAGGTGCTAGAGCCATTTGAATCCAAGATGGCCGCCATTTCCTCTAGTTCCGACCAGCTGTATTTAATCGTTGTAATAGATCGGTTGTTAGCAAAAGACACAGACAAAATGTATACCATTTTGTTGGTATGATGTCCTTCTTCAAAATGACGGCAAATAATAAAATCGTCTTGCAAAAAATCGAAAATTTCACCCTCTTTTTCAAATCCTCTTTCTGTATCTATTACGGAACCCTCGTCAATGGGAAATGTCTTAAAATGACGCTATAATATCACGCTTGATGAATGTCTCAAAATCATTGCCATTTACTAATGATTAATGTGAAGAAAAATGGAAGATATGGTGAAATATTAATTAAATTTCCTATTTTCGTGCATATGACGTCATTTTTCGGCGGCCATTTTGATTTTTTTTCGAAATTATTTGCCGTCATTTTGAAGAAGGACATCATACCAACAAAATGGCATACATTTTGTCTGTGTCTTTTGCTAACAACCGATCTATTACAACGATTAAATACAGCTGGTCGGAACTATAGGAAATGGCGGCCATCTTGGATTCAAATGGCTCTAGCACCTAGTAGGGCCACCTTTATTTTTCGGTGAAATCCGGATTCTTTATCTGGATACCATAGGGAACAATAAAAATAAGGTTATTTGTAATCATCGGGGGGGGGGGGGGGGGGGGGGGTGCAGGTGGACCTTATTGGCTCCCCGACTATATGGAGTTTGCTGGAAAACACCAACGAACGTGACGTAATTTGGTGGTATTTGAATTCGAGTCGACGAAAGTGCGACGTTTGTTTCAAATTAAATGCGAGTAGACGCACTAAATAAATATATATTCCGTTTGGAGAAACCCACTACTATGCATGGACGTGTGCAAATTTCACATCAACGATGGGTTGAAATTGTTCTTGTAATTTGATTTTCCAACAATGAATTATTGGGGAATTTGTTGTTTTTAGACCAACATTTGCATATTTTCCTACTTTTGGTCCAACATTTTGACTAAAAGGGCCATCAGTCGGGAAGCTTGTGTCCTGGTCCATCATGACCCCCGTGGCCAGCCAAAAAACTGCTAATTATTTTCCTATGGTTTTGTTCAAAATTATGAACTTAAATGGTCATCAGTTGGAAATTTTCCAACCTTTGTGTGGCTTGAGGCCAGTCTAGATGCTATAGGTTTTTGCGATTTTCATGTTCAGATTTCAAAACTTTTCTTCCACCGTGCCCAACTATGATCGGATTTTCAGGTTCAGATCTCTAATTTTCTTCTACTGGCAGAACCATGGTCCGCCCAGTGCATGATCACAAGTCTACTGATCCATTCAGAATAGGATATCATCCAGACATGTGAAGGAACAGCCAAGCGGGTTGCAAATTGAATTACACAAATTGATTACCCCCCCCCCCCCCAACGGAGACTATCTAGCTATACGTCCCTGTCCACCATGTTTGTTTTACCGCGGGGTTTTAGGTAGGCATACTAACGTAATATAGTGTTATACCGCGTTGACCTCAACTTTTATCACTAAATTTTACGTTTTAAATTGATATATATAACTTCATATTTTAGCCGTTTTGACCAAAACCCTCATGAACGCTTTATGCCATTTTAAGAAATCATTTATATTCGTCTTGAATTAAATGCGACGTTTGTTTCAACAGACGAATTTTGAATTAAACTCGAGTCTAATTATAATTGAATTCGATTCGTCGGTAGTGCGACGTTTGTTCCAAGGGTTAGTAATTTTCTAACGCTAGAGTGTTTCAGAAAGGAAACTTCCAATAGTTGGAAAGCCTGAGAGGTGTCAGTACTGTTGGAAAAATCCAACCGAAAAGATGGGGCTCCAAATAAAAGTGCAGGGGTGAGGTTATAACCAAATGTAATAATCCAAATAGTTGTGCAAGCATGGTGGAAACCAAACACAATTTGATGACTGAAGTTTTAGCTGAAAATGTGTACACACCATGCATGCAGTTGCATGGTCAATTGACACGGGGAGTGTCGTGGGGTGGGTGCCTTAAATGGCACTAATAATTAATTTAATTTAAAACCTTTTTTTTTTGGACTAGTGTGCTAGCCCTACATGAATGCTGTGAATGCTGACACCATCGGATTATTCTAATGTTTTTACATATACTGAATTGCTATTTTTAACTAGATGGGGAATAGCTGTATATATATGTCTACATATAGTCTCCATATTTGCACGCATGCATGCATCTGGACCGCCACCCTCCTTGTCTTGGATTTTCACTTAAATGATGTCTGGAATATAGGGTATATTCAGGGTGGAGTCTGCAAAAAAAATCCGTATATAGGGCCGGGGTGGGTGGGTGGTCCAGAGGCCGAAAAAATCGTGCTTGTAATTATTTTCCAAATACGTAAGTGTTTAAGTCTATAAACAAAATTTGATTTTAATATTCTTTCCAACAGTCTGACCATTGACATATTCATGCGTTCAAACCAGTTAATCTATTTTGTAACTTGGCTTTTAGTCCCCGGGCTCCGGCATTTGGGCTTTTAGTCACAACTGAAATAAATATAAGTGCGAATATTTTGGAGCGAATTTCTGCAAAAAATTCACCGCGTGGTGGACCCATTTGGAAAAAAATACATTCCATGTGTCTAATCCTACATTTTGATATACTATACGCCCCATTATATTGAATATACCAGCTGAAATCGATCCTGTAATTATAAACATCGAGTCTATTTTTAGCTGTTTTATCGGCGCGTGTTTGCGTGTTAAACATTACATTATTCGCACTAAAATAGCCATATTGTAGCTAAAAACGAGTGCACAGTATTCCACTGCGTTATTAGATACCTAAAACTTGTTATTTGCTAGCGTATTCATCGAGAAATCTAAATTCTAAACATTAATGTCGAACGCAGTGTTTCGTGTTTGTGGCATTTTATGTTAGGTAAGTTGTCGACCGCATAATGTAACTTCCGGTGTCCGGTCAGTGGCGGGGTTAATATGTGTGGATAGGGCTAATGTGGGCCTTTCGTTAGACACCAAAAGGAGCCATATACGCGCTGTATTCCTCGAGATATCGGCCGTCCCACGCAATTTGAAAATCCTAGGTGTCCCGCAGATTGTCATTCTATCCCAAATTCCATTCAATGTTAGGTCAGTTGTCGATCAAATAATGCAACTTCTGGTGTCCGGTCAGTGGCGGGGTTAATATGAGTGGATGGCGCGAATGTGTGCCTTTCGTTACACACCAAAATGAGCCCCCTACGCCCTGTATTCCTCGAGATATCGGCTGTCCCACGCAATTTGAAATTCTGTCCCGCAGATTGTCGTTTTGTCCCACATCCCATCCCATCCCGCAGATTGTCATGTCCCTAGATGGGCAATGCCTAAGCCAAATTCTGGTGGGTGATGTTGGTGGGGGGGGGGGGGGGGGTTGTGGGGGTGTAAGATAGATTATAGCCTAAATCTGATCATAGGCCTATCTGTATTATAAATACATGTATGCTCTTATTAGTTTTCAATTGTATCTGCAAGCATAGTGGCAACGTAAATTGTGTGTAACGAACTCCACGTTTGAAGTTTGGAAGTCAAATCTGAATTTGAATCACTGTCAGGACTGCGTCTGTGCGATTTTAAAATTGTCGATCCATGGTTCAGGTTCAGTGTAGGAGAACCCTCCTTTATTTTGGAGCACCCCACACATGGCAGGTTAAAAATAAATATAAAAACCTAAAATACTTAAGAGCTCTATGTAAAATACTATATCATAAAAGGTTTGTTAAAAAGTTTGTTGTTTTAAGATGTCTATGTACATGTAGAATGTCATTAAAGGGACTCAACAATCATCGCCACCGTGTTGTTGTTGTTGAAACAGCTGTTCACTGCCTGTTCCTAACGCTTCTGAAAACTGCATGCATGGTTTATCTCCCCTGATTTCTATAAATAGATTGGGGGTATTCCTATGTTTTCAGTGACAGCAAGCATGGTTTCAGGATATCGTTAGAAAAAGACGATATTTATTGAGCTTAAATTGGCAAAATGCGATCAAATAAGACGTTTTTGTCAGCGCGAAGATGCCGAAAAATTGGAAAGAGCAGCGAATGGGGTGTCTTCCGCCATGGATTTTGGGAAGTTCACGAATGTCACAGTGGATTTCCATGCAATTTGCAAATCTGCGGAGCAAAATTCTGAAAGTTACGGAGTTGCACATACCTGCATGCATACTTCTCAGTCTTCTGAGTGTGACTTGATGCGGTACTATAGTATAAGAAACAGCAGGTATTTATCTGGTGGGTCCGCTTTGTAAATTATAAAATTTTGCAATAAATATATTTTTGATAAATTTTTTCTGGATTTACATCACTTGACCTACATATTAATTTGTCAGATTTGAAATATCAATATTGAATATAAAATTCAAAAATAAATACACTAACATCTATACAAGTTCCAATCGGACCTGCCAGATAAATACCTGTTGTTTTCAAATATACCACATCAAGGCACACTCGGAAGTATGTGCAACTCTAGTTCAGTCATGATCAACGTAGTGCGTATCCTTCCTTGCTGGAAGCAGCAATCTGCGAAAGCGGTCATGTTGACTTAAAGAACAAATACAGAAAAGAACAAATACAGACGAGATGATGGATCAGTCACAGGCATGCTGTTTGAGGTAAAGCTACCACCCCTCGAAGAATGAAGGAAAGAACAGTGACTGGTTCAATACCACAAAATAGTCAAGGGGTTGGTTTCAGCCCTGCCTAAAGCCTGATTATCTAGAACACGAGAAGAAAGACACAAGGGAAATACAGCCAACAAAATTTTAGGACTGTGTCAGTCAAAATCCGGTGGAGAAGGAGGTGTGTAACAACACAGAATCGTTCCAACTTCTGCGTACCAGCAGCTCACAATACGAACACTCCTTATTTGTTAAAACAACTGTGGAATTGAACTACCTGGAACAGACTTCAGTCGTTGTTGATGTCAGTGATATTGACGGTTTTCTATCTGCTCTGCGAGGGGAACAACAGTATGGAGTGTTTTCAACAATGCTAACAAGGAGCTATTGCTTAACCCTTTGAGTGCCAGGGGCCGATCTCATCGGCCCTAAACCTACAAAATAAGTCTGTTTAAGAATATAAGAATAAATTATTAAAATTGTAAAAAAAATTTAAAAAAAAAAAAATTGTTAGGCCAATGCATTCTCTTATATATGCGAGGCGACCTATGGTCGACTCGCATATATAAGAGAATGCATTGGCACAGGGTATATGGGTTGATACAAAAATCGACCTGGCACTCAAAGGGTTAAATATTTAAAAATTATGCTTGTTTATCATATATAATAAATTATTTTTCAATTATTTCGCTTGCTGCTTATATTTATACTCCAAAATAATTTTGGATGGCTCAAACAACAACATTATCATTGCATATATTAAGTACTATATGGGAGATTAATCTAACATTTAATGGCTGATTTAAACGCTTAAGCGTAACTCCATTACGCTTAAGCATAATTGGTTTGTATTGCCTTGCAACGTTATATGTAATGGTAGGCCTACATGTATCTAACTTAGTAAGGTTTAATGTTCTGGGCGGATGGTAAGATTACTAGCATCGTAATTGACTGCATCAATTTCAGCTTCAGGGGAGTTTTTCCAATTCTATTACGCTTTACTTTAGCGTGAATGCATTATGTGTGATCGTAAATGAATTACGCATAAGCATAATGTAATACGCTTAAGTATGGTATAATGGAAATCTAAATTACACTTAGGCATTGCGAATTTAGCTTAAATTCATGCTTAAGCATAATGAATTACACTTAAGCGTGATTGGCAATTAAATGTGAATTTTGCCTCCCATATGTGTACTATTGTTGTTTCATACACTTTGCCCCACGTGTTTGGTTGTTTCGCACCATATATTTGGCCATTTCTCACCACATGTTTTGTCGTTTCCCACAACTGTCATGCGTTGCTTTTGAAAAAAATCCTTTGAAAAAGAACATACAGTAATACCCAAAGTAATGACCCCTTAACCACACCAGGATTATGGAAAATAATTCAGGATTTAGTTGGAAATATGGCTTGTTGCTATTCGTTGGAAAGCTCTCGTCGAGAGCTTTCCGATGAATGGCAACAAGCCATATTTCCAACTAAATCCTGAAAAATTACCCATAATTCTGCTGTGGTTAAGTGGTCAATTACTTAATTACTTTGGGCATTACTGTATTAAGTTATCTGATGACAACGCGCCAATTGGACACATTTTATTTTTTTTTAAATCCCAAATTGTGACAAAGTTCACGTTATTTAAAAAAAAACATATCAATAGACCCAGTCTAAATAAAATTAGACCGTGTTTCATTTCTTTCTTTAATACGAGTCTGGATATCTATCAGACTGCAATATACCTTATACTAAATGATACGATTCATCCAGATTATACCGGTATGAAACTGGCCACTTGGAAGGAAACATTTATGGGGGGGGGGGGAGACAACCCCACTGTGACATCGTCGCCACCTCGCTGACAGTCTGAAGTTAAAATGAACCTGGTTCTCTATGGATGAGTGATTCACCGATAATTGTTACTTTTGGCCTCTCATAACAAAATGCATATATACACAAGCGTATGGTAATAGCATATATGAAGACTGGAGAAAATTTCATACTAAAATAGGTTATCAGTACATACAGTAATATATTTCCGACTAAATCCTGAAAAGTTACCCATAATTCTGCTTTGGTTAAGAGGTCGATTAATTAGAGCATTACTGTACATGTGTATATACCAATCACATGTATATTGAGTTTAAAAAAAAAGTTTCTGAACCCCTTCGGTTGTAAATAGAATGCACTCAGTGATTCTGACTTCAAACTTGTGCCTCCTAATTATATAGGTTGATTGAGTTGAAAGGTTAGAAAATCAGTGCCCTCTCTTGAAATTATTTCTTAAGGAATAATCTCTGTTTCATATTTTGATTACAGTTTAAAGATGGTCTATATATTCTTATTACAAGTTTTATATATTTTCCTGGGTATAAAATAATGTCCGGAAATGCTTCAATCAATTACTGTTCATTCTATTTTGAATTTTCTGGTATATATACTAGTATACCTACAAATAATTTGTGACATTTTACTGCTTGAGGAAACGTTCGGAGCATAGCAAGCAGGAAAATAGTAAAAAAAGATTGTCCCAACTGATTATCAATCAGTTGTAATATTAAATGATAGAAGCGTTTCTGGACTGGTGTCTTTGACAACTTGACTTATCATTATTATTTTATACCCTAGAAATTATAGAAAACAATTTAGGAAGAGATGATCCATCTTTAAGCCAATCGAGCAAAGTTGATCTATTTCTCCATGTTCTTCTAATAGGTGATGTTTTTATCGAATATATTTGCACATTTTACCCACTGCCGCACTGCGAGTGCATTGGTCCCTTTAATATTTCATGTAAAAGTGGTGAAAACTGTAATATTAAACAAGAACAATAGCTTTAGTTAACACAAAATTCACTGAAATATTTTCACAGTGGGGTTTCTGTGAGGAAAAAAATATGTTTTCCTCATAGAATCTCCACATATATATTCAGACAGACAGATGAGGAGGGGTGTTGAAAAATGCTTGGGGAAAACAGTTGTAAAGAGGGAAAGAAATTGGTTGCGGGGCTGGGTGAATTGCAGAAATGGTCAAAGGTAAAAAAGTAACATACGTGTCTGAATATATATTAACACCCCCCCCCCCTCCAGAGCAAATTGAAATAATTTAAATCCATATACCCTGCTTTTCTCATGGCATTTGTTTTGGTGTTTTTGGTGATTAAAATTAACTTATGACTGAGATTAATCCTTCAGTCATGATACTTTTCCAAAAATGACATTTTTTTGTATTTTTGTCTGTTTAACAAATGTTGGGGCATAAATAGAAAAAAACAATCAGTAGAGAGTGCACTGGCTTAGAAGTTCAATACAAGTATTGTTAGCTTAATGCATTCTCTTATATATGCAAGGCATCCTATGGGAGACTCGCATATATAAGAGAATGCATTGGCACAGGTTTTCAAAAAAATTCATGAAGCTCCAGTTATGGAAGGATTAATCATAAATAATGGTCTCCCATATGGCACCTTGTATATATAAAAGAATGCACTGGCTTGCATAGTCAAGATAAATGTTGTTAGGTCAATGAATTCTCTTAAATATGCGAGTCTGCCAATGGGAGACTGGCATATATAAGAGAATGCATTGGTATAGTGTTTTTGCAAAATTTCAGGAAGCTCCAGTCATGAAATGTGCAAAATTATTTGAACTTTCCTCTTAGAACACTTTAAATTGTAAAAATATAGCATCGCAAGGTGTTTGGAAATCCCTTCAGTTTGTAAGTCTAACACACAATTTGTTCAAAAATAGTTTTGTCTTCATCATAGACTAATAAAGAAATCATGTTTTGTACACAATCTACATTGTAGTCAGAAAATTACTAAAACAATGAAAAGGCTGTACAAAAAATTTCTAGTTTTTGAAATATCTGACCATCATATATTGAATTTGGCTCAGTGTGATACACTCCCATTCTTGAAAACACACAACTTGAAAAATCCTTACTCTAACAGATGGATTAATAATTATCTCTTTCTGTAACAATTATTTTATAGTTTCCTGTGTATAACATAATAAATATGAATCGAAGACCCTTGCCTGGAAACACTTCTATCAATTAGTATTATAATAGTATACAATCAATTTCCAGTATTTTAATGGTATCTCCGGCTTATTTTTTTAATTTTATAACCAGTAAACTATACAACACATGTTAGAGGAAGAGATAATCCATCTTTAGTGAATCCTGGAAATTTGTAAATGATTAAATTTCTTCTGTAAAGCAGGAAAATAAAATCTACAAAACATGCAGTTGGAAGGACTTGGGAGACTCGAATATATAATATAACCATTTCTTGATGGGAACTGCGCTGGTGGAGCAATGAATCATGTGCCAGTGCATTCCCTTATATTTGCAGATACCATACTAGGTAGCCTCACATATATAAGAGAATGCACTGGCTTACAAGGTCAAGGTAAATATTGTTAGGCCAATGTACATGTAATGTATTCTCTTACATATTCTAGGATCCCTACTGGAAACTACCATATATAAGAATGCATTAGCACATGGTTTTTTCGCAATATTTCCAATGCTCCAATCATGGAAGGGTGAATGCTGCTCCCATAATGAAAGGGTTAATTGATTTTATTCCAAATAGACATTTTTTGTTTTAGTTTTAGTTCCGACCCTCCAGGTTTGGTATTTTGTCTCATAAATGAACCACATACAGTAATGCCCTAATTAATCGACTGCTTAACCACAGCAGCATTATGGGTAACTTTTCAGGATTTAGTTGGAAATATGGCTTGTTGCCATTCATCGGAAAGCCATATTTTCGACTAAATGCTCAAAAGTTACCCATAATTCTGCTGTGGTTAAGGAGTCAATTATTTAGGGCATTACTGTACTATGATGGTGGTGGTTCTGCTGAGTTTAGTAAGGCCAAATCAAATTAATGTTCTGTTTCTGAGACACTGCCACTTCATTATTATATGGGAGAGATTTCCGATGAATGGCAACAAGCCATATTTCCGACTAAATCCGGAAAAGTTACCCATAATTCTGCTGTGGTATTGGAGTCGACTAATTAGGGCATTACTGTAGTTTTGATTACTCTGACTACTGATGGTATACATGTACTAGCACCTGCCATAAATCATGAATAACAGAGGTGAATCATGAGTACCGGATACAAAAAATATAGGATAGAAGCCATGGTTATTTCACACTGTTATAAATATGAAAATAATTACATTTTTGCTGCTGAAGTATTGTCCATAACTCCAGCTCATCAAGAAGTATGAGACTGAATTATATCAAAATATGTCATTTTGACAAAAAATAATCAATTTGATGCTCAATGACAATTATTCTCAGTGAGATATATCATACAGTTCCAGGAGATTTCACTCCATTGTCACTATCCATATTTTCTTATCTGGTACCTGCTGGTACACAGAAAAATCACCTATTTGTTATTAGTATTCAGAATAGGAGTCTGGGGTCCGCCATGGGAGGGAGGGACATCATCAATATCATGAAGAGATATATTTAAGAAGACTTATTTTAAATGATTTATTAATAAGGTACTTAACACAATAACACATGTATGAATTTTCACTAATGAATTAAATTTAATATAATTAAAAAGTCTGTTAATAACTGAATATCACAATTGACTGTCACTAGCTGTGATAGACTTGCAATTGAATTTATTAATTGAGTAATTGGCAATCATGAATATTTTTGTGGGACAAACCCCAGCTTCTGGCATGATTTAGTCCTTGTTTAAATTATTGTTGAATGTTGGGTCAACAGCCTGGAGCTATCTAGTTGAAATTGAAGAAACCCCCTCCCCTAGATCATGCCATGAATCTTTACTCTGCTTATCGCCTGTAGAGATCTTATTCCATCAGTACAAAACTTGGGAACTTTTTTATGTTTTGATAGGGAACTTTATAACATTGAAAAAACAAGGCAGGGAACATATTTATTTGTTTATAATTGTTCCTCGATAATCAACTTCAAAGTATGGGGGAAATTCCATGATTGTAAGTGCGCATAGCAAACTCACCCGTCAAGTCTGTTAAATAATGTCATCTCGAGCTGGCACTTTCGCCTACTTATGAATAAACTGTTAAGCGACAGGTATTAACAAAGAAATATATTCCCGTGTTATTTTTTCAGCTTTATAAGGTTCCCTATCAAAACCTCAAAAAGTTCCCAGGTTTTTCATTGGTACAATATGATTTCTACGGGCATTAGCCTCTGGGAGGCCAAATTGCCATTTAGTAATGAAGTGTGATTAAGCGCAATTAATTGCACTTGAGCGCAATTAATTGCACTTAAGCACAAATAATTACACTTAAGCAGAATTACTTGAACTTATCATTGTTCTTAAGCGCAATCATTGATCTTAAGTGCAGTCGATTGCGCTTAAGCATAGTAATTTGTTCTTGAAAACATAATTATTTGTGCTTAAGCGCAATCAATCTTGCTGTGCGCAATCAATTGGCTAATCTTAAGCGCATTTCATGGTTATATGTAACTATTATATAAAACACCCCTGGTGAATAAATAGGTTTATCCATAACTCAACCTTATAGTTCTTACTGACATATCACCTCTTGTTTTCATTAGTTTGGATGGGTAGGGAGCAAGTCTAAGTTCTTTATTGATATGGTAGACTCGCGATAGCATTACCTTCTGTTTTAGTTCAGGCAATTCGTGATAGCATTGACTTCTGTATTAGTTGGTGCAACTTTGATTTTCGAGTATATACCGGTATACATGTGCACCATATGAGGGAAGCAGGTCCTCAGTGACACCATATTCGCGCTACAGTTTATGACATGGACATACTACAAGAGACGCTGATTTAATAAAACTACCAGAGCTCGAGGAGTGAGACACCAAAGCTCCCAGAATGAAACACATATTTTTGGGACAGGGATGCTGATAATATGACAATATTTAGGGTTTTTCACACGATTTAAATAAATAAGTAAACCCTCATACAGTGACACCACATTATTGCTATATGACCATATAGCTATGGCCCAAATCTGTGCAAAAATTCTTTTAAAAAAATATATTAAAACATACTAGAGGAGACATCCATTTTTTGGATATAAGGGATGCTGATAATTATATGACATTATGGATTATCTTTGAATGTTGCACACATACAGTTAGAGGTAACTGTACTAGGCTTATTTAAAAAGGTTAAAATTAGCACATGCTCTTCTTGTGATGCTAGGCGATACTCCAGGTTATGACAATTAATATTTTATGGGTAGGCTAGATAGTAGTTACAATTAATTGCACTTGAGCGCAATTAATCATGCTTAAGTGCAACTCATAATGCTTAAGCATGAATGCCCTATTTGTACTTAAGCACAATATTTTATCGCACTTATGCACAATCGTTTGCCCTTAAGTGCAATAAATTTTGCTTAAGCGCATTCAATTGCACTTAAGCGCAATTCAATGTGAATGTGGCCTCTCATAATCATATTACCCAGAGTAGAGATCATTCATGGCATGATCTACACTTCCCCCAACAAAAAAATATATCTAATATTGGGCCACACATTTTGAAATTAGTCATTTTAATACTATACGGGTCACTGTTGAGACTTGTTGAATTTGAATCTGCAGGGTCTGTATGTAGTCAGTGTAGGCATAATGCAGCCAGTCCAAAGCCATACATGCATATTAGTACATTTCAGTGTCAAATTGCACTTGCTACATGTACATTTGTCTGACGCTATCTACCCACACTGTTTTTTTTAAATCTGCGTGTTTGAACGATTGGTTCTCCAACAGGTCCCATTGAGACCCGAGTCACTCGGCTCCTTGGTCATCAGGCTGAGAATTCCCGCTGTTGACAATATTCAATTACAATGTCAACAACACACGAACTTATTCGAAACGAGTTTTGACCAGTTTTCCAGGCAATAATCGTTGAATTCATATGTGACGACCCAACACTCAACGCACCATACACCGAGTTAAAACTCCGATAATCTAATTCAAATATACGTTCTAACTAGGTTTTAATTAATTTACTTCGTCTTGAGAATGAGAGTGATTTATTATTCCAAAGTCGTAAAAACAATCGTATCAAATTGGTGACGAAAGGTCGCCGACCAATCGGATCGTGCGGATGGAATTGTGGCTAAAAATAGATATCTGCGGGATTCCGCCTTATCATTGCTTCAGTCAATGGGGGTATATTGGTGAAGATTGTTGTGTCACTTTAAGACTGAAGATATGAAGGCCTACAAGTTTCAGTATAAAAACGGTGTATTCGTACTCGGCGTTCAGTTTTCGTAACCTCCTTCTCTCCGTTAGACAACTTCGCCAACCGCCTTTCAGCCTCTACCAACAATTAAGACCGAGGCGTGTTGGGTTGCGTGTTGTTTTTTTTATAACCATGTCTGGTTTTTTATACCCCAGGTGTGATCTGCTGTAGTTTGTGCGAATCACCCGATGTGCGGATCAGTTCTTTCAAAATTCTTAATCAAAGTCAGCAGAAAAAGATCCGTATCCATCGTATATTTCGACCAATATTGACTGATGACATTGAGTCATGACACTGACAGTGATTGACAAACAAAATTACCTCATTACAATTTATACCTGATTACCTGTGAGTGTGACGTGTTTGGGGTCCCACCCATGCCCCAGCGCAAGTACTACTACTAGTAAGGTAGGTAGATTTTTTATTATGTTTTTTTATTTTTCTGAAATATTATGGACATTGAACTTGTAAGTTGTATTTGATCTCAACGTACTTAGAATAATAAAATTATACATGTATATAAATATATAATGTTAAACTTAAAGTTTAGAGACACGCATGGTTCTGCGAGCGACAAGTGCTCATGGTTCCGTGGCTGCGGAAATATTGTCATGAAGATAGACTTTATCCTTCGACTACCGGTAATGTCCCTTAAGTACAGGCGATTACATGGCAAACTAATAGAGGTATACAAAATAAAGAGGGGGCATTGCAACATTAAAGACGGAACGCTATTCGTTGAATCAACATATGCACCGACCAGAGGCCATTCATGTAAAATGATGATCGAACACTGCAATAAATATGTCAGAAAATACTTTTTCACACAGAGAATTCAACCAATGTGGAATAGGCTACCAAATGCAGCCGTTAGTGCTGAAACTTTAAACCAGTTCACGGAATTGTTGGACTACCTCTTAGTCCGTAAACCTGACGTTAATTATCAGAGCAAAGCTCTATTCGAGAGAGTTTAGCTCTGTTTGAATAGTTGGGTCCGCCAACTAGACTACCTCTATGTTGATATACAGTATCATTTGAACAGACTTCCATAATATGTTATTTTTTATGTAATTTTGAAATGTATAAGCACCTGAACTAAGAGTCAGTCAGACTCGTTCTTAGTCCGCAAATCTGACGTTAATTATCAGAGCAAAGCTCTATTCGAGAGCGTCTAGCTCTGTTTGAATAGTTGGGTCCACCAACTAACTCGTTCTGTGAAATATATGATATGATATATAATCCAATATTTAGAGTTCAAAATATATTAATTTGATAATTTTATTTGACAAAAACTCAAATGAATCAATATCTGGGCATAGAGGTCATGTAAATTTACTGGAGACCAAATAAAAAGTTTAGGGTAGGTATACCACCGTACCTTTAAGATAGGGTAGGTAGGGAGAGCCCAAACACATATATTTTTTTTATTTTGGCCTGATCAAAAGACTAAATATAAAACAAATGGAATGTGAAGTTGAACTGAATCAGTATATGTATTTATATTGGTGTATTTTGTCATGGATGTGAATGTTATCTGATTTTGAATATAATATTTGCATCCATGCTAAAATACACTAATAAACAGGTCAGGCACATCCTGAATTTTTCACTATTATAGTGGTATATGACCATAACATATTCATGTTTCCTTTATTTCCATCGGGAATAGAAGACAGCCATAACAGTGTACAGCAAAATTTCACTCTTAACAATATCGCAGCATATGAATAGTCTTTCGACAAAATTTGTTGTTCAATCTTTTGCGCTAGCTTTGTTATTCCGTGCACTTTAGTGCAATTATTAATAAATGTAAATTTGGCCTTCCATATTTATTAGCTTAATACAGTAATGCTCAAAGTAATTGACCACTTAACCACAGCAGAATTATGGGTAATTTTTCAGGATTTAGTCGGAAATATGGCTTGTTGCCATTCATCGGAAATCGTTGTTTATTATTTGGAGGAAACTCTGCTTAATTGTATCTACTATTCGGGGACCTTGATTGGTAATAAACAACATTCGTATTCTCACATTCTGATTCACATACTACTAGTGTGGAAAGCTGGCCAGTTCAGAGCCAACCAGACTCCCACTAACAGCACTCTTTTCAAGCCCTATTTCAGCACCAAAATTCTTCTATTGAACGTAATGTTCACTGAAAATCTTAATTGATTTTGCCGTTTTTTGAGACGTTAATCTCTTTTAATCCCAAACAACACTGAATTTGATAATTTTACGAGTCACTGACTATAATCAGAAATATGGATTGGTTATAACGTTACAATCTCGGATGGCAACTCATCTATCTCACCCATGAGCTTTTCTTACTTTTCTATAATACTATTATTGTAATGGCATGTGTATTTATCGGCAGAATTTAATAGGAATTTCCAACAACTATACTTCAATGGGAGAATGGTGTGTGTATGGATCAGTTGAGACCTATCAGTATTTTTAACCGAATAATAGAGCGAGAATCAACAATAATTTTTCTAATCAATTCTTCTCGCGGAGGTCATGCACTTCCGATGAGGAAATCAATATGGCAATAATTATTTCCTGAGATCTGTCTTTTGCATATTTTGGGGTAGGCCAAATTATCCATGCAAAATGAGATACCTCTGCAATTAATAATTGTTGTGACGGGACAACTGCGCAGCGGCTTTCAGGAGAAGTAATGAACAATACATGTATAAAATTATTTCATCTAATCTTAGTTTGAAGTATTTTCTTTCTCATGTTTATTATTTAAAGAGTCCTGTGGGCATACATGAACACCTCAATTGTTTATTGTTGTTTTGATTCCTCAAGTGATTTCCGCAAATAGAATATATAAATGAATAAATTATTGTTATAAATTCTTGTAAGTATTTTGTTATTGGTTTAAAATACTGTACATCTGAACTTCAACTTACCAATGTCTCTTTTCAGCAATTTTAAAGGACTCCTGCTATTATTGTGACCTCTGCGAGGGGAACTTCGCTAATGGGGACCTACCTGTACTGCAAATTGTTGGACTGATGAGCATCATGCATATGGATTTAATTGGCCCTTTGCTTCATGTCTTTAACCAATGGTGATTGTTTTAGTCATCATGCATATGACAATTCTACAAAGCATATCTATCTAGAGCGTTCTGCCTGTGGCATCGAAATTTGCGAAGGGAACAGGACCATCCGATCCAGGGACAACCCAACCTGGTCCCAGGACAGCCCAACATGGTCCCATAACAGCCCAACCTGGGACATGACCCAGTGATAACCTGGCCGAACTAAGTTTCTTAATTCAATTTTAATTTATTTTTAACTCAACTTGACAGTCAAGTTGAGCTATTGCCATCGGGGCATGTGTTCGTCCATCAAAAATATACATTTGCGCACCCTACAGGTTCCATCTCTCATCCAATTGTCACCAATCTTCATGGATCTTCGAAGTGACTTCTAAATGGGACCCATCAATGTTTTCTGTTAAAAAACCATGGCCATCAGCAGGCATCTTGGATTACAAAATTGAATCCATTGGCATACCCTGGAGAATATTATTGGACATTTGTTTTGAAAATTTACAGGCACGGCATGTTTAGGAATTAGTTTGTCTATTTTTAGCGATTTTTATCGTCAGGACCATTAGCGCGATAACTCAAACAAACGTTGACAGATTTTATTCATATGAAAAAGAGGGTGACTTGGGAGACATCTTCTCCCTAAAATGTGCCACTTTCTCCCTATTTTTGTCCTAGGGAGAAGTTACTTCTCTCTCATATACCAGTATCGGCAGTATACATACCGGTATGTCCCAACAGAATATCTCAACTATTTTTACTGATTATAATGGGGTTTCTTAGTCAGTCACTATAATTGTTTTATAAATGGTCTTTTGTTGCAATAATTCTTAGTTGATCATAGAAGGGTGATGTTGGTGGTGTAAATTGAACTTCAGTCATTGTTACTTCTCCAAGTTCTCCCTGATATTAAACCAAACAGGGAGAAGTAAATTCTCCAAATATGAAACCTCTAAAATGGTTCCTGTCTTCGGTTTAAACTGGTATTAATTAAACATTTAAATTTCTGTATTCCTTATCGCCCTGATTGAATGTAATGTATGACAGTACCTTCTCTCCAAGTCATACCCACTGACTCTATCTTCATGTCGCAAAATATATATATCACTCCATTTTTTTCAAAGCATCTTATCTATGTTTATTATAATTTAGCTTGATATTTAGAACTAAAACATTGCGCCTTTATTCTATTCCTTCATTACTTCCAACCTGCTAATCGTCTATCTGCTGAGTATTATATTCCGGCATGTTATGCATCCGATCTATCTGCCGAGTCTTGAATAGTGAGTCATTAAACTTCAACGGGTGCGTTTCCCTATACTGGGAACAACAACAGGCCTTCACCACCGGTGACATTAACCTGACAATTAATTTTTATCTAATAAATTTTCTAGGTTTTAAAGTTATTGCAGTTGATAGCATAGTAACTTGGGTAGAAAATGGATGCAAAACGATTAGCAAATCTACTCTCTGATTCTTCTATTGGCCGATACAACAAAAGTAGGTCCACTAGTGTTTCCACGACATTGAAAATATTGACTGCATTTCCCCCTCAGCGGATACAGGACCCGTTCCCCAAAACTGGTGGAAAGCCTGAATAAATATATACAAATACCTTCCATTTCACAAACATAATTTGACATAAATAATTTATACAAATATCTGCCTCCCTTAATATCACTTTGAAAAACAAAGTCACTGAGAAATGAACAAATATGGAACTAGTTTGTTGATCTGGCCTAAAAGATTTATATTTTTACCTTCAGGTTGAGCTATCACTGAGACCAGGATTCCAGAGGCTGTGAACTCATCATGACATCTGTACTGAGCATAATAAAATAAACTGCCGATTACAAATAACACTTAGATAATGATGTGGATAGAGTCAATATTCAAGTGTTCTGCACAAGAGCTTGCGAGCATCTCGTCAGCACTTCTATATGGAGTATGCTCAATATCAATGGCATTTATTAACAAAGCTGTGTTGTTTTCACTATCATTCAACTTCCCAGTCTTTTTAATGGCTTGTCAAATGCTCTTCACTATCATTCTTCTGGAATTGCTGAGAATAACAAAGAGAGTAGATGTGCCTCGATACAACTTGACAAGAGGTCGTCAATTCCTTCTACCGTCCATCTTCTATGCTTTAAATGCTGTTCTGGCCTTACATGCATTGGCTCATATGAACATCGCAATGTATGGTGTGCTGAAAAGATGCGTTCCTCTATCGACACTAATATTGTCGGCAGTGATCTTCAAAAAAGGATGGCCATCGTATTTTACAATATCAGCTGTTAGTTTGTTGACCTTAGGCTGTCTTGTTGCTGGTAAGTAACCGGTAACGATGCATTCATATTCACTGTGAACTTTTTGATTGACCAAGAACCAATGATCGATAATATATATATATTTTTTATTATTTTATATCTGTTGATATTTATCAAAATTATTTACATACTAGTAAAGTTTTTGCTGAATTTTCAATATTTAATTCAATTTAAAATATTTAGCCTTTTCATCACCTGTTTAGTAATGCTTGGCAGAGATCAGTTCTAATTATAAATAGACTCTCAAACAAGCTCCACGTTCTAAAGAAAATTGCTGGGAATTCCATTACTACTAAGAATCATTGTCAGTTTCAGCCAATCACAACACTTATCAACTAATGAAGCCAATCAGGCAATTGTTGGAATTCCTCAACCCTGCAATTTCTTAGCGCACATAGGTTAAAAAATAGCATAATAAATTTCCTGTTACATCTGGTCACATTGCTAATTTCACACAGTTGTTTACAAGTTTGGAGATTACTCTCAGGTGCCTGATAATAGTGTCAGCATTAATTTTGGAGATAAAACCTCAACTATCAATATTATTGCATTGAGACATAGAGTGAAATTTCCATTTACTATTATTAATTTCAGCTTAAATCCTCACCCATCACTATTATTAGGCCATCACGATTTATATTAGGCATCTGAGAGTATGACAACTAATTAAAAACTAAAACCCGTCAATGAAGAGTCCAGAATTGACCAATAATACTTACCAAAGAGAATAAAATTAACTATTTCCAAGAATTTCAACAGTCGACACCCGGTTTTGTTATTCACCAAAAATGAAAGCGAAAGGAGACATCATTCTGTCATTCATAAAACTATATTGCAATGTGACACCATACAGCAGGGATCTCGTGCAGAAGCTATTTATAGTTGGGGGTAATGTGGCTGATAGCAAAATCCTTTAAACTGTGTAACGCGGAGCTTGTTCAAGAGTCTAATTATACCCCCTGCAACGAGTTGTGGGGGGTATACTAGAATCAGCTTGTCTGTCCATCCGTCTGTCCGTCGTACCGTCTGTCGAGCCATCCGTCCGTGGACACAAATTTGTCCGGAGTTTTTCTCAGTCGTTTTATGATCATTTTCCGTGAAACTTGGCACAGACATCAACCACCATGGGGACCTGTGCACCTGCGATTATGACGTCTGTAGGACTTTTTGGTGGAGTTATCCCCCCTTTTACGACTTAGAAAATTTTAGCAACATCTATAATTTTGTCCGAGCCTTTATTCCTACCTTTTTAAGTCAATTTTTTTAAACCTTGACACAGATATTTAGTACCATGGGAACCTGTGCACCTGCGATTATGACGTCTGTCCAACATTTTTTGGTGGAGTTATCCCCATTTTTCGACTTAGAATTTTTTTTGCAACATGCATATTTTGTCCCAGCTTTTATTCCTACATGTTTCGGTCAATGTTTTTTAATCTTGGCACTGATATTTAGTACCATGGGAACCTGTGAACCTGCGATTATGACGTCTGTGCGACTTTATTTTGTGGAGTTATTCCCTTTTTTCGACTTAGAACATTTTGTCCCAGCTTTTATTTTTGGTGGAGTTAGCCCCCTTTTTCAACTTACAAAATCTTCTCAATATGCATACTTTTGTCCGAGCTTTTATTAGCTCACCTGAGACGAAGTCTCCGGTGGAGCTATAGTCATCACTCCTCGTCCGTCTGTCCGTCTGTCCGTCCGTCAACTTTTTAAAAAACATCTTCTCCTCTGAAACCATCATACCGAATTGGTTCATATTTGGTGTGGATGTTCCCTAGGTGACTCTCATTCAGATTTGTTCAAATGAGGTCACTGGGTCAAATAGTTGCGAAGCCAGGGCCATAACTCTATTCCTCCATAGTAATTCTTAGAACGACTTCTTTTACTGAACTATAAGGCATATGGATTCATATTTGGGGTGGATGTTCCCTAGTTGACTCAAATTCAGATTTGTTAAAATGAGGTCACCAGGTTGATTAGTTGAGAAACCAGGGCCCTAACTCTATTCCTCAATAGTAATTCTTAGAATGACTTCTTCTTTTGAACCATTTGACCGATTTAGCTTACATTTGGTATGGAGAGTCCTTGTGTGACTGGGGTTCAGATTTGTTCAAATGGGGTCACTGGGTCAAATAGGGGCAGGGCCCAGGGACATAACTCTTTAAAAAAAAATAAAAAATTAATCCTTGCCCCCTCAACCCCCCCCCCCCCCCCACACCCCACCTCCCCCACCTCCACAACTGAATGTCCCTGCCACCCCACACCAGATCCTTGCAAGGTTCACACCATTAAAAGCCTTACACTTTAGTTATATGACATGCCAGGAGCTGACCAGCCTTAATTCTCACAGTGCTCACAGCTGTGTGTCCAGTCATTATAAAGTAATTAACTTTTATCTCAATATCCACATTTATCAGGCTGGGAGAGAATGAGGTGTGTGAATGAAATTTAATCCTATGTGTTTACAGCAATCTCAAATACAACTCTAACTGTTTGACAGTTTACACATTTTATAATAGTATTAGTATTAACCATTTCATTACCAGAGCTATGCTGGTACAGCAAAAAGACCCTGCACCAGTGTATTCTCCTATATATAAGAGAATACACTGGGGATCAAGGAAATATTGTTAGGCCAATTTTGTCAGACATCCAAATAAATCAGACATGTCCTATTCTCGCAGGGATGTCCCCACATATGTTTGGGGAGGGGGCAAATTTCTCAGATTTGTTCATTGAGATGTAATTTTTTTTCCAAAACCAATTACGTATACTAAAATAAAATGAATATAAAATAATAGACCATTGATCAAGAGAAATGAGCTCCTAGTTTTAATATTTGTCCAATATTTATTATTTTATAACAAGGTACTAGTATCATGCCAGTGCATTGTCTTATATATATGTGAGTGTCCCATAGGTAGCCTCACCTAAGAGAATGCACTGGCTCTCAAGGTTAAGGAAATATTGTTAGGCAAATGTAGACAAGCATCCAAATAAACACAGATGTCCTATTCTTGCAGGGATGTCCCCATGGGTTGAGGGGGTGGAATTAGCAGATTTGTTAAATGAGATGTAATTTGTTTTCTCAAAATTAATTATTTAGACTAAAATGAATATAAAATAGTAAACTACTTAATTTTTTAACCCCCCAGATTACATTATATAAAATATATGCCATATTATTTACCATTTGAAAGAGGAAGCTCCAAAACATTGTATTATCAACTTTTCCAGTATAATAAACTGTGGACATGTTGTTTTTATTGAGTTGCCAAAGAGTTTTGTCATCTAGATTGCAGTAAAAAGATAAATTATTTTCAATGCAGGGGGAATAACTCTATATATTAAAGATGGAGTTCTTCCCCTTCCATTGAAAAGTTTGAATTCTGTTGCATTCTGGGATCCAAAGGGGGGGGGGGTCATTCTATAATTTCAGTAGTTTTTGGCTCACCTGAGACGAAGTCTCCAGTGGAGCTATAGTCATCACTCCTCGTCTGTCCGTCAACAATTCTTTAAACTTCTCCTCTGGAACCATAAGACCTTATGGGTTCATATTTGGTGTGGATAATGCCTTGGTGACTCACATTCAGATTTGTTCAAATGAGGTCACTGGGTCAAATGTGGGCAGGGACATAACTCCAAAAAATATTAAACATTTCAAGTGAAGTCTGACATTTTATAAACATTTCGTGGAGATCTGCTAGAGGTCATTAATTCCCAATTACAACATCAATCTATTACCTTGGGTGACAGATTTGTGAAAATGGTATTACAAAGTCGAATAAGGGCACTGCCAGAGACATAACTATTTCACAACATATTAATTCTTAAAATATGTATGGAAGAGCCAAGAACTAGTTGGCTTATTTAGCATGGAATGTCTTGTTTGACTGCAATACAGATATTTTTAATGGGGTAACCTGGAAAAATAGGGGCCAAGCGAAGGACAGTTTCCTTCTTAATATGCTTCCTTCACAAGGACCATCAGGTCTATTTTTTTTATAAAAAGGCACTTGTGAGATTGGAAATTTCCAACAATTGGGAAAGTTTGAGATGTCAATTGTGTAATTCCAACCTAAGACTTGGGAGTCTTGAGCCTAGTCGGGAGGGGACTTGGGGGCGGGGGTGATCAGTAGTGTACAGTTGGTAATTTGGCCACTTATCCTGTTTAGATCTACTTCTTTTAAAGTGATTATGAAAAGTTCCAACTATTGTGGTCTCCAGAGCCCCAGTCTTATCAGTCTTTGCAGTCTGGTGAGCGACCCCACAGTCATTGACTGTCTTGTTCCTACATTTTTCAGTCAATAGGTTTTAGGATTAGGATTAAGGGTTAAGAGGTTCAAGATTAGTGTTAGGGCTTAGGGGATTTAGGGTTACCTGTTCACATAATTTCAGTGCCCAATATACAGTAATGGCTACTACATTCAAATAACATGTTGAATACCTCAGGCCCATCTCTAGTTTAAATTAGAACTGAGTAGAGATCTGACATAAATTGATAAACCATAATTTCCAGAATAGGTTGTCGTTTACTCAACCAGTTGCGGAAGTTCTATATTTTATCTTTGCATTTTGTCTCATGAAACACATACACACTGACTTAAAGGACTTATTCGCTCTAGAAACTACAAAACGCAATCGGAAAGCCCTCCCTGTTGTGATTAAAATGATCCAAGTCCCATTCCGATCGCGTAATAAATAATACCACCACCGGTATTCGGAGATTTCCGTGACTAAACTACGAGTGACGTACTTGTGGGGAGCGAATTAAAAACACAGATTCGGAGCCGGAGTTTATTATGCAGACTACGAGGACGTGATCGTAAGTCAGCCGATACTAAAATGCGGAGTCGTATGTGCGCGTGTGGTGTATAGATTACGTTACGCTTTGGCCGTTTATCTGGAATAGAAGACAATAACTATGTGAATAAAGTAATTAATAGCCCCTAGAATGATTGTAGTTTTTGTAGCCATTAATAATTAACATGCCAGCACGTGTCTGTTTTGGTAAATAGATGGCAGTAATTAGTGCTTTGATTGTCTCGCGTATTTATTCGGTGATTTGTAATCACTCAGTGACTATTCATCATTGTCAGTCGCGAACTTGTTTGCACTCTAAAATGCCACAAAGTGAATAGAAAGAATTTGAATATTATCGCTCTGGTCTTACATATATAAACTTACATATATAAATTTATATAAACACTGGGCTGAATAATGTTAACTCTATTTATGCGCCTTTGTTTTGTGTTTGTTGTTTTACTTTCGATATAAATATCCCGAGTATCTGTCATCTCCACATATTCCAAGATGGCTAGTAGATGTAGTGTGTTCAGTTGTGGGCGGGCTAGCGATCCATTATTTAGTACCTCCAAAAAGACAACACAGTGCGTAATTTAGAACGCTCTTTATTGTCTACCGCTTTTGGGAGACGGAAGCATGGACGCTCTTTATTAGAGGCAATCATTGGAGTTTTTATATGCTAACAATTCAAAAAATCCTCTCTAGAAAGTCCATATGTGACATCAAAACGTAAAATAAAACAAACAACAAACTGAAAAACAATGCCAGGCTAGCCTTCAATTAAAAAAAATGTTGTTATGCCAAACTGCAGCCTAACTAATAATTATTGTAGTTTCAACAGTCTGTTGTGTATTCGAGTGAATTATTTTGTTTACTCACTTATCGATCTTGACTGGAAGGATTTTAGCAAGCTGTTCACAGTCGTGCACTTCTCCACACAAAATGTTTCGTGTGAAGAAACAGACAGGAACATTATTATGACGAATTTAAGCCATCATGATACATGTACTAGTACAATAACTACCACCTTTTTAATCACACCCATTTGTATTTAATTGTACGCATATAGCGCACAACTGGATGACACTAATGTGTAAACTAGCTTCCGAAATTGGTACCATACAACGAAGAATGAAGTACCGGTATATGGCCTAACTTGTATTCTTTCAGAAACAGTTAAATTAGTTTCGCACGAAATTCCGCTCGCTCATTGCATTTCTGCATAAATTAATCTCATTTCAAATAACTTTTATCGCATCAAAGTGCATTTTAGCCATCATTATTCGTTATATAATCCACATTCTAGCAAAGCCAGTTCATAATTCAGCACATTCAACAGTTTTATTCCGTGATCGCTATTTATCGTAAAGGCTTAGGTAATTATCCAGCGTAATTTATCAACTCGTTACGCGATTGGCGGAATTATTTCAAGCTCCACCCACCGCTGTCATCGGTAAGCGTCGATGCAGATGATCGGTCATGTGACCGCGTTGTGGTCATGTGATCGCACTCACTTGACTGACTTCGGATATATCTGCGATTTTTTTAATATCATAATAATATAAATACTATCTGCTCGATTTTGAATTTTCTTGGCGAAATAGGTCTGTTAGACATATATTATTAGTATTATGACGATAAAAAAAAAAAATTTGAGAGACTAATTCCTTTAACAAATTACTTATATCCATACTTCACTGGGAAGTGAATGTTAACCCATTCTTTACCAAATGGATTATCCCACCAAGTTATAATGGTATATAGGTTGGAATGGTTAATTAATCATCTGGAGGTATGTTCAGGAAATAAAAGCAGACAACAAACAGGCGAAAAGATAATACAAGAAGGATTCCTATTAATTGGTGCGAATTGTTCAGATAATAAGTTCATTTCCTAAAGAGTATTTAGTTAAGAAAGGGTTAAAATGAGCACTAACTTTCACAATGCTATAGTAACTAATTTTATCTTTGAAATCAAGTTACTGGTTCTGCTCGGCATGAATAGGAAGGACTTTAGTCAACTCTTATCATAAAAGTATATTCATCTGTAGCATGTCTTAATCAGTTTGTTCACCATTTGTTGATCTACACTGTCATTTCCAGCAGAACTTATGTATAAATCTTATATTTGTTTCAGGATATGGTGATATTTCCTTCAAATTATCAGCTTACCTTGGTGCTGGCATGAGTAACTTTACTCAAACTGTCTATCTTTTGCTCGTCCAATATCATAGTGAGAAAGAGACGTCCACGGCAGCGAATCTACAGCTCAACAGCTTCAACACATTTCCATTATTTGTGGCCTGTCTATTTATCACTGACGAGATCAAAGGAGTTCAGAACTATGAACATTTTCACGAACCCCAGTTCATCTGTTTATTTCTGCTTACAATCGGCATGGGTTGTTTGCTGAATTACTCGCTGTTTTTGTGTACATCTTATACAAGTGCGTTAACAACAAGTGTCGTTGGTGGCCTTAAGGCTTTAGGACAGACTATTATTGGAATATTCACCTTCGGAGGTGTAAGCTACAATGTTCCAACATTCCTGGGAATATCCATGAATCTCATTGGAAGTATTCTCTATATCTATAGAAAATATACAGAAGGACATAATAAAGAAAAACCCATGAACTTGAATAAGCAAGGAAATAATTCAAGCACAGACTTGAAATCTGTTGTTGTCTCAAGTTGTAAGAGAGATGAAGAAGATGATCTGCATGAAGATAAACAATTTCTCAAGCAAGGATGATGTTAACAAGCCTGGAGATAGTGTGTCTGACGTTTGCAGAATGATGTCCCCAGAGGGTGAATTTGGTGATGCCAGAATGCCGTTTGGGATATTATAACAAAATTCACCCTCTGTGGACCTCATTCTGCAAATGTCAGATACACTATTTCCAGGCTTAAATGTTAATCTAAGTTTCCTTTGACTAAAAGCAGCTTGTGATATAAGTTTGCTTATGCTTGCTTTATTCAATAATCTTTTATATTTGTCATCTATAATATACAATACAGTCCGACGCAGTGGCAGAATTCTTTTCCTTATAATTAACTTTATCAAATATCAATGTAGAGTGTAATGTATATCAGAAAGAGTGATATATTATGGTTACAAATATATTTTAATTTAATTTTATAATAAAATACACATAGAACATTCCAAGTAATTAGAAGTACCCACACTTTGCATGCTCAAAAGACTAATTGGCAATGCTGGATTTTTCAGACAACAATTTCGGCTGTCACATACAAATGCATACGATGATGACAACAGTAATGATAAGACAAATTTGGGGTATTAGACATATGGGACAATATTGACTGAAACTCTATAAGTGACTAACATAATAAATTGATTTCAACTGAAGCCAGCATAGATCAATGATATCACAAGCTGGCGATAAAAGTCGGAGGAAACTTGTTCTAGGATAATATGTGATAAATGTAGTAGTGATCTGCTTGCAGTCTTTCAATTTTGATATTTGGAGTCATACTTTATAATGCTTATTACCTTTGAAGTATGGTGTGATATCGTAATTCATTGATAAGATCAAACATTGGGAAAAATTGTCAAAAGAAAATGCCAAATAATACGACAACACTCAAATTGGAAACTGATAGAGTTTGTTGTGCATATCTAGTAAAGGCTACAGTGATGCCCTAAATAATCGACTCCTTAACCACAGCAGAATTATGGGTAATTTTCAGGATTTAGTTGGAAATATGGCTTGTTGCCATTCATCGGAAAGCTCTCACTGAGAGCTTTCCGATGAATGGAATATAAAATGGCATTCTAGCATCACCAAATTCACCATATTTTCGACTAAATCCTGAAAAGTTACCCATAATTCTGCTGCAGTTAAGGAGTCGATTATTTAGGGCATTACTGTATCTTGATACTGCCATTTGTGCAAATTAACCCTTTCTTTACTGAATGGATACTCCCACCCAGTTATAAATATACATTGGAATCACTGTTGTAATTGTCTATTGTAGGGATGTTCAGAAAATATAGCCTGATGACAGGGATGTTCAGAAAATATAGGCTGATGACAGATATGTAAGCACACAACACAAGTTCTGAAGAATTCCTATTCATTGGTGGGAAATGTTCAGATAATAAGTTCAACAAACCATCAATATTGGCATATGGCTGTTGTTGATATTATTACCTGAATATTTTCTGCGGGAACTACTCATCAATGAGTAAAATTTAGTCAAGAAAGGGTAAAACTAGAAGACATTGAAGAATTTACAGACCGTATTAATCAGACAGTGTCAACGTACATGTATAACGAGGCAGTTTAATTCCGCACAACGGACATGTGACATTGTTATATTTATTCTCCAGTGCGCAGTAAATAATAATTAAAAATATTGCCGGGCTTTCAAGTGAGATGCTGCAGAAATAACTCATTTTTGTCGTGTTTTGATATGCATGGGAACATTGTCAACAAATCATTTACCTCCGATCTCGCAATTTAAAAATAAAGAATCATAAAGCTGTATTTGTAATTGTCATAAGCTTTTTAAAGAGTCTAGATTCCGCCTTGCAATGAGCTGCTACTTCACTAACCAATGAAATTGCGAATAGTAGCATACATGACCAATGATTAAATGGGAATCCCATTAATAAAGAACTGGGATCTGATTAGGAATTCTGGAGATGTAGATCTGAGCTATAATTCGATATCAGACAGATAAGTACCTTAAACCTGCCATTACTGGAGCTTCGTTCAATTTTTCCGAAAATCCTGTGCCAATGCATTCTCTTATACATGAGTCTCCCATAGGGAGCCTCACATATATAAGAGAATGCATTAGCCTAACAATATTTATCTTGATGGGGTAAACCAGTGCATTCTCTTATATATCCACGGTTCCCTATGGGAGACTCGTAAATAAGAGAATGCACTGGCACAGGGTCTTTAATGCTGCACAGCACAGCTCCTGTCATGAAAGGGTTAAAGATTCATCTGCATGGATGTTGAGTTAATAAGTTCAAAAAGGCTCGTTTTATTAACTTACTACCTCAATTTACATGAATATCACTATAAATGAATCAATTAGGTATCAGGAATTAGTTAGTCTGACTCAAACACTGACCCAGTCTCTTTTAACCCTTTCAGTGCCGATTTTTGTATCAACCCATATTTCCTTGATCATTTTTCAAATTTATTGAATAATGAGTGTATTTGAGCAAAAAAGCTGTAGCCAGCTGTAGCCGGCTGTGACCTATAAGACATGTGCAGTAGAAAGCTACAGCGGCCAGGGAAATGAATGGCGACTATCACTAAACATTGTACTCCGACTCTGATAGGAAAATTCTTATCGGGTAGATATTTTTTTAATACTGCTCCCTGGGGACACATAATTGTCATTCCCATTTTGTTGGCATCAAACTAGATATTTTATATCAATGATATATTTATTGTTTGGTGAATAATAAACTTATTTCGTAAAAATATATATAATTATATCTTGTTTGCATATGCCGATTTAGAGAACGAGATAAAATCACATATCATACTCTTATAATATCAGATTTATGGAGGCATGGACTTAGTACGAGTGTTAATTGCTTCAAATATGCTTGCTGCAGCGAGCGAGACCATTGGTGAATTGATATAGCAACATAATGCCAACATTATGCCGGTAAAATATTATCCATCAGCCACATTCCAAGTTCGGAGTAGCGTTACAATAGTTAGTGACCACCAGCTGTGGCCGGCTGCCGCTTTCTGTAGCTTTTTATTGCGCAAGCCTAGCCGGCTACGGCTGTAGCCTGTGTTGCTCAAATACACTCACTGTGATACATTGATGGAAAGAGCTCTAAGAGCTCTTTCCATCAATGTATCACATTATTATAATCAATAAATTTGAAAAATGATCAAGGAAATATGGGTTGATACAAAAATCGGACTTGGCACTGAAAGGGTTACTCAACAAGTCTGGAGACATACTCCAATTGATTTCAGGGAATAAGTTGGAATCGCTATCACGTGACAGCTCATTATTATTAGCTCAACTTTACTTTGTAAAGTTTGAGCTATTGCCATGGCTTTGTCGTCCGTCGTCCGTGTGTGTACGTGATGCATCAACAATACAGGCTACAGGTCGTACCTTTGATCGGATCATTATGAAATTTGTCATAGCTGTTGAATTCAACATTTAGACCGGAATGATTCATTTTGGGGTCATTGGAAAAAAAACATGGCTGCCAGTGGCCATCTTGGATTTCAAATTCAATCCATTAGCACGGGCTACAGGCCGCACTGTTCGTCTGATCGTCATGAAATTTGTCATGGATGTTAATATTGACATCTAGATGGGAACGAGTAATTTTGGGGTCATTCGGCCAAAAAACATGGCCGCCAGCAGCCATCTTGGATTTTACTCTTTGTATGACTAAATCCATTAGCACGGGCTACAGGTCGTACCTTTAGTCTGATCATCATAAAATTTGTCATGGATGTTAACAATGACATGTAGATGGGAACAGGTCATTTTGGGGTCATTCGGCCAAAAAACAAGGCCGCCAGTAGCCATCTTGGATTTTACTCTTTGTATGACTAAATCCTTTAGCATGGGCTATAGATCGTACCTTTAGTCTGATCTTCATGAAATTTGTCATGGCTGTTGAAATTGGAATGTAGATGGGAACGAGTCATTTTGGGATCATTCGGACAAAAATCATGGCCGCCAGCGGCCATCTTTGATTTCAAAATTCAATCCATTAGCACGGGCCACAGGTCGTACTGTTCATCTAATCATCATGAAATATGTCTAGTCCAAGTCTTCTCGTACTAAAACTAGCTAAGATTTTGGGATGGAGATGCTAGTGTTTAGTCCGAGTTCCAGGCCCATGCATTCCTATGACACGACTTAAGCGTTAGTGACCCGCTCAAATAAAACCACAATTATATGAAATAAAATATCACAATTGCTACAATAAACGGATAGTTTCCGCAGAAGACATGCTATTTGATCTGAAACCCACATCGGTTGTGAATTGAAAGCGGTAATTTAATGTGAAAAGAAACTTTTGCCGCAGTGTTTACATATTTTTTAAAGTATGCGAACTCAGTTGACCTTGCGAACTGCGTTCGGCATTTTCCGGTGAAAATATTCCGTAGATTTTCAATCAACCACGCACGATGAATTCTCCATTGTAATCGTAATTATACGTGACAATAAATAAATAAATACATAGATTAAATACATATTGAAGATATAAATGTAATACATTAAATAAATTACGGGAATTATAACCATCTCACAGTTTAAAACAGTGTAAACACAATGACCATTAGAATATCATGGGGGCCGCCATTTTGTTTGTATCGAAATTCGCCTCGGCCAAAACAAACACCGGACAATGCCGAAGTTCTTCGGAACCTGAGTTCGGCTTTCAGTTAAGTAAACAAACAGAAAAAACAACGATGTTTGTGGCAATCAACCGGAATATTCTATGTGTAATTTAACATTAAAGTTAGATTATTATACACCATTATGACCATAAGATGTCACTCTTTCCGATGTATATAGCATCATGTATTGCTTTGTTAGGTAAATCGAGTAAAATACACCACAGATTCCCGCCACAGATCCTGGGCGTAACTCGTGTCATAGGAATGCATGGGCCTGGAACTCGGACTAAACACTAGCATCTCCATCCCAAAATCTCAGCTAGTTTTAGTACGAGAAGACTTGGACTAGAAATATGTCATGAATGTTAATATTGACATGTAGATGGGAACAAGTCATTTGGGGTCATTCGGCCCAAAAACATGGCCGCCAGCAGCCATCTTGAATTTTACTCTTTGTATGACTAAATCCATTAGCACGGGCTACAGGTCGTACCTTTAGTCTGATCATCATAAAATTTGTCATGGATGTTAACAATGACATGTAGATGGGAACAGGTCATTTTGGGGTCATTCGGCCAAAAAACAAGGCCGCCAGCAGCCATCTTGGATTTTACTCTTTGTATGACTAAATCCTTTAGCATGGGTTATAGGTCGTACCTTTAGTCTGATCTTCATGAAATTTGTCATGGCTGTTGAAATTGGAATGTAGATGGGAACGAGTCATTTTGGGATCATTCGGACAAAAAACATGGCCGCCAGCGACCATCTTTGATTTCAAAATTCAATCCATTAGCACGGGCCACAGGTCGTACTGTTCATCTAATCATCATGAAATATGTCATGGATGTTAATATTGACATGTAGATGGGAACGAGTCATTTGGGGTCATTCGGCCCAAAAACATGGCCGCCAGCAGCCATCTTGAATTTTACTCTTTGTATGACTAAATCCTTTAGCACAGGCTACAGGTTGTACTTTTAGTCTGATCATCATAAAATTTGTCATGGATGTTAACAATGACATGTAGATGGGAACGAGTCATTTTGGGGTCATTCGGCCAAAAAACATGGCCGCCAGCAGCCATCTTGGATTTTACTCTTTGTATGACTAAATCCTTTAGCACGGGCTACAGGTCGTACCTTTAGTCTGATCATCATAAAATTTGTCATGGATGTTAATATTGACATGTAGATGGGAACGAGTCATTTTGGGGTCATTCGGCCAAAAAACATGGCCGCCAGCAGCCATCTTGGATTTTACTCTTTGTATGACTAAATCCTTTAGCACGGGCTACATGTCGTGCCTTTAGTCTGATCATCATGAAATTTGTCATGGCTGTTGAAATTGGAATGTAGATGGGAAACAAGTCATTTTGGGATCATTCGGACAAAAAACATGGCCGCCAGTGGCCATCTGATTTAAAAATTCAATCCATTAGCACGGGCTACAGGTCGTACTGTTCGTCCGATCATCATGAAATTTGTCATGGATGTTAATATTGACATGTATATGGGAACGATTAATTTTGGGGTCATTCGGCCAAAAAACATGGCCACCAGCAGCCATCTTGGATTTTACTCTTTGTATGACTAAATCCTTTAGCACGGGCTACAGGTCGTACCTTTAGTCTGATCATCATAAAATTTGTCATGGATGTTAATATTTTCTATCTGATCGCAACCAAATTTGGTATGTGAGTTTCTCAGCCCAAAATACAGTTCGAGTTCGAATATGGGTTTGATCTGAGTATATTTAACTGAGTTATGTCCCTTTTTCGAAAAAATATATTCACTAAAAAAAAAATACAATTTTTTTTTTTTAGATTGATTTCCTTGCTCAATTTATCCCCAAAAAAATGAATATGAATAAATAAATAAAAACAATATGAGTGATATCTTCAGATGGTCTGAGGTCATTATAATTGTTATTGGTTTAATAGAGAAGTCTGTGTTCAACATAAACAATTATTGTGATTGTTGACAGCTCTGCTATATAATTGATATTAATGGGTCAGCAGTGAGGTGGCTCATCTGTATGCTATATTGTTAGAATTTGATACATTTTTATTGTAAACTTAAATTGGACTCTCTTAACCCAAGTATTCCATGTCCAGGCCACCTTTCACATTTAACCCAAGGCTGTGGTGGTTTAGCTGTACCAGTGCATTCTCTTATATAAATGCGAGTGACCCATAAATTCCAATAATTTGTGTTATGTTCATTTGTCTATAATAGTACATAACAGTATACTCTATAATTCAACACGGGCTCTCGTTTACACTCCTTTTTAATCTCTCTATTCATTGCTCATCACAAAAAAATTATCTTCTTTACAAAGTTGAGCTACAGTGTCATTGACACTTTCATTTATGTTTATGTAAAGCACTGTTTGTTTAGTAATTTTTTTGACACGCGACAATGCTCACACATGTTAATAACAATGGCCATCGCTTCAACATCTGTGAAACCAGTTCTGCTGGAGAAAACGGGAACAAACTGTCCTATATGATTTCACATTCACATGATTTGTCATTAGCTCCAAAGGGAATCGCGAGGCAGTGTAAAAAATAGATAATAAACAAGAAGAAAATGAAGATATGTTGCATCATCTTCATATTTAGAATATGCGTGTGCCATTTACTATGATTTGCAATACAGGTGTAGTAAACAATCCTTATCTGGTGTGCGACCTAATAATCTATGCTAAGAGAAAATACAAATTAGATTAATAAATTTTTAATCTCTTTGGAAAATTAATTCTATTTATTTGTATACTTTTTCTGCCTGATCATTCCCCAATAATGTAGTAATGTACATTAGTTGGATTTGAACAGACATTGGTTAGTATGGGATAACTTTGTTGATATTTGATCAGATAACAAGCGCGTTGTGACTCATGGTATGTGATAACTTGTGAGATACTCCGGGTCTCCATACTCAGGTTGATTAAAATGAGTCAGGCTGGGAATTAGGTACTTGATTATCAGGGTTTAACACTTTCATGACTGGAGCTTCCTGAAATTTTGCGAAATCTCTCTGCCAATGCATTCTCTTATATATGCGAGTCTCCCATAGGGAGCCTTGCATATATAAGAGAATACATTGGCCTACCAATATTTACCTTGACCTTGTAAGCCAGTGCATTCTCTTATTTATGTGAGGATCCCTATGGGTGACCTGCATATTTAAGTATATGCGAGGCTCCCTATGGGAGACTCGCATATATAAGAGAATGTTCTGGCACAGGATCTTTAATTTTGCACCAGCTTGACTCCCGTCATGAAAGGGTTAAATTGTATTCAAAGGGTTAACATGTAGGTATATGTGACATGTGTTGACAGACTTATTTGTCAAACAGATATTGTATTATTTTGTTATCAACTTATTAATTTAAATGATCTCTATCGATGGGAGTTATTAAAAATCAATGGTTTATAAAACTTGTTTCTGTTTCTACCCCAGTTGTGGATCCTATTTCCCACAAAATAGTCCACTTCCAATTTGTCTTAGTTTGGTACACATGTGATGCTATTGCTGATGAAGTCTGACATTAGTATACCCCCCCAACCCAGCAACAAAGTTATGCAGTGTATATTGGAATCAGCTTGTCCAACATTGTCTGAGCTTTTATTCCTATGTTTTTCAGTCATTATTTTGAAACTAGGCACAGATATTTAGTACAATGGGAACCTGTTGACCTGCGATTTTGAGGTCCGGCCGACATTTTAGTGGAATTATCACCCTTTTAAAAACTTTTTTCGCAACATGCATAATTTAGTCCAAGCTTGTATTCCAACATTTTCCAGTCAATGTTTTTAGCTCAATTTGACCAGTCAAGTTTGAGCTATTGCCATGTTTTAGCATCCGTCCATGCATCAGTATGTGTGTGTTCGTCCATCAACAATTTCCTTTAGCACATCCTGCAGGTCACATCTGTCATTCGATTGTCACTAAACTTCATATGGATCTTTTTAGATGCGAGCCATTAAATTTTACCGAAAATCATTAAAAAACAAGGCCGCCAGCAAACATTTTTTATTTGAAATTTGAATATATCAGCACACCCTGCAGCCCACATTTATTATGCCCCCGACTTGAAGTCGGAGGGTATATAGTCGACGTCTCCATCCGTACAAACATTTTGCATTATTGTTCAGCAACCACTTGGCAGATTTAGCTGTTATTTGGTATGGTGATAGAGCAGCATGGGGGAACAGCTACATGCATAGCGCGGGTTTCGTCCACCCATTTTCACCAGAGTTATGGCCCTTTTTTTACTTAGAAAATTCAATTTTGTCCATCTGTACAAACATTTTACATTATTGTTCAGCAACCGCTGGGCAGATTTAGCTGATATTTGGTATGGTGATAGAGCATCATGAGGGAACAGCTACATGCATAGCGCGGGTTTCGTCCACCCATTTTCACCAGAGTTATGGCCCTTTTTTTACTTAGAAAATTCAATTTTGTCCGTCCATACAAACATTTTGCATTATTGTTCAGCAACCGCTGGGCAGATTTAGCTGATATTTGGTATGGTGATAGAACAGCTACATGCATAGCGCAGGTTTCGTCCACCCATTTTCACCAGAGTTATGGCCCTTTTTTTACTTAGAAAATTCAATTTTTAGTCGAGTTTTTCAAAAACTCGACTTATGGTTTGGCGGGCGGGCGGGCGGTGGACCTAAAGAATGCCTTATAACTTTGACATTTGTGAACGGATTCAAAAAAAATTTGGTATGGCAGTTGCTCCCAATTACTATTTACTGCCTGTAGAAAATGCGTCACGTTCGAACTTTTTTACAAGAGTTATCCATCTTTTTTCACCGATAGCGCGATAACTCACGCAAATATTAACTGATTTCAACAATATTTGGTATATGAGTCTCCTGCAACAATATCTCGGACGAGTTCGAAAACCAGGTTTGTCCAAATTTTTTTCGCGGAGTTATGGGCCTTAGTTTGTCTATTTTTAGCAATTTTATCACCGATAGCGCGATAACTCGATGAAATATTAACCGATTTCAACAATATTTGGTATATGAGTCTCCTGCAACAATATCTTGGACGAGTTCGAAAACCAGGTTTGTCCAAAAAAAATTCGCGGAGTTATGGGCCTTAGTTTGTCTATTTTTAGCAATTTTGTCACCGATAGCGCGATAACTCGATGAAATATTAACTGATTACAACAATATTTGGTATATGAGTCTGCTGCAACAAAATCTCGGATGAGTTCGAAAACCAGGTTTGTCCAAATGTTTTTCGCGGAGTTATGGGTCTTAGTTTGTCTATTTTTAGCAATGTTATCACCGTTAGCGCGATAACTCGATGAAATATTAACCAATCTCAACAATATTTGGTGTATGAGTGTCCTGCAACAATATCTCGGACGAGTTCGAAAACCAGGTTTGTCCAAATGTTTTTCGCGGAGTTATGGGTCTTAGTTTGTCTATTTTTAGCAATTTTTTCACTATTAGCGCGATAACTCGATGAAATATTAACCGATTTAAACAATATTTGGTATATGAGTCTCTTGCAACAATATCTCGGACGAGTTCGAAAACTTGGTTTGTCGAATTTTTTTCCGGAGTTATGGGTCTTAGTTTGTCTATTTTAATAACAATTTTATCACTGTTAGTGCGATAACTCAATGAAATATTAACAGATTCAATTGATATTTGGTATATAGGTCTATTGCAATAATATACCACCGTCCGACTTTTTTCCCCTAAGTTGTGCACCTTATTGGCAGAAGTTTGGTTGGACTGCCAAAAAACTGGACAAAAGCATCTTAGATGCGTACCCCTTGTTCTCTTGTTTTTTTGGGTTTCCAGATGATAGCGTGAGCTTTGGTGGTACGATTGCAAATCCCGTATTTTTGTGGATCAGTTATATGAAAATACATGTCAAGTGCGAATTTGGGTATGATCTGATGATTTTTGCCAGAGTTATGGCCCTTTTTTCAAGTTAGAAAATTTGAATTTTCGCTTGTTTTTGGGTTTCTGGATCGCTTGTTTTTGGGTTTCTGGATCGCTTGTTTTTGGGTTTCCGGAATTTCTAGAAGTGATGATTGTTTTTGGGTTTCCGGAATTTCTAGAATTGATGATAGCGTGAGCTTTGACAGTTCGATTACAGGTGCCAACAACTTCACAGGTGAGGATGCATTGCATTGTATTATATTTTATATTTACTAACCTATTTATTTATGGCACCATTCAAGTCATTTGCAAGAACAGGAAAAGAAAACTTAATTTAGGCTAATACCTGTTGAAACATTTGCTCTGTTGCCATTGATATCCACAGTTTCGTCCATGCTTAATCCGAATTGCTACGGTCGGGGCAAATGCCACGCGACAGCGTACCTCTTGTTGGAGTATTGCTTTGAAAATTAATAGGCATGTTTAGGATAACCTCTAGATGGGAGCTATCAAATTTGAACAATGAAAAACATGGCTGCCGGCAGCCATCTCATCCGATCACGACAAAACTTCATATGGATCTTCTGGGTGATCACTAGATGGGAACCATCAATTTTTTCTGAATTTTGTTGAAAAACTTGACTGCCAGTGGCCATCTTGGATTTTACTCTTTGTATGACTAAATCCTTAGCGCACCCTACAGGTCACATCCCTCTTCCAATCATCATTAAACTTCATACGGATCTTCATAGTGACCACAAGATGAGAGCCATCAAATTATTCCAATTTTGTTAAAAACCATGGCTGCTAGTGGCCATCTTGGATTTCACATTTGAATCCATCGGAACACCCTGTAGCAGACTTTTATTGGAGAAATGGTTTTTAAATTTTACAGGCATGTTCAGGGTCAATTCTAAACGGGAGTCATCAAATTTGACCAATATTCGATCAAAAACATGGCCAATGGCAGCTATCTTGGATTTTACTCTTTGCATCACTAAATACTTTGGCCATGCCCTGCAGCCAACATTTTTCATCCTATTGATCCTAAACTATGATTCTTCGGGTTGACATCTGGTATTACTTAATCATTTTAAATTTTCCGCATTCCTTATCGATCCATTGATTGTAGTTTATGACATTATCCCCTCTCCAAGTTGAGCTACAGTGTCACATTGACACTTTCATTTAAACTTGGCACAATATTTACCACTATGCAAACCTGTGATTATGATGAGCTTTACCCAACTTTTTTAGTGGAGTTATCCCTCGTTTTTGACAAAGAAATTGTCCGCAACATCCATAGTTTTACCTTAATGTAGCCAATTAACAATCAGTAATGTCCTAAATAATCAACTCCTTAACCACAGCAGAATTATGGGTAACTTTTCAGGATTTAGTTGGAAATATGGCTCGTTGCCATTCATCAGAAAGCTCCTGTTGCCATTCATTGGAAAGCTCTCACTGAGAGCTTTCCGATGAATGGCAACAAGCCATATTTCCAACTAAATCCTGAAAAGTTACCCATAATTCTGCAGTGGTTAAGGAGTCGATTATTTAGGGCATTACTGTATTTGTATTTCGAAAAAAAACAAAGAATACAAGCTCGGACAAAATTATGCATCCTTAGTCCCATTGGGACAGTCTCACCTCTAATTGTGACTACATTTGCACAACCAATCAAGATTTTGTCTCATACATGTAATGACAGAGTAATCCAGTAACTCAATTATATTTCTCATGTAAGCATCTGCACACAATAAATATATGTCTGTTTTTATTGGCCTAGCATGTTGTGCATATATAACTATGTGTAAATCCCCATGGGGAGTCAAATAATTTGGCCAATCAGTGAATGTAATAGGAGAGAAAGACTATTGATCAGTCTTTATTCCTTATTAACCTTCCATGAATGACAGGAGTTGTGCTGATGCAGCATTAAAGATCATGTGCCAGTGCATTTTCTGATATCAGCAAGTCGCCCATTGGGAGCCTCACATATTTAAGAAAATGCACTGGCTTACAAGGTCAATGTAATTATTGTTAGGCCAATCTATTCTCTTATATATGCGAGGCTCCCTATGGGACTCGCATAAATAAGAGAATGCACTGGCACAGGGTTTTTGCTAAATTTTAGGAAACTCCAGTCATGAAAGGGTTAATAACGCTGAGTGTTTGTCACATTATGATACTCATCTGACACATAACACTGCATCATGTGCCAAAGAATTAAAGATAGTCAATCTCTTCCTAGCAAGTTATATATATATTCTGGGGTATAAATTAATATATATGAGACACTTGTAACTGAACCTGGCTATTTTTCAAATCTCTTTATTGATGGGTTTAGAAGTGCAGCCCTCATAATTAGCAGAAATTTTCCAAAGCTAAAAGATTGCCTCGGCCACAAAGTTTTCATCAGCTGAAAAGCCTGGGATCTGCACAGTTGCATGCTCTACACATATCACTTCAGTTTATAATTAGAACTTGGTCCATTTTCATAGAAGACTGGGTCTGGCTTAAAATTGCTGATTATCAAGATAGTCATTATCTCAGTACACCTTTACTTTCAACACGGGAACTTGAATCTGCTCCCTCCAAAGTCATTTCTGCCTGACCCCTGTGATATACCTTCTTCACCCGTGATATACACAAGGGGTGGGCAGAATTTATCTGCTAATAATTATTTGATTGACATAGAGTAATGCACTAAATAATTGACTCCTTAACTACAGAAGAATTATGGTTAACTTTTCAGGATATAGTCGGAAATATGGCTTGTTGCCATTCATCGGAAAGCTCTCACTGAGCTTTCCGATGAATGGCAACAAGCCATATTTCTAACTAAATCCTGAAAAATTACCCATAATTCTGTTGTGGTTAAGGAGTTGATTATTTAGGGCATTACTGTAGGCATGTGATATTGGAAACACTGGAGTATTTTACATAATGATACATAATCTGGTATACCAAGGATAATACTAGCACAGAAATGTATTATAAATTATAATAATCATCTGAAAAAAATAACGATTATTTAGGACATTACTGTATATCCAGGCTTGGCCCAATTACATGATCTGGTTACCTTCCCAGTGTTTAGATCACAAATCTGTGCTTATCTGGATTCGATCATAATGCTCCATGAAACTTACCAAATGAGTCGCCATGGGCCCCTCATACTCAGATAGCATGGGAATTAGACTAAGATGAGCAATTATGATATCTTCATTTAATCAAATTATAATCAACAATTATATAAACTAAAATCAAGGACAGTATCTCCAACACAAAATTCAAATGAAATAACTGAAAACAAAAATAATATCAGGATTTCGTGTGTAAAACATACCTCTATTACAATAAATCTGCATGAGTATATGATACTTATGTGAGAAAACAAAATGAGATCCATATAAAATGATGCAAGAAATCTGTAAATTATTCGACATACTCCACTGTAAACAACAAGTGCTGAAATTTATTCAAAAGATATCTTGTAACTCTTTGTTTGTGTGTATGGCAACCATTATGAACCGCAGTAACATTTTTGTTTCTAGTGTATATTTTAGGGATTACGAAATTTAAAACTTTATGAGAAATGTTAAATGTCATTCCCCATTTTTAACCCTTCCATGTCTGGAACTTCATGAAATTTTCCATATGGAGCCTTGCATATATAAGAGAATACATTGGCCTAACAATATTTACCTTGTAAGCCAGTGTATTCTCTTGAATATGTAAGGCACACATATAAGAGAATGCATTGGCACAGGATCTTTAATGCTGCACCAGCGCAGCTACTGTCATGAGAGGGTTAAAGATGCTCCATCTGATTTGACCAATTTCTATGATCGATACCAGAAAGTAATCGGATCCCACCTATGATCCCTTTCATGACCGGAGCTGTGCTGGTACATTATTAAATATCCAGAACTAGTACATTCTCTTACATATGCGAGTCTTCCATAGGGAGAATGCACTGGCTTGCAAGGTCAAGGTAAATATTGTTTGTCCAATGTATTCTCTTATATATGCGAGGCTGCCTATAGGAGACTCGCATATGTCAGAATGCATTGGCACAGGGTTTTTGTAATATATCAGGAAGCTCCAGTAATGGATAGGTTAAAACATAATTCTGCTGTGGTTAAGGAGTCGACTATTTAGGACATTACTGTATTACGAATGGACGGGTTTGTGATTTTTCATGATACAAATGATGGTGATTGCAAATAAGCCTTCAATGACTGCAGCTTCCTGATATGTTGTGAAAAACCCTGTGGCAATGAATTCTCGTATCTGTGAGTCTCCCATAGGAAGCCTCGAATATAGAAGAGAATACATTAGCCTAACAATATTTACCTTGACCTATGAGAGATTCGCATACATAATATAATGCACTGGCACATTATCTTTAACCCTTTGAACCCTGATGTCCTGAATGCTAAATGGTCCCCACCCGAGGCGCCTGACGTCATATGTTTCCGACCATGTAATTTGTAATGCTCTGAAGTGGGAAGTATATACATGTATACACGCTCAACTATTTGACAATCTGCTATGCTAACTGAACTAGTGTATGGTGAAATATGTCACAAGGCATTTCAACCAGACATTCTATTCCACGTTCAATTAACAAGTAGATTAATTTGCGGCTCTGTTTGGTCGCGCTATATATTTATAACGAAATTCTTATCCTTTGCCTATGATAAAAGGCGTTTCTCAAAATGCACCTCGGTGCACATAGAAACAGACCCCCTGTCACCAATTTGGCTGCTAAAGTCAGAGGTATGAACATGTGACTCATTTGTGCAAAGTAGAGGCACAATACTAATTCATTTGTGCTTTGATCGCGAAATTTCTAACGAAATACTTCCCCTTTTCCGGCGATAAAAAGCAGATTTCTTTTCTCAAAATAGGACTCAGCGCATGTGTAAAGAAACAGACCCTCTGTCATCAGTTTGTCCGTCAAAGTCACACGTGAAAATATGTGATGCATGTGTGCAAAGTAGAAGTACAACTCTAGTTGATATGTGCATTTATTGAGCTGTAATTTCGTGTCAAATATCGTATGATTACTGGACCAGTATTCGGGTCTCCCGGGATATAGGAATATAAGGATTGGACCTGTATTCCGGTCTCTCAGGTTCAACGGGTTAATGCTGCCCCAGTGCAGCTCCCATCATGAAATGGTTTTAATGGGGTCACAGGTGGGATCTGATTACTTTCTGGTATAGAAAACATACAAATGATAATTTTATGGCATATATAAGAGAATACATTGGCCTTGTAAGCCAGTGCATTCTCTTTTATATTAGCCTAACAATATTTACCTTGACCTTGTAAGCCAGTGCATTCTCTTACATATGCGAGGCTCGCATATATAAGAACATATGCGAGGCTCGCATATATAAGAGAATGCACTGGCACAGGATATTTAATGCTGCACCAGCGCAGCTCCCGTCATGAAAGGGTTAATCATTTGCCTGATAAGCGGAAAACTGGCTTATGAAATTTAGACAAATTTGGTTTCAAAATCGGAGGCATCTTTGACAGTTTCAAGGGCTTAAATTTTAAGTAAAGTGATAACAGTGTATTAAACATGATGAATATATTGTTAATGATATGTATATATCAAATAATGTTTCCAATTTATTTACTGTTTATCAGTCTTAGCTGTTAATATAAAACAGATAATCCTGTAAAATAAATTAGTGTTATGCCTTAATTAATCTACTTCTTAACCACAGCAGAATTATGGGTAATTTTTCAGGATTTAACGGAAATATGGCTTGTTGCCATTCATCGGAAAGCTCTCACTGAGAGCTTTCCAATGAATGGCAACAAGCCATATTTCTGACTAAGTCCTGAAAAATTACCCATAATTATGCTGTGGTTAAGGAGTCAATAATTTAGGGCATTACTGTAGGTACGTGGTATAGGAAACACTGGAGTATTTGACATAAATAGACATAATCTAGTATACCAAGGATAATATTAGCACAGAAATGTATTATAAATTATAATAATCATCTGAAAAAAAATCACACATATATATTATAGGTAAAATTGTTAATTGATTTATTTGATGAGAGATCACAGTACTATATTGGAGAGTATTTAATTCATGTTAATATGTTAATTAAATATAATGTTGTCTTGTTCAACAGTCTCTGAAGCTATGAAAGCTCATCTGAACTTTAGTTTAACCCTTTCTTTATTAAATCATATGTTAACTGTTCAGTTATCTCTGTCATTATTTAAAAGCCCACTTAATTTTCGAACCCCCAGATCACATTATATAAAATATATGCCATAATATATACCATTTGAAAGAAGAAGCACCAAAACTTGTATTTTCAACTTATTTGATGTAATAAACAGGGAACATGTTGTTTTTGTTGACACAAAGTCTATTATTTTCAATGGAAGGGGAATAACTAAATATATTTAGATATAGAGTTATTCCATTTGCATTGAAAATAAACTATAGTTTTAATTCTGTTGAATTCTGGGAGCCAAAATGGGGGAAATGATTTTATGATTTCAGCTATTTTCTATTACTCTATGGGCACCTTCTGAGACACAGATGTTCAAAATGGTGATAAATTATGGTATGATAATCATATTTTGTGTAATAGATTGTTATTAAAACAGTACATCAAGGCACTATAAAACAGAATAATTGGTGACTCGATATTTAAGTAGGCCTTCAATGGAATATATGGCTATCCAGCAATTTCATAATTTTAGTCACATAATTTTAATTCATATCAGTAACATAGTGCCTTCGCTATGTTGTCTGTAGAAAAAATCCATAATCATATTGGGAGTTTTGGGCTGTCTAGCAGCTGTTCAAATTCTCAATTTGGAACGACATCACAAGTTTTTATACAACACAGTAAACAGTCAGAACTACACTCTCATTTCCAGTTACCTAGAAACTGTCACAAAACAACAGTGGTGTTAATATAGTGGGAATAATGATAAGATAATGATATGAACAGATGTGATAAGAACTGAGAAAACATGTTCTTATGTAGGAACATGTAAAGCAACAAAATAAATTCATTTATACTTTAGAGAAACAATTCAAAGCTATAGCTATAATATACTATCACATTCCATAGGTGCTTAGTTACACACCACACAAAGCCTTGATATGTATATGTTTATGATAATCAAATTAGGCACTGATGATAGAATTTATCACTAAATGAAACAGAGATCATTGAATACACTCCACGGCAATATTTCCAAACAAAGCAAGGTCAGAGAATATCCACACAGTCCCTGGCAAAAGCCAACTATTCTCATATAAATTATATCTGGATAACATTTTATCAATTATAATTCAATAAGTTCAGATATAAAAGAGATGGCAATGAAATGGTAATTGTGTTTTATAAAGCATATCAATGCCCTAAACTTAATGTGTTTTTGGCATTCAATGAAAATGTCAAGGCACTACGGCAACATACACAAAATGTTAAGATATAATGGATGAGTCAGAACATTGTACCGTGGAAGAAAACAGTGTCTCAGTGGAGACCTAGAAGACTGATTTGTGCTATTGTATAAATATTGCATAACGTGGAGTTTATTATGCCAAACTGGTGGTCCAAGGGGAGGAATAGCCAGAGGAGAAGCCAGAGGTGAGGGAATTATTCCTCCACCAAGGACCACTATTTTGGCATAGTCAACTACATGCCGTCCATTATTTATTATATTTTATTGTACGTTCTTCATGCTGTCGCAGATACCATAATGTAAAAGAGTTCATAATTATGTTAACATGTGAACAATTTAATACTTTTTCTACCGAAAACAAAATGAAGATTTGTTTTGAAAACTTAGGGAATTGACAAAATATATTGAAGCGATGTTGCCATCAGCAAATACACAAACAGGATAAATTCTCACATCAAACATGTTTAAAAAAAATCACAAATAACATAAAGAATTTGCTTACAATAATTTATTGTGCTCCAGTTGTCGATTACAAAGGCATTGCAAAATGGCATGCAAGCTAAAAATAGATTTCTGGATTTTCCCAGCGATAGTGGGTGTGCTGAAATTAGGAAGCAGACTATCGTCTGGATGGAACTATCGGAAATAGTGAATGTCGACCAATCACAAGTGTGGATTTGGCTTAGTTAGTCATGAGATAAAATATTGCTATTTAGGGCCACGTAAAATCTATTTCCCATTTCTCAGGCCCACACACATGGTCCCGAAACCCTGCGCATACAACATTATATTCACGTTTAAGATGTTGGAAAATATCAATCGGTAAAAAATAATTGTGGAAGATTGATCTGGTTCCCAATTCTGATTTATTACTATAATATATATAAAACAGTTCAAACATGCTGAAAATGTGAAGAATGGCATCTTCAATCTCGGTCAGTAATAGTTAATTGGGTGATTGTGATCAAAATAAATCGATCAACAAACTTTTTGCGGATATCTATTCAGGAAATATTGGCCACAGGCAATTGAAAATAGACCCACAGCTAGCCGATGCAGAGGTGAAATTCTTTGTTGGTGCGTTCCCCGGAAATAAAAATAAAATTTATATAAGAGAGATTTTGCATGCTTTTAAAAAGTTTTTATGCCTGAGAAAATCGGAAATTAACTTTGCATGGCGTAACAGATATTTAGTCACTATTTTATTAGATTTGATTGGACTCCCCCTTAATTGGTGTTGGTCAAGCCTGAGTTTAATGTGCCTGTCATTTGCAGAATGAGGTCCCCAGAGGGTGAATTTAGTGATGCTCTCCCGCATAGCTGGCTAGCATCACCAAATTCACACTCTGGGGACCTCATTCTGCATTGCCTCGTCTGCTTTGGGAGATATAATATAAGACTCAGATTGAAGTTCCCAAATGGTGAATATAGTGATGTACACCCATTGGGAACCTCGATTATGCAATGTGTCGTCTGCCATTTGAGGATATAGAGAAACTAAACTAAAAAAGAAATAGAATCTATGTGAAGAAGTTTCTATAGAAATTTGATAATAAAGAAACTTTCCAGAGAAGATGAGGCATAAACAGAATGAGGTCCCCAGAGGGTGAATTTAGTGATGCTAGCCCGCTATGTGGGATAGCCTCATTCTGTAAATGACAGGCACATTAAACTCAGACTTGGTGTTGATCACTCTTACAGACAGGGCAGGCAAACACGGAAAACACCTATAGCTCCACATATATTTGGAAGGATGCCAGTTTCTTTTCAACCGGATGCGTGATTGACGGGTGTTTGTTGCCAAGCCACAATTGTTGATTGCAAGGAATTTACCAATTTTATGGAAATATATTGGTGACAGTTAGACCTTTTTGAACAAAACTGGGATTAAATTATAAGAAATAACTCATGATTCAATTAAAGTTATGAATTATAACCAAAATGTTTGAAAACAAATTTACTATAATGTGCTATGCACATTATAGAAATTGTGTTCAAACTTTTCGGTGATAGCGGCATAACCTTAATCGAAACAGTAATTATTTCTTGAATATACCATTTGATTCTATCAGAATCTAGTACTTTCCTCGTACACATCAGAGTTGTTCTCTACTACAGAACTTCGGGGTCGCTTCCATTCATTATGTTCATCCTTCTCGTGGACTGTAGTGACATTCCCATCTATCGGTTCTAGATTACAATCAAAAGCTTCGTTGTTATGAGACTCTGAGTCTGATATTTCTATATTGGCACCCTTTGAGGTTCTCTTGAGGAATAGAGGTCCTGTGATGGCTATAGCTATAGCTCCTAGTGGAGCGGTGATCAGGATGACCAGTACAGCTATAGTAAGTACCTAAAAGTTAACAATATGGCCATTAAAATAAAACAGCTGTGTTCTGATCAGGTAATTAGATCCCAATTTTGAGGTTAGGGAGGGAGGCTATTTAGTTTTATTTTTTTATCAATATCAGGAAAACAGTCCAGAAACCAAAAAAATCATTTTGATGGTTAAAATCCAATAATTCTAACAGAAAATATTGAAAAACAAATTGGACAATGCTTATTGAAAGAAAATTTAGTGATGAGGGAGGTGTCTGAGAACACAGAATTTTTATTGTTTTGCCTAATCAAAGTATAGTGATATGTAATATGATCGCACGTGACACGTAGTGGAGCAACCACACAAATACATCAAACTGTCACAACAATTTCAATCTATACACGTAGTTTCCTACTGTTGCTGTGTCACGGCATGGGATTTCAAAATGTTGAATATTTTCACCAAAGTTGGAGGGGCGGATTCTGCAGAACACTACAGTACAACCACCCTGCCACCACATCTCTCGTTAAAGCAACTCATACACCTCCATGCCAAACTAAACCTAGCAATTTCCCACGTTTATCTATGACAAATATAAATGACTACATGAGCGCATTATCCCAAAATATCACTGGGCAAATCTTTCGCACGAACAGTTTCATGGGCTCTTGTCGATAGAAAACATCCCTCGTTTGAATCCAGTCTGTATTCTAGAAAATGGTCTTTAGAGACGTCTCTTATTGCATTTAAGTGTATACATTGTGGAAGGCAGCAGAATTAGCTCATGCAGGTCAAAAATTCAAACTGATAGTCAAAAGGACATGTGAAAACATAATGAAGAATACAATCTTATATATACACACTAGGTCAAAAGAGGAACAAACAAAAAAGGAACAATGAAAACCAAACAAACAAACAACACGTTTGTAGGGAGGGATCCAGGATCCCATATTTATTGTGTGCATATTGTATATAAAAAGTTGTATATGTGTTATGCGTGTTACTCATTAATTTGTGTCGTTGTAATAAAGCTTTGATTTGCGTACTGGAGACTAAAAGACTTATCAAAGTCAAATATACATTATATACGCTGTTTCCTAACTTCTAACAAAAGCGATTATACGCTGATAGAGCCTCTATTTATGTCCCGTGTTAGTACGGTCAATAAAGCGTGTATGTGTATATATAAGACCGTGGCTTAAGATCAGTATATCGCTCTTTAGCTATATGGGCCTGACACGCTATACCGTTCTTTAGTACCAAACGCTAAAGAGTGGTATACCACTCTTCATCTTTATGTGTCTGATACGCTTGAGAACGGTAGGCTATACCGCTCTTTAGCGGTTGGTACCAAGGAACGGTATGGGCCTACCGCTCTTCAGCGCTGGCACTAAAGAACGGTATACTGCTATTCAGTGACAAACGTCAAAGAACGGGGCACAGGAGTGGTGTACATCAGTATATACCAATATTTAGCTATACATGGTCCTGGCGCGATAAAGAACGGTCTTACATTATCATCCGTACTGCTCGATCTCCAGTGTCCGACTATAAAGAGCCGTATACCGCTCCTTAGCCCTCATCGCTAAAGAGCGGCATACCGCTTTTGAGCCCTCAGTGCTAAAGCCACTTCGTATATATAATTGCGTCTATAGTCTAGTGATGTGAAATCAGTGTTTCCGGTAGAGACCAAATGTGTCTGGATTCTGGCCCACAAAGCCAAATGACGTCATGGGCCATGTCATGACGTCTTCGCTGGTTTTCGTTCAGCTAACCAACGAAATTGGTCAAAATGAAACTAATCTATATGCCTAAATCACATAGGAATTGTTCAGAAAAACTAAAGTTGGTAATTTCATAACCATCCCGTTGGTCCACTTCCGATTCTGGAATTCCACCAATTGCCAAATTGAAACATGGGCAGAAACAAACCAAAATATAAAATAAACAAAGGATAGAATAACTCTAAAATGGAAAATGTGAACATCATCAACACTTCATTGAAAGACCTTGTGATGGAGATACGATGAACCATGGCTGAGATATCTTTGCAGATTGACAAAAACAAAGTATTCCAGATAAACCAGGATAAACAAGCAGTTATGATGATGAACCTCCAAATTTCAATTAGAACCGATAACCCTTGTCTGTGATATACATGTAGAAGTATGCCTGGGTGGACAGAAAACCACTATTTACAGATGAACTAAGAAGAACTAGAGGTGTGACTGTCCCAATGGGACTACGGATACCCCCCTGTTTTTAAAATACTAAGATGTTTCACATGTCAGTAAACATTTAGTTAAAATAATAAAATAACAGTTCCCATTGCAGGTGTACAACCATAACCCTAATCTTAAACCTATTGACCAAAAAATGTAGGAATAAAAGCTTGGACAAAATTATGTATGTTGCGAAAAAAATTCTAAGTCGAAAAAGGGGAATAACTCCACACAAAACATGTCGGACAGACGTCATAATCGCAGGTGCACAGGTTCCCATGGTACTAAATATCAGTGCCAAGATTAAAAAACATTGACCGAAAAATGTAGGAATAAAAGCTCGGACAAAATTATGCATGTTGCAAAAAAGTTTCTAAGTCGAAAAAGGGGGATAACTCCACCAAAAATTGTCGGACAGACGTCATAATCGCAGGTGCACAAGTTCCCATGGTACTAAATATCTGTGCCACGTTTTTAAAAAATTGACCGAAAAATGTAGGAATAAAAGCTCGGACAAAAGTATACATGTTGCGAATATTTTCTAAGTCGAAAAAGGGGGGATAACTCCACCAAAAAAAGTCCGACAGACGTCATAGGTGCACAGGTTCCCATGGTGGTTGATGTCTGTGCCAAGTTTCACGGAAATTGATCAAAAAACGACTGAGAAAAACTCTGGACAAATTTGTGTCCACGGACGGACGGACGGACAAGCTGACTCCAGTATACCCCCCCTAACTTCGTTGCGGGGGGTATAATAACTCTAGAATGGAAAGTGTGATCAACGACATTGAGGCCTCTTGAAAGTACTCCCAATGCCAAACATCCATATAAAATCCAGATCTGATAACTTGTGGCTGAGATCTATGCAAGACAGACAAAAGGATGGACAGACGGACAGCAAGACAGACAAATGAACAAAGTTAATCCAGTATATCCCCTATTTTTTTCTTCAGAAATTGGGGGTATAGTGATGCTAACTACTCCTACAGAATCAGCTTCAGCACCATGATATTATATCAATTTAACATCACAATTACCCTGTTTAGCGCCAAGGAATTACCAACAGTTACAAACACCGAATTGTTACATATAATGAGGGGTGTTTTCACAGTGATTGGCCAAAAACTATGATTTATTGTTGAAAAGTTACAGGCTCCAGTATTATACAACACAACAAGAGGATTGCTAGGGTGTGGCAAAACGCCCATGATAATTCCCACAAAGGGCAATAATTAAATTGGCAGGCGGAACCCAAATTCTAACTTGACCTGTATTTTGGGCTAGTAAACTTAGCGCTAGACATTTGAGTGCAAATTCCAACAAAAAGGGCCATAGCTCTGGTGAAAATTGGCAGGCGGAACCCGAATTTGACCTGTATTTTGTGTTAGTAAACCCACATAACAAATACCGAATGGATGGATGGACAGAACAATAACATAATCATCATTTTTTTTTAGGAACGGGCGTATAAAAAGATGGAACACTCTCATTGGAAATCTTTGTCCAAAAGGCCTTCTTCAGCCAAAATGACTTATAAAGGAAATATGAAATTCAATCAAGATGTTTACAATTCCCAAGATTCACGCAAATGCTACACCTTGATGCCAACATCAATGCTTTGATGTTAACCCATTCTTTACTAGACACTCAATGGTGACTAGTTCCCTAAGAAAATGTTCAGACAATAAGTTATGAGACAAAAACTTATTATCTGAAAATTTCCCAACAACTTAAAGAAGTCCTTCTGAATTTGTATTATATGTTTGTCTGTCTGTCTGTTGTCTGCCTACATTTCTGAACACCCCACCAAAAGAATAACAGACCAGTCCAATGTATACTTTTAAAACTGATGGAAGAATCCATTTATTAAAGAAAGGGTTAATGTTATTATCTGTGGTGTTAATTCAAAACTCGAAGAGCAAATTTCTTTCTACTTCAAAATTTTTCAATTCTTGTTATAATCTATAAGCCATTTTTGACAAGGCTAGCAAATAAAATATTATAAAATATTAATCATCAACAAGTTAACAAATTTGCGATCAAATATTGGAAACTAATACTTTGGGTTCAAATAAGATTAAACACCAACCTTTTTACCCAATTCTATACTTTCGGCGTTGTCACCACTCGCAGCCATGGCAGTGTCCAAAGCAACAGATCCTATGGCAGCCTTTTCATGAAAGAATAAGAGCAAGAATTCAAGTAGATTATCCATTAATCCTATCTATACTAATACTCATTGACGAGTAGTTCCCATAGGAAATGTTCAGATACTATGTTCAACAAACCGACCTGTTTGTTGAACATAATATCTGAACATTTCCCACCAATGAATATAAATCATTCTGCTCTTGCAATATCTGCTTTTCTGTCTGTTGCCTGCTTTTAATACCCGAACACCCATCTAAATGTATAATAGACCGTTTAATGTACCGGTATACTTATATAACTGATTGGGAGAATCCAGTTAGCATAGAAAGGGTTAAATACTGTAAATGTTCTCCTAAAAAGGTTTATTCTTCATTTGTACAGATGTTAACCTTTTGGCAGGTAAAACAACATTTATCTCATTTACGGTAGCTCTAGGGTGATATTAAAGACATATTATGAACTTCTTAGGGTTGGTGAAATTGATAAGGTAGTATTCCGGCAATATGCCAACTGGAGAAACATAGTATTCTATTAACATCACCGAAAATCTCAAACAAATTAACCATACCATTCCATAGAAAATATTGTTTAAACTATGCTCAATTGTAAATATTTCCATCTCGATTCTGGATGTAACTATCTGGATGTAACTATCGGCGATAAACTAATGAAAAAGACTTTGCCATCGAGAGTCACTGAATTTAATTAATATATAATAATGACGGTGTATGTTGTCAATTTGGATATAATATTTGTGAAAATAACTACTTTGAGCAAGATTATTCCCCATTTCTATTTGATCACTCTACCGGAGTGTTTCACATCACTTTATGTTACTGTATATATTACTTTGATAAATAATTTTCTTCAAAATACCTGGACAGTTGCTTTTGGCATCCAGGCAAAGGGAATGAATAGTTTTTCCTTGAGGCTCAAGTCAGTACCAAATACTGCTATGAATGAAGTGAGCATCCGTATTCCCAAACATATAGCAAGTGAAGCAATGCCCATTCCTGAAATGAAAATTATTTGGAGAAATGTTATCAGACCTCAAAATATGGTGCTGAATAATTGAAAATGAGGTCCTCAGAGGGTAAATTTTGTGACGCTACCCCGCAGTGTGGTCTAGCATAACTAAAGTCACACTCTGGGGACCTCATTCTGCATGGCCTCATCTGCTATGGGAGACATAGACTCAGATTTAAGTTCCCAGATGGTGATGTGCACCGATTGGGCACCTCAATTATGCTTTGTGTCATCCATATCAGATCTATGCTTGACAAAGCATGCAGTCGAGTAAATCTAGTACGTAAGCACAGATACAGGCTAAGCAGAGTAACGCTTGAAAAAAATAGATTATACATTTATCCGACCAATACTGGAATACGCCTCCCCCGTTTGGGATAACTGCCCTGATTATCTTAGTGATGACATTGAAAAGATTCAGTATGAAATGGCCCGAATAGTAACAGGCGCAACCATCAGTATGAGTAACGCGCGTCTTTTATCAGAAACTGGCTGGGAACTCCTCTCCTCACGTCGTAGAAAACACAAACTATGCCAGTTTTTTAAAATGATACGCGGAACTGCCCCATCAATTTTAAGAAATTATGTTCAACCAATCCAGGCAAATAACTCTAGATATAACTTCAGATTTGAACATATAAGACTACCCTCGAATATTAACTATGACTATTATATGGATTCGTTCTTACCAGCGGCAATTTCTGAATGGAACAAACTGCCGGAATCTACAAAGGGTAGCAGAACAATTGACAAATTCAAAAAGGAACTCAACAATGACAATATGCGTCCACCTGCCCATTTTTATCATAGTAAATGCTGTAAATCACACATCCTTCATACCCGGTTAAGACTGAACTGTAGCCACCTGAGTGGAGACCTGACAGATAATCATGTTAAAAATTTCCCCTTTTGTCTATGTGGGAAATTTGAGACAACTTACCACTATCTCTTTGAATGTACACTTTATCAAGAGCCCAGAAGAGAACTATATGACTCCCTACCCAATGTTGCCCTATCTGAAAACACTCTACTGCGGGGATCAAGGGAGCTTAGCCTTCGCGAAAACAAAGAAATATTTAATGCAGTTCAGACATACATCATGAGAACAAAAAGATTCCCATGATTCTATCACCTGTACGGACAACGAATTGCTTTGGATTCTGGTCGAGTTATGCGGCATCATGATATTCCCCACTGTTTATGCCTAATTACAAATTGACAAATGCAACCAATAAATATCTGAGCTTGACCCCCTCCCATGGTGCCTGACGCACGAAGAATACTATAGACGAGCATCATTACTAATACGCAATAAATCAACTCAACTATTGAAAACTACCCACTCTCCCAGCATTTATCTCTCTATCTCTCTCTCGCTCTCTCTTTCTCTCTCTTGTCCTCTCTATCTCTTTCTCGTTCACAATTTCTCTCCCTGCTTCTAACGACATCATCATTACTATAATTATGATATTTTCATTCCTTCCCGTCCGACCCCCTCTCTACACTTAATGAAGAGCGGGCGCGAAACAAAAGGGGAGCAAACTTAATAAATGTATGTTCTCTGGTTTAGATATATTAGAGTTCAGTGATCTGTCTGTCTGTTCTGGTCTGTATGCAATTTTTCTTCCAGAGCCCTTGATCGATATTAACCAAATTTGGTATGGTGCCTCGGGGTACCACGGCAGATGTTATAACGAACTTATATTTTAAATTAAATTTTTTAAACAAATAATTTTTTTTTCAAATTTATTTTTGAATTTTTTAGCAAGAAGTTTCAATCTAAAAAGTAAATTTTAAAATTAAATTAAAAAAAAAATTAATTAAAGGAATTAGTCTGTCAAAAAAAAAAAAAAATTATCGTCATAATACTAATAATATATGTCTAACAGACCCATTTCGCCAAGAAAATTCAATATCGAGCAGATAGTATTTTTATTATTATGATATTAAAAAAATCGCGGAAATATCCGAAGTCAGTCACGTGAGTGCGATCACATGACCACAACGCGGTCACATGACCGATCATCTGCATCGACGCTTACCGATGACAGCGGTGGGTGGAGCTTGAAATAATTCCGCCAATTGCGTAACGAGTTGATAAATTACGCTGGTTAATTACCTAAGCCTATACGATAAATAGCGATTACGGAATAAAACTGTTTGAATGTGCTGAATTATGAACTGGCTTTGATAGAATGTTGGATTATATAACGAATAATGATGGCTAAAATGCACTTTGAGGCGATAAAAGTTGTTTGAAATGAGATTAATTTATGCAGAAATGCAATAAGTGAGCGGAATTTCGTGCGAAACTAATTTAACTGTTTCTGAAAGAATACAAGTTAGGCCATATACCGGTACTTCGTTGTATGGTACCAATTTCGGAAGCTAGTTTACACACTAGTGTCATCCCGTAGTGCGCTATATGCATACAATTAAATACAAATGGGGTGTGATTAAAAAGGTGGTGGTTATTGTACTAGTACATGTATCATGATGGCTTATATTCGTCATAATAATGTTCCTGTCTGTTTCTTCACACGAAACATTTTGTGTGGAGAAGTGCACGACTGTGAACAGCTTGCTAAAATCCTTCCAGTCAAGATCGATAAGTGAGTAAACAAAATAATTCACTCGAATACACAACAGACTGTTGAAACTACAATAATTATTAGTTAGGCTGCAGTTTGGCATAACGACATTTTTTTTAATTGAAGGCTAGCCTGGCATTGTTTTTCAGTTTGTTGTTCGTTTTATTTTACGTTTTGATGTCACATATTGACTTTCTAGAGAGGATTTTTTTGAATTGTTAGCATAGAAAAACTCCAATGATTGCCTCTAATAAAGAGCGTCCATGTTTTCGTCGCGGTGTAGACAATAAAGAGCGTTCTCAATTATGTACGTGCTCTATTACGATTTGTCATGGGTGATTTTGTATGTGGTATTGTGACAATTAAATATAAAGAGCGTCCATGCATCCGTCTCCCAAAAGCGGTAGACAATAAAGAGCGTTCTAAATTACACACTGTGTTGTCTTTTTGGAGGTACTAAATAATGGATCGCTAGCCCGCCCACAACTGAACACACTACATCTACTAGGCATCTTGGAATATGTGGAGATGACAGATACTCGGGATATTTATATCGAAAGTAAAACAACAAACAAACACAAAACAAAAGCGCCTAAATAGAGTTAACATTATTCAGCCCAGTGTTTATATAAATTTGGGCGCTTCTTATATATGTATGACCACAGAGATAATGTTCTTTCTATTCAGTTTGTGGCATTTTAGAGTGCAAACAAGTTCGCGACTGACACTGATGAATAGTCACTGAGTGATTACAAATCACCGAGTGAATACGCGAGACAATCAAAGCACTAATTACTGCCATCTATTTACCAAAACAGACACATGCCGGCATGTTATTAATAGCTACAAAAACAACAACCATTCTAGGCTCTATTAATTACTTTATTCACATAGTTATTGTCTTCTATTCCAGATAAACGGCCAAAGCGTAACGTAATCTATACACTACACGCGCACATACGACTCCGCATTTTAGTATCGGCTGACTTACGATTATGTCATCGTAGTCTGCATAATAAACTCCGGCTCCGAATCTGTGTTTTTAATTTGCTCCCCACAAGTACGTCACTCGTAGTTTAGTCACGGAAATCTCCGAATACCGGTGGTGGTATTATATATTTATTTACGGGTTATTTATTATGCGATCGAAATGGGACAGGAAGGGCTTTCCGGTTGCGTTTTGTAGTTTCTAGACCGAATAAATCCTTTAAGTAAACAAAAATTTAAATTAAAAAATTAAAACACATTTTAAAGATTCAACCTAAAAATCTAAAAAGAAAATGAAAACAATTTAATTCAAAAAACAAATTATTATTTTGTTTTTGTTCAACAGCAGATCAAAGTTCAATCTAAAAAAAAAAATTAATCTAAATCTAAACTGGTTAAAAGATCAAATTTGAACGAATAATATACATGAGTCTGTTTCAGATAGTTAACATAAGGGCAAGTGCTGATGTGTTCACTTCGGAAGTCGATCTCGGGTAACAGACAATATTTATGTGGATAAAGTATTTTTACCAGTGGGCGGGGCTACCGCTGTGGGTGTGGCCTCTGTGGAAAGCTCCATTCTGCTGTGGTTAAGGAGTCGATTATTTAGAGAATTACTATGTGTTATAGACTCGAAAACTGCTCGACCGACCCGACTCAAATTTGGTATGTAGGCTTACTTTGATCCCGGGAACAATATGGGCGTGTCCAATTTCACGTGCGACCGTGTCCTTGACCTCACCTCGCTCATATAGGCATGTTTCTGGACCTATCTAACAATAGTTTTTTTCTTTCTTCTATAATTTTCAACTTTGTTCATTCAGTATTGTTCAACGTTGTCACTTTGAATTAGTAGATCAATCTCTCATAGCCCGGACGAAGTCGGGCACATCAGCTAGTAAATATGTGCGTGCATGCTTTACAAACAGTTTTTGACTCAGAAATTGACTTTGCATGGCCTTACAATTTCAAGCAATTTACAACTTCAAATTTATTTAATATATATGCCCAATGTATGATGGGATATAAATAGGCATGTGTATTTGTAGAATGAAACCCGACACATTGTTTTCAAGGCAAATCTGTACATTGACAAATGGAACTTGCCCAAGTATGCATTATTTTTTATATTATCTGTTAGTGGATTAGCTTGAAATGATGCTTTATAATGCTGCTGAACAATTCAACATGACTGACTGAAATATATAAAGAAATATTCTCCTACGTATGTCCATTCCACACATATGTACAGAACAGCAAAACAATATCAGGGTGTTTTTTTACCAACAAACCAGTAACCAAGTTATTTATAGCACACATACCAACTGTATCTGGCTGGAGGTCGCTAATCTGGACTTCTGCTCCAATCAGGCCAAATAGAAGTGGCTGGAAAATCATCCATAAAACACCGACAATGTTCTGTACTGGATTCTGTTAATGACATTACAAATAATGTTGTTGAATAACACCATACTAACAATGAATATATTTATATACAGTAATGCCCTAAATAATCGACTCCTTAACCCAGCAGAATTATGGGTAACTTTTCAGGATTTAGTCGGAAATATGACTTGTTACCATTCATTGGAAAGCTCTCAGTATGATCACATTCCAAAGTCGACACGGGTACACAATATAGTGCTATGCAAAGTCTGATATAGGATATGTGGCCTTTCTTCATTTCACTAATGTTTGGCAATGTGAAAGCAATACAATGAATATGTGTTTTTATCAAGTAGAGGTATGAATCCCATTCACTGTACGCGATACAATTACAACCAACTGCTGCACGGCATAAGCCGAGAATAAATTCCAGGGAGTGCCTTTATTCGAACTGTCAACATAATTGTTAAACTCAATCTGTCTGATGACAGTTAATTTAAGAGCCACACACCCAAATTCTTTGAGCCACTTTCTTTAGCCACTAGCACATTTTGTTGAGCCACTTTTGTATGCGAAAATTTAGCAAAATTTGCTCATGGCAGCGTGAACACTGAACATGTTCATAAAAATGCCATACGTACATGATCATCATCCCATCCATTTATCCGCCAATTATAGGCTGCTACAAATGACATTGTAAGGCAGCCTAGTGGACCAGAGCCTGGAAGTTCCAGAGCATTAGCGCCAAACACTGCCAGGAGCCCACCACCAAATAAGATGATACACCGATACAGAACGATGTTATCCTGAAAATCAGACATCATTGAGTCATTAGCACCAAATACTGCTTGGAGCACACCACCTAATAAGATGAAATATTGATACAGAACATTTTTATCATGAAAATCCGACATTATTGAGTCACTAGCACAGAATACTGCTTGGAGCACACCACCAAATAAGATGAAATATTGATACAGAACATTGTTATCATGAAAATCAGACTTTACTGAGTCACTAGCACAGAATACTGCTTGGAGACCACCACCAAATAAGATGATACATCGATAGAGCTATGTTATCCTGAAATCGTAAAGTTTAATAGTGAGTCATTAATCAGGATTTAACACTTTCATGACAGGATTTGTGCTGGTGCAGCATTAAAGATCCTGTGCCAGTGCATTCTCTTATATATTTGAGTCTCCCATAGGGAGCCTCACATATATAAGAGAATGCACTGGCTTATACGGTCAAGTTAAATATTGTTAGGTCAACGTATTCTCTTATATATACTTACATATATAAGAGAATCCATTGGCACAGGGTTTTTGCAAAATTTCAGAAATCTCTACATCACTTCAAGCTGATTATGTACATGCACTCGCTGCGTGTTGTTATTGGGAGACTGTGTTGGAATTTAAACAATATGCTACTTGCAATGTTTTGGTAGTTTTGAAAAGGTGTTCATGTTATTAATGTTCTATTGAAATGCACTGGTGAATGATTATAAGGAATGACTTGAAGATCGATTGGGTCACTAGTTTTGACCGGCAGATCTAGAGTAATTAATTAAACAAAGTTTGTGTGAATCCCTTAATAGTTCCAGAAACACATGTGAACCATGGAAAATAGGCGTGACATTATTCATATAATTTAATAATAACTTACTGAATCCTTTGACGGTATGAACCAGGCAAATATCCCAAAAATTATTCCATACGCCATTCCTAGAAGTGCTTCTAATGGACCTTTGACGATAGTAAATGCAATGTCACCTGAAAATTTCAAAGACAAGGTCATTCAGGAAGCAGTTAAATACTAGAAGAGTTACTACATGTATCCCAATCAATAGCATGTGAATTGGGCTACAATTGGGAAACCATATTATAGTATTAAGCATAAAATGCCAAAAAATTGAGGTTCCAAGCCTGCAAATAGTGTGTCTGTCAGAGGGTGAATTTAGTTATGATATCCCTCTGGGGACCTCATTCTGCTTAGGCCTCATCTTCTGGGAAGCTATTGTCGAAACTTAACATTGTTTTTAATTACTTTTTCCATTCTGGGAAGTTTCTATATCTCCTAATTTGCAGAAGATAAAATGCATAATCTAGGTGATTAATGTGTGCACATCGGGGAATTTCATTCTGATCCTAGGTCTCCCATAGCAGTTGATGCCAAAGCAGATTGAGATTCCTAGAGGGCGAATTTGGTGATGTTAGCCCACCGTGCAGGATAGCATCACCAAATTCACCCTCTAGGGACCTCATTTTGCAAATGACAGACACACTATTTGCAGGCTTGGTCAAATCAATCTCAAAATAGCCTTTCAGAGATTTTCATATGTGTGTGTGTGTGAAAATCACAGAAATATTTCTGAATAGGAAATCATAAAAAACTATTTTCTAAGTTGATAATGGACAAAAGCTTACTAAAATAAGTCTGACTGACTTCATATAATTGTAGGTGAGGTTTTCACAGTGCTAATTAAATTTAGACTCTCGAAAAATGCTAAGCATTACAGAGTCTAATGAAAATAGTGGGAATTTCCATTATCACCAAGAAGCGTCACATTAGTGTCAGCTAATCGCAACATTTAACAGTTAAGCGATGAAGACAATCAGTCGATTGTTGGAATTCCACGACTCCATGTAGTTTCTCGCCACATAGCTAAAAAGAGCGAAATAAATTTCTTGTCACATCGCTAATTTCATACAGTATTTAGAAATTTAGAGATTACAACAACTAACTAACCGCATGTAGGAAGAGTCCAGAATTGACAAATAATACCTGGCAAGGAGAATAGAATTAACTATTTCCAAGAATTTCAACAGTAATATAATATGGTATATAATACTCATAATTTGAAGACTTTACAAACACCATGTGTGTAAAATGCCCCATTCCCTGGGTTGTAGGAAACAATTGGGATATTTCAAATGGTATCTAAACCACTTTACTCACTGGAATCAAACAAATGTAATCAATTTAGATATAAATTAGGATGCATTGAATTAGAACAAGTCTAAGTAGACAGTAGTTGAGCTTGCTATTTCATGCCCACAAAAGTTATCACCAGGTTTTCCTATGCACAGTATATTTATTGATATCATTTCATTCAATTGTTTTTTATATAAAAGAGTATATATTCAGCAGTTGGCTTTGCTATGCCATGTCGGCCAACAGTTATCACCAGGTTTCCTTATGCAACCTTGAAATCTATATTTAATTTAGGCCCACAAACTCGTAATTCACACAGTTCCTTCAGGCTTACCATACGGTGTTGACATCTAAGTCCAAGCCTGAGTTTAGTGTGTCTGTCATTTGCAGAATGAGGTCCCCAGAGGGTGAATTTAGTGACGCTAACCTGCATAGTGGGCTAGAATTACTAAATTCACCCTCTGAGATCCTCATTCTGCATGGCCTCATCTGCTATGTGAGACATAGGCTCAGATTGATGTTCCCAAATGGTGAATATTGTGATGTACACTCATTGGGAACCTCGATTATGCAATGTGTCATCTGCCAATTTGGGGATACAGAGAAACTAAACTAAAAAAGAAATATATGTGAAGAAGTTTCTATAGAAATTTGATAATCAAAGAAACTTTCCAGAGAAGATGAGGCCTAAGCAGAATGAGGTCCTCAGAGGGTGAATTTAGTGATGCTAGCCCACTATGCTGGATAGAGTCACCAAATTCACCCTCTGGGGACCTCACTCTGCAAATGACAGGCAACTAAACTCAGACTTGTCTAGGTCAAGGTGTCTGTAACATGTGCTTGACACCTCATTAAACTATTTTATCATTGCATATGTTTCTTTTACCCACAAGCTTTCTTTTTTTATTGAATCTGGTCAAATTCAAAGTATGTATTAAACCTGAACCACACAATGGGTTCAATGACGTCATTTGGTCGGTTGGGGTTATAGCCATTTGTGCATTGACTTGTTTTCTGGCCAACTGGCTTCAAAGGATTAATACTACCACTAGCAGACAATTAAAGTACCTTGCGAGAAAATAATCCCGAGAAGGACTCCAAAACCAGTGATAGCTATGACATCATCAATACTTGCTGCTGCCATAACAAGTGTAGGGATGCCCTTGTCAATACCATAACCCCTCTGAGACAAACTGAGTAATGAAGGCACAACAACAGCGGGAGAAACAGCCGCAACTACAAACCTGGAGCAAAATGAAAAATTTAGAACATCTCACCGAAGGTACATGTATATTAAGACAAACATGCTAAGACATGACACACAAATTTATCAGTGTATTTTATTCACCCATTCAGTTATAATAATAATATATAATTTATATAGCGGTTAATCCCTGGTGTAGGTCAAAGCGCTTGGTACTCTATATGCAGGTTATATACAGACAATAGAAAATAGCAATCACAAACAAGTAAATATATGGATACAGAGAATTTTGCAATGCCATTATCTATGGCTAGCTGTGTGCGGGTAAATCTTGAAGATCTGAGTTTTCAGTCGTTGTTTGAATATGTCATGAGAATGCAAACAACCAATGTCGAGAGGAATGGAGTTCCAAACACTTGGCACGGCACTTGTTAACATACGACGTTCAATTTTCTTATAGTTACCCATGGGAACAGCCAGAAGCTGATTTTTCTTGGAACGTAAGTTATCACGCCCTGGTCTAAACATATTAAGAAGGTCCCAGATGTATGCAGATGGAGCAGAGGAATGAAAGTAACAATAGCAGAACATTGCTAACTTGAATTCAATTCAAGCGCTCACTGGGAACCAATGTAGGTTTTTTTTTAAATTGGAGAAGGGTGGGTGCATTTCAGAACATGCACTACAATCCTCACGGCAGAGTTCTGGAGACATTGCAGATGAGTTAGTGACCTTCCCATGAAAAGTGTGTTGCAATAGTCCAATTTGACATGATACTACATAAGCAACATTTCTCACCGCAGGCATTGTTAAGTATGGGTGAAGATGACTAAGGCGCCTGAATTCACAGTGCTAAATTGAAACATGGGAAGGACGGAACCCAAATTTAAAATAAACAAAGAATGATAACCCTAGAACTGAAAATGCAGATGTCATTGGGCACTCTTTTGAAAGCAGTCATGATGATGAACCTCCATGCCTTAATTTCACTATGATACGATAACACATGGCTGAGAAAAAAACAAGATATCCAGATAAACAAAGAAGGATAACTCCAGAATAGAAAAAGCGATAAACTTCATGATAGCAAACCTCCATATACACAATTTCATCCAGATCCAATAACCCGTGACAAATATATGCAATGATGGACAGACAGGCGGATGGACAGATGGACAAAGTCAATCCAGTATAAAACCCATTTTTCTTCCAAAAGTGTATGTATGATATATACACCAGAAAGGACCATTCCTAATTTGATGGAATATTCAAATTTTATAGGCAGACATGGGCCAAAACACTCTAAAGATTGATTTGTAGGGATCTACACTTTATTAATGCTTTCTTTACTAAATGGATTCTCCAATCAGTTATATTAATATTGCATGTAAACATTGGAATGGTATATTATTTATCTGGAGGAATATTCAGGACATATATGCAGACGACAGACAGATGAAGAGATAATATAAGTGCTGGATTTATATTCAATGGTGGGAAATGTTCAGATCATAACTTACATAAGTTCAACAAATGGCCTATGCTGAACTTATTATCTGAACATTTCCTTATCGTAAGTTGAGGAATCGGGCCCGACAATATCATGGATAGTTTGTTCACACATTTGCGATGTTGTTTCAGATGAGGATATCGTGGGTTTATTCATAAGCCATGATTAACCATGTGATTAACTACCCTATAATAATTCCATCTACAATTTTACGCACACGACTGCGATTCCGTCGCAAGTGGAGGTAACCAAGGATACGCCACAATTTAACATCTAAAATCAAACACTGTTAGATATTAATTTTGTACTCGCTATCTTACCGTGAGCATGCGCAGTCCAACTATCGGTTACTACCTTACTCATATTGAAATTTGCGCAGTACTATTTTTTCACTCAGTTTTTAATTCGCGCACCTATCAGTGCACAAATTTAAAACTGGGCGATAAATAGTATGACTCCCAAATTTAATCTAAACCACAGTCCATAGGAAAAACAAGAGTGCTATGTTGCTGAGTTTACATATATTATAAAAGGTTGAATAGACAGTTATGCCTAAACAAGTACCGTATGCATATATTTACATTCAGCTAACCGCTATCAAGACCATTGCTCACAATTCAAGTGACAAATCATAGTAACATAGACATTGTTGAAATGCTTGTATAAGAAATACTAACAGTCCAGGTCGCCACAAAATTATGATGTATGTAGTTACTAGTTTATTGTCTACACGATGTAAATGTAGCAATGGTGTTTAATATACATAAATACTATCTCCAGCAATGACTAAGAACCGAAATTGTCATCAGCTCCAAGATATACGAAAATATCACAGAAATATTACGAAATATTTTTCTAAGTTTTAAATTCGCGCAGCTACGTGTGCACAAAATTAAAGTGCACGAATTCAAAACTGAGCGAAAAATAGTATAGCGCGAATTTAAAAAAGAGTAAGGTACACACAACATAAAACTTTCCCAAGTGCTTATGATTGAATCTTGATCGTCTGAACATTCTCTGAGGGAACTATACTTGTGAGTGAGTATTCAGTAGAGAAAGGGTTAACTAAACAACCCTACAAATTATTCCTTATAGTGTATGTCACATCTAAAATAGTAATCAATGTGTAAACATACCCCATCAAAAAACCCCACAGCCACGGCATATCCATGAGGAAGTGGCTGGCAACGCCAAGAGCAGCGGTCTCCACAAAACACGGACTGAAAGCAAGTCTTATCACAACAAATGACATTCTCCTGAGAGCAGCAGGATCCAGTCCTAATCCAGCTCTAGTCAGTATCACAGTTAAAGCTATTTGTCTGAAAATATCAAAATACAGGGGCACTCTCAATAAACTTATTCATAAATTGTGGCACAGAAATGACAAGTCTCGCATTTATGTGAGAATGAACTGGCTTACACGGTCAAGGTAAATATTGTTAGGCCAATGCATTCTCTTATATATGTGAGGCCAAATTCACTTTTCCAAGGCTTTGTTTACTTATAAATCTCGTTGTTTTGACATTCAAGGTACGTCTAATATATGCATGTTTGAAATCAGCATGGATGGGAAAGGCTACCCTCTATCTTCATATACGCAAAGCTTCCATTTGACCTAATCCGATGAAATACAAGCAAGAAAACTCCCGCATGATTCTGGGCGTAAAGACCATTATTAATTAGCTATAGGTTATCGGCCGCAATAAGTAGAATGCTGCCCGCGTCATACGTAACAAAAAGTCGGCCAATAAGTAGAAAACGCGGCCAATAAGTAAAAAAAAATTGGCCAATAAGTAGAAAACGTGGCCAATAAGTCAAGGTAACGTAACTGACGTCATACGTAATTAGCTCGATCGGCAAAGAATATTGGGTCGACGGAAGATAGATTGCAGTTGATTTCGGATGAATTACGGACAGTCACTGTTTTTGGGAGTAAATATACATGTACGTGGATGAACTACATGTATCCGTATCAATATCATTCCCAGTGGAAACTGACAGCACTGTGAAATCGCTGAAAGTTCTTCACAAAGTTCACAAGAATAAAATTGCTGGAACAAGAGATGGACTGTCGTCCGGTGCATACCCCCTCGTGTGGGCATATCTATAACTTATGAGGGCTATACTCAGACAGATGGACCCAAACACCAGCATTTTCATATAAACAAAGATGAGTAACTATAGAACAATAAAAACAAAACAAACATTTGAATGTGCCATTAAATGTCCTCATAGTGGTGAACATCCATACAAAATTTCATTGAGATCCGAGCATTACTGTTCAAGTTATGAGCTGAACAGACATTGGATGGACCAAACAACCAACATTTCCAGATAAACAAAGATGAATAACTCTAGAATGGAAAAGCAGAACAGAACAATGGAACCCTCTATTGAATGTCCTCATAGTAGTGAACATCCAGACCAAATTTCATTGACATCCCAGCACAACTGTTGAAGTTACGACATGAACAGACATCAGATGGACCAAAAAGCCAACATTTCCAGATAAACAAAGATGAATAACTCCAGAATGGAAAATCCGAACAAAACGATGGAACCATCTTTTTAATGTCCTCATAGTAGTGAACATCCATACTAAATTTCATTGAGATCCCAGCACAACTGTTGAAGTTACGACATGAACAGACACCAGACAGACCAAAAAGCCAACATTTCCAGATAAACAAAGATGAATAACTCCAGAATGGAAAATCCGAACAAAACGATGGAACCCTCTTTTTAATGTCCTCATAATAGTGAACATCCATACCAAATTTCATTGAGATCCCAGCACAACTGTTGAAGTTATGACATGAACAGACACCAGACAGTCCAAAAATCCAACATTTCAAGATAAACAAAGATGAATAACTCTAGAATGGAAAATCCGAACAAAACGTTGTAACACTCTATTGAATGCCCTCATAGTAATGAACAGCCATACAAAATTTCATTGAGATCTGAGCACTACTGTTCCAAGTTATGACATGAACAGACATCGGACGGACGTACGGACGGACGGACAGGTGCAAAACAGGCCTCAGGCCAATATGACAGACCTCGGCCTCATAACTCGGCCAATATGGAAACAACCAATTAATAACATATATTATAGAGGGGTAACAGGTAACAGCAAAATCCCAGCCGATATCCCAAGAAGTCTTGGTCTAACGTTTCTCAAATGTATTTTAGAAAATACTAACACAAACGAGTCATTGAAAAATTATTTTAAACATGGGTTGCACATCAAAATGGCTCTGGTTGAGTTTTTTTGCCATTAAGAGAGAATTTGTTCGACCGAGAATCACTAAAAATGGACGAACTGAAGAACCATATCTCAGAACTAAGGGCCATAACTCAGGTAAATAAAAACAAGGGTTGCGCATCAAAGATAAAATAAAAAATAAAAATACCAATTGATAGAAGCGTTTCCAGATAGGTGTCTTTGATTCCATCTTTTATTATGAGACTAGTGATTATAGTCAGGCCTGAAAATATGGTGTCGAACATTTGCAGAATGAGGTCCCCAGAGGGTGAATTTAGTGAAGCTATTATGCACAGCGGGATAGCATCACTAAGTTCTCCTTCTGGAGACCTCATTCTGCTGAGGCTTCATCTTTTCGGGAAAGTATCTTTATTATGAAATATGAAAACAAGTTTTTTAGTTTCTTCCTTCTTTATTAGTTTAGTTTCTCTACTGGAACATGTCAGTCTCTTTAAAAAGCCGACAAAAATTTTACAATATTTACATCTCTGGATATCTCATTCATAATCAGTTACTGAATTGATGGGATTCCCTCCATTTCTTTGGAGATTAATGAAGACACACATGATTTCATTGGTTTAAGGCATAAGAGATAACTTCACAGATCAGAGGTCAAGTTTTCCGCGCATTGTCAAACTAAACTATTGTTGGAAAACTGAATACAGGCGATATATCCATAACTCATTTTACTCATCGCAATATAGGAGACATCATGTTAAGTTTTTATCAGTCAACGATATTTGTGACTGATTATTCTTTCGCATCTTGTATTTATAACTATTTCTAAATATTACGATTCTCACAAACGTTTACTACACCAGGAATGCACTCCATATTTGGAAATGGTTTATTACGTCATGTTGGGAATGCCGCATCTTTGTAGAAATGAAATATAATGAACGCATCTAGAGACGTACATCCATTAGGATTATCGTCGGCTTTTCAAAGAGACTGGGTACATGTATATCCCCAAATTTGCAGATGAGACAATGCATAATCGAGGTGCCAAATGGGTGCATATCACAATCCTCACCATCTGGGAACTTGTGTCCAGGTCTCCCATAGCAGATGAGGCCATACAGAATGAGGTCCCCAGAGGATGAATAATTTGGTGAAGCAAGCCTGCTAAATTCACCCTCTGGGGACCTCATTCTGCAAATTTCCAGCACCATATTTTCTGATTATAGTACCTTAAGGCCACAGACCAGCCTGTTGATATATCCTGCTTTATTTTAATCTCTTCTACATTACCCAGCATGGCTCCAACTACCAACATACCTGTAATAGCAAATAAAAGTACAAAATGAAGATCAACTCATGGTAACACAGTCTTAGTATATGTCTCAGAAAGCGTATTCACATTTCCATCTGAGAGTGAACATTAAAAGTTGTGGATATCAATTGACGTGAATATTGTAAGCCTTCAGCTATTGATTCACTTGCTTCATGGAGGATGCATTCAGTTTCAGTAAACTTCAGACCCACATATATAATATAGGGCTGGAAAAATACACCTGTGAGTGCTACGGTACGTTACGTATCGGAATATTTGCTTACAATATATGTATATTGCATTTCACTTAAATATTTATGGAAATTTTAACCCGCAGTGGCGAATGATGGCATAGTATAATGAAAATTCCATTTATTATATGCTAGCCTATACAATGGTGGAAAATTACGAAAATGTATATCGTCATATGTATTTCTTAGAAGCCGCAGTGAAATTCAATTTTGTTATTTCACTGTATCTTTTGTTATTTCACTTTAGCTTTCATTATTAGCTTGCCGGGGGTTTATGCGAGCATGAATCAATACACACTGTACATACTCGAATCTGACCTCTTTATAAACAAAGATGCACGCTCTTTTATTAAGTAGAGTTAATAATTTAATTAAGTAAGAGTCAATTTAGCAATGTTGAGCATTAATAATTCACATATAATAAAAAGAATACCTACAGCTTTTTGTTTGAATACGTGAAACATCTCATTCGTGGTTTGAAAGAAATATCAAATCTTCAAATGCTCATGCAATATTTTGGTATTCAAACAAAAACTGTATATATTCCCTATTTCTCATTTCTAATAGCATAGCACCACCATGGCTAAGCTTATATAGTCACACTGAAACATTGAATGTATCCTTTAGCTTTAGATGGACATTATTTTCTGATGTCGAATGCTAGATTTATCACTCAATGCCACTAGAAACTGAATATGTAGTCAACAATATATATCAATATGTGAGAATAAACACAGAAGATACATCTGTTAAAACTTATTACAAATATGATTCTTCAGAAAGAATTGCGATACACATGTACGATGATTAAATGTTACACCCTAATATAATACTGGGTACAAATACATGTCGTAAACTTTCTATTTCCCGAACCACATGATACTAAGTCATTAGCTCCACCCAGAATTCACTACTAGTAACTCCAACATAAGAGCATTCAATCAAAGTGATTAAAGTAACACTCTGTCATGTAATTTTGGGGAAGCCTGCGTGCTTCCAGGAAATGACATACTGACAAGACTATGATAGACTCAGTATGTCGGTATGACTCTGAGTGTATGTTTACACAGACTGGTATGCATTATGAAGCATGAAATTAAGTGATGCATACATATATATGAACAGGGATTATGCTTGGTAGTAACAGCTTTCCAAGATCTACTTTTAAATTTGCCCATTGGAAGTAATTAATTGACAGGTTAGTACACAGTACTAAAAAACTTAATAAATTTAAAAGTTCAAAACCCGGCCTGGCCAAAAACTCCAGTATCTCAAGTTGAACAATTTTCAAAAATTAAAACAGTGGTTACTGCCACTTAAAACCGTATCAGTACAACCAATCAAATTTGCTCTTATGGAGCGTTGTCCTTCAATCGGTAATTATAAATCTTACCGCAAATTGGTCATTTTACATGACCACGATCATGATATATTCCTTGCTTTAAATCATATAAACTAATATATTTAATTGATCAACAATTGATTTCAAACAACAATAAACCATTGAACTTGAACTTTCACACCATTTCCCATTTTCCTGTTCAAGTCGACAAACAATTTGATGTTGCTGCCAATTAACCCTTTCATGATGGCAGCTGTGCTTGTCAGCAATAAATATCCTGGGCCAGTGCATTCTCTTATATATGTGAGTCTACCATAGGGAGCCTCGCATATATAAGAGAATGCACTGGCTTACAACGTCAAGGCAAATATTGGTAGGCCAATATATTCTCTTACTAGTATATCTCTTATATCTTATACCCCTTTGGGAGACTCACATATATAAGAGAATGCATTGGCACAGAGTTTTCATAAAAGTTTAGAAAACTCGAGTCTTTACGGGTTTAAAAAAATAAGTGGCAGAAACCACTTCATAAGTTCATATATTGTTCTTACCTAATAATGGTGGAAGGCGAACAAGTGAGACAAGGAACCCGCCAAGAACACATGCTACAAACATAATGAATATCGCGAAAAATTGCCCTCCTGGCAAAGCCTCATCCTCCAATAATGCAACTAGAACACCCCATATGACGGCGCAGCACACTGTCAGTTTTATCATTTTCGCAATGCCACTATGAGGTGGGCACATGAATGCAAATCTGATCTTTTCGCACAAGCCTGCATTCTCTCTCATGGGGTTATACTTTGTCCTCAAAGGTTTGAAAAAATTAAGACAGCTCCGTCCAATTTGTCGACAACAAGGGCAACTTTTGTTGTCAGCTGATTGATTGGTGGAAGATGGGATATTTCCATTCGATTGACTCTTATGTGCCTCCATCATTTTATTCCTTGTCTCACTCTGTAGTCTGAGATGTTATCTAGTTATCTGGGCAAACTACACTTTCTTCTGTCAAGCATTTCTTCAACTGTAAAATTCATACAAAACATTAAAAAATTCAATGATAAAATAATACATTGTTATATTAATACCAAGGTTTGCCTCGATCTTGTTTAAATTACTGCCGCATTTGTCCACTGTTTAGTCATGGAAGCATGATAACTTATCACTATTCTGTAGGACCCAGGGAAGTATCCAGAGCTCTTTTTATACCTGTTACAGGTTTGGGCCCCAAACTTTGAAAGCCAAAATGTCTCCAAATTCCTAGTAAATTATTCAAATGACTTTTCTATCTTTTCAAGGCAATTTTCCTGACTTCAACAATATACAAAGTAATTCATCGATCTGATGTTGCTATATGAACAAAGCAACACAATTGTGTGTGAACTGGTTAATGTTATTGCATGAGTTTGTTGTGACGTGAGTCACGCAATGGTAAAATGAGAACCAGAGGTTGGAGTTTTACATCGCCGGCATGACACACGAGTGCAATAACGTTAAAATGTTCACACAATATGTTTATTGCATATTCTGAAGAATGTAGCTTGTAATATACTAAAATTTAGGTTAATATTGTTTTATTAAATTAAACAAAAATAATATGACATCTCAATTTATATGGGGAAATCCACAGTTGGAGAATATAGGTACTATTAGGTAGGTGTGTTAAACATATCTCTGGATTTTTCGCTGGTAGGACCGTCCCACAGAGTTTTATGTCATAAAAATAGGGTAGTTTTGAAAATGAAGGGATCAATTTTCTGTCAATTACTCAACATTTCTAGGCCACAGCTCGACAGTATTCTGGTGAAATATATAGTTATTGTCCCTTTTATGCGACACTATTCATGAATTAACCATATACATGTATTATCGGCTCTACATTGTAATAATTGGCAGTGCGAACATTTCATTTTGTGGGCCTTAAAAAAAATCAAAAGTCTAATTATATCAACAATAGCAACAACTCACGTGTCTAATTGAATTCTGCATCTCATGTAAGAGCTATCAGCGACGTCACTATTATAGCCAACCAAGATCCTTCTTGTAGGATGTCCTGAAGAAAATCTGATGACGCCCCATTCTCAGGTAAAGATATAGCTGTTCCCATCTAGAGTAAACAAAGCATACTTTATTCTATTGCATAATAAAATTCAGCTAAACCTCGAGATATTCATAAGTATTTGAGTCAATGATGAAATTGCAATAAACATGTGGTTCCCCCACATATCTCTAATATTGCACTAAGTCAACATTAGGTTTGACTCAAACAGAACATATAGATAACCATGAGCATAGCTCTAGTACAAGGTGAACTTTTATCGACCACAATTAAAAGCGCAGCATACAACGTCAATTAGAATCGATACTTTTGCTGATATCGTCCAGCTTTCAAATTCTCTTAAACTAATATCAATAGAATACAGGGAGTGGAGAAACTGTTTATGCCACCAAGCCGTGAAATAGTGTGTCTGTCATATGCAGAATGAGGTCACCTGGGGACCTAATTCTGCTTAGGCCTCATCTTCTGGGAAGTATCTATAGTTTCATACTAACATTGTTTTTAGTTACTTTTTACCTTCTGTTCAGTTTCTATATCCCCTAATTTGCAGAAGATAAAATGCATAATCGAGGTGACTAAGGGGTGAACATCACCAACTTCAATCTGATCCCAGGTCTTCCAAAGCAGTTGAGGGTTCAGTAGAATGAGGTCCCCAGAGGCTAAATTTAGTGATGCTGAACCTAGCCCACCTTGTCAGATAGCATTATTAAATTCACCCTCTGTGGACCTCATTCTGCAAATGTCAGACACACTATATCCAAGCTGGCCTTTCAGAGGATATTCTACTGCGGGGATCACATGAACTCAACTACAGTAATGCTCTAATTAATCGACTCCTCACCAGACCTGTTAACCTCAAAAAATATTTTCCGTGAGATCGTGGTCATCATCCGGGAGATTTAAACAAATTTTATTCCTACAGATTCCTTTTGCATTTTCATAATTTTGACAACAAAAATTTTAAAAAATATGATCAGCTATAACACAGAAAGATGCAAGTTTGATGGCAAATTAACAAGTATTCTTAAGAAAAACATTTACTGTGTAGTTTTTACTTTTATTGTCTAATTTATAGAGGAAATATTGTAAAAGTTACCAATAATTCTGCTGTGGTTAAGGAGTGAGGAGTCCTCACTCCTTAACCACAGCAGAATTATGGGTAACTTTTCAGAATTTAGTCGGAAATATGGCTTGTTGCCATTCATCGGAAAGCTCTCGTCGAGAACTTTCCGATGAATGGCAACAAGCCATATTTCTGACTAAATCCTGAAAAGTTACCCATAATTCTGCTGTGGTTAAGGGGTCGATTAATTAGAGCATTACTGTATCTTGATTATTCTCTTCTTCCATCTCCCGACACAATCTTTTCTCTGATATGAAGTTTCCATTCCTTACCGTTCGAACCACCCCTCTCCACTTAATGGAGATGGGGCGCAAAACAAAAAGGGAACTTAATATTGAAATAACATTATTAAATGTATAAAATATTGTGGTGGCATTAAACCGTAAGTTTTCATGATTTAATTTTGACAATAATTGGTATATGTATGGATAAGCGTACACATTTTAGGGCAAAGCGTATCTTATAGAGATTTCATAAAGCATTTTACATACACTTTTTACCAAACACATTCAGCTGACACATTCCTTAACTATTTTGAAAACATATTCACGTACCCAGGGTGATTTTGTGAAACTTATTTTGCTTTTTGATTCAGATTAAAGTGTACAATATATCAAGTTAGAGATTATGAGTGCCAACTTGAAGATACAGAATATTTTACCCATATTTATGTTCCATTATCTAGAGGGATACTAACAATCGCAGCATTAATTTTACAATACAAGATGCTTTTTTTTTCATTTATAAGCCTACTTTGTATGTAATTTGGGGAAAAAAGTTTATGTACCGGTAAGAAAAAGTTATTGGTCTTGAATATTACAGTAATGTCCTAAATAATCGACCCCTAAACCACAGTTGAATTATGGGAATTTTTTCGCTCTGTAAGAGCTTTTCAATGAATGGCAACAAGCCATATTTCCGACTAAATCCTGAAATATTTCCCATAATTCTGCTGTGGTGAAAGGGTCATATACTTCGCGCATTACTTTAGATTAATTTGTTATATATATTTAGTGGGGTTTATCGTCATTTCACGATCAGCTGATACGGCCATATTACGATGCCAGTTTTACAGGCGGGGAAAGACCACACAGAGATTTAAATTAACTGGGAAATCACTCCACTGCAGGTGAAAACCACTTAACCCCAAAAAAAAAAAAAAAAAAACAATTTGCCCAGAAACAACATGCAACAGGTTACCTTCTCCAGCCCTCATAATAGGCTATGGCAATCAGCAATGCTGAAGCAAACTGGGCCTCGACAAAGGGTTGCTGTAGCAGATTGCTGAAGCCAAACAATCTGAAGTAGGAGGGATGCTTCTCCGCATGTCGATCATAAATCTACATTTATCAGTATTTGAACCAGCTTTGTTATCTCTGGACAACTTATATTGACCTAATGTACCATGTAACTCACCTACTGAGCCACTGGGTGTGGAATACTGAATACACCTTTAACTATTAGATAGAAATATGTGTCCCCGCTGTAGGACAAAAAGAATGTTAATTTAACTGTTCAATGCCCCCCTCCCCCAATATCAATCAGACAGTCATTAAACTCAGAGATCCAATAAAATTATCTAATAACTTTCTGTCTGGCACCTTTGAGAGGCTCCATATCCTCAGGTCAGTAGCCGTAAAGACAAATAATATGTGAAGAGTATATCAAAAAGACATTCAAATATGTTCTCTTCGTTACAGGTTGTTTGGCTTCAGCTTACATTAAAAGGGGGTCTCATTGTTACTCTGTGTACATACTAAGACAGCACACACTGTGCCAAAGGATACAGCTTTATTATCTAATATTTAAACAGGAATTTGATATCTCAGTAAATATATTTAAATTCTAAACAAACACTTATGTAAAAGCTGCTGGAAGCCACTTGCCCACTTCCTAAAATAAGACAGTCAATGACTGTTGATTGTTGAAACGTCTCCAGACTAGAGAGACTGAGAATGAGGAACCATATTCCAGGAGATAATTTGTATGTAAAAGACCAACTAACTTCAGGTTACATGTACAATATGTTCGTTATTAACCTGGCCATTTCAATATAGTTATAAGTATTACTAATCAGCCACAAAATCTAAAATATTATGACCGGGGATCTTGGGATCCAAATAAACATAGGGGGTGGAACAACAGTACAGGGGGGGGGGATTTCCTCAAAATTTAATAGGAGTACAGTGTGAAATAATAGGGTTATTTCCCAACATATTCTTTGTTTAGCCCTAGATAAGAACCAAGAGAAGCTGCATTAGCCCTTGTCTGATTCTTAAAAATCATTTTGCACATTTTTTTTTATATATGAAAAGCAGAGATATGAAATGAAATAACAAGTTATTGTGACCCAAATAAGCAGCATACAGGTGGGATTTTTATTTATTTAATATTAAAGAGTACCTGTATGTTTATTTGGCACGTCTGTTATCATAGGCAATTTGGCTGCTAAATTCAGAGGTATGAACATGTGACCCATTCATGAAAAGTAGAAGCACAATTCTAGTTAGTTTGTGCTTTGATCGCAAAATTTCTAACGAAATATTTCCCCTTCCCCTTTTCCAATGATAAAAAGCTACTTATTCTCAAAATAGGCCTCTGTGCATGCGCGAAGAAACAGACCCTCTGTCATCATTTGTCTATCAAAGTCATGTGGGTAAACATGTGATGCATGTGTGCAAAGTAGAAGTACAACACTAGTTGATATGTGCGTTTATTGTGCTGTAATTACGTGTCAAATATCGTATGAATTCCGGACCGGGATATAGGAATATAAGGATTGGACTGGTATTGCAGTCTCTCGGGTTCAAAGGGTTAACCTTGTAAGCCAGTACATTCTCTTATATATGCGAGGCTCCATATGGGAACCTTGCATATATATAAGATAATGCACTGGCACAGGATGTTTAATGCTGCACCAGCCCTAGGGCTGCACGGTATTGTAAAAATTATATCAAATATAATATATTTTAAGATATCGCGGTATGACTAAGTATCGAATAAAACATCCAAAGCTTTCCAAGGCAGAATATCTGAGTATTTTCTCATCGTAGAGTTATCTGTCGTCACATTTTATGTGTCTGCAGTTTCATATATTCACTAGGATGGTGATACTTCAGGTGAACCATCAAATTTGATGTATTGCCACTTTTCCATTGATCAGTCTTCCATCACAAACTACAAACAACTTGAGTTTCATCTTTCAGTTTAGAATTCTCACCCTTTTCAAACCCGAAATGCATTCAAACCACTGACTTACTATTAACTTTCGTCACAAGATCCATTTTCAATTGAATTATCAGACAGCCTTCAGTTAGATATAAACCAATGTTATGTTTTCACAAAGTATTATAGCAAATCCATTAGCTTGATTCATTACATTATGTCTGCCAAGTGCCAACTTGCTGTTTTAGCTTTTTACGAACAGCATATGTTACTTTATGGTCGCTACTTCCTATGTCAAGAACTCCTTAATGAGGATATTTTCCTTAATCAGTGGTTAGAATAAGGTCAATTATGGTAGAAGTACTTGTTAATCTCGTAGGACATTTGATGAGCTGAGTCAAACCCAAAATTAATTTGAAAGAATTAAGTCCCCGCTTAAGTGTGTTCAATCTCTCGGCTGATACATCAACATCAAAATCACCAAGAATTAAGATTTCATCTCTGAGAAATTTCTTTTCATTGATATATTCTTCAAAATTAGGGAAGAATTTATGAAAATTAGAAGGCCAATAGCCCACTCCAACCAAAATAGGTTTACATTTAGGCAGTAGAATTCCTACCCAACAAAATTCAAGTTCAGGATTCTGAATATCCTGCCGAGGATTAAATGAGAGGTACTGGTGAATGTAAAGACAGACACCACCACCATATTTCTATCATTTCTCATCACTAAGTATTCATCAATAGAAATTTCAGAGTTGTCGACAGAATTATCCAGCCATGTTTTTAGAAATCTCAAAATCCGAAGGCTTTGAATTTGAGCCAAATTCCTAATTTTATCAATCTTATTCATAGACTCCCGACAGTTTAGATGCACAAATTTTAGCCCATTTGGAATCTGAAAAATTGATTCACTTTTGTGGGGAGCTGAAAGAGGAGAATCGTTAGCATTTAGATAATCATAAGAATCATTGATATTTGTAACATTTGTGTCATTTTCAATATTATTTGAGATACAGTCGGAAATTTTAATATCATGACATTGATCTTCAAAGTCTCCACAAGATTCCAGGTAGATTCGTGATGGTACATCGATGCCAACAAAAGGAGAATTTTTTGAACATTTGTGTCATTTTCAATAGTACATGTATTTGAGATACAGTTTCCACAAGATTCCAGGTAGATTTGTGAAGGCACATCGATGGCAACAGAAGAAGAAGTCGGTTCCATCCTCTGCATGACGGTCATACTCCGATCAAGTCATCTCTGAGCATTTCAGATGAGTCCATCCACTGCAGCTGTCACATGAGATTAATAAGTCATTGTTTTTTACTGGTTTTGAACAACGTTTGCATGGGTATAATATTTTGGACCTTGACCCGGAAACACAGCTAGAAGCTGGAATAGCATAAATGCTGTCCAAAACATTGTTAAATTTTGCTACTAGAGCCAAACTGAGAATTTATATGAGCACTGAAGATACCGTATTACCCGCACACAGTTATGACAGATATCCTCACCAAATCACACATGTAAGCAATTTAACACATTCCCTTGGGCGAGGTGAAAGTATATTATAAATAAAAACAGCGATGCTATTAATCAGTATTCAAAATATCAAATTGTCCTAAGCTGCATTTGAGAATATTTCCGCATTCCTAGGAATCTCGCTGAATCTTGGAAAGTCATGTAGTTTGCTCAAGGACTTCTTGAAACCATAACAGTCAAAATTCACTGAAGTAACAGCCACCAGAGCTTCGTCGCATTCTCTGTAGACACTGTTGCTAAATCTTCTGGAAATTAAGACATTTTTCTAGGCGTTAGAGTTGATAATTTGGAAAATGACCAAAGATAAAATGTGCTCGACTTATCAGTCACATGACTGGAAACAGACTATGCTCCGAGAACAATTCCAGAGGACTCGGGCCAGCTCGTCCCAGGGCCCTCTCGGCCTAGACAGTTTTTGGGACGAGCTGGCCCAGCTTTGGTCGAGTGGGCCGGGGAATTAAACTTGTGGATATCAATTTCTTAACTTAAGATTATGATAAATTTCAGGGTTTTGTCCATCAACTTTGATATTTAAATTACTTTAGGAGTGTCCAACAAATTAGACTTTCGGAGTTAGAGGATTTTTAATATTTGGACATTTATGAATCTCTTAATCCTTCAGTCTAATACTGGACATTTCAGATGCCCACCACATACGGTATATATTAAAGCAGTGCAAACATAACCACAAAGTTCTGTTGTGTCTAGTGCCTTTAAGAAATCATGTGTGACGATTGCCTTTGTCCGCTATGTGAAACTGGCATTGACCACATTAAATACAAGCGGGCAACGAAAAGAGAGATCGAGATAGACTTCCAATGTAAGAATTGTATCCACGTTATTATATTGTTTTGTTTCATAATATTATTATTTCATAATAAAAAAGTAAAATCTAATTATAAGTTTAAATTTAATTTTTCCGAAATTCGTTTAAAAATTTTTAATTAAGATTTGTTATAAATGTTTTAAAAGACATGATGTGCGAACAAATAATGATCTCGAAGGTGTGTATATTTAATTCAACAATCTAAATTCAATGATGTTCAACACTGTTACCTTCATTCAATGATTCATTAACACATCTGTTAAGTTCAACATTCTATAATGATAATAATTCAATAATAATTCAATTAACTAATACATTATCAGTTCCTCTACTGTCATATTTTGTATTTGCACACACACATTACTCCAGCGTGAAGATATCAACAACATTGTGACAACTGATTGCAGTTTTCACCTAAGTGCTTTGTTGTCAATAATGGATGGTCTTATCACTTCCTCGATGGATCTTTTGAATAACCCTGATATTAATATGACTCAACTTGAAAACTCTACCCCTGGTGCTGACAGCAATTTCCAAACATCGCCAAACGATCATAAGGATAACAAATGTACAAGCATATATGAACTGTCAAAACTGTTAGACTCGCTTGATAAAGAGCTGAGATGTATAGATTTCTCATCAGAGTCAATAAGCACATATGATGAATATGTGGCGCTACAAATTTTGGCCCGAGTTAAAAATGCCTCACACTGTCTTCCCAGGGAGGAAATTGTGGACACCATTTTGAATACAATTCCAGACGAGGAATCTCTAGAACGTATGAGACACTTTATATTTATTGAAGTCAAAAAGTGTTCGTTTTTCTCACTTGATGTCGATTCCCTCCTTAAGAAAAGAATCAAATCAACTCAAGTTTCCGCTAAATCAGTGTCGTCTAAACTTGCATCCGACATTTATTATCTAGTATGTTTCTTGGTGGATGGTGACTCCGAAGTTTTATCAGAAATGATCAGTAAAAGCAAATCACGCCACAATCCATCAAACTTTTCAGCATCGCAGACTGACACTCCAGTCAGCATTAACTCCTCACAAATGCCATCTTTGGCTTCATCTCTACTTGAAATTCAGAAGGATATATTACTAATGAAGGAAAATCAAATCTCCACGACTCAGGCTGCACTGCGCGAGCTTCCACTTCTTAGAGGAATGATTACTAACTTTGAATCACGTTTAGTTTCCATAGAAAATAAGTTATCAACAGTCTCGTCGATCCCTGCTCTCGTGACGCGCGTGGATACTCTTGAAACCAAAGTCAATAACATTTTTGAAATATATGATGAACATTATAGATTCGCAAATGGAATTTCATCTGATTTGACCGATTTTAAAATGTGCAATAAACGTGATAACAAACATGTATCGAAGGATGTAACAGAGCTTGAGCTAAGGTGTAATGAGTTAGACAGGAAAATAGCTAGCCAATCTGGATCGATTGCTTCACTCAGTGACACAATGAAGAAAAAACTTACACCTACGGATAGAGCTACACAGGAAGCAACAAAGGAATTTCTAAAATTCACGGAAAAGGCCGTCGATGTTTTAAGTACAAAAACATTTAATAAAATGAGTGAATTCGCTGACTCGCTACAAAAGTCTTTGTTGTATATAAACCAATGTCAATCTGACATATCCCGTGGCATCTTGCAATTTTGTGACTCCTCTGCAAACAACACTTTTGATGGGAAATCACCTACTTCTCGGCAATCCCCGAAATCATCGCCTATCTCGGTAAAGGAAACAGCCTCTCAGACAGCTTATCGTAAGGAATCGTACTTGGAAGACATCACTGTTGAAGATTCCCCTGGTGAATCAAGGGGTGCTGCCACAAAATATCGCCACAGCAATACAAGTAAACCTGAGGAAAACTTTGATCGACGACGACGTGCATCTGACAGCAGTGATCGTTCTCATTATTCTCATAATCAACGCTATCGGAAATTTATGCATCAAAAACATGATAATCCCATGAAGACAGCTCGTCTCTTTGTTACTAACCTGCCATTAAATTGTGATGCTAATGTTTTGAATTCCTATTTGGAAAAGTATGACATTCCGTACACCATCATCAGAATTTTCAGGACACTACGTTCTAGTTACACATCGGCAAGAATCAATGTGTGTGTAGATAACGTAGGTGACGTTCTGGAACCTCACTTTTGGCCCAACGACGTTCAATGTAAAGAGTGGGTCGAACACAAAGTTTATAAATCTACAACACAAAAGGGACAGTACTCTAGTTAACTCATTTACAGAATGGAGTTATCTCTCTTTTAACAGTTTCGCATTCCTCAGCGAGACATGAAGGCAAATAAGTGCAGAATTGTTACTTTGTTAATGTATTTGATATGTATTTTGTCGCTATTATTCTGTGTCTCACATTTTCAGTATTTATCAAAGAAGGATGAGCTTCCTGCGGTGGCTCAAATGTATGATTTTCCACTGGTGCAAAGTATCTTGATCCACAAAATGCTTTCCTTTGGCACATGGAACGCGACTGGTATTCTTTCGTCTGCGTGTTATCTCAGTAATTTTCTTGACAAACTGAACCTGGATATCTGTGGCATCAGCGAGCATTGGTTATGTGATGCAGATTTACCTTACTTTCGCCACATTAACTCAAAATATGACTTTTTTGCTGTTAGTGATTTTTCTCAACGCCTCCCTTGGAAACGCGGGCGTTACTCTGGTGGCGTATGCCTCATGTGGAATCGCGATAGGCTCGGGAGCAGAGTAACCCCTCTTGATATAAATGATGATCGCATTATCGGCATACAAGTAAACATGGGAAGGAGATATATTTTCATATTCCAAGTTTATCTTCCGTCTACGAACTATACTGTAGCATTTTTCCGGGAGTACATCCAGAAGTTGATTGACCTCCGCGATACATATAGTGTTCTCGGCAAAGTGGTTTTTATGGGCGACTTCAATGCAAGCCTTCAGCGTGATGATGCGCGTGCCAAATCATTTAAGAAGTTTTTAGACAATAAGTTTATCTCTGTCAATGTTGTGTCTTTTCCCCTGAATATACCTGCAACACACGTTCCTGCCATGGGTTATCCTGGTTCAGTGATCGATCACATTGTCGTCAACAAAGACGACACTGATCTTATTTTTCATTGCGAAATTCTGGATGATGATGCAATCAATGTGTCCAACCATAGGCCCATTTACGTCATGATGAAGTACGATGACTATACATATACACCTCGAAGTAGTACAATTCCAAGCCATAGTACATGTAAGTTCAGTTGGAAGAAGTTTAAGCTAGACACCGTAATGCAATTGTCGTATCAGTCAGATTTAGCTACATCGTTACCACGCGATGACGTAAATAACAAATCTGAGTTGGATACATTTTATGAAAACATAGTTAACTCTATCACAGTTTCTGCTCAGAATAATATCCCAAAGAAACGTTTTAAGAAGTTTCTTAAACCTTACTGGTCGAAAGAATTAAGCTTACTTCACAAGAGTATGCGATATCACAGATCTGTTTGGATTTCGGTTGGTAGGCCAATTAATGATGCAACTGGTTTATATCGCTGTTATAAAGATGCCAAATGCTCTTTCAGGCGCGAATACCGGAGGGCATCAACTAATTTTCTTCGCTCTTTTAACGATGACATAGATAAAAGCGCTGAGTGTGATCAAGATACTTTCTTCAGACTCTTCAACGCGAAACGCAAATCATTAGGGACACTTGGTAGCACACACTTCTCCTTTCAAAATTCGATAGTACGAGAAACCCCAGATATTCTTGAAGCTTGGGCTGAGTACTATTATAACATTTTTTCCACACCGCTAGCGGATCCCAAGTTTGACGAATCACATTTTAACCATGTCAACCAATTTGTAGAAACCGAATCGATGAAAAATTCAACATGCCCATTAGACGGATTGTTAACTTTTCCAACTAATATGAAGGAAATCACATCTCTTTGTCACACTTTAAACCTCAACAAAGCAGCTGGTACAGATGGTGTAAATTATGAGCATATTATTTTTGGTGGTGAGGCTCTTGCCCGCTGCATTGCTACCTTGTACAACTATTTCTTCCAATTTGAACATATACCACTTGGTGCTAAGCGTGGTTGTATAATATCTCTATATAAGGGACATCCTAAACCAAAAGATTCCTTTGATAGCTACAGAGCAATTACTCTGCTACCAGCAATATATAAACTTTTTGAGAAACTTTTATTATCGAGAATGGAGAAGTATACTGCCTTTGCAATTGAAGTTGATTCCTTGCAGAATGGGTTCCAGCGGGGCATAAGTTGCAACATGTCTTCTTTTCTTGTAACAGAAAGTATAGCGTATACATCCGAGAGACAGAGCAAACTGTTTGCCTGTTTCTTGGATGTATGGAAAGCTTTCGATAGTGTTTGGATAAACGGTTTATTGTATAAACTGCATAAGAGGCAATTACAGGGAAAAATTTGGAGGCTATTTTACCACTTGTTGAACAATATTAGCTGCTGCATTAAATACCAAGGTGGTTGCTCTAGGTGGATCCCAATGCTGCAAGGAACAAGGCAGGGAGGTACATTATCTCCCCTCTTTTATATTATATATATCAATGATCTTTTGTCAAATCTAAAGTCATCGGGATATGGCCTTTCGATGCAAGGTGCAAATTGCACGTGTCCAACGCATGCCGATGACATGGCACTTTTCTCTTTAACTGCATATGGACTTCAGTCTCTTGTCGATATATGTGTCGAATATAGCTTGAAATGGCGTTATAGATACAACCCAAACAAAACCCATGTCATTGTTTTCAATGAAAGTGCTAACGCAGCACTTAAACGTCATAAGAACTGGCACATGTCTTCTCATGGCCTAACAGAAACCGACAGTGTTACTCATTTAGGTATTCCGCTTGAGAAATATAATTTTCGCTCAAAACTTGTTGACAATATTTGTACAAAAACGAAGAATGCTTTCTTCTCTTTGGCTAATGCTGGCCTGCATGCAGGCGGTATTACCCCAGCGAGCTCTCTCAAGATTTACAAGTCCGTGGTCTTACCGCGAGGCTTATACGGTAGTGAATTTTTGTGTGGTCTCTCTCAATCGGACACTGTTCAACTAGAGAAAGCACATCGTATGTGCCTCAAACTTATACAAGGCCTCAAAACTAGGACTAGCACAGACATGGTCTTGGGTCTGCTTGGTATTCCTCCTTTAATCACATTCATTAATTGTAGAAAAGTGTCCTTGTTTTCGTCATTTTGTTTACTCGAGTCTAAAAAAACTGTTAAAGATGTATTTATTATCAGATTACTGAGCTTTTCATATGAATCCAACACTGCATCGAAGAATGTGTTTTTTCAGGACCTATCCAGTATTCTTGATAACTGGAGTTTGTCCTCCTATATGTCTCAATACATATCAACAGCTCTGTTTCCAGAGAAAACAGTTTGGAAAACCCTATCGAAACAGGGCAGTCATGTTTGGAAATCTGAATGGTCTCACAGGGTGCGCACGGAACCCACCTTTGATAGATTTCGTTTGGTTCACAGCAGTCCAGAATTATCGTTTTTATGGAAAGTCTGCCAAAAGTACCCAGATGAGAAGGAGTCATTTTTCATCGCGACACAGCTACTGTGTTACCGAAATTTTGCTGGCGAAACTCAGTGCCTGTTATGTGCGCGAAGTTATATAGACCTACCGCAACACATTATAGCGGTTTGCCCAGAACTTGCAGCGTCGCGTAATCATTTTTGGTATCACTTTATAGATATGTTGCCTTTAGGGGCATTTCAACTTGTGGATTCTTTTGATCAGCAGAGACTTATTGCCCTCTTTCTAGGCTATTTGCCTATTGAACTTTTGGACATTGCATGCATTCCACCTCAAACCATATTGAGATACTTCTTGAAGGCGACTAGGGCGCTGTGGTGCGAATGGAACCATCGTTCGTCATTGGCGTCATAATTGTTTGTCACTTATATACATGTAGTCAGTGGGAGAAGAAAGTCACCATTGTTGGCAAATATAAATAATTGGTAGCCCTCTTATATACAATGGTGTTGTGTTGGGTCTACTATTTGTTTGTAATGTCCAACAACGGTGTCTGACAACTGTGATGTGAGTGAACATCTGGTCGTGTGGTCGGCTGGGTGCTACAGTTCTCCATGAATTTAGGATTATCTAGCTTCAATTAACCCCTCTCTGTTTCTCCCCACTTTTCTCTAACTTAACTCATTTCATTCTATTTTCCCATACTGTCTCTATCTGTATCCGGCGCTCTCTCTCTCTCTATCTCTCTCTGTCTTGTTCGTGTGCCCGGCCGATCTGTTTCCATCTATTTTCGTTTTGCTTTGCACATACATAAAGTGTGTACATGTATATATGTTATGTTCTCGTTCCTATGTTCTATTGTTTTTGTATGTTCTTGTATTACATGTGTATATCATATCTTCATTTATATGGAGGAATTAAAGATATATATAATATTATTATTTCATAATAAAAAAGTAAAATCTAATTATAAGTTTAAATTTAATTTTTCCGAAATTCGTTTAAAAAATTTTAATTAAGATTTGTTATAAATGTTTTAAAAGACATGATGTGCGAACAAATAATGATCTCGAAGGTGTGTATATTTAATTCAACAATCTAAATTCAATGATGTTCAACACTGTTACCTTCATTCAATGATTCATTAACACATCTGTTAAGTTCAACATTCTATAATGATAATAATTCAATAATAATTCAATTAACTAATACATTATCAGTTCCTCTACTGTCATATTTTGTATTTGCACACAAACGAATGTTTATCTGACTTACCTATTTGAGAGGAGCGGCAGCCAATGAACTCAATAATTTGTGTTATTTTTATATAAATGTATGTATGTTGTTCATTGTTTTTATCCTTTATAAATTATCACAACCCAACTATCCAATCTACCTCCTGACAACCCTTTGGCCTAGAGAGAGAGAAATTCCTTGGACAGAGCCAGCCTGGGGAGAGCTGGCTCGGCTCGGGACGAGCTGGCCCTGGTCGATTGGACTGTCAGAGTGGGCCCTGGGACGAGCTGGCCCGTTTCCATTCCAGAAGCAAAAGAATCTCAGACAAAATTTGAAAAACAAGTCCTGGGCAAATTATGTACCTCCACTCCTCTCGTAATGTCATATTACCCAGGATGACATTAGGCTTACATGTCACACCTTCGGATCGGGAGCCGATACTAAATCATAGTAAATGGCTGTCTCGTGTGCAACAATGTGCGCATGTTAAAGAACCCTCCATGACAATCGAAGAAGTCATGGATTTGGCACAAAAAAATCCTGGACAAATCGGGTGGTGGATCAACTCGAGAATACAGGAGAAGTCGGCCCCGCACGAAGTCGGCCTCATATATAACAGCACCATTGTTTAACCCTTTGAGTGCCAGGGGCCGATCTCATCGGCCCTAAACCTACAAAATAAGTATGTTAAAGAATATAAGAATAAATTATTAAAATTGTAAAAATTGTAAAAAATAAAAAAAAATTGTTAGGCCAACGCATTCTCTTATATATGCGAGGCGACCTATGGTCGACTCGCATATATAAGAGAATGCATTGGCACAGGGTATATGGGTTGATACAAAAATCGACCTGGCACTCAAAGGGTTAAAATCATGTTTTATTTATTTTATGATATACCGGTATGATATATGAAACTGATAATAATAATCACAAAATAAAATAACAAATGAAATTAATTGTTTTTGGACACAATTTAAGTTGAATATTCAGCTGAAATATTATCCAAATTATGTTTGGACTCAAATGGCCATCATTTGGGGAAAAATCAAATCAATGTCTCAGGTAGAGGTCTGACGAGGGCGGGGCAGGGCCATCTTTGCATGGGGTCGACTTCACGCGGGGCCGACTTCTCCAGATACCCTACTCGATCCCAGTGTGGCTAATGGGGTCGTTGTCCTAATGTTTTATACCTAGATGCACACCGTGTGTATTTCTGTATACATAAATGCTCACCAGTCTTGCGTAGTGTCATGTTACAGGGTCATTGTCGTAGTATTTTCTACATAAATGCAAACTTGTTCATTTTCTTCCGTTTATCGATCAAACAACCATGCAGTTCTTTTGGTCCCTGTTTTAATACCATAGCCTACTAAGATCAATATTTGACCGATGATCAATTTTATTGCAGTATCATCATTGTGATAAAAGAATGGCTTTATCAGCTAGAACTATTGAAGAAAAATCGTCTGAATTGAAGCAGCAGGCAATTATTTACGGCAACATTTCAATCTCACGCCGACTGAGAATGAGACTGCATGGTGTGCATTTATATATACATAAAGGCACATGTGTAGGCCTACATTTATGTATTAAACTTTACAACAATGGCCCATTCAATAGCCCCAACTTGAGTCTATGACCAGCATTGGCCCCTGCACTGAAAACTCCGCAGATATACACAGAACGACACGATGTGTAAATGGGTTTGTCGATATGGCACGAGTGATGTCGCGGAAGGATAGAACGAGAGGCGCTTGCGCCTCGAGTTCTATCCCTCTGTGACAGCACGAGTGCAGTATCGACAAACCCATTTACACATCGTGTCGTTCTGTGTTTATTACACGCTTCGCGTCCTAGGATCTGTGCATTAAAAATACATGATTAGAATGTTTATTTAGGCTCATACAGGGCGTGTTTGTCATGTGTGATGATTCTTTTATTTAAATAGTTCCAGTTGCATGGTTGAAGCGAACGTCATGTACGCCATTTTAAGTCAACGAGATGTGTATGGAACGTACGTTCCATACGGATATGTGAATATGGAACAGCAATAACACTGTACTTCTAGGAACAAGCGTGTAATAAACAGCTATATTGATAATTGAATCAGTGTGTCATTATCAACGGTTGGCGACGCAATACGATATGGGGAACACGGTGTGCGTAACGTAACTGGTAATTACTATCACATGATGTATAACGTACGGTACTCTGATAACAACTTATTGCCAATTTCATGATCAAGAAATTTTAAATATATCTGACATCTTCGGATTGTTTTATTTTATTTTTATAAAAAGGAATAATAAATGGGATGCTAGGTACAAAAATTTGTGATATATGACTCTTATGAGTACGAACGTCACTGTCGTCAGAGTGTTCCCCTATCGATAATCGCCAACCGTTATCAACAGATATCCCGAAATTAGGTGATAAGATTCATTTAAATCAAGTCAATTAAACCTTAGATAATCTCACCATTCAAGTTCCATATTCAAGAGTAATAAACTTTCACGTTGGATCTATGCACTATCACTCTTGTTATCTCAAATGTCACGATACTGACATTAAACACCGTTGTTAGTTCCTTTATTTTTTTTATATTATTATTATTATTTGTTGTTGTTGTATGTAATTTCTTCCGTTGTCTTCGGAGCACCTAGGTCAACATGACCGCTTTCGCAGACAGGGATGTGGCTATAGGGTCTCCGCTGGGGGGGGGGGGGGGTGTCCACCTTGGGAATTTCCAACTGCACCCCCCCCCTGAGTCTGAATCACACCAACACAACTTTTTGCATAATTCAATTTGCACCCCCCCCCCCCCCCCCCCCTGAGTCGGAATCACACCAACACAACTTTTTGCATAATTCCATTTGCACCCCACCCCCCCCCCCCCTTGAGTCGAAATCGCACCAACACAACTGTTTGCATAATTCCATTTGCACCCCCCTTGTACCTCATGCTCAGGCCTAATTTCCTATATTCATAAGCCATGCTTCTATTTTCCCAGTATGAGAACATTAAGATATTTTAACCTGAAAATTGCCCCCCCAAAAAAACAACTAGTGATCTAATTCCAGACAAATGTACACAGCTACCGACAACAGACCAGGAAACACCGGGCGGACCATGGTTGTTTGGCCCGGTGTGAGAAAATTTTGAAAACTATATACAAGAAAATCGCAAACCTATAGCATCTAGACTGGCCTCAACTGAAGCTTTCCTAGTGTTGGAAATTTCAAACCTCATGCTCCCCCCTCAGGTTGGAAAATTCTTCAACTGATGACCATTTATGTCTACAAGTTTGACCAAATGTAGTAAAATATTGTTTTGCTAAACTAATTGCAGTTTTGTATTGGCCATGTGGATGGGCAATGACACTATGGTTCGGCCCGGTGTGCGAAAATTTTGAAATCTGAACAAGAAAATCGCAAAATCCTAACATCTAGACTAGCCTCTTGAAAGCCTTCCTACTGTTGGAAATTTCAAACCCTACACCCCCACTTAGGTTGGAAAATTTCCAACTGATGACAATTCCAATGACAATGTTGACCAATTGTATGACAATATTGTTTTCTTAAATTAACTAGAAGTTTTTGACTGGCCACGGGGGAGGGACCAGGACACAAGCTTTCCAAGTGTTGGAAATTTCCAACCTGTCACCCCCCTAAGGTTGGAAAATTTCCAACTGATGACTATTTCTGTCAAAAATTTGGACAGAAAATAGGAACATATGCAAATATTGGTCGAAAAACAATAAATTCCCCCAATAAATTGTTTTATAATCAAACTACAAGAACATTTTCAACCTATTGTTGGTGTGAAATTTCGTTGTGGCAGGTATGAAATTTCCAACTATTGAAAATATAGCTCTCTGCTGGGGGGGGGGGGGGGGGGGGGGGGGGTGAGACACCCCACACCCCCCCCCCTCTAGCCACATCCCTGCCTACAACCCGCCATCGCCGTTATATTTGAGTTAAACTACTGCTGATCAGCGTTTTAGGTGATAACCTGCTGATCAGCTGCTGATTCAGCGTTTTAGGTACACACCTATACTCTGTCTCCTTGTTAATTACAAATCTCTGAGTTGTTTTGACTTTATTTCATTCATTATAAGAATTTACCCCCCCCCCGGCCAGGCTTTAGCTGAGCTTGCATGTGACCAGCAGATTTCATAGAATTAAGTCAGGCCAAATTCACATTTCTTAATAATTGCGCGTTGAACAGCGCAAATTGAATTGAGTTTCAGTACAATTCAATTGCGCTGAAGCACAATTATTAATAAATGTAAATTTGAAAATTAATTGCGCTTCAGCGCAATTAATTTTATATATATGGCTAAACCCCCCAGTTAATTAATGAATAAATCCCATAGAAAATTAATTGCGCTGAAGCGCAATTATTTTCCCATGTATAGGCCTGTGGAATTAGTTAATTAATGGAATAACCTATCTATTCAGGTGTGTAAGCTTGTAACAATAATTGCGTTTCAGCGCAATTGATATGAATGTCATGAATCAAGCTGGATTGCGCAATTATTAATAAATGTCAATTTTGCCTCCCATATCAGGCGGATCATTTAAAAAAAATCAGTCGAGTTTACAATTAGCTTTAAAATCCCAATATTTTAAGGAAATATAATTAAAATGAAGTGCCCATTGCCCCATTCTGCATGCGTGGACCTCTAAATCGTACAAGTTTTCAATACTGGAAAGCAAAATTCAACAATTCTGAAATCATGTGACGTTGGACGAATAACAATTATGAAAGCCTTAAAGGGGTACTGTACGCCATATGTTGTTGTTGGTTTCTATAATCTCCGAGTCGGAGAATAAGGTAACAATTTTTTCATTATTTGAAAGTCTGTTGAGTACGAAGTAGTGTTACGGATGACAAATTTACCGGAATGCAAAAATACAAATTATCGTTGTCGAGTAATTTTTGTACAGTTTTCAACCAAATGAATCAAATAAAAGTTATATTATAGGCATACTAGTCCCGTATAATCATTTAAGTTATTGTATCGTCGCTAGTCAGTGGGTGGCTTGGGTGTTCTCCCCGTATCATCATAATATTTTAAGCGATCGTATGTGCGATCGGTTTAACAATCCAGTATCCCTCATTTAATTTATTTGATTACGGAAATTCGTAATTTAATTGACGCCATTTTATGGCTCCAGTCATAAATTCAATTTATATCAAATTATTAACTTTTAAATTATTAAATTTTAAGATAGTCTATTAACCTGAGCGTTTACAGAATACATCTTCGACTCAAATTACTTATGTTTCTATATATTATCGATATTAGATCGTTGTTGTCACCGGAAATTTAATGAAAATGGCGTACAGTACCGGTACCCCTTTAACAGAAATAATATATTAGAAAACTAATGGAAGACAATAATTAACTGATTTGACAGATAATTTAAAAGAAATAGTGACTGACCAACTGCGTGAACTTCGAGGAGCCCTTCACGGTGGCGGGGATTTGACCTCATCAGATATTGCATCTTCTTCGAAAGTCATACACGAAATTTGGACAAACATGACAGCAGAACGAGAGACGGTGCAAAGACTTCTTAATTTTATGAGTGACAATTCCAAATTCCAAACTTCGAACAACTGTCAGATTGACAATTAACAAGCTCTACTGAAAGAGTGGTGTGATAAATATAGATATCTGATCCATCTGTACCAATTTCCCTACATTCCAATTTCCCTACATATCTTCTAAGCTGATAAGAAACGTTCTTTATTACTGATCCCATGCACACAATGTTGTGTATACAATATGTGACCAACGAATGACCAACCATCTCTCAGATATTCAATTAGATAATGAGTTTTGTGTTGTAAAGTATTTCAATTTTCCTGACCATGATGTACGTAAGATTCCATTTCAGCTTTCAGCCAATCGAACGAACACATGGTAATTCTAACCGAGGAGGATGAAACTAAATAAAAACGCTACAAAATTTTAGAATACCTGGTTCTCTGTTAAAATGTATATAACGAGAGGCCGATCACGATCGGCAGATGTTTAACCAATACCTTGGCGATACCGATTAGCTATTTTAATAAATCCTTACACCAACCTTTTCATGAGTGTAAAAGTTTCAACAATTCACACCTTAATATTATTGAGGTCACAAGTGGAATCAGACTTATTGGGCACCTTGCTCACATAAACACAATAGGAACACGGATGTTGCATTCGATTTCAACCTATTAGGTCACTCCGACACAGATATGTCATAGCGTGATAAAGCTAATTAAGCTCAATCCATAGTCAGAGAGAAGCACCATAGCAGTTAAAGACAAAATAGTTAAGACATTAAGTAGATAAACATCATAGCAACTATTTTCAAATTTTTCAAATTTCGGTCGACATTTTGGCCGCCATCTTCGATTTGGAAAACCATATCTTGCATGAGATGTAAGGTAATTACTTCACCTCAGTATTTCCAACTCAACTGTAAGCATGGGTGGAGTTCTCTCGACAATAATGCCCAATGATGTGAATATGAGGGAATTTCGGTAATTTTTCGAAATCTGTCCGCCATTGTGGATTTGGGGGACTTCTATTTGGATATGTTACAAGGTAAGTTCTCGCCTAAGTGTTCCCAACTCACAATAGTAAGCAGGTGTGGAGTTGTCATGACAATAATGCTCACTGATGGCCGCCATTGGCTTTGGGTAAATATTCCTCAACTTAGGTATAAGAGGAATCCTAGCTTTAATTGAGTACCTCCTGCACATATATATGCATGGGTGTTGTTATGATAGCAATAACATCATTGATTCGAAACATTACATTGCGTTATTAACGTAGATTCGGCTTTGACCTATTATACCGGCATTTGGGAAAACGTGATATCGGACAAAAATATCCCACAATGAATGTATATTATGGTCCCCATGTGTTCGCCAATGTCTCTCCTCTATACAATAAATGTATAACATCACACAAAGATGCCAATATTTTCCCACAGAGTCAAACGAAAAGTTGTAACACGTCAGAAAAATAGCATATTTTTACATTTCGGCGGCCATCTTGGCCGCCATATTAGATTCTGGTGTCGGATTTTTGGCTAATTTGTAAGGGTTGTATATTAGCATAACGAATCGAGCGGAAAACAAGACCGCGTGTGATAACATCTTTACTATAACGGCGATCAAAGAGACCTGGTGCATATAACAAAAATGGCCGCCACAATGGATGCCATCTTGTCTGGAGTCTCTGCGGCCAATTTTTTTTCTTGTTCACAACCGAAAAAAATTAGAGGAGACATTACGAAAGAAAATTAGTGGGGTGAAGTTGAGTCCTGGTGGGGGGGGGGGGGGTGCATAGGTCGACCAATATCTCCTGGACTAACGTAATTTGCGCCCGCTTGTTACTGTTCATGGGATTATCGGATGAATTTTTAGCTTTATAAGGATTTGATGATAAACCCTAACGGGACACAAGAAAATAAAATATACAATGTATGTAAATAATCACATATAACGTAAATGTGGATGTTTAGCCTGCCCGTGTAATACGAGTCTCAGCTGTCTGGCCATCGACACAGTCCTGTCTGGAATTTTGCGCGCCAATGTAGGTTGTGACGTCATGATGTACGTCTTGATGTCATGACGTCTTTACTGGTTTCCCAAGAAGCAATCTTAAAAGGACTCTGCGATCTTTCAATCGGAACATATAGTTTACGTTTGTCGGCCTTGAACTTTGAGAATATTCTATCTTTTAGGCGGAAATACCGTTAGAAAATGGAAGATCACATCTAAACGGTCAGTAAGGCCCCTAGAATCCTCTTTCGGGGCAAATATTTTTAAATAATTTTATAAAATATGTAAACAAAACTTTTTCATGCAATTTCAGTTTTTGTTAACCAGGGCTTTGGTTTAATTTACATAACATTTTTTAAATATCTTTGGCTTTAATAGGAGCATGATGTTCCTACGTATGATGAAGTATAGCAAACATTTACCTAACAAGTTTTTTATTTTTACCCTGGAGCATTTTGCCCAATTACTCATTTCGAGGTGGTATTAATCAATACAAAATGGCGGCCATCGCCAACAATATTTTTTTGGACTCGGCTGACCTTTCAGTTATGAATAAATTATTGTATTTTAGGTAAGTTCAATCTATTTTTAGATTGGGCTGAAAAAGTCTATTAGTATATCTCATATCCGCATACGTAGGCTATATACCCGAGGTAGCTTCGCTTCCACGTCTTCGCCGCGGGAGAGCGAGCGCTATAAAAAGCATGTCATTGGATTTAGAAACCCATATAATAATTCAGCCTCTACTGTCATGAACTTGTTAACCCACGAAGGTGTTAACTTAATATTGCACAGAAAACAGAACTGGACCAGAGAGTCATCAATCACAGTTTTGACAGATTTTATCAACAAACTCTGCTAGCAATGGTATCTATCTATCTAGTGTCCAGCTAAACATAACTCAATGCCAATAATAAACTCTATGTGTGATGAGAAGTTCTCTTCTAAGCTCACAGTGCAGGCATTAATTACATTATCAGTTACTTGAATTTTAAATGGCAATAACTATGTTAAAATATACCGGATCAAACTCAAATTTGAACTTGATCTGTATTTCGGGGTGAGGACCATATGTACCAAATTTGGTGCTGATCAGATGAAAAATATTTAAGTCAACAATTTGCATTCTATTTAAAAACAAGAGCAGAAAGGGTTAACTAAACGATACCAAAATCCATACAGATGAAGAACGTGCTAAGAAAGACCTAGGTAAGAAAAATTAGGCAGACCAGAAGGAATATGTTCAACTTATTGCATCGGATAGTATATGTGTGAAGGGTTAATTATTTTCTAAACCGATCAACCAATCGATAACACAAACTATACAGGTGAGGAATGTGTTATCATAAACCTACATATCAAATATGAACACAATCGGACAACAAAGCACTTTGGTTATAAATATCATCGGATAGCACAGGCCCATATGTGGATGCAAAGTGTTAATAATTTCTAAACCGATCAACCGATCGATACCAAAAACTATAGAGGAGAGGGTGTGTCACCGTAAACATGCACATGAAATTTGAACACGATCCGATAAAAAGTACTCGAGTAATCGAATCGGATAGGAAGTGTCTACGGACAGACGGACGGGCGGACAGACAAGCTGACTCCAGTATACCCCCCTAACTTCGTTGCGGGGGGTATAACTACAAGTAATATGTCATATCCTAGTTTATTACCCTGTTCCTCATTTTCACTTCGTGACTAAAGCATGAAATTTTGCACATATGTACAATTGTACATATTCCCATACCAATTAATATTGGATATGGAGCCACGCTGAAATTTCACTTTAACCCCTCTTTTAAGGGGTTTTCCAAATTTAAAGAGCGTTTCGTGATTATATAATTTATTAAATGTCACAATTAATCTTACCACGGAATATGCGATTTGAAATTAGGCATATACAGTAAGTATGTCTCTCTGAGATATAATGGCACATTTTTAGGGCGAAATGGGAACTCCCCTTTCAAGATGACCGTCAAAATGGCAGCCGTAAGCGGACAATTTGACGTTTTTTCACTAATATCTTCTAGACCAGTTTCTTCTGTATGGAACTGGTTCGGAAATGTGTCTTTATTTTGTATTATTCGTGTTAACTGATCATTGGAGCAATTATATTTGCCATTCATGAGATCCCAGCCCCTTTCGTTCCCTCAATAATTTGATTTTACAAAACGCTGTATTAAATTTCACCAAAAATCACCATTTGGATTCTGGTCATATTTCCACAAGAAATGAGCAGAACTGTGCAAATTAATTGAGGCATACCATAGACCGTGAATATTTCAACTCAATGGAGCCAAAATGGTCACTTTTGCTCAAAATGGCTGTCAAAATGGCAGCCAAGATATTGAAAGTGGTAAATATTCTCCCAGAGTGCCATGCAATCAATCAAAAGTCGTGGATGATGAATAACAATGGCTGTTCTGTCATATATACATTGAATACTAACATTTATGATGCATTTTGGATAAGTTTTACTATTACATTACCAAAATTATTGGAATTTTCTCTCAAAATTGGCAAAAAATCATTTTTCAGGTTTGAACCATTTTTTCAAGTTAAATGGAACTATCTTTGGTGTTTGTTTTTATCTGTCTTAAATGCGTCACAATGAGAACTATCTATAGTGTTTTATTGTTTTGATCCATCTTAAATGCCTCACTTTGATGTGTTTTTAGAAAAACATACTCAGGCTGACTTGCATAATGTCCCAAAATTTGGTAGTAAAGTTGATATTTTCAAATGTATACCGGACATTATTCTCTGCTCTTCTGTAGGCCTTTTAGAAAGTCAAACAAGGAGACTAGTGAAAAACTGCTTAATAACATCAAATTCTGGGCCATTAGCATCAAGATTGATTGATTCATGTCGTGAACACCATTTCGTCCATTTTGCATATAAAAGGCCATCATGATGATGAACTCTCTAACATTACCTCCCAATCGATTAACATACACTTGAGTTATTATGGAAAGTGATAGCCACCAAAGGTCCAACTCACTGATGACAAAGCAATCATGTTATTTATATATGAACACCACACAAATGACCATGTAGCCATATACATATACCTCACCCATGACCTACAACCACAATTGCGTTTACCGTGAACCACACATGTGACTACACAGCCATGAGTCACCATTCAGGTACACCATGTATACTCCTACCCATGACCAAAGTCACTTCCTGTATACATATTCACCACATTCGTGGTCGTACAGTCACTTCTTGTATACCTATTCGCCTCACCATTGTCCATGACACTCACTCTCTATATCTATTTGCCAGTTATGGCCATATATCCACTAAAGATATACATATACACTGCAATCATAACCGTAGAGTAACTCTGTGTATGCATCTACTCCTGAACAATGGCCAGGCAACCATTTTATATATACCAGTGCCCCACACAGTGGCTCATTCACACACTCCAGGCTTGAATATACTCCTCACTGAACTTGACTGAAGACAATTCAGCCACAACATCCGTGGTCATACTGTCACTCCTTGTTTAACAATTCACCTCACCATTGACATCCAATCATTCGCTGTATGCATATCGTTCACACACATCGCAATACAACCAATAAATATATACAATATTTATACATACACAGCCTCCAATGCTGATTATAGAATCATTCCAGGTATCGATCGACACCTCATCATTGACCATACATACCTTTAGATATAGCAATACAACACAAATCACCTCACCATTGGCCATACAGTCACTCCCTGTATACATTTTCTTCACACCCATGACCATATACCCACTCATGATATACATATACACCCCACTCATTACCATAGAGTCAATCCAGGTATACGTATACACATCACCAATGGATATACCAATACCCCCGCACAACAATTCGTGCACTCCAGATTTGCATATTCACCTCGCCCATGAGATTTCAGCCACTTGATGTATACTCACACAACCCATCCATGATCATACAGCTACTCTCTGTATAACTATACACCCACCAATGAAAATACAGCCACGGCAGAGATGCATATACATCACATATACAACCATGACCACAAGGACACTTCATCTATATCCGACACACCACCAATGACCATCCAGCTATACTCCAGGTATGCAAAAAACACTTCAACAATCATGACCGTACATTCATTCCTTGAACACCTATATACATTACACATAAGCATACAACCACTCCCTATTTATGCATACACCCCACAGTCCCACACATGATCACACAGCCAACATATGTATAGTTGTACACCCATCCATGACAATAGTCATCCAAGGTACGCATGTTATATACCACACATAACCATACAGTCACTCTATATATACAGATGAACATACAGCTACTATCATTACACCCATACACCACTTCATTAACCATACAAACATTCCTTGTATATATATATATATTCACCTCACACATGACCATAGTCCCCCCGTGTATACCTATACATCTCACCATAGACACACCCATCCCATCACCATATAGCCACTCCTTCGCACATGCATGACCATACAATAGCTCCCTGTAGAACTATTCACACATCACTCCCTGACTGCCATTTGGATATACACCATATGTTAAAATGATTTTCATGCTAATTGTCGACAGCAGCCACATAATATGGTTTCACTCAGTTCCGTTTAGATGTTCTGCCCATTTTCATTCAAAATTTCGCCAGAGTCACAGAAGACATTTTTGGCAAATGTCATACTACAGTTCATCATTTAAAAGGAATTTGTCATGCCTCAGAAGGTACAGGGACAACGAGAATGAAACATGTAGTAGTCATTGGATTAAGCATAACATGGTAATAACCAAAGTGAGTTATAATTTGCTAACTCTTGGGAACAAAGAATAATGTTTGGGATATATGTACACAAAATCAACTTTTGTTTTACTAAATTGGTTGCCATTTTGGAAGCCATCTTGAGTAATTTTGTCTAAAAACACATCCGTGTGACGCATTTAAGACAGATCAATACCAAAGATAGTTCCATTTACTTGAATAAATGGCCCAAACCTTAAAAGTTATTTTTTGCCAATTTTGATGTCAAGTTTGTGATAGAAAAATCCAATAATTCTGGTAATGTCAATGGTTACATTAGTAATACTTAACCAATGTGCATCAGAAATGTTAGAATTTAAAGTATATAAGACAGAATAGCCAATTTTATTCAATTACATGGCATGTTGGGCCAATATTGACCATTTCCCAGGTTTTGGTCGCCATTTTGGCAGCCATTTTCAGAATAAGTGACAATTTTGGTTCCATTGAGTTGAAATATTCATAAGTCATGGTATGCCTCACTCAGTTTGCACAATTCTGTCCATTTCTTGTTAAAATATGACTAGAATCCTACCGGTTACCTTTGGTGAAATTTCATACCGAGTTCAGTAAAATATAATTTTTGAGGGATCGGAATGGACTAGGATCTCATGAATGGCATATTCCATTGCATCATTGATCAGTTGATAAGAATAATACAAAAATAAAGTCACAATTCGGAACCAGTTCCATACAGCAAAAACTGATCTAGAAGATATTAGTGAAAAATGTCAAATTTTCCACTTACAGCTACCATTTTGACGGCCATCTTGATGGAGTTTAAATTTTACCCTAAAATGTGGCATTATATCACTCAGAGTCATACTTACTGTATATGCCAAATTTTACATCGCATATTTCATGGTAAGATTAATTGTGACATTTAATAAATGATATAATCACGAAACGCTCTTTAAAAATCTGGAAAAACCCTTAACTCTTTCGCTGCCACCCGCCACCACAGACGTACCCCCCAGTGCCACGCATCCTGTACATATATCCATGTATTTCAGGTATATATGGGTAATACATTATATCTCAAGCAGTTTCTAATATAATTAGTTGAAACTTCACATGTATATAGACATAGGTATACCCTGTCGAATGCCGCCGTGGACACGCCCACCAAGGTCATGTGGCCATCTTGGATTAGTGGCTATTTGACGGTATATGTACAGTTTGTGTGGGTATGAATGGGTGTGTTGTTTGTTTTCTAATTTTCAACCCAATTATACGATGTCCAACAATAAGGTACACAGGAGTAACCTATATGAACCCACTTTGGACATAAAATAGGTCACGTGACCTTGGCGTCCATCTTGGATTTATGCAAGTTGCCACCTATTTGTAGCAAAATGGGATACAATGAGCAAAATGGGATACAATGGCGCACTTTGTTGAGTTCGTGCTTTTGTTGCTTAAATATTCCCTGATAGGTACAATTCCAAATATAGATATATATATATATATATATATATATATATATAACCATACCCATATGTATATATACCTGCAGGGGGACATATGACCCTGCTCCGCCCCTTATAAGTCATGTGATCTTGACGGCCATCTTGAATTTCAGGAAAATTGGGTTTTACGATGATTTATGTGAATTATATGGGTCACGCGGGCGTACGCATGGTCAAATTAATTTAGTTGCCTGTTATCACCACTGGAAAACGATACAATAGACAAGGGTTGTTCAAAACCAGTAAAGGTGTATTATAAATAATAGGTATAAGTATCTTATGCGCCGCAGGCGCCCTTCGATCATTAGAGTATAGAGGTTAGTTACCCACCCACCACCCCATCCCATAGTATCTTATGCGCCGCAGGCGCCCCTATAGAGGCTACTGTCCACATAAATAATAGGTATACTAGTAAGTATCTTATCATTAGAGATTAGAGTTTAGAGGAAATAACAGTAACTTCTTTAGTCCTGAGTCTTTTGCGAGCAGCCATTTTCGACTGATAACCACGTGCTAACAACGACGCTATATTCCGGCTCTGACTGTACTCCCATAACGTCAGAAATAGCATGACCTTGAGGACATTGTCGCTTTAAATTGTTCGCGCGCAACAGTACTACAGATAAATACATTGTACACTGTCAAACATGCCGGAAAGAATAGAGTTATATCCCATACATTAGACTACATACCAAATTCGCAAAAATGCGCGATTGGCAGCGTCTTCGAAGTTCGCGTTAATGCGCATTTGGCAGCGAAAGAGTTAAAAGAGGGGTTAAAGTAAAATTTCAGCGTGGCTCCATATCTAATATCAATTAGTATGTGAATATGAACATATGTGCAAAGTTTCATGCTTTAGTCATAATTTGAACAATTGCCTTGAAAATTTGACTTAATCTACTCCACTATCATGTTTGCGATAGCGTCGGCCATTTTGAATGATTGATACTCATCAAATCAAAAGCACGTGATTACCCACAAGGAAAATGTGTGCTGAAAACAGCAAATGTCAAGCTGGGTACCCAAAACACATTGTTGTAAAGCAGGGTACACAGCGCACCAAAATATGGCAGCAATGATCACTTCATCGTTATGAGTATAGTGGTACCGTTCATAATTATCATCCTATGAGATTATAGTAATATTGAATCACCACACATTCTGTGGTTGCTCCACTGCATGTCACGTACGACCATATTGTTGATCAATGGACAGACGACAGACACCAACCCATGGCAATAGCTCAAACTTGATTTCATCAAGTTGAGCTAATGAAACGATAAAAACTTATTGATGTTCTGACCAGGCTAGTTAAGAATAAAGCTGGAAAGAGAAATACTGATAAAATTTTTATTTTCTTCACAATATCAAACATGGACAATGTGCATGCATCAATGCTGTCACCTATAGTGCAACAATCAAGCAAAGTCATTTCACTGAATTCAAACAATGTATAAACTGTAGATAAATCAGCAAATGATTGAACAATTCTTGTTGGGTTGATCAATATGTACCAAAGGTTAACAAATCAGACAGAATTTCAAACAAATCACAGTCGATCACATTCACAGTAAGTAGATCAATGTTACACAAAATTGTAGTGTATACCAGTATAAGAAGGACGTATAAAAATATACTTTTGACAGTTAGCCCTATTTGTTACTTTGAGAATTTAAGCAGGTGTATTCTACTTTCCAGTTTCTAAACAGTGTCCCAAAATTAAAACATTTTTCTATAATTTCGATGTCCCAAAAAAGCCACATTTTCAGATGAGATCTTCATATTTAATGAAATTTAAACTTCATATTTAATGAAATATTTTATGAATATTTAATATTTGGTATGTGAGCTTATTGGTGTTGGACACAGACCAAGTGTCTTTCCATTTTTACACCCCCCCCCCCCCCCCCCCCCCCCCCCCGGTCAATCCATAAATCAATGGATTCCATCTATATTCGAAGTTGAGCCATATCATATTTCACTTCTGCATGTTTGGTTACCATTAGTTATTTAAAATGGAGATAACACCTGGATAATCAAAGAAATACATTCTTAAGTCGAAAATTGGTCAATACCCTAGCGTGAATCAATCCTGATTAAACAACACAATAAATGGGTCATGACAGTTACATGTATCATGCTATCTCAAACTAATGATTAAAAACATTTGAAGCTCAAACATTTAAAGTGATAAAACACTCCGGCAGGGTGGTCAGATAGAAATGGAGAACAATCGTGCTCAAAGTAGTTATTTTTTACGAATATTATATCTAAATTAATTAATATATACGACTGTCGGTGTGTTTTGTCAATTTAGATATAAATATTCGTAAAAAATAACTACTTCAAGCATGATTGTTCTCCAGTGTCTCTCGATGGTGAAATTGTTTTCGTTAGTTTATCGCCGATAGTTGCGTCCCAAATCGAGATGTAAATATTTACAATTAAGCTTAGTTCAGACGATGTTTTCTATGGAGTGGTGTGGTCAATTTCTTTAAGAAATGAGGTCAGTTTCAATGTTGTCATGGAATCCTGACTGCAAGATAATTCAGCAAACCAATGTCTCGTTAAAATTTGAATAAGATTTCATTACAGTCAACAACGGCTCTAACCCATAAACAGAATAGCTAAAATGTCTTTTCGGTATATAAATAAGCTTTGTAAAATATTCTCTTGTTCTGGTTTCAGTGAATGAATGTCTATTTTCTGCAATAATCTTTAATTGCAATGTCGAGAATTTTGATTTTGCCATGTTTTGTTTCAATCGGCCTAGCTTTCTCAATCACTTAAGCTTTCCGTAATACTTATTTTTAGCAATATTGGACGAGGCTTGTGTGAATAAGTGACACAGTGTGAATAATTATTGGTATTGTAAGAATCCATTGATTGGTTGAGCAACGCATTCTTCGATGCGCAAGTAATTTCATTGGCACAATTCCTCCTGTTCGAAATAATTTATTCCATGGGAGTCCCAGACGGTAAGTTTTAATATAATTACACAGTTTAAAGGCATCATACCAAAAGACAAACTGTTAATAAATCGTAAAGAGATTTATAACTTTGTGATTCAGCATGATGCCAGTATGATAAAAATTGCTAGAATCTCATTCCCTCCTGACCCCTATTTTTGCTCCGCCTCAATTATTTTTATTTTGGATGATTTTGATGAAATTTTTTTCTTTCTCATGCCTTGGTGTAAACATATTTTTATTTCCAAATCAAAATGTCAGATAACAACTAGAATGGAAAACCTTAACAAAATTATTGAATCCTATTGAATGTCCCCATAGTAGTGAAAATCCATACAAAATTCATTGAGATACGAGAACTACTGTTCATGTCATGACTTGACATCGGACGGACAAAAAGCCAACATTTCCAGATAAGCAAAGATGAATAACTCTAGAATGCAAAATCTGAACAAAAACGATTGAACTCTCTATTTAATGTCCTCATAGTAGTGAACATCCATACCAAATTTCATTGAGATCCGAGCACTTCTGATCAGTTATGACATGAACAGACATCGGAGGGACATGAACAGACATAAATATACAATGGAACATACAATGAAATAGGATGGTGGTAATGGAAGTCGAGGATTAGACAACAAGCATTTGCTTTTGTTAAGTCTTCTCCTCTGTAGTGAAATAAATACTGCACCTTCAATAAGTGAAGTCTCTAAAGAGGGAAGGATTGGAAACTCTCATTGGTTTTCTCAAGCCTTAGCCTTCATAGTACATTGCAATGACCCTTAAATCAGTAAATTTTGATCAAATTGGGAAATTTAAATAACCTAGTATCATATAAAGTAGGATAATGCTTCAAATTCTACAACTGACAATGACCATCTATGTTAGCAAGAATAAAATACAAAAAAACAAAATTCCCCGCCAACCCAAATTGTCCAAAATAATTGGGTGAGAATCTAATAATTTATTTATATTGGCACAAGTAATGTCCAGAAAACTGGCTGTTTACTGAAAGGCAATAACATGAAGCTGTCAATTAGCAGCATCTGGGCTCTGGGCCATCAGGGATAAAGCCCTATATAAATATTGTTTATTATTATTTATTACTTTAGCAATTGGCTACGTAAAAAGTTGCCACAGTAACATACACAGATGCACACATTCATTGATGGCAAAAGCTCCTGACTGACACCATTAAGTTGAGCTAAAATAAATTGATAGAACGATGGATCCCTGAAGAGAGTGACAGACACAAGGACACTAGCTGCTGATTAGATGTATAACCTTTTCCTCTGCAATCACATGCAACATAGGGTAGCAGTATTAACAATCGGTTGCTCAAGGAGTCGAGGTGTTAAAGTTTTGCTGCTTTTATAAGCCACTAACAACAAATAATAATAATTTGAAATGGTTGTCACTCTCAATCTGGGAATCAACCCCAGCTGTATGGCACATGGACCAATGACGCATATTCAGATAGATTGTGTACACTCTGCAACTCATAAATAGGCGACGAGTACCATGTCATCCTTAAATGTATTGAACTCCAAGACATACGCGTACAATACCTGAGACCATACTATACCGGAGACCAAACGCTTATAAGGTAGCAGAACTATTCAATAGTCATAACAGAAAAATGACCAAGAATCTCTCAATCTTTATAAAAAGGTCATTGATATATTCCGGAACTCTTGAGGCTACATTTTCGGACAAACATGTAAACCCCCCTTCAAAAATATACCAAAATAGTATACTTGTTGTTTACGCATGTACCAAAACTTTATAAAGAAGGACCCCAACACCAATATAATAGTTTATGGCTATAGCTGCGCTCTATGGTAGCACAATGTAAGCTCAAATTTACTAATCAAACATGTCCAATGGCGCAATGCACAGCCCCCTTAATTATACACTGTACAATTTGAATTTGTAACTACCTTGCACTCTGTAATATCTTCAATTGATGATCAGAGAAATAAATTGAAAAATTGAAAATGTAACAAATTTGTGCACATATATTGATTTGCACATGAATTTGTTGTAGCTGAGGGAGGATGGGAGAGAGTATTATTACTATTAAAGAAACTGAGTCTTTTAGTTTCGAAGAAGCATTCGGGTCTCGGATTATTATTTTGCAGACCTATTTCCCTTTTAATTTAGATACAAGAGTATAACATATTCGAGATGAGAAGAGATTAACATTTTGCCCTAAATAAACAAGGGACAGATATCTGTTTGGCAGTCTGCAACCTTTATCAGTTCACAATGGAATTTCACTCATTTCTAGTGTGAGTGATCTTAGGGATGCTGTATGTGAATATCTTGAAATTCTTCATCTTGAATGACGATTCTTTATCCACCAGAGACATATGTTGCACATGGTGATTTCTTTAAGAACAACACATCGCAGAGAGTTGCACACTCTTCAGTTATCACTGGTGCATATAGGTAGGCTATGGATTGCACAAGAATTTTCACCTCACTTTATATAGTCGGTATATTATTAAGCCGATACTGGATAGAATAGCTATACCTGCACTGACTTTAATTAATGTCCGCTTATCTTTCAAAATCACTGATTTCACATGTCTGAAAAAGAGCACAAAATATATTTTAACATGATAAGTAAGGAGAACAGACTAGTACATGTATATGTAGAACAAGAAAATGTATAGCCAAACAAATCTGTTCTGATAGTTGCAAGAAATAAGTAGGATACACCTTAAGACTTCTTTATGCAAACAAGAAATGATAGTCGGTCTCACAACTGGGCTCTTTAGGGAATATCCAACTACTTTCTGTTTGATACTGATTCTAGAGTACTTTTCGATGAGGAATTCAGTGGTGCCGACCGATTTTTGATAAAAGGGGCCCAAATTCCATTTTTAAGGGCCTGAACCCCAATTTTGGGGTTCAGCACTTTTATCTCAAAGTTGAGCCCCCAATTAGACTATAAAAACCCTACCATACTATAACGCTGGTCAGAGGAAACTAAACATATTGCACTGTAGACTCAGAAATAACTGCAGTCATCTAAATTTTGACAAGTATGAAAATTACATCTCAGCTCAACCAACATGTAGTTGTGGTCATCCATGTGAAGACGCAAACCATTTTTTCTTCAGTTGTCCTTTGTAAGCAGACTCCAGAGATCTTATGTGGGCATGGTTGGACGAACTTAATGTGGTCATCGTCTCTGAAAAAGATCTCCTGTTTGGCATTCCGCTCCAGAGTGAAACATTAAATTTGTGCATTTTCGACACAGTCCAATCATTTATTTCCTCGACTAACTGCTTCTCATAAAAAAAATTGTATCCTACTCCCCTAATGTGAGACCATAGCCACACCAAACAGCAGCAGCCACTTTAAACAAAAAGTTTTGAGCCTATCTCTAAATACATTTATTAGCAGTCGAATGCCAGAGGAGAGGGGGTCTGATAAGTATGTTTAACAACAACTTGTTTATTAGTTGTTATGCGAGACTATAATAAAGGTACTCAATCCGATCAGAGGGTCCTATATTACTATTTCTTTGGCTTTGGGGGTAAAAAATATTTGATTCGACCCATCAAATCTCAGAGTTATTAGATATTGATTTTTGTAATTTTCTTGAGATGTGTACTAATAATTGCCCCTAAGTTTGTAAATTTCTCGAGATGTGTACTAATAATTTCCACAGAAGCCCTTATTCAAACAGACGAAGATGGATAACGCAATTTTGACTGAGACCATCCTTTTGACGGTGTGTTTCTGGGCCAGAAAAAAATAGAAATAACAAAACTTCAAAAATTGATATCTGATCACTCTGAGCGTTTATAGGTAGGTTCCTCGACTCAAATCAATTATTTTTGATCCCCAAGGGCCGAAGTCAAAGAAATAGTATTAATTTATGAGAGCCTGATCGGATTGAGTACCTTTAAACAAGACGTAATGTGTATCCTACTTATTTCTTGCAACTATATGTAGAACATTAATTGTTTTGTTTACCCTTACTTCTAATCTAATGGTACTATCACACATGGATTTTCTCAACTCACTGCAGACAAATTTTGTGAAAAACTAGCACATAAATCAGCAGAAATTATATATTCTGATCTACAATATCGCATCGGTAACGCAGGGCCCTCTGGCACAGATGCTCATCGTTTCATGTTCCAAGATTTGACTTTTAAGTGCAATTCCAGTTTGTTATAACATTGGTCATGGTTGCTTTTCCATGCTTGCTAACTCTTGCAACAACAGATTTTTTTTGGAGACTCATGGGGGGGGGGGGGGATATAATTATACATACATTTATTCATGCATATCTAACTAGAGAGTAACATATTGCAGGTAAATAGGTCACAATAGTGTATTTACATAGAAGTTCAGTCATGAAAAAGCCAAAATTATGATGTGAGACTGGCATGAATTCCCCAAATGCATGGCATAGAGTGCTTAAAATTCAAATGTAATGAAACAAATGTATACTCCTGATACAAATATAGACTGCAAATTGCAGGAAATTCCAGAAAGATTTCTTGAAGCTTAATTCTCTAAACTGCAATTGTAAATAATTACACAATCACCATTCTAAGGTATTATTTGGCTTATTTTGGCTTGAACTTTGTAGCAAAATGAAAACACATTAACCCTTTACCCAACAAACCGGCCACAACCGGCCAAATAAAGCTTCAACAGCCTAAAATATCTTCGGTCTGTCTCAATAGAACCATACAAATATGGATATCATTGGAACCGGCTCCTTGCCCACATTGTGATAGTTACAGTTATGCCCTGTGCCAATGCATTCTCTTATATATGCGAGTCGACCATAGGTCGCCTCGCATATATAAGAGAATGCATTGGCCTAAAAAATTCTTTTTTTAACACTTTTTACCATTTTTTCTTACATTCTTTAACAATTTTATAATGTTTAATGTGTTAAGCCAATGCATTCTCTTATATATGCGAGGCGACCTATGGTCGACTCGCATATATAAGAGAATGCATTGGCACAGGGCCCTTCTGTTGGGTAAAGGGTTAAACAAAACCACATGCACCCAATAAGTGAAAGCAGAAAAGAAAATCATGAAAAAAAAGAGCTTACAAGGTAATTAGTATTGAAAGCATTCCAATGACAAGATACAACAACCAGATGCTAGCAGGTATGGGTCAATCTTCAACCAATGCTCAAATATTCAGAAAATTTTATGAGAGTCAAAGACAATACAATAACACAAACACTGAGTGATATGTAGATTAATTCTGATTATAATTTAATTTTAACACAAAAAGCCATCATAGATCACGGGAGAATAAAGGGCACTACTTTTGCTAGCCTGTATATAGTTTGTCTGACTTTTGAAGAATTTATCCACCGATAAAAAATGTTCACTTCAAGTTCAACTTTTGCGAAGGTAACAAGTCTGGATATAGTGTGTCTGAATTTGCAGAATGAGGTCCCCAGAGGGTGAATTTAGTGACGCTATCCTGCAGTGGGCTAGCATCACCAAATTCACCCTAAGCGAACCTCATTCTGCATAGGCCTCATCTTCTGGGAAGTAACTAGTCTAAAATTAACAAATTAACATTAACAAATTAACACTTGAACAGTTTAATCCAAGCATAATCAGTTACATTATATATTAACCCTTTACCCAACAAACCGGCCAAAACCGGCCAAATAAAGCTTCAACAGCCTAAAATATCTTCGGTCTGTCTCAATAGAACCATACACATATGGATATCATTGGAACCGGCTCCTTGACCACATTGTGATAGTTACAGTTATGCCCTGTGCCAATGCATTCTCTTATATATGCGAGTCGACCATAGGTCGCCTCGCATATATAAGAGAATGCATTGGCCTAAAAAAAATTGTTTTTTAACACTTTTTACCAATTTTTCTTACATTCTTTAACAATTTTATAATTTTTAATGTGTTAAGCCAATGCATTCTCTTATATATGCGAGGCGACCTATGGTCGACTCGCATATATAAGAGAATGCATTGGCACAGGGCCCTTCTGTTGGGTAAAGGGTTAATACAAAAAGTATTGGTACACCAAATACATAATTACCAAAGTTATCATGTTGACTTGACACATTGGAATCATCTGTATGCTATACATAATAATTCTGAGGCCAAGCTGATCGAACTATCATGACCTTCTAGTTCTACATGACTCATGAGGCAATCCCAGATGGTCATATAATTGTTTAATCTGGTAGCAACTTACAACAATTCATACCGACATGCGCTTTACTAAGACAGTTAGGCTTCCCTTGATAAACTATAATCTTATAACATTGTTTTTAGTTACTTTTTCCTTCTGTTCAGTTTCTATATCCTCTAATTTTCAGAAAATAAATTGCATAATCAAGGTGACTAACAGGTGAACATCACCAGCTTCAACTGGGGAACTTCAATCTGATCCTAGGTCTCCCATAGCAGTTGAGGCCTAAGCATAATGGGGACCCAGAGGTGAACTTGGTAATGCTAGCCCACCTCACTGTGTGAGATAGCGCCACTAAATTCACCCTCTGGGGACCTCATTCTACAAATGTCAGACACACTATATCCAGGCTTGCTACCTTCGCTATAGTAGAACTTGAAAATGAATTTTTTTTATGGCTTGTTAGGCAATTTTGATGTAAACAATATGTGTACATGTAGGTAATAACCCGCTTGGGTATCTGTACAAGAAATATAAACCAAGGCGCGTTAGCGCCGCGGTCTGTATTTCTTGTACAGATACCCTAGCGGGTTATGACATATTTATAAACTGATTCACACCCCATGGCAAACAGAATTGAGCCACTGTCAATATCATGATTACATATCAATTACCATTCAATCAAAGATTAATTGAATGTTGTGTGGTGTTACATATTCCTACTGCACACGTCAAATTATCGTTTGACAGAGAGCACTTGCTTCATGATTATTTATCAGCGTCGAAAAATATTTTGTCTCCGAATTTGAAGAATTGTTTATACAGATTCCCCCTTGTGACAATAAACTGTTGCGGATGTTAATGTTATTTTCGTCTTGGTTCCCATAATGGTTTTATCGTTCAGAATCCAGGCGGTAATGTCCCAATAGTGTGCACTCCGACTCTGAAGAGAAACTATTCCACATTACATGAAGTTTGTGTGTTGAAATATCACCGGCATTCATGACAAAAGACTAAAACAAATCTGTGTATATTAACTGTGTACAGTTTGTAGAATATTCTCAATGTTATTATTAAAAAGTGATTATTGTGGATTATACACTCCAAACAAATGTGGATTTTGTGTGACCCTATCTAGTTGGTGGAAATGTAGTGAATCATGGACACCGGAAGAATCCTGAGCTATTCATGGGTCAGTTTGTGCTGGAACACGAGCATCTGTTACGACCTCCATCTGCTGGAGACCTTAACTCGATTGAATTGTTTTTTGAAAGTTATAATTTTGTATATACGATCAATGTATTAATACCCATTTATATGCAATAAAACTACTTGACTTGACCAATGGTGTGATCCATGTTTTAACCCAAGTGACAGGTGCGATCATTATAATGGCATATTGTTAGAATGCACACCTTCCGCTCCATTCTCATGTTCAGCTTACTACCCAATTAATGCCTATTTATTGGTGAATTTTAGGTCAGGTCTATATTTTGCCGCCGACGAAATACAGATTCATACAAGAAATATTTTTCGTGGATTGGAGCGATTTGATTGGCCGAGGGGTGTGAACAGGTTTATAAGTATTAAAGAATAAGATGCATTAGTAACATCACAAGGTAGATAGTATCAGTACAGAATATGACGCAGTGGGCAATTTAAGCCATATCTTACGTAAGTATGAATTTTTAGTCATTTTGATTCACAGATCACAACAAAGGAGTAGTCTGGTAGGCTATAGCTAGTAATTCTGTGGGATTTTAAATATACTGCTAATTTAAATGATTTGACTGACTGGAGGTGTTGTCCATTCACTGCTCACTTGAAGTTGTCCCAGACCTGATAAAGTTATGCTAAAGAAACATTCCTAACCAAACACCAGTGCAAGATGTATATGTTAATTGATTAAATGAGTAATATGTGAAAGCTATAAATTGGTTAAATGATTGCATAACACTATTCTCACAAACTATAGCCTGTGACACACAATCAAACTTTGTTGCCAACAACGTTTATGAATATTTGAAAGGATCTGTCATCATCTACATTTTCATTCTAAGAATATTGCCATGTCTAATCCAACATATCTAAACAAAAAAAAGATTTGTTTGTTGAACTGATTATCTCAACATTTCCTATGGGAACTAGTCGTCAATGGTTATTTAGTAAAGAAACGGTTAATTGCTCTTGAAAAATATAACCATGGACTTTTCAACTGATTTTAATTTCAATGCAACAGTATTTCTAATATTCTCTAATCTTATTTTTAGAACACAACAAGGTGTTCCCAACATTCTCATGTTTATACGATATCGCCATATAAAAGATACCAACTACAAACTAATCAATATCAATACATTTGCATTACTTTTGGAGTATATTAGCCTGTTTTGTTGAATATACATATTAACCCTTTAATGACCAGAGCAGTGCTGGTGCAGCAATAAAGATCCTGTGCCATTGCATTCTCTTATGTGAGTCTCCCGAAGGGAGCCTGGCATATATGAGAGAATGTACTGGCTTACAAGGTAAAGGCAAATATTGTTAGGCCAATCCATTCTCTTATATATATATATATATACTAGCTGGTGGGCCCGACTTCGTCCGGGCTCTGCTTTCATCCGGACTTCAGATACCAAAGGTCAAGGTCAGATCGGGGTCACGACTTGACCAGTCGAAAACACTCCCCGGACAAAAGTACCCCTAGGTATCAAATTTCGTCAAAATCCGCCCATTTTACCCGATTTGACCTTAAATTGACCATTTGGAAGGTCAAGGTCAGGGTCACGATTTGACCCGTCCAAAACACTCCCCGGACAAAAGTATCCCTAGGTGTCAAATTTCGTCGAAATCCGTCTGGCAGTTTTCCCGGTCATTGCTAACAGACAAACAGACAGACGGAAGTTCCAAAATATATATTAGATGTGAGGCTCTCTATGGGACACTCGCATATATAAGAGAATGCATTGACACAGGGTTTTCAAAAAATTTCAGGAAGCTCCAGTCATGGAAAGGTTAATTGATGAAGGAGGCTGTTAACACCCCGAAAATGTTCCAATTCTGAGAGATGATTTCTGAGCAATGAAAAATGAAATAAAAATACAAGGTTGCCTTCCCTCATCATAACTTTTTCCCAATGTTTTATGAATGCACTCAGTTTTCATCAATGTTCATGAACGTTCTACACCAAAATTTGATCTAGTGTCATATGTTTATGTGTAAGACCTTATTTTTTCCTCCAACCAGAGTGGATGTCTGTGTACAAGCAGCATATGCACCAGACGTTTGAGAGTTCTGTAAAGTTCAAGCAGATACAATCAATGATCCACAGAATGATTGTACAACCTACTGTGGCATGAATCAAAGCAATCACTTGGAATAAAGAGAGCTGATATGCAGTTCAATCAAGCCTGAGTTTAGTGTGTCTGAGATTTGAAGAATGAGGTCCCCATAGGGTGAATTTAGTGAGGCTATCCCACATAGTGGGCTAGAGTCACCAAATTCGCCCTCTGGGGGACCTCATTCTGCTTAGGCCTCAACTGCTATGGGAGACCTATAGGATCAGATTGAAGTTCCCCAGTTGAAGTTGGTGATGTTCAACCATTAGGTACCTCGATTATGCAATTTATCTTCTGCAAATTAGGAGATAAAGGGAAAAAGTAATAGAAAACAATGTTAATTTGAGACTAGATATTTCCTAGATAATGAGGCCTAAGCAGAATGAGGTCCCCAGATGTGGAATTTGGTGATGCTAGCCCGCTATGTGGGATACCGTCACTAAATTCACCATCTTGGGACCTCATTCTGCAAATGACAGACACACTAATCTCAGACTTGAATTCAATCAGAATAAACAAAGCATTGCTTTGTGCAAATGTTGAATAAAACTATCTATTTATAATAGTTACAGGTAGACAGGGGCTCAAGAGCTATTATTACCCAAGTAAACATAACAATGGCCAATTCAGAATCAACCGGACTCCCGCAACCACTCGTTTCAGGCCCTATTTCAGCATAAAAAATGTACCAATTGTAAAAATATTCCTTACTTTTTTTTAAAGTCACAGATGGCCTTCACAGTGTATTAACCCTTTGAACCCTGACATCCTGAACGTTAAATGACCCCAACCCGAGGCGCCTGACGTTATATAGTGTTCCGACGACGTAAATCATAAAGCTCTTAATTGGGACGTATATACATGTATACACGCTCAACTATACGGCAATCTACTATGCTAACTGAACAAGTGTGCGGTGAAATATGTCACAATGTATTTCAACGAGACAGTCTATTCCACATTCAATATACATGTACATGTATATAGATATATTGCGGCTTCCTTTGGTCGCGCTATATATTTAACACGAAATTCTTACACTTTGCCTAAAATAGAAGGCGTTTCTAAAAATGCACCTGTGTGCTTGCGCGAAGAAACAGACCCCATGTTTCCAATTTGGCTGCTAAAATCAGAGATATGAACATATGACTCATTCGCGCAAAGTATAGAAGCACTATTCTAGTTAATTTGGGCTTTGATCGCGAAATTTCTAATTTCTTATCCGACGATAAAAAGCGGGGTTTTTTCTCTCGGAATAGGCCTCTGCGCATGCGTGAAGAAACAACCCCTCTGTCATCAGTTTGTCGATCAAAAGTCACGTGGGGATACATGTGACACGTGTGTGCAAAGTAGAAGTACAACTCTTGTTGATATGTGCGTTTATTGAGCTGTAATTTCGTGTCAAATATCGTCTGATTTCCGGACCGGTATTCCGGGATATAGGAATATAAGGATTGGACCGGTATTCCGGTCTCTCGGGTTCAAATAGTCACATCCGTTAAAACTTCCATAAACAGAAAGAATAATAAAATACAGACATTCTTTGTTCTTATATCATAAATATCGAGTAAATAGTACGTTATTGTCAAGTTTGTATGTTTTGTTATGTAAACAAAAGCCAAAAATGTTACAGAACCTGGCTTTTGTTTACATAACACAGCGTACAAAATTGACAATAACATATTATTTACGTGATATTTATGATTGGTATAAGAACAAAATATATCTATATTTTAATATTCTTTCAGTTTATGACAGTTTTAACGGGTGTGACTATTTTAACAGCATACCCATCGTGAAGGCCATCCATGCCTTTAATCAATTAGATATCTCTGTTGAATGTAACACGGAAAATTCTAAATAATTTGCCAGTTTTTGCGATGTTGTTTGCTTTGAATTCCCAACAACACAGAACTCTTAAATCTGACATGTTGCCATCTGAGTCACAGGTTATAATTAGAAGCATCAGTTGGTTATGACGTTACAATCTTGAATGGCGACTTTTCGATATCACAAAGGGGCTTTCCGAACTTGTCTGTCTTATTATTAAAGAGATGATATGCGTATTTATTATACACTCAGCAGTGATTTGGGGTGTTGTTCTCTTTCACACTTGATCGTGAGTGCGACCGATTCACATGCATGTAACAATGCGCTACAGCATTTCAAAATCATTGTGATTCAGTGGAGTTATCCTTTACTGTTATTATTAAAGTTATAATAAAAATATATTTTATGCTGAAATTCGACAACATTATTGGGAAAACAAATGGGAAAATACCGAAGAATATGGTAACTATATTTTTCTATTCTGCGAATGGTGAAGTGAACTGACAGCAATCAGCAGTTGGCTTTGATACATCGATTGAAAGCGATTATGAGAACATTTATCATCGTAACTTGTGAATTTCTTTGAAACCTGTATAATAAAAAGAATATCTAGTGTTTTTGAGTGCATACCGAAAATTAAGTCATTCGTGAACGAGACAAATGTTTATTTTCACTCAGCCACTCGCGAAAATAAACATTTGTCTCGCTCACGAATGACATTATGTTCGGTATCCACTCAAAAACACTAGATATCCTCTATGTATTGGTTGATTTTTATAAGAATTTAAAGGCTTTCTATTTTACATAACAAGGCAGCCGTGAGCCATCATTCTATTTCTGTAACAATTCTGGCTTTTGGTTATGTATTTCAGCATGAAGACACAAATTTGACCAATTTCAATTCTCTTACATACCTATCATATCATCTCGGATATTAAAAAACAGTGTTTTCCCAACATATATAAAAAAAAGATTTCTCTTGACAGGGAAAATACTTGGTCATGCTGCCACAACAAGAATTTCCCCTTATATTCACAACTGTTTTTTCCCTAGGATACAACACAATTAGAATCGCAGAGTAAGAAAGTAAATTACAAATGACATATTAGGCCATTAAAAATAAATACCTGTGTTCTCAGGCAATTACATATGTGAAACTGGAAGAGGGAGAGAGGCTTCTCCCCCCCCCCTCAAGAATTCCAGAAATGAATGGATGTATGGGTAATTTTATGGTATAAAATTCCCCAAATTTTCCAAGCAGTGTATAAAATCTATCCTGCAATGGCTTTTAAAGGCCCACTTAATTTTCGATTTACTGATTATTTTTTTTGTATAGTGCCTTAATATATGGTTTTTATAACAATCTATGCCATAAAATACTATAATTTGTGGAATGTCTCAGAAGGTGCCCCTACAGAGTAATAGAATATAGCTGAAATCATTTCCACCCCCACGTTGTGACTCTCAGAATGCAACAATTCAAACTACAGTTTATTTTCAATGGAAGGGGAATAACTCTATATTTAAATACATAGAGTTATTCCACTTCCATTGAAAATAATATACTTCGTGCAGAAACAGACTTCTTTATCCAACAAAATCAACATGTTCCAGGGACCAGCCTAGACCATATTTTCAGGGCGAAATGACTTCGCCCTACTATCAAAATAAGGCGAAGTGGCCGTTCTATAGGGCGAAGTGAGTCTACAAAACTTAAATTGAACAGTACTACGACAGGAGTCGCTATAGAACGAAAATAGGAGAGATGTAATATGTCAATTAAACTTATGAAACAATGGTTGAAATATGGAGTCTTTATGTTCACTTCATGACTCTAATAACTATTAATAATACCCAAACATAATTGTGAGAGGATAGCAGCATTTTATATCGTAATTGTGGGAGAATGACAAGATTTTATTTCATATTTTTCGGGTTTTTAAAAATGCCAACAATATTTATCAAACCGAAACGAAATCATGAACACTTTCACTGCGCTCTATTAGTAATCCCGTTTGAAAATTTAATATGCTTCACAAATGAATTTGTTTTAAAATTTCTTTAACCAAACTCCATAGAGGGAGTGATGAACTAACACATTGTGAGAGCTGTGAGTTGTAATCTTCATTGTAAGGTGTGGTAATCACGGTAATCTAAAAATCACAACAACCAGATTAACACTTGAGGCCCGACGATGTTTTCACAGCTGCCAGTAATCAGACTCCGTTGTCAACATGCTTCCAGATTGGAGCAATACAGGTGTTAATTGTTTTACAACACCCTGATAGTGGAGTATTGTGTGCAATCACTGTTGACAGTTGTAAATTATCATAAATTATTTGGGGAATTTTGCCGATTATCGTCAGTCAACTTTGGAATTTTCAGGGCGACTTGAACTTCGCCCGACTGCAAAAATAAGGCGAAGCGGACGGCGCTAGGGCGAAGAAGTCGCCCACGTCGTCCTCTCGGCTGGTCCCTGACATGTTCACAGTTTATTACATCAAATAAGTTGAAAATACAATGTTTATCAGCTTCCTCTTTCAAATGGTATATAATATGGCATATATTTTATATAATGTTATCTGGAGGTTCGAGAATTAAGTGGGCCTTTTAATCATTAGATCTTCAATATAAACCTATCTAAATTTATAATTGTGAATAAATTGTAGAATCTGAATGAGTTTTTAACTCTTTTTAAATTCGGAATTAAACTGCAAATACATTTGTTTGATGAGGCCCTATTTTCGGTGATGAGGGAGATGCCTGAGAAGACAGTGTTTTTATTTATTTGGCCTTATATATAGGTACTCACGGATATGCAGCCATTGTAGCCAGTTTCACATAAACGTCGTTAGTCACTTTATCTATACACGTGAAATACTGTGGTGGTGGAAGTTTATATCGAGAACAAAATTGTGCTGGAGTCATCTCATAATCCTGCCGCACCTCAGGATGTTCTGTTCGAGTTGCAACAATGAGTGTTGGGATCCGAGCACTGAAGAAATGTTTCTGTAAAAAAAAGACAAGATGAAAAAAGGGTACCAAACCTCAATTTACAACAAAACCATACAAGCCTGCAAATAGTGTGTCTGTCATTTGCAGAATGAGGTCAATTCAGCGGGATAGCATCACCAAATCAGCCTCTGGGGATCTCATTCTGCAGAAAAAAAAAAAAAATGCATAATCGAGGTGACTAATGGGTGAACATCACCAACTTCAAACTGGGGAACTTCAATCTGATCCTAGGTCTACCAAAGCAGTTGAGGCCTAAACAGAATAGGATAGGATAGTAGGTGTAGGATAGTGTCGCTAAATTCACCCTCTGAAAGTGATCGACACAATATTTGCAGACTTGAACATACAAATTCTAATTAATGACATTTTTTCCATGGATGATAATGTTAAAAAGCAAATGTGTCACAACAATTATAAATAATGCTGTCCCTCGAAAACATCAAAATTTTATAAATTAAATTATTAATAGAAAATTCTATATCCATAACATTTTGTGATTGGGCATGTTGCCTTTAAACTGTGTAATTATATTACGATACTGAGATTATTACTCCCATAGGGAGCCTCGCATATATAAGGTAATACATTGGCCTAACAATATTTACCTTGAACTTGTATGACAGTGCATTCTCTTACATATGCAAGGCTCACTATGGGAGACTCTCATATATATGAGAATGCACTGGCACCGGACCTTTAATGCTGCACCAATGCAGCTCCAGTCATGAAAGGGTTAAATATAGGGTACTGTATAGTGAAATTGCTGCGACGTTGCATATTGCTGTGTCAAAATTCCTAAACTCAAAGATCACTTCCTTCCTAATGTAATTATCCTATTTAAATATTTGAGCATTCAGAAACCAAGGGCAAAATACTATAGAAAATGAAGTGGTTATAATTATACTACATTTAAAAACAGAAGCCTGTAAACTTAGCTCACCTGTTATAGGAGAGGTAGCAAAAAAATCTACTTATCACATGGAAACAGTCACCCATCAGAAATGGGTGGACAGAAGTACATTTCAATCCTTTAGTTACTACTCACCAGATACATATTAGCACAGAATTCAAATGATCTGGGGTTAGTTACATCATACAGGAGACACACAACATCACAAGATATTTCCGACGACTGAGTAATCATGTCCACAACTGAGGTGTCTACTTCATGTAACTACAAAAAAAAGAAAGATACACATTAGGTAAAGCAGATACAAATTAGGTAAAGCAGATACACATTAGGTAAGGCAAAGTCAAACTCATGTTTCTCAGGGCAGCACTAATGGTCCTGAAACACAGTGTGTGCAACCTTGTCATAAGCATTCAATCTGTCAGCAAAAATTGTACGAAATAATTGTGGCACGTTTTTTATACAAATATTCGTGGATGTGAGATCGAACATACCAGTTTCCCAATACGGATTTCCGATACAAGCCTTGAAATAGTGTGTCTGTCATTTGCAGAATGAGGTCCCCAGAGGGTGAATTTAGTGATGCTACCCCGCAGGGCGGGCTAGCATCACCAAATTCACCCTCTGGGGATCTCTTTCTGCTGAGGTGTAAGCAGAATGAGGTCCCCAGAGGGTGAATTTGGTGATGTTAGCCCACTATGCGGGGTAGTAGCGGGGTAGCATCACTAAATTCACCCTCTGGGGACCTCATTCTGCAAATGACAGACACACTATTTCAAGGCTTGTACATTCCTGTAATTGGTAACTATGTTCAAACATGTGATATATTTCATCTGCAATCTCAATAAAAAATGTGTCAATGATACTTTATTGAGTGATTTTTGATGAAATAAATCACATGGAATCAATCAACTAACTTTTTATGGACATCTGTTCGATAAATAAAGGCCACGGGTAATTGAAATTAAGCCCAGAGCTAGCCATTGCGCAGGTGGAATGCTTCGATGATGTATGCCCCAGAAATAAATAAAAAAATATAAATATATGTGCGCATATGCTTTGCAAAAAAAATTTTGGTTGGATAATTGACTTTGCATGACCATATCACAAGTAGATATTCACCATCCCATATGGTACAACATGCAATACAAGAAATACATTATCACAAGTAAATAAACACCTCTAGGCCACAATAATTATATTAGATGACGAATGATTTAGGTGACTTTTATGAGCCAATTATGCGTTAGATATGAATTTACTACCCCAGAGAAAACTTAAGCGATGAAAAGCAAAATCGCTTTTAAAAGTATCTAAATCATGTACTCGCGAGCTGGACATTCACATAAAGTGAAATACCTTATTAACCCTTCCATGACTGGAGCTTCCTGATATTTTGCAAAAACCCTGTACCAATGCATTCTCTTATATATGCGAGTCTCCCATAGGGAGCCTCCCATATATCAGGGACCAGCCGAGAGGGCGACGTGGGCGAAGTAGTCCCCCTATTCTTGCTCACTTCGCCCTAATTTTGCAGCCGGGCGAAGTTTAAGTCGCCCTGAAATTTCCGAAGTTTACCTAAGAAAATCGGCAAAATATTCACCCACTATTTACTGCCAACATTGATTGAACCCAGTTATCCATTGACACCGTCGTAGATAACACCATAGTTACTATTAACAGCTGTATTAATCCGATTTGGGAGCACATTCACACCTGAGTGTTGATTGCAGACAGCTGTGAATACATCGTCAGGTGTCCAGTGACTTGTGATTTTTGAAGATTACAACTCTACACCTTACATCAGATCATCACCCCTTTGTTAAATTATGTAAAGGCCAGATTAGCTTTGAAAACAAATTAAATCCCATGTTAGGGACTTTTAATGAGTGAAAATGTTCAAGATTTCTTTCGTTTTTTTAGCATTTTTTTCGTATTCATAAGCATTGTCTAATTTGTATTTCTTTTTGTATTCACAAGCGGTCGTTTCTTATTTCTTTTTGTATTCATAAGCGGTTGTGAAAATGCCGTTCTTTCAAAACCATTCTCTCACAATTCTATTTGGACATTATTCATAGTTATTAGAGTGATGATTTGAACATAAAGCTTCCACATTTGAACCATTGTTTCACCATTTTAATTTAAATATTATATATCTCCTAATTTCTTTATATAGCCTTTTATAGGCGACTACAGTGCGGTCGGATTTCAATTTTGCCAAAGCATTTCGCCCTGGAAATCTCCGACTTCGCCCTATTTTTGTGACAGGGAGAAGTCACTTCGCCCTGAAAATCAGGCCTAGGCTGGTCCCTGACATATATAAGAGAATACATTAGCCTAACAATGTTTACCTTGACCATGTACGCTGGTGCATTTTCTTATTTATGTGAAGCTCCCTCTGGCAGACTTGCATATATAAGAGAATGCACTGGCACAGAATCATTAATGCTGCGCCAGCACAGCTCCCGTCATGAAAGGATTAATGAACTGGTATCAAATTAGTCCAAGTCTTCTTGTACTAAAACCAGCTAAGATATTGGGATGGCGATGCTGGCGTTTAGTCCAAGCCCGCTTGCATACCAATCCTACCACACGACTTACGCCCACGATCTGTGGCGGGAATCTGTGGTGTATTTTACTCGATTTACCTAGCAAATCAATACATGATGCTATATACATCGGAAAGGCTTACATCTTATGGTCACAATGGTGTATAATAATCTAACTTTAATGTTAAATTACACATAGAATATTCCGGTTGATTGCCATAAACATCGATTTGTTTCTCTTTTGTTTACGTTTTAACCGAAAGCCGAAGTGGTCCGAATAAGTTCGGCATAATCCGCTGTTTGTTCTGAGAATTCTACTTTCCGTTTCTATATATAGCGCGGGTTTTCCGAACAAAAATGGTGAAAACCGATCGCCCGAAAGTCCAGTTTTCTATGTGCTTTCAGAACAATTCCCGCACTAAAAACTTAATGACATAATGGAGGATCAGAACGGTAGTTTTGTTGACAATTTTCGCAAGCAACTTGTCAAAATTGGAACAAATTAGAACTCTTGTGTCTGACTTTCCATCCGTGTGATTTTCATACATGTGCATTTTGACTTTTGTGTTGATAAAATAATCGGAGAACCGAATCACACAGTTTCGAAATATAATTCTTCCGTTTTAGTGGGACTTTTCAAACTTAAGGTGAAAAATTTATACAAATTTTGTTTGATTTGTTGTGTGCTTAACAAGAGCAGTATATTGCTCTGTTCGCTTAGTATATATCTTAATTTCGCCGAAGTCCACCAAATGTGGGAAATGTAGCACCATATTATTTATTCTAATACTCGTTGTGTTTACACTGTTTTAAACTTTGAGAGGGTTGTAATTCCCCGTAATTTATTTAATGTATTACATTTATATCTTCAATGTTTAATTAATCTATTTATTATTTTATTTATTGACACACATAATTACGATTACAATGGAGAATTCTTCGTAATTTGCGTTGTTGTCCAAAATCTACGGAATATTTTCAACGGAAAATGCCGAACACAGTTCGCGAGGTCAACCGAGTTCGCATACTTTTAAAAAATTGTAAACATTGAGGTAAATGTCTCTTTTCGCATTAAATTACCGTTTTAAATTCACAACTGATGTGGGTTTCAGATAAAATAGCATGTCTTCTGCGGAAAATATCCGTTTATTGTCGCAATTATGATATTTTATTTCATATAATTGTGGTTTTATTTGAGCGGGTCACTAACGCTTAAGCCGTGTCATAAGCGAGCATATAGGGCGGTCTTGGACTAAACGCCAGCATCGCCATCCCAATATCTTAGCTGGTTTTAGTACAAGAAGACTTGGACTAGTATCAAATAAGAATAAATATAAATATAACCCCGTGCTATTGTTTTGATGTTACAACGTTCCTCATCGGATCTTCAAAAAGTTCCCTGGGTTTGAACTGGTGGAATATGATCTGTACGAACTTAGCGAAAGTAGAGATTCATGACATGATCTAGACGGTTTATTGATGAAAAGAAGATTTTTATCTCATCTCTATATCTTGAATATTCATATATGTATATTTATTTGTACATTTCAATCTTTCTGATTGGATTATTTTTTATTTTTTCGCTTTTTCTTTGAGTCCGGCTTTTCTGTCGAAGATTGTGGAGATTTCTGTTGGTGTTGTTGTATGAGATGTTCTACTAGTTGTTCTTGTTCTCTTCTGTACTTTTGTTGTTCTCTCAGGAAGTTTTCTTGTTCTCTCATATACTCTTGATGTTCCATTTATTTTCCTCTCAGTAGCTTTTGTTGTTCATCTTCAACATCTTTATGTGCGCTCGCGTAACATTATGGCGATCAGACAGATTCGTAGGTTGGTGTCACTCTACTCCGTTTCACTCCATGACGTCACCAAAACGACGTAAAACCTCGTGGCGTTCTGACATTTTTACTGTGCCGCGTTTTTGCTATGTTTATTTTATGTGTTGTTTTCGATTATTTGTTTGTCGCCGATATCGCCATTTGTCGGGATTCCCTGTTTCTATATTTAAAACTGGCATGCTCGTAGTGAGCCTCGATTTCTATTTTTTCTCCCAGGTCAAAATACGTCAGAGTTATGACAAAAATAGATCGACCTACATTTTCTCCATCAGAACTCTACATCAAAGAGTCTATAGACTCCTTCGGGACCTACATAGACTCCTTCATTTGGGTATTTTTACTTATAATTGGGAAGTTTTATCATTGTTGGTTCGTGCGAAGACCTCTTTTTATCGTGTGGGAAAAGAGAGACATTCAAAACGCGATTTCGTAATTCGACCCAATAGGCTGAATAGCCTAACCTTCAGCCGAGTTCCGGGTCAAATACGACGAATGACGTAACACAAAACAAAACGCATTTGTTGACACAAACACCGTTTGAAGAGTTTATTATTACATAAATTGATCGTTATTGATTAATTATTGATATTTATTGTTGCATATTGGCTGCTATCAATAATTAAACAAATTGTATTAATTATTTCTTATAATTGCTCCTTTGGTCAACTTTGACTATCGGAAAATGAAAATATGCCGCTGAAAAAAATGTAATCGATATTAAAGGTACGGTTGGCCTTGGCGGTGGGTATCCTGTGAAAATATTTCCAACCGTCAAAAACCGCCACAAGCAGAAAGAACATCAAAATGTAGACAGTCTTTGTCCGTATACAAATAAGAAATATCGCATAAACAGTATGTTATTGTCATATGGTTGACCATTGTTATGTAAACAAAAGCATAAAAAGTTACTTTTCTGATGTTTGTTTATATTATGATGGTAAACATAAAGAGCGTTCTTTGTGGGTGAATTCCTGATATGGAACTAATAAAGAGCGTTTATGCCATTTGTGTGTGATTAGCCAGTAGCATTGTGCTGTCTTCTGTAACACAATCAGGCTCTTGCTTAGGTACAATATAGTAGGTCTTTATGATAACATGCTGTTTACGCGATGGTCATGGTATATATGAACGAAACTGTATGCGTTTTACTGTTTTTTCTGTTTACGGTGATTGGAACAAATATGAATATTTTCGACAACCAAGGTCTCACGTGCCTTTAATATAGTAATTTGCCTTTTATCTGTGATGAAATGAGAAATGGTAATTGTCTTTTTTTGCTAACATTAAATTAAATTAAATTAATTAAGTAAAATACAGTGAAATTATTTTTTTAATTATTTTTTATTACATTTTTGCGCACGTTGGCATCTCTCTGAGTGCATTCTAGTTGTTGTTGTTGTTGGTAGTGGAGCTGGGGGACACCGGGATAAGGTGGAATTCCAGTGTCCGAGGTGGAAGGCTATCCAACTCCACGTCGAAGCTGGTGGCAGGAACATCTGGGGTGGTGTCCACATTCCTGTCTCCGCTTGCCTCGACGACGACAGCAGGGACCTCCGGCAGATCAACGGAGTCCCTGCTAGCTGGTGCGATGTCGCCTGTATCTATGCAGATCGGGTCGTCTGGGCGTCTCTCAGACAACTCCGACCTACCAGCTGTGACGATGGACCACACGGGGAGCGGTGACCGGCAGATCAACGGTCACCCCAATCCTCTTCTTCCACTTCGCCCGTCTGGCGGCGTCCCTTCTCCTTCTTGCTGGTGTCTTCTTTCTCGGAGGATCTCTCTTCATGTTACGGCTGGTGGCTTATGTTACGGCTGGTGGCTTATATCAGGACATCCCTAACTTACCCCTTTTTATACTAAATTGATTCTCCAAGTTCCCACCAAGTTAATACAGTGTATATTGGAATGGTCTATTATTAATTTGGAGGGGCGTTCAGGATATATAATCAGACCTACTCGTCAATGAGTATTTGGTATAGAAAGGGTCTGAGCTAATCATATCAAGTTTGAAAGAACTTTACCAAAAATGTGTCTGCATTCTGTAACTTACCAATAGATATTTACTCTGCCCATATACTTGCACAGTATTCATGGTGAAAGCTGAGAGGTTTTCTTTTTCTAGAGTTGCCATATACCGGAGGTTTCTACCTAAATGGCCTTGTAGAAAAGATGTCTGAAATTAGAAAACATTCCAATATCAAGGGAATTAATTGATATATCAAAAAGGGTGGAGGCCAAGCCTGAGTTTAGTGTGTCTTTCATTAGCAGAATGAGGTCCCCAGAGGGTGAAGTTAATGATTCTATCACACATAGCGGGCTAGCATCACTAAATTCACCCTCTGGGGACCTCATTCTGCATGACCTCATCTGCTATGGGAGACATAGGCTCAGATTGAAGTTCCCAAATGGTGAATATTGTGATGTACACCCATTGGGGACCTTGATTATGCAATGTGTCGTCTGCCAATTTGGGGATATAGAGAAACTAAACTAAAAAAGAAATAGAATCTATGTGAAGAAGTTTCTATAGAAATTTGATAATGAAGAAACTTTCCAGAGAAGATGAGGCCTAAGCAGAATGAGGTCCCCAGAGGGTAAATTTAGTGATGCTAGCCTGCTAGACCGTATAGCTTCACTAAATTCACCCTCTGGTGACCTCATTCTGCAAAATGTGGTCACCAGAGGGTGAATTTAGTGATGCTAGCCCGCTATGGAATAGCGTCACTAAATTCACCCTCTGGGGACCTCATTCTGCAAATGACGGGCACACTAAACTCAGACTTGATGGATGCATTGGCTCAGTATGTGTTCAAACAAACTATAAATTCTTATCGAAATGGCCATGATACGACCGGAATGCCACATTGAGATGTCTTTCAACTCTGATTAAGCTTGAAAATCGGTCCCAATTTGTTTTCCATGTCAGGGTTAGAACCAGAATAAACAAATGGGACAGTATGCCTATATTTATATAGAACTGGAAAGTTCCTTTGTCTCTGAGAGCACAGATACTGGATGACAAATCTTGAGGTATTGTTTCAGTCAATGGATCGAAGGACCACTCCCTTCCACTTTACTTAAGAAACTTGACATCAAAATAATTACAAAAATCGAAGCATACTACTGAAAAACTATGTTATTCCAACAAAAATTGAAATATGCAGCAAAGACATGAACACAAAACATACCAGCACACTCAGAATCGGCAGATTTGACTGAAAAAGTACTAACCTTTCCTACAGATTTAGCACCAAAAACATGACATTGGAACACATTTCTAGTCGTTTGTCGCTTCTCCAAATCAAGTCGCTTCTCCCTGGTTACTGTTGAAAATAAAATAATTCTTTTTAATTTGGCAGGGTATCTGAACAATACTTCCAACAATAGATTGTAGTTGAAAGAATCATTTATGACCTATATCACCCCCGACAATATACATGTATATAGTCTATTATATCTATTTGTATTTGAAATTTCATGTGTATATCTATTATATATTTTGGAACTCCTGTCTGTATGTATTCGTGTGTTCTAGACTCGAAAACTGCTCGACCAATCCGACTCAAATTTGGTATGTAGGCCTACTTTGATCGCGGGAACAATATGGGCAGGGTCCAATTTCACGTGCGACTGTGTCCTTGGCCTCGCTCATATAGTCGTGTTTCTGGACCTCGACCGATCCAACTCGAATTTGGTATGTAGGCCTACTTTGATCCCAGGAACAATATGGACAGGTCCAATTTCACGTGCAACCGTGTCCTGACCTTGACCTCGCCCATACACGTTCATATAGGCATGTTTCTGGACCGAAATGCTCCTGTACTATCCTTGCATTGGTGTGTAACAAGCACAGAACATCAATGTTGTGTGATATGTTTTACCACTCTACAGTCAATTCTTGAAATACAGTAATGCCCTAAATAATTGACTCCTTAACCACAGCAGAATTATGGGTAACTTTTCAGGATTTAGTCGGAAATATGGATTGTTGCCATTCATTGGAAAGCTCTCAGAAAGAGCTTTCTGATGAATGGCAACAAGCCATATTTCCTACTAAATTCTGAAAAGTTACCCATAAATCTGCTGTGGTTAAGGAGTCGATTATTTAGGGGCATTACTGTAAAATGTGATCGCAATCACACGTTCCCTTAGTGGTAAATATATGTCGGAGATATATGCCCGAACGCAGCGAGAACCAATATTTCCAGATAAACAAAGAAGGATAACTCTAAAATTAAAAACACAAACAACATCATTGAGCCCTCTTTTGAAAGCACTCCTGATGACGAACCTCCATACAAAATTTCATACAGATCCAATAACTAATAGCTCAGATATATGAGATGAGACAGATGGACAGACCGTCAATCCAGGATACCCATATTTTTTTCCGAAAAGTTGGGGTATATTTATCCAGAAATTGAAGGAAACAGTTCGGCTTTGATCTTGTCAGTATAATATCTCAGCAGTTTCTCATGAAAAAGGCATTTTCAATAGGACATGAATTTGTGGATCAGACAGGATCAGATATCATATTTATTCAAATCATATTACAGTAGCAGGTTTATGACATCTTTAAGTAGTCATTATTTAGAATTTGGACCTCCAGGTATTTCGGTTCAGAAATTGCATAACACAATCTGCCACCGGCTTCATTTCACACACTGACAAGGTAGTTATTTATTGTTTTATGTAACCTGTGTGTGATGAAACCATTAGCCTTTATTACAATCCCTGAATGTAAATAATATCTTTGATAATGAGTGGTATATATTATAAATTGATAATGTTACATCTCGTTTTCCATGATTTTTCCCACACATTTTACGACTTGCCGAGAACACATGTAAACACCCAATCTATGTTTCCATCTCGTTTATTGATATTCTCTCTACCAACTTAGAGTCAAAAATATTTTTCATGGTTTGACCATCCCATGAAATCAACGAATAATAAACCCCCATGAATTAATAAAAGATAAAGGATTTTACATTAGGCAGGCAAACTGACAGGAGGACAATCTAATTCAAATATATCTTCCCCACAACTTTGCTTTAGTCAAATAATTAAGTTCAAAATCACTTACCTTGGACAGCAGATAGCTGGCTGTCATAAAAATAGTTATAACCTAAATAGCCTAGATATTCAATCGTCCTTGGCACATCTAGCAATGTGGTCAATCTGCAGAATATAGAACAATTATAGAACAGAATAATTTCTCTCCAATAGGGATATAGATATCTTTTTCAGAAAAGACAAATTGCATGACGAGCCCCAACATCAACCAAGAAAAACACCAGCTGAACTTAACTCATGTAATTATGTGTTTGATAACTGTTTTTATTTGATCTTAAAATACCAAATATATACTTGTTGACAATATTCTATCTTTTATACGTTTGGACCACTAATTAAGCACCTTAGTCTCATCAATAATTTTTATTAAATTTTACTTGTTTCCCGTTTTTCACTGTTAATATTAGCATGTTACCCAATCGCCATTTTACCTCCTTTTTTCACTGTCATTTTTAGTATGTTACCCATTCACAATTTACCCCCTTTTTTCGCTGTTATTTTTTAGCATGTTTCACCCACAACTTACCAGTAACTTTTTAATAATTTTTTTGCTTTTGTGATTTTATGTGCTTCTATTTTTTATAACATCTCACTTATAGTTTTACTTTTTTGTTGATGTCCATAATTATGTCTTATATTTGCAATTGTATTTCATGTTTAACATGTTGCACTTCGGTATGGATTTTATGCTATACAAAACCATTATTTATTTATAATGATAGTCATTATCAAATATAGTTGAAAATATAAAAAGCACACTATGTTAGACAAAAAGAAATTCACTTATATACTTGGTGGCTCAGTAAATTATTCTTCAATGAAAACAAATGATTTGGCATGTACAGCTCTCAGCACTAACAAATGATTGAGATACTTTAATAACAAATATTCTAGTTTGAATAAGTTATCCCATGACCATGACTGGGACTGTCCCAGTGGGACTAAGGATACCCCCCACATTAAGGGGAGTCATATTAATATAGTTGTATAAAGGTGGGTAAAGTTGGCGATGGGAATTTTCAAAATATGCTAAAAGACTAATTGGAATAAGTTAATATTTGATTGAGATTGGTTAATATGTGTTTTAGTTCGGGCTTAAAAATTTAATTGAAAGGGCACAATATTACATTCATAGGGGCGTTATTTAAACTCTGGCAAAAATGTACGGCCAGGCATAGTTTGTTAACTCGTTTCAGATACTCCTTTTGTGGACTCACATACTAAAAATATTCGAAATCCGTTAATAACTGTTGGAAATAACCCCTGGACAACTTTTTGGGATGGAACGACAGATAGATAAATGAACAGAACAGATGGATGGAACCCATTCCTATATACCCCGCCAAAATATGTTCGATGGGGGTTAATACGGAATACAAGCTCGAACAAAATTCATTATTTTGCAAAAAATTTGAAAAAGGGAGATAACTCCAAAAAAAAAGTCGTCAGATGAACCTCATAATCGCAGATGCAGTTTCCCCATGGTACTAAATACAAGACAGTCAATGACTGTGGGTCGCTCACCAGACTGTAAAGACTGAAAAGACTAGGACTCTGAAGACTACAAGAGACAGTATGTGACAATATCACTTAAGACAATTAGTTCTAAACATGGACATAGCTGGAGGTTCTCCGTTGAGCAGGGCTCGTCAACTTGAAATTTCTAATTGCACACCACTGACAAATCTCCAACCTCTTACCTTTTAAAGAAGACAACCATACCACAGTACTAAGTTCACAAAAAATCATTTTGCACATCCCTCTTAGGTTGAATTTTACAACTGGTACCAGTACTTCAAGCTCTCTCTCAAACAGTTGGAAATTACTAACCCCATAAAGTTAAAATTTGTGACCAATTTGGACCAACAGTTTAACCTGAAGTAGGAACATATGGACTGTTGGTATAAAAACATACATGTTGGAAAATAAAACCAAACTATGAGAACAATTCTAACCTATTATTTATGTGAACATCTAATCTACAACAAATGTTATACCAGGCATGAAATTTTGTTTAAATTTTGATCAAAGTAGGGGGTCAAAATCCCACCCCTCTACACTCCTTCCCCATTGCCTCAAACATTGCCCCCACCCAGGCTGCCTAGAAATCAATATTATTATACCAGTACCAAACAGGATAGAGGAGAGTTAAATCTCTTAGCTCTGCCCCAATTAGAACAAATGTGAATCTCCATCTATGAGATCCATTCATCTAGTAATATCAATATACCACCCCCCCCCCCCCCAATATTCAATAGGATATGATTTCACCTGGATAAGTGGTGGTTAAGAAAATAATATTGGAACAGCCAAGTCTGTATTTGATATGTCTGATCTTTGTAGAATGAGGTCCCCAAAAGGTGAATTTCCTAACACTTTTCCCCAAGGTGGAATATCATCAATGAATTCACCCTCTGGGGACCTCATTTCCTAAAAATGACCCCATTTGAACAAATCTGAACCCGGTCACCCAAGGCCCATCCATACCAACTATAAGCTAATATAGGCTTAATGGTTCTTGAAAAGAAATTATTTTAAGATTTACTATGGAGGGAAAGAGTTATGGCCCTAGCTTTGCACCTATTTTGATCTGATGAACTTATTTGAACAAATCTGATTGTGAGTCACCTGGGGAACATGCACACTAGGATATATAAACATATTTGGTCGTTAATAAGGAGAGGAAAACAAATGTTGATAGATGGATGGATAGACATCCCAACAGACAGACGGATGGAAGGACCGCCTGACAGACAGAAGACAAATTCAAGCCAATATACACCCCCCCCCAATGTTTCTTGGAAAAATCAGGGTATGATTTCATCGGTATGAGCGAGCGTGGTTAAGAAAATAATATGCCAGCCAAGTCTAACATTTGCAGAATGAGGTCCCCAAAAGGTGAATTTAATGACTGCAAGGCGGGCTAGCATCACCAGATTCATCCTCAGTCTGATTAGGCCTCACCAGCCATGGGAAACCTAGGAACAGATTGAAGTTCTACAGTTGAAGTTGGTAATGCACACCCATTGAGCACCACAATTATGCATTTTATCTTCTGAAAATTAGGGGGACATAGAAACTGAACAGAAGGGAACAAGTCAAAAATTAACTAAAACAAAATTTCAATTTGATACTTAAGATACTTCCAAGAAGATGATGCCTAAGCAGAATTAAGTCCATGGAGGGTGTATTTGGTGATGCTAGTCTGCTGTACAGGGTAGCAACACTAAATTCACCCTCTGGGGACCTCATTCTGCAAATGTCAGACACACTAAATTCAGGGAGTTTGTTTAAAATTGTTAGCAGTTACAATGTTTACACAAGCTGCTAGATGACATATTATTCTAATCTAGATTAATGACCTGTGTCTCTCTCCATCTATCAACAAAGATATATCTGCAACTTTAATAGAACAGGTATTAAGTGGAAGCTGGAGATTTGGAAGGGATGTTGGTTGGTTGCAGTCCACTGCAGTGTGGGGGTGGGGTGGGGGATCGGGTGGGGTGGGGATGGGCCATGTGGGAGGGGGGTGGGTAAAGGAATATTTCTGTAATTTCAGAAGATTAATGTTTCATAACTCTGCAGATGTTATAACGGTGTCATTTTTTTCAAATTTTATAAAAATGATTAAAAAATAAATATTTTATTTGTTAAATTGAGTAAGGTGAAAATTCCAAAAATCCGAATTTAAAATATTTTTTTTTTTAGTTATGTCAATGGTAGTGATGGGCGGTTAACCGAGAAAACAACTCGGTTTCGGTTTTTGACAATAAAACGAAAACCGACCGACGCAATTCTGCTCAAACCGACATTACGGTTTTATTATATATGTTTATTTTTCACTTAAATCTACTTATCACATGATTAGCACTATTTTCCTATGTAATATTCGAGCGTAATAGAGACGTGTAATATCGTCGCGTGCAATGACGTCACGCTGCTCTTTGGGACAATGTTCGCTGGCTGCAGTTAATTGTTGTTCTTTTCGATAAAATTTTAGCGATTATATGATCATGTGATAAAAAGTATCTCAAACTCGTTCTATGTTATACGGAATTTATCAACCTCGTCCACTAAATTCTATTTGAGCCTCGGTAAACCTCGGCTCAAATCGAAATTAGTGAACTCGGTTGATAAATTCCGTATAAAATAGAAGCTCATGTGAGATCCTCTATTTATTATACCTCCCCAGGTACTTATTAGTTGATATTGTTATCAAATTATCGGCCTCTCTGATCAATAATATATCGGAATGTGTTCATTTCGTCTCAGATATGTGTTGTTATAATATCGTAGGCGTCTGTTTTTGTTCTTTTTCAAAACATGGCCGAACAGGGTTCAACAAAAAGCCCTGTTTGGAGTTATTTTACGCGTCTAACTGGAGATGACTCCAAAAAATGTCGCTGCTTAATATGTCATAAAAACGTCGTATCAGAGCATGCAAATACCAGCAACCTGGCCAGACAGTTGAAAAGAAATTATTTTAAGATTTACTATGGAGGGAAAGAGTTATGGCCCTAGCTTTGCACCTATTTTGATCTGATGAACTTATTTGAACAAATCTGATTGTGAGTCACCTGGGGAACATGCACACTAGGATATATAAACATATTTGGTCGTTAATAAGGAGAGGAAAACAAATGTTGATAGATGGATGGATAGACATCCCAACAGACAGACGGATGGAAGGACCGCCTGACAGACAGAAGACAAATTCAAGCCAATATACACCCCCCCCCCCAATGTTTCTTTGAAAAATCAGGGTATGATTTCATCGGTATGAGCGAGCGTGGTTAAGAAAATAATATGCCAGCCAAGTCTAACATTTGCAGAATGAGGTCCCCAAAAGGTGAATTTAATGACTGCAAGGCGGGCTAGCATCACCAGATTCATCCTCAGTCTGATTAGGCCTCACCAGCCATGGGAAACCTAGGAACAGATTGAAGTTCTACAGTTGAAGTTGGTAATGCACACCCATTGAGCACCACAATTATGCATTTTATCTTCTGAAAATTAGGGGGACATAGAAACTGAACAGAAGGGAACAAGTCAAAAATTAACTAAAACAAAATTTCAATTTGATACTTAAGATACTTCCAAGAAGATGATGCCTAAGCAGAATTAAGTCCATGGAGGGTGTATTTGGTGATGCTAGTCTGCTGTACAGGGTAGCAACACTAAATTCACCCTCTGGGGACCTCATTCTGCAAATGTCAGACACACTAAATTCAGGGAGTTTGTTTAAAATTGTTAGCAGTTACAATGTTTACACAAGCTGCTAGATGACATATTATTCTAATCTAGATTAATGACCTGTGTCTCTCTCCATCTATCAACAAAGATATATCTGCAACTTTAATAGAACAGGTATTAAGTGGAAGCTGGAGATTTGGAAGGGATGTTGGTTGGGTGCAGTCCACTGCAGTGTGGGGGTGGGGTGGGGGATCGGGTGGGGTGGGGATGGGCCATGTGGGAGGGGGGTGGGTAAAGGAATATTTCTGTAATTTCAGAAGATTAATGTTTCATAACTCTGCAGATGTTATAACGGTGTCATTTTTTTCAAATTTTATAAAAATGATTAAAAAATAAATATTTTATTTGTTAAATTGAGTAAGGTGAAAATTCCAAAAATCCGAATTTAAAATATTTTTTTTTTTAGTTATGTCAATGGTAGTGATGGGCGGTTAACCGAGAAAACAACTCGGTTTCGGTTTTTGACAATAAAACGAAAACCGACCGACGCAATTCTGCTCAAACCGACATTACGGTTTTATTATATATGTTTATTTTTCACTTAAATCTACTTATCACATGATTAGCACTATTTTCCTATGTAATATTCGAGCGTAATAGACACGTGTAATATCGTCGCGTGCAATGACGTCACGCTGCTCTTTGGGACAATGTTCGCTGGCTGCAGTTAATTGTTGTTCTTTTCGATAAAATTTTAGCGATTATATGATCATGTGATAAAAAGTATCTCAAACTCGTTCTATGTTATACGGAATTTATCAATCTCGTCCACTAAATTCTATTTGAGCCTCGGTAAACCTCGGCTCAAATCGAAATTAGTGAACTCGGTTGATAAATTCCGTATAAAATAGAAGCTCATGTGAGATCCTCTATTTATTATACCTCCCCAGGTACTTATTAGTTGATATTGTTATCAAATTATCGGCCTCTCTGATCAATAATATATCGGAATGTGTTCATTTCGTCTCAGATATGTGTTGTTATAATATCGTAGGCGTCTGTTTTTGTTCTTTTTCAAAACATGGCCGAACAGGGTTCAACAAAAAGCCCTGTTTGGAGTTATTTTACGCGTCTAACTGGAGATGACTCCAAAAAATGTCGCTGCTTAATATGTCATAAAAACGTCGTATCAGAGCATGCAAATACCAGCAACCTGGCCAGACAGTCGAAAACTAAACCAAGTAAATGGTATGAACACTTTGATCGTCTGGACATTCCGATGTGACGTCATCTGGGCAAACCATGTGCAGCTTGTAAACTATGTCGCAATATCAAAGCGATCACACCGCAGTCATTGAATGTGGGTCAATCATGCACGTGTCAAGAATTGTTACACAGTCAGGTCAAGGACGCCCACTGTTTGTGAATTTTCTGTTTGCGGTTGAATTCTCAGATACTATAATGCATATAATATGATAAATATGTTTTAAACATGTCAGAAAGGGATGAACATTGAACAGTGAAGATGGGGGTGTTTATTTTTTTAAATACCGAATTGTATCATCTTTATGATCTTATCGCATTGGATTCATTTTGCGTCGGCATTTTGTCCCGTTGTTTACCGGTGATCGCTAGAGATGGGCGGTTGTGAAAATTTGCCTCGGTTTCGGTTGTGGAAAAAGAGTTGAGTCTCGGTTTCGGTTTTTATTAATAAAAATGACTAATGTGAACAAAATCTAATTATGCTTCATCATATTACAAAGAAAACACACCAATTTTATTACCATAACTTGTGAGGTACATGTCCTTTTATAATTGTAAATTATGTATCATATTGTTACTATTACATGTATATTGTTAATGTCCATGTCGAGTGGCAGTGCTAGAATGCAAGTGAGTCTGTGTATTGTGTATGACTGCAATTCAGCATCATATGATCATAAGTGTGAAATAATATAATGATCATTTATATTGGCATAAAACTAATGTGTGTGACTAGATATATGTGTATAGTTATGATTTGAAAAATAAAATTTGAAATAAACAAAATTAAAATAAAACATGACTAGAATCTCTCAATCACATTATCTGGCTATATGCCTATTAACATATTTAGGGAACATAATACTGTACACACTATACATGCATCCAATACAAGTCACCTGAATGAGTGCTATTTCTCAACAGTTTACCGACAAACGGTATAATTCATTCCGGCATAACATTTTTAATCAACGGCGCACAAATATATTTGACAATTTAACATCCAAACAGTGATAAAAACTAATAGGGAATGCGGGTAACAATGATTGATACCTTTTGATATCGTATCCTCGTTATCAAATTCACCTTTCAGAGTATTTGTACGGCCTTAATGATTAAAAGATCATGAGAAATAAACTGACTTGTGTTGTGTTTACTACGGCGAAAATAGGTGTACACGGAAGCAACGTAATTAATTCGTCGCGCGATTTCACCATGCGAACTCCTTTCTGCATATATTACAGGCGGCACACTTAATTTCTTATCTTTCTTTGAAAAATATTTCCACACAGGACTCGTTTGTTCGTCGTGCTCTGCCATGATTACAGGAAGTTGTGACAACCGAAACTACGGGTTTTCCCAACTTACCACGGTTGTCATTTCCGGTTTTTCCCCGACAACCAAAACCGAACTGATTCCACGGTTAACCGCCCATCTCTAGTGATCGCAGTTCCTTCCTCAAATATTCAATGTTATTGGGACATTATTGACTCTAATTACGGTTACTTTGAAAGTATATACTCAAATTGTATGTATTTCAGTATAATTTCACTATCTAGTAAAAAAAAAACCGAAAACCACACCGAAAACGGAGGTTTTTTCTCCCAAAAAAAACGAAACCGAACGTAAAAAATCAAAACCGCCCATCTCTAGTCACTGGCTCTGCCCACATTCGACCCAGTGACCTCATTTGAACAAATCTGAATAACAGTCCCCCAAGGACCCTTTGTACCAAATATGAACCCATTCGGCCCAATGAAATTTGAGAAGAAGTCGTTGTAAGAATTACAGAGTTATGGCCATGGCTTCGCAACTATTTGACCCAGTGTCCTCATTTGAACAAATCTGAATTAGATCCACCTAGGGAACATCCACACCAAATATGAACGCATTCGGTTTTATGGTTCCAGAGGAGAAGATGATCAAAGAATTGTTGACGGATGGACGGTACGACGGACGGACGGATGATGGACGGACGAGGAGTGATGACTATAGCTCCACCGGAGACTTTGTCTCAGGTGAGCTAAAAAGTGCAAAGTTTAATCAAAATTGACTGAAAGATGTAGGAATACCAGTTCGGACAAAGTTGCATCCACATACAGACAGACAAGCTGCTGATTCCCATACATCCCCCATAATTTGTTACAGGGGGTGGGTATAATAAGATCTGTACAGCCATGGGTCAGCACCAGAGCTGTTAAGTTTCATGGATTGTCAGGGAGACTCCCGGATAGCCACGGCAATTCCACAAATACGGATAACCCCAAATTTCTCCTGGATTCAACAAAACTCGGCATTAAAAAAAAAAAAAATATTCATGCTTTTGCGGGGAGGGATTTCCTTATTTCCGATACAGTAAATACCCACACATTAACATTAACAGAATGTACAATCAGTAACTTTTGATGTTCCCTCTGATTGAAAACTGATCAGTGGTGAACTGTGACTGATATTATTTATTGATTTCACACTCTGGTGAAACCACACAGGGTGTTATAGTATACAATACATATAATCACATGTGCGCATCTGTATTGTAAGGCTCCAATGATGAACATTTATAAGTAACGGATTATTGGTATGAATTGCGAATGGAATGTGTCCATTTCTTTTGCGGGTAAAACTGTAAGACAGGTCAATTTGTACGTTCGGTTTCACGCATACATGTTCGGTTGTAACCTGTGTAACTCTGGTTCATTTCTACTTATTTTAAACGAAGTTTCTGCTTCTTAAACTTTGTTAATAAATGGTGGAATGTGTCCATTTCTTTTGGGGGTTAAACCATAATGAGTCCATTTTGTAATTTATTCTGACTTCGTAATTTCAGTTTTGCGCGTAGTTTTACTCAGTTTATACGAAATGTATGTTTCTATCTCTTCAATAAATGGTCGTGGTCTCTCAATCAACACAGGTGGAATTTGTTTTTTGAACCGAAAATTAGGTGGTCATGTTTAACAAGTTATCGCCAAATGCAGGTAATATATAGAATAAACCAGTCGGTGAACAGGAAATGCAGTTGCAAATTGGAGATGGCCCCTCCCGCAAAAATCTCCCAGATTGCTATTTTCAAAACTTAACATTTCTGGTCAGCGCTATGTATATTGCTGGTTCCATGTAGACTACACCAATATAAGAATATATATATCTACTTACGTCCATTGAGCAAGATACCCATCCATTGTTGTCCAGCCAGCATTGTTTGTACAGACAGTGTTATTGACATCTGGACCCCAAGGCATGATGGGGCATGTGCTGAATAAGTTATGTAATTCTGTAGGAGACAAGCATGCATCATTGTCCTGAAGCAAAGTAGAATCCAAGGTATTATAGGCAAGCCTGAATTTAATGTGTCTGATATCTGCAGAATGAGGTCCCCAAAGGATGAATTTAGTGACGCTATCCCGCAAGGTGGGCTAACATCACCAAATTCATCCTCTGGGGACCGCATTCTGCTAAGGGCTCAACTGCTATGGCATACCTAGGAACAGAATGAAGTTCTCCAGTTGAAGTTGGTAATGTGCACCCATTGGGCACCTCGAATATGCATTTTATCTTCTGAAAATTATGGGATATAGAAACTTCCCAGAAGGGAAAAGGTAACTAAAACAATGTTAACTTGAGACTATAGATACTTCCCAGAAGATGCGGCCTAAGCAGAATAAGGTCCCCAGAGGGTGAATTTGGTAATACTAGCTCACTGTGCGAGATAGCACCACTAAATTCACCCTCTGTGCACTGCTCTGTGGTCCTCATTCTGTAAATGTCAAACTGTTTAATAAATATTAGGCACGTAAAAAATAAATGCATACAATTTATTCAAATAGTTTTTGTTCATGGTGGCTTTGAGACAGCAATATTTCATTCTGAACTTATTTGAGAATTTAAATATTCGTATTTCTAGGATATACATCTTCCTCCCATTCCCTCTCACAGGCCAGTGAGATAAGACATTGTTTTCAATGGAACTAGATAGATGAATAGAAAACCAAATAGAAAAGTTGACTGACAGAAAGTGATGGGTAGACTAGAAAGACAAATAGAATAGTTGACTGACAGAAGTGATGACCGGAAACCGTGTCCTAAGTGAACTGGAAATTTTCATCATTCATAGATCAACAATTTAACTTACATCATCATACTTTCTGAATAATTCCATCAGAAACTTGTATCCTAAATGGGAAAGCTCTGTCGAGCAACCATGGTTGACACTTAGCCTGAAAGAAAAACAGAAATATAATACCCACTCTTGAAAATGTGTGCCGATATATCTGAAATTACCTAGAAGCTAACATGGTGAATATTATAGAAATACTGAACTGGAAAATAGAAAACTTTGAAAAACAATGAAATTTAAAATTAATAGTATAGCACACTATCATGTTTCTAACATGGTGAATGACTGTCTTACTGAACAGACAATGTATGGAAATACTGAACCGGAAAATAGAAAACTTTAAAAAACAATGAAATTTAAAATTATTAGTATAGCACACTATAATTTTTCTAGCTGCTTGTCATTTGGCTTGTGAATATACCTAATTGGTGGCCATCATGGCTGAAGAAATTCAGTAATAAAGCTTGAGAGGAGAAGTAGTGTAATGTTAACCATTTAACCTAGTGGTGCATTAATGACCCTGTGCCAGTGCATTATCTTATATATGTAAGTCTCACAGGGAGAATGCACTGGCTTACAAGGTCAAGGTAAATATTGTTAGGCCAATGCATTCTCTTATATATACGAGGCTCCCTATGGGAGATATTTCATCTTTGCCTCAGGTAAATATGTAAATGGAAATATTCACTGCAACCTTTTAATAGGTGGGCTTTGAAATTCAAATAAATTTAAACATATATTCTGTCTCATCTTTGTGTCGGGTAAATAATGAGATTTTGAAATGAATCAGACAGGAACAAGAGATGGACTGTCGTCCGGTGCATACCCCCTCGTGGCATACCGCCTAGTGTGGGCACATCTATAACTTATGATGGCTATACTCAGACATATGGACCCAGAAATCAGCATTTTCATATAAACAAAGATGAATAACTATAGAACAAAAAACCAAAACAAACATTTGAATGTGCCATTAAATGTCCTCATAGTGGTGAACATCCATACAAAATTTCATTGAGATCCGAGCATTACTGTTCAAGTTATGAGCTGAACAGACATCGGATGGACCAAACAGCCAACATTTCCAGATAAACAAAGATGAATAACTCTAGAATGGAAAAGTAGAACAGAACAATGGAACCCCCTATTGAATGTACTCGTAGTAGTGAACATCCATACCAAATTCCATTGAGATCCCAGCCAACATTTCCAGATGAACAAAGATGAATAACTCTAGAATGGAAAAGCGGAACAAAACGATGGAACCCTCTTTTCAATGTCCTCATAGTAGTGAACATCCATACCAAATCCCCTATGTCCTCATAGTAGTGAACATCCATACCAAATCCCATTGAGATCCCAGTATAACTGTTGAAGTTACGACATGAACAGACACCAGACGAACCAAAAAGCCAACATTTCCAGATGAACAAAGATGTATAACTCCAGAATGGAAAATCCGAACAAAATGAAGGAACCCTCTTTTTAATGTCCTCATAGTAGTGAAGATCCAAACCAAATTTAATTGAGATCCCAACACAACTGTTGAAATTACGACATGAACAGACACTAGATAGACCAAATAGCCAACATTTCGAGATAAACAAAATTGAATAACTCTAGAACGGAAAATCCGAACAAAACTATGGAACCATCTATTGAATGCCCTCATGGTAGTGAACATCCATACAAAATTTCATTGAAATCCGAGCACAACTGTTGAAGTTACGACATGAACAGACACCAGACGGACCAAAAAGCCACTATTTCCAAATAAACAAAGATGAATAACTCTAGAATGGAAAATCCAAACAAAACGATGGAACCCTCTATTTAATGTCCTCATAATAGTGAACATCCATACCTAATTTCATTGAGATCCGAGCACTGCTGTTCAAGTTATGACATGAACAGACATCGGATGGACGTACGGACGGACAGGTGCAAAACAGTATACCCCCCTTTTTAAAATGAAAGTGTCAATGACACTGTAGCTCAACTTAGGTAGGGGAATAATTTAATGGTTGACAGTATATAGGAAAGGAAAGGTGCTAATTGCAATGTCTGACCTGTGCCAAAGGATTTAGTCATGCAAAGAGTAAAATCCAAGATGGCTGCTGGCGGCCATGTTTTTTGGCCAATTGACCCCAAAGGACTCGTTCCCATCTACATGTCATTGTTAACATCCATGACAAATTTCATGAAGATCTGACCAAAGCTACTACATGTAGCCCGCGACAAAGGATTTAGTCATGCAAAGAGTAAAATCCAAGATGGCTGCTGGCGGCCATATTTTTTGGCCGAACGACCCCAAAATGACTCGTTCCCATCTACATGTAATTGTTAACATCTATGACAAATTTCATGAAGTTCCGACCAAAGCTACGACCTGTAGCCCACGCCAAAGGATTTAGTCATGTAAAGAGTAAAATCCAAGATGGCTGCTGGCGGCCATGTTTTTTTGGCCAAACGACCCCAAAATCACTCGTTCCCATCTACATGTCAATATTAACATCCATGACAAATTTCATGATGATCAGACGAATAGTACGACCTGTAGCCCGCGCCAATGGATTGAATTTTGAAATCCAAGATGGCTGCCAGCAGCCATGTTTTTGTTGCCGAATGACCCCAAAATGACTCGTTCCCATCTACATGTCAATGGCAACATTCATGACAAATTTCATAAACATCAGACAAAAGGTACGACCTGTAGCCCGCACCAAAGGATTTAGTCATGTAAAGAGTAAAATCCAAGATGGCTGCTGACGGCCATGTTTTTCGGCCGAACGACACCAAAATGACTCATTCCTATCTACATGTCATTGTTAACATCCATGAAAAATTTCATGAAGTTCCGACCAAAGCTACAACCTGTAGCCCGCGCCAAAGGATTTAGTCATGCAAAGAGTAAAATCCAAGATGGTTGCTGGCGGCCATGTTTTTTCGGCCGAATGACACCAAAATCACTCGTTCCCATCTACATGTCAATGTCAACATTCATGAAAAATTTCATAAAGATCAGAACAAAGGTACGACCTGTAGCCCGCGCCAAAGGAAATTGTTGACGGACACACACACATGGACGACGGACGCCAAACCATGGCAATAGCTCAAACTTACAAAGTAAGTTGAGCTAAAAAAGGGGGTATAATAATGTTCAATGCCAAGATAACTAAGTGATACCTGGGAGAAAGATAGTCTTTTGTGAGGTGAAGATCATTATCATAGCCAAACTTCCTCAACACTGTCCACGTGGTCTCATGTCGGCCTCGTTGTATAAATAATGTGTGCAAAAATATAAAACCTGCAGAAAAAGTAAATATATTAAAGATGTTATCCTAATCTCGCACTGCGTCATGACATCAATTTTTGTGTCATTTGGTATCCTTGCGCCTTATATTAACAGAAATAGCTGGTGATGTAGCTTTATGAACATATTAGGTCTAACCGTGTGTTTCATTGTGGTCTGGGTCGTAACAACTGGCATAGAAAATATAATAAACACAACAGTCAACTGCTCAGTGGCGTACAGGTTTTCTCCTCTCGTGAGATGCAACGATTATTTTCACTCGGCTTGAGCCTCATAAAAATAATCCCCCGCATCTCACGAGGAGAAAAACAGTACGCTACTCAGAACAGTTGACTATTGTCTATGTCTCTCTTCTGGGACACAATTACAACAACAACATAATTTTTATAAATCCTGATAAAACTGAAGACTGGGTATATTATTTGTCTATAATGGCAAAATAATGTGGTCTATATCGATCATATGATTGTGGTAAATCTATATTTGAAATATAATTTGCAATGATTGATGCTGCTAACAAGATATAGCTGTCCTTCATGGTACGCTTTTGGTATGGTCGGAATGTTTTCGTGTGGATTCTGTTCTAAAAATAGCCCCTAAAACTGTCCCGCAGATGTGATAAGAAAGTATAAATAAAATTTGTAATAAATGATACCAACTTTTCAGGACAGGTGTCCTCGATTCATATCTATTATTTTATACCCCGGATTCTATATAAAACTTTCTGGGAAGAGAGAGACATCTTTAATATATAGAAAATAGTGTATCTTATTTAGTCATGCATGTATTGTGGCAATATTGCCATGTTTAATTCTGGAACATGATGAAAGTTGCCAGACAATACTGTCATTCTTGAAGAAGAAACTTTTATAGACAAATGTTGCAATGATCATGCTAACATCAACATAGCTAACATCAACATAGATACAATGACAATGTGGGCTTTGTGAAGGAAATGTCAACATAACAACACATAAAGGGATGGACTACCTTTTAGTGACAATGCATTGTCTATAACTCCATCAGAACAATTCCTTTTGACTATCGATTTGACATCTTCTAAAGCTTGTGGGTGTAAAGGTGCACCAAAGCATTTTCTCTGAAAATGAAGAAATATAAACAGGAAAAGTATAGATAGCTCTTTTAGCTATGCCATTAAGTACAGCTCAAGTATGGAAACATCTCATAATTGAATTAAAAATGAAATACTGTTATGCTGTGTTATACAGAATATTAGTAGAATTAATATGATTAAAAGAAATTTTATCTTTTAAGAGAACTGTAGGAAATGGTGAAGGTTCTGGATGACATGGTAATTTTTTTTACAGTATATATATAACAACACAACATTGAAGCTCCACTTCATTTAACCCTTTACCCAACAAACCGGCTAAAACCGGCCAAATAAAGCTGCAACAGCCTAAATTATCTTGTGTCTGTCTCAATAAAACATTACAAATATGGATATCATTGGAACCGGCTCCTTGATCACATTGTGATAGTTACAGTTATGCCCTGTGCCAATGCATTCTCTTATATATGCGAGTCGACCATAGGTCGCCTCGCATATATAAGAGAATGCATTGGCCTATTTTTTCTTACATTCTTTAACAATTTTATAATTTTTAATGTGTTAAGCCAATGCATTCTCTTATATATGCGAGGCGACCTATGGTCGACTCGCATATATAAGAGAATGCATTGGCACAGGGCCGTTCTGTTGGGTAAAGGGTTAACCCTTCCATGAGCTTCCTGAAATTTTGCAAAAACCCTGTGCACCCTTTTATATATGCGAATCTCCCCTAGGGAGTCTCACATATATAAGAGAATACATTGGTCTAACAATATTTACCTTGACCTTGTAAGCCAGTGCATTATCTTATATATATGAGGATCCCTATGGGAGACTAACATATATAAGAGAATACACTGGCACCAGCGCAGCTCCCTTCATGAAAGGGTTAAAGTAATCAGTAAGATCAACAGAAATTAAACTGGAGATGTGGCTTCCCCAACAGAAATAAGGATATAAGCTCATCGGCTAAATATGGGAAAGTATATTAAAGTACTTCCAAGATAAAAAAGAGAAATAACCTTGCTAAAATAAGTCCGACCAACCTCATAATCTCAGTAGCAAAAGTTACAAAAACAATTGACAAAAAAAATATTAAAAGTTGAAGGGTGATAAAATCTGCTAAAGTAAGTCCAACTGATCTCTCAATTGCAGGTTCTTAGGTTCCCATTTATATGGCAAATATCTGTGCTAAGTTACAAAACATTGACAAATGAAAGTTTCAATGACACTGTAGCTCAACTTGGGGAGGCGTTAATAATTTTAAGCTGAGCAGTCAATATAATGATACAGAAGGAAAGGAAAAAAGTTTCAGTAAATGGATTGTATTGTGTAAATGAAATTAATTTCATTTAAAACATTTCTCCTCTAAATGTGGGCTGCAGGGTGTGCCGATGGATTAAAATGTGAATTCCAAGATGGATCCAGGCGCCCATGTTTTTAACAAATTTCGGAAGAATTGGACAGCTGCCATCTAGAGGTAACACCAAAGAACCATATGCAGTTTGGATGAGGGATGTGGCACATAGTAAAGAGTAAAATCCAAGATGGCCACTGGCGACCATGTTTTTTAACGAAATTCGGAAAATAACATTGGCGATGTGGTCAGTAAGGTGTACCAAAGGATTTAGTCATCCAAAGAGTAAAATACAAGATGATTGCCGGCGCCATGTTTTTAATAACAAGACAGTCAATGACTGTGGGTCGCTCACCAGACTGTAAAGACTGAGAAGACGGGGACTCTGAAGACTACAAGAGTCAGTACTTGACAAAATCACTTAAGACAAGTAGTTCTAAACATGGTCATAGCTGTAAGTTCCCAGATGAGCAAATTTCTAATTGCACACCATTGACAAATCTCCAACCTCTTACCTTTTAAAGAAGACAACCATACCACAGTACTAAGTTCACAAAAATCCTTTGGTACATCCCTCTTAGGTTTAATTTTACGACTGGTACAAGTACTTCAAGCTCTCAAACGTTTGAAAATTACCAACCTGACACCCCCACAAAGTTAAAATTTGTGGCCAATTCAGTTCAACAGTTTAACCTGAAGTAGGAACATATGGACTGATGGTTTAAAAACAAACATGTTGGAAAATCAAACCAAACTATGAGAACAATTCTAACCTATTTTTGGTGTTAACATCTAATCTACAACTAATGTAGTATCAGGCATGAAGTTTTCAACTGTTTAAATTTTGATCAAAGTTGGGGGTCAAATCTCCACCCCTCTACACTCCCTCCCCATTGCCTCAAACATTGCCCCCACCCAGGCTGCCTAGAAATCAATATTATTATACCAGTAACAAACAGCATAGAGGAGTGTTAAATCTCTTATCTCTGCCCCTATTAGAACAAATGTGAATCCCCATCTATGAGATCGATCCATCTAGTAATATCAATATACCCCCCAATATCCAATATACCCCCAATTTTTATTTGAAAAATAAGGTTGTGATTTCACCTGGATAAGTGGTGGTTAAGAAAATAATATTGGAACAGCCAAGTCTGTATTTAGTGTGTCTGACCTTTGCAGGTGAATTTAATGACACTATTCCGCAAGGTGGACTAGCATCACCGAATTCACCCTCTGGGGACCTCATTTCCTAAAAATGACCCCGGTCACCCAAGGCCCCTCCATACCAAATATAAGCTATATAGGCCCAATGGTTCTTGAGAAAAAATTGTTTTAAGAATTTGATCTGATGAACTTATTTGAACAAATCTGATTGTGAGACACCTAGGGAACATGCACACTGAAATATATAAACACATTCGGTCTTTAATATGGAGAAGAAAACAATATTGTTGATAGACGGATGGATAGACATCCCAACAGGCAGACGGATGGAAGCCTGACAGACAGAAGACAAATTAAATCCAATATATACCCCCCAATTTTTCTTTGAAAAATCAGGGTATGATTTCATCTGGATAAGTGGTGGTTAAGAAAATAATATGAAACCGCCAAGCCTGAATTTAGTGTGTCTGACATTTGAAGAATGAGGTCCCCAAAAGGTGAATTTAATGACACTATTCCGCAAGGTGGGCTAGCATCACCGAATTCATCCTCAGTCTGATTAGGCCTCAACGGCCAATAAAAACCTAGGAACAGATTGAAGTTCTACAGTTGAAGTTGGTGATGCACACCCATTGAGCACCACAATTATGCATTTTATATTCTGCAAATTAGGGGGACATTGAAACTGAACAGGTGTGAAAAAGTCAAAAAGTAACTAAAACAAAATTTCAATTTGACACTTAGGATACTTCCCAGAAGATGAGGCCTAAGCATAAATAGGTCCCCAGAGGGTGTATTTGGTGATGCTAGCCTGATGTATGGGGTAGCAACACTAAATTCACCCTCTGGGGACCTCATTCTGCAAATGTCAGACACACTATTTCCAGGCTTGAAGAAATCTAAGCCATTCACAGTACCATTGTATGGCAGGGAAACCAATTCCCATCACCTAACCTTGGGAACAGCAGTTTGTTTTTAATTTGCTAGCAGTTATGTTTATACAAGCCTGCCAGATGACATCTATTATTTCTAATCTAAATTAATGACCTGTGTCTTTGCAAAGATATATCTGCTTCTGTGGTGAGAAGAGGTATTAAATTGGGAGATGATATGGGTTGGAAGGGATGTTGGTTGATGGCAGGGTGGAGGGGGTGGGTCTGGGCCATGTGGGAGAGGGGATGGGTAATGGAATGTTTCCATAATTTCATTAGAGAGTAAAGTTTCATAACTCTGCAGATGTTATAATGGTGTCACTTTTTTCAAATTTTATAACATGTTTAAAAAAAAAAAAAAATTGTTAAATTGAGCAAGGTCGCACTGAAAATTCCAAAAATCTGAATTTAACCAAAAAAAAAAAAAAAATTGAGTTATGTCACGGCTCCGCCCACATTCAACCCAGTGACCTCATTTGAACAAATCTGAACCACAGTCCCCCAAGGACCCTTTGTACCAAATATGAACCCATTCGGCCCAATGAAATTCAAGAAGAAGTCGCTGTAAGAATTACTATGGTGGAAAAGAGTTATGGTCCTAGCTTCACAACTATTTGACCGGGTGACCTCATTTGAACAAATCTGAATGTGATTCACCTAGGGAACATACACACCAAATATGAACCCATTCGGTCTTACGGTTCTGGAGGAGAAGATGATTCTTGATGGACGGACGGACGAGGAGTGATGACTATAGCTCCACCGGAGACGAGCTAAAAAATCGTTCAAATTCAATAGCTCTCATCTAGAGGTGATCCTAATCATGCCTGTAAATTTCCAAATCATTTCTTAGATATATGCGGAATACAGGGTGTGCCAATGGTTTCAAATTTGAAATCCAAGATGGCTGCTGGCAGCCATGTTTTTTAACGATGCTCACAATTAATCAATGGCTCCAATCTAGAGGTCACCCCGAAGCTCTGAATGAAATTTGCTGACGATCGGATGATGGATGTGACCTGTAGGGTGTGCCAAAGGATTTAGTCATGCAAAGAGTAAAATTGAAGATGGCTGCCGGTAAATTTTCAAAACATTTCTCCAATAAATGCGGGCTGCAGTGTGTGCCAATGGATACAAATTTAAAACCGAAAATGGCTGCTGGCGGCCATGTTTTTTAACAAATATCGGGAAAAATCGATGGCTCACATCTTGGGGTCACCCCGAAGTTCCATATGAAGTTTGGTGATGATCGGATGACGGATGCGGCCTGTTGAAGGAGCCAAATGAAATTGTTGATGGATGGATGCAGACGATGGACGCCAACCCATGGCAATAGCTCAAACTTTACAAAGTAAAGTTGAGCTAAAAATGAAAGGAATGAAGTATACCCCACCACAACATCATTGTGTGAATATCAACTGCCAGATCCCGATAGACACAAATTAATGAATGCATACCTGGAATAAATGGACTTCTTCATCATTCATTAGTCCATCATTGTCAATATCACATACCTGAAATAAAATCATTACATAGAGGAGCACACAAACTCGTAACTGAGGAAACTTAACTGTCGCAAGATTCCAGTGGTGAATCTTAACACAATGTGATCATTTGTAGTAAGATCACCAACATTAAGCAATGGAAAGTCCTGTGGTGGACTGTCGGACTCACCAAATAAATGTGTAGTCCCAAATAAACATACAGGGTGGAAATCCTGATAAAATTTAACGAGAGATGGACTGTTTACCGGTGCGTACCACCATGTGGCAAGCCGCCAGACAAATGGACTCAAAAATCTTATACCATTTTTTACTGTTTAGATGACATATATGTAGTTATTATGGGTGCCGATATACCAAGAAACTGAAACACCGCAGCCGCCTTATTCTCGGTTGGCGGTAGTACAAAGGCGTCAGTCATGCCTAGGTGTTAATTAACTAAGTGCCAGCTACTTGATGGGTCTGATTGGTGATCAAAATTCATTAAGTTGTTTATACAAAGAGGTGTTTCTTCTTCAATCAGCAAGTGTAATTGGATCGAACATTTGATGAGACAGCTCATAGAAGCTTATATAATTACGCAAAACAGACAGTATTTAACCAATTAATTCATGCCAAGATTACGGACTAAAATATTTCACGCTCGAAAGAAAAATAAAAACATACCAAAATGTTGGACAAATAGCAATTGTGAATCCATGATCAATATCATATTAAATTATCGACGTACTAGAACATTTTAAAACTGTCGGATTTAACAGATAGACGTTTCGATAATGTATACGTGCACGATCAGATAAGAGATATCAGAAGTCTACCGCACTCCATATAAGTGCGGTACAATTTTCCGAGAACAAGGTTCAATTTAAAATGCCAAATATGCATTAATAACGTGTTATATACTTAAAATCGACATATATATTCTTAACCAACTGTACTGTAATCGTTATTCCTCGCGGAAATCTGGTTTTAACGTGCAGCGCATCGGCTGGGGATATATAGTGATTAATTAACTAAGCTTGTTCTCGGTTTGTAGTGTCTTCTCGGTTTGACAAGAATTTTAACACGTTATTAAATAAGCTTGCGAAGTCAAGAAGATAGTAATCTGCGAGGGTTAATTCGGATTGAGTACCTTTAAAATTGCAAAATTAAATTAAATAATTGTGCCTTCAAAATTGGTCACTGGGCCAGATTCAACCTTCACCGGATGATAGCATTTTGAACAAATATAGTAACATGTGTTGTATGGCTAATATCTCTTCACTGGCGCCATGGCGGCAAACCGAGAACATGCACTGCGGCTTTGATGTTCTCGGTATACCCATAATAACTATACATATATGTCATTTAAAAGGTCAATACGGTATAATATTCACTTAAGATTGATATATACACTATAATTGAACATTATTATGACTTATTTAATCATTTTAGACTTGTTCTCGGTTGTTCTCGGTTTGTTCTCGGTAAATAGTATCACCCCAAAAATCATCATTTTCAAATAAACAACGATGAATAACTCTAGAACGAAATCTGACCCAAACAATTGAACATGCCATTTAATGTACTCATAGTAGTGAACATTGACAAACCTGGTTTTCAAACTTGATCAAGATATTGTTGTGATTGATCAATATAACAAATATGAATGAAATTGGTTGATGTTTGTTCAAGTTATCAAGCAAATGGACATAAAATTGCCATAAATAGAAATAAGTGGCATAATTCTGGTTAGAAAGTCAGGGAGGGTCTGATATTCTGTGTGCAGCTGTTGCATGTGACAATAAACTCACAAACTATAAATTGTCAGAATCCATCCATAAATTGCTCTGTATGTTTGGGACCAGACACCCACCTGCCCGGACAACCACCCGCCAACCGTCACTAACCAAACCACAAGTTGTGATGTTGATTCTGCAGTGGTTTAATCTTGAGCCAACGTTTCTTTTTAATACCATGTTGATCTGTCCCTACATGTGCTTGCATAATACAGAGCATGGGCAGTTTTGCTGAGATCGTTAAGCATTTTGGGTTAGTATACTTAAAAAAAATTGACATCACTACAGTAAAACCTCTCCAAGCCGAAACCCCCCGAACCGTCCCTTCTGTTCGGTTTATAGAAAAGTGAGAATGCACTTGGGTGAATTCGGGACCTGGCAATTTGTTCGTTATGGAGACGGATTCGGTTTATAGAGCGTCCGGTTTGGAGAGGTTTTACTGTATCCCTATTCTATTCTGTGAATCAAATTATCTGGAAATATAATATCAAGAAAAAGTGTCATTAGATGTCGCATGTGTCAACTTACTTTAAATATTCTGGTAAGGCCCTTCTTACATAACAGCGTGAGCTTGAAAATAAGAAAAGAATGTTACATGTAAATTAAATTCTCAGGTAAGTTATTATCAACTGTTGCTACTCTTTCTTTTATAGAGGATCTACAACAGTTTATAGCAAAAGTTATAAAATGAGTTACTAACCTAATTTACTGGACGAGTTTTTTAAATTTTGCTATAAACTGGGGACGAGTTGCAGATTCTATTTATTACTTGATCCAAAACCTCCAGGAAACATACTGAAATCAATAAATGGGAAGTTAAACTAACTTCCATACGGCAATGATGTTTCACGTAACTATGCGTTGTTTGCCCACGTAAAGAAATAGTTCCTGATAAATAAGACTCTTTGACGTATTTAATGGTGTAAATTTCAAACTATATCAATATGAGTCACAGACACAGATTCTTCTTCATTCCTCACCCCAGATTCCTACCACGTTTGCGCAGCAATAATACATCTCAGTGAGAGCTTTCCGATGAATGGCAAAAAGCCATATTTCCAACTAAATCCTGAAAACTTACCCATAATTCTGCTGTGGTTAAGGAGTCTATTATTTAGGGCATTACTGTAAATATGTTTTGTGAAATAGCACATAAGCACGAAGAATTAAGCTTACCTCCTTTTCATCTGAGTGGTAAACTGGAGCTGTAGGGTGAAGAACAGCCTTCTGTGCATAGTAAAACATCTCACTGATGTTCTTTAAAGTCTTAGCAGAGCACTAAAATATATATGGTCAAAATATACTAAAATAATAGAGTAATATACATTTATGAAGTAATGGGCGTATCTGGCTCAGTATACAGTTATGTATTATAATCTGATCATAAATTAATAAAAAATTGTTAGAATTTTCAAACAGCCTAAAAACAAAGAGCATAATGAAGTAATTTTTTTTTTTTTTAGGGTTACCTCACAGCAATGCTAATGCATTTAGGTTTTGTTAGTGATTGATTAAAGAGTGTTAATTGAATTGCACTCACCTCCACACATGTTTCAACTTCAGAGAAATCATTCATTATTGGAAGAATTGTCTGAAATAAAAATACAGTTCTAATATAGATAACCATCCAAGCGTCTTCAACAAATTCTAAGATATTTCACACTTAACCCTGATAATATCACATACCATTGACCGTTTAGGGATAACAATAGTCTTCACACAGACCAGAGTAAGATTTGAAATGAAGCAAAACGATATATCGATCAGATTTCCACAATTCCCCGATATACAATAGGTTAATCCAGTCAAGGTCTACTGAAGTGGCAACGAGTGAGAAAGTGTGTCAAAACAATAGGCTTATGACAACGCTTCAGATGCGCATCCTATCGTTTCACCAGGTGAGAGTCAATGCAAACTCAATAGAGAGAAATCAATTGGTTCCAAGAATTAGGCTAAATAATTCACGAGAGGCTAGAGACGTCGGTAAGAAACGAGTGAGCATTAGCACACATGTTTCTTACCCTAACGTCTCCAGCCTCAAGTGAGTTATTGAACGTAATTCTCGGAAATAATTGAATACTCTATTTATTACACTTCTGCATCAATTTATTCGCCAAATATGATTAAAACACACAGAATTAATGCATGAAAATCCCGATGTGGAGAAAGATCAACCATAGAAAATTCAGTCTAGATTAGTAAACAACATGACGTCAATGTCATGGGAAATGACATAAGTAACAAGTGACATTAGCATTTTTAATTAATAGCGTTTTCAATGGAAATCCCGCATACGAATGTAATAAATCCAGATAAGGCATGGCCAGATAGATAGCTAAACGATTGACAGATATGCATATGATCAAGGCCTTTGTCTGGAGATCAGGACTCGCCAATTAGACTTTCTATACTAAATGGGTTCTCCCATTTAGTTAGAAAAGTATGAATTGGAATGGACTATTATTCATTTAGAGGGGTGTTCAATTAATAAAAGCAGATTATAGACAGAAAAACAAATAATACCAGAGCAGAATAATTCATATTCATTGGTGGGAAATGTTCAGATTTACTACTTGTCAATGAGTATTTAGAATAGTAGAGAAAGTAGGGCCCTGTGAATCGATTCGATGTGATCCGGAATCTTTCATCTGATTTGATTCGAATTCAGCTGTCCTGTTCGAATTCTATCGAATCATTGGCACCAGTTGCAATCTCATCACTTCAACGGACCACATTGCTTTTTCATGAAGATATATTATGATATCAATGCATATACATAACATTTCCATCAACGGAGTTATACTATAGACCACGGAATCATTGTAAGACTTATGCAACTGATCTAACAAAATTTCAAATATATGTCAAACTTATGAACGCGATTGCTTTTTGGCTTCAATATTTCTTCTGATACTGTTTCATTATTGTATAACAGAGACGGCCACAAAGAATGCGCACTTAATTGGTTAGACATGCATTTGATTCATTTATAGATAATATTCACGTTGTATACTGACGATCATATATAATATATCTGTTAAGAAGTGAACAAATTGATATTGGTACGGCCTCTGACTTTTTATCTTCATCTATACTATTATTATGCCTGATGCAATGGTTCAATTTCAGATTTGATGTGATTCAGAATTGTTTGGCTGATTCGATTCGAAATCCGATTCGAAATGAAAATGCCCGATTCACAGGGCCCTAATAGAAATGGTTATGTGAAATTTGATTGCTGTTTGCTGAATATTTGTTGTATATCTCAAGGTCTTGTATGACTATAATTACTTGCTCATTAGAAATACCTCTCTTAACTGGTATGTATGTTTAGTTGAATGGCATTCATTGAATGCCCTTTTTGTATCATATTCATCAAGTAAATGAAAATGACGAAATTACTGTATAATTCATTTGCGAACCATGTGATTCATCAGTGACTTTGTTGCCAACTTTGAGCCCTTTCATGACTGGAGCCTCCTGAAATTTTGTGAAAACCCTGTGCAATGCATTCTCTGATATCTGTGAGTCTCCCATAGGAAGCCTCACATATTTATGCTCTAACTCCTATTCTGGGGAACCTGCCCTGGCATGTGGGGAGTGATTGACACAAACACCCGATTGATGGTCCGACGAATTTATTTCGCCTCTGGTTGATAATAGTCCAGCCTTGATATAAAGCATGGAATATTCTATTACATAATAATTATTACAATTGGAATTTAGAGGTTCTGAATGAATAAAACCTTGTCGATACATTGATGTTACCCATTTGTGGGTGTAAACCGCCACTATGGCTGAAATTTATAGACGGTAAGAGAACACATTGGCCTAGCAATATTTACCTTGACCTTGTAAACCAGTGCATTCTCTTATATATGCGAGGCTCTCTATGGGAGACTCGCATATAAGATAATGCACTGGCAAAGAATCTTTAATCTCCGGTCATGAAAGGGTTAAGAGGTAATTTATATAAAATTTCTATTTTTCTTAGTATATAGAGTCAGCATGAAGGTATTTCAAGTATATTTTGATCAAAACTCACTTCCATTGTACTGAAATCTAGAAGGTCTGATTTATTGCCAACCAATATGATCGGAATTTTATGATCATCTCCCAGCGCCTTTCTGATCAGAGGAAGCCAAACTGTGGTAATCTGAAGAATGAAAAATAAAGATTACAAGTAAATGTCTATAAAAGTTTAATAAATAAATCGACTAAAAGTCCTTCTTGTACATCCCCAGTGGTTGGGGGTGTACGTAGAGTGAAAATACACTGTGCTTAGGCTGTGTCACTGGTGACATCGGAGAGTGAAAACACTCGAGGCCATATCTGAGTGTTGAAGTTGGCGAGGAAGGCAAGAAAATCGAGAAAAAACTCCAGAGAAAACCTTCAACACTCAGATAACCTGCAGTAAAGGTCTAGCGCTTTCGTTATTGTTTAACTTCATCAGGACCGAGTTTGGCGTGTGATTTTTTGAGGATTTTTCTCGCCTTATATACTGTTTGTTATGAGTCTCCGATTTGATTGGTCAGTGTTGAAGGGTCAAGGGGTTGTAACCCTTCAACACTGACCAATCAAATCGGAGACTCATAACAAACAGTATATAAGGCGAGCAAAATCCTCAAAAAATCACACGCCAAACTCGGTCCTGATGAAGTTAAACAATAACGAAAGCGCTAGACCTTTACTGCAGGTTATCTGAGTGTTGAAGGTTTTCTCTGGAGTTTTTTCTCGATTTTCTTGTCTATAAAAGTTCATCGTTGGCATTTTATATCATTTCATAAACATCATTATCTTCTAAAACATCCACTGTGGGGCAATGTAAAAAAAACATACAAAATTATCCCTAGATAAAAAACTTCATTCTTTTATTCTATAATTATGATTCAATATTTTGTTTAAAAAGCTGGCATTATATTGTGACATTTGACAGATTAAAAAAAAAATTCAGCTACCACTAGATATTACTATTCATAGAGTACTTTTCACAGATAATTTATACTAATGGAAATTGAATTAGTCATGTTGTATTGACACTATTACTACTATTAATTAATCTGTATCTGTATTAATTAATGGTATCTGAAAGCATTTGTATGTAATAGTTTGAATCATGTATCTAATTGACAGCTGTGTCAATTTTTTAAGTCTTCCTAACAATATCTCATATATATCTAATCAACAAAGGAACATACCCGTTCTATGGAATCTTCATCTTCAACAGAGTATACAACACAAATAACATTAGCCTGCAATAAAACAAAAGAAATCTCAATTTTCTGTATGCTTTTCTTGTCAATCAAAATATCACTAACAGCTACACTTCACAACAACCTGTCAATCTCAGATATAATAGTATAGGTGACTTAATCAACCATGTGAAGTGAGAACATTAAATACAAGTTTATTGCAGCATTTTAAAATAATGAGACCCAAGGTGCTCGCAGTGGGCAAATGTTCAAAAATTAAAAAAGTCCGTAAAAACATCACCACCAAGAAGAACATGACGAAATAGATTTAACATTTGTTCTGATATTAATAATTATTGAAAGTTCTCTTATAAAAAAAAAATTCAAGGGTTTGAAGAGCCCTAGAAACAATTATTTTCATAAGCAATGGTTTTCCAGGATCCTGCAGAAACTCATAACATGAACACAAAATAGCTCAAAATAATCTAGTCATTAACTAAATAAACTCACATCTTCCAGTTGAGATTCCATACTCTGCCCATTTTCTTCTCTTGCTGTAAAAAGAATTGAGAAATTAATTCATGAGCATGTTGAGCCTAAATCAACTTAAATCATAAACTAACTGGGTGTCAAACTAAATGAATGGGTGAAAATCTGGTTGTTTTCTCCAAGAGACAGGGCAAAGGTCATTGGTCAATTAACTTCATGTTTAGCTTCACTTGCCACATTTCCTTTTTGGTGGAAAAATAATAACGGATTTAATTAAATATTGGTACATTTTCATTGAAGTGTCCCCAGTCAAAATTCAAATATATTTACCCTTAGTCTTTGAGTCCCTATAATTGTATGCCTTATTTGCATAAAATGAATGTGAATAAGATTGGTGGTAAAGTTTATGTTATTATAATTACAATATATTGCAAAAGTAACTTCAGAATCCAAGCTAGAATAATTAGTAATGAATAATCACTGCATTCTCAGATTCAAGGATGACGCTAAACAGAATATTAACTAGAGGTGTGACTGTCCCAATGGGACTACGGATACCCCCCTGTTTTTAAAATACTAAGATGTTTCACATGTCAGTAAACATTTAGTTAAAATAATAAAATAACAGTTCCCATTGCAGGTGTACAACCATAACCCTAATCTTAAACCTATTGACCGAAAAATGTAGGAATAAAAACTTGGACAAAATTATGTATGTTGCAAAAAAAATTCTAAGTTGTAAAAGGGGAATAACTCCACCAAAAAATGTCGGACAGACGTCATAATCGCAGGTGCACAGGTTCCCATGGTACTAAATATCAGTGCCAAGATTAAAAAACATTGACCGAAAAATGTAGAAATAAAAGTTCGGACAAAATTATGAATGTTGCAAAAAAAGTTTCTAAATAAAAAAAGGGGGATAACTCCACCAAAAAATGTCGGACAGACGTCATAATCGCAAGTGCACAAGTTCCCATGGTACTAAATATCTGTGCCACGTTTTAAAAAAATTGACTGAAAAATGTAGGAATAAAAGCTCGGACAAAAGTATACATGTTGTGAAAATTTTCTAAGTCGAAAAAGGGGGGATAACTCCACTAAAAAAAGTCCAACAGACGTCATAATCGCAGGTGCACAGGTTCCCATGGTGGTTGATGTCTGTGCCAAGTTTCACGGAAATTGATCAAAAAACGACTGAGAAAAACTCCGGACAAATTTGTGTCCACGGAAGGACGACGCCGACGGACGGACGGACAAGCTGACTCCAGTATAACCCCCCTAACTTCGTTGCGGGGGGTATAATTAAAAATATACTAAAATTAAACCTATGAAGTCGTACAGCCTATTGAAAAGAACTAGAAATTGAATCTCATCTTGTTATAAAAAAAATCATACTTATATAAAGAAAAGCTGATGGATGAAATAACAGAACGAGAATTGGCTATTACTTTAATATGCATCCACTTGTTACTTCATCTCCCTGAATGTTCTGAGGATATGTGGAGGTGGATAATTTAACAAGAGCATCACCAGGACATGGAAATAGACGCCCGCTGTAATTCCAATGGTAATAAACATGTGTTTTGTGAGTTTTGACTTTGAAGCTTTCACTATTTTTACAATGGAGGAATGTATCGTCTGAGAATTTACTCCCAATGACTACCAAGGATTAACTGTGTGTGGGAGGAAGAAAACTTCTGAGATAATTTCTGTAAGCTTTTCCTTGGTGAAGGAATTTCTTATCTCTGGCAGGGACTAGTGGTAGGGAAATGTCAACTTCATTGCATAGAAGCGTACAAGATAGAACATTCATCTTTATTGAAGTGTTTTCCATATTAGTGCATTGCAGGTCTGACAAACGGTCTCTATCATCAGTATTGTAGTTGTAACTGTTTAGCGAGCAGCCAAACTTGTCATATCTTTATACATGTAAAATCTCAGGTTGAATCTTAAATTTACAACTCACTTGAATAGTCAATAATATGTGTTGGTACACCTTCAGGAGTTACATCTGCAGGAATTGTTATAACCTCAGCTTTGGATGGAACCTGTAAAACATAACTTTATATAATTCACGCAGAAAATGAGAAAAATGATGAATTGACCCTTTGATGTGAGGTTGTCATCTGATTAAATATTAATTGTTTTAGCTCCATACTGACAATTTTTAGAATTGGATACCTACTCAAAGACTTAACAACAGCATTGACAGGGCATGGCAAAATATACCTCAGGTAATTTCAACAACGGGCCATAACTGATGTGAAAATAGGCGAGCGGAACCCCAATTTGAACTTGACCTGTATTTTGGGCTAATAAACTCCTACCAAATTTCATTCAAATCAGATCAGACTTACTGATGTTGTCATCCGAAAATGAAAATTAAGTGCAAATTTCAACAAAAAGGGCGTGACTCTGGTGAATATAGCAGGCAGAAGCCAAATTCGGACTTGACCTGTATTTTATGCTTGTAAACCAACATAACAAATTTCAGTTCATTAGTTGTCATAATTTGTCTTTAAACATGGATTTGGAAAAAAAGTAATGATAGGGGCTCAGACCCACCCAATACATGGGAAAAAGTTTGAAACCCCTCCAATATTATCATAGGTGAGGCAATAATACATACCTCCTCAGGAAATTCTTCACTGACTAAAGATAAAATCAGCGATGTTTTTCCAACTGATGCTGTAATAGAGAGTTCTCACATTATCATAAAAGTTAAGATGACACTGCAGCTCTATTTTACAAGGTGTGCCGATGGATAAAAATTTAAAATCTAAGACAGCCACAGGTGTTTTCCAACAAAATTCGGAAAAATGGATGGCTCTCGTCTAGTGCTCACCGAAGAGATTCATATGAAGTTTGGTAACCACCGGATGGGGGATTTGGTCTGTAGGGTGTGCCACAGGATTTAGTCATGCAAAGAGTCAAACCCAGGATGGCTTCCGGCAGCCATGTGTTTCACAGATAATCCTTCAAATTTGATGGCTCCCATCTAGGTCACTCTGAATATTAGGGCTGGGCGATATTGGCCCCAAAAAATATCGCGATATTATGGCGACAACATCGCGATACACGATATTATCGCGATATTATTTTGGTATATTACAATTGGTAAGTACAATGTACAATAAATATATGCAATATTTCATAAATAAAGTTTGCACAATACATCCCTACGTTTTATTTACGATTTGTGGGTCATGAGAGGTCGAGTAAATGTGTATTGAACAATTATCAGTAACATCACAGTATACATGTATATAATGACCACTCGTCAGCAACAATTGACAGTTTGCCGACGGAGAAATAATAACTTTGAAACAAAGGGATATAATCATATAACACGGCCCACGTGCGTTTTCGCATACATTTTTTAGAGTATATCCCTTTGACCATAGCGCTCAACACCATGCACACATTAAGCACCGCATTCGGTTTCAAATTGCCATTTTATTAATTCGTGAGGAATTGGTTGTTTGTGAGACTATATTTATCAGTGGTAATTGGTAGTTGGTAGCACCGTGGGACTTCAATGTCCATATACGGCGTCGACAATGCCACAATGGGCAGTGCCGAGGCAAAAGCCGACGTGAAAATTTGAAATGAATTTGCGTTGGCATTTTTTTAGCTGAGGAAAATAAATAGAGACAATCATGTTCAATTAGTTTGTGAATTTGACATTTGTTAAAGCGATAGCAATGCCATGATCCGTACGGCACATGTCCACAAAATCATTTTACTCGCAATTTGCACACATTGAGACGATCAGCTAGACTAAGTGTGGTCAATATAAAATCTGACATCGTAATCCGTCTCCAAGCAACCGGTTACGGTTGATAGAGCAAGCTGCACCAACTTGAAAGGAGGTCATTGTGCCAGTCGCATGCGCGCGACATACCAATCTCAGTGTAGCCAACTGATGCTACTAGTATCTCTTTGATGTGTCCGACGAAGCATATCCAACTTGACAAGCATGTGCTCCGATGTTTTAAAACGTTTTCGACTGCGTATTTCCGGGAAGTTTGGGACTATTATACTTACTCTAACTTCGCTGTTTGTTGGGACCATATGATGGGTTTCAACCTACATGGAGAATATTACAACTTGGGACGGTATTACGATATTTTTATTTCAGACGATATTATTGACGATATCAAAATTAAAACCGGGTATACCCGATATATCGTCATACCGCCCAGCACTACTGAATATCCATATTAATTTGGTGATGATCAGATGAGATCTGACATGTTGGGTGTGCTAAAGGATATTGTTGATGATCACACTCACGAATGACACCAATCCATGGCAATAGCTCAAACTTGACTGTGTCAAGTTGAGCCAAAAATGAGTCCATTTGTCCATAGTATGCACCAAAAAGGCTATAAAATGCATATGTTTTACATTGAGAATGGAGTGGGAGGGTAAGGGGGAGGATGGCGGCACATTCTAACAAACTTCAGCCCATAATTTACTTCACGGGGGAGGCGTGTGAGATTGCTGAATGGAATTAGACCATCACGAGTGACGAGTACCGGTATATCAGTCACCGGCACTCGGATCGTGACATTCGGGCTAAGACTGTAATAGTTACAGGTTTTTCATGACCGGTTAACTTAACCATTTTAATTAACCAGTTAACCATAGTCATGTAGGCCTACATTGACATATGATGTCTATGTGACCACAATGTTGTCTATTATACAACACAACAAACGATGCAACTTAAGTCAAACAAAGGCCAGCATGCTCAGTTATAAATGGAAAGTCAAAGAGGTCACTTTGATTGACTATACCGGTATGTTGGTGTTGTATATGATTCAGTGTAATTTCGTTTCATTGAATGATTAATCTGATAGTAATGATTGATATTTCAAACTATTTTCTATTCTATTCTTCAAGTTATGTATCTCCCCCCCCCCCCCCCCCCCCCCCCATCTAGCAGCTACATATGACAAAAATTAAATATGATTTTATTGCTTAATTTGCTTTATATAGTCATGAAATGGCGAGAAATTAACTTTATATGAGCAAAATTTGATAGAGTATGAATTTGGGGTGGGGGGGGGGGGGGGGGGGGAAGATACCCAGGCCTGAGTATCTTCCCCCCCACCCAGCACCTACATATGACAAAAATTAAATGTATGATTTTATTGCTTAATTTACTTTATATAGTTATGAAATAGCGAGATAAACTAAAAAATTTCTCACATAAAGTTCATTTCTCGCCATTTCATGACTATATATAAAGCAAATTAAGCAATATAATCATATGTTTAATTTTTATACGCCTGTTTGAAAAAACAGCCGTATTATAGTATTGGTCTGTCCGTCCGTCCGTTAACCTGGTTTCCGGATGATAACTTTAGTTAGAGTGAACTAAATTTAATAAAATTTGGTATGTGGGTTTATTAGCCGAAAAGTAAGTTCAAGTTCGAATTTGGGTTCCGCCCGCCAATTTTCACCAGAGTTATGCCCCTTATTTGACGTTTTTTGACTTAGAAAATCCTTGAAATTTGTTGTCCGGATGAAAACTTTAGTATAGTTTATCGGAATTAATCCAAATTTGGTTTATTACTTTCTCCCACCAAAACACAGGTCAAGTTCGAACTTGGGTTCTGTCCGACCATTTTTGGCAGAGTTATGCCCCTTTTTCGACTCAGAAAATTCAGTTTTTCTTATGTTTTTTGGTTTCTGGATGATAACTCGATTTTGGAATGTTTATACGCAAAACCCGTTTAACTTCATCAGGACCGAGTTTGGCGTGTGATTTTTTGAGGATTTTTCTCGCCTTATATACTGTTTGTTATGAGTCTCCGATTTGATTGGTCAGTGTTGAAGGGTCAAGGGGTTGTAACCCCTCAACACTGACCAATCAAATCGTTTTTTTTGTGGATTACATATATCGAAATACAGCTCAAGTCCGAATTTCGTTTTAATCCGATAATTTTTGCGAGAGTTATGGCCCCTTTTTTGACGTAATTTGACTTGGAAAATCCCTGAAATTTTTTGTCCGGATGATAACTTTAGTTAGAGTGAACCGATTTCAATCAAATTTGGTATGTGGGTTTATTAGGAGAAAAGACAGCTCAAGTTCGAATTTGGGTTCCGTCCGCCAATTTTCACCGGAGTTATGCCCCTTATTTGACGTAATTTGACTTAGAAAATGCCTGAAATTTGTTGTCCAGATGATAACTTTACTAGAGCTTATCGGATTCAATGATAATTTGGTATATTACTTTCTCCCACCAAAACACAGGTCAAGTTCAAATTTGAGTTCCGTCCGCCAATTTTCCCCAGAGAGGGCGTATTTTGCACGCCCAGCGTAGCTCTTGTTGCCATATGTAGGTGCTGGGTGGGACGGGGAGATACTCAGGCCTGGGTATTTCCCCCCCCACCCCAAATTCTTACTCTATCAAATTTTGCTCATATAAAGTTAATTTCTCGCCATTTCATGACTATATAAATCTATTAAACGATAGAATCATAAGGTAATATTTTGACATATTTAAGCTATTATTGGGTTAAGTTAAACTTCAAAATAACCAAAAAAAATAAAAATAATAATAGTTTTCTCGGCATTTCTTACCATAATAATATAAAATAAGTGAGGGGAAAAAAATGTACGAGTGGGGGGAAGATACCCAGGGTGGGGGGGAAGATACCCGGGGTATGTTCCCCCCGCGGGGGGGGGGGGGGGGGGGGGGGGAGATACCCCGGGGGAAGATATCGTGTTACACCGGTATGCACTATCTGTAATAATGCGTTCAGCATCTGTATTCTTGCAAAGATATCATATAAAGTTGTCCTCTAAAATTCCTTATTGATATCCCAAAAAGATGGAGAGCACATGATATGTGTCCTGGGGTAAGGTAGCAGGGGAAATCTTGGCTGGGGGGATGGGACACTATAAATTAAAATCAACTGGCAGTTCCAACAGGGGAAAACTTGGCAAGGGGAACGGGGCTGTTCACAATAATCTCCCTACTCAGCAATTCAGCATTCTTTTATGTAACATATCACAAGATCTCTGAGCATGAGAAGTTACATTCACGGAAATCTCATGCACAATGGAAATCTCCTGCACAAATTAGCCGTACTCAGGAGTCCGGCATTTTTTTTATGTTACCCGCGGCATTTTCATGTTTATTACGCTGTATATAACGTCACTATTTGACTGCATACCAAACATTACGTTGTAGTTTTGGCACCTTTATTTCAAAGGGTCTTGCTGTACCGGTAAAATACTGTGTACAGTATTTTGTTTAACCTCTGAACTCAACGTGCAGCTGGATTTTTTTTATGAGAGATTGCTATTGACTTTAGGTGCATGTATGTCATAGCTGTTAATTTTCACGGATTGTCTGTGAGACTCCCAGGCAGATTGCCATGGCAATTCCGCAAATACCCCCAATTTCTCCCAGATTCAGCAAACCCCGTATTCAAAATACCAAAAAAAAATATATATATTTTTCGAATTTGTGAAATTGTGGGGATTCCGCAAATGACAGGGATTTCCTTATTTCTGGTCATAAATACCCGTGCATATCAACATTCACTTTTTATGTTCCATCTAATTGAAGACTGATCAGTGGTGAAATGTGACGATATTAATTTATTTTCACACACTTTTGAAGCCACACGTATAAAGGGTGTTGTTATAGTATACAATATGTATAATCACAAATGTGCAGCTGTATTGTTATACGAAGTGTCTGCTTCTTTCTCTTCAATAAATAGAGGATATCCACACTTTTTCAGTGGATATGGGTTATATCTCATGAGTGATGGCAAAACATTGAATTTCCACGAGTGGCTTTAGCCACGAGTGGGAATTCAAATGTTTTGTCACCACGAATGAGATTTAACCCATATCCACTGAAAAAGTGTGGATATTCTGTTTATTATATACTTTAGTTACTTGCCTATGGCCCCCAATGAATGTCAATACATCAGAAATTTCAAGCTGATATCACCCACTAGTGGGATATCACTCTAGAGTGGGATATCACTTATATCTCACCGCTAAAACCTTATAATTCATGGGCAAGTATATAATAAATAGAACATATCCACACTTTTTCAGTGGATATGGGTTATATCTCATGAGTGATGACAAAACATTGAATTTCCACGAGTGGCTTTAACCATGAGTGGAAATTCAAATGTTTTGTCATCACGAATGAGATTTAACCCATATCCACTGAAAAAGTGTGGATATTCTGTTTATTATATACTTTAGTTACTTGCCTATGGCCCCCAATGAATGTCAATACATCAGAAATTTCAAGCTGATATCACCCACTAGTGGGATATCACTCTAGAGTGGGATATCACTTATATCTCACCGCTAAAACCTTATAATTCATGGGCAAGTATATAATAAATAGAACATATCCACACTTTTTCAGTGGATATGGGTTATATCTCATGAGTGATGACAAAACATTGAATTTCCACGAGTGGCTTTAACCATGAGTGGAAATTCAAATGTTTTGTCATCACGAATGAGATTTAACCCATATCCACTCAAAAAGTGTGGATATTCTGTTTATTATATACTTTAGTTACTTGCCTATGGCCCCCAATGAATGTCAATACATCAGAAATTTCAAGCTGATATCACTTATATCTCACTGCTAAAACCTTATAATTCATGGGCAAGTATATAATAAATAGAGGATATCCACACTTTTTCAGTGGATATGGGTTATATCTCATGAGTGATGACAAAACATTGGATTTCCACGAGTGGCTTTAGCCACAAGTGGAAATTCAAATGTTTTGTCATCACGAATGAGATTTAACCCATATCCACTGAAAAAGTGTCGATATTCTGTTTATTATATACTTTAGTTACTTGCCTATTAGTGATGAGCCGATAATCGGGAACGACAATCGGAATCGGCCGATTGTGGCCCATCGGATGACAATCGGTACTCGGGTTTGAACATCGGGATTTCCGATTGTCTAAATAATAAATGAGTGCTTGTTTTTCTTTAATAAACTGTTTTAAATATGACGATGTTTTGTTGAATAAATGACCAGTAAACATGGGGAAAGTGATACCAAACACAAACTTGATATACATACATGCCCTCTGCAATACCCCGGCCGTACCTGGGTCCATGTGTGAACAATATATTAGTGGGGGTCGCCGGGAAGCACGTGACACTTTGAGTTACCAGTAGAGTGAGGCAGCAAGCATGACGCCGTGATTGCGCATAATAATTCATTAATTATTGGCATACCGGAACAGTCGTTTCAGTCGATTGATTTCTTTAGCATTGTGATGTACACAACGTACATGTCATGGGACTCATGTACGCCCATAGGTAACTTTATTGTTCGTCAACATGTAGACATTTTGATTTATATATGTCAAACTATCAAAAATCAAAATGTATGCATACCCAGTACAACAAAGCTATCTATATAGTACATACAGCGTAACAGGTATAAACACTACTATAGAAACCGAAAGTGCATGTCACGTGACTTTAAATAGTTGAAGACAATGTCATTCCATCCAGTCAGCCTCGTGTGACGTCACGTATATATATATGTCACCACAAATGATTATTATGATGACCACGCCGAAATCGAATCGTGTCTGTGAAATTGACATGAACATGGTGTAACTTGCAACTAGTTCAGTCGGCTCATTTCCTTTGACGTGATGTCTTTGAATTGGGATCAAAGAAAAATGCCGTTTGATGAATTGTTATCAAAAACGGACCATGGACATGTCGTCATGCACGTGGCTACATCAAACTTTCAAAAAATTTGTTGTGGAATAGCCTAGAATACATGGGTATGTTGCCTGTATTCGATCACTAGTCTGCCCATACCCACCTATCTACTTACCCAAACATATACTTATGTATACAGTGTACTGGCATATTACTACGTTTGTTGATAGCTTCTAATTCTAAGTATTATAGAACACATATAACATATTCTGCTATGCATTATTGAAATAATCGGAATCGGCACCTGAATCGGCCGATTGTGATCTCAAATAATCGGCAATCGGCGCACGGCTCTATTTGACAATCGGCTCATCACTATTGCCTATGTCCCCCAATGAATGTCAATACATCAGAAATTTCACCAGTGGGATATTACTTATATCTCACTAGTGGGATATCACTTATATCTCACTGCTAAAACCTTATAATTCATGGGCAAGTATATAATAAATGGTGGTATCTCCCACTTACAGCAGCTCTATTACAATTATCAACAGGACATTCATTACCATTTTATTTAGGTCTATATATTTATAAAATAAACACAAATAGAAACCCATAAAAATTATGTAATCTTCAATCATAAAAACGGTTTTTGGAACATGAACATATTTTGGCATACCTCCTGCAAAAATCTCCCGGATTGACATTTTAAAAACTTAACAGGTCTGATGTACCGGTATGTCTCAAACAGATCATCACCGAGGGGAATGAGGCCGTTGCACATATCCTGAGCCATAGAAACGGAAACCCTGTGTATTGTATCATGTGATATATACATATCACAACAGTGTGTTGATCCATGTCGTAGTATCACGTCGAGTTGAGGTTGGCAGATTGCCGGATCAAACAAGCTGCTGATGTCACAGATCAACTCACTGCTGTGATAAGAGGTTTATTATATGCCGCCCAGTTTTTACAATAATAACCATATAATCTGATTTAATTACCAATTGTTGTCACTCCAGCAGTTTAATTTTCTTATAAATGATCTGTCATCATTAATCGGCACATCCCGGCTAGGGTTGCCACTAGAGATGGGCGGTATTGACATTTCTATCTCGGTATCGGTAAATTTTCGTCGATTTACCTCGGTATCGGTACGGTAATCGGTATTGCTATTAAATTATAAGACTAGAGCAGATATTCCCGGTAAATTGTTGTAATTCAAGTTTTTAGCTGAACAGTATGCGTGTATAGAGGTATATGACCACGGTCCACGGATTTACTACATTCGTGACAACAGCTAAATTAGGCAACAAAATTACCTACGCAATTAAGTAATATTCACACATTTCTTTGATGATTTACATGCATGTCGTTGCACTGATTTGAAAAGAATAAGAGCATGACTACAATATTTTTCATGTCAATTTGATTTCCGTAACATTTCAGTGAGTGAATAAAATTGTGATTAGTAATCTGAAATCACAATTCACAAATTTAATAAAGTTCGCGCGATGTCATGAAAATCGGCAAACGGTGGCAATTTCCGAACTGCAGATGTCCAAACCCGCGGGTGGTTCATAATCTCCTCATTGTAGCGTAATTTATACCATCCATGTATATAAGCGTCCCTCTTATTTATAGCAGGCAAATTACCGGTAGCACATGCATGGTGCCCAAATGTTAATTTAAAGTTATCACGCAACTTTTTTTTTTGGTCAAATATAGGCACATATGTATAATATGCCAGTAAGTATATATGTTTAATTTATAGTAGGATAAAAACATATTTGTGCACCGACATATATGCGCACAACTTTCCCAGAAGATGTGCTATTTGCAACTGACAAGATCAGTATCTGCACGCGTATATCAAATCGTTATTGCGTCACCGTCTAATTATAAAGTAACATGTGGGGGTTTCAATTTGGTGTGCACGGGGATCCCACATAACACATGCTTCGATCCAACTTGGAACACGGATTAAAGACTTGTGGCCTCTACAGAGTTACCCACGCATTTTCCAGTTTGCACGGATACCGAAATTGACACATAACTATCCAGCTATGAGTAGTCAAACGTCATGATGTTAGTTACATTGTCATTAACATGTCGTAAAGATACATGTTGTATCGACTTGTTACACCGAGTTATCATAATTATCCGATTCATGTTGCTTATATACGGTGACAAGGCACACACATACGCTGGCAACACATGAATAATTTCATTACCGAAAATACGGTATTTTTAGTTTTGATTCGGTACGGTAAATCGGTATTACGCTGATACCGATACCGCACGGTAAATACCGAGTACCGCCCATCTCTAGTTGCCACGACTATGAGTTTTCATAATCGACTAATTGACCGTTATAGTCGACTAATCGTTTATATATGTGGCCTATATTGAACCCAGGTAAAGATGTGATCAAATCGAAATTACAATGACTACATTACATCCAGTCTGAACACAGCTATAAACTGTCAGTCAGCAGGCTTGTCATTCTGAGGCTCCCGCCTGTCATCGGCCACCTAAACTCAAATTTATGCGGCAGGTATTTAAAACGCCCTCCTTATCGCTATTCCCTTGGACGAGAAATTTAAAACATATCTGTCCAGTCAATCAATGTTCCTGTGAACATGCATCGCGGTTATGGTGCCAAATGAATGCATGCGGAATTGTCGCATACTTATTGAAAACGGACTATAGTTAGTTTTGCAGCAGGGTGGGGGTATACATACGTTACCAAGTTGGAGAATGTAATGTATGTAGCACTAATAAGTGATGACACCAACTTGTTATTGATTAACTGTCTAGTAACACTGAACATTCATGTCCCGCGAACTTTGTGACTTATTATCAATAATGGTGAACGTTTTACAGTATGAAATTTGAAAAAAAAGAAATATAGATGCAGTCCCATGCACGTCGTCCATTTTGGATATGATGATCGCTAATTACAGATCCATAGGAAGATATGTTTACAGTTAAATATAATATATAAACAATGGCAAGCCTGTAACATGACATCAAAGGCACACCAAACTCTTTGAATATGACTGCCAAACGTCGGCTGCATTATTAAAGGAAGCTGTTAACTTTTACTTCCAGGCATGGTATTTGCGCATAGTACTGCTTAAATACACAACCATACCCCCCTCCCAGTTTTGGCGATTAGTCGACGAATGTAAATAACCGTCGACTACCACACCTGCAGAAGGTTAGTCGCTTAATCGAATAATCGTGGCAAGCCTAATCTCGGCAATTTCAGTACGAGTGTGATCTGATTTGATCCGGGGAAATCTCACTCAGTGTGATCCGATGATTTGGATTAGATCATCAAACAATAGTGGTATTTAGGGAAGAATATTCATGGTCATATAATCAATTTTGGTATTTATTTACTCACAATCCCCAACCAGAAGAATTCTCACATCTCTCCTTGTGCCATTCGCCATTTTCCGCTGTCTGTAGTTCACAATGTTATGAAAGTTGATTCAGTAGCAACTTATCAGAAATCTTCAAGTGCTTCACTCATTCACTAACATCAAGAATGTCATCCTGTGCATGACACAGTTATAAACAAAGCCAATATCAATAATACGATGATCTCATTAATCAAATCGTAAATTACATTTGGCCAAGGCTTTGTTTGCTACAACCATGATCATGCTGATCTCAGTGATACTGAATACATTCGCTTGTTAATTTCAATTCAAATATTTTACAATGCAATTTTGAGTCATACTCATAGGAAGTTGTGTCCATTGGTCCGATTGGAAGTTGTGTCCACTCGAGATTATATCTCTCCTATTTTCGTCGACTGGCGAATAAATGGTGGAATGATTAGGTTCAAACATATACATAAATGGGTCGGCTATGAAACGAGTAACATGAACAATTCTGTCTTTTGTCCTAAAATGGTTTGTTATAGCCTTTATTTCAACTTCTTCGTGATAAAGCGCAGCGGTCAGAGGTGAAAGTCGGAGATTGGGGTCGTATTCGAGCAGCAAGCTGCAGCTCAATGTGTAAAAATTACACCAGTCGTAACTTCGGCTGACTAAAAAACTGGACGCGGAACTGAACATACCGTTACCTAATTTACCTCTGTGCCTGTCTGTGCAGGAATCGGATTCATGATCTGGACAAATGGAATTGCTTGTATTTGTGACATTTATTCGGTGTAGATTTAGATTTTTAGTGATAATAATCATGAACATATATAAAAGCCAATTGTGTGTCTGTTTGTAACTGTCACGATTTAAAAAATATATCACCCTCATGTCTGATTACGCCCAAATTTTGGCCATGTCCTACAGCAATCGCAACTTCTCGGTTTATCGTTCTTTGCAGATTTTGGAGTCATTCGGCAAAAAAACATGGCCACCAGCGGCCATCTTGGATTTCAAAATTCAATCGATTAGCACGGGCTATAGGCCGGAGTGTTCGTCTGATCATCATGAAATTTGTCATTGGGGTCATTCGACCATAAAACATGACTGCCGGCAGACATCTTGGATTTTACTCTTTGCATGACTAAATCCTTTGGCACACCCTACAGTCCACTTCCCTCATCCGATCGTCACCAATTTTTAGATGGGAGCTATCAAATGTTTTTGAATTTCATTGGAAAACATAGCCGACATGTTGATAATCTAGTATGCATTTCAACTTTCCGCATTCCTACTGTAATCACTCTGTTGACTGTAGCACATGAAATTATTCCATTTCCAAGTTGAGCTACATTGTCATTGATACTTTCATTTAAGAATCGGCCACCGTTTTTCCCACATATCGTCTGGAATGATAATAAACACTCTTTATTGATTATATATTCTATTTGTCCCCTTTAAGTCATCTGAGGTCAAAGATATAAAGTAATGTTTTATTCTCAGCCATTATTCATAGATGGAACAAGAGATGCACCTATCCCATGGTCATGTGACCCATCAATTTTCCAAAATAAGGAATGCTCTTATTACTCATATTTCCCCCTAAATCGTCTGAGGTTAATGGCATCTATCTCATGACACTCTACGCCAGTCTACAGGTCAAGTTATCCCAGTTTTTAAATTTTCACCGACCAGATTGGAACCATTTTGTGTAAATAATTAATAATTAAATTATATAATTATTAGTGCCCTTTTAAGGCATCCGATGTCAACAGGACTTATCTAAGAAGATTCTCCGGGTCAAATTACTGGATCAAATTACCCATATGTACAAATTTTCAGATTTGGTGGTCCAGTCCTTTCTGTATAAACAATCAGTAGATAACAGCCAATTGCGACAACCTTTAAAGTTTAATTACACTGCATGTCACTAGTAGTCCTCATAAACATCACATGAAGCTGCATGAAGGAAGATTAATGATTAACATAATCCATAATGGAATATTCAATCACATGAATCGGCATAACTTCAGTGACGGGTGCCGGCCTATGTTGATATTCTTGAAGCAGTATTGAACTCAATTAAATTGCCATTCCACCCTTTTACTAGTTCAGATCATGTACTTTTTATAGCAGTTATACATTTCAACTCAAATTTGTACATTTGCTGAGAGCGCTGTCGGAAAATTTCCCTTCTAAAACTGGAAGTCGTCTTCTTGACATTTTTATTGTTATATAATATGCCTGATGTGGTCTTCAGATAGTGTTGATTCCTTCATGTGATGTAACAATTAATTAGTGTTCTGTATAGGTCCATCTAAACAGTCCTCATGACATAGCTCGGATGTGGAAACCCCCTTTTTAAAGTGCAATTGAATTTCACTTAATGTGTAAACTGAAGTACAATTGAATTTCACTTTACTTAAAGTACAATTGAATTTAACTTTATATAACGATCGGCAGATGTTAACCCATCCCTTGGCGATAGTAAATTACTCTGATCTGAATTATAAATGAGAGTTTTGATGTTGAATTATAGAGTATACTGTTAGGTACTATTATAGACAATGCACATAACACAAATTACTGGAATTTATGTGTCACTCACATTTATATAAGAGAATGCACTTGAACAGGATCTGTAATGCTGAACCACCACAGCCTTGAGTTAAATGTGAAAAGGTGACCTGGACATGCAATACTTGATCAAGAGATTCCAATATAATGATAATGTATCAAATTCTACCCACAACAGCAATCAAGATGAACACCTCACTGCTGACCGATTAATATCTGTTATACAGCAGAGCTGTCAATAAATCACAGGCTTATGTTAAATAGGGCAAGGAATTCAAACTAAATTTATTTTTTTAAGAGTGAATATTTTTTTTGTTGAAAAGAGCCATAAATCAGTTAAAAATTGTCTGATCAAACAAACACATATTCGAACTCGATCTGTCTTTTGTGCTGAGAAATTCATATACAAAAATTTGGTTCTGATCATATAAAAAATGTTTGAGTTATCGCACCATGCGTAAAGTGTCTACAGACAAACAGATGGATGGACTAATGACAGTTGGTCAATCCGGATGTTGACACTTCCATACTATGATATGGGTAAACATAAAAATTAGTCTTTTGTGGGTATTAAAGTATCAATTTTCCCATCTCCACCAGCATGGGCATGCATTTGATTTTTTTGTCTGTGAAACACTGGACAAACATGACAAAATATGTGATAAAACACAATTTATTCCCATCTTTCCTGGCATAGAGACCTTCTCAGAAACCCAGAGTAAGAGTGCAAATTAATTAGATAGAGCTACAGCCTGTAAGCCAGTGTCCTGTCCCTCAAAAACATATATCTGGTTACACCTCACACTAATGTCTAAAAATAACTCTAATTATCAATAACTCAGATTTACTGTTTGTCTCCACAGAGCTAAAGTGATACTGCTGGTAATCAATTAGTTGTTGACTGCTATGGTTATCTGTTCAATTCTTAGTTGAAAAAGGGCCATAACTCTGGTATAAAATGTTGGATCAAACCCATATTCAATCTCGATTTGTATTTTGAGTTGAGAAACTCGCATACCAAATTTGGTTCTTATCAGCTGAAAAATGGTTGATTTATCAAAATATGCAGAAAGTCAAAGGGCCATAACTCCATTAAAAAATATCGGATCAAACCCATATTCGAACTCGATCTGTATTTTGGTCCGAGAAACTTGCATACCAAATTTGATTCTGATCAGGTAAAAAATGTTTGAGTTATGGTAGCATGCATGAATTCTAAGTCGAAAAAGGGCCATAACTCCGTAAAAAAAACTCGGATCGAACCCATATTTGAACTCGATCTGTATTTGGTGCTGAGAAACTCATATACAAAATTTGGTTCCGATCAGATATCAAATATTTGAGTTATCGCACCATGCGTAAAGTGTCCACAGACAGACAGACGGACGGACGCACGACGAGTGGTCAATCCGGACGTCGACATTATGTTTACCTATGGTATGGGTAAACATAAAAAGCCTAATTATTATTAGAAGTGAAAACAATCTAATGACCCCCTCTCCAGTTATAGTGTCACACTGATAAACCACTAAAACAAGACAGTCAATGACTGTGGGGTCGCTCACCAGACTGCAAAGACTGATAAGACTGGGACTCTGGAGACCACAACAGTCAGAACTTTTCATAATCACTTTAAAAGAAGTAGATATCTAAAGAGCTAAATCTAAAAAAAATAATTTGGAGTTATGTCCCTGGCCCCGCCCACATTTGACCCAGTGACCTGATTTGAACAAATCTGAACCCCAGTCATCCAAGGATCCTTCATACCAAATATGAACCCATATAGCCTGATGGTATTTGAGAAGAAGTCACTTTAAGAATACTATGGAGGGAAATAGTTACGGCCCTGGCTTCGCAACTATTTCAAGTGAACTCATTTGAACAAATTTGAATGTGAGTCACCTAGGGAACATCCACACCAAATATGAACCCATTTGGTCTTATGGTTCCAGAGGAGAAGATGTTCAAATAATTGTTGTCGAACGGATGGACGGACAGACGATGGATGGACGAGGAGTGATGACTATAGCTCCGCCGGAGCACAGGTAGGGTGGCTGGTTGATAATTAAATCTCTTATCTCCGCCCCTATTTGAACAAACGTGAATCCCCATCTATGAGATCCATTCATTTGGTAATTTCAGACATTAGATTTTAAGAGTTGAACTGAACTGATTTTCCTAAAATGACCCCAAATCTGAAAAAATCTAAACCCCAGTCACCGAAGGACCCTCCATACCAAACATAAGCTAAATAGTCCAGATGGTTCTTGAGAAGAAATTGTTTTAAGAATTACTATGGAAGGAAAGAGTTATGGCCCTGACTTTTCACCTATTTGACCTAATGAACTCATTTGAAAAAATCTGAATGTGAGTCACCTGGGGGACATCCACACCTAAATATATAAACCCATTTGGTCTTTAACATGTATCTGGAGAAGAAAACAATTGATGGACGGATAGAGACATAATGACAGATGGATGGATGGGAGAACAGTCTGACATAGAGACTGACAAATTCAATCCAAATACCCCCCAAGTTTTCTTTGCAAAATCAGGGTATAATGAGTTCAACTGGATACTGGTGGTTAAGAACATAATATTCGAACAGACAAGCCTGAACATAGTGTCTGACATTTGCAGAATGAGGCCCCCAAAGGGTGAATTTAATGACACAATCCTGCAATGCGGGCTAGCATCACCAAATTCACCCTCTGGGGACCTCATTCTGTGTAGGCCTCAACTGCTATGGGAGACATAGCATTAGATTGAAGTTCTCCAGTTAAAGTTGATGATGTGCACCCATTGGGCACCTCAATTATGCATTTTATATTCACAAATTAGGGGATATAGAAACTAAACAGAAGGGAAAAAGTAAGTAAAAATGTCAATTTAAGTGCCTATATACTTCCCAGAAGATAAGGCCTAAGCAGAATGAGGACCCTGGCTAGTGTATTTGGTGATGCTAGCCTGCTGTGCAGGGTAGCATAACTAAATTCACCCTCTGGGGACCTCATTCTGCAAATGCAGACACACTAAATTCAGGTTAGAGAACAATACTTTATTTTAATATCACACACTGGCATGAGTGCTAGCTAAGCATTAGTTCACACCTGTCAGCCTGATAAACATCTCAATTGATGACTGTGTGTGTATTTATATTAACTCTCTCTCTGTCTGTAGCTAATACAATTGACTTAATCTGCTGGTGGGAGAGATCCTGTGAGTTAGGATATGAGATAGGGTGGAATGCTGTTGGTTGGGGGCAGGGTGGGGTTCTGGGTCATGTGGGGGAGGGTGATATTTTTTTTTTATGTTAAGGAATTCCTGAATTTTTTATTTTTGTTTTGGAATTATGGCCCTGGCTCCACCCCTATTTGACCCAGTGACCCCATTTGAACAAATCTGAACCCCAGTCATTCAATGACCCCCCCCCATACCAAATAGAAACTAAATCGGCATAATGATTCTAGACAAGAAGTCGTTATAAGAATTACCAAGGAGAAATATAGTTATGGCCCTGGTTTCGCAACTATTTGACACAGTGACCTCATTTGAACAAATCTGAATGACAGTCACCTAGGGAACATCCACACCAAATATGATCAAAATGCAAAAATGTTATTTTTTTGTTTTTAGAGTTATGTCCCTGGCTCTGTCCCTATTTGACCCAGTGACCCAATTTGAACAAATGTGATTCCCAGTCACCAAAGGTCCCTCAGTACCAAATATAAGCTAAATCAACCCAATATTTTTTTAGAAGAAGTCATTGTAAGAATTACTATGAGTTATGGCCCTGGTTTCTCAACTAATTGACCGGGTGACCTCATTTGAACAAATCTAAACACCAGTCACCCAAGGACCCTCCATACCAAATATTAGCTAAATCGGCACAATGGTTATGGACAAGAAGTTGTTGTAAGAATTACTATGGAGGAATAGCGTTATGGCCCTGGTTTCGCAATTATTTGACCCAGTGACCTCATTTGAACAAATCTGAATGAGAGTCACCTAGGGAACATCCACACCAAGATGAAAACGAGAGGCTGCCAAGCCAACATCATCATCTGTTGTTTTACTGGTATTATATTTACATACTAAGTGTTGTCATCACTAAATCCAGCATTCTGATTGGTCGGCGCCCACGTGGCTAGTTGCAATTATTTCTCGGTGAATGCGCAACAGCTCATAACAACATCGATACGTCAGCTCATAACAACATCGATACGTCATTTGGGTTTGGAAAGACGAACGCGTAATGTTTTTGGCGTTTTGACTTAATAAATCATCGGGTTTCAATTGTTCCTGTTAACTTTTGCCAAGGGTGCTGTGGGATATTTTGGGCTGGTTTTGTCACGATACACTTTTCGATTTAAATACATTTACAAAAGTGGCTTTTTCGCTAAATGTATATAAATATAAGGATTAACTGTCATGTGGACTGTTTTTATGGAGATGTAACCGTGAGGTAAGTGGTCATAACTTGTATGTAAAACCCTTCGGGTTTTACACAAGTTATAACCACTTACCTCACGGTTACATCTCCATAAAAACAGTCCACATGACAGTTAATCCTTATTTATTGACATATCATCGGTAATCGATTCTCAACTTCAGCACCTATTCATCCAAGCAATCTGACTACGACAGTCCATTTCATCATTGTTTTTGATCGGAACCAGAACTTGTGTGATTATTTTATGCTAGGTGTATTTTAATTTCATCAACTTGTGACAGGAAAATTGCAGTTTTGTTCCATCACAATTAGTTTTTAGTCTGGCATTTTCCAGGAAAATTCCCAAATACGACCTAAGGGTCACAAGATTACCAGATATAACAAGTGATGGACTGTCGTTCGTTGCATACCCATATGTGTCATACCGCCAGCGACCCATGACTGAGAACCTCAGGCAGACAGACCAAAAAATCAGCATTTTCAGATAAACAAAGATGAATAACTCTAGAATGGAAAACACGAACAAAATGATTGAACACCCCATTGAATGTTGTCATAATAGTGAACATCCATGCCAAATTTCATTGAGATCTAACAATCAGTGGTGGAGATATCTGCTCAGACAAATACCCAAACATTTCCAGACAAATAACTCTGGAACGGAACACCCGGACAAAATGATTGAACATGCAATTTAATGTCCTCATAGTATTCAACATCCATACCAAATTTCTTTGAGATCCGACAACCGGTGGTGGAGATATCTGCTCAGACAATAAGCCATCATTTCCAGATAAACAAAGATGAATACCACTACAATGGAATACCTGAACAAAATGATTGAACACCCCATTGAATGTCGTCATAGTAGTGAACATCCAAACCAAATTTCATTGAGATCTAACAATCAGTGGTGGAGATATCTGCTCAGACAGACAAACAGCCAAACATTTGTTGAGCATTTTGGGTAGCAAATCAATGATTTAAAAAATCATGTTAACAGGGATATTCAAATGAATAAATGTGAATAAAAGGTGGTGGTGCCTATAATTGAGTGGTATTCTCTAGTTTTCTGAAATATAACAGCAACAGCCAATCAAGATGAACATTGATGAAATCTCACACAATCACTAAGGACGTCCATTGATGGCCAAGTTTGCACAATATGTCTAATTTTTCTTGTGGGCTGAAAAACTTGTTTCCCCCCCCCCAACACATGATGCTTTAAATATTTAATATAATAGAGATGAAAAATTGCATTCTGGGCTGTACCCTGTAATGTAGCTCTGTTGAGAGCGGACGGATGCAAAACAGTATACCCCCCCCACCTTTTTTTCTTGAAGGTCTGGAAGGGTGGGGTATAATTGTACTCATAAGCAGCATAATCTATTTTTGGCATTATTGCAGAGTATATCTTTTCGGCAAAACAAAGCCAATTCACAATTCAAATGATCCATGAGATTCAACCACATACCGACAGAGAACATGATGTCGTGAAATGCATGTTTTCTACATAATTTTTTTATGTCATACAAGAATTCCACAATCATAATGATGTTAAGGGTTCAGTCAAAATTAATGGCCTGTTTGTAATTAAAGAATACACATTGTCACTGTATCAAAATAATAATTTTATTTCATCACATGCAAGTGATACATAATACAAATATACAATTTCATTCATAATTCAGACATCAAAAGAGGCAATATAATTTAACATAACAGGTCACATCAACAACTTTTTCTCATTTTCTTGTGGTCATTCTTCTTAATGAATATTAATCAATGCTGAGTAGAATTAGATGTGGCGACTGGATATTTGAAATTAAAAATGAGGCCACAGTAATAGTGTATCAAATGTTAATAGACAGAACATGATGGGAAGTATCTCGAGTCTGAAATTAACATTGTTTTTATTTCCCTTCTGTACACTTTCTATATCCCCCAATTTGCAGAAGATAAAATGCATAATCAAGGTGCCCAATGGGTGAACATCACCAACTTAAACTGTGGAACTTCAATCTGATCCTAGGTCTCCCTTAGCAGTTGAGGCCTAAGCAGAATGAGGTACACAGAGGGTGAATTTGGTGATGCTAGCTCGCTAAATTATCCCTCTGGGGAGGGGACCACATTCTGCAAATTTCAGACATACTATATCCAAAGGACAACAATTTTGAGATATTCAAACACAGCCGATAAACATACAGTCTACAGAAGTGTGATAGTTTTCTACTTTTAATTATATTAGTGAAGTTAACATTATATCTTAACAAAGAATTTAGTCCACACATGGGGTCATTAATTGATTTTATTACTGATAATCCAATATGCTATTAATATTAAGTGCAACACGCAGTATGGCATATGTGCCCAACTCTTGGTTCAGAAAGTGGGCAATGGTAAATGTTTGTACGGAAGAACAATTGTGCTGTTTTCTAAGTTCAAGAACTCTGGTGAGAATCAATCGATTGAAACACATTTCATGAGTGTATCATCTCAATCATTATCATATTGGTCAATCATTATACCAAAAATCAAACTACTGGTACTTAATAAGTAACAATGCTAAATATTTGGAAAATAGCTACTCCTTCCAAGTCCAGCGACTCTGACAAATAAGTAACTCAGCTAGAATGAATGGACAAATTATGTAATAAGTCGGTATCCTTTCGCCCAAAGTTGGCTATCATCATAACAAAATAACAAGGTGAAACGAGACAGAGACAAAATTTACAAATTTCCAAGTCCAACAAGGGCCTTAACTATGGTAAAAATAAATGGACGAAACCTGTGGTATGCGAGTATCCTTTTCCCTCAATCGGGGATATCACTACACCAAAGCACTACCAAATCCAATGATCCACACTCAAGTTACAAGGTGAAATGGAGATGAAATTCCTAATTTCCGAATAAGTCCCACTGTAGTAAGAATGAAAGTACGATACCTGTAGTATGTGGGTAATATTTCTCCCAAGCTGGGCTATCACAGTACTAAAGCACAACCAAATCCAATTATCCACACCCGTGTTACAAGGTGAAACATTTAACAAGGGCCGTAACTCTGGTAAAATTAAACGGACGAAACCAGAAGTACATGTGGGTATCCTTTCCTCCAAGCTGGCCTATCACCATAAGGACAACAAAATCCGATAGTTAACATCCGAGTTTCAAGGTTATATGTTCGCATGGAGCCCTGGTCTATATGCATAACAAACCTCTTCCGATAGTAAAAACAAAAGTGAACATACACAATGGGACCTAAGACCCATCTGTAACAGGAAATTTGAAGAGAAAGTGTGCATTCTTGATAACTGCCCTTTATGGACTGTATGCTCATCCACTACATTTATTCAACATTTTAGTGCTATGAATATCCTGGGTTTTCTTTCTCAGTAGTCATCAATGGTCTTGTTGGTATTACCAGCCTGGTTTTTAATCTGATCTTGGTTGCTGTACATACTGGCTACCTGTGACGAATCAACATAAAAATTTAATGTAAAATCCATGATTTTTAATGAATTTTGACCAAAAAAATGATGCCTGCCATTTAGAGGTCAAACCGAAGATCCGTATGAAAGCATGGTGACAATAGGTTGAGGAATGTGGTCTGCAGGGTGTACTGAAGGAAATTTAGGATGGCAGACATAAACCCATGACAATAGCGAAAACTTGAATTTGTCAAGTTAAGCTAAAATGAACATCATTGTATTTAAATGAAATCTCACGTTTAAATGTTGATATCAAATACTGGTATGGATGTTCACAACCAACTTTCATTGAGATCCGACAACTGGCAGTGGTGATATCTGATCAGACAGACAAAAGAAAAGACAACATTTCCAGATAAATAAAGTTTATTAACTCTAGAATAGAAAACCGGAACAAAATGATTGAACAATCGATTGAATGTCGTCATAGCAGTGAACATCCATACCTAATTTCATCGAGATCCGAGCAGTACTGTTCCAAGTTATGAGCTGAATAGACATCAGACAGACATAGCCCCCATGAACAGATGTCAAACAGTATACCACCCATTTTTTTTTAAAGGGGGGGGGGGGGGCGGGTATAATTATTGTTGTATTAACCATATTTTACATAAGATGTCGGCTTACAAACCACATGTGGTATATACAGTAAGGTTAAAAGTACTGAAAAGTCAGTTCTATATTTTCGTAAATTTTGAAAACTTGAGCAGTCATGCTCGGATCTCAGTCAGGTTATAGGTATGCCTACAATAGGTTTACTTTGAATATTTTATTGAAGGTATGGTGTTGTGGCTGTTCGGCATGTGCACTAATGGCCAACACTCAAAATACATTAATTTCTTAAATTTATATAGCTTGTTCCTTATTGATTACTATAAAGTACAGTAATGCCCTAAATAATCGACTTCTTAACCACATCAGCATTATGGGTAACTTTTCAGGATTTAGTCGGAAATAAGGCTTGTTGCCATTCATCGGAAAGCTCTCTCTGAGAGCTTTCCGATGGATGGCAACAAGCCATATTTCCGACTAAATCCTGAAAAGCTACACATAATTATGCTGTGGTTAAAGGGGTACTGTACGCCAAATGTTGTTGTTGGTTTCTATAATCTCCAAGTCGGAGAATAAGGTAACAATTTTTTCATTATTTGAAAGTCTGTTGAGTACGAAGTAGTGTTACGGATGACAAATTTACCGGAATGCAAAAATACAAATTATCGTTGTCGAGTAATTTTGTACAGTTTTCAACCAAATGAATCAAATAAAAGTTATATTATAGGCATACTAGTCCCGTATAATCATTTAAGTTAGTCAGTGGGTGGCTTGGGTGTTCTCCCTGTATCATCATAATATTTTAAGCGATCGTATGTGCGATCGGTTTAACAGTCCAGTATCCCTCAATTAATTTATTTGATTACGGAAATTCGTAATTTAATTGACGCCATTTTATGGCTCCAGTCATAAATTCAATTTATATCAAATTATTAACTTTTAAATTATTAAATTTTAAGATAGCCTATTAACCTGAGCGTTTACAGAATACATCTTCGACTCAAATTACTTGTGTTTCTATATATTATCGATATTAGATCGTTGTTGTCACCGGAAATTTAATGAAAATGGCGTACAGTACCCCTTTAAGGAGTAGATTATTTAGGGCTAGTGCTGAAACGATCAACCGGTTAACCGCTATGTAATACACACATGCAATGCCACTGATAAAAACTAACGTATTCAGGTCCTTAATCGGCATAGACTGATAACAGTAGCTTTTAAACACGGGTACTTTATCAATTTTGCTACAAACGTTATCACTCAGAGGGGTATACATTCGAAATTACGCATATTAAAAGTCAAAATCTGGTGCCAGATCAAGTCTTCCATAAATGGCAGATTACATAGTCTGGCATTGGCGGCTAAACATCAAAGATGCATGACGTCATCTTTGATGTTCCGATGTCCGGTAAACATGTGCACTGACGCCACTGGGTCATCGGCAAAGATCAATACAATCGTTTTCACTGCAGTATACAGTGTGGTCATTTGACATCTACTCTCTGACTGACTACTTGTAGATAGCATCATGGATACCCAAGAAATGAGTAAATCCGATGTCTGAGCACATTTCAAAGAGAAATTGGCAGAATGCAAACTCTGAGAACCAACCCTGTTTACCTACACTCGGTCTATACTTCTAACATTACTGAGTTTGAGTAATCTCAGTTGCTGAAGTTCAAATGCATGAACTCGAATCAAAATGGTGTTCCCCTGCAGTCAGACTTATTTGCATCCTAATGACTAATTCTCAGCATTTGATTGTCTTCTAACAGAAAACACTGTTTTCAGCAGGTATTCAGCTGTTTTTTTAATTTTCATTTGTTCACTACATAAAGTTCACAAACTTCATAATTGTGTTTATCGGTCGTCAGTCATCCTATGAATCTCAAATCGCCCAAGAACACCCAGCGGTTAGAATACCTGAGTCACATGACTTAATAATCGGCCAGTCTCGCAATCGCTATATTATATAATGGCAATAAACAAGACAGTCAATGACTGTGGGGTCGCTCACCAGACTACAAAGACTGATAAGACTGGGACTCTGGAGACTACAACAGTCAGAACTTTTCATAATTACTTTAAAAGAAATAGCTCTAAACAGGATATGTGGCTAGAGAGATTTCACATATGTAGATTGGTGAAAATCCACCTTGAAATTACCAACTGTATACTACTGATCACCCCCTCCTCCTCCAGCTCAACAAGTCCCCTTTGACCGGTATACAGACTCCCAAGTCTTAGGTTGGAATTTCACAACTGACACCTCAAACTTTCTCAATTGTTGGAAATTTCCAATCTCACAAGCGCCTTTTTCCAAAACCATTTAGACATGTTTGAAGCCCAATTATCCATGGATCCAAAACACAATACATGTAAGTCAGATTAATCAGTCAGGTGGTTCCAAGGTAGATGTTTTAATGAATTTGGCATTTCAATGATTTTATTAGACACAAAAGTGTTAACTCCCCATAGCCCCACCATTTCTTGACAAATTGACCTCATTTTAACGAATCTGAATCTCAGTCACTTAAGGATCCTCCTGATTGCTCCATACTATATGTAAGCTAAATAGTCCAACCTCTCTTGAGAAGACATTTTAAGAATTACTATAGAGACATATAGTTATGTCCCTGGTCCCACCCTATTTAACCTGGTGACCCCATCTGAATAAATTTAAATCCCAGACACCAAAGAACCCTTCATACATATGATAAATATCAGTAAAATAGACCTGATGGTCCTTGTGAAGGAAGCATATTAAGAGGGAAACTGTTCTTCGTTTGGCCCCTATTAGACCAAGTGACCCCATTTAAAACAAATCTGAATTGCAGTCAAGGAAGAACATTCCATGCTAAATAAGCCAACCAGTTCTTGCAAACATATTTTAAGAATTACTATGTAGTGAAATAGTCTCTGGCTCTGCCCTTATTTGACTTTGTGATCCCATTTTCACAAAGGTAATTTCATACCAAATATAAGCAAAATAGGCCATTTGATTATTGCATAGAAGACACATCATGAATTACTATGTAGAGAAAGAGTAATGTAGCTGGCCTTGCACCTACTTGACCTGGTGACCCTGATAGAACAAATCTGAACCACAATCACCAAAGGAGCAAGCCTGCAAATAGTGCACCTATTCCTACATTGTATGTGCCTGGCCTCAAGCAACACAATGTATTATACAATCAAGCCTTGAAATAGTGTGATAGTGTGTCTGTCATTTGCGGAATGAGGTCCCCCAGAGGGTGACTTTAGTGACGCTATCCTGCACAGTGGGCTAGCATCACTAAATTCACCCTCTGGGGACCTCATTCTGCTAAGGCCCTCAACTGCTATGGCAGACCTAGGATAAGATTGAAGTTCCCTATGGCAGACCTAGGATAAGATTGAAGTTCCCCAGTTGAAGTTGATGTTCACCCATTGGACACCTCAATTATGAATTTTATATTCTGCAAATTAGGGGATATAGAAACTTCCTAGAAGGGAAATGTAACTAACAACTGTGTGGGATAGCATCACTAAATTCACCCTCTGGGGACCTCATTCTGCAAATGACAGACCTCCTATTTGCCATGTTGAACAATACATGATAGATTGTACCTCTTATTAATGATTCTCTGACCTGCAAATGTCAGACACACTAAATTCAGGCAGTTTGTTTAAATTGCTAGCAGTATGTTTATACAAGCTGTCAGTGTATTCCTTGATTAATGACCTGTGTTTCTCTCTGTCTATCCACAAAGAGATATCTGCAACTTTAATAGAACAGGTATTAATGTTGGAAGCTGGAAATGATATCCATTGGAAGGGATGTTGGTTGGGTGTAGGCCACTGCAGGGTGGGGGTGCATCTGGGCCATGTGGGAGGGGGATGGGTAATGGAATATTTCTGTAATTTCAGAAGATTAAAGATTAAAGTTTCATAAATCTGCAGATGTTATAATGGTGTCACTTTTTCAAATTTTATAACATGCTTTTTTTTTTTTAGTTATGTCACTGGCTCTGCCCACATTCGACCCAGTGACCTCATTTGAACAAATCTGAATAACAGTCCCCCAAAGACCCTTTGTACCAAATATGAACCCATTCGGACCAATGAAATTTGAGAAGAAGTTGTTGTAAGAATTACAGAGTTATGGCCCTGGCTTCGCAACTATTTGACCCAGTGACCTCATTTGAACAAATCGGAATGAGAGTCACCTAGGGAACATCCACACCAAATATGAACCCATTTGGTCTTACGGTTCCAGAGGAGAAGATGTTCAAAGAATTGTTGACGGACGGACGGATGGACGGACGGATGGACGGACGGACGACGGACGGACGACGGACGAGGAGTGATGACTATAGCTCCACCGGAGACTTCGTCTCAGGTGAGCTAAAAACTGTCGATATTTGCATGTACGAACATTTATATAGGTCACACAATATTCTTCCCAAAACGAGAACGATAACAGTCAGGTAGCAGTCGCAACTGCAGTACAAACAGGTCAAGCATGACACGTCTATTTATAAACACTGCGAGTTTTAGTTCACTGTGTCATCTGCCAAGTTGTCAACACGTGGCTTTGTGACGATCGTGTTTGGTGATTTACATTCGTTTAATACAAGCTCTGTCTGTGTAAACATTACGCGAGTTTGCCATACAGTTAATAAATCAAATTATGCTGATATATTGGTACAAATTATAGTATAAACAATCAGTATGAAGTCATAGGTTGAAAATAGCGGATAACCGGTCATGATCCGGTTACACGTCGCGTGTTTTGCTTGTCACATGACTGTCACATGACCAAAACCTCATTCAAAATGTCGGATAGTTAGCGGCGACCGCTATTCAAAATTAAATAAAGAATTCTGATCGATCGACAAGGAACGGCTGGTAGACCTGTGAGCAGAAAATGAGTGCCTGTATAATAATCGCAACAAGAGGGCGGCAGCTGTGGAAAGGTCTATTACGCCAATTTACGGCAATTGCTCGTGACCTCAATATATTATTAATATGTTTATTTAGTTTATTATTAATACATATTAGACTTTAGAAATACATATTAATATAAACCACCATGACTAGCAAAACTAGAGGTGTGACTGTCCCAATGGGACTACGGATACCCCCCTGTTTTTAAAATACTAAGATGTTTCACATGTCAGTAAACATTTAGTTAAATAATAAAATAACAGTTCCCATTGCAGGTGTACAACCATAACCCTAATCTTATACCTATTGACCGAAAAATGTAGGAATAAAAGCTTGGACAAAATTATGTATGTAAGTCGAAAAAGGGGAATAACTCCACACAAAAAATGTCGGACAGACGTCATAATCGCAGGTGCACAGGTTCCCATGGTACTAAATATCAGTGCCAAGATTAAAAAACATTGACCGAAAAATGTAGGAATAAAAGCTCGGACAAAATTATGCATGTTGCAAAAATTCTAAGTCGAAAAAGGGTGATAACTCCACCAAAAAATGTCGGACAGACGTCATAATCGCAGGTGCACAAGTTCCCATGGTACTAAATATCTGTGCCACGTTTTAAACAAATTGACCGAAAAATGTAGGAATAAAAGCTCGGACAAAAGTTTACATGTTGCAAAAAATTTCTAAGTCGAAAAAGGGGGGATAACTCCATCAAAAAAAGTCGGACAAACGTCATAATCGCAGGTGCACAGGTTCCCATGGTGGTTGATGTCTGTGCCAAGTTTCACGGAAATTGATCAAAAAACGACTGAGAAAAACTCCGGACAAATTTGTGTCCACGGACGGACGACGGACGGACGGACGGACAAGCTGACTCCAGTATACCCCCCCTAACTTCGTTGCGGGGGGGGGGGGGGGTATAATTAACTGGCTAGATAGGCTGACCACACCAGTTGGCTATATACTACAGTGACCATAGCATGCATATGACCAGAGTGAAAATCTGACTCGTGTGCGCTGACCCCCCGATTTTATCGGGCCCCGATTTATCCAGCAGCCGGATTTAACCAGGCACAATCGGGATCGTGTGCGCCGACACTTAGCAGTTGAGCAATCGCCGAACAGGATTTAACACACAGGCTATACAAATATTGTAAGATTAATAATGTTATCTTCAGTATGTATCTCTAAATAATTGAAAATATATGAAATAGATAGAAAATTATTTGTCTAAATAATGTCCTACATTCACAACAACTTGCGACATCAGGTATATCCCCATTCATAATTTGCCAATTAACATCTACCTATTTCGGTCTAATTGTATACAATCTTGTTAATCCATGAATCAAAAGTTCCAGAGAATATATAGTTATCCCTCCTTGATGCAAACATTTTCAAAGTGCCGCAGTATAGATACTCCTTATTGGTTGCTCAAATAAAATAACCAACAGGATTAACTGATGTTTGTTGAAGTTATTATTCTAAAGGCAAAAATATACGTAGTGCATAATAAGGGCGTAACTCTCCATAAACACTGCAGGCAAAGTCTATTATATACATGTAGCTGTTGACTTGCTTCTTCCTAAAAATATTGAGTGACTGTAAAGCTGACGAAACTGATATCATGTTTGTGTCAATTAAGAATTAGGCCAAACAAATTAATGTTCTGTTTTCACGGGCCATGCCGCATTGGATTTCAACCTATGCTATGAACTTTTTATTGACATCGGAAAAAATTATAATCCAAAACACGCATTATAAGCATATAAAAAAATAGGCAACAAAATACCTGAATTGGAACATCTTGTTCAATTGTAAATTTGAGCATTGTTTTCAGTATATTTTTGCTTATTTGGTGCAACTGCAGTTTGGTCATTGTTAAGACTATAAATTAGCCTTGTTCAGTGCCAAAATATTTTGCCAGGTTCAAGTCTGCAAATAGTGTGTCTGTCATTTGCAGAATGAGGTCCCCAGAGGGTGAATTTAGTGATGCTATCCCGCACTGGGCTAGCATCACCAAATTCACCCTCTGTGACCTCTGCTTAGGCCTCATCTTCTGGGAAGTATCTATAGTCTCAAATTAACATTGTTTTTAGTTACTTTTTCCGTAATTTGCAGAAGATAAAATGAATAAGCGAGGTGACTAATGGGTGAACATCACCAACTTCAACTGGGGAACTTCAATCTGATTCTAGGTCTCCCATAGCAGTTAAGGCCAAAGCAGAATCAGGTTCAAGAGGGTGAGTTTGGAGATGCTAGCACACCATGCAGGATAGCGTCACTAAATTCACCCTGTGAACCTCATTCCGCAAATGACAGACATACTATTTGCAGGCTTGGCCAGGTTGTTTGGTCAGAAAAAAAACAAGATAATTAAAAAGTAAGAATCCTTACAGACCTATCTGTAAGTGAACACATGCTAGAGTAGAGGGCGATTTAGGTAGATCCAAATGCATGAACCAATGTCCTTTTGAACCCTTTCTATTTAAAGCTTGCGAGTTTTAAGAGTAACTTTCACCAACATTTATAAGGATCAAGCGTTTTTATATTAAAAGAAATATTCCGTTTCCAAGTTTATATATTGATTGACCACAGGAAACACCAAACAGCTGGATTCGATTACAGAGTAGATATGTAATCATGCTTCCATCAATACAAAATAAATTGAAAAAAAAAATAGAACTTGGAGACAATGATTGTGCTTCATGTTGATGCCTACTCAATTTTGGATGGATTAACCCTTTACCCAACAGAAGGGCCCTGTGCCAATGCATTCTCTTATATATGCGAGTCGACCATAGGTCGCCTCGCATATATAAAAGAATGCATTGGCCTAACACATTAAAAATTATAAAATTGTTAAAGATTGTAAGAAAAAATGGTAAAAAGTGTTTTTAGGCCAATGCATTCTCTTATATATGCGAGGCGACCTAAGGTCGACTCGCATATATAAGAGAATGCATTGGCATAGGGCATAACTGTAACTATCACAATGTGGTCAAGGAGCCAGTTCCACTGATATCCATATTTGTATGGTTCTATTGAGACAGACCGAAGATATTTTAGGCTGTTGAAGCTTTATTTGACCGGTTTTGGCCGGTTTGTTGGGTAAAGGATTAACGAAGGAAGTTTCCTTGGAAATAAGCTAAATTACAACAATTACACATAATAGAACTTTGCCAATATGCACTATAGGCATTAGATGGTATGTCAGTCGGGAAATAAAAAAATAAAACCCGCACCCTGCAATGACTTGAAAAAAAATGCCTGTGAAACAAAACATTAATTTTGTTTGGCCTTATCCATCTGATAAATGATAGCAGAGAATGTCATATACCTGCGATGCTGTTGTAGCGTCTTCTGGTTTCTTATCATCCCTGATACGCAGAAATCGTGGGAACCTCAGCGAAATGCCTTTTTCTGGATCAACCTAGAAAACAGATGAATGAAAATGAGCCTCTTGGTATGTGAAGGGACGATTACGTTCATTTAACATTTTTTTACATTTTTCATTCAATGTACATGGATGGGGTAAGACAACTGATGAGAGAATTCTTCAACTACCTTTGCATTCTATCACTACAATACATTACCTCAACAGATTTAAACAGACCTTGGTTAAAGTTTGACAATAAGAAGGGTGTTATGTTCTGTAGTGTGTGCATTCATCATTGAAACTGTATATAATCAAACTTAACGAGACAGCAACAGGTAAGCTCTAACATCATATAACCAGCCAGTCATTTCAAACAATATTGGATTTAAAACACTAATCGTCAAAACGCTTAATCTGTACACTGGTTATGAAATTTTTTAGGCAGGCTGTAAGATAAGATACTTAAATGCATTATCCCATAACTGGATGTACAGGCTGGCAGTACTTAACTCAATGGTTACGTAATCATCATCTGACGGTAATGTGTCATAAACTGCCTCCCGTCTAATAACAACAACCTGACTTCACATCATAAAAGGTTTGAATACAATAGATATTCAACAGTTATCACCTCACGATAATAATCAACATAGCGATGACAATTCAACTAAGATTGTAGGGATGAAGATAAATGTAGTTCACATGTACTCTCCACTGAGGTGGAATGCCCCCTCCCACCCCACGACAATAATATATCAATAAACTAAACATTTATTTGTTTACTATAATTGTAAAAAGTTTGATACAAAAGCAATAATATATCAAACATACAATCTATGCTTTATGTTCAATAGAATAACCAACCATCATAATATATATATTAATATGTGTACACTTATTTATGAGATATGCTTATCAGGATCCTAATAAGAATATTTAAAAAAAAAAAAAATAGCGATGACAACTAACACAGCTCATTACTTTATTAATTATCTACCTTATGTTCGTATAATATTTTGTATTTAAAGTTGTTTTTGTGTTGTTTTAATTATGATTTTATTTTGAGTAACAACTCAAGTTTAAAACAAATATTTTAGTCATCAATTGTGAACCACCCAGAAAATGAGGATATAATTTGGCCAAATTGTTTTTAATTTGGCCAATGATTTTTTTTTAATTTGGCCAATAAAATTATCATTTTTCTGTCCAGCACGAACACTGGTAATGAACAATACAAAGACACATGAGCAAGACTGAAACTGAAGGAGATGTGAACTATTTGGAGACTATGTAACATGAGACATGGCAGGGACCAGCCTAGAGGTTTCAAATTGGGAGAAGTGGACTGAAATCAGAGAGAAGTAACAATGGCTGTAGTTTGATTTACACACCAACATCACAAATCTATGATCCAATAAGTATTATGCAACACAAGAGCCCATTTATAAAACCATTATAGTGAGTAAGAACACCATTATAATCAGTTAACATACTTTAAATATGCTGTTGGGACATATGCATACTGGTACATGAGAGAGGTCGCTTCTCCCTGGGACAAAAACATTTTAGGGAGAAGATGTCTCCCAAATCGCCCTCTAGGCTGGTCCGTGAGACATGGTTGCACATGTAACATTGGACATGAAAGTGGCCCAACACATTATTCCTGAAACAGACTCGAGCAAATGGAGTGACAATTTAGGTTAGTGTTGAAACGACTAGTGAATTTCAAAGTCGACTAGTCGAGGCCCAAAAGTCGCGTTGCGTCGACTAGTCGGTACCCGATATCAAAACTTTCAAACATAACATGGTACGGAAAAATTCATCGAACATGGCATACACTGATGACTAATGCAATGCCGGTCTATTGCGTAGCGCATTTCCCTGCATAGACACCAATTTATTTGGGAAATAATACAGTAAACATCTTGATATTTATCCAACACACTGAATGTAATTATATAATTAGACATGTGGTGGATAATGATTAGAAACGTGTTCATTTATACATGTTGCAAATTTAATATCAGCGTTCGAGTTTTCGTTTAGTCACGTGATTACCAATAAACCGGTGCCGAGCGGTGTCACTATAAAATGTTAATGTTCCAACTAAATACGCCCTATAGTATAGGCTACGTTGTAGAATACGATAGCTAGTTCTTAATGTCAGTATCATTTATATACGGTAGCACCAATGACGTCACCTTAAGCGACCTTCACACAGCGTCGCATCATAACCCGACGGTGCGAGATCAATTGAAATATACACAGTGTCTAGATCAAAGCCGTCTCCGACAAACGATAAAGTCGCGTCAATCATTGCCATCATGTCGAAGTGATGTCTTTGACCTCAAGCGACGAGTGAGACATTGTGTTGTCAATTTCATTCTTTCAATTAATAGTCGGGTCAACGTGTGTGTCTATACTAGTAACACTGTCATTTCTGGGTGCCACCAAACATTATACTTACCGTAACTTACACGCAGTTAACACTGTTTATGCCGGAATCGATCTTGAAAACGTTATACATGTAACTAATACACTATGTTCTGACTAGTCAACGGCAAAATTCAGAGTCGACGTTCTGACATTTCAGCGTCGAATACAGCTAGTCGATTAATCGTTTCAACCCTAATTTAGGTTCTGAATATGTACTGATATCCTTTCCTACTGCCAGCTATTTCTTTATGGATTTTTGAACTCAAACTTATTTATTAAACCTCTTCTTTTTACTGTTACCGTACTGACCCGGCTCAAGGCCCTTGCCCGTGTTTATGCCCACCCATATCTTTTGGCCAAATTCCATGCACAGGGGTATATTCTAGTTTCGGCCCACCCCAAATTTTTTTCAATTTCAGCGGTGGTAAGTAAGTATTTGCTATCAGCTTGTAGACATTAACTACCCACCTTCTATCTCTTAATAGCCACCAAGAACTGGTAAGAAAAACACCAATGTTTCCCAATAAAAATACAATTTTCGTTTGTTTCACGTTATGAGAAGGGGGATAATTCTATTCATTAACAGCACCATTTTAAATATATTTTAATGTATCGAGTCCGGTGTCTTCTGTTGAAAATAAAAACATGCCCTGATAATTAGTCAATGAAAAACAATTGAGTTTCAAGTATCAAACATCAAAAGTTGCCAGAACGTGGCAGCAATGTTGTGATAAGTGCACAATGAAACACAGCGTGGTTTTGACACCTTGGGGAATGGACCTATCCGTAGGTACCGCCCCAATTTCAAGTTCAAATGTCTGCTATTCACACTTACCTGCGAACGTTTTACTGAATCCATTTGATAATCTAAAGCTTCCTCCATATTAATGCGACAATGTACGTATAAATGAGAATCAACATATGTTTTCCAAGAGAATTACACGAAATTTCAAATATTGCACGTGCTTCGCGGTGTATACACGCAACCTTCACCGAACAAGTTCACTTTGTGCCATTGTTGCCTCATGGCAACATGTAACTGACTCCATGATAGTCGGTGTTTTCTTTAATGTACTTTATTGACGGCAAAATAGGATGTGGAATTTTAAAAGGCATTATTTGATAATCCTTTGCATCCGGCCTGTCACCGGGGCTCATTCAGGATGCTCGTGGTATTATGGTAAACTGATATCGTTATATTTATTTCGACGAAAGAGGGATTATAGATTAATTACCACATGTACACCTCCGTTTGGTTTATTTCATCAAGGTGTGAACCATTAGCATAGCTTCAATATTCAATTTGCTATTTGATATTGAAGTTTCATTATGGCTTCATTTACACAGTTTGATTCAACGTAAACATCTATCTTTGTTGGTTATCGGAAGTGGCCTAACAATCACACCTGGATTTTTGTTTAAAAACTGGTTCTATTTTTGTTTATATCTAACGACAGTCACTTTTACAAGATGCATATATACACACAAAGGTATCTTGAAAATCGTGATATTCAGAAAGAAGCTATATTATCGTGTTACATGGCGTTTAACAACACAGTCCTTTCTCATCGGAATCCATTTTAGCACTGAAGAGATAGCGAAATTGAGATGGCTTGTGGTGCGTAGTAACAGTAACCATGCAGTCTACTGGTGGGAGGAACGTACGGATAGGTCCATTCGCCAATGTCAGCTATAACTTCAAAGCTTATGAACATGTTAATTGTGTTAATTGTTGTTTTGATTCAACCATCCCTTGGTCTCTGTTATTTAATGAAGTCAAATTTAAGCCTCAACAAAGCATGAATAAATATGTCTCACAATGAAAACACATTGCGTAATTAGCTTGGGATAATAGCCATCATGACGACATCTTAAGTGTCCCGTGTCCTATATTAACAGAGTCTACCAGCTGGAGTATGACGTAATCAGTGACACATGCTTTTGCATTTGTTTTCCCTGGATATACGGCAGTTCCACTTTGTGTCTTTTATTGCTAAGACAATAATTCCCTTTATAAGAATAAGTGGTGTTTGTGATTTGAAGTTAATGAATGTCAATAAAGTTAACAACGATATCTATTTTGGGAACTATTTAAATTATCGTTATCATTCAATTTGTGGATCACGTACATCTGAACATTGATATAAACTATAGACTATAGATACGGGATTTACCAAGCTGTCTAAAATGGCCGAAATCTTGTTCCCTTCCCGATAACTGACACTGCTTACAAATAGTGTCATTTATGGGAATTTTGGGCAATTTTAATATTCACACTTTCTCAAAGTAACTTATACTTACTTTTACTTAATCTGGAAGCCGGGTATATTTCCCGATAATCGGCGTTAGATCGGCTTTCATCTATTTCGTCAGTTTTACTGTCCCAATTTCTTGGGATTTTTGGTTTGCAAAGGGCAATATCCCAGTTTAAGCCCACTTGGGTTTTTGAGCTCAAATAAAACAAAGGCCCCCAGGGCCTCAACTCGGGTCAGTAAAGTATTATAGTTGACTCAGAAATGGTAATTAACTGTTAAAATATTATCATGTGTATGTCAAAGGATAATTCAAAAAAGGGTCATACCTCTGCTAAAAGTAAGTCTGAGAAAACTCACAATCACAGGTACAAAGGTTCTTATTGTGGTAACTATATGTGTCAAGTTAAAATGTAATTCCTCGTAATATGAAAGAAAAAGCTCATATGGACTGAAAAGTTGATCAAACAGTGTATACCCACCCCTGTTGATGGGGGTGATTATGACTCAACTCCTGAATGGAAAAAATTACAGGTAAATGTTACTAATACTCACGAGACCACATGCTGCTTTGTGCACTGGTGATATTGATAAGTCTGCAGCCTTGATTTCCCAAACTTGGACTGCATCAAACCAATGGTCAGGTTCAACACCACTGCTCCACTGGTAATATGATTTGGGTTTGTCAACAATATGTTCCTTCAAAAACTTTGCATGATTTTCGAGATCTTCATCTGTGAATCCAGTTCCAATCTGATTGAAAAAATGTTATTGCACATAGTAAATTGTATTCAGTCAGGCCTTTCCATTAGTCTAATTTGGGGACACCGAACAAACCTGCCGGACCATGGTTCCGGCAGGTTTGCGAAAATTTGAGATTTCAAGTCCACGAAACGCCATTTCCTGGCTTCTCAGACTATAATAAGTATCTATTTCAACCTAATTGTATTGAATTGAATCTTTCATTTCTAGTCCATTTCACATTTTCAGAGCAATATACAAGGTCACATCCAGAAAATTGTTTCATACAGTACCATTTACAGAATTGGATATCAAACTCATCATCCCAAAACACTTTTTGACCGTATTCTTGTGCATAATTCTAATATATTATTAAGTCAATTATTTAATAAATATAATTTTAGTATCTAATTCTTGTTGCTGAATGTGTTCAAAATTATGTGAACTTAAGTGCTAACTTAAGTTATGTATATTGTGACAGTCACAAACTGATGAAAATATAAATAAATGAATTGATTAAAAATTAAATCTAATCAACTTATCAAGAATGAAGTTGATGATGAAATCGTGTATTTAATAATATATATGGATTTTGGGATGATGGTTATTAACCAAACACTAATTTGCTAAATAACCCCTTATTGAACAGAGTGAACAAAATGACTGACAGTCGCCGGTCGGCTCACTTTCGGTTTCAGTGAAATTTTCACTTTCAGTTTCCTTCGTTTTGTCAGTTTCGCCAGCGGCAATGTTTGTAAAGAAGGATGTTATGGGCGCAGTTTGACTGTCTTCCTCCTTTCGTTTGCGTTTGGAAGAGTATGTACCGCTCGTTTTATTGTGAGACTTGCCACTTGTTCGAGGCCTCCCTCGCGAACTCATGATTATTTTCAAAATTTTATTCTAAAATCAAAGCTGAAACATTCGTATCTTTCCAAGACAGAAGAGTGTGATAATTTCAAAGGGGGGTAATTCACTATTAAATTAGAACTCTTATTCCGCGTTTTACAATGTTCCGATTTTGATTTCCGTTTCCGTTTCCGATCGAAAAAAAAAATGTGTTTAGTCTGTCAAAAACATCGATAAAACAATAAAACAAACTCTTATTTTGGGGACTTTGTTGTAATTTGGGGACACCGGTAGTCGGCTTGAATTGGGGGGAATGATAAGGCCTGATTTAGTATTGAATTAAAAAAATTAGTAATATGAGACCAATCCATGATTAGCCAGAAATAGAAAAAAAAATCGGGAGTTTGAGGAAACAATAGACAATAAATTCTCATGATATTATAACATCTACATGTGAAGAATATTTCATGTGATTGACCAGAAATCAAGCTGATTGACAATGGTATTTATTGCAAAACACCTATGTATGAGGAAATGTTGTGCCTCATAGGATAATGTAAACCCAAATGGTTGAAATAATTTTTTTATTTTTCATTGTATTCTTGAACATGGTGAAAGGAAAAAAGCATACATGCCCATATACTATGATTCTGAATATTTGGTGTCCTAAGATACAGTGAATACATTTAGAAGTGCACTATCTTTAGGACCCATTAGTGTTCACAACTGAATTAGTCCATAGTATTTGATTCGTATTTAATTTGAGAGCTGACACCAAATGTATAATAATAATATCATTTGTCATTAAAATGTCCTAGTCTATCGGATGTATTAACATGATCGGGAGGAAGGCATGCTCTAGAAATAGGTATGCATCAGTTAATTAACAGACATATAGAAACTCCACATTATAGTTTGCTCAAATTCACAAAGTGATGATGAAATGTCCATAGTACAGTAATGCCCTAAATAAACGACTCCTTAACCACAGCAGAATTATGGGTAACTTTTGAGGATTTAGTCGGAAATATGGCCTGTTGCCATTCATCGGAAAGCTCTCATTGATTATTTAGGGCATTACTGTAGATCACATCACAGCAAATGGAACTTCCAAGATCCATTGTTGACTATATAGAAACTAACTTTGCATAGTGACTGGTATTCTTCATTCTCTTCATCATAGCATGCTAGAAGAAATCCACCATATTTTCCGGTCCGCTTGCCTGTTCCTAGGTAACCGCCAATGACAACAACATCCAGTGTATCACCAACACCTTCCAGATAATCTTTTTTTACCTAGACAGAAAAGAGATATCAAACTATGAGTTAGACCACTGTGTTAGTGCTGTAAGATTTCTAAATCTAGACTACAATGCTGGCATCTTTCCAAAACACATACGGGCTACTGTTGACCAACATAAACTAATGTTATCGAAAAATAACGTTAATGGCGAATTAAGTGATAACCAATTGTTTCACAGTTTTCTGTGAATTCACAGCTTATGATTAAATGATAAATACCTTTCTATACTAAATGGATTCTCCTACCAAATTAAAAAATGTACATCGGAATGGTCTATTATTGTTTTGCAGGGATGTACAGGTAATATAAGCAGACGACATGTTAATATAAGTACAGAAGAAGTCCCATCTATTGAGGGAAATGTTGAGATAGTAAGTTCAACAAATGACCTATGGTTAACATACACCTAAGGCCATACACACTTAATAGTTCGTTTCTCAGGGATCGCCGCGTCCCCCAAAAACCTGCGCCTCCCCCTTATTTATTGGCACCTATAAAATAATAAATATATAAATACTGCATGTCCCGAACCGCCCCAGACCGATAACTTCGTCTTGAAACTTTACGCAAACTGCAAATCTATCCGGACTGCAAATCTATCCGGACTTTACATTCACAAACAAGGGCGGATAATTCTGACAAACTTCCTGTTTAAAATAATAACAAAATGGCGACTTTGGTGAACATTTGTATCGTGCAGAATGCGTCGGAAGGCAAATGGACAATTATATCAGACAACAGATCAAAAACTGTTCCTCAAATGGCTGATGATTTCATGTCCACGAAAGACATTGACGATGATTTTGACCTGGTTGTTTCAAAAACGAAAACGGGGGACTTTGACACAGTTGCAGGAGACATCATGATCATGATCATCAATCATCATGTTTTCTGAAGTCACGCAATTTTTCGGACGATAATTTCAAATTCGAGTGACCAAAGAAGATGTACCAGAGAATAAATCGGGAGAAGTAGTTGATGTATTCTCGGTGCTGATGACAAGTTGCAAGGAGGTGGTGTTGCCCAGTAAGACAAATGTGAAAAACAAACGTAACAAATTGTGCAATTCATTCATTGACTCAATGACTGGTTGAAAAGTGGGCTTCCGAAAGGTTAGCGTTGACAGTGTGGGTCAGCAATATGTGGCTATTGTATGTAATGCACTCTGGTTTGTGGATCAGCACTATTCCAAACTTCAAGATTTTTATGAAAGTCTGTGATTAATTAGAAAATAAATCTTTTATTTCATAAATTATTGTTGTGATTTAATATTATCAATTCATGTGTAGTCCAGTGGAACTCCTTCCAATAAAGCTTGATCTGGCTGGTGGTCACCCTGAGTTACATCAAATTTCACCGATGTAGTTTCCACATCTTCTGCCATGAGTGAATAACTCAAACTGTTTCCTCTATACAACTTTATTACAAATCTAGATTATTAAGGGGATATATGATGGTCAGCTTCCCTGCTTCAGTATATTGCCCATATCCAGTATTATTCCTCATATCCAGTATTATTCCTTAATATGGGACTCCGATAAATATTATATATATAAATACCTGCCTCACCACAAAATTAATTTGAAAAAAATAATAAATATAAATAACTGCCTCCCTCATCACTTTGAAGAAAAAAAATCCCTGAGAAACAAACTATTAAGTTTATATGGCCTAATATTGCTTCTTTTAAAAAAAAAATGTTTTTTGACTTTCTAAACAAATTCATGCTGAAGGTATTTTATATTCATAACATAGTCAATACATTTTTTTCGACATATTATCCCGGGATCTCAGTTTATTATCTTGAGATACGTCAACCTACTACATGTATTGCTTTTCAAGGGCACTGATCGTTGAGTTATATGTTCAAAATCAATAGATACTATAGAATTATAACCATCATAGTTCTTTGGACAATAAGTAATAATGTGGTCATGCAAAGTTTGCCGGTTTTTCTTAGAGCCAAAATCAAGACTTCATTGAATAACGTGAAAGAACTCAACTTAGTTCTAGAGTTCATATATTGTAAGTGTACCTTCAGCCAGTTATGAGACCTTTTTGCTATTTCATATGTAGCATCCACATCCAGTGTCTTGACCATCAAGCCTTCACACATGCCTGAAATATAGGAGTACAAGGACATTTAATTGTTTGGCCTATTTTATATTTTGCTTTTGGAGATGTAAAGAAAGGTCAATATTACCCATTAACCATTTCTATACTGAATGAATTCTCCATCAGTCATAAAAAGTATACATTGATGTAAACATATTTTTATTTCCAAATCCAAACAATTGATATAATACACAGATGACATAAATATACAACATATAAGAGTTAATTTTGGAAATGTGGATCAGACAACAAGCCTGAGGGCTTATATGAAGTCTTCTCCTCTTTGGCGACATGTCCCTTCCCCAATAAGTGAGTGAGGGGTATCGATCAGACAGGAAGGGATTGAAATAATTTTAGGAGAAGTGGAGATATATAACTAAATTTGAGTTAGGGATGAAACAAGACAGTCAATGACTGTGGGGTCGCTCACCAGACTGCAAAGACTGATAAGACTGGGACTCTGGAGACCACAACAGTCAGAACTTTTCATAATCACTTTAAAAGAAGTAGATATCTAAAGAGTTAAATCTAAAACAAAAAAATTGGAGTTATGTCCCTGGCCCCGCCCACATTTGACCCAGTGACCTGATTTTAACAAATCTGAACCCCAGTCACCCAAGGATCCTTCATACCAAATATGAACCCATATAGCCTGATGGTATTTGAGAAGAAGTCACTTTAAGAATACTATGGAGGGAAAGAGTTATGGCCCTGGCTTCGCAACTATTTCAAGTAAACTCATATGAACAAATCTGAATGTGAGTCACCTAGGGAACATCCACACCAAATATGAAACCATTCGGTCTTATTGTTCTGAAGATGTTTAAAAGAATTACTATGGTGGGAAAGAGTTATGGCCCTGGCTTCGCAACTATTTGACCCAGTGACCGCATTTGAACAAATCTGAATGAGAATCACCTAGGGAACATCCACACCAAATATGAACCCATTTGGTCTTATGGTTCCAGAGGAGAAGATGTTCAAATAATTGTTGTCGGACGGATGGACGGACAGACGATGGACGGACGAGGAGTGATGACTATAGCTCCGCCGGAGCACAGGTAGGGTGGCTGGTTGATAATTAAATCTCTTATCTCCGCCCCTATTTGAACAAACGTGAATCCCCATCTATGAGATCCATTCATTTGGTAATTTCAGACATTAGATTTTAAGAGTTGAACTGAACTGATTTTCCTAAAATGACCCCAAATCTGAAAAAATCTAAACCCCAGTCACCGAAGGACCATCCATACCAAACATAATCTAAATAGTCCAGATGTTTCTTGAGAAGAAATTGTTTTAAGAATTACTATGGAAGGAAAGAGTTATGGCCCTGACTTCTCACATATTTGACCTGATGAACTCATTTGAACAAATCTGAATGTGAGTCACCTGGGGGACATCCACACCTAAATATATAAACCCATTTGGTCTTTAATATGTATCTGGAGAAGAAAACAATTGATGGACGGATAGAGACATAATGACAGATGGATGGATGGGAGAACAGTCTGACATAGAGACTGACAAATTCAATCCAATATACCCCCCAAGTTTTCTTTGCAAAATCAGGGTATAATGAGTTCAACTGGATACTGGTGGTTAAGAACATAATATTCGAACAGACAAGCCTGAACATAGTGTCTGACATTTTCAGAATGAGGTCCCCAAAGGGTGAATTTAATGACACAATCCTGCAATGCGGGCTAGCATCACCAAATTCACCCTCTGTAGACCTCATTCTGTGTAGGCCTCAACTGCTATGGGAGACATAGCATTAGATTGAAGTTCTCCAGTTAAAGTTGGTGATGTGCACCCATTGGGCACCTCAATTATGCATTTTATATTCACAAATTAGGGGATATAGAAACTAAACAGAAGGGCTAAAGTAAGTAAAAATGTCAATTTAAGTGCCTATATACTTCCCAGAAGATGAGGCCTAAGCAGAATGAGGACCCTGGCTAGTGTATTTGGTGATGCTAGACTGCTGTGCAGGGTAGCATAACTAAATTCACCCTCTGGGGACCTCATTCTGCAAATGCCAGATAGAAGACAAATTTAATCCAATATATACCCCCCCCCCCATTTTTCTTTGAATATTAGTCGTATGATTTCATCTGGATAAGTGGTGATTAAAACAATAATATGAAATGGCCAAACCTGAATTTAGTATGTCTGACATTTGCAGAATTAGGTCCCAAAAATGTGGATTTAATGACAATATTCTGTAAGGCAGGCTAGCATCACCAAATTCATCCTCAATCTGATTAGGCCTCAATGGCCAATAAAACTAAGGAACAGATTGAAGTCCTACAGTTGAAATTGGTGATACACACCCATTGAGCACCTCAATTATGCATTTTATCTTCTGCAAATTAGGGGGACATTGAAACTGAACAGGTGGAAAAAGTGACTAAATCAAACTGTCAATTTGATACTTAGGATACTTCCAAGAAGATGAGGACTAAGCAGAATTAGGTCCCTGGCATGTGTATTTGGTGATGCTAGCATGCTGTATGGAATAGCAACACTAAATTCACCATCTGGGGACCTCACTATGTAAATGTCAGACACACTATTTCCAGACTTGAAGAAATCAAAGCCATTCACAGTATCATTGAATGTCAGTCATTAAATTGCTACAGATATGTTTAGATTAGAATAATACATGTCATCTGGCCAGTTTATATAATTAATGACCTGTACCTTTACAGATATATATGCCTCTGTGGTGAGAAGACATATTAAATTGAGAGGTGATATGGCTTGGAAGGGATCTTGGTTGATGGCAGGGTTGGGCCTGGGCCATATGGGAGGGGGTGGGTGGGGGAGGGTGGAATGTTTCCATAATTTCATTAAAGAGTAAAGTTTCATAACTCTGCAGATGTTATATATAATGGTGTCACTTTTTTTCAAATTTTAAAACATGTCCCAGAAGATGAGGCCTAAGCAGAATAAGGTAATTGAGGTGTATTTGGTGATGCTAGCCTGTTGTATGGGGTAGCAACACTAAATTCACCATCTGGGGACTTCATTCTGCAAATGTCAGACACACTATGTCCAGGCTTGGAGAAATGAACTATTCCTTGTAGACTCTGGTAGTTGTTTAGCTAATGTCATGTCTTGTAATGACAGATGGTAAACTGGTCTGAAGCAAGCAGTATTCAGCAAGAGGATCGGGTGACCACACTATGATAAATTGGCTTTTTCAATAATACAGGCTAGAGTGTCCTCTTAAAAATTAATAGTGCATAGCAAAGGGGTGTGAATTATAAAGGGCCATAACTCTGTTAAAATATATCGGATCAAACCCATATTTTAACTTGATCTGTATATAAGTGTCAAAAATTCATATACCAAATTTGGTGTTGATCAGATGAAAAATGTTTGAGTAATCCTGTCTTGGATGAATTCTATATTAAAACAAGAGTGGAAGGGGTTAAATAAACAATACCAAAATCCATACAGATGAAGAACATGCTAAGAAAAATCTAGGTAAGAAATATGAGGCTGTGATGTGTCCTAAACAAAAATTAAAGGTCAAAATGCAAAAATTAAATTTTTTGTTTTTAAAGTTATGTCCCTGGCTCTGCCCCTATTTGACCCAGTGACCCCATTTGAACAAATATGAACCCCAGTCACCCAAGGTATCTCTGTACCAAATATAAGCTAATTCGGCCAAATATTTTTTTAGAAGAAGTCATTGTAAGAATCACTATGAGTTATGGCCCTGGTTTCTCAACTAATTGACCGGGTGACCTCATTTGAACAAATCTGAACAACAGTCACCCAAGGATTCTCCATACCAAATATTAGCTAAATTGGCCCAATGGTTATGGACAAGAAGTTGTTGTAAGAATTACTATGGAGGAATAGAGTTATGGCCCTTGTTTCGCAACTATTTGACCCAGTGACCTCTTTTGAACAAATCTGAATGAGAGTCACCTAGGGAACATACACACCAAATATGAACCAATTCGGTATGATGGTTTAAGAGGAGAAGATGTTTTTAAAAAAGTTGACGGACAGACGGACAGACAGACAGACGGACAGACGGACGGACGGACGACGGACGAGGAGTGATGACTATAGCTCCACCGGAGACTTTGTCTCAGGTGAGCTAAAAAGGAAGAATATAGTGTTAGGGATAGCATGATGTAGGGAGAGAAGGAGAGAGAGCAAGAGGGTGAGAAAGCAGAATATGTGGGGGGACAGATGAATCGTAAAATGATGACAGTGGTGGGGAGTTTTCAATAATTGAGTTGTTGCGTGGTTACAATTATGCTCGTCTATAGTAAGTGGCATGCGTCAGAAGCCATGGGAGGGGGTCAATCACATTGGCTGTTAACTGGTTCCATCTGTCAAAACAAAAAGTAATTAATTAAACAAACACACACGGCTACGAGTGTTCATAATCAAAGTATGTCGTGGAATATCTATCTTTCGTGAGAACAAGTACGTATTCAGCAGCACTAACCCGAAACAGGACAATTCCTATTTCAAGGGTGTTCACTGTGAATTTCAGAGCATCTTTCATGTGGAATCGTTTCACGTATATGCAGGCTAATAGCAAGCAAGTAATATACAAAATAATCGTTATCAGAAGGCATTTATTGCTACATATATTCTGGGGGATATCTTGCTGCCGCATAACGCGACCGGAATCCAAAGCAATTTGTTACTCGTTCAAATCATGGGAATCTTTTTGTTCTCATAATATATGTCTGTACTGCATTGAATATTTGTTTGTTTTCACGAAGACTAAGCTCCCTTGATCCCCATAATAGAGTATTCTCAGATAGGACAACATTGTGTAGAGAATCATATAGTTCTCTTCTGGCCTCTTGATAAAATGTGATAGAGATAGTGGTAAGTTGTCTCGAGTTCCCCACATAAACAGAAGGGGAATTGTTTTACATGATTGTCTGTCAGGTCACAACTCAGGTGGCTGCAGTTCAGTCTTAACCGGGTATGAAGGATATGAGATTCACGGCATTTACTATGATAAAAATATGCAGGTGGACGTATATTGCCACTGTTGAGTTTCTTTTTGAAATCTTTGATTGTACTGCTGCCCTTTGTAATCCATATAATAGTCATAGTTAATATTCGAGGGTAGTCTTATATGTTTAAATCTGAAGTTATATCTGGAATTATTTGCCTGGATTGGTCGTACATAATTTCTTAAAATTGATGGAGCAGTTACACGTATCATTTTTAAAAATTAAGTATACATTGGAATTATCTATTATTTATTTGGAGGGATGTAAAGGTGATAAAAGCAGACGTCAGATAAATAAAAGTGCAGAAGGAGCCCTATTTATTGAGGGAAATGTTTAGATAATAAGTTCAACTACTCAAGCAGACGACAGATAAATAAAAGTGCAGAAGGAGCCCTATTTATTGAGGGAAATGTTTAGATAATAAGTTCAACAAACGACCTATGGTCGTTTGTTTATTATCTTAACATTTTCTATGGGATAACTACTCGACAATGATGCTTTAGTATATAAAGGGTTAAACCACACTTCAGTTGGTTTTATCAAGCGAGAACTCTGTGTTAGTAAATGTCAACAAACAATGACCGGAATGAATCAGCTGATTGTAATACATGTACTTCTGGTTTTGATCTGGGTCAGTATTATAATTAGCATCAACTATATCCGCAATTTGATGAAGCTAATTTGACAAACTGTTATTACTGTTGAGATTTTCCATAGCATCAATCGTGTCAACAATTTGTGTTTTTTGTTGAGTGATTTATTTGTGGGTAGGAAAAAAGCTGACCATATTGCATTACAATATACCAACCTACGACTCTCTTAATAAATAATTTTATATACAAAAGGCAGCAAAGGCCCATAATTTAGGCTGGAATTAGCAGGCTAATCTGAAATTTAAACTCAGTCTGTAGGGACACATATATTTCAAGGGAAATATAATACAGACAAGTGAAACAACTTCTCGTAGAATCTACAGTTGCCAGGCATATTTTGATTCAAGGTTAACAGTCAGACACATTTGTAGTTGTAACACATACTTTTGCAAGGGAGACCACTCCAGGTGTCCAGCACACCACAAAGGCATGTACTTACAACACACTGATTGATTGAATTTTTTCCCGAATTCCATGAGTTTTTCAGGATCCCAAAGTCCCCTTATTTGTGGCGGAAATACCTCACAGAGGAATAATTTGACTGTAAGCAACTGAAACTTCCAAGTTATACCAATAGTGTTATGTTCCCTTCCTTGCGTCACAAATTCATCAAGATTCAAACCCTGGACAGTGATGTTCCGATTATGGAATCAGTATCGTTCATAGGCTGATAATAGCCCATCAGATAATAATCAGACATCGCAGTTGAACATTGGCCAATTGCCAAAAAGTTTCTATTAGAATTTCGAAAGTGCAATATACTAGATTTTAACCCTTCCATGGCTGGAACTTCCTGAAATTTTGCAAAAACCCTGTGCCAATGCATTCTCTTATATATGAGTCACCTGTAGGGCACATCGCATATGTGAGAATGCATTGGCCTAACAATATTTACCTTGACATTGTAAGCTAGTGAATTCTCTTATATATGCGAGACTAGCATTAATAATAGAATGCACTGGCACAGGATTTTAATGCTGCACAAGCGCAACTCACATCATGAAAGGGTTAATAAACATACGCCAGATTATGAACAGAATGCTTTAAAGTGGATGAAATTACATCTTGTATTAACCATGTGTGGTCCACACTATGAAACATCTAAATGGATGAAATTACATCCTTCTGTTATGAAAATATTGCGATTCAGTGATTTACAATTCATCTTAATGTTTCTCATTATAGGGTTCTTGAATCTTTTGATATGGTTCACAGCCTGGACAAATGACAAGGCATATCTGGGCGCTTGCCATTGGTAATAACCTCTACATGTATGAATCACTGTATTGAATTAGATGTAAATTGGATCAAATTTGTGACTGGCAACTGCTTTTATGAAGGGAAGATTATCATAGAATTGGTCAATTCGTGTTTACAATATCTACAATGAGTGAGCAATCACCAATGGTATCTGCATATGATTGAGGATGTAAGCAACTTGTAAAAAAAATATATATTACCGGTATGCGCGAAAATGGGAGATCTGAGATAATTCCAAATGCCGCGATAAAAGTATAACCTGATCATTTCACAAAACATTTATGACATGATTTTCACACAAACGGCTCACTTCGTACAGTTTGTCAGGTCACTGTTGATCTTAATAACCATCCAATTTATAGTCGGTCGCAATCCATATTATTTCGTCCCTATTAATTTCTAAATAATTCCACTTCCATAAAATCGCCTGATTTTGGACGACGATTATAACAGTTCTGAGATCAACATGATGATACCATGATTAGAGTGTGAAATGATGTGAACACATGCATTTTGATCTTTTATTGTGGGTCGCAGTAATCTATTTATGTAAGATAAGCATTGCCATGTTTACATTTTTTAACCTTATGTAGAACTGCGTTTGTGCGCCATGCTGAATTCTAGGAAGGGCCACACTTGATAACTATGATGCCGTCAAAAAGATCTATATCTTTCTTTGATGTATTTGACTTTGAAAGTGTACATATATGGAATATATTGGAATCGGCCGATTGTACCTTCAGATAATCGGAAATCCTTCAGAGGCTATTTCTTATCGGAACATCACTAACCCAGCATATGACAAACAAATTTAACATTATGTATACGCAACCTGTAATGGATTCTTGAAGGAATTCCTGAATCTGTTCAATATCTGATGAGACCATGGATTTAGCGAATGTGAACTCTCCTTCCACTTCTTTAAAGGAAGATCTTAACAATTCTCTGCGCTTTCTGAATTTTTCTTTCACTAGTGATTGTCCATTAATATATAACAAATCAAACGCATGAACACACACTTGGACCTTAATAGTCTCTATATCAGCATCCTAGAAAGGAAGAAATTTACATTAATCAATATCAATATGATAAAAAATTATGTCTCCCATCTAGATGGACGAAGGCAGACACACCAACGCACAGATGACGGATGCCAACCCACGGCAATAGCTCAAACTTTACAAATAGAGTTGAGCTAAAAACCCTGCGCTATTACATGCGCACGCAAATAATATTTTAAGTACTTGTAACTTAATGTGTTCCGAGTGCATATTTATACTGAAAAGGGATAACTCGTTGAAGCATCCACCATTCAATAAAGGTATTGTGTGAGAACAGTGCAAATACTTTTCAAAGCGTGCTATACAATGCCGTAACTTCAAAGTAATTAATACATTGATGTCAGAACTCGCACATGCTGCTCCCTGATTGATTTTGCATCAGTTGGAATGTGAACAATAGAAAGATAGCAATAGGTCTGTAATAAAGTAAGGTATACTAACTTTACGCTTTCTGGTACTGAGAACTTGGAAAGGTAGTATATGTTTCTTTTCTGGATCCCAGGCTACAACTTCAGAGTCAATAACACACGACTTGACCTCTTCATTGAGTACACTCGGCATTCTCGATATTACATCGGGATATTTAGTTGTGTTGTTTTCTGAATTCCTACTGTATATATGTATGCTCCCATCATCCAACACATGGATCTGCAACATAAGTATCACCATTTGAATACTGAGTCAACAATATCAACTCAAATATTAAAGCCATTTTTAAAGATATAGTGTACATTCAAGGCTACACAAAGTCAATTTCTAATGTCTTGGCTCAAAAGTTTGAAAAGAATGCGTAAGTGCATATTTATATATATTTTTTATATTTCTGGGCACATGCCAATGAATCATTCCACCACTCCATCGGCTAATTCCGGTTCTAATTTCACTTGCTCCTGGCCATTATTTCCCTAACAAATGTCCCTAAAAACTTAGTTGATAGATTAAATGTGATTTATTTCATAAAAAGATTTTAATACTAAGAATGCAGTCGAAATTCATCACGTGTTTAGCAATCTGTTTAACAAAGTTACCAATTACAGTAATGAATTGGAAATCTGAGCTTTTAAACTGGGTATATTCGATTTCAATTCCATACTTGTTTGTATAAAAATAATATTCGTACCGCTTAAAACTTTCCTCGACAGACTGAACACAAATAAAAGAGTCACTGCATATAATGTACATTTAAGAATGATGTTGTCTACTGTCATTTGGATATAAAATTTATCACTACTTTGAGCAAGATTATTCTCTATTCTCATTGAATTACAACAGAATTGTTCCACACCACTTTAGCATGATACTGGCATGTCTGAGTAAACACAAACCCACAATGATGAATAGATGAGGGAAAACCACCATGGGCTAATTGCCGACTTCCCAAGACAATATGTGGCTTAATAACTATGGTCAAATTGGGTGCGATTTTTGGCCTGCATTTTTATGTAAGCAGACTACAATAGCAAATGTGAAAATTATGTCTCTATTTAACCCTTTATATACTAAAGCATCATTTATGAGTAGCTGTCCCATAGGAAATGTTCAGATAATCATCTGAACATTTCCCTCAATAAATACAGCACTTTACTGTATCTGTCATCTGCTTTTACTACCTTAATATCTTTGCAAATCAATAATAGATCATTCCAACTGACTGGAAGAATCCATTTAGTATAGAAAGGGTTCAACTCAGTAAGAGACAAAAGATCACGGACCAATGAAGACAGACTGATAAAACAACATGAATGTTATTTTTTAAACGCATATAAATTGTATACCTGCGCTCGCTCTCCATCATACTTATATTCGCATGTGAACTCCATATTTTCAAACTGGTTTAACACCTCATGGATACCTTTTGTAGGATGCGCCAGCATGGGTTTTAATGGAACACCTAAATTGAATACAGAAATCAAATTATCAATAACATTGAAACTTAACTCAGCAGTGAAATAGGAATACAAATGCGATATACCTATTAAGTCCTCAAGGTATTTTATCATTTGTGTCAAATTGAATTAATTCTTGTAAAATAATTAATTGGGTCCTTAATGAGGTATCAACCTAAGAAATTATTTTACTATTTGTGGGGTGTAAATTTCCATTGTCGGTGTCAACACCGATTCACAACGTCGAATCAAATCTCGATTATTCAGAGCCCAACTCATGATAGGTGTAAATATATTTTCTAGAATCATTCTCATAAACATATTGATGACAGCGGCAATGACTGATCTAGTTGTTAACTTTTGGGTCAGCATGTTTACATTCTCCTCCTTTAATTCTCAATCATGTTTGTGGACAAAATATAGAGATATTGATAGATTTCAAGCTATTCAATACTGTTAAAGATAGTTTATCTCTTCCCTGAAAATTCATATAGTTTCTGGGGTATAAAATAATAGATATGAACTGAGGACACCTGTCCAGAAAAGTTTCTTAACAATTAATACAAATTTTATTTAGAATGTGTTATCACACTCAAGGGAAAGTTTTAGGGGCTATTTTTAGAACAGAAATCCTTGTGAAAACATTTGGTGCGTACAAGGAAGGAGTTCGCTATCTTGTTAGCACCCTCAAACATGGCAAATTGCATTTCAACTATAGATTTAACGATGATCTTACGGTAAAAATAAACCACTTTGTTATGGCTTTATAGACAAATGATATACCAAATATTCAGTCGTATCTGTATTTTATTCACAAAATAGATATTTGTAGCCTTCAGATCAGGATTTGTCTGTTGTAATTGTAGCCCGGAAGAGATAATCAATAATTAAAGGTACTCAACCGATTCAATGGTCCCCATATTAGATTCCAACAACAACATTTTTTTAAATGCCGCTTCAGTTATCAGAATCAAATAATTATCCAAAAATAATGCTAACCACACCGTCAGTATAACATTGACCAAAACCTTAATTTATGAACATTTTGTTCAACGAAAGCCACTTGATTTGTCCACCTTCGTCCACAATTTGGTCCGAGTCCGTCGGCTCGTCAACTTTTTTCCAGTCCACTAAAAAGTACCGGGGTGAAAAATAATCTATTTCAAAAATCGATATCTGATCACTCTGAGCTTTGATGGGTGGGTTCCTCGAATCGAATCAAATATTTCTTACCCCCGAAGCCAAAGAAATAGTAATCTGGGAGTGTTAAATTGGATTATGCATCTTTAAGACATGTATGAAATAAAAGTTGTAAAATATCTCACCTGGGGTTAATTTGCAGTGTTTGCTGAGCTCAGTGACTCCATGTTTGAGTAATACTGGTATAATGGCATCATAATTTGGACATTCACTGGAATAAAACAAGTGCAACCAGCATTGTTATATATATGTACATTAAGCAATTAATTAATTAATCAATAAAATTGTTAATTTCTCACAGAATTTTTTTTTCGAAGTGATGAAGGTGGCAGATATTTTTATTTATTATTTATTATACTTCCATGGTGTAACCAAGGAAGTATATTGTTTTTGTACTGGTGCCGTTTTCCGTTTATTTGGAAATACTCAAAAAGTAATTGCACTAGAAACACGAAACCTGTAGTGAATATGTAGGCATCTGAGGTCTACTAAAAATAAAGGTATCCGCATGTCGGTCCAATGTTTCTTGGCGGAGTTATGGCCCTTTTACGATTATTTTTCACTATTATTATTATTATACTCAACACTTTTGCAACGCCCAAATCTCTGAAAGCATTAGGAATAGAAAACTGAAGATTGGTAAGTATGTTGGGGTAAATTAGTTCTAACCGGTCGGCATACAACGAATATTGTCCGCGTTTATCCTGCGGAGTTATCTCCCTTTATATGAAAAAAGGTCATTTATTATCTCGGAAATTATAAGGAGCAGAGCATCGAAAATTGGACCGTATGCACACCTCGATATGCCCTACTGCCCACGGGCATCAAAACTTGTGTCCCCGCTTTCCCTGAGGAGTTACCGCCCATAAATAGAGACACACTATACACCAGGATGAATAAACCAACATTTTTTTTTTTTTTTTTTTTATAAGTACAGAGCTCTAAATTTTTTATTGCATATTCCGAATTGGACGAGTGATGCTGACCCGAATTTACCGCGTAAAAATGTTTTTCCCCAGGACTTTCCGTGTTTCGGGGTAAGGAAATATTGAACCTATTTTTCCCGCCAAATCCAAACTGGCTTATTAAAGAGCAAAATAATGTCGTAGCAGGTACATTGACATACTGTATGTACGTCCCAACAGTTTGACCGCTATACTTTAAAAGTAACCTGCCCAACGGAGAACGCGAGTCGGGGTGGGTTGATACTTTATGAAAATTCCACGAAAATTGCAAATGGGGGGGGGGGGGGGGGGGGAATTCAAACATCGAGATAATTTTTTTTTGACAAGTACATCTGATGGGTAGTATTCACGCGTATCTACAGTGTGATTTTCTATTTTCCAGATGGAACGGTTTACTCGTGACAACGCTATATAACATAAATATGCATACTTCAGTAGTATATCACTAACATATTTTTAGCCCCAAATCCAAACGGGCTAATGAAGGAGCGAGTTTAATGCAGTGGCATGTAAGCCGGTATACTGTAGGTACGCCTCCAAAATTTGACCACTCTACTATAAACGAAACCCGCTCAATGGAGTGTTTGTGTCGGGGTGGGTTCAGATTTGGCAAATCCACCGAAAATCAAATGGGGAAAATTACTCCGAAAATCAGATATTGAGATAAAAACTTTTCGACGAGTGGATGTCATTAGTGGTATCTAAACGCAAGATTAGTATGCTTTTCAAAGTTTCAGAGTGGACGGTTTAACCCTGGTAGAGTGTAACGTTAACGGGTGATATATATTACTCAAATTCAAACCCACTCTTCATGATGCAAATGCAAACGGACTTATTTTTTTAACAAGGCAAATGCATGAATATGTTCACCGATATACTATAGGTATGTCCGCTCTACTATAAAAGTAACATGTCCAACGGAGAGGTGGCGTACCCCCCGGGGAGGGTCGAGGCTTTTGGCAAATTACGCCGAAACTCGTAAACGTGAAAAAATGGAAAATCGCGACACAAGTGTTTTATATTTTGAGCACTGCATGTATTTGGTAGTATATAAGGACAACATTAGTTTTAGAGCGGACGGGTAAGCACTCAGCTAGCATTATCGATTTTGATATAGTTATCTCTCGATTACAGTTAACTCTATTACAAAGACGTTAATGACTATTGTGTAGCGATAACGCATTGAATACTAATTAATTAATTAACCAAGCGGTCTTTCCTCCGCCAATAAAAACTAAAAGATTCTGAATCCGAAACTGAAAGAACTATCCAATAAACGCGAAATAACAGAGTTATGGTACATTAATATGCTTTACGCCGTTTTGATCTACATGTCGATTACGATATAATCAGACACGCCAAATGACCGTTGAATATGATATGGGCGTGCTGGAGAGGGGTTACGAAACTCGTAAACGTGAAAAAATGGAAAATCGCGACACAAGTGTTTTATATTTTGAGCACTGCATGTATTTGGTAGTATATAAGGACAACATTAGTTTTAGAGCGGACGGGTAAGCACTCAGCTAGCATTATCGATTTTGATATAGTTATCTCTCGATTACAGTTAACTCTATTACAAAGACGTTAATGACTATTGTGTAGCGATAACGCATTGAATACTAATTAATTAATTAACCAAGCGGTCTTTCCTCCGCCAATAAAAACTAAAAGATTCTGAATCCGAAACTGAAAGAACTATCCAATAAACGCGAAATAACAGAGTTATGGTACATTAATATGCTTTACGCCGTTTTGATCTACATGTCGATTACGATATAATCAGACACGCCAAATGACCGTTGAATATGATATGGGCGTGCTGGAGAGGGGTTATAATAGCTCTAAAATGTATCCCTACCGAATAAAAATGAACTGTTTGGCTGGGGTGTATACTGACTCAGTTGGTCACGACCATGATGCAATAGAACGTCATTAATCATCCACGGTGGGTCGAACTAAATGACATAAACCTTTGGAATATATATCATATTTATAAATGTCAATGCAAGTCCACCATCAGATCACACAGCACAAATATGAATTCGAATGGAGAGGAACACACCTATACGCATAACACACACATAGAATGGGATACCATGGAAGTATATCTGATTCCATGGAATCTGACCTCTAGTTTTAAATTATTTTTATGAGGAGGCATGTATTTATAAATGAAGTATTATTTTAGTGAAAAAATCACCAAAGACGCCAAGTATGGGCAATATGTTGAACGACTAGGCTATGTCATAGTTGACTAGTCGGCGGCCCTAGTCGACTATATATATAGAATGACCAAAAACCCATCAATGATCTGCCCATTTCACAGCTGTTTCTCATCATAAATTTATTAAAACATGCATATCAATTATTATATTAATCGATGCTGACAGCCTATAGTGACAGGTAAGTATCATGAACATCACTCATATATTGGGGTAAACTTCAGCTTTGAAATTATGTTCACGAGCGATCCCGACAAAGTGACGGTCATAAAATACTGTAGAGAGATTTCGAAACAGCTGGATGCAACAAGCTTCCAAACTTCCGGCACATATATTGGCATAATCCAGCACAATATAAACATAATTATAGCAGCGACCAGTCAGGAGTGAAGTGAACACGTGGTCATGTCGGAATTGGTTTGATCTTGTATCAGTCACAGAGTCGTCAAAACAACATATCTTTTGCAACGTCGGACGTAGAATATCATAGATCAAAGGTGCCGCATTTTGAATATGGGAACGTGTACAGTAAATCTGCTGTTGCAACTTAGCTAAACCAATTGATGAGACATCAAAAGTGTCCTGATTTTCTGGTGAATAACATACTATAACAGGTCGCTATCCCTCGCGTGATGACTGAATATGTTGATCAGAAACATGTTTTTATAATACTGCAACTGCAACCAGGCGGTCGTATTTTGGGTTCCATCGCAATCGGTTGTGCTTTACACACACAGGCAACGATAAATATGGAAGTATACTGCATGCATCAAAGATTGCTACCAAAGAAACGTTTATCTATACCTTTCTGGGAAATATGGCGATTAATCGACTAGGAGATTGCTAATTGATTATCGCAGAAATTCTAGTCGACGTTGGCTAATTGTTTCAACACTAATGGGCAATATATCAAATCAGAAATTATGTCAATTACATTTACCCTTAATTTTAAACCCACATATTTCTAGCAAAAGTTGTTTGTTATAATATTACTCATTATAAAGACTCTTGATAAAGACAAAGAAATTTGATCCATATAATTTGATCTAATCTTGGTCTCTAAATGAGCAACAACATCCAATTTATTCAACATATACAGGGTTGGTGTTTATACACTAATGCCCTAAATAATCAACTCCTTAACCACAGCAGAATTATGGGTAACTTTTCAGGATTTAGTCGGAAATGTGGCTTGTTGCCATTCATCGGAAAGCTCTCACTGCATTGGTGCTTATACCTTAGGCACAGGTGAATGATGATGTCATATAATTTTTTCTATATTTTCTATAGCGATGAGCCAAATTCTGGTGGTGTGTAAATTTTTTTGTGAAATTGACAAAGTGACTTTCAGGTTAGTTTTAAACTGTCTGGAGATTGTTAAATTGCTGAATCGGCAGTGGACCAACAAGACGAAAATAAAATGTTCAACTTCACAACTACTGAAGAATTCCCATGTGATTTAGGCATATTAGTTTCCTTTAGACAATTTCGTTAGTTAGCTTAATGAAAACCAGAGAAGACGTCATGGCACGGTTCATGACATCATTTACGTCATGTTAGCTTTGCGGGCAAGAATCGAGACGAGATAAGATTGCTCAATCCATGACAATACTTGTCATGTCGTCTCCATCGGGGGCCATTGCATGATGTTACATAAATTATTCTTAGCGTTATGTCGCCGATAAAAAGCAAATTTGAGTCACAGCGTGTGTGGTTGCTCCACTACGTGTCATGTATGATTCATATTATTTTTTTCAAATCTGTGCAGGTGGGTTTTATTTTTAATTTCCTGACAGACATAGTCATACCATCTAATGCCTGCAGTGCATGTTGACAAAATTGGTATTATCTGTAACCACTCTATTTTTAAATAATTCCAAGAAAACGTCCTTTGCTAGTGCATTCAAAATTGAGTAGGCATCTAATTGAAGTCCAACCATTGTTTCAAAGTTTTTTCCTGTCTTTAATTTGGATTGATACAACATAATTACACATCTATCTGCAATTGAATGTCCAGCTGTTCGGTAAATCAATCAAGATATAAACTGGGACCCGGAACATGAACTTTATATAAAATCAGTTAATCTTGATAAAGGTTGCTCCAGAAACTGGCAAGCTTCAATAAAAAAGGTTCAAGGGATCTTGTTTCAAGCTGTTGGATCTATGCATTGTTTAAATCTTCATGTACTCTAGCACATGTTCATTACAAATAAATCTGTATTAAGATTCAGAATTTTTAATCTAGTAATATTTTCCAACCAGGCTAAATAAAATTGATTTTATGCAGTGAACAAGCCCAATTTATGGTCTGACAATGACAAAGATGCAGTTGCACCAAATAAGTAAACATATATGGCAAACAATTAAACAGGATGCTCCAATTTTGTCATTTTGTTGCGTATTTCATTGAATGCTTACTGTGTGAGTTTGGATTTGTTTCGATGTCAATATAAAAATTCATAATGCGAGTGCGAGTTGAAATCCAATACACCGGAGCATGTGAACCAAGCAAAGTTTTATTGGCCTAAAACATTGTCTCTTATAATTTCCAGTAAATTTGAGGTTGTTCCGGTTTGGACTGTCAATGGCAAAAATGGCTGGAGGAAAACAGAGCCCCTTTTGAGTTATTTTCATCAGATGAACAGTCTTCTTATCGTTGAATGTATTTGAATGTTCTTTCGCTTGATATATAATGTGTTATATATGTATTATATTTATGTTTACTCCACAGGTAGCTGGAGTCATATATATATACATCAATCGACAGAAATGAATGATTCAAGGATTAGTTCAAAGATCAATAAATTGGTCAGGAAAGCTAAAAACAATGTGTTTGCGATTGTGTTTCCTAGTTTAGGAGAATTGTGTGAGATAGAAATTGTCATGTATTCAGATGCTTCTCATGCTAATCTATCAGACAGAGTATCAAGTGCTGGAGGACATTTAATATTTCTCAGAGGAAACAATGGCAGATTGTGTCCTATATCTTGGGCAGCAAAGAAAATTAAAAGAGTGGTTAAGAGCACGCTTGCAGCAGAAGCCCTGGCTCTCGCAGAAGGAATAGATGCTTGTTTTTTCTTGCGAAGTATTTTACAGGAGATTATTCCAGCCAAAATTCTTGGAAACATACCAATAATGTGTTTCACAGACAATAAGTCGTTGTCCCAGAATGCCCACTCCACCAAGTAAGTTGCGGAAAAGAGGCTTCGTTTAGATCTGGCGAGTATCAAAGAAAGTATTGACCAAGGGAATGTGCGACTACAGTGGATAAAGAGTAGTTGTCAGATATCGGACTGCCTCACTAAAGCTGGTGCAAACTTTCACAATCTCATCAAAGCAATAAGCACTGGAAGTGTACAGTAACTATCTAACAACGAGTGTGTTATATATGTATTATATGTTATCATTTAAGTCTACTCCACAGGTAGCTGGAGTCTTATATATATACATCAATGGGACCAACTACATAATGCTAAAATGTTCAAATGTTAAAGTTGCAAACAGTATAGGTAGGTTCCGAAAATAGATTGCAAAAGTGTTAATTTATTTCTCAATGGAAATTACAGTCAACAGGGTACCATCTGGTTGAAAAACAACTCAAGTTTGATTGAAATAAATCTATTTAGAGGCCTAAATAATTCTAATAAAAGATCTAAACCAACCAATATGCTGTTTTTATCGTTAATGCAGACTCCTCCATTTTTTTCTTGAGAGTTTCTGTTGTTAAACCTTTGCCAGCATTCAGCACTGTTGGTGGATAATCTGCAATAGAAACGTAGCTGCTATAAAACTTGATTCATTAGGATAACAGATGATGGAAAAGAAAATCCTACTAAGTGACATGAAGCAGCTTCAGATAACTTTCACCGAGTTCATTTGTTCTCACTCATACATTATTTTTCCGAATGGGCAGTTTATACAAGAACTCAACATTTGTAACTTAAGATTGGTCATATCTGTAATTATATTGTTCTTGAGTGGCTGTCATCTCTTTTGACTTCACATTGTGTTTTGTCCATGCTGAGTGGAACCAAATCCAGAAGAGAAGGTAGTGGTAGTGGTAAACCCTTGCTGTGATGTCTGGTGAGGTCCCCAGAGGGTGAATTTAATGACGCTATCCCGCATGGAAGGCTAGCATCACCAAATTCACCCTGTATGAACCTCATTCTGCTTAGGCCTCATCTGCTATGGCAGACCTAGGATAAGATTGAATTTCCCCAGTTGAAGTTGATGATGTTCACCCATTAGTCACCTCGATTTATGCATTTTATCTTCTGCAAATTAGGGGATATAGAAACTTCCCAGAAGGTAAAAAAGTAACTAAAAACAATGTTAATTTGAGACTATAGATACTTCCCAGAAGATTGAGCCTAAGCAGAATGAGGTCCCAGAGGGTGAATTTTATGATGCTAGCCCACTGTGCGGGATAGTATCACTAAACTCACCCTTTGGGGAACTCATTCTGCAAATTACAGACACATTATTTGTAGGCTTGTCTGGTTGATTAAATTTTGAAAGACATGATGATATTGACACCTTCAGGTTGACAAGGCTGACAAGTCCCCAAGCCAGCCAAGCTCGGGATTATATTCTGTCAAGCTGGAGTAGAGCTGGCAACTAGCTAACGACACTAGACTGTGCCTGCTTTATTCTATGTGGGTTTACGTCCAGTGGCGAAACATTACATCAGCTTTATATCTGAGAATGACTCGGCACTCATGGTCCATATTTATGAGTCAAGTTAATTATACATCATCACTCACCCACCTTTCTAGAGAATGGTAGATTTTATTACTAGCTTTTATGAGCATGTTGATGATAAACTGCAAGCCACCCCAAAAGTCTTATCAATAACTACCCCTTTCATAATACTGTCAACGCACCCTGACAAGGAGGTGTGAGGAAGACAGCATTGCCGAGAGCTGATAGTACTGACTGCTCTGCAAGCCCAATTCTCAGCTTGCCACTCATGGATCTGATGAGATATCGGGCTTCACACTGCCGACAGGCAACAAACATCCCTTTGATCTTCTCTATTCTTTTAGTCATCACCTGAAATTATTTAAGGTAATGAAAGTCCACTCAAAAATTTGCTTAAGCGTTAGCCGTGGCTATTGCTAAATATTGTTAAATAGTCACATCCGTTAAAACCGCCATAAACAATAATATAGACAAATTGTTCTTCCCATACCAATCATAAATATCGCATAAGGTACATCTTAATATTGTCATGTTAGAATTCTGGGTTATGAAAACAGACATCATGTTATGTAAACAAACCGTACATAAAGAGTACACAATAAGCAATGGGGAGACCCCACTAAATGAGTTTTGGTTAGAAATGCCACTAAGTTGCAGTATACTGGTATAGAGCTTGTTAAACCTCGCCTCTCAAGATTTAGGTGTTTTGAATGGGTCACCGTGAATCATTCTCCAAAAAAATTGCCACAGAATTGTGTTTTGCTCACCGCTCATTATTTACGTGCCGTATATAAACAAGACAGTCAATGACTGTGGAGACGCTCATCAGACTGTAAAGACTGAGACTCGGAAGACCATAAGAGTTAGTACTTGTCAAATCCACTTAAAAACAAGTAGTCCTAAAGAGGGACGTATCCTAGAGGGTCTCCATTGAGCAGTGAGGTGTCCACCTTGAAATATGGTCCAGATCCCCCCACCCCTCATAGTCCATAGTCTGCTCCCTCTCAACTGAAGCAAACACACTCCAAAGTTTGTAAAATTCCTTTGCACATGTTGGAATTTTGCAACTGTTACCTCAAGCTTTTCTAACTGTGGCAAAGTTACAACCTGACATGCCCCCATTTTTTAATGGTGGACCCCATTCAAACAAATTTTGATCCGAACTCTCCATAGGCCATATACACCAAATGCCATTTCTTGATTGGTCGAACCCATTTTAACAAATCTGTAACCTGGTCCCAAGTAACACAAGGATCCTCCATTCTAGTTACTACATATAAGCTAAATAGGACTGACGGCTCTTGAGGAGTCATTTTAAGAATTACGATGGGAGAAGAGTTATGTCCCTGGTCGCACCCCTATTTGACCTGGTGAACCCATTTCAACAAATCTAAATCCCAGTCACCCAAGGATTCTCTATACCAAAATGTATGCTAAATATGCCAAATGGTTCTTGAGAAGATGTTTTAAAAATAACTAATGAGGGAAAGAATTATATCCGTGGCTCTGACCAATTCTAAATAAAATCTGAATCCTAGTCACCCATACCAAATATAAGCTGAATAGGCCTGGTGGTTCTTGATAGGAAGACATTTTAAGAATTACAATGGATAGACAAGTTATGTCCCTGGCTCCGCCCTTATTTGACCAGGTGACCCAATTTTAACACATCTGTATCCCTGTCACCCAAGAACATCCCATACCAATTATAAGCTAAATAGCACCGATGATTCCTGAGAAGATGTTTTAAGAATTACTATGGATGGAAAGAGTTAGGTCCCTAGCTATGCCACTTTTTTGACCATGTGACCCCATTTGAACAGAACTGAATCCCAGCCACCAAGGGACCATCCACACAAAATATGTCTCAATTCTTCATCTCAGGTAAGCTAAGAAAATGCCTCCTTCTTTCTCATCCAGTTTCCCATATGTAATCGCCTGAGAAAACAGGCATTTAGTTTTACTGGCCTTGGGAGTTTGTTATCATAATCCATAGCTCATTTATATACAAACTCTCTAACAGGCAGATAATTTTAGGCTATTAATCAAAAGAGCTGTCATTCCAATCAGATTTTGTTAACACTGCCATTTCATTTATTACTTTATAATCAATGTGACTTCTATTTCGTGTTAAGTAAACATTATGTGATTGCAGGCACCTTCCTCATATCTCATAGAGCTCTGAGTCTCTGCTGTTTGCATGTTCTTGATTTTAGACTGATTTAAACCAAATTTGGTTGAATCACCCTGGTGGATGTTATAATGGTGTTATTTTTTTTTTAAATTGAGCAAGAAATTAATCTCAAATTGTTGTTTTTTTTTAACAAATCAATTTTGTGTTGTTTTTTTGTTGTTTGTTAAATTGAACAAGGAGTTCAATCTAAAACATTTTTTTTTTTTTAAAGAGTTGTGTCCCTGGCTCTGTCCCTATTTGACCCAGTGACCCCAATCCATATTTGAACAAATCTGAACCCAAGGACCCTCCATACCAAATATAAGCTAAATCGGCCCAATGGTTCTTGAGAAGAAGTCATTCTAAGAATTACTATGGAGGAAAAGAGTTATGGCCCTGCTTTCGCAACTATTTGACCCAGTGACCTCATTTGAACAAATCTGAATGCGAGTCACCTAGGGAACATCCACACCAAATATGAATCCATACGGTCTTATGGTTCCGAAGAAGATGTTTAAAGAATTGTTGACGGACGGATGGACGGACGGATGCGGAGTGATGACTACAGCTCCACTGGAGACTTCGTCTCAGGTGAGCTAAAAAATGCTCGGCTCACACAAAGTGCATTTTGTGAATAATATCGCATTCATACTATCGTTATACTATACAATGAGTATATTCTTGAGGAATTTTTCATAATTTGGTAACTATTATTTCTAAATTATAACGAAGGCCATCGGTGCATTTAAACTGTGATAAAGTGACATTCCCTATCCAGTAATAACAATCTTTGGTTGGCCAGATATAGAGGATCTCTAATGAGTCGCAATTCTATACAAAATTTATCAACGAGTGCACTAAATTGGAATCGAGCTGAGCTTTATCGAGACTCGAGTCAAATTTAGTGGAGGAAGTTAACAAATTTTGTATAGAATTGCGACAAATTTGAGATCCATTTGATCACATAATCACTTTTTAGCAATAAAATAATATAATATGAAAGTGTCAATGACACTGTAGCTCAACTTGGAAAGGGAATAATTTAATGTATTACAGTCAATGGAGCGATTAGAAATGTGGAAAGTTGATTGTCTAATACTAGTTTATAGACATGAAGAGAAAAGTAAAATCCAAGATGGCTGCTGGTGGCCATGTTTTCGGCCGAATGACCCCAAAATGAGTCGTTCCCATCTACATGTCATCGTTAACATCCATGACAAATTTTATGACGATCAGACTAAAGGTACGACCTGTGTAGCCCATGCTAAAGAATTTAGTCATACAAAGAGTAAAATCCAAGATGGCTGCTGGCGGCCATGTTTTGGCCGAATGACCCCAAAATGACTCGTTCCCATCTACATGTCATCGTTAACATCCATGACAAATTTTATGATGATCAGACTAAAGGTACGACCTGTAGCCCGTGCTAAAGGATTTAGTCATACAAAGAGTAAAATCCAAGATGGCTGCTGGCGGCCATGTTTTTTGGCTGAATGACCCCAACATGACTCGTTCCCATCTACATGTCATTATTAACATTCATGACAAATTTTATGATGATCAGACTAAAGGTACGACCTGTAGCCCATGCTAAAGAATTTAGTCATACAAAGAGTAAAATCCAAGATGGCTGCTGGCGGCCATGTTTTTTGGCCGAATGACCCCGAAATTACTCGTTCCCATCTACATGTCAATATTAACATCCATGACCAATTTCATGATGATCAGACAAACAGTACGACCTGTGGCTCGTGCTAATGGATTAAATTTTGAAATCCAAGATGGCCGCTGGCGGCCATGTTTTTTGTCCGAATGACCCCAAAATGACTCGTTCCCATTTACATTCCAATTTCAACAGCCATGATAAAGTTTATGATGATCAGACTAAAGGTACGACCTGTAGCCCGTGCTAAAGGATTTTAGTCATACAAAGAGTAAAATCCAAGATGGCTGCTGGTGGCCATGTTTTTCGGCCAAATGACCCCAAAATTACTCGTTCCCATCTACATGCCATTGTTAACATGCATGACAAATTTTATGATGATCAGACTAAAGGTACGACCTGCAGCCCGTGCTAAAATATTTAGTCATACAAAGAGTAAAATCCAAGATGGCTGCTGGCGGCCATGTTTTTTGTCCGAATGACCCCAAAATTACTTGTTCCCATCTACATGTCAATATTATCATCCATGACAAATTTCATGATGATCAGACGAACAGTACGACCTGTGGCCCGTGCTAATGGATTAAATTTTGAAATCCAAGATGGCCACTGACAGCCATGTTTTTTGTCCGAATGACCCCAAAATAACTCGTTCCCATCTACATTCCAATTTCAACAGCGATGACAAATTTCATGATGATCAGACTAAAGGTATGACCTGTAGCCCGTGCTAAAGGATTTAGTCATACAAAGAGTAAAATCCAAGATGGCTGCTGGCGGCCATGTTTTTTGGCCGAATGACCCCAAAATGACTCGTTTCCCATCTACATGTCAATATTAACATTCATGACAAATTTCATGACAATAAGACAAACAGTACGGCCTGTAGCCCGTGCTAATGGATTGAATTTTGAAATCCATGATGGCCACTGGTGGCCATGTTTTTTTTACGAATGACCCCAAAATGACTCGTTCCCATCTACATGTCAATGTCAACATCCATGACAAATTTCATAATAATCGGACCAAAGGTACGAACTGTAGCCCGTGCTAAAGGAAATTGTTGACGAATCACGCATACACGCACACACGACTGATACCAAGCCATGGCAATAGCTCAAACTTTACAAAGTAAAGTTGAGCTAATAATACCAGTGTAGCTCCCGTTATGAAAGGGTTAATCAGCTTCTATAATTTAACTCACTGAATTTCCACTTAATCTTGCGAGATCCTTTAATTTATTGAACACACCCTGGACTGTTAGTTTAGGAGGTGCAAACATGGTCCTTTGATTACTTCTGCTTGCCTGAAATATGAATATATATCTACATAGCATGTGTTACACTAAATCCTGTTCAGTGTTGGTCATCTGAAAATAGGGTCAAGCACAGGGCTGTAATGATAAACCTGGTCACGATACAAATCGCGATACACGATCAACTATACGACACATATCACGATACACTAAAATCACAATGAATCGTTACAGCCTAATGCATTGAATCATCACAGCTTCATGTATTTTATATCACTTCGGGAGCCTTTTTCAGCAGCATAGGGACCTGAGGCTCCTTTTTGGTATTTGTCTGTGGGTCCTGCACAAAGGGGCCACCCCATTAGTGCGATTTTGATCTTTTAAACATGTTTATTTAAAAAAAAAAATCTGATAATATGAGGAGTTGTAATATCAATACCTCAGCCACCAGGCCTAGATCACCTTTCTCTTGAGCATCTGCTTTGATCTGTGCTACACTCCTTCCTGCAATCATAAACATAGTTATTTTAATCCTTTCATCACGGGATCTGAGCTGGTGCAGAATTAATGAAAGTATCAATGACACTGTAGCTCAACTTGGAAAGGGAATAATTTCATGTGTTACAGTCAATGGAGTGATTAGGAATGTGGAAATTTGAAAGGTCTAGTTATGCAAAGAGTAAAATCCAAGATAGCCGCTGGCAGACATGTTTTTTGCCAAATGACCCCAAAATGACTCGTTCCCATCTACATGTCAATGTCAACATCCATGACAAATTTCATGATGATCCGACAAAAGCTACGACCTGTAGCCCGTGTTATAGGATTTATTCATGCAAAGAGTAAAATCCAAGATGGCTGCTGGCGGCCATGTTTTTTGGCCGAACGACCCCAAAATGACTCGTTCCCATCTACATGTCAATATTAACATCCATGACAAATTTCATGATCATCAGACGAACAGTAGGACCTGTAGCCCGTGCTAATGGATTGAAATTTGAAATCCAAGATGGCCACTGGTGGCCATGTTTATTGGTCGAATGACTCCAAAATGACTCGTTCCCATCTGCATGTCAATGTCAACAGCTATGACAAATTTCATAATGATCCGACCAAAGGTACGACACGACCTGTAGCCCGTGCTAAAGGAAATTGTTGACGAATCACGCGCACACACACGGACGACGGACGACAAAGCCATGGCAATAGCTCAAACTTTACAAAGTAAAGTTGAGCTAAAAATGTCTTCACCAAGGTTAAGTAAGGCAAACTAGAAGGAAGTTAAATATTAAGTTGTAAGTAAAACGTAGAAGCGATTAACCCTTTCATGACGGGAGCTGCGCTGGTGCAGCATTAAAGATCCTGTGGCAGTGCATTATCTTATATATGCAAGTCTCCGATGGGGAGCCTCGCATATATAAGAGAATGCACTGGCTTACAAGATTGAGGTAAATATTGTTAGGCCAATGAATTCTCCTATATATGCGAGTCTCCAGGGAGACTTGCATATATAAGAGAATTCATTGGCACAGGGTTTTCGCTAAATTTCAGGAAGCTCCAGTCATAGAAGGGTTAAAGGCCGCTATTAAAAATTTCTATGTTTGCAGTCACCCTATCCACATTTTTCTATTTTGGTAGCAGGCCTGAGAATATGGTACCGAACATTTGCATAATGATGTCTCCAGAGGGTGAAGTTGGTGATGCTATTGACGTCATTAGCGTCACCACAATTGATCATCTGGGGACCTCATTCTCAATTACCTCACCTGCTGTGGGAGACCTATGCTCAGAATTAAGTTTCCAGAAGATGAATATTGTCATGTGTGCCGATTGGGCACCTCGATTATGCAATGTGTCGTCTGCCAATTTGGGAATACAGGGGAAACTAAACTAAAAAGAATAAGAATCTGTGTGAAGAAGCTAAAAAAAAAACTAAAATACTTGTTATCGGGTAGCATCACTAAATTCACCCTCTGGGGACCAAATTCTGCAAATGTCTGGAACCATATTATCAGGCCTGGTAGGTAGGCATCTTATTGCAGAAAAGAACATAGGTTACATCAGGAAGTTGCTTGTGAGGGCAAAATAATAATTTGGGTAGATGCCTTTGAAGTCAGTAAGTCCAAAGCAATCATGTTTGAAACATATATCTTAAACTAAATATTTGATAACTTTCCATGTCATATGACCCAGTCTAGACCTAAAGACAATGTGGGGATGCTTCTGGATTTTTAGACATCACATTTTTCAATACATGATTTTAATATTATTAAACATGCACACATAAAAACCCTGTTTTCAAACTAAAAAAAAAAATATTCACATACCACACCCAATTTCCATTATATCAGGATAAATTGACAATGTCTCCATCATTCTATAAATCTTGAGGTAATGGCCTCAATGTGGTAAACAGCAGAGAATGTGGACTCAACACAGAGAGCAATATGAAAGTGTCAATGACACTGTAGCTCAACTTGGAAAGAGAATAATTTCATGTGTTATAGTCAATGGAGCGATTTGGAATGCGGCAAGTTGAAAGGTCTAAGTAATACTAGATTATCAACATGAGAGATATATAAGGTAAAATCCAAGATGATTGCTGATGACTATGTTTTTCAAAGAAATTCAAAAACATTTGATAGCTTCCATCTAGTAGATCAATATCAAAATTAATATGAAGTTTGGTGATGATCGGTTGAGGGAAGTGGACTGTAGGGTGTTCCAAAGAATTTAGTCATGCAAAGACACATATGTTTGTCAATGTTAACAGCCATGACAAATTTCATGATGATCAGATAAACAGTAGGTTCTGTAACCAGTGCCAAAGGATTTAGTCATGTAAAGAGTAAAATCCTAGATGGCTGCCGGCAGTCATGTTTTATGGCCGAATGACCCCAAAATGACTCGTCCCCATCTACATGTCAATATTAACATTCATGACAAATTTCATGATGATCCGACCAAAGATACGACCTGTAGCCCGTGCCAAAGTATTTGGTCATGCAAAGAGTAAAATCCAAGATGGCCACTGCCGGCTATGTTTTTTGGCCAAATGACCCCAAAATGACTCGTTCCCATCTACATGTCAAGGTCAACAGCCATGACAAATTTAATAATGATCCGACCAAAGATACGACCTGTAGCCTGTGCTGAAGGATTTAGTCATGCAAAGAGTAAAATCCAAGATGGCTGCTGGTGGCCATGTTTTTTTGCCGAATGACCCCAAAATGACTCATTCCCATCTACATGTCAATATTAAGTTCTACGACAAATTTCATGATGATCAGACGAACACTCTGGGCTGTAGCCCGTGCTAAGGTGACACTCCACAGTTTCGAATGATCAGTAGGGGTGATTTTATAGATATAAAGTGCTAAGTGGTTTCTGGCACCATTCATGTGGTATGTATATTGAGACAAGGTGGGATATGAGTTTGTGTAATTTTAGGTGTTCTATACTGATGAAAAAATTAAGTGCAAGTGACCTTGACCCCACCCATAGACAGCAGTAGCGTTTTCTGCGAAACAGTGGCTCTAGATACTGGGTCAATTTTTTAGCACCCAAAATTTGTCATCAGCATTAAAAATTTATTTTCTGGAATTGTAAACGGCGAAAGTTTGAAATTTGTTCACATTGATGTTGGAAGCCAGAGGCCTTTGAACCAACATAGGTGACCATGCTTGAAAAAATCTGGTATTCATGCCCCTTGGGTATGAAAATGCAATATTTTGGTAATTTTTTTAATAAAAATCACATTTTCGATCAAAAGATCAAGGGCCATAACTCTTGATAGCCCATATATTATGGAATTTATGTATCAAATTCTGAATGCCTATTCTGTACTAATTTAGGCATATATATATTGTCTATATGGTTTGGGATTATAATCCAGATAAATTTCAATTAATCTATGGGCCCCCTATTTCTGGGCCCCTGCCTGTTGAAACTGTGGAGTGTCACCTTAAAGATCAGCCTAAAATATCACAATTGTTGACATTTACTTTACTTTAATTCACTAAATAAAGCACTTTTGTGTAAAATATCCCATCCAAGTGGAAAATTTATAATATGCGTTTCCTTTTGCCATATAGCCCATATTAGTTGCAAAATTTACTAAAGTAGTGTAGACTGGCTATTGGATTGGGGGGGGGGGGGGGGGGGGGGGGTGACCAATATCACTTGCCAGGATTTGGTGTGTGTCTAGTGACAATCCATATAAAATTAATCAAATCAAGTTCAACATTCTGGTGCAAGTTTCTGTGTGAATCTACTTTAGTATTTATGAAAAAGATCTATATAAAAGTCAAATTTGGTTGAGTTTTCATCCACACAAGATTTTGTGCCCAGTGTCAGTGGGGTGGGGGTGTTGTTAGAGCAGTGGACATTGCATTAACCAAGACCATGTCAAGAATGTTGGGGAAATGGGGGAGGGGTCATTGTCAGTATATGCTGTTACCCCTAGGTAATCACAATACATCTGTCAGTTTTTAATAATCATAACAGCTATTTATTATCAGAGGCAGCATCAGGCAGACTGAGGAGACACCCAAATACTTCAACTAATTCCAGAAGTTCCTTCATTTCTCTCTCAATCATGTATGTTGGTATCTAACTGACAATGCAGTTAGCTGACACAGCATAGGCTACATCATTTACATGTGTGTCTTCATTGCATCATGTTTTATAGCTGAAAAAACTAAATTTAACAAGGCGCAACACAATGAAATTATCAGAATATTAAATTTGAAGCATATCAATGACTGCGATTGATCAAGTTATGTTGTCCAAGCTGTGTTTCACTTGACAACATATTGTTTATGTGATGTCACAGTCTTAGAGACTTTAAATGGTTTTCTCATTATATTGAATCAGGCCTGAACCCAATCAGTGTTTTGGGAATATATGTATTAACATAATAGTGACATGAATTATTATGATGTAACATGATTATTGAAGGAAAAAAAAGCATTCCGAAGTAATTTATCATCTGCATTTTAACATTTTATAACATTATCATGCATCAATTAGTGGTGGAATGTTCCTATTTAGCCAGTAGGTTAAACATGACGTCATTGGCTTTGAAATTTAACAAAATGGGGCAAAAGCATGGGGGTGACCATAAAACCCCAACTGTTATAATTTCTAATATTTGAAGTAATACATGGGGTGTCGTATATCATTTTAATCGGCATGACTCCAGAAATATGGTTATGTAGTCCCGATGACCGGAAAATGATATTGCATATCTCTTAAGGTGACAATCCAGTTTCGAATGATCAGTAGGGGTGATTTTATAGATATAAAGTGCTAGTGGTTTCTGGCACCATTCATGTGGTATGTATATTGAGACAAGGTGGGATATGAGTTTGTGTAATTTTAGAAGGTGTTCTAGACTGATGAAAAAATTAAGTGCAAGTGACCTTGACCCCACCCATAGACAGCAGTAGCGTTTTCTGCGAAACAGTGGCTCTAGATACTGGGTCAATTTTTTAGCACCCAAAATTTATTTTCTGGAATTGTAAACGGCGAAAGTTTGAAATTTTTTCACATTGATGTTGGAACATAGGTGACCATGCTTGAAGAAATCTGGTATTCGTGCCCCTTGGGTATGAAAATGCAATATTTTGGTCATTTTTTTAATAAAAATCACATTTTCGATCAAAAGATCAAGGGCCATAACTCTTGATAGCCCATATATTATGGAATTTATGTATCAAATTCTGAATGCCCATCTACATGTCAATGTCAACATACATGACAAATTTCATGATGATCCGACCAAAGCTACGACCTGTAGCCCGTGCCAAAGGATTTAGTCATGCAAAGAGTAAAATCCAAGATGGCTGCTGGCGGCCATGTTTTTGGGCCGAACGACCCCAAAATTACTTGTTCCCATCTACATGTCAATATTAACTACCACGACAAATTTCATGATGATCAGACGAACACTCTGGGCTGTAGCCCGTGCTAATGAATTGAATTTTGAAATCCAAGATGGCCACTGGCGGCCATGTTTTTCTGCCGAATGACCCCAAAATGACTCGTTCCCATTTACATGTCAATGTTAACAACCATGACAAATTTCATAATGATCCGACCAAAGGTAATACCTGTAGCCCGTGCTAAAGGAAATTGTTGACGAATCACGCACACTCGCACCAACGACGGATACCAAGCCATGGCAATAGCTCAATTTTTACAAAGTAAAGTTGAGCTAATAAATGTGCAGTGAAATCTTAGTGTTGCACCATAATTTATACTGAGTAATTTTGCCAAATATGTTAAAGATAGTCTAGCTCTATCTGGGCCACAATTACAACATAATTTAAATTTTTATAAATCCCGAATTCAAGACTACAAATAGCTACTTTGTGAATAAAATACAGATAAAACTGAAGTGTATTTGTCTAGAACGGTATAATCAAGTGGTTTATTTCGATTGAAATTGGCTGTAAATCTCTTAGCTGATCTGCAATTTGCCTTGATTGAGGATGTTAACAAGATAGAGTGCTCTCTCTTGGTATGATCTTGGTACACTCCAAACTTTTTCGTATGGAAGTCTGTTATAAAAATAGGCTCTAAAACTGTCCCACGAAAGTCATAAGAAATTATAAATAAAATTGATATTAACAAAAAGGAGTTTTTCTGGACAGGTGTCCTTGATTCATATCTATTATTTGATACCATATAATCTATATAAATCTTACCTGGAAGAGATAGACCATCTTTTAACAGCGCGTAATATCATGAAAGCATTGTATTTTCAATTGTAAAGTTTCTCTGAAAGATATGTCGCCAGCATATATCAAAAGAAACAAGAAAACACTCAAAATAAATAATAAACTATTCCAGTATATATACATTTTATAACTGAATGGGAGAATCTCAGTATTATGTAATCAACGGTTTAATAAGCTACCTGTCGACTGAGATATAGCCTTCTGCAGGAATGAATCACCAATTCCAAGCTCCAATCCCATATAATCAGGAGCCAAGCTGTTTAAGCACAGGTACACACAGTAAACCAGGTCGTCCGGGGTCAAAACCAACACAGATCGGAAGAAGTTACTGAGAGTCTCTATATTCTTTAGCCTGCAACGAAGATGAAAGTGACAATAAATCTCAGGTTGACTTGACTCAGTCTCTTTTAATCCTTCCATGACTGGAGCTTCCTGAAATTTTGCGAAAACCCGGTCCCAGTGCGTTCTCTTATATAAGAGTCTCATAGGGAATATATATAAGAGAATACATTGGCCAAACAATATTTACGTTGACAAGTTGACCTTGTAAGCCAGTGCATTCTCTTATCATCGGGAGGCTACCTATGGCAGAATAAGAGAATGCACTGGCACAGGATATTTAATGCTGAACAAGCGCAGCTCCCATCATGAAAGGGTTAAAAAGCCGATAATAATCTTAATCAGATTTACATCTCTAGAGTTCCATATGCCAATCGATGGGATTCCCTTCATTTGATTGATCATGTCTCAGACTGGGCGCTATTTCATTGGTTCGGAGATCGGAGATCGGAGATCAATGATTGTTGACAATTTTCCAACGCATAATGAAACACAACAAATTTTCGAATACAGAATACAGGCGATATATTCATAATTTATTATACTTATTGAAATCTAGGAGACAAGTTTTTATCAGCCAACGATATTTATTACTGATTATTTGTTCGCATCTTGTTGTTTTTTTAACTACTACGATTCGAACATACATTTGTTACCTTTCCATAAGCAAAACACAGCAAGAGCAACTATTTGCTTCCGCAATTCAGGATACGGGTGCCAATTACACCTATGATATTGCGTGACATAATATTTTTTTTCTTTCAGACAAAGTGTCAATATGGATACCCCAAGTGCCCACTTTCATATGCACATGCCCAAAAGTAAATTGAGAGTGAACATGCATCCCATAATTAAACTCCGACTGAAAATGATCCGCACAAAATACTAAATATTTCAAATTGCCTTGTTGTTTCAACGATTACAGTACAGTCAATTTTGACATAACTGAATGGAGTATATTTAACACCTGTTCCGTGTGCGGTCTGGTGCGGGAGCAATTCCACCCATTTCCTGGGAAGGACTGATCAGGCAAGCGCTCCATATTTGTAAACAATCTATTACGCAGTCTGACTCTGACCATGGGTTAAAGCGTCACATAATCTTCAAGCCTCCTTTGAATTAGTATTTTTTTCTAATTTGTCACAAAGTGGAGATCAAAGTAGTTTGATATTAATTGGAAGTTTTGAACGTCTACTGGAAAATATCTAGGAAATGGAAATAAGACCCCCCCCCTTTAAGTCAGACTCAATTTTAATTAATATAATAAAGAGACCTCTAGGTCCAGACAATAACTATAATGAATTCATTTGAAGTAAACTTTCCATTGACGTGTGATACTGGCTATATAAATTTATCTAGATTCTGCCAGCCAAACAAGATATATCCCTTTAAAGTTCAAAGGGTACAGTCCTCAAAATTAGCTACAGAAAATGGCAATGCTGTAGAATCCAATACAGAATGTTGTGCAATTCTAAAGCAACACCATAGAGGAAAATGCCCATTTCGAGGACTGAAGATATCAAAACAAACAGATAAGAAGAGAGTTCTCTCAGACCAATTTTCCAATAGGATTGATGAACTTGATAGGCAATTAAAGAGATTGTCCCATTGTGATGTCAAGCTAAATCAGATAGAAACTCTATAGAAAATAAATAAAAAGCAGACCTCCCCAATTGTGTCCCACATTGTTGCTGAGTGTCGAAAGTGACAGTCAGAATAAGTTACAACTGATTATTGTAAAAAGGGGCAATTTTATAATTGATATTATTCTGCATTCAAAGCAAATATTTTCGACAATGAGAAAGAAATTCCTCGATTATTAGTATGAAAAGGTGCAGAATCTCCCACAGATGGATATTATGATGGAAAGAAACCCCACTATGTTACAAATTAGTGGGCCGTCCAAACATCTAGGCAGTTAATTCTATGCTATGTGATTGAATGCTGGGCAAAGAAGTTTCTGACCAATAATCAATGTTTTCTTTGTCACATCACCATTGTTTCTAGCCGAGTCACAGTTGGATTTTCTTGAGAGTAGAGAGCCAGAATGATTTCTTATAGAAAAATCTAACAGATGTACAATGTTGAAATTATTGAATTTCTAGTCAAAATATTTTCCTAAGAACAATCATGAGGATATTGAATGTGAATTGAATGTGAATTGATGAGTATTCCTACATTATGGGGGAATTCTTCAGCTCTAAACTATTGATGTTATTGAGTTATCACAATATATGTGTTTGTCTGTGCTGAGATTACGCATATGTTCAAACACAGGGGCACGCAGCTACAAAAGGGCACAGTGCCATGTCAGTGGTTTGGTCAGAGTGATACATCAGCTTGAATGAACTGCGGAAGTGGCAGAATCCTGTATTCAAATAAAAAGAACCAAAAAAAAACAAAAAATTGGAAAATATTGTTAAATATATATGAGCTATGGAATCAGTTTGCAGGGCTTTTCAATGTTCTATATTTAGTTTTTTCAGTTTTCAGTTTTTTCGCCTTTAGGTACAAATATAATGATCTTTTTCAACATATTTCCGATATAATTACTTGTTTTGTTCCATTAAACATCAAAAATATTTCTTTCATTTCATAATTGCCATTTCCAACATCCGACCATGCGAGCACATCTTAAGCATATAAGTTGTGTGGGGTTTAACACACATATATATCTATAGATGCAAATATTAGTATTGACTCTAACCATTTAATGATAGCAGACCATTAATGTGGGTAAAAGCAATACAAAAGCACAGTTGAAGAACCCAGTAACTAGAAAAAGTGCCTAATAACTTATTTTATATCTTTTTTTTCCACATAAAATCCTGATATTTTTGTTTTCTGTTATTTCATTTTGAATTTTCATTGGTCCTTGATTTTAGTTTACATAAGGCGACACCAATTTATTTTGTTGCTCTAGGAACAACTTTTTACGCTTTGTATTCAGTTTATGTAAGACTCTCACCAAACTGTTCCATCAGTCATAAAGCATGGGGAAAAAGAAAATAATTGAGATATTAATGTGTTGGGTTTTTTCCCCCGCAAAATATGATTTGAAGTAAATATATGAGATTTTCTTTCATCAGTGATCATATGGAATAACAGCCAATAGGTATGTCAAGACCTGTCTGGGTTTTAAAAAATATTTTTTCCCCTCCTCAATGAAGATATTTCCCCCCCCCCCCCCCCCTGTTGTTCGTAAACCAACTGATAAAATTGCAGTTACCTGATGGCGCTTTTGGTTGTTTCAAACTGACCATAATCAAGATGGTTATTTCTGAAGTTTTTTAAAGATGCATTGTCAAATTAACGCTCCTAAATTACTATTTCTTTGGATTCAGGGGTAAAAAAAATTTAGTTTAAACAATATTTTATTTGAACTAAACAGAACAGAATTACAAACAATAAATACATGACATATAATTATAAATTGTTTAAAAGAGGATTGGGCAACAAGCTTAGGGGCTTTTGTTAAGTCCTATCCTCAATGTTTGATTCGAGTTGAGGAACCCACCCATCAAAGCTCAGAGTTATTAGTTATTGTGAATGTTTCATACAGCCACTGGTTTTTTCTGAAATCACTCGGTTTAGCCAAACACTGCAGTTTTAGAAAACATAACAGTACTTTTTCTTTACAGCAACAGTTTTACCTACCAGCATCAAAGCAATTAGCAGGAGCCAGGACCCACCAGTATCATAGCAAATTAGCTATGTTGTGTTGATAGCGGAAGGGCAGCAGATTTCTTTAATAGTAACTTTTCATAGAAAGTTAATTAATGCTTGCACTGGTGAACTGAACTAGCTTTTCAATGCAACCTTTAATTTAGTAGATGTAGCTTCATTCCGGAAGATTTAGTTTTTTTTTTTAATTTTTATGACCACAATATTCATAAAAGAAAAGCAATAAAGTGTCATAGGTCTTTTTATAATTTCTCTGCTTTGCATGGGTATATGAGAATGTAATCTAGAAACAAACCTGCCAGATGTGCTTTCTATAACTTCGAATGTCTTCGCCAAGGCTAAGTAAGGCACCCTAGAAGGAAGTTAAATACAGTAATGCCCTAAATAATCGGCTCCTTATCCACAGCAGAATTATGGGTAACTTTTCAGGATTTTGTCGGAAATATGGCTTGTTGCCATTCACTGGAAAGCTCTCACTGACAGCTTTCCGATGAATGGCAACAAGCCATATTTCCGAATACATCCTGAAAAGTTACCCATAATTCTGCTGTGGTTAAGGAGTTGATTATTTAGGGCATTACTGTAACAAGTTGTCTGTAAAACGTAGAAGAGATAAAATATAGATTGATAAAAGTAACACTCCAATAACAAGAACAGATTAAGCTGAGTGAGACTGTCGAGTTATATGATGTCTCGCACCACTCATGTGATGAATAAACAAGTACAGGTCAAGCTTGTTATACTGGTGAGTATAAAGGCATGTTCTGATCAAATAAAGCAGCATCAGTACAAATGGCTACAACCGGTTCATTGGTTGGCTTGCATATGATTGGAATAATAGTGTAATGTTTAAAAGTATCTTAGTAATTGTTTAAAGATACGGGCAGTGTTGACGGTGGGTATGCTGTTAAAATATTCAGCTCCATCAAAAACCGCCATAAACAGAAAGAATAGTAAAATATAGACAGACTTTGTTCTTACACCAATCAGAAATATGTCATAAACAGTGCGTTATTGTCAAATGTTTTCTTTGTTATGTAAACAAAAGCAAAAAAATGTTACACAACCTGGCTTTTGTTTAGATCCGGATATGGTAAACATAAAGAGCGTTATTTGTTACTGTTTTCCTGATATGGAAATAATAAAGAGCGTTTATATCATTTGTGTGTGATTAACCAATAGAATTGCGCTGTGTTATGTAAACAGAAGCAAAACTTCTGTAACACGAGCAGGTTCTTGTTTACGTACACCATTTTACATCTTGACGACAATATACTATTTATGCGCTGATTATGTTTGGCATATGAACAAAACTATTTAAATTTTAATATTCCTTCTGTTGATGGTGATTTGAACAAATATGAATATTTCTGCAACGAACGCCGCCCGTGCCTTTAAGCGATATAAAAAATTGTCGTTATTATTACTAACATCTAAAAAAAAAAACATATGCTAAATAACTGGAAAGGAAATTGAAAACAAGTGAAAGTCAGGCAGTGCTCTATATAAAGAAAACCTGTGAAACACAAACTTGAAAAACATGGAAATTTAGAATCAATTTTCAGGTTCTGTTTTGACGAGCATGGGTAAAAAGTGCCACAAACATACGAGCCCGGAGATCTGCCATAGATTTTTTAATTTAGTATGTTAGATGCATTTCACCCCTCCATCTATTACCTTATTTGGATATAAATTCATGCAGTACTATTTTTCAAGCGAATGTAAAACGGAATGAAAAATACTACCATTCGCATAGTTTATTGTGACAAAATGGGATGAATAAAGAGTATGTGTATCAAAAGATATATAATAACTTTTATTTCTGAAGTCAGTAGCCTATCAATTGTTGTTGATGTCACATTACATACTAGTAGTTCGATATCATGGCAGTGATGCACATAACTATTGAAATACTATAAGTATTATTGGACCAAGTGTAGTAGTTTTGCACTTATAACATGGTGGTCTTTAAATCTACTGTCATGAACATTAAGAACCGTATCTTAAATACAATTGGAAACATGATTTTACGAAAATATTTTTCTCAGTTTTGAATTTGCACATCAGGGTGAGCAAATTCAAATCGCAAAATTATAACCAAGCAAAAAATAATACTGTGCAAATTTAAATACAAAAAAGTAAATTATATTCATGAAAATGGATGGTAGGAGATTTGAGTTTCGGCTTTTGTAATTTGGAAAAATTGAGCAAACAAGGGTTACAAAAGCTGACCATAAGATTTTCACCTTTGGCAAGCGCTTCTGGCATTCTGTGTTTCTCCCCTAACAGAGTCAGCCTGAACAGAATGAATATAAATGTATGTCACAATATGCACACATAGACAACATTCCGCTTCTAAAATCCACCTTGTCTAAAAATGGTAAAAGAAATTGTTTGGTGTAAGAATTTGTCTCGGCTCAGCTGAAAGCTCACATTAATTTATTGAATTGTATTCCATCATATATTGTGTTGATCAGACTTACCTCTCATTGTGTTTCCAGGAAGCATCATCTATTGGGTTGTATTTAGACTTAGTAGGATCAAAATGACCTTCGCTCTTTGTCCCTTTGCTGCAAGATAATATGTTCATGAAACAAGCTATCTTATATGGTTGGGCAGATACTAAGTAGAACAAGAAATTTACCAAACCAGAGAGACCGATTCTTTAATACTGATGCCACAAAATTGTCCATTTCCCTGCAACCTTGTGTTCTACTCATTTTTAAAGAGGAAAGTTTATATCTGAGACACATCCATCGCAAGTGATAATACCTTTATCTGTATTTTTGGGCATGCATATTCATGAACATATATGTTTTACTCTAACACGTTCACCAGCAGTTGTAACCAGCAAAGAACAGTTACTCTAGTACTGCACTCTCGTTGGTGTATTCTGTGTTAATCATGCTGGCATGCAAATGAGCTGCACACCCCTGCCGACAAGGAAGTGAATTGCGTGGGACTCATATGCTCTATGCAAAAATTCTTGTTTGTGGGTGGAGTGTAGATTAATCAGAAGTGCACTAGTTCTCTGTCAGAGATCTCAGTGGGGGCTCATTGTGGAATGAAATATATATATATATGACTGATATACTCAGACAGATTGACCCAAAATGAGCAATAATAAATTAATATAAACAAAGATGAATAACTATAGAACGAAAAACCTAATCAAAATTATTTCACATGCCATTGATTGTCCTCCTATATATAATGCTGAACATCCATACCAAATTTCATTGAGATCTGAGCACTACTGTTCAAGTTATGGCCCGGAGGGACCAAAAAGCCAACTTTCCCAGATAAACAAAAGAAGAATGGTAAACCTGAACAAAACTATGGAACACTCTATTGAATGTCCTCACAGTAGTACCAAATTTCATTGAGATTCGAGCACAACTGTTGAAGATATGACATGAACAGACAATGGACAGACCAAAAAGCAAACATTTCTAGATAAACAAAGAAGAATAACTTTAGAATGGAAAATCAGAATGAAACGATGGAACCCTCAATTGAATGTCCTCACAGAAGTGAACATCCAACCCAAATTTCATTGAGATCTGAGCACTACTGTACAAGTTATGACATGAACAGACATTGGATGGACGGACAGACATACAGATGCATGGACAGCTAGTCAGACGGGTGCAAAACAGTATACCCCCATTTTTAAATAAAGGGGTATAATAAATGTAGAATAAAGGGACTGGGTTTTTAATCATTTTTAACAAGAGAAGAAAGTTTTAACCCTTTCATGATGGGAATTATACTGGTGCAGCATTAAAGATCATGTACCAGTGCATTCTCTTATATATTCAAGTCTCCCATAGGATCCTCGCATATATAAGAGAATGCACAGGCTTACAAGGTCGAGATAAATATTGTTAGGCCAATGTATTCTCTTATATATTTCAGGCTCCCTATGGGAGACTTGCATATAAAAAAGAATGCACTGGCACAGGGTTTTCGTAAAAATTCAGGAAGCTCCAGTCATGGAAGGATTAAGTTTAAACTTGAGACACATTCATGGCAAGTAATGAAGCATTTGTTCCAGCAGTTTTGCGAAAAGTTTTTTATCTTTGTGTTTCAAATTCTGGGACCACATTTTGACACCTCAAGTGTAAACACCCTGTATGTGAGTGTTCCAAATAAATGTGCAGTCCCAAATAAATGTGTAGGGTGGAAACCCTGATAAAATTTAATAAACGTGCAGGGAGTTGAAGTTCAAAATCCCAGAGTTCTTTTCACAGATATAATATTTGGCAGAACAAAGTCTAAATATGAGTAGATACTAGTGCATGCATAATTAGTTGCATTTTGGCTACATTGCAGTTTTCTAATAGTCTCTGGAGCTGGAAACTACAGAAATAAACCCATCCAGTTATTTTTGGTAGCAAAACATTCTCAAGATTCTGACAAACGGAGTAAATAAACGTACGGACCCAAATAAAGCAACATGCAAGGTGAAAATTTATGACAAAAAGTGTGTGCAAGTTTCATTAGAACAATAGAGTAGGGTTATTTATACACTTATTTATATACTAACTGAGGTACCCGGTGTTGCTCAGATGAAGAATTCAAAATTGATTAGTGGCCCTTCAAGTCATTTTAAATAATTATTTGTCATCTGAGGTAAACAGCACCTATTGCATGACTCTCCAGATGAAGTTGCATCAATCATTTAAGTTGATAATAAATGCTCATTCTTCCAATTATTAGTGCCTCTTTAAGTCATTTGATGTCAACAGCTGCTATCCCATAAAAATCCCACGTCAATTCACTTTTGTACACCAATTTTCCCACATACCATTTGGACTGATAATAAATGCTCTTTGTTGATCATATAATTTATTAGCCCCCCTTTAAGTCATCTGATGTCAAAGGCTCCTATCCCATGACAATCCCCTGGTCAGGTGACCCATATGTACCAATTTTCCTACATATCGTCTAAGCTGATAAGGAACATTCTTTATTGCTCATGTTTGCCCCTTTAAGTCGTCTGAGGTCAACGGCATCTATCTCATGACACTTCGACAGGTCAATTTATCCCTGAGTTTCACTGACGAGATTGCAACCATTTGGGGATATAGTTATTTATAAATTAATTATTAGTACCCTTTTAAGACACCTGAGGTCAACGGGGCATATCTAATAAGATTCCCTGAGTCAAATTAGCCATATGTACAGCTCTGAGGATCCAACCATTTGGTCGCCTCTGGCCAAAATATATATAAAATAATTAGTAGTGCCGTTTTAGACATCTGAGGTGAACGAAACCTATCTAATAATGCTCCCCGGGTCAAATTACCCATATATACAAATGTTCAGCTCTGAAGGTCGAGCCGTTTGGTCACCTAGAAGCGGCCAAACAAATGAACAAACAAACAAAATTTAGTTTTATTGGTACAGATACCCTCAGTATTTTTCTATATACTCTTTTACATAAACTATATAATCTTGTTTCCCACTGATGGCAGCCGACATTCACCCACGGGACTACGTTCACACACCTCAGTAATTTGTTCACCATAATGAAACACGATTTGCCAAACAGAGGCTAGTGCTTGAATGAATAATAAATCTTGGATTCTTAAAGTATTCTCTTTTAACATTACAGTATATGAATTTAGATATGAAACACAAACACCGATTACACGGTTGAATCTTAGAATTGATTTTCAGTTTATGCCCAAAGTCTGTCTATCATATATAGATTATAGATTTTTTTGAGAAAAATGGCAAAAAGAGGAAAAATATGAAAATATTTCTCAGTATCTTTTAATTTCTAAATAATTTTTTTTATCAGAAATAACCCAGGAATAGTAATTTCAATAGAAAATAAGGGAAGAAAATAATTGTGAATATTTTCAAGATATTTCTCAAATCAAGGAAAAAATCTAAAGAAAATAGTGAGTAAATCATTATAATTGATCTCACTATAAAAAAAAAAATCTTTTTGGCAGTTTTTATTCTGTACAATTTTATCAGCATTTTCAAGAATCCATAACAAACAAATACTAACGAAGCGCTGATTGAATACTCCGTGCAGCACCCAGTATTCGGGATAGATATAGCCTAGAGTTTGTGTGAAGTATCATTATTGACTGATAGTTCGTCTACCACTTCCATTCTCTGTCTGGTTCATAATGGATTTGACAGTTAGACTGCTGTGCATAAGGGTCTAAGCGCTTATGGGGTTATTCTTGGGAGTAATTTCAGATTGTTTATTCTCAGTAAGTATTAACAATATTTCAGATGTATGATGGCAAGGAGTAAAATAACAAGTATACACAGTTCAGTCCAGCATAGATCAAATTCAAGGTGTATTGCGATATTTTGGGAAGATTTTCAAGGCCCAATATGAACCAAATTCAAGGATTTTAAGTGAGTTTAAAATCAATGTCAGAGCAATAATTATTAACAAATTCGGGTCAAAAGGGTCCAATAATTTGTTTTAATTGATATGTATTTTCTGTTTACGTGTGCTATCATAATCTATTGCACTTATACATTGGGATTTTATATTAATAAAAATATCTCCTATACAATTCATTTATAAATCAGAAGATTAATTGAAGTTATGTCTCCATAAAAATGACACTTCCTGAAATTACATATATGTCGTTACACTTACGAACCGTACAGCGATATATGTCGTTCTACTCACCAAAGAGTTAAACCTGGAAAATACCATGGAATTAATTACACCCACATCAAGTGCTCATTTTCTCATGGGAATTAAAGGCTTTTCAAGGTCCCTGTGTGCAATTTCAAGGTTTTTTAGGCCTTGAACATCTCTTCCTTGAAATCAAGACCATTACCTGAATTCAAAGCCTGGCGGAAACCCTAGATATATTGCAGTATTTTGCTAATAAAATATTGGAAAAACCTATACAATTTAATATTTCCTATAGCATGTTGTATCCCTTGTATATTGTTAATAAACTAGAGCAAGTATATGTATAGTTGCTCTTTGCATGTATTCCAAACCATGTCCAGCCAATCTTGTCAGTTCCTCTAATAGGTACTTGTGTGGAGGTTGGTAGGAGAAATGATTATATTTTGGCTCTATTCTTAGAAATAACTGGATTTAGACAACATATTTTAATTAAGACATTAGTTTCAATTTTACTCTGAAAATAGCAGGAGTTTTGGAAATCAGCCAGCTTCAACACTGACTTTAACCCTTCAATTTCGATGACTGGAGCTTCCTGAAATTTTTTGAAAACCTGTGCCAATGCATACTCTTATATCTGCGAGACTCCCTATGGGAGACTAGAATATAAAAGAAAATGCACTGGCACAAGATCATTAATGCCGCACCAGCGTAGCTCCCATCATGAAAGAGAAAGCTAACAGAAACCACTTCAGGACAGCTTCATTATGCTATATATTATTTGTTGCTAAAAGCATGATGTTGGTTCAGCAGTTTGTTTTTTCTTAGGATATTTAAAGTGATGTAAAACACTCCGGTTGGGTGATCAAATAGAAATGGGGAATAAACCTTACTCAAAGTAGTTATTTTTATGAATATTGACCCAAATTTACAACATACATATTTATTAAATGCAATGAGCATTGATGGCGAAATCATTTGCGTTAGTTTATTGCCGATTGTTGCGTTCCGAATCGAGATGTAAATATTTACAATTGAGCATAGTTCAGATGGTGTTTTCTATGGTTGTATGGTCGATTTCTTTGAGATTTTGGGCAACGTTAGTAGAATGGTATATTCCCCCAGTTGACATAGGGCCTGAGTACTAATTTATCAGTTTCACGCACACGAACAAGTCCATAATATGTCTTTAACTGACATTCAAAACGGCTGAGTTGTTCATAAATTTTCGAATTTGCATAGCATTTTGGCATGTGAAACAAAAATGTTAATTTACTCCCTGTATGATTGGTTTCCAGGCAGAAATAGGTGCCTGCAGGCCCCACGCTAGGAGGCGACTCGGGCGAGAATTTCGCCCTCGGGCCGGCGAAGTCGCCCCCGGATGTCCGCAAGGCGAAAACGAAGTAGCCTTCCAAATTTGACAAAACTAGCTTAGGATTTACGGTAATTTTACCGGTGAAAATTAGACTCGTTTCTGCTCGTTTTGCAAAAAAAATATATATAGTCTCAACTGTTCCAACGAGGCATTTTATTTATAAATTATACATGGTGTACCCTATCCACATATTCTAATCAGATTGGGTGCTTTTGGAAATGGCAAATTGCGCTGAGCAACGAAGTTTATGATGAGCTACTGGTTCGTTTTAAGGAGACTGGAATTTAGACCTTACTTAATTTGTTCCGTCGGGTCATTTTGTAACCGCAAATTGTATAGCCATACATGGTTTCCACTGCTCATGCAGTAGCCAAAGTGAACAAATAGTACTGTCTTTGAAATTAAACTAAAACATATCTATGAATTTTCACTTTTACAAAAGTAGTTTGTGTCGGATTCCGTTTCCCAATCCAACTTTTAACTTTTTGGAATTGCATTTTATTTTGTTTACAAACAAGAACATGCGCTTGCTTACTATTAAACACAGAGGTTTGAATGTGCGTTGGAAGTACTTAATTTAATGTTCTTAGTTACATCAAAGATCTACATAATATTAAACTATTACTATTCAAACTCATTTAAAAGGATTAATTTGTGTCAAAACTATGTGTTTGCAAATTACAATTGTTGTCAATCTATCGCTCAGACCACGTGCTCCGCGTATATACCGGTACGTCTGTTAACGGTTGCAAATTAATTGCATGTAGGCCTACTTCGTTACAATGCAGGTATTTAAATAACCTGCTGGTGCATATTATAAGCTCAACTGGTCTCTGTTAAGAACACATTAACCACTATTGTGACACGGCTATCAAACTCGTCAAGTTTATTGCTTTAATCGGATTATCATCAGACAACACTGACGGTCGTGATGATGGTATTCAACAATAAACTCTTTAGAAACAAAATTAAAAGCTTTTACACCTCCTTAATTAGTCCTTATTGTTTATTTTAACGGACACCCACATTTCAGCAGTGGCCAAAAGCCATTTCCAAAAAATTAAATTTATAATAACAATTCAGATATTAAAAGTTATGAAGTAGACAGAAGTAGACAATTAATTTCTTCAGATAAAAGTCAACAGTTTAAAAAAAAATTAAAGTTATAAATTTAGTTAAAATTTTAGATTATCGATCTATACAGGTGCTATACTTGTGTTGTATCTTGCTAAATATGTTTTATCTTGTTGTTTTATCTTATTTATTGATGTGCAGGTAAATAAAGCGAATTTTGAAAATTAGTAGGCCTAAGTATTTTTTTTTATAAGTCTCCCTATTCTGGCTCAAGTCTCCCTAAAATCTGCAGAGGGAGACTTCATTTCTCCCTGTTTTCAATACCTAGCTTGGTCCCTGGGTGCCTGATATAAAACTTTGTCCGGAGCAAAAATGCGAATGTCCAATCATTTGTAAATTTAGCCTGACATTATGTCCGACACTATTTTTGTGAGTTATTTGTCAGGAATATGGTCACTAGGAACTAAAAAAGTAAACCAAAAAGTTAAATTTTTGCCAAACGCAACGCAGGAAATGTAAAAATAATTGGATTTTTCCTTATTATAAAAAGAAACAGATACGGTACTAAAATATGAGTAAAGTTAAAAGTGAGACAGTTGATAAACTTAATTTTTTTTAACTTTAAAACATGTTATCAACTTCTCAGTCACTCTCACTTATGCAAAGCTGAAAATTTCACAAGAATTGCATTTTCTTTTCTTTGGACCCTTATGATTCTAGCCTTCATAATTATTTAAACCATGTCAAGTGTAACGATGTTCCCCAAATGTATATTTTGAACTTCTGCCTGTATGTATGTATGTGTGTTATAGACTCGAAAACTGCTAGACCGATCCGACTCAAATTTGGTATGTCGGCCTACTTTGATCCCGGGAACAATATGGGCGGGTCCAATTTCACATGTGACCGTGTCCTCGACCTTGCTCATATACGCTCATATAGGCATGTTTCTGGACCTAGACCGATCCGACTCAAATTTGGAATGTCGGCCTACTTTGATCTCGGGAACAATATGGGTGGGTCCAATTTCATGTCCGACACGTGTCCTTGACATCGCTCATATATACATTCAAATAGGCATATTTCTGGACCGATCGAACAATAGTTCCCAGATGGAGGCGATCACAAAAATCCCTAAATAGCCCGGACGAAGTCGGGCGCATCAGCTAGTATATCACATGTAGGCATGCTATCAACAAACTAGTAATTGCTATGAATGCAGAATATTCAAATGTATAAGTAATACGAGAGGATATGAAGGCATATTTTGGGATATATATAAGAGAATGCGCTGGCCCAACAATATTTTAATACCTTGACCTTCTAGGCCAAGTATTATCTTATCCTATGGGAGACTAGAATATATAAGAGAATGCACTAGACTAACAATATTTACCATGACCTTCTAGGCCAATGCATTATCTTATCCTGTGGGAATGGGAGACTTGCATATATAAGAGAATGCACTGGCACAGGATCTTTAATGCTGCACCAGCGCATCTCCCGTTATGAAAGTGATAATATTCTAATAAATTTTAGTGCCCCTCTCCCTTTCCTGACCTGATCGGAAGAAAATAGTTCCAAATTCAAGCAGATATTTCCGGCAGTATTTCAATCTCGACAGACTGAGACTGGTGTGCATTTCTGAGTAAAACGTTATGAAATCAGCTATAGTGAATATATACCTGCATTCAAATTGTTAAGATGATTGGGAAAAGTGCATTGGAGGTTCCTATCATGTAACACAGCAGAAAAGAAGTTAAACAACAAAGTTAATTGAGCATAATTTGAGTTATTTCAGGGCATGACCAAACAAGAGGTGTGCACTCGCGTGCTAGCATACCCACACCGTGGCAAATTCAACCCGCATTATCCGTAAACCCAACAAAAAAGATTTTTAACTTTAATGAAAAATTTGGATTAATAATATCGATATGGTCGCAAGAAGCTTGTACAGGAAAAAATCCCCAAAAAAAATATCCCAAAATTTTGGAAGTCAAAATAAGTCGAAAATGAAGTGTAATGTTAGGAAAAACAGTCTGAGCCAACCCTGAGCCGCATCATGTAGAGAGGGTGTTGTGAGAAGCATGTATACCAAAAATTATTGAAATCGGTTCATATTTGTTAAAGTTATTAAATCGGACAGAATTTTCTAAGTCAAAATAAGTCGAAAAGTAAGGCGTAACTTAAAAAAAGAAAGTCGGACCGCACCACAATTAACATCATGCGGAGAGGCGGTCCTAAGGAAATTGCATACAAAAAATTATTGAAATCGGTTCATAGTTGTTCGAGTTATGAGGTCGGACAGACAGACACACGGAGGAAGAAAGTGTGACGGACAGACGCAGTCAATCCAGTATACCCCCCATTTTCTTCGAAAGTGGGGGTATAATAAGCATGTAAGTTTGATGAAATATTTGAGATTAAAATTTGTGTTCTGTATGTATTCCTGAGATTAGAAGACGTGTTCTGTATTTATTCCACACCATTATACCTCAAATTATTGACTAACTTTCATTGATTCTATATGCAACTTAAAAAAGTCATAATTGTGATTTAAGACTTTAATGAAAAATGCCAATTATTCGGACATTAATGCAAGCGTATAGTTGATGTAATTTAAGTCATCTCTCTTGTAGATATCAGAGCGAAATAGTTCTAATTTGTATTCATTTAGAACATAGTAATACGTATACACAACTGTGGAGATTCTCTTGAATATGCCAACAACATGTTAAATGGAACAAATGTTGTGAATTTTGGATTGTCATATCACAATAGATAAATCATAAAATATGAAGACCCGACGTGGGGATTGTTGAGGCAAGGCAGTTTTAATTTTATCTCATCATTTTTGGGAATTAGGAATTCTAGAGAAGAAATTGGATTTATTTGTCCGAGTAAAGAATATCTTCAAATAACAAATGTATTTCATCTACAGGCACATGTATTGGTCACAAGTGGACACAATTTTAATCAAGGCTTCTTTTTCATATTAAAACAGCTTGCATTCTAGCCCCTCAGGGAACCAATTTCTCACTGGAATTCAATTTTAACCAGGTTTTTGACCGTAAACGCTGTCTGGCAATCTGGCAATCATCATTAGCTTGGCACAGCGATGTTATTAGGAAAAGTTGGGTACTGTCAGGCAATAGTTTTCCTATCAAGCTGGATAGAGATCAATTTTGCATATGCCAACTCTGAAAATAGACGTCCCAAAGGTTACCAGTACATGTAGGTGACATTCAGTTGGTGCAATTTACAGAACAGACATTTATTTTCAGCCATTCTCAGGCATTTTGGTCCAGAAATGGTTAAATATCATTATTTAAATATCATTCTGACTAATAATTGCAGGTGCACAGTATCTCATGGGGGTTAATATTTGTGCCAAATGTTAAGGCAACTGAGAACCAGGGACCATGAAATGAAGGGATAAAATCTCAGACAAAATTATATGTATGTCTAAAGGTACTGATAGTCTACATGGTGGGTGTGCTGTTAAAATTGTCGCACCTGTTAAAACTGCCATAAACAGAAAGAATTTAAAAATATAGACATATTTTGTTCTTATACTAATCAAAAATATTGTGTAAATAGTATTTTATTGTTCAGTTCGTATGCTGTGTTATGCAAACAAAAGCCAGGTTCTGTAACATTTTTGGCTTTTTCTTAGATAACAAAGCATAGGAACTTGACAATAACATAATAATTAAGTGATATTTATGATTGGTATAAGAACAAAGCCTGTCTATATTTGATATTCTTTCTGTTTATGGCGGTTTTAACAAATGTGACTATTTTAGCAGCAATACCCACCATGAAGGCCATCCATGCATTTAAAAAAACAAGAAGGCAATAACTCTTATCTACTAAAATAAGTTTGAATTTTCCTATAATCATAGGGGGTGAGGGTTGGTGGCTTATGGAGGTATGATTAGCAGTATGCATATGAGAATGATCTCTACCAATAAAGATGCTTGGTCACATATGGGAATTATTGTGAATAACGTTTCTAATAATTTCAATTGCTTGATTCAGGGATATGGCGATGGGGTAGGGGGTTTTATGAGGTGGATGAATGCCTCAACCCTCTCTATACACAAAGGGGAGGGGGGGGTATGAAAATATCATTGTTGTAAATTGGTCTGGTCAAGAGGGGAGCTAATGGAGAAAATATAAGTCAAGACAACCCAACCCCAAAACAAAGACCAACTAGCCAACATCCCTGATTGATTTTGGAGGAAAATGAAGATAGGACCATTCGATATAGTAGACATTATTACTTGCTTGAAAGATCAAGCATGCCCTGCTACACTAAAGCCACATTTCGGCCGTGATATCCATTCTGGTGGTGGACAGCGTATCAAGCCTGTCACAGTAAATTGAACAATCACCTAAGGCTAGAGATGACGGATAAATGATTTTTGTCTGGACTAAGACAATCCACAAGCCTGATTACCATGGATATAATTTGTGCTTGGGTCAGTGCTGTTAGTTTGTGTCAATAAAGACTGTGATATTGATGGAGTATTGACAGAAATAAGTGAGCACTTGTGACACAGTGAGACATTCTCAGCAATTTGTAGATTCTGTCAGGAACTCGGAGCTATTGCTTGAGATAGTATCAGCTCCACTGATGAGTACGCTGATGAGTACAACGGTTACAACAGCCATGGCCTCTGGGGAAGTTGGCTGGAACATATAAGTACAGTTCTACTCTGGCTATCCATTAACATTCGAACAGTTCTTTTCATCACAATAAAGATCTCTTAAGGCACTAACTAGGGCTATTATAACACCATTCTTACAGACTGAATTGATGCCGATAACTACATTTTCTTTTTACAATTATATAGAAGATAAAGAAATTGTGGCAAGATTGTTATTATATCGCCCTGCTTTATAAGTTTTTGGACAAAATACTATACAGATGATTGCTAGTAAATGAATGAATTCAGAAAAGATAGAATTTAGTTCTGGATCTCCAGTCAAGTGGCCATTAGCTTGCATAAATTTCAGTTCTAAAATATTAACAAATGAGTGTCTTACAGGGACCAGTTGAGATAAATAAGAAAATGAATGTCAATGACACTGTAGCTCAAATTGGGATTGGATAATGTCATACATTTATATATAGTCAGAAGCAATAAGAAATGCAAAAAGTTGAATCATTTACCGGTAAGTAATACTAGAGGTCAACCCGGAGATCAGTGTGAAGTATAGGATGAAAAATGTTGGCTGTAGGGCTTGCCGAAGGATTTAGTCATGCAAAGAGTAAAATTCAAGATGGCTGCTAGCGGCCATATTATTTAAAAATAATTCATGTAGCAAAAATTTAGCTTGTTTGTTATGTGATGTGAAATATCCAGTCATAAGACATCATCGAAGATGGATTGAGTGTTACATGTGCCGACTTACAGACAATACAAAGGAAAACCCAATCAACAAATCTATCAAACTAGCAGGTCAGCAGCGATATGTCGAAAGTGATGCATGAATGTAATATTCTTTTGTTTCCACAAAACGGAAATACCTTCTTTCTGTCATAATCAAACTTTCATCAAACAGTTAAACGACCATGGTTAATATATGATAGACAGAAAAAGTGATGTTCTGTTTTCATTGAGGCTGTATAAGTAATTTGTTTGTAATAGCCTCTCGATGTAGAGTACGTCACTTTGCACGAAACTGCAAAAGGTAATTATAATTTTTTTTTTACAGTTAATCAAAATAATGATGTATCACAACTTTATTGCCACTGATGATACAAGGATTAATAATAAAACAATTCTACAAATTGTAAGGACCAGAGAGCACCTATACACGTCCAGGACCACAACAAAATTGAACAAATGGTACATGCCATATACATGAAGTCACATCTGATTATAATAAAATAGTTCTGATATGTATTCTGTGACCAATTTTTTTTTTACATAACCATTCACAATGAAACATATGAGAATGTTGAGAGTAATTCAAAAGTAATTAATTACACCATCAAGAAATTGTAATTAATTACTTGCAGTCAGATGCTCGTAGCCCGTTTATATATAACCATGGGTATATGCGTGAAATACACAAAGAAAACACACTACATAGTTTGGATCGACAAGCCATGCCCTGTGTGTTTTGATATTGCGTTTTTTGACAATCAGTCTTCCGTATCATTTCTACAACACAATTATCGTCTTACTTGCAGCACGACGTTACTGTGTGATCGCCACTGAAGCGTTTTCATTTAGAGTATGGTCAATATATTGCCGCCGGTGCAGTGTATTCTCGGATAGAAAACAAATAGGTCTATGCCGAAAGCAGAAACTAAGTCACGAGGTTGAGTCTGGGATATATGGCACGTGAGACTTGGCTAGAGGGGTTTCCGTTGGGGAGGGGGGAGGGGGGTCTCCACCTTGGAATTTCCAACTGCACCACCCCATTGAACCACAGCAAACTCATAAGTTTGCCTAATTCAATTTGGACCCCCCCCCCCCCCCCCCCCGCGGCTTTGATTTTCACCAAATGTTCCCTCACAGACTACTATATGGTAGCATATTCTAAATGGACCAGTAGTATTGTGGCCACTAGCCATGCAGGGGGATGAAATGGATGGTTCGGCCCAGTATGAGATTATAAAATCCAAACATCTGTTGGTATAACGCCAGACAAATTTACACCTCGATTTATTTTTTCTTAAATTAATTAGCAAGTAATTGCTGGCAAGGGCACATGAAACACGAGTCGGACGAAGGTGGACGTCCCGATGCGAAAACATTTTGAAAATCTGAACAGGAAAATTTGACAATCCTAGCATCTAGACTGGCCTCATGCTTTCCACTTCGGGAAAAATTTCAACCTGAAACTCTCCCTTATAGGTTTAAAAATTGCCAACTGATGGCCATTTCAATCCAGAATTTTCCAAATGAAAAGGAATATGCAAATGTTTGTCTAAAAACAACAAATTGGTCACTAAGAAATTGTTGGAAAATCAAACTACGAGAACAATTTCAACCTAATTTTGGTGTGACTTTTCCAACTAATGTTGCATTAGGTTTGATTACAGTTTGGGGGTAAGACCCCTGCAAAACCACATGTATGCACGTCCCTGCTTGGCACCCAATACTAAGAGCGCGGTCTTGCATTCACTGAAGTCGAGAAATCATCGATACTAAATCATGTTGTGTTGGGTGGCACCTATGGGGGGGTCAGGGGGTTACATCCGCACCACACCCGTCGGGGAGGGGTAGAGACCCCGTCGGTGAGATCTGCAATGGTCAACCCGGTAGCCAAAGCCCGCCCCACCCCCTGTCGGGGAATCGTATAGCACCTGGTCAGAGATATCCTGGCGCCACCCCTGTTTGAAATCATATAGATATGTTAAAGGAGAAGACCACATATGGAGCAGAAATCAGGGGGTAAGTGAGCTCTCATAATCACAAAAAATACACTAAAGACATCCAAATAAACCCAAATTGAAGCAGTCGCATATAGTATATATATATATATATGGTATCGTTCTGTTGGCCTCTCTATATCATGCAAATACTTTTTCTTTAAAAAAAAAACCCTTAAGCCAATTTGACGTGCGATTTCCATACGCTCCTGTTGCGCAAAATCTAGTATAAAAAGCGTCTATTTCAGACAAAGTAAATATGACCAGACAAGACATAGAAACCGCTAATCTCATTACCAATCTAACAACACCAGTCGAACATGATTACCTTTCAAAGCAATAACACCAGGTTACGGACAACCACAGGGACACACACCATGGATAAATACACGGTCAAATCACAGCGTTTTTTTGTACGGTTATATCTGGCATATACCCATGGTTATATATAAATGGGCTACGAGCATCTGACTGCTAGTGTTTTGAATGTAATTTTATTTGTAATTGAGCTTTTTGAAAGTAATTGTAATTAATTACTTTGGGTAAGTAATTGACCCATCTCTGTTAATCTCCTTTGTCTGTTCGGTTCCTGGATGCAGTCACTGTAAAAAAGTATATTACTGGCGACATTGTACACCACATATTTATGATGCCCGTGTTTTTTGACCAGCAAGAATAAGACAATAGGTTAATCAGCCGTATGTGAATTGCAAACGAAGGATTAATTTGTGACTCAACTTTATGACATCAAGGATACAGAACAAAATAATATGTATGCTATGTATGCTTTGTATGCTTTGATGACAGATACTGCTCTTTTGATGACTGTCCAGCAATATTAAATGTAATTTCCAGGCGTCACTTAGATGTTTACTACTTTTTACCTGTGTCTGCTGTTAGTTTTTACATTATATAAATAAAGATAAGAACGAGAGGCCGATCACAATCGGCAGATGTTTAACCCATACCTTGGCGATAGCGATTAGCTATTTTTATAAATTTTATAAATCCTTACACCAACCTTTTCATGAGTGCAAAAGTTTCAACAATTCACACTTAATATAGTGATCGTGTGAAAAATATTTAGTTATCACTTTGTGTCAACAGGATTGGTGTAGGATGTTAATATTTTTAAGCAAATAAACCAAATGACCCTCACTATGCAGGTTAGGGTGTGTTCCCGTCAACTATGCCAAGAACTACATGTATAAACATAATCAATGGAAATATTTGAGTTATCAAATCGGATAGAATGGGGTTAATCTTACCCAAACTAATGAACTGATAAACACAAAATAGACTATAAAAAGCATGTCATTGAATTTAGAAACCCATACAATAAGTCAGTCTCAAGAATACCAGCACCATTAATATTACCCTGGAACCCAAATGCAATTGGGGGAATTTCAAAATAAGATATTTCCTCTAATGATGTATATTCAATTGGTGATTTATTGAAACCCTTACTGAACCTGGATCAAAGTGAAAGGGATAATATTATATCTGTTTATCGCATAATATGTGTCTATGGAATGGTTTAATTTTAATCCCAAATCCATGCAAATCAAAAGTGGATTGATTGATTGATTGTTTATTTTGTACAATATTTACAAACATAATGTTGACAGTGAAATATACAGAAATAAACATGATTATATTGTACAGAAGCGGCATGGCCAAATAGGCCGTCTTCCTGCCGCCCCTGTTTGGAAATGAAACTTAAATAGTAGTGGATCACCATCAACCTGGACATAATATAGGAAAATGATCAAATGAAAAGCATCAAAACCATATGCAAATATTGGCTTATTGTTGAATGATAGACCACAATGCAGATGCGAGTAGAATTAATGATTAACTAACTGCTTTTCTATCGATATCAAAAGTCGTTCAAACAGCGAATGTTGAAACAAAAGACTTAAGGTTGTAGAAAATGATACTATCGGGGATATCATTTGGCAAATGCTAAAATAATTTGGCAAAAATATTTTCATTTGGCAAATTATTTGGCAAAAGTAAATTTTGGTCCAGCGCGGACCCTGCATATTGGGGGATATGTTTTGCATGGGATATCCGAGCATGAGTTGTTGCATGCACAGAAATTCCGTGCACAAAATATCCATACTCAGCAGTCCGGCATTATTTGATGTTACCGCGACATTTTCATATGTGTATTACGCTGTATACAACTTCACTATTTGACTGCACACCAAACATTGAGTTGTAGTTTTGGCGCTTTTATTTCAAAGGGTTACACTGTACCGGTAACATATTGTGCCTAATTGAGAGGCCTTTTCACCAGTATTCTATTTAACCGTTGAACTCCTGTTGCAGTTGGATTTTTACAGATAGATTGCTATCGACTTTAGGTACATGTGTGTCTCAAACAGATAATCAGCGAGGGGAATGAGGCCATTCCACGGATGCTGAGCCATAGTAACGGAAACCCTGTCTATATAGTCTATAAAGCTTCACCAAGCAACTGAGTATGCTAAGCTACACAAGGAAAGACCCCCCCCCCCCCCTTACAATTTGCTATAGCTACCAATGTTGGGGGGGAGACAAAAAAATAGCAAAAAGTATCTCTGAGAGCTTTAAAAAAAATCAAATGTAGGAGCGAAATGGCAATAGGTGGAACAAAGAGTCAGATTCAAAGGAATGCTAGCTGAATTTGTTCCTCTTTTATGAAATGCCCCGTAGAAAGTTCTTTTCTCAAACTATAATTCCAGCCATGTACAATGATCTTTGGGCTAAAGTTTCGGGCACATTGAAGAAAGAATGCACATTAATTTCAACGAGATCGGCAGATGTTAACCCATCCCTTGGCGATAGTAAATTACTATGATCGGAATCATAAATGAGAGTTTTGGTGTTGAATTATAGAGTATACTGTTATGTACTATTATAGACAAATGTACATAACACAATTATTGGAATTTATGGGTCACTCGCATTTATATAAGAGAATGCACTGGTACACAGGATCTGCAATGCTGCACCACCACAGCCTTGGGTTAAATGTGAAAGGTGACCTGGACATGGAATACTTGGGTTAAGAGATCCAAATTAAGTTTATAATGATAAAGTATCAAATTCTATCAACAATATAGATTAAGATAAGCCACATATAGCAGAGCTGTCAACAAACCACAGGAATTGTTTATGTTGAAGCTGACATCTCTATTAAACCAATAACATTTATAATGACCTCCGACCATCTGTAGAGTGGTATCTTCAGCTGTTCAAGGCAGCACAGATGTCCAAGTCTACTGTTAATATCATGTGATGTGTATTGTTGAATCTTTATTTTAAATTAGATACCATAGCTGTCTTTATCAGGTTATCTGCACATTGGCATAAGAGACATCAGAAAATAATATAGCCTTATCAATAGCTAAGTAGTCCAAGGGCATGGGATGGAATTGTTGAATTGGATTTAATGTCGCTCCAAACAAATTTACCAGTACATATAAACACAAGATTTTGGACCGATTTAAACAAATTGGTGTGGTGACTCGGGGTACCCTTGGCAGAGTTATAATGGTGTTAGTTTTTCAAATTTTGTTAACTTTAAAAAAAAATAAAAAAATTTATATATAAACAATATATATATATTTTATTACATTACATGTACCGGTGTAACACGTCATCTTCCCCCCCAGGATATCTTCCCCCGCGGGGCACGTCATCTTCCCCCCCCCAGGATATCTTCCCCCCGGGGGGGAAGATGTCCTAGGATATCTTCCCCCCCACCCTGGATATCTTCCCCCCCCCATGTACGACTAAAAAATAATTTCACTCATATGATATCGTTTGGTTCTGAAATGGCCAGAAAAATGTTTTTGGAGATTAAAAAAAAAAAAAATTTTTTTTTTTTTTTATTTAAAAAATAAAAAGTGACAAAATTAGTTTTTTCACAAATTTGATTGTCTGTTCATGAAATGACCAGAATTTTTTTTTTTTTAATTCAATTTTTTTCTTTTCTTTCAAACGTCCAGGCTTGGATATTCCACCCCCCCCCCCCCCACCCAGCACCTACATGACAAAAAAATCATCTTATGGTTTTATCGCTTATTTTGCTTTATATAGTAATGAAACAGCGAGAAATTAACTTCTTCTGACAACAAGTTGTTTGAGTCAGGGTTTGGGGTGGGGGGGAAGATGTCCAGGTCAGGATATCTTCCCCCCACCCAACACCTACATGACAAAAAAATAATCTTATGGTTTTATCGCTCGTTTTGCTTTATATAGTCATGAAACAGCGAGAAATTAACTTCTTCTGACAACAAGTTGTTTGAGTCAGGGTTTGGGGTGGGGGGGGGGAAGATGTCCAGGTCAGGATATCTTCCCCCCCCCCCACCCAGCACCTACATGACAAAAAAATAATCTTATGGTTTTATTGCTTGTTTTGCTTTATATAGTCATGAAACAGCGAGAAATTAACTTCTTCTGAGAACAAGTTATTTGAGTCAGGGTTTGGGTGGGGGGGAAGATGTCCAGGTCAGGATATCTTCCCCCCCACCCAGTACCTACATGACAAAAAAATAATCTTATGGTTTTATCGCTCGTTTTGCTTTATATAGTCAAGAAACAGCGAGAAATTAACTTCTTCTGAGAACAAGTTATTTGAGTCAGGGTTTGGGTGGGGGGGAAGATGTCCAGGTCAGGATATCTTCCCCCCCACCCAGTACCTACATGACAAAAAAATAATCTTATGGTTTTATCGCTCGTTTTGCTTTATATAGTCAAGAAACAGCGAGAAATTAACTTCTTCTGAGAACAAGTTTTTTGAGTCAGGGTTTGGGTGGGGGGGAAGATGTCCAGGTCAGGATATCTTCCCCCCCACTCAGCACCTACATGACAAAAAAATAATCTTATGGTTTTATCGCTCGTTTTGCTTTCTATAGTCATGAAACAGCGAGAAATTAACTTCTTCTGAGAACAAGTTGTTTGAGTCAGGGTTTGGGTGGGGGGGGAAGATGTCCAGGTCAGGATATCTTCCCCCCCACCCAGCACCGACATGACAAAAAAATAATCTTATGGTTTTATCGCTTGTTTTGCTTTATATAGTCATGAAACAGCGAGAAATTAACTTCTTCTGACAAGTTGTTTGAGTCAGGGTTTGGGTGGGGGGGGGGGGGGAAATGTCCAGGTCAGGATATCTTCCCCCCCCCATCCAGCACCTACATGACAAAAAAATGCTGGGTGGGGGGGGGGAGATATCCTGACCTGGACATCTTCCCCCCCACCCAAACCCTGACTCAAACAACTTGTTGTCAGAAGAAGTTAATTTCTCGCTGTTTCATGACTATATAAAGCAAAACGAGCGATAAAACCATAAGATAATTTTTTTGTCATGTAGGTGCTGGGTGGGGGGGAAGATATCCTGACCTGGACATCTTCCCCCCCCCCCCCCACCCAAACCCTGACTCAAAAAACTTGTTCTCAGAAGAAGTTAATTTCTCGCTGTTTCATGACTATATAAAGCAAAACGAGTGATAAAACCATAAGATTATTTTTTTGTCATGTAGGTGCTGGGTGGGGGGGGGGGGAAGATATCCTGACCTGGACATCTTCCCCCCCACCCCAAACCCTGACTCAAACAACTTGTTCTCAGAAGAAGTTAATTTCTCGCTGTTTCATGACTATATAAAGCAAAACGAGCGATAAAACCATAAGATTATTTTTTTGTCATGTAGGTGCTGGGTGGGGGGGGGGGAGATATCCTGACCTGGACATTTCCCCCCCCCACCCAAACCCTGACTCAAAAAACTTGTTCTCAGAAGAAGTTAATTTCTCGTTGTTTCATGACTATATAAAGCAAAACAAGCAATAAAACCATAAGATTATTTTTTTGTCATGTAGGTGCTGGGTGGGGGGGGGGGGGGGGGGGGGGAGATATCCTGACCTGGACATCTCCCCCCCCCCCACCCCAAACCCTGACTCAAACAACTTGTTCTAAGAAGAAGTTAATTTCTCGCTGTTTCATGACTATATAAAGCAAAACAAGCGATAAAACCATAAGATTATTTTTTTGTCATGTAGGTGCTGGGTGGGGGGGGAAGATATCCTGACCTGGACATCTTCCCCCCCACCCCAAACCCTGACTCAAACAACTTGTTGTCAGAAGAAGTTAATTTCTCGCTGTTTCATGACTATATAAAGCAAAACGAGCGATAAAACCATAAGATAATTTTTTTGTCATGTAGGTGCTGGGTGGGGGGGAAGATATCCTGACCTGGACATCTTTCCCCCCCCCCCACCCAAACCCTGACTCAAAAAACTTGTTCTCAGAAGAGTTAATTTCTCGTTGTTTCATGACTATATAAAGCAAAACAAGCAATAAAACCATAAGATTATTTTTTTGTCATGTAGGTGCTGGGTGGGGGGGGGGGGGGGGGGGGGAGATATCCTGACCTGGACATCTTCCCCCCCACCCCAAACCCTGACTCAAACAACTTGTTCTAAGAAGAAGTTAATTTCTCGCTGTTTCATGACTGTATAAAGCAAAACAAGCGATAAAACCATAAGATTATTTTTTTGTCATGTAGGTGCTGGGTGGGGGGGAAGATATCCTGACCTGGACATCTTCCCCCCCACCCCAAACCCTGACTCAAACAACTTGTTGTCAGAAGAAGTTAATTTCTCGCTGTTTCATGACTATATAAAGCAAAACGAGCGATAAAACCATAAGATAATTTTTTTGTCATGTAGGTGCTGGGTGGGGGGGGGGGGGGGAAGATATCCTGACCTGGACATCTTCCCCCCCCACCCCAAACCCTGACTCAAACAACTTGTTCTCAGAAGAAGTTAATTTCTCGCTGTTTCATGACTATATAAAGCAAAACGAGCGATAAAACCATAAGATTATTTTTTTGTCATGTAGGTGCTGGGTGGGGGGGGGGGGGGAGATATCCTGACCTGGACATCTTCCCCCCCCCCCCCCCCACCCAAACCCTGACTCAAAAAACTTGTTCTCAGAAGAAGTTAATTTCTCGTTGTTTCATGACTTATAAAGCAAAACAAGCAATAAAACCATAAGATTATTTTTTTGTCATGTAGGTGCTGGGTGGGGGGGGGGGGGAGATATCCTGACCTGGACAATTCCCCCCCCCCCCACCCCAAACCCTGACTCAAACAACTTGTTCTCAGAAGAAGTTAATTTCTCGCTGTTTCATGACTATATAAAGCAAAACGAGCGATAAAACCATAAGATTATTTTTTTGTCATGTAGGTGCTGGGTGGGAGATATCCTGACCTGGACATCTTCCCCCCACCCCAAACCCTGACTCATGAATATATAAAGCAAAATAAGCGATAAAACCATAAGATGATTTTTTTGTCATGTAGGTGCTGGGTGGGGGTGGTGGAATATCCAAGCCTGGACATTTGAAAGAAAAAAAAAAGACAATCAAATTCGTGAAAACAATAATTTTGTCACTTTTTTTTTTTAAATAAAAAAAAAAAAAAAAAAGTAATTTTAATCTCAAAAAACATTTTTCTGGCCATTTCAGAACCAAACGATATCAAATGAGTGAAATTATTTTTTAGTTGTACATGGGGGGGGGGGGGAAGATATCCAGGGTGGGGGGGGAAGATATCCAGGGGGGGAAGATATCCTGTTACACCGGTATCTTTTCTTTTTTTTTAAATTGAATAAGGAATTCAATCTAAAAAAATTTAATTTTTTTTTTCAAGAGTGAATATTTTTTCGAAAAAAGGCCATAACTCAGTTAAAAATAGATGGATCAAACCCATATTCGAACTCGATCTGTCTTTTGTGCTGAGAAATTCATATACAAAATTTGGTTCCGATCAGATAGAAAATATTTGAGTTATCGCACCATGCGTAAAGTGTCTACGGACAGACAGACAGATGCACGCACGCACGACGAGTGGTCAATCCGGACACTATGTTTACCATACTATGGTATGGGTAAACATAAAAACAACTGACATGTGGTCAAGTGTGACAACAGACCCCAACACGAGTTTAACCATACATTACATTGATAGCAACTGGTCCCTTAAATCAACTTGCCTTGAAACTGTATTCACCCCATATGATCACACAGCTTATGTACTTGCTGCTGGGCTAACAAATATTCTAAATTATTGGGAATAAGATAATATAGTGGCAGTGACATCCGACAATGCAGCCAACATAACATGTGCTACTGAATCCAAGAACTGGCTTGTATATCCTGCTTTGGACACAAGATTAAATCTTGCCGTAAACAAGGGACTTGACAATGACCATTACAACTCAATGATTAGAGCTGTGGGCCAGGCAAGGAAAATCATAACCCACTTCAATCACAGCTGGGGAAAAAAACGAGACTTAACCATAATCTAACAAGAACACACCGTCGGGGCGTGGCATAATACGCCCGTTCTGGAGTAGAGTGGGGCATGTAGACAGAACCCATATTTGATCTGTATACCAAATATGGTTCAGTTCACTCGATTCCATCTAAAGTTATCATCTGGAAACTGCATATCAAGTAAAATCTAAGTCGAAAAAGGGGCATAACTCAGTCAAAATCATGCGGATGAAACCCATATTCGAACTTGATCTGTATTTTGGGGCGGTAAACTAACATACCAAATTTGGTTCAGTTCACTTGATTCAATCTAAAGTTATCATCCGGAAACCGCAAATCAGATAACATCTAAGTCGAAAAAGGGACATAACTCAGTCAAAATCATGTGGACGAAACCCATATTCGAACATGATCTGTATTTTGGTATGGTAAACTAACATACCAAATTTGGTTCAGTTCACTCGCTTCAATCTAAAGTTATCATCTAGAAACCAAAAGTGGACGGACGACCCATTTACATAATACGACCGTTTTTTCAAACGGGCGTATAAAAAGAGATGGGTCTCCCTGAACATTCCCTTGTAACAGCCTGTGATATGCGATGGGGCTACAAGATAACAATGATTTCTCGAACACTGGAGCAGGAGAGCGCACTCAGGAAAGTTTTAAGTGGATACTATAGAGACTATAGATCCTTCCCAGAAGATGATGCATAAGCAGAATGAGGTCCCCAGTGGACAAGCATCACTAAATTCATCCTCTGGGGGCCTCATTCTGCAAATGACACACTATTTCAAGGTTAGGTTATATTCAGGGTTCGCGGTGCCACATGCCAAATTTGCCAATGGCAATATTTTTGGCCTCTAGCAATTTGAAAAATATTGGTCAATCAATACCATTAATTTCAGGAAACTCTTACAACATAATTATGTTAGTGGTGTTATATAAGGTTTAGGGAAGGTTAACACCTCTATTAAGATGCAGTTAATCTCAAAGTATTAGTACTGATGGTTGGAGGGATTACTAATCCTCCTGTGATGTGCCCTTCTGATTGAGAAACCCTTCTACCATTGTATTGTTCGGTGATTGGCTTATTGTTGTATGATAAACCACAATAGAGATGCGTGTATAATTATTTATTAATTAACCGCTTTTCTATTGATATCAAAAGTCGTTCAAACCACCAGTGTCGAAACATAAGACTTAAAGGCACGTGAGGCCTTAGTTGTCGAAAATATTCATATTTGTTCTAATCACCGTAAACAGAAAAACATTAAAACGCATACAGTTTCGTTCATATATACCATGACCATCACGTAAACAGCATGTTATCATAAAGACCTGCTATATTTTACCTAAGCAAGAGCCTGATTGTGTTACAGAAGACAGCACAATTCTACTGGCTAATCACACACAAATGGCATAAACGCTCTTTATTAGTTCCATATCAGGAATTCACCAACAAAGAACGCTCTTTATGTTTACTATCATAATATAAACAAACACCAGAAAAGTAACTTTTTATGCTCTTGTTTACATAACAATGGTCAAACATTTGACAATAACATACTGTTTATGCGATATTTCTTATTTGTATACGGACAAAGTCTGTCTACATTTTGATGGTCTTTCTGTTTGTGGCGGTTTTTGACGGTGGAAATATTTTCACAGGATACCCACCGCCAAGGCCAACCGTACCTTTAAGGTGACAGAAAATGATACTGTCAGGGATAGCATTTGGCAATTGCTAAAATAATTTGGCAAAAAATATTTTCATTTGGCAAATGTAAATTTAGGTCCAGTGCAGACCCTGGTTATATTAGCATATATTGTACTTGCTTTGAATAATTTTTTTATTTTTCAGTCAACACGATGGCCGAGATATATGGCACCTTCATCCTGTTAATATTTGGAACTCTTCATTTGAGCTGCTGTTCGATACAAAGAAACTATATTCCAACGAGCTCAGCCAATAAACCACCAACGTGTAGTTGCTGTTCCAATGGTGTTCCGGGACAGCCCGGCACTCCGGGTATGAATGGAATCGCAGGCTTAGATGGACAGAAAGGACACAAAGGCGATAAAGGAGAGCTGGGACCAAGAGGTCCAATTGGTTGGTATTTCTCATACTGAGTTTTCTTAGTCTGCTCAAATAACCAATCATTTGATACACTCGACACCAATTATATAAATTTGCAAAGTATGCAAAAGTTGTAATCTGGTCCAATTTTAGTCTTGAATGTATCGTATCGTTGAACAAAATCATGATATGTATCGATTCATGAGGTGGGCGTATCGTTGCAGCCCTAGCTGCCAGCAGAAAGTGTACATGAGGTGTGAATATGGCCGACCAGTTAATGTGACCTATATGAGTCCCAGTGATACAACTGTGTTGTGAAATGTTTGTAACGGATGGACATAGGTCTCCACTATATATCCCCGAATCCTCCTTCGGAGGGTCGTGGTCATAATAAATGTGAACTGCAGGGTGTGCCAATCGATTCAAATTTGAAATAAATTGATGGCTCCTATCCCATAAGGCCCCTCAGAAAAGATTGCTTGTTTATCATAGGTTTTTTTTTCCAGGGTAGGGGCGGGAGGGACATTGTTTTTTGTTTTGGGATCCGATAAGGTAAGTTATCGGGAAAAACGTAATATATAACTACTTTCACAAAACTCATGTTTTATTTCAATCTATTTCGGCACAAATCTAGTTCTCTTCTTTTCAACAGGCAGTCCTCTCCCTCTGCAAGCTGTGCGTATTGGGTAAGATCTTGCATCCAATGGTTCCAGGTCGTCTTCTGTTCCACAATGTATACATATTCTATCATTACCCGCACTATACCAAGGCAATTCTATCTTGTCTTGGCAAGATAGATTTCCCTTAATATAGACGGGTGGATAGTCAGTATGATCGTCGAAGAGATCGGTTGATCGGGGGTTTTATAGCAGGCGGAAGGTTACTGCAGTCCTGAGTGATGCTGCCATCATAGCATCAAATGTGTTGACGCATTGAGTTTTTTGTTCGCCGATATTCCCTGTGGGTGGGGTTATAATGAATGTTATAATGAATGTTATGAAGTTCCCCAGACTAGATATAATGTCACCCACGGCAGTTTGGCAATCGATATCAACATAATCTATCGTGCTTTTTGTTTTTGACACTTTGACTTTAACAATTGCATTGTCGTATTGGTCGGGGAGGGGTTGCGAACTGTCCAAGGCACCACCCCTGAACATTTCATACACTTGGATGAGACTGGTATGCTCTGGGAGTGTTGAACCGTAAAAGGGCTTAAGAACCTTCGGCCCATCGGTGATTTGCATAATCACAAATCGGTCAAATCCCATAGTCTATACCGCGTAACAGACAAATACTTTTATTTTATAAAATGCACGGCTTGAAACTATACACAGAAACACGTGTTTCCGGTAGGTGTACGCGTTTCCGGTAGGTGTGATCGATTGGCGTACCGTGTACCGATGTTTATACTTTGCTTAATGTGACTTCCTGGATATAGAGTAGTCGTTCTTTGACCGATATTGAGCTCCTCGTAAAGCATATATTGGTGTTCTGGAGATAATATAAAAAACAAAAAATAATACGCACGGGAGGAATTTTAGGGGCGGGCACCTATGATAAACAAGTAATCTTTTTTGAGGGGCCTAATAAATGTGAGCTGCAGGGTGTGCCAATCAATTCAAATTTGAAATAAATTGATGGCTCCTATCCCATAATAAATGTGAGCTGCAGGGTGTGCCAATCGATTCAAATTTGAAATAAATTGATGGCTCCCATCTGGTAGTCACCCCGAAGATCCATATGAAGTTTGGTGATGAATGGAGGAGAGATATAGCCAAAAATATAAATATACAGAAACTGTTTGTTTGAAAACAAATGCACTGCACAGAGTATCCCCCACAATGGTAGCTTTCTGCTAAGGTATATTATTGTTCTGATGTCGCTTAATTCGAAAGATGTCTTAATCTGGCATGGGACGACTGAAAAAAATCTGTTGGATGTATCCATTCATCTCATCATTATAATATAAAAGTTCATTCACTTTTCATCTAATATGACGGAGATACAGGGGTATAAAAGTATTTTACACCGGAAATCAATCTAATATGTATAACTTCTGAAATAAGCTTCTGATTTTCCAACTCATCCAAGATATTTATGAGTAGAACCCATGGCCTATATTTGGTTAGCATCATGAGATAACGTCATAAAAGTCTGAGACAGACACCCACTGTCATTGAGGTTGAGTTTTGTTACACAACTAGACTAAAATTATGCTGGAATCGGAACTCTATTATTCAGACAATTTGCTGCATTGACTGACTGTCAATCGGAAGTTTTCGCAATAATATCAATTTATCAAATACTAGAGCAGAAATAGTCAGAATACTATGAATCAGGCAGCTGGTTTGATTGGGGCAAGGACCAATATAATGCATGAAATTGGCAACTACTCCAGCTGACAACTCTCTAAGTTTCTAATTCATGGAAGTAAAAGCACAATCTATTTTTAGATTTTCATCTCAAAGTTGATCAAATGAAAATAGCTATCTAGCTGCTACTCTTATGTTTGTTTGTTTGCACGAACTCAATGCCTCTTATTGAATAGACTGGTTCCTGGTCAAAAACTGGACAAATCTGAAAATGTAGTAACCTGACCCCTCTGGCAATACTAGAGGCAATACCAATTGGTTGCCATAAGATGATGTGGGTTTTCACACTGCAGTGCTGATAATTAATCAAAAACTGCAAAGCTCTATATATGAATTTTTGTTCAGATTGCTTCCTCTTTACTAAGTCTTTAGCCATGCGTGATCCATAGACAATAAACCAGAGTAATAATGTTTAACCCTTTCTATACTAAATGGATTCTCTAATTCAGTTATGAATGTATACATTGGAATAGTCTATTATTCATCTGGAGTGGTGTAAGCAAGTGATAGCAGATGGCAGACATAAGAAAAAATAATACAAGCGTAGAAATAGAGGTGGGAGGTACGCCCAGTGTCGCGATACGATACATATCGCTATATGCGGGTCGCGATACAATACGTATCTAGATACGATACCCTAGTATTTCTGGATGCAGCCCTTCATATGGAATTCATGAATTGGTTGAAAAAAAACATATATTCAATCATAGTCATTATTTAATAGTTCATTAATTTGATTAATCCTTCAATACCAGCTACTTCAGTTCATTGGAATGTTTTATTTAAGGCCAAGGTCGTATGCGATTACACGAATTTCAAGTACAAAAACATACCACGTTTGTTGTTTAATTCATTTAAATACAGTCCAGGGGGAGTAATAAAAAAATACCACGTCGGAAGTTCGGAACGCTGTCTGTATTGACGCGGTTTACTACGTGTCTTGCGATGAGACACGTTTATGTCAATTGGGTATCGGTGACTGTTAACGGGAATGATTTAATTCTCTAATATGCAGTCCGATGAACGACAAATGATTAGCACGAAGTACATTTTTAGCCTTTTGGCGACATCATTTCTATGAACGAACTCTTCTGTGTGCCAACGGTGACAATGGTATATCAATCTTTACACAAAAACAACAACGCCCACGCGCATGACCGACGAACAGGTGGCTGACCTATTTAATCGGCGCTTTGAAGTAGAACGACTTGATCATGCTTCTTTGCATGCCATTGTATTTAACTCTTATTCTCCGGCGTGAATATAGCAATTTTAAAGAACGAATAATGGATAATAGATAAACCAAATTGTGTATCGCGATGCGCGATTTTTTGGCTATGGAACCGGTGCGTGTATCTTAGAACTCTTGATTCGCGATACACCGGTGATATCTCGCACCCCTACGTAGAAAGATTTCTATTACTGGAGCTTTCTGCACATTTCATTAGTGGGAGGAGCTTACTGTTGCTAGGAGACAAGGAATCCAGAGAAACAGTTTAATTACGTAAAGAGTGCACTATGCTGCATGGTATAATACACCCGAGATCATCTTCATTAAATAGTTAAAAATTTATGACTTTCATGCAAAACGAAAACTGTTATAATCATTGACAAATTTCCAACATTAATGCACAAATCTAAATTTCAGTAAATAATTATTTGACAATAAACAGTTTGTTTAATAGAAAACAAGCAATTTAACACTGACAGTATGTGCGGATATAAAAATTATGGTTAACAAAATTCTCAACGCAGTAAATGAACAGCTGAGTCGCTGATTGGTAGAAAATATCTATTAATTATATGATTGACAGCTGTGGAAAGGTTCATTGGTGGGAAATGTTAAAAAAGTTCAACAAATGACTATAAAATGGCCTTTGGTGTTCGTTGAACTTATTATAAGTTAAAGAATTTGAAGATAGTCATTTGAAAAATGTGATAGATAAGGCCATGCAAAGTCAGTTTCCTGTTTCTGAGGCTAAAAAGTTTGAAAAGCATGCATGCGTGAATTTATATTTTATTGTTTATTTTACGAAGCATTCCAACTCCACACTGGCTAGCTCCAGGTCTAATTTCACTTGTCAGTGGCAATTATTTCCTGAACAGATGTCTGTAAAAATTTAGTTAAGATTCCATGTGATTTATTTCGTCAAAAGTTGAAACTCACGGAATAAAATATGACCGACACATTTTTTACGGCAAATACAGACGCAATCCATCACGTGTGTAAACAAAATTTTGAACATAGTTACCATTCCAATTACAGAAATGAACCAGAAATCTGAATAGGGAAATGGGTCTGTTCGGTCTCAATTACGCGCGTTTTATAAAGAAACATACAGCAATTATTTTATACCAATTAAAACTTTCCCCTGACTGATTGAATGCAAATAAAATTGTTGCATGCACAGGAATTCAGGACCATAAATACGTGACTGAGAGAAGGCAAATTGACTTTGCGTGGCCTAAATGCATTCATTTATTATAATCACAGAACAAAATCACTATAGGTAGTCACAAGAATTTTGTATAATTTAACAAAAATTATATCTTCAGGTTTAGCTGGACCAATTGGAGATGATGGGAAAAAGGGAAGCCGAGGAAAAAAGGGTCTGAAGGGAGACTGTGGACCAAAAGGTACAGAAGGAAAAGATGGGAAGAATGGTCCAATAGGGCCACAAGGGCACAGAGGTCATAAGGGTCACAAAGGTGACTCTGCACCTACAGAGAAGAAGATTGCATTTTCTGCAAGTCGAAGTACCAGAATGGGTCCTGTCATGGAGGATACAACAGTTACATATGATAAAATTTTTGTGAATATCGGCGATTCGTTTGACAAGTACACTAATCACTTCCAATGTAAACTCAATGGGACATATCTGTTCTCCGCCCATATAGTAGGACAGAATAACATTGATGCTTTTGCTTGGATTATGCTGAACAAAAATCACATGGTGGCGCTGCATGGAGACGGACGGGCAGGTTATGGAACGGGAAGTAACACAGTAATATTAAAGCTCAAGCAGGGCGATCAAGTTTGGTTACAGTTACAGCAAAATTCTGCCATACTCAATGACTATGCCTCGTTCTCTGGCTACCTACTTTTTGAGAATCCGTAACTTAGAATGAGGACCATGAGGAATATTGCAGATGCAAGGGGTTGATCAATTTGTTTATTCTCACCAAGGCCAGTGTTATATAAATAAATGTCATGTCTCTTCCTCATTTGTAGGGTTTGGTGAATGATGACAGCCTCTGATTGACTGTCTCCAGATGTCAGGGAATTTCCTACCTTTTTTGACAAATGGTCCTGAGCTTTTATATTAAGAAAATTTTCACCACAAAAAAGGATTTTTGATTGAGAATTTCTGTTATAGAAAGGTTTATTCTTCTATTTTTTTTGGACTGGGGCATGAGGACTTGATAATCTTTATAACGCAATGGGGACGTCCTATATTGTGTTCACAAACCAAGAGAGTTTCTGTGAATAGCAAATTTTAGGTTCGGATATTGCGAAAAACCTGACTATTCCGCCATTGGGAGTGGGGCCCATAAACAGTCCCTATTTGTTGGCCAAAAATTATCCATGGATGTGCTATTAAACTCTAGAGTGCCTAATAGTACAGGTCAAAATAATAGTATTCGGAGGAAAATTTCCAAACTTTTAATAATAGTACAGGGCGTGAAAATAGTACAGAATGTAGCGGTACATCTATATTAACAGTACAAGATATCCACTATACCTAGTTTTTATAAAAATTAGAGATACTTAAATATATATGTGTATCCATTAATTTCACAGTATACCTCTATTTTTGAGCAATTCATACTGACAATCGAATAAGGCAGGCAGGTTCACATATTGGACAATGTGAATATAACGCACATGGGCCAAATAAGGATCGTACAGTTGCAAATTTAGTCAGGAAAAAAATAAATGTACATGTACCACTATTAGGCACTCAAGAGTTACAATGGGGCAATCATAAAGAGGCCAAGAACTAAAAGAAGAATTGGGCCTGAAACTTTGTGGATAATCAGTGGATACTGAGGACCAACAGGGGAGGTATCTGATGAGTGGTAGGGCCGTGTGATTCGGGAATTATCTTCATATTTGATTTTCGATTTTATTTGGGTGTAGAATCGTGATTGGGTCCTATTGAGTCAAATGCTTTATGTGTGCAGACAAAGAAACACAGCACAAAGTAAGAATGGCCAACGATGTCCGCCTTTACAAGTTCTGACTTGTATGTCATTCTTCCGAATTATGTTCTTAGTGATATAGATGCGTGTGTGTGAACATGCAATGTTAATCCCTAAATATTTTGAATAAACTGTTGGATATTCAAGCGCAATTGATTTAAGAGCTCATTTGGCAAATAGACTCTTGTAAGTGAGATAACTGAGTCACAACCATATGTGATAAATCCAGCCCCACACCCGCGCATTCAGTGCTACAGACCAAGTTCTGTAGTAGCATTCCATAAACATGTATGGAGCTTTTGAATATTTATGAATTCCATACATGGAATTCATGAACATTCAAAACTCCATACCGGTATATGGAATGATACTCCAAAACTCCAAGACCTGTAGCACGGGGGCTGGGATGGATCCAATATGGTAGCAACTAAGTGATTTCGCTTATTGTGCAAACAGGGATAGTGCATTGACTTATTGATAGGTCATCGCAAGTGATTTTGAGTCTATGACTGTTTGATGTCGAATTAAAAGGTTCAGGTTGTACATGCACATTCATTTTGACGAGGCAACATCACAGATACGTCCAATACATGATGAAATTCTTTATTCATATTTATGGTCTGTTATTTCATGCTATGAAGCTTTGGTAGACAATTATTCGATGAGGACATAACGGAGTTCATATACTGCGAATCGAATCATAACTGCGACGACTCAATATCGAAAATGATTCAACTCGATTCGGGAGACTGAATCGAGAATTAAAATTTGATTTGATGAATCGCAGAGCCCTAATCAGAGGTCATATTGTCTTATCCTCAGAAGGAAAACAGATGAGATTTGTCCGAAATTATATGTTCTTGGGGCAATTATTAAATTGTAGCTGTTTGTTCTACAGACCTGTTAGCACAATGTTTCTTTGGGGAATAATTTATATATCAGTTGTGGAGTTTTTGTGGAGATTTTAGTGAGCCACAAAAGCATTAATAGTTTACCCTAGAATTAGAATAATTACATGGTAGCAGAGTCTGCCACACTTAGTTCGAACTACATCACGAATCCTTCCAACTGATGACTTTTCAAGATAAAAAGTTGTCTGTGTCCATCATTTACCAAACCCAAGATAGCGTTTTGTTAGTCAACTCGATCAGAAATTTAATCCCAACCTACCTGCCCTATATTTTTGTTACAGGCATTAAACTTATTTTGGCTTAGGCCTAAATCTTGCAGTTGAGGTAGTTAGTTATCCATAAGATTTTCAGGGTGCACCATGATGGCTGCATATTATGTTGACCAACCGTGGCCAAATAATACTTATTTCTCCCACCCCTACCCATTTTAGCACAGGCAGCCCGTGTGAGACAGCTGGGTGAGATTTCCCTGTCTCACCCAACACTTGACCAGCTGTCTCACCCTACCCATGTGACTGCTTTACCTATTTAATTAAGAGCCGGAACTAATTTAACAATCCGTCATCATGTTTTGTGTGAACTAAAACAATGGCGACCTACCAGTTACGCTTCACGTTTCAAGTAAATAAATACGAACGAATTTGTTAATCAAATGTTAATCAAATTCGTTAATCAAATGTTAATCATGAAGAACCTTCAAGATAACCTCACTTGCAGACGCAGAGTAGCACAACATGCAATATAAATGACTAATTGTGCGAACACATTCCATCAAACAGACGGCCCCAAGCGAAACTGGCATTACTTGCACATTTCGTAACATGTAAACAATAGCCGCTTCACAAATGACGAACGAAATAGTTCCACATTCGAACAGTTGTCATCGTTGCAATAAATCGTCGAACACGTCTAACTAACATGTGTCTGTCATATATGCACATGTTTCCTTTTCTAATGGTACCGATATGGACATTTCCCATGACAAACATGATCAGTCTAGTTGTTTATACTCCATATCAATATACGCGTTTCTCGGAATCTATGTGTGACGTATTCATGTCGATTTCAATCTAACATATTAACCCTGAGCTCACGGATAGCGCGCTTTGTTTTTACAGTATATGCCTTTATACCGAAATCATTCCAGATAATCACGAATATCGTATCAGATTTCTCCCCAGATGTAACGTTATGAAGCTACTGGAATGTGCCAAAGATTGGTATAAATTTTTTTTTTCGGAATGAGGCTATTGGGTTGGGAGAAAAATGATCCATCATGACCTGGGACGTGGGCATGGAAAAATCTCACCCTCGGGGTCAGATATTTGGTTCGGACACTCGGCAAGCCTCGTGTCCGGCCCAAATATCTGGCCCCTCGGGTGAGATCTTTCCATCCCACACCCCAGGTCACGATGGATAATATTAATCTCAGGTATTCAAATTAGCTAAGTTAGTTCAATCAGAGTAAGTTCCATTTCATTGTTGCTAGATAATGACATTCTTAACCTTTCCATGACTGGAGCTTTTGCAAAATTTTGCGAAAACCCTGTGCCATTGCATTCTCTCATATATGCAAGTCTCCCATAGGGAGCTTCATATATATAAAAGAATACATTGGCCTGACAATATTTACCTTGACCTTGTAAGCCAGTGCATTCTCTTATATGCGAGGCTCCCTATGGGACAAGTCCTAACAACGCCTTAATTATTTCTTGCTTGAATTTCTTGATAAAGATGTAAGTGACCAAGTCACAAGTGTAAGAATAGGGGGAAGGGTTAACATTCCGCAATCTGTTAGTACCTGGGGCGAATTTACCTAAAGTGTTTACTGTGTGTCCTTGGTTACTGATAATTTCTCATTGAATAGAGAGTGTTCATTTCAAAGTAAAAAGGTCGCTTAGTTGCAATTTTTAACAATAAAAGATGTCAAGCAATTACTTGCTTCACCTGCAAAAATCAGATGGTTAGTAATCGCCTACTGCTGTTGGCAAACTTTCAGTTTTCTGAGGCGTAAATTCAAATATGATATTATAACATCAAATTGCATAAATGCCAATTTATCAGACGAATCAGTGTCAAATTCATATAGTATCCCATTTGTATTTTCGAATTCGCAAAGTGATTTTAATGACATTAATTGTTTGCTTTTCGTCTGCCTCATTATTATTTTGTTTACATTCAAGTCACTTGAGTGGCCTTGAACCTCTTATCGTTTCTTCATAGTCAAAATCGGCCAATAAAATGCTGCCCAATTGTTCGAACTGAACACTCAAGAAAGAGATATTGCTAATTTTTACAAGATTTGAGACAATTCTTTCTAATTTGTTGAAATTAATCTTCCGGAGGGCGTAATTATAGGTATTAAATCAACATCTTTTTTATTCGGCAACTTACAATGTTATGTGCCCAAAAATGCAACACAAAAGGCATTGGTTGCATATAAAAATCACAATGTAGAAATGATATTATCTCATCCCTCCCAACTTAGGTCAATGTTTCATGCTTGAAACAACAGCTGGTGGAAATTTGAGATTGGAAAATAATATTAACTCTTTCTATACTAAATCAATTCTCCAGTTCAGTTATAAAAGAATATATTGGAATGGTCTACAATTCATCTGGAGGGATGTTTAGGAAATACAAGCAGGTGACAGATAATGGAAATAGATGCAGAAGGAATACTATTCAGTAGTGGGAAATGTTCAGATCATAGGTTGTTTTTTTTAGCTTATTGGCCGAACATTTTCTAAGGGATAACTACTCATCAATGAGCAATTAGTAAAAAAGTGTTAAATTGTTGTGATAATATTTAGTGTAAAGGATGTTGTATTTAAGTCAAGAAATGTCTAGACTGAAATTTTATGGATAACTAACTTTTCCATAAATACTCAATATATATATAGATATACACATGTATATAGCCAGTACGAGAAAGTAATAATTGACTGATTAAAATACAAATTAAATGTATTCAAATATACTAATTGTTATTGTTGTGTATATGTCACTGTCATTCATTTGAAAATGTCCAATAATGTGTTCTGATGTTAGTATCCTGTATTGTAAATAAAAAATATACCATAATAGCGACAAATCTTTAAATTGACTGCTTGAAATTTCCAAGCAAACCAACCATATATGCAGATATCACACTCTGTTATCACTTGAATGTGGTTCGGTGTCACATCACGTTCTTGGTGTGCATGTTTTATAACACTGCCGAATTTTGACACAAACAGGAACGTATTTCAAAGTAATTCTATTATTTCTCAACTTTATCAATTGGGACAGATATTAGCTCATAACTTTATCGACAGAAAGCGACTGAATACCTGGCCTAATTGATAATGTGGATAAATAATAAAATGACTTTTAAATGCGCTCCATTTTGAGTTCAAATTTGGCAGTGTTGAAAAAATACACACTGAGAACAGGACATATAAGTACCAAGAACATGACGTGACACCAAACCGCATTCAAGTGATTACAGAGTGTGTGAATGGGTCACTATGGGTGTGTCAAAAGATTCTGATAGAGGCAGAAAACAGGTAGACAACCAGTCTCTTATTTTAGTGAAAACAGGTAATCATACAACACAAAGTCATCCAGGTCAACTTGTGTAAAAAGTTTGAAGCAATCATACTGGTACTATAGCAATACACAAATATTCATTATCCCTGTTCAAGTCAGAGTGTATGTTGGGCGTTCCACTCAGGGTCTAAGTATGGTGTCACATACAGTCCTCTTTGATACAATGTCATAACACCATTTTCCAGCAATGTAGAATAAGTAAAAGTGTGCTCAGTTATGCTTAACTCATTCACATACTGACAATATAGAAAACTCTCGCTGTAAAGATCAAACATGCAGCCAAACTGCATGAACGTGGTGTGGTCATACAAAGCATGATTGGCTCACATTTATCCAATAAATGTCGGATGTTGTGTGTGTCGTTTAAGAGATTCAGTTGTGCAGTCATGTTTTGTAAACAAATTTGGAAAACAAATTGAAGGGTCTCATCTAGTTTTGACCCCAATGATCCATATGAAGTTTAGTGACGATGGGATGAGGGCGGCCATGTTTTTCAACGAAATTCAGAAATGACAGTGTCAATGACATTGTTGCTCAACTTCCAAGAAGGGATAATTTCATGTGTTAATTTAACTTAATAACTAATTATATACCCAAAAGGCAACAAAATGACTGGAACCTCGGAGTTTAAATTTGTACACAGTGGTCAACAGACCCGGGGAGTGTCATGGCATAGGTGCCATTGACATCAGATGATTAATTTAGCTTAATAATTTTAAATCAGATGATTAATTTAACTAAATAACCAATTATACACCCAAAAATGGTTGGGATCTAGTCGTTGAAAATTGATTCACATGGGTAAATTGACCCAAGGAGTGTCATGGGATAGGTGCCGTTAACCTGCCATAACTTAAAGGGTCACTAATAAACATTTTTAATTAAATAATTAATCATATGCCCGAAATGGTTGGACCCTGGTCACTGTAAATTGGTATGCAGGGGTGAATTGATCAGGGAGTACCATTGGATAGGTGCCGTTGACCCTAAATGGAACTTTAAAATTATATGATCATATATGAGGAATAAAGAGTGTTCCTTATCAGATTAGACAATATCTAGGAAAAATTGGTACACAAGGGTCACCTGACCAGTGGAATATCATGGGATAGGTGCCTTTGACCTCAGATGACTTAAACGGGGACTAATATATCTGCAATATAGATGAGCAATAAAGAGCATTCCTTATTAGCTTAGAAAATATGTAGGAAAATTTCTTCACAGGAGTCACATGACAAGCGGAATATCATGGGATAGAAACCTTTGACCTCAGATGACTTCAACAGGGACAAGTATATCAGCAATATAGATGAGTAATAAAAAGCGTTCCTTATCAGCTCAGACAATATGTAGGAAAATTGGCACACAGGGGTCACCTGACCAGGGGAATATCATGGGATAGGTGCCTTTGACCTAAGATGACTTAAACAGAGACTAGTATATGAGCAATGAAGAACATTCCTTATCAGCTTACACAATATGTAGGAAAATTGGTACACCGGGTCACCTGACAAGGGGAACATCATGGGATAGGTGCCTTTGACCTAAGATGACCTAAACAGAGACTAATATATGAGAAACAAAGAACATTCCTTATCAGCTTACACAATATGTAGGAAAATTGGTACACCAGGTCACCTGACTAGGGGAATTTCATGCTAGGTGCCTTTGACCTCAGATGACTTAAAACGGGTACTAATAAATTATATTAACATAGATGATCCATGAAGAGTGTTTATTATCAGCTCAGAAGATATTTATATGATTTGAAGGGGGAATAATAATTTACTCATTCTTTACCCGAGCAACGCCAGGTACCCCAGCTAGTTGGTATATAAAAAGGATGACTTGTTAGATGGTGCTTTATTTTGATATATAAAATAAGGCATTGGTGCAGCTTTTGTGTTGACAACTATTGCTATGAATGATGAAGACTTCTGTCAGACAATAGGGATGAGCAGTAATACTGTATACACCTGTTAGTAAGCCCGGGGGGCTACTGCACGTTTTTGCTCAAAAAGTGGGTATTGGGCAAAAATTCAGTTAACTTTCAGGTGCTGATCTACCATCATATTGTATACCAATACCATGTTTTGAATTGAATAATGATTATAATGTGTTTTATTTATATTATTAAGAAGATGAAATCACATGATAATAACCAGAAACAGTGATAGACATATATTTGGGATGAATAAGGTTGTAAATTTTGGGATTAATTTTTAAACACAATAGGGTTGTATGATAAGTTCACAAGTTAATTTAGTTACACTAATGCGTATTAATCAAGCTAATTCTTATAAAACACAATAGTGAGATGCAGGTGAACATATATCACTCTTCTGCATTATCAAATGATCGTACAAAAACTCTTTAAGTCATTACTCCACATCCCATTGGATTTACTCTGATAGAGGTGTGAACAATAAGTGACACATCAAGAGAAGTTTGGGGTGGCTATCCCCGGGATTGTCCTTAATCCCTCATATTTTGGCCTTTATTAAGAAGCAAGAAAAAAAAAGTTTAAAAAAGGAACACAAATTTCAAAATGTTCAGGTGGATGTCTTCTTTTTCTTTTCAGGTGGAAGTCATGCTGGTGTTGATCCTGATTCCTATTCCAAGGGGGTGGGTGATGGGTGATAAACATGGGTCTGTTTAACTCCGGCATTGTCGCGGATGGAGTACTTGATTTTCCTTGTCGCTGGATCGGCCGCATCTGCCCCCTCGTAGATTTGTTTGTTGAGGATGAGGACTTGATCTGCTTTGGAGAATTTGTAGTTGCCTCTGGCCTGTTGGAGTCTGAAAAGCAGGGCGTTGTGCAGGCGGCTACGTCGATCGTTGTGTGACTCCCTCTCCCTGGGGGTGGAGACACCGGCTGCTCCTCATATCTCGGTGTCATCGGTGGAGACGATGATGGTGGTGGTGGTTCTGTCTCCATATCTGAGTCCGCAGGGGGAGCCTGGGTAACATCAGTCATCCCCTGTGATGTGTCCACTGTGGAGGCTGCCTGGGTGGTCGCAGTCTGCCTCGAAGGTGGTCTAGCAGTGGCTGTCGCCTCTGGGTGTTGGTCCTGTCCAGTAGGGACCAGGTGGGAGGTAGCTGGGCGTCTCTCAGCCTTCCTCTTGATCCACCTGCCCTTCCTGTCGGCATCACTGCGGCGGAACGATGGAGTCTTTCTCTTGCTCTTCTTCCTCCCCTCTCTGGTGGTGGTGGTGTGTTGCTGGTGGGTCCCAGCATCCGGGTTACCTCCATCAGAGGGTCCTGAAAAGGACCTTGATGGCGTAACCCGGAATTCCAGAAAAAGCTCCACGTGGCTACCCGACCTGCGTAAAGTCCAGGTCAGGCAGGGATCCACATGGAGTGAGCTGAGTGCGTGCCTGACTTCGGCAGGGATTAAAGACGAATCCATTGTCCAACAGAAGTCAGTAATCCGATCGCTGAGCGAGCTAGCTAAGTCCTGGAGCGTTCAATCAAGGACGTCCTCTCTCGTCAGCGGTCGGAACACGAATCCTAATGAAAAATGACACATCCTTTGATTTCATATATTTTATACCTCTTTGAATGGTCCAACAACTACGAATAGAATAAGATGTGCATAATTCACAACAATATTAACACAAGAGTATACTATTATACATCTTTATTTTTTTAAGAAAAAGAACTGGAAAAAATGATAAAAGCACAGGTGTGCTTGAGTATTTTCTATTCTACAGGATAGAAAGACGTGATTTGATTCACCTTCCAAATGTTCAAAAATGGGGTTGGGCTTATCTACAAGGACCACCCCAAGTTTTGTTTATGGTAAAAAACCAAGACTGGGCTTATCTTCAAGTATGGGCTTACTGACGGGTGTATATTTACTTATTTTATATTGGAGGTCATAATATGCTTGAGGTCAAGTTGAGGAGCAGGTTTTTTGAGGATGAGGATTTCCCTGATAAATGAAATTTTTATTTATCAGGCCTGTTTTTATTCAGTACCTGTTAATCATACCTGTTTGATGTTTGTAACTTAATGTCCTTCTTCGGTGGAGCCTCAACCACTGGAGATTTCTTTGTTTGTGAAAGATGTTTTGGTGAAGCTTCTTGTTTCACAGGGGGTAGGTCTGTTTTTTCTTCACTTTTACTTGACACAGCTGATATATCAAAATATAAAAAGGTTATAAAACAAATCTTACACAAATAACACTTCTTTATTATATGCTTTCCTATAAAATAGCGGAAAATTACCATAACGTAGATCGTCGTATCTATCTCTTCGGAGCTACAGTAAAATCGAGTTTCGTTATTTCACTGTAGGTTCTGATATTTCACTGTAGCTCGCTAAATTGAAACTAACAACTACCAGGAAAACATGTGTCACTGAGTGATCAGTGCGTGAACATTGTCCACTAGCCAATCAATAGTGACAAATTTATGACACCACTTGATTAATCGATAATTCTACAACAAGTCAATTTCGACTTTAGGCCCAGGCTCTTTCCTGCTTGTAAACACGACACGTGCTCTTTAATCATGGACGTGAATTAGATACATTATACACATCGCAGCTTTAATTAAGTAGAGTTAATAATTTAACTAAATAAGAGTTAATTTAGCAAATTTGAACATTAATAAGTGGCATATACAGTAATGCCCTAAATAATCGACTCCTTAACCACAGCAGAATCTTAACCACAGCAGAATTATGGGTAACTTTTCAGGATTTAGTCGGAAATATGGCTTGTTGCCATTCATCGGAGAGCTCTTAATGACACGAATGATCCCAAAATGACTCGTTCCCATCTACATGTCAATATTAACATGCCAGACAAATTTCATGAATATCAGACGAATAATCTGGCCTGTAGCCCATGCTAATGGATTGTATTTTGAAATCCAAGATGGCTGTCGATGTAGATTGCCTGTTATTATCATGTTAGTACTCTGTGTAATGTAAACAAATGACATGTTATGTAAACAAACAGTAAGTTAAGAGTATGCAATAAGCAAAATGCTCAACACCGGGGAGACTCCACTATTAAAGTGAACTTGTAGAAATGACACCAATTTGTTTACAACATACCGGAATAGCATTTGCTAATCATCGTATATCAAGATTTCGTTGTTGAATGGATCACCGTGAATCAGTCGCCATGGTGCTGAGTGGCTTATCGATCACTATTTACGTGCTGTATATAAACAAATGCTCGGTTCACACAAATTGTGTTTGTGGATAATATCGCATTCATACTATCATTATACTATAGTATTAGTATAATCTTGAGGAAATTTTCATAATTTGGTAACTGTTATTTCTAAATTTTAGCCTATAACAAAGGCCATCCGTGCCTTTAAATTCAGTCTCTGACATGAACATAAAATATATCTCCTAAATAGATATATTAGTCCTCAATAGCCTACCTTTATTATATATCAAATATCAACCAAATCAGGTGATATTTCTCAAGGCATTAAATTAAACATTAACTTATTCATTAATGTACAAGTTGAATTCACAAAAGAATGTGACAAGTCAACATTGAGTTATATGAGAGAAAATATTGGAAGTCCAAAAATCATAATTTCCAAACAGAAGCCAAACAGACAGAAATTTATAAAATTATTGTACCCTCTTTGAAAAGAAAAGAAATAAGCATAAATAGAGAATGGAAAATATGAACAAGAGGTAAGCAACAAAGATGCTGTAGTCGAGTTGTGGCGTAAGAAAAACAGCTATGGGTAGTGTATCACGCGGTGATAGCAAGACCTTTATTGGAAAAAAAATAACTGACTGAGTTGTATACTGAAGTTCTTTTACGAGTTCCTTTCGAGAAGACCAGATTAATTTGTTCGTTGAATGTTGGCGCGAAATTGATGATCTCAGCTTGAAAGATAGATTGATCGCGGTCGGACTTAATTCTGGCTTGGATTGGATGCTTGGATGGACAGATTGATTTGCTGATGTTGTTTCCGCTACATAGATAAAACGAGTCCCGTCAATGTGTAAGTCTAATTCGCATCTACCCGACTACTAGCTACTCTCAATAGAACTTTAGTCACCAAGTCCTGCTAGTAAAATATTCTGGAATTCTGTTTATCTTCAACATATCATATAAGACTCATTTGCGGCATAATGTTTGTATATGATTACATTAGCAGTGATAACTATATTTACTCTGTAGGGCACTAAATGTCTCTCATTCTGTATTACATTGTATATATTATATGTCGCATGTGTGTGGTTGTTCTGGATCAAGGTGTTGCTATCATGCTTACCAGTTGCTACATTGGTTATTACTCTTAATTCTAGGTATATCCGTTTGCGTGTGAATGCTAGTTTTCGCATGCTCGTTACTGTGTGGCAGTTGTCCGGCCATTTGCGTGCGAGTATCTCTGTAGTAAGTGTCACATGTGTGTGGTTTGTGTATTTGGATTTGGAATATTCTTGTTATTAAGATTTTTGTGTACTACTTGTTGATTCGTATATGGATATTTGCTGTTGCTATCATTGACTTGCCAAGTCTGTCCGTGTGTGTGTCACATCTAAAAGGCTACTGTGTGTATATTTAATTAATAACAATTGAAAATGTGTGCATTCCATATTGTAAGTCTGTGATTTTTGTTATTTCAGCTTGAAGCCATTTTAATAAAACTGCTTTGCAAGATTGACGGCTCTTTAATTCCCAAACGAAACAGGTAGAACCCACAAACCATATTTGGTCAAAATTGGATTACGCTTGTTACAGTTATCGTGCCAAGTAGGGAAATAAGACATTCGGTAAAAAATCCCAGAGGCATACCTCGTGAAAAACAATTCAGTCAGGACTGGTTTTCAAAGTCATCCAAGAGATTTCCAAATCTCGACAAAAACTGATTGCTTGTTGAATTTATTGTGCTTTCTTTGTGAAATAGACACCCAGGAAACAATCCAGGAGGCTATAACTCCTGTCAAAAGATTCGGCCTAACTCCTGAAAAAACAATCGGGCAGGACTAGTTTTTGAACTCATCCAAGAGATTCATTAATCAGGATTCAAATTTGGTCAAAATCGGATTACATTTGTCAAGCTTTTGATGCAACATGGAACGGATGGATGCCCACCGTCATTCATAAAACCAAAGGTCAAGTTTGTTACACAACTCGACCAAAAACTTCATTGGACCCTCTTTAGAAGCTCATCCTTATAGAACATTTTTGCTTCTAATTTCAAGTAGATCTGTAGCTGAGATATCTGTGGATGGACAGTATACAAAGAGGAGTAACTCTAGAACAAAACAAATGTGAACAGTGTCGATGTATCATCTGTAGAGAAAATTCGCAGAGGCAAATTATCCAATAACCCAATGTTCATATGAGAGATATGTGAGTTTGGACAAAATATCACCATGGTAGTGAAAATATACATTTATCATTCACAATTTCATGGTGGAAAATCCAGAAAAGGACAATTAAAGGCAAAATCCAAATATAATTTTTGAGGATGACCATACGATTTTGTGGTTTATTGCATATTATCGTTTCAGCTAAACTGCTGGGCCATATCACAAAAGTTATGAGTTTCACAGGTGAAAGTCCACATTGATCATTAATTTCATCGAGAAATCACTCCACTGTAGTAACCATTGACCCCCAGATACATACTTCGTGGTATCAGGTATGTAACCTCTTAGCTGCTAAATGTCAGTACTGAGTACGGACCTATAATGGCATGCTGTGTACTATACATCCGTACTGAATACGGACCAACTTCCACGTACTAGCAGGCGACCATCATTCATAAGAGGTACTAAGATATTAGTGCAACTGAACCAGTGCATCTCGACGTTTCAATCGACATATGGTGTTCCAGGATTGACAATGATAGTAGCCTTTGCATTAAGTCATTTGTAAGGTTTTTGGGACATTCCCATTATATTTTTCCACTGCAAAATGGGCGAAACATCAACGTCCCCGCACACAATGTCATTCAGCAGCAGGCCTTAAGATTCGACGAGAACCACCGAATTTATTCTCATAATGCTTCTCGCGAAACTTTTCAATTTTCAGTGCTTTATGACCAACTTGATTCAGCATTTGATTCTCGCGAAAAATGTATTTTTGAGCCCTGCTGTAGCGAAGAGGTTAAGAGACAATGCCCAAAAGAAATAGTAGACCAATGTCTACAAAGTGTCTACAAATGTCTACAAAGCGTAATCGTACAAACCTTCAACCAGAGCATCCTTTTCTGGAGATTTGTTCACTTCAGATTTGATCTGCACCGAAGCTATTTTTTTTTCTTTCCCACTCTCTTCAGTCGTTTTATTTTCTCCATCTGCTTCAATCCTCTCCGACAGCTTTTGATGAGAATCTTCAGCTGATTGCACCTCTTGATTATCATCACTCTGAAATAGAATAATTTTCGAGTCGTCAGCAGCACTGCTAACCCTTTCATGATGTGCAGCATTAAAGATTGTGTGTCAATACATTCTCTTCTATATGCGAGTCTCCCATAAGGAGCCTCGCTTATATAAGAGAATACATTGGCCAAACAATATTTACCTTGACATAGGGAGCCTCGCATATATAAGAGAATGCACTGGCTTACAAGGTTAAAGACATATTATGGGCTTGTTTGGGTGCATGAAACTGATAAGTTAGTACTCAGACACTATGCCAATTGGAGGAATGTAGCATTCTACTAACATGGCTGAAAATCTCAAACAAATCGACCGTATTACTCCATAGAAGACATCATCTGAACTACGCTCAATTGTAAATATTTACTTCTCGATTCGGAATGCAACTATCGGCGATAAATTATCACTAACGATATTGCAATCGATAGTCACTTCATTGAATTAATATATAAGAATGACGTTGTGCATTGTCAATTTGGATATAACATTTGTAAAAATAACTACTTTGAGCCAGATTATTCTCCATGCATATATTATATCCCTATTGTTAGCTCCAGTCATGGAAGGGTTAAATAGCAGAATTTTGCCTAGGCTAAACTAGAGGTGAGACTCCCCGCAATGCAACACTCTAAATGTACCCCATGTTTTCAGAACTGTCATAGTATTCGGTGATGTAAAAATACCCTTTCCTACACTAGGTGAGAGCATGGGTAGCAAGTAATTGTGAAAACATTTTCTGTAAATATTTTATCAAAAGTTGAAGTTGGGACAATTTTCTGTAAATTCAACAACGAAAAACAAATTAATTTTGCTGGTTCTTTATATGTACTGTGTTTGCCATCTGAGTATGATCTGACATAAAATTGTGAGACACATGGCGAGTATATTGATGTTATAAAGGATTTGCTATACAGAAAATGCACATGCCGTTTGTTATTGGTTGTAACATGTCGGCCCAAGCCACCTAACTGTTTTATTCTAAGGATTGTCTGAGATGCCATGGCAGTATTCTGACGCGATATCACATTTGCCAAAGACTGATTTCGAACGATTTGCTTAATTTCTTTGCATTCTGGGCTATAGTCACAAGTGCCGCCAGTATATGGACGTTTGTGACTGTGTGGTGGTTAAGTTTTTGTTTACTAATTCTCCAACTGATAAAATGGACTAATGGTGAAACTACTGTTCCATATAAAATATCGCCTATGTAGTCACTTCAATGATATACAATATTGTTCCAGTTTGACTCTTGAATACAGGCATGACAAACCTTGTGCACAAAATTTAGCAAATTATCAGAACAATTTCAACATTTCGTTGGCCTGAAATTCCCAAACCTCCATGTATGTTGTGTCAGGCATGTCTGGCATTTTAAAATGTTGACCATGTGACCAAAGTAGGACGTGAGACACCCTCCAAACGCCGCTGTCATTACACCTCTGTAGTCATATATTTCACTTATCCTGCTAAACATCAAAATCTCCACTGCAAAAGCATTAGATAGATTGAAGTGCTAAATTGAACAAACCAACAATGTGAAATTTTAGATATACCCGACCAGAAGAGTGAACCAAATGACTTATTTAAGAATAGCAACAGTTGCTAAGCAAATACCACAAATGATCGAAGACACCATTGCACTAACCATTCAGTGGTATTTTTACCTTAAAAATGCATGTTTTTGTGAAATATAGCCTATGCTATGTGCATGCATCCCGACCCGATACTATTGGATAACCATTCCATGTACACGCCCTGGCCACCACTGATGTATATATGGGGCCATTTAAATATATATTAGTGGGTTTGTCGTGCATACGGTAAGTACCATATAAACCATTTATTTCTCATTGTGCTTTTCTGCGCATGCACGAATAAGTCAACATGATATGTGATAGACCCTTCCCCATATGTGGAAGAACACTGATTAATATATATATACGAGGGTTATTTGAACTGAAACTATTTGTCAAAATTATGTCTGTTCTACAAAGATGTGGAACATGACACTACGGTATATGCCATAAATATAGTGCCACAGTTCACTTAAAATATTGTATGTTCTTTGTAGATTATATATGCACTTGTGCTTATATTTCTACCCAATAATAGCAGTCAACCAGTCCATACACACCATGGGAAACGCTGACATATCCTGGTCATATAATTGAATGAGAGGCGTCATCGATAGGCTATTTTTGGACAGTCAGGAGGTGATTAATTAGCCCGGGTTAACTACATCAGTCTCTTTTCACAGCGAGAGCTTTATAGTTGTCACATTGGTGCGTTTCTATTGGGTAATGTTGTCTATTGTTTACTGAAATCTGGAGAAACTGTCACCTGATCAGAGAGGGCAGGAGATGCAGTTGAAAATCGGGAGACTCCCACCTAAATCGCGCAAGTTAACTCCCATTGGATTCTATCAAATTGATACATAAGCTTGTGTTTGTTCCATTTCAAGATAGTGCTTGTTATGTCAGTAGTCTTTGGCATTCAATAAAGTAGGTTTGCTGTATGCAGACCATGTCTGCAGCAATTTGTTTTAAATTTACAAAAACTTTTGATGATCCTGAAATTTGCACTGGCTCAAAAATGGCAGACAACATTTCCTTTTGCCAATACTAATTAAACAGACTGCATTTATATAAGTAATAAAGCAGCACGCAGGCCAACCATTTCACCTTTTTTAGACATGCATGGTCTTCCGGCTGAGTCAATGCAATAAGAAATTCTGCTGGCTATTTTTTTTAACAGAGGAAAATATCAAAAGCTGCTAATAACTTGGGCAACATTAAGTCAATTGCTGTCTGTGTTATAATAGTATCACATTATGGCAACAAATGTTGAACATATGATAGTAACAATAAGGACTAGATAACAAGTAGTATCACGAAAATCAACAATTTTAAATCCCAGTTATAGAAATATTGCAATGACCAACTTCCAGTTTTTAACTCAAGTTTATACATGTAGAACATGACAGTATGTGGATCCTAGGCTTTTAGCTCAGGTAAATTTCATGTAAATTCTTGCCAATAAACAGACCTGTGAAGTAGAGATATTTGCCACAATTTTCACAATCATAGGTGAGTAAAATGCATCCAAACAAAATACAGTAATGCCCTAAGTAATCGACTCCTTAAACAGCAGAATTATGGGTAACTTTTCAGGATTTAGTCGGAAATATGGCTTGTTGCCATTCATTGGAAAGCACAAAATCTGTTCTGTTTAATGAGTCGATTACTTAGGGCATTACTCTCTCTCCTTCCTAAGTGTAAATCCCTCACCTTCATTTCAACATCACTATTATTGTCTTCGTCATTTTCTTCTCTTTTAACTTTTTTAGGACTTTCTTTAGAATCACGTGGCTTGAAATCTAATCCTCTTCTCTTTGTTCCAATACTTTTGCGTGCTGAAATTGGATAGTAGAGATGGGCGGTTGTGAAAATTTGCCTCGGTTTCGGTTTCGGTTGTGGAAAAAGAGTTGAGTCTCGGTTTCGGTTTCGGTTTTTATTAATAAAAATGACTAATGTGAACAAAATCTAATTATGCTTCATCATATTACAAAGAAAACACACCAATTTTATTACCATAACTTGTGAGGTACATGTCCTTCTATAATTGTAAATTATGTATCATATTGTTACTATTACATGTATATTGTTAATGTCCATGTCGAGTGGCAGTGCTAGAATGCAAGTGAGTCTGTGTATTGTGTATGACTGCAATTCAGCATCATATGATCATAAGTGTGAAATAATATAATGATCATTTATATTGGCATAAAACTAATGTGTGTGACTAGATATATGTGTATAGTTATGATTTGAAAAATAAAATTTGAAATAAACAAAATGAAAATAAAACATGACTAGAATCTCTCAATCACATTATCTGGCTATATGCCTATTAACATATTTAGGGAACATAATACTGTACACACTATACATGCATCCAATACAAGTCACCTGAATGAGTGCTATTTCTCAACAGTTTACCGACAAACGGTATAATTCATTCCGGCTCCGATTCCGGTATAACATTTTTAATCAACGGCGCACAAATATAGTTGACGATTTAACATCCAAACAGTGATAAAAACTAATAGGGAATGCGGGTAACAATGATTGATACCTTTTGATATCGTATCCTCGTTATCAAATTCACCTTTCAGAGTATTTGTACGGCCTTAATGATTAAAAGATCATGAGAAATAAACTGACTTGTGACAAGTTGTGTTGTGTTTACTACGGCGAAAATAGGTGTACACGGAAGCAACGTAATTAATTCGGTCGCGCAATTTCACCATGCGAACTCCTTTCTGCATATATTACAGGCGGCACACTTAATTTCTTATCTTTCTTTGAAAAATATTTCCACACAGGACTCGTTTGTTCGTCGTGCTCTGCCATGATTACAGGACGTTGTGACAACCGAAACTACGGGTTTTTCCAACTTACCACTATTGTCATTTCCGGTTTTTCCCGACAACCGAAACCGAACTGATTCCACGGTTAACCGCCCATCTCTATTGGATAGTACGTTAATGTCAATGAAAACATAACATGTTAGTTTCTCTAAATAAAATTCCTGTGGTGGTCATCAGTAATGGGTGACTTTTAAAATCAGTGCTTCAACAAATAAGTGCATGGTCAGACAACAGGGAATTATTGCATATATATACATAGCCTGCCCGCAATACACTCAATCCTGTTTGGTGATAATGGTCAATTTGGTCACTCGGTTTGCATCCCAATAATGCAGAGATCTCTTTAGTGTAACACGAACAGGAAGTTGCAAACTGTTGACCTAATCTGACTAAATGCGGTCAGCAGAATAATTGGGCGTGTTTTTCAAAGTTCAGCCGAAATGAATCTGAAACCAGTTATTTATACCGATCACGTTATCGTAGCTAAGAGTTTGGAAATCTTATAGTGGGCTGACTTAATGTGCTGCATGGTCTAGACTCAGATCGGCCATTTTGTGAAAATAATTAAGAATACACTCAGATTTTTTTTTTAAGGGAATAAATCATCAAAAGCTATATAAATATAAGAAATGAATGTAGTGGGTGCATGTGTTAACTCTTTACCCAACAAACCGGCCAAAACCGGCCAAATAAAGCTTCAACAGCCTAAAATATCTTCGGTCTGTCTCAATAGAACCATACAAATATGGATATCATTGGAATCGGCTCATTGACCACATTGTGATGGTTATAGTTATGCCCTGTGCCAATGCATTCTCTTATATATGCGAGTCGACCATAGGTCGCCTCGCATATATAAGAGAATGCATTGGCCTAAAAAAAATCTTTTTTTAACACTTTTTACCATTTTTTCTTACATTCTTTAACAATTTTATAATTTTTAATGTGTTAAGCCAATGCATTCTCTTATATATGCGAGGCGACCTATGGTCGACTCGCATATATAAGAGAATGCATTGGCACAGGGCCCTTCTGTTGGGTAAAGGGTTAATGGGCGATATGGCGGTGTGGTCGTTGGAGGCACATTTAGTGTACACAGCGAAGCAGTTTACACAATGTACCCCAGCGATCACAGCGCCGTATCCCCCAATAACACACACACCCACTATATTCATTTCTTAAAAATAGCACACCTTAAGACTTCCATTCTAGATGAGGCCACAACAAATATATTTGTGATTGGCATTTCCCTACTGACCCTATATTTAAACTCATTACCATAAAATCCAAGTTTATTTTTTGTGAATTTCAAGAAAATATTTTCTAATTTGTGTACAATTTTAAAAAAAAACAAACAAAATTTCAATATTTCAGAATGGGTTTATTTCTTAGTCACAACATTGTGTTTATTAGTTTAAAAAATTATCAAAATTATTCTTAGCTCTCAGATTACATTATAACTATTAACCAGTTTACTGTTACTTACCAGTTTTCCTGATTGGCAGTCCAAATGGAGACCTTAAAGGAGACTGTGCAAGCTTTGATGGCGAGTTCACCTTTCCAAAGTTATCATCTGTTTTTGGTGTATCCTTTAGAAAAAAAGTATGTATCTCAAAAAAACTCAATCAAGAATAGTTTTACAAACATGAATCAGCCTTATAGGCCAAGTTTCTACACAAGAAGTTGAACCTCGGATACTGGCATCCCCCACAATGCCAAGTTGAAAATTGGGCAGGATGGAACCCAAATTTTTAATTAACAAAGAAGGATAACTCTAGAAAGGAAATTGAAAAGAACGTCACTGGCCAATCTTTTGAAAGCACTCCCGATGGCAATCCACAATACCAAATAATATTGACATCCATTGAACCATGGCTAATATATCTCCGCGGTCGAACAAAAAAAACCTCAAGATTTCCTGATAAACAAAGAAGGATAATTCTAGAATTGAGACGCAAACAATGTCATTTGCCCCTCTTTTGAAAGCAGTCGTGATGGCAAACACACATTCAAAATTTCATTGAGATCTGATCAACCATGGCTGAGATATCTGCAGATAGAAATAAACCAAGAATTCTAGATAAACAAAGGATAACTCTATTAATAATGGAAAACACGAACATCATTTGCCCCCTTTTGAAAGCATTCATGATGCCTAACATCCATACCAAATTCCATACAGATCCGATAACCCATGGCTGATAAGTGATATACATGTATATGCCTGGACAGACAGGCAGGCTGACAGACACACACACACAAGTTTGGGTATAATAATGTTGTGTGCTATAAATAAATGATATTTTTTATTAGCTATATAGATGTTGCAAATCACCAACATGTTAGTAACAATATCCCAGAGTTTCAAATCTCTACATTTAAAACTGTAGGAGGAGTTGATTACACCATGAAGGTACCCAATCTCATCCAAAAGGCAAAAATGTTCCAAATTTTCTAAGTCGAAAACCCCCCCAAAATATGGAAAAAATGATATTTTTTATTAGCTATATAGATGTTGCAAATCACCAACATGTTAGGAACAATATCCCAGAGTTTCAAATCTCTACATTTAAAACTGTAGGAGGAGTTGATTACACCATGAAGGTACCCAATCTCATCCAAAAGGCAAAAATGTTCCAAATTTTCTAAGTCGAATACCTCCCCCCCCCCCCCCCCCCCCCCAAAATATGGAAAAATTTATATTTTTGATTAGCTATATAGATGTTGCAAATCACCAACATGTTAGGAACAATATCCCAGAGTTTCAAATCTCTACGTTTAAAACTGTAGGAGGAGTTGATTACACCATGAAGGTACCCAATCTCATCCAAAAGGCAAAAATGTTCCAAATTTTCTAAGTCGAATACCCCCCCAAAAATATGGAAAAAATTATATTTTTGATTAGCTATATAGATGTTGCAAATCACCAACATGTTAGGAACAATATCCCAGAGTTTCAAATCTCTACTTTAAAAACTGTAGGAGGAGTTGATTACACCATGAAGGTACCCAATCTCGGACGCACGGACACACGGACGGACACACGACGAGGGTCATTTCTATAGTCCTCCGACGGAAACGTCGGGGGACAAAAAGACGGACCGAATCGCAATTAGCATCATGCAGTCCAAGGAGATTGCATACAAAAAATCATTGAAATCGGTTCATAGTTGTTCCAAGTTATGAGGTCGGACGGACGGTACGATGGACGGACGGACGCACGGAGGGAGAAAGCGTGACGGACGGACGCAGTCAATCCAGTATACCCCCATTTTCTTCGAAAGTGGGGGTATAAAAACATTGATCTAAAAATGTAGGAATAAAAGCTCGTACAAAAATATACATGTTGCAAACATTTTCTAAGTCGAAAAAGGGGGATAACTCACCCAAAAAAAGTTAGACAAACATCATAATCGCAGGTGCACAGGTTCCCATGGTACTAAATATCTGTGCCAATTTAAAAAACATTGACCAAAAAATGTAGGAATAAGTCGAAAATGGGGAATAACTCCACACAAAAAAAGTCTGACAGACGTCATAATCGCAGGTGCACAGGTTCCCATGGTGGTTGATGTCTGTACCAAGTTTCACAGAAAATGATTAAAAAGACTGTGAAACTCCGAACAAAATTCTGTCCACGGACGGAGGACGACAGACGGATGGACGGATGGCTAAGCTGGTTCCAGTATACCCCCCCCCCCACAACTTTGTTGCGGGGGGATATAGCAATATACTGTGTACATAGTGATCTGCAGTTGCAACTGAGCATTAATTTGCACGATCAAGTGTCCTATCAGAAAAATTATGTCACCTAAAATTATATGGGGATATTCTCATCTGGAAAACAGGGGTCCCCAAAAAACCTCTGGAATTTTCCCTGCTGTAACAGGTATCAAAACAGCCTTGGATATTCCCTGGGTATCATGGTTATTACTTTAGTCTTTACAGTGTCCACATAGCCATTGGTGACAATAAAGGGTGTGGTATTTGTTGATTCACAGAAATCCTTATGCAGCCAATACAGTTTGATATGTACATGTAAATGTATTCATTCTTAGGTTGTCACTCAATTTCATACATAATTACATCTACAGATAAAAAATATGCACCAATATGACATGGTAAAATGTTGTTTAACCTGATAATAAAAACATTTTAAATATGACATTAGTTATTATACTACAATTATGCTAGTAACTTGTACAACAAATGCTCAGTTGTGTTTCTTTGTCATATTGATATTGCTAATTGTGTCAGACGAGTCAGTTAAAGGTTTGATAACATTCTTTTACACACTATGGTTCCAATAATTCTTACGACTCACAGCAATTCCCAATTGTAGGTCTCTACGATGCTAAATTTCTCAATTGGAGAGGCCCGAACACCTTTCCCAAAAAAGTTGGAAACATCCCTGCAATCAGAGATAATTAAAGGGGTACTGTACACTAAATCCGGATATTTATGGGACCATCTCCTTTTATATTCAACAGAATATATGCAACATATGAATGAATTTGAGCCATGGATTAGTGCAAAATATGCTCATGTGCTCTATGAACGATGCCAACAACATGGTAATTATAATGAAAATGAATTTATGACTCCAGTCATAATTTCATTTTCATATAAATGTTGTTTGCATCGTTCAAAGAGCACAACTCAGCCCATGAGTGTATTTGCACTCATCCATGGCTCAAATTCATTCATTTGTTGCACATATTCTATTGAGTATAAAAGGAGATGGTCCCATAGATGGCCGGATTTAGGGTACAGTCCCCATTTAACATCTACATATCATCTCAGAAATTGGTCGATATGTGTGATGAGAAAGATCATATTAAATATTTATGGGATCTGGCATGAACTCATCCAGGAGAATCATCAGTAGAAATCATCATTCAAATTTGCTCAAAATTGTTAAAGTTATCGAGCTTAGGTCGAAAATTTACACTCAGTAAACAATGCAGGAAGCATATTAAGCCACATGAATAGTTATACTCAAGACAGCAAGAATGTTAGTGTTGCCCGCTGCCTTTACATTTGTGTTAGCTGTACAGCATTCTTGGTTTCATGCACTCCCAGCATATAACAACCATTCTGCATTCTTACATTAGCAGCAATAATTTTAGTTGGAAAAATTTATAATAAAAAGAAATTTATTAAAGATACGGGCGGCCTTCATGGTGGGTATTTTGCTGTTAAAATAGTCACATCCACTAAAACTGCCATAAACAGAAAGAATACTATATAACAGACAGAATTTGTTCTTATACGAATCATAAATATCACGTACATTGCATGTTATTGTCACATTTGTATGCTTTGTTATGTAAACAAACATCGTGAATTCAATGTATCGTGATACACTTGCATACGCATCTCGTATCATGTCATGTGTATCGCGATACAGGAAATCAAGTAATGTCTAAAGATGGGCTAGTGTAAAAAAGCAAAACCTGCAATTATCTCTCAAGCTTACATGTATACTATGTATATTTGACACATCTAGACAACAATTAAACTCCATTCTATTTTAAAATGAACTCTACCTCCAGTTTAAAACTTATTGTTTCTGATAATTCAGGTGGTATTCATTTGGAAACACTAATTTAGTGTATCGTGATATGTATCAACCAATAAATACATGTATGTCCACAAACAATACAGCAGATGGGCAGTACATTACAAACATACATGTGGTGGTGAGGTCTCCTCTGTACAGGCTGGTTTCTGTGGTGTTTTTTCACACACTTCCTTGTTTTCAGTTGGTTTCGATTCAACAATGGGCATCGATTCTTCTGTTTCCATTTCTTGTGCATCATCATCATCGTCATCATCATCACTTTCTATGACACAAACTTTCTTTCGTGTCGACACTTTCTTGACTGGAGAGTCAATGTCTTTCTCCTTCGATGGTGAGTTCTTTGGTGGAGAATAATTCTTCTGTTTCAAAGGTGACTTAGCTGCATGTTGTCTATTAAGAGATGACCAAATATAGATTATAAAATATAGTGGGAAAATTATCTTAAGATATATATTCTCCCTAAAATTTGTCACTTCTAAGTTCTCTTTCTTTTTGTCCGAGAGAGAAGTGACCTCTCTCTCTTCCATTCCAGCATGTAATATGTTCAAACATTGTACAGATTGTAAATTCTATTTGCTGATTTATGATGCTGTCCTTACTGGTCATAATGGGACAATGCATGAGTTATTTTATTGCAAACTACTTATTGGAGAATAGATGACTCATGTTGAGGTGTAAATTGAACTTCAGTCATTATGACTTCTCCCTAATAAAAGAATAGGGAAAAGTGGTGGCTTCTCTCAATATGAATCCTCCAGTCTGGTGTTTGCAAATATCTTAGTCACTTAGTCACAGATACACATACTCACTCACCCACACATGCTTAAAGTCTCAATGATTTCAACTAACTTACTCAGGTTCACTACTCACTCCCCTAATCTATTTTACAATGGACTGATGAACTCGGCCACAGACACTGAGCTAATAAGTTAATGAACACATACATGTACCATAGACTAGTTAAGGTAGAACATATCACATTAAGATGTTAGGCAAGTAAGGGTTACTTGCTTTTTGCTCTCTTGAGAAGGGCTGTTGTTTTTCTGGTTCTGTTTAGAACCAAAAAATGACCTGGAAATAAAAACAACAGTTTATTTTTAGGTGGTTAGTAGCCACACAGAAGTTTTTGACAATATTTAATATGATATTTTGAATGTCTGGTCAAGTTAGAAGTCAGACAAATTCATATGGCTTTACATGTCTTCTGGAAGATAAAGCTAAGATTAATTTTGTGTAAACTTTATATATATTAAAACACAACGCCTTCACACAGAAAGCAACCCATTTTGATACATTGAAAGGCATTTTTTTTTTATAAAAAAAAGCTTGAGAATATAATATTCTGAAATGAAAATTTTATTGAAAATCTCAAAAATAAAATTAGGGTAGGAGGTATGCTCGAGATCTTTCACTTTCACTTTAGTACGTTTCATGTTGTCGCTAAATTTGGCGGGAATTGAAAAAGACTGGTTAGTCTGTCTTAATATTAAAGCCACATGTCGGTTTGCACTCCAAAATACACATATTATCTGCTTTCGAGTTTTTCTCAGTTTCAAAATAGGTTGATAAATATCTCAACTACATTTCTACGAGCATTATGTAAACCAAAAAGACGAATTGAAAGTAATGAAAAATACAACTGTGAACACGGTGTTTGGGTCCCAAACACAAAACAGCTATTTGTACGACATAGCACATTAAAGAGCATTCCGTGGTAGTCTATTCCTGATATGGTAGCAATAAAGAGCGTTTAATCTGACTTCTAGCAAAAAGTTTAAAACGGACGAAAAATGGCTGTTACTATTGCAAGTGTTTTTCACAGCATATGAAGCCAGCATAACAATAGTTCGTTTATTTATCAACCTATCATATCCGTCGCTCCAAATTACGTAGAAAATAATTTGCAGGATCGAATGAGCCATGTCTGTTTACTAGTAAGTTATCTTGAACAAGTTCAAAGATATAATTTTAAAGTCATATTCTATTTCAAAACCATTAATGGACATTGAATAGATGGTATAAATAAACACAAGTTTACAACAGTGACATTGTAGTCAAATGGAGATAAAGCGTTTGTTCGAGAATGTTTGATTTGGTATCAGTCTTACCTGTCGGCTGTTGCAAAATTATTGAACTGCCAATAGAAATTAATGTGGGTGACCAGTGTAAGACAGGGTTGGTTTTCAGAAAGCGGTGTTGACAATTAATCAAAATACCGTACAGCACAAACTGATGTAGATCGTGCCATGAAATCTCTACTCTGGTCGTTATAGCCAGAGAATCTAGATTCATGGCATAACCAGAATGATCTATATTAAACTGCCACTGTCATTTTGGTGACACTACCGGTATATCATTTCAGTGATGGCATATGTTGTTACGATCAGAACTGTACCTCCACACATGTTCTCTGCTCTGCATAAAGGAGTGACCCAGAGACCTGATTATATATAGAATGCTTTCATATCTCAAATTATAACATAGCAGTATACACGTGTTTCTCTCGATCTCTCTCTCTCTCTCTCCGGCGCCCGGCTATTCCCGCTATTCCTTGATCACAACATGGTGTCAGAAGTGGCAACTTCTGTAATATTCTGAAGGCAGAAGTGACTCCCAATCTCTCATAGAAGTACATTTTCTCACGATGGATAAGTTCGATCCACCGGACTCTATGTCTTTTGAAGGCAATGTGTCGGACAATTGGTCAAAATGGAAAGAGGAATTTGACTTTTTCCTGTGTGCCACCGAACGCGATGGCAAAGACGACAAAATAAAGACTTCTATTCTACTCACCCGAATAGGGAAGAAGGGCCGTGAAATCTACAACACATTCAAGTTCGATGGTGTTGGCGCTAATCTAATATACAAAAACGTTATGGACAAGTTTGACGCATACTGTCAACCACGAAGAAACCTGACATTAATGCGGTTCCAGTTCTTCACATCAATACAGTCTGATGGAGTGTCATTTGATGATTATGTTACCGAGTTGAAAAGAAAGGCCGGTACGTGCAAATTCGGTGAACTCAATGACGCGCTAATCAAGGACATAACTGTTTGTGGTCTAATAGACAATAGATTACGAGAACGTCTTCTCAGAGAGCCCGATTTAACTCTCGAAAAAACATTGGAACTTGGGCACGCCGCGGAAGCGACGCACGACGCAAAGATCCTGGACCGAAATGTTCCAGCCGATTCGGTTGATGTTATTCAACGCAGGGTGCACGACCAAAGTTCAAGAAATATCCTTCATCTCCTGCTAATAAAGCACCGACGAATAACTGCAGATTTTGCCTTAAATCGCACAAATGAGTGTTTTGCATGGGGAAAATCTTGTATGGATTGTGGCGGGAAAAACCATTATCGGAAATCTCCTGCATGTCCTAAGAGCCGTAACTCTAAAACTCTCCACCCTGTTGAGTTTGATGAACTCAATAATCTGTCAATCGGATCCATCGAATGCGATAATTCTAAGGAGTCAACGGAAGATAACTCTGTTGACAAATTGGTGTATTGGGTGAAACCATCGGACTGGCTCGTAAACATAAGGTCCAATGACCATGATATCCAAATCAAACTGGACACAGGAGCACAAGTTAATGTTCTCCCAAAATGGATTTATCGCAAAATTCCAAACAAAAGTAAGTTACATCCAACAAACGTGACTCTCACTGCTTATAATGGTGGAAATATCCCAGTTATTGGCAAAACTATTCTACGACTTAAAACTCGTGACTCAATGATCCCAATAATGTTCATTGTGACTGACTGATTCAGTACCTCTCCTCGGACTATCAACTTGCGAAAAGCTTGGATATGTCCAACGTGTATCATCCGTAGTTCAGAATTCTCAAATACCAGCATTTGTTCAAAACTTTGATGTATTTGGCGAAATTGGATGTTTGAAGAATACTCACAAAATTGAACTGTTACCTGATGTTACTCCTGTTATACAAGCATCGCGACGAATTCCGCACGCTTTGTACGAATCTCTGAAACAAGAGCTACGTCGCATGGAAGAACTTGACATTATTGCGAAAGAAACTGGACCTAGCGAATGGGTCAGTTCATTGGTTATTGTTGAGAAGTCTAATAACAAAATTTGTGTCTGTTTAGATCCGAAAGACCTCAACAAAGCAATAAAACAACATCACTATCCACTTCCTACGACCGAGCAAATTCTGGCACAACTTACAGGTGCCAAAATATTTAGCAAATTAGATGCTTCTTTTGGATATTGGAATCTAGGGGTCGATGAGAAATCTTCAAAACTCTTGACATTCAACTCTCCGTTTGGTCGATATGGATTCAAACGACTTCCGTTCGGAATCAAATCGGCAAGTGAACTGTTTCAGCGTGACATAGCTGAACTCATCTCAGATATCCCCGGAACTGCGAATTCTATAGATGATATAAAAATATGGGCAGACACCCAAGAGCTGCACGATTCTCATCTAAAGACTGTTCTCGAGCGTATAAGGTCATCTGGACTAAAGCTTAATAAATCGAAATGTGTCTACAATTCTACCGAGATATCTTATTTGGGACACATAATTAGTTCTGAAGGAATAAAAGCTGATCCCAGCAAAATCTCTGCAATAATTGACATTCGTTCCCCGACCACAAAGAAGGAACTGCAACGTTTTCTCGGCATGATTAACTATCTAGGCAAATTTATACCTAATCTCTCTGCCTTAACAGAACCGTTAAGACGACTTCTCGAGAAGAATGTCGAATGGAATTTCACACGAGCAGGATTCAGCTGTGAAGAAATTAAAAGCGTCTGTTGCGAAGACGCCAGTTCTTAAGTTCTTCGACCCGTCTCTACCGATTAAAGTGTCAAGTGATAGTTCTCAAGTAGGTCTGGGATGCATACTCGAGCAAAAGCATGGCGATAAGTGGTTACATGTTGCTTTTGAGAGTCGTTCGTTAACCCCAGCCGAGTGTAATTACGCGCAAATCGAACGTGAAACGTTAAGCATCGTGTTTGCGTGTACAAAGTTTCATGAGTATTGTTATGGTAGCCATTTCGTGGTGGAAAACGACCACAAGCATCTACAAAGCATATTCCAGCGACCCCTGGTGAAATCTCCGCCCAGGATTCAACGATTTCTATTGTGTCTCCAACAATATGATTTCGAAATGAATTATATCAAAGGCACTCTCCTCCATGTAAGCAATGCATTGTCGCGAGCATCACTCCCGATATATCGTTCGGAAATTTCTGATGAGGATTTATCCTATCACGTGCACTCAGTCATCGATATGTTACCAGCGAGTGCACAAAAATTGGATAAATTATGTGCCGAATCTTCTAAAGATCCAGTTCTGTGTGCTCTCATGCAAGCTCTTAAAGAAGGGCTTCCTGATAAGCTTCCCGATATCTTGAAGCCTTATCAGAGTGTGCGTAATGAGCTCACCTGTGCCAAGGATCTAATTCTCAAAGGAACACAACTAGTGGTTCCGAAATTGCTTCAACCGGAAATGAAAAAGCGTATCCATGAAGGCCATTTAGGAATAGAGCGCTGCAAAAGCAGGGCTCGCGCATGTTTGTTTTGGCCTGGGATGAGTGGTGAAATAGCTGATATGGTCTCCAAAATTCAATTTGTGCAAAATATAGAAACAACCATTCTCAGGAGCCATTAATTTCCCATGAGTTTGCGAATATTCCATGGTCGAAAGTTGGGTCAGAGCTGTTCTATTTCAAAAACAAGTAGTATTTGTTACTAGTGGACTATTTCTCATCATATCCAGAAATCATACGACTGGACAACACATCGAGTGCATGTGTAATTGCACAAATGAAAACGTGTTTCGCAAGATGGGGCATACCCAAAATTCTCATCAGTGACAACGGACCACAATATTCATCTAAAATGTTCAAAGACTTCGCGCATGACTGGGAGTTCAAACATAAAACTTCCAGCCCCATACACCCGGCGAGTAATGGTTTAAGTGAGCGTACCATCCAAATCATGAAGAGACTGTGCAATAAGGCGATTGACTCACATTCAGATCCACTAATTGCCTTATTAAACTTCTGTGCCACTGCAGGAAGCGATGGACGATCACCTGCAGACAAATTCCTAAATCGGAGCATTAGAACGAGACTGCCTAACTATCAAACTAATGTGAAATTTGGCTCCAAGGCCACATCAGACTCCGAATCAAAGGGTCAACGTACACTGTTGGAACTACCAATAAATCACAGTGTACGATTGAGGTTCGCTAACAGCAAGACCTGGAACCGACGTGGAAAGATTATAGCCCATGACAGAACGCCACGTTCTTATCAGGTTATGATAAATGGTAATGTTGATCGCAGAAACAGGAAACATCTGTTAAAAACTTACGAACATTTCGAACGTGACCCAGGATACGAAGACACATGTGAACCATCAACTCCACCATCGAGGACGCCACCTCCAGTACACAGGGATGGTGTAACAACTACAGTAGGTCAGGCAGGCCAATTAGACCGCCTGTCAGGTTCAATGACTATGTCAAATAAAAGGAAAAAGGGAGATGTTACGATCAGAACTGTACCTCCACACATGTTCTCTGCTCTGCATAAAGCAGTGACCCAGAGACCTGATTATATATAGAATGCTTTCATTTCTCAAATTATAACATAGCAGTATACACGTGTTTCTCTCGATCTCTCTCTCTCTGGCGCCCGGCTATTCCCTGATCACAACATATGTGTCACCTCGGTGACGAGTGACAAAATTAGACAGTGCATTCTCATAAGTTAATATAACAGCAAATTTGTCAGATATGATCTTAAAATTGTTAGATCATATTGTTAGAGCGATCGATTCAGCAAAATAACCATTGCATGATAATTGCATCACATTCAGATTGTCACCGATAAAACAAACTCCTGTTTCATTCCTTTCATATTTTTTTTGTTGGTTCCAACTGCCATACAGAAACCGTACGTAACGTCGTAAGGAGTATCGTATCATTCATGTTCTACATGTACACGCCCATAGTCCAACAAATTAGACTTTCGGATTATGAGGAATTTTAATATTTGGACATTTACAAACCTCTAATCTTTCAAGGATTAAGATTATTAAAATATATCTTAATCCGAATAGTCTAATTTGTTGGACTAACATATGCCCATATTACTATATAGGCAAAGCTAATTTCCTAAATAAATTAGGTCTGTTTTTTAGGACATTCACATTGGTTGGACAGGTCAGGGAGAACCCAAAATCGATGTACTAAACCTCGATTTGTGTAAAAAAAACCTCGATCGAGGTTCTTCGAGACCATGTGACCACTGGTGATATAGTGTGGAGTATTTCATCTTACACCCATGGGAGGCCAAATTCACATTTAATAATTAATTTTGCTTAAGCGCAATCAAGGACAATTAATTATTAAATGTGAATTTGGCCTCCCACAGGTGTATTATGAAATACTCCACACTATATCACTTACACTTTATGTTTCTGTAGTGATACGTCGTAGAAACCAGTTCTGGCGTGTTACGACTGGTGTGGAGGCGCTAGATGTTTTCCACTATATTACTTCCATTAGTATCATATTTGGTTTAGAGTGTTTCCCCTTATATCATGGGTGTATGTTTTGACCAGTAGTCACATGGTCTCGAAGAACCTCAATCTAGGTTTTTTACACAAATCGAGGTTTAGACTTTAGTACATCGATTTTGGGTTCTCTCTGACCTGTTGCCAGTGTTGGATCGATTCAATGGATGCAGTAAAAAATTAAATTGATATAATATTTGTGAATTGTGAGACTCTAAATTGACCATGAGTTTGGAGATAATGGACGTGGATGTAACAATATCAATAACCTTTGCTCTTTATTATATTTAAAGAGCGTTCAACAAAATCTGGTCTAGACTAGAGACCAGACAGAAAATAAACAATCCGACTCAGTCGAAAATTGCATGACCCTTTAAATTATTATGATCTACTGCGTGTGGTTTCTTAGTACATTATTGATTTCTGCATCTTCTCTGTGTAATGTAGTATTGAACAGTTGAAATACGGTCTGAAGCAACGTTTTTCGAGTTGTTGTTGTTTAGCAAATCTCCCGCCGAATAATTCGTTTGTGTTCGTTTGTAAAATCCAGAACAACGTACGGAGTAGCTCGGAGTAAGCACCCCGCGATAAACGAATGAGCCGGAATCGATAGTCGCTTTCGATCGATCGACTGAACTAGATTCCTATGGACTGAACAAATTCAACGTTTATTATTCGTAAAATATGATGGTAGTTGTTTTTGGTGACGATGCATAATGCGTGATGATACTTTCTGTTGTCACATGCATCACATTTGATAGTTATTGATGATGTTTTGCTTATTCGCACTACGCGGTTGGAAATTGCATGATGATCATATGCAAGTGATGTCACTTCCGCGTTTATGAGAGAAGAAACATTCACATATGTCAACAGATTGCTACTTGTTTGCATGAGTCTTCAATGTCAAGTCTCCAATGATTAATGTTTTAACACAATAGACATGGAGGTAATTTGATAGATTATGTTATTTGATAATTAGTTAAATTGTATTTTTCAATTTTGTATGAGTCCATGAGAGGCATGACAAAATTATTATTGCCATACTGTCATTACTAATTTACTGCCATACTTGTAGTTGTAAGTTGTAGTGGATGTTTCCAAGTTGTATGTGCCATGAATTACCAAACAATTTCCAATGCAATTAGGAATGTGACAATCCTATGGGAGGCCAAATTCACATTTAATAATTAATTGTGCTTCAGCGCAATCAATTGCGCTTAAGCGCAATCAATTGTGCTTAAGCGCAATTAATTGCGCTTAAGCGCAAATAATTACACTTAAGCGCAATCAATTGCGCTTAAGCGCAATTCATGGTTATATGTAACAAAACACCCCTGGTGAATAAATAGGTTTCTCCATAACTTAGCATTAACTCCTATTGACATGTCACTTCTTGGTTTCATTGGTGGGCCATTCTCCGAAAAATGGTCAAAATTGGACAAAAACGTGTCCAGGTGTTGTATTGGGATTTTAAAAAGATTTTTTTACCTCCCAATGACTTTGTTTGACAATAACAGCATCAGACAATACAAAATAAAACAATCTCAGCTCAATCCATACGTCGATCGCATAATACGAGATGCTAAATGGGTAGGAAAATACCATTTTCTGCTTGTCCTTGATGCAGGATTTATTTGAAAGTTGTACAGAACTTACCGAAGTTTTCGATTGCAGTCGATCAGGTTATAATGGTTAAATTTACCCTCATATCCTCTAAATGGAAATACCATAGCAGAGAATGTGTGGAATAATATGTTGTTTTCTTGTGGCATCGATATGCCAGTGTCCATTGGTACAGCACAAGATACGTTACCACGAAAAGAGTGGTCGAAATCAAGTAGATATTTGCACCGCAATAAATGAACACACCACAATGATATCCGCACACTATCATTGTTCACTTTGATATACAGTAAAGAATGTAGTTCAGACAAAGCACAGTATGACAGTCACACATATGTCCATGAAGACTAGAGTTACGATTGCAAGATGCAAGATACGTTACCGATGTTCAGCATCTCTCCACGTGCAAGCGGCCATATCTTGAATGTTTGTAACTTTCAGTGAATGGGTGTGATTGCCCTGAATAACTAGAATGCACTCAGAGAGATGCCAACGTGCGCAAAAATGTAATAAACAATAATTAAAAAAAATAATTTTACTGTATTTTACTTAATTTATTTAATTTAATTTAATGTTAGCAAAAACAGACAATTACCATTTCTCATTTCATCACAGATAAAAGGCAAATTACTATATTAATCATTTAAGTAATTAAAACCAATTCCATGTTGCCGAAAGGATGATACTTTAATATCGATTAAATTTTTTTCAGCGGCATATTTTCATTTTCATTTTCCGATAGTCAAAGTTGACCAAAGGAGCAATTATAAGAAATAATTAATACCATTTGTGTAAATATTGATAGCAGCCAATATTCAACAATAAATATCAATAATTAATCAATAACGATCATTTTATGTAATAATAAACTGTTCAAACGGTGTTTGTGTCAACAAATGCGTTTTGTTTTGTGTTACGTCATTCGTCGTATTTGACCCGGAACTCGGCTTTACGAAATCGCGTTTTGAATGTCTCTCTTTTCCCGCACGATAAAAAGAGGTCTTCGCACGAACCAAAAAAATGATAAAACTTCCCAATTATAAGTAAAAATACCCAAATGAAGGAGTCTATGTCATATGTATGTCTATGTAGGTCCCGAATGAGTCTATAGACTCTTTGGTGTAGAGTTCTGATGGAGAAAATGTAGGTTGATCTATTTTTGTCATAACTCTGACGTATTTTGACCTGGGAGAAAAAATCGAAATCGAGGCTCACTACGAGCATGCCAGTTTTAAATATAGAAACAGGGAATCCGGACAAATGGCGATATCGGCGACAAACAAATAATCGAAAACAACACCTAAGATAAACATAGCAAAAACGCGGCACAGTAAAAATGTCAGAACGCCACGAGGTTTTACGTCGTTTTTGGTGACGTCATGGAGTGAAACGGAGTAGGGTGACACCAAGCTACCAAGCTACGAATCTGTCTGATCGCCATACTGTTGCGCGAGCGCACGTAATTATACCCGATAATTAACAATTGAGTGTCCTGCCTAATCGCCATATTGCCAAAAATGAATTACGACAGCAAGATACGTTACAACAAGATACGTTACCGTCATTTTCCGATTTTGGCTGAATGTCCACAAAACAGCCATCGGCAGTTTCTGTGAATACGTTTGGACACTGATCGCAGTTACCCAAAGTCAAACCATATATATCAGCTGACATTTATTAACAGAAGATAATTTTATATTTAATGTTAGTCCATGCATTAATTGGCTTTGCTCTTAGAAAAACCAGCGAACGAAACTTTTACGAAAGCCAATCACAATTTGCAAAGTATTTGATTTCACAAATCCACTCTTCCCGACGTGCATGGCCACGGTAAAAGAAAACCAAACAAACAGGAATCAATATCTAACCTGTTATAAGGTAGCCTACATGTATCTAAATTAATAAAGATACCAGTACTCAATTCAATTCAATCGGGACAAAACTTGGGGAATAACAGTATAGGCCCTGTAATAATTAATAATTGCATGGTACCGGTAACCGTATAATATAATACATATGTTCACTTCAGTGTAATTGTAGGCTACATATATATAGTTTATATAGCGCATGTATGTAGCTGAAGGATCTAATGACTCGCACGTATTGTCTATTGTATGAAATATTACAGACTCGCACATGTCATTGAATGCAGGCGTTCTACGCTCTATATTGCCAAATTCCCAGTACATTGGACACATAAGTTCGTTTATAATATATAAAGCGAACGTGCATGTATGTGCCCACTGTACTGGGAATTTAAGTTATACATTTATATAGTATAAATCATGTGGCTCCTATATCATGTTTGCGGTGTAGATGCTCAAAGCGATGCATTTATTAATGACAGCAACGGCCCCCAGTGTTTGAAGTAAGCTATAGTCCCCGGGTGAAAACAATTTTCTGCTCCATACACATGGTATGACCCTCAGTACCAAATGGTGAGACCCTGTATGTGAGCAATACATTTTATGTGAGGACTCCCACCTTGAGCCATAGTCATATGTCCAGGCCCGTTCCTCCGCCAATAATCAATGCATCGCGAATGAAGAGAACAGGTCAGTTTTCCATGGGTTTACTCCGAATTGTTAAGGTAATTTTCGGAAAATTTTATACAGGCATAATTATGTTATATCTATTTGGGTAAGATGACGTCCTGTACAGGCCTAACTTGATCGGCATAGTGAACAAGATACGTTACCATGCAAGTTAATTGAACAATTTAACTTATTAAGGCATGCATGCAGCTGACATGTTGAACGACAAACATCAATATAAACCAAATACGAGTTTTAGTTGGGTTGACATATTAGTCGGAACATTGAACTTTGAGTTGACTCGATCTGCTACTAGTATAACTTGCTGCAAGATACGTTACCTTCCATGCATGTCTATATGTTGATAATATCAGTGAAGCATTATGAATCATGCCAAGAAAATTTCGAATTTAAGAATAGAAATAGTGTGGCCATACACGAAGATTAGCTTGTTGAATGCGTTTGCCGTATACAGATTTTTCACTTGATGATAGCGGATTATTCAGGATATAACCTCTACTGAAACCTTATGTGGCTCCTAATGGAGGTTTCCATGCTATATACTGATTAAATTCCATGATTTCTGGATTACTGTATCTATCAAATATGTGTTGATGACACGCCAGTTACCGAAAAAACTTATGAGTGGACTATCAGATAGTTCAGTTTTTTCCGATAACTGCACGAGACTAATATAGTTCGTTGGTAACGTATCTTGTTTCTCATTGACGTGGACTTTATATTCATGCAATTCAAGTATCCAGTTCGCATATAAATATGACCAAACAAATTGCCCCAGTTACGTTCCGATATCCTGTGGATACTCAGCTTTCTGGTGAAATAAATTTTAGCGCGATCTGTAAGAATTTGTTTTTGGCGAGTATGGTCAGCCCTATTTTGCACTTTTCTGGAGAATGGCCCTGGTTTGGATGGGTAGGGAGCTAGCCCAACTTCTTTATCAAAATGGCTGACTCGCAATAGTATCACCTTCTGTTTTAGTTGGAGCGATTCGTGATAGCATGATATTATCTTCGGTATATATTAGTTGGGGCTACTTGCAATAGCATTACTTTCTGTATTAGTCGGGGCGACATTGATTTTCTTCAATTTTCGAGTATACAGGCACACCATATGAGGGAAGCAAGCCCTCGGTGACACCACATTCACACTATATGATCATGGAAATACTATATATTTGTGCAAGAGCTGCTGATTTAATAAGAAAAACTAGAGCTTCAGGACTGAGACACCAAAGCTCCAGTAATTACACACCATTTTTTGGACAGGGATGTTGATAATATGAAAATAGGGTTTTTTCCCCCTGATTTAAGTCAATAAGTAAACCATACAGTAATGCTCTAATTAATCGACTCCTTAACCACAGCAGAATTATGGATAACTTTTCAGGATTTAGTCGGAAATATGGCTTGTTGCCATTCGTCGGAAAGCTCTCGAGAGCTTTTCGATGAATGGCAACAAGCCATATTTCCGACTAATTTGCGCTTAAGCACAATATGTGGTATTTGCGCTTAAGCGCAATTGGCGCAATCAATTGCGCTTAAGCGCAATTCATTATTAAATATGAATTTGGCCTCCCATACAATCCACCCCATGGACAACCCTCTACCTCACAGTCGCTAGGACAGTGTACCCTAACATCCTAAGACAATTAATTAACCTTCGCATCACAGTCCCTAGGAATCAAGTGCTGTTAGTTGAATAAAATATTATTTAATAATATTAAATCAATATATTATATTATATTATTATACTAATATAAAGACCAGTTTGGCAAGTAAAAAGTTTGTGTCCTGCATTTTCATTGGCAGATGATTTGCACGAAATTACAAGAGTTAAAATTTTATGCCACACAAACATTCGCACTTTCTGAGTTTATATCATCATATTCCGTATTTTTTTCTTGAAACGATGGTGTATTCAGATTGTTAGTATCTTTCCCAACTTACGAGAAAATAGCTGTTAGTTACTCGAATATTCTTTCAGGTGCAAACTCGGTGGAATTCTTTACGATATCCATTCTATAAATACCAGTTTACTTATTCACAACCGGTGATAATCCGAATAAACGGGATTACGGATGTGAGTAAACAGACATCGGGTGTGTTAAAACTGGCTCTGCTGTACACTACTAAGTACACATTTTAACTCATTCTCATTACTAGAGAAATGTAGAAATGACCATCTCAAACTAATATATCTATATATTTTCAAGTAGGGCCCTGGGGGTGGTTGATACCTTGAGATGTGAAAGCAAATTTTATATTCCAAGCTCCCGGTTAGTCCCGCATCTCAAGAGGGGCAATGGGAGATAACTCGTGCTGGGTTTGGCTGCAAATTTTAAATAAGTAATGTGTAATAAGGAACTGGATTGATAACTTCCTGTTTTTAACAGTTTTGCAGAATTACGTCACTTGATAATAGCCGACAGTTATTCAATGTGAATATTGGATGGAAAATTACGATTTATGTACAACTCAGACAAGGTAGAGTTGATATGACCCAACGAGCACATTAAGAACAATTAACTTAATTGTCACATGTCAAATGTGGGGATATACAAGTAAATGCATTTTTTAAGAACGAAAAATCGAATTGTTCGTTTTAGTGATAGATCACAGTGAGTGGTATCAGCCAATCAGAGAATGGTTTGCATAATAACAAAATCTGATGTTGCCTAACTGGTAGTTATATCTATATAATAGTAGAGGTAATATATCTATTTGTTATATTTTAATCAAATTTAATATTACATGGACAGTGATTCCTAGGACTGTGTTCGCATGTACCGGTACATAGCGGTTGCAGTGAAAATATATAGTAGGCCTACAGGACCTAGCTGGTGCTATATAGCTATTTCATAGAATCTTCAAACTTAACAATAACAGATAACAACAAAGACTCATGGGTAGGACTCATGAAGGGAACGGGACGATTCAGGTCTAAGACAACTCGGACTGGAGTACCTCTGACAGATGAGTCGGCTGAAGACAGGTCGCCTCGACAAGCTCGCCCCAGCAATATCGCCGGGGCGAGTGTCTCAGGTGTGAAACATATTCATCATCATCATAATATATGTTTCAAGGAACAAGTCATTCAACTTTTGGTTCCAATATATAATAAATTATTTTTATATTGCTTCACAATAAATCATGCAGTCATAATCATATACCAGGTAGGTGACTTCAGACTGTATTTATAATTGACAGTCTAGCTGTGATTTAAACTCTGTCAGTGAAGTTGCATTGAAAAATGTTCGGGAAGTTACTGGATACTCGCGGCATCCAAATATGCATACAGCACGGAATAAAAGTTTTGATAAATTCAATAAGGCTCAAGGGGTCATTGTCACCACATTTTGGTATGTTGGGTACCCAATTTTGGGAATAGATGTAGGTGTTTTGGGTACCGTACTGGTACCCAGCTTGACATTTTCAATGCTATGTTACATATTTTTTCGTAAATCAATGTTACATGTAGTTAGTATATCACCAAGAAAAAACTATTATTAGTTTAATAGAAATATCAATTTTAAAGATGATTATACACATGCGTCATTTGATAGCATGCAGTATTTCTGTAACGTTTCTGTGTTCAAAACAATGGAAATGTCAAGCTGGGTACCCAATCACCTTTTCCTACCCAGGTACCCAGCACATGTGGCGATATTGACCCCTTCATCACCAATAAGAGTATGAGTCGATCTGAAATGCTATATGGTCAATCATATATTTCTGAAATTCTGCACTTTTTTATTTTGGTCACAGGCATTACCAAACAGATTTTAGCAACATGTTTGTACTATCTTTTCCTGAGCTGAGTAATGGCTCCACCAATTCTGATAGGCCTGCAGTATAGACTGCCTGACAATCCTACTTATTAAATAAACATAAGCACAAATTAAGCACAATACAGGGCAGAAATATTTTCAAAAATTAATGAGCATATGGGTATGCTTATTTTGATCCCATGAGTAATTTGTTTCAGCCTATTAGTGTGATTGTCATAATAACAGTGGTAATTATGGCGCAACTTACCATTTAGGGGTAATTGTGGTGCGTGATTAAAGGGGCTTAATAAGATTATGACATGATAATCATCATACATCATAAAAACTTTATTAAAGATACAAGATAGTGATAGCTCCAAAATGGCCATCACAGTCGTCCTGAAATTCAATTTTTGCCGTAAAAACACTGTCTCATCAAGAAAGTCTAAGTAGTCCCGCACACCCAGATTAAATTTAAGTGATATTTTAAGTCAGAATAATTTTATGTAATTCGTAATAAATACAAATAAAATAAACCATGACATAAAAAGATTTAAATTTTGTCATCCATATCAGCCAAGTCACCCCTGACACATCAGACAAGTCGCCCAGAAGGTTTTTTTTCCAGCACATGTTTTGCCATTAGTTCCCAAATTGGGTAATTCCATGCGAATGTAACCCTTGGCCAGAGCCTGCTTTTAAGCCATACATTATTCATAATGTATATATCTATCTCACTCCTATTATTATATATTATCTATTTCAGCTCCTTGAAAACGATAGTGTAGGTAATACAACAATATTACCAATCTCCACATCATCAATAGATATCTCATCATTTTCTCCAAGCTCGATTCAACCATCAATTTCAACTGAGAATGTGACCCAGGAACAGCCATTAATATTTCTCCAAACAACAGCTGCTCAGGCGGTTGGTGGATGCTTTGCTGTAACTGCATTTCTTATTACCTGTCATCAAGTAAGTAATTAATCGCCATTATAAAATAACAGTAATAAAATTACACATTTAAAGAACTGCAATATCATGTTTTAATATACTAATCTATACTTTATTTTATTTAAATACTTAATAATTATGTCCATAGCATATTAATTACATATTATAGCGCCCGCTCTCCCACGGCGAAGCCTCGGAAGCGAAGCGACCTAGGGTATACATATGTGGATATGATATATACCAATCGATATTTAAAAAATTGAATGTAAATTAAACCAAAGCCCTGGTTAACAAAAACCGAAATTGCATGAAAAAGTTTTGTTTACATATTTTATAAAAAATTAACAAATATTTGCCCCTAAAGAGAATTCTAGAGGCCTTACTGGCCGTTTATATTTGATCTTCCATTTTCTAACGGTATTTCCACCTACAAGATTGAAGAAATATTCTCTAAGTTCAAGGCCGACAAAGGAAACTATAAGTTCCGATTGAAAGATTGCAGAGTCCTTTTAAGATTGCTTCTTGGGAAACCAGTAATAAAGGCGTCATGACATCAAGAAGTACATCATGATGTCACAACCAACATCAATGTGCAAAATTCCCGACAGGACTGCGTCGATGGCCAGACAGCTGTGACTCGTATTACACAGGCAGGCTAAGCATCCACATTTACGTTATATGTGATTATTAGCTCAACTTTACTTTGTAAAGTTTGAGCTATTGCCATGGCTTGGTATCCGTCGTCCGTGTGTGTGTACGTGTGTGAATCGTCAACAATACAGGTGTTACCTTTGGTCGGATCATTATGAAATTTGTCATAGCTGTTGACATCAACATTTAGACCGGAACTATTCATTTTGGGGTCATTCGGAAAGAAAAAAATGGCCGCCAGTGGCCATCTTGGATTTTAAAATTCAATCCATTAGCACGGGCTACAGGTCGTACTCTTCGTCTGATCATCGTGAAATTTGTCATGGATGTTAACAATGCCATGTAAATGGGAACCAGCAATTTTGGGGTCAATCGGCCAAAAAACATGGCCACCAGCAGCCATCTTGGATTTTACTCTTTGCATGACTAAATCCTTGAGCACGGGCTACAGGTCGTAACTTTAGTGAAGTTTAGTCTGATCATGATTTTGTCATGGCTGTTGAAATTGGAATGTAGATTGGAACGAGTCATTTTGGGGTCAATCGGACAAAAAACATGGCTGCCAGCGGCCATCTTGGATTTCAAAATTCAATCCATTAGCACGGGCTACAGGTCGTACTGTTGTCTGATCATCATGAAATTTGTCATGGATGTTAATATTGACATGTAGATGGGAACTAATAATTTTGGGGTCGTTCGGCCAAAAAACATGGCTGCCAGCATCTGATAATCATGAAATTTGCCGTGGATGTTAATATTTACATGTAGATGGGAACGAATGTTTTTGGGATCGTTTGGCCAGAAAACATGGCTGCCAGCAGCCATCTTGGATTTTACTCTTTGCATGACTAAATCCTTTGGCACGGGCTACAGGTCGTACCTTTGGTCGGATCATTATGAAATTTATCATGACTGTTGACATGTAGATAGGAACGAGTCATTTTGGGATCAATCGGCCAAAAAATATGGCCGGCAGTGGCCATCTTGTATATCAAAATTCAATCCATTAGCACGGGCTACAGGTCGTACTGTTCGTCTGATCATGAAATCTGTCATGGATGTTAATATTGACATGTAGATGGGAACGAGTAATTTTGGGGTCGTTCGGCCAGAAAAGGGCCATCTTGAATTTTACTCTTTGCATGACTAAATCCTTTGGCACGGGCTACAGGTCGTACCTTTGGTCTGATCATCATGAAATTTGTCATGGCTGTTGACATTGGTATGTAGATAGGAACGAGTCATTTTGGGTTCATTCGGCCTTAAAATGTGTTCACTGGCAGCCATCTTGGATTTTACTCTTTGCATGACTAAATCCTTTGGCACACCCTGCAGTCCACTTCCCTCGATCATCTCCAGACTTCATATTAATCTTGATATTGATCTTACTTGATGGAAGCTATCAAATGATTTTGAATTTCATTGGAAAACATAGCCGCCAGCAACCATCTTGGATTTTACTTTTATATATATATATCTCTTCATGTTGATAATCTAGTATTACTTAGACATTTCAACTTCCTAATCCTAATCGCTCCATTGACTGTAACACATGAACTTATTCCCTTTCCAAGTTGAGCTACAGTGTCATTGACACTTTCATTTACATACATTGTATATATTATTTTCTTGTGTCCCATTAGGGTTTATCATCAAATTCTTCTAAAGATAAAAATTCATCCGATAATCCCATTAACAGTAACAAGTGGGCGCCAATTACGTTTACGTATGATCATATTAGTGGTATATAAATATATGTCATATATTACAAGTCATATATTACATGTACTGGTGAAGTCCGCACAATCAGAGTTATAAATAGATGATATATATACATGTAGACCATTCCGGAGTTACAATAAATTGAAAGCTCTTCTGTGTTGGAGGTGAAAAACATACATCACGTGACAGCAAGGTAGGGTTAATTTTGTAAACAAATCGCTAGCTAAAATATCATTAGCATATATGAAAATAATAGCTGCAAAAACGCTGATTCTCCTATATTTAGTACAAATATACATATATAAGGTTCCCACGAAAAAACACTTTACAGTGATTTATGGATTTGGATATTTTGTTGTGCACAATCGAGGACATAAATTCCCTGTTTGTCTTGAAAAGAATCATGTTGTCTATGGAGGCAAATGTAGCCTATATGTTCCATTATATACATTCATCTTCATTATGCATCTATAGTATTCGCATAAATTGTCATGAGTTATAAATCATGAGTTTTTCTTGCAAATTATATACTAAAACTGACATTAAAAAAAATACTTTATACCCTGAAATTCGCCAATATACAGTACTCTTGAGAATCTGTTTACTCACTGACATTTCAACAAGCAAAAAATCTATATGCATTGTCCGCACTCGATTCGAATATATCTGCAAATGTCGCCTCAAAATAGTGGTAACCATATACTAAGTTACCTTTGAATCGATCGACACATGAAAGAAACACATAAAGATGACAAACAATTCCGAAAACAGTGACAGAAACATTCCGATCTCTAGATTCTGTTTGCATACAAATCCTCATGCTAGCTATTTTTATGAACATGTTTCTTCGGAAAAATGATAGAATGAAAACATTTCATTGGTTTCATGTCGTAATCCTCTGCAACTTTTCTCTGTATGTTGATCGTGCATGGACATGGCGTTTGATTTGGTGTTTACACATCATTGTATAGGCCCTATAACACTCTCGAACAATTGATCCATTTATTCGGAATCACGGTATGCATGTGTCTAAATTACCTAAGGGGCGGAAATCACACATCGTGTCATTCAGTTTATATTTGCTTGTAACAATGAATGACTACCGGGCATCAAATGATAGTAATCCTTTTCCCATACCATAACTGATTTGGTATAACATGGCCTTGTATAGTCCTCTCTGTGTAATGTTATACGTATGTTATCATATGTTATCATATCCACATATATACCGTGATAAATGATCCGGGTGCAATGAAAGAAAACATTGAATGGCATTGAATTCACTGGATTTAGATAACAGTATCTCTAAAAAATTAATGTTTGGTCTTTGTTATGCACTTTATTACATCCTATTTATTAGTTATATATGTTTCATGTTACATGCCTATATGCAATGCGGAGTTGAACGAAAAGAACCCCTACATTCCGGTGAGAAAACAAGCTAATTAACAGCGCGCTCTAGTGGCCGGCTAGAAGGGAGGTAATAAAAGGCAGTAATTTATTGTAACCCGGGAATGGTCTATTGGAACTGTCAGCTATTCTTGAGAGAAAAGTGTACACATGCTTATGCCTTAACATCAAACACAAACATCCCACTGGCATTTCATGACTGGGACCAGCCTAGTTGCTTCAAATTGGGAGAAGTCATTTCTCCCTATTTGATTATTAGGGAAAAGATCAAGTTCAATTTACACCCCAAAATTCCATTCTATCAATCTAATAGGTATTATACAATACAAGCTGAACATCCTTACATATGAATCCATCTGAATCAAGAGACTTTCCCGTACAAGGATGTTTTCAGTCATCAAGGGGTTAACCGTTAATTACATAGTTGTGTTGTTTTATTGCAGATTTATCTGCATTTGCGGTACTACACATGCCCAAATGAGCAGAGATGGATTGTGCGGATACTGTTCATTGTTCCAATATACTCATTTGACTCCTTCCTCAGTCTGATGTTCTTCAACAATAATAACTATTATGTTTACTTCGATAGTATCAGAGACTGCTATGAAGGTAGGTATTATTCCAATCTTCAATTTATTTAGGCTGACTTGGTCATTGTCACATGGCTAATGGCATTTTGTTACCCAGGATCTCCTGCACAAAGTATTAGCGTACCTAGAATCTCTAAAAATGAACATTGGGTTTACCCAGATTCTCAAAATCCAGCCCTCTTAATTCAGATTGTTTGGCTACGACAGTCCGATATGGCAACCCTTTGTTGTGGACCAGATTGCTTCAACAAATGGCTTTGGCATTGCTGATTGCTGTAGAAATCATGATAGCGCCAAATCTCACTGGAGACAGCATGCAATTGCCATTCACATTATTATCTGTCAATCATAGACATTTTTGAAATGCAAATTGTCTTTTTAAGCTATATTTATATTAACCCAAAACAAAGGGTATGTGAGTTTATAAATGTGATTGACTCTCATCTGGCAGTGTTTCGGACATCGTTCCTCATGGGAAAGTAAGGCCTTGTTAGTATGCCAGCTTGTCTGTCCAACCGCAGTTCATTAAATTATATGATATCTGGTGGTTCCATATTCGCAATGTGAAAAATCTCAAAAATATTTCTTTGAATCCTATCACAATCCTGTTGCATGCAAATTAATTATATATATTTTTCTCATTCCAGCATTTGTAATATATAGCTTTCTGAGTTTGTGTTATGAATACCTTGGTGGTGAGAGTTCTATCATGTCAGAAATCAGAGGAAAACCTATTGTGTGAGTATATTACACGATTTGTTTGTCAATGATAAATAAAAATACAAGTTCTGCTTCCTGTAAGAAATATCATAGTTGATTGGTCAGAACGGTGCATTATAAATCCCATGTTGACATCTTGAGCTGCAAACATAAGGGAAACCAAGTGAACCATTTTCACAATACATTAATGCCCTAAATAATTGGCTCCTTAACCACAGCAGAATTATGGATAACTTTTCAGGATAGAGTCGGAAATATGGCTTGTTGCCATTCATCGGAAATATCTCAGTGAGAGCTTACCGATGAATGGCAACAAGCCATATTTCCGACTAAATCCTTAAAAGTTACCCATAAATATGTGGTGGTTAAGGAGTCGATTATTTAGGGCATTACTGTATCTTACCAGCCAGCTTCTTTCTGAACTCTTTTAAATTACAGTCAATGTTACAAGAATTTTTTATTATGTGCTGATCATTCTTGCAAATAATTTTTCCAAACAAACATGGAATGGCCACTAAGTGCCAAGCCTTGCTAAGCAACTTGGTTTTACATAAAATTCAAGCAGTCAGTCTCACCCTTGTTACAGCCAAATAAATCACAGTAAGAAAAAAAATGTGTTACATGTTATGTGCCCAAAAAAGACTGGGTTTTGGGGCTAATTATATGATAAAATGCATTCTCTTATATATGCCAGTCTCCCAAAGGGAGCCTCGCATATTTAAGAGAATACATTGACCTAACAGTATTTACCTTTTGTAATAACCAGTGCATTCTCGAATATATTCAAGGCTCCGTATTGGAGACTCGCATATATAAGAGAATACACTGGCACAGGATCTTTAATGTGCAGCTCCCATCAAGAAAAGGTTTAGTAATCCAAAGGTTAATTGATGGATTATCTGGTCTATTCTGGATGCAGTTATTAATGACAAATCATTCCACAAAACACCAGATTGAAATTTAGTGCACTGCACAATCACAGCAGTCTCTCAATTTTAATCAAAAATATAGTGATTTATTTCATTATACCCCCCGCAACGAAGTTAGGGGGGGTATACTGGAGTCAGCTTGTCCGTCCGTGTTTACTAATGACTACTTATGTGGCTAAGATTGTGTAAAATGGATATTTATGTGCATAACTTCCGTTACGTGTCTAGCCACGTAACAGCTTTCAGATGGACGTTCTAAAATGATCTATTTGGCCTAATCAGCTTTTTATGTTTACCCATACCATGTATGGTAAACATAGTGTCGTTGTCCGGATTGACCACTCGTCGTTCGTCCGTCCGTCCGTCCGTCCGTCTGTCCGTCCGTCTGTCCGTCCGTAGACACTTCACGTGTAATGCGATAACTCAAACATTTTCTATCCAATCAGAAGCAAATTTTGTATATGGGTATATCAGCCCAAAATACAGATCGAGTTCGAATTTGGGTTTGATCCGAGTTTTTGTTACAGAGTTATGGCCCTTTTTCGACTTAGAATTCACACATTCTGCCATAACTCAAACATTTTTTATCTGATTGGAACCAAATTTGGTATGTGAGTTTCACAGTTCGAATATGGGTTTGATCCGATTTATTTTAAAGGAGTTATGACCATTTTTCAACAACAAAAAAATCGATTTAAACAAAATCGATTTTAAAAATTTTTTATTTTTAACTTTTATAATAATAATAAAAAAAATGTCATTGACATTGTCATTTGTTTTCATTTAGATATTGATGATTATGATACAAGTTGATAAAAAGATTTCCAATGTGTCCCTTTAATTTTTTAAAATAATTAAAAACAATTATAACCATTATAACTCTGCCAAGGGTACCCCAAATCACCACACCAAATTTGATTAAATCGGTCCAAAATCTTGTGTTATGTACTGGTAAATCTGTTTGGAGCAACATTAAATCCAATTCACCAATTGCATTTGGACTACTTTATAGCTATTGATAAAGCTATATTATTTTCTGATTTCTCTTATGCCAATGTGCAAATAATCTGATAAAGAAGGCTATGGTATCTAATTTAAAATAAGATTCAACAATAAACATCACATGATATTAACAGTAGACTTGGACATCTGTGCTGCAGAGTTATATCTTCAGATGGTCTGATATCATTATAATTGTTATTGGTTTAATAGAGGTCAGTGTTCAACATATACAATTCCTGTGATTTTTTGACAGCTGTGCTATATAATTGATATTAATGGGTCAGTGGTGAGGTTGCTTATCTGTATACTAGGACACATTATTATTGTAAACTTAAATTGGACTCTCTTAACCCAAGTATTCCATGTCCAGGTCACACCTACACATTTAACCCATGGACTTGCTGGCTGTGGTGGTTTAGCATTACAGATCCTGTACCAGTGCATTCTCTTATATAAATGCCAGTGACCCATAAATTCCAATAATTTGTGTTATGTACATTTGTCTATAATAGTACATAACAGTATACTCTATAATTCAACACCAAAACTCTCATTTATCCGATCATATTAAATTTTTATCGCCAAGGGATGGGTTAACATCTGCCGATCGTGATCGGCCTCTCGTTTAATTTTGTAGTCACTCAAAATTTGGGAAAAAAAAGTCCATCGATTTAGACATCCATGACCCGTCAATAGGAGATGTCGGACACTGACAAGACATTTATGTGGCTAGCCACCCAATCACGGACCTGTCAGTTTCTCCTATTCCACTGTCCCAGTTGCTGTGAGCAAGTTTTTGAGTTTTAATCAGCTTCTTCTGCTATAATTCCAACATGTTATGAATCCATAATCTGGAGTTTTATCACTATCTACTACTTGATAGCCACTTAAAATTTTATGGCTACTTGAGAAGCCACATAAAAACTAAAGCCACATTACCATTTCTAGCCACATAGGTCGAAGCCACATATCTACCCATTTGTTGGTACGTCCGTCCGTCCGTCCGTCGTCCGTCCGTGGACACAAATTTGTCCGGAGTTTTTCTCAGTCGTTTTTTGATCAATTTCCGTGAAACTTGGCACAGACATCAACCACCATGGGAACCTGTGCACCTGCGATTGTGACGTCTGTCGGACTTTTTTTGGTGGAGTTATCCCCCCTTTTTCGACTTAGAATTTTTTCGCAACATGTATACTTTTGTCCGAGCTTTTATTCCTACATTTTTCGGTCAATTTTTTTAAAACGTGGCACAGATATTTAGTACCATGGGAACTTGTGCACCTGTGATTATGACGTCTGTCCGACATTTTTTGGTGGAGTTATCCCCCTTTTTCGACTTAGAAACTTTTTTTGCAACATGCATAATTTTGTCCGAGTTTTATTCCTACATTTTTCGGTCAATGTTTTTTAATCTTGGCACTGATATTTAGTACCATGGGAACCTGTGCACCTGCAATTATGACGTCTGTCCGACATATTTTGTGTGTAGTTATTCCCCTTTTTCGACTTAGAATTTTGTCCAAGCTTTTATTCCTACATTTTTTGGTCACTAGGTTTAAGATTAGGGTTATGGTTGTACACCTGCAATGGGAACTGTTATTTTATTATTTTAACTAAATGTTTACTGACATGTGAAACATCTTAGTATTTTAAAAATAGGGGGGGGTATCCGTAGTCCCATTGGGACAGTCACACCTCTAGTTATACCCCCCGCAACGAAGTTAGGGGGGGTATACTGGAGTCAGCTTGTCCGTCCGTCGTCCGTCCGTCGTCCGTCGTCCGTCGTCCGTCCGTCCGTGGACACAAATTTGTCCGGAGTTTTTCTCAGTCGTTTTTTGATCAATTTCCGTGAAACTTGGCACAGACATCAACCACCATGGGAACCTGTGCACCTGCGATTATGACGTCTGTCGGACTTTTTTTTTTGGAGTTATCCCCCCTTTTTCGACTTAGAAAATTTTCGCAGCATGTATACTTTTGTCCGAGCTTTTATTCCTACATTTTTTGGTCAATTTTTTTAAAACGTGGCACAGATATTTAGTACCATTGGAACTTGTGCATCTGCGATTATGACATCTGTCCGACATTTTTTGGTGGAGTTATCCCCCTTTTTCAACTTAGAAACTTTTTTTGCAACATGCATAATTTTGTCCGAGCTTTTATTCCTACATTTTTCGGTCAATGTTTTTTAATCTTGGCACTGATATTAAGTACCATGGGAACCTGTGCACCTGCAATTATGACGTCTGTCCGACATTTTTTGTGTGGAGTTATTCCCCATTTTCGACTTAGAATATTTTTCGCAACATACATAATTTTGTCCAAGCTTTTATTCCTACAATTTTCCGTCAATAGGTTTAAGATTAGGGTTATGGTTGTACACCTGCAATGGGAACTGTTATTTTATTATTTTAACTAAATGTTTACTGACATGTCAAACATCTTAGTATTTTTAAAAAAGGGGGGTATCCGTAGTCCCATTGGGACAGTCACACCTCTAGTTGTTTCTGTTTTCAGATGCAATGTGATGAAACTCAAATGTTATCAAAATAACATCCAGAAGTTTATTTGTGTATTTCAATCCTTTTAATTCAGATTGTTTGGCTTTGGCAATCCGCTACGGCAACCCTTTGCCATGGCCTAGTTTGCTTCAGCAAATGGCTTCGGCATTGCTGATTGATGTAGCCAATTACGAGAGCTGACTATTTTAACCCTTTCTTCACTAATTACTCATTGATGAGTAGTTCCCTAAGGAAATGTTCAGATAATAAGTTCAATAGGCCGTTTGTCATACTTATTTTCTGAACATTTCCCTCCAATGAATGGGAATACATGTACTTCTCCACTTGGATTACTTTTATAACTGAATCCATTCAATAAAGAAAGGGTTAATGCTGAGTAATTAATTTTTTATTCAGATCCAAATGGGTGTGGTGTACTTGCTGCCTGTCTGGCAAACAATATACCATTGGCTTCCTACGCTTCTGTAAACAGGTAATAATACTAATTTATCCATTTGTTTATACACAGATTTGTAAGTTGTTTTAAGGTGTGAAGATTATTATTACTTCAGAACCGACATGCAGGCATCTGCCGCGACATAACATGCATACAAACATTCTGCCCCAAGCCAGGTATTCAGTATTCCGCTATTCAGTTGAGTATTCCACAGCAATAACATTAGAGTTTCAATTGTTAAGAGCCATTCACACTGGATGTCTTTATGTTTTATGTCAGTAGTTACTCGAAGAAAAAAAATAGTATACCATTTTTTCGAAGAATTACTGGATTGAATTTGTCTGTCTGTCCATCCGTCCATCCAGGTATATATCTCTGCCATAGCTTATCAGATCTGAATAACATTTGGTTTGGAGGTTTGCCATCATAAGAGGGGCAATTGATGTTTGCATTTTCCATTCTGGAGCTATCCTTCATGTATCTGGAAATTTTTGCTTTTGTCCATCCGCACAGATATCTCAGCTATGGTTCATCGAATCTCAATTAAGTTTGGTATGGGTATTCTCCATCATCACTGATTTCAAAAGAGGAGCAAATGACATTGTTCATAGTTTCCGTTCTGGAGTTATCCATCTTCATTTATCAGGAAATCTTGGGTTTTTTTTGTCCATCGGCATAGATATCTCACTCATGGGTTATCGGATCTGAATTAGATACGGTACGGAGGTTTGCCATCAGGGCAGCTTCGCATTTTTCCATGCTAGAGTTATCCTTCTTTGTTTATTTTGAAATCTTGGTTTTTTTGTCTGTCTGTGCAGATATCTCAGACATGGGTTTTCGGAACTTAATTAAATTTGGTATGGAGATTCGCTATCATGACTGCTTTCAAATGAGAGGCTTATAATATTGTTCACATTTCCATTCTAGGTTTATCCTTCTGGAATATTTGATTTTTTTTGTCTGTCCAAGCAGATATATCTCAGCGATGGGTTATCAACTTATCAGATCTGAATGAAATTTGGTATGGAGGTTCGCCATCTTGACTGCTTTCAAAAGAGTGCCCAATGATGTTGTCTACATTTTCCATTCTAGAGAAATCCTTCTTTGGTTTTTTTGGTTTTCATCGAGGTGAAAACTTCTTGACATTTGGAATTATGTGGAACATCTGTCTTTGATCTGATAGAAATTTGAAAATGAAGCTAGGAAAGGTCTCCAAATAAAAACTCTGGGTCTGTTATGAATGACTGCTGTCCAAAATTATAATTGTGAATGTTAATGCATGAGGACAAATACCTGTTTATATTTTTGTTGTACCGGCAATGATGACAGGGTTCCCGCGGGGCCTTGGATTCAAGGAACGGCCTTGAATTTGACAAGGTGTGGTTCAAGGCCTTGAAATCCTGGAATATGGGCAATGGGCCTTGAAAAGCCTTGAATATTCGCGATACAACAACACGCCGATGAATCTTACATTTCCGGGTTTACAGTAAATGACCGCATTGGAGCGAGATATAAATAGCGCAGTTATATTATAATAGAGCAGCGATGTATCGAGCATTCTCATTGGATAGTTGCAGTGACATTGGCCAATCGCAAAGCGCGACGTATTATCACATGTGACTGTCGTGTCAGTCTGCTAAAATGTTGTCGTGTGTGTACTGTTTTTCAATGATTGTTTTCGATAATTACCAATAAAAAATGGGGAAATGCACATTCCAAGATTGTTGGTTAACTTCCGAAAGTTACAAAGACTGGTTAATGATCGTTCTGGGCGACAGGTATTCTGCAAAATGCAAACTTTGCCTGAAAACATTTAGCGTGGCGAACATGGGAAAAGCCGCGTTGGATTCCCATGTGAAATCTGACAAACATCTTAAAGTTTTGAAGGACAAAAGAAAGACGCTACCATTTCCATTCGTAGTCGGACCTAAAAATGATTCGACCACAGCTGGTTCAAGCTTGTATATGTGTTCATGTTCCTGTTACAAATGTTGATGTTGATGTTAAAAAAAATATTCCTAGCTTATCTGCATTGAATTGTGTGAGTATAATAATCTGTGAAAAGTACCAGGTATTATAGTACCCAACCTGAGTAATGTTAATAATTACTAACATGGCAATGTGTGATAGAATACTGATTAATTTATTTTAAGGCCTTGAAAATCCTTGACTTTGGGTATCAAAGGGCCTTGAAAATAGCTGAAAAATGTCGCGAAACGGCCTTGAATAGCCTTAAATTTGATCAGTCCTTGCTTGCAGGAACCCTGGACGAATACACCCCATCTGTTATGGGAATTGTTGGATTCTGAGCAAATTCAATGAATTTAGCACTCATTCCATAGTTTAATACTAGTTTTTTTTAGGTATTTTAGATGATTCTCATTTTGCAATAGATATGTACTGTGATAAACTCTGTAAATATATCACTCATATATATGATATTGCCTGCTGATTATTTAGTACATTATGCAGTGTACTGAATCTATATATATATAAAAGAGTAGGATCTGTCTGTCTGTCTGGACTGATTTCAACCAAATGTGATGTGGTGATTCAGGGTACCCTGGCAGAGATTATAACGGTGTTAGTTTTTTTCTAAATTTTGATTTAAAAGAATTTAATTAAAAAAATATATATATTTAAAATTAGCTCTCTATGGGATTATATCATAATCAAATAACTGCAATATGAACCTATATGAATATTTAGGTCGCATATGAACATATTTGCATGAGGATACGTACATTGCAGCACCAAATGTATACTCTTTATAATGTGTTTTCACTATGACCTGCACCATCCAAGGTAAAAACCGCTTATAGGCTTATTCCAGAATGAAATAGGTAGCATATATATATAATAATATATAGTATAAGATAATATCAAATAAGTAGCATATCTATATATATATATATAATCGTAGGATCTGTTTGTTATGTGTGAGAAGTGCACAAAGTGGCCACAGCCCGTTTGTGCCGGGGCCACATGCCTCTCCGATGCTGAATAAAGGCTCCCTTTAAGAGCCTGTTTCAGCTAGTCATGAATATTTTTGATATTCACTCATTTACATACTGGTATTTTTTTCAGGCCACATTGCAGTTCTGTATCATTAAGCCTGTGATGGCTGTGATAACACTGATACTTCAGGCACTCTCTTTATACAAAGATGGGAATTTCTCGTAAGTATATCTAGCTACACTCTGGGACCAAATAAGCTTACTGGGCAGAATAAGAGCATAGGACAATTCTGCTGAAGCCAGTAATAATACAGGTGGAACAACTGTACATGGTGACAACTTTCAATTTATGGAAGCAAGATTTACTCATCTGGCCAGATATAACTCAACATTCACATTAAGGTATTGACTGCATCAAAAAACGCCATTTCCTAGGGCTGAATTACAATGATAAAAGCTAGAATTGCATTTTACTTTCAATTCCGGGTAGCAAGCGTTGCCAAGGAGTGATCCTCTGGCAATGTATCTAGATCTTAAAATACTCAGTGGGCCATGGAGAACTTAACCTGTAAAATTTCAGTCCCATGGCACTACTTAAACATAACCAACGCCATGCGATAAAACACTGTCTTACAATAAGTAAAAATACCACTGGGACTTCAGGATCAGGGTGTCGATCGTTGTGGGGAGCCAGGGTTCAAAGAGTTAAAGCAAGTAATTGGTTAAGCGCTATATAAAACTGTCATTATTATTATTAAGTAGTAAAGACACCTAGTTTTTGTAGTAGCATTTTTATGTTTACCCATACCATAGTATGGTAAACATAGTGTCGTTGTCCGGATTGACCACTCGTCGTTCGTCCGTCTGTCTGTCCGTCTGTCTGTCCATAGACACTTTACGAGTAATACGATAACTTGGTTTCTCAGCCCAAAATACAGATCGAGTTCGAATTTGGGTTTGATCCGAGTTTTTGTTACAGACGTATGCCCCTTTTTCGACATTTTGTCATAACTCAAACATTTTTTATCTGATGGGAACCATTCGAGTTCGAATATGGGTTTGATCCGATTTATTTTAAAGGAGTTATGACCCTTTTCGAAAGAAAAAAAATTGATTTTATTTAGATTTATTTTTAACTTTTATACATGTAATAATAATAATAAAAAATGTCATTGACTCTTTCATTTGTTTTCATTTAGATATTGATTATGATACAAGTTGATAAAAAGGTTCCCAATGTGTCCCTTTAAATATTTAGTAATGAACCCATAAATTAATAGTGTTAAGGTGCCATTACACCACCGAACCGTTTTTGCATACAGCACGGATCCCCCATTAATGTCAAGTAGCAGTTAAATAACAGAATTCCTCCTGATATCTGATAAAAAACACTGGTGTAGTTCACAATATTGGAGTGTACTGCCACAGGTTAATAGAATGTTATTTATTTGGTGATAGACTGTATCCCACAGACCAGTTAATTATGATGGACAGTCTGTGAAAGATTTCCTGATAAAACAGTGCTTTAAAAAATTTGCTGGATGCTGCATTGTACAGCTGAATATATAACTCTACAGATGGTCTGAGGTCATTTTAAATGTTATTGCATTAATAGAGATGCCAGCATCAATATAAACAATGTCTGTGATTTGTTGACAGCTCTGCTATATAATTGATATTAATGGGTCAGCAGTGAGGTGTCTTTATTTTGATGCATGTTGTTGGTAGAATTTTAGATATTATCATTGTAAACTTAAATTGGACTCTCTTAACCCAAGTATTCCATGTCCAGGTCATCTTTTTCACATTTAACCCAAGGCTGTGGTGGTGCAGCATTACAGATCCTGTACCAGTGCATTCTCTTATATAAATGCGAGTGACCCATAAATTCCAATAATTTGTTTTATGTACATTTGTCTATAATAGTACATAACAGTATACTCTATAATTCAACATCAAAACTTTCATTTATGATTCCGATCATAGTAATTTACTATCGCCAAGGGATGGGTTAACATCTGCCGATCGTGATCGGCCTCTCGTTGAATAAATTTGATTGTCTTTCTTGCAGTACATCTGGAGGCTATCTGTACATCACGCTCATTTACAATATCTCAGTCTCATTGGCGCTGTATGCATTGGTTGTGTTTTATTCGGCTACCAAAGATCTCCTCAGTGCTTATGAGCCTGTCTTGAAGTTCTGCACGGTCAAGTCAGTCATATTCTTATCATTTTGGCAAGGTGAGTACACCCCAGCATTTCTTAATGTGATTCAGAGATGTCTTAATCAGCATTGATAGCAATGGCATTTTTTCCAAATCTTAATCTTTCATGATGGGAGCTGCGCTAGTTCAGTTAAAGATCCTGTGCCAGTGCATTCTCTTATATATGTGAGTCTCCCATAGGGAGTCTCGAAAACATAAGATAATGCACTGGCTTACAAGGTCAAGGTGAATATTGTTAGGCCAATGCATTCTTGAAAAATTTCAGGAAGCTCCAGTCATGGAAGGATTAATGTGGTTCAGTGATGTGTTATTTCAGCATTGATAGCAACGGCATTTTTTCCAAATCTTTCTTAAACAAAGTTACAACTAGTCAGGGTCAGGTCAAGGCTTTGATTACTTATAAATCTTGTTGCTTCAACATTCAATGAACCTCCTGATATATGCATGTTTAATATCATCATGTTTGTGAAAGGCTGCCATCTATGTTCATATATGCAAATCGTTCATTTGACCTAATCCGAAGACATAACTGGATAAAACTCCCTCCCACGATTCTGGGTGAAAAATAAGTTATAGAAGAGTAACGGACTCTGTAAAAAAAAAAAACATCAACCCAACCAGTATCCCAAGCTGTTGTGGGCCAGGAAGACTTGTTCTACCACAGAGGATGAATTTAGTGATGCTAGCCTGCTGTGTGGGGTATCTTCACTAAATTTACCCTCTTAAGACCTCATTCTGAAATGTCCAGTGCCATATTTTAAGGCCTGAAACTAGTAAAAGAATGGGTTACAATTATATGCAGTATATGAAATTGGAATGTAGATGGGAACGAGTCATTTTGGGGTCATTCGGACAAAAAACATGGCCGCCAGCGGCCATCTTGGATTTCAAAATTTAATCCATTAGCATGGGCCACAGGTCGTACTGTTCTTCTGATCATCATGAAATTTGTCATGGATGATAATATTGACATGTAGATGGGAACGAGTAATTTTGGGGTCATTCTGCCAAAAAACATGGCCGCCAGTAGCCATCTTGGATTTTACTCTTTGTATGACTAAATTCTTTAGCACGGGCTGCAGGTCGTACCTTTAGTCTGATCATCATACAATTTGTCATGTATATTAACAATGACATGTAGATGGGAACGAGTAATTTTGGGGTCATTGGGCCAAAAAACATGGTCGCCAGCAGCCATCTTGGATTTTACTCTTTGTATGACTAAATCCTTTAGCACGGGCTACAGGTCCTACTTTTAGTCTGATCATCATAAAATTTGTCAAAAATGTTAATAATGACATGTAGATGGGAACAAGTCATTTTGGGGTCATTCGGCCAAAAAACATGGCCGCCAGCAGCCATCTTTGATTTTACTCTTTGTATGACTAAATTCTTTAGCACGGGCTGCAGGTCGTACCTTTAGTCTGATCATCATAAAATTTGTCATGTATATTAACAATGACATGTAGATGGGAACGAGTAATTTTGGGGTCATTGGGCCAAAAAACATGGTCGCCAGCAGCCATCTTGGATTTTACTCTTTGTATGACTAAATCCTTTAGCACGGGCTACAGGTCCTACTTTTAGTCTGATCATCATGAAATTTGTCATGGATGATAATATTGACATGTAGATGGGAACGAGTCATTTTGGGGTCATTCGGTCAAAAAACATGGCCGCCAGCAGCCATCTTGGATTTTACTCTTTGTATGACTAAATTCTTTAGCACGGGCTGCAGGTCGTACCTTTAGTCTGATCATCATAAAATTTGTCATGGATGTTAACAATGAAATGTAGATGGGAACGAGTAATTTTGGGGTCATTCGGCCAAAAACATGGTCGCCAGCAGCCATCTTGGATTTTACTCTTTGTATGACTAAATCCTTTAGCACGGGCTACAGGTTGTACCTTTAGTCTGATCATCATAAAATTTGTCATGAATGCTAATAATGACATGTAGATGGGAACGAGTCATTTTGGGGTCATTCGACCAAAAAACATGGCCGCCAGCGGCCATCTTGGATTTCAAAATTTAATCCATTAGCACGGGCCACAGGTCGTACTGTTCTTCTGATCATCATGAAATTTGTCATGTTTTACTCTTTGTATGACTAAATCCTTTAGCACGGGCTACAGGTCGTACCTTTAGTCTGATCATCATAAAATTTGTCATGGCTGTTGAAATTGGAATGTAGATGGGAACGAGTCATTTTGGGGTCATTCGGACAAAAACATGGCCGCCAGCGGCCATCTTGGATTTCAAAATTTAATCCATTAGCACGGGCCACAGGTCGTACTGTTCTTCTGATCATCATGAAATTTGTCATGGATGATAATATTGACATGTAGATGGGAATGAGTAATTTTGGGGTCATTCGGCCAAAAAACATGGCCGCCAGTAGCCATCTTGGATTTTACTCTTTGTATGACTAAATTCTTTAGCACGGGCTGCAGGTCGTACCTTTAGTCTGATCATCATACAATTTGTCATGTATATTAACAATGACATGTAGATGGGAACGAGTAATTTTGGGGTCATTGGGCCAAAAAACATGGTCGCCAGCAGCCATCTTGGATTTTACTCTTTGTATGACTAAATCCTTTAGCACGGGCTACAGGTCCTAATTTTAGTCTGATCATCATGAAATTTGTCATGGATGATAATATTGACATGTAGATGGGAACGAGTCATTTTGGGGTCATTCGGTCAAAAAACATGGCCGCCAGCAGCCATCTTGGATTTTACTCTTTGTATGACTAAATTCTTTAGCACGGGCTGCAGGTCGTACCTTTAGTCTGATCATCATAAAATTTGTCATGGATGTTAACAATGAAATGTAGATGGGAACGAGTAATTTTGGGGTCATTCGGCCAAAAACATGGTCGCCAGCAGCCATCTTGGATTTTACTCTTTGTATGACTAAATCCTTTAGCACTGGCTACAGGTTGTACCTTTAGTCTGATCATCATAAAATTTGTCATGAATGCTAATAATGACATGTAGATGGGAACGAGTCATTTTGGGGTCATTCGACCAAAAAACATGGCCGCCAGCAGCCATTTTGGATTTTACTCTTTGTATGGCTAAATCCTTTAGCACGGGCTACAGGTCGTACCTTTAGTCTGATCATCATAAAATTTGTCATGGCTGTTGAAATTGGAATGTAGATGGGAACGAGTCATTTTGGTGTCATTCGGACAAAAAACATGGCGGCCATCTTGGATTTCAAAATTTAATCCAATAGCACTGGCCACGTACAGGTCGTACTGTTCTTCTGATCATCATGAAATTTGTCATGGATGATAATATTGACATGTAGATGGGAATGAGTAATTTTGGGGTCATTCGGCCAAAAAACATGGCCGCCAGTAGCCATCTTGGATTTTACTCTTTGTATGACTAAATTCTTTAGCACGGGCTGCAGGTCGTACCTTTAGTCTGATCATCATAAAATTTGTCATGTATATTAACAATGACATGTAGATGGGAACGACTCATTTTGGGGTCATTCGGCCAGCAGCCATCTTGGATTTTACTCCACATTCCTAATCGCTCCATTGACTGTAATACATTAAATTATTCCCTTTCCAAGTTGAGCTACAGTGTCATTGACACTTTCATTGCTGATAGTTGTGTCCCAAATCGAGTAGTAAATATTTACAATTGAGTGCTGTTTAGACGATGTTTTCTATGGAGCGGAATGTTCAATTTGCTTCAGATTTTCAGCAATATTAGTAGAATGTCACATTCCTCCAGTTGACATACCACCCAACTTATCAGTTCATGCACTCGAACAAGTCCATAATATATATTTAAATCAGGCTAGTGATGCATTAACCTGAAACATATTTCAGAAACTTTGAACTGATAAGTTCATTAGTTAATTTGTCATATTTTGGGAAAATACAGCATGTCCTATTTATCTGCTAGTTACCTGCGTATTCAATGCATGTAAAAAGTATCCGTACAAGATTCAAGATTATTTGACAAGAGTCAGGTGAAGTCTCACAGGAGAGCTATTACCAGCCTCCTCATTTGGATATTCAGAGAGCTGAGTGAAGACTGAGCAATTGCCCTCAACAAATGGCTAGTTATGTCTGAATTTGGCACTCTTCTTCCAAAACGACACTTCCTTGTTTCAAAAATTAAAAAAAAATTCCCACCAAAAAGAATCTGTTTGAACTAATGAGAATACAAGTTAACAATATGAGTTCAGTTCCTTATTTTGTGTGTGATTTTATTTAGATTTGGCTACAGCTAAAATAAAGTTTAGTTTTTATGTTTACCCATACCATAGTATGGTAAACATAATGTTGTTGTCCGGATTGACCACTCGTCGTTCGTCCGTCCGTCTGTCTGTCTGTCCGTAGACACTTTATGCATTATGCGATAACTGAAACATTTTCTATCTGATCAGAACCAAATTTGGTATGTGAGTTTCTCAGCCCAAAATACAGATCGAGTTCGAATATGGGTTTGAACCAACTATTTTAAACTGAGTTATGCTGAGTTATGTCTATTTTTCGAAAAGAAATATTCACTCTTAAAAAAAAAAGAAAAAACAAGTTTAGATTGATTTCCTTGCTCAATTTAACAAAAAATAAATAAAAAAATATATAAATAATTTTTTATTTTTTTTAAATAATTAAAAAAATATATATTTAAAGATAACAAAATTTGAAAAACTAACACCATTATAACTCTGCCAAGGGTACCCCGAGTCACCACACCAAATTTGTTTAAATCAGTCAAAAATCTTGTGTTATGTACTGGTAAATTTGTTTGGAGCGACATTAAATCCAATTCACCAATACCATCCCATGCCTTTGGACTACTTAGCTATTGATAAGGCTATATTATTTTCTGATGTCTCTTATGCCAATGTGCAGATAACCAGATAAAGACAGCTATGGTATCTAATTTAAAATAAAGATTCAACAATACACATCACATGATATTAACAGTAGACTTGAACATCTGTGCTGCCTTGCAACTCTACAGATGGTCTAAGGTCATTATAAATGTTATTGGTTTAATAGAGATGTCAGCTTTCAACATAAACAATTCCTGTGATTTGCTTATCTTGATCTATATTGTTGTTAGAATTTGATACATTATTATTGTAAACTTAAATTGGACTCTCTTAACCCAAGTATTCCATGTCCAGGTCACCTTTCACATTTAACCCAAGGCTGTGGTGGTGCAGCATTACCGATCCTGTACCAGTGCATTCTCTTATATAAATGCGAGTGACCCATAAATTCCAATAATTTGTGTTATGTACATTTGTCTATAATAGTACATAACAGTATACTCCCTAATTCAACACCAAAACTCTCATTTATGATTTCGATCATAGTAATTTACTATCGCCAAGGGATGGGTTAACATCTGCCGATCACGAACGGCCAAGGGATGGGTTAACATCTGCCGATCACGAACGATCGTGATCGGCCTCTCGTTAAAAATACTTTGAATAGATTTCACTCATTTTGTGGTTTTTTTTCAGGACTTGTGTTGGCAATACTTGAACACGGCCAAGTAATAAGTCCTATATTTTCTGAAGATGGTCATCAGAAGATAGGAGTTGGTACAGTGTCTGCTGGCTACCAGAATTTCATCATTTCAATAGAAATGTTATTTGCTGCAATTGCTCTGCGATTAGCATTTCCTCATGGTATTTATAGCTCAGGCCCATCAACGACAACTGGGCGAACAGTGTCTTTGCAGAGTATTTCAAGCAGCTTGAAGGAGACGATGAACCCACGAGACATCATGCAGGACGCCATACACAATTTCCACCCCAACTACCAGCAGTATACACAACAAGGCATGAAAGTGCCACAAGATGAAGAAAATGTCGATGGAGTTTGGTCGTATGACAGATACAATAGTGGTAGCAAGCCAGCTGAACAAGATGCTAGAATTGGTGGTGCTAATAACAGTAGCACTGGTTACAATAGCACTGGAAGTAGTGCTCGGCCACCTGTAACAGGACAGGGTCAAGGTCAAGGTCACCAGCCAATACAAAGGCCACAATCAATATCAGCTGCTTCAACTCCAAATAGAAAATTTAACGAGAAGACAAATTTGTTGAATTCTGATGAGGAATTTCAGTAATAATTGATGAACACTCACTGTTGAATGTTGTTGGTTGTGTCTTCTATTCTAAAGGTGTTTAGATGAATCTGTTGCGTCCATTATGTTGTGCGATGATGCATTGAATAGGCCAAACCACTAAGGCGTTATGATATATCCGTTAAATTGTAACAGTTATAGCATCCAGCAGACAGATTTTATTTTCAGTGTAACCTTTATACGACATGTAAGCGCGACTTGAATAGCACGTGAATCATGAGATTTCCATAGTTGTTATAGTTTTCAATCAATCAAAAGATTTTTGAAGCAGAGGAAATTTGACTTGTATTTGGGTGAGTAAAGATTTAAATGTTGGGTTTTGACAGGTTTGTCAGCATTATTGTAGAGTGCACCTACAACAGATAGATTGGACTGCGATATTGCATTCATTCCAATAATAAACTTATCAGCTACAATCGGAAGCTCTGCGCTATAATGCAATGCACCCCTTGTGAATGGTAAAACGCAAGACAACAGATCGTGCTATCGCAATGGGACAACACAACCTAAGGACACTACACACTCATCTGAACAATGATTGACACATGTACATTATGTTTGTTTGTGGCCATATACATAAAATACATCCACCATCTACTGTGCATGTGTTTTATTTATATCACAATCGAAACTTTGGTCCATGTCAAAAGGGAGATTATTTTTATCTTGGAACTTAATAAATTTAGATTCATTCTGATTGTGTTTGAAAATGTGTTTATATTTGGTATGTAGTATGTCTGTATGAAAAGACAAGTTACATTAATGCCCTAAATTATCGACTCTTTTTCCACAGCAGAATTATGGGTAATTTTTCAGGATTTAGTCGGAAATATGGCTTGTTGCCATTCATCGGAAAGCTCTCAGTAGATCTTTCATATGAATGGCAACAAGCCATATTTCGGACTAAATCCTGAAAAATTACACATAATTCTGCTGTGGAAAAGGAGTCGATTATTTAGGGCATTACTGTAGGCTTGAATTCCAGTTATGGCCATTTGGTAAAAATGGAGAATAGCAGTCTAGGCAGAGGTGAAAATAAGCACCTGTCGTGTTTTCTGTTCAATCTTGATTAAAAGACTTTCATAAGATCAGAAACACCCCTATTATTTCACTGCAGGGAGTAAAATAAAAAATATAACCATAATAATAATTCATAGAACTGCATTATTTTGCTATGGCATTGATAGTATTCTCTCTTCCTCATTCCTTTGAGTTGTTTAGTAGCATGTATAGTGTGTCACCCCCCTTTCACTGGTACCATACTAGATTCATATGTGCAACCCAATTTAACCTGTATACAGGATTCGAAAAAAAGTCTTCTTACCTGACTTTTATAGCACAAAGTTTTCAATTCTTTATTATTTCTTAGTGGCTAAGACTAAGCCCAATGACAAATTTTAATGAAGTTCAGTCTCATATCTCTTGATGCATTGGAAATAGGTCGGAAAATGAACATATTGAATAATATGAAATCTATGTCTGTTTTCAATATTTTCTTGACTGGTACACAGGGTTCACAGCTGTCTATTAACTTGTATTCTCGATCAGGGGTAGGGGTGGCCACAAGCCATATTTCCGACTAAATCCTGAAATGTTACCCATAATTCTGCTGTGGTTAAGGAGTCGATTACTTGGGGCATTACTGTACATTTATAACCCAACACATGCACTTGTTTGCAGAAAATCCTTTATAGGTCCAAACAACTTGTGAATTTTCCCCAATATCATTTTCGCAGTCGTGGGTTGAATGTGTCACCCGATTACCAAACAGGGGGTGACGCCCTCCATGTAGTGGTCGTTGTCATGACTAAGAAGCCATGTTGTTGTCACAGCATTTTGTTAAAATATTATCATTTTGTGAGGCATTTTGTTGATTTGTGCAATGATTTATATAATAATTGACATTCCACCATGAAATTGACTAAATAGAATCTCTTGTAGTAAGATATAGAATGTATATATTTATTTTTCAATGTTGTCTATATGTTTATTTCCATGTTTACTTGCCAAAGTTGTTAAGTAGTATGTATAATGATGAAATTGGGGACCAAAATAGTCAGTTATTGATGGGAGAATCATATATGAATCTGAAGAGTAATCTCGTTCAACCATATCATTAAAGGGACACAAGTTCTTCACAGTGGTTACATTTGCAAGAATTATATAAGCATGTAAGAACTTTGTCACCAAGAAGAACATGGAGAAAAAGACAAACTTCCTTTGGGTATTCATTATTGATAACTCTGCAGTAACAAAATTCACATCTTGAATCTATTGTTATGTAAACACTACTGGTTTGTTGAAAATACTGAAAATATTATTTGCAGAACATTTTCGGACATTTTCTATTCTCTAAATTGAAGATTTTATTGAACTTCAGTCAAATTGGTAGTGTATAAAATGACATGCATTGTAACAGCAATGTTTACATGACACTTGTTTCAATGTGTGAATCTTATTACCCTACAATTATTGATAATGAAGATAAGAATAAAATAAATCTATTTTTCAATGATTTTATTGTGCTGATGTTCTACAGACTTTAACGATTGTTCACAACATTCCACTGTGAAGGCCTTATGTACCTTTAAAACTACGTATTTGACAAATCATTCCAATGTCATATAGGCCCAATTTATAAAGTTGATATGTTATAACCTATTGTGATTTGATGGTGTCTGTTGTTCGTATGTTACTATGGTAGTGAATTAAGCCATGTCTCCCATCATATGTCCAAAGACCTATATTGGCATTTAAGCTCTGAGGAATATGCTCGTTCGCAGCAACAACTATATGTGAGATCAAATTGATTGGACATAAAGGAAAAGCATGGCCAATAACCTGTTTTTTTTCACCTATGAAATGAATGCTGTGATATACCCACAGGCTGTATTTATTGCCAGATTCTTTCAAGAATTTCATTCTTCATCAAACCGATATCTAGATAGAATTATTTTGGTCATTAGCAATGTTACTTAATGATCTGTACCTGATGTTTTCTTCTAAGTAACAAAATATGTTCTCCATCATGATATTAACCTCTTCACTGATAAATTATGTCGTGTGCTGAGCCGTTGATATTATGGCCATTTTCCAGTGGAAAAATATATTGGGAATATCACGAAAACCCTAAAACTGACTCTGTTGAAAGGCTATTATCATTCACAATCCTGATACATGTACATCATACACTGTTTCAAACTTCGAGATACAATTGTTCTGATGCGCTTATATCTGAGTTCCAGTTTTGAATAATGGCTGACTACTAGTGCACTGATGTCAGTACTTACTCATTTTGATTGTATAGAACACAGTATGACATTTTACGTCCGTATGCAGACTTATAGTGCCCATACTCTAATCAATGTTTTGGAGATCCAGGCAGGTACTAACCTAGAGCTGTTCTGTTTATGAACTGGTTTGTCACAAAAAACAAGGTATCACAATAATAATCTATTTATGGACAACGGATATAAATATTGCAAAGTACCTGTCATGGTAAATTCAATGTGATGAAAAACATTGCCATATATTTATCATGGTCAAAATTATCAAAAGCCACATTGATTTAATCATTCTTCACCTCTCTGAAAAATCATGTAAATGTCATTTTCCATCATCACAACATGAAATTTAATAACACCCACCGGTATTATAATTGTGGACATGCTCATTTATTGTGTAAGGACTATCGATACTGCAATGAGATAAGCTCAGTGTTAACATTTTTATTTCACCACCGCTGTCATATATATCTCTTAACCCTTTCTGTACTTAATACTCCCTGACGAGTAGTTCCCTCAGGAAATGTTCAGAAAATAAGTTGTTGAACTTATTATCTGAACATTTCCCACCAATTAATACAAATCCTTATGCACTTGTATTTGCTTTCCATCTATAATATGTTGTTTGCTTGTATTACATGAACACCCCTCCAAATGAATAACAGACCATTCCAATGTATACTTTTATAACTGAATGGGAGAATCCATTCAGTAAAGAAAGGGATAATAAAGGCCACTAGAATGGTTGAAAGGTTGTGTCAATTGAAGTATAACAAGCCTCAAGATGTATCCTGCATATTCAGGCCTCAAATTATGTTGCCGTACATTTGCAGAATGAGGTCTCCTGAGGGTGAATTTAGAGACACTGCCCCGCATAGTGGGCTAGCATCACTAAATTCACCCTCTGTGGACTTCAACCTGCTTTGGCCTCATCTTCTCTGGTAAGTAACTTTATCAAATAAACAAGTTTTTTTAGTGTCTTTAGAAATTTGAAATTTTCTTTTTCAGTTTAGTTTCTCTTTTTGTCTAAATTGGCAGACGACACAAGCATATTTGAGGTGCCTAATGGGTGCAATTAAGCATCTTCACCATCTGGGAACTTAAATCTGATTCTAGGTCTCCCATAGCAGATAAGGCCACCCTCTGGGGACCTCTATCTGCAAATGTCCGGCACCATATTTTGAGGCCTGTGCCTAATCTTTGTGTATCATAACAGAATTGTCCCACGATATTTATAATCATTCATCATGTTTATTTAAGGTACACAAATTATGACTCAACTGAAATAAGCGATATTTAGACCGGTTCAAATATGAACAACATGAGGAGTGAATGATTTGATTTTTAATGATGTATTCCTCAATGAATTGATTAGATTTCCATTTGATTGATTTGTAGGAATTTCCAGCAAACAAGTTCAACATTTACGGTTTTGTTGAATATCCCTACAAATGAAACAGAGCCTCTCTGTCTGTTTTTGATTATAGTATCTTAATACCATCCCTACAAACGAAGAATGGACCATTCCAATGAATAATGTAAGGTTAACATTTTCAATTTGGAAAGGAAGGTTAACAGATTTTATTACACTCCTATGCACGGTTTCCATTGAAAATGTCGTTAATTAAAAATGGTAATGTCACTAGTGAATTATGTCATTTCTCGTGATGTCGATTACTGATCTAGACTGCATTTTCGATGGTTGATCTTTCTCCACATCGGGACTTTCATACATTAATTCTGGGTGTTTTAATCAAATTTGGTGAACCAAATTGATGCAGGAGTGTAATAAATAGAGTAATCAATTAGTTCCGATAGTTATGTTAAATAATTAACTTGAAACGCGCGCTCATTTCTTACCGACGTCTCTCGCCCATCATGAATTATTTAACGTAATTCTTGGAACCAATTGATTACTCTCTATATATTTATTAATTTATGTTGCTGTGATCAAGTTTGAAGAGTAGTAGAATCTTGTGTTATTGTTCTTAAAAGTCATGAGTGTCAAGCCATGGATATATATTTGTGTAAAGACTTAATCAAATTCCACTTTAATAGTGATGTCATATCTGTACATATTCCCATTAGAATATTTATGTGAACACTGTTAAATTAGATATGTTATTTTTGTTTTCAGACTATTATAGTTATGTTGTTATTCTCTTGCCTCTCTTTAAGTTCGTCATGTGTTCCATTCACATACAATAGCTACCATTCTCACTACCTTTATTGAGATTAAGATAAAAAAAAAACCTTGATATCATAGGTGGCCATCTAGGAAGGATGCTTAACTCACCATCATGGGTTGATATTCTGTGATAATATTTATGCTTTACAAAATGACAAGACAAACATTTTTTAGGTTAAACATTTTTGAAATCATCTGTAAATAAACCAATGGGTGTGCAATAAAAGCCAAATAATTCTTGTTGACGCTATAACCAAGAACCACAACTTAAATAACATCAACTATCTGCTGCATTGATGCCTGACTAATTTTAATTTGGAGTTAATATCATAATTATGATAACTTTAGTATCATAGAAGGTCACAGTGAAGCATTTGGTCTTCAAGGGTTTGAAATAAATACAGAACACTACTTGCAGTAGAATCTTGAATCTTTTATCCATCTTGTTGTGTATGGCATATAGCTACAATATCTACATCCGCAATTCATTTGATAAAAGAGTCTTGATTAAGATTTGCAATGTGTTTTGTGATTGTATATTATCAAAAATGATTCATTTTGATTAATGAATAGATTTGTCCATTTCTTGCACTTAAATTTAAATTTTACCTGTATAAGCATTTTGTCCATGGCTACAAACGTATTTGGCCCTTTGCTTGGGCATTATAATTTCTGATTTCCTCTTCTTTTTCTTTGTGAAAATGATTATCCAGTTTATTCACACTAATGTGGCTCCCATGGAAATGACCAGCAAAATGAATATATTTTTATAAATATTATAAAAGAAATCTATAACTATGTACCTATAGATGTTGTTTACATTGTTGTTCAAAATATTAAACCTTCTGTGTAATGGCCAGGTTCTTAACACGTAACAAATTGACTTTATACTGTTTGAGGCTGTATCTCCATTTACAGCCCCCCAGATATAGCCCTGGTGCTTAAATTTACAGTGTGAAACCATTCCATATATTTAGATTTTTTAACCACTTGATGTACACGCATTGTAACAAATCTATTGTGGAATGCGTCTTAAATGTACATGTATATATAATAATAATTCCCCTGTAAGTTGATGACATTAGACATAAGTAAACACTTCTGTTATTTGAATGAAATTTTCTTTGTGTATAGGACTTCACTTACGTATGAAGTGAATAAAAATTTAAGTTTTTTATCCTTGGATTGATTTGAGCAGATTGTTAAATTCCAAACTCCTCAGCGTAAGGCCTACCCCTAACATACACACACCTGCTTCTTCAATTATTTGGAGTATGAAATAAACTAAAATAAGATGACAGAATTAAATGACAGCGTGCTGCCATTGCAACAAAATCAAAACTGCAGACGTCATAGTGTATGGCAACGTCACACTAGATTTAAGTCTCAGGGCCATATTTACATGGTTCACCTTTGTGAAGACGCAGGCCAAGTTCGATTATGGTCACAGGGCGTTGATATTTGACGGAGTTATGCCAATTTTTCAACTTTTAAATCTTAATTGTTGGGTTGTCCAGATGATAACTTGTACATATTATTACATTTAAATTCATATGCTCTGCAATATCTGCAGATTGATGAACAGAATCTATAAATAAACTGAATTAAATTCAATCAAATCCTAAGACAACTATATTGTATTCTGCGAGATAAATTCAATGTTTTACAGATGTGGTCTAATCTTTGTCAGTTTAGAACCAGCATCCTACCATGTGTGATATTCATGCAAGCTTCCTATTCAAACAAACAAAAATATCATATGATATACTTTTATTTCATTTTAAATTGATACACTGCGTCAATGGTCAACTGTTGAATTCAAGCTGAAGATATTAGTTTGCATTCCTCACTCCAACACAAATTCATGAGTGGAGAATCAAACCTGCAACTGTGCTGTATCAGTCCTGACACAATGATGTTATCCACATGACAATTGTACTATCTAGGACATAGCCAATCCCTCAAAAAGGATGGTTGTTAACTAGTCAATTACACAGGGTTGAAATGAGATGAGAATTTGGTCAAGTGTACTTAAGGTTATTTCAACTGCAAGTATTTTATACCATTAGTAGACGCATTACACTTCTGGATATCTAGTTTTAGTATTATATTACATATTACTAGCTGAAACAGATTCCTTTTGTATGCTTCACACACATTTTGATCTTTCAAACATTTTTCGATTTTATAGATTGAACTCCTTGCTCAATTTAATGACAAAAAACATTTTGAAAACTAACGCTGTTATAACATAAGCCAGGGTACCCCGAGTCACTTCACCAAATTGGGTTAAAATTGGTATCTGAGTGAAAATGCATGAACAGACAGACAGACAGATCCTACTCTTTTATATTTGTAGATTCTATTTTAAACCCTACAAAACACCATCATTGAGAATCAAACAATGTGAGCTTGTCATCTGGCCTATGGCATAATTATATAATCCAACACGCTGACAACTGGACCATCTGACTCCGATCTCAAAATAATTATATCTGTTAACCAGACATGTTCTTTATTTTACTGGTACTTAAATCAATCGCAAGGTAGCAGAGCCAATAATGCCATCACCTCGAAGGTTTATTTAGTGATTAAGTGCCAACTCTACTGTAAACATGTTGTGCATCTTATTGAAGAAATAAAACAAAAATATTGTGTTATGTTCCTGTCATTTATAGTAATATCCTTGAATATATGAGAAGTTGCTCAAACTCTCAGAGGGCGATATGGGCTTCTGTCAGTTATGAAAAGTTCATGTTCCAACATGAAATTATGGTGCTTGATGTAGAATCAGGTGTTCTATAGAATAGAAGTGATAGATCGAACAACACAGGCATGAATACACAAGAATCTTCAGTTCTCATTGTAACTTGCAAAATTACAAAAGAGTGCGATAACGTTAACACTTTAATAATACTGTGTTGTTCTAGGTTTATTACACAACCAATTACTGTAGTTTGCTGAGCACTTAAATTTGATATTAATATTATGCAGTTCAAAATATTTAGATAGAATTATGTTTAAAGATGCATAATCTGAACAAGCGCCCCTCAATTTGGATTTCAAACTGTAATCCATTAGCATGGGCTACAGGCCGTACTGTTTGTCTGATCATCATATTTGTCATGGATGTTAATATTGACATGTTAATGGGAATGAGTCATTTTGGGGCCATTTGGTAAAAAAGCGTGGCTGCTTACACGGGCTACAGGTCGTACCTTTGGTTGGATCATCATGAAATTTATCATGGATGTAAACATTGACATGTTGATGGGAACGAGTCATTTTGGGGTCATTTGGCCATAAACCATGGCCGCCAGCAGTCATCTTGGATTTTACTCTTTGCATGACTAAATATTTTGGCATGGGCTACAAGTCGTACATTTGGTCAGATCATGAAATTTGTCATGGCTGTTGATATTGACATGTAGATGGGAACGAATCATTTTGGGGTCATTCGGCAAAAAAATATGGTGGCCAACTTGGATTTCAAAATTCAATCAGTTAGCATGGGCTACAGGCCGGAGTGTAAGTTTGATAATCGTGAAATTTGTTGTGGATGTTAATATTGACATGCAGATGGGAACGAGTCATTTTGGGGTAATTCAGCCATAAAAGATGGCCACCGGCAGACATCTTGGATTTTACTCTTTGCATGACTAAATCATTTGGCATGGGCTACAGGTCGTACCTTGGTCGGATCATGAAATTTGTCATGGCTTTTGACATGTAGATGGGAACGAGTAATTTTGGGGTCATTCGGCCATAAAACATGGCTGCTGGCAACCATCTTGGATTTTACTCTTTGCAAGACTAAATTCTTGGGCACATGCTACAGTCCACTTCCCCAATGCGATCATCACCAAACTGCATATTGATCTTGATATTGATCTACTAGATGGGAGCTACATGTATCAAATATTTTTGAATTTCATTGGAAAACATAGCCGCCAGTGACCATCTTGGATTTACTTTATTATATATATCTCTTCATGTTGATAATCTAGTATTACTTAGACATTTCACCTTTCCGCATTCCTAATCGCTCCATTGACTAACACATGAAATTATTCCCTTTCCAAGTTGAGCTACAGTGTAATTGTTAAAAAATCATATTTTTTTTATCAAGACTGACTAAGGTTTGTCAAAGGTTAATTGCATCTGTATCAAGTGGTTTTACGTCAAAGGTTAATTGCGTCTATCAAGTGGTTTTACGCAATTCAGCATGATGGCAGTTTTTAGCTCACCTGAGACTTCAACCAAAGTCATCACTCCTCGCCCGTCCGTCCATCCGTCAAGCCATCTGTCCAACAATTCTTTAAACATCTTTTCCACAACCATAAGACCAAATTAGTTCATTTTTGGTGTGGATGTTCCCTAGGTTACTCGCATTCTGATTTGTTAAAATCAGGTCACCCAGTCAAATAGTTGCGAAGCCAGAACCATAACCCTTTCCCTCCATAGTAATTCTTAAAACAACTTCTCAACAACCATCGGGCCTATTTAGCTTATATTTGGTATGGACGGTCCTTGGGCTACTGGGGTTCAGATTTGTTAAAATGGGGTCACTGGGACAAACATGGGCAGAGCCAAGGTCATATCTTTAAAAAAATCTGCCAGGGTATGCCGACTCACCCCAAGAAATTTATTTGAAATCGGTCCAGGGGTTCTGGGATAAAAATCACGAACAGACAGATCATATTAGCTCAACTTAGTTTGAGCTATTGCCATGGGTTGGCGTCCGTGTGTGCGTGTCCGTCAACAATTTCCTTTGGCACGGGCTACAGGTCGTATCTTTGGTCTGATCTTTATGAAATTTGTCATGAATGTTGACATTGACATGTAGATGGGAAACGAGTCATTTTGGGGTCATTCGGCCAAAAAACATGGCCACTGGTGGCCATCTTGGATTTCAAAATTAAATCCATTGGCGCGGGATACAAGCCGTACTGTTTGTGTGATCATCATAAAATTTGTCATGAATGTTGACATTTACATGTAGATGGGAACGAGTCATTTTAGGATCAATTGGCCAAAAAACATGGCCGCTGGTGGCCATCTTGGATTTTAATGTTTGCATCACTAAATCCTTTAACACATCATACAGACCATATCCCTGATCCGATCATCACCAAACTTCATATGGATCATCGGGGTGACATCTAGATGGGAACGAGTCATTTTGGGGTCATTTGGCCAAAAAACATGGCCGCTGGCAGCCATATTGGATTTTACTCTTTGCATCACTAAATACTTTGACACACCCTACATACCACATCCCTGATCCGATCATCACCAAACTTCATATGGATCATCGGGGTGACCTCTTGATGGGAACGAGTCATTCGGCAAAAAAATATGGCTACCAATGGCCATTTTGGATTTTACTCTGTGTGACTAAATATTTCTACAAAATCCATTAGCATGGGTTATAGACCGATCTGTTTGTTTGATCTTCATGAAATTTGTCATTGATGTTGACATTGATATGTAGATGGGAAACGAGTCATTTTGGGGTCATTCGGCAAAAAAAACATGGCCACCGGTGGCCATTTTAGAATTTACTCTTTGCATTACTAAATCCTTTGGCACACCCTACAGACCACATCCCTCCATTTACTGTCAACCATTAAATTATTCCCCTACCTACGTTGAGCTACAGTGTCATTTAAACTTTCATTACCCATACCAATTGAAGTGTCAAGTCAGAACATGTACCCCTGTTGAGGCTGTTACAAATGTTGTTCTTTCACATTCCTAATGCCACAATATTATTTGAGAAGTCATCTCTTTCACTGACAATATAAAGCTTGTCTGATTTCCATTCTCTCCGTTGTCTCTTGTATATGAAATGAGATCTGACCTGACATAGATATACAAATAACAGAAACCACTGGATAACGTTTATTTGTTTCATTCATTTCAATTTAAATTAGATTAATTCCCATGTGATGTGTTCTATGCTGTTGTACAGACAGGTGTTACAATATAATGTTTATATAGGCTATTGCATGCTTAAACAATTTTAAGCAACACTTAATTAAAGTAATTTCAAGAATGAGAATTCTCAAAATTTAAATTACATGTATGGCCATAATAAAAAGTCTTCCAACTATGAAAAACATAAAAATTCTTGAAATTTAAAATAGCGATGCTTGAATCGTTTCCAAGAGTGTTATTCAGAAGAATGAACAATAATGCCCAAACAATGCAAACATGTAGTATAATTTAGCTGCATGTAAGTAAGTTCAAAACCAAACTATAGATTTTTATAATACAAAATGGATTTTACAAGTCTGCAAACATGTAAAATTTTAATGATACTAGTATTGATTTCGGTTACACTTAAGACAATTCAAGAATGAACATTCTTGAAATTTAAATTACAGGAGTATTAAAGTAATGGCCATGAATAGGCCACATGTAGTTTTTCAGTCTGGAGATTACTACTATATACATTATACAGCCACTACACCAGTACTCAAATTGTATGAGCTTCATGCACATAGCTCAATTTTGGTAGTATGATATTGGCTAGTCAATTCAAAAATAAAATAATCAAAGTACATATGTGAGGTTATAGCCTTGAAACAACTTAAAAGTTAAAATGTTAAATCTACAAGACAGATATGTAAACCACAACTTATACTTGTACAATTTCCAGCAACAAGTACAGTAATGCCCTAAATAATCGACTCCTTAACCACAGCAGAATTATGGGTAACTTTTCAGGATTTAGAAGGAAATATGGCTGAAATAAAGTGAGCTTTCCAATGAATGGCAACAAGCCATATTTTCAACTAAATCCTGAAAAGTTATCCATAATTCTGCTGTGGTTAAGGAGTCGATTAATTAGGGCATTATTGTAAATCAATTCAGGAATGCGAATTCTCAAAATTTTAATTGCAGAAGCGAGGTACCTGTTTGACCATAAATGAAAGTGTCAATGACACTGCAGCTCAACTTGGAAAGGGAATAATTTAATGTATTGCTGTCAATGGAGCGATTAGGAATGTAGAAAGTTAAATGACTAATACTAGTTTATCAACATGAAGAGATATATATATATAAAAGTGAATTCTAAGATGGTTGCTGGCGGTTATGTTTTCCAATAAAATTCAAAAACATTTGATAGCTTTAGTCACGCAAAGAGTAAAATCCAAGATGGCTGCCGGCGGCCATGTTTTTTAGCCAAATAACCCCAAAATTACTTGTTCCCATCTACATGGCAATATTAACATCCATGACAAATTTCATGATGATCAGACGAACAGTACGACCTGTAGCCCGTGCTAATGGTTTGAATTTTGAAATCCAAGATGGCCACTGGCGGCCATGTTTTTTGTCTAAATGACCCCAAAATGACTCGTTCCCATCTACATTCCAATTTCAACAGCCATGACAAATTTTATGATGATCAGACTAAAGGTACGACCTGTAGCCCATGCCAAAGGATTTAGTCATACAAAGAGTAAAATCCAACATGGCTGCTGGCGGCCATGGTTTATGGCCAAATGACCCCAAAATGACTCGTTCCCATCTACATGTCATTGTTAACATCCATGACAAATTTCATGATGATCTGACCAAAGGTATGACCAAAGGTACGACCTGTAGCCCGTGCTAAAGGATTTAGTCATGCAAAGAGTAAAATCCAAGATGGCTGCCGGCGGCCATGTTTTTTGGCCGAATGACCCCAAAATTACTCGTTCCCATCTAGAAGTCAATATTAACACCCACGACAAATTTCATGATGATCAGATGAACAGAACGACCTGTAACCCGTGCTAATGGATTGAATTCTGAAATCCAAGATGGCCACTGGCGGCCATGTTTTTTGTCCAAATGACCCCAAAATGGCTCGTTCCCATCTACATTCCAATTTCAACAGCCATGACAAATTTTATGATGATCAGACTAAAGGTACGACCTGTAGCCCGTGCCAAAGGATTTAGTCATACAAAGAGTAAAATCCAAGATGGCTGCTGGCGGCCATGTTATTTGGCCGAATGACCCCAAAATGACTCGTTCCCATCTACATGTCATTGTTAACATCCATGACAAATTTCATGATGATCTGACCAAAGGTACGACCTGTAGCCCGTGCTAAAGGATTTAGTCATGCAAAGAGTAAAATCCAAGATGGCTGCCAGCGGCCATGTTTTTTGGCCGAATGACCCCAAAATTACTCGTTCCCATCTACATGTCAATATTAACATCCACGACAAATTTCATGATGATCAGACGAAAAGTATGACCTGTAGCCCGTGCTAATGGATTGAATTTTGAAATCAAAGATGGCCACTGGCGGCCATGTTTTTTTTCCGAATGACCCCAAAATGAATCGTTCCCATCTAGAAGTCAATATTAACACCCACGACAAATTTCATGATGATCAGATGAACAGAACGACCTGTAACCCGTCTAAATGTTGATGTCAACAGCTATGACAAATTTCATAATGATCTGACCAAAGGTACGACCTGTAGCCTGTATTGTTGACGCATCACGCACACACGGACGACAAAGCCATGGCAATAGCTCAAACTTTACAAAGTAAAGTTGAGCTAAAAAGGCCTCCATAGATTGAAACTATGAAAACATACACAAAAAACTCATAAATGTACTTTTATGAACCTCCCTGAAGTCAAATAAAAATGTAAGTCCTCGAAATTTAAAATGATCAGTCCATTCAAGAATGCAAATTCTGAATTTTAAATTACAGGAGTAATTAGGTATGACTGAATGGGGCTCAAAATTATTAGTATTCAAATTCATTCTCCAAAAGTCATACTCATCCCGGTATGATCTTCAACTACATGCAAGTCAAATCTAAACTGCAAATACTATCAATTTAGAATACTGATGCACTTACTCATTTAAAGGTACTCAACCCGTAAAGAGGGTCCCCATCTCAACAGATTCCAACAACAACAATACGATCAGAGGGTCCTATATTACTATTTCTTTGGCTTTGGGGGTAAAAAATATTTGATTCGAGTCGAGGAACCCATCAAACAAAGCTCAGAGTTATTAGATATTGATTTTTCAAATTTGTTATGTTCTCGAGATGAGTACTAATATCTGCCGTAATCTGCTCTGGATGTGTACTCAAAATCTATTCAAACAGACAAGGATGAATAACTCTAAAATCAAGTGGTAATTTTAACGCAATTTTGCATGAGTTCTGGGCCAGATAGTATTCCCGATAATGAAAAATAATAGATTTCTAAAATCGATATCTAACAAATCTGAGCTTTGATGGGTGACTTCCTCGACTCGAATCAAATATTTTTGACCCCCGAAGCCATTGAAATAGTAATTGAGAGGAGTTTTATCGGGTTGAGTACCTTTAACATGCATTTTGTGAAAATTAGCTATAAAAAAATTACAGTAGACTAATAATAATACTAAACTGTAAAACGTATACATGTACACCATCTCATATATATTTTGAAGACCTCTGTTTGTATGTTTGTCATTTATACAAATCTACGATGCTCGACCGATCGGGACGAAACTTGGTACGTGTGTGTAGTTTGACCAGGCGGTGGACGTTGTCGTATTGGCGAGCCCGTGCAGTGCATGCGCAGACCGGATCTCGGAAACGGGTGGAGCTATCGACTTGAAATTTGGTATGTGAATGTATCTTGCCCCGGATACGAATTTTATCAGGTCGCCGAGCCTGTGCGACGCCAGCTTCGCGCAGACCAGATCTCGAAAATGGGTGGAGCTATCGACTTGAAATTTGGTTTTTGAATAGCCCGGACAACGTCGGGCTCATCGGCTAGTCTCATATATATTTTGAAGACCTCTGTTTGTCTGTATGTTTGTTTGTCATTTATACAAATCTACGATTCTCGACCGATCGGGACGAAACTTGGTACGTGTGTGTAGTTTGACCAGACAGTGTACGTTGTCGTATTGGCGAGCCCGTGCGGCGCCCGCTTCGCGCAGACGAGATCTCGTAAACGGGTGGAGCCATCGACTTGAAATTTGCTATGTGAATGTATCTTGCCCCGGATACGAATTTTATCGGGTCGCCGAGCCCGTGCGGCGCCATCTTCGCACATGCGCAGACGAGATCTCGGAAACGGGTGGAGCTATCGACTTGAAATTTGGTATGTGAATGTATCTTGCCCCGGATACGAATTTGATCGGATCGCCGAGCCCGTGCGATGCCAGCTTCGCGCATGCGCAGACGAGATCTCGGAAACGGGTGGAGCTATCGACTTGAAATTTGCTATGTGAATGTATCTTGCCCCGGATACAAATTTTATCGGGTCGCCGAGCCCGTGCGACGCCAGCTTCGCGCATGCGCAGACGAGATCTCGGAAACGGGTGGAGCTATCGACTTGAAATTTTCTATGTGAATGTATCTTGCCCCGGATACGAATTTTATCGGGTCGCCGAGCCCGTGCGACGCCAGCTTCGCGCATGCGCAGACCAGATCTCGAAAACGGGTGGAGCTATCGACTTGAAATTTGGGTTTTGAATAGCCTGGACAACGTCGGGCTCATCGGCTAGTCTCATATATATTTTGAAGACCTCTGTCTGTTTGTTTGTATGTTTGTCTGTATGTTTGTCTGTCATTTATACAAATCTACGATTCTCGACCGATCGGGACCAAACTTGGTACGTGTGTAGTTTGACCAGGCGGTGGATGTTGTCGTATTGGCGAGCCTGTGCGGCGCCCGCTTCGTGCATGCGCAGACGAGATCTTGGAAACGCGTGGAGTTATCGACTTGAAATTTGGTATGTGAATGTATCTTGCCCCGGATACGAATTTTATCGGGTCGCCGAGCCCGTGCGACGCCAGCTTCGCGCATGTGCAGACGAGATCTCGGAAACAGGTGGAGCTATCGACTTGAAATTTGGTATGTGAATGTATCTTGCCCCGGATACGAATTTTATCGGGTCGCCGAGCCCGTGCGACGCCAGCTTCGCGCATGCGTGATCTCGGAAACGGGTGGAGCTATCGACTTGAAATTTGGTATGTGAATGTATCTTGCCCCGGATACGAATTTTATCGGATCGCCGAGCCCATGCGATGCCAGCTTCGCGCATGCGCAGACGAGATCTCGGAAACGGGTGGAGCTATCGACTTGAAATTTGCTATGTGAATGTATCTTGCCCCGGATACAAATTTTATCGGGTCGCCGAGCCCGTGCGACGCCAGCTTCGCGCATGCGCAGACCAGATCTCGAAAACGGGTGGAGCTATCGACTTGAAATTTGGTTTTTGAATAGCCCGGACAACGTCGGGCTCATCGGCTAGTCTCATATATATTTTGAAGACCTCTGTCTGTTTGTTTGTATGTTTGTCTGTTTGTCATTTATACAAATCTACGATTCTCGACCGATCGGGACCAAACTTGGTACGTGTGTAGTTTGACCAGGCGGTGGACGTTGTCGTATTGGCGAGCCTGTGCGGCGCCCGCTTCGCGCATGCGCAGACGAGATCTTGGAAACGGGTGGAGCTATCGACTTGAAATTTGGTATGTGAATGTATCTTGCCCCGGATACGAATTTTATCGGGTCGCCGAGCCCGTGCGGCGCTAGCTTCGCGCATGTGCAGACGAGATCTCGGAAACGGGTGGAGCTATCGACTTGACATTTGGTATGTGAATGTATCTTGCCCCGGATACAAATTTTATCGGGTCGCCGACCCCGTGCGGCACCCGCTTCGCGCATGCGCAGACGAGATCTCGTAAACGGGTGGAGCTATCGACTTGAAATTTGCTATGTGAATGTATCTTGCCCCGGATACGAATTTTATCGGGTCGCCGAGCCCGTGCGACGCCATCTTCGCGCATGCGCAGACGAGATCTCGGAAACGGGTGGAGCTATCGACTTGAAATTTGGTATGTGAATGTATCTTGCCCCGGATACGAATTTTATCGGATCGCCGAGCCCGTGCGACGCCAGCTTCGCACATGCGCAGACGAGATCTCGGAAACGGGTGGAGCTATCGACTTGAAATTTGCTATGTGAATGTATCTTGCCCCGGATACGAATTTTATCGGGTCGCCGAGGCCCGTGCGACGCCAGCTTCGCGCATGCGCAGACCAGATCTCGAAAACGGGTAGAGCTATCGACTTGAAATTTGGTTTTTGAATAGCCCGGACAACGTCGGGCTCATCGGCTAGTCTCATATATATTTTGAAGACCTCTGTCTGTTTGTTTGTATGTTTGTCTGTTTGTCATTTATACAAATCTACGATTCTCGACCGATCGGGACCAAACTTGGTACGTGTGTAGTTTGACCAGGCGGTGGACGTTGTCGTATTGGCGAGCCTGTGCGGCGCCCGCTTCGCGCATGCGCAGACGAGATCTTGGAAACGGGTGGAGCTATCGACTTGAAATTTGGTATGTGAATGTATCTTGCCCCGGATACGAATTTTATCGGGTCGCCGAGCCCGTGCGGCGCTAGCTTCGCGCATGTGCAGACGAGATCTCGGAAACGGGTGGAGCTATCGACTTGACATTTGGTATGTGAATGTATCTTGCCCCGGATACAAATTTCATCAGGTCGCCGACCCCGTGCGGCACCCGCTTCGCGCATGCGCAGACGAGATCTCGTAAACGGGTGGAGCTATCGACTTGAAATTTGCTATGTGAATGTATCTTGCCCCGGATACGAATTTTATCGGGTCGCCGAGCCCGTGCGACGCCATCTTCGCGCATGCGCAGACGAGATCTCGGAAACGGGTGGAGCTATCGACTTGAAATTTGGTATGTGAATGTATCTTGCCCCGGATACGAATTTTATCGGATCGCCGAGCCCGTGCGACGCCAGCTTCGCACATGCGCAGACGAGATCTCGGAAACGGGTGGAGCTATCGACTTGAAATTTGCTATGTGAATGTATCTTGCCCCGGATACAAATTTTATCGGGTCGCCGAGCCCGTGCGACGCCAGCTTCGCGCATGCGCAGACCAGATCTCGGAAACGGGTGGAGCTATCGACTTGAAGTTTGGTTTTTGAATAGCCCGGACAACGTCGGACTCATCGGCTAGTTTATATATACTTCTATGATTGCAGCTAAAGTAGTTAATAGTCAATTAAAGAGTGAAAATTCTCAAAATTTCAAATTAAAGATCTACTGTAAGATATGGCCACAAGTGAATTGGGTTCAAGAAATTTACTGAGAAAAATACTATTATCAAACTGTACACACCAATACTCGGTCATTCTAGTACCAGTATGTTATTCCATTAGCAAACAGTGCTAATTAATTCTCGAAATTAAAATGATGCCTGGAATCTGTTTCAAAAAATAAACTAGAAGTATACACCAGCAGATGTAGACTGGAGACCTACGCATATCACCTACTTAATAAAAGTGATGAGGATTAATATTGGGACACATTTGAAAAGCACATGTACAAACAGTAATTGCAGTGTAGAGGATAGCTCGAACAACATCAGAGAAAATATAAAGGTGAGAGTTTGTCCTGGAGTTGAAGAAAATGTAATAATTTTAGTCATTCTTTGAGAATGTTAGTGCTTTACAAAAATGTTTAAATTCAAACTATGAACAGAAAAATTCAACACATAATGTGCCTGTAATTCGGGACTAATTCCAGTACCAAATTGTATTGAATAATTATCTATGTACATCTGACTAAGCTATGACAAATGGGATTAGAGCAATTCTCTCATTTTTTTTTATGCACTTTATTGTCACCTCTTCTTATAAATACAGGGAGCTAGGGCTATATCTGGAACATGTTGCTTCTTGCTGCCTGTTTTCTTAAATTCAAACATCACAAAATATTGATTTGATTTGTCCTTCTTCAACAGATTGAATCCAACTTTCTCAACATTTGCGACAAACTGATTGAGACCCTCCTTGAAACGGCTCATTACTTCCGCAATCTTCATGATACCACCATTTTTCAGGATCCTGTTGGCTTCAGTTATGTACTCAACAAGATTGGTCCCCATCAACGACAGACAGAAAACAACTATGTCAACAGACCTAGCCTGTAGAGGTACCTTTGAGATATTAGCAACTGTCACTCGCTCATTCAAAGCAACAAGATCAAATGAGTGCACCATATTTTGTAACTTCTTTGCAAGCTTAGCTTCACCACATCCCATATCTGCTATCGTTATGTCCTTATCTACCTTCTTGAGTTGTGTGATTATTTCATCCAGAGGATTCACAGGCCATTTGCCGACTTGTGTCTGGAAGCCGTCATGGTAGACCTTATAGGCGTCTACATCTTCCATAAACATCTCCTCGGCTTCTTTACCACTAGATGTATACATTTGCTCATTGAGGTATCGAAATCGGGCAGAGTTCAACTTGTCCATCATCCGTTCTCTCAATGAAAGCTCTTTTGGGGTTTTGATTTTCTTTTCTATGCATGTTTCTGGATGTTCATGTTCTTTCTTCTTGAAAGAGTGCTTTGTTGACATTTCCTCAACACGCTTTTTCTTTTTGAAAACAACTTCTGTCTGGTGTATTCCACCATCCTTGAGATCTTTCTGGTGCTTCCTCTTCTTATTTTTCACTTTGTCAGAACCAGCGGAGCATTTTTGTCCTATCTCGGTAACAACACCAGCTTCCTCTGTCATCTTGGAGTCACATGTCTCATTAGAATCATTTTCCTCATCTGCTTTGTTATTAGCTAGATGTTTGTACTTATTTTTCTTACTCGATTTCTTTTTCGGCTTTCTTACCTGCTGAGGAGATTTCACTGTGTCACCCTCAAACTTTTCACATCCAAACGAAAGTTTCATAGTGTCTGTAATTTTCTTTTTGGGGTTTTTCATAGGATTTATTCCACGTGTACTAGTAGATGACTGTTTCATTCTCTGTGAGGTAGAGTCATTTCTGGCAGCTTCACGAGCTAACCTTTCCTGCTTTTTCCTCTGAATTCTCTTCTTTTCTTTCAACTTCCTCTTTTGTTTCTTTGTTAGAGGTTCACTCCCACCACTGGCACCAGCAATGCCCTGAACAGAATCACCCAGAACGCTCTTTTCAAGAACATCAACAGAGAATTTAATGTGTTGGGATCCCTTCTCCTGTTTGTCCTTCACCCTCCCATTAGTAGAACATTGTCTCGTATTTTTATTACCCTCATTCAGTGCTCTTGTTTGATGAAGAGATGATTCAGTGTCACTTCCTTTAGTCTGATTTACATTCCGCTTAGCCTTATCTTTCTTCTTTTTCTTCTTGGAAGATTTCTGTTCTTCACACTTTCCTTCAGTTTTTAACCTTTCTGCGTCAAGCATTCCAGGTGGTTTAGATTCGAAGACCTGTTTCACCTTATTCTCCTTTTTAGATTTCTTGGGAGTCAAATTTCCATCAATATCGCTTTTTCGTTTCAGATCTTTGTGGTTATTTTTCCCATCTTTTTTCGAGAAATTCGACCTCTCATTCTGTAATGTACCAAATAACTTTTTATTCAGTCGGTCACTGGATGCATTGACACTCCACTCAGACACGTCAAACAAGTCCATATTTATTCCTGAGGCTTGTGTCCTACCCTCTAATTTCACCAAGCCTGAAATGACAATCAAGATAACGTTGCGTTATTTGCATGCAGCATGGTGACACGGTACTTCCGAATTGTGTAAATGCAAAACCGAGAATGACAAAATTCGCGCTGTACCTAAAAATAGTAATAAACTGGTCATGGAAAACGAGGACCAAAATAGAACGACAACGCGCCCGTAGTCGCTCGCCAATTAAATGATTTTTTTTGTAAATATTAATCCAATTGTAATTTCAAATCATGCTTAATCATAAATGAAATATACTTAGGAATAATAAAATATAGGGTAATTTATGCATATGTTGTCATAGCATGATAATGAATTAGGCTTAGGCCTAAGTGTGCACTGTGTGATCAATAATGCTTAAAATTAAAACTATTCAATGACTGGAGCTTCCTCAAATATTGCAAAACCACGTATGTCAACTTGTCAAGCATTCTCTTTACATATATGCGAGTCTCCCGTTGGGAGCCTCAAGCTCGCATATATAAGAGAATAAATTGGCCTAACTATATTTACCGGCCGGCACTAAGCCGTCGAATAATTATCTTTCTCAAAAATACTAACAACCGCCAAAACAAATTTGCTAATACATGCTTCCACCCGCACCCGTGCCTAGGGGAGGACGGCCGGGCGGGACAATAAAATCGAAAACACTACTTAACACTCCAAACCCTCAGAAAACACTCTATTAGCAACCCAGTCGGGCCTCAGCTGCTTCCTCGGCCCGCGATCGACCGCATGCACCACACAACCAGGTCAACGGGTTCTGACACTCGATCGCACAGGAGTGGAAGGCACAGGTCCCTGACACAATAGACCCCAAATACATATATAGAAGTCTTATATATATGTCTTTGGGTGTTTGGGGTCTATTGTGTCAGGGACCTGTGGTGGAGGCGGACATTGCACCATCAAGAGTTGAGGAGCCCCGACCGACCTTAAGTCAACCGGCTGGCACTTATTGATGGCAAGCCAAACCGCTATTTAATATTTATTTTACTTAAGTAAAATCAAATGACACTTTATTTTACTTAAGTGAAATAAAATCATACTTTATTTTACTTAAGTAAAATAACGGTAATTTTTTATTTCACTTTTAAGTAAAAAAAATTTTTACTTAAGTAAAAATAACCATGTTTTAACTGAAGTACAATTCTTTTTACTTAAGTAAAATAAAAAAAATTCACTGATTGGCTTGATGACATGATGACAGATAGTTTCTACCCATTGGTAGTCACATTAATGTTTGAGACAGTGTGCTCGCTCTTTTTCCGTGCACACAATGATCTAGTATTAGTTACATCAGGACAGGTTTACTTATATATGCAAACTTATAGGTCATTGTACAGGATTTACACACAATTCCATAATTTCTAACAATTTACCGATTAGTCTGTCAACCAGCCCATTATCTAGCATTAGGCCTAGGCCTATGCCTTTAAAAAATAACACTTTTGTTAGTCTACTGGAGCAACCTCTGTTATAATAAATGACAAACAGTCACTATGCCAGACTTGGATATTTTAGGTGTTGTGAGAGTAACCGATTATGACTATTCATGAGTTGATAGACATGCAAATATTTCACTGATTGGCTTGATGCACTGATGAACAGTGTGATGACAGTTATATTATAGCCATCGATATTCACATTAATGTTTGAGACAGTTGCTCATTCTTTTTCCATGCACACAATGATCTAGGCTTTAGTTATATCAAGACAAGTTGATTTCAGTTTTACATTTCTCGAAGCTTCTTTCCGAAGGGTAGGCCTATCGGTAAGGAAATTTTTCATTCACCCGCCCCATATTCAACATGCCATAGCTTAATGTCATCTCCACTAAGGCCCATATGAGGTCCCAGTATCATAAATATGGTTTTTGCAGTTATAAATTCTTATAATATGTTTTAAACTGTTACAAATGTCAAATAAGGGCACAAAAGGTCTTTAGTAAAAAATATTTCATGAGGTTGTAAAAAACGCGTCTTTTGCCCCTTGGGCCACCCACCACCCCGGCATACGTTCCTGCTAATTTTTTACTACCCCCCCCCCGAAACGAGCATAGATTATGATACAAACATCCAAGGTACGAAAGACATGGTTTAGTGCAGGTATGCAGAACGATGTCATATATTAATTAGTATACGATACGATATATGAATATCGATCGATATGCTATCGAATTTGACAGTGTGTATTGGCGAAAAATTCGTCCTTAAAGCAATACGATCCTCGATAAGTCCCGATGTAAGTCATCTATTACTGCTATGTCTTGATATGGATGGAATTCCTCCTGCACGCTCCCTTGTGGTATGAGGTGAACGCAACAACCTAAGTACGAAAAGTCAATAAATAGGAAATCACGTGACAATGATAAACTGTTCAAAATGGCGGAAGAAACTGTCAGAGATGTTCGACTTTTTAATATTATACTTCTTGGCTTTGCCTTCATGTTCCTCTTCACAGCATTCCAAACTTCATCAATGGCAGAGGTATTTATTAAGCCTGTGATGTATATTTTAGGTTTCAGGAAATAATTGAATCTGACATCTTTCATGGCATTCATGCATCAAGATCGAACAGATTAGCAATGATAGCATCCCAAATTGGCCAAAATACCTTTATTAACACACCAAGGAAAGACAATCTCAGATTGCTAATTGTTAATTGTAGAAGCCTAGTCAGCAACAAAGAGGAACTGGAAATCGCAACCTCCTACATAAAGCCTGATGTTATCATCGGTACAGAGTCATGGCTAAAACTTAGTAAAACTTAAAGGAAAGAAACCAGGAAAAGAACCAGCCCAAAATGCCATCAAGTCAGCTGAAGTCTTTCCTGAATATTATACTGCCTATAGGAACGACCGAGATACTACGGGTGGAGGAGTCTTCATTGCCATTCAACAGGAAGCAGTTGCAATAGAGAAGACATAATATATCACCAACTGCGAAATTGAATGGATAAAACTGTCAGTGTCAATACAAGGAGGCAAGGATATACACGTGGGAAGTTTCTACATGGCACATCGATCCAAATCAGACGTAGAAAATCTAGAAAAATCCATCAAAGCACTGATGAAAAAGACTGACTCCAGCTTCATCCTTGGAGGAGACTTTAATTGTCCTGACATCGACTGGGATACAATGAATGTAAGGCTGGCCCCGGGGGCACAAGACCGAGAGATACAGAATGACCTCATCAACGTGTGTGCGAAATTAGGACTAAAACAGGTTCAGGAGGACCCAACCAGGGAAGGAAACCTACTGGACCTAATCATAACAAACAATCCAGCATTAATAAAAGCCACCACTACAATACCTGGCATATCAGACCATAATATGATCATTGCTGACTGTTCTCCAACTCCATCCTACAATAAACCAGTACAGAGAACTAGATATCTATTCGACAAGGCAAATTGGACTGACATAGCTGCAGATGTGGAGAAGATAGCGGTGCAAATAGAAGATTTTCCCACTGATACCAACATCAACACCATGTGGAACTTCTTTCGCGATTCCATCAAAGAAGTTGTGGAAAAAAGAGTACCAAAAGCACCAAGATGTCGACGCAAACAACTGCCATGGATAAATAGAAGACTCAAATTGCTTCTAAGGAAAAAAGCAAGATTACACAGGAAAGTCAAAGAAGCAGGATGTTGGAAAGAGTATAAAGACCACCAGAAAAAATGTAGGAGAGAAATGAGGAAAGCAGAACAAGGACACATAAACACCATAATAAAGAAGGGGAAGGAAAAGAAAACATCAAAACCCTTCTGGAGCTACATGAAGGCCCGAAAACAAGAAAGAACAGGTACGCCACCGCTAAAAACAGGAACATCACTCACAAACGATGCAAAAGAGAAGGCGGAGCTACTAAATAAGCAATTCCAGTCGGTATTCACCATAGACACTAACGAAGAGCTACCATCCATACCACAAAACAGTGTAAACATCAAACCACTGGAAATTACAGAAGAAGGAATAAAGAAACTCCTGGAAGATATAAAACCATCAAAGGCACCAGGTCCAGACAACATCCCTAACAAAGTACTCAAATTACTGGCCAACGTACTGGCGAAACCCATCACCACCATATTCAACAAATCTATAGAGAAGACTGGCTGAATGCAAACATAACCAGTTTGTAAGAAAGGAGACGTTCACCAACCATCCAATTACAGACCAGTATCACTCACTTCAACATGCTGTAAGCTACTAGAGCACGTCCTGTGTAGACACATCGGCGACCACCTGGAACTCTGCAACCTACTGACTGATAGAAACCACGGATTTAGATCTGGCCTTCTGATATTTAAAAGAGTATGATAAGTGATTATATCTCGTTCTCAGCACAATAAGCATCAAACACAAACGCATCACACATTTTAGCAGTTTTCTCTGATTATTGCGGTAATGGCAGGGGTGTGGAATGTTCTCAATTTTATTGCATGAGTTTGGTGCTAATCTCATTCTGTCATCTATAATATCATAAAACACTCGCTGTCCTTATAACAAGGTCACATGTGGTTTGGTGGGATTTGGCGTTGGTCTCTAAACTGATTGGGGGAAAATCATTAATAACTCTTAACACCTGGTTGCCTTTTATTTTACTTAAGTAAAATAAATGACATCTATCGATGACCGGTAGACGGCGTTTATTTCACTTAAGTGAAATAAACCCAAATGTTCATTTATTTTACTTAAGTAAAAAAGAATTTTACTTAAGTTAAATAAAAACTGTGTTTTATTTCACTTAAGTAAAATTCTTTTTTACTTAAGTAAAATAAAAAAAGGGCGTAACATAATGGTAATTTTATTTCACTTAAATAAAATTAGTGTGCGTTTTAATTTTACTTAAGTAAAATAAAGTGTCATTTTATTTTACTTAAGTAAAATAAAACCATGTAGATGGCGCTTTATTTCACTTAAGTAAAATAAAATGACACTTTATTTTACTTAAGTAAAATAAAATGTCATTTTATTTCACTTAAGTGAAATAAAGTGTCATTTTATTTTACTTAAGTAAAATTAATATTAAATAGCGGTTTGGCTTGCCATAAGAAACTACCGCCCAACGAGGAAAAAGAAACCAACAAAATTCAAGGACTTTGTTAGTGACAACATCGTGGAGAAACTAACCACAAATAACGAAAGTGCCTACGAACCAATTCATACAAACACAGACCAATACGGATATTCCTTCTTTCCGAGGACTGTACTTGACTGGAACAAACTGGACAACAGCACAGTCAATGCCGCCGACCTAGAAACGTTCAAGGCGGCTCTGGGAGAACAAAAATAGCGCTCCTCACACCGTCCTGTAAAAGCCAGCTTTGGTCACTAGGACGTAACAACTACAGATACAGACAGACAGATGCTTTGTTTTGACAAATTGAATTGTTGTCAATCAATCAGGTCTGGCAAATGTGAGAATACTGAATACTGCTACAGTAAGGTGTATACAGCTGACCTAGCTGGCTCTCTGTGTAATATGAGCTTGGTCCGAACTCCACCCGATGTCACGTTATGTCATATCCACACATCGCAAAACATTTTCTCAGCAACTACTTGATCGCACTGAAATTTGGTATGGCCATGTATTTTGGTCCTCTGCCTCTGGCTCTGCCTGGGTAGTGGGTAGGCCTAACATAGACTGGGTCCTGATTCCCTAACGAGTAACGTCGCGTATTGACGTTAATATTGGCACCGTCATTCTCAGAAACAGCTGGGTGGTTCTCATTGAAATTTGGTATGGGCATGTATTTCGGCCCTCCGGGTATTAATATGTGTTAGGTCTCGACTCTGCCAAACATTGCTTTTATTTTCTACCTTGTCAGAACAAAGTAGGGCTACCATAACAATAAAATAAACACTCTTTAATATTATCTGTTAATTAATGTTTTCATGGCTTTGTTTATTTTTTTACCTGGAAAATAATCTGATTTCAGATCAAACATTTTTGCTTTCAGAAAAGTGTCCTGAATGGAGTGAAAGACGACACAAATAACAGCTATACAGGGGATGGATATACCAGGTTGGTATATCTAATTTAATAAGAATATCTTGTATTTATCCAACCAGCATGTTAATCATAACAAGACATGTTTGCCTGAATGACTATACCTTTAATGAATAAATAAAGCAACAGGTAGGTGAAAACATGTTTATGAAACTTCAGCTTTCCTGATGACAGTTATTGTTGAAGGCCATTTTTTGGTCCCACCAAAGCTACAACCGTCAGAAATCAGACTGCAACAAGAAAGAGTCAAGCCAGATTATTCTGGTCTGTTCCGCTAGGCATACAGGTACCTGTAGCTGTTAGCAAAAAGAAAATCCACTGACTCCCAAAACTGAAGCAGAAATAATGGTGGGAGGGTGGGTGTGAAATAAACACAACTGCTTTGGGTGACTGCTGCAAGCAAAGAGAATGTATAACTCGTAAGTACAACATGATCTGGTACTAGACAAAATAGTTCCTCTTTCAATATAGCCATGCATAGTTCATCGCTTTAGCATCACATTTTCTTAGAGCAAATCGAAAACTCTGTTTTATCAACTTGTTTTGTTCATGATGGAAGTGCATGAGTATTACTAAGTTCAATTTGAAGTTTTAAGGTTATGTATAATGAATAACCCTTTATATATTAAATACTCATTGGTGAGTAGTTCCCTTAGGAAATGTTCAGATAATAAGTTCAACAAACGACCATGTTGAACTTATTAGCTAAACATTTCCCACCAATGAATATGAATTCTTCTGCACCTGTAGTATAATTTTGTGTGGCTGTCCTCTGCTCATATATCATTATCATCCCTCCAAATGAATATTAGACCATTCCAATGTATACTTTTATAACTGAGTGGCAGAATCCATTTAGTATAGAAATGATTAATATCAGAGAGGAAAGGACCTTCGTTACTGAGCCAGTGCCTCCACCCATTCTGTTTAGTGTTATATATATCAGTAATCGAATGGTTACAATATGCCATTTTGGAGGAAGTGCATTATGCTGTTCTTGTAACAATATAACCCACGTTCAGACTAATATGCTGCTCAACTCTGTGTGAAAGAATGGGCTTCCTTTCTTAGGATGTCATGATTACTCATGAATACCATCATCACAGTATCGGTTCGATGAGGAGGTTGTGGAGTTTTAATAACCACAATATGGATGAATATCGGGATCAAGTTTCAAGTTTGATATCAGTTGAGGAACATCTCAATGTGCCATTCCGATCGTAATATCACCATTTCGAATAGAAATGAGTATTTTTTCATCCACATATAAAACAATGAAAACAACATACTGAGTCATTGCCTCCACCATTTTTATCAAATGGCCAAGGTCAGATTTATAGTCATTAAAGTGACATTGGTGGTATGAACGTCCCACTGAGTATATTGATATAATTAATAATTTACAGTTTTTATATAGTGCTTAATCACATGAGTCTCTGCATAATCTAAGGGCGGATCCAGCGGGGGGCCCCCCCCCTATTTTCGCCAGAGCAAGGAAATTTTGCGAGGTGTCCTGGCGCCATTTGTCTCGGGCGCCCGAAGATTCCGCACTGAATATTGCTAACATGCATACAAATACAGCAGTTTACATGTTTTACATTACTCAAACGTATAGTTATTTTAACTGTGGGTTGAAATTACTTAAATTTGGTATTCCATGCGATATGTATAGCCATGCAAGGGGCCAATCCAACATCCCGAGACGTGAGCCCCTGGCCTATTTTTCGCCATGCAATTTCTGCGACATTTTTTATCGGAGTGTCGGAAAATAATTGGATATCCTCAATTCTATCACTTGTAGAATTGAGGATATCCAGTATGAAATGGCAAGAATAGTCACTGGGGCAACCAGAAGTGCTAGCGATAGGAAATTATTACTTGAAACAGGTTGGGAACCGCTTGCACAACGCGGACGTAAGCAGAAAATAATTCAGTTTTACAATATGACAAAACACAGAGCTCCATCCTACTTATCTAATATGATTGGATTGTGATCGGACCACCCATTTGGCTTGTATTGATTACTTATTTTGCTGGTGTATCATGAAGCTGATGGCTATTAGAAGTAAAACTGAGAAAAATCAGCATGGGAAATGGAGGAATTTTAAAAGTGGTTGGATAGATGCATTGTATTGCCAGTCGAAACACCTCTATACTAGTAATGTCTAGAAGCCATGATTTTGCAACTATTCATTCTGAATTTCAAAATATTCTCCCATGCACCAGCCCAAACCATAGGCGACCCGGTGATTCCAAGGGCTTATTCCATGGGCATGTCCGGCGCGCCAAAATCATCATGTCTCCCAGATAAATCACTATTATTTGCACAGTCTTTCAGAAAATAAGTTCACTGTTCAAAGAAGCTTTGATCTTCAATCACTAACCCTCCATATAGTATACCGCAATTTTACTGAAAATTATTGTCACTTGTTCCATATAGGCCTAATATAAAGCAATATAAACTGGGCCCAGAACACAGGAAAACACTTCGTTTTGAATGTAGTATAAGAAAAATTTCTCGGGGGAGTTCCCCCGGACCCCCCACCTACGTGAGGGGGGTTAATCCCCCCTCTCGTGCTCTCCCCCACTCACTGCTACGTGGCTCGGATGATGCTATGCATCATATATACAAGAATACATAGCGCCCCCCCCCCCCCCCCCCCCCTTTCAAATTTTCTGGATCCGCCACTGTAATCTATAATGTAACATTCAATCGCATGAAAGGGAACAACTTCAGTTATGGGCAGCCTATCACAAAAATCTGTTCGGCATTGTGCTCAGTGGAGTAGCGGGCATTGACTGAGAAAAATTTCACCGGTGTATAATCTTACCAAGCCACTGCTAGGGCGACTCAATATTCAGTGGCTGTGCGAGAACTCACAATACTGTGTTTGACAGCATTACAAGTCCACCCTGCTAACCTTTCTCATCTTGTCTTTCTTATTTCAGTTTGAGTGTCATTTATGCTGTATTCTCTTTTGCTAACTGGGGAGCACCATCAATTGTTGCAGTTATCGGTCCTAAGCTGTCTATGATCGTCGGTTCATCCATGTACTTGTAAGTTATATTACTACACACCCAGTGTTGAAATAGTGTATCTGTCATTTGCAGAATGAGGTCCCCAGAGGGTGAATTTATTTACCATATCCTCCACGGCAGGCTATTGTCACCAAATTTACCCTCTGGGAACCTCATTCTGCTTAGGCCTCAACTGCTATGGGAGACCTAGGATTAGATTAAAGCAGTTGATGATATTTACCCATTAATCACCTCGATTATGCATTTTATCTTCTGCAAATTAGGGGATATACAAAACTGAACAGAAGGGAAAAAGTAACTAAGAACAATAATAATTTGAAACTATAGATACTTCCCAGATGAGACTAAGGTGGATGAGGTCCACAGAGGGTGAATTTGGTGATGCTAGCCCACTATGCGGGGTAGATAGCATCACTAAATTCACCCCACCCTGGGGACCTCTTTTTGCTAATGTCAGACGCACTATTTCCAGACTTAATTACACACCCAGCATTATATTCTCAGTAGATAAGATGCATCATTTTCAGGACTTGTAATTGTTTTAGGGCGGTCTCGATTCTCCTTGGAGACACCTGCTCTAGGATAGTCTTCTTTCTTATAGGCATTGAAAAATCAAGACAATTTGAATTTTTTTTTTTTTTTTGTCAAAATCATTGCAAAAGCAATGAATATTGACTAGAAGACAATGAATATTATCAATTTTGTTTTGATACATGCACATTTAACTGTTTCGTGATGGGAGCTGCTCTGGTGCAACATTAAATATCATGTGCCACTGAATTCTCTTTTATATGCGAGGCTCACATGGGGAGCCTGGCATATATAAGAGAATGCACTGGCTTACAAGGTCAATGTAAACATTGTAAGGCCAATGCATTCTCTTATATATGCTAGCATTGCTAGGCTCCCTATGGGGGACATGATTTTCTCAAAATTTCAGAAAGTTCCAATTGTGCAAGGGTTAATATTGGGGTATGCAATAGATATAGATCTGCACAATTAGTGATTAATGCTGCATGCAATTGATCGGAACAAGGAGATATTCCTGATACAATAGTCAATGATTAATTAAGTGTCTGGAAGGTTCCTTAACACCAGAAAATATCTTGCCATTCCAAACTTGCTGTGCCAAATCTTTCTATTCCAAACTTGCTGTACGAACTTTCTTTATTACTTGTATTGTAATTTGTGAGGAGAATTATTTTAATCTTTGCACATCCTTAGAGAAAAAAAAACAGAGATAAAGTGACTCAACATCAATTCATCACATAAGACTATGAAAATGAGTCATTTTTTTGTCAATAGTGTGGCTTTCCAACTAAAACTCCATGCAGGGTTTATCTCCCTTGATGACTCGATAAGACCGCTACCAGTACCACAGGTGACATTTTACCCACATTTTGTGGACTTCTGCGATAATAATATGGGCCATTCCATGTCACGTGTTACATTTTGCACAAAATTTTGGTGATATTTTCAACAGCTTTTGGTGTGCATTCAATATAATATAAAATGATTCACTGCATAGTCGAGATAATGACCCCATCATAACTATGCGATCAGTCCTTAAGGCTGTGTAGTAAATATATTAGTGCACCATGCTTGTATATGACTGTCACGTGTGTTACAGCGCACAAATGAGAAAAAAAGGACCTCTGTTTTCTATGCAAAAAGTCTGTGAAGTTACTTGTTCGATACATAATTGGCTCTTCTTTCCAATAAGAAAAAAGACTCTACTTCAATGTGCAATCAGAACTTTTAATGAGAGTTGAATGTATTTCTTGCCCTGATAGCATATTCACTGTCACGTGTGTTACATCGCTCTGTCACGTTTGTTACGCGTGCGAAACCAGTATCCTATTTTCAATCAGTTCATAACCGATTGTCAATTTTATGCACTAGTTTTGTTTCAAAAGATAATTATATGCATATTACAGCAGTACATAACAAAATTTAATATCAATTCATAAGAGAGGTACAGGGAACATGACATTACTAGACATAAACAAAGCCCATTATTGGTAAACAACATCATTAGATAGAAAGCATTTGTTCATAATCCATTTAACTGTTTAAGCAAAGCTAGCTGCAGACAATAGTTTGGTTAATTTTTCTTAAACCACTAAAATGTGAGACCATATTACGGGTATATATCTGATGTATGGTATATGACTGAAATGAACACATGTGCCAAGCTTAAGGGGTACTAAAAGCTTCAACATCAAATTGAACGCTGTGGGTGCACACCCTTGTCGTGTTCCAGAATCGGCTTGATTATGAATGCACGAATGACTTCACCTAATGCGCATAAGATTGTCCACTTATAAACGGACACCAATCCCTCTAGATATTGTGAAGGTATAATATACACTGTCATACTCAATTCATTGCCTCCAAAAATGTTCTGTAGAGAATTGAGATGAGTGTTCGTTCTTACTGTATCAAGAAGAAACTTAACAGAACACTCTTCACTGCTACGTGTACACTAGATGCTGCAGAAAAATAGGCACTTTATTTGTTCAGATGCAATAATTCCTATCACTTTAGTAAATATTCTGGAGCCATGTACACGTGTAGATTTTATGTATTTGAGCATGACTGGGGGCCAGAAATAGTGGGTTTTGTAACTTTTGGAAGTACATGTAAAAGATTATTTGTCAATTTGCCATTTAACAGATAAAATGAGTCAACCACACAAAATTAAGACCTGATGCATACACATCATCAGTGCAATTTTAATCCATTTTCTAATTAATATTGATTAATTATTGTATTTTGGATTACTAAGATATATCACTGAAAAGATGTGACAGTCCACTTATAGTCAGACCAATATAAAGGATCATGTTTCAGATGTGTTTTGGCATAGATGAGTCTGCAGATCTGTTTTGAGATCAATATTATGAATCTCCTATCGATAATCTGTATGTGGAGGTGTTAGCCAGACACCTGTGATGCGTTCAGTTCAGAGCAGGTTCTAATGCTTAGCCGTATATGTCAGGAATTAATTAACATATCCAAATGAGTGTGAATCTAGTCTGTTTACAGATATTAGCAACATAGTTAATCTAGAAACAGCTTTCAGAAATCTTGTACCCATGTTTACAATCACTATAAGCCATGTGTCATTTTTTAAACCATGCATCTGGGCGTTAGGTGGTGATCAAGTTCAACAAGTTTTTCCCGAAATTGTCCAGGAACGTTTCTACCTTTTAATATGTAATAATGTGAAACATTGTGCAGTATTTCCACATCTAAGTAAAAAATACTGTTAATTCTGTCACGTGCGTTACAAGCCAAATGTGAATTTCATGACAATTTTTTTTCTTGATATGCATCATATATCAAAGTAACAGGCATGCCTATAGAATAAGGTGGTCATTGCTTGTAAAATGACATGTGAATCAGTTTCTTAATCATAACATTTTTTCCTAGACAGCATCAGCATTTCAAAATGTATAGGATCAGTTGTTTGGCTATAGTAGCCATACATTTGACAACTGATGCGCAAGGCATACACATGTACATTCCACATACAAATATTTTTTCCTGATAAATTGGATCAACATTATGGATAAAAAGTATAAATTGTGACCCTGAGTCCAATTTGAATTTTGTTGTTTTGTGGACCACTTTGCGTTATTGACAACGTTGCTAGTTGGTTGTTGCTTAATTAGCCATTGCTCAAAGTTATTTCTTTATATATATATATATATATAATAACTTAAGTGAACAGAGCCACTCGCTGCCCTGACTAGCCAAAATATCTATGGAAAGACTCAAATAGAACCAAAGAACTACAGTGATGCCCTAATTAATCGACTCCTTAACCACAGCAGAATTATAGGTAACTTTTCAGGATTTAGTCGGAAATATGGCTTGTTGCCATTCATCGGAAAGCTCTCACCGAGAGCTTTCCGATGAATGGCAACAAGCCATATTTCCGAGAGCTTTCCGATGAATGGCAACAAGCCATATTTCCGACTAAATCCTGAAAAGTTACCCATAATTCTGCTGTGGTTAAGGAGTCGATTACTTAGGGCATTACTGTATTTTGTATATAAATTAGTGCTTTGGTTCTCCTGTTAATTTATCAACACAAATGTCTAAACCCAAATGGACAACAGCACGCATGGCAATTATTAGTCAAATCAAACACAAGAGTTCTAATTGGCTGCCATTTTGTGGGGAATGGTATGCACAAATCGTCAACTTCATCTAACACTCTGAATCTCCGTTCTGTCAATACGTTTTAGTGAGGCAATTGTTCATGAAGTATATAGGGTATTTGAATTTGGGCCATTTTTTGGTGGCTGCACTAGATATACAAAACCCAGGCTGGTGTCCATCCATCCGGTGACAGAGTCAGAAAGGAAGTATGTTAGAGATGGTAGCGGGGTAATGTCGCTAGAGCCATTCTCGTCCTTGACCTTGATCAATGGTATACTCGTAGGGCACGCATCTATAATCTCAAATCGACTCCACCCCACCCGGTTGAGCAATTTGACTTTTATATCAAGATGTTTCACCCACTTTGGTGGTCCAGAAACCACCCAAAAAAGACCCTTCAATTCTGCCTATTCTGATTGAAACAAAATTCGGACTCCTATTTGTCAAAGATGAAATATAATTAAGTATGCCGGTAAGTCAAATGCACAAATCAGATTGTCAAAGATTGAATATATGTAAAAGTAAAATGGATATTGTCATGATTGCGAGCACTATCTTTTATAGCATGTACACAGTCTTCAGTATTTTATCACAATTTATATCAGATAATATATTAATAATTTAAATAGCTGACATTGAGTGATGCAAACAGGCCTAATAATATGGTGCTGGTCATTTCCAGAATGAGGTCCCTAGAGGGTGAATATAGTGAAGCTACACTGCACAGCGGGACAGCATACATAAATTCACACTCATGGGACATCATTCTTCTTAGGCTTCCATTTTTTCTGGAAAGTATCTTAGTTAACAATTTTTTTTTAACTTTATTTAGAAACATCTTCACAGATTCTTATTTTTTTAGTCTAGTTTCTCTATATCCCCAAATTGGCATACAACACATTGCATAATTGAGGCTCCCAGCGGGTGAACTTCACAATATTCACCATCTTGGAACTTAAATCTGAGTCTAGGTTTCACATAGCAGATGAGGCCATGTAGAAAGAGGTCCACAGATAATGAATTTGATGATGTTGGCCCACTGTGTGGATTAGCGTCACTAAATTCACCCTCTGGGGACCTCATTTTGCAAATGGCTGGTACCATATTTTCAGGCCTGGTTGCAAAGGCCACAAAATACAGCATTCAAGAGAATAAAAGCTGAAATCTACTTATACAGTATACTAACAAGTTTTTATCTATTTTTTCAGCATCTTCATTTTGCAGTTTCTGAAACCAATGACATGGGCACTGTATGTTGGATCGGTCTTAGTTGGATTGGGAGCCGCAGGTATAATTTCTTTGTAAATATTTACCTGTAAAATAGACATGGTCATAGAGTTTATATTCATACCATGAATTGAACTACTAGATGCAGATGTTATATATTGATGCCAACAGAAGAATCGTAAATAATTTTATGCAGTTGACTCAAATGTGAATTTTAAACTATTCTAAAAGGGGGAAATTCAAACCTTTATTATTTTATAGTCATAAACTGTCAATTCACGGAATACTATACAATAGTTGGTTGTTGCTTAATTAGCCATTGCACAACTGCAGCTCCTAATGTGGTTATAGAATTTGTGATTTATTGGTGGAATTATTTTCCATTTTTTACATTAGGACCTCAATCAATAAATATTGAAGACTGAGTTTAGCTGACCACATTATATGAAAGAAAATATATTGAAATATCAGTAACAATTTTGGCATGATTATGTATAAGACATTTATTGGCAGACAAGAAAAGTACTTATATATCTCTTTCCTCAGTATTGTGGACAGCACAGGGGAACTTTCTGACAATAAATTCTGATACCAATACAATGGCAAGAAATAGTGGAATATTCTGGGCTCTTCTACAGTGTAGGTAAGTCAGGTATAAAAAAAAAAATTCTTACAATTTGCTCCTTTCCCTCAAATACACACAGAAACATAAAAGTAGGAACCTCCATGTTCATGCCGAGTGGTATCAACAATATGATGACACCACCCATAGATTGCGCAGCTGGGTTGGCCATAGCCAAATGGGTGGTTCTACAAGTTCAGGAGACAAGAGTTTAACCCTTTCTATACTAAATGGATTCTCCCATTCAGTTATAAAATTGGTCTATTATTCATCGGGAGGGTTTTTCAGGAATAATAAAGAGATGCAGATAATACAAGCATGGAAGGAATCCTATTTATTGGATGGAAATGTTCAGATGATAAGTTCAACAAATGACCTATGCTATCTAATGTTCGCTATTAAGGGACAAGGAAATCAATTTAAATGATCTTTTATATCATACTAGCAGATTAGCCCGCCACTGGCGGGATTGGTCCCATGGCTTTGGTCAATCCATTAATTTTTGTTTTTCAAAGTAACCCCGTACAGGCACGCCGACAAAAATATTGCCCGTCCCAAGTTGACCATAATTAAGAAATTTCACGTCGATGTCACCGCTGACGACCGAGATATCGCCCAAGGTCATTTGTGGGTACCCGTTTCAAGGTCAAGGTCACCTCAGGCGGACAAACTGACCCGACGAAAATCTCCCCCGTCCCTTGGAAGCCCTAGGTAGGAAATTTCGTCTCGATATCCCCAATTTCCGAGACGGTCGATTGAGCTGTATTTATACTCGTGTATATAAACGCTCTTTAACAACGACACCGCAGATACGAACGCTCTTTAATCATTAACCCATCAATTCCAACGATGGTGGCAGGGTGAAGGGTGAAGGAGTGCTCGGACGTTCCCAGAAGCGGTGCGATGACACTTCTCGTGGCTTTTTACCCTTAGATAGCAATTTTGGGCTCAGTCAGTCGAGTCGTTTTCGAGTCTATAAAGGATATACACATATATATACGGAAGTCTCAAAATATATAGTAAACTAGCAGATTAGCCTGCCACTGGCGGGATTGGTCCCATGGCTTTGGTCGATCCATTAATTTTGGTTTTTCAAGGTAACCCCGTACATATTCCCCGCCCCGAGTTGACCATACATAACAAATTTCACGTCGATGTCACCGCTGACGACCGAGATATCGCCCAAGGTCATTTGTGGGTACCCGTTTCAAGGTCAAGGTCACCTCGGGCGGACAAACTGACCCGACGAAAATCTCCCCCGTCCCTTGGAACCCCTAAGTACAAAATTTCGTCTCGATATCCCCTGTTTCCGAGACTGCATGTCAAATGCCGTATTTCACTAAAGTAGATAAAGGCTCTTTAATAGTGACGACTCATATACAAACGCTCATTAATTATCACGCGATTAACCCATCAATCCCCATTACAGTGGCAGTTGAAGGGTGAAGGAGTCGGACATTCTCAGAAGCGGTGCGATGACACTTCTCGTGGCTTTTTACCCTTAGATAGCAATTTTGGGCTCAGTCAGTCGAGTCGTTTTCGAGTCTATAAAGGATATACACATATATATACGGAAGTCTCAAAATATATAGTAGACTAGCAGATTAGCCCGCCACTGGCGGGATTGGTCCCATGGCTTTGGTCGATCCATTAATTTTGGTTTTTCAAGGTAACCCCGTACATATTCCCCGCCCCGAGTTGACCATACATAACAAATTTCACGTCGATGTCACAGCTGACGACCGAGATATCGCCCAAGGTCATTTGTGGGTACCCGTTTCAAGGTCAAGGTCACCTCGGGCGGACAAACTGACCCGACGAAAATCTCCCCCGTCCCTTGGAACCCCTAAGTACGAAATTTCGTCTCGATATCCCCAGTGGCAGTTGAAGGGTGAAGGAGTCGGACATTCTCAGAAGCGGTGCGATGACACTTCCCGTGGCTTTTTACCCTTAGATACCAAGTTTGGGCTCAATCGGTCGAGCCGTTTTCGAGTCTATAAAGGATATACACATATATATACGTATGTCTAAAAATATATAGTAGACTAGCAGATTAGCCCGCCATTGGCGGGATTGGTCCCATGGCTTTGGTTGATCCATTAATTTTTGTTTTTCAAGGTAACCCCGTACGTCGCTGCCACCGCAGATGCCAGAAATATCGCCCAAGGTCATTTGCGGGTACCCGTATCAAGGTCATGTTGGATGGACAAAATTACCCGACAAAAATATTTCCCGTCCCGCGAGTTGACCATACATAACAAATTTCACGTCGATGTCACCGCTGACTACCGAGATGTCGCCCAAGGTCATTTGTGGGTACCCGTTTCAAGGTCAAGGTCACCTCAGGCGGACAAACTGACCTGACGAAAATCTCCCCCGTCCTTTGGAACCCCTAAGTACAAAATTTTGTCTCGATATCCCCAGTTTCCGAGCGAGATGGTCAAATGCCGTATTTTCACTAAAGTAGATAAACGCTCTTTAATAGCGACGCCTCATATACAAACGTTCATTATTTATCATGCGATTAACCCATCAATCCCCATTACGGTGGCAGTTGAAGGGTGAAGGAGTGCTCCGACATTCTCAGAAGCGGTGCGATGACACTTCTCGTGGCTTTTTACCCTTAGATATTAGGAAGTTTGGGCTCAATCGGTCGAGCCGTTTTCGAGCCTATAAAGGACATACACATATATATATGTATACACGTCTCAAAATATATAGTAGACTAGCCGATGAGCCCGATGTTGTCCAGGCTATTCAAAAACCATATTTCAAGTCGATAGCTCTACCCGTTTCCGAGATCTGGTCTGCGCATGCGCGAAGCTGGCGTCGCACGGGCTCGGCGACCCGATAAAATTTGTATTCGGGGCAAGATACATTCACATACCATATTTCAAGTCGATAGCTCCACCCGTTTCCGAGATCTCGTCTGCGAATGCGCGAAGCTGGCGTCGCACGGGCTCGGCGACCCGATAAAATTCGTATCCGGGGCAAGATACATTCACATACCAAATTTCAAGTCGATAGCTCCACCCGTTTCCGAGATCTCGTCTGCGCATGCGCGAAGCTGGCGTCGCACGGGCTCGGCGACCCGATAAAATTCGTATCCGGGGCAAGATACATTCACATAGCAAATTTCAAATCGATAGCTCCACCTGTTTCCGAGATCTCGTCTGTGCATGCGCGAAGCAGGCGCCGCACGGGCTCGCCAATACGACAACGACGACCGCCTGGTCAAACTACACACACGTACCAAGTTTCGTCCCTATCGGTCGAGAATCGAAGATTTGTATAAATGACATACATACAGACATACAGACATACAGACAGACAGAGGTCTTCAAAATATATATGAGTTGTGATCTTTTGAAGAAAAAAATGTATGTCTGACCAAAATTGAAGTCTCTTTCTGTACTTGACCATTCAAAAACAGGTTGTTTGTTGAACTTATGACCTGAACATTTCCTAAGGGAACTATTCGTCAATGAGAATTTAGTACTGAAAGGGTTAACAAGAAAGCGAGTTTCTCCTGGGAATATTATGTGCATTCTCTTATATATGGGATGCTCCCTATGGGAGACTCGCATATATAAGAGAAAGCATTTGCACATGATCTTTAATGCTGCACCAGCGCAGCTCCCTGATAATAGGGATATAACTATAATAGTTGAATTCAAGATGTTTCTAGCTGACCTTATTAGCTCTGGTATATCAGTGTATGATATCATGAGAACTTCATATTATTACTAAGATATTTCTTCTTTTTTTTTGCAGTTTGCTATTTGGTAATATATATAGCTACTTTGTCTTGAAAGGAGAAACAAGCATTACGTCTTCTTCCAGAACTGATTTGTATGCAGGATTAACAGCCGCTTGTGGTGTTGGGATGCTGCTATTTCTATTTCTCAAAAAAAATCATCCAAGGTCTGAAATGGATGATATGAACCTCAATGCAAGGTACACTTATATAATCCTGACACAAGAAATCCCAGAAACAACAAGTATATTAAGTGATATGAAGCCTATACATAGAAGTACAGTAATGCCCTAAATAATCGACTCCTTAACCATAGCAGAATTATGGGCAATTTTTCAGGATTTAGTCGGAAATATGGCTTGTTGCCATTCATTGGAAAGCTCTCATTGCTGTATACAATTTTTCTGTATATTCCTAGATGGAATGATTTGTACAGTTCTTATTTAACCATTCACTTCATTTTCAAGTATTGAAGATTTATTCAGACTTTCAGTTGTCATTACAAAAGGAGATGCTTTTGCACAAATTCAAAGAGGGTTGTTGTTGTTGTTGTTGAAATCCGCTGTTCTCCATCTGTTGAATAAGGACTCATGTGCTTTGGTCCCTCAGGTACTGTAACTACGAGTACTAATACTCTCTACTTCATAATGGAACAGTCAGATTTTCAAATTCGTTTTGATGTAGCCGAAAGGAAGCCATGAACTGCCTTCTGGATATTTTTCTGCATAGTTGTATTTAGATATGAGCTGTCTTCAATCACTGATCTGGTATTAATAATTCTTCAGTCAATCTCTACTTCAGTCTGCACGAACCCCATCTCGATCTCATTTATCATTTATTCCCTCTCGTCAGAGTATAATGAAATCGTCTTCATGAGAATAACAACATTTGATTTTAGGGTTCCCATTTCTGCGATTGCAAAGAATACATATATTTTGTTGGTGTGTTCTTCAATTTTCTACTTGTTATTGGAATAGACTGCACATGGAAAATTATAATTAAAACAGAGACTATGTGACCATTTTGGCCATCGAGTCACATATATAATGGTGATGTGGGTAACCTATGGATATGGATGCTGAACCTTTATTGATAAGTTTAATTAGCGAGTGTCAGTGATTTTCTGAGATTTCATTAAGCTTACATGCTTAGCATTTCGTCTGCATGGTTATTTAAAACATTTCACACCCGAGGTCTGCCTTATTTTCACCGTTTTTCATAAAAAAAGTTACATCCTTTTTCAACTTATAATTCACCTGATTTAACACGTTGAGTGCCAGCTACAAGTTATCTTGTACTTTTTGCATGTAATTAAATTGGAGCCGGCACTCAACGTGTTAATAACAATTTTACAAGAAAAAAATGGGCATATTTAGCCACACCCCAGTGATGCTCTTGTTCGAATAATGAACTAGTTTTATACTTATTTTCAGTGAGAACCTCAAGGCAGATACTCCACTACAGGCCTTTAGTAAGTAAATAAATAATAATGGGCTACATGAATGAATAATATATAGTGACTTGTGCATCATAGACAAAATACAATGTTTAGCACTTCCATGACTTTTAGCTTCCTGAAATATTGCGTAAACCCTATGCCAATGCATTCTCTTATATATGTGAGTCTCGCAATATAAGAGAATACAAATTGGCCTAACAATATTTAACTTGGCCAGTGCATTTTATTATATATGCCAGGCTTCCTATGGGAGACTTGCACATATAAGAGAATGCACTGGAAAAGGAATGTTAATGCTGTAGCAGCACTGCTTCCATCATGAAAGGGTTAAACATACAGATAACAATAAATATTAGAATTTATGAATGAAACAAATTTTGTAATAAATAGGTTGTTCACATAAAGTGAATTAGAACTCTATGTTAGTAGTTTAATTATTATTATATGTTGCCCGATAATAATCACATTATATGTTTTATACTTTTAATTATTTATGTTATTATAAGCTATTGCAACAGCTGATTGCAACCGAAAATTGTACATATAATTGCATGACCTATGGACATAGATTGTGTCATTTCTTGTAAATAACTAACTCTTAATCAATTCAAACAACACAGATAAATTTCATTGAAAATACAACTGCACTAAGGAATGTTTACTCTTTATTTTTCAGTAAGTTCAGTGAAGCTATTCCTAACTCGAGACATGTTGTTACTCAGTATAACAATGTTTTACACAGGTTAGTTGTTCTCAACGTTTAGTCTTTGATAATTCAATTGATTACTTGATTCCAATTGATTCATTTGTTGGAATATTCAGATAATAAGTTGAATAAAATAGCTGAACATTGCTGAATCTTGGAGTGCTTCTCTGTATGTCGTCTGCTCATAGTATCTGAAGATCTCTAAAAATGAAGAATGTACCATTCTAACATATCTTAGAACTGAATGGGAGAATCAGCTGCATGCATAAAAACATCTTCCCAAGCATTGACATAGAACAATCTATATAATTATATAATATATCTAGTAATATATAGAATGAGGTCCCCAGAGGATGAATTGGTGACGCTTGGTTCATCTCCCCAAGCATTGATATAGATCAATCTATATATATAATATATCTAGTAATATATAGAATGAGGTCCCCAGAGGATGAATTTGGTAACGCTAGACTACTGTGCGGGTAACATCACTAAATTCACCCTCTGTGGACCTCATTCTACAAATGTCCAGCACCCTATTTTGAGGTCTGCTTTGCAACCACCAAGATATATGATTTCAAAGAAAGAATAAAATTTCACTAAGAATCATCTTTGGGATTTTAGCCAGACTGAAGAGGAACTGAGCTAAACTCAGTGGAAGTTAGTAAAGTTGAGCCCAACAAATGACACTGACCTTTATCTCGCATGGCTGTCGAAATTACCTTAAAAATTAAACATAGAAATTGTTAATGTTTTCCCTGCTATTGCTCATATTTTGCAATTGATGAACTGGATGTGCTAATTTTATGTGTATACCTCACACAAGATGGCCTGCAGGACTGCAACGAGAATTTGAAAATATGTCGATCTTTCACATATTTCTTACTTTATTCCCCAGTAACGATTTGTTATGAAGTATTGACAGCTTCTGGTATTATAGCCATGTTACATTAGTTGTCAATATATTCATTTTCATGTTAAGAAATAATATGATAATTTGATGTTTACAGGTATAGAGTTGACATTCTTCAGTGGAGTATTCGGAACATGTGTTGCTAACATGAATTACTTTGGTTCTGATCAGAATAGCCTCATTGGTATTACAGGGATGTGTATTGGATTTGGAGAAATTGTAGGTAGGTACAATAGCCCCATCATCATTCTTTCCTTCTAACATTTTGGTCGAGTTAGGTAACAAACTCTTCCAATGGTTTGGTGAATGACAGTGGGCATCTGTCTCTCCATCAGTCTTGACGGCCATTCCTGTCTCGATGTAAGCTTCATAAACTTTAACGAGCATAATGTGATTTTGATGAAATTTGAATCACGGCTTCTACTCATGAATCTATTGCAAGCCTGCAAATAGTGTGTCGGTCAATTTGCAGAATGAGGTCCCAGAGGGTGAATTTGGTGATGCTAGCCCACCGTGCTTAGCTCATTCTGCTTAGGCCTCAACTGCTATGGGAGACCTAGGATCAGTTTGAAGTTCCACAGTTGAAGATGGTGATGTTCACCTATTAGTCACCTCGATTAAGTATGTTATCTTCTGCAAATTTAAGGGGATATAGAAGGGAAAAAGTAACTAAAAATAATGTTAATTTGAGACTATAGATACTTCCCAGAAGATGAGGCCTAAAGCAGAATGAGGTCCCCAGAGGGTGAATTTGGTGATGCTAACCCACTGTGCAGGATAGCATCACTAAATTCACCCTCTGTGGACCTCATTCTGCAAATGACAGACACACTATTTGTAGGCTTGATTTCATGGAGTTATGCCTCCTGAATTGTTACTGGTTGTCTTTTTTGCAACATAAGCATGATAACATTAACATACGTTATTTGATTTTGACCAAATTTGAATCATGGCTTCTATTCATGAATCTGTTGGATGTGTTTGAAAGTCAGTCCTGCCCAATTTTTTTTCAGGAGTTATGCCTCCTAGATTGCCGGGTGACCATTTCATGATGTAAACGAGATAACTTTAACAAACAATATCTGATTCTGACCAAATTCGGATCATAGTTTCTACTCGTGAGTTAAAAAATCAGTCCTACCCGAAATTTTTTTGCGAATTATGTTTCTTAAATTGTTAAACGGGTGTCTATTTCTTGACCTAATCATACGTAATCCATTTTTGAGTTTTTTCCCCCAAGAAAATCCCCTTGATTGTTTACTGATTTTTTTAATCGGCCACATAAGCACAAACGTAATCCAATATATTGACCAAATTCAGTTTGTGGGTTCTACACAAGCACATATTTTCTTATACCACAACTCAACCACAGCATCTCTGATGCATACCTCTATTTCACAGCTTCTATTTCTAATGCCAATATCAAAATGTTAGATTATCATCCCAATCTGACATTTTTAGTCCCCTCAATTTTTGCTTGTTCTGGTAATATTGCTGTAAATAATTTTCACATACCTTATTTGATGAACTTTGCATTACCTTATTAATCACTCGCATTTGATCAAATTGAGCAGTTTCAAGACGTAATTTTTTATATTGTAAAATAGCAAACTTGAGTAAAAGTATTAATTACAGCCAATTACAATTACCCGTCCCTGGTACTGCTTAAATTTCCCACACAAATATTTGTGTTGGCAAAATAAAACATAAAAAAAATATAATTCACCCAGCCCCTCCCAAACGACAAACATACTATGTGAATTATAATTTACTATACTTTAGTGATACTTTCTCTTAGTGTATGTGACCCAAAAATTATAAGCACTAATTTTGGTTCCACTTCACACTATTGTTCGGGCACAAAATTATTGTTTCCTTTCAGTGCCTCGTCTAGAAAGTCTTATTGGTCTTTAACCCGTTCATGACTGGAATCCTGTGCCAATTTATTCTCTTATATATGCAGGTCTCCGATAGGGAGCCTCGCATATAAAAGAGAATGCATTGGCCTAACAATATTATTAGCCTTGTAAGCCAGTGCATTCTCTTATATATCATCGTCATCAAATATTAGGGAATAAGTGCAAAGATTTTTACCCCTTGGGAGAGTCGCATATATAAGAGAATACACTGGCACAGGATCTTTAATGCTACACCAGCACAGCTCCCGTCATGAAAGGTTTAATATGTTTTTTTTTCAGGTGGAGCTACATTTGGGATATTTGGTAAAAGAACAAACAAACATGGGAAAGACCCAATTGTATTGTTTGGATACATGTGTCACATGCTGGCATTCTATCTTGTCTACATATCTATGCCATCAGATAGTCCTGTTCAAAAGACACTTGGCTCAACTTATATAACACCAAAGTAAGTATTCGTTATAAGTACAGTAATGCCCTAAATAATCGACTCTTTAACCACAGCAGAATTATGGGTAACTTTTCAGGATTTAGTCAGAAATATGGTTTGTCTGTCTGTCTGGATGTCCGTCCATCCATCCTGGAATATATTTCATCCATGGGTTATCGGAACAAAATGACTGCTTTCAAAAGATGGGCAAATGACATTGTTTACGTTTTCCATTCCAGAGTTAAAAAATTTTGTTTATCTGGAAATCTTGGGGTTTTTTTTGTCTGTTCATATCTCAGTCATGGTTCAACTGGCTGGAATTTGGTATGGTTGTTTCACATTGAGAGTGCTTTCAAAGGAGTGCCCAATGATGTTGTTTGAATTTTCCATTCTAGAGTTATCCTTCTTTGTTGATTTTAAATTTGGGTTTCAATTTCAATTCGGCACCATGAGGTCAGCACCTGAGGTGCCTTATCTAAAATGAATTTGTATGATTATCAGGTATAGTTGTTTGGTAGTTACATTGTCACAGTGCTGTGATTTTAACTGTGGTGTGTTCACAATGGTGGTGGTATATACCACATGTACAAAAGGTAAATAGTAGAATAGGAACTAGGTGTCAACAAAACATATGTGCAGCAAAGGAACACTTTATGGAACCAGAAACGGATTGGATTAGCTTTTCTGATCAGCAAATGTATTTTGGCCATCAGCACACAGGTGCTCTTTGTCGCACTGTGATACACACAGTATCTCAAATGTGTTTGTAGAAAATGATTTGTCTTTGACCTTTGGACAATTATGGATATGAGTGTTTAATGCTTTCTATTCTAAATGGATTCTCCCTCTAAGTTATTAAAGTATACATTGTAATGGTCTAATGTTCATTTGGAGGGATGTTAAGGATATATGAGCAGACAACAGCTAGACAAAATGATAACAAAAGTGCAGTAGAATTCATATTCATTGGTGGGAGATATTTAGATAATTAGTTCAATAATTGACCTATGGTCTTTTGTTGAACTTATTATCTGAACATTTCCTAATGCAACTACTCGTTAATGAGTTTTTAGTAGAGAAAGGTTTAATGGATTATGTTGATACCAAGTGAGAACTGTAGCATTTTGAGTAGTTAGTATTATATGTCCGTTGTAAATGATTATAGAAGTGGATGGTTCAACCCTATAGTGAACATAAGTCACTATATAGGTTTGTAATTAATAAGTTGTGTGGCTGCTGCCTGAACATTTGACTGAGTTGCTTTATGACAAGCTCTTTATCTTAGATGATCCGTCCGACCAAAATTCAAAACCTAATAAAAATAATGTGTCTATATCATCAGCGCATGATCAGGTTCATCCAACTCATCAATACATTGAGACCAGTAGGTAATTACAGTAATGCCCTAATTAATCGACTTTACTGTATTAGGGCTTTACCTTGTTGATATATAATGTTCATATAACAACAGCCATTTAAGCATTTTTATACCCCTCTTTTCGAAGAAAAATGGGGAGTATACTGGATTGACTTTGTCTGTCTGTCTGGATGTCCGTCCATCCATCCTGGAATATATTTCAGCCATGGGTTATCAGAACAGAATGACTGAAATATGGCAACAAGCCATATTTCCGACTAAATCCTGAAAAGTTACCCATAATTCTGCTGTGGTTAAGAAGTCGATTAATTAGGGCATTACTGAATCATTGAATGCACCTGTGCTTTACTTGGCTAACTCAGTGACAGTAAATTATTTTACAGTATTTAATGAATTAACAGCTTATGATGATTAATTTATATAAATTTATAATTTCAGCAAATACTTGGCAATGTTCTGTGGCTTATTATTGGGTCTTGGTGATAGCAGCTTCAATACGCAGGTAAGCAGAAACAATTTAAGTGAAATTGATCAAGTTCATGAGTTATAACCAGAAAGTTTGAAGAAAATTTAACTCGTAATAGTATTTGTCTTCAAAGTTTTCAGTTATAGCCTCATAAACTGAAATGGAGTAAGAGTTATTTTTTAAATATCAGAATGGGAAAATGCAATCAGTAACGAACAGCTAGATTAACCCTTTCTATACTGAATTGATTCTCCCATTCAGTTATAAAAGTCTACATTGGAATGATCTATTATTCATTTGGAGGGATGCTAAGGTGATAAAAGTAGACGACAGATACATAAAACTAGAGTAGTCCAATTTACAGTTTGAAAAGCCGACTAATATCATAATGGATGTACGTCTCTAGAAGTGTCCATTATATTTCATTTCTACGACCATGCGGCATTCCCAACATGACGTAATAAACCGTTTCCAAATATGGAGTGCATTCCTGGCATAGTAAATGTTTGTGAGAATCGTAGTATTTAGAAATAGTTATAAATACAACTAAAGAATAATCAATCATAAATATCGTTGACTGATAAAAATTCGAAGATGATGTCTCCTATATTGCGATTAGTAAAATGAATTATAGATATATCGCCTGTGTTCAGTTTTCCAACAATAGTTGAGTTTGACAATGCGTGAAGAAATTTTCAATGCGTCATTGACCTCAGATCTGTGAAGTGATCCCCAATGAAATCGCACGTAGTCTGTGCCCCTCTCCAATGAAATGGAGGGGATCCCTTCAAAACAGAACCTAATTTTAATAGAGAATTCTAGAGATGTACATCTGATATAGGATTTTTGTCGGCTTTTCAAAGAGACTGTTCAATTTATTGAGGGAAATGTTTAGATAATAAGTTCAACAAATGATCTATGGTCATTCGTTGAACTTATTATCTGAACATTTCCTATGGGATAACTACTAATCAATGTTGCTTTAGTATAGAAAAGGTTAAGCCATATTCTTTTTTTCATTTCAAAACTTGCCTTTCAATAACTTTGGAAGTAATGAAAGATTTATGTGGCACTAGTAAAGATCTGTGTAGCTGTGCTAGATCTGTCTACTACATTTGATATTAGCAGGATATATCAAATTTATTGAAGTTTTTAACCCTTGCGTCTAACTACCAGTATTATAATTTCATTTCACAATTAGAGGCTACCATCCCTCCCCTGGAATCCCACTTTTCAAAGGATATGGGAGTCACAGTTGTAAGCAGTAAATATCTAAACCACTTTTATTTGGAAAAAGATATCTTCCTTAACAGTGTAATTCACAGAGGAGATGATAAAGAAATAATTAAAACTATATTTGTCATGTTATGATCAGTTATCGGCATCTAGGAAATAATTACGTCACTTTAGTTAGCAATTCATATCTACATTTGTAAAGACATTAATTATATAGAAAATATAGGAATCACAATTATTGAATTATAATGCATCTGTAATCAGGAAGCTTAACCAGCAATTTGAAATTTTAAGAATTCCACAATTTAGTCCTCAATGATTGCATGATGGGCACAGGTGAAGTAACATTTGTGTATTTGAAAAGCTACTTTGAATAATTATCAGTTATAGAAGATATCGTATATTATGGTAAGGCCCTGCAAAATGATTCAATTCAATGCAATTCAGAATCTTTTGTTTGATTCGAGGAAGCTTAATGTTTTCCACTTTATAATGAAGACTAACACAGTAAAACCTCTATTTTGTAGCTGTTCTCCATTCTGGGTACTGTATATAAAGATCATAGTTCGCCTGCATTCGCTTTATTCAAGTTTGTTCAGGTGAGTTTTAATATTGAGTCATGTCAAGACTAAATTGTCAGCAGCTTATTTGGTGAAGTCACCGGGCATGTGTCCCTCAATTAAGATAATTGAAAAATAATATAGCTGCTAAAATACTATGTAATATGTCATATCCTATAGTTTATTACCTTTTTCCTCGTTTCTGGTTGCAATTGCGATTTCTCGGCCATTTTGAGCGTGTGATTCTCAAAACCACGTGATTCCCCACCATGTATATCTGATCATTTCCTAAGGGAACTACTCATCAATGAGTATTTAGTAAATAAATGGTTAAAGTAGCATTCAGATGACTGCATTGCGTTGCTCCATTGTGATGATATGATCCGTTGTGTTCCTTAAACATTCACATGGGCGTGTTGCATTATAACAGACCTTCCGATTGAAGATGATAAGTTTGATATTGGATTAAATGCAATATTGCAAATCAATCGATACGATAATGTCAAACCCAAACAACTATATCTTTATTGACATAGATACAAGTTAAAGTTCCTTTGCTTGGCAGGCAGCTGCCGCCATCTTTCATTGATTTAAAACAAGAAACATATATCGTGACGCTTGATTAGCATATACGGTATGCGTTTCGGCTTTCATTGCTTTGAAAACAGAATCCCTTATTGAGTGCGTTAACGGATACAACATACCATATTTGATGTAATGGATGCATGATAGCCAATTTCAATGCAATGCACAATGGTTGAACACTCCTTAAGGAATAGTCTTTATTTGCTGGTGTGATTATACTGTATAAACACAATGGTTCAGAATAATATTTATACATTATTATAGCTTCCTTCAACATAAAGCAGCTATTGAAATCAGTAGGGATGATACTGGTATACATCGAAGTACGGCTGCCTTATACTTCCATAGTGGACTTTAAGCATAAAGTACCGCTCATCTAAAATCACCAAATGACGGCAACAAAATGTCACAATTGTGAAAGTAACCTGGTTTATTAATAGAAAACGTAATATTTGTTCTGAACTCGACAAGATTTGTCAACTGAAAGAACTAATTATAATGTGAAAAATATATTGTATCACAATGTTTACATAATTTCAAAAGAAACAAGAGGTGGCATCAGAGATGCTGTGTCTCATTTTCGGTGGCTACCGCCAATTGGTGTGCATCAGTATCGGTAGACTAATTAATAGGTAAAATCGGTTAATATTTGTTCAAGTTATCGCGCTAACGGCCTCAAAATCGCGAAGAATTCACAAACTAAGGGGCATAACTCAGGGGAAAAAGTTCGGAGAAACCCGGTTTTCGCACTCTTTCGAGATATTGTGCGAAGCAAGTCACACACCAAAAATTAATATAATCGGTTACTATTGTTCAAGTTATCGCGCTAACGGCCTCAAAATCAAGAAAATTTTGCAAACTGAGGGGGACAAACCCGCTTTTCGAACTCATTTGAGATATTGTGCCAAGAAAGTCATGTACCAAAATTTTTTAATCAAATCGGAGGACGTTTGTTGAAGTTATCGAGCTAAAAATTCACGGAAAATGATTAATTAAGGGCCATAAATCAAATTTTATCGGGCCAGGCTGGTTTTCGAACTCGTCCGAACGAGCAAAAAATTCATGAAAATTTACTAATTAAGGGCCATAACTCAATCAAAATTTATTGGGCCAGGCTGGTTTTCGGACTCGTCCAGGATATTATTGGAAGACACCTATATACCAAATTTTAGTTGAATCGGATGACGTTTGTTGAAGTTATCGCGCTAACGAGCTAAAAATTCACGAAAAATGACTAATTAAGGGCCATAACTCTATCAAATTTTATCGGGCCAGGCTGGTTTTCTAACTCGTCCGAAATATTCTTGGCAAGTATGTCTATTCCAAATTTTAAACAAATCGGAGGACGTTTGTTGAAGTTATCGCGCTAACGAGCTAAAAATTCACGAAAAATGACTAATTAAGGGCCATAACTCTATAAAATTTTATCGGGCCAGGCTTGTTTTCGAACTCGTCCAGGATATTATTGGAAGACACTTATATACCAAATTTGAGTTGAATCGGATGACGTTTGTTGAAGTTGTCGCGCTAACGAGCTCAAAATTTGTACAAAATGACTACTTAAGGACCATAACTCTATAAAAAAATTATCGGACCAGGCCGGTTTTCTAACTCGTCCGAGGTATTCTTGGGAGACACCTATATATCAAAATTTCAATCAAATAGGATGATGTTTGTTAAATTATCGCGCTAACGAGCTGAAAATTTGTGAAAAAATGACTAATTAAGGGCCATAACTCTATCAAATTTTATTGGACCTGGCCGGTTTTCGAACTCGACCGAGATATTCTTGGGAGACACTTATATACCAAATTTCAATCAAATCGGATAACGTTTGTTGAAGTTATCGCGCCAACGAGCTGAAAATTCGTGAAAAATGACTAATTAAGGGCCATAACTCTATCAAATTTTATCGGACCAGGCCGGTTTTCGAACTCGTCCGAGATATTCTTGGGAGACACCTATATCCCAAATTTCAATCGAATCAGATAACGTTTGTTGAAGTTGTTGCGCTAACGAGCCTAAAATAAGTGAAAAATGGCAAAGGGCCATAACTCTGTAATAAATGTGCGGACGAACCCGATTTTTTTGTCTGCAGCTTACATGCATGGATATGTACACACACAATAAACGGTTGAGTTATAAGCAAAACACGCCGCCCACCGTCCCTCATCAAACTCCAAAAGTCAATCAATGTGTTCAATGTCTTTTTTTCAGTTCTAGAGTTATTCATCTTAGTTTATCTGAAAATGTTTTTTTTTTGTCAGTCCGAGCAGACAACTCCATCACCAGTTGTTGAATCTCGATGAAATTTGGTGTTGATGGGCACTACTATGATAGCAATTAATTGAGTGTTCAATCATTTTTTACGGTTTTCCATTCTAGAGTTATTCATCTTTGTTTATTTTGGAAGTGTTGGTTTTTTGTCTTTATTTAACACCACCAGTTGACGGATAACAATGACATTTGGTATGGATGTTCTCTACTATGATGGAAATTAGTTGTTTTGTTGATGTTTTCCGTTATTTATCTTTATTTATATGTATGAAAATGTTGGGTTTTTTTGGAGAGAAATGCAGAGGTCCTTAGTATTTGGGTTCCTACCTGCATATGTTCAAATTTTCCACCATGGGGGCATGCCAGCACTGCTGGTGCAATCTCTTGTTTGTATCAAAACTGGCTGCAGACATGATTGTTTTATATATATGTAGTGACTCTCGTTGGGGGAATCATTAGTTTGTTTATCAGAGATTGATACTGGACAAACAAAAGACTAATTATTTACATTTTTTGCATAGTTTAGATATTGGTGTTTTATGATAGAGACAACTGACATTGAAGATTTCGACAAAGAATTTTTATATCCCATTCTTCAAACTTGATTGACAGTTAAACATAAGTATTGAAATAAGCACATAAAATGTCTTGAAAACATTTCGTTACTAAATACTCATTGACGAGTAGTTCCCTTAGGAAATGGTCAGATAATAAGTTAGACAAACAGTCATTGGCCATTTGTTGAAATTATTATCTAAACTTTTCCCACCAATGTATATGGCTCTTTCTACACTATATCAGCTTTCTCTCTTCTGCTTAAACTTCCTGAACATTCCAACATACAGATAATAGACCATTTCAATGTATTTAAGGAATAATCTTGGTATCCTAATGTAATTACACATTTTAAAGGCATCATGCTGAATCACAACTGTTTGTGAATCGCCATGATTCCTTTAAACTGTAATTACATTAGGATACCGAGATTATTACTTACAATTACATCTCAGTGAAAACTATCAACCTGAAAATGCATTCTGAGTTGGAAATATCCTTAAATATTGGGAACAATATAGTGACATGGCATTTAGCTGTGACGTAATTCCTACACTCAACATTCAATTCTGCCCTAATGTAATTATCCTACTAGTATTTAACCCTTTCATGACGGGAGCTGCACTGGTACATCATTAAAGATCCTGTGCCAGTGCATTCTCTTATATATGCAAGTTTCCCATAGGGAGCTTCACATATATAAGAGAATGCACTGGCCTGCAAGATCGAGGTAAATATTGTTAGGCCAATGCAGTAAGAAATGAGTGTGAGTTAGCACACAGGTTTCTTACCCTTCACCTCGAGTGAAGTAATTCTCGGGACTAATTGATTACTCTATTTATTACATTCTGCATCAATTTGGTTTGCCAAATATGATTAAAACTCACAGAATTAATGCATGAAAGTCCCGATGTGGAGAAAAATAAAACATAAAAAATTCAGTCTAGATCATTTAGTGACGTAATGTCAATGATGTGATGGAAATGACATAATTCACTTGTGACATTACCATTTTTAATTAACAGCGTTTTCAATGGAATCGTGCATAGGAGTGTAATAAAACTTTTATATTTGATTGGAGAATCCATTTGGTTATAAAAGGTTAATAATTTTATCATTTTGGTACTTTTCAGTCAATTGCAGCAGCAGCTGGCTTCTTCTATAGCACGTACTTCCATCTTGAATTACAATTAGGAATACTTGTTTTCTTCGGGACATTCGGCTGTCTGTCATTCTTCATCGTGGAATGGAGCACATCGAAGCGAATATTAGAAGGTTATCAGCCTATTTGACTAGGACCAGTCGATGGTGATGAACTGAGGACAGAGGACTAGTCTTTCCATTATGCTCACATCATCCATTAACCCTCCCATGACTGAAGGTTCCTGAAATTTGCGAAAACCCTGTGCCAATCTATTCTCTTATATTTGCAAATGGAGCTTCACATATCTAAGAGAATAGATCGGCCTATCAATATTTACCTTGACCTTGTAAGCCAGTGCATTCTATTATATATGCGAGGCTCCCTATGGGAGACTAGCATATATATAAGAGAATTTACTGACACAGGATCTTTAATGCTGCACCAGCGTAGCTCTCGTCATCGAAGGGTTAAGTTAGCAGCTTGACATGACATGAAGACCATTATAAATTTACTCATTTATCCTGATTTTATAACAATTTCATTGATGTTTTGAAGATTTATACAGGGTGCAATCATGGATGCTGTCAAACCAATTAATCCATACTTAATAGATAGAAACTCCCTTCACAAATGTTGTTAAGATAATTTTTGTTTTGTAACTTGAAACCAATATCGAAACAGCTGAATTTGTAGAAGTTTTGGTGAACCATTGATCCACACAAGATTATTGTGTTATATATACACCAAGATACCCAAACATTTCCGGGAGGTTTCAAAAAATAGCAATAACTCCACCAAAATGAGTCCGACAAAACTCAAATTCGCAGATTCCCATGTTGGTTGATGCATGAGCCAAGTTAAAAAAAAATGGACCAGAAAATGACAGACTCGGACAAAATTGGGAGGGATAGACAGACGGACGAGGGTCATTAATATAGTCCTCTGACTGAATGTCGGCGGACAATGAAGGATATGCATCATGCATTCCATGAGTCGAGCTATCAATTATCAGTTATTCACTGTGTATTTATGACAGTGTTGGATGCAGCTTGTCTAACAGTTCCATAAATCATTGATGAAGCTATGCTATGCTCGGCTTTGCACTTCTTATAATTTATTGTTTTTGTTAAACTATATATCATGAAATATTTGAATAAAATATCTATTTTGTCAGTCAGTCTTGGAATATTTATCATTCTTTCTTGAGGGGAATGCTTTATAGCTAGTGCAAGGGCTTTGCTGCTCGTACCTTTATATATATGTATATACTAGCCGATGAGCCCGACCTATTCAAAAACCAAATTTCAAGTCGATAGCTCTACCCAGCCCGACGTTGTCCGGGCTAATCAAAAACCAAATTTCCAGTCGATAGCTCTACCCGTTTCCGATATCTGGTCTGCGCATGCGCGAAGCTGGCGTCGCACGGGCTCGGCGACCCGATAAAATTCGTATCCGGGGCAAGATACATTCACATAGCAAATTTCAAGTCGATAGCTCCACCCGTTTCCGAGATCTCGTCTACACATGCGCGAAGCTGGCGTTGCACGGGCTCGGCGACCCGATAAAATTCGTATCCGGGGCAAGATACATTCACATAGCAAATTTCAAGTCGATAGCTCCACCAGTTTCCGAGATCTCGTCTGCGCATGCGCGAAGCTGGCATCGCACGGGCTCGGCGACCCGATAAAATTCGTACTCGGGGCAAGATACATTCACATACCAAATTTCAAGTCGATAGCTCCACCCGTTTCCGAGATCTCGTCTGCGCATGCGCTGCACGGGCTCGCCAATACGACAACGACTACCGCCTGGTCAAACTACACACACGTACCAAGTTTCGTCCCGATCGGTCGAGAATCGTAGATTTGTATTAATGACAAACAGACAGACAGACAGAGGTCTTCAAAATATATATGAGATAAATGGTTGGTGGAGATATCTGCTTGGACAGACAAAAAGCAAACATGTCTAAATAAACAAAGACGAATAACTCTAGGATGGACAAATACAAAACAGTATACCCACCTTTTTTCAAATAAAAGTGTCGATGAAACTGTATTTCAACTTGGAGAGGGGATCATTTCATATGTTACAGTGAATGGAGCGATTAGCAATGCAGAAAGTTGAAATGTCTAAGTAATACTAAGATGGCTGCCATGTTTTTCATAATTTTTTTTTCAATTCGATAGCTCCCATCCAGGTGATCCTAAACATGCCTGTAAATTTCCAAAACAATTCTCCAATGAAAGTGTCTATGACACTCTAGCTCAACTTCAAATAATTTCATGTCAATGGAGCGATTAGGAATGCGGAAAATTGAAATGTCTAAGAAATACTAGATTACCAACATGAAGAGATATATATAAAATAAAATCCAAGATGGCCACTGGCGGCTAGAACGAATATCAAAATCATTTTGTAGCTCCCATCTAGTAGATCAATATCAAGATCAAAATGAAGTTTGGTGATGATCGGATGAGGGAAGTGGATGTACCAAATTATTTAGTCATGCAAAGAGTAAAATCCAAGATGGCTGCCAGCGGCCATGTTTTTTGGCAGAACGACCCCAAAATTAATCGTTCCCATCTACATGTCAATATTAACATCCATAAAAAAAAAATTGAATTTTGAAATCAAAGATGGCTGCTGGTGGCCATGTTTTTTTTTTCGAATGACCCCAAAATGACTCGTTCCCATCTACATGTCAATAGCCATGACAAATTTCATAATGATCTGACCAAAGGTACGAACTGTAACCTGTGCCAAAGAATTTAGTCATGCAAAGAGTAAAATCCAAGATGGCTGCCATATTTTTTGGCCGATTGACCTAAAAATTACTCTTTCCCTTCTACATGTCATTGTTAACATCAGTGACAAATTTCATGATGATCGGACCAAAGGTATGACCTGTAGCCCGTGCCAAAGGATTTAGTCATGCAAAGAGTCAAATCCAAGATGGCTGCCAGAGGCCATGTCTTTCGGCCAAACGAACCCAAAATTACTCATTCCCATCTACATGTCAATATTAACATCCATGACAAATTTCATGATGATCAGACGAATAGTACGACCTGTAGCCCGTGCTAATGGATTGAATTTAGAAATCCAAGATGGCCGATGGTGGCCATGTTTTTTTTCCGAATGACCCCAAAATGACTCGTTCCCATCTACATAACAATGTCAACAGCTATGACAAATTTCATAATGATCTGACCAAAGGTACGACCTGAAGCCTGTGTTGTTGACGAATCACACACTGACGACGGATACCAAGCCATGGCAATAGCTCAAACTTTACTGGGTAAAGTTGAGCTAATAAATGTGGGCTGCACCAATGGATTCAAATCTGAAATCAATATTGCTGCTGGCGGCCATTTTTTAAAAAGAATTTCAGAAAATATGGGAGGTTCCCCATCTAGAGGTTACCCTGAAGATCCATATGAAATTTGGTGATGAGAGATGTGACCTGTAGGGTGTGCCGATGGATTTAGTCATGCAAAGAGTAAAATCCAAGATGGCAGCAGTTTTTCAACAAAATTCAGAAAAATTTGATTGCTCAAATCTAGTGGTCATCCCGAAGATCCAGATGAAGTCTGGTGACCATCAAATGAGATAAGTCGCCTATATGCTATGCCGAAGGATTTATTCATGCAAAAGGTAAAATCTAAGATGGCTGCCGGCAGCCATGTTTTTCATCGAAAATTCGAAAGCCCCATCTAGAGCTGAATGACCCCAAAATGACTCGTTCCCATCTACATGTCAACAGCCATGACAAATTTCATAATGATACGACCAAAGGTATGACCTGTAGCACGTGCCAAAGTATATAGTCATGCAAAGAGTAAAATCAACGATGGCGGCCATGTTTTATGGTCGAATGACCCCAAAATGACTCTTCCCATCTACATAGCAATATTAACATTCATGACAAATTTCATGATGATCAGACAAGTAGTATGGCATGTAGCCAGTCACTGTGCTAATGGATTGAATTTAAAAATCCAAGAAGGCCACTGGCTTCCATGTTTTTTTGCCGAATAACCCCAAAATGACTCATTCCCCCCCATCAACATGTCAATGTGAACAGCCATGACGAATTTCATGATTCCGACGAAAAGTACGACCTGTAGCCCATGGAAATTGTCGACACGCACACGAAAGGGAGGCTCCTATCTAAATGTCACCGCGAAGATCCATATGAAATTTGAGAACCATGCGAAATTTCATAATGATCCGAACAAAGGTACGATCTGTAGCCCGTGCTAATGGGAATTGTTATCAGACACACACACTCACGACAGATACCAACCCATGGCAATAGCTCAAACTTGATTTTGTCAAGATGAGCCATCCCAGGTGGGACTAATGTATACCCCCTTCCCCATATTGAAAAAATTTCTAAGTTGAAAAGGGGGATAACTCACCAAAAAAAAAGGACATACCTCATAATCGCAGCTACACAGGTTCCCATGGCACTAAATATATGTGCCTAATTTTAAAATAATTGACCATAAAATGGAGGTACAAAAGTATACCGCTGTATTTTGAAGATTTTCTAAGTAGACAAAGGGGGGGATAACTCCACAAAAAAAAAGTCTGACACTCAATCGCAGGTTCCCCATGGTACTAAATATATGAGCAAAGTTGGAAAACATTTGACCAAAAAATGTAGGAATAAAGGCTCAGACAAAATTGCATCCACAGACGGACAAGCCGATTCCAGTATCCACCTCCCCCTCAACTCGTTGTCCTGGTGATAGCTGGTAGGGTCGAGGATCTGTCTTCATGTATATGGCAGTCCATTTTCAAATTTATAACCCCCCGTAATGAGTTTTGGGGGGGGGGGGGGTATACTAGTGTGTGTATATATATATATATAGAAATCTGTTAAAACGACCGCCCATTGGGGTGTAGACCCAACTTTGTCCAAGCTTTTATTCCTACATTTTTTTTTTCAGTCAAATTTTTTTGAAACTATGCAGATATTTCAAAATGGATTTTCTCAAAATCTTGTCTAATTTCTTTTTGTAGTTATGTACAAGCGATTACTGTAACATTATTTAAGAACAGTCAATTTGTTGGAAATTATAATCCCCTTTACTATTCTTTTACGACATGAAAAATAGATAAAACTCAGATACAAAGAACTTCAGTATTCAAGATAGAATTCCCCCCCCCCCCCCCCAGTGTAGTTTGCACATCTATGATATCATATCTGAAGATCATGAGAGGAACCGAACCTTGCGAGAAATTTCATAAATTTATTCATTTAGACACAACGACCCATAAAGATTTTTTATATATTTGAAAATGGTCATGCCTGCTGATCAATAAAACATTGGGCGGAGATGAGTTTTAGGTCATATGTCCAAAGCCAAATCCCCAGCTGACCAGTCATCTCCAATAACGTGGCCTATTTTCAGTTGATTGCTCCCTGCTGAGTAGAACCATTTGTTTTAATTTGGCTGCTTTATTCCTCATTGTAATATATGGTGGGTACGATGCGGTCATGCAATTACAAATTTATCTCAACATTGTGACACAAATGAAGCTTCCTCACAAAGCCTGGGCGTCTTCTCGTAATATTTGTTCAGATTCTCTGTACAATGAAGAGGAGTTTTATGCGAAATTCATGGTTTTTCACGAGAGAGATCCAGTTTTTGCCTGGATTTATGCCAAATGTGCATCTAGCCCTTAAGAATATGTTAGCTGCATTTTGTTTTGTAACTTTTGAGCCAGTTTCCGAAATTTATTCATATATTGAGTCGTATCAGAAATTTTTGTGGTAACAGCATCAAGTTCACCGATATTACTGGATATGATGCGCTCTTATGTAAAGGGGTATAACTATACATGTCTCCAAGGTCTGTGGGGGAGGGAGACAAGCTTTTTGGGCGTTTATATAGCTTAGAAAAATCTTGGTACAGTATTGTATCAATGTAAACTTTCCATGCAATCAGCACCCGGGCTTTTAAGACACAGTGCAAAATGTTAGGGAACAAGCTTCTCATGTGTTAATAGATCATGCCATGAATCTCTACTATGGCTAACGACAGTAGAGATCATATTCCACCAGTACAACACCTTGGAATTTTTTGAAGTTTTGACAGGGAACCTTATAAAGGTTAAATAATAATGCGGGGAATATATTTCTAAGTTATTATCGCTTCCTAAATAATGTACTTCACTGTAGGTGAATGTCCCAATTCAAAATTGCATGCTTTTCCATTTTATTTGTGAGCCGATATCGCAATAAACAATGAAATTGGCCAGGAAAAGTTCCATAATTGTTAAATGATGCAAAGCAAAATCGCTCACAAATTTATTTATATCGTGAAAGTTTGAGGTGGGACTTTCACCAACTATGAAGCACATTATTAAGGAACACAACTACGAAATATATTCCCCGCATTATTTTTTACAACTTTATAAGGGTTCCCTGTCAAAACTTAAAAAAAGTCCAAGTTGTTATACTGGTGGAATATGATCTACGGGCGTTAGCCATAGTAGATTCATGGCATGATCTCAGGAGTTTATAGCTTAGAAAATTCTGGGGACAGTTATTAAATCTCACAATGTGGATTAACAAACAGACAGCCATTAAAAACATATATTTATTGGTAAGATTCTCATAGCTTAAAACTAGAGAGGCCTTCAACCTCCTGGCATTTGTTACCATAGCTGAAGACAGAACAAATTGGCCTGAAAATTAAGGATTAGATTGAACAGAATTTTCGATGCAAGAATTCACCATCCAATTCATATCCATTAAAAGTTACCTTAACACTTTCTATACTAAATACACATGGACGAGTAATTCCCTCAGGAAATGTTCAGACAAGTTCAACAAACCAGGCCGTTTGTTGAACTTAATATCTAAACATTTCCCACCTTTGAATATGAATTCTTCTGCACTTGTACCATTTTGTCTGGTCGTCTGCTCTTATTTCCTGAACACCATTCAAAATTAATAATAGACCATTCCAATATATATATTTTTATAACTGGGTGGGAGAATCCATTTAGTATAGAAAGGGTTAATATGAAGGGCAACTCCCTTCCTTTCGGTTGCATCGACATTAAAATCAACTTTCAGATGATAGAGGAATGGGATTAATATCTGATTTGTTCTTATTTTAAAGCTCTATTAAAAAGTTAATAATTTATTCAACTCTTAACCTGATTAAACACATCTACATTTTCATTCCCATTGAATTTATCGGCTTATCATTTAATAAGTTCATATAAAAAAAGAGCGATTAAACATAACATATCTACATTTTTACCCCCAAGCGCATCTGCTTGTTTCACTTTACTTAATCACCAACATGGTTTCCCCAATGCTGATATATACCAACTGGCTATTTATTCAGTGAACCAGGAACTATATCTTCCCGTGGATGGTCGATAAAACTGCCTTCAAATCGCATATTATTCAGCAACCAGGTCGCATATATTTGGATCAGCAGTCAGCTACTAATTCGCCAAATCAGCAACCTTCACCTCAGCGGGACATGCTTGAAAGCCTCGACAAACCGCAAAGTGATTTAAAAGTGCAGCTTGGCATGATCAGCAATCAACGCGAATTCAGCTTAACCCCAGCGCTGCATGATCTGCAAACTGCTGCACTGCTATTTTAATCAGCTCAGCTCAGCACATTACTGATATCAGCTCGGACAGCACAAGGACACCTTATCGGCTCCTACACAGCAAATACAAATGGAAACAGGTTAGAGTATGCGACATTCAAGGAAACAATGCATTGAACAACAATTTTAAGTAACAAAATAGAGAAACAGTATCAAAGTACTGCATGTTCAGAGCATCCATTAATTTACTATTTATTGTGCTTCTTACTTTATAGATTTTAGATATTTTCCAGCTTCTTTCGTTATCAAGATATCTTTGTTATTAGCTGTTGCAAACTAAGAAAATTACAATAATTTGCACTAGTCTTGATCTACTATTATTGTCAGCACCAAACTAAGCCTGCAATTGCAGCCATTACTTTATCCAAAAAACTTTTGTGCCATAGATTTATTTTAATATGATTATATGAACCTAAAAGGTGAAAAGTTACCAGTATATTATATGATTTGCAGTGATTCATGGTGATGTTTACATATAAACAGAATATTAAACGATCATGTTGAGGTACACAACTGCCTGTTAAAAAAGCTCAGTGAAGTTCTTCGGAAGCACTATTTGCAATAGAAACCTGGTACAATTAAAAGCACATTTTCATTCTACATGTAGTTGCATCCTCAAAGTTGAACAAGACAACTCCATTCATCGAGTTGGTTGTGAGAGGGGCAATTGCAGAACAATTTGATATGTACCATTTGTATTTTGGATGTGGACACCACTGACATCGGTACCATTGCCTGTTACGATTACCAGAACATATTAAAGCAAATTTGACACTTAATGTTATTCTTATTTTCACAGGGCTGTGAAGCAAATCAATAAGAGCGGCCATACTGGCAACGCTGCTTGTTTCAACCTTTGCATAATATATATGGTCGGAAGATACTAGAATACGTGATCGGCCCAGAGAAACTTGAATATCAAAAGATTTACAGGGACCAAAGGCTAAGAAGATCGTGCAGAAATGTATATTCGTTATCGATAGTTCTCAGATAACGAAATTGTGTGTGTCGAAATCATTGTTATGTAAATAAACATCACTAATCGTGTAGTAAATATTTTGCAATGCTCTAAATTTTATCCAAATTTTAATTTTTGTTATCTTATTGGACAAATCAAATATTGATATTGATCGGTAATGCCACTGTAACAGTAATGTTTATAACAATGTATCCGACATGTGAAATCTCGTTACTGCAAGTGATTAACCAAGTAATTTATCTATTAACCAAGAAAATTATAACAAAGTCAGATCTATTATTAAATGTACATGTACTTGTTGATAGTTTTACAGACTATTAAAGGCCTTGGGTCCCTTTAAGATGAAGATCACATATCATTTATCTCCAGACAAACTACCGTATATATATATACAATTATAATGTACACAGTATTATTTTTATTTCTCGCAGAATATCAACAAAATTGTTTGAATCCCATTGGTCCATTGATATGAAGCTTAAAACAAGCCATGCCTAATTAAATGCCATGAATTCTCAGGTTATATCCTACTAGCAATTGGTAGTTAATGGAGAGGGGCATGAGCTACATGCATCTCTTCACCAAAGTTTATACTACTCCAGCAAAATAAACTGACAGACTGATCCAGCAAAATAGACCTGATATCACAAATGAATTACATTTACCAGTATCTTTCATTTAAGCACGTTATATTAATCCTGAAATCAAAAGTCAATGAATTTAAATGGACTGGTTGACATGAAAAGTGAGTAACAGTAATTCAAATAGAAACCAATCCTGCACATGTGTTTACCAAATTTGAAATGGATTTATCTAAAATGATTAAATGGAAACATTTATAGACTGGAAACATTTATAGACAAACAGTCACATTTATAGCCATCAGAAAAATTGCAAGATGGCCATCGACCAATGAATAAAATGCTGAAACACAAATTATAGCCATACTGATTGATGTCCACTCTCACAATTGCCAGCACTGAAGGCAATGTTTCTTGATAAAATAAATTGCATGTAACCCTTTCATGATGGGAGCACCACTGGTGCAGCATTAACTATCATGTGCCAATGGATTCTCTTATAGGAGAATCCCTATAGGAGAATCTCATATATAAGATAATGCACTGGCACCGGATATGTATCTCCGTTTCAATTCTATTCTCTTATATATGCAGGTCTTCCATAGGGAGCATCTCATATATAAGAGAATGCACCGGCAAACTCTACATAAATGTAATGATTCTACGTCAATGCAAAGGTCGTTAGGTCAATATATTCTCTTATATGAGAGGAGTCATGCGACACTTATACATATAAGAGAATGCATTGGCACTGGGTTCTCATAAAATTACAGGAAGCTCCAGTCATGAAAGGGTCGAGCACTTTTATACTTATACTAGTACGCAGATGAGAGTTATGACAGACAAACTAATAGCGGTAATAACACATACAGAACCTGATAATAGTGCTTAAATCAGTTGAATGCGGTTCGGAGTCGCATCGCGTTCTCACTGGTTATATGTCCTGTTCTTTATGTGCATTTGTCAACACTGCCCAATTTCAACACAAAACTGAGCGTATTACAAAGAAATTCTATTGTGTCTCCCCACGTTATCAATTAGGATAGATATTCAGTCATATCTTTATTGATAACAAGGTAGTGTAGATGCTTTATTGTAATGAGAAAAGTGCCAAACAAAAGTACACCTCTAAGAAATTTCTATTCGAACACTGGAAAAGGTGTCATTTTTTTTTATTGGAGTCACTGTAAGAGTTAAATTGTTACACAGCAATAATCTGGCCCACACGATTCAACACCCAAGATAAAGTAATTGAAGAATAAAGCACTTTTTTAACAAAAATTACAACTCCAGGTACGGAACGCTCACAACATTTTATCCGACACTTATCTCATTATGAAACAGCAGCTACGCTCCATTTCTATTGACAATGATACAGGTATGACTGATATGAACATTGGAGAAATAGAATTTCTTTAAATATGTTCCAAATGTTGTTGAAAAATGCACATTGAGAATAACTACTAAGAACGTGATACCAAAGCGCATTCAAGCAATTACAATGTGTGTGTAAATATAATGGCATTAATGCCAACATTCCTCCATTCATGATTAGATAACAGATTACATTTTTTTTAGCAGTATGTGCTGCAGTTGATTTCATTAACACTGCTAGAGTGAAAAGTTGCCGGAAACAAGGTCGCATGAATGCTAATGTACATGATGAATAGGAACAAACATGATCAATTTGAAGAATAATTTGACAGTAACCTCTTCAAACACTCCTCACTGACAGGCATGTTGACAGGACGCAGACAACAGCGCAGCTTTTAATTCTCAGTCCCTACTCATCTATGATGCAGATCCAGATCTGTCGCTTCTGGCAGCTGATCGACTTCGACTCCGACTTGTGTTCCTGGGTGTGGCTGATCGTCTGTTTGAACGTGACCTTGATCTTGATGCTGATCGTGACCTTGTTCTGTATGACCTGCTTCTTGACCTACTCCTTGATCGACTGTATGATTTAGATTTGTGTCTTCTGCCTCGACTCTTGGACCTTGATCTAGACCTGTAATAGATTTTTTTAAATGAATTTTTAGTTTATAAGCAAGTCAATTGTTAGCTATAACAATTTGCATCATCAGTAAATAATAGTTTTAAGACATTGGAAATAACATATTTTGACAATACATGTAAATTCTCAACCTTTATGAATCCATGACAAATTGACAACTCTTTTGTTTTAATATCAATCTTTATAAATACACACTTTACTCTCGGAACATTTTATCTTCTTGTCTTAACTGATAAATCACTTTTACAACAAATAATACAGGGTATGTGCTGGTATGTGGTTTATTTTATGATTTCAGTTATTCTTTAAAGACATACATGTACTAAGGACTTGTTCGGGTATGTGAAACTGACAAGTTGCAGGTAGTATTCAGGTGCCATGTCAACTGGATGAATGTAGCATTCTATTAACATAACCGAAAATCTTGAGCAAATCGACTGTACCACTCCAAAGAACACATCGTCCGAACTACGCTCAATTGTAAATATTTGCTTCGATTCAGGATGTAAATATCGGCGAAAATTATTTCGACATCGAGAGCCACTACATTTAGTGAATAGATAAGAATGATGGTGTATGTTGTCAACTCGGATATAATATTTGTAAAAATAACTACTTTAAGATATTCTCCATTTCTATTTGATCACCCTACCAGAGCATTTCACATCACTTTAACACATAATACCGCTCAATGCCTGGTGACATGATTTGACGTCTCCACCCTACTCCCTGCAACCACGTTTTGTACAAACAAACTCATTTCAGAAGAAGTTGTTTTGATGTGTATAGTCATATTAGTGTGACTAGGGTTGAAACAATTAATCGACTAGTCGTAGACGACGCTGAAATGTCAGAACGTCGACTCTGAATTTTGCCGTCGACTAGTCGGAATATAGTGTATTAGTTTCATGTATAACGTTTTCAAGATCGATTCCGGCATAAACGGTGTTAACTGCACGTAAGTTATGGTAAGTATAACGTTTGGTGGCACCCGGAATTGACAAGTGTTACTAGTATAGACACACACGGACCGGTGACCCGACTATTAATTGGACGAATGAAATTGACAACACAATGTCTCACTCGTCGTTTGAGGTCAAAGACATGATGGCAATGATTGACGCGGCTTTGTAGTTTGTCCGAGACCGCTCTGATACAGACACTGTGTATATTTCCATTGATCTCGCACCGTCGGATTATGATGCGACGCTGGGTGAAGGTCGCTTAAGGTGATGTCATTGGTGCTACCGTATATATAAATGATACTGACATTAAGAACTGGCTATCGTATTCTACAACGTAGCCTATACTATAGGGCGTATTTAGTCGGAACATTAACATTTTATAGTGACACCGCTCGGCACCGGTTTATTGGGGATCACGTGACTAAACGAAATAATCTCGAACGCTGATATTAAATTTAAAACCTGTATAAATGATCGTGTATCTAATCATTATCCACCAAATGTCTAATTATATAATTACATTCAGTGTGTTGGATAAATATCAAGATGTTTACAGTATTATTTCCCAAATAAATTGGTGTGTATGCAGGGAAATGCGCAACGCAATAGAACGCTATTGCATCAGTCATCAGTGTACGCCATGTACGATGAATTTTCCGTACAATGTTATGTTTGAAAGTTTTTATATCGGGTACCGACTAGTCGACGCAACGCGACTTTTGGGCCTCGACTAGTCGACTCTGAAATTCACTAATCGTTTCAACACTAAGTGTGACCGTTTCTTTAGTAAATCAATTTATTGCATGTTCAGACATTAAACATAGGTGTTCAATGGGACAAGTCACAGGTGTCCAACAGACATGTAAAATCATGTCACTGGATGTTACAGAGGTGAAATTATATGTAGCTTATTTTGGCGATTGCGCAAAACATCAAAAACAGAAATATTGAAAATTTCATCTACTGTGTGAAAACAATTATTTTATTCTTGTTAGTTCCGATATCATTCAAAGCTCAGAATCTCATGATCATCATACCGAGAAAGAATTCCCACTAATCTTTTGTTTTGTGCTACAAAACTTAAATCATATTAGGCACAGGGTTACATTCAATGGCGTTGAATGGACCAAGATATTAAATTCAAATTTAGATAGATACTGGATGGCTTCAAACAGTTTACTTCTTGGATGCCAACTGTAAATTTGGGAAAACCGGTCCTAGTGAATGTTTTATTCTTCAGTACAGAAACTACTGCTCATTGGTCATTAAAATAGTTGATATTTTTGATTTGTAAACCCTCCAACATAAAACAAATCAGTCTGATTCAATGGGGTTTATTATTTACTAGAAAAACATTCTATTATTGAATCACCAAACACGAACGACAACCTGTCAGCTTGACCAGTCACAGTCTTTGTAAACATACAGCTACACTTAAAGTAATTGATGTGGTGTCAGCCCAGTAATAATGTGGTATTATTATACAGTGTTAACCTCCAACAACTGCCAACGAAACAACACTAATGAACACATTGACTGATTCCAACAGCGATACAGGCATGTTTTTTCACAGAGCAACATGATGGCCAGATATGTCATAACAGACTTTAACAGTGACTTTTTTATCTGTCTTGTTGGCTTATAAAATGAATTAGTTTATTAAAGTCATTAGCTTCACTCCCGGTGGGTATATATTTCATGTCAGACAGAACTGTATCCGATATACCATAAGAAAGGTCATAAAAAACTAGAAATAAAACCCCAAGGTTGCATATTATTGATGCGGTATTCGCCCCGTATTAAATTGTTGAAAACTGCGGTCAGAGTAAGAAATCTTCTCAGATACAACCACATTTTCGGCGCGAATCATCGCGTGGAGGTCATGGAATTATATTCGGAAGAAATCGGAACCGCCCGAAAAACGACGATCGGCTGGCACGCACGGTTAAGAGAACAGCCAAAACAATAGCCGACATGTCGATAACCGAAAGTAGATTTTCTAATTGAAATGTCGAGAATTAATTGGCAACTAACAAAGTGTACACACTGTGTATATGTTATATATGGATTGTTTGCAAATTTAGGCGTGAATGGGTATTCACAGCATGCATAATACGATTGGCACACCTCCGAACCGATCAGCTGATCCAGGTCGTCATGCTTCTCATCGATTGAAAATAAACAAATCGGGGAATTCCTGCCCTTCTTATCAAACGTCAACACATTTGGTCGAATTTAAGATGAAGTTATCTGCAATGGCATTATTGACTTATGTAAATGGAAATTATTAGCAATATTTCAAACGCAGAGAGTGCATGAACCACCGATCGATCTATAAATTATAATAGCCCAATCGGGCTGAACTAGATCGATTGGTCTTCCTGGCATAGTGGTTGCTGCTGTAAGAGAGGGAACTCTAAATTTCTTAAATATTAAAATTTTGTTTGTTTTCAGATTTGTACAAGTTTATAATGAATATTACTAGTAAAAAAATATACCATTGTCTTTCATTAGTTTCAAAATAAATGAGAATTTTTTTTAATTGGTAGAAACAGCTGGTCGAAAGAACAATTTAGAGTACTCCCCTTATCCCAGATTCACTTTATAGTAGCTAATTACACTTAAGCATAAATTATTTATGCTTAAGCATAATTAACTTACGATCAGCGTAATACATTTGAATTACGCTTGAGTGTAATTGGGTTCATCAGCTATCTCACCTCTATGGGAGGAAGCCAAATTAACATTTAATAAATAATTGAGCTAAAGCCCCCCCCCCCCCTAAATCAAGGAATCTCTAATTACACTTAATTAAGTGCAATAAGAATATTTCTTATCGCGCTTAAGTGCAATAAGAAGATTCCTTATTGCGCTTAGAGATTCCTTATTGCGCTTAAGTGCAATACGATATTCCTTTTTGTGCTTAAGTGCAATAAGATATTCCTTATTGTGCTAAGCGCAATTAGATATTTCCTTATTGAACTTAATCGCAATTATATCTTCCCTTATTATATCGCTTAAGCTCAATTATATCGCTTAAGCTCTATTATTTATTAAATGTTAATTTGGCTCCCCATATACCTCATGTATATTGGTATAACCTGATGTAGGTTACTGGCATTAGTAATGCGGTTGCATCCATTTCAGCTTGAGGGGAGTTCAATGAGAGTGTATATGAATTACGTTTAAGCGTACTTCATTTACGCTTAAGCGCGGAACTCATTTACACATAAGCATAATTAATATGAATAATGCTTAAGCAAATACCTAACTCCAACTGATTTCCTCTGTCTGAATAATTGAGTCCATCTCATAGTATATGGGGGAGTCTAAACCGATGTTTGATTGATGTCTTATTGCCAGAGTAAATTTGAGTTTAGAGGAAATCGCATGGGAGACAGCCTTTTCAAATATATTATTTATTAGTGTAAATCATTTGCGCTCAAGCGCAAAAAATATGTGTCTAATAATATATTTGCGCTTTAGCATAAAATTGCCATAAATGTGATCTATTATATGGGAGGCCCTTTTCACATTTATTATTTATTTACGCTTAAGCGCAAATAACCTCTATCATTTGCAATTAAGCAAATAGATCATATTTGCGCTTAAGCGCAAATCATTTGCACTTAAGCGCAAATAAAAATCAATATGCAATGATCCCCCCTGAATTAATTTTACATGGCACAGGCCTAAACACATCACTAAAGTTGATATAGCCCCACCATATGAGGGAAACAATCCCCCAGAAACCCCAAGATCTGTTTTATGACCATGGAAATGATATAGATCTGTGTAGGATATGTCTCTTTTATAAAATATACTATATCTCTGGGATGGCGACACAAATTCTTGGGGACAGGGATGCTGATATTATGAAAATAGGGGTTTTTCCCCAACTTCAAGTCAATGAGTACACCATATGAGGGAAGCAAACCCCAGTAACCCCTAATTCCCTATTTATGGCCATGGAAATGGTATATATCTGTGCAGGAGATAATAAAATATACATGAGCTCTGGGAGTGAGGCACCAAATCTTGGGACACCAGGGACAGAGATGCTGATATGCATATGGAAATATGTTTTTTCTTCAACTTCGAGTCTGTATGGGGCTATTACTATGGGCCCATGCTAATATAATATGAGATGGACTCAATCATTCACATCAGAGGGATGTAATGGAGTGTTAGGTATTTGCGCTTAAGCGCAAATAAATTGATAGACACATATTTGTGCTTAAGCGCAAATGATTTACGCTTAAGCACAAATATTTGCGCTTAATGATTTATTCTTAAGCACAAATTTTTGCGCTTAAGCGCAAATAAATAATAAATGTGAAAAGGGCCTCCCATACTATTTCCGCTAAAGCGCATATGATTTGTATTTAAGTATAAATGATTTGCTCTTAAGTGCAAATGATTTACACTTAAGCGTAAATGATTTGCGATTAAGCAGAATCAGAATAAATGTGAAAACGGCTTCTCGTATAATCGCTTAAGCATAATTCATTTATGATTAAGTGTAATTAATCTATCAATGAAGATAAATGACCAGTGAGCTTAAGTGTAAATCAATTACGCTTAAGCACACTTTAATCAATTACGCTTAAGCACACTAGTCATAATTCTATTACTCATAGGAGTAATGCTTTATCTACATCATATGGTTAAGCGTAAGTGAAGTACGCTTTATATGTGTGCATTACACCTGAGTGTAATACATTACGCTTAATTGTAATTCACTTACGCTAATGTGCAATTAGCTAATACATGTGAAAAAGGCTTTCCATTATAGTTATCATCCATCAGAATGAATAGTGCTTACTAAAGCTTGACAACAGAATTTGCCATTAAAAACATTTCATGGCCAATGAGCTAACAAATGTTCTGTACTGGCATATTGAATACCAATTATTTGTACTATTGTACAGGTATAATGTAATTAAACAGTTTTGAGTTACAAAAGTAAGACAACTCTTTCTGAACGGTACTGTGCTTGCGGCCAGATTGATGTAAAAATTCGGTCAATGCGCTTACAATTTTCTATAAATAGTAACATTTTGGAATTATTACCTCTCGATCACTGTTCGATTATAATCTTTGCCACTAACTCGGCCAATGTTCTTCCGTTTGTGATTTCACGCAACAATTCCCTTTCTATTCCTTCCCTGTCGAATTGACTACCGATTGCGATGTCAATTTGTTTTTCGCTTTAATATTCTGATGTGCATGACGCTATTCCAGCGAACGGTCATCCTCCCTAGAAGCCATTTCTGAGAACGAAACCCGATTCAATCCCAATCGAGTCGGAAGTGCTCGGGCATTTCCGTGACTGCACAAGACAACGCATCGGTTTGTATTTTCGTGTTATTATGGTGAGATTAATCGGGACGATTGATGAATATAAATAGTTAGCCGAATGGCCGTATAATGTGTACAAACTGACTTCAAGATGGGGGATTTCGTGTATCTGAGTTATTTTATTCACTCTTCCCACAGAATGACGCAGGGAACTCAATTGTGAGGTTCAATTTACGTTTCACATCACTTTAAGAGACTGGCCACAGTTTCTTTTTATTTTTGGAGTAATATCGTACTCATTTGGTTGAGGTTGTCATGTAATTTCTATTCGTCAAGTAGCTTCTAGTATTCCTAGAAAAGGAGACTACGTGCTCTAGATTGTTCCCGGGATCAAAGTAGGCCCACATACCAATAATTTGAGTTGGATTGGTCGAGCAGTTTGAGTCTACAACACGCATACATAAGTTCCAAAATATATAATAGACTAGCTGATGTGCCCAACTTTGTCCGGGCTATTCTGTGATTTCTTTGTGATCGCCTTCATCTGGGCAGAATATACAGTGTCTGGACAAACTATTGTTCGATCGGTCCAGAAACATTCCTATATGTGCGAGGTCAAGGACACCGCCGCACGTGAAATTGGACCCACCCATATTGTTCCCGGAATCAAAGTAGGCCTACATACCAAATTTGAGTGGGATCGGTGAAGCAGTTTGAGTCTACAACACATATATACAGACAGAACCCCATAAAGAATACTATCTCCGCTACAGGTAAGACTCATGTATTTGTAGAAAATTTCAAATAGAATGGTATTTTGAAGGGGTTATATCGGTGGTCACTGGTGTTGACCTGCTTCAAAATTTGTGCAATCTTGATTTTCAGCTGTTTTATTAGACTAGAAGGAGTAATACAATCGTAAATGTCCAAATATAAAAATATGTATTAATCCGAATAGTCTAATTTGTTGGACTAACCATGGCCCAACCACAGTTAGCCGGTGGAACCATGGTGTAGTTGCAGTTTGGTCAGACTTACAGCGGCAACGCTAACTGTGGTTGGTTAAGTGGACACTTGTTTTGTCCAGTGGGGGTAAACTTGTCAAACGTACACATCATAATATGTTTCTCTGAATTGACCAGTTTCTAAGTTAGTCAATAAGGTCAAGGACAACATCATGAACATGTGAGTCTATAATAGTATACAGAACAAAGACAACACCATTTATTCCTTGGATCCGGGCCCACTCGCCCCAGGCAGTTTTTGGGGCGAGCTGGCCCACCTTTCCGGGGCGAGTCGGCCCGGGTATTACATTTGTATTAAAGTTGTAAATAAGTTAATTTATATTGATATATTAATTTTTTAAGTTCATATTATGATATATTTCAGAGTTATGTTCATCAATTTCGACATTTATATTACTTTAGGCAAGTTAATAGCCAGTAGGCCTATATGATCCTATATCACATTAGTTGGTCTGAACGACGAACCAGCGAATTCATAAATAACAATGATGACCCACCACCGTCCTCAATTTATATTATAAAATGTATAAAGATTTCGTGGAAAGATTTGTTACAAATTAAAAACAAAATTATTTTAATTCATTAAACATTTTATTCAAATTTTTAAAAAAATATTTTAATTCAAATTTTTTATTTTAATTTATTTATTCTTTGAAACTATTATCATTTCAGATTCTTGGAGCCCCTTTCAGGATGAGATTGAGTCAACTTCTGTCCATCCATGCGTTTGTCCAGAAGGATGGAAAAAGGAAACAGTTTCCATTGGTGTTCGTCTTTATGTCAAGACGGACACGTTCCGACTACGTGAAGGTGTTCAAAGAAGTCATGACCAGATTGGACCATCCTGCAGTGCTCGACTTTGAAACAGCGCTGTGGCAGTCAATTCGCGAGGTTGTCCCAGGAGTTGCCATCAAAGGTTGCTGTTTCCACTGGTCCCAGGCTGTTCTGAGGAAGGTGGGCGACGTCGGACTTCAGACATCTTACCGAGCGGGAGGGCCGCTTACAGACTTTGTTCGGCAGATAATCGCATTGCCGTTCCTGCCACAGGCCTTATCATTCCCCCCAATTCAAGCCGATTACCGGTGTCCCCAAATTACGACAAAGTCCCCAAAATAAGAGTTTGTTTTATTGTGTTATCGATGTTTTTGACAGACTAAACACATTTTTTTTTTCGATCGGAAACGGAAACGGAAATCAAAATCGGAACATTGTAAAACACGGAATGCGAGTTCTAATTTAATAGTGAATTACCCCCCTTTGAAATTATCACACTCTTCTGTCTGGGAAAGATACGAATGTTTCAGCTTGGTTAGCAATGATTTTAGAATAAAATTTTGAAAATAATCATGAGTTCGCGAGGGAGGCCTCGAACAAGTGGCAAGTCTCACAATAAAACGAGCGGTACATACTCTTCCAAACGCAAACGAAAAGAGGAAGACAGTCAAACTGCGCCCATAACATCCTTCTTTACAAACATTGCCGCTGGCGAAACTGACAAAACGAAGGAAACTGAAAGTGAAAATTTCACTGAAACCGAAAGTGAGCCGACCGGCGACTGTCAGTCATTTTTTTCACTCTGTTCAATACTAGTAAGGGGTTATTTAGCAAATTAGTGTTTGGTTAATAACCATCATCCCAAAATCCATATATATTATTAAATACATGATTTCATCATCAACTTCATTCTGATAAGTTGATTAGATTTAATTTTTAATCAATTCATTTATTTATATTTTCATCAGTTTGTGACTTTGTCACAATATAAATAAGTTAGCACTTAAGTTCACATAATTTTGAACACATTCAGCAACAAGAATTAGATACTAAAATTATATTTATTAAATAATTGACTTAATAATATATTAGAATTATGCACAAGAATAAAGTCAAAAAGTGTTTTGGGATGATGAGTTTGATATCCAATTCTGTAAATGGTACTGTATGAAACAATTTTCTGGATGTGACCTTGTATATTGCTCTGAAAATGTGAAATGGACTAGAAATGAAAGATTCAATTCAATACAATTAGGTTGAAATAGATACTTATTATAGTCTGAGAAGCCAGGAAATGGCGTTTCGTGGACTTGAAATCTCAAATTTTCGCAAACCTGCCGGAACCATGGTCCGGCAGGTTTGTTCGGTGTCCCCAAATTAGACTAATGGAAAGGCCTGTGCCATCACAACATATCCGCGACACCTTCGATGCATTGAGCCAGAAAACCGACGAAGGGTCCAGTCTTCGCAGCCTCTGCGACTATGTTCAACGGCAGTGGCTCGACTCTAGCACATTTTCGATCGAGGAATGGAGTATCTTTCGGCATAACTTGCGGACAAATAATGATCTCGAAGGTGTGTATATTTAATTCAACATGTATATTTAATGATATTCAACTACATTCAGTGACAAACATTAAATTCAACAATCTATAATTAACCAAAAGAAAACAAACTTAAATAAGACATTATCCCTTGGGGCGAGCTGGCCCAGGTCGACTGGGGTGAGTGGGCCACAGTTGTTGGCCATTATATATAAGTAGTAGCCCTATAGAGTAAGAATAATAGGAAAGTTGGGAAACAACATGTTAAATTTTTTTTTTAAACCCACCCACCTCCCCTGTTGCACTCGAAATCTTATCAAAACGAATACGCTTCGGACATGAATAATTACGTATGCAAAACTATCGAATATCGATAATCACACTTACCATACATTTCTTGAGAGGCATATCCAGAAAAACTACTTTTATCAGGTGAACATAATCAAAATCACGATAAAATTTGGCTCGACACAACATCATTAGCACGGAAATGTTAGGATAGATAACTCTTCCGAAAAGTCGGGTTGGCGATTACCGCAATACGATAGGGGAACACTTTGACGTTCGTACTCATATTTCACCAATGTTTGTACCTGGCTTACCTGTCCGAAGTTTTACGGGAAAATGGCTAATTTGATTCTATTTGTCAGTTTATACATATTTATCACCCCATTTATTATTCATTTCATAAAAATAAAATAAAAGAAGCTGAAGATGACATGTTTAAAATGTTTGAAGCATGAATTTGGCGATAAGTGTCATAAGTTACCAGAGTACGTCATACTTGGGATAGTTACGTTACGCACTCGGTGTTCCCCTATCGTATTGCGGTAATCGCCAACCCGACTTTTCAAAAGAGTTATCGATCCTAACATTTCCGTGCTAATGATGTTGTGTCGAGCGAAATTTTATCGTGATTTTGATTATGTTCACCTGATAAAAGTTGCTTTTCTGGATATACCTCTCAAGAAATGTATGGTAAGTGTGATTATCGATATTCGATAGTTTTGCATACGTAGTTATTCATGTCCGAAGCGTATTCGTTTTGATGAGATTTCGAGTGCAGCGGGAGGTGGGTGGGTTTTAAATTTTTTTCTTAACATGTTGTTTCCCAACTTTCCTATTATTCTTACTCTAGGGCTACTACTTAACTTATATATAATGGCCAACAACTGTGGAGTGGGCCCTGGGGCGAGTGGGCCCGTTTCCTTATTCCTTATGACAATGATCATTAGACTAATTACCTTCTCCTTTCTCTATCTCTGTAAGATGATCTGCCTCCTCCTCCTCCCCCTCCCCCACCATAGCGACCGCCACCTCCTCCACCACCGCCGCCGCCATATCTTCCTCCTCCTCCTCCGCCGCCACCACCACCACCACCACCACGAGATGGTCTTCTGTAGGCTTCCGCTGGTCTGCCATATCGAGCCGTTTGCACCCTAATTTCTCGACCATCCAAAACTGTACCATCCAACTCATCCATCGCGTCCTCGGCGTCTCTTTTGTCGTAGTATCTGATAAATGCAAAACCTCTGCTTTCTCGCGTGAACCGGTCACGTGGAATATACACATCTCCAACTTCTCCAAATTTTTCGAAAACACGCCGAAGATCGTCCATGTTTGTTCTGTATGTTAAATTGTCAACTTTTAGAGAAATCATTCCATCGATGGCCGGTGGGGGTCTGCCGTAACTCATCTTAGTTATCTGTTGTTTCCACAAAAAATGTTAATGACGACTAGCCAATTTCATGCCCTCCAGAATAAAGAATATTTCCTTCGTGTCGCGTCGGTCACGTGAAATATTTCTCCCAGAATGCAATAAAACGCTAGAATTCCATTGGTTGGATTTTATTATTATGTTAACCAATCGTTATCTAAAGATGAATACTTGGCGCGAAAAAGGTGATGTTTTATTTCTTGACATTTGAACATTTATCATTTATTTTTATTTCTTTATGATAATTAATGTATATCAAGAGTAATTGCTTTGTCCTTAAAACTTAAAGTAAGCATACACAATTCGATGTTTTATTTCTTGACATTTGAACATTTATCATTTATTTTTATTTCTTTATGATAATTTATTTTGTTTTGTCCTTACAATAACTCCCTGTATACCTATTCACCTCATCTATGACCATATAGTAACTCCCTGGCTACCATCTTGGCATCCACCGTGTATCCAGTTGATATGTTTTATCATAATGGACCAGAATAGCCACATATTATGGTTCATCTCAGTTCCGTTTCAAAGTTCTGCCCATTTCCTTTCAATAATATGGCAAGAAACACAAAAGAGGTTCTCCGCAAAATTCCATACTGCAACTTTAAAATGAATTTGTCATGCCCCATACGGAACTGGGACAAACATAATAGAACGTAGTTAACCAACAAAGTGCCTAACTTCTAAAATTTTATTGAAATAAATTTAATGTTAAAGGTACACAATCCGATTCGATGGTCCCCATATCATCAGCAGGGATGTGGCTAGAGGGTCTCCGCTGGGGGGGGGGGGTGTCCACCTTGAGAATTTCCAACTGCACCCCCTCCCCCTTGAGTCGGATCACACCAACACAATTTTTTGCAGAAATTCCATTTGCAGTTTTGCACCCCCCCCCCCCTTGAGTCGGAATCACACCAACACAACTTTTTGCATAATTCCATTTGCACCCCCCCCCCTTGACCCTTGTACCTCATGCTCAGGCCTAATTTCCTATATATTCATAAGCCATGCTTCTATTTTCCCAGTATGAGAACATTAAGATATTTTAACCTGAAAATTGCCCAAAAAATGGGATCTAATTCCAGACAAATGCACACAGCTACCGACAACAGACCAGGAAACACCGGCCCGACCATGGTTGTTTGGCCCGGTGTGAGAAAATTTTGAAAACTATATACAAGAAAATCGCAAATCCTAGCATCTAGACTGGCCTCAACTGAAGCTTTCCTAGTGTTGGAAATTTCAAACCTCATGCTCCCCCTCAGGTTGGAAAATTCTTCAACTGATGACCATTTATGTCTACAAGTTTGACCAAATGTAGTAAAATATTGTTTTGGTAAACTAATTAGCAGTTTTGTATTGGCCATGTGGATGGGGGGGGGGGGGGTAATGACACACCGGGCCGACCATGGTTCGGCCCGGTGTACGAAAATTTTGAAATCTGAACAAGAAAATCGCAAAATCCTAACATCTAGACTAGCCTCAAGCCTTCCTACTGTTGGAAATTTCAAACCCTACACCCCCACTTAGGTTGGAAAATTCCAATGACAATATTGACCAATTGTATGACAATATTGTTTTCTTAAATTAACTAGAAGTTTTTGACTGGCCACGGGGGAGGGACCAGGACACAGGCTTTCCAAGTGTTGGAAATTTCCAACCTGTCACCCCCCTAAGGTTGGAAAATTTCCAACTGATGTCCATTTCTGTCAAAAAATTTGACCAAAAATAGGAACATAAGCAAATATTGGTCGAAAAACAATAAATTCCCCCCAATAAATTGTTTTATAATCAAACTACAAGAACATTTTTAACCTATTGTTGGTGTGAAATTTCGTTGTGGCAGGTATGAAATTTCCAACTATTGAAAATATAGCTCTCTGCTGGGGGTGAGACACCCCCCACACCCCCCTCTAGCCACATCCCTGATCATCAGATTCCAACAACAACAACAACAACACCAACAACAACAACAACATTTCTTGAAATTCCGCTTTGAACAGTCATCAGAATCGATTAATTGCCAAAATATAATGCTAACCACTCTCAACAATAGTATAAAGTTGACCAAAAGTGTTATATATTAATATTCTGTTCAACACAATTTCGTATCGAGAGTATTTTTACACCCGAAGCCAAATAAATAGTAATTTCACAGTGTATATATAAACCGTACAAACAACTGATCGGAAGTTGCTGTCGCCGAGACAATTCTAATTTTATATCAAAAGACAAAATATTGCAGAATAACAAGAAAACAACATAATTTTAACAAGTTTCTGACCGAATACCATACACGTAAATGAGTGATTCTCCTTAAATGAACAAATTCGTCCAGAAAATTCTGAAAAAATTAAATATGTCACATGCCGATGAATTTTATGTGAATATGTAGCACACATATTGGTGACCACGAAAATGGCATTTGGCAAAATTATAGGGCAAGGTCGTTCATTACAGCATGTCCAATGACGTTTTGTTTTGGTTGAATCAGGGCGAGGTCATTGTCAAATTCGCTCTTTCTCCAAACTTGTGTTTAATTCGAATATCATGATTAATGGAAACCAACCAAAATGTAGCCACTTTTTTGACATTTGCCCTTTAATAGTTGAATTATCAACTTGCACATCACTGAGTAGCCGATGATCTATTCGTCCAAACGACGTATCGCAATGATGGTTCCAACGAGTTGGAATATTCATAGGTAATGATATGCCTCACTTACATAACAAAGTACTGTGCATTTATTGTTGAAATATGACTAGAATCCCAATTCTGATTTTTTTTGAAATTTTATGCCGTGTTCTGTAAAATCGATATTTTGAGGGATCAGAAGGGGCTAGGACCCCTATATTTACACATTTAATTGCTCCAATGATCAGTTAAAATAAAAAATACAAAATAATGTCACATTTCACAACCAGTTCCAAACAGCATAAACTGATCTAGAAGATATTATTGAAAAAACGTCATATTTTGCACTGTAGACTTAGAAATTTCGCACTGTAGACTTAGACATAACTGTAGCGACCTAAACTTTGATAAATATGAAAACTACATCTCAGCTCATCCAAATTGTACTTGTGGAAATTCATGTGAAGACGCAAACCATTTTTCTTCAGTTGTCCTCTGTACGCAGAAGCGAGAAATCGGATGTGGGCTCGTATGGATGAACTTGACGTGACTATTGTCTCAGAAAAAGATCTCCTGGTTGGTGTATAACACTACAGCGGAAAGCTAAATGCGCGCCTGTTTGAGACAGTACAATCATTAATCTCATCTACAGACTGTTTCTCTTAATCTCATAACTATCAGAATTCTCTCGTTATAGTTTCCCTTACCCAAATTCTGCGAGACCACAGCCACTCCAACAGCCACACTTAAATAGTAACTTCTACAATACACCTGAATTAAAACCATCTCCATTCCCAAATACAAAGACAGGGGAGTTCAACCAATGATCGAATCACATATTACATTAAAGGTGCGAACTATAATGTCGTATCTCCGAAATTAGGACAGTGGCACGTGGTGGGGTGCACTTTTGTGCTATAATGATATATTTCCATGCTAACTTTAAACATTGAATATCCGCAAGTTTTGGGGAGCGTCGGCCTATGGCTGGAAAAAAAGTGCTGAAAGGTGCACAGGTTTTGAATATGTGCTGAAGGGTACACAGGAAGTTTCGTTCTAACTTACTTTTAGTTTTCGTGTCTGTCACGATTTCAGTTAGAGAATAATTTTAAATGTTCGAAGGAAAATTAACATTAACTGAAAACAAACTGCTGGTGGGTACCAGACATTCAATAACACAGTTAAAGTAGCTTATGCATTAGTGCTGATCACAAATCATGTGTATATATACCCTAAGCTTCTGCACATTTTCAAAACCTGTGTACCCTTCGGCACTTTTTTGGTGAGAAAACTGCTGTTAAAGTTCGCCCCATTTCGTTGGCGTGCACAAAACAACTTCCAGTAAGATCGGTCACGTGACGTAAGAGTGCTCGCTGATTGGCGGGTGGACTCGTGGAGATAGTACATTATACCGCGGGAAATTGCGGTTCCAAATTGCGGTTCCAATTTCTTTATTATTTGATACCATTATTACATTGCGTGGGCTATATACATGTAGGTCACTTAATATGCCGACCCATATCACATCGGAAGCCAGCCCAAAATGTAGTCCGTGCATGACGCACCAATTCCAGCGATACCCATAACTCACGAAGATCGATACACGCACTTCAGTCGACACCATCGCACCACGGCGCGAGTCGACAGTTGAGCGCGAAACCCCCCTCACGTGAACATGGCGATAATATATTTATAGTATGCAGTCTGTATATATATATGTGACATCGACCACTGTGAAATAATCCGCAAATTAGTATATATAGAGTTCATTCTGATAATTAGAACCGGACATACCTGTGTAGCTAGCTGGATGCGTGTATAATTTCCGCCCTGTCAAATAACATCTATCTACAGTATACCCCATACCATACCCTCAATGAACTGAGGATTATTAGGGGGCGAATGAATAAAATATAATTTCATGGGTAAAAGAATTTTTGTTTTTTGTTTTTTTGTTTGTTATTAAAATCAAGAGCATTTGGAATTTATGTACCATTATTTTGACGCTGGTGGTGGTTTTGTGGAGGAGCCCTGCTTGCTCTTACCGGGTTCATATAAGTGACTGTGGAGGGCATCCTTAAACAATGATGTGTCTTGAATATTTGCAGTATCGGTTGGGATTTTGTTCCAGAGAGAAATTGTTCGGGGATAGAAGGAAGTGCTGAGGTATTTCGGTCGATAGAATGGGCGGAGAAGTTTGTGGTCTCGTGGATAAAGATGTCATTCTTTGCCATATATGATATGTGGTGGTAGATTGTGTCACCCGGGCCCCACCCCAAAATTCAGAAGAAACAAAATCAGTTTTAGAAATTTCGGTATGGCAGAATACAAAAGCACAACTCCGATTATTTTGTGCTATTATATTGAAGTCTACCCACTTCGAGATATACATTCTGATAACGTCATGGTATCATTTACAGATGGCAAATTTCGGAGTTTTCTGATGAAAGTAGACCGAAAATCGTGAAATATAAACTTGTTTGCCCCTCTACATGGGTGATAATTCAATTCCATGTTGAACAATAATCCAGGACAAACTCTCAAGCGTTGACGAGACACATAATGCATATGAATGTTTTCGAATTGTATCATCTTCTGTCGCATTTGTTTGGTTACGTTACATTGCACCCATCGACCCAACAATACAATACATTGCAAGATGAGACAAGCAAGGAATATTCCTATACACATTTATGCATTATACACATACCTTATCAAGCTGAGGCGTTTGATATATAGTTACTTGAGTTGAAGAAATTACATCATTGTATATGTTTACTTCGCATAATATAGCTTCACAGTTGTATAAGGGAGGTTTGGTTATTGTTAATAACCAGGTTCAGCCTCAGCACATGTAACTTGTAACGTGTGTTGCCATTACCAACGAAATCACACGACTCACATGACCATTCCACTTACACGTACACCATAATTCAACCGTTTAGACGCTTTGTGTCAAATGTGCAGCATTGCGAAATGTGTATCAGTGGGGTGTCCAATTAATTTGTATATCAATCGACGAACCTGTGCTTAGTGAACTTTTGTTAAATTCTTCAGCAGCGGTGACCACGCCGTTACTTTTCCCAAATGGGTTGTTGGTACGAACTACTATTATAGTAGTAATATACATATAAGAATTACAAGTATAGCTTATGGTAGGCGTATGTGTTTCGTACGGTCTAAACTCATTTTTACAGAATTGACGACTGCGAGAAAATAGTGCCGTTCATTGCATTCAGTCTTCTTGCCACACGCAGCATTGTGCTATAGTTATGTTTGTATTTAATTATGTTGTTTACATGATAAATATTGTTAGTTGTACACTAGATGAATGCGTGCAAAACTCGCGTGCCCATATACTTGAGTTTCTCGAAACTATTGAAAATCGACAACTGATAGAAAGAACACATATTCTAGTGATGTACCTGTAGCACCATATGCGTATATAATTCATGCGTGCAATAGGTTATTATGCATAAGCTGTCAAGTGCCAACACAGCAAATAATAATTTACGGTAGGCATGCATTGTAATGCATTGCACTAAATACCACCCGAACCGAAATTGTTCTAGAAAATCCGATGAAAAACGGAAACAATTTGTGACACCAGATAGCTATAATGGCACAAGATCGTGGTTAGATCACCAAGCACACTTTGAAATTTGTTCCAATATAAATGGATTGGAAATTGATGAGATGATTGGCGCAAGGAACACTCGGTGACCTACTCCTAGGACAAGAAGAAGACTACAAAGTTCTTGTTGGTGCGATAGAAGGCCGATTTGCTGCCAAAAGCCTGACTGACCAGATCGTACAATTGCGTGCACGACGACAAAGGGCAGGGGGAAAGTTACCGACGTCTGACCAATATGTTATATCATACTGCAACACATGAATTGAGAGACACCTTGGCAAAGGACCAATTCATTGGTGGTTTGTATGGTCCAGACATACGCTCAGGGCAAAACAAGCAAGACCGGGCTCTCTTGGTGAGAGCATAAGACATGCAGTTGAATTAGAGGCTTTTGCCAAGTCTGACAAACATAGGGCTAAATACTATGTTAGGGCAGTAAATGAAGCAGACTCAACACAAAGCAAAAATATAGAGTTTGAAGAACTCAAAAAGATAAGAGATGAACTGAAGCCCCAAACTGCATGGTTCTAATGGGAAAACTCAAAATAGCTCACAACCGTCCCAGATATCGCAGTCCATCTCTGAGACGAAGGAGACAAAACAAATATTGACTGATGTGAAGAGGTGTAAAGGGGAGATTAACAAAGAATGACAAAACTTGGAGAACCAAAAACAAGGAGAAAAAGAGTAACACAAATGAGTCCTGGGTGGACTGCCGTGACGATAGACAGTGGAGACATAATTATAATGATAATCCTGATTATAACACAAACGAATACAAAGAACGCACCAGATGCAGAACTTCTCACAATCCACGCGACATGTGTCATAGTGCCTATCGTGGTAGGGGAGACGAGGAGAACACAAGTGGACATCGCAACTCCAATGAGTTTGTTAGATACATGTACAGCTCTTCTGAAGAGGGGGGGGGGGCTATATTTAGATTGCAATCTCTATGGGCAGCCAGTGAGGTTTCTGATTGGTACTGGAACAACAGTTTCCATACTCTCAAAGAAACTGTATGACTACTTATCGGAATATAAACACCATATGTTACATAAATGATGTAGCACACAAGCTGCTGATCATTGAGTCCAACGAAATGAATAAGGCTTACCGAGTTGTATCATCTATCTCATCGGAAACTCTGCCAGAGATAGTACCTTCTCGTCACTTGTCAGAACACATCAACACAAATTCCACAGAAGGAATTGGAACATTTGACACTGTGGATCACGAGCCCACTTATACCACGATAAGCACCACGGATCAGGCACCAGCTATTGTAGAGAACACATATAGTGGCAGCATATGCCATATGTGACTCATGGAAGGTCTGGACATTCACAAATGCTCAGAAATCTTAACGAACATATTATGGGTCTCTATGATCACATGGCAATACAGCAGTAGTTTCTGCTACCATAAACAATGGGGATGAGTTTCAAAGAGCTGAACCAAAACCACCCTATCCTGAAGTGAAACCAAATGCACAGGAGAAATATATTCTTCGTGACACATTGGAAGACATACATGGTCAGAGAAATTCGACATGTAATGACCAAGGCCTTGGAGATATTACGGCATCTGTTCCTCATCATATTCCAAGAAATATGGCCCAACCCAGAAACGGCGCCATGTTACCCCAAGGGGGATTCAAGGACGATATATAGAATTAAAAAACATCGCAAGGTTGATGACAAGGCTCGATTTGATGGCTGTGACCAAGAAGATCGTGACGCATTAAAACCCCAAATACTGTGGGAAGGTTCCCATAGGGCAAAGTCGTGGATGATGACTCCCAGATATGAGAGCCACAGAAATACAGTGTATATACTGTTTGTACAGTACTGTTGATGTAAAACAAATATTCTATTATATGAGTAAAGGGAAGTGGCAGCCACGGGGGGACATCAAGTCCCGGGTGGCTGCATGTTCATTCCAAACACGACCCCTTGGCTCAACTTGCAGGGTTGAGCCATGAATAGATGTGGTGAGATCGCGAGCCCACCTTAATGGCTGTGCCGTCTCGTGGGTAGTTCATGCCCATTGGTCGCTAAAACCCCTCTATGTGTATCGAAGAAGAGTAGGCTATGCGACCTCGTTGGGGAACATTTCTGCACCCAGATACAAACAAACTTTGACTTTCATCGGTCCCAGGGTGCAGACGACCTACGGTTTGTAAAGGAGGTCGTACCAACAACCCATTTGGGAAAAGTAACGGCGCGGTCACCGCTGCTGAAGAATTTAACAAAAGTTAACTAAGCACATGTTCGTCGATTGATATAAAGATTGGACACCCCTCTGATACACATTTCGCAATGCTGCACATTTGACACAAAACGACTAAACGGTTGTTTGATGGTGTACATGTAAGCGGAATGGTCATGTGAGTCAGATGATTTCGTTGGTAATGGCATGCAACACACGTTACAAGTTACAAGTACTGTGGCTGAACCTGGTTATTAACAATAACTAAACTTCCCAATACGTATAATCTTATACAAATGTGAAGCTATATATTATGCGAAGTAAACATATACAATGATGTAATTTCTTCAACTCAAGTAACTATATATCAAACGCCTCAGCTTGATAAGGTATGTGTATAATGCATAAATGTGTATAGGAATATTCCTTGCTTGTCTCATCTTGCAATGTATTGTATTGTTGGGGCGATGGGTGCAATGTAACGTAACCAAACAAATACGGCAGAAGAGGATACAATCCGAAAACATTCATATGCGTTATGTGTCTCGTCAACTCTTGAAGTTTGTCCTGGATTATTGTTCAAAATGGAATTGAATTATCACCCATGTAGAGGGGCAAAACAAGTTTATATTTCACGATTTTCGGTCTACTTTCATCAGAAAACTCCGAAATTTGCCATCTGTAAATGATACCATGACGTTATCAGAATGTATATCTCGAAGTGGGTAGACTTCAATATAATAACACAAAATAATCGGAGTTGTGCTTTTTTATTCCGCAATACCGAAATTTCTAAAACTGATTTTTTTCTTCTGAATTTTGGGGTGGGGGTGACACAATCTACCACCACATAGCATCTATGGCAAAGAATAACATCATTATCTTACAGTCATATGCAGTATATATTTCCACAAGTTTCTATATTATATACTGTGTGTCTATTCAATGCAATACTGAATAATCGCGAAACAACTGAAAATGAATGATTTTTTGTCTATTTTCCACGTAAATTTTTACATCTAACACCGCAATCATGGCATTTCATTACTTTGTATTTATAAGTGTGTAACCTGCTATATCATAGCACAAACATATCCCGAATATCTGTGCTTTAGTATTCATTTGTGCCGAGTTTCCCTAAAACAGTGATTTTTTGCTGAATTTTGGGGTGAGGGTTGAAATAATCTTACATAACACATCACGTGTTAAATATTATGGCATAATCAGCATATTGTCGTATGCGGTATATATATCCGCACTTTTCTAGACTATATACGATATCCTTGGTCAAAACAATATTGATCTATCGCCCATTAAGTGAGGCAAAACAAATGAAAAATTGCGTTGTTTTGTCTATTTTTACAATAAATCTAAAAAAAATCTTCTTTATATCAGAGAAATCGTACCACTATCATAGTAAATATCTAGAGGTATATAGACTACAATATTTTAGCGCAAAATGTTCGCGTTTCTATACTTTTATTTCTCATTTTGCCGAATTTTACAAAAACAGGGATTTTTGCTGAATTTTGGCACTTAATCAGCTAAAAATCATCTTTTGCATCATTTGTATATTTCACACCGGGTCCTATCCGATGCGGAATGTCATAACCTTCAAAATGATGTATCACAAGCCCGTGTGTGGTGCCGATGGACTAAACTTTCTGAAATCGGTTCCGTCCGCTCTACTATTTAGGTCTATATGTTGGTTCCAATATGTCTAGCGCTAACTGGTACTATGGCTATCAAGAACTAAATTTATGGTTCTCTAATTTGGTTATAAATATATATATATATATATATATCTTATGGATCCCCGGGTGACTTCCAGATGGGTGCTTACATTTATTTCCCCGAATTATGTTAAAACATGACTGCCAGCGATCATCTTGGATTTTAGTCTTTGTATGACTAATCCTTTAGGAAAACTTACCTGTATGTGCCATTCGTCACCAAACTTCATTATAGATCTTCTGTGTGACGTCAGAACTGGGTGGGAGCCTCCATTTCCACCCGAAATTCTTTTTTAAAAACATAGCCGCCACCTAGCTAGCTGGTCCAGCCATTTTGTTTGTATGTGAGTTGTTTGTCACGCGCAACAGCTGCACACGGAAAATCGGGTCTGCATGCCCCTACTTTCGATCTAACCAGAACTATGCCACTTGTTTCTATTTATAGAAATTGTATGTCCGTAATTAGCGCGATAACTTGAACAAATGTCAACAAATTTCATTCATATTTGGTATATAGATCTCTCACAACAATATCTCGATCGAATTCGAATAATAGGTAGGCATATATGTCCGATTTTTTTTTTACCTGAGTTACGGCCATTAGTTATTCTATTTTTATTTTTTTTTAAAGCAATTTTATGTCTGTTAGCGCGATAACAGGAAAAAAACGTCAACCAATTTCATTCATGTTTAGTACTTATAAATATGGGTCATTTACAATAATTACATGATTATCCCTATATGTCCCATTTGGTTACAATACACCAAATACAAATTAGTAGAGTGATTTCCCCTGGCACCCCCAAGCAAGGATCAGCATAAAAAAATATGGCAGCTGAATGGTCAATGATACATGGATGAAAAGTGCACGAAAAAATGCACGAAGGTGTTTCCCGTCGAGAAACATCAAATATAGCCACATGGTAAACAGTTATGGCTGTGCAAATGGCGAATAATTTATGGGAGGTGTTTGTGTTTTTTTAGATGTAATTTTTTTCTCAATTTTAAGGGTAGTGTGACGTTTGTCAAGCTGCAGTGTGATCCAGCACGTTTACAAGTACTTTTGGGCACATTGCCGTGTGTCTAAAAAGGACGTTCTTTAATTTAAAATACTCGTGCAGTGTCAACCCTTTCCTGCGAATACAGGCCAGCGGGATTTGTTAACACTGAGGCCTATGTATATCATTTGGTGTATTGTAACCATCTATATATACTGAGTTCTTATCTAAGAATATCTCGAACAAGTTCGAAAACCAGATTTTTCCGATCCCTTTTACCTGAGTTAAAGCCCTTAGGTTGTCTATTTTGAGCAATTTTAGTTTGCGCGGCATGTTCGTGTAGCCTATAGGCATAATGATCGAGTGAGGTGATTTGATTAAATATCCGTACCCAGCTTGTGATCAGCTTTGCCCGGCGGGTGATCGGCTGCCCGGGTCTCCTTTACTGGGGGCAAACTAGTTATGGGTATGGACGCTGAACCTTAATTGACAAGTTTAGTTAATGGGTGTTTTGTGATTTTCTGATATGTCTAGGGCTTTACATTAAGGACCATTAAGCTTACTTCAAAATAAAAAATTGGTCGCGGTGTTCAGTGTGACCGTCGAATCTGATAAGTAACCGGAAACGACTAAGAGAGGTAATTCTATTTTAAAATAAAGATTCGCGTTGCGCATGACTGTTCTCGTATTAAGGAAAACAGAAAAAAAATATATTTGTTCCGAGGCCAAATTACATTTAAATTATTACAATTCCACATACATCATGAGGTCAATTACCACATATTCACTATCGCTTGGAATTCAACGTTATGTTGAACCCTAGTATCGATATATTATGCCCGAAAATGCTTCATATTTTCTCTTGTTTTTCCTAACTTCGATTCATTCACAATCGCAGACAAGCTGTTTCAGTGTTTGCAAATTGCATGCTCGAATCGCCGAATATCTAGTTTGTGTCTATCTTTATACTATATATAGGTATTTCAGTACATGAACCAATTCTGGTTATAGACGCATAACGCATATTATCTAATAAACTGTATTGAATCTTAATCTTAATCTTAATCTGACACTGTCTCCAGTACAGACAGCAGTTTGTTCAACTCTTCGTCGTTCCTGATGGCGAGCTGGAGATGTCTTGGTATGATTCTGCTTTTCTTGTTGTCACGAGCAGCATTTCCTGCCAAATCGAGAACCTCATACGGCAGTAGCATTCTTTAACGTGCACACAGTCACAGTGACAGTATTCCGAGGTGTATACATTGGTCAGCCATTAATGTCCACGCCGATCGGACAGCTTACTCAGTTACTGCACCCATGAAACATACCTGGACAAGTGATGTAATGGAGGGGGAGTTTTGCATTCAGATCAGTGATCTCGAATGATAAATTTCAGCCTGACAAACTTACTTGGTATCCGACCGAGTTCTGATTTTTTGTCAGGATACCCTGAACAGGTTGCGATTCCCGGTCCGCTAGCATGAGAGCCTGTATGGTAGCTCTCGGCTACTGGCTTCCCTGAGTATCTATATAGGATACTTTGCCAACTTCATTATGTTGAAAACTGCGATGGAATCTGGTAGATCCACCATCCAATTTGTCCAGGATTTTTTGCCGAATGCGTGACTTCTTTGCCACAGTACTAGTAGGGTTCTTTAAAGTTTAATGTGCACATTCACATTGTTCCACACAGTGACGGGACAGCCATTTATAATGTCAGCTTCCGATCAGATGGTATGCCGTCATCCCTGGCCATGACATTGCAAGAGGAGTGGAGGTACGAAATTCTCAGTACCATACCGGTACATATTTTTCAAATTTGTCTGAGATTCTTTTGCTTCTGGAATCTTTCTCAGTCTCAGAGCACTGCGTGATCATGGCATCGATGGTTGATTCATGATCCCCATGGTACCTAGTGGGAATGCAGATCGCGACACAGTCCGATTTATTGTTATTATTGTTAATAGTAACCACTTGAATTCCGAGTTATCCATCTTTACAACTGCAATTTGTCCATTTGAGCACGTGGAAATGGTCCACATCTCCAAAAATTAACAAACTTAAAAAATTGATATCTGATCACTCTGAGCTTTGATGGGTGGGTTCCTCGACTCGAATCAAATATTTTTTACCCCCAAAGCCAAAGAAATAGTAATTTAGGAGTGTCTAATCGGATTGAGTACCTTTAAAGCATTATATTCTAGATAGCTATCTGGGAAGTCCCTTACTAGTATATATAACAATGTAATTACTATTTGCAGCTGCATGGTGTGATTTCATGTAACATCTACATGTACTAGTGTAGACTCCTGCAAATCACAATTTTTTCATTAATTAAAACCTCAAATTGAATCAGGGTGAAGATTTCACATCGAATCGAACCACTGTAATTGAAAATTCAGCAAAATTTACAATTTGTTTTTGTCACATGCAATTTCAGTAACGTACATGACGAGTAAGATATCAATTAATCATGGCCATCCATTTTAATAATTTGGCTGATAATAATGGCTGATAATACTGGAGAATTGGATTAATAAATGATTCAGTCGGACTAGAAGAATGTACATTTATGCTGTGAATGCTGTAGAGGAAAAGATTTTCGGGAATTTGAGCTGAGACAGGAATGCTTAACCTGTGTCATTATACTTTGGTGCAATGGGAGTAATCGAATATGTTCCTCGTGATGCTCCAGTACAAAGGGGAGTAATTCAATTACTGGGTTCGTAGGTAATGTTGGAATTCATTTGGAATAATCAATGCAATAATTGTTAGTTATGCAACTGAGTGTCAATACTATTTAAACATGTCATTTGCATTATGTGTCGGGGATATTCAGTGAGGAAATTATTACGAATTAATTCTTTTGAAAAAGTCACAAAATAATAATGCTCCTGAAAGGACTAATATCTTGCATGGAAGGAAGACAATCGGGTGGTGACTTCAGTCCTTCGAATTTGGAAAACGTAGGTGCGCGATATATCGCTCGGAGCTTTTGGGATTTGCGTGCGCCTTTTTTGAGGGAACACAAATCAAATTAACATCGATGAAATGATTACTGAATAAAGACAAACACAAGTATAATGATACACACGTATAATTCCAACAGAAACAGAAAATAAAAACATATGTTTATATTGTACAATAGTCCACATGATAATAACATCAACAATCCGGCAATCCTGGTGAATATGATCACGGTAATTAGTCGACTTCCGCGTACTTACTAGTAAAGCTTCAAACTCGGAAGTGGAGTCCTAATCGTTACCGCAATCATATTCACCGGAATCCGACGAGTCAACCCTCTTTCACTTTGATAGTATCGGAGTTTCGTTACAAGGTTTGTAATCAACGTCATCACTGCTGAGAAAGATATTACATGATGAATAGTCTTGTCGGCGTTTAACCATTGGTGTGTTGTTTGTTAAAATCTCGTTCACTGGTTGCAAATTCCGAGGTGCGCATTTGAAATTTTCGGCGTGTGCATTTAATAACTCGCTGGTTTTTAGATCTGCGCGCGCCTTGCGCACCTCAAAATCGAAGGACTGTGACTTAACTTTTTGAAAATCCACTCATTGCACTGGGGGCCCTTATCTAGAATTCAGGGGTCAAGGAGTTCAGAATCTCCCTGATATAATCAGGTATAATATATGATCGAAATGATGTAAACTATCCTAAGTACCATATAAATGTAGTTGTCAGTGTTTTGCGGCGATTGTCAGTTTTAAACTCGAATCAAACCTTTTGCGTGATTTCACATCGAGTCTAACCTACAGTAATGCCCTAAGTAATCGACTCCTTAACCACAGCGGAATTATGGGTAACTTTTCAGGATTAAGTCGGAAATATGGCTTGTTGCCATTCATCGGAAAGCTCTCGACTATATTTCTGACTAAATCCTGAAAAATTACCCTAAATTCTGTTGTGGTTAAGGAGTCGATTACTTAGGGCATAACTGTAGTGTTTCATTTGTCAATTAAGTTCTTCACACAAAACGAGGGATCGAAAGAATTAACGGTGTGAGTCTATTTTCGGCAATTTTTGCAGGACAGACTGAAATGGGGGTGTTTTGTTTTCGTTTCCACATCCAGGAAGTTAAAACATAATGTGCCCCAAGTTGGGTGAGAATAGACCAATCCAACAGATCGCAGTCACTACTATCAATTCGGGACATACCAATTATTACCATGTACATGTAGTTGTCTGTCGTCATGATATGAGTGTTCCTCAATCAAATTATTTTATAATAAGAACTAGAACTTCATTAAATACCTTATATGAGAGTTCATGATATTGACAATTCATATTATCTTTCTTTATTGTCAATCTTGACTCAGTATTAAAACAAATCTAAATTGGCAAGGAATAAGATTCATCTACTATAGTATAAGCACCAACACCTATGTACATAATCAGTATGATAGGAGTGTAATTGTGAGATCTATAGTTTATCATACCGGTATGTGAAAATTCCCTGCTTCAAACTATATTTTCAGTGAACTTCAAAAACTTATGAACCAAGTAAAACAACATTTTTTTTGAGCCGGCAATGAACCCTCAGTTGTGAGGAAATTGCTTCTTTTGATGTCAAACTTCAAAGTTTTCTCCTAAAGGGCCCAACCATGGGCCGCCAAGTGGGGGTGCGGTCTGTCACCAGTGTGCGTAAATTGTATGTAAATCTAAAGACGGATATTCAAATTTCAAAGTCAAAACAATGTAGAAATTTTTTAGCTCAACTTGACGAAAGTGGAGAGTTAATTTTGTGTCTGTCAATAATTTCCTTTAGCAAACCCTGCAGGCCACATCTCTCATCTGATCGTCACCAAACTTCATATGGATATTCGTGGTGACATCTAGTTTTGCAAACAGTAACTCTGTTTTCCAAACAGTAACTTCTGCCACATCCATTCACCCATAGTATGTTTGTTGGCCACGAAAAAGTAAGTCAACCCGAAAGAAATTGGTTAGAAAGAGATCTTGATGCCTATCGTTGCATGTACCACTATTTCAAAATTACCTGAATACCGTGTACCAGAAAGGGGGTGGGTGAAGCACCTTCCCTTGTAACTTGATTGTCAATTGATCATCAGGTTTGGTTGCGTTTTGGTATGGTGATAGCCCAGCTTGGGGGAATTAAATAAACAGGATGTCCCTGTAGCTGAGGTGGTTAGGTCGCAGTCTGAGCTAGACAAGGTTGGTACGGGTTCGAACACTGACATGGGCGAAAATCTGAGTTGATCTGGATTGAGGGACATCTCAATGAGCCATTCCGATCGATACATGGCCATTTTGATAAGAAATGAGCAAGTGCATTTGAAGCGATGAACACTTATACTGAGTCCATGCCTCCATTTCACTGTTATATATATACTTACCTATGGGTTAATCATTTCATGACCACTAGATTGGATCAAGCCACCAAATGTTTTTTGAATTTCGTTGAAAAAACAAGGCCACTAGCATCGATCTTCAATTTCACATTTGAATCCATCAGAACACCATGCAGCTGACATTGGAGAAATGTTTTGAAAACATTTAGGCTTATTCTTGATCACTTTTAGATGGGAGCTATAAAATTTGAACGATATTTGATAAAAACAAACATGGCTACATGTCGGCAGCCATCTTGGATTTGACTTTTTGCATCACTAAATTCTTTGGAATACCCTACAGACGACTGTATTGATCGAATTGATCCCAAACTTCATATGGCCGTTCTGGTTGACCTCTGCACACTTAAAATTTAAACTTTACGTGTTCCTTATCGCTCAATTGACTGTAATATGTGACTTTATCCCCTGTCCAAGTTGAGCTAGTGTCATTGACACTTATGGAATCAGTCTGTCTGTCGAGGCGTTCGTCCATTAACATTTTTGGTTTCCGACCGATAACTCCAGTTTGGATTATGATCTGATCCAAAGTAGGAATGTGCATTTCCCAGCTAAAAATACAGGCCAAGTTTGAATATCGGTAGTGATGTTCGGATAATAGCCCATCGGATATGAAACGTGCCTCTCAGTTGAAAATCGGCTTTTACCGATTGCCAAAAAAAAATCTGTTGTAGTATCTAAGCGTATTATGCACGATTTTAATAAATGTACTCAATACAAATGTATTGACCAGCTGTATTGACTGTAGAATAAAGTTGAAACAGTCTAAAAAGAAGCTATTGGCATCGTCCAAACAGTCTGATATGATTATAAATAAGCATGTCAATACACCTAACCGGCATGCATGTATGCTGTGTAATATGAACTTATTTCTTCAATCGTGTGTACACGAAATAGACTCAAAGAAACCTGTAAACAGCTGACCTCATTACATTGTAGTTTTCTGTCAAGCATGTGCCATGTGATGTCATATGATCTGTCAATAATTTGATGCACACACTGAATGAGTTAGAACAGTCGTGATCAGAAATATCTTCTATAACGAACAAATTGAGGGGGCAATGTATAATATCCAAAATGAAGGCTTTTGGGAAATATGTATATAATTGTCCCCCGACTTTCTGAAAAAAAAGGGGGACTATAGATAAGGGCTCCGTCCGTCAGTTCGTCCGTCACACTTTTATGTACCTTCATGGTGTAATCATCTCCTCCCACAGATTTCATCCCAGAGATTTGAAACTTCAGAATATAGTTGCCCATATATTGAAGATGTGCAGCATGTATATAGATGACGGAATAATTATTTTTTGACGGAGTTATTAACCCTTTTCGACTTAGAAAATTTCAACATTTTTTATAATTTCAGTATGAGGGTAGTGATGAGCCGATGATAGGAATCGGCCGATTGTGGCCCATCGGATGACAATCGGTACTTGGGTTTCAACATCGGCATTTCCGATTGTCTAAATAATAATCAGGTGCTTGTTTTTCTTCAATAAACTGTGTTAATTATAACGATGTTTTGTTGAATAAATGACCAGTAAACATGGGGAAAGTGCAACCAAACACAAATTTGATGATATACAGCCAGGTCCTGCCTAATACAGGTATAAACCCCCAGAAGTACATGTCACTTGACACATAATTACGCAGTTGACTGCATTCACCACGCTTCAGTTATTATATATCGAATGAATTGAAATAATTATGTAAAATGAACCAGTGACCTCAATGACCTCTTATTTATAAGCCGACATAAACAAAACCTGTAGACAGTAAACAAGTGTTGCATCTTCCTTGGTATTGTCTCTACAGACTACAGTTGAGTTCAGGATAATGTGGTATAACATAAAAATTCCCTTCCTCAGACGGAGGTCTCATGTTGAATTCTTGTATTTCATTAATTGGATAGGGATAAATACACTGGTAACAATTATTAATATTATTTAATTGTTTGTATTTGTAATTAAACATTTCATTCCTGTTTTGGTGTGAACGGTCATGCACTCTTCTGAGTTGTCATTGCGGCGAATGCCAAAACTCACCTGTGTCTGTGATTGTAGCCAGATTTCAGACCCCCTATTGACTTACAGTTGTTTAAGGCGCATGCACAGTTTGAGGGGAAATACTGGGTCAACAAGTAGCGACTTATAGACAGAAATCTACGGTAAATTGAGCATAATATAACATGTGTATTGGTTGTCAGGACGCAGGAATTCGTTCACAAGTCCACCCATACCTACCTTTATACTTACTCAAACGTATACTTATGTATACTGGTATATTACGGATGTTGTTGCTTCCAAATCGAAGTAGTATATAACATATATAACATATTTTGGTAAAATTATTACAATAATCGGAATCGGCACCTGAATCGGCCGATTGTGATCTCAAATAATCGGCAATCGGCGCAAGGCTCTATTTGACAATCGGATCATCACTATATGAGGGTACCTTCATGGTGTAATCAACTCCTCCTACAGTTTTCATCCTTGAGATTTGAAACTTAAGAATATTGTTGCCCATATATTGAAGATGTGCAACATGTATATAGATGATGGAATTTTTCTTTTTTTACGGAGTTATTAACCCTTTTCGACTTAAAAAATTCAACTTTTTTTATAATTTTCTGTATGAGGGTACCTTCATGGTGTAATCAACTCCTCCTACAGTTTTGATCGTAGATATTTGAAACTTCAGAGTATTGTTACCCACATATTGGAGATGTGCAATATGTATATAGATGATGGATTTTTTTTTTTTTACGGAGTTATTAACCCTTTTCGACTTAAAAAATTTCAACATTTTTTTTAATTTTCTGTATGAGGGTACCTTCATGGTGTAATAAACTCCTCCTACAGTTTTGATCGTAGATATTTGAAACTTAAGAGTATTGTTACCCACATATTGGAGATGTACAACATGTATATAGATGACAGAAAAATTATTTTTTACGCATGGGCATAACGTTACTCTGTTGTCACCGCTGTGAGTCGACACCTTTGATCTCTTTGTCAAAACAACTACCGGTATACCTGTACATCAAAGGCAGCGCACTGCTTACATTGGCGGATATACTTTCGCGACAGTGTGAATATATTTCTATGATGCATTTGGCTTTGAAAGTATACCACTAAATATGGGTTCAATCCAATTATTTTTTTACATGAGTTACGCCCCTTTTTCAACTTAGAATTTGACCATCTATTAACATTTTTGGTTTCCGACCAATAACTCCAGTTTGGATTAATTGATCTGAACAAAGTTGTTATGTGTATTTCCCAGCAAAAGTATGAATATGGGTCCTGTCAGATTTGATCTATTTCATAACATTTCGGTTTCCGATCGATAACACCTGTTTGGATTATTTTATCTGAACCAAAGCTGGCATTTGTGTTTCCCAGCTAAAACTACTGGTCAAGTTCGATTATGGGTTCTGTCGAATTATTTTCACATGAGTTACGGCCTTTTTCCGACTTAGAATTTGACTGCATTTTGGCAAGCTCAAATTGTTATTGTATTATGCCGTAGTACAATTTGAAATGGCTAAAAGGAGTATTTTGCCACTTGAACCATTATAACTTCTCCTTGATAACAGTTCACTTCTCCTTAATAATCATATTGGGTGACTTCTCCCAATGTGAAACCTCTGGGATGGTCCTTGTATTGTCTAAATGATAACTTGAGCAATCTTCAAATGAATCTCTTGATATTTGGCATGTGGTTGACCTTTCAGATCATGCATGTCATCATCAAGTTGGAGTCAAGCTTTTGCTAGAATTTGACTTCTTTATTCATGGGGTCTGCGACCTTATTTTATTTTTGTTGTCTGTTGCAGCCAAGAGATCCTGATAAGATTCTATTGTCTATTTTCAGGTGATGTAATGTAATGAGACCTTGATGTAACTGAATTGGAATAATGCCCCACTGGAGAGAAAGTTCTAACTCAAGATGTGAAAAAAATGGAACTTGAAGAATTATGAAAGAATTCGGTTGAACGCTTTAAGTCCCTGGCCTCCTGAGCCATATTGATTTAACTTACATGCAGGTGTTGTCAAATCGATCATGTTATTAAAAAGAGAAATCATGTGGTTGAGAAATATCACATGTCGGCAATTTCATGTGAGACGTTGCACATTAACAAATTGCATCTTAGCTGCACTGATCTTCAGTGTTATCTCTATTTTAGTGCTCTCGTATCGTGTTATGAATGGAAACTTCAGCACTGTACACCGAGACGCTGGGCCTCCAATGCCATCCGTCAAATGCCGAAAAAACCTGTTCACCTCCACAGAATTTCACAAGCTGAATGATCACACATCGAAAGCCAGCATTAGAATAGGAAGAAAGGTTCTTGTTGTTGTTGAAACACCTTATTCACGAAAAGGTCAAGACATTATTCATGCTTTAGAGGCGCTGAGAATTGAATTCAAAACAGAAATGAGTGGTAAAAGTTTACCAGTTCTAACTCATGGAGAAAAAGGAAAATATGCTGTTATCATCTTTGAAAATTTTCACTCCTATCTCAACATGGACAATTGGAATCGTCAGATTCTGGACAAATATTGCCGTGACTACCATGTCGGAATAATTTCCTTTATAGGATCACCAGACGAATCACTGCCTCAAAACGAGCTTTTATTAGATTTTCCATTGACTGTTCAATATAACATAGCTTTAGAAAATTACCGGTTAAATGAATATTCTGATATATGGAGGGTTACCCGTCCAGGTGAAATTTTCTCAGGGCCGTTACCAGAGAATGATTGGACAGTCTTCCAATTCAATCACTCTACCTATGAACCATTAGCATATTCACAGCAAATCAACGAAGCCGTGAATGCTACAGACAGTCATGTTCTCATTCCATCTGTTCTTGATAAGGGTTTGCATGATGGAATTCAGCGGATACTATTCGGCAAGGGACTACAATTCTGGCTGCATAAATTGATATTTGTTGACTGTCTTTCATTTTTATCACACGGAAAGCTCAGTATTTCATTAGACAGGTATATGCAGATTGACATCGATGACATTTTCGTGGGGACTACTGGAACAAGAATGATACCTTCTGACGTTGAAGTAAGTAATTTGCCTTAGAAATGTTTTTAAATGCGTTTCTGATAATAAAACCTCAGGTAAGGGTAGGAAAATAATTTGTTTTATGTTATAATTTTATGATGTATGATATCCAAATTGACAACACTCCATCATTTTTATATATTAATTAAATTCAGTGGCAAAATCAGTGTTGTTAGTTTATTGCCGATAGTTTGCATCGTGAATCGAGAAGTAAATATTTACATCTGAGCATAGCTCAGACAATGTTTTCTATGGAGTGGTATGTTCGATTAGCTTTATATTTTATGCAATATTAGTAGAATACTACATTCATGCAGCTGGCATAATGCCTGAATACTAACGTAACAGTTTCACACACTCGAATGAGTCCATAATATGTCTTTTAAAAGATGAGAACAAAGTAGAGTATGTTCTTGTGTATGTCCTAGCATCTAAAGACACAAACTGTAAAACCAATTAGTGCATATGAGCAGATGACAGGTATTTCTATGCAACTATATCTGACTGGATTCATCCATTACTCACAATTGTGTACATCACAACAAGCTGGCCTTTAGAACTACAGTAATGTCCTAAATAATCGACCCCTAAACCACAGCAGAATTAAGGGAAAATTTCCTAATAATTCTGCTGTGGTTAAACTTTAAAGGGTCATATACTTCAGGCATTACTGTAGTATAATTTTAGTACACATCAGGACTAACCATTGTTCAGCCTGGTGGCAGGGCTCGATTTAACTGCATTCGCATTGCAACTTGCGATGCAATTTCTAATTTCTGCTAACCAATTTATCATAAAAAACATGTATTGGTAGGGAATGCTATTCAAAATCTACCCAGTGCTACAAAATGCTATACAAATTTAAAACATGCTCTGCCTGGTAGGAGGTTAAAATGTCAATATTTAGAACAATAAACTTGAAATCCTTACATTAGATTCCAGGAAATTTTCTAAAAAAATACCTTTGTTTCCGGTAACCCTCCCTCCCGTTCGCCAGATGGCCCCCCGTAAACTTTGCAAAATAAAAAAAATCCCAAAGTTCCCAATTTACAGTCTGAAAATTACCAATCTCATTCTCCCAACTTTACTTTATTCTTCCAGTTTCTATTAGTTTAAGTTGCTGGTTTCAATTCAATGAGTCATTAGCCTAATTAACTTGCAAAATCACAATCACAAAACACCAAACCAGAGATAGTGTGACTAACAAACATCCAAAAACACATTTCCTCGAAAATGAGCAACTTTAACCCAAAGTCTTTTAGACTGACGGGTATGGAATATGTTTATTAACTCAATTTGATATGTTTGTGGGTGTTGATTCTAATAATAGAAATTAAATGGCTTTGGACATACATGACAATTGATTGTTTCATACAAATTCTCAACAATCTGTTGTTAAATTTTCTGATAGTTAGGCACTGAAGCATGTAACCCCAGTATGAACATTGGATGAAACATTGTTGATTTGTGGGAAGGTGCAGGGAGGGGGGATTTTTTTTAGCAGGTCAATATTGTTCACATACAGGGAACTCATGCTTTAACGCAACATGTTATTATGGAATAACTACTTATTTCTACATGCATGTACTAAATTATACCAAGAATCAATCATATATAATAGTCCTGACTATAATTTGTAAATAATAATTTCAACTATCAGAATAAAGTCTATATCAGTTTTATAGAGATATTGACTTCGATTTTTGTGTCCAATGTGGGGGTGTGGTGAAAGCTTCCCTAAGACAAAAGATTCAAGACAGCCACTCCTATATGTGAGATTTGTACAAAGAGCAGTCTGACTCCAGTTATTTCCAGGCCATATGATAAATAAAAACTTAAATAAAAGAATATAAAATAAAGTGCCTTGCAAGTTCATTACAATATATCTAGATAGACTATATACATTATTACATAGTATACCTGTATCTATGATACAGTAAGGGCTGTTATTACCTTGTGCGTTAATGGGAATTAAATTTTTTTATTTGGCCTTAAGTATTTCTCAGTGGTACAGGTATATAAACACAGCTATGCAAAAAGTTCCATTCTTATGTTTATTTTGGCCATATTCTGCTGGCATATTTTTATATTTTGGGCACAGCGTCTACAAGCCTGCAAATATTGTGTCTGTCATTTGCAGAATGAGGTCCCCAGCTCAGGGTGAATTTAGACACGCTATCCCTCACGATGGGTTAGCATCACCAAATTCATCCTCTGGGAACCTCTTAGGTCTCAACTAATGTGGGAACCCTACAGGTAGGAACAGATTGAAGTTCCCAGTTGAAGTTAATTTGAGACTATAGATACTTTTCAGAAGATGAAGCCTAAGCAGGATGAGGTCCCCAGAGGCCAAAGTTGAATTTGGTGATGCTCTAGTCCCCTGTGTGGGATAGCATCACTAAATTCACCCTCTGGAGATCTCATTCTGCAAATAACGGACACACTATTGCAGGATTGAGTGTCTTCTGACATGAATTTGATGGAATATAAAGGTCTACTAAAATCTCTTACGGTTTATCTTGCATCTTATTTTCAGGCTTTGGTTGAAAGTCAAAAGCGAATTCAGAAGCAGATTGATGGCTTCCACTTTAACTTAGGGTTTTCTGGACATTATTTCTTGCACGGAAATCCAGAAGAGAATGACGGTGACAGAAAACTGATTGGTTAGTATAAACACTTACATGTAAGGTTTTCTGAAAATTATTTCATGCACGTAATTCTAGAATAGGAATGATGGAACCAGAAGATAATTAGTAACAGAAAACTCATTTGTTGGTATCAACACTTACCGGTACATGTAAGGTTTTCTGAATATTATTTCATGCATGGAAATCCAGAATATGATGAGAGTGATAGAATTGCTACTATGCTGGGTTGACCGGTTCGTTTCAAGTTTTCCCCAGTTATAGTGTGATAACTCAAATTGTTATCGCTAAACGATTAATCATATATTATCTTTTAACCATTCCATGATGGGAGCTTTGCTGGTGCAGCAATAATGATCCTGTGCCACTGCTTCTCTTTTATATGTGAGTGTCCCATATATAAGAGAATGCGCTGGGTTATAAAGCCAAGGTAAATATTTGTTAGGCCAATGTATTCTCTTACATTTTGAGGCTTCATATGAGAGACTCGCATATATAAGAGAATACATTGGCACAGAGTTTTCAAACATTTCGGGAAGCTCCAGTCATGGAAGGGTTAAACATGTAAGCAATTAAGGCTTCCTGATATTATTTCATGTACAGTAATCCAAAAGAGAATTAGTGACAGAAAATTCATTGGTTAGTATAACTTGACAATGTACATTTTGGATTTTACATACCCCGTTTCTCAACAGAAGTGTTCACTTATTGGTATTATAGAGCCCAGGTTTGGTGTGATTATATGCCTATATACTGATGAATAGCTGTCTGAAAACAAATCTTGTACTCATTTGAGCAAAATTACAATGTTCGTCATTGGACTGTTTGAATTTATCATACCACTGATACAAGGTAAGCAAGGTGTTTGCCTAGTGTTTGAGAGAATATAACATGATTCTACTCATTTGGGAAGACATGACTGAATGAAATTATTCTCTATATATCAGGCAGTTCAAATATGATTTTTCCTTTCGTATGTCACCACTAATCCTCACACAGTTGAAATTGACCCACCCACCTTGTTATTATATTATATAAACAATGCATTAGGTCAAACAAAGACTCTAGGAAACTTGCAATTATACCGCACAGCTTTTTCGGTAATTGAATGGAAGCACACTGAGTTATAATCACATGGCGATTCGTTGCTGACGTCACTTTGACTTAACCATAGTAATTAGTGTTATAAGCTGGCTGGTTTGACCAAATTTTGTTTCGACTTAACCGTGATTATTCTATTGGCTTTGCACACAAGCTCAGCCAGGACCAGGTAATGACTTCGACTTAAGTGGGGTCTTCGAGTTACCGACGTTCGACTTAACGAAGTTTGACTGTACTGCAAAAACAAGTACTAGTAATTACAAGGTACTTCCATTTATCCGATGTGTATAATGGATTCTAGGAAACCACAAAATCTCAGATTGGTCTGTTGAGTATCGTATATCAACATAAATGAACATTTATTGTTTTGTTTCACCTGGTGATATGGTTTATCTAGAACCTGTATCCAATCTATCTTTCAATTCAACTTTTTGATTTTAGCTCACAAATTTAGGTAAAAATGAAAACAAGAATACATATGATCTAAACTACCATGGGCCTTTGAAATATTATAGAATTGTTCATATTTTCCTTTCTGCTGAATGCTGTTATGTTAATTTCTTTTCCATTTACAGAACATCGTGATAAGTTTTGGTGGTTCTGTCACATGTGGCAGCATGAACAGCCACATAAGTTTTCCAAACCATTTCTGGCACGCTCCATGCTTAAAAACTTCCAATTTGCCAAGGTAGGTAACACTCAAAATTGTCTGGCATCCATGTCTTCATGTGGATAGCAGCCTTCATAATTGGCTACGGCAATCAGCATTGCCGAAGCAATTTGCTGAAGCAAACTGGGTCACGGCATAGTGTTGCCGTAGCAGATTGCCGAAGCCAAACAATCTGAATTAAGAGGGCTGGGATAGACAAGTGACTTGAACTCTCCAAATATTCAATAAATAAATCCACACCAAACATACATGCCCTGCAAATAGTGTGTCTGTCATTTGCAGATTGAGGTTCCCAGAGGGTCAATTTAGTGACCCAATCCTGCAAGGCGGGCTAGCATCACCAAATTCAGCCTCTGAGAACCTCATTCTGCTTAGGCCTCAACTGCTATGGGAGACCTAGGATCAGATTTGATTTCCATAGTTGAAACATATAAATTAGGGGATATAGAAATTAAAGTAACTAATTTAAACAATGTTAATTTGGGACTATAGATACTGCCCAGAAGATGAGGCCTAAGCATAATGAAGTCTCCAGAGGGTGAATTTGGTGATGCTAGCCCACTGTGCAGGATAGCATCACTAAATTCACCCTCTGGGGACCTCATTCTGTAAGTGACAGGCACACTATTTGCAGGCTTGTAATTGTAATTGACTCATTTGAAGCTTCATAAATATGTAATTGGGGGCAGGGTTGCCAAAGTACAGACGGTACCACAACTTTCGGTACCGGTTCCATACTGATGTTCAGTACCGCAAACCGTATCGGTATTCGGTACTCATTGAGTGGACTTTTATACTGACAAATAACTTGGGGTTCCATCTTCAATTATTCGTTAAGTTCGAAGTTTAGTCAAACAACGAAAATAAAATCGCAACGACATTTGCGATTAAGTTGTTGTGTCTGTGGTTTCCAGTAAGCCTAGTTGTAATTGGCTAGGTCGAAAATTTGGAATAGATTTTGAGAGAAAATAGTCAAATACACTATGATGTTTGAATGTGCTGACGATATCACGTTAACCCATCGCAGTTGTGTTTGGCGTTATGTTGAGCTGCTTAATTAACCCTTTATATTCGTTAAGAGGTATATTAATAGAAATCAACAATCAGTACCGAAAACCGTCGGTACTCGACATCAGAACCGGTACCGATTTAATTCCTGATTACCGCCGGTTCCGGTACCGGTACCAGTACCTATTGGAAACCCTGTATTGCCCTTTAAGAAATGACTTGCTGATCGATTGGGGTCATTGGATTTTGATTGGCAGAGTAATTAACCCTTTCATGACTGGAGCTTTCTGAATTTTTGCGAAAATCCTGTGCCAATGCATTCTCTTATATATAAGAGAATACATTGGCTAACAATATTTATCTTGACCTTGTAAGCCAGCGCTCCTTATGGGAGACTCACATATATAAGAGAATACAGGCTCAATAATGCTGCACCAGTGCAAGAAGGGATTCACACAAACTTTATTTAATTACTCTGCCGGTCAAAACCAATGACCCAAATCGAGAGTTTCCGAATAACAACACGCAGCGAGCGCATCGAGATAATCGGCTTGAAGTGACTAAGGTGGTTCATCGCTGTGAAGTGGACACCATGCAGCGAGCATATGCACATGGGAGGGTGTGTGAATAAACTGTACATGACTTATCGAACCGGGGTGGCATCCCAGTTAGACCACAAACGGTTAGACTTTAACCCTTTCATGATGGGAGCGGCACTGTTGCTGCATTGAAGATCATGTTCCAGTGCATTTTCTTATTTATGCAAGTCTCCCATAGGGAGAATATAAGAGAATGCATTGGCACATGGTTTTCACCAAATTTCATGAAGCTCCAGTCGTGGAAGGGTTAAACACGGTTATAAACAGCAAGACAACCAGAGGAGTGTGTGTGGTTAAAACGCATGTAATCAATAATCATCAACAGGTATGAAACAGTAACTTCCAGTACAATTGCGAAACAAATGAAACAGTCAGCAGTTAGCTACAGTGTATCGGCAGTCAAGAAATATAACCAGGGTTCCTTTACCACATATAATCGCGGTGCCACAGCAGTCATTGAACAGTTAATTATGATGCATTTATCATAATAACCCCAGTTACTGGGTCAATTACGTAGGGCAGTACAGTATGGACTGTGACCATGAAAATCGATTTGATTCAGTGTGATTCAAAATCGTGTCGCTGATTCAATTTAAAATCAGCTGTCCTATCGGTTCTTTTTCAAATTTATCGAATAATTTCCACCAGGTTCATTTCCATGATTTTTACCGATTGAACTGCGTTTTTTATTTTTGGTCCAAAGACACTCGACGTTACTAATGAATAATCACACATACTGATAACAGAGATCTATAAATTGACTGCACAATCTCTTCTAATAATGACTGCCCGGGCGCGATATTCCAGGAATTGCAGCTTACAAGGGATTTACATACAAAATAATTTGGCAAACCTTTCCAGCCTCCGTTCAGTATACAGTGAAACCTGCTTTGGGCGACCACTGCCAACAGCGACCACCTGGCTTTAACGACCGGATTGGCTTTGTACGGACTGGTTTTTGCTATATAAATGACCTGCCATGAGCGACCACCTGTCAAACGCGACCAGCGGTCGGTAATTTATGGCAAAAATGGCAAAATTTACCTGTTATGAACGACTACCAGACATGAAAAATAAGTCTTTAACTAGTGCTTTTCCAACGTGAGCCCCAGATGCTTCAGCAGGATGCTTTTATTTGATTATAATTATTTGCAATCACAGACTATGATTTGGGAATTCCCCACCGGGACATGTGACTAAGCGGAATTCCCAGCAGGAGGGATATATCATTGGTTCATTTTAATCCAAAAGTAGTATTTGGGAACGTGGATTATAAAAACTTCATCACTCTTTTTTTTTTTTACGTGAATGTTGACGATGTGTTTGACCTAACTAATGTATGATGAAATACAAACAAGATCCTATATTCCATAGTAGCATAAAATTGAGACTCTGCTTGGCTGTACTGTTGTTTTAGCGATAGGCCTATCATTATAATCCAGTCGCTGCCTCATTGTGACCAAGCATGAAAACGCTTAGGGCAAAGTGTCAAACTTACTCAACGCCGGGATTTAATGTCTGCACCCCAAGCGTACAGCATAAAGGAACTTTTGTTTAATAAATACAGGAGTTCGCGTCCTCCTGCTATGAAAGAACCATCAACACGCTGACAATTAATGCATGCTTTCCAAGTTTTTTAATGCTCATTCCCAGGCTTCATATTAAATTAAAATCATTCCATGTGACATCATCAAGTACCAGTAGAAGTTTGCAGACACTACGCAATGAACTATGTCGCAACAATAAAACATCAAAGAGATATTCCGTAATCGCGAAATGTAGGTCAATCATGCACGTGGCCAGAATCATTACAGGTGAAGGACACCCACTGTTTATGAATTTTCTGCTGTTTGCAGTTTTATTCGAAGATACTGATACATTCAAAATAATATAATATGTGAGACAGGAATGAAATAAAGACACGCAGTGACGACTGATGTACGTTATTCCCTTTTTATCAAGTTATCATGTTGGGAGTTGATTTGCACCCCGGCAATCTGTCTTGTTCTTCCTTCTGTCATGACTTGCGTGCCCGGTGTGTTCTCTGATAGGCTGTTCTACTGCATTATTTAACATGCATTTACCTGTAGGCCTATCAATCTCTTGTGTTTTTGTTTTTTACTAATATTAATTTAAAGTATACTTTATTAAAAAAAGATTAAACATATAATCACAATCATTTTCAATCAGTTTGTGTATAAAAATAATTCACTTGCTCAGACATCTGACACTGATGATAGATGTCAGTTCAGTCGAAATTGGAACAGACCTGTCGTCGGCGACCACCTGTCATGAACGACCATACGGAGACTGATAAATTTTGCCAAATTTGAAATCATGTTAAACAGCGTTACTTCCTATCCATCACTCATCGCAGTCACATCCATCTATATTTATAATGAAAATGAGCCCATGCATATTCTAGTAATAGTGTGTTTCCTATTGATTCTGGTATCATCACATTAGTGGTAGATGGTTTATACACAGAAGACGCATTACTATGGTTTGATAATACAAAATCCATTGACGACCTCATATCTGTATGATGCTTTTTATTGAAATTTATTCGTTATGGCTACTGATTCAAGTGTTCTCAGAATTGTTCCTTATGTTCATATTGACAGTTTTTGACCCTGACATCATCTTAAAAATGGTGTATCTCAACTACAGATACGTACTTTGTGTATTGATTTTTTTTTCAGTAAAATAATATAATAAATTGTGAGTCAGAGTTACTGTTCAACAAGAGCTTCTGTGTAATCATTTTTATCCATGAACTGTGATAGGAACAGTTACTATTTTTTGAATATTACACCCTTTACCCAACAAAACGGCCAAAACGCCCAAATAAAGCTTCAACAGCCTAAAATATCTTCGGTCTGTCTCAATAACACCATACAAATATGGATATCATTGGAACCGGTTCATTGACCACATTGTGATGGTTGCAGTTATGCCCTGTGCCAATGCATTATCTTATATATGCGAGTCGACCATAGGTCGCCTCGCATATATAAGAGAATGCATTGGCCTAAAAAAACAGTTTTTACCATTTTTTCTTACATTCTTTAACAATTTTATAATTTTTTCTTACATTTTAACAATTTTATAATTTTTTCTTACATTTTTTAACAATATTTATAATATTTTTCTACATTCTTTGACAATTTTATCATTTTTAATATGTGTTAAGCCAATGCATTTTCTTATATATGCGAGGCGACCTATGGTCAACTCGCATATATAAGAGAATGCATTGGCACAGGGCCGTTCTGTTGGGTAAAGGGTTAAGCTGTGATCATTTTATAGAAAATGTATCTATTAACCCTTCTATACTAAATACTCATTGATGAGTAGTTCCCTTAGAAAATGTTCAGATAATAAGTTTAACAGGTTGTTTGTTGATTTTATTATCTGAACATTTCCCTCCAATAAATAGCAGATTTTCTGAACATGTATTAACTGTCATCTGCTTATTTTTGCTGAAAACTCCTCGAGATGAATAATGGGCTCTACCAATATATACTTTTATCACTTAGTGTGAGAATACATTTAGTACAGAAAGGGTTAAAACACTTCTTTAGTGAAATATTTATGTACCAATTACCACTACAATATTTTAATAATTTATAATATTTATTACATTCCTATGTGTGATTTACCTTGATTTCTCGAGTGATTATAAACTATAATTTCACTAGTGAATTATATCACTTTAAATAGCGCATTTTGTATTTACTATTGTACGTGCTATCAAAATGTATGCATTATGGGTGTAATGGCGGTTTGATTAGGATTTCTGGTTAATCAGATGTTAATAGTGGAATATAATAAACAGAATAATCACATGATTGAACTAGTGATGTGAAACAATTCATTTGAGACAGACACTATTTGGTAAAACACTCGAACGCAATGCACTCATGAATTATTTCACATCACCAGTTCAATCAAGTGATAATTCTCTATTTATCTGCTAACTACCACTACTATATTGAATTTTTTTCCAGCAATATGGCATACCAATGAACACACACTATGCTGTAGCACCACATCACTCTGGTGTCTATCCTGTACATGACCCTCTGTATGCCTCCTGGAAAAATGTGTGGGATATTCGTGTCACTAGCACAGAAGAATATCCTAGACTGCAGCCTTTCTGGAGACGGAGGGGGTTTATCCATAGGAACATTATGGTGAGGCCAAATAAACACATATCACTACAGTCAATTGATCTGGCCGCAGTATCACGTCGAGTTGAAAAGGTCAGATTGCTCAATTATATGAACCGCCACAGGTAAAGAGTTTGATCCAGTGACCTGATTTCTTCAATAAGAGACGTGATGCAACAACCAGATAAATTCACTGTAGTGATAATAGGTTTATTATATAACATATATTAACCCTTCCATGACTGGAGCTTCTTGAAATATTTAGAAAATCATGTGCCAATGCTTTCTCTTATATATGCGAGTCCCCTAACAATATTTACCTTGACCTTGTAAACCAGTACATTCTCTTGTATATGTGAGGCTCCCTATGGGAGACTCGCATATATATAAGAGAATGCACTGGCACATGATCTTTAATGCTGCATCAGTGTAGCTCCCGTCATGAAAAGGTTAAACCAACTTAACTTTTGAATAAAATACACCCAATTTAACCCATGTAAGTTGACGATAGATTAGAAGAAACATAAATGAAGCGATAACCGAACACATCTGTTTTAAGCACATGCGCAATCCCTAAGATAGGGGATTGGATCAAAATGTAGGTGATCCAATTGTCGGGAAATGATCGCTAAACTATAGTGGTATTTGGGGAAGAAAAACGAGTCATATAATAATATTAGTTTTTAGGTAGGTAAGCGCCCATACTGCATGAACAGACACAGGTAATGAATTTACCTATTGTCTCTCTGTTCCCATTAGCGCTTCAAATATAAGCAGTTATGATAACATGCACTTAACTCTTTAACTTTTGACATTATACATTATATCCCATACCCAAAAAGTTAATTCTTTCCAAGCCTGCAAATAGCGTGTCTGTCATTTGCAGAATGAGGTCCCCAGAGGGTTAATTTAGTGATGCTATCCCGCACGACGGGAGGGGTGAACCTCATTCTGCTTAGGTCTCATCTTCTGGGAAGTACCTCAAATTAATATTGTTTTTAGTTACTTTTTCCCTTCTGGGAACTTTCTATGTCCCCTAGTTTGCAGAAGATAAAATGCATAATCGAGGTGACTAATGGTTGAACATCACCAACATCAATCAGAGAACTTCAATCTGATCGTGGGTCTCCAATAGCAGTTGAGGCGTAGGTAGAATGAGGTTCCCAGAGGGTGAATTGTTGATGCTAGCCTGCCGTGTGGAATAGCGTTACTAAATTCACCCTCTGGGGACCTCATTCTCCAAATGACAGACACTCTATTTACAGACTTGATTCTTTCGTTACATGTGTGACATTCAATGATTGTTTGCACTGGTCTCTTCAGTATATATAGACTACTTACAGTTTTTGCTTGAGTACCGAAATATCTCAAGAGTGTCTGGAAACAAATGTCAAATTTTCACGAGCAGTGATATATTGTATTGTAATTCAATTGAGTATTTGTCACTAAAAACAAGCATTCTGATTGGCTGAGAGCGGCTAACTTTAGTTTTCGATTCACCGACATCGGCTGTTCAGCGTGCCTCAAATCTGAATGTAGCACGGTAAAATTGCATAGGCGCAGAACGAGTAGCGAAACGAGCACACCCGCGCATTGTTGTCTATAGATACCGTTCATCGGCCGCTTCAGTGTGCATCAAATCTGAATGTAGCACGGTAAAATTTCATCGGCGCAGAACGAAGTAGCCTTAGCGAGCCAACCCGCCCCACAGGAAATTGTTATGGAGCATTGTTCCGAGTAACGCAATGAACAAACTGAACGATTTGTGCACGGTGACAATGGCAAAATGAAAGTCTCGATTCGTGTCATGAAAATGACTAAATGATACTTTATATACAGTTTTGTTTTTTGCAAATTCCTTGCTAGTTTGAATTACAATGGAGATAAACGTACCCTGTTTCGTTGTACATTCTGGGATTCGAGCATGAAACAGTTTGTGAACTCGCGACAAGCCGGCTCGTTCACAAACTGTTTTCATGCTCGAATCCCAGGATGTACAAATCAACAGGGTAAGTTTATCTCCTAATTATATGCACCTTATTAAAGTTGCTAAGCTATATGCCATTTTTACTTTTAATAGTACAGCAATTTGAGCAATACTCGGGAAGAATACTTCCTACTAATCATAAGTGCACATTTACCTATAGATAAAGCAACAAGACGTGTGCAAAGAAATGAAACATGGAATCGAAACTAACAAGTCTCTGTGTCACCACAGTCAAAATATATAAATCCCACTTGCATGGGTCACAGCTGCATGGTGCGTGATATGTACCGACTAGCCAATCAGAAATGCCAAATTATTTCAACAGTCAAAATGAGAAATATTGTATATTCCTATACACCCAATAGTTTCTAGGAGTTCAAAACTTAACCCTGTCTATACTAAATACTCATAGAGGAGTAGTTCCCTTAGGAAATATTCAGAAAATAAGTTCAACAAACGACCGTGATTATGAATTCTTCTGCACTTGTTTTATCATCATCTGGCTGTCATCTGCTCATATATCCTTAGCATCCCTCCAAATGAACTATAGACCATTTCAATATATATTTTTACAACTTTTGTTTATTAAAGTTGTGATGGCTAAACATTTTCAAATTAAGGATTATGCCGATAGATTCTATAGATTTCTAGGAAATTTATAGTATTTTGTTACATTTTATTATAAAATGGTATATTTTATTTATAAAATGATCCATGATTCATTATTTGCAAGATCTTTTGGAAAAAGGAATTATAAATGGCCTCTGCCTCATTCCGAATTCCATATATAATTGTATAATTACCTGAGGAGAGAGTGTTTATTTTAAGCTTTAACACCCAGTGACACGATTTAACGTGTCTGTTGAATACCTGTTACATTGCCCCAGCGCCCACCTATGGATAACATTAAAATGCCAGTTAACTTTCTATAATCTATCTGACTGACAAGATTTTTGGGTCCATCTGTCTGAGTATATCAATCATAGGTTATAGATCTGCTCACACTAGGCATTATGCCACAAGGGGTTATTCACCGGATGACAGTCCATCTCTTGTTTCATCTCAAGTATATATATATATTATGATAGAACAATATGAAAAGAACATGTACGTGCATTGAGATTCAGAGGGAGGATCTGAAAAGATGTTTATTATCGGAACATTTCCTAAGGGATAACTACTCATCGAAGAGTATTTTGTATAGAAAGGGTAAAAAATTAATTGTTGGCTAGCTACTCACAAATCAGAATTTATTTTATCGAGAAAAATGTACCAAATTAATATTTCTTATGTTTCTATGGAAGTTTGGTTATTTTATTGCAGTCATTTATACATTTATTTTTGTAGGTTCTTCCTCGTCAGACTTGCGGTCTGTTTACCCATACTCTATTCTTGAACAGCTACCCTAATGGGAGAGAAAATCTCGACAACAGTATCCGTGGTGGTGATTTATTCCTCACCTTCCTATATAATCCAGTAGGTATAACATAAACTGAAAATTAATGCCTCTGTAGTCTGTACTCTTAACGATGACCCTGTCCAATTTAACGCCCCTAAATTACTTCTTCTTCAGCTTCTGGGCGTGAAAAATATCTTATTTGAGTCGAGGAACCCAACCTTCAAAGCTCAGAGCTATTAGATTCAGATTTTTTTAATCTGTCTATTTTCTCCATATATTGGCCTAACAATATTTACCTTAACCTTGTAAGCCAGTGCATTTTCTTATGTATGCGAGTTATGTTCGTATGGTGCATTCAGCCATGATTATTATCATTGAATATATAATAGTGTTATCTCTATAGGCAAATATAATGCTTGTAATTGATTTTACTCAAAATTTGTATCATTGTTGACCAATTGATTAATCTTTTCAAAGATTCTGAATTTCTTTGGATATTTTACGAAAACTGTGCCCAAATTGAAAAATCAAAAGTTATGATCATTGAGAAAACAGAAACTATGAAAAAAAATAATGAACTAATAATTTAACAAAAATCATAGCAAGAGAATAAAACACATGCCCAAAAACAAAATAACTGATAAATTTCGTAATTGAGCCTTTATTGTTTTTATCTCAACTTTACTTTGTAAAGTTTGAGCTATTGCCATGGTTTGGTATCCATCGTCCATGTGTGTATGCATGTGAGGGTGTGTGTATGTGCGTCCGTCAACAATTTCCTTTAGCATGGGCTACAGGTCTTACCTTTGGTCGGATCATCATTAAGTTTGTCATGGCTGTTGACAGGTAGATGGGAACGAGTCATTTTAGGGGGTCATTCGGGAAAAAAAACATGGCTGCCAGCAGCCATCTTGGATTTCAAAATTCAATCCATTAGCACGGGCTACAGGTTGGGGTGTTCGTCTGATCATCATCATGAAATTTGTTGTAGATGGGAACAAGTCATTATGGGGTCAATCAGCCATAAAACATGGCCTCTGGCAGCCATCTTGTATTGACTCTTTGCATGACTAAATCCTTTGGCACAGGCTACAAGTCAGGGTTTCCGCTAGGGGTTGGGGGAATGTAGCCGTATTTGGATAGCACATACCAGGCGCCCTGTCAGGAGAAAATTTTGATGTTTATCACTGAAAAGTAGCCATTTCCTTGCACTTGAGACAACAAGCAGGAACAATGAAGCTTCGTATAGAAACCAAATTTAAAAAGATCGTCTTTCTTAGATCTCAAGTTAATGAACTAAGTATGTAAGCACAACATCATACAATGGATACAACGACTTTTATAACAGAAGCAATATTAAAAGCCGACATCAAAGACTACCGCAGTTGGCAAAAGACACATTGTCACACAGAGCTCATGTCACGTGCTATACACACGTTCTGCATGCCTGCTTTCTTTGTATTTTGTTCACAGTACCGATCAAAACAATTTGTTGAAAAATCAAAAGCCATTCCTCAGACGAAGATCATGACCTCATGCTGGATTCGTATAATGGATAATTTTGTATTAATTGGATAGGGAATAAAATACACTGATAATACCTATTAATATATTAATTGTTTTATTTTTAATTAAACATTTCTTTGATACAGACCTTGTTTTGAGGAAAATGATCTGCACTGTTCATCGCAGTGACTTCCAAAACTCACCTGTGTTCATGGTTGTAGCTCATAATTCTCCTCCAATGACTTACTGATGTATATTGCACATTTTGAGGGGAAAGAGTGGGTCAGAAAGTGGGACTTATAGACAGAAATCTATGGTAAATTAAAATGCGAGAGGCTGATTACTACTAATCATTCGCCTGTCAAATCTTTACCCATGATGGTGTAGACAACTGTGCACGTGGTCTGCGCTACTGATCATGTCTTATTCAGGCACCAAGTGTAGGATTCCTTGCAATCTGTTAATCATCAATGTCTGTGATCACTCGTCCTGTGTAAAAAGGGGACTGAGCTAGATCTGTGGCTATTTTGTGACCAATATTAAGTCAAGGTTGGGGAGGGGAATGAGGCTGCTGGCCAGCCTGCCGTAGTAGACGAAACCTTGTATAAGCCATATCTTCGGTCAGATCATTATGAAATTTGTCATGGCTGTTGACATTGACGTATGTATTTTGATGGGAAATGAGTCATTTTGGGTCATTCGGCAAAAAAAAACATGGCTGCCAGTGGCCATCTTGGATTTCAAAATTCAATCCATTAGCATTGGCTACAAGGTGGAGTGTTCGTCGGATCATCATGAAATTTGTCATGGATGTTAACATTGACATGTAGATGGGAACAGGTCATTTTGGGGGTCATTCGGCCATAAAACATAGCTACCAGCAGCCATCTTGGATTATACTCTTTGCACGATCCTTTGGCATGGGCTGCAGGTCGTACCTTTGGTCAGATCATTATGTAATTTATCATGGCTGTTGACATTGACATGTAGATGGAAACGAGTCATTTTGCAGTCATTCGGCCATAAAACATGTCTCCCGTCAGCCATTTTGGATTTTACTCTTTGCATGACTAAATCATTGGGCACAAGCTACATATGACATCCCTCATCTGATCGTCACTAAACTTCACATAGATGGAAGCAATCTAATTTTTCCGAATTTCGTTTAAAAACATGGCCACCAGCAGCCATTTTGTATTTTACTCTTTGCATGACTAAATACTTTAGCACACCTACAGACCACATCCTTCATCTGATCGTCACCAAACTTCTTATTGATCTTTGGAATGACCACTAGATGGGAGCTATCAAATGCATTTAATTTTTTTGGAAAACGTGGCCATCTTGGATTTTACTTTCTATATATCTCTTCATGTTGATATCTAGTACGCTTAGACCTTTCAACTTACCGCATTCCTAATCGCTCCATTGACTGTAACACATGAAATTATACCCTCTCCAAGTTGAGCTACAGTGTCATTGACACTTTCATTTATGATGTAATGAAACCATATATTAATAAGGTATTGAATGGTAAAGGATGCCGTAATAGCAACTAATCATCATTGTTTTTATAAGTAAATTGTTGTCCAAATATACACGGGTGGGCAACTACTGATTAACTATTAACCCTTCCATGACTTGAGCTTTCTGAAATATTGCGAATACCCTGTGCCAATGCATTGGCCTAACAATATTTACCTTGTAAGCCAGTGCATTCTCTTATATATGTGAGGCTCCCTATGGAAGACTCGCATATATAAGAGAAATCACTGGCACAGGATCTTTAACTGACACTGATGAAAATTTGCTGTGTCTGTGTGTTAGTGGCCTATAACAATAGCACTCTAGCAGCGCGTTCTATTGAATATGCTTGTCATAAAACGTCCATGACGACAATGTATTTACTAAATTATTTTTTAAATCTTCAATTGAAGACTAATAACTTTATTCACAACTCTAATGTATACATTATTATATATAAACTTTAGCCTGGCACAAATTACACCATAACAAGCCTTAATTTCAATTGTTGACATGTTGCCATGTAGTTATTCTATTAAACATGCACGTGCTGCCGATTATGTGCTTTTGACATCGTTACTCGCCACCATGATTACATAATATTGATGACGTCATATAGGTATACACAATTAACTCCGACTCCGATTCCGCGCTTTAAGTTTGTCAACTCATATGACGTCATATGAGAATTAGCGACGGAGATAGCTGAACAACCAGTGGAGATATTATTTATTTATTTTACCCCCTTTTAAAAAAAAGGGGGGTATACTGTTTTGCACCTTTCCGTCTGTGCGTCGTACGTCCGTCCGATGTCTGTTCATGTCATAACTTGAACAGTAGTGCTCGGATCTAAATGAAATTAGGTGTGGATGTTCACTACTATGAGGACATTAAATAAAGGGTTCCATCGTTTTGTTCGGATTTTCCATTTTAGAGTTATTCATCTTTGTTTATCTGGAAATGTTGCTTTTTGGTCCATCTTGTGTCTGTTCATGTTGTATCTTCAACAGTTGTGCTGGAATCTCAATGAAATTTGGTATGGATATTCACAACTATGAGGACATTAAATAGAGGGTTCCATCGTTTTGTTCGGATTTTCCATTCTAGAGTTATTCATCTTTGTTTATCTGGAAATGTTGGCTTTTTGGTCTGTCTGGTGTCTGTTCATGTCGTAACTTCAACAGTTGTTCTGGGATCTCAATGAAATTTGGTATGGATGTTCACTACTATGAGGACATTAAAAAGAGTGTTCCATCGTTTTGTTCGGATTTTCCATTCTAGAGTTATACATCTTTGTTTATCTGGAAATGTTGGCTTTTTGGTCCATCTGGTGTCTGTTCATGTCGTAACTTCAACAGTTGTGCTGGGATCTCAATGAAATTTGGTATGGATGTTCACTACTATGAGGACATTCAATAGAGGTTTCCATTGTTCTGTTCGCCTTTTCCATTCTAGAGTTATTCATCTTTGATTATCCGGAAATGTTGGCTGTTTGGTCCATCCGATGTCTGTTCAGGTCATAACTTGAACAGTAATGCTCAGATCTCAATGAAATTTGGTATGGATGTTCACCACTATGAGGACATTTAATGGCACATTCAACTGTTTTGTTTTGGCTTTTTGTTCTATAGTTATTCATCTTTGTTTATATGAAAATGCTGATTTTTGGGTCCATCTGTCTGAGTATAGCAATCATAAGTTATATGCCCACACTAGGCGGTATGCCACAAAGGGGTATGCACCGGACGACAGTCCATCTCTTGTTTGGGGGTGCTTTCCGATAGTGTTCATCAGGATAGCAATCCTTTAAGAGGTGATTGCTGCCATTCAGGTAGCATTGAAATTTTTTGCCCAAAAACTATGGCCAAATGTAAATTTCTTTCGCCATTTTCAAAAAAAAATTGGCCATTGGCATATTTGGCCGTTGACGCATGAACTCTGTTTTGATTAATCTAATTATATCATTGCTTTATTTTCAGGTCAATATTTATATGACTCACCTTGGGAATTATGGCAGTGATCGTCTTGCACTGTATACCTTCGAGAGCGTTCTCAAGTTTGTCTATTGTTGGACTAACTTTAAAATAAAATCACTACCTCCTTTACAACTGGCTCAAAAATATTTTGATCTATTTCCTGATGAAATGGACCCATTGTGGCAGGTGAGTAGTTGACCCAGACCCCCAGTTAAAATGATGTACTGTGTGCAATGCGTGATGAGTATTCTTGCTCTAACTATTCATTATTTCAATTACTGGTTCGTTTCGTGGGGAAAGATAATATTAGAGCACTTATGGACACTTCTTCAAAACAGCACTTGTTATGGTATGGTATGATATGATTTTATGCTGCAATATAATCTATGTAATTGCAAAATACAGTACAATGTTTATAATTATATATTGCATGGAGATGGCACTTCCTGTTTTTCAAAGAAAATCCATTTTCTCCACCCAAGAGATCTATACCAACTACTAAAACTGAGTGTCCTAGATTACAATATTATCTTTCCGTTTTCATAAGGATTTACCTACAGTTTGATTTAATTAAATTTTTATAAATATTTTGTTATATTCAGAAACATGTCGCCCAATCCTGTAAATAGTGTCTGTCATTTGCAGAATGAGGTCCCCAGAGAGTGAATTTAGTGACGCTATCACTCCATGCGGGATAGCTACCAATTTCACCCTCTGCGAAACTCATTCTGCTATGGCCTCAACTTTCTGTTGAGATTTGGGTTAAGTACTGATATTATTTCAGGCATACTACCAGTCCTTCGATTATGAGGTGTGTTTCGCGCTTGCGCACTATAGCACATGGAATCAAAACTAGCCGCGCGACGGACCGAGTGTGCCTCGGAAAACATGCACATGCTGTAACATTGTTGTGGTTCAAGTAAATTGTTCTAAAGCCATGTATATTCATTGCAACAATGAGTTATCTGAGCCAATTGTCAGCACCTTTGTAGTTCCATTGCAAGCATGGGCGTCTGCGATCACATGAATGTAATGTACGTGGTGTGTCAAGTGTGGCATTGAATCGTTTTTGATGGCAACTTTTGATTTGTCCGAAAACTTTGATCTACCTCAATGGTTGTACATCCCATGTTAAGCTGTCACAATAAGAATAGCTGCCAACTATACGAAGTGCATGAGTTTATAAGTCAATTTTAATCATTAAATAAGTCAATTTTAATCATTAAATAGTTAGCCATGTCAGACATGGATACTGATAATACCAGATTCCCGGTTCCGATTCCACAGATGTGCCTTCTGAATCAACCGACCTTGACTCACTTGAGTCTGATTAATAACTTTCCAAAATTTTAGGATGTAGTGTACATGCATCGTGTTGAAGGATTTAAGTTAGTTTAATTCAGTTATGCATTTATTTTCTGTGTCAGCAATTATTAGAGAGGCATGATGCTGTGGTTAATTAAACAATGTTTTGTTTCAGATAAAGTTGTTATTATCTTTCATAACAGTCCCTCTTTGATAATTATTATATAAATCAACTTCCAAAACAGCGCTCGCAAACTTCAAATGAGCCTCGCGATTGGCAGCGCACCTGCCATTTTCCACAATCGAAGGACTGTGCTATTATGTTTCAGTTTTAGTGGAATTACGATATAAATTACTGTTTATTCAGTTCATAATTCTGTGGTCATTCATTGCAACAAGTTGTCATATGTTATGCTTATTTCTATTTTAGAATCCATGTGATTACAAGCGTCATATTAGCATTTGGTCAGCAAATAAGACCTGTGAAAGGCTTCCTAAATTTCTTGTTGTTGGACCTCAGAAAACAGGTAATTCATCTTTAATAGTATTGATTTGAGATAAAATTTCTGGTGGCTCCAATTTAATAATAGTGATATTTAGAAATAAATTCTATTTCTATTAGCATCTGCAATTCAACTAGGTCTTAATATCACCAATGACAACACAGATGTTATTAAATATTGCTCGACTTGTAAGTTGTTATACTTATACTGGTTAGGTAACGCAAGCCCATGAATTTTCCATACATGAATGGTACAAATCCTCCTACCCAACAAACCATTTATTGTGTCTTTATATACCGATATCTAGATACCCCTAATATTGCTTCCGTAATTCATATAGCAATACAACAGGCACCCTCACTGAGTTATTTTTTCTTAAACCTAGAATCATCTGAGTACAAGAATTTGTTGATCATGCCATAGGTCACAGAAATTGCCGAAGATTAATGATACTTAGGTATCCTTCACACGTAAGCCGGGTACTAAAAGGTAATATACGATTGATCGTTTAGCAATAACAATTAAGTGATCACACTATTCCTGGGTAAAACTTGATATGACTCGGCATTGTAGCAATACTATATTTATATTACTGATCAGATGATGATGTTTGAACAATGATGATTTAACCCTTTCAGTCCATCAATGTATCACATTATTATAATCAATAAATTTGAAAAATGATCAAAGAAATATGGGTTGATACAAAAATCGGACTTGGCACTGAAAGGGTTAAAGAAAGTCACTGATATTACAATATGTTAATCGAGTAAAGGTCTACTCAAGTGGAAACGAATGATAAATGTGTGAAAACAATAGGATTATGACAAAGCGTTGATGCGTAGCATAATGTTTCACAATCCGAGGTATCCATACAACTTAATCTCGATAACATTATTAAATGGATATCCCGATTGCCAAATGAATGCAGTCTATGCATGTGATCAAGACCTTACACAAGGTTTCTGCTACAGGGGCAGTGAGTCCCGTTTAGGGTCCCTTAGCTCACACTTCCCCTTTGGCATATTCCATGAAACAGATTAACGCCTACATTACCTGTTTATCTCCCATTATATAATAAAACCAACAGAGAACGATAAACCAAAATATTTTTATTTGCCAATGTTGACCACTAGTGAACCATTTTATGGAAAAATAATGCTTTTTAAGGATGCAAACATCAATAGTTATTACCTTATTCTGAAAGAATTCAAAGTGAACATCACTAATCATGGTGTTTGATTCTGGCGAGTTATGTCGCTATTACCTTGCCAATTCATATTGCTATGATGCAACATATTGCTACCCAGTTTTGTACTGATCATCTAAACCTCAGTTTGTCAAAACTATAATCAATTTACAATTCCTTGAATTTATCTACTTATTTTACTGTAGATGTTCAGAATATGGGTTGAGTTATGGGCTGATTTACTAATATTAGATATTTACAGTTGGTTGCATGGACTGAGATCTTCCCCGATTGGCTGTATGGGTCCCATACCCCCAACCCCTAACGAAAACCCTGCCTTACATTTTGGATTAATCACACTTGACAGAGAGCCAGACAGAATATGTAATTGGACTAACATGTGGCTAAATTTACAACTGAGCATTTTAGTTAAAGGCCCACTTAATGATTGAGTCCCCGATTATTTATATACGGAGCCTGTGTTATTGACTACTGTTGGCATGAAATAAAGACCAAAAATGTATATATTTCATCAGGATACAGAACAGTTGTGGCCTAGTAGTGATAGAGATTCTCAAATTCACCCACAAGACTTCCCACTTATTAACTCTTTCACTGCCGATTGTGACTACTGTCAAATTACTCATACACTGCCGATAGCGACTAGAGTCGAAATCGGTTACATGCTGCCAGCAGGATGGTTACATGAGGTGTAAATATGGTCGTCCAGTCAATGTGACATGTATGAGTCCCAGTGATGGGCACATACATGTCATGCTTATAAGTTCCAGACTGTATACCACCAGGAAACATGTGAGATAGGGCAGAGAAGTCATTAGAGGCAGTCTCTGTATATAGGACTATATAACGTGAACCATTATATAAGGTCACTTGCATGGTGATGTCATGGTCACATGATTTTTTCATAAGTCACTTGTGTGTCTCTAGCTATCAATATTTAAATGTTACTGCATTACCCTCACCTATACATTTATGTACATGTTATATGTGACCACACACAAAAGTTCATAGTAATCACCACGGTCACGTGACCTATTCAAATATAGGTATATTTAGCACATTTTGGCTGGGTATGGGTCCCTCCCTGAAAGATGTCAACTAATGAAAGTAAAATGAGAAATAAATGTTGAGCATTACCAATTTCTGCATTGATAGCACCCACATATACCCATATATGCTTGAATATGCATCAATCATAGCCATCAGTGTGTAAACCAAGATGGCCGCCAAGGTCATGTGACATCTATGGTGGTGACATGAGTAGCTATGAACTTGCGATGCCTATGTCTAATCACATATGAAGTTTCATCACATTATTCCAAGCGATACTTGAGATACACTATGTTACTCATGTACACCCATAATGCTTGGCAGTGGGGAATCCGTCTGTGGCGCTGAGTGGCAATGAAAGAGTTAATACAAATTCAAAACAATGAGAAAGAGCTGTTCCCCCAACATTGTGACTAATAGACTGGCAGCACAGTCTAGATAAAAATTAAGCACCAGATAAGTTGATAGTTTAATGTTTTGGGGTATTCCCTTTCAAATGGTATATAATATGGAATATGTTTTATAATATATATATAATGTGATCTGGGGATTCGAACATTAAGTGGGCCTTTAAATAATTGAATATTCATGAGCATTACATTCTATTGTTGTAGGTACAACTGCATTATATACCTTTCTTGCTATGCATCCTGCCATAATGAGTAACTTCAACAGTCCAGATACATTCGAAGAAATACAATTCTTCAATGGTGATAATTATTACAAGGGTATGGACTGGTAAGTTAATAATAATAATAGTAACACAGCCCTCTTAATTCAGATTGTTTGGCTTCGGCAATCTGCTACAGCAACAGTATGCCGTGGCCCAGTTTGCTTCAGCAAAATGCTTCGGCAATGCTGATTGCCGTAGCCAATTACGAAGGCTGGTAACATATATGTAATGATTGGTGCAGTAAATTTCTTTAACCCTTTCATGACAGAGCCGCGCTGGTGCAGCATTAAAGATCCTGCACCAGTGCATTCTCGTATATGCAAGTCTCCCAAGTCTCCCAATCATTTGTAGCAAAAACTAAACACACATGTGTGAAGAAAACAACTTTTTTTAGTTCCGTGTTGAGATCGATTAGTTTACTCCATTCAACAAGGTTTCACATGACAGTGCGCCATGTTTACTTCGGATGATACTAAGCTAGAATCGGTGTCCGAATAAAACTCAGAATGTATTGTATATATAATTCTAGCTCTATGTCTCAATATCCTTTATGTAATACATGTATTAACTTGGATGAGAGAATAAAGCATTATAAAGGAGTTTTGTTTAGTGCCAGTTATTCTATTGAACACATGAACTGTGCATTTAAAATAAAATTGATTTCTTTCATTGATTGCATATTACTTTTTTTTTGTAGGTATATGGATTTCTTCCCTGTTCCCAGAAATTCAACCTCAGATTTTATTTTCGAAAAAAGTGCTACATACTTTGACAATGAATTGGTCCCTGTGAGGGCATCCTACCTCTTGCCAAAGGCAAAAATCATCTGCATTTTACTAGATCCAGTCAAAAGGGCTTACTCATGGTACCAGGTGAGTAGTGAGCATTACTGGGAGATTACAAACACTTATAGCTAGTACACGTACTGGTTTATTAGTCAAATGAAGAAAAATCATACCTCAGAATTATGTGATATGTTTTTTTAACCGAACAAATATTTCTAAGAACTAAATGAAATCAAATTGTAGTTCAATCCTTATATTAATCACAAAAATAGAATGCTAACATTGCTAGCATCAACAAATTCACCCTCTGGGGACCTCATTCTGGTTAGGCCTCATCTGCTATGGGAGACATATACTCAGATTGAAGTTCCCAAATGGTGAATATTGTGATGTACACCCATTGGGAACCTCGATTATGCAATTTGGGGATATAGAGAAATTAAACTAAATCAGAAATAGAATCTATTTAGAAAATTGATATTAATAAAGAAACTTTCCAGAGAAGATGAGGCCTAAGCAGAATGAGGTCTAGAGATGATAATTTAGTGATGTTAGCCCACTGTGCAGGATAGCATAAATTCACCCTATGGGGACCTCATTCTGCAAATGACAGGCACACTAAACTCAGACTGGAATAGATTCTATTTGTGTCCAAAAGTTATTTAATAGTATCTTCTCTCACAAATTAACCAATACTTGCAATATGTAAGTACTCCAGCTTTTTGATTAATCCATAAGTTTGAGGATGTAGCTTCAATTCTGGTAGACTAATTTTCTGAAAATATTGCCATGAATATCAATGTTGATATTTGTCATCTCTGTGCCACTTATTAAACCCACAAAGTGTTGCTTTGGAAAAATGTCCAATTTGCATAACCATTATCTTTTCAGACAATAAACTATATTTGCATGTTAATCCTTTCATGACCGGAGGTGTGCTGGTGCAGCATTAAAGACCCTGTGTCAGTGCATTCTCCCATCTCATATATATTTTGAAGACCTCTGTCTGTCTGTTTGTATGTATGTTTGTCTGTCATTTATACAAATCTACGATTCTCGACCGATCGGGACGAAACTTGGTACGTGTGTGTAGTTTGACCAGGCGGTTGACATTGTCGTATTGGCGAGCCCGTGCGGCGCCCGTGCAGCGCATGCGCAGACGAGATCTCGGAAACGGGTGGAGCTATCGACTTGAAATTTGCTACGTGAATGTATCTTGCCCCGGATGCGAATTTTATCGGGTCGCCGAGCCCGTGCGACGCCAGCTTTGCGCATGCGCAGACGAGATCTCGGAAACGGGTGGAGCTATCGACTTGAAATTTGGTATGTGAATGTATCTTGCCCCGGATACAAATTTTATCGGGTCGCCGAGCCCGTGCGACGCCAGCTTCGTGCATGCGCAGACGAGATCTCGGAAACGGGTGGAGCTATCGACTTGAAATTTGCTATGTGAATGTATCTTGCCCCGGATATGAATTTTATCGGGTCGCCGAGCCCGTGCGACGCCAGCTTCGCGCATGCGCAGACCAGATCTCGGAAACAGGTGGAGCTATCGACTTGAAATTTTGGTTTTTGAATAGCCCGGACAACGTCGGGCTCATCGGCTAGTAGGATATATAAGAGAATGTACTGGCTTACAAGGTCAAGGTAAATATTTTTATGCCAATCTATTCTCTTATATATGCGAGGCTCCCTATGGGAGACTTGCATATATAAGAGAATGCATTGGCACAGGGTTTTTGAAAAATTTAGGAAGCTCCAGTCATGGAAGGGTTAAGAGAGTCACAAATTTAGTAATTATTTTCTCACATATTACAGCACATGAAGGCCCACAATGACTACGCAGCTAATAACTACTCCTTCTACGAGATTATTACTGCTAATGAATACGCCCCACGAAGACTTCGCGATATTCGTAGCCGGAGTTTGAACCCAGGAATGTACGCCCAGCATTTATCAAGGTGGCTGGATTATTACCCATCAAGACAGGTTTGTTTATATATACTAAAGACCAACAAAAACTAGCCTACTCAATTTATTTTCTAGACTTCTCAGAAATATTTTATAGTTCCAGTCTGGATAATACACTCTTGAAACATTTTGAAGGGATATGGGGAAACAGAGTTAATTATATTCCTTTAATTACTGAATTTAGTCTTTCTTTCAATCATAAAACTATACATTGGAATGGTCTATTATTTATTGGAGGGGTATTTAAATAATACAAGTGGAGAAGACATGGAATTACTATGGTCATTTGGATGGAATATAAAGATAATTTTGAGATCATTTAAAAAAATTATTATGCGAACAATCAGCAAGTAAACTTTTCTTCAGCGAGTAGTTACTGATCAAAGGGTTAACTTAGATCATGCCATGAATCTCTACTCTGGCTATGCATGTAAAGATCATATTCCACCAGCTCAAAAGCTGTGAACTTCTTGAAATTTTGATGTTCTTACCTGACAGTGAGCATTATAACTTTGAAAAAACAACTCAGGGAATACCTATAGTTAATATGTATTCCTTAATAATATCTTTCACAATAGGGGATGGTCCCAGCTCGATATTACATGATTTTGGCAACTTTTGTCAGCCATTAACCATAGAATATTGATTACCTGGGGGAAATTCCATGATGTAAAGCAAAATCGACTAACAAAAGTCACCTAAATCATGCAATCCCAAGCTGGGACCTTCATCTACTGTGAAATACATTATTAAGCAACAGGTATTAACAAAGAAATATTACCTGTATTGTTTTTTTTATGTTATAGAGTTCCCTTCTCATATTTTCAATGGAGGGAATATGATCTCTATGGTGTAGCCAGAGTAGAGATTCATGGCATGATCTAAGGGTTAATGGTGACGCTGTTAAAAAGTCTTGTGTTTTCAGGAAATTGAAGAATTTACTACAGCATAACTGTTTTACCAGTAATTATTTTGTAACCTGGAACATATTTTTAAAGGCACGGATGGCCTTCATGGTGGCTATTTCTATTAAAATAGTCACATATGTTAAAACCGCCATAAATAGAAAGAATATTAAAATATTGACAGATTTTGTTCTTATACCAATCATAAGTATGTTACAAGTTCGTTGTGTAAACAAAAGCCATAAATGTTACAGAACCTGGCTTTTGTTTACATAAAATAATAATATATATATAATAATATAATATACTATTTTCGCGATATTTATGTTTGGTAGAAGAATAAAATATGTCTATATTTTTATATTCTTTCTGTTTATGGCAGTTTTAATGGGTATGACTATTTTAACAGCATACCCATAATGAAGGCCATCTCTGCCTTTAAAGCACCAGCTACTGTTTCTGTCAACATTTTTATAATGACACCATGTTTAAATGATATCGGCTAATGCCAACAACAAACAAGAGATTCATGAGTAGAAGCCATGAATCAAACTTGGTTGAAATTGGATCACGTTCGTTAAAGTTATCGCACATATGTCACGAAATAGACACCCGACAAACAATCCAGGATGCATAACTCTTGAACGTCTGGGCAGGACTTGTCTTCAAACTCATATGAGGGACTCATTAGTAGAAGCCATGATTCAAAATTTTGTCAAAATCAGATTATGGAGACGCCCACTGTCAGTCATCTAACCATAAGTTGAGTTTCTTACACAACTCAACCAAATTATACAATGTGTAGCATTTGCATTACGTCAGATTTCACAATCATTTCTTGCTTATACATTTTCTCACTCGTTTATATCCCCCTACAGGTCTTCATAATAGATGGGGAGAGACTGCGGACGGATCCTATTCATGTTATGACTAATGTACAGCGATTTCTTCATATAGAACCGACGTTTGATTATAATAAACATATCAGGTAGGTACACTTGCAATTAAATTTTGAATCAGTTACCTTAAAGATGCATCATCCGAATTAACGCTCCCAAATTACTATTTCTTTGGCTTCGGAGTTAAAAAATATTTGATTCGAGCCGAAGAACCCACCCATCAAAGCTCAGAGTGATCAGATATCGATGTTTGAATTTTGTTATTTCTTGAAATTTATACATATCTGTGGCCCAGAAAAGGACATCAAATGGACGGTCTCAGACAAAATTGCGGATGAAGATGGATAACTCTAAAATCAAGTAGTAATATGGCCAAATTTTGTGATACTCAAGTGATAATACGGCCATATTTCATTGAACAACATGTTGATAAATAACACGTTTTGGGAAATTTGATACCATGGTTGATAGTGGTTAGCATTATTTTGTTGTAATTAATCAATTTTGATAACTTAATCATATTTTGAAGAAATGTTGTTGTTGTTGTAACTTGATGATATGGGGACTGTCTGATTGGATTGAGTACCTTTAACAAATTATAAAATAATCTTTATTTTTGCAGAGAATGCTTATAGAAAGGGTTAAGACAAAACAGTAGCCTGTTCCAACTCATGGGGGGGGGTGTGCACTCAGAGTGGGGGTGCACTCAGTGGGGGTGGGGTGCACTCAGAGGGTGTTAATTTGTTGGACAGTGTGTGTATATACAGAATATCCATATCAACCCTTTCTATACTAAATGAATTATCCCATTCAGTTATAATAGTATACATTGGAATAGTCTATTATTCATCTGTAGGGATGTTCAGGAAATATAAGCAGAAGACAGATAATAGAAATTGCAGAGGGAATCCTATTCATTGATGGGAAATGTTCAGATAATAATTTCAACAAGTTGTTTGTTGAACTTATCATCTGAACATTTCCAAAGGGATAACTACTCATCAAAGAGTATTTTAATAGTATAGAGAGGGTTAACTTATTTTTAGAGTATAATTCATCTGTATACTGATATAGTAATGTAGTAAATCTTGTGCCACATGCAGTGTTCATCTGAACAATCAACTTTTGTGACAAGTCTTGCATCAATCATGTGTTAAATATGGGGTGTGGATTGATAATGGAAATAGTGTAATAATGCCCTTTTAATGGTGTATTAGAACATCTTACTTTAGAGCATGCTGATGACATAAGCGCTGCTAATTCATTATTATTAAAATACACATTGTAAAACCATTTCCACTGAAAATTATCATATTTGTCCAGCAAGTCCCACAGATAGAGTAGTTACAATACTAACAAAGATTGATTTTAATTAAATAGAGCAGCTTTAATTTGCAACAGTTACCAGTAATTAGCATCAACTATCAAATCAAATAATAACATAAACTTGTGGGCCCAAATTGCCCCAGATCATCTGCATGCTGCAGATTAAAGCGTGAAAAGCATCTGACAAACACCATTAAAGCCACATACAAATCATTCTCACACAAAAACAACCAACCACCCAGATATACCTTCAATCAAAAAAAGTGAAAAAAGAATCCAATATAATTTATATAAAGAATTTAAAATTGCACTAACAAAACAAATCAACCTAAGGAGGTGGAGGGGAGATGGTGGTGGAGGAAATTTGTACAGCTGACTGACTAATTATTAAATTTGATGAATGACTTATGCATTGTAAATTTATACTGTTCCTTTAACCTCCCTCCCATCTTCTATCAGCCTCCGACATACATTAACAGAACGCCACAAGTGTGTTAATGGGTTTGTTGACACGGCACGAGTGCTAGTGTGGAAGGATAGAATGAGGGGCACATGTGCCATATCGACAAACCCATCAAATCAAGACACGTGTCATTCTGTGTTTATTACACGTACCGTCATAGATTTTTTTTAAAAGAGTTCCAGTTTCATGGTTGAAGCAAATGTTATTTACGACATGGGACGCACACGGAATACATATTCGTTACGTATTTGTAAATATTGAACAACAGGAACACTATTATTCTGGGAACATGTGTGTAATAAATCGATGTTACAATGATGAGTGTTTTTTGTTTGAACTTAATATCTGAACATTTCCTAAGGGTCACTACTCCACTACTCGTCCATGAAGTCGGTAGCTGAGAGGTAGCGTACTGGTCTCTCGTGCTATCGGAACGGGGAACGCAACCTGGTCGGGGTATTCTGACAAAAATCAGAACTCGGTCAGATACCAAGTTTGTCAGGCTGAAAAGTCTCATTCGAGATCACTGAATAAAGATCCGAATGCCGACTTCCCCCCATTACAACACTTGTCCAGGTATGTTGTCGTGGGTGCAGTACGCTGTCCGATCAGGCGTGGACATTAATGGCTGACCCGTGTACACGCCTCGGTGTGCGCACGTTAAAGAACGCTACTGGAGTCACCACAGGGTTATAAAGTTACTCGGCCGTGGTTGCACCTGGACCTCCACATAATCCTCAGCACATTTGAGGGCTATGGAGTATCAAGTAGATGTAGATGATCATTTAGTATAGAAAGGGTTAACACATGTTAGCCCATTTATCTAAGTCCCACAGAGAAGTTATAACACTAACAAAGATTGATTTTGATTGATTTGATTGAACTTTAATTTGGAACAGTTACCGGTCATTATCATGGACAATCAAAACATAATCAAAATATGTATGAATGTATATGAACACATCAAGTTGTGAGCCCAAATCGCCACAGATGCTGACCACTCAATAGGTATCACGCCCACAAAAACAATAATATTTATTTCTTGTACAAATCATTTTCTAATTGCAGGTATGATCCAAAGAAGGGATTTTACTGCCAGGTTGTATCAAGCGATAAGACCAAATGCTTGGGAAGAGGCAAAGGCAGAAAATATGATCCAATGGACAAAGATTCAGAAGAATATCTACGGCAGTTCTATCGTAAACATAATATTGCACTTTCAAAATTGTTGAGCAAATATAATTACCACGTTCCTGATTGGCTACAAGAGGAACTACGTGATTCAGAGTGAACCCACTAATCTTATGTATGTGATCAGTCGCAGAATGAATGACTATGCACCGCAATGGCTTATTATCCACCCAGCAAACAAAAGTTTGTCAGGGGATATAGAAATGGGTTCCGTCCATCCGTGGTTACGTCTGTCTGTCCATCTGAACTTTGGAGCTCTGTATCTCAGTCATCAGTGGTCAGATTTGAATGATCTTTGGTATGCTGAAGAACCACCATGGTGGAGAGGATACTTGCATAAAACTGGTTTTGTGGAGTTATGGAACTTGGTTTGAAAATAGATTTTACTCTTTTGTTTAGGATCACCTCTGGATGGGAGCTATTCAATTTGAATGATTTTTCTGATAAAAACATGACCACTGGCAGCCTTCTTGGATTTTACTCTTTGCATGACTCAATCCTAGAGGGAACCTTCTCAAGTTGAGCTACAGTGTCATTGACACATTCATTTTTGAACAATTGTGATCCTTAGATTGTAAAATACGCCCATCCCTGTATCTTCGTCATCTTAGATGGGATGCGAATGATCTTTTGTACATTAACCCTTCCATGACTGGAGATTCCTGAAATTTTGCGAAAACCCTGTGTTAAAGCATTCTCTTATATATGCGAGTCTCCCATAGGGAGCCCCTCTCATATACAAGAATAAATTGGCCTAATAATATCTACCTTGACCTGATAAACCAGTGCATTCTCTTATGTATGTGAGGCTCCCTGCTGGAGACTTCATATATAAGAGAATGCACTGGCACAGGATCTTTAATACTGCACCAGCCCAGCTCCTGCCATGAAAGAGTTAACAATGGGATGAAGGGTATCTACAAGCTCCAGGTTTTTTTGGAAATTTTTATTTTATGTTTCCAGCAACATTGTGGTGTATGTTCACCTGTGTTGTACAAAATACATTATTTCTACATCTGTTGAACTTCAATACTACTTATTATCTGAGATTATTGGAGAGTGCTATTCAATATTTTTCTTAGGCATTTTTTATTTTGCATAGGAGTTTTTTCCTAATTAACAGGGTTACACATAATATCATAGCTATTGGATACATATATACAAGGTTACACTATCAACAAGTTGAATCTTCCCAAGTGACAGTAGTAGTGGTGACAAAGAACAATAAAGTTTCGGTCTGGTAATTGGTTCATTATTTCACTGTTATAAAAGTTGATATGTTTTTATTTTTTATTGTATACATATAGAAGATGGCCCAGTCAAGTCTGACTAGTATTACACTTAATACATTAAATCAAAAATCAAATCAAATAGTCAGATTTAAGCCCAAAATATTGGTTATTCAATGGATAAACAAATAAAAACCTGACTGTCGGAACATTATGGTCATAAAATATCGAAATAGAAACCGGTAACTTTTGGCCCGAAAAAATAAATATAGAAACCTGCCTGCCGGCATGCTTTGAAAGAAAAAGATTATCAACTTTGTGTGGCCTTATCATATTAACAGGTTTTTTTAGTTTCTTTAGAAACTTCTTTAGAAAGTTTCCTTTTCTTTTTAGTTTAGTTTCTCTATATCCCCAAACTGGCAGATGATACAATGCATAATCGAGGTGCCCAATGGGTGCACATCACCATCTTCACGATTTGGGAACTTGAATCTGAGTCAAGGTCTGCCATAGCAAATGAGGCAATGCAGAATGAGGTCCCCAGAGGATGAATTTGGTGATGATAGCTTGCTGTGCTAAACTCAACCTCTGGGGACCTCATTCTACAAATAACCAGCACCATATTTTGAGGCCTGGTGTTTATCAAATCAAATTTGTCATGGCAACTAATTAACACGTTGACTGCCAACTCCATTCAACTATATAACAAAAGTATGAGATAACACAGTCGGCATTCAGACTTAGCCGCTCTTGGAGTGTATTTCCTCATTGAAGAGCATCTCAACCAACAAAATTTACCATCAAATGATACACAATATCAACCAAATAAGCAATTTGGTTTTTGTTCCCTGATGGACATGACTAGTGGTGTAAACTTACTTTTTTTAGGAATGGGCAATCCAGAACAATTATCATTAAGCCTTTCATGATGGGAGGTGCACTGGTGCAGTATTAAAGATCATGTGCCAGTTCATTCTCTTGTATATGCAAGTCACATAGGGAGCCTCACATATATAAGAGAATGTACTGGCTTAAAATATTGTTAGGCCAATGTATACTCTTATGTATGTGAGGCTACCTATGGAAGACTCGCATATATTAGAGAATGCATTGGCACATGGTTTACACAAAATTTCAGGAAACTCCAGTTATGGAAAGGTTTATCTGCATCCTTTCCTGACCATGTGCACCAAAACAGGAAGTGACTTGGAAATTCTGTGGGGGTTCCTAAAAACACATCATTTGCATAGACAAATTTACCAACCAAAAGCCATGTGGTCATCCAGTGTCCAATGGGAGCGGTCAATGTTTCATTTTATGATTACTTGCCACATGTTCCAAGTGTGCAGATTGGATTACCCATTCCTAAATAAAAGTCAGTTTACACCAGTCATGACTATTAGTATTCTATAAGATCACAGTAATGCAATTTTTGTTGATGTTCAAGTCTGGAAATAGTGTGCCTGTCATTTGCAGAATAAGGTCTGCAGATGCTAAATTCACCCTCTGGGTACCTCATTCTGCTTTGGCCTCATCTTCTGGGAAGTATCTATAGTCTCAAATTTACATTGTTTTTAGTTACTTGTTCCCTTCTGTTCAGTTTCTATATCCCTTAATTTGCAGAAGATAAATTGCATAATCGAGGTGACTAATGGGTGAACATCACCAACTTCGACTGTGGAACTTCAATCTGATCCTAGGTCTCCCATATCAGTTGAGACCTAAGCAGAATGAGGTCCCCAGAGGGTGAATTTGCTGATGCTAGCCCACTATGCGGGATAGCATCACTAAATTCACCCTCTGGGAAACTCATTCTGCAAATGACAGACACATCATTTCCAGACTTGTTGATGTTTTATTTTATGGTAAATTTTGTTGGTTGAGATACTCTTCACAACAGCCCCAAATACACCCCAAGAATTGTTATATGGCACCGAGACAACAGTCATTTAGACTACTATTAATCAAAAGAGGATAAATCACTGCTGGAGGTAAAAGTTTTATGAACTTCCCTCCTTTCTTTCAGCTATTGTTGTGGAGCTGCTGCATTTCTAGTGCTATTATACCAATGAGGCCACAACAATAAAATAGCCTTGTTTCCGAACATTTGGGTTTATCCCTTTCATGACGGGAGCTTCCTGAATTTTTGCGAAAATCCTGTGCCAATGCATTCTCTTATATATGAGAATGCATTGGCCTAACAAATTTTATATTATTTTTATAATTGTTAAAAAATGTAAGAACAAATTTTAAAAATGATAAAAAAAAAATTATAACATATTGTTAAAGAATGTAAGAAATAATGATAAAAAATGATAAAATTGTTTAAGAATGTGAGAAAAAATGATACAAATTTTAAGAATATAAGAACAAATTATGAAAATTGTTATAAGAGTGTAAGAACAAATTATAAAAAAAAATGATTAAAATTGTTAAAGAATGTAAGAAAAAATTATATAAAAAAATTATAAAAAATGTTCAAGAATGTATGAAAAATTTATAAAAAATGATAAACAATTGTTAGGCCAATGCATTCTCTTGTATATGCAAGGCGACCTATAGTTGACTCGCATATATAAGAGAATGCATTGGCACAGGGTCTTTAAAGTTGCGCCAGTGCAGTTCCCGTCATGAAAGTGTTAACAAAAGCAGAGTAGGAAGGGAAATAATAAAATTAAAATTATTATCACCTCAACAATTGACAGATAGCAGAATTTTGAATATAAGTTTTACTCAAATTATGAAAATAAATTGAGGTATTTCATCCCTTAAAACTGTATAAATAATGGAAAATAATGTGAAAGCTAAATGAGAGACTGCTATCAGATATTTTCTTCACAACTTCATATTTTAATCAGCGTAAACCAATCATATACAGTAATGCTCTAAGTAATCGACTTCTTTTCTTCCCCGAGAGCTTTCCGATGAATGGCAACAAGCCATATTTCCGACTAAATCCTGAAAAGTTACCCATAATTCTGCTGTGGTAAAGAAGTCGATTACTTAGAGCAATTAAATTGCTGTTGCCTGACATGATTTTGAATGGCATGAATGTCCATTATTAGCCTGACGGGTGGTGGTGGCTATGGCTTGAGGGTTCTTAACCCTTTCATGACGGGAGCTGCGCTGTTGTAGCATTAAAGATCCTGTGCCAGTGCATTCTCTTGTAGATGCGAGCGCCTCGCGTATATCATAGAATGCACTGGCTTGCAAGGTCAAGTTAAATATTGTTAGGCCAATGTATTCTCTTATATATGTGAGATTTGTAAATATAAGAGATTGTATTGGCGCAGGGTTTTTTTGCAAAATTTCAGGAAGCTCCAGTCATGTAAGGGTTAATAATTTCTTGACCGAACATCAGGGCCTGGAACCTAATTCATAATTTGCTGGAAAATGGCATCAAGATGTCTCACATAGGTGTGAGTAATCATCGTTTTCTTCATCTATATAAAAAGATAACAACTGAGCTATGTATTAATTTTTGCTAGCTCACAATGGATCCCATCCCCATATAATATGACTGTTAACCCTTTACCCAACAAACCGGCCAAATAAAGCTTCAACAGCCTAAAATATCTTCGGTCTGTCTCAATAGAACCATACAAATATGGATATCATTGGAACCGGCTCCTTGACCACATTGTGATAGTTACAGTTATACCCTGTGCCAATGCATTCTCTTATATATGCGAGTCGACCATAGGTCGCCTCGCATATATAAGAGAATGCATTGGCCTAAAAAAAATCTTTTTTTAACACTTTTTACCATTTTTTCTTACATTCTTTAACAATTTTATAATTTTTAATATGTTAAGCCAATGCATTCTCTTATATATGCGAGGCGACCTATGGTCGACTCGCATATATAAGAGAATGCATTGGCACAGGGCCCTTCTGTTGGGTAAAGGGTTAAGATATAAGTGTTCAAGTGAGTTGGTTCACCATTTTTCAAAATCTTAAAAACTGATCTGTTCAATGGTCATCCTTAGCTTTAGGGTCGTTGTCTTTTTCATTTCTTAAATAGTCTATAAATGGACCAGGAACCTACATCATCAATCAAGTCTCTAACCCAAAGCAGTTTTGATTTTAACTTTGATTAAAGACATATTATGGACTTATTCGGGTGCTTGAAACTGATAAGTTAGTACTCAGGCACTGTGCCAACTGGAGGGATGTAGAATTCTACTAACATTGCCGAAAATCTCAGCGAAATCGTACGCACCACTCCATAGAAAACTTCGCCTGAACAACGCGCAATTGTAAATATTAAATAAATATCTCGATTTGGGACTCAACAAATGGCGATAAACCAATGCAAATGATTTCGCCATCGAGAGTCATTGAATTTAATTGATATATAAGAATGACAGGGTGTTTTGTAAATTTGGATTTCTATTCGTAAAAATAACTATTTGAGCAAGAGTATTCTACAACTCTATTTGATCACCCTACCGGAGTGTTTAATTTCACTTTAAAACATATATAAATATTTATCTGATTGAATAAACTATTACATGAGCTGTGGAAATTCACAATGCACATTTAAAAATCAGTGATTGTGAAAAACTCATATTTATAACCAAAATTTTCAAAGAAAATAGATATCTATTGTGCACGAATTTTGAAAATCAAACAGCTCAACCATTTAAAAGGTGCTTGTAAAATGCACATAATCCCTTTCGCTTTTAAGTACAACAACTCCTGCAACAAATATTCATCTCATCCACTGCATGAGTTCCAGATAGCAGCTATACAACATTCATAAGTGACGGTTTAGAGATTACATTAGTGACATAGGTACTTTGCCCTGTTTGATGTTGGCCAGTTTCTTTTATTTAATATCATCATATCTTGTGATTGATATTCTTGAATACTTCTATAGCTTGTTAACTTATGTGTGAAAACTAAACAATTGTGATCTTGTATAATTTCATCTAAACATAATGTGAATCATACATTTTAATCACACTAGAACATTCTTCAACTGATCAAACCATTGCTGTGTTGGTAAATGTTTTGTTCGACCAATTAACATCAAGATAAGGTAAAAGTTATATCTAAAAATGCCTTCAATCAGCACTTGTTTGTAATCTTTCATACTAACTCAACTGTGTTTAATTTGCTTGTGGTTCTAGTAGGCGAGTCTACCTAGACTTATTGGGCGAGTTGTGTCACTAATTTGACCTGTGGGTTGTGCTGGTGCAGCACTAAAGACCCTGTGCCAGTACATTCTCTTATATATGCGAGTCTCCCTAAGGGAGCCTCACATTTATAAGGGAATGCACTGGCTAACAAGGTGAGAGCAAATATTGTTAGGCAAATGTATTCTCTTATATATACCTGAGGCTCCCTATGGGCAGGGTTCGCGCTGCCACTTGCCAATGGCAAAAATAATTCACATTTGGCAAAAAATATTTTCATTTGGCAAAAAAAGTCACTTTTTAATTCCTCAAGAAAGTTGAAAAATATTCTCCAAGCAATACCATGCATTTCAGGAAAATCTCACAATCATATTTGTGGTGTTTTATAAGGTATAGGAAAAGTTAACACCTTTCTTAAGATGCAGTTAATCTGATAGCATTGGTATTGATGAGTGAAGGGATTACCTGTATTTAGTGTGGTGGTGGTGTTTACATAGCTAATCCTCTTGTAATGTGCCCTTCTGGTGAAGCAACCCTTCCACAATTTTATTGTTCGGTGATTGGTTTATTGTTGTGTGATAAACCACGAAATAAGACTCAATGTTTCAGAAAATATATACTGTCAGGAATAGCATTTGGCAAATTCTAAAAGAATTTGGCAAAAAATATTTTCATTTGGCAAATTATTTGGCAAAAGTCAATTTTGGTCCCCTGCCTATGGGAGGCTCACATATATAAGAGAATGCATTGGCAAAGGGATTAGGCAACATTTCAGGAAGCTCCAGTCATGGAAGGGTTAATAAACATAATCTGATTTTGACCAACTTTAAATTATGGCTTTTACTCATGAATCACTTTGATGTGATCCAAAACCAGTCCTGCCCAATTTTTTTCAGAAGTTAAATCTCCAGAATTTCATACAGGGTGTCTAGTTCGGACTGTAATCACGATAACTTCAACAAAGTTGAGCCGATTTTGAAAAATATTGAACAATGGCTTCTACTCATGAATCTCTTGGATGTGTTCGAAAACTAGTCCTGCCCCAATCCAATTTTTTCCAGGAGTTATACCTCCTGGATTGTTTATTGAATCTCTTTTTTCGTTTATATCCTAGCACGACAAACATAATCCGATTTTGACCATATTTGGTTCTTGCGATCTACTCAACTACCGGTTTTCTTAACCCTTTGATGACTGGAGCTGGGCTGGTACAGCATTAAAGACCATGTGCCTGTGCATTCTCTTAAATATGGGAGCCTCTTGAAGGGACCCTCGCATATATAAGATAATGCACTGGCTTACAAGGTCTATGTAAATATTGTTAGGCTCCCTACGGGAGGCTCGCATATATAAGAGACTGCATTGGCACAGGGTTTTTGCAAAATTTCAGGAAGCTCCAGTCATGGAAGGGTTAAGCCACAACTCAACCACAGTATCCTGATACGTACCTCTTATTTCTAGCATGCCATACGTTAGTCCACCATGTGTATGACTCATTAGGTCCACTCGTAGACAGTAGACCTCTGGAGTATTATATAATTGATGGCATGTGACATATATGCAGCAATTTGAAAACTGCAGATGATGGAATTTTTTTCTGAGTATAAAGTTTGTATATTTGGTGTATTTATGCACCTATTTGGATTACCAGAATGAGAAGAAATTTACAATTCAAATTTGAGTCACTTTAATATGTCTAGTTCATTCACTTCATAGAAAGTAATAGTCTTTTGCATGAATAAACCTTGTCTTTGCAAGCGATTGTTTTCCCAGACATGACAGCTGCAAAGTTTCCCCATGCCCAGGGACCAGCCTAGAGGGCAACTTGGGAGACATTTTCTCTCTAAAATTTGCCACTTCTCCCTATTTTGGCCCAGAGAGAAGTGACGTCTCTCATACCAGTAGTATGCTTATGTCCTAACAGTATATTTATAGCATATTTACTGATTATAATGATGTTCTTACTGAATATAATGAATTTATAAATGGGCTCTTGTATTGCATAATACATATTAGATCATAGAATGGTGATGTTGGGATGAACATTGAACTTCAGCCATGGCTATTTCTCCCTGATAACAGTCCACTTCTCCCTAATAACCAAACAGGGAGAAAGTGAATTCTCCCAATTTGAAACCTCTAAGCTGGTCCCTACCCATACCATCATTTCTAAAATGCTCCCAAGGTTAGGCACTAGGCTTTCAGTTCACCATCTATAAACATTATGTTTTCTGCATTCCTGACTGCGAAATGGTTCTATTGCTTTCTTTCACAGACACACTATTTGCAGGCTTCCAGTTACTGCAACAAATCTTCTACATGTTTTATTTTTGTTTCATGATTATTTGTAGTCAATTATATTTTCCATTATACCTTTGGTCATGTGACGAAGCTTGTGCATCGCTTTATCATTATATACATTAATTATATATACCAAACTGCTGCATTTCCTGTATTCATTTTATATATACATGTATATCCATCAGTATATGTTGGGTTATTTATTTGTTTTACTGTTATGTATTAATTTGGCTTTAATGAACAAATTTGAATTGATTTTTGCCTAGTACACACTTTGAAATTATGAGCTTTGTATGACTACATCAATTCGTAGCTCAGATGAAAGCATCACATTGTGTTTGGACGTTATTGGGATTTGTAGCCAAAAACTGCTGCTTTATTATGATCTGTGAATTAAAATACGTGTATCATAAAAAATCCGACACTTTGGTCACCTAAAAGTGTCTTCCAAACAGAAATCATATGCTTCAACAAGAAAATGGGCCCTTTCTTCTCCCACGATTGGCTTAAACATATTTTTGTTAGCAAATAATATGCTGAGGGGATCGAAGCACAAGTTTTTTGAAAACATACAAACACCCCTCTGCCACACACAAGTTACAAAGATCAGGTCAGGCACATTCTGATTTCAACTATTATAGTTATTTTACAGTAACTATTACAGTTCAATTGGACAGTGCTAAATCTACTATTTCCCTGTTTTTGTAGAAACATGGGGATCATGCGTCCCAGTGCACAGCCAAATTGCACTCGGAACAAAATTGCAGCAAATGAACAGTCTCCAGATAAAATTTATGTTGCCGCCTTTTGTGCAAGCTTATTTTATTTATTAATAGCACAAGTAAGCCCTTCTAAATGGCATTAACATGACATGATGACTCAATTGCTCCTTTATAACATTATTTTGGACCAACTGAATGTTATCTGACTTCCTTATCATGTGCATTATAGTTATGGGCTTGCTCGGGTGCATGAAACTGATAAGTTAGTACTCGGGTGCTATGCCAACCTGGGGCATGTAGCATTCTACTAACATTGCCGAATATTTACATCTCTATTCGGGATGAAACTATCGACGATAAACACACACAAATGATTTCGCCATTGAGAGTCAATACATTTAATTAATTTTTCAGAATGACGGTGTGTGTTGTCAATTTGGATTAATATTCGTAAAAAATATCTACTTTGAGAAAGATTATTCTCCATTTTTTTGTTATCACCCTACCAGAGTGTTTATCACCCTACCAGAGTGTTTATCACCCTACCAGAGTGTTTATCACCCTACCAGAGTGTTTCACATCACTTTAAATAGTTGGATTGAGGATGTACCTGACCTGAAGATTACATGATTATAGATCAAACTGCTGAATCTCTAGAATTGATCAATGTTGTGATGGGTGGTACAGTCAATATCTGTTAAATGCATATTTTGGGGATCTGCATACAAGTTAAATTAGCCTGCTCCAAACCATTTCCTTCTACCAAGGCTTTGAGTGCTGAGCACAGAGCACGCTCAATTAAAGTTTAATGATTCAACAATAAAAGGTATAAAGAACATACTTTTTCTCATGGTATATCATATTAAAGGTACTCAATCCGATTTGATGCTCCCCATATAATCAGATTCCAACAACAACATTTTTAGAAATGCCGCTTCAGTTATCAGAATTGATTAATTGCCCAAAAATAATGCTAACCACTGTCAACTGTAGTACAAATTACCCGAAATGTGTTAGTTATGAACATGTTGTTCGATGAAATGTGGCCTTATTGTCAACAAAGCCGTTTGATTTTAGAGTTATCCCTCTTCATCCGCAATTTGGTCCGAGACCGTCGGCTCGTCAACTGTTTACTGGGCCACTAATTAATTCTTGATGGTGAAAAATAATAGATTTCAAAAATCGATATCTAATAACTCCAAGCTTTGATAGGTGGGTTCCTTGTCTCGAATCAAATAATTTTTACCCCTGAATCCAAATAAATAGTAATTGAGGGGTGCTTTATCGGATCATGCATCTTTAAATATGCGTTGTAATTCAGAGCTCAAACACTGCATGGCTTTTAACTCTTTGAGTGCCAGGGGTCGATCTCATCGGCCCTAAACCTACAAAATAAGTCTGTTAACCCTTTGAGTGACAGGGGCCGATCTCATCGGCCCTAAACCTACAAAATAAGTCTGTTAACCCTTTGAGTGCCATGGGCCGATCTCATCGGCCCTAAACCTACAAAATAAGTCTGTTAAAGAATATAATAATAAATTATTAAAATTGTAAAAAATTGTAAAAAAAAAAAAAAAAAAAAAAAAAAAAAAAATTGTTAAGCCAATGCATTCTCTTATATATGCGAGGCGACCTATGGTCGACTCGCATATATAAGAGAATGCATTGGCACAGGGTATATGGGTTGATACAAAAATCGACCTGGCACTCAAAGGGTTAATATGGAACTTATAATTTATGGTTCTCTGAATTAGTATCATCTGGTATTAATGTGTTTCTATGTTTTAGTAACGCAACAGGTTATTTTCCTTTTGCCATTATTGGTGGTTACTCAAAGAACACAAAGCAGGATGTATTATGAATTATTTCTGCACAATTAAAATGAATTAAACTATATACTATGTACCATAATACTAACGAAAATAAAACAATTTTGGTTTGAGAAAAATGAAATTAATATTGCCATATTGCATGATCTAGCTAGATGTTATAATTTACACATTTTATCCATACCTTGATGCATTGAAGGCAATTAGGTTGTAATAGGAGTTAGAAATATACAACCCCAGGTCTACTGCTCTCAGTCTACTCACTCAAACAGTTAACAAACATCCAGCGTAAAGTGGCTTTTAGACGACTGTGTTGCGTTAGTCCATTGCGATGATACAATCCATTCAAGTCTGCAGAATGGAGTCCCCACAGGGTGAATTTAGTGATGATACCCCGCACAGCAGGCTAGCATCACTAGGTTCACACTCTGGGGACCTCATTCTGCTTACGCCTCATCTTCTGGGAAGTATCTATAGTCTCAAATTAACATTGTTTTAGTTACTTTTTCCCTTCTGGGGGAAACTTCTATATCCCCTAATTTGCAGAAGATAAATTGCATAATCGAGGTGACTAATCACACACTTCAACTGGGGAACTTCAATCTGATCCTAGTTCTTCAATAGCAGTTGAAGCCTAAGCAGAATGAAGTCCCCAGAGGGTGAATTTGGTGACACTAGCCTGCTGTGCGGGATAGCATCACTAAATTCACCCTCTGCCAGGACTTCTTTCTGCAAATAATACACTATTTGCAGTCTTGGATCCATTGCCTGTGTTCTGTTATAACGCTGAGCTTCCGATTGCAACTGAGAAGTTCTATATTGGAATAAATGCAATGTTGGAAATCAATTTATCTGTTATGAATGAATTCTATGATACATGTAATGCCATACCTGTCAAATCCCAACAACTACAGTAAACCTTTATTGACATATATACAAGTCAAATTTCCTTCTCTTCGCAGACAGCCTCTTTCTATTTGCATTTGAAAACAAGAAACTACATGACGCATGCACTTTATTACCATATAAGTATGGTATGCAATGGTACCATATAATTATGGCATTACCATATGTGCTGCATTGAAAATAAAATCTCTTTGTGTGCGTTAACTGATACAATGTAACAGACACATCGCAGCCTTCTAAATGCCTTGGTGTTATAATCTGTATCCGAATATCAAAGCAATGAGCCAACATTCGTCTGAACACTCCCACATAGCCTTCATGAATCGAAACATTTTAAAATACCTTGATTATTTTGAATGAATGTGTAAATTTGATATTGATTCTTTGCTCTGGATTGTAAAATAATATTTCCTGTTGGGGCAAATTTCAACTCTGAATGGGGATGGGGGAAGCAATGTTTAGTAAATCAAGGCCCAACTAAGTTATTATTTCACATGTTGAAACAAATTAATGTAAACATTACTGTTCCAGTGATTTGTCAAAAAACGCTGCTGATTACTCAGGTAATTATACTATTTTCATCTTAATCTGTTTCTTGGAATATTTTTCAATGCTTTGACTTTTTCAAATGTTTACCGTCTCATTTTTATTGGACTTTATTGGACCAATTTGACTCTCATTGGTAATGTAGTAATGTAACAGTATAATGTTTACAAAGGTTTTGACATCTCGTTATTGGATAATTATTGATAATTAAAAATCAGAACAAAGTTGATCTACTTTTACATGTATTTGTTGATGATAGTTGTTTTACGAAGCTATTTTCCTATATGATAGGAACACTTTAGATGAAAAATGATATTTCCTTGAACTAAATAGAGAGTAATCAATTGGTTCCGCGAATTACGTTAAATAATTCATGAGAGGCGAGAGACGTCGGTTAGAAACAAGTTTCTTACCCAAACGTCTCTCTCGCCTTGAGTGAATTATTGAATGTAATTCTCGGAACTAATTGATTACTCTATTTATTACACTTCTGCATCAATTTGGTTCACCAAATATGATTAAAACACACAGAACTAATGCATGAAATGAAAGTCCCAACGTGGAGAAAGATCAACCATCGAAAATTCAGTCTAGATCAGTAAGCGACGTAACGTCAATGACGTCACGGGAAATGACATAATTCACTAGTGACATTACCATTTTTAATTAACAGTGTTTTCAATGGAAATCGTGCATAGGAGTATAATAAAAGCTATTATCCACAAACATTTATACATGATTGACTGGACTGCGTAGATCTGGGGGAATGAAATTTTATATCACAAATTGTTGTTGACTAAAATGTGCTATTTTTGTATAGATATGATAGCAGTAAAATGTCTTGTCTGTTGATTGTACATTCTGGGCATGTCTGTTATTGTTTGCTTCCTACCTCCGAGGTTAGGAACTTTTATAGACAATAAAATGTTGAACTATTGAACACCCTTTTTTTTGGTCCATTAACCCTTTCATGAGAGTTGCGCTAGTGCAGCATTAAAGATCCTATGCCAATGCATTCATTCTCTTATATATGCGAGGCTCCCACCTTGCATATATAAGAGAATCCACTGGCTTACAAGGTCAAGGTAAATATTGTTAGGCCAATGTATTTTCTTATATATGCAAGACCCCCCCCCTATGGGAGACTCATATAAGAGAATGCATTTGCACAGGGTTTTTCGCAAAATTTCAGGAAGCTTCATTCATTGAAGGGCTCAACTCCCTAAGTGCCAGGGTCAATTAGATCATCTCGTCTGGGTGCCAACTCGCGATTTTTGGTTAATGCTTGTTTTCGCATATAAAGTTTTTTTCTCGGCAAATTCTGGTGATCTTGCGTCCCCTTCTGAAGAATCTACCGACACCCGATCAGCCTTGGTGAATTTGAGAAATCGGGATAGACAAAGATTGTGGTCAAAATAGCTGAATTTGTCAAAACAAAATGACTTTTACCCCCATGGAGTTGAAAAAAGATATAGAAACAATGATTTGTCGCATTTTTTATGTTTTCTGGATGGACATATATCAATATTAGCTCAACGATTGATAAAATATCAAAGATGGCTACCAAGATGGTGCTTAAAATAGCAAAAATCTTAGTTTCGTCTAAATTCCCACAAACGAATCTCAGTGTATAGAATATGACATTGCGTTTGATTTATTAACCCATTTAACAAACTGATTCTTCATTCAACAAGACAGTCAATGACTGTGGAGATGCTCACCAGACTGTAAAGACTGAGAAGACTGGGAAGACCATAAGAGTTAGTACTTGTCAAATTCACTTTAAAACAAGTAGTCCTAAAGAGGGACGTAGCGTAGAGGGTCTCCTTTGAGCAGTGGGGTGTCCACCTTAAAATATGGTCCAGATCCCCCACCCCACATAGTCCGCTCCCTCCCAACTGAAGCAAACACACTCCCAAGTTCGTAAAATTCCTTTGCACATGTTGGAATTTTACAACTGATACCTCAAGCTTTCCTAACTGTGGCAAAGTTACAACCTGACATGCCCCCCCTTTTTAGCTCAACTTTACTTTGTAAAGTTTGAGCTATTGCCATGGCTTGGTATCAGTCGTCCGTGTGTGCGTGACTCATCAACAATTTCCTTTAGCATGGGCTACAGGTCGTACCTTTGGTCGGATCATTATGAAATTTGTCATGGATGTTGACATTGACATGTTGATGGGAACGAGTCACTTTGGGGTCATTCGGCAAAAAACATGGCCGCCAGTGGCCATCTTGGATTTCAAAATTCAATCCATTAGCACGGGCTACAGGTCGTACTGTTCGTCTGATCGTCATGAAATTTGTCACGGATCTTAAAATTGACATCTAGATGGGAACGAGTCATTTTGGGGTCGTTCGGAAAAACATGGCCGCCAGCAGCCATCTTGGATTTTACTCTTTGCATGACTAAATCCTTTGGCACGGGCTACAGGTCGCAGCTTTAGTCGGATTGTCATGAAATTTGTCATGGATGTTAACACTGACATGTAGATGGGATCATTCGGCCAAAAAACATGGCCGCCAGCAGCCATCTTTGATTTTACTCTTTGCATGACTAAATCCTTTGGCACAGGCTACAGGTCGTACCTTTGGCCAGATCATTATGAAATTTGTCATGGATGTTGACATTGGTATGTAGATGGGAACGAGTCATTTTGGGGTTATTCGTCCAAAAAACATGGCCACCAGTGGCCATCTTGGATTTCAAAATTCAATCCATTAGCACGGGCTACAGGTCATACTGTTCGTCTGATCATCATGCAATATGTCATGGATGCTAGTATTGACATTTAGATGGGAACGAGTAATTTTGGGGTTGTTCGGCCAAAAAACATGGCCGCCAGCAGCCATCTTGGATTTGACTCTTTGCATGACTAAATCCTTTGGCACGGGCTACAGCTCACAGATTTGGTTGGATCATCATGAAATTTTCATGGATGCTAACAATGACATGTAGATGGGAACGAGTCATTTTGGGGTCATTCAGCCAAAAAACATGGCCGCCAGCAGCCATCTTGGAATTTACTCTTTGCATGACTAAATCCTTTGGCATGGGCTACAGGTCGTACCTTTGATCGGATCATAATGAAATTTGTCATGAATGTTGACACTGACATGTAGATGAGAAGGAGTCATTTTGGGGTCATTCGGCAAGGACTCTCTATACCAAAATGTATGCTAAATATGCCAAATGGTTCTTGAGAAGATGTTTTAAAAATAACTAATGAGGGAAAGAATTATGTCCGTGGCTCTGACCCTATTTGACCCAGTGATCCAATTCTGAATCAAATCTGAATCCTAGTCACCCATACCAAATATAAGCTGAATAGGCCTGATGGTTCTTGATGGGAAGACATTTTAAGAATTACAATGGATGGACAAGTTATGTCCCTGGCTCCGCCCTTATTTGACCAGGTGACTTCATTTTAACACATCTGTATCCCTGTCACCCAAGGACTTTCCATACCAATTATAAGCTAAATAGCCCTGATGATTCTTGAGAAGATGTTTTAAGAATTACTATGGATGGAAAGAGTTAGGTCATCTAACTATGCCACTTTTTTTACCATGTGACCCCCATTTGAACAGAACTGAATCCCAGCCACATAGGGACCATCCACACAAAATATGTCTCAATTCTTCATCTCAGGTAAGCTAAGAAAAATGCCTCCTTCTTTCTCATCCAGTTTCCCATATGTAATTGCCTGAGAAAAAAGGTATTTAGTTTTACTGGCCTAACTGTCAGATTCATCATTGTCCCCCGAAAAAATTATTTTCGGGGGACTATAGAAACGGGCTCTGTCCGTGTGTCCGTCACACTTTTGAGTACCTTCATGGTGTAATCATCTCCTACAGATTTCATCCCAGAGATTTGAAACTTCAGAATATTGTTACCCATATATTGAAGATGTGCAACATGTATATAGATGATGGAAAAATTATTTTTTGACGGAGTTATTAACCCTTTTCGACTTGGAAAATTTCAACATTTTTTATAATTTTCAGTATGAGGGTACCTCCATGGTGTATTCAACTCCTCCTACAGTTTTCATCCTAGAGATTTGAAACTTAAGAATAATGTTGCCCATATATTGAAGATGTGCAACATGTATATAGATGACGGAAAGATGGGAGTGAGGCACCAATTCTTGGGACACCAGGGACAGAAATGCTAATATGCATATGGAAATATGTTTTTTCTTCAACTTGCGAGTCTGTATGGGGCTACTACTATGGGCCCATGATAATATACTATGAGATGGACTCAATCATTCACAATCAGAGGGAAGTAAGGAAGTGTTAGGTATTTGCGCTTAAGCGCAAATGATTTACGCTTAAGCACAAATAAATTGATAAACACATATTTGCTCTTAAGCGCAAATAAATAATAAATGTGAAAAGGGCCTCCCATATATACGTATCCCAAAATCAATAAGTACATCATAAAACCCGAAAAAAGTATGGTGTTGCAATGAACAAACAGACTTGTATATTACTCAATATGTATTTTCACTCCTAGACGGTTATACAATGTGTTGCTTTCATTGTGGCATGGCTTGGGGTTGCAGCCATTTCATATCCGCGAATGTATTATTCTGTCCGTGTCACTCTATTCGCTCTCGTACTCTAATTTCGCACAAACTGGTATTACTGTAATTCATATGATTAGATTAGACAGCGTAGAAGATCAAAATGTGACTTGAGGTCGATCAGAACCTGTTTAGGGGGTAGGGTTATGTTTGCACAAGTTTTGACCACTTACGATATGTGTAGTTACTAATTCTACCTATCATACCAGAGGAGTGATGTCTGTGCAGTTTTTAAAACAGATAGCTCGCATCTTTTGAGAAATCTGATATTGAATAAGACAGTTTGCCTGAAAAAAAGTACATCATTTTGGGTCATTTCATATCATATCTGTGATAATTCAAAGTTCCCCTTTGGATGGGTGTCTCTGGTTGGAGAATTTTGTATTGAACAATATTGAGTGACCTTTGTATATTTTTAAGCTGAAACATTATCACAGCATCCAATTATTTCCATGATTGTGAAAAAGAAAAAAGTTGGTTTTCTTATTTGGAAAAAATGGTGCAACTAAGAAAGCTCAACTGGGATTTTAGTGAACTTTTCATGACACATCTATGATGTTATGACCTCAGTAATATAAAAAAAATAAACAGATTTCTCCAATTTATTTCGTTACTTTTCCCAATTCATATAAAATGTGCTTGGACTATATTGGTTTATACCCACCATGTGGTTTTGTGGAGTAATTTCAAAATTCAGTTCTATTTTCAATTTAATTTCTCTTTTCTTTTTATATTTTTTTTAATGACAATAAATCACAAGTGATATAAATTACCAACAAGCAGTGAACAGAACCTGATAGTCCTGCCAACATGTGTCTTCTATTGAAGGAAAGTGTGATGATTTTCTTTGAATTTGATCATGAAATTAAATTTGTATTCTCAGGCAATATTATTTGTATTTAATTCCCCAAAAAATTACATAAAGAAGGATACACCTACAATCTTATATCATACAAATGCCTACAATTTTGGATGAAATTTATAGCACACCTTACTTGTTTCTAAATTCGTGCAGTACTATTTTAAAACTAAGCGAAAAATAGTATGACTCCTGAGTTAATACCAAACCACAGGGAAAATCAGAGGACTATGTTATTAAGTTACATACATTATGGAAGGTTGGACTGAATATAGACAATTCTATTTACATGTAGGCATGCATTCTTAACATCATTATTCATATGTAAATCATGGTAAAATCTTCAATGTTGCAATGCTTGGCCTGTACGAAGGGACACAAAAGCATATCTCCATATCCACAACCCTGCAGTGACAATGTGGTCATGCAGTCTGAGTCTAATAATGATTCTCTAAAGTAAGCTGCAGTTGACGTTTTGCTTCTTTCGAGTTCATTTCAATGATGTCCAGAACTATTTGAATATTAGCATGATTGTTTTGAGCATATAACCACCCATTTTCTCAAGAAAATGTCGATGCAGTTACTATCTACTCGATGTTAATTTTTGTTGTGGTGGTCTTTAATATATACATGTTACCTTCAGGAACAATTAAGAGTGTGAATTCAAAGTGCGCGAATTCAGAATTGAGCGAAAATAGTACTGCACGAATTTAAAAACAAGTAAGGTAAGTCTAAATTTTATTTCATTTGATAATGGGAAATTGTGTTTTAAAAATTGAAAGAAAATTTAGTACATTAAACAAATTTTATGAGGTTCTCTTCACGTAAGAAGATGCCTGAGAAACACAAGGCCAAATTTCTTTTCATCATTTCTGTGCCTCCATTTCATTTTCAATGACATCACTGATATGAGTCACATGATATATCATTTTTCTGATAATTCATGATGAGCATGGTCTTTTATTTGCGAATTTTATGGTGAATGTTTTAATAACTTAGATACCATTTCAATATATGCACACCATTAATCAGACTCTCGCATCACTGGGACATCGGATACGAGAGGATAAATGTTTGATATGACAAAGTGTCCAGGAAACAATAATAGACAGGTTCAGACACATAAACATGTGGCTTCTGACATTTGTTGTGGTGTCGCTATAAAACATCCATCTGGAAACAAAAGCATGATGGCACATGTTTATAGTCTAAGACTTTGGATATATTCCAGCTTGGTGTAAGGAAACAGGACCATAGTCACTGCCTGAAGTAGAAGTTTTTAGGTTTTGATCCCATTGTTATCTCTGGAAACACCTATGGGTACATGGATATTTTATACCTGTATGTCTCTATTTCAAAATGGACATTCTGGTATCAATTCTCCATGTACTTCCAATGTTGCCGGAGATAAATTATATTACATGACACATACAACAGCAAAAATCTTAGCAAAATGACTATGTTTGTGTAGGTCATATGACTCTCCTTAGCAACATCAACACATATCTTATTTGAAACGACCCATTGTCAATATAATGAAAATATAACATTTTTCGATTACTCTTCCGCACAAAAATAAATTATGCTAACACTTCATTCAAAAAGCACTAATACATTAACACTTAAGTTAAAACTTCTGCAAATTCATGTCTTCATTTTTTGTTTCATACATTTCAATACATGCATAAAAAAACATGCCAAAACCTTTCGAAATTCATCAAATATGGAGCCATACAAAGTGAGGTGCAAATATTTTGGGTATCTGTCTGTATCTGTAGTTGTTACGTCCTAGTGACCAAAGCTGGCTTTTACAGGACGGTAAATAATATATACTACACAATATTAAAACTACAGTTCTGACAGGTAATTAGAAACTTTGTTTTATATTATTAGATTGTTTTCATATTATTGTGCTTGATATCTAGTAACTTTGTCAACATTCATCATCAAAACTGCTGGATATGGCTCCAAAATTGATATAGACATGCTTGGATGTCATATCCGCAAGAAAAATGGATGGAATGAATACGATACGCCCACAAAATTTTAACTAGCAATCAGGAATACAGATCAGAAACAGTGATTTTCTCAATGACTTAATTTATCAAACAGAATAATGGTATTTTATGAACATGAGCACACTCCAGTGATTTCTGAGTTATTTGTCATTATTGGAATACAACTGCAGTGTGGTTATTTGTTTATGAAAAGATTGACCCAGTGTGTTTATTGCAACAAAAAGCAGATGTAAAATTTATAAGAGGTGTATGCAAGTATAAAGTATTCTCAGAAAAGTTGTGTGGTCCTAAAGTAATGCCTTAAATAACCGATTCCTTAACCACAGCAGAATTATGGGTAACTTTTCAGGATTTAGCCAGAAATATTTCCGACTAAATCCTGAAAAAATAACCATAATTCTGCTGTGGTTAAGGAGTCAATTATTTAGGACATTACTGTAATAAAGCATCATTGATGAGTAGTTATCCCATAGGAAATATTCCGATAATAAGTTCAACAAATGACCAATCATTTGTTGAACTTATTATCTGAACATTTCTCTGCATTAAATAGGACTCTTTTATGAGCTGTGGTTTGCATTTTTTTTCGGAAAACCCCTCTTGATGAATAATAGACCATGCCGATGTACACTGTTTTACTGAGTGGGAGAATGCATTTAGTATAGAAAGGGTTAAAAATCATGCTGTAAAATCCTGACTTTATTTCATACCAGTCGTCTATCTGTAACCACAGTTGCTAATTATAAATTTGTGAAACCTCTCTACAGATGAACAATGGATAAATAATACAATGAACTGTGACTTTTACACTATGTGATATAATAAAACTCTGTACGGGTGATGAGAGTAAATCAGACCAGTGGACTGATAAGAGTAAATAAAGCTCATACATGAGGGAAAACAAGCACACATGAGTATGAATAGAACAAAATATATCTCACAGCACAAGGCAGTCTGAGGTCCCCAAGTGTGAATTTAGTAACGCTATCCCGCATAGTTGCTAGCATCACCAAATTCACCCTCTGGTGACCTCATTCTGCTTAGGCCCCAACTGCTATGGGAGACCTAGGATCAGATTGAAGTTGAAGTTGCTGATGTTCACCCATCAGTCACCTTTATTATGCAATTTATCTTCTGCAAATTGGGGGATATAGAAACTTCCCAGAAGGGAAAAAGTGACTAAAAACAATGTTAATTTAGATATTTCCTAGAAGATGAGGCCTAAGCAGAATGAAGTCTCCAGAGGGTAAAATTTGGTAATGCTAGCCCACCGTGCGGGATAGCGCTACTAAATTCACCCTCTGGGGACCTCATATTGCAAATGTCAGCTAAATTCAGACTTGCCTCTAGCCACTTGGTGAAAATCTCTGTTCATGGAACTGTGAATAATAAGTGAAAGACCTCCAAATTTAACCCTTTCAGTGCCAAGTCTGATTTTTGTATCAACCCATATTTCCTTGATCATTTTTCAAATTTATTGATTATAATAATGTGATACATTGATGGAAAGAGCTCTAAGAGGGAGCCTCAAATATAAAAGAGAATACATTGGCCTAACAATATTTACCTTGACCTTGTAAGCCAGTGCTTTCTCTTATATATGTGAGGCTCCCTGTGGGAGACTCGCATATATAAGAGAATGCACTGGCACAGGATCTTGAATGCTGCACCAGCGCAAATAAATTTATATTTGTTTATCACCCCATTGGTTCTATTTAGTGGGAGAATTTTTTACGGTGTAGCCATTATTTGTAGATTTTGCAAGGGAATGTGTCTGAGAGAAAATATGGCTGGGGAAAGAGACCCTAATTGGAATCCTCCGCCCTGTGACAACATGAGGCTGCAAACTTAATGTCCAAGAAAAGTATCTTCAAATTTCCTGGTAAATTAGCTTCAGCCAGGCACAAATTTTTCAATAGATTCATTAGACAAGTCTTACATGTCTAGGATTAATCTATTATTTTATTTCTCATATAAATGTATTAATTTTTGTGTTCAATGGTGATAAAATTATAAAATTTCAACTTTTATTCCAGGTAATTTATCAGAATAGGTATTTAATAATGTCTCAGATTTTAGCCTGGAAATACAGGATAGGAAAATTTGTTGGAGTTTCATGAAAGGTCTGAAGCAACCAACTTATATATATTTTTTTGTGGGCATTTTAGGGGCATGAATTTAGGAAATGAATAAAATGAGGTCCAAGCAAAACAACAAACAAAACAAGCCACGCATGGAATAGTATGTATAACAAATGCAAACATAACACAACAGTCGATGGTTGATATAAATACTATATACAATTCACTATCTCTAGTGAAATCGAGGGTGAATTCACACTACTTAATCGATGGTCGATATAATTAACATCATATAGAATCTATATATTACTTTCAATCAAGAGGAATTCCACACAACTACTCAATGGCCAATATAAATATCACTATATACAACTTATTATATCACCATGAGTCTAGAGAAAATCCACTCAACTAATGAATATATAGAATGCTGAATTCTCAAACAAAAAAACTTCCTCCATGTTATACTTCTGAAATATGCCAAGAATGTAAAGTTCAATACTAGTTAGGCCAAGTTTCCTTTGACGTAAACCAGTCAATGAAATCGGTAGGAATAATACTGGTTTAAATCAGAGTATGGTTGTCTTACTCTTCTATAGCGGACTTTAAACCAAGATATAGGGCGGGATTTTTCATTAATTTTAATCGACTTGATCATACAAATCAATACAAAATGCTACATTTATCAGAAAGAATTATATCTTATGGTCATAATAATGTATTATAATCTAATTGTTGTGTTAAATTACGCACAGAATATACCATGAAATTAGGAGTAACCTCACATTTGATCTGTTTACGTCTAAAGAAGGTTTTCGCTAGGTCAAATGAGTTCGTATTCATTTGAAATTATGTAAACATTGTGATAAAATATATTTATCACATTAAATTACTACTTTCAGTTGAAAACACCAGGTTACTTTCAAAATTGTGACATTTCATTAGTCATGGGTGAATTTAGATGAGCGGGTGATTTACGCTTAATGTCCGCTATAGAAGACTAAGGCAACCAAAGTCTGACGTAAACCAGTATTATGTATTCCTACCGATTTCCAAAACCAAATATTAAGGCAAATCAGAAATCATTTTGATAATCAACTTACGAAATATTAAACTACTGCATAGTAATATTAAATATTGAAACGGAGGGTTTCAGTCTATTATCACATTTGTCTGTTTGCCTCAGAAATGTCTTCATAGACTTTGAACTGTAAACCTGAGTTTTCTTCCCATCAATAATAATGCGTTTGTAAAAATAAAAAAAATAACACTTTTGTTGTATCTGCAGTTTTTAAATGCTGACAAATAGTGCAAATAGCCCAAGAGTCGATAATAGTGAATGTGAAAGGGAACCAGACAATCAGATGATCATATTTATCTGACCCCATGGGGTCAGAATTTGCTGAGGGGTAATTCCACTAAGTAGTAACCAATGCATGTGGTTAACAAAGGAAGGGATGCACTCGATGGGTGGGTTCCTTTAACCCTGTTGTGATAATCTGGTGTACATGTCATCAATCTGCTGAGCGAATACTTTCTTTAGTTCTTGTCGTTTTGCCTTGAATGTTGGTGTGAGAAGATTGTTGTCTATTGTGAACATCTCTGAGTACAAGAGACAATCTTTAATCTGGAAGACGATATATACATATATAAAGCATTTGATAAACCCATTTTATAATTTACTCAGCAAACATAATCTATATATATATATATAAAACCCCAAGTCTGTCCAAGATTTTCACACATTAATAACATCTGATCTATATGTCTGATTTAGCCCAAATTTGGACCATGTCCTGTGGTATATATTAGAAGACGAGACCTAAAATTTAATGCTGTTTAGCCGAAGAAAACCTGGGATCGAAAGTATTTCCCAGAGGTTGTATATTTGTTCTTTTCCCCTGCATGACATAGGTAAGTGAAGATAGAGTAAGCCATTTTTTTCAAATTCAATAGCACCCATCTAGAGGTGCTCCAAAACATGCCTAGTAAATTGTTAAAACTTTACACTAATAATTGTGAGCTGCAGGGCATGCCAATGGATTCAAATGTGAAATCCATGATGACCACTGGTGGCCACGTTTTTTAATGAAATTAATAAAAAAAGTGAACTCCCATCTAGAGATTACCCTGAATATCCATATGAAGTGTGTTGACGATTAGATGAGGAGTGTGGCCTGTAGGATGCGCCAAAGGATTTAGTCATGCCAAGAGTAAAGGATGGCTGCCAGGGCCAAGTTCTTTATCAAAAATCATTCTAATTCAATAGCTCCCATATAAATATGTAGCCATGTTTAATACAATTCAGAAAGAATGGTAAGCTCCCATCTAGAGGTCACCCCGAGGATCAATATGAAGTTTGGCGATGTGTGGATGAGGGATGTGGCCTGCAGGGTGCGCCAAAGGAATGACTCACAGACGACGGATGCCAACCCATAACTATTTAGCTCAAACTTTACTTCATCAACGATATGGTGTGTCTGTCATTTGCAGAATTAGGACCACAGAAGGTGAATTTAGTTATGCTATCCCGCACAGCGAGCTAGCATCACCAAATTCACCCTCTGGGGACCTCAACTGCTATGGGAAACCTAGGGCCGGATAAAAATACCCCATTTTTCCATGACTTACACGCCTGGAATTTTTTTTTTCATATTCCCTGAGTTTTCTATGAGCTATTTATGAATATCGAATATCTCAATGATATTTCCATTGGTATATAGGAGTAATCATATCTTAAAAATATTTATGTTGCTTTAAGTAAGTGCAAGGAGCTGAGCTGATCATAAAGTTGAGATAACCATTCATGACTCACCTGCTCAAAGCTATTCAGTCCCGATTGTTTTCCAATATTATTGACATCTTGTAGAATTGCCTTTTTCACAGCCTGGAATCAACATTATTGGAAGATTGTATTAACAACTAATTATTGCCGCAATCTAATAACAAAAGCATTCAAGTTAGAATTGACCTTTCCATGATTGGAGCTTCCTGAAAATTTGCGAAAACCCTGTGCCAATGCATTCTCATATATATGCGAGTCTCCCATAAGGAGGCTCAGCCAGTGCATTCTCTTATACATGCAAGGTTCCGTATGGGAAACTCACATATACAAGAGAATGCACTGGCACATGATCTTAAATGCAGCTCCCATCATAAAAGGGTTAAGGAACATTCGTAATACATGAATCAATTAGACAATCTTCCCTGAGCGTTCAGCAACATACACTCTAGCAATAAGCATGTCATGACTAATTGACACTTTCTTTACTAAACACTCAATGACGAGTATTTCCCTTAGTAAATGTTCAGGTAATAGTTCAACAAACATTTGTTGAACTTATTATCTGAATATTTCCCACCAATTACTCGAAATTTTCTGCACTTATATTATACTAGCAGTTGACCCGACTTCGTCTGGGCTTTGACCTTGAATTGACCATTTTGAAGGTCAAGGTCAGGTCGGGGTAACGATTTGACCAGTTCAAAACACTCCCCGGACAAAAGTACCCCTAGGTATAAAAAATTTGTCGAAATCCGTCCGTTTTACCCAATTTGACCATTTTGAAGGTCAAGGTCAGGTCAGGGTCACGATTTGACCCGTCGAAAACACTCCCCCGACAAAATTATCCCTAGGAATCAAATTTCGTCGAAATCTGTTAATTTTTTAATTTAATTTGAATTAATTCTGCCTTTTTAATCAAGAGAAATGATGGTACCCCGCCCCGTGATGGTACCCGTCCCTAAAAGAGGTATGTTTGTGGGTACCCGTTTCAAGGTGAAGATCACCTCGGGCGGAAAAACTTACACCGATGAAAATCTCCCCTGTTCCTTGGAACCCCTAAGTACGAAGACAGACATAAGAATCACACAACACGTTCATGTCTGGATACAGACACACTCACGTCTGGCCCCAGACATAAGAATCACACTACACGCATACGCTCTTTATCAACGACACTGCGGATACAAACGCTCTTTAACTATCAATGCGAGTAATCCCACAGTGCCAAGGATGGTCATTTTGGTGACTGGGAGTGGAGAAGGGGTGAATCGGAGCTCCTCCAAAACGGCGGTAAACACTGCCCGTGGTTTTTTAACCTTAGATTGGAAGTTTGAGCTCAATCGGTCCAGCCGTTTTCCCGGCCATAGCTAACAGACAAACAGACAGAAGTCACAAAATATATATTAGATTTGTCATCTGCTCATATTTTCATAACATCCTTCGAAATGAATAATAGATCATTCCAATGTTACTTTATAACTGAAGGGAGAATATGTTTAGTATAGAAAGGGTTAGCACTTTCACTGGTGCAGCATTGAAGATCATGTGCCAGTACATTTTCTTATAAATGGGTGTCTCCCATGGGAAGCCGAGAAAAAACGTTAATGTAGAACTATTAAGGCAAATATGATATTGTGATTGGTATTGTTGTGAGTATTTATTGGTGATTTATAAACTAATTTGGTTAACTAAATCGGCTTTTGGTAAAATTCTTTTGTTGTTGTAACTGGATGATATGGGGACCATCGAATCAGATTATGTATCTGTTTGCAGTGTATATCGGAGAAGAGAAATGCCAATAATACATACAGGATTTTTACATAGCTCCTCATATGATGCAGAGATTCCAAGTTTTTCCTTACAATACTTCTGTAGGGTGTCTGGATCGGGAACAATTACACCAACAAGACATGCCTAAAATATAGAATAATACATCAACCTGTATCCAAAACCAGTATAAACTGTTGCTCGCTGCATATCTCCATATAGCATTCCACATAGTGTCGCATACCACAGAATAAATAATGACAGATAACATTTTAATCAACCCTGTTGATTAACAGAAATTTGCCTAGACTAATATATTACCTACAGTTAGGCCCTAAATAATCGACTCCTTAACCACAGCAGAATTATGGGTAATTTTTCAGGATTTAGTCGGAAATATGGCTTGTCAGGTTTTGATTGAAATGTTATTTTTTATTGGATTTTTTGGACTTTCATTGGTAATGCCACTGAAACAGTAATGTTTTTGGTAGACATATCTCATCATTGGAGCGTTATTAATAATGAAAATAAGAACAAAGTAAATATATTTTTACATGTACTTGTTAATGACAGTTTTTTATACAAACTTTTATAAAATTTACATTATTACTCATGAACCAACTTCGAAGACCCTGATAGTCCCTTTAATGGTATATTCTTTATGCTTGAATGTTATTCATGGATTAAAGCTAATAACTCTGTAATACTACAATAAGCACCTTTTCAATTGAAAAGACTTCATATAGCATACCTGTAAGCTTTCACCATGTACATAGATTTGTGCCACTAACGAAGACCGTACGTAGACATTCTCGATCTTCTCTGGTGCAATATACTCTCCCTGGAAAAATAAGTATATGCTGCAGATCAACAGAATGTCCACAACTAGTAAGTCTGCATTAATATAAATTTTAGCCCCAAGACAATATCATGACATTGTGGAGGAAAGACTTGCAGAGGGTTAATTTCACTGGAAAAACACTCCACTGCACATAAAAATTATCGACCTCCCGGAAGTGTTGCCTTTGCCAATGACAGTCAGCTGACTCACATGGCCATTAGGTCTACATGTACATTTAGCATACGAAACATTTAGCAAAGAATATAATCCAATCTTCTAATAACCAATTGAGAGAGTAACGTTATGTAGACAGCGGGGGGGAAATGGGAATACCTGTGCAGGAAGATCTTATTTTGAACGAAGCCAATTAACTCTTTCATGATGGGAGCTGCGCTGGTGCAGCATTACAGATACTGTACCAGTGCATTATCTTATATAAGAGAGTCTCCCATAGGGAGCCTCGCATATATAAGAGAATGCACGGGCTTACAAGTACAATGTCAGAGTTAAGTTAACTTTGGTTTTAGCTTTTAGTACGTTACAAGATAAAGCTTAACCCTTTCATGACAGAGCTATGCTGGTGCAGCATTAAATGATCCTGTGCCAGTGTATTCTTTTTATATATACAAGAGTCTCCCATAGGCTTGTTAGGCCAATGGATTCTCTTAAATATGTGAGGCTCCCTATGGAAGACTCACATACTCACATATATAAGAGAATGCATTGGCACAGGGTTTTTGCTCCAGACATGGAAGGGATAAAGATTACTGGGTTCAGTGATCGCACAGTGGACCAATTGTCCTCACCATCTGACTATTGTTTACAGGTTGTACTATAAACATTGGGCAGATATCTATAAACCTATATATCTATAGGTTTGGCACTGTAAAATCACATGACTTGTCCCGTCAAGTGATTATGCATAGCAATACCATAGTTACACATGTGACATGTTACAAGTGCGTGTAGCTACACCTGGCTATTAATTGAGATCTTACCTGTGCCAGTTTGAATATGTGCTTCTTTCTGTCAATGATCTTCAAGCTGCCGTTCTACAAGTGATGTGACAGGATTGATTAGTGTTAGGCCACGCAAAATCAAATACCCATATCTCAGGCACCCGCACATGGTCCCAAAACCCAGCATGTGCAAACTTTCGATTCAAGGTCAAATTGTCGGGAACATTTTTAATGAGTACAAAATATTTTTTTTTATACAAAGCGAGATCGAACAGACCCATTTCGCAATTCAAATTTCTGATTTGTTATTGTAGTTGTTACCTATGTTCAAACAAGTATTAAATATGTGATTTACTGCATCTGAAAACTCGAAACTAAATTTTCTGTTCAGGTAATAATGGCCGCAGGCAACCGAAATTAATAGCGGATCTAGAACTCGTCCCCAGTTTATAGCGGAATTTACAAAACTCGTCCAGTAAATTAGGTCTGGATCTTGCCATTTAGTCTTGTAAATTCCGCTATAAACTGGGGACGAGTTCTACATTCTATTTATTACAGGATCCAAAACCTTGACAAAACATACTTAAATCAACAAATGGGATGCGAAACTAACATTGGCTTTGATGACGTTTCATGTAACTATGCGTTGTTCGCCTGCGTAAAGATATAGTCCCAGATAAATAAAGACTCTGTCGTATTTAATGACGTATATTTAATGACATAACTTTTTAAAATCTTCATTCATTATAGTTTGTTGGAAAAATATTGGAAGCCATAGTATTTTGAGAGTTAGCGTACGGAATGTAAACAAACGACAAACCAGAAGTCAAAGGTCACATGGCACTATTTCCTGTTATTAAATGAACGTTTAATATCACAATTTATAGAATGGATTTATCGAATGGAATAAGGGTAGGATCATGTAATAAATTTTATTATTAAACCCAGAGATCAATTGAGGTCCCCTGAGGGTGAAGTATGTGATGCTTGCCTGCTGTGTGGGACAGCGTCACTAATTTCACCCTCTGGGGACCTCATTCTGCAAATGTCAGACATACTATATCCAGGCTTATTCATTACTAGAACAACTGAAGATTATAAAGATTAATGAGTTTTATTTCAGTTCTCAGGGTATTAGCTGTTAACTTCAGATATTTCACCCTTTGGAGGGTCATGTGACATCAGGAGGTCATGGCCAAAAAGTTTCAAGTCTGCAGTCAGCAATCACCTCTCTGATTATTATCAGAAATCTAAGAAACCCTTAATTCATTGACAGATAATTGCTCTCCTGAGTATGTTCATCGTTGGAATGTTCAAAGCATATACTCATTTCCGGGACACATTTGGCATAAAAATTGAACATATTTTACCACCGATACGAGGACAGAAACTTTTGGTGGTTAATTTTCGGTTATTTCCAAGAAAATAAGAATTCTATTCATTGTTCCAACCCATTTTCTCTTTCTACTTTCGAATTACAGTGCTCCGAATCTGAGACAACTGTTCATCCACAATGGGCATATTCTACGTTCATTAACACTTACAGGAAGCCACTGGCCGATGTCTCCTGAGTGAAGCCACCCCTCATCATCCAAAGCTTCCTTTGTCTTTTCCGGATCATTCAGATACCCTTTGAAAACATTTGGTCCTTTGAAGCAAACCTGGGAATCAGAGAAGAAATGATAAATACAGGCTTCAGCCTACTGAGCAACAATCTTTTCATAACAGGAGCCAAGCTGGTGCAGCATTAAAGACCCTGCACCAGTCCATTCTCTTATATATGCAAGTTTCCCAGATGGAGCCTCGCATATATAAGATAATGAACAGACTTACATGGTCAAGGAAAATATTGTTAGGCTAAATTCCCCAACTCTGGAAGTGTATTTCAATAACCTCTATGGTCAAGAATTTTCCAATTGGTGGTTTTTAGAAAATCTGTGTCTAAAAACACTTATTTTATGATAGATATTCAAAAAATTACATTTCGGAGTGATCTGAATCTAATTTCCAGACTGAAATATACAACTACTGTTGTTTCCATGGCTCTAAATGTTCACCTGTCACTGACAGGTGACTGTATCTGTGTGACAAGTAGATTCTAATGCTACCTGTCACTTATGCCAGGTGATTTTAACCTTTCATGACAGGAGCTGCGCTGGTGCAGCATTAAAGATCTTGTGCCAGTGTATTCTCTTATATATGCAAGCCTATTAAGGGAGCCTGGCATATATAGGAGAATGAACTGGCTTACAAGATCAAGGTAAACATTGTTCGTCCAATGTATTCTCTTTATATGCGAGGCTCCCTGTAGGAGACTCGCATATATCGCATATATAAGAAATGCAATGGCACAGGGTATTAAAGAATCTCTGTTGTGGCATGTTTAAAGAGTATTCAGAAGAATGTGTTGCGTCAGTTGATTGCAATGCATTGAAATTGGACTATCTAGAGTCAATAACACTGAGGCATTTAGATGGATGTGATGTGTCCATTACATTGTATCTGTTAATGCACACAACCAAGATTCTATTTTAAATTTTTTTCAATGTTCACACAAAGATGAGAGTGTCAATGACACTGTAGCTCAACTTGGAAAGGGAATAATTTAATGTATTACAGTCAATGGAGCGATTAGGAATGTGGAGTAAAATCCAAGATGGCTGCTGGTGGCCATGTTTTCGGCCGAATGACCCCAAAATGAGTGGTTCCCATCTACATGTCATCGTTAACATCCATGACAAATTTTATGACGATCAGACTAAAGGTACGACCTGTAGCCCATGCTAAAGAATTTAGTCATACAAAGAGTAAAATCCAAGATGGCTGCTGGCGGCCATGTTTTTGCCCGAATGACCCCAAAATGACTCGTTCCCATGTACATGTCATTATTAACATTCATGACAAATTTTATGATGATCAGACTAAAGGTACGACCTGTAGCATGTGCTAAATGATTTAGTCATACAAAGAGTAAAATCCAAGATGGCTGCTGGCAGCCATGTCTTTCAGCCGAATGACCCCAAAATTAGTCGTTCCCATCTGCATGTCATTTTTAACATCCATGACAAATTTTATGATGATCAGACTAAAGGTACAACCTGTAGCATGTGCTAAATGATTTAGTCATACAAAGAGTAAAATCCAAGATGGCTGCTGGCTAGGCCTGTAACGATTCATCGCGATTTCGATGCATCGCGATTCGTCATTCACGATTCTATACGCGATTCATTTGACTGTAATTTCGATACACTACGATACAGTTCCGATATTATCATGCAGTTACCATACGAAGTCAATCGGGTCCGTAAGCTGTGAATGCTTACGAAGTGTTGTCGGAAGTAAATCTGTAAATTTCGTTTGTTTCCGTGAGCTCGCACTTTGACCTTTGACACAAACGTTGGCGGAAGTGAAATGACTGACCTCCGTAACCTAGCCAGACTGTAAGCCATGCTCTGATTGGTTTAATTTGATGAACTGCTGTGATTTCAACCAATCAAATACTAGTATATTGGATACATGTATATCGTCTGCAGCAAAACAACACGTGGGCCATGGAAAGATGTCTGCTCAAAGCTTAAAACTTGTCAATCCGCCAGCGGCCTACAGGTCGAAAGTCTGGCAGTATTTCGGTTTTGGGACGTACACCGTTTAAGAGGATGGATGCATTAAGACAGACAGAACTAAAACGATATCCAAATTATGTTCGACGGCAACCTCTTATATATTTGACATAAGTTACAAGACTGGTGTTACGACCAACATGTCGCACCATTTGAAACGACATCATTCTAGACTATAGACTTGACGAACCCCAGCGAGCCCATCTAGCGTTCCCAAATCATCAGGTCAGCTGCGTCTCCAACAGTGTTCGCGCTGTCGGTAGCCAAATTAGCCAATGGCTAATCTTTTTCGAATTTGGCTAATAAAAATTTCATTTGGCTAAACTTTTGGCTAAACTTTTTGTGGACCCCAAATGGAGAATGAAGGCATGAATTTTTGGCAAGTGGGTTTTCAATTCTGTGATGTGAACGATCTAGTCCAAAAACATCGTAAGTGGGAATATATCGACGACTGTACAAAGGGAAACCCGATCGCGGACAGTACAAAGGGAAACCACTAACTATGCACGAAACAGCAAAAGTCTTTATTTTAAATTTAATCCGCTAATCCCCCATTGTCTGTCTGGTCACTCACGGGGCTCCTGCACAATGCATGTTTATGATGACATTGTATTTATGACGGTCAAGGTTTATGAGCACCAAGTGTAAGACAATAGCTTAATCAGCCAAATGTGAATCACGACAGATATTTTGTGGCTATTTGTCAAAACCGATACATTCAAAATAATATGCATGCTTTTATGACAGATTGTAATTTGATAATGGCGTAACAATATTAACTTATTAGTTTCCAGATGTCACTTAGATATTTTCGCAAGGATAATTAATATTTCATGATTTAATCAATAAAAAGATATTGATATAAAACAAAAACATAATGACATTAAGAACGACAATCCCGGGTCACCCCCCCCCCCCCCCCCCCCCCCCCCAAATCACTCTTTCACATAGAGATTAATATTTTTTAAATAAATGATATATATATACAAATATTTCTAGTTCATCAAAATTAGTTAAATTAATGTGTATTTTACCTGTGTCTGTTAGATTTGACGTTTTAGTCATTAATTGTGAACCGACCAGAAAACGATGATTTAATTTGGCCATAGTTTTTTTTAATTTGGCCAAAAAACATTTGGCTAAAGATTTTTTCATTTGGCTAATAAAATTTTCATTTGGCTAAACTTTTGGCTAATGTTTTTTTCGGTCCAGCGCGAACACTGGTCTCCAAGATGTGTATTCTAAATTGGCTAAGACTGAGTTGTGACTATTAAATGTTGTGTTGAATTACTGTTGATTAAAATATAAAATGAATTTAAAAAATAGGACTTGAATCACTGTTGCATGAGTTTCGGATTGAAAATTAGCTTTTCTGACGATATACTCAGATACAACTATGAGCATAATAAAAAGTAGTGTATAAGAACCCAGCTGCCCAGCGACATTTCGTCATGTGCCATTATTAGGCATATATAGTTTAATGGTGCATGGCGAACTGTCGCTGGGTGCACTACTTGTCAATAGTTATATCTGAGTATATGGTCAGAAAAGCTCATTTTCAGTCAGAAACTCCAGCAACTGACTGCCAACTGTGAAATGATATACTGTTCACTAAAATTAGTATAGTTCATTTTTCTACGATAACATCTGAGAGTTGTGCAAATTTGGAGTGTTGAACTTGAATAACTATTTACTTGTGGGATCAAATTTTGCGTATCGCGATACGAATCGTATCGTTGGCCCCGTATCGCGATACGTATCGTGACCAAGCGTATCGTTACAGGCCTACTGCTGGCGGCCATGTTTTTTTGCAGAATGACCCCAAAATTACTCGTTCCCATCTACATGTCAATATTAACATCCATGACAAATTTCATGATGATCAGACGAACAGTACGACCTGTGGCCTGTGCTAATGGATTAAATTTTGAAATCCAAGATGGCCGCTGGCCAGACTTGTTTACTTTGAAAATCAGAAAAAGGGAGATTCACCTTCATAAATAGGGAGATTTGGATAAAAATAGGGAGATTTTATCTTCGATGGTAAATTACTAAAACATCACGTATAGAAAGGAATTGATGGGCTACTATAAATAAAGAATAAGTTATTATGATTATATATGATTTTATTTTATATATAAACTTAAAAATCAATAATAATATATTACAACATTAACAAAATAAATTAACAATGTTCATCACATTCACAGCTTACTTCTCACATTCTGAAGAATGCTCTTTCACATAAGATTTGAGGACTGATTTTGAAAGTTTTAGCACATCCTGCGATGGCTGGTAATTAAAGCAATCACCATTGTTGTTTATCTTACAGGCTAGCAGAGCGCACAATGTATCGTTTAACTCTGATCTAAAGCTTGTCTGTATCTTTTTGCAAATTGAGAAAACACGTTCGCTGTCAGCATTACTGTTTGGAATAGATAACACCGTTTTAACAACTAGTCCTAGGTGTGGAAATCTCAACTGTTCTGTGCTAGTAACTTGGTCAATATATTCATCCAATACTCGTCGCATCGTTGATCTTCATGGTTGAACTTTGGAAGATTTACTGCAGTTTTGTAGTCGATTAATTCGTCTGCGAGATCGTCGAATTGCTCATCTGTCTGAATTAGCCCAAAGCGTTTCGACAAACTTATCAACGATGATTCCGTAACATTGTCCCTGGCTTCTTCCTTTGGATTAAGAATGGTCAAATCATCAAATATGTGTTCCTCAAAGGGAAATTTCTGAATCATTTTGTCAACAATTGACTGATAGAACATACGCGCACTGTCATAAAATGTTTTCACTTCTCTTGGGCTTATTTGCCCTTTGACCTCCTCGATGTATGCGCGCGCTGTCATGCCAACTGCGAGAATAGTATCCGTGAGTTGATTTTCTGTTAACTCATATCGTACCGAGGTGATAGTGTCACTGGCTTTTATCACGATGCTTTTCACGAACTTTCCTAAGAATTTCCTTAACAACCTTTCCATCTCAGTCTGCATGAATCCCAGCATGGTTTCGTCTGATTGAAATAGCGTATTAAATTCGTTCATCGGGTGAAGAATGTAGTTTAAGAAGAGGAATGTTAGCTTCATTTGGTGGTCGTGCAAATGTTCGTTGATTCTTTGTACTTTGCCCCCGCTCTCAACATCGCTGTGATTCTCGAAATAACTAATGAGGGCTGGCCATTGTTAGATAATTCTGCCGATACATTTTTCCAAACTTAACCACCGTGTTTTCGCATGTTTCAAGATTTTTGCTGTATCGATATCGGCGAATTCAACAAACTTTTTGTACTCCTCTTTCCGCTTTGAACTTTTATTAAAATGAGAATAGATGTCACATAGTAAATCCTCCACTGGAACGGCGAGAGATTTCACTGGTAAACGAAACAACAGAATTCCAACTTATATTACGGGTCTTCAATGCAAGGTCTAATGCTTTAAATATTGAATCAGCATTGCCGATATTGCATATTGGCATGTCCAGGAAACGAGTCACAGAACGACCAACCTTTTCGTCTGCATACCGAACTAGAATAACCAGCTGCTTTTCTGAACCATAATCATTTGATTTGTCGATCAGAAGAGAAAACTTCTCATTTCGGCAATGTTCAACAACATCCTGGTTCAACGTTGGAGCGAGTGCCCGCTTTGTAATCATAGTTGATTTAAGTCTTCCACATGCGTATTTGTCGGCAATTTTACTATCAGGAAACATCTTTTTACAAAGTTTTGTGAAGTGATCGGCAACAGAGAATTGTAGGTTATGTTCAGCAATGAAATTAGTGAACATCACTTCCGCACATATTGTTTGTTGGTTGATATCTTCTCTGGCAGATGTGAAAAAACTTTTGACGGTCTGGTTGGTTTTGTTGACTTTTAACTGACTTTCGTGTTGTGTTGTCTTACTATGCTTGAGTAGATCGTTTCTCCCGCAATGAGCGATGGATATGTGAGTTCCACAAAATACACACAACGCAAACGTCGGTCACTGGATCTCACCCATGGCATTTCAACTTTCCAGACGTCACGGAACTTTGAATCATATTTTCGTTTTTTACTTGGCGTATCGGACGAATCTAACTTGCGCTTTTTGGTCGGAGTTTCAGACATTGTGAACAGAGAGATTTAGATGTAAATGGTAGTAAATGAGTGATTTGTTATGACGAAAAGAAAAATGTGTTTCGTTATATAGTCACACATAATAAGCTTGTAAGGAAATCCACCGTTTATGATATTGACAAATACAGCTCAGTTTCCACTTACTCTTTCGTCACTTTCACAAAAGAATCAAAGCCGACATGAATACCAGTGTCGCTGGTAGGATTAGTCTAAATTGATTTATTGCACCCGCATGGCTTCATTGCGTGTGGTCAGCCGCTAGCTAATTGATTTTTGCGCCTATTTTAGTCGCCACAGGGACAGCCTATTAATCACTGTAAATTATTTTTTTATTCTGGTATAGACATTTGAAATCGGGAGATTCTGTTTCCGGATCGGGAGCGCGGGAAAAGACGATTAAAATCGGGAGTCTCCCGTGAAAATCGGGAGGGTAAACAAGTCTGCCGCTGGCGGCCAAATTTATTTTGTCTGAATGACCCCAAAATGACTCGTTCCCATCTACATTCCAATTTCAACAGCCATGACAAATTTTATGAAAGTGTCAATGACACTGTAGCTCAACTTGGAAAGGGAATAATTTAATGTATTACAGTCAATGGAGCCATTAGGAATGTGGAAAGTTGAATATCTAATACATGTTTATAGACATGAAGAGAAAAGTAAAATCCAAGATGACTAAAGGTACGACCTGTAGCCCATGCTAAAGAATTTAGTCATACAAAGAGTAAAATCCAAGATGGCTGCTGGCGGCCATGTTTTTTGGCCGAATGATCCCAAAATGACTTGTTCCCATCAACATGTCATCATTAACATTCATGACAAATTTTATGATGATCAGACTAAAGGTATGACATGTAGCCCGTGCTAAAGAATTTAGTCATACAAAGAGTAAAATCCAAGATGGCTGCTGGTGGCCATGTTTTCGGCCGATTGACCCCAAAATGAGTCGTTCCCATCTACATGTCATCGTTAACATCCATGACAAATTTTATGATGATCAGACTAAAGGTACGACCTGTAGCCCATGCTAAATAATTTAGTCATACAAAGAGTAAAATCCAAGATGGCTGCTGGCGGCCATGTTTTTGGGCCGAATGACCCCAAAATTACTCGTTCCCATCTACATGTCAATATTATCATTCATGACAAATTTCATGATCATCAGACAAACAGTACGACCTGTGGCCCGTGCTAATGGATTAAATTTTTAAATCCAAGATGGCCACAGGCCATGTTTTTTGTCCAAATGACCCCAAAATAACTCGTTCCCATCTACATTCCAATTTCAACAACCATGACACATTTTATGATGATCAGACTAAAGGTACGACCTGTAGCCCATGCTAAAGGATTTAGTCATACAATGAGTAAAATCCAAGATGGCTGCTGGCGGCCATGTTTTTCGGCCGAATGACCTCAAAAATACTCGTTCCCATCTACATGTCATTATTAACATTCATGACAAATTTCATGATGATCAGACTAAAGGTACAACCTGTAGCCCGTGCTAAAGGATTTAGTCATACAAAGAGTAAAATCCAAGATGGCTGCTGGCGACCAGGTTTTTTGGCCGAATGACCCCAAAATTACTCGTTCCCATCTACATGTCATTCTTAACATCCATGACACATTTTATGATGAACAGACTAAAGGTACGACCTGCAGCCCGTGCTAAAGAATTTAGTCATACAAAGAGTAAAATCCAAGATGGCTACTGGCGGCCATGTTTTTTGGCAGAATGACCCCAAAATTACTTGTTCCCATCTACATGTCAATATTATCATCCATGACAAATTTCATGATGATCAGACAAACATTACGATCTGTGGCCCGTGCTAATGGATTAAATTTTGAAATCCAAGATGGCCGCTGGCAGCCATGTTTTTTGTCCGAATGACCCCAAAATGACTCGTTCCCATCTACATTCCAATTTCAACAGCCATGACAAATTTTATGATGATCAGACTAAAGGTACAACCTGTAGCCCGTGCTAAAGGATTTAGTCATACAAAGAGTAAAATCCAAGATGGCTGCTGGCGGCCATGTTTTTTGGCCGAAAGACCCCAAAATGACTCGTTCCCATCTACATGTCATTAATAACATTCTTGACAAATTTTATGATGATCCGACTAAAAGTACGACCTGTAGCCCGTGCTAAAGAATTTAGTCATACAAAAAAAGAGTAAAATCCAAGATGGCTGCTGGCGGCCATGTTTTTGGGCCGAATGACCCCAAAATTACTCGTTACTCGTACTTGTCAATATTAAGATCCATGACAAATTTCATGATGATCAGACAAACAGTACGGCCTGTAGCCCGTGCTAATGGATTGAATTTTGAAATCCAATATGGCCACTGGCAGCCATGTTTTTTTTCCGAATGACCCCAAAATTAATCATTCTGGTCTAAATGTTGATGTCAACAGCTATGACAAATTTCATAATGATCCGACCAAAGGTACGACCTGTAGCCTGCATTGTTGACGCCTTACGCACACACGCACACACAGACGACAAAGCCATGGCAATAGCTCAAACTTTACAAAGTAAAGTTGAGCTAATAAACAAAATTGAATAACTTAAAACGGAAATTCAATATTCCACCCACCTCGCCTTTGTCTTCAGATCCAAAATAGTTCATCTCTGGAACATCTGCTAACTTGATATAATTACAGGGCAGCGGAGGTCCAACGGTTCCTGTAATGAAAATGGAACTAAACTGAATCAATATAGCTAATGCAATAGATAGTCCAGCAATAACAATGCTTTGTTATTTGTTGAATAAATATAGATTCATTTATGAATGTTTTCTTGACTAAAAAGCCAATAGCTTACACCGGCAGATAAGAGGGCAATGGGGTCTAGAAAAAAAGTTTCTATTCTCAGAGAGGCCACCCACTGCTTGGAATATGTTTTTCCAGCCAGCAATAAAATAATAAAATGATACCATTATTAGGGGTCCGCGAATTGTCAATTTTCCATTCAGAATTTTGCCTGTGCATACCCTTATATGTGGGATGACAACATCAATGTCTTTGAGGAGTGGAACAATCAGTTGATTTTATGACGATATTATTCCATATCTTTAATAAGAACTACAACCATCATAACAACCATTATATTGTGAATTTTGATGTTTAAAATTTCAGTTTGTCCCACAAAACTATCAATGGTCTCACCCAATTAACTACTTCTCATAAAATTTTAGAGATGATATGGTGGGTCTAGATAATTCCCAGCAAATCGATCTTGATAACAAACTCAAGACTAAGATGGGTCTCAAACTGGCATAAGTGGATCAGATTAATCCCTCCATGACTGGAGCTACCTTAAATTTTGCGAAAACGTTGTTCCAATGCATTCTCTTATATATGCTCTCATAGGGAGCTAGCGCAGTTCCCATCATGAAAGGGTTAAGCTCACCTGTCAAAAGTGACAGGTAGAATTAGACTCTACTTGTCACAAATATACAGTGACTTGTCAGTGACAGGTTGACAGGTGAACATTTTGAGTCATGAAAACAACAGTAGTTAGATATTTCAGACTGGAAATTAGATTCAGGTTACAGTCAATTTCAGTTAATAGAATATCGTTTAAATGCATAATTCGGATATTTGCATAAAATATGCATGCACCAAACCATTTTCTCATAAAATGACTATTTTTTAATCGTTTATATGCATAAGGGTTACACTCTATTCCGTTTTTATGCATAAGAAAATCACCAAACATGTTGCTAATAAGGGGTTAAAAGTCTCCTCATGGTGTCAAATTTAAACCAGTTTGAAATAAAAATTTAGTTTGAAATACGTATTTTATGGGATAGTTAATACAAAGTAGTTGACGACTTCCAATCGAACGGCAATTTTCGGTTTCAATTTATCTTCCAACATGCTTCTATTCACACACATTTCCTGAATGGTTTCCATATTTCTTAGTGAATTGCATAATTTATTAAAATTTGTATATTTATTTGTTTGTTTGTTGAGTTTGTAAACACCTGAAGTTCAAGTTGCTATTCTGAGAATTCAAAGTGAAAGGAAGATTCCCGGGAATTCCACCAACAAAGTGTCAAGGACGCCAACTGAACCCAAGTGCTTTTATATTTCTTCTAACATGCTTCCGTTCACAAACATTTCCTGTATGTTTCCTTATTTTCTTTGTGAATTGTATGATTTAATCAAGTTTGTATATTTGTTTTGTGTCTGCTTCATAAAAATAAAAACATTTGTAAACACCTGCAGTTCCAATTCTGAAAATCCTATTGAATGTGAAAGGATGATTCCGGGAATTTTATCAACAAAGTGTCAAGGTTGCCGACTAAACATAAAAAGAAGGTCAACACAATGGTCTCTTTGTTTCTTAGCCGACAATAATTTAATGAATAGAAATATGTTTACCCAAGTTAGTCACAAAGGCTAAAACAACGCTGTCTTTGTTTCTCATCCCGACACACATGGTGCCGTGTTTATTCAATGATTTCAACTCATTAGTGTAACAATGGTTCACTATGATTTAGTCTTGGGTTTTATCAAAACATTTCTCAGTATAAAGGCAATTTTTTGAAGAGAACAATGATGATGATAACATGGATTGGAATGCTCTCTACTATCTGCAGAAACGATTCCAGAGAATCATTAGTAAATATATATTATTGTTGTTGTTGTTGTAATTATTGTTTATCTTTTGCTTTTGCTGTTTTTATCATGTTCGTTTAAATTAGAATAAAGTATTAAACACAATTGCGTACTCAATATAAATCCATTCTGTAATGGAAATAACAAGGAATGTGTTTGGTGTGGCCTGGGAATACAATGTCATAATGTCTATAAATAGATATTATTATTATTATTATTATATATACATTTAAAACGCATTCTACAGTAAATTAGTTTCCATGCGCTTACATCAATCAATACAAATAAAAATATACAAGGTAAGAGTTAAAAAGTAGTAAATGAGCATTAAAAAATTCATAACGACCATCTGCATGTGACTAAGAAATTACTAAAAAAAACAACAAAAAAAAAATTTAAAAAAAAATAGGCAGTAGATAGGCAGTAGAAATTATAGGATTGGAGAAATTAAAACACATTTTTTTCTTAATGTTTTTTGTGTGTGATAATGATGGTATGTAATCATTTTATAACAACAAATAAAGATGTTAATGAATCAGTTTATTGACATAATAATAATTTACAACAATTTGATAGACGGCGACAGAATGATTTTGCTATTTCGCCATTTCGTCGTACTACGGTGTAAACTAAAAATCTAAAAACCTCAAATGGGGTGATGGGGTGATTTCGGCTTTATGCATATTCAGTTAATTGCATGAGAAAGGCCATGCAGCGACGCTATGCAATAAAGCAAAATTTACTGTACTCCGAAATGTAAATTTTTGAATATCTATCATAAAATAAGTGTTATAGACACAGATTTTCAAAAAGCCACCAATTGGAAAACTCTTGACCATAGGGGTTACTGAGATAGACTTCCAGAGTTGGGGAATTTAGCCTGGTTCAAGGCAGGGACCAGCCAAGAGAGACACCTGGGAGACATCTCCCTAAAATGTGCTGCTTCTCCTTATATTTTTCCTAGAGAGACATGACATCTCTCTTATATGCCATTATTCATATTTCAAAACAGCTTATTTGAAGTGTATTTACTGATTATAATAGTTTTATAAATGTCTCTTGTATTACATAATACTTATTGGATCACAGAAAGGTGAGGAAGGAGAGTAAATTGAACTTCAACCTTTATGACTTTTCACCGATAAGTCCATTTCTCCCTAATAATATTATAGAGAGAAGTTAATTTGAACAAGCCTTGAAATAGTGTGTCTGTCATTTGCAGAATGAGGTCCCCAGAGGGTGAATTTAGTGATGCTACCCCGCACAGCGGTAGCATCACTAAATTCACCCTCTGGGACCTCATTCTGCAAATGACAGACACACTATTTCAAGACTTGAATTTGAATTCCCTTGGCTGGTCCCTGGTACAAGGGTTGAGAGGTTACAATTAGAAATTCAATGTTAGGCATCCCCAACAAAACTCAAGAACCCAGTAGCCATGCCATTGGGAATACATTACCTGCTTCTGGGTCGCCAATAATCTGTAATGCTCCAATTGCATGGGATTCTGTTTGGCCATAACCCTCCAACACCTGAAAGGTACAATATTCATATAGGTAACATGGACATAAACATCCCTTGCAACAGACCCGATATTATTTTGAAAGATCGCAAACCGTGTGCCTGTCTCTTGCTGGATATTCCCGTCCCCAGCGACTACAACGTTGTGCAGAAAGAGACAGAGAAAGTCAAAAAATATGTTCACCTCAAAATAGAATGTGACAAAATGTGGAGTCTTTAGACAAGTGTAATTCCAATAGTTATAGGAGCTTCGGGTGCAGTTACCAAAAATTTTACTATAAATTGGCAAAAAACATGGAGCAACAAGTATCGCACCATACAAACTACAGAATATATACTGGTATATATAATGAGAAGTATCACCATAAAGACAGTAGCATAACAGAAAAAAACACCAAAAGCTTGATTGTATGGTTACCACAATGACCTGTGGCCAACGCAATCTCTTGGTCACTTCACAAAGGTGATGATAAGTAAACAGTAACATAATAATAATCGGTCCCTTTATATAGTGCATTCCACATTGAATTTATTTCAATGCTCTTTACATCAATTATTACCTCAGTCATAGGGTGCTTGACACAATTGTCACTCCCATCCTCCATCGAGGAAGCAACATTAATTGGAGAGTAAACTGAACAGGAGAGTGGAATGGAATGTATTGATCGCAACAGTCAATCGAACCATGGTCATATGGGGGGGGGGGGGGGGGGGGGGGGGGGGGGGGGGGCTGCATGGGAGCACAACACTTTTGACTATCATTTTTGGTTTGAATGTCTGAATGTTCTAACACTACCATACCAGGACATTGCTTCCTGGGTTCTGAACGATAATTCAATTATGGCAACCAAGATGAAAATAACTTAACATCTGCAACAGTTTACTGCCACAAGGAAGAATCTGTTTTATACAGAAACAGGTTGTCAGTATAAAAACTACTTCAAATTCGGAGAACAAAATGGTTGATCAATGTTGATAAATAATACCGATGCAAGTGCTCCGACAGTCAACGAGCAATTGATTCATACAGCAGGAATATATAACACAACAAAACAATCATTTATTGAATGGTAATTGATAGGTAATCATCATTTTGAAAATGGCTCAATTACCCTAATAGCATACTGGATTATTATGAGTAACTGGATTAGGGCAGAGAATTTATAGAAACTTACGGGACATCCCACGATGCATCTGATGAAGGCTAGAACTTTTGGTGCCATTGGAGCAGATCCAGTTGTAATCAATCTTACATGACCACCAAGTGCTTCACGAACCTTCTTAAACACAACTTTATCCCAGATACTGTCATTCCTAATAATGCTCCTGTAACCAAATAAAATAAAGATGAAATATTAGGCCATGCGATTTCCAGTTTCTGAGCCCCATTAAATTTGAAAAGCATACATGCATTAGCATGCGTGAGGTTCTTATTTTATTTATTTTGGGGCACACACCAACAAAAAATTCTATATCTACATTGGCTAGTGTAAGCTCAATTTTATTTGCCCGTGGCCATTATTTCCTGTATAGAAACTATAGATGTCACATGTTTAACATGTTTTGAACATTGAACATGCAGTAGTCACCGATTGGACTATTAAATGTAGTGTGGTAGTTGGAGAGTTGAACCCGGAAGAAATTGGATACAAGCTGATTTTTGTGTTATTCGACGCGGAAAAACACCAGAAACAACATATCCAAAATCCGCTCATGGGAAAATTCAGGATCCAAGATGGCGTCCATAATGTCTGTTGTTATCGCAAAATACTGAATTGCTGCGGTAGGTGCTCCAATTAATGCCTAATTCGTAATAAATTGAAATATATATAAACAATGCTTTGTCGTAAACCATATCTGTAGAATGTATTTCCCAAAATGGACAAAATCGAATGAAATTTACATGTTGTGCAAAATTGAAGAGCTAGTCCTATACGAGTGAACAAACTCTCGAATTATGCGAGGAAGAATGATTGCAGAGTATAAGAGAAACTTTTGATTAGAGATGTACAAATTATCTCTAATGTATCTCACGAGAGCAAGCGAAACCAGGGTCTTATGAAATGGTTAAATCTTGATTTTTATACGCCCAGAAACGGAAACATAACGCAGTTTTTTCTGTTCTGCTTATCTTGAATCGTGTGATATATGTGTAATTAAACAGCTAAATGGGATTTAGTAGAGATGTATTGACTATGCGACCTTTTTCTAGAATCAGAAAAATGTGTACTCCGAGCAGTCTCACGAATGTGACCGATCATTTATTTTGATATCTACAGCATGAAACCTTTAAAAATTAACTGATATAAAACGGTATGATAGATATTCATATAGTACTGGGTAAAATGCATATATTCTATTGTCCGTGTCTCAAAAAAGTAGTCATAGTTGCCTCAGATCAAGTGATAGAACACGAATATTTCGCTTTTATCACAAGAATGCATGGTGGTATACCATGAACTAAATTTATTAAAACACGGAGTAACATAGACTATCGTCAATAAATTCTAAACTTGACCAAAATTGCCTACATACTCTGTGACAAAGACTGTGTTTATACCTGGAAATTATATTTGGTTGAATTCACCAAGGCCACATCTACGCGAAACTTACTACGTTTTCTTCAACCGCATTACCAAGTTTACTCTTCTCCCAAATGTTACACATAGCTGCTGCACACAGAACCACAATGAATACCATTGCGTGAATGTTCAACGTTGAAATAACATCTTAAACGGTGATCACTCGATATTTAGCATGATTATGTGGGTGGTAATGGTAAGATATTTTCAAACAAAAATATACTGAAAACTATTAATAGTGTGCATTGCGTATCTGCATATTCCAGTTGTAAAGTTGTGATTGAAGTAATTTGAACAAAATTGTCTACTAAGAACACGGTTTGTTAGCAGCATGAAAATTAGTCTTACATACAATATGTGTTATACCGTCTCTTTGATCTGGTGAGACGCGGTGCTAATCTATTGAAGATATGAGTGTTTCTTTACAGTATAATAAGCATTGCTACAAATATGTTTTGTTTAATATCACCGGGAGTGCTGACAATTCCGGAAATATAACTAACATTTAGAACGCTAGAGTGCGAACTCAAATATCGGCGTTACATTCAATAATTAATCATCATGCCGAATGAAACTACCATGAACTGTGAGGCGAAACATTAGTTCGTGTGTTGCATGTCCGATATTATTATTTTTGGCCCGAAAAAATTGGATGTTGGATAATCAGAACACACAAACTTTAAAGACGCAAATCATTGGGGTTTGACTTGCGGTGCAGTGGCTGATAAATCGTTCAGATGGATCTGTTTAATGATGTGTGTACCTTTGAAGATATTCAACAACCGACTTGTATATTATCAATACATATTTTCACTCATATGTGGTTATCCAATATGTTGCTTTCTTTGTTGTATTGCTTGCAGTTGTGGCCATTTTGACAGCCATTTCATGGCCACGATTGTATGATTTTCTGTGCGTGTCACTCTATTCGCTCCTGTACTATAATTTAACACAAACTGGTATAACGGCGTAATTCCGATGCCACAATATATCGTATAATGACTTGTTTTGAGAACTGATGTAGTATAGACAACCCTGTTGGACGCCATCTTGGATAAAAAAGTTTCCCCACAGCGGATTTTTTGCGGATTTTGGATATGTTGTTCCTGAGGCTTTTCCGCGTCGAATGACACCAAAATAAGCTTGTATCCAATTTATTCCGGGTTGATCCACAAATTCTGCTTCAACGACCACACTAATGTATCAGAAATCTGAATTGGGAAACAGGTCTGTTCGATATCACTTCCACACATGTTTGTATGAAAAATGACAATTATTTCGCACCGATTAAAACTTCCCCACCCCCCTCCCCCCCAACAGATTAAAGTGAATAAAAAAGTTGAACATGCAGGGTACTTGCATATGTAAGAGAATGCACTGGCACAGGATCATTAAAGCTGCACCAGCGTGGCTTCCGATATTAAAGGGTTAAAAAACGTACTTGTTTATCTCCTTTTCCTTCTGAGCTTGCGCGACCTTAAACATAAATTTCTTCACTGCACTGGCATTTACCCCATTCATGATCTGCAAGTAACAAAACAATACTTTATATCATTATCTCGTGTTTTCCCATGTCAATATTATTGTCAATAACAATGTCCATAACAATCTGAATATTAGACCGAGACTTCTCGGTCCACAACAGCTTGGGATATCGGTTGGGATGATGCTGTTTTTGGACCGAGTTCCGCCCCGTTGATCTTCTATAATGAACATTCATTCAAGATGTACTGCATGTAAACGTGGGAATTCACATAAACCCCTGAATGTGATTGATCACCGGACATGTCCGCAAATAATCTTTCTTCAAAATGATATATCATCTAGCATGATAGAAAAAGGTATAGTGATGATACGATCGTTTAATGTTTTGTTTACATGCATTTTCTGATAGCGCGACAAATCAAAATTCTCTGGAAAACTAGGCTTTGTTTACTTATATATCTCATTGCTTTGACATTTAACGGACCTCTGATATATGCATGTTTGATATCAACATGCTTGGGGAAAGACTGCCCTCTATGATCATATATGCAAAGCTTCCATTTGACATAATCCGAAGACATAGAAGCAATATAACCACCCACGATTCTGGGGTAACATCCGTTATACAAGAGCAACGGGCGGGACTCAGTCCAAAAACAGCATCATTCCAACTGATGTCCCAAGCTGGTGTGGACCGAGAAGACTTGGTCTGAATATATGTCTGAAATATTGGCTACTAATGAATTTAGCTTTCTATTGGAAATTGATATACATATTGAAGAAATTGTCATAGCATTATCCTGACCTACTATGTCATTTTTTAACATTTAATCATTTTTAAAATTTAAATTATCAAGGTGTTGTGAAGGCGCCAATAACAAGCCTCAGTTTAGTGTGCCTGTCATTTGCAGAACGAGGTCCCCAGAGGGCATAGCAGGCTAGCATCACTACATTCACCCTCTGGGGACCTCATTTTGCTTAGGCCTCATCTTCTCTGGAAACTTTCTTTATTATAAAATTTCTATAGAAATTTATTCACACAGATTCTATTTATTTTTTAGTTCAGTTTCTCTATATCCCCAAAATTGGCAGAGGGCACATTCCATAATTGAGGTTCCCAATGGGTGTACATCACAATATTCACCATTTGGAAACTTCAATCTGAGTCTATACCTCCCATAGCAGATGAGGTCATGCAGAATGAGGTCCCCAGAGGGTGAATTTGGTGATGCTAGCACTCTATGCGAGATAGCGTCACTAAATTTACCCTCTGGGGACCTCGTTCTGCATATGACAGGCACACTAAACTCAGGCTTGGAGCACAGTGGCCAATAAGCACAATAAATATGAATAAATAACTTTTGTTTTGCTAACACTGTGGTAATTAAAATGTCCAAAACAGTAATCTTTAAAAACAAGTGCACCAGTGGAGGTTCAGGAGCAGGGCTTAATATGCTCAAATCGGTTTATGTACGTTGCATTGAAATTGGAATACAGACAGATAACACTTAGTCATTTAGACAGTTGCAATGTATCTGTTATGTTGCATACCTTGAATGGGGAGTTATTATTCATGAGAAGTCCAACAAGGTTTACAACTCAGGACAAAATTTGTCAGACCATGCCCATATTCGAACTTGACCTGTGTTTTCTTGTGATTAAACCACGTATCAAGTTTTGACTCAATCGAAAAACGAATACTAATGTTATCATCCAGAAACAAAATGTTGACTGACGGATGGACTGATTACATAAATACAACTGATTTTCAAAGGGAGTAAAAAGGGGGTAGACTTTTTTTTAGTATATAGACTATTAATACATATAATAGAATCAACAATTTAACCCTCTGGGAACCTCATTCTGCTTAGGCCTCAACTGCTATGGAGACCTAGGATCAGATTGAAGTTGGTGATGATCACCCATTAGTCACCTCAATTATGCATTGTATCTTCTGCAAATTAGGGGATATTGAAACTGAACAGAAGCAGTGTCCGCCCTGGCCTGAAATTCTTTGTAGCCATTTGTTTAGCCACTTGTGCGATTTTGTCAGCCACTTTTGAAAAAGTTTAGCCACATAATGTGGGATAAATTAGCACAAGATTTAATACGATATAAACATTTATTTACTCAAAAGTTAAGTTATCAGCACTTATAAGTCATAACATTATACAACATCAACATATTGACAATAACGTTCAAAATTCAAACATTGTTGAAAATCCGACGCGATTTCACATCCTTCCACTTTCTGAACGCAAGTTCAAAATCAAACTCATCAAATGGAAGCCCTTGAATTGATATTGTCATGAGAATGTTCAAATATGCAACAGATAGTCTATTTGGTTGCTTCGTTTTAATAATATTATGAGTAGAAAAAGCTCGTTCGCAATCTACATGTACAGTTGCTGTCCACTGCATTAACGTCAATGAAATGTGAGAAGCTATTGCATTGAGCGTATATATGACTTCACTCTTTTGCAATCAGTTTAAAACACCGTAAAATAAAGCCCTGTTGTTACACAAGAAGCCATTTCACACATCTATGTTTACTCAATTGTGTTAGCGTCTGAAGAATCCACCTCTAAACGATCACTAACTAATTGCCCAGGGTGTGAAACCGACACCCGATAGTATTGCTAATTGAACACACCCGTAATATCACCCTTCTCGTTAGTCCAAGTCTTCTCGTACTAAAGCCAGCTAAGATATTGGGATGGAGTTCCGAGTCCGAGTTCCAGGCCCATGCATTTCTATGACACGACTTACGCCCACGATCTGTGGCGGGAATCTGTGTTGTATTTTACTCGATTTACCTAATAAATCAATACATGATGCTATATACATCGGAAAGAGAGACATCTTATGGCCATAATGGTGTATAATAATCTAACTTTCATGTTACATTACGCATAGAATATTCCGGTTGATTGTCACCAACATCGCTGTTTTTATATTTTGTTTACTTAACTGAAAGCCGAAGTCAGGTTCCGAAGAATTCCGGCATTGTCCGCTGGGTATTCTAGTTTCCGTTTCTATATATAGCGCGGGGTTTTCCGAACAAAATGACGAAAACCGATCGCCCCAAAGTCCAGTTTCCTATGTGCTTTGAGAACAATTCCCGCACTAAAAACTTAATGACATAATGGAGGATCAGAACGGTAGTTTTGTTGACAATTTTCGCAAGCAACTTGTCAAAATTGGAGCAAATTAGAACTCTTATGTCTGACTTGCCATGCGTGTGATGTGCATTTTGATTTGTGTGTTGATAAAATAATCGGAGAACCGAATCACACAGTTTCGAAATATAGCTCTTCCGTTTCAGTGGGACTTTTCAAACTTAAGGTTCAAAATGTATACAAATTTTGTTTGATTTTTTGTGTGCATAACAAGAGCAATATATTGCCCTGTTCGCTTAGTATATATCTTAATTTCGCGGAAGTCCACCAAATGTGGGTGAAATGTAGCACCATATAAGGCATATTATTTATTCTAATGATCGTTGTGTTTACACTGTTTTAAACTTTGAGAGGGTTATAATTCCCGTCATTTATTTAATGTATTACATTTATATCTCCAATGTTTAATTAATCTATTTATTTTTTATTTATTGACACACATAATTACGATTACAATGGAGAATTCATCGTAATTTGCGTTGTTAGTCCAAAATCTACGGAATATTTTCAACGGAAAATGCCGAACACAGTTCGCGAGGTCAACTGAGTTCGCATACTTTTAAAAAATTGTAAACATTGCGATAAATGTCTCTTTTCGCATTAAATTACCGCTTTCAATTCACAACTGATGTGGGTTTCAGATCAAATAGCATGTCTCCTGTTGAAAATATCCGTTTATTGTCGCAATTGTGATATTTTATTTCATATAATTGTGGTTTTATTTGAGCGGGTCACTAACGCTTAAGTCGTGTCATAGAAATGCATGGGCCTGGAACTCGGACTAAAGACCGGCACCTCCATCCCAATATCTTAGCCGGCTTTAGTACGAGAAGACTTAGACTACCTTCTCGTTAGCTCTCGCAAATAACGTTCAGTCGTATTGTGCAAGCAGTTTAATCTCTTTTGTTTACAATAAATTGTCGTTCAGTCCGCGGTCGACACGAAAAATGCCTGTAGCCATATTTTTAGCCACCAGCATATTTATTTTAGCCACTTTGTATTTTTTTTCGCAATTTGCTAAAATGGATAACGGCAGGGCGAACACTGAACAGAAGAGGAAAAGTAACCGAATTTTTTTTTAATTTGAGGTTCCCAATGGTTGAATATGTTGATGTTAGCCCATCGTGCGGGATAGCATCAATAAAATCACCCTCTGTGGACCTCTTTCTGCAAATATCAGACACACTATTTCCAGACTTGGCCATTTTACAATCTAAACCTCTCTCATATCTCAAGTTACGTTCTGTGCCATTCACTTATATGTGAGTCTCCCATAGGGAGCCTCGTATATATAAGAGAATGCACTGGCTTACAAGGTGAAGGTAAATATTGTTAGGCCAGACCGTTTTGTTCAGTTTAACACTTTATATGCTAAATGGATTCTCCCATTCAGTTTTAAAGTATATATTAGAATGGTTTATTATTCATTTGGAGAGCAGAATGATTCATATTCATTGGTGGAAAATGTTCCGATAATAGTTCAATAAGTTATTATCTAAGCAGTTCCTAAGGATAACTACTCATCAATGAGTATTTGTTATAGAAATTGTGTAGAAAAGAGGTGTTTAGTTTACAGAAAATCACACTATCACTAAAACCAAACTGCCAATGATGTAACCAAACTGCGGATTCTCAATTGTTCACTGAAAGTTTGAAACAAACTAGGCTCCTGCGAATATTCGATATTCGTTTTGTTACTCGATTCGACACCGATATTCAATTCGTATTTGATTTGACTTTGAAACAACAAATGGTAATTTCGAATACACCAAACCAGTGAACGCAAACTTAATGCATTTATCGGTAATATTTGAACATTCACATCTACTGCGAAGTATAAAAAGTAGATACACTCACAAGTATTCCCTCATAAACTTACGTTTTAAGTTAACTAAAACTTATAACCCGCTTGTTTCATGATCGCGAATATAATAGTTTATAATTTATTCCGTGGACATTCAATTGGAGATCGACAGAAAGAAACTTCACAATTATGTTGAACAGTATGTCACGTGACTGCAAAACACACTACCAGATGTATTATCTTTTCATTATTTGATTATGTTTGCTCAGTTTTGACTTGCAATGACAGTTGTAATGCCGTTCGCGAAAGTGCAAGTCAAAGACCTTTAATGAAACCCCATGTTATATTTGAGAAAGTAGTGATCCATGGTCCATCTCCTATTCCACATTTTGAATCGAAGTGGAATTATCCACTAGTGACATCATTCAATTCCTGAAGTTTTTATCTACCCCACACGATAATTGTATTTTCCAAATTGTTTGTTATATTTTGAAGAAATATTGTCTTTAATTGTTGATCCACCATTCACAAACGAGAGGCCGATCACGATCGGCAGATGTTTAACCCATCCCTTGGCGATAGTAAATTGTTATAATCAGAATCATAATCTTTTAATGTTGAATTATAAAGTATACTGTTATGATCTAAAATAGTATATGACAAATGTACATAATAACCAGTAATAACACAAATTATTGAAATGTATGAGTCAATATAGAAGGGTTAATATAACATCTAAACTCTAGAGCCTGTCACCACTATCATAGTGTAAGCAGTTCTATTCATGTTGTTGCAAATTGCCATGTGAGATATCAAAATAATATAATTATTTATTTAATGGAAAAGGTTAAAAGACATGGAATGGGTAAAAGGGGTTAAATCACCTATCTCTGCCCTGTTTGATCCAATGTAGTCCCAATATCCAAGGACTTGGAGAGCTCCATTGGTCTAGTTAAATAAATTCACATGGCTAAGTTGTGGTTAATAAGATAGCTAAATCAATTTATCCAATAATTCACTAATTTGTGTCTCTTATAGAGAGCTAATATATGAGGGCTATAAATAACTCTCAATAAACCATGTCTTTTTATCTCTCTCACAGAGAAGCTGTGAGGCTGAGGTATTCATTAATTGTAAGTTACTTGGGTTATAATTGGATAATTCTTAGTTGAAAAAGGGCCATATCTCTGTTATAACAAATTGGATCTAACCCATATTCAAACTCGTTCTGTATTTTGAGTTGAGAAACTCATATACCAAATTTGGCTCCTATCAGATGAAAAATGGTTGCTTTATCGAAGTATGTGTGAACTATATGTCAAAGGACCATAACTCCATTAAAAAACATCCGATCAAACCCATATTCGAACTCAATCTGTATCTTGGTCTGAGAAACTCATATACCAAATTTGGTTCCAATCAGATAAAAAATGTTTGAGTTATGGCAGAATTAATGAATTCTAAGTCGAAAAAGGGCCATAACTCCGTAAAATAAACTCGGATCAAACCCATATTCGAACTCGGTCTGTATTTTGGGCCGAGAAACTCACATACCAAATTTGGTTACGATCAGATAAAAAATGTTTGCGTTATGGCAGAATGCGTGAATTCTAAGTCGAAAAAGGGCCATAACTCTGTAAAAAAAAGTCGGATCAAACCCATTTTCGAACTCAATCTGTATTTTGGGCTGAAAACCCCATATACAAAATTTGGTTTTGATCAGGTAGAAAATGTTTGAGTTATCGCATTACACGTAAAGTGTCTACGGACGGACAGACGGACGGACGGACGGACGGACGGACGAACGACGAGTGGTCAATCCGGACAACGACACTATGTTTACCATACATGGTATGGGTAAACATAAAAAAAGATGACAACATGTTTTACTTAATAGATAATTATGACATACAGATGAAAATGGAAAACAAAATCTTTATCTTAATATTACGGCGACCAAGATTATTAAATTTTCGATTCGATATTCGATTTGTTTTCAAATTTTTTGAGAGCTATTCGGTTCGATAAAAAACCCACTATTCGCAGGGGCCTAAAACAAACATAGTGAGATCTAATTAGGCACATTTCGGTATTGTCTGGCTTACAAGCTAAAAGCATTACCCGACAACTGACAAGCAGGGTTTGCGCTTCCACTTGCCAATGGCAAAAATAATTCACATTTGGCAAAAAATATTTTCATTTGGCAAAAGTTTTGGCAAGTCACATTTTAATTCCTCAAGCAATTTAAAAAAAAATATTGGTCAATCATTACAATTCATTTCAGGAAACTCTTACAACATAATTATTTTAGTGGTGTTTTATAAGGCTTAAAGAAAGTTAACACCTGTATTAAGCTGCAGTTAATCTCATAGCATTAGTACTGATGGTTGGAGGGGTTACTAATCCTCCTGTGATCAGCCCTTCTGATGAAGCAATCCTTATATTATTGTACTGTTCGGTGATTGGCTTATTGTTGTATGATAAACCACAATAGAGATGCGAGTATAATTAATTATTAAATAACTGCTTTTCTATCGATATCAAAAATCGCGAGTGTCGAAACATAATATTTAATGATGCAGAAAATGATACTATCATGGATAGCATTTGGCAAATGCTAATATAATTTGGCTAAAAATATTTTCATTTGGCAAATTATATGGCAAAAGTAAATTTCGCGGACTAGGCCTTGTTAGAAAATGGTATGCATACTATGCAAACACTGATCCGATGTGCATGCACGTTCGGTTTCCAGAGGTCAAAATACAAGTATTTGGATGCTTACTGACTCATATTCATGTTGTTCAGGGAATGGAGAGGTTTCAGATTAAAGGGATAATTTTCAGTAAGCATTCTCTTGGGTAAAATCTTAAGTTAAATGTTTTCCTCCATTTTTGAATCGTTTCCTTAGTGTATGTATGTTTTTTTTCTACTCGCCAATTCTGGAGACAATAAAGAGATATAATATGTATATATATATTGGACAGTACCTTATCATAAAACCTATTGAGAAGCCTAGGCACAGCTGGAAACAGGGTTGGCTGTAGCTCTTTTATATCGTCCATTAGTTTTCGGACATCACCTTGGAAGAAACCCAACTTGGCTCCAACAATAAATATACAGTTCTACAAATAAACAGTAACAATGGTTAGGCCAAATATTATTTGAGTTTCAGACACCACCTCATTGAAATAAATGGCCGTAAATGGACGATTTATTTCCATTTTTGATATTACGATAAAAAAAAAATTGAAATTATTTTAGTATGTTTTTACCACAAGTATTGAGCATTAATTGCAACATATATTAACTCTTAACACATCTCTGTGATTGATAGATTGACAACTAATATTGACTACCCATTATTATACACAGTGACATAGAACATTAAGTAGATGACTACATTGAAGAAAATGATTAGCTGATCATCATAGTCTGGTGTACTAATTGTAAATCCAGAACAATTGAAAGGCACTGGAGGGAATTTAGGTTCACATGTTATGATGGAGAGGTGTCAATTTATAGACAACAATAACAATTGTGAATAGTCAGGGGCATTAGAACATTATTGGCAATCCCTACATCATACCTGTATACTAGTAGCACACTGTAATTTTTATATCAGACCAAATGAGTTTATATGCAAAACAAAGTTCCCTACACATTTTCTGAATGTTACTAGATAAGAGAAGCTATCATGATCCATGCTTATGATGTGTACACACAAAAAATAAAAAATACAAATTAAGTCCTCCCTCCCTCATTGATTCCAAAAAGAAATTGTCCGAGACTCAAACCATTTTTCTTTTGGCCTAAAATGAATAAGGAAAATGAGTCTGTAAACTCAGTCTGGTGATTTCACAATACAAGCCTAGAATGTGAATTACTTTCATTTACGCAAACAGGGCAGGCATTTGTATTAATATTCGTGAAAATTTATATAATTCTTGTTAGAACCTGATGACTGAACCCCTATGGCCCAGCATAGAAAATTTGTTTGGCCATTTATGAATTTATTTACCAACTTTTCAGGAACTTAGCCAAATTGAAAGAAAAACAAAATACGCTATCATTGAGTACACCGAAACTGAAACAAAAACATATCTATTTTGGGTTTGGTTAATGTTACAAAAGTGACAATGGAAGTGAGCATTGGATAGGAACAGAAAAAAACTGTAAAATAGGTCCTGTCTGTAATGCTTATCAACATAAATTAGCATTGATTTGGCAACATGGTATTATTTTGAAATCACAAAGCGGTGAAATATTGTAATATCACTTGATTAAGAAAGGATACCGTTCTTTCACCTAATCATTGTTTTGATAGTGTAAGCAGGTGTGACTTTTCATTAAATGTTATTCACTCACCGGCGAGTAACTGCAGATTACCTGGTAATGATGATAAATCAGAGAGGTGATTGCTGATTATAGTCTGGTAACGAATGTAAGGTTTTCATGGAGAGCTGATGATAAATCGGAGAGGTGATTGCTGATTATAGTCTGGTAACGAATGTAAGGTTTTCGTGGAGAGCTGATGATAAATCGGAGAGGTGATTGCTGATTATAGTCTGGTAACGAATGTAAGGTTTTCATGGAAAGCTCATGATAAATCGGAGAGGTGATTGCTGATTATAGTCTGGTAACGAATGTAAGGTTTTCGTGGAGAGCTGATGATAAATCGGAGAGGTGATTGCTGATTATAGTCTGGTAACGAATGTAAGGTTTTCATGGAAAGCTCATGATAAATCGGAGAGGTGATTGCTGATTATAGTCTGGTAATGAATGTAAGGTTTTCGTGGAGAGCTGATGATAAATCGGAGAGGTGATTGCTGATTATAGTCTGGTAATGAATGTAAGGTTTTCATGGAAAGCACATGATAAATCGGAGAGGTGATTGCTGATTAGTCTGGTAATGAATGTAAGGTTTTCATGGAGAGCTGATGATAAATCGGAGAGGTGATTGCTGATTATAGTCTGGTAATGAATGTAAGGTTTTCATGGAAAGCACATGATAAATCGGAGAGGTGATTGCTGATTATAGTCTGGTAATGAATGTAAGGTTTTCATGGAGAGCTGATGATAAATCAGAGAGGTGATTGCTGATTATAGTCTGGTAACGAATGTAAGGTTTTCATGGAGAGCTGATGATAAATCGGAGAGGTGATTGCTGATTATAGTCTGGTAACGAATGTAAGGTTTTCGTGGAGAGCTGATGATAAATCGGAGAGGTGATTGCTGATTATAGTCTGGTAACGAATGTAAGGTTTTCATGGAAAGCTCATGATAAATCGGAGAGGTGATTGCTGATTATAGTCTGGTAACGAATGTAAGGTTTTCGTGGAGAGCTGATGATAAATCGGAGAGGTGATTGCTGATTATAGTCTGGTAACGAATGTAAGGTTTTCATGGAAAGCTCATGATAAATCGGAGAGGTGATTGCTGATTATAGTCTGGTAATGAATGTAAGGTTTTCGTGGAGAGCTGATGATAAATCGGAGAGGTGATTGCTGATTATAGTCTGGTAATAAATGTAAGGTTTTCATGGAAAGCACATGATAAATCGGAGAGGTGATTGCTGATTAGTCTGGTAATGAATGTAAGGTTTTCATGGAGAGCTGATGATAAATCGGAGAGGTGATTGCTGATTATAGTCTGGTAATGAATGTAAGGTTTTCATGGAAAGCACATGATAAATCGGAGAGGTGATTGCTGATTATAGTCTGGTAATGAATGTAAGGTTTTCATGGAGAGCTGATGATAAATCGAGAGGTGATTGCTGATTATAGTCTGGTAATGAATGTAAGGTTTTCATGGAGAGCTAATGATAAATCGGAGAGGTGATTACTGATTATAGTCTGGTAATGAATGTAAGGTTTTCATGGAGAGCTGATGATAAATCAGAGAGGTGATTGCTGATTATAGTCTGGTAATGAATGTAAGGTTTTCATGGAGAGCTGATGATAAATCGGAGAGGTGATTGCTGATTATAGTCTGGTAATGAATGTAAGGTTTTCATGGAGAGCTGATGATAAATCGGAGAGGTGATTGCTGATTATAGTCTGGTAATGAATGTAAGGTTTTCATGGAGAGCTGATGATAAATCAGAGAGGTGATTGCTGATTATAGTCTGGTAATGAATGTAAGGTTTTCATGGAGAGCTGATGATAAATCGGAGAGGTGATTGCTGATTATAGTCTGGTAACGAATGTAAGGTTTTCATGGAGAGCTGATGATAAATCAGAGAGGTGATTGCTGATTATAGTCTGGTAACGAATGTAAGGTTTTCATGGAGAGCTGATGATAAATCAGAGAGGTGATTGCTGATTATAGTCTGGTAATGAATGTAAGGTTTTCATGGAGAGCTGATGATAAATCGAGAGGTGATTGCTGATTATAGTCTGGTAATGAATGTAAGGTTTTCATGGAGAGCTGATGATAAATCGGAGAGGTGATTGCTGATTATAGTCTGGTAATGAATGTAAGGTTTTCATGGAGAGCTGATGATAAATCGAGTGGTGATTGCTGATTATAGTCTGGTAATGAATGTAAAGTTTTCATGGAGAGCTGATGATAAATCGGAGAGGTGATTGCTGATTAGTCTGGTAATGAATGTAAGGTTTTCATGGAGAGCTGATGATAAATCGGAGAGGTGATTGCTGATTATAGTCTGGTAATGAATGTAAGGTTTTCATGGAGAGCTAATGATAATTGGAGAGGTGATTGCTAACTATAGTCTGGTAATGAATGTAAGGTTTTCATGGAGAGCTGATGATAAATCAGAGAGGTGATTGCTGATTATAGTCTGGTAATGAATGTAAGGTTTTCATGGAGAGCTGATGATAAATCGGAGAGGTGATTGCTGATTATAGTCTGGTAATGAATGTAAGGTTTTCATGGAGAGCTGATGATAAATCGGAGAGGTGATTGCTGATTATAGTCTGGTAATGAATGTAAGGTTTTCATGGAGAGCTGATGATAAATCAGAGAGGTGATTGCTGATTATAGTCTGGTAATGAATGTAAGGTTTTCATGGAGAGCTGATGATAAATCGGAGAGGTGATTGCTGATTATAGTCTGGTAATGAATGTAAGGTTTTCATGGAGAGCTGATGATAAATCGGAGAGGTGATTGCTGATTATAGTCTGGTAATGAATGTAAGGTTTTCATGGAGAGCTGATGATAAATCAGAGAGGTGATTGCTGATTATAGTCTGGTAATGAATGTAAGGTTTTCATGGAGAGCTGATGATAAATCGGAGAGGTGATTGCTGATTAGTCTGGTAATGAATGTAAGGTTTTCATGGAGAGCTGATGATAAATCGGAGAGGTGATTGCTGATTATAGTCTGGTAATGAATGTAAGGTTTTCATGGAGAGCTGATGATAAATCGAGAGGTGATTGCTGATTATAGTCTGGTAACGAATGTAAGGTTTTCATGGAGAGCTGATGATAAATCGGAGAGGTGATTGCTGATTATAGTCTGGTAATGAATGTAAGGTTTTCATGGAGAGCTGATGATAAATCGAGAGGTGATTGCTGATTATAGTCTGGTAATGAATGTAAGGTTTTCATGGAGAGCTGATGATAAATCAGAGAGGTGATTGCTGATTATAGTCTGGTAACGAATGTAAGGTTTTCATGGAGAGCTGATGATAAATCGAGAGGTGATTGCTGATTATAGTCTGGTAATGAATGTAAGGTTTTCATGGAGAGCTGATGATAAATCGGAGAGGTGATTGCTGATTAGTCTGGTAATGAATGTAAGGTTTTCATGGAGAGCTGATGATAAATCAGAGAGGTGATTGCTGATTATAGTCTGGTAACGAATGTAAGGTTTTCATGGAGAGCTGATGATAAATAGGGGGGGGGGGGGGGTGATTGCTGATTATAGTCTGGTAACGAATGTAAGGTTTTCATGGAGAGCTGATGATAAATCGGAGAGGTGATTGCTGATTATAGTCTGGTAACGAATGTAAGGTTTTCATGGAGAGCTGATGATAAATCGGAGAGGTGATTGCTGATTATAGTCTGGTAACGAATGTAAGGTTTTCATGGAGAGCTGATGATAAATCGGAGAGGTGATTGCTGATTATAGTCTGGTAATGAATGTAAGGTTTTCATGGAGAGCTGATGATAAATCGGAGAGGTGATTGCTGATTATAGTCTGGTAATGAATGTAAGGTTTTCATGGAGAGCTGATGATAAATCAGAGAGGTGATTGCTGATTATAGTCTGGTAATGAATGTAAGGTTTTCATGGAGAGCTGATGATAAATCAGAGAAGTGATTGCTGATTAGTCTGGTAATGAATGTAAGGTTTTCATGGAAAGCTGATGATAAATCGGAGAGGTGATTGCTGATTATAGTCTGGTAACGAATGTAAGGTTTTCATGGAGAGCTCATGATAAATCGAGAGGTGATTGCTGATTATAGTCTGGTAATGAATGTAAGGTTTTCATGGAGAGCTCATGATAAATCAGAGAGGTGATTGCTGATTATAGTCTGGTAACGAATGTAAGGTTTTCATGGAGAGCTGATGATAAATCGGAAAGGTGATTGCTGATTATAGTCTGGTAATGAATGTAAGGTTTTCATGGAGAGCTGATTGCTGATTATAGTCTGGTAATGAATGTAAGGTTTTCATGGAGAGCTGATGATAAATCGGAGAGGTGATTGCTGATTATAGTCTGGTAATGAATGTAAGGTTTTCATGGAGAGCTGATGATAAATCAGAGAGGTGATTGCTGATTATAGTCTGGTAATGAATGTAAGGTTTTCATGGAGAGCTGATGATAAATCGGAGAGGTGATTGCTGATTATAGTCTGGTAATGAATGTAAGGTTTTCATGGAGAGCTGATGATAAATCGGAGAGGTGATTGCTGATTATAGTCTGGTAATGAATGTAAGGTTTTCATGGAGAGCTGATGATAAATCAGAGAGGTGATTGCTGATTATAGTCTGGTAACGAATGTAAGGTTTTCATGGAGAGCTGATGATAAATCAGAGAGGTGATTGCTGATTATAGTCTGGTAACGAATGTAAGGTTTTCATGGAGAGCTGATGATAAATCGGAGAGGTGATTGCTGATTATAGTCTGGTAATGAATGTAAGGTTTTCATGGAGAGCTGATGATAAATCAGAGAGGTGATTGCTGATTATAGTCTGGTAATGAATGTAAGGTTTTCATGGAGAGCTGATGATAAATCGGAGAGGTGATTGCTGATTATAGTCTGGTAATGAATGTAAGGTTTTCATGGAGAGCTGATGATAAATCGGAGAGGTGATTGCTGATTATAGTCTGGTAATGAATGTAAGGTTTTCATGGAGAGCTGATGATAAATCAGAGAGGTGATTGCTGATTATAGTCTGGTAACGAATGTAAGGTTTTCATGGAGAGCTGATGATAAATCGGAGAGGTGATTGCTGATTATAGTCTGGTAATGAATGTAAGGTTTTCGTGGAGAGCTGATGATAAATCAGAGAGGTGATTGCTGATTATAGTCTGGTAATGAATGTAAGGTTTTCATGGAGAGCTGATGATAAATCGGAGAGGTGATTGCTGATTATAGTCTGGTAATGAATGTAAGGTTTTCATGGAGAGCTGATGATAAATCAGAGAGGTGATTGCTGATTATAGTCTGGTAACGAATGTAAGGTTTTCATGGAGAGCTGATGATAAATCAGAGAGGTGATTGCTGATTATAGTCTGGTAATGAATGTAAGGTTTTCATGGAGAGCTGATGATAAATCGGAGAGGTGATTGCTGATTATAGTCTGGTAATGAATGTAAGGTTTTCATGGAGAGCTGATGATAAATCAGAGAGGTGATTGCTGATTATAGTCTGGTAATGAATGTAAGGTTTTCATGGAGAGCTGATGATAAATCGGAGAGGTGATTGCTGATTATAGTCTGGTAATGAATGTAAGGTTTTCATGGAGAGCTCATGATAAATCGGAGAGGTGATTGCTGATTATAGTCTGGTAATGAATGTAAGGTTTTCATGGAGAGCTCATGATAAATCGGAGAGGTGATTGCTGATTATAGTCTGGTAATGAATGTAAGGTTTTCATGGAGAGCTGATGATAAATCAGAGAGGTGATTGCTGATTATAGTCTGGTAACGAATGTAAGGTTTTCGTGGAGAGCTGATGATAAATCGGAGAGGTGATTGCTGATTATAGTCTGGTAATGAATGTAAGGTTTTCGTGGAGAGCTGATGATAAATCGGAGAGGTGATTGCTGATTATAGTCTGGTAACGAATGTAAGGTTTTCATGGAGAGCTGATGATAAATCGGAGAGGTGATTGCTGATTATAGTCTGGTAACGAATGTAAGGTTTTCATGGAGAGCTGATGATAAATCGGAGAGGTGATTGCTGATTATAGTCTGGTAATGAATGTAAGGTTTTCATGGAAAGCTCATGATAAATCGGAGAGGTGATTGCTGATTATAGTCTGGTAATGAATGTAAGGTTTTCGTGGAGAGCTGATGATAAATCGGAGAGGTGATTGCTGATTAGTCTGGTAATGAATGTAAGGTTTTCATGGAGAGCTGATGATAAATCGGAGGCGTGATTGCTCATTATAGTCTTGAAACCTTTTGGTCTTGAAAAAAATGTTGGTCAAATGAAATTTCTTTTTTTGGCCATTCTAAAAAAAATTGCTCTTTGTGCACCAACAGCATGCATGCAGTTAACCCTTTCATGATGGGAGCTACGCTATTGTAGCATTAATGATCCTGTGCTAGTGCATTCTCTTATATATGTGAGTCTCCCATAGGGAGCATCGTATATTTAAGAGAATGCACTGGCTTACAATGTTAAGGTAAATATTTTAAGGCCAATGTATTCTCTTATACATGAAAAGGCTCCCTATGGGATATTTAAAATAATAGATTAGCACAAGGTTTTTCTGTAAAATTTCAGTCCTGAAGCTCCAGTCATGGAAGGGTTAAGGTCTTACAGGAAACTTTATTTATATTGTAACAGACTATGCCGATACCAACTGAGAACTCTGTAATAGTTTTGTGCAATACTCATACTAGTAGAAGGGGGCGGTTCCACAACAGAGGGACATTATTCACAATAAAATGTTCAGTTTACTGTTAGGTGACGATATATGTACCTTTTCATTGTATATACATGTAAATAGAATAGCATGTGTGCCCGACCTGGGCTCTCCCATACTCACCCCTTCAACCCTGACTCAAACTTTTTCAGGACTATATAAAGCAAAATAAGTGGATTGCTACACCACATCACATATTGTGACATCAATGTCATTCCATTCTACAGACATATGTGTGGAACAGTTTAAAAACTAGAGATGTGACTGTCCCAATGTGACTAAAGACCCCTGCAGTGCAAATGGGCTACATTTAGCCATATTAACAACATGTGTGTTTTTCAAAACAAAAAAAACACAAGGAGGACAAGCTCAGATAAAATTTTGGATGTTGTGAAAAAAAAGTTGAAAAAGGGGGATAACTCAACTAAAAAATCAGACAAACCTCATAATTTAGCAGTTGCACAGGTTCCCATGGTACTAACTATTTGTGCAAAATTAAAAAAATAAATATTGAAAAATGTAGGAATACAAACCAGACAAAATTGTGACAAAGGATGGACAGCCAGACAGACAGACAGATGGACAAGCTGATTCCTATATACCCCCCATAACTTTGATATGGGGTATAATGAAAATGGCCAGGACTGAGGATTGGAGTTTTTTCAGCGACATGTGTGTAATAAATTAATTGTACTTACCTGAAGTAACCTCTCATAGGAATGTGCTAATGGTAGATATGATATCATTTTGTCCATTGGTGTCAGTTCCAAATGACCTTCATACTGAAAATGCAAAAATAATGCATAAATTAGAAAAAATAGACAATTTATCAAAATTAAGTTATTAGTCAAGGTGAGGAAAAAAAAGCTGGTGCATATTGTTTTGACATCAGGTGATTATGATCAAAAGCGTAAGCTTTACAAAAATACTATTTAGGAAATAGAAAATGACTTTCCACTATCTCTACAATTTTGTGACAGGTCAGGGATAATAGTTTCTCACAATGTTGTAGTCGTTAATGGTACAATATGGCTCTATGTATCAAAATTCTAGCAACACTGTTGTTTATTCCGGCTTTTCTCCACTCTGATGAATTATGTTAACCCTTCTATGACTGGAGCTTCCTGAAATTTTGCGAAAACCCTGTGCCAATCCATTCTCTTATATATGCAAGTCTCCCATAGGAAGCCTGGCATCTATAAAGAGAAAACATTGGCCTAACAATTTTTACATTGACCTTTTAGGCCAGTGCATTTTCCTTTATGCGAGGCTCCTTATGGGCGACTCGCATATACAAGAGAATGCACTGGCACATAGTCTTTAATGCTGCACCAGCGCAGCACCCATCATGAAAGGGATAAATAAAGTGCTAGAACACTATTGAGTGCTTTTAGAGGGTTCATTAAAAAAATAATTCCATGACTTTTCAAAATTTTTCCCAGGATTTTCAAGAAATTTCCAAGACAATTTTCGCTTTAATAGACAAAATTCCATAACTGTTCCATACCTATAATACTAATATGTGATCCAGCCCTCTTAATTACGATTGCTCGGCTTTGGAAATCTGCTACGGCTGTGGTCCATTTTACTTCAGCAAATTATGAGGGCTGGTGAGAATCAGATTGCCACCAGCTCACTCATACTGTGCAGAGTTGCCTGCTTGCCACCCACGAAATTGCAATGTTCCTTCGATTGTGTTGTTTGTGAATGACGGAACGCAATTCTATGATTTTACAAGGAAGGGAGCACAATTTCGTGTTTCAAGTTCACAACTCCATGTAATGACTTTTTAAGGATTCCAGGCTAGCTTATAAGCCCTGCTTAAAACAAGACAGTGTTGAGTTATGGTATGTTTACGATAAATATCATCAATATTTTTGCTAGAGCAAGCTTTCCCATTGAATAGTAAAATAGGTTTATTCTAATTTGTCAAGATTCGACATCACATTTTCAAATGCAAACTTAGTTAATAGAGAAGTTTAGATTGTTAAACGGCAAGCTTCACACTTAGTTTGCTATATAAATATTATGGGCGTGAGAGCACCATATGATATACCCATGTGAAATGTTTGATGTATAATGACAGAGCAACTTTGCAGAAATCAATGTGTCAATCACAAAACTGCAAACGGTGTTTTATACATGGTTTTATATGTGATTTCGAGTGGACAAAACTACAAAACTGCGAACTGTGTTAGACTATACTGTCACAATTGTATACTATCAGAAACCGCCCGCTTATCTAACAATTTAATATGTATCAAGATCCATGTCACGAAATTAGTTAAAGCTAACTTCACATGGTTTTATATGTGATTTCGGGTGTACACAACTACAAAATTGCCAACTGTGTTAGACTATACTGTCACAATTGTATACTATCAGAAACCGCTCGCTTAGCTAACAATTTAATACCAGTATGTATCAAGATCCATGTCGCAAAATGAGTTAAAGCTAACTTCACATGGTTTTATATGTGATTTCGGGTGGACAAATCTACGAACACGGGGTTAGACTATACTGTCACAATTGTATACTATCAGAAACCGCTCGCTTAGCTAACAATTTTTTATGTATCAAGATCCATGTCGCGAAATGAGTTAAAGCTAACTTCACATGTTTTTATATGTGATCTTGGATGGATAATTGAATCTCAGTCTCGGACATACTATAAGGCAACGGTATGCCGACTATTTGCATTACAGTAAAGCTCTAAATAATAGACTCCTTAACCACAGTAGAATTATGGGTAATTTTTCAGGATTTAGTCGGAAATATGGCTTGTTGCCATTCATCGGAAAGCTCTCACTGAGAGCTTTCCGATGAATGACAACAAGCCATATTGCCAAGCATCGGAAAGCTCTCACTGAGAGCTTTCCGATGAATGGCAACAAGCCATATTTCCGACTAAATCCTGAAAAATTACCCATAATTTTGCTGTGGTTAAGGAGTCGATTATTTAGAGCATACTGTAGGTCATCATGTTTGCAACAAGTTTGAAGTTGCCGTATGGACTCTGAATGATATAAACCAGTTTCTAGAAAATGGGAAATGTCCGCCAATCATGTGAATCAGTTGAATGTCAGTAGCTATTAGCTACCCAAGTTTGAAGTTTGCCATTTTACAACCTAAACCTTTCTATTACTCACCATTTGTGTAACACATGATGAGACGACTGCTATAACACCTTTATGTGTTGACATTACTCCTTTAGGCAAGCCTAGAAATAAGGAAAAAATATTCAAATTATGAACATTAAATGTGTTCAGGTTATGATATAGAAAAATGTGAGACTTCTCAATTTAATTTTTAACCCCTTCATTACTAAATACTCATTGATGAGTCGATTCCTTATGAAATGTTCAGATAATAAGTTCAACAAACGTTTGTTGAAGTTATTATCTAAACATTTCCCAACAATGATAGGAATTCCTCTACACCTGTATTATCTTTTTGTCTGTTGGTCGTCTGGTCATTTTCCCTGAACACCCTCCAAATGAATAATAGACCGTTCCAACATTTATACTTTTATAACTGAATGGGAGAATACTGAAAATACCATAATAATATTGAAATCCCCAAATTCAGGGAAAGCATGAAAACATTCGTCTCTAAGTGAGCGGTACATATAAAAGGCACATATTATTTTCGCTTCTTACCTGTTGTCCCGCTCGTGTAACATATTATACATAGATCATCAGGTTTGGCAGGCTGAAAAAGAATGACAAATTTATGAATGAAACACCAACATTAAATTTATTACAAACATCACGCTTCTTAGAAAGTTGAATCAAATAAGAGGGTAAGTCGATTAAGCCAACAAGGATTGATGACTTAGTGAAAATCCCATTAATCTAAAATCAGTCCGTGGATCACGTAGATGTCAGACCGAAGAGTGACATCACTTGCACTCGCTCGCATTGTCAGTGTCTTTGAAGTCGCCAACTCCCAAGCGCTACACAGACTCCCACATTATTACTCATTGTGGCATTGATGACGTCACAATGTAGCAATATCTTACAACACATCTACTTTGATACATTGTGTTTCTATGTACAACCTAACACCTGCATTGATTGTTAGGCCACTCATAATTATGGGCTGTTGAGTGGATCAGTCCCACTGTATACCACCGCAGATTGAATTTATCTGAAGATTTAATGTTCATGACGATGTATGTAATGAATGACTCAGGATGGATAACTCGACCTAAAATTACCAATGGTAACGGCCCCGACCCGTTCCCCAAAAGGTTGGAACAATTCCTGGGGATAAATATAATATTGTGATTGACTGTGTGTCTAACAGTGACTGCAATGATGAGGGAACTATGCTCGCATATAATTGGATAACCAGATAATATGATTGTCCAATAACCATAGCGAGTAAAATTGATGCACCATCACTGGGTGTGGTTTATTACAGTCAGACTCTCCAGTGATTTATCTCCGGATCACCCATTATATTACCGTTATAATCACATTCAGTTCACATTGACATTTTCTTCCATTCAAAAAAATATTTGTGTCCTTTTAATAATTAGGACGATAGCAGTGACCTTAGCAGAATTAATCAAATTAATGAACCATGCAGGTCCATGCTGATCGATGACCGTGTTTAAGTCCGTAACTAGGTCAGCCACGTGTGAGTGTTTACTCTAATTATGCACCCGAGGCCTGTCAAACTGATAATAGGACACATTAGCTGAGTTCTTATCAAGTGGACGCGATGTGAAATGCGTTTACCAGACAGGTTCATTGTGATGTAAATGCAACATGATGAGATTAATCTTCATTGAAGTAGGCTCAAGTAGCCGCATTTAAGTCCATACACGTGTGACTATTCTTTGTCTATTCATATAACAGACTCACTATGTGCAATCGGATTAACACATGAACACATGGCCAATCTGAAACTACATTGTATAGTACTTGTTGCAATATAAATAGAACATTAGACTTAGTGACGAAATTTAACAATCTTGTGTCCGTTTAGTTTGGCAAGCAGACAGTCCCATCACGTTACTCTTCTATAATGGATAGTATAGTGGCAGGAGTCATCTTGCTTGTATGTCTTCAGATTAAGTCAAACGGAAGATTTGAGTATATGAACATAGAGGGCAGCCTTTATCAAGCATGATGATATCAAACATGCATATATCAGAGGTCCATTAAATGTCAAAGCGACAGCGATGATATTAATATGTAAAAAAAAGCCTTGTTTTGCAGAGAACTTCAATTTGTCGCGGTAACAGAAAATGCATGTAAACAATACATTAAAAGATCATACCATCACTGTACCTTTTTCTATCACGCTAGACGCTATATCATTTTGAAATCAGATTGATCGCAGACATGTCAGATGATTAATCACATTCAGGGGTTTACGTGAATGTCCGGGCTCCACATGTACATGTAGTACGTCTTTTGAATTAACATCCGTTATAGAAGAGCAACGGGGTGAGACTCTGATATACCAAGCTGTTGTGGACCGAGAAGATTTGGTCTATAATGGTCCTCGACTTTAGTTAATAATGCACTCACATTCAAAGGCTGTGCTTTCTCTCTCCCCAGTTTCTGTAAAAGAAAGAAGGAAATATAATTTAATATTTTGAGACAAAAGATCCCATGAAATTCAAGTAAATATCATACTATTTCTGTAGGCTAGATGACTGCTCTGTGAGCCTCAAACCAATGTGCTATATTCTCAATCATGAGATACCAGTAAAATAATTTAAATTCGCCGTTTTATAATGACGTCACGCAAGAAATTCACCAACCAACAAGAAAAGTGCATCCCAGTTTCTATCCGACTTTTTGTGTTGCCATCAATCACTTCGGAAAGCACTGATCTGCTGACTGAAATAACTCGAAAACATAACGATGATTGTATAATAATGATTTATTTTATATAGCGTAAATCCATTGACATGCTCTAAAACACTTACAATTATAATACAACATGAAGTATGGTAAAACAATAAATATATACATGAAGCAACACAATCTGAATTTTAAATTGCCAGTTAAAATGAGTAAGATCAAGTGATAAAATATTACTATTATCAACGTATACTATAGGGTCAAACATTGCTCCGATAAAAAAAACATGAATGAACATAATTATCTTATGCCTAAAATGTTTTGTGTAGCTTTGTATATCCCTATTTATTGTTATTTTGCAAAATGGAGCAGACAGACAGTTCACGTGACATTGTTGACAATTTCTTTTTTTTTAAATCATTATGTCACGATGCGACTTAGCCTCATAGAGCCAGTGTCTAGTCAAACTATTTCTGATGAGATCATGCATTGCAAGAAAAATCTCTTGAATTGAATCACTGACAATGACTGAGACTGTCAATCAAGAGTGTACATAACTCTTGAACGATTTTGAAATTGAATTCCAAGAGGCAAGTGGCAACCTGGGTAACTCAGTACTGATTTTTAAGAACCTCAGTACCTAAATACCATTTTTGTGAACCAATGTGATCTGGGCTGGTCTGCATCACAACCAGGGCTTGAAATGTTCACATGTCCACCTGTCACTGACATGTAACTATCTGTGTGATAAGTAGATTCTAATGTTACCTGTCACCCAAGCTATGTGAGCTTAGTCTGACCTACTTCTTCCAGTTTGTGACCTATCTTGATAGCCTGAACTTGATATTTCTAAGACATTGCAAACCATCATCCCAAAAATACGATATGAGACAAGAAATTCATTGGATGAGATTAATATGGTAACTGTCGCGGTTTGGAGGATAAACTAAAAATTCACTAAAAGTCATAATAGTTGTAGTATCAAATTCAAAAATAACATAATAATAGTTCTAATTATAAAGTTAAGAAAATGACTGATATGGAATAAAATCATTATAAAAATATCTGATCTTTCCACTCCTCAAGCTTCAATGACATGCATTTTATCATCCCACATATAAGGGTATGTACAGGCAAAATTATGAGGTGACAGGTAGGAAATAGTTTGATGTGTCCCCTATGACGACCCCTGATCATTACCCACTATTAAAGACAGTTGTGTTTTTATAACATGGAATTAAAATAGGAAGAAAATGTGTAGGCTAAACCTATATCAGAACTGAAGGAAGGGTGGAGCACAAGATTTTATTATAATAATAATTAATCAATTTATATAACGCATTCCACAATTTAATTTATTTCAATGACCTTTACACTGATTATTACCCCGGCCATAGAGCATGACACTGTTAAAAATATTCATCTACTCCCCGCTGAGTATTCTGGTGTAAATATTACTTATTTTTGTATCCCAGCTTTATACAACAATTTACAAGATGATGTTCATATATATGTGTAGGTACAGTAATGCTCTTAATTAATAGACTTCTTAACCACAGTAGAATTATGGGTAACTTTTCAGGATTTAGTCGGAAATATGGCTTGTTGCCATTCATCGGAAAGCTCTCATATTTCCGACTAAATCCTGAAAAGTTACCCATAATTCTGCTGTGCTTAAGAAGTTGATTAATTAGAGCAATATTGTATGGTAAGTCTGAGAGAGAAGAGGATTTGACATCAAGCGCGCTTATATGGAGCCATATCCTCAAGAGTGGTGCAAAGCAGTCACAGTACAAGCGACCTTGGTCAAGGGTCACATCTAGGTACAAGACTTGAACAGCGCGTAACTCTGCAGTCACACTCTGCTTAACTCGAAGTCAACCGTCAAACCCATATCTCTGTGTTGACAGCGACTACAATCCAAACACTAGAACCAATCGGCCACCGAGCTCATATGTAACTGAATGGAAGAATGACAAAGCTGACGACAAGTATCTCAAAAGGACGGTAAATGATTGGTTTTAAAATTTTCACCATAGATATGTTTTCATATTCACTCTCTCTGTTTATGTTTAGCTTTGGTATATATTGTACGAAGTATGAAAAAGTCATGTGCAGTTGGGCAGTATTATCATTTTATTAGTGTTGAAATGATTTGTCGATTAGTGACGAATTGTTCACCAAAAGTCTACTCCAGAATCCCAAGTCGATTAGTTGCATTAAATTGAGCACGCAATACGTTTTAACGGAACAATGGTACAATACAATAATATGGAATTAATTCAGTATGAGTATGGACTAATGTGTCCAGATATGGTATGATGAATGTGTCATAATTCAATGCTAAACGAGAAATCTATAAACAATCAAACACAAGCCAAGACATACGACGGTATTTGTATTTATTAGCTGGATACAAATTTAGTAGCACTGGTTTCCGAGAACAATGGTACAATACAATATACCAACAACGGCAACGACAGAGTTAAAAGTTAAAACAAAAGCTCTGCTATTTCGTAGAATTACATACACAAACACCACTGATACTTACCTCTATGTCTGAGAACTGTACAATATTTATTTTAGCTGCAGCTGCTTTTTCTTTGACTTCTCCATCAGCTTCCTCAATAAGTATTATTGTTTTCAAGTTGGGAGTTTCTGTTGTTCGGCCAAGAAGACCCTTGGCTTTGACATTTTTATCACATATAATAGAGTCAATATCAGCTGAAATTAAGACAATAAATGTCTAGTAAAACTAGTTTTGAAATTGAACGACATTTGACTTCCATATCTCCAATTTTTTAAATAAAATTTTTTAGACAACAGGCAGCTCTATAATTTAAATTTTTCTTCCATGGTATTGCTTTAAAATTGCATGAAATCCCATATTCACTTCTACGTTTCATGGGCTACATCAATGTGCCATATGAAGTACAGTAATGCCCTAAGTAATTGACTCCTTAACAACAGCAGAATTATGGATAATTTTTCAGGATTTAGTCGGAAATATGGCTTGTTGCCATTCATCGGAAAGCTCTCCCCGAGGGCATTACTGTAGGCTTATAAATACCGTAGCAAATTATAAGGACTGAATAATATGGCTACAGCAATTTAATAGCCTAGTTACCAACCAATTTTTCTTCCACGGTATTGCTTTTAAATTGCATGAAATTCCATATTGACTTCTACGTTTCAATGTGCCTCATAAAGTACAGTAATGCCCTAAATAATCGACTCCTTAATCACAGCAGAAATATGGGTAACTTTTCAGGATTTAGTTAGAAATATGGCTTGTTGCCATTCATCGGATAGCTCTCAGTGAGAGCTTTGCGATGAATGGCATAAAGCCATATTTCCGACTAAATCCTGAAAAGTTACCCATAATTCTGCTGTGGTTAAGGAGTCGATTATTTAGGGCATTACTGTAGGCTTATAAACACCAAATAAGGCTAAAAAGAGTTAATTTTATAGCAATAATAGGCTACAGCAATTTAATAGCCTAGTTACAAACCAATCCTACAACTGTTTTCCCATATTGCAAATAATAAAATTTTATTGCCAGTTTTATGATACACAAAAATCTGAAATCAGAAAATAGTTGATGACAGTGCCCTTCTTTCTCCTTCTTTTCCATTATTTATATGGGAAGATATAATTAATTTTTTGATATTTATAATTTGAATAAAACATAGTTTTCAAAAATCATTAGAAACTCATGTCAGTCGATTGTTCAGGTGGTGAATAATAACAAATAATAACATGTAGTCACATGCAGGCCCCTACATGTTACTATATCGCATGGACACAACTGACAACGTGCTGCCAGATTAGTGTTGAAAATGCATTCTTACTAAATTCACATTTAATCTGCCAGTTGAGTCTAAATATAAGCAATGGATGTTGATAAATTGTTGCATACCATGGAGTATGGATGCAAGTTGGTTTAACATTTTATGCATTCCACACAATATGTCATACCAACTTGCATTCATACTCCATGGAATGCAAGCAAATCAACATCCGCTTCTAAATGTGCACAATTTGATTTGATGGTCCCCATATTCTAACAACAACAACATTTCTTGAAATGCCGCTTCAGTTATCAGAATCGATTAATTGCTTAAAAATAATGCTAACAACTGTCAACTATAGTATAAAATTGACCAAACAGTATTATATATCAACATTTTGTTCAACACAATTGGTATCGAGAAGTATGTCGGTCGGCATTAGTCGAATATTTGCCAGGCCGCCAAATATCCCAGGTGGTGAAATTTAACAGATTTATAAAATCAATATCTAATAACTCTGAGCTTTGATGGGTGTGTTCCTCAACTTGATTCAAATAATTTTTACCCCCGAAGCCAAAGAAATAGTAATTTAGGAGCGTTAATTCGGATTATGCATCTTTAATAAATGTATCTAATAAAACCTACCTTGCTTTATGATATACGAGCAAGCCTCGGCTCCAAGTGTGTCATACAAGGGAACCAGTACCATAGAGTAAGCGTAGCATGCCTGTTCAGCTATCACATACTGAAAATTAGAAAAAAAGTCAATTACTATATGAATATATAAATTAACCTATCAAATTCCCATACTGATGGCTATCACATTTATTCAATCATTTGACTCTGATTTGAAAACTGACCCGGTTATAGAGGATCTACAACCAGTCCCCAGTTTAGAGCGGAATTTCCAAAACGAGTCCAGTAAATTAGGTTTGGACCAAGCTTTTGGCGAGGTACAGACTTAATTTACTGGACGAGTTTTGTAAATTCCGCTATAAACTAGGGACGAGTTGTAGATTCTATTTATTACATGATCTAAAACCTTGTCAAAACATACTTAAATCAACAAATGGGACACGAAACTAACATAGGCTTCTATAAGGCACGCGATGACGTTTCACGTAACTATGTGTTGTTTGCCAGCATAAAGAAATAGTCCCAGATGAATAGACACTTTTTGGTGTATTTAATGATTATGACGTATATTTAATCACATAACTTTTCTCAACTCTTCATTCATAATAGTTTGTTGAAAAAATATTGGAAGCTATAGTATTTTGAGACGTAGCGTACGGAATGTAAACAGACGACAAACCGGAAGTCAAAGGTCCCCCTGCACTATTTCCTGTTATTAAACGAACGTTTAATATCACAATTTATCGAATGGGTTCTTCTATATGCAAGGCTCCCAATGGGAGACTCACATATATAAAAGAATACATTGGCACATGGTTTTTGCAAATTTCAGGAAGCTCCAGTCATGATACGGTTAACATAAGATTCTACGGAGGCCTATAATTGGGAATATATAGAGATTTTAGGAAGAAGATTTGCATTGTCAAACTCAGTGTAATCAAACAGTTTAATGATTTTCTCAGATCGTTTATTCCAAATTTTATGCAAATGGAGCGAGAGAACTTGAAAATCATCATAAATTGAGTTGGATGTCCCATGTTTAGTTAAGAATACAAAAGACCAAGCCTGAATTTAGTGTGCCTGACATTTGCAGAGTGAGGTCCCCAGAGGATGAATTTAGTGACGCTAACCCGCATTGTGGGCTAGCATCACCAAATTCATCCTCTGGGGACCTCATTCTTCTTAGGCCTCAACTGGTATTGGGAGACCTAGGATCAGTTTGAAGTTTCCCAGTTGAAGAGGGGGGGGGGGGGGGGAAAGTTACTAAAACAATGTTAATTTGATACTATAGATACTTCCCAAGATGACGCCAAATCAGAATAAGGTCCCCAGCGGGTGAATTTGGTGATGCTAGCCTGCTGTGTGGGGTACAAGGTCAAAGCAAATAGTGTTAGGCCAATGGAAGACTTGCATATATAAGAGAATGCATTCGCACAGGGTTTTCAAAAAATTTCAGGAAGCTCCAGTTATGGAAGGGTTAACTTCTGCAGGTTGACAGTTCCTCGTTTCAATCTCGAAACAATGTGATAAATGTATATTATCTAATTATGTGCAAATGTTAAGCTGGTTAGAACATTAATGTGATTAGCAGCTAATATTTCATTCAATGAAAAGTTAAGATTACTCATTTCGAAATGTCTGGATTTCAAAAGCCCACAATAAAAATCAAATTTAAACTCCACCTGTATTTTAATGTGATTAAGGTCTAAAAAAATAATATCTGTGTTTCCGCTAACGGGGGTCCCAAAAATGTTGGGTCGGTAGGTAGGTAAACGCAGAGCATATTGGAGTAACTGTCTTGTAGCGGTCTCTCATGGATGACTTTATTTCACCCCAAGCTCCCCGCATTGGACACATCGATCAGACTCTCCCAGGCCTGTGGCATAGTATTGTGTCTCGAGTGGGCTGTTGCATTTTAACCCCTGTCGAGTAACAATTTGTGTTGACGCGGAATGGTCTTCGGGGCACAGTGGCGCCCCACAGGTATAGTCAAACTCGGAGATCATCTGCGCCAAGATAATTTGTTGGCGTTCTGTTATAAACAGTTCTGTTTCCTGCGAGCTACTGCAAGTACCGGTACCGTCTGAGCCATTCCCGTTGGTGTTACATGTGAACTGTGCCACCTTCACACCAAACGTGTTAACCACATCACCCACAATACACAAAGGTTCAACTTTGAAAACATCTGCCAACTTCAGTTCCGTTTTACACTCAATCAGAATTTGATTTTCGTCAAGTCGCGGGCCATGATTCTGTTGGAAAACATTCAAAAAGGTGCTGGAATGAGGTATTGTGCACAATTGTGTTACTGGCATCAATGTGTATGCATTTGAAGAATTTCAATGCCAACACACTGCTCACAACCGTTTGCAATGCCATGTCCGTGTTGGCTAATATTTCTGCATTTCATACATCATTTCGAAAGTTTTGATTTGAAAACTTTACAAACTTCAACCACGTGGTTACTTCCGGTAAAGTATAGTTTCCGGAATATTTCGGTGCAGTGAGTATACTCTCCGGTCTGCCGCCGCTGGTGTCCAGACATATATATGCCTACTGTTACGATGTCAGACTAATTAATGTCGTATACAAGTAGGCCTAGATACCTGTGCGCCTATTATTTCCCATCTTTTTTTGGTACCGTACGTATCTAAATCCGCGACCGCATGAGTTTACATGCGCGCTATATGAAAGAAGTTGTGAGGAATGCAGTCAAGTTTATCGTGGCGACTGTTCCCTTATATACCCCTTCTATAGCATAATCAATGTTTCAATACAGTGGATCGAAACAAACATTCGCATTGCATGGACATAACACGTCTATATATTAATAGAAGTGTAATGAAATAGGGATCTCGTCGATTCGTCCCGGGTACGAAAATACTTCGATTCGTCCCAACTTAGAAATTTATTTTGATTGATTCGTCCCATATAGGCTACTATGGTTGTTTCGTACCCCGAATAGAATTATACAACCAGCTAATAAATTTAATATCATAACTTTCCATTGTATTAACATGCTAAAATGTGTTCACTTATGAGTACTGACAGGTTGTTTTCACAACACGAAGACCACGGAGGGTCTCCCATCTGAGTAGGCATCATATTGTTTTTACAAGTCGACGCTCATGGGTGACCACTGGTCTCATGTGCCGATGACCACTGCTAGGCCTACATGCAATCATTAACTCGAGACTGCCTGCACGGTGGAGATTGGGATTCGCGATTTTCTCGAGGAACGATTTCCGATTACGGCATTCGCCCGCGACGCTACGAAAATATAGCAGAGGTGTTTCGAATGCCCATTGACAGCTAACGTAAACGAACGATCGGGCCCGATTGGCCGATTGTGGTTGGGTGATAATAATTATTATTATAATTGGGCCGTCCGACAATCGGTCAATCTCGTGCATTTTCGTGCAACGAGATCTCGCGATAGGCCGAACACATGACACCGTCTCCTGTCCGTCTGTAGACGCAGTATACATCGCGTTTTTCTGCGGCAAGGTACCCACTCAACGCACCACGTGATATCAATTGAAATTAACTTGGTAGTTTATATTTTTTTTTATGTTTTGAAAACCCAATAAAATGGGGGCAGTCGGCGACTTTTTCGGCGGTCGGTCGGGTTAGCAGAAACAGTGTACTTTTTTTCTTCTTTTTTTTAATTTGCAATAAAATGGTCTCAGTCGGCGACTTTTTTTAACGGTCGGTCGGGTTAGTGGAAACACAGGTATTTTTTTTTTAGGCCTAATCTATATACCAAATTTGAAATCAAAAGGTTAACAATAACTAAAGAGCTACACTGGGCATAGCAAAATATGCCTGGTGTGATTTTATGAACAGTACACAAACAAAGAATGGAAATGACATTAAATTGTATTGTTGGAAATGTTATTATGGGTGGATGCTGAATTCTCTAAGTCAAATGGACATATAAAAAACAAGGTATGTTAATAGGGTCTGTTGTACTTTTATGAAGTTCATTTATCATTCCATGCAGTCTGCACATAATTAAACTTGACCTGTATTTTGGTCTGGAAAAGTCACATACCAAATTTGGTTCTGATAAAATATACCCAACTAAAGTTATCATAAGGAAACCTCAAATATTAAAAATTCTAAGTCGAAAAGAGCCAGAAGTCAGTATAAAATATTTGGATCAAACCCATATAATTGAACTTAACCTGTATTTTGGTCTGGAAAACTGACATACCAAATTTTGTTCCAATAAAATAAACCAAACTAATGTTATCATCTGAAAACCTCCCATAGGGAGCATCGCCATATACATGTATAAGAGAATGCACTGGCTTACAAGGTCAAAGCAAATATTGTTTGGCCAATGCATTCTCTTACATATACAAGGCTCCCTATGGCAGACTCGCATATATAACAGAATGCATTGGCACATGGTTTTCACAAAATTTCAGGAAGCTCCAGTCATGGAAGGGTTAATTTCTTCAGGTTGACAGTTCCTCATTTCAATCTCAAAACAATACGATAAATGTATATTATCAAATTATGTACAAATGTTATGCTGGTTAGAACATTAATGTGATTAGCAGCTAATATTACATTCAATGAAAAGTTAAGATTACTCATTTCGAAATGTCTGGATTTCAAAAGCCCACAATAAAAATCAAATTTAAACTCTACATGTATTTTAATGTGATTAATCCATATTCCAAATTTGAAATCAAAAGGTTAACAATAATTAAAGTTATCAACCAACAAGAGCTATGCTGGACGAGGCAAAATGCGCCCGGTGTGCTTTTATGAACAAAAAACAAGGGCAGTGACACTAAAAATGTTATTATGGGCGGACACTGAATTTTCTAAGTCAAATGGACATATAAAAAACAAGGTATGTTAATAGGGTTTGTTGTACCTTTATGAAGTTCATTTATCATTCCATGCAGCCTGCACATAATCAAACTTGACCTGTAATTTGGTCTGGAAAACACACATACCAAATTTGCTGTTTGGTTCCGATAAAGTAACCCAAACTAAAGTTATCATCCGTAAAGCTCAAATATTGAAAAGTCTAAGTTGAAAAGAGCCATAAGTCAGTAAAAAATATTCAGACCAAACTCATAATCGAACTTGGCCTGTATTTTGGTCTGGAATCACATTCCCAATTTGTTTCCGATAAAGTAATCCAAACTAAAGTTATCATTTGGAAACCTCAAATATTGAAAATTCTAAGTCGATAAGAGCCACAGGTCAGTACAAAATAATCAGAACGAACCAAAATTCACACTTGACCTGTAATTTGGTCTGGAAAACTGACATACCAGATTTAGTTCTGTTAAAATAACCCAAACTAACGAAAAAAATACACCTTAAAATAATCGCTTTTGAATATTTCCTGGTAATTAGGTTAATGAATATCAGAACTACCTTTCTATGAGCATGTCCCAGAAAGATTGAAGTCATAAAAGATACAACTTCGAACACAATGATTGGGTCCAATCAAATAGTGCAACATTTGCGTTCATTTAAATTCGAGAATCGGAAACAGAATATTTAACACGTGACTTTCAGGTATATTGCATTATCTTAACATAGAATAATTTTAAAACCTCATGCACTGCTTTTTCTTTGTTTTAATTGTCAAAACTATACATAGTATCATAATCATTTCAGAGCAATGACAGCTGTAGATGTTCTTCCCATGGTCTACATGTCTACAATATTTACGCGACCGTGAATTAAAAAATTCGAACCAACACAAACGAAACAATTTCAAATTTATAATTAAAAAAAAAAGAGAGGCCGATCACGATGTTTAACCCATACCTTGGCGATAGCGATCGGCTATTTTCAGCTTAGACGCTAAAATCCATAAGCCATATCTCCGTTTAAAAACGAGAGGCCGATCACGATCGGCAGATGTTTAACCCATACCTTGGCGACAGCGATGAGCTATTTTCATATATCCTTACCCCATCCTTTTCATGAGTGCAAAACTTTAAACAATTCACACCTTACTATTAATTCACAAGTGAAATCACACTTATTGGGCACCTTGCTCACATTAACACAATGTTAACAGACGTGGCTTTGATTTCAACCTATTAGTGACTCCAACACAGATACATGTATGTCTTATAGAGTTATAAGTCTAATTAAGCTCAATCCATAGTCGGAGAGAAGCACCATAGCTGTTAAATATCAAATAGTTAAGAAATTAGGTAGATAAACATCATAGCAACTCAATTTATCTATTTATTACATTGGAACATGAGACATTACATATTGTGTGGGGTTTTTTATTATCATTGCTATTTTTTTGTTCATAATATCTTGTGTCAGCTGCATATTAAAAATTCATAGCAACCTATTAATATTTCACCACTAAAAAACAATCAATACCTGATCAACTATAGAAGTGAGGGATGTATAGACCTGGATATAAAATATGATTGCTAATGATTGGATATAAATGTTAATTTTCTTGTAAGTTGATCATTAGAAAGATATGTTTGTGAACAGTTTAAATATAATTAAAGTTAAGGTTTATAATATTATCACAACCATTCGATCGATACCAAAATCTATACAGGTGAATAATGTGTCATGATTATCACAGATGTGATTATTTATAGAGTAATCAAGCAAAAAATATTTAGCTATCACATTGTGTCAACAGGATTGGTGAAGGATGTTAATATATTTAAGCAAATAAACCAAATGACCCTCACTATGCAGGTTAGAGGTGTGTTATCATAAACTGTGCCAGAACTATAAACATAATCAATGGAAATATTTGAGTTATCAAATTGGATACCCAAACTAATGAACTGATAAACACAGAGTAGTCAACAAAATGCATGTCATTGGATTTAGAAACCCATACAATAAGTCAGTCTCAAGAATCCCAGCACTGTTAATATTATCCTGTAGCCCAAATGCAATTGAGGGAATTTCAAAATAAGACATATCCTCTAATGATGAATTTCAATTGGTCATTTCTTGAAACACTGACTGAACCTGGCTCAAAGTTAAAGTGATAATTTAATATATGTCTATCAGATAATATGAGTCAATCGAATGGGTTAATTTTAATCCCAAATTCATGCAAATTAAAAGTGGATCACCATCAACATGTACATAGAATAGGAGAATGATCAAATAAAAAACATCAGAAGACCATATGATGTGTGCAGAGGGTTAATCATTTTCAATGACATCATATGATGGAACTAAGGAATGCTGTATTAATTATTTTCTAAGTTATAACAACAGTGTCTCTGTAAACAATAATGCCATGAACTGCATGGTTTCAACAGAGAACAGAACTGGAATAAAGAGTCTGACATCAATCAAAGTTTGACAGATGTTTATATTAAGTCTGCAGTCACCAGTGGAACTATCAGGTCACTGTGTCCAAAGCAATAAATTATCTCCTTCCAATAACACAGGTGTGTGTTGTGTCTTGTTCTATTCAAATTTAATAGTGCATGGAAAAGATGTATGAATTATAAAGGGCCATAACTCTGTTAATATATACCGGATCAAACCCATATTCGCACTTGATCTGTATTTAGGGGTCAGAAATTCACATACCAAAATTGGTGTCGATCAGATGAAAAATGTTTGAGTCATCCTGGCTTGGATGAATTCTATTTAAAAACAAGAGTGGAAAGGGTTAACTAAACAATACCAAAATCCATACAGATGAAGAACGTGCTAAGAAAGACCTAGGTAAGAAATATGAGGCAGATCAGAAGAAAATTGTTTGACTTTGATGTATCAGATAGCATTTGTGAGCAGGGTTAATTATTTTCTAAACCGATCAACCAATCGATACCAAAAACTATACAGGTGAGCCATGTGTCATCATAAACCTACGTACAAAATATGAACACAATGAGTCAAACAAGGAGCTAAATCTAAAAAAAAAAAAAAAAATTATTTCTGGAAAAAGGGTCATAACTCCTTTAAAATTAATCGGATCAAACCCATATTCGAACTTGGTCTGTATTTTCGGCTGTGAAACTCACATACCAAATTTGGTTCCAATCAGATAAAAAATGTTTGAGTTATGGCAGAATGCGTGAATTCTAAGTTGAAAAAGGGCCATAACTCTGTAACAAAATCTCGGATCAAACCCAAATTCGAACTCGATCTGTATTTTGGGCTGAGAAACCCATATACAAAATTTGGTTTCGATCGGATAGAAAATGTTTGAGTTATCGCATTACTCGTAAAGTGTCTACGGACAGACGGACAGACGGACAGACGGACAGACGGACAGACGGACAGACGGACGAACGACGAGTGGTCAATCCGGGCAACGACACTATGTTTACCATACTATGGTATGGGTAAACATAAAAATGGATCAAACCCAAATCCAAATTCTATCTGTATTTTGGGCTGAGAAACTCACATACCAAATTTACATACATCTCAATAAAATGAGATGTATCAGATGAAAGGTATTTCTACTAAAGTATCAAAAATGTTGAGAAGGGTTCATTTTTAACTACAATAATCCATACAAGTGAAGGAGGAGAAACCTGGAGATATAATAGGAGAATGATTATATTAAAAATATACAAAAGCATAAAATTGATGACCCGGGTTAACAATTTTAACTCTATAAAATTTGGGGACTGTACCAGGTATTTCACTTGAATGTTGCATTGATAGGCTAAACCAGAGAGCTATGTGGGAGTTGATAAACCCTGGGCCAACACTGTCCAAACATTATGGAAATGCAATAAACATCCCTACAAATGAACAATAGACTATTCCAATTTATACTTTTAGAACTGAATGGGAGAGTCCATTGGTTGATGAATGGGTTACACCTTTCACTGCTGTGCTGAACATATGATGGCTAAAAATAACTCTAATTCCAATAATACAGATTTAACTCTTGTCTCTCTCTTAGAGCTAAACTGATATCACAGGTAATTAATTGTAAGTTGCTGGGGTTACAGGGTATATTGTAAGCATAAAAATCTCATATCTGTTCAATTCTTAGTTGAAAAAGAGCCATAACTCTGGTATACAAAATTGGATCTAACCCATATTCAAACTCGATCTGTATTTTGAGTTGAGAAACTCACATACCAAATTTGGTTCCTATAAGATGAAAAATGGTTGATTTATCGAAGCATGCATGAATTCTATGTCAAAGGGCCATAACTAAGTTAAAAATAATCTGATCAATCCCATATTCGAACTCGATCTGTATTTTGGGCTGTGAAACTCACATACCAAATTTGGTTCCAATCAGATAAAAAATGTTTGAGTTATGGCAGAAATATGTGAATTCTAAGTCGAAAAAGGACCATAACTCTGTAACAAAAACTCGGATCAAACCCAAATTCGAACTTGATCTGTATTTTGGGCTGAGAAACCCATATACAAAATTTGGTTCTGATTGGATAAAAAATGTTTGAGTTATAACATTACACTTAAAGTGTCTACGGGCGGACAGACGGCTAGACGGATGTAGCGACGGACAGACGGACAAACAAACGGCGAGTGGTCAATCCGGACATCGATACTATGTGTACCATACTATGGTATGGTAAACACATAAAAATGTAAGTAACAAAAGACGTATTTGTATTATGTATATATAATTTTGGGGTTCGAAAGAGCGATGTCCATTTAAATATCCTTTGAGGAGATGGTAAAACAATAACTGTAGATTCATGTTTTATCTCGCGGCATAACAAACTCTTAAATATTATATATCACTTACAGGGGCAGCCTTCTTAATTCAGATTGTTTGGCTTCGGCAATCCACTACGGCATCCATTTATCGTGGCCCAGTTTGCTTCAGCAAATGGCTTCGGCATTGCTGATTGCCGTCGCAAATTATGAGGGCTGCAGGGGGGACTGTACACTAAATCTGGCCATTTATGGGACAATCTCCTTTTATACTCAAATGAATATATATACAACAAATGAATAAATTTCAGCCATGGATTAGTGCAAAATACACTCATGTGCTCTATGAATGATGCACACAATATGGTAATTATAATTAAAATGAATAAATGGCTGGAGTCATAAATTAATTTCAATATAATTACCATGTTGCTTGCATCTTTCATACAGCACGTTCACACGAGTGTGTTTTGCACTAATGCGTGGCTCAAATAAATTTATTTGTTGCATATAAACTGTTCAGTAAAAAAGGTCCCATAAATGGCCGGATTTAGTGTACAGTCCCTATTTAAGAAGCAAGCGCATATCTATGGTATAAAATCCAGAATAGCTTACATGTGGAATTGGGAACTTGTTTTTATTGTTTATCGACTATATATTTTGAGACTTCGTATATATATATGTGTGTATGTGTGTATATACTTTATAGAATCGAAAACGGCTGCACCGATCGAGACCAAACTTCCCATCTGAGGGTAAAAACGCACGGGAATGGTCGTCGCAGCGTTTTGGAGAAGCTCCATACACCCGTTCTTCACTCCCAGTCACAAAAAACGGCACTGTGGGGTTAATCGCGTTGATAGTTAAAGAGCGTTCGTATCCGCAGTGTCGTTGATAAAGAATGTATGCGTGTAATGCGATTCTTACGTTTGGGTCCGGGCGTGAGCGTGACTGTATCCAGACATGAGCGTGTTGTGTGATTCTTATGTAATTAGGGCTTCCTAGGAACGGGGATCGGGTCAGTTTTTCCGCCGAGGTGATCTTCACCTTGAAACGGGTACCCACAAATGATATATATGTGTGTGTCCTTTATAGACTCGAACCGATTAAGCTCAAACTTGCTACCCATGGGAAGTGTCATGGACGGGTTAAATTGTGACCCCGACCTGACCTTGACAATGATCAATTCAAGGTCAAATCGGGTAAAACTGGCGGATTTCGACAAAATTTTACACCTAGGTGCAGCATACGTGTCTCGGAAGCTGTTGCAATTGCTTTTTCAAACAAGGCCATGAGACGAACCACGCCAGTGGCGGGCTAACCTGCTAGTTTCATATAAATCATAACAAAATCAATCACACTATTTTATTACTAGTATGTTTTATATTATGTATAGGATAATGGCTGAAAACTGTACATTATTTCAGGGAATGGATCGATCGAGACCGTAGGTCGAGATCGTTCCATTCGCTGAAATAATGTACAGTTTTCAGCTATTATCAGACTTAAAACATGGCCGAGTCCATTTGTTGGATGCATCACCTCTTATCAGAATGGATAACCCGAAATTGGGTCAAGACACCTGAGTTTACCATGTGTTCGGCCCCAACCACTCGCTCATTGGCTGCACAGATGGCGTGATATCTTAACCCATTGTCAACTTAACGGACAGGCAGCACACCATTGCGTTTCCAACCGTTGAATGAACACGACATTCGACAATGAGCTCCTTCTGCGATAGATTTACGAATATCATCGGGAGTTTTGCCCTTACATTTCGGTACTTGTATTAAATTATTTATGCGGAATATTTCGGATTTTGCGGAGAATTATACATTGAATGGCAGATTGGTGCGAGCTGTGTGCAAAATCGGAGATTTGGCGATCTTGTAGTATGAGATCGCGGGTAATACTGAAGATCGAACGACTACATTTACATGTAAATTACTATATATATTTTACATATTATCATGAGTGGTGCTACAACATGCCACACGGAAACAGAATCAGATTCGAGAAATTTTAACAGTTGCATAATCAATGCACATTCATGAAACGACATGCCTGGAATTTAAAGTTGTATGCCCCCCCCCCCATTTCACCCCAACCTGAGTGTCTGTCCTGTCCTGTTCTAGCAATCAATCAGAGCGATATTATACTTGACAACAGTTGTCTATAGATAGCTACGAGCATACATTATGGTATCATACATGCATGTCATATAAAATTAAATCGTCCGCAGCAAAATAACCGTTCATTAAATTGGATATTGAGCGTCCAATATTAAAACAATGAATCGTTGTTTGAAAAATAATGTACGATCTCGACAATAGCCATCCATTATCCAATAAACTGGACTCGGTTCACAAAGGAGTGACATCATAGCCATGTTTTAAAGTGTTATATTCTGCCCGTCAGGGTGTCTTGATTGACAATTAAAATACATTCTATTCTTGTCTAATCTATGGTCATACACCTGTGTTGTTTCTATGTTTATTGCACACTCTGATGATTGTAGCTTGTGGTATAATGAACTTTGGTCGATATCTTAATAAACTTGTGATTTATGTAGACCATACCTCATAATTTAGAATAGATATTTTCTGTTACAGTTGACATCATTTGTATTGTCAAAGGAAAGACAATTTTGTTTTATATCAGTTTGACACAATGCTACTTATATAATATAATCAATGGTAGATCTCAAGGACGAGGGCAGCCACAATGTAGGAATCTATAAGTATGTAAGCACTTTCAAACATACAATCAAACCAATATATAAGGCATAATATCAGTGGCTTCATAGTTCAACAATGTGTCAACAAACGCATTTGTAGCATTATTTGCATTTTCAATAGATACGGCAAGTGACATGAGCGAGTCTTACCAGTACTCCATACACCCAGGTTGAATTAATTTAACAAAAGTCCTAGTACCACTGTACTCCAGTAGAACTCATAGCTTACGACCCACAGGGTTCCGTTTGTTTTATAGGTGTTTATCGTCATAGACATTTCAGTTGTTAGGCATTGTCACGTTATAACATTACCAGTTTTAACATAGAATTCTACAAACTTTAATTATTGCTACGGCCACAGAAAAAACATGCTTCATTGTCACATACCGTAGTCATCTCATACAATAATATGAGAGTAACTAGCCATTCGATGTTGAGGTAACACAAAAATTCAAGCTGGGGGAGGGAGAGCAATAGAATAAAATAATGTAATGCCTCTGCCACAGAAAAAAACATGCTTCATTGTCACCAATAATAGTGTTTCTGAGTCACATAGTCATATCAAACACTAATATGAGAGTAAGTAGCCATTAGATGTTGAGGTAAAACAAAAATTCAGGCCGGGGGGGGGGGGGGGGGGGGGGGGGGGGGGGGGGGGGATGGAATAAAACAAATGTAATGCCTCTGCCACAGAAAATGATATATTAAGTCACATAGTTATATTGAATGACAAAATGAGAGAAACTGGCCACTATATGACACGGTTAAAAACATTCATGGCAGAGGGGAAGATAACCTGTTGGACTGTTACATCGGCAATAAAACCTGAAATTTTACAATCTAGCCCTAATATTTGAAATAGTAAATTATATACAGAGCTGTACATTTTCACTTAGATATTATATGAACACAAATGTAATCCAAATATTGACCCATAGTACAAGTTTGTTTGTATACACCATGTGTCTCAAAATTGTGGACTTAGAACCTTGTCTGAAAAACACCCGATACTTGTTGGTGATTTTAAACACAACGTTGGCAGTTTAAGCTCAAGAGGCTCCATAGGTAATATATGCTCGATTATAAATTACTGTGTAAACATGGTTAAGTATGCCACCCTAAATTATATAAATATTGACAACATATATGTCAGGGACAAATTTGTCTCACATCGAAAATAGACCTTTGAAACATTAACTGGTGTATGAGTTATCTATAACAGCTCTTTGAACAGGAGATTGAATCGGCATTGCTGGCATACCCCAAATTGGCAAATTTGAACCAACAAAGTATGGTTGAGATATCATGCTCGGATGGACAATAACCCTAACTTTTTCATATAAACAAAGATAAATAACTCTAGAATGGAAAACATGAACAAAACAATTGAACACTCATAGTAGTGCACATCCATATCAAATTTTATTAATATCTGTCAACCGGTGGTGGTGATAGGAACAAAAACAGAAACTTCCAAATAAACAAAAGATGACTAACTGTAGAATGGAAAACCGGGAAATTTTTTTTAATTGAGATTCATATTAAAAGCCAGTGGTGGAGATATTTGCTTAACGTGACGAAAAAACCAATATTTCCAGTTAAACAAATATGAATAACTCTAGAACGGAAAGTCCAGAAAAAACAAATGAACACTCCATTGAATGCCCTCATGTAGCAGGTGAACATCCATACAAAATCTCATTCAGATCCTACAACTGGTGTTCGAGATATCTGCTCAGATGGACCAAAAAAAATAAAATTTTCAGATAAACAAAGATGAATAACTCTAGAACGGAAAATCTGGAAAACACGATGCAAATATTGGGAATTGTGGACATTGTATAAAATACAAAAAGTTTGTTTTCAAATGAATCGATTTCTTGGCAGGATGCAATGACATTCAAAATTGTTTCAACAGGGCATGACTATAATGACTGTATCATTTCAAATCAACCAAAATACACTATTAATACTCGCAGATACATAATCCATATTTACATTGGCCCAAATTGATATAATGCCTACAATTTCTGGTAACAAATATGAAATTAATTATGAGTTTAATATGTGCAACTAATCAGCCAAATTTTTTATTTGATCAACACCTTTAAATAAGAAAGTCATTTATACATTCTTCAGTCAATGGAACCCAGTTTTAAAGGCCCACTTAATTTTCAAGTCTCCGATTATTTTTTTTATAGTGACTTGATATACAGTTTTAATAACAATCTATGCCATAAAATATGATTAAAATACTATAATTCATTAAATATTTGAAACATCTGTGTCTCAGAAGATGCCCACAGAGAAATAGAAAACTGCTGAAGACTTCCCCCCTCTCACACCCAGAATGCAATAGAATTCAAACTTTTTCAATGAAAGGGGAAGAACTCTTATCTTTAATATATAGAGTTATTCCCCACTGCATTGAAAATAATACTGATTTTTACTTCAATCTTGATGACAAAACTCAACAAAAACAACATGTCCACAGTTTATTACGCCAGATAAGTTGATAATACAATGTTTTGGAGCTTCCTCTTTCAAATGGTATATAATATGGCATATAATTTATATAAAGTAATCTGGGGGTTCGAAATTAAGTGGGCCTTTAAGAGAATCGTGTTTTTTTTTATAATTTACATTTTCGCCCGAGGTATATAGTTTCAATCTAACAGTAAATTTAAATGTTTCTAATATTTAACCCTTCCATGACTGGAGCTTCCTGAAGTTTGATGAAAACCCTGTGTCAATGCATTCTCTTATATATGCGAGTCTCCCACAGGGAGCCTTGCATATATAAGAGAATACATTGGTCTAACAATATTTACCTTGACCTTGTAAGCCAGTGCATTCTTTTATATATGCGAGGCTTCCTACGGGAGACTCGCATATATAAGAGAATGCACTGGTACAGGATCTTGAATTAATGCTGCACCAGCACAGCTCCTGTCATGAAAGGGTTAATTTCTGATTCATATATACTTGTACTGTATTATAAATTGTTGAGGCCCTGATGATCTGATTTTCATGTTTATCATTTCTATACATTCCAAGATGTTTCTTCATTTCATTAGTCACACAAAACTACATGTTATAAAGTACCAAACTGCTTCAATTTGCATAACTGACCTTGACTGTGTTGAGGAGCATAATAAATAGAAAATGACAATTGACAACCCAAATAGTCGTCAGAGGATGAATTTAGTGATGCTACCCTGCACAGAGGGTTAGCATCACCAAATTCACCTTCTGAAGACCTAATTCCCTAAATTGTAGAAGATAAACTGCATAATCGAGGTGACTAACATCACAAACTTCAACTTGGGAACTTAAATCTGATTCTAGGTCTCCCATATCAGTTGAGGCCTAAGCAGAATGAGGTTATCAGAGTGTGATTTTTGTGATGCTCGGTTAGTACTAAATTCACCCTCTGGGGACCTCATTCTGAAAATATCAGACACACTATATCCAGACTTGTTGTCCACCCACCTGAATTGACAAAATTGGGCAGGAATAGGTCGACAAGCATTAAATTTATTTGTAATGACCTCAACCATGACCATCAGATTATCATCAATTTGTGTCAGTGATGTCCGCTATTCTCCATTTGAAGAGATGCAAAATTGCATTCAATCAAAATTAACATTCGGTAAATATAGCAATAATCGCCAAATCTTAAAGTACAACAGCTTTAGGCATACTTAAAAACTTCACAGTGATTCATTGAAAGGTGTCTGCACTCTAGTGAGTAATATCACCTACATTTGCCTCCACCCCTGGGGGCATCATTAAAACAAGCAGAGCAATAAGTAGAGCAGTGATTTTTTAACTACATGTAATGCCCTAAATAATCGACTCCTTAACCACAGCATAATTAATATGGGTAACTTTGCAAGCCATATTTTCGACTAAATCCTGTAAAGTTACCCATAATTCTGATGTGGTTAAGGGGTCAATTATTTAGGGCATTACTATGTAGGCCACGTCCAAAGACTTGACCTGAATAGACACATAAAGTAGAACACCACATCAATACAATTATTGATCAGGCTTGCAATCGATAAAACGTAAAATCTCATTAATAAAACATTTAACTGGGGTTATCTACTAGTCCACTTCCTGACGATGGTTAGATCATGCCATGAATCGCTATTATGGCTACGTCCAGAGAGATCATATTCCACCAGTTCAGAACCTGGGAACTTTTTGATGTTCTGAGTGGAAACTTTATAACAATGAAAAGATAACAGTGGTAATATATTTTTTAGTCAATACCTGTTCTTTAATATTTCACTACACCACAGGTAATGGTCTCAGGGGAAAATTGTATGGAGATAGATCTTCTCCCGATGTGAAATACATTTTAAGGAACAGGTATTAACTTGGAGATATATTACCGTTTTTCAATGTTATACAGCTAATTGTTTGGTGCTGGTGGTTTTATATTAATTTCTAAATCAATTAGTTTCATAAATTTTAAATCATATTAATAATAAAAGTTTTTAATCGTGTTAATGATATTCTCACCTCGGGGTTATTCTGTGAGTAAATTCCAATATTTGTCGTATTCACAGGCTTTAATCCTCTTGCTATGAAACCAGCTCCGATGTTTACAGCACGGTCAAGAACCTGCAAAAAGGAGCAATAAACAGGATTTCCAAATAAACAAAGAAGGATAACTCTAGAATTGAAAATGCGAATAACGTTGCAATTCTTTTGAAAGCAGTCATGATGACGAACCTTCATAACAAATTTCATTCAGATCCGATGAACCATGGCCGAAATATCTGATCAAACGGACAAAAAAAAAAAATCAAGATAAACAAAAAAGTACATTAACTTTGGAATGGATAAGTTAAGGCCTCTATAGTCCGCACGTCCGCTGAATAAGGTGTCTATTTCATTGAATTAAACATTGATTCCAACTGTCTATGTTGTTAATACACTTGGTTTTATATTATTAGACACCAGAATAATCAGTAAATTCTAAGGCTATGAAGTTATCATCCGGAAACCAAAATAATCGGGAAATTGTGAGAGAACAAGGGTTGTAACTATGGTAAAAATGAGTGGACCGAATGCCATTTTGAACTTGACCTGTATTTTCATTTGAGTAATCCATATATCAAATTTTAAAACAATCATAAAACTAAAGTTATCATTCGGAAACAAAGATAATCGGCAAATTCTGAGTCGACAAGGATCATAACTCTGTTAAAATGGTGGACTGCACCTATATTTAAACCTATTTTCTTGTGAGTAATCCATATACCATATTTTAAAACAATCGAATAAATATAGCTAAATTTATCATCCTGAAACCAAAATAATGTGCAAATTCTAAGTAATAAAGGGCCATAACTCTGGTAAAATTGGGCAGACCAAACCCAAAATCGAACTTGACCTGTATTCTCATGTTGATAATCTACATACAAAATTTGAAAGGAAAAAAAATGGAAATCTAAATCTAAAGTTATCATCTGGAAACCATCTGGGATATATGGTTCAGTTGTTGCATGGATGCACACACAGACGGACACCGGTGATTTCTATAGTCCCCCAAAATTGGTGGCAGTCTAGAATTCTACACATTCACAATGAGGTGTTTCATTTTTTTTATCAAGTCATTCTGAGAATGAAATTTTAACTATATAGATCAATTGTCTAATAATCAGTCTTTATACATACGTCTTGATACTTTATCCATTTGTATGGTTCACTAGCACTGGGTTTGGCACCCAGACAGTCACCGTTATCTGAAAGAAAATGAAAATTCAAAATATGTTAAAGGTCGTTATGGACCAAATTTTTCCAAAATTGTATGGAGTCCAAAATAAATGATTCTGTTCACTTATATTAGTATCACAGCAACCATGCCCATTGATGCAACATTTTAAGAATATAAGTCATGGTGGATTATGTTAGAAATAAAAAATGTGAATTTTATTTATTTAAAATATATATTTTTTTTACTTACATTGGTCCAAGAAACACAAGGTACTGGACACAGTGAAGAATGGTGTACTATAAAAAATATTCATATTTCTTTAGTATTCTTTGAACCAGATATTGACGAATGATATATTTTCTTGCTTAACATGGTTGGCAGTCAATGTGTCACCTTGACCATGGCTTATGTTCAGTCTGATGGGATGGCTATAACTAGTATAAGCTGGTGGGGCCAGCAGGTCCATTGAGAGATTATCCCATGAGTGGTGACCTATTTACCTGATACAGGTGGTACCCTACAGATTGGAGTTCAAATCACACACACTGCCATGACTGGCCACTGATAACCCATATGTGATCAAATGTAATATGTGAGGGAAAACTTTGTGTTTATTTGAAAATTACTTACTTGATGTTTTACAACCTCTGATGAACGCCTCTCGTAGAGTCGTTGCATCTTCGTACATACACTCCAGTAGTTTACCATTCTTACACAGCTTTGATATCCTCGCTCTTTCTTTTCCCTGGAGAAGACAGATATAAAATCATCCACTGTTCACGCTGACGGTGGCCAGTGGTCAGATTTTTTCGCAAATGTCCAAATAAAATTTCATTTGACCAAAAAAGTGACCAATCTATGGTCATCAATCACCTCTCACAATACTACCGGGTATCACTAAAACATCCAGTAGTAGTTAAGCAGTAGTTGTTCACCCAGGAACCAACCTAGAGGTTTCAAATTGGGAGAAGTCACACCCCATGACTTCTCCCAATTTGTTTATTTGGGAGAAGTAGACTATCAGGGAGATGTGACATTAATGGCTGAAATTCCATTTACAACCCAACATCATCCTTCTTAAATCCAATAAATATTAGGCAACACAAGAGCCCATTTATAAATCCATTATAGTGAGCAAGAATATCATTATAATCAATATATATATGCTTTCAATATGCTGTTGGGACATATGCATACTGGTATATGAGAGAGAAGTCGCTTCTTCCTGGGACAAAAATAGGGAGAAGTGGCACATTTTAATAGCGGGAAGATATCTCCCAAGTCACCCTCTTGGCTGGTCACTGTGTTCACACATGTATGTTTGTAAAACAATGTAGTAGAAGTCACATAGTCGCTATTGACAACTCTTTGTTGATTTATGGTTTCAATAAAACACCATGCAGGTTAAATAAAAAGATACCCAATGTCAATTTTCTCATCTAAAAATTATCAGTTATTTTATTTTGAGGCCTGCATTTTATTCACAAGCTTAGCATTTTTTTATTCTAATATTTTTTATTCTGTTGTTTAGCCTCGGTTGTCTCAATGACGCAGTTTTTGGTTTTTCAATTTGGCCACAGTTTCTGAAAAATAGCCAATGAAATTTCATAGTATGAGCAAAGTGCTTCAAATGCTTACCCAAGCTTTGTCTTTTATAAAGTCCCTTTACTGATATTGTACCCCCTTGCCCTTGTTTGCTTCTGGCACACCTGCTTACTGACTCAAGTCATCAGGGGAGTGGTCATTTGGTAACAGGACCATAATCTACACTCCTATCACTGAGAATAAAATACTTGTGAATATCTATAATGATCATGGATAACCTGTGACAGGAGCATATGGGATCATGCACCCCTGCTTAATGACTTTAGTTATCAAGCGATGGCCCCCTGGTCATTTATTAACAGGACCATAATCTAGACTATACTCCTATCATTGAGAATAAAGTACTTGGGATACCACAATATCTATAATGATCATGGATAACCTGTGCCAGGAGTATATGGAACTAAGCACCCCTCCTCAGTGACTTAGTTATCAAGGGAGCTCCCCCCCAGTCATTTGGTAACTGGACCAAGTCTAGACTATATACTGCTATCATTGAGAATAAAATACTTTATATGATTACCACAATATCTATAATGATCATGGATAACTTGTGACAGGGGCATCTGAAATTAAGCACCCCTGCTTTAATAACATAGTTATCAAGGGAATGCCCACCCCACCCCCAGGTCATTTGGTAACAGGACAATAGTCTAGACTATATACTGCTATCATTGAGAATAAAATACTTGTGCTTACCGAATTGACAATATCTATAATGATCATGACAATATCTATAATGATAATGGCCACACCACAATATCTATAATGATCATGGATAACTTGTGACAGGGGCATATGAAATTAAGCACCCCTGCTTTAATGACTTAGTTATCAAGGGAAGGCCCCGGTCATTTGTTAACAGGACAATAGTCTAGACTATATACTGCTATCATTGAGAATAAAATACTTGTGAATATAAAACAATATGTATAATGATCATGGATAACCTGTGACAGGGGCATATGGAATTAAGCACTCCTGCTTAATGACTTAGTTATCATTTTGGTAACAGGACCGAGTCTAGACAATACTCCCTCCTATCATTGAGAATAAAATACTTATGAATACCACAATATCTATAATGATCATGGATAACCTGTGACAGCAGCATATGAAATTAATGAAGTAAATTGAGCATATAGCTGAGGAATTCCTTGATGGATGCCACATGGCAGGAGAGCTTCCTCTGTAATATGGCACATGCTGTAGTAAAAAACATCAGAGGTAGGCATTGCTCACCAAATAACATAAAGTCTGTTAATGTTGTTGCCACAAGACTTAGGTCATCAGACTCATCATTTGGGAAGTCACAAATACCTCAGCATAAAGAAATCTCGGTTATATTGTAAACAAATAGAGGTATCTATCAATTTTTGCACCTGATATTGATCAAAGAAACTATTAAGCAAAATCTATTTTCAAAATTTGATGGCAGACCATCAAGAGAAGAGATCAAGTGTTGCCAATGCCATGGATTTAGTTTATAAACAAGGGTATTGATGAAAGATCATGGATACCTGTTCAAAACAGTGGTCTGTTGGCAAATATTCTGTAGATGCAATCCGAGCTACAACACACATGTCTGCGCATCAAGATAAATCATGCTGACAAGATCCATCAACACCCAGTCCAGTACTCTTTTAAAACATGAGTGGTGCAGATCAGTCACAGTACGAGCGACCTTGCTCAAGGGTGACAACTTGGCTCAAGATTTGAACAGAGTACGATCCAACAATTGCATGTTGCTCAATTCGGCCAAGCCACTGTGTTGTGAAACTCACAATAGACCATCTGGCTGGTTAACTCATCTCAATGTGTTCACAGCAAAGACAAGTCTGACATGCCAACCACTGGATCACCACTGGATCACGGAGATCCATTAATATCTACAGGTGCAACCTATATATTAATGCAGATCTTTGATGTCAACTTATGATGTAAGGAAGCCAATGGCAAACATAACTTTTGTCATGATTATTCATTTTCGCTGGTTGAAAAATATACACTTTACATATTTATTTCAATAGGTAGCCACACAGCCTATCTTGGGACTTCGGATAATTTCAATCTTATAGCTACAGTAATGCCCTAAATAATCGACTACTTAACCACAGCAGAATTATGGGTAATTTTTCAGGATTTAGTTGGAAATATGGCTTATTGCCATTCATCGGAAATGGGTATCATATTCACCACATATACGGTAAATACTATAGTCCAAATTATAAATAAAATTATGCCACAAAGTAAAATCGTAATATTTAGGTAAAAGCAAGCAACTTGCTCAATCATAATATCGTTATGAATGAACTTAGGGAAAACAGTCCTGTTGATTAGAGTCAGCTATTGGCTGAGCCTTGGCTAATGTTGAGGCAAAAATAAATTCTGTTCATGTCATAAAAAACTCGTTCAATAACGTTAACTAGTTCACATACTTGTGTCGTTCTGTCTATATTTAGGCCCATGTTATGTACTGGTAGGTTATATTAGTATGTTGGAGGTGTCGGAAGTTACATTGCGAAGAAAATTAGAATATTTATGCTATTTTTTAGCCATAATTATAGAGTAAATTACCCGTGTATCAGTATTATAAATGACATCAAAGCTGACTGGCAACAAATGGACATATTATGTCTGCTAATTAATAGTAACTGAATATCTAGGTTAATACAAAGCTAAATTCAATAGAAGGGATTGACAGACCATGGCATTGATTGAACAGCATCAAGCAAGCATAAAGTATAAATGGGTAATGAACTGAGCACCAACACACGCAAACTGAGGGAAGCAACTTTTATATTTGAATCTACAAACAGGCCTGCAAATATGTTGCTGGACATTTGCAGAATGAGGTCCCCAGAGGGTGAATTTAGTGACACTACAACACACAGCAGGCTAGCATCACTAAATTCACCTTCTGGGGACCTCATTCTGCTTAGGCCTCATTTGTATTATCAAATTAACAAGTTTATTAGTTTCTTTAGAAAGTTTTCTATTTCTTATTTAGTTTAGTTATGTCTATATCCACAAATTGGCAGAAGACACAATGCATAATCGAAGTAACCAATGGGTGCACATCATCATCTTTACAATTTGGGAACTTAAACCTGAGTCTAGGTCTCCCATAGCTGATGAGGCCATGCAGAATGAGGTCCTCAGAGGATGAATTTGGAAATGCTAGCCAGCTGTTTCAGGCCTGCATTTCTACAAAGCTAATTCCTCTCGGCTTGAGAAGGAAGGATACCTTCAATGGATAATAACCACATGAACCACAGCCAACAGAGAGTGACATTATCATAGACACTCCACTCAAGAGTACTTAAAATCCAGAGAGGACACCAAGACAAAACATGAAACATATTGACTCAGTATCCACCGGATAAACGAAAGCGGACATATCGTTGAAAAGAATGAATCTTTGCAAAGCCATATGCAACAAGATGGCAAAGGAAGTTAGGCTTAATATACAAGCCAGTTTTCTTGAATCGTGTGTCTCTGATGGAGTAGCCCAAAATGGCTATCCACACAGTAAAGACCTTACCCTATATATAACTACCTGACCACAGGGCACAGGATATCTTCTATCCTGACATATCAGATTATAGATATACAATGGTACACCGGGACGTAATAATGAGCTGACCACCAACACTCATCCAATGAGGCAAACAAACTTTTACATTTTAACATAAAAGCTGATTCCTCTTAAAGTGACTTCCCTTTCTCAAGCATCAAATCAATAATACTAACCTTTAATTGTACAGATTGATCCGAATATTTTGAAGATTTAATTCCATAACTTGATTTTGAGGATCCTGAACCCATTTGAAAACAACAAGTGAATTAACTAACTATACTAGTGCATCACCTAACAAAGGTATGAATGGTTTAAATTGTTAAAAAAAATAAAAAATAATCCCACAGCCATTTTAAAGTGACAATGAAATTTGCCTAACAATACATCACAAGTGGTTCTACATTTCCTTCCTGCTTTATGCGCACCTGGTTTATTTTGCGCGGAGACAATAAACCCATAAATTTTGTATGAGATCGAGTGATGAGATTGTTGACATCAAACACAATCCCAAGCAATCAATAACGGTAATGACATCAGAGACATTGTACCTCTGTTTTGAACTGAAAATATAGGTCAGTTGTTATTTCTATTTCTTTTGAGCAATAATTAAATGGGTCACCAGATACAGTAATGCCCTAAATAATCGACTCCTTAACCACAGCAGAATTATGGGTAATTTTTCAGGATTTAGTCGGAAATATGGCTTGTTGCCATTCATCGGAAAGCTCTTGGTGAGAGTTTTCCGATGAATGACAACAAGCCATATTTCCGACTAAATCCTTAAAAATTACCCATAATTCTGCTGTGGTTAAGGAGTCAATTATTTAGGGCATTACTGTATATAAATCTGTTTAACCCTTTCTTTACTAAATAGGTTCTCTCATTCAGTTATGAAAGTATACATCGGAATGGCATATTATCCATCTGGAGGAATGTTCAGGTAATATAAACAGAGTTTAACAGACCACAGATAATACAATCTCTGAAGGATTCCTACAGGCCTCAGCCTAGGGGTCCAGAACAGGGAGACTTGAAGTCTCCCTCCAGGAAATTTAGGGAGACTTCAGGAAATTTAGGGAGACTTCAGGGTGGGGATCCGGCAGAGACTACCAAAATTTTTCAAATATCGCTTTATTTTATAACATCTGACAATAAAAAATTTAAAAAGATAAAATAACAAATAAAACAAAAAATATTTGACTTTATCTGAAATTAGTTTAATTAATTGTTATTATACATTTAAAATTTTTGAAAATGTTTTGTGCAGCTATCATTTAAGCAAGACAATTATCAAGTTACAGTAATAGTTACTTTTTTAACTAAATGAAAGTAGTATTATTTCCTAGACTGCAGCTTGGAAGATACGTTTGTACAGTCTTGACTCTGAATCATGATGCATGTAACTTTTTAAGTTTATTTTGGTCACGGCTGTAATGTGGGTGTCCGCTAAAATAAACAATAAGGACTAACTAACAAAGGAGTTGCAAAAGCTTTTATTAATTAATGGCCTCCCTTAATTAATGCCAACATCACTGGTATAATCCGATTAAAGCAATAAACTTGACATTATTTTATTTACGGAAGTCGGTCTCTTCAAAAAGTCTGACGCGGTCTCTTCAAAAAGTCCGACGCGTTACCGAAACGAACTTCCGAAGCGCCTGGTACATACTCTGATAATGTCGTAATTGTTTTATATCTGAAAAGCGGGACGGCGGTCTTTTAAGTTAATTAAAACATTTATTTGTGACACTCACGATGGTCAGTAACAACACAGATGGGAACATCTCATCGTGTTTTCAGCGTGTCAAAACATTCGTGATTAACATTCATTACCGCAAAGGGAACAAAGGCGACGGAATTACAACACAAAACAATAGGTCATATTTTATTTTTTTATTTTAAACACTTGGGTCTTTGGCTCTGCATCGTCTGTTTCTTTTTGGGATGGCCGCCACAATTCATCTATATACGGACATGTCCAAACATGTCCGGAAAAAAAACTAGAAAAAAAAATTCCCCCTAAAATTGAAGGCGACTTCGATTTCGCCTTAGAGCGACGATAGGGCGAAGTCAGCGACAGTAAGGCGACAATCTCGCCCGAGTCGCCTTGTGAGCTGAGGCCTGGATTCCTATCCTTTAGTGGGAAATGTTCAGACAATAAGTTCAAGGCAGGGATGGCCTTCATGTTGGGTATTGCTGTTAATATATTCATCATTCGCATCCAATAAAAGCACGGTAAACAGAAAGAATATTAAAATACAGACAGATTTTGTTCTTACAGCAATCATAAATATCACATAAATAGCATGTTATTGTCAAGATCGTATGCCTTGTTAGTAAATAAGAGCCATGTTATGATACATTACATTATGTAAAGAGTGTGCGATATGCAAAACACTCAACACTGGGGAGACCCCACTAAAGGAACTTTCATTAAAATTGCCTTTATAGTGTTTACAACATACCGATACAGCGCTCAGAAATCCTTGCTACTCAATATGTTGATGTTGAATGGGTCACCATGAATCACTATCCCAAAAAAGAATTGCCATGGTGTTGAGTGTTTTGCTTATCGCACACTCTTTACGTGCTGTATATAAACAAATTCTCAGCTCACACAAAGTATTTTATGGATAATATCGCATTCATACTATCACTATACTATACTATTAGTATATTCTTGAGGAAATTCATGATTTGGTAACTTTTATTTCTAAATAAATACCTACAACAAAGGCCATTGATGCATTTCAACATATGAGGAGTGTTCAGGAAAATGAGCAGAAGACAGACAAACGAATAGAGTATAGAAATGCAGAATGATTTATATTCATTGATAGGAAATGTTCAGATAATAAGTTCAACAAACAACCTATAGTCGTTTGAACTTATTATCTGAAGATTTCCTACTTGTCAATGAGTATTTAGTAAAGAATGGGTTAAGCTAAAAATAAATGGGTCACCAGACATATCAATCTGTTTTAAAGGGACAAGCCTAGTAAAATTGCCAAACATCAAAATAAGTACTGAAACATTGGGATTTATTTTCATAAAACATTGAATTATTATAAAAAAATTAAAGGATAACCAAGTTCAATATCAATATTTATTTCTTTGTGAATCAATTTTAGCTTCAATCTGGCATTTATCATGAGTATTGCAATAATTATTTTTTGTGTGTGTTGAAATCCGACTCAATTGCAGATGATTTTGGGATTTTTGGGCCATTGAAATTTATAAGTATTTTTCATTTTTGAGAGGCTCTAGAAAGTCTAATGACTGCAATCATGTTAGATGTTAAGTCATAGAGGAGGTCACCAAATTATATATTTGTATGCAATTTTGATAGTGTGACAAGAATCAATGTCGCTGTCATGCTGGAAAGTCAGCTCAGAGGGAGAATTTATGAACACATGCCATGATGGTATTGAAAGTGAAAGGTTGAAACCACCATATGCCTTTCACTTCATAGTCATAATCCCAGTCCATGATAGTAGCCAGGTTTAGCCCACATACATGTAACTTGTATTTAATGAAAGTGTCAATGACACTGTAGCTAAACTTGGAAAGGGAATAATTTCATGTGTTATGTACAGTCAATGGAGCGATTAGGAATGTGGAAAGTTGAAAGGTCTAAGTAATACTATAGATTATCAACATGAAGAGATATATATAAAGTAAAATCCAAGATGGTTGCTAATGGCTATGTTTTCCAATGAAATTCAAAAACATTTGATAGCTTCCATCTAGTAGATCAATATCAAGATTAATATGATGTTTGGTGATGATCGGATGAGGGAAGTAGACTGTAGGGTGTGCCAAAGGATTTAGTCATGCAAAGTATAAAATCCAAGATGGATGCCAGTGGACATTTTTTTATGGCCGAATTACCCCCAAAATGACTCGTTCCCATCTACATTTCAATGTTAACAGCCATGACAAATTTCATGATGATCCAACCAAAGGTACGACCTGTAGCCCGTACCAAAGGATTTAGTCATGCAAAGAGTAAAATCCAAGATGGCTGCCAGCAGCCATGTTTTATGGCTGAATGACCCCAAAATGACTCGTTCCCATCTACATATCAATATTAATATCCATGACAAATTTCATGATGATCCGACCAAAGGTACGGCCTGTAGCCATGCCAAAGGATTTAGTCATGCAAAGAGTAAAATCCAAGATGGCTGCTGGCAGCCATGTTTTATGGCCGAATGACCCCAAAATGACTCGTTCCCATCTACTTGTCAATATTAACATCCATGACAAATTTCATGAAGATCAGATGAACAGTACAACCTGTAGCCCGTGCTAATGGATTGAATTTTGAAATCCAAGATGGCCGCTAAATTTCATGATGAACAGTACAACCTGTAGCCCGTGCTAATGGATTGAATTTTGAAATCCAAGATGGCCACTGGCAGCCATGTTTTTTTTTCCGAATGACCCCAAAATTACTCGTTCCCATCTACATGTCAATGTCAACAGCTATGACAATTTCATAATGATCCGACCAAAGGTACAACCTGTGGCCTGTATTGTTGATGCCTCACACATGCATGCATGCACACACACACGGACGAAGGATACCAAGCCATGGTAATAGCTCAAACTTTACAAAGTAAAGTTGAGCTAATAATACTATGGTATTGCTATGAAGATGCACTTGGCGGGAAAAGTCATGTGATTTACGCTGCCAAACCTACACATTTATAGATATCGGCCCAACATACATGCAGGAAAATGTGCAACCAATAGCCGGTGGCCAAAGACAAGCTGCGACCACCGATATGCTAAAATGGCTTAAATCAAAATAAATTCTTTCCACTCATCCAAATCCCATTGTCATACTGCCTGCATAGCATTAATCGCTCAATCGATTATTAGAATATTGGATTAGTCCTCTTTGCTACAAGGACTTTTCGTATGCTACATGTTGGGCCCAAGAACTTCTAAACAGTTTGACCATGTATAATAATGTCCTAAATAATCGACTCCTTAACCACAGCAGAATTATGGGTAATTTTTCAGGATTTAGTCGAAATATGGCTTGTTGCCAACTTGCCATTCATTGGAAAGCTAACAGTGAGAGCTTTCCGATGAATGGCACCAAGCCATATTTCCGACTAAATCCTGAAAAGTTACCAATAATTCTGCTGTGGTTAAGGAGTCGATTATTTAGGGCATTACTGTATGCGCGGGCAGAATAGTCACGTTACTTCCATTGACCAATGATAACACAAGTTACAAAAAAGTGTGGCTAAACTTGGCTAATGAAATTTTCTGTGTATTTACATACTCACCTTTAATATTATAGACTGCTCAGAATCTTTCGATGTTTTAAGCTCATAGCTTGAAGATGATAGTTTTGATCCCATTGAGAAATACAAGTGAATTCACCTAACTATAATAGACACAGTGAGGATATATGGGTTGGCATGTTTAAAAATCAGCCTGTCATTGGCATATCGAACGGGACAACCAAATCATCTAGAGACATCCAGCCTACATGCCTGATAGACGTGCAAAGGCAATATATGTGCAATATATGTCACACAAATTAAAGTAAAGTACCACTAAAACCTATTCCGATAAAGTATGACTAAGATATCTGTAGGTAGCATTAGTATCAATGCACCCAATCCACAATGTTTGTTCAAAATGAAACATAGATAACAATATAGCAACCGTGAAAAATTTATGGCAAAAAAGCTCTCACTTGACTCAAGCAATACATGCATGATTGTAACATGCATGAGACACTATCAGATCACCCCTACGACCAAACAGGTCAGCAATAATGAACGTTATATTGTCATATTTCTTTCTTGTATATCTATATTTAGCTATGAAAGAACTCGTAAGATTTCATTTTTTTTTTTTAATATGGTACATGTACCAGGAAAAAAAAATTCTGAATCCAAATGGCAAATTAAATTAATAATATGTAATAAATATAACAGTGACATCGAATAGTTGAAAGCAAGATAAAACAGAGATAAACATGTCCTCTATGGGTATTTGCTAAGGGCAGTTACTAGATTCCCATTCATTCATTCATGTCAAGTAACTACCCATATAGACAGGGTGTCTACTACAGGGGCAGTGGGTCCCTTTCCATTTGCTCAAATTCCCCCTTTGGTACATACTATATATACCTTTAGTCCCTTACTAGATGTCCCAATCCAAAGCTTGATGCCTAAAAGGCCCATGTATCTGTCGCTAAATAAAACCAACAGGGAATGATAAATGAAGGAACTGTAATTTTCTGGCTAATGCTGACCACTAGAGTACGATTTTGTGGAAAAATAATTCTTTTCAAAGATACACACATTGGCAATATATATAGCCTTATTCTGAAAGATATCGAAGAATTGGACATCGCTGAAAGCCAAGTGCTTGATTCTGCCTAGTTATGTTATGATTATGTTGTCAAATAACACAAGTTCCTATTCCAATCTGTTTTGATTATGTACAACATTTGTTAGCCGGGGGGGGGGGGGGGGGGGGGGGGGGGGGGGGGGGAATAACTTTAGCGAAGTGTGACATAAGCAATCAACATCGTTTTTGTTGCATCTCTGGGAGTAGGCCACACTGTAACAAACTGTAAAATTTCGAAATTATACTAAGTATGTTGTTCGCCATCTAGAATTTCAATACAGCCAGAGATTCATCAAAAATAATGTTGATTGCTTATAATAATTTACAACTATGGGAATAAAACATTCAAATTTTCAAAACAGGACATTAACAAACCCGGTTCAATTGATAAAATATGAATATGATTGGATAAAAATTGCTTGAGTGCATCAAATAGCATACATGGACCAACTGGTGGATGGACAAACATAGGATTGTTGATTCTGACATCAGCATTATATGTACCATACATGGCATGGGTACGCATAAAAAATTTAGAATTCCAAAAACATTCCGTAAGTTTCCAGTCAATCAACTTTCTTCACGGGGGTCCCTAGAACAAAAATTTACCCCACCCCCAATAATACTTAATCCTACAGCCCTGGGAATTAACCTAGGCAATAGGCAATGCCTAGGTAAAAGCAGAGGCAAAATTGGTTTGCCTAGGAAATTATATTTCCTAGGTAAAACAAGTTAAATGGGTTACTAAAATGTATTTGTGTCTATAAGAAATAGAACCTCTTTAGCCCAAATGACTTCCTTAAATAACTCTTTACATACATTGTATATTGTCCTACAATTGTTTCCATGTCACTGGGCCAGTAACTAGCTACCCGGTATAAGGACACTTGTTTTGGACATGATTTGTGGATTTGTACATACATGTTGAGTAGTGGCCTGGAAATAATGTTCCCCCAAAATAACTAAGCATTTCAGGTTATTATTGAATCATATTAATTTGAGATGGCAATATTGTTGCAAAATTGCCTAGGTAAAAAAAAATTTTGCCTAGGCCAATTTCTTTTACCTAGGCAAATATATCGCCTAGGCAAATTTTCCTAAATTCCCAGGGCTGATCCTATAATACTTAAAGGGGTACTGTACCCCAATTTCAATAAATTCCAGATGACAATAGCGATCTAATATGAATATTATATTATAAAATAACTAATTTGAGTCGATGATGTCTACTGAAAACGTTCCGGTTAAACAGGCTATCGTAAAAGTAAAATTGAATTATTTAATATAAATTCATTTATGGCTGGAGTCATAAAATGGAGAATTATGCCATTACGAGTTACCGTTCTTGAAATCTCATATGTTGGGTGACTTTTATCGACGGCCGTTCGCGAACATTATTGAGTTGCAAACAAAACATGTTACCTGCAAAAGAAAGGCCCGCTATAACCGATTCGAAAAAAAACGAGAAAGAAACAAGATTCAAAGCGTCAAGTATTTTTTATAGGGAGTGAGATTGTTCGATGAAATAGATTGAAACTGCGAACAACGAACTTCCGGTTCTTCATGCAATCTGCGTTTTCTCCGGTGAAGGTCAAAAACATGGCGCGTAGTTTGAAATCGTAATATTTTTGTTTCCAAGATCAATATTTTCTTCGCTAAATTAGGTTTATACGAAACTCGTATAACGCGAACACAATCTAACTTGAAAGTTATTTCAGTGGGAGTAAATAAAAAAATCGTCTATCTCTGTGTACAGTACCCCTTTAATCCTATAAAGGTATAAAACTTTTTTTTTAAATGAAAAAAAATTCACTTTTTAAAGTCCACCAACTTGTTCAAAATACACAAGAATAATATTTGTTACACAAACGCCTCATATATAGGAAGAATGATATATTATTAGTCTTCAATTTGATGTATCCTGTGTAAAAATTGGTTCAAAAGAACTCCGGCTATGAGCACAGGTCTGACTCAGACTGGCTAATTCTTGTTATTCGTTCGAATTAACACAAATTAAATTGAATAGAATTAATTGAATTAACACAAGATTATAATTGTATTAATTTTTAGAGCGTAAATTCATTGGTTTTGAAATATATATTTGACCAATGACAAATTAGTGTTACATCATTTCAGTTTACATACCCAATTTGACAAAAACCAAGTAAGTGTTACTATTCTGTATATTACACAGACTGCAGGCCACCAACTCAAAAATCATAACAGTTTGGATGCTGAGTATCAGCTAACAATTTACCAGCAGTCACAGTCACATCATATGTGTACTTATAACAATGATGATTAACTGCTAAATAATATTACAGCATCCTTTATCAATCAATTTACAATATTTTACCTCTTTGTGGTTGCAAAATGACACCATCATGTCAAAACAGTAGGTACAGTAATGCTCTAAGTAATCGACTTCTTAACCACAGCAGAACTATGGGTAACTTTTCAGGATTTAGTCGGAAATATGGCTTGTTGCCATTCATCGGAAAGCTCTCCCCGAGAGCTTTCCGATGAATGGCAACAAGCCATATTTCCGACTAAATCCTGAAAAGTTACCCATAATTCTGCTGTGGTTAAGAAGTCGATTACTTAGAGCATTACTGTATTTTCGGTGTCTATTTGTGTTGACATAGAATACCGCCTGGACTTATTTTACAGTTTTTATGGCTCTGATTGGTGAACACTTGCAGTCTTAATTTTCTCATATAAGTCAATCTCTAAATTTAAAAGATTTTATTTGCATGTGTTTTATTTTCTTTGCGTTGTCTTTTGTTACTATTATGTTTTTGTTTTAGCTTCAATTTTCTAAATGATCTTATATTTAGTTTTTTTAATTTGGTCAACATTTCTGAAAAATGATTTTTTTGACCAGTCTTTTGACAAAGTCTTTGTGGCAATAACTCGATATCCAAACATAATGAAATAAAAAGTTGTTGACCAAAATGTCCCTAAAGAAGGTGGCAGGTTTGAAGAATTTATGAGCTTCAGATCCCTATACTACAAATTAGGAGGAATGGATTACACCAATATGATACAAAGTGCATATTCACTAAATATGTTCCACATCTTCAATGTGTCGACAAAGGGTCAATAACTCTAAAATAAAAAACATAAAACATTTCTACGTCAAAAAATGGCAATAACTGAACCAAAATGTCTCTGACTGAACTCAAAATCGCAGGTGCGCAGGTTCCCAAGGTGGTTGATATATGTGCCAAGTAGAGATGGGCGGTTGTGAAAATTTGCCTCGGTTTCGGTTTCGGTTTCGGTTGTGGAAAAAGAGTTGAGTCTCGGTTTCGGTTTCGGTTTTTATTAATAACGAGAGGCCGATCACGATCGGCAGATGTTTAACCCATACCTTGGAGACAGCGATGAGCTATTTTCATATATCCTTACCCCATCCTTTTCATGAGTGCAAAACTTTAAACAATTCACACCCTACTATTAATTCACAAGTGAAATCACACTTATTGGGCACCTTGCTCACATTAACACAATGTTAACAGACGTGGCTTTGATTTCAACCTATTAGTGACTCCAACACAGATACATGTATGTCTTATAGAGTTATAAGTCTAATTAAGCTCAATCCATAGTCGGAGAGAAGCACCATAGCTGTTAAATATCAAATAGTTAAGAAATTAGGTAGATAAACATCATAGCAACTCAATTTATCTATTTATTACATTGGAACATGAGACATTACATATTGTGTGGTTTTTTTTATTATCATTGCTATTTTTTTGTTTATAATATCTTGTGTCAGCTGCATATTAAAAATTCATAGCAACCTATTAATATTTCACCACTAAAAAACAATCAATACCTGATCAACTATAGAAGTGAGGGATGTATAGACCTGGATATAAAATATGATTGCTAATGATTGGATATAAATGTTAATTTTCTTGTAAGTTGATCATTAGAAAGATATGTTTGTGAACAGTTTAAATATAATTAAAGTTAAGGTTAATATTATCACAACCATTCGATCGATACCAAAATCTATACAGGTGAAGAATGTGTCATGATTATCACAGATGTGATTATTTATAGAGTAATCGTGCAAAAAATATTTAGCTATCACATTGTGTCAACAGGATTGGTGAAGGATGTTAATATATTTAAGCAAATACACCAAATGACCCTCACTATGCAGGTTAGAGGTGTGTTATCATAAACTGTGCCAGAACTATAAACATAATCAATGGAAATATTTGAGTTATCAAATTGGATAGTAAGGGGTTAATCTTACCCAAACTAATGAACTGATAAACACAGAGTAGTCAACAAAAAGCATGTCATTGGATTTAGAAACCCATACAATAAGTCAGTCTCAAGAATCCCAGCACTTAATATTATCCTGTAGCCCAAATGCAATTGAGGGAATTTCAAAATAAGACATATCCTCTAATGATGAATTTCAATTGGTCATTTCTTGAAACACTGACTGAACCTGGCTCAAAGTTAAAGTGATAATTTAATATGTCTATCAGATAATATGAGTCAATCGAATGGGTTAATTTTAATCCCAAATCCATGCAAATTAAAAGTGGATCACCATCAACATGTACATAGAATAGGAGAATGATCAAATAAAAAACATCAGAAGACCATATGATGTGTGCAGAGGGTTAATCATTTTCAATGACATCATATGATGGAACTAAGGAATGCTGTATTAATTATTTTCTAAGTTATAACAACAGTGTCTCTGTAAACAATAATGCCATGAACTGCATGGTTTCAGCAGAGAACAGAACTGGAATAAAGAGTCTAACATCAATCAAAGTTTGACAGATGTTTATATTAAGTCTGCAGCCACCAGTGGAACATCAGGTCACTGTGTCCAAAGCAATACATTATCTCCTTCCAATAACACAGGTGTGTGTTGTGTCTTGCTCTATTCAAATTTAATAGTGCATGGAAAAGATGTATGAATTATAAAGGGCCATAACTCTGTTAATATATACCGGATCAAACCCATATTCGCACTTGATCTGTATTTAGGGGTCAGAAATTCATATACCAAAATTGGTGTCGATCAGATGAAAAATGTTTGAGTCATCCTGGCTTGGATGAATTCTATTTAAAAACAAGAGTGGAAAGGGTTAACTAAACAATACCAAAATCCATACAGATGAAGAACGTGCTAAGAAAGACCTAGGTAAGAAATATGAGGCAGATCAGAAGAAAATTGTTTGACTTTGATACATCGGGGATAGCATTTGTGAGCAGGGTTAATTATTTTCTAAACCGATCAACCAATCGATACCAAAAAATATACAGGTGAGCCACGTGTCATCATAAACCTGCATATAAAATATGAACACAATGGGTAAAAAAATACATGAGTTATGGCATCAGATAGAATATGACCAGGTATGGATGGAAAGTGTTAATCATTTCTAAACCGATCAACCGATCGATACCAAAAACTATACAGGTGAGGGGTGTGTCATCATAAACATGCACATAAAATTTGAACATGATCCGATAAAAACTACTCTTGAAAGTAATCGAATCGGATAGCAAGTGTCTACGGACAGACGGACAGACGGACGGACGTACGGACGGACAGACGGACGGATGAACGACGGATGGTTGATCCGGACGTCGGCATTATGTGTACCATACATGGTATGGGTACACATAAAAATGACTAATGTGAAAAAAATCTAATTATGCTTCATCATATTACAAAGAAAACACACCAATTTTATTACCATAACTTGTGAGGTACATGTCCTTTTATAATTGTAAATTATGTATCATATTGTTACTATTACATGTATATTGTTAATGTCCATGTCGAGTGGCAGTGCTAGAATGCAAGTGAGTCTGTGTATTGTGTATGACTGCAATTCAGCATCATATGATCATAAGTGTGAAATAATATAATGATCATTTATATTGGCATAAAACTAATGTGTGTGACTAGATATATGTGTATCTATGATTTGAAAAATAAAATTTGAAATAAACAAAATGAAAATAAAACATGACTAGAATCTCTCAATCACATTATCTGGCTATATGACTATTAACATATTTAGGGAACATAATACTGTACACACTATACATGCATCCAATACAAGTCACCTGAATGAGTGCTATTTCTCAACAGTTTACCGACAAACGGTATAATTCATTCCGGCTCCGATTCCGGCATAACATTTTTAATCAACGGCGCACAAATATATTTGACGATTTAACATCCAAACAGTGATAAAAACTAATAGGGAATGCGGGGTAACAATGATTGATACCTTTTGATATCGTATCCTCGTTATCAAATTCACCTTTCAGAGTATTTGTACGGCCTTAATGATTAAAAGATCATGAAAAATAAACTGACTTGTGTTGTGTTTACTACGGCGAAAATAGGTGTACACGGAAGCAACGTAATTAATTCGTCGCGCGATTTCACCATGCGAACTCCTTTCTGCATATATTACAGGCGGGACACTTAATTTCTTATCTTTCTTTGAAAAATATTTCCACACAGGACTCGTTTGTTCGTCGTGCTCTGCCATGATTACAGGAAGTTGTGACAACCGAAACTACGGGTTTTCCCAACTTACCACGGTTGTCATTTCCGGTTTTTCCCGACAACCGAAACCGAACTGATTCCACGGTTAACCGCCCATCTCTAGTGCCAAGTTTTTAAAAAATTGACTGGAAAATGACGGAATACAGACTTGGACAAAAGATGCATCCCATGATGTACAATTCTATGTCGAAAAAGAGCAATAACTCTGCCAAAATGAGTCTGACTATTAAAAGTCAAAATTGCAGGGTCCAATGCTGGTTGATATATGTGCCAAGTTTTTAAAAAATTGACCAGAAAATGACATAATACAGGCTCGGACAAAGTTCTGGATGGACTGATGATACACACATGGAAGGACGGACGAGGGTCATAACTATAGACCTCCGACGGAATGTTGGGGGACAACAAGTATGAGAATTACTTACCTCGACAAGCTCTGATTGATTGGACCAATCAAATTCATGTCTCGAATATGCCATAATTATACCAGAAATACAAAGAGTGAACAGATTCAACAGAAATTATAAGTTGCTGAATTCAGATAGTCCATGAAGTTCAGGACAAGTGCCAAAGCTAAACAGGCCGAGTAGCTTCAGTTGTAACTATCATGGAAAATGAGTAATACTTGTAGTAGTAAAATGCTGGGTGAATTAAGATTGTCAAAAACTACCCAGGTGTGAAAGCCATATATTGATGGTGACTGGGTCACTCTGCTTAATTATGTTATTTTAAAGCGGCTCTTCCGTGTGAACACTTATAACATATTTTACCTGGTATTTTGATCTTGATTGCATATGATTAGCATTAACTATTCATATAACCATCACTAGGGAATTTATATTCACTATGAAAAATAGTTGCCCCATTTCCTTTCCTTTAGTCCAATCAACATAGGGTTTGACCTAGACAAAATTTGTACAGAAATGATTTTATAATTTTTAGAATCAGTACACAATTCAGATCAACATATCAAAAATCCTCCATGAGATATGTGTGCGACGTTTCATAATCAAGTATATTCTGGGGGTACCCGATATCGGCAAATTCAGCGATTATGGTTAAGGGTAGGGTTAGGTATCAGGCATATATCGTGACAGTTTCGGAGAAAAACTGGCCACAAATTAGTACTCTTGCCACATGGATCACCAGTCATGGAATATCATTGCGCTTAAAATCAAAATGGAGTCCAAAATGGACAAAGTAGAATAAAATTAACATTTTGGGCAAAAATTAATAGCTAGTCCTATAAGAGTGAACAAACGCTCAAATTATGCTAGGAAGAATGATTGTAGAGTATAAGAGAAATATATCTCACGAGAGAGCAAGCGAAAGCAGGGTCTCATACAATGGTTAATCTGCAATTTTGGGCATCTATAAACGGAAAAATAACAAAGTTCTATTTGAGTTGTTTATAGTGAATCATGTGATATATGTGTAAATAAACAGTCAAATGGGATTTAGTTGGTATATGTATTGATTATGTGACCTTTTCTAGAAGCAGAAATACATCTGCTTAGAGCAGTATCATGAATTTGACCGATCATCGTTTCTTTTCATATCTACATATAATAAAACCTTTCGAAATAAACTGCTATAGAACAGTATAAGATATATTCATAGAATAATGGGTAAAATGTATAGATCATATTGTCCCTGTCTCAAAATAGTAGTCATAGTTGCCTCCGATATCAAGTGATTATACATGCATATTTTGCTTGTATCACAAGAATGCATGGTAGTATACTATGAACACAATTTAACAAAAACACAAAGGAGTGTCATAAACTATCTTCAATAAATTCTAAACTTGACCAAAATTGCCTGCATATTCTGTGGCAGAAACTGTGCATATACCTGGAAATAATTGTTGGTTATATTCACCAATGCGACATATACCCGAAAGGTACTACGTTTTCTGCAACCGCATCACCGCGTTTACACCTTCTCCCTAATGTTACACATATCTGCTGCACGCAAAACCATACATAACAACATTGAAGGAATTGTCAATGCTGAAATAACAGCTTTAAGTGCTGATCACCTGATATTTAGCACAAATACGTGGTGTAATTGGCAAGATATTTTCATACAACAAGATACTGAAAATGAATACTGTGCATTGCGCGGTAAATATTCCAGTTGCAAAGTGCTGACTGAAGTAATTTTAACAAAACTGTCTAAGAAACCAGTTTGGTAGCAGCACGAAAATTAGTCTTACATATACAGTGTAGGATGTGCCATCTCTTTGACCTGGTGCGATGGGGTGCTAATCCATTGAAGAGATGAGTCTTTCTTTACAGTATAATAAGCATTGCGACATAGATACATGGTTTATTATCATGGAGAGTGTTGAAAAATCTGGAAATGTAACTAGTATTTACGTCAATAGTTACCTCCCGCATGACATTTCTCAACATGGAGACTAGTGCTGGGCGGTTTCCCGATTAATCGTCAATACCCGGTTAATATTTCAATATCGTCAGTAATATCGTCTAAACTAAAATAATCGTAATATCGTCGGCAATTAGAGGGTGCCAGACCATCATAAGCGTATACAAACAAATAGTTTAACTCAAGCCTAAATCGTGTTATTTAAGTTTTAAATTCCAACTAAATCCCTGTGTCCTGACTTTTTCAATATTCAATAATCATAGTAAACAACGTTTAGGACGACTAACGAAATTAGGGGGATATGAAAACCCAGAATACGTCCCCCTTTTGCTCACAATATTACACAAACCCTCCGACTTCCCTGCGTACTTTTTATTACAAGAGAATTCACCAAATGAATTGACGACTGATCAGGTGATAGATTAAATGAATGTCAGTTTTGCCACGCCTCTTCCTTCAGTACAATGATGCACATGCACCGTCAATCAAAATAGTAAATGAGCGAAGATACCGCCCCCTTCTCGTATAGAAGAAACCACTCACGGCGATTGGTTAAAACCAAAATTATAGAATTAGGGCTTCAAACCCGCCCAAAAATACATGGTGTCCTTGCTTGTCCTTGTCCTTGTACTACGTGTGTGTGGACTTCGCTAAAATTTGTCTTGACGGTAAACCACATTTCCATTTGTCAAGCGACGCAAGTGTCATCGGGAACAACATGTATTTACTCAACATGGTTGAATATACCGAATTAGAAAAGGATACTATAGTATAGAACACTTTTAGTTTTGGCATAGACTAGATAATGGTTTTATTAATTATCGGTATATACAAGAATTTGTCAAGTCACCGGAACGAAATTGTCCGAATAGCGGAATTTAACCGGTGAATTTACTTTTCATTCCGAATATCGATCGAGCATGAGGTTGTCACTGGTTGAGTGGTTGTGTATGTTATTATTGACGTCAACTTGTCAAAATTAATGACAATGATGTGATTCTAGCGAACAGTGAGAAACTGTTTTAAGTTACTAGTATCTGATGTTTTTTAAAAACACGATCATATCGTTAACCGCGGTTTTAATTTTAAAAAATCGCGGTTTTTATTTTCGTTAATATCGTCCAGCCCTAATGGAGACACAGATAGTTTCAAAGATAATTTATGCATGGGGTTATTAATTTTTAACAACCACGAAAACCAAGAAAATTAGACCACCAAGAATAAATGTACTTTTACAGTAAGTCCATCAATGGATTACAATTAAGGATATATATATAATGTTGACACTGAATGTATCAACGTGAGCTCAGCATACACAGTCGATAAACAAATGCTCAGTAATTGAACTATTATTATTATTATTATTATTATTAACATTTGTAGAGCGCCTATTTCACTACAGAGTTGTGTTCATAGGCGCTGGTACATAAAATATGTGATAAAATATATATACAATAAAAGATCATCATACTATAGGATAAAAGAGAAAACACGCGGATAAAATAAGTCTAAGAGATGGCAAATCCTAAATAATCACAGATATAAATTAATGGTTAAAAAAGTAATTCGAAGAGAAACTCCAGATAAAGTCAGTTAAAAAAATTTCAGTTGAGTCCATAAGCTATTTTAAAAAGATGTGTCTTTAAAAGTTTACGGAATTCTAAACGATCATCCGTAAGCCTCAGAACGTCCGGGAGTTTGTTCCACAACGTTGGAGCTGTGATGGAGAAGGCTCTGTCCCCTAACGTAGGATGGTTTGAGTTAGGAAGTGTTAGAAATCTCTTCCCGTCTTATCTTCGCTGCATCGTACCTGAAGTCTTTAAACATACTAGCTCTTTGATGTATTCGGGCGCTGTTCCTTCAAGAGCACGAAATGTGATCAATATGATCTTGAATTGGATCCTGTATTGGATGGGCAGCCAGTGGAGATTTTGCCAAACTGGACTCATCTCTGTCCTTCTCGGTACCCTCGCGACAATTCTAGCAGCAGTTTTTTGAACTCGCTCTAATTTCGCGATGAGTGAGCTAGTGATGCCGAACAAGCAACCATTCATGTAATCTAGCTTGCTGCTCACAAGTGACTGGATAATTGATTTAGTTGCCGAAACTGTCAAGTATTTTCTTATTTTCCCAATATTTCTCAAATGATAATTACATGCTCGACATACATTATTTACATGAGCGTCCATAGACATGTTGGTATCGAACATAGCTCCGAGGTTGCGAATGGATTCACTTGACATGATGGAATTGGAATCGATCTTAATAAGAAGAGGAGAATCAAGTTTTGCTAGCTGATGTCTGGGGGGGTTCCTATAACTATCATTTCTGTTTTATCATCATTTAGTTTTAATTTGTTTTGAAACATCCAATCTTTCACTTCCGAAATACATTGCTCCACAGTTCCAACGGCATCAACGACAGATTCCTGACTGCCAGCGGAGAATGACACATATAGCTGGCAATCGTCTGCGTATAGGTGAAACATGAGACCATAGCGGCGGATAATATCTCCTAGCGGCAGTATGTAGCATAGAAAGAGAACAGGGCCGAGAGAGGATCCCTGAGGAACACCACACTTGAGAGGGACTCTCCTTGACAGACATGGTCCTATTTTCACTGACTGAGTTCTGTTGTCAAGGTATGATGTCAGCCACTTCAGAGCACTGTCCGTGATACCAAGTCAGCGTTCGAGACGACGCAAGAGGATGGTATGATCAACCGTGTCGAACGCAGCAGACAAGTCTAGGAGAATCAGAATTATACAGCGTTGTGAGTCCATTGCTGAAAGGATGTCATTCTGAACTCGAATAATTGCAGTCTCTGTACTTGAGTGCGATGTGTATGCAGACTGAAACGTTTCTCTCAAGGCTTCTGTGTTGAGGTGGTCATTTATTTGTTTGACGACAGTGCGCTCGATAAGCTTGGAGACGTATGATAAGTTCGAAACAGGCCTATAATTCTTCAGGTCATCGCGATCAAGAGTTGGTTTTTTAATAAGAGGTGTAATCACAGCGTGCTTGAAAGACTCGGGCACCTCACCCGAGCATTTTGTTCTCATAAATGCACAGCAGCACTGGACTATGGTACTTACTGGCACTATGGATGTAGCAGCACTGGACTATAAAGGTACTTACGGGCACTATGGATGTTTGGTCATTGAGATCTACAGCACAGTGCACAGGTTTCGGATTCCCGTTGAGATAGTACGCTGTGGCTGTGGTTAACGCACCGACTGTGACGGCACCTGCGCCGACCAGCTTAAGGTAATCGACCATCTTCCAACCCGTTTTGGCTGTTTACTGAATAGACTGCAAAGATAAAAAATAAATAGGAATCATAGGATAGATCACTTAAAGATGGTGTATCTATAACAGACCGATATTCTGTGATGGGGAAGATTAGCTCACGTATCGTACAGGTAGATCAGTCGTAGTCGAAAACTTAGATATGTTCATATATTTATTCTTCACTCAGAGTAGATAAAGTGGAATATGAAAATAGTAATCAATGATAGAAACAAATGTCGGATACCGTACAAAATAACATAAATAGCAATAAGACTTGAATAGTTCTCCTTCCGACCTCCCTTGGTTACTAATGAAATCTGGTTTATATACACATAATAAGGTATTATGAAATAATGGAAATATATTTAACAAAAGAAATAAGCTTGACAGAAGTAGCTTAGGGGCATAGTATTATGTGGCTGGTCAATAGAAGAACAATACAGATAATTAAGAAAGCAGTTGTTAAGATATGAATAATAAAGATTAGGATTTAAATGACCTGGCCAGCAAGAGAATGAGATTTAGCAAGAGATTTATTAGCCCCCAAGTCATGACAGCTTTGGTTATCAGAAATTAATGTTGTAGTTAAACCAGATTACTCTAATGAACTATTAAGCAATAATATTAGCCTGTCATGACTTGCTACTGTATCAAGTTAAATGAATATAGAAAGCTTTGAAAATAGAGAAAATATATTAAATCAGTAGATGCAATTTTGACAATAGATCTGTACACAAAATCAGCACGGTGACATATCTCTTCCCTGAACTTTCTCTATTTATTACACGCTTGTTCCTAGTATTGCAGTGTTCTTGCTGTATCATATTTACAAATCTATTTATAAACGTATGTTCCATACGCATCTTGTTGACGTCAAATGATCAAATGACGTTCGCCTCAACCATGAAACCGGAACTATAAAATAAAAGCATCATCACACATGACAAAACAAGCCCTGTATATAAGCCTAAATAAACCTTGTCATTTTTAATGCACAGATTCTAGGTTAATGGGTTTGGCCCAGCCTCTTGTTCTATCCTTCCGTACTAACACTAGTGTTATCAACAAACCCATTAATACACTTGTGTCATTCTGTGTACAGTAATGCCCTAATTAATCGACCCCTTAACCACAGCAGAATTATGGGTAACTTTGCTCTCCGATGAATGGCAACACGCCATATTTCCGATTAAATCCTGAAAAGTTACCCATAATTCTGCTGTGGTTAAGGGGTCGATTACTTCGAGCATCACTGTATTTGTTACACGCTTGTACCTAGAATTGAAGTGTTCTTGCTGTATCATATTTACAAATCCATATGAAACGTATGTTCCATACGCATCTCGTTGATGTCAAATGGCGTACATGACATTCACCTCAACCATGAAACCGGAATTATAAAATAAAAGCATCATCACACATGACAAAACAAGCCCTGAATGTGCATAAATAAACCTTGTAAGCCTGTAATTTGAAGATACTCAATCTGATTCGATGGTCCCCATATTATCAGATTCCAACAACAATTTTTTTTTTTTAAATGCCCCTTCTGTTAACAGAATCGATTAATTGCACAAAAATAATGCTAACCAGTCAACTATAGTATAAAATTGTCCAAAACGTGTTATTTATAAACATTTTGTTCAACGAAATATGGCCGGATTGTCAATATATCTAACGCCAAAGCCACTTGATATTAGAGTTATCCATCTTCATCCACAAATTTCAAAAATCGATATCTGGTCACTCTGAGCTTTGATGGGTGGGTTCCTCGACTCAAATCAAATATTTTTATCTCTGAAGTCAAAGAAATAGTAATTTGGGAGCTTTAATTCAGATTATGCATCTTTAAAATGCACAGATTCTAGGGTATTGTTATAAACACAGAACGACACATGTGTAAATGGGTTTATTGATATGGCACTTGTGCCATCGCGGATGGATAGAATTTGCGTATGCGCCTCTTATTCTATCCTTCTGCACCGGCACTCATGCCGTATCAACAAACTCATTAACACACTGATGTCATTCTGTGTATATATTTCCCCAGTGGGTGGGGAAATGTCTGGGTTGAGAAATATCTGCTCACGCGCTAACACTCGTGCCGTATCAACAAACACATTAACACACTCATGTCGTTCTGTGTATATATTACACGCTTGTTCCTAGAATTAAAGGTAAATGACGTTCCCTTCAACCATGAAACTGGAACTATAAAATAAATCTGCATCATCACACATAACAAAATGTGAAAATAAGTCCTGTATGTGCCTGAATCAATCTTGTAAGTCTGTTTTTTTTAATTCATAGATTCTAGGACAGGTGGCATGTAATAAACATAGAACGATACAAGTGTGATAATGGGTTTGTTGATATGTCACTTGTGCCATCGCAAAAGGATAAAACTGCACCTCTCATTCTATCCTTCCGTGCTAGCACTCGTGCTGTATCAACAAACCCATGAGCATACCCATGTCATTCTGTGTATTGGCGATTTGGGGCTATAAAACAATAATTATGAGTCAAATTGACCAGTCAACAATAGGCTTCCGTCAACAGGAAATAATTTGGACAGAAAATGTTACTATTTTTAGAACTTTATAATATTTTTTTTTGGTAATATATCGTTTAAAAACTTTTAAGTGAACTATGTGCAGCACTATATGTTTCTCTTATTTGTTTTTGGTAATAATAGTTGAAACATGTCTGGAAAATGGGGTTTCATAAAAATTGTGATGCTGTTGTTGGAAGTGTTGCTGGGAAGAGAATCAAGAGATAGAGCATATTTCTATTATCATTGGATGATATTTCTTGCTGTGGAACAATGATTAATGGTAGTCACTGTTCTAAATACAGAGTACTTAATAGTGAACCTGAACCTGGTTATTAACCCATACCCTGGGTCATAATCAATGTGTCATATTGTGCTTACATTTGTAATGAGAAAATAGACTATTTCTATATTGATGACACAAGATCATTAATTGATGGTCAGCACTTTCAGGTGCCTAATAATTGTGATGGCCAATAATGGTGATGGTGGGGATTTTGGCTAAAATTAATAATAGTGATGGCAATTTGACTCTACAATAATGCCCTAAATAATCGACTCCTAAACCACAGCAAATTATGAGTAATTTTTCAGGATTTAGTCAGAAATATGGCTTGTTGCCATTCCTCGGAAAGCTCTCACTGAAAGTGGTTAGGAGTCGATTATTTAGGGCATTACTGTATGTCAATGCAAAATAATAGTGATTGTTGGGAATTTTCTCCAAAATTAATAATTGTGCTGACACTATTTATGCACCTGAGAGTGCGGCATTCATGACAGTATTGATTGAAAATGTCACATATACTGCTACAAGAGACAATATATCGATACATCAATACAGTAATGCCCTGAATAATCGACTCCTTAACCACAGCAGAATTATGGGTACTTTTTCAGGATTTAGTCGGAAATATGGCTTGTTGCCATTCATCGGAAAGCTCTCACTGAAAGTGGTTAAGGAGTCGATTATTTAGGGCATTACTGTATACATGTCAATGCCAAATAATAGTGATTGTTGGGAATTTTCTCCAAAATTAATAATCGTGCTGACACTATTATTAAGCACCTGAGAGTACGGCATGACAGCACTGATTGAAAATGTCACATATACTGCTACAAGAGACAATATATCAATACATCAATATATCGAGATGCACTTTCTTGTGATACGTATGTATTTAGGGTCATGGTCATATAGGGCTAACAATAAGGATTACTATTTTTATAATGATGACACAGGAAGTCAGGAACATTAATTGAAGATCAATATGGTATAACAGCATTAATTGAAAATGTCACGCATACAGATAACAGAGATGGATGCACTGACTCAGGATTTAGTGGTTCTGGTTTGCCAGAAATATAAATTGACAATCACTAGGAATAATGAATTCCAAGTATTGCTAAGTTGTAATGACTTATTGTCAATATATAAATGTAATGCTATTTTGCTACTCTGAGTAAAGCAGCCCTCATAATTGGCTATGACAATCAGCAATGCCGAAGCCATTTGCTGAAGTAAACTGAGCCATGGCAAAGGATTGCCGTAGCATGCAGATTGCCGAAGCCAAACAATCTGAATTAAAAGGGCTGGTAAAGTGTACATATATTACTAGTAGATCGAATACACTACAGTAATGCTCCAATTAATCGACTCCTTAACAACAGCAGAATTATGGATAACGTTTCAGGATATAGTCGGAAATATGGCTTGTTGCCATTCATCGGAAAGCTCTCGGGGCAACAAGCCATATTTCCGAATAAATCCTGAAAAGTTACCCATAATTCTGCTGTGGTTAAGGAGTCAATTAATTAGAGCATTACTGTACTAGTATATGAAGTATATTAGTAGTATATGATGAGTATTACTAGTACATAAAGCATGATACTAGTATATGAAGGCTTGAGGCATGATACGTTCAGTTACATTCTACTAAAACACTTAACTAAACGAACTAACAATGGTGACAACAAAGTTAATCTGAACTTTCCAATATCTCATTGCATATAAAATGTTGAGATTAATGACGACACAGGAACATTAATTGAAGATCAAACAGGAACATTAATTGAAGATCAATACAGTATAATGGCAATGATTGAAAATGTGATGCATACAGATAACAGAGATGGATGCCCTGACTAAGTATGAGTGTTCATTGCTACAAATGCGCTTGCTTCAGTGAGCATGAACAAATTCTCATTTCTTATCAAAATGGCCCTCCAGAAACCAGCCTAAAGATTTCAAATTGTGAGAAGTGACGTCTCCCTATTTGATTATTAGGGCGAAGTGGACTGTTTACATTCAATATCAGTGTTAGTTTTGACAATTATGATAAAGTAGATAAGAGTTGAATGTAACTTAAAACTAGAGGTGTGACTGTCCCAATGGGACTAAGTATACCCCCCCCCCCCCTCATGTTTTTAAAATACTAAGATGTTTCACATGTCAGTAAACATTTAGTTAAAATAATAAAATAATAGTTCCCATTGCAGGTGCACAACCCTATCCCTAATCTTAAACCTATTGACCGAAAAATGTAGGAATAAAAGCTCGGACAAAATTATGCATCTTGCGAAAATGTTCTTAAGTCGAAAAAGGGGAATAACTCCACAAAAAAAAGTCGGACAGACGTCATAATCGCAGGTGCACAGGTTCCCATGGTGCTAAATATCTGTGCCAAGTTTTAAAAAAATTGACCTAAAAATGTAGGAATAAAAGCTCGGACAAAATTATACATGTTGCGAACATTTTCTAAGTCGAAAAAGGGGGGATAACTCCATCAAAAAAAGTCTGACAGACGTCATAATCGCAGGTGCACAGGTTCCCATGGTGGTTGAAGTCTGTGCCAAGTTCCATGGAAATTGATCAAAAAACAACTGAGAAAAACTCCGGACAAATATTTGTCCATGGACGGACGACAGACGGACGGACGGACAAGCTGATTCCAGTATACCCCCTAACTTCGTTATTCAGAAATGCATGAAAATGAAAAAAGCAAGATTACTGTTTGTACAAGTAGTAACATTATATTATTAAAGCAATAAGCAGTAACCGTTTTTGAAGCAGTTGATGACAAAACAAGCCCAGTCATATCATATCTTTTATTGTGTCACAAAGTGATATCATCAGGGCAGAGTTCATTTCTTCTTGAAACACAAACTTCAGTTGCATTGTGATATAAACTACTATGAGATTTGTGTAATGCCAAACGTGTCAGCATATACGACATTATACATGGAAACATCAAATTACCACCTGCACATAGTAAAAGTCTGGTATGGTTTGCTGAGGAGTATTTGCATTTATTGAATTATTAATGCATATGTAGTACAGTAGTAGAATTGCTCATTGAGATAAACCAGAATTGTACATTGAGATACACCAAGTCCCAGTGACAGCAGGTGGTCATCGGGTTCTAAATTCCAACTAATAAACAGCTTGTTTTATGGCAAGCGTGCAACTCCACATATTAACAGAAGCACAGTTGCACCTGTGTTGACTGTCATGATTATTAGCATAAATAAATAGCATTTGGTGGATTATGCATGCAATGTAGAATGGCACATGCCAATATATATCCTGTCTCAATGCAATGTAGAATGGCACATGCCGATATATATCCTGTCTCAATGACAATTATCTAAATCGGATTACAATAAATGAGTGCAATAATGTTAACATGTTCAAACAACTGTGTAGTTCTGTTTATTGTACACCCTGAAGATTGTAGCTTGTAGTATACTGAAACATTGTCCAAGAACAAGACAGACATTTTTATTGAACGTTTTAAAATATTCTGTATTTCGTAAAAAAAAACATCAAAAACAATTGGGGTGCAATAAATATAGAATACACCCATAGCAGCCGAGAATATCAAATTTTCACCACAAGTAGTGTGGTTAAACAAGACAGTCAATGACTGTGGGGTCGATCACCAGACTGCAAAGACTGATAAGACTGGGACTCTGGAGACCACAACAGTCAGAACTTTTCATAATCACTTTAAAAGAAGTAGATCTAAACAGGATATGTGGCTAGAGAGGCTTCATGTATGTAGATCGGTGAATATCCACCTTGAAATTACCAACTGTACACTACTGATCATCCCCCTCCTCCAGCTCAACAAGTCCCCTCCCGACCAGGCTCCAGACTCCCAAGTCTTAGGTTGGAATTTCACAACCGACATCTCAAACTTTCTCAATTGTTGGAAATTTCCAATATCACAAGCGCCTTTCTATAAAACCATTTAGACATGTTTGAAGCCCAAATATCCATGGACCCAAAACACCATACATGTTTGTCAGATTAATCAGTCAGTTAGTTCCAAGGTAGATGTTTTAATGAATTTGGTATTTCAATGATTTTATTGGACACAAAAGTGTTAACTCCCCATAGCCCCGTCATTTCTTAACAGGTTGACCTCATGTTAACAAATTTGAATCTCAGTCCCTATATTAAAAGGATCCTCCATACTATATGTAAGCTAAATAGTCCAACCTCTCTTGAGAAGACATTTTAAGAAATACTATAGAGACATACAGTTATGTCCCTGGTCCCACCCTATTTAACCTGGTGACCCCATCTGAATAAATTTTAATCCCAGACACCAAAGAACCCTTCATACTAAATATCAGTAAAATAGACCTGTGAAGGAAGCATATTAAGAGGGAACTGTCCTTCGCTTGGCACCTATTTGACCAGGTGACCCCATTTAAAAAAAATTTGAATTGCAGTCAAACAAGAACATTCCATGCTAAATAAGCCAACTAGTTCTTGGCTCTTGCAAACATATTTTAAGAATTACTATGTGGTGAAATAGTTATGTCTCTGGCTCTGCCCTTATTCGACTTTGTGATCCCATTTTCACAAATCTGTCACCCAAGGTAATTTCATACCAAATATAAGCAAAATAGGCCATTTGATTCTTGCATAGAAGACATATCATGAATTACTATGGAGATAAGGAGTAATGTAGCTGGCCTTGCACCTACTTGACCTGGTGACCCTGATTGAACAAATCTGAATCACACATCACCAAAGGAGCCTCAATATTAAATTAGCACTCGCCATGAGTATCCATATTATGCATTATCGCATGACAACGCGAACAATTCTTGTACAATTTATCCAAATTACTGTCCATTTTTATAGCCTTGCTTCCTATCACCAAAGCTATCCGAACTAAACTGAAGAGCTCGGTAGAGGATTGTGGGAGAGTGTGGGAGGTAACTCTAAACTCTTTTCGGATAGTCCGTTAACCCCAACCGAGCTATTGCATATGTATACGTTGAGCAGGTAAGTATAGCTATTGCTATAAACATTAAATATGAGCTAAATAGAGCTGGTGGTTCTTTCAAAGAACACTTTTCAAGTTTGCCAAATATGTTCTAGTGAAGTGGTGGATGTGGGAGTGTTAAATGTCCTGTTGAAAGATTTGAATAATACATATGATAGATTGTTGTTGTAATTGGGAATTAATGACTTCTAGCAGATCTCCAGGGAATGTTTATAAAAATGTCAGCTTTCACTTGACATGTGTAGGCATACCCCGCATACAGTTAGAGCCAAAGTAATTGCTTCTTATTAATGATTCTCTATCAAGAATTTGAGCCCAGTCACCCAAGGATCCTTATACCATATATGAACCCATTTGGCCTGATGGTATTTGAGAAGAAGATGTTTAAAACAATTACTATGGAGGGAAAGAGTTATGGCCCTGACTTCGCAACTATTTGACCCAGTGACCTCATTTGAACAAATCTGAATGCGAGTCACCTAGGGAACAACCACACCAAATATGAACCCATTCGGTCTTATGGTTCCAGAGGTGAAGAAGTTTAAAGAATTGTTGACGGGGTGGACGGATGGATGGGACGGACGAGGAGTGATGACTATAGCTCCACCGGAGACTTCGTTTCAGGTGAGCTAAAAATACCACAAGTTGTGAAATTTGACACTCTCGGCTACTCTGGGTGCATTTAATTTATACAGTAATCATTTTTTATTGATTGCACAAATTTAAGTATATTATAAAGTACTGATTCTGTGTTACTTACCTTTAATATACATGTACCCATAATCCCCACTGAGTGACACAACTATTTGAAGCTATGAGGAATTTGATTTCGCGTGTTGCACTATATACATTTGAGTGATATGTCTATTACTGAGCTATCTGTCATCATGCAGTCAGTTGATATTCCTATTCAGATTTACCCCAGTAAATATCATACTGACAAGCCATGCTTTATTGATATAAAGCATTTTTTCTTATATTTAATTGAAATTAATAGTCAAAACAGCTTCCTATTTTAAATGAATAATCGACTACTTAACCACAGCAGAATTATGGGTAATTTTTCAGGATTTAGTCGATGGCAACAAGCCATATTTCTGACTAAATCCTGAAAAATTACTAATAATTCTGCTGTGGTTAAGACTGAGAGCTTTCCAATGAATGGCAACAAGCCATATTCCTGACTAAATCCTGAAAAATTACCCATAATTCTGCTGTGGTTAAGGAGTCGATTATTTAGGGCATTAATGTACAGCAAGATCGAGCGATGAGTAACGATGAACATGTTGTTCAACCATAATATAAACATTTAATATGTTGACCGCTGACTAGGATTTGTCTCAAACTTTTGCATTTAATTGAATGATAGTCCACAGTCAATGTGTTAACCCTTTACCCAACAAACCGGCCAAAAACGCCCAAATAAAGCTTCAACAGCCTAAAATATCTTCGGTCTGTCTCAATAACACCATACAAATATGGATATCATTGGAACTGGTTCATTGACCACATTGTGATGGTTACAGTTATGCCCTGTGCCAATGCATTCTCTTATATATGCGAGTCGACCATAGGTCGCCTCGCATATATAAGAGAATGCATTGGCCTAAAAAAAATCTTTTTTAACACTTTTTACCATTTTTTCTTACATTCTTTAACAATTTTATAATTTTTTCTTACATTTTTATAATATTTTTCTACATTCTTTGACAATTTTATCATTTGTTAAGCCAATGCATTCTCTTATATATGCGAGGCGACCTATGGTCGACTCGCATATATAAGAGAATGCATTGGCACAGGGCTGTTCTGTTGGGTAAACGGTTAACCCATGAAGTGCTATTGAAACATTTATACCAATAGTTGAAATTTATACCAGCAGTACGTGACAGTGCATGGGGTGTATTAAAGCTGAAATTTATGGCATAGACAATAATGCATTATAAATAATCATTGGCGTTCATAGTACATTTGTTTTTCACCAATGAATGATTTTCCTTTGACACATATAATATTGGTGAAGTTGATACAATGTGTGGCTTTATGTACACCATGTAAATAGTATAGTGCATTAACCCATACTTTACTAAGTGGATTCTCCAATTCAGTATACATTGGAATGGTCTATTAAACAGTTGGGTTTTTTTTTTAGGAAAAACTAGAGGTGTGACTGTCCCAATGGGACTACGGATACCCCCCTTTTTAAAATACTAAGATGTTTCACATGTCAGTAAACATTTAGTTAAAATAATAAAATAACAGTTCCCATTGCAGGTGTACAACCATAACCCTAATCTATTGACTGAAAAATGTAGGAATAAAAGCTTGGACAAAATTATGTATGTTGCGAAAAAAATTCTAAGTCGAAAAAGGGTAATAACTCCACCAAAAAATGTCGGACAGACGTCATAATCGCAGGTGCACAAGTTCCCATGGTACTAAATATCTGTGCCAAGTTTTAAAAAAATTGACCGAAAAATGTAGGAATAAAAGCTCGGACAAAAGTATACATGTTGCGAAAATTTTCTAAGTCGAAAAAGGGGGAATAACTCCACGAAAAAAAGTCCAACAGAGGTCATAATCGCAGGTGCATAGGTTCCCATGGTGGTTGATGTATGTGCCAAGTTTCACGACAATTGATAAAAAAACGACTGAGAAAAACTCCGACAAATTTGTGTCCACGGACGGACGACGGACGACAGACGACGGAAGGACGACGGACGGACAAGCTGACTCCAGTATACCCCCCCTATAGTCCAGGAGATATTGGTCGACCTCTGCACCCCCCCCCCCCAGGACTTAACTTCACCCCACTAATTTTCTTCCTTAAGGTCTCCTCTAATTTTTTTCACTTGTTAACAAGAAAAAAAAGTGGCCGCAGAGACTCTAGACAAGATGGCGTCCATCATGGCGGCCATTTTTTTTAAATGCACCAGGTCTCTTTGATCGCCATTATAGTAAAGATGATAGCACATGCGGTCTTGTTTTCCGCTCTATTCGTTATGCTAATATACAACCCTTACAAATTAGCCAAAAATCCGATACCCAAATCCAATATGGCGGCCAAGATGGCCGCCGAAATGTGAAAATATGCTATTTTTCTGACATGTTACCACCTTTCGTTTGTCTCTGTGGGAAAATGTTAGAATTTTTGCGTCATGTTATACATTTATCATATAGAGGAGTCATTGGCGAACACATGGGGACCATAATATGCATTCATTGCGGGATATTTTTGTCCGATATCACGTTTTCCCAAATGCCGGCATCATAGGTCGAAGCCGAATCTCCGTTAATAACGGGATGTTATGTTTCGAATCAATGAATGTTATTGCTATTATAACAACACCCATGCATATATATTTGCAGGAGATACTCGAGCTATGATTCCTCTTATACCTGAGTTGAGGAATATTTACCCAAATCCAAGATGGCGGCCAAAATGGCCACCAGAAATAAAAAATCGCCGAAAATCGCTGATTTTAACATCAGTGAGCATTATTGTCATGACAACTCCACACCTGCTTACTATTGTAAGTTGGGAACACTTAGGCGAAGAACTTTCCTTGTACCATATCCAAATAAAAGTCCCCCAAATCCAAAATGGCGCCCACAATGGCGGACAGATTTTGAATAATCACCGAAATTCCCTCATATTCACATCATTGGGCATTATTGTCGAGACAACTCCACCCATGCTTACAATTGAGTTGGAAATACTGAGGTGAAGTAATTACCTTACATCTCATGCAAGAAATTGTTTTCCAAATCGAAGATGGCGGCCAAAATGGCGACCGAAATTTGAAAACAAATCTACATTCCTTTACTTTCTTAGGATGGGCGTTATTGTTTCGCGATTTCGATCCACGATTACATGTTGATATGGAATAGTGACATGAAGTATTCATTAGAGTTTGGCAATTGATACTCACAGCCAAGATCGCTGGTAAATTGGCGGCTAGAAATTGAAAAGAAATAGATATTTTCACATATTAATTTCAACCTTTTGTCATAATATCTGTATGTATGGACGAAATTGTACATAAACCATCTACTAGTTCAACTTAGCATAACATAGCTCGTATCCTTCTGGAAAGATGAAACACCACAATTAATATCGCGATGTGGCATTTCGAAATCCAGTCTCCACTTAGCGCCGATAATGGCCGTAAGCGTAGGTGCGCCGAATAGTTATATCAGAACAATTACCTGATAACAGATTTTGATTTGCCACGTCACGTCCATAATTATCTGGACCAGCTTCCATTTCTTTGTCTGATAAATCTAGGTCGCTCACACAGACAAAGTATTCACCACTTCCTGGGAGTAGGGTCCCTCTAATCATAACGTTTCAAACAATTCATTTTCCGGTGTCTAGCTTACAGAAGGTCATCTCTATGTATGTGTCTCATACCCCATGGATAACGACATGTACACCTGAACCAGTTAGCTAGTCACTTCTCAATAGATAGTTCGTCAACTCACACTCAGCGAACGCATTGGCATATGTGGACAACTTCGACAGTGTTTCGAAGGTTGCTAGTTGTCTCATTCCCTTGGACAGATGTCTATCAGCTAAGGAGAAGACCCTAGTGTACAGACTACCCACACTTCTTGACCATTATCCGAACAAACTGTGTGACGCCCCGCAGTTGTCTCATCGAATATCTCCCAGCAGAGAAGAACAATGATCGCGGTGCTAGTTTGTGGACATGCGCCATGATAGTGGGAATGAAATGGGCCACTGTATACACCACCCCTACACCTGGTGCATGTTTAAGATATCGAATGTCATGCGTGTCGGTTTTGTTTAGCCTTTCTGATTCAACTACGTACACTTTTGTCTGGATAATAATATGCTAGCCTCCCTCAAAACAGTCGGATGGACTAAAGGATAATGTCTTTATAGCATGGATGTATGCGTGTTTTGTTATCCTCTCTCGGGGTTAGTGTCAGTATGTGGGCGGTATTATTCAAGAGAATGTCAGGAACTGTGGTGCATTTATTTCACTATGTGTTTAAAGAACAATTTACAGTCTCGATGGCGATGGCTGTGGCCGTTGGGGAACGCGACCTTTATGATCATATAGCTTTATATATATAACTTTAGAATATAGTAGTTAATGTCTCATGCAGGAAAATGGTCGCATTGGTGATGTTATTAAGAAATCACTTGGTGTACCAACGTGTGTTGAACTGAATGCAAGAGCTCATCAACGTAACATTCCTCTGGATGTTCTTCGCGTTGAACATTTCACCCTTTTGTTGATGGCATTTGTACTTTCTTGAACCATACCACCCAGCGTGAGTATGACATATCAACCAACTATCAAAGGTATCGCCTTTAAGACTACACCACAGTCTTTGTGTGGCTTATACAGCAGTATCCAATGGCATACCCCTGGTCCAGTTGTTTAAGAACGGCTTCCAAACGGATGGGAACATACAATCTTAGCATACAAGGAAAGCAAAGCCACACATGAGATCCTGTCTGAATCTAAAACATAACAAAATAATGGGCGGTACAGTCATGGTCCAATTTCATTTCCACTATCATGATACATACCCACAAACTAGCACCGTGTGTATTGTTATCATCTGCTTGGATATGTTCGGTGAGACGATTGCTGGACGCCAACAAGCTTGTTCTTATGATCATGTTCAACATAAGTTGTCCGGGTACGTCAGTGCATTAGATGAGTATGTGAATTGATGAACCATATATTGAGAAGTGGCTGTTTGGAAAGATCACCAGGCGTACACGTTGTTATCCCCATTAGGTCACCAAAGCTGACAATACGCAGATAGATAGGTCCTTATGAAAGCTAGTATACGCATCGACCGAATACCTTTATAGTGTATCGCACAAGATGACGCATATACCCCATATGTAGCATCTGAATTATACCATAAGCTATACCACGAATGAAGCTCGCTAAGAATTCCAAGCTTTCGAAACCAACACGTGAGCTGGACACCGGCATATGTATTGTTTGAAACATTGCGATTAGTGGCACACTCCTACAAAGAAGAGTAGTGAACTGTTGTTGTGAGTGAGATAGATTAATGGACGAAGAGACGGAAACGAGTCTAGATAATGCTGTATGTGGCAATTCAGAATAAGCTCAGGTACTGTTGTTTTGATTCTTGGAAGTCATAATATGACTATTCGGCGCACCTATATACGGTTACAGCCAGTATGAGCCCTTAGTGGAGAATGGATTTTGAAATGCCACATTGCGATTGTGGGTTTTCATCCTTCCAAAAGGCTACGACTTACATTGGAACTAATATGTGGCTTATATTATGTACCGTTTTGTTTATACAAATCAATATTATGACAAAAAGTTGAAATTAGTATGTGATAATATCGGCTTCTTTTCAATTTCTGCCCGCCAGTTTGGCCGCCATATTGACTGTGAGTATCACTTGCCAAACCCTAATGAATAATTCATACATATCAACATGTAATGGTGGTAGAAATCGCGAAACAATAACGCCCATCCTAAGAAAGTAAAGGAATGTAGGCGTGTTTTCAAATTTCGGTCGCCATTTTGGCCGCCATCTTCGATTTGGAAAACAATTTCTTGCATGAGATGTAAGGTAATTACTTCACCTCAGTATTTCCAACTCAACTGTACGCATGGATGGAGTTGTCTCGACAATACTGCCCAAATGATGTGAATATGAGGGAATTTCGGTAATTTTTCAAAATCTGTCCGCCATTGTGGGCGCCATTTTGGGTTTGGGGGACTTTTATTTGGATATGGTACAAGGAAAGTTCTTCGCCTAAGTGTTCCCAACTTACAATAATAAGCAGGTGTGGAGTTGTCATGACAATAATGCTCACTGATGTTAAAATCAGCGATTTTCGGCGATTTTTTATTTCTGGTAGCCATTTTGGCCGCCATCTTGGATTTGGGTAAATATTCCTCAACTCAGGTATAAGAGGAATCCTAGCTCGAGTATCTCCTGCAAATATATATACATGGGTGTTGTTATAATAGCAATAAGATTCATTGATTCGAAACATAACATCCCGTTATTAACGGAGATTCGGCTTTGACCTATGCTACCGGCATTTTGGAAAACGTGATATCGGACAAACATATCCCGCAATGAATGCATATTATGGTCCCTATGTGTTCGCCAATGACTCCTCTATATGATAAATGTATAACATGACGCAAAAATTCTAACATTTTCCCACAGAGACAAACGAAAGGTGGTAACATGTCAGAAAAATAGCATATTTTCTCGGCCATCTTGGCCGCCATATTGGATTCTGGTGTCGGATTTTTGGCTAATTTGTAAGGGTTGTATATTAGCATAACGAATCGAGCGGAAAACAAGACCGCATTTGCCATCATCTTTACTATAATGGCGATCAAAGAGACCTGGTGCATTTTAAAAAAATGGCCGCCATGATGGACGCCATCTTGTCTGGAGTCTCTGCGGCCACTTTTTTTTCTTGTTAACAAGTGAAAAAAATTAGAGGAGACCTTAAGGAAGGAAATTAGTGCGGTGAAGTTAAGTCCTGGGGGGGGTGCAGAGGTCGACCAATATCTCCTGGACTACTAACTTCGTTGCGGGGGGGGGGGGGTAAAATAGGCAGATGACAGATAATAAAAGTACAGCAGGAGTCCAATTTATCACAGGAAAGTATTGAGATAATAAGTTCAACAAATATTTGTTGAACTTATTAATTGATCATTTCCTAAGGGATAACTATACTAGTCAATGAGTATTTAGTGGTTGAGATATCTGCTCGGATGGACGGACACATGGGCAGACAGCAGGACAGACAGACAGACACATGTAATACAGTATACCCACCATTTCCTTTGGTAATGTTGGTATAATAAGAATAGTATATATAGGCAGATTACAGTACCAACATATATAAAGAAAAGCATCCTCATAATCTGCTTCTAAATCTTTTAAAATATAGTACAGATATATATAATTAATTTATGAGAACTATGACATTTTGATAGATCTCTTCCACATTCCACAATTTGAGCAGTGAGTCAATACACAAGAATGGTCAAATTACAAAGCACTGGTAAATTGAAATAGAGGCCAGGGAAGCGAGATTGTTTTGGTGTGGGAACTGGCACGAAGCCAACTCTGCCAGTCAAAGAGATGAATATAGCCTTAGAGATTAGGATATAATTACTTAGTGAGTTCAGGCTTAAATTAAACCAATATATCGTACACAGATCCCTGTAGTAAATAGTACAGACCCGAGATAATTCTGATGAATGAAAATTGTATGCCATTGAATGACGTAAGTCTTGCGTCATCGCTTAATAGTACATGTGATATTTGGGAGGCTATAAAGTCAAGAGGCTAAATGCAGGAATGTATCAGGCCATGTGTGTATGGTTATAAGAAATGGTACAATATAAGTACACAGTATCAGTATACAAACATAACTTATCTATAGGCAAGGCCTGTATTGGTTCATGAACATATAAGATACAGAAGTTTTACACACATGTACTGTCTATTCAGACTTTTATTGGATAAACTACACATTCCTCCTGAAGCCTTCAGGCCATCTGGCCTTTATCAACAGCTCAAAATTTTGGAACAATCTACTGTATATCGTTAATAGATTCATAGACCTAATGATGCTGTCAACTTATCACATAAAAATTATTATGTATGTTCAAGATATATACATTTAAAAGAAAACTTTAGATCTACTCATGACCACCCTATATCTATCTCACTAATCCTAAAACTAATGCACCCTATATTGTGAGACTCCGGACAATTATTGGTGGAATTTATTCCAAATAAGCTTTGCAATGGTTTGTAATACTTTTTCTGGTGAATTTCAGAATTATCGAACTGGGACATGTCCCTTAAATCTAATTGAAATGGATTTATATATTATTACCTATTGACATTGATATGTTATACATGTAGTATGTGTGTAAACAGATGTAATAATGAACAGTCAACACAACCTTCTTCAAAAACAGGGATCAGGTAGCTACAATCTAAATAAAAGGTCACTAACCAAAATGTTCCCCCCTCCAACCCCGATGAAGTACAAACTGTAGGAGGAATTGATTACACCAATATGATACAAAGTGCATATTCACTAAATATGTTCCACATCATCAATGTGTCGACACAGCTAGGGTCAATAATTATAAAATAAAAAACAGAAAATATCTCTATGTGGAAAATAGGCAATAACTCAACCAAAATGACCCCGACTGAACTCAAAATCGCAGGTGCGCAGGTTACCATGCTGGTTGACATCTGTGCCAAGTTTTTAAAAAATTGACTGGAAAATGACAGAATACATGCTCGGACAAATGATGCATCCCAGGATGTACGATTCTATGTCAAAAAATGGCAATAACTCAGCCAAAATGGCAATAACTCCACCAAAATGGGTCCGACAGAACTCAAAATCGCAGGTGAGCTCCCATGCTGGTTGATATATATGTGCCAATTTAAAAAAAAATTACCAGAAAATGACATACAGGATCGGACAAGTTCTGGACGGACGCACGCATGCATGCATGGACGGACGGAAGTCATCAGTATAGTTTTCCGATGGAATGTCGGGTGACAAAAAACATGTAATAAGTTAACCAGGATATCAAACATGGCTCTCACTCTAATAAAATTCAAGGTCAATTCCATGAACCCTCTTGTAAAAGCCTTCCTGATGACAAACCTGCATACCAAATTTCATCGAGATCCAATAAACCATGGTTGTGAGATATGAGCAGACGGATGGAAATCCAACATTTTCAGATAAGCAAACAGAGATAACTCTTGAACGGAAAATGTGAACAACGTCAATCAACCCTCTTTTGAATGCCCTTCTGGTGCCATACCTGTATACCAAATTTCATCGAGATCCGATAACTCACAGTTGAGATATATGAGCAGGCGGACCGAAATCTAACATTTTCAGATAAACAGAGGGATAACTCTTGAACGGAAAATGTGAACAATGTCAATGAACCCTCTTTTTGTTGAGATTCTTGAAGTAGTACTTATTGAACTCAAATTGCCATTCCATCCTTTTACTAGTTCAGATCATGTACTTTTATAGCAGTTTCCACTCAAATTGAGTATTTGCTGAGAACGCGGTTCAGAAAATTTACTTCTAAAACTATGATTAAGTCATCTTTTTTACATTTTTATTGTTATATAATATACATGTACTTGATGTGGTCTTCAGATAGTACAGATTCATTCATGGAGTGTACTAACTTAACAATTTAGTAGTTTTCTGTGTAGGTCCATCTAAACTTTCCACCTCCTGATACAGCTCAGGCGTGGAAACCCTTAATATGACATTTGGGATCAATTGGATGAAATATGTTGGCTGCAGGGCATGCCCAAGTATTTAGTCATGCAAAGAGTAAAACCAAGGATGTCAGCCATGTTTTTCATCTAAAATCATTCAAATTCAATACCTTCCAACTAGAGTTGATTCTAAACATGCCTCCATCAAGGGCAAAGCCAAGCCAATGCCCCTGGCTATATTTAGAGAGAAAATTGGGTAATATTGGGGTATTTCTCTCAGTTTTCTCTCAGGACCATAACTCTGGAAAAAAGTGAAGACAAAACAAGGGCCATAATTCTAGTAAAAACTACTGGACAAAAACTGTATATCTGGGTATCCTTTCCACCAACCTGTGCTATCACCATGCCAAAGGACAACGAAATCTGATAATTAACACCCGAGTTACAAGTTGAAATGTTCTTTCGGACACAAAATTCACAAATTTCCAAGTCAAACAAGGGCTGCTCTTGTAAAAATTAATGGACGAAACCCATATTATTTGGATATCCTTTCCCCCTGTGCTATCACCATGCCAAAGGACAATGAAATCCAATGATAATGACATGTTATGGTCACGTTGACACATTTTATACCAAGTCCAGCAAAGGACGTCCAAATTGGACTATCGATACTTGAGCTGTGTTGTGAAATGTTTGTTTGGATGGATGGAAGGACTGCTAGAAGGACAGAGGGATGGAAGGACAGATGTAGGTCTCCACTATATACAATGTACCCCCGAATTCTTCTTTTGAAGGTCAAGGGCATAATAAATGTGGTGGCAGGGTGTGCTGATGAATAAAGATGTGAAATCCATGATGGCTGCTGGCAGCCATGATCCATGTAATTGTGGGCTGCAGGGTATGCAGATCTATAGATTCAAATGTGAAATCCAAGATGGCCACTGGTGACCATGCTTTTTAACACAATTCAGAAAAAATTGTAAGCTCCCCATCTAGAGATCACATCAAAGATCCAAATGATTTTTGGTGATGATAGGATCAGAGATGTGGCCTGCAGGATGTGTCAAAGGATTTAGTCATGCAAATAGTAAAATCCAAGATGGCTGCTGCTGGCCATGTTTATCAACGAAATTCAGAAAAAATTGTTAAGTACCATCGAGAGTTCACCCCCAAGTTCCATATGAAGTCTGGTGATGATCAAATAAGGGGTTTAGCTTGCATGGTGTGCCAAATGATTTATTCATGCAAAGAATAAAATCCAAGATGGCTGATGGCGGCTATGCTTTTCAACGAAAATCGCTCAAATTTAATAGCTCCCATCTAAACATGTAAAGTTTCAAAACAAGACTCCAATAAATATGGGCTGGTGTTCCGATGGATTCAAATGTGAAATCGAAGATGGCCACTGACGGCCATGTTTTTCAACAAAATTTGGAAAAAATGGCAAGCTCCCATCTAGAGGTCACCCTGAAGATCCATATGAAGTTTGGTGACGATCGGATAGGGATGTGGTTATTCCAGAACCAAATTAAGTCCAATATGAACCAATGTCAATATTTACATGTAGGTCCAATGAACCTATTTTCACTAGGATATATTGAAGTAGCATAACAAATATTATCAATATATATAGGGAGCCTGTTTCAGCTGGTCAATCAATAAATCATTAAATCAATCAATGTAAAAATCAGCCTACTTTAGTGCAAGTTTATATGCTATAGAACAATACTACTCTAATTTTTATTACCTGTTTAAGAGAAAAAATCAAGAGCACAGAACTCTTGTAGAATGAAGATGTACCAAGTAAGGACACTATCCAAATGTCAGGAAGAACTTTTTATCCAAACAATTATCACATATCTGCGCCGAGGTCATCGTGTCAGATATATTTGTTCAATGGAAAATCTTGACAAACAACCAACAAATGATCAAAGGTAATGTGTGAAATGGACTTTGTTCCATGAGGCTACAATAAACTGTGTACCTACTTTACCATCCAGTTCACACTAGTCTAGCACGCACAATTCTGTGCTGCATGGTTATCACAACATGTGCTTTACCATTTTGCTATTCTGACAGCATCCATTGAAATTTATCATAAAATATATTTGAAATCCTTCCTGTTCAGGTCTAGTACTATGTAGTTGTATGATAGTAGGGACCTTTCGCAAAATCACGATTACTGATATGGAAAATATCCTGCCAGTATACAGCCAAAAATTTTATCTTTACGCACGGGGGTCCTTATGTGAGACAAAATATAGGCAGTTTAATTATGTGCAGATGTGTCAAGGATGTGCAACCGGTCCTGCTTGGGGACTCTTTAACATTACTAGTATCTGTGTGGTGTATAACACACGGATAAGAACATGGTATCTGAAAGAGACATACATTACTTTTTCCATCAAATATATGTGTAACTGAATATAGTGGGGCATAACATGTACATGTATGCCGTCTCATCAATTAACTATAGTATGTAAGTTATGATGGTGTCCACCTTACTAGAACAATATATCCTATCCATAATCATAATCGTGATTTTGCGTTGTCTCTAATATGTCAGTGGGGGCTTTATTTATGGCACACAGGTTGTCATGTAAAGTAATGCTCTAAGTAATCGACTCCTTAACCACAGCAGAATTATGGGTAATTTTTCAGGATTTAGTCGGAAATATGGCTTGTTGCCATTCATCGGAAAGCTCTCACTGAGATAAACAATAAGGACTAATCAAGGAGTTGTAAAATCTTTCTAAAGCTTTCATTAATGAATACCAAGGTGGATGGTATGATCATTGATGATAATCCAATTAAAGCAATAAACTTGACAAATTGGATAGCAGTGTTACAATAGTGATTAATGTGTTCTTAACAAAGACCAGTGGAGCTTATAATATACACGAACAGGTTATTTAAATACCTGCATTGTAACCAAGTACATGCAATTAATTTATAACGGTTTTGGCGTGAGATTCACGATTTCACACCCCTGGTTGCAAGAGAAAGGTAGCTTGACATCAATCAGCTGCATCAATTGTAATTTGCAAACACACATTTTTGACACAAATTACTCTTGGGTGCCAAATAAACGTGCTGGCACGCTTATTAATTTTTGAAGAATATGTTGGCCATAACTATTATTTGGTCATGATATATATAGTGAAAATGCCAGCACTATTAATAATTTTAGGGGTAAATGTAAGCCAGCACGTTTATTCAGCCATCATGTTTATTTGGCACCTGAGAGTAATCCTTTTTAAATGAGTTTGGATATTATTAGTTTCTTATGTATATCTTTGTTTTAACTAAGAACATTAAATTAAGTACTTTCAATGCACATTTAAAGCTCTATTTTTAATAGTAAGCAAGCACGTGCTATTGTTTACATAATAAATCTGCAACTCACTGAGAGCTTTCCGATGAATGGCAACAAGCCATATTTCCGACTATATCCTGAAAAATTACCCATAATTGTATAACTTTTATGTCATGCCTTTTATACTGAAAAACAAACCATTCCTCTGTTTTAGCCCATGTCATCTTTTTCAAGCCATTCTGTGTAGAATCAAGCCTGGAAATAAGCGTCCAGTCATGGTCAATGACAGGCCGAAAAGCTCAAATGACCAGTGCATGTTTGCTTATACCTGTGATTATGACCGAAATTCTGCAATATCTAGTTGATTCTATGCGCATAAAATGAAAGTGTCCATGACACTGTAGCTCAACTTTGCGAAGAAGTTAAATTTTTGTGATGAGCAAAAAATGGAATGACAAATTGAATTTTGGAATCCAAGAAGGCAGTTGGCAGCCATATTTGTTTGCCGAATGACCCTAAAATGAATCGTTCCCATCTACATATCAATGTTAACATCCATGACAAATTTCATGATGATCTGACAAAAGGTACGACCTGTAGCCCGCGACAAAGGATTTAGTCATGCAAAGAGTAAAATCCAAGATGGTGGCCATGTTTTTTTTGCTGAATGACCCCAAAATGACTCGTTCCCATCTACATGTCAATGTTAACATCCATGATAAATTTCATGTTGATCCGACGAAAGGTACGACTGTAGCCCATGCCAAGATTTAGTCATGCAAAGAGTAAAATCCAAGATGGCTGTCGACGGCCATGTTTTATGGCCGAATGACCCTATAATGATTCGTTCTCATCTAGATTTCAATATTAATATCCATGACAAATTTCATGATGATCAGATGAACACTCCGGCCTTTTAATAGCCCGTGCTAATGGATTGAATTTTGAAATCCAAGATGTTTTTTGGCCGAATGTGACCGCTGACAAATTTCATAATGATGCAATCAAAGGTACGACCTGTAGCCCATGCCAAACTATTTAGTGATGCAAAGAGTAAAATCCAAGATGGCTGCCGACGGCCATGTTTTTTGGTCGAATGACCCCAAAATGACTCGTTACCATCTACATGCCAATATTAACATCCATGACAAATTTCATGATGATCTGACAAACAGTACGGGCTGTAGACCATGCTAATGGATTGCATTTTGAAATCCAAGATGGCCATCGGCAGCCATATTTTTAGCTGAATGACCCCAAAGGTAGCAATATACGATTTCCAGCAATTTTGCCCAACCTGGGAGGGGGTACTGTACTTCAAATCAATGCTGAGCCATTATCTTTGGCATAGGTCCCATCAAGCATACATGTAACTGCATGTTTTAATTTTCGACAGAAATTTTAGGTGTAATCATGTCTGTACTTTAGCTTCTTTGTAAAATTTGTCATTGAGTTATGCCCCTTGGTTTGCATGCACAAAATGCTCAATTTAACAAGTTTACCCATTTTTTTTACTCAAATTGACCATTTTCAATGCAAAAACAGACCATGACAGAGCGAATGTCAGTAAATAAGCTTCTTCCACCCGATAGATTTTTTTATATATTTGAGATAGAAAAAAAGTTATCGTATCAATTTGAAAAAAATGTCTTGCAAGCGCAGATGACAGAATTCAGGGGAGAGCAATCAGGCTATTTTCATGTAACCAATAACACAGAGTTGGCCTTCACTGAATATGAAAATCCTGTTGCATATCCAAATTTTCCACTTTTTTGAGAACTTTCCCAGTTTTGTAAAATAATTAAACCTTCAAACCAGTAATGACACATTTAACACAGGCTACACTGGCTGTTATTCCCCCCAGATACTTATTTTTCTATTTTTCAGACGACCTACAACCCGATAAATCGTGTACTGCTACCAAAATGACTCGTTCCCATCTACATATCATAATGCTATCATCCATGAAATTTCATAATGAACCGACCAAAAATGTACAACCTCTAGCCTGTGCCAAAGGATTTATTTCATAATGATCCGACCAAAGATACGACTTGTAGCCCATACCAAAGGATTTAGTCATACAAAGAGTAAAATCCAAGATGGCTGCTGGCAGCCATGTTTTATGGCCGAATGACCCCAAAATGACTCGTTCCAATCTACATGTCAATGTTAACATCCATGACAAATTTCATGATGAGTCGATGACCCAGACCCAATCAAAGGTAAGGCCCTAGCCTGTGCCAAAGATTTAGTCATACAAAGAGTAAAATCCAAGATGGCTGCTGGAGGCCATGTTTTATGGCCAAATGACCCCAAAATGACTCGTTACCATCTACATGTCAATATTAACATCCACGACAAATTTCATGATGATCAGACAAACACTCTGGCCTGTAGCCCGTGCTAATGAATTGAATTTTGAAATCCAAGATGGCTGCTGGTGGCCATGTTTTTTTGCCGAATGGCCACAAAATGAATCGTTCCCATCTACATGTCAATGTCAACAGCCATGACAAATTTCGTAATGATCCGACCAAAGGTATGACCTGTAGCCTGTGCCACAGGATTTAGTCATGCAAAGAGGTAACTCCAAGATGGCTGCCGGCGGCCATATTTTTTGGCAGAATGACCCCAAAATGACTTGTTCCCATCTACATGTCAATGTTAACATCCATGATAAATTTCATGATGATCAGATAAACATTACGGCCTGTAGGCTGCGCTAATGGATTGACTCGCATATATAAGAGAATGCATTGGCACAGGGTAAAAAAAATCCCGACTTCCGACTGGATTTGATATGGCGGGTCACATATTCCCTGGTGACTCCCAAGTGGGATCACATTGTCACTAATACCGGTAAGTCATTATGGTGAATTGCTAATCCAAGCCATTTAATCTTTCCTGTTTCAAACAGACAAGTGTCTGTTTCATCATGACTCGGAATCTACTAGTATATCACCACATGCTTACAAGTATTGAGCAATGACATCTTAATATCATTGACCATGAGTCCGTGATGGGCTAAAAAAATACCACATTGTTTAACTTTTTATGCTATGACTTCTATGACGATCTTTGATAACCCAACCAATACTTTGCTGCATTTGATAAGTTAATTATTGAGTAAACTTAGTCAAGATCATGGGGTGTGCAACATGATTTTGCGCGTTACTTTTCAATTTCAGGCACGCAGAAGAGATATTGTGTGCTTTAAAATCAAAGGACCACACCAGATATTATAAACTTTGAGAAAATTTATATGACTGGCAAAAAATAATGAATGACTGTCACAAAGTGAACCAGTTGGTGCCTGGTCATTTTGACTGGTATAAAAATATGAGTTATTTCCAGGCTGTCGAGGAATGGAACGATGTTGATGTTACATGACATAAATGACATTCGCCTCGACAATGAAACCGGAACTTTACAATAAAAGCAACATCACACATGACACTAGCAGAAACAGAGAAACGATACAGTTATTTCCCAAGACTGTGCCAATTAGCATCTGAACTTCTCTGGGTAGATGTTTTGTCTTGACAATGGAATTCTGTCAATAGGTTAGATATATTGAACTACCTGACAGGAAATTCTGGCTGCCAGATGCGCATGGGTTTTGCTAGTACTAGTAGTAGTATAGGCCCATGTACCATGTTAGTAACAAGTGTCATTCAAGCATTTAAATTAGTCAGTTCTATATATCAGGGTTTCCCCTACACCGGCATGGGATCCCTTTAATGGCCAAGTTTTCCCCTGTTGAACAGTCAGTTGATTAAAAATTTTAGGGCCCCATTCGGGACATTCCCCCAGCCCAGATTTCCCCTGCTACCATACCCCAAGACACATACCTTGTGTATAAAAGTAGAGATGTATAAAACTTCTCTCAATCTTGTTGGGATATAAATAAGGAATTTTAGAGGACAACTTTGCAAGAAATTGCCAAGAATACAGACGCTGAACGAAAGTGCATACTGGAACCGACATGGTGGCGACATCACTAAAATACATCTCTTTGGAGTTAAGCTAGTTACGTTACGTTAGTTTAATTGTACTTGGCGAATGTCTCTGTTTTATGTCGCAAAATACATTCCACTTTATATTTTTGCATTTTTTATTACAGTGTATCTTGGTCATTTATAAATTTTAATTTGACATTACATGTAGTTAATTATTTATTGATATCTAGCTGATAGTGATTTTGTAGCAGATAAGACTCATAAAACACTAAAACACATAAAAAATTGTGGGCATGAGCAGTGTGACATACATGTAGGGCATACTAGTACTGTTCAACTGAACTGTAAAGTGTTGTAGCGTCAGATTGTATTTTTCTCAAATCACTGAATAGATCACAGATTTAAAATTTTAGGGTCCCATTCCCCCCAGCCCAGATTTCCCCTGCTACCATACCCCATGACACATATCTTGTGTATAAAAGTAGAGTTGTATAAAACTTGCCCTTCCCGCAAATGTTCAGCATCCAGCGGTTTTTGACAACGTCGATGACACGACAGTCGGACTGCTACTACAGCAGATACCACACCTCTATGCATTGATGTCACAATGCAGAACAAATGACGACCTCGCCATCTTTCAACATATTAAGTGCTTGCACCTTCAGCGACATTCAACAAATAACTGTAGAATTTGAGAAGGCAATATGGAAAGCAGCCACAACAGCCTACCCTGACATCGACATCCACCAGCCCTCTTAATTCAGATTGTTTGGCTTGGGCAATCTGATACGGCAACCCTCTGCCATGACCCAGTTTGCTTCAGCGAATGACTTCGGCATTGCTGTTCCAGTTTGTACTAGTAAATTAAGAGGGAGGTAAAGTGGCAACATGTTGAATGGGGAATTAAGTGTTAATTTTTTAGAAAAGATTGATCAAACCTTACAAAGCGCAAGTGACCATATCATACCTTTTTGGAAAGTTAGAAGACTTATCTAGTGACAACACAAAGAGAAATTTTTATTTTCCACCCAGGTTGGATATTATTGGACATTTTTAAAAAGTAGGTCACCATTGTGTATCATTGTTTATAATATCTGTTTCTGTGAATTTACATCCTAGAAACCAGCTCTGACATTGACCAGTCCTGTAGATATTCGTGGAACACGGTTGTAGAGTCCAGGCTATCTAAGAATTCCAATCTATCTTCGCTCTTATAAACACTGAATGTTTGTATTCTTCTGTATTTATTTCAAGCGGAGTTCAAAGCATCTTTCATGATTTCGTATGAGATGCTGAGGGAATTTAGATGTTTTGTATCCCTCCAGACGTTTGTTTTTCTTCCAAACTCGTTTTAGAGGGTAATTAGCATATTTTTGGAGAGGAATGGCTGGGAAGGCCCCATCCACTACTTTGTGCAAGAATGTCAGCCTCTTGGTTTTCCTCCTGGCCTCGAGTTGTTGGAATTTTAGATCAGTTAGCATCATAGCATGTTTGTGACTGCACCCTCAAATCTGCTTGTATAATCTTTTTTGATGAAACGGGCTGCTCTTCTTTGGATTTTCTCAAGATTGTCTATGTTTCGTTTTTCATATGGGTCCCATATTATATTGATCAGCATATTCCATGGTTGATCTTACTTGTGATATATAGCTTAGCTTGCATAGATCTTCTGAGCAATGCTTGAGTTTTTGTTGGAGGAAGCTGAGCGTGTATGATGCTTTCCTCGAGATGTTGTTGATCTGGGAACTCCAATCCATATTATTTGTGAGTGTCACTCCGAGGGACGGATGTTCGTTGACCTCTTGGGCAATTCCATGCAGAACTGGACACAACCACTAAAATTTCAAATTCATTCTCATGTCATGTAATCTTCTTCATAGTATAGGGAAATTACTGTAATTTCATGACATATAATGGACTTAAGCCTGGTTTGAGGCTGAACAAATTCTTGCCTCTCAGTAAATGATGGGGAAATTCTCCAGATTTTCCCCTATTATCCTATACGGGTAATTTAAGAAGCAGTGAATTTGTTCCATTTTATAATCTTGACCGATGAATTGTTACCAATCACTTGACACTATCAGCAGACGAATGTGCCAGTCAATAAGATAGAATCGACCTTGCGGCATGGCCGTTTGAAAATTGTCAATTTTTATGTAACGTCAGTCACATATTTCATCTATATTATCCTGCCTGGAGAGGATTTTAAAGATAAACCATCACCAATCTAGAAAAACCATGTCCATGTAATGCAGAATAACACATATGGCTGGAATTATCAGATTGATCAATGTAACTTTCAGTGTGTGGCTTCAAAGTATGTGTAACATCAGTCACATGTAACGTCAGTCACGTGGGTGTAATACATGGTTGGGGCGATTACATGCCAATGTAATCGATTACGATTACAATTACTTTTGATTTACATTATTATGATTACAATTACTGATTACATTTTTTCCAATGTAATTTATTACGATTACAATTACTTTAGTAAATGTAATTGATTACTTTTTGATTACATCTGATTACAATTGTTAGTTTCCAACCATTTTGATCGCATGGGAATAAATAATGAAATAATTCAAATTAACATATCAAATTTGATTGAATAAAGACATCACTGCATAACATGGAAACAAGAAACGACTGAAACAATAGAAAGATGCAAGCAATAAACATAAAAACTTTATTACATTTACATGTATTGGAAAGGTTTCATCATGAAGTTATGCACCAACTTATTGGGAATACATTATGTTTTATGTGTATTTATTTATGTAAATATATTTTAATATATTTTTTATTTTCTTACATGCATTCAAACTAACGCATAATATTTATGAAAATATCACCAGAAACAATTATAAATTATTTGCATGTTCTGTTAGATTCAATACCCAACACAATGAAGATAACACTAAGATTTATTTGATGATCATCCGTTGTTAATCCTGATGAGGATTAAATGAGGCTTAACTCCACGAGTGCAGTAAATGACAATCCAGCTAATTAGATCTACCGATGTACATCACACCTGCTTTGTTCAGTTAATTAGCCGTAATAGAGTGACTCTACAGCCATTGTCTGCAGCAGTCCCAATTCAATTTAATCCTAATTGAAGTTGGCTAGCCTATTTATTCATATTAGAACATTTCCTTGTCTGTATCACAAGTTTATTGCCATTCATGCTGTATTCAACAATTGTGTTTTGTTATCTGTGTCCACTGCCAGAATGTACATACACACTGTACCACTAACATAACACATGACAAAATTGTACTAACTTTCTAATATGCTGTTTATATCTTTGCACACTCCACAGTATGAGACTATGAGTATCCAATAGCCATCCATATGGATATTTTAGTAAAAGTAATCAAAAAGTAATTCAAAATGTAATCATGATTACAGGTACATTTGAAAGTAATCGATTACGATTACTTGTAATCAAGAAATGCCATGTCATGATTACTGATTACAGACGATTACTCCAAATTTTGTAATCAATTACTTTCATTACGATTATCCCAACCCTGTGACACTGTAATATCAGTCACATGGCATGGGCATATAAATTATTGCAAGTATTAGACAATTTTTCAATGAAAATGCATTCGCATAGGGTTGAACTTGTTGTATTTGATGATTTAATGAAGGTATATAAAACTGATTATACTTATGCAAAATACACATTAATTGTGGGCGACATTAGACTTCGCCAGTGCCAGAGAACTGTCAACATTTATACCTTCCTCAAATCAAACTCAACAAAATAAACCCTTAATTCCTTCAAAAGTTAAAATGACTCAAATGAGTGTACCATTTTGTCATCATCGCTCCCACGTAGGCGCATAATTTTAAAAGGATACTTTTTTGCAAGGGTCTCATATTACTTCCGATGAAAAAAATTCAATTATCTAATATATCACATGTTACTACTAATATAGATAGGGAAATATGGTTCCCATATTAACCCATTGATAACGGGAGACTTGTTGACGAGTAGTCACTTGTAGGGGTGCTCAGATAACAAGTTCAACAAATAGTCTATAATCTGAACATCCTTATATGGGAATGGCCTGGGGTTCCTGAGTGAGACAGACTATACCCACACACTGTTCAGTTTAAGTTACCGATATACTAGTACATGTACATGCACTAGTAGCAACTTAACAGTGAGGTGCCCAGTGTCGGTATATACAATGTAGCAACTTAATAGTGAGGTGACACAATGTCAGTTTCGATGTCAGAGACTGATTCAGCATGTTGAAAAAGTGGCGAAACTTGTTTTGTTATTGACAAGGTTTATAACAAGATATAATTGCCAATGCAAAGCTTTTTTCAACAACTGTCACATTCAAATGATTCTGAACTTTTAAAGCCATAGACAGGATTTTTTGGCACTAAACCTAAAAAATAAGCCTTGCAAGGAAAGAGTTAACCAATCTTAAGTACTGCAGCACTCATGGTCCGAACTTGCTACATAGTAATCTTGGCTTAAATTGACATACTGTAAAACCAGGTGTCAAATCATATAAAGTTTAACTTTTTTAACTTGGCATTTTCCAACATATATTTTGTTTGCATTGTTTTAAAAACATATTGCTCATCAAAATTTACAGCCTACATGTACATGTACACAACTAACTTGAACAAAACAAAGTAGCACTTGTAAGTAAAAATTTACCTTTGTCTGGTATCAAAATGATGGCTATTTTATAGTGCAATTTTAATGTAACGTCAGTCATGGTAACGTCAGTCACAGAAAAAAAAGGATGGCAATATTAAATGATTACATCAATTAGCAAATACTTTAAGTTCTATTGAAGAGTATCCCCATACCAATTTTGGCGAACAAAAACTGATTCCAGAATGCCTGTAGTTTTGGAGAAAGGTATCTCTAAACGGGTGCTCAAAATCCATGTCTTTTTTGTGTAACGTCAGTCAAGACGTCATTTTCCCACATCTTTAATTAATCATGAAGGGAACTAGCACATTGGTATTATCATCTTGAAGCATCACCAAGAACTAACTTTATGACTATTTTACAAGTATGAAGAACATATTGTTTCAGTTTTATTGGCTAATGAAGGAATGGAAAATACATGTCGTAACGTCAGTCACACGTGGAATTGCCCCTCTGCGAGTATGTCATTGTTTAGTGTGTATTAATAATTGTACTTTTTCTTGACTGATAAGTTAAGATATGGCATTTCTTGGGTTTAAATTTCATCTCCCAGGTGTTGCCTGTTGGCCCATACGTTCAGACTTCAGTGTAGTTCCATAATATGAACTCTGTATTTTTAGTCTTTAAATGTTGTCACTTCAGTTTACCTCCCTCTTAAGGACTTTGCAAACCCAATTTCCCCCAAATTTGATGGAGTCAAAATAAAGGTTTATGTTCACTTTTGTTAGTAATCACAGTAACCAAACACATGAATGCAACATTTTAAGAGTATTATTCATGGTGGAATATGTTAGAAATAATAAATGTGAAATTTATAGAGGTTTTTAAAAACTATTTTTTCGAACCCAAAATCAATAAACACAAAGTCCATATCAAAGAAAAAAATATGGCAATGTGTACTGAACTCTGTGAAGAAAGATGAACAATAAAATAATATTCATATTTATCAAGCATTCTTTGATAAAATTACTAAGAACCAATTGTTTACAAATAATTGAGTTACTTTCCTGACATCGCTTGTAGTGAGGTGGCAGTTAAATGTTAATATCTGTGGACAGTGGTGTGTTGTGAATCTCTTGACAAAAGAACTGTGTAATCCCCAATCTGGGGTACCCCATAGCCCTGCAGAAACTAGGTCACCAATCAGCCTGAATCAGGATATAGTATGCTCATGGTTCAGCACTGGCTGGTCATAATCCCAGCTGGCTTGAGTGAACATTATCTTGACCCATCAAATTCGGCTACCTCGAAACAGTGCGCGGAACTGCGCGGAAGTGCGCGGTACAAATAAAACAGTTATTATGCACGGGGAGTTGATTTAAAACATGTATATTAATGAAATATAGTAGTAGAAGGTCTTCAGTTACGAATTTGCAATGTCATTTTAACGTTTTATTAGAGAGAGTGAGTGGTAGAATCTGCCGCTTACTGTTTCGAGAAAAGTTTACTGTGCGGTACCTTCCGCGCATTGTTTCGAGAAAACTTACTGCGCGGTATTGGGTTAATAGCCTGTTAGCCACAGTTTGGTGATAAATTAGATATTTTAATACCAATTTTTTTGGTTCATTTTGGGTCAGATTTTGATAGATTTGAAATAATTTCTTGCTTGAATATTTGCCTATATTTCTTCTTAATTTAACTTTTGCTTTGCTGATTTTAAACTTTGTTAGGCAAAAAAAAAATAAACCTGTGTTTAGGGTTTCCCTACCTATATCCTAGAAAAAGGTGCCTACCTAAAACTTTTTATTGGACTGTAGACACAGATATTATTTTTTTTTATCAGTGGGAAGGGCATCGAAAGGTATCTTACCCATTTTCAAACCTCTCCTATTAACAAGATTTAGAAGCTTTATTAGTCTAGTGCTCTGACTAATTCAAGATTAACAATATTTAGTATTGAACCTTTCAATTAATCTGAATTGTGAAGCTTTGTAGATTAAATTGTCAATGACCCAACGGTTTTGGGGACCCACCACCCCGGGAGCAAGCATAAGGTTTTTCCACCCAGATCTGGGACACCCACCCGGGACCGTAAGTTTTTTCCACCCAGGTCCCCAGAGTCATTTAAGTGATTGAGTTCTAATTCCTCTTTGATGTCAAAGAGGATATCGCCATGCTTATTTGTTTGTTTGCTATTGAAAATTTTATGTTTGGCGTTGAAATCGCCTAGAAATATACATTTTGGGGGAGAGGTGATCAGAGGTCTCCTGTGGAGGGAGATAATGGTGACTTATCAGTTTGTTGACAATCTCCCGATAGAACAACAAACTGCACTTTCCTTAGGTCATTTACCACCGGGTCTTGTCCATATTAGTCAGATACCTGTAACACATTTACTGTGATTTTTCATCCAAGCAACAAAAATCTTCTGGTACGAATGGAGTTCGTTTCTGGAAACTCCTTCAAAAATGATATTCTATCGAAGTTAATTATCCCCCAAGGTTGTATTTGTTAACGCACTCTTACTTCAAATTTTGTTCAGAATAATGCACCATGTGCTCGATGGCGCTTTACTCTGCTCTCTTGGATTACATCCTTTAGTGTAAATATGTTCTTTAGTTAACTCTTTCAACCCGGCAGCCCGCTAAAGCGGGCACAACGTAATTTACGTTCATCCCGGCAGCCCGCTTTAGCGGGCAGAGCGCAATTGGCGGGAATAATACAATATATCCAGATATTTAGAAATGATGTTATTGGTTAGCCACTTGTATATCCTTTGGGTAATATTCTGTATCAATACTAATTTATTGGAGCTCACGAATACCTAGCATGTACCCCATTAAGAGAATTTCCGGGCCTAAATATAGACAGCACCTATATGACGTCACGATTACTATCTTGGGGTTTCCTAAAAATCGATGACGCAATATACTGCCGACAGGTGTGGTGTTTTGAGTCACATTTGATTTTGGTTTATTGTTATCACAAAAACATACCGATAAGATTATTGTTATTACGTTTATGAAATAAAGAAGATAATGTTGACCTTTCTAACGATGTTTTATTTGTGGTATCCGTCTAATGTCTCCTATTTTCGACGCAATGTTAAGGAAATCGCCGTGCCGCTCAACTGCGTGACTTTAATAATAGGTGCACATGCATATTATAAACATAACATCGACATTCATAATCATTTTGGGAATCCGATCAGGACATTGCCAGTTGTTTTATTTGGAATGTTACTCATAATTCCTCAACTTACTGACAAGTAAATCTCTGTGTGTCTAAAATTGCTAAAAAATGTGGGAGAATATGTCTGTTTCGGTCAAATGGCATCTCTTATGCGTATTACCTAGGTTAGTATTGGTCTGCACTTGCCTTTGATAAAGCAATTATGTTCAATGAACCGATTGGTAAAACATTTGAAACCATGCAGGGTGTCATCACAACAACGTTTATACACCACACTTGCAAAGAATGACATGTACAGTGTATGTATTTGTGGAAAACATTGATATGCGAAGTGGATATCCCAGATACAGGTGATACGTGCCACTATAGCATATATTGGGGTTCAATGTCCCTTCTTGGTTCTCACCTGCACGCACCTGATATATCATTTAGATGTGAAACCACAACTGTCATATAACATAAATTGAAGGTCACTTGCTAACGATAATAAAACATGCAATTTGCCATACCCGACATCACTCTAAAGGTAGTGTTGCAGCAAAACATCAGGGACACATAATTTTACTTAGGCAAGCTGATAATCCAGGGTTCTGGGACATCTATATCTGTATATTCAGGGATGAAAGAGTTAATATAAGAATTGAATGGTGTTGTCTTAGCTCTCTTGGAGCTTTCTAACAAGATAATACAAATATGAGTCTATACAGCTGATTCAGTCCGTGCGGGTAGGGGGTTTGTGGCCGCCACTAATGAGTGGGTTTCAGTTTTGTTCGTATATGTGAGTCATGTGGATATATGTGTGTATGTGAGAGTTTGTACACGCGTGCGTGTGTGTATGTGCTGACAGTGTGTGGTTTTCTGTAGTCTTGTACATAATGTTCATTAATCTGTGAGTGAATTGGTGTGACTGTGCTCGAATGTGGTTTTGTGTTTGTATGGCGCGAATGTATACATGTGCGGTGATGAATGACTGCTTTAGTATATATATTTCTATATCTTTGTTCTCCAACATTTTATTTTTGGGTTATGGTATGTTCATGTTTTGCTTATAAATGTTTCTTTAATTTGTTTCAATGTATTCTTGTAATGATCTTCTTTCAAGGAGGAATTAAAGATATATATATAATTAAATTGTCAGAGTCGACTTCATACTTATACCCTGCAGATTTAATCACTCAATAATCACTGATGCTTGTGTTGTTTCAACATTTTAACTTCTCATATTTTCGCATTGGTGACAGGTGAACCTGATGTCATTTCACACTTGTTACAATGACAGCTAGTAAGCTGTCACCTCTAATCAGCCTACCGCTATACTATTCAACTAATTAAGACATGTCAGTGTGGCCCCTAATCCGATACTACGAGTAAGCTTTTCTCGAAACAATGCACGGAAGATATCGCGCAGTAAGCTTTTCTCGAAACAGTGCGCGGTAGATTCTACCACTCACTCTCTCCAATAAAAGTTAAAAGTTAAAATAACCTTATAAATTCGCAACTGAAGACTGTCTACTACTGGCAATGTGTACAGAAAACTGTGAAGAACTAGAATGCACTCAGAGAGATGCCAACGTGTGCAAAAATGTAATAAACAATAATTAAAAAAATAATTTCACTGTATTTTACTTAATTTATTTAATTTAATTTAATGTTAGCAAAAAAAGACAATTACCATTTCTCATTTCATCACAGATAAAAGGCAAATTACTATACCGGTATTATTCATTTAAGTAATTAAAACCAATTCGATGTTGCCGAAAGGATGAGACTTTAATATCGATTACATTTTTTTCAGCGGCATATTTTGATTTTCATTTTCCGATAGTCAAAGTTGACCAAAGGAGCAATTATAAGAAACAATTAATACTATTTGTGTAAATATTGATAGCAGCCAATATGCAACAATAAATATCAATAATTAATCAAATAATTAATCAATAACGATCATTTTATGTAATAATAAACTCTTCAAACGGTGTTTGTGTCAACAAATGCGTTTTGTTTTGTGTTACGTCATTCGTCGTATTTGACCTGGAACTCGGCTGAAGGTTAGGCTATTCAGCCTAATATTGCGTCGAATTACGAAATCGCGTTTTGAATGTCTCTCTTTTCCCACATGATAAAAAGAGGTCTTTGTACGAACCAAAAATGATAAAACTTCCCAATTATAAGTAAAAATACTCAAATGAAGGAATCTATGTAGGTCCCGAAGGAGTCTATATACTCTTTGATGTAGAGTTCTGATGGAGAAAATGTAGGTCGATCTATTTTTGTCATAACTCTGACGTATTTTGACCTGGGAGAAAAAATCGAAATCGAGGCTCACTACGAGCATGCCAGTTTTAAATATAGAAACAGGGAATCCTGACAAATGGCGATATCGTGACAAACAAATAATCGAAAACAACACATAAAATAAACATAGCAAAAACGCGGCACAGTAAAAATGTCAGAACGCCACGAGGTTTTACGTCGTTTTTGGTGACGTCATGGAGCGTGACACCAAGCTACGAACGAATCTGTCTGATCGCCATACTGTTGCGCGAGCACACGTAATGATGAACAATAAAGATATACTCACATTTCTTCAGTTTTATTAAGAGTTTTGTCTTGGAAGCAGTTGTTTACAAATGGTAGATTTTATTGCTCAGAAAGGTATCTGGAGAAGTCGGCCCATCGCGCGAAGTCGGCCCCATACGAAGACGGCCCCGCGCGAAGTCGGCCCAAGAGAAGTCGGCCCCATTAATTAGAAGGGATTAATCGGCTTAATTTTATTGATATAGATAGTGTTTATTTAGGCTAATTATGAGGTCCCCAACTTAATTTGATTGATTTAGTGTCGTGTTTGTTAACTGTATTTGTTATTGTTATATTGTCATTATATTATCAGTTTCATATTTCATATCATAAAATAAATAAAGATTGATTTTAAACAATACGTCAATAGTTCTGTTATAAATGGGGCCGACTTCTCTGGGGCCGACTTCGCGCGGGGCCGTCTTCGTATGGGGCCCGACTTCGCGCGGGGCCGACTTCTCCTGTATTCCTCAGAAAAGCTATTTGGGAACTGAATTTGATCGGCACCTCGAAACAGTGCGCGGAAGTGCGCGGCACAAATAAAACAGTTATTATGCACAGGGGCAGGTGAGGGTTGAATTAAAACATGAAATATAGTAGTAGACAGTCTTCAGTTGCGAATTTGTAAGGTTATTTTAACTGTGATTACTAATAAGAGTGAACATAAACCTTTATTTTGGACTCCATTAATTTAATGATTAAATTTGGGGAAAATTGGGTTAGCAAAGTCCTTAATAAAAGTATTATTGAAATTACAAGTCGCCTCAAACAGTGTCAAATTCAAAGGACTTATGCTGTTACGGTGACCAAGTGCAAGACTCGACTATCTAGAGTAGATACCAAGACCTCTCATGTTGGCGTGTTGACTTTGTACAGACTGAGCAATACTATTACTAGAAGAAGAACGTGGTTCCTGATGATGACATTCTGTGTGGCTGTTTTATAATTAAACCAGCTTTGCGCCAATGGAAATAAAGTGAATAACATCGAATTATATAAGACAGTGAATATATGCATTATTAAACTCACATTTTCTCGCCAAAGCCTAGAGAATTGGTCACTTAATTCCCGTCTAATTCAGTCTAATTTATCAAAAATAATCCTTCACTGAACGTCTTTCTTGTAGGTCACCGTTATCGATTCCAGCGTCTGCTCGATTGGCGTTCTGACTTTCTGCAAACCAGTATGGTCCCACAATTTCATTAGGGTGCGTTCACACTAGTACATGTATCCAACACGGCACTAGTTACTTGTTTCATATCCGTGTGAATTGCTAGACCTTTAATTGACCATTTTGAAGGTCAAGGTCATGTCGGGGTCACGATTTGACCCGTCCAAAACAATCCCCTGACAAAAGTACCCATACTCATAGGTATCGAATTTCGTCGAAATCCATCCGTTTTACCCGATTTGACCTTTGATTGACCATATTGAATGTCAAGGTCACGCCGGGGTCACGATTTGACCCGTTCAAAACACTCCCCGGACAAAAGTATCCCTAGGTATCAAATTTCGTCGAAATCCGTCCGTTTTACCCAATTTGACCTTGAATTGACTGTTTTAAAGGTCAAGGTCAGGTCGCGGTCACGATTCGACCAGGCCAAAACACTCCCCGGACAAATGTACCCCTAGGTATCGAATTTCGTCGAAATCCATCCGTTTTACCCGATTTGACCTTTGATTGACCATATTGAAGGTCAAGGTCACGTCGGGGTCACGATTTGACCCGTTCAAAACACTCCCCGGACAAAAGTAACCCTAGGTATCAAATTTCGTCAAAATCCGTCCGTTTTACCCAAATTGACCTTGAACTGACCATTTTGAAGGTCAATGTCAGGTCGGGGTCACGATTTGATCCGTCCAAAACACTTCCCGGACACAAGTACCCCTAATTATCAAATTTCGTCGAAATCGATGGAAAGCCGAAGGGGACATGCTAGTTGCTAATTGCTAGTTGCTAGTTAAACGACGCACGATTTGACGCGGTTTTATCAAGGTGTTTCAGGGTGTTTCAAACTAGGAGATAGAATTATTCTGCGTTTCAAATGGTGATGAATTATAGTATTTTATTCATATTTTATGGCATAAATTGTTATTAAAACCGTATATACTATTTTAAAAATCGATGACTCGAAAATTAAGTGGGCCTTTAAAGTCAATACAAAGTCACAATTGCAGTTAGGTTCATCTCATACTCGTCTATTCAGCGATATTCTGCTGCGCAGTTTGTTATAGCCTCCAGTATTCATTAAAGGTACTCAATCCGAACAGAGGGTCCCCATCTCAACAGATTCCAACAACAACAATCCTATCAGAGGGTCTTATATTCTTTCATATCAATGTGAATGGATAGATCGCTGTTAATTTGGCTGAAGGTGTCACTCTCACTAAAAAAAAGTTATTAAAGGTACACAGGTTTTGAAAAGTGTGCTGAATGGTACTCAGACATGTGTATAGGGTAATGTGGGGGCACATAATGAGACACATAAGCACATTAGACCCCACCGTGCCACTAAAATCAATGGAAAGGCACAGATTATTAAACTTAAAGTTAGATAAATATTTCTAGTATACATATTATTACCCACACTTGCATGTGAAGCACCCATTTCTGAAAATCATTACTCCCCGTCGACCAACCCAATTTGTCGCATTATGCCCCATACACCGGGTACAATGAGACGCCTTTGACATTACAACATCAGCATATACCGGATTTAATAAATGCAAGACGGTCTGCAGTTTCTTTTCTTTTGTGGATTGAAAGAAGGTATAAGCTTTATTTAAAGTCATAGCAGCAGACCAATGCGACATTTTATTTATTTCTTATGGCGGGTGAAAATAGCACAGGAAAAGGGCAGGGGTAGGGTTAACAATAATTATTTATCTATATCATGTTTTAATGTTTGGGAATTATCTAATATGTTTTTTCATTCTAATCTTTTGAACTATTAAGGTCACGATAATATTTATTTTCCAGGTTTGATTTGCCATATGCCTATAATAATCAGAACTTTTTTCTCGCATTATGCCCCACAACCAGACAACCTAGCTGCTCTCACCCAATATGAATGAATGTGAATAACCCGTGTACATATAGAACTTATCAAATTACTATATAGAACTCGTCTTACTCTACCAAAATACGCATATAGCTTTGGTGGTAGTGGTAAGATGTTCTCGTTTTAACATTTACAAGACCTGTCGAAAGCTACAAACCGTTCAAAAATCGGGTCACCAAATATGGGTACCTCTACTCTGGCATTTCGCATGTGAGATTAAATTAACAGTCATAATGTGTCGGTCCAATTTGGATGTCCACTTCTATGATTGGTCTTACTAAAAATAATAATTTTGCGATTCAACTTCAGTCATAGAAAAACATATGTCCTGTTAACGACCGTCTGTCGCATTATGCCCCGCGTCGCGCCCCATATTACCCTGTATCTAAACAAACATTCACTATTTTCTCCGTGTCGTTCGTCGTCAGCACCGGTGGCAGCGAGACGGATGTCTACATGCTAAAGGTTTCAGAAAAGAATCAATGTATTCCGATATATGATAACTCTCTGATCCACAATCTGAAACTATACTGGTCGTCCTTTAGGCACTAAATGGTCCGGCGATCGAGGTTGCGATAAAAAATAATCTATTCTTGGGCGACGGGCTGGCTTCAAGATAATCAAGCTGGTCTTTATTGATAAATTTTCGCTCTTTAAGATCTCGCAAAATTAGGTTATACTTTGAAACATTACTCGGCCAATGCGGTTTTTGGTAATTTCTTGTAGTGATCAGTGTTATTCAGTTGACATTGCGCCTCCTGATGCCAGTCGAATTCCGAAAATAACCAGCTAACGCGAACTTCCTGCGAAAAAAAGGTATCTTGCCTTGGAATCCTGAGTGACTCAGAGTGAGGTCATATAATCTCCGAAAATGTTTTCGTTCCCCTCGACTGAACCCTTCATTGGTTTCCGTAAAGGTGGTGACCAGTGTGTGTATGAAAGTCAAACCAAGTTTGAGTAAAGATGTTTGGTTATCGGACAAAGTTAAACTTGGATGTATAGGTTGACAATTTTTGTGCCTAATCCTTTATCTCTAACTTCTAAATTGTTTGCCGACGTTCTGCAATGGTTCTATATATAGCCATTTTTGGTGAAAGAGCTTGGCGGTCGATTGTGTCCAAAAAATATCTAATTTGTTGGCGGTATTTACTTTATGAATTTGGTTTGCCGGTAGAGAGGAAATTATACTGTGAAATTATACTTTTGTCCGATAGTGTTCCTCGACGTGGAGTTGAATTTTGAAATTAATTGTTCTTGTGGCAAATTATCGTTGAAATCTAACAGTTGAAAGAAAATTTTGGCTTTCGGGAATGCTTTCTTGATTTGCGACACACTGTTCGAAATCTTTATTTTTAGCTTTTTTTCTGAATAACCGGGAGGGATTTGCCCGATTAAATTGATTCCATCCCTTCTTTGATGTCAATGAATCCGACATTAATTAGGATCTGTTCAAATAAATAATGAAAATGTCACATTTTTTTTTATGTCACATTTTTTTTATGCGCTAAACATATCGCATTAGTACCTAATATCTCAAAAGATCGACGGTCCTGTTCATTTATACATGCGGTTCTGACTTACACATCAATAAAAATTTGTGTTTTGTTTTTGTTCAATCGACAGATTAAAGATGCATAATCCGAATTAACGCTCCCAAATTACTATTTCTTTGGCTTCGGGGGTAAAACATAGCTGATTCGGATCGAGGAACACACCCATCAAAGCTCAGAGTGATCAGATATCGATTTTTGAACTTTTGTATTTCCCGAGATAATTATATGTAACTTTTGGCGGACTGGCAAATATTCGTCAAGCCGATCACATTGCTTTGGCGGACTCGCAAATATTCGTCAAGCCGACCACATTGCGGATGAAAATGGATAACTCTGAATAAAGTGGCTTTGGGAGTTAGATATTTGACAATCCGGCCAAATTTCGTTGAACAAAATGTTGATAAATAACACGTATCGGGCATTTGTATACTATCGTTGACTGTGGTTAGTATTTTCTTTTTATCATTTAATAGATTCTGATAACTGAAGCAGCATTATAAAAGTTTGTGTCAATACCAATCAATGGGGAAGAACTCTATCGTGTAAATATTTTTATTATAGAATCAAAATATTTTGTGGACGACGAGCGCGCAAATCAAAAGAGATCGCTATATGCCGCTTAATGTTATGTAACATAGAGAGAACTATACTGTAAAAAGTCAAAGATGAACACGTGGAAACTGGTTGCGTAGCCTAGTTTTTCCCCTCATGTGGGACCTGGGATGAGATAATAAGGGTGAGTATACGGCACTGGTAGTGCGATATAATTATTTCGCCCAATTTGGGCGTTTCTCTGGTGGCTGTTTTTCATCTGACGTGTGTGTCGGGATAACTGATGTGGAGGATTTATGTAAATGTTAGCCCAAACTACATTTCCAAGTAACGATGGTTTTGTTGTTTATTTTGAGGAATAATACCGCATCAGATGAATTCAGCCCAAATATGTTAACAGTTGTCGTGTAAAACATTTGCAGTATATAGGTTAGCGTTATTTAGTATTTGTGGATGTCCTTTAACATGGGGAAAATAGACTACTGCGCTTGAACGAGCATGTGAATTTGTCGTTTTTAATGTATAGCAACTTGATAATCAAGAACAGAGGCATTCTCTGTAAAATACAGTCGCTCTATTTACGGTATTAATTGCGGTACTTTCTAAAGTAAACTACGCGTAAACGGCTACATATACTGTAAATTATAGAAGATGTCGGAATCGGCCTAATCGCTCCAGGGCCAACTCGCCCCAGTCGACGTGTGCCAATTCGATACACATTATAAAATGTATCCGAGGCTGAGTCCGGCTCGGAATAAAAGGTGTATACGGGGTGTTATATAGTGTTTCTCAATGAATATTATTGAAATTTGGTGTATATGTCCGGGCTGGGACATGGAATACAACAACGTTTGAATTGTTTTTAAATTTACAAATTTGTTGACTTTATTGATTTTTTTTTCGTTCTGAAACACACTATAAAGTGTATGCGACCGGCTCCAAAATAAAAGGTGTGAGCGGACTTCATGTCGCATTATCTTCTTTGTTTATAAATGGACAAGACTGAAATATAGTACATATGACCGGGTTATGACATGGACAACATTAACGTTTGAATTGTTCTTAAATTCACAAATTTGTTGATTTTATTCAACTTTTCGTTCTTTCATTCTATAAAGTGTAAACGGTCGGCCCCATTTAAAAGGTTAAGCGGCTTATGTGCTTAGTGTTATAGGTAATCGGATTAACTAATTGGCGACTCTAAACTATTGTGTTTTGGGGTATTTGAGCTTTTTTGTGAAATAATAATTGAGGACGTGAATACATTTATTTTAAATGATAACTTTATTTAATGATAATAAACACATACAATATAATAACGAACACGAGACATACATAATTTATAAACTGTTAACAAAAGATATCAAATTCAATACATGACAAAGATGACTCAGTGAAGTTTATAAAGTGAACATAAAAACATTAAGGTAAGAATCTTTTTAAGGAATGCAACTTTATTTAATGATAATAAACACATAAATTAAAATAACAAACATGAGACATACATGATTTATAAACTGTTAACAAAAGATATCAAATTCAATACATGACAAAGATGACTCAGTGAAGTTTATAAAGTGAACATAAAAATATTAAGGTAAGAATCTTTTTAAGCACAGACCACAGTCCACTTCACTCATCCGATCATCACCAAACTTCATATTTATCTTGATATTGATCTATCAGATGAGAGCTATAAAATATTTTTTGAATTTCATAGGAAAAAATGGTCGCCAGCGGCCATATTGCATTTACGTTATATGTTATCGCGTCATGTCGATATCTAGTATTACTTAGAAATTTCACCTTTCCAGATTCATAATTGCTCCATTGACTGTAACAGATGAAATTATTCCCCTCTTCGGATAGAGTGTCACTGAAACTTTATTTTGTCAGACTGTCTGTATAGTCACTGATTATATGTGGCAATAATCTGTAATAAGATGTAGCACTATTTTATTTTATATTTACAAGTAGTGCTGTTTTAATACAACAATTCTAATTCCCCCCTAGATCATCATGTGATCGACCACACATCGCGCGCGAGGACCTGGTTGAATTAAGGGGGGTTTTATGGATCACTTCTGTCCTCAAGCTAAATTATAATTATGCCATTTAATGGCATGTTTCTAACGTGGATGGTTAGATATGCTTGAGACACCACCACTCTTCAATTCACACCAAGTTCTCAGCTGTCATGTTCGGATATTAGAACCCATAGCCATGATATATGGTTTATTTTGTGTATACTAGTATGTATATTGATTCAACAGATTCAGTGATGTTGTCCATCAGTCTATCACATTTGCGGGGAAAACATGGCCACCAGCAGTATACACCCTGCTAAATTTCAAATTTGAATCAATTGGCGCACCCTGCAGCCAGCTTTTATTGGTAAACTTTTTCTCATTAGGATATTTTGGGTCACCGCTAGATGTGAGCCATATTTTGTTCTCAAACTTTCCTTGTGAAAACATCACTGCCAGCGGTGATCTTGAATTTTACTATTTTTATGGCTAAATAATTTGGTTGATCCTACAGACGACACCCCTTGTCCGATCGTCACCAGATTCCACAATAATCTTCTGGATAACCAGGGTGAGAGTAATCTAATTTTTCCGAATTTCGTTAAAAAACATGACCACAGGCAGAAATTTGGTATCTTACTCTTTTGCATGACTGAATTGTTTAGCAACTGTACAGACATATCCCTCATCTGATAGTCACCAAACTTCATATTGATCTTCGGGCTGACAACTAGATGGGAGCTATCGAATGCTTTGAATTTTTTTGGAAAACATTGTCGCCAGCAGTCATCTTCTATTTTGGTTTTTATATACATGTATATCTCTCCATGCGGATAGCCAGTATTACGTAGGTACTTCAACTTTCCGCATTCCTGTCATCATTTGAAATATAAAAATTTACCTGATACATGCACCCTTCAAAATTTGTTTCGTCGTATCTATTTTAATGACCCGTATGGTAATATTGATAAAGATATATTTGTCAAACATTTCTTTGTACAATATACAGGTATTTAGTTTGTAACTAAATCTAGAAATATATAATAGTAGCTGGTGGACCAGACTTCGTCCGGGATGTTCCCCTCTGATTTTCGGAGAATTGCGCGATTTAACCTTGAATTGACCATTTTAAAGGTGAAGGTCATGTCGGGGTCACGATTTGACCCGTCCAAAATACTCCCCGGACAAAAGTTCCCGACAAAAGTACCCGTCGAAATCCGCCCGGCTTTACCCGATTTGACCTTGAATTGACAATTTTGAATGTCAAGATCAGGTCGGGTCATGATTTGACCCATCCGAAACACTCCTGGGACAAAAGTAACGGTAGGTATCAAATTTCGTTGAAATCCTTCCGTTTTGCAAGATTTGATCTTGAATTGATCTTTTTGAATGTCAAAGTCAGGTCGGGATCAAGATTTGACCCGTCCAAAATACTCCCTGGAAATAATTTCCCCTAGGTATCAAATTTCGTCAAATCTGTCCGGCAGTTTTCCCGTCCATATAGCTAACAGACAAACAGACAGACAAATGTCCAAAATATATATTAGACTATCCGATGAGCCCGACGTTGTCCGGGCTATTCAAAAACCAAATTTCGATAGCTCTACCCGTTTCCGAGATCTGGTCTGTGCATGCGCGAAGTTGGCTTCGCACGGGCTCGGCGACCCGATAAAATTCGTATCCGAGGCAATATACATTCACATACCAAATTTCAAGTCGATAGCTCCACCCGTTTCCGATATATCGTCTGCGCATGCGCGAAGCTGGCGTCGCACGGGCTCGGCGACCCGATAAAATTCGTATCCGGGGCAAGATACATTCACATACCAAATTTCCAGTCGATAGCTCCACCCGTTTCCGAGATATCGTCTGCGCATGCGCAAAGCGGGCGCCGCACGGGCTCGCCAATACGACAACGTCCACCGCCTGGTCAAACTACACACACGTACCAAGTTTGGTCCCGATCGGTCGAGAATCGTAGATTTGTATAAATGACAAACATACAGACAAACATACAGACAAACATACAAACATACAAACAAAGGTCTTCAAAATATATATGAGACTAGCTGATGTACTCGACTTCATTCGGGCTATTTAGGGATTTTTTTGTGATCGCCTCCATCTGGACAGTATATACCCAGTATATACAGCGTCTGGCCAAACTATTGTTCAATTGGTCCAGAAACATGCCTATATCAGCACGTTCGAGGACATGGTCCCACGTGAAATTGGACCCGGGATCGAAGTAGTCCTACACACAAATTTTTAGTCGGACCGGTCAAGGTCCAGACACATGCCTATGAGCGAGGTCAAGTTGACGTTAAATACCAAATCCGACTCGGAGTCGGATCGGTCGAGCAGTGTTAGAGTCTATAACACATACACACATACATACATACAGACAGGTGTTCCAAAATGTATAATCGATAGCTACAACAATTCTATGGTAGATAGTTCACGGGCGACCTGATGCATGCATCTTAGTTTTCTTGTTATGTGCATGGTGTCAACATTTCATGTAGTATGTACGGTACCGGATATGCGAGTCCGCTGGGAGGGTGAGCATGGACGTGGCGACAGAGGGGGGGGGGGTCCCACTCCGCGACTTTGGTAAAAATTTGACACTGTTGGAATCGACTTATTTGCCTCATGTAATTCGACATTTATTTATGACGTCTTTTAATTTTTATTTGACTCATATCATTCTATCTTTTCCCATAAGTAGGCCTACTGTCTCTATCTGTATCTGGTGCTGTTGAGATCTCACCGTGTTCGTGTGCCCGGCCGATCTGTTTCCATCTATATTTGTTTTGTTTTGCACACGCGTTAAGTGTGTACAGGTAGGCTATATATGTTATGTCCTCGTTCCCATGTAGGCTACACGTTCCCGGCTGATCTGTTTCCATCTATATTTGTTTTGTTTTGCACACACGTTAAGTGTGTACATGTATATATGTTATGTTCTCGTTCCCATGTTCTATTGTTTGTGTTTGTTGTGTTAATTAACTTACATGTTTATCCATATCTTAATTTCTGGAAGAATTAAAGATATATATGTCGCTTCTACACATCTACATCTACTTGGTACTCCATCGCCCTCAATGTGCTGAGGATTATGTGGAGGCGCATGAGATTTAAAAACATAAAAGCATATTTATTTTTGGTTGTTTTGATAATTTATTAAAATATAATTATAATTTATTTAAAGATAGGCTATATATACATAGGCTAATCCGAAATAACGCTCCTAAATTATTATTTCTTTTGTTTGGGTTGGGGGGAGGGGGTAAAACATATTTGATTTTAGTCGAGGAACCCACCCATCGATAAAAACTGAGAGTTATCAGATATCCTCTCATTGGCTCTCAATATCAAATTGCGTTGAACAAAATGTTGATATATACATAACACGTTTTTTGAAAATGTTATACTTGAGTTGATAGTTATTAGCATTGTGTTTTTGGTAATACATCGAATCTGATAAATAAAGCGTCTTTTGAAGAATTGTTGTTGTTGATATTGGCCATCGAATCGGATTGTGTACCTTTAAGTTAGTTAGTGGAACGTAAATTCGAGAGTACGAAGCAAAATTCCCACAATTCACGGAAGATCACCTGCAACTTCCTTTTCAAAGCTCGCAGCCAAACATGGCCGTCGGAAAGAATAAGCGGCTAACTAAAGGGGGCAAAAAGGGCACAAAAAAGAAGATGTAAGAGAATAAAACTGATATACGTTCGTACAAAAAAGAGTCTTTGGTATCAGGGATAAAAAACTTTTTCAATGCGACTCTATAATTTCATGATGTTTATGGATTAATAATGGTCGACTCCTCGAAAATGATAGTCTCATCACGTGTGCAAGTACTGCAACAGTCTCATCACGTGTACACGTACTACAACATGTTCTCTACCAATTCCAAATTAACAGTCATGTCAATCTCTGATTGAAGTATAAATATTTTATCAGTGACCTCCAAAAGCGGCATCTTGTGAATAGTTAGATTCCACTATGTCTGCAATGTCAATACATTTGATGGAAAGGTGTGGCAGCAGAGCCTGGCACTGGCAGATGTGAAAGGAAACGGGTTCAATCGGCCTGGGACAGCTCATCTTGAGCCAGCCCGCCCCGAGTTGGCCAAGAGTAAGATGCTCAACTGGACTATCTTAGCTTCTCGCATCAACAGATGCACAAGTCTGTAGAAGGTAACTTCACTGCCAGGAACATCACTCCTTTTGTTGCCCGCTTGTATTCAACCTGGTCAATGCCAGTTTCACATAGCTGATGCTGCCACTGGAGGCAATCATCACACTGACAGGTCTGGCTCATGTGCAAATCTGACTATGAGTCAGATTTGCACATAATGTTCAAATAGAGCTATAAAGTTTTGGTATGCCATTTCTTTTGAAATCCAATTGGTAATTTATCAATCTGTTGATAATAACAATTGATGCTGGGGACAATCAGTTTCCAAAATAAAGTGATTTTATATAGTTTTGGACAGTTTTGTAATCTTCAAAGTATGGCCAAAGTAATCATCAAAAGTCTATTTTCGGGTAAAGAAATTATTCCTGCTGTAAAATATTGAATACCGGTACTCTAGTCTCCTATCATCATATTGAAATCAAACATTAGGTGACAAAAATAAATATGATCTTTGTACTAATAAAATTTGATGATGAACTGATATAGTTGCAAATCGGACTATATGGTCAGATCTGCACATGTCAGAGCCAGACCTGACTGAACTTCACTGAAAGGTGTGCTGCAGAGTGGAACACCCATGTGATTATGATTGCCCTGCTTATATATATCCAGGGTTTCCGTTAGTATGTCTCAGCGTCCGTAGGACGGCCTCATTCCCCTCACAGATGATCTGTTTGATTCATACATGCACCAAAAGTCAGTAGCAATATGTCATGAAAAATCCGGCTGCAACGGGAGTTCAGTTAAACAGAATACTTGTGAAAAAGCGGGTCAATTGAGCAGTGTGTTGCCGGTACAGCGTACTCTCGTGTCTGGAATAAAAGTTCAGTCTGGAATATAAGTGCAGGGTGGAAAAACCGACCAGAATTAATATAATTGCAGACTTGAATATAAATGCAGGGTGGAAATTTTTATGGAAATACAGGATATCAAAATTGTGTTTCTAAATTGTGTTAATATAATAATTAGCAAATTGGCCGGTTTCACATCGCAATATGCGATACAAAATCCCGGTACTGCGAACAACAATCATATGTTCATTAGCAATACACCGGCGACAGCCGGTCGGTATTGGCAGATTTAATAGCACGATTTGGATTGCATTGCTAAGGTCGTATCTACATAATGACGTGGCTCGCGGGATTCTGGCACGTGGTTATCGATTTTTCTGTATGACGTATGTGCGCGCGGTACAAATGAATACTTCCATTGGTTAATTTATAGTGGAATCCCGGTTCCTGCTTATTGATTTGTTTTGGTCCTTCACACGGCACATGGGCATGGCTGCAGATTAAATATACCGATTAGGATCGGAATTTAATCCCCGTGGTAAGCTCTGAATTGCTGCGTGATTTATCTTCAGAAATACTGCAAATGTATTTGTAATCGAGAGCATTGCGCTCTGCATGTTTTAAATCCATGTTCCCACCGGCACCGGTGTTTCGGGAGTCCCGCGGAACTTTGACTCATTCAATCGGCTCCCTGTCAACAATATTACTATTCTGTTGACACTTACTAGTCCCGTGCAGAGATTTTATAAACAACACTCGATCAAGATTTGTTGTGGGGGAAAACAAAATGGCCTGTCAAGACCTGTCTTCAAAATCACAATAGACACAACACACAAAATTAAATAAACGTGCAGACTGGAATAAGCTTCGTTCAGGGTGGAAAATCTTCCGAAATTTAATAAACGTGCATGCACGTTTATTCCAGACACGAGAGTAACTCTTTGAAATAAAAGCGCCAAACTACAACGTAATGTTTGGTGTGCATTGAAATAGCGATGTTCTATACAGCGTAATAAATGTCGCGGGTAACATCAAAGAATGTCGGACTGCCGAGTACGGATATATTTTTGCACGGGATTTCTGTGGTTTAAACTCGCGCTCGGAGATCCCGTGCTATCGTACGATTACATAATTTGATCAAAGAATGCCGAATTGCTGAGTTAGGCAGAGTACTCTTGAGTGCCTAATAAACATACATGTACGATTATTAAAATCGAGGTAAAATTCCCACCTGTACGATCGTTATTTGGTCCTGTACTTTTATTAAATTAACCAAAAGAAATAATTCACCAATCTTAAATTGTGTTATTCATAGATAAATGAACTCTGATTGTTGACAGTGATCAGCACACTGTAGATTCACAGACCTGGCTATCCATCAAAACTATTTCTGTCACATGGCATCAGTAAACCAGTCAGATGGTGCGTTTTGTTGGGATGTATGGTACTAATATTTCCAGTCTGTATGTTTATTCCGCCCTGTACATGTACTATTATTCAGTTACACGACATTTTCCAACCTGTACTATTATTCCACCCTGTACTTTTATTAGGCACTCAATAGTAGGGATCAACATACGCCAACAGGCGGTTCTCCTACCAAATGAGGTACTAGTATCTACCTCAGAGATCCCGTGCTATCGTTATACGGAACCTGTCCCAAATCAGTTTTTATAGCCTGAATTCATAGTGACAACACCATTCATTTGACCCATATTACATGCATGAAGGAGGATAAACACAAAAAAACATACCCCCCCCCCCAAATATTTTTTTACAATTGACAGAATACATGGAATATATCAGTTTAATTTTCACGGAAGCTACTTGAAATTCTAGGAAATACTTAATTCAGTTCTCCCAGCTAGGTATTATTGGACAATGCACAGATGCTTTTTAGTGTTTAGTTTCATTATACCTGTCGGAATCTTACTGTAAGTTATAAATTTTTAAACACTGTAACTTATAGCTTTTTCATTTATATAGTCTTCAATCAGACGGCAGTCTTATGTGCGTAATTACATGATTAATTATCTGGATACCTTCAACAGAATTAATGCACCCACGGAAAATGATCGACTTGCGTAATATACGTAGCTTTGGATTGCTTTGTGGGACACTCAGGTGCAAGGAAATGGCTACTTTTCAGTGTCAAATGACAAAAATACGGACTCACTGACTATACGGTATAGTCAGATCTGCTTACAATGTGCAAATTGGGCTATACCAATTTATCATCAAAGTTTATTACTACAAAGATCATAGTTATTTCTGTCACCTAACGTCTGATTTCAATATGTTGATATGAGAACAATTAATATTTTCCATACTTGAGACAGTTTTATTATCTTCTTCAAACTTCATAAAATCACTTTATTTTGGAAACTGATTGTCCCCAGCATTAATTGTTGCCAAAAGATTGAGAAATAACCAATTGGGATTTAAAAGGAAATGGTATTTAGCAGAAATAGAAAATTTCATACCAGAACTGTATAGCTAGATTTGCACATTATGTGCAAATCTACATTATGTGCAAATCTAACTATATAGTCAGATTTGCACATGAGCCAGACCTGATAATGGCCAGTCCTTCCCAGGAGACGGGAGTGATTGCTCTCGCACCCGTACGCACTCGTAATTTTCAAATCACAGGTGCTAAAATTCGCACCCGTCCCTCATCTCAAAATACTAATGGAGACTGTAATTGTTGGTTCAATAGTGAACTATTTTAAGGTTTATTGAGATCCTTTACCATCTCAGTACAACTATGGCATATTAAAGTGTAACTAGACAGGTCTATTCCACAATGACCTATTGTTTGAGAAAAACCCAACTGACAATTATGGTAAGGGTGCAATACGACACCCGTCTTCTGAATTACGGGAGCAAATAAATGCTCTCGCAGTGTTTTCCTCGTGGGAAGGACTGAATGGCCCTTCTAACGGTTTTCCCAAATTAACCCAGGGATAGTGAGGTGAACTCGTAGAGAAGTGGAAATTTATTCAGAATGTGAAAACCGTGCAATATTGTTTATTAATGAATTTGCCTGTTTCTCGTTCAAACTGACTAATGTGAGTACTGCCTATTATCTTTGTAAACAGACATGCATAAAGTAATTAAAATGTCAAAACTGATGGACAAAACACTGAAATATATCATAATCTTAAGGCAAGAAAATCAAGAAAAAACTCCAGAGAAAACCTTCAACACTCAGATAAACTGCAGGGCTTTGACCTTTACTGCAGGTTATCTGAGTGTTGAAGGTTTTCTCTGGAGTTTTTTCTCGATTTTCTTGCCTTCCTCTGTTTCCGGTTACCCGACCGACCTGCCGAAATTGGGCCGACCTGGACTTTTTTTTTCAAACTTCAATAAAAAATTAAAAAAAAACATTTTTTGTATTTTTTTTAATGCATGTAATTGGCATGTAAACACATCTATATCACTAAATATATACTATATACTATGTTTCCCCAAATTCCCCGTTAATTTGAGGTATCTCCTTGTGGAATAGTCGTAAAAGTGGTTCCAGTTTTGGTTTTTATTGCCATTGGCCTTGCATTGTAGTTAGTACCAGGAGTCATAGTCATCACTCAGCATCTATCAAGGCTCGTGAAATTTGTCAAATAACATCCCTAATGTAATTGGTGTAGATATAATCTAAAATTAATTTATAAATACTGGTAGCTGGCTATGTATAACTGAAGAATAAAATAGTCCTTGCCTATCCCTGAAATACTTAATATTATTATTTCAGTGTTGATCCATTCTCAAAAAAAGATTGGTATGATGTGAAGGCACCATGTATGTTCAAGGTCAGAAACATTGGCAAAACTCTTGTCACAAGAACCATTGGTACAAGTGAGTACTGATTCAAGAATTAATTTCTCTGAAGCTGTTTGGCGATAGTCCCAAATGAGAAACGTGGAAATTTCTATGAAATCAAACGTGCATCATGTTTATTTGAAACAGTATTTTAATATCAACATTCAAAATATATTGAAAACCTGCATCAGTAGCTTATCATCAGTGACAAATGTGACACCTTCATGGCCCTAATTGTGTTTCAGTGAGCTCATGACTGACACTCGTAATCAAAAAGTGGTGGACTAGGTGTTTGCAGCCTGTATTACTGCTAGGAATTTTGTGTCTCTGTAAAACCATTATTTGTCTAGTAGATGGACAAAATTCTCTTTTCTGTGTGGATGTCTTGATATTAAGACTTTGTTTTTCTCAAGAAATTGCCGCTGATGGCCTCAAGAGCAGAGTTTTCGAAGTTGCACTGGCTGATCTTCAGGATGACGAAGTCTCCTACAGAAAATTCAAGCTGATGGCTGAGGATGTGCAGGGAAAGAATGTCCTGACAAACTTCCATGGAATGGATTTAACAAGAGACAAACTATGCTCCATGGTTAAGAAATGGCAGGTATGTGAATTATCTCCCTTGGTATCATACAATACTCTGCCTCTTCAGTACTATTTTGTTGTGTCGAACAATTATTATGTCTGTACTATTACAAAATTATTATTGACAATGTGATGAGTTAAGAATGCCAAGAATGTTGCAAGAAAAAAAAATGTTATTTTCGGGTGATCTAATTTTTTTTAGCTCGCTCTCAAATATTAGTCATGGTTTACTACTACTTAAGAGAAACAAACCCGGCAGCGTAAAAAAAATTCATGCATGCAAAAGAATACCCTCCTAAATGGTTGAGGAGTGCATTTTTCCTCCATTACTATATTTGAAAGAAAAATACTGATAATATGGATTTGATTCCCATGTTGCTTATTTATCTCCACAGACTCTAATCGAAGCTCAGGTTGATGTTAAAACAACAGATGGCTACTTGCTGAGAATGTTCTGCATTGGCTTCACAAAAAAGAGGAACAACCAAATCAAGAAGACCTGCTATGCCCAGCATACACAGGTGAGGATTCTCTCTATTAAAACAGGTGCTGGGAACACTTATCTTAGAAACCCAGCCCTGTTGATTAGGAGGAATTTGACTAGGTTAAGAAATTTCTAGGACAGAAATGTTTCCTCGGCTGAAAAGTAGTGATTGGCGGTTTTGAAATTTTGACTGTTTCGGTTTGGAAAAAAATAGTTTTCTCTGTTTTCGTTTCCGTTTTTAGCTCAACTTTACTCTATTGCCATGGCTTGGTATCCGTCGTCCGCTTGTGCATGTGTGTGTGTGGAGACATCCAACAATTTCCATTAGCACAGGCTACAGGTCGTATCTTTGGTCAGATCATTATGAAATGTCATGGCTGTTGACATGCAGATGGGAACGAGTCTTTTTGGCGTTATTTGGTAAAAAAAACATGGCCACCGGCAGCCATCTTGGATTTTACTCTTTGCATTTCTAAATCGTTTGGCATGGGCTACAAGTCATACCTTTGGTCGGATCATTATAAAATTTGTTATGGCTGTTGACATTGACATGTAAATGGGAATGAGTATTTTTGGGGACATTCGGCAAAAAAACTTGGATTTCAAAATTCAATCCATTGGCACCTGCTACAGGCCGGAGTGTTCGTCTGATCATCATGAAATTGGTCGTGGATGTTGACATTGACAGGTAGATGGGGAATGAGTCATTTTGGGGTCATTCGGCCATAAAACATGCATGCCAGTAGCCATCTTGGATTTTACTCTTTGCATGACGAAATCCTTTGGCATGGGCCAGAGGTTATACCTTTGGTCGGATCATTATGAAATTGATCATGGGTGATAACATTGACATGTAGATGGGAATGAGTCATTTTGAGGCCATTCGGCAAAAAAACAAAAAACATGGCCACCAGCAGCCATCTTTGATTTCAAAATTCAATCCATTGGCACGGGCTACAGGCCAGAGTGTTTGTCACCATGAAATTTGTTGTGGATGTTAATATTGACATGTAGATGGGAGGGAACTAGTCGTTTTGGGGTCATTCGGTTTGCGTAAAATAGCATCTTTTTTTTGTCACAAACGGTCGCTTTGGCCAAAGAAAAAAAATATGTTTTTTGGTTTCCGGATGATAACTCGATTTTGGAATGTTTCTACACAAAACCCGTTTTTTTGTGGATTACATATATCGAAATACAGCTCAAGTCCGAATTTCGTTTTAATCCGATAATTTTTGCGAGAGTTGTGGCCCGGCCCCTTTTTTGACTTAGAAAATCCCTGAAATTTGTTGTCCGGATGATAACTTTAGTTAGAGTGAACCGATTTCAATCAAATTTGGTATGTGGGTTTATTAGGAGAAAAGACAGCTCAAGTTCGAATTTGGGTTCCGTCCGCCAATTTTCACCGGAGTTATGCCCCTTATTTGACGTAATTCCGGATGATAACTTTAGTTAGAGTGAACCGATTTCAATCAAATTTGGTATGTGGGTTTATTAGGAGAAAAGACAGCTCAAGTTCGAATTTGGGTTCCATCCGCCAATTTTCCCCAGAGAGGGCGTATTTTGCACGCCCAGCGTAGCTCTTGTTTTTTATGGTTTTCAAGAAAATCTGTTCTAAAAAAAATTCCTAAAACACTTTTCAGCTTTTCAGAATAGGTTGATTTCTTAGTAAAAGTATGGTGCAATATTAAAATTTATACAAAAAAAATCAAACTAGTTTTACGTCGATCTTGGAGAGTAAAATATGCACATGAAAAGTAATAAGAATATGTCAAAATAAAATTCAGGCCTACCTACTGACCCTATTTTGTTTTGGCTTGTAACCCAAACCAAACATTTAATTTTCTTTGGCCTTATGATAATAACAACATGTGGCCGAGTCAAAATTGACACATTCCACCACATTATCACAGAGGCCGATAATTTGACAACAATATGCAAGGATAAACGTAAGAAAAAATGGTTGGGACTGAATCATGTTGAATCAAACCGAAACCGTGCTGTAATAAGCTGCCACATGGGTTTAAATTACTTCAAGCCAATATATTTTTTCTTTATTTGTCTTGCAGATCAGGGCCATCCGTAAGAAGATGGTGGACATTATTTCGAGGGAGGTTGCATCAAATGATATGAAAGAAGTTGTCAGTAAATTGTAAGTAATTATGTTCTCCGTTGAAAATTAGCAGGTGAACAAATCTGTAGTGCTGAAACGGTTGACCTATTTTTGTAGCCGGTTAACCGCGACGTGTAACTGGATCATAACCGGATATCCTCTATTTTCAACCTATGACTTTACACTCATTATTTACACCATAATATGAACCAATATATCATCATAATTTGATTTATTAACTGTATGGCGAATTCACGTAATGTTTACATAGACATAGCTTGTATTAAATGAATGAAAATCACCAAACACGAACAGTAACATGCGTTGACAAATTGACAGGTAAACTACAACTCGCAGTGTTTATAAATAGACGCATCATGCTTGACCTGTTTGCATTGCAGTTGCGATTGCTGCCCGACTTGTCGTTCTCGTTTGGGAAGAATATTGCATGACCTATATAAATTTTTGTACATGCAAATCGCAGCAGCTTTGTATTGTCGATTGCGGGACTGGAGAATATTAGGTCATGTGATTCTTCTGCAATTTGAGATGCAAAGGATGGCCAACGGCAGATAAACACAATTATGAAGTGTCATGAAATTTATGTAGTTAACACTGAAATACAAAATTTAAAAATCAGCTGAAAACCCGCTGAAAACAGTGTCCCAGACATCTGATTTACGCATTTCTTCAGTATATGTCAAATGACCAGGCCTTACTCCATTGAAAATGATTGCATTGATCTTTGCCGACGACTCGGTTGCGTCGGTGCACGTGTTCACCGGACATCGGAACATCAAAGATGATGGCATGCAGCCATGCATCTTTGATGTTTAGCCGCCAAAGCCAGACTACTAGTACATGTATGTAACTTGCCATTCATGGAAGACTTTTTATCTCCCACCAGATTGTGATTTTTAATACACGTAATTTCGACTATACTCCTCAGAGTGATAAAGATTATAGCACAATTGATAAAGTACACGTGTTTAAAACCTACTGTTATCAGTCTCGTGCTGATTAAGAACCTATTAATAGGTTTGTTTTTGTCGTTGGCATCGCGTGTGTGCAATACATAGCGGTTAACCGGTTTATTGTAGTTCAACCGGTTGTCGACAGTAGCCGGTTGTCAACCGGATATCCGTTTCAGCACTACAAATCTGCAGTTTCTTTTGTTCTAATTTAATACATACCGGTACAAGTAAATGTTTCTGAACAGCTGCTGTTCCTGTCCATCTTTTACCTTGTGTTAAATTTTAACAACAATAAAACTTGCATGTCTTGATTCTATTGATATGGATTTGTTAGCAGATAGCATATATTGAGGTTAAATTTTGCTTTCTGAATGTGTCCCCTGATAAAAGTCTTTGTTTATATCAAATTATGGACCAACAACTGTTGTATTGAGAGAATGTATGACCTCTGAGCGCATGTTTAGGGACAAATTTAACAAAACTGAGTGCTTATTTTTTCTCACTCAATTTTATGGGTTTATCCATAGGCCAATTGATATCTTAACCTTTTTATGTCGTCATATAGTTGCCTGGTGAATACTTTCACCAATATACTTTCAGTTTTGAACGGCTGCACATTGTCATTGGCTAAATAGCGAAAATGAACAAGTGTAACATTAGAATGGTATTTTAAAAAAGTGTATTAATTTAACTATTAAACAGATGTTTACGCCCTGTAACACCCGAAGTAAATTGACACAAAATTAAATTGTCAATTAGAGGGTACTTCCAGTCGATAATTCGGAGAGTTAGTTGATAACACCTTGGTGTCGCCATGCATTTCTCTACAGTAGGTCATGTGTCACATAATATCACTGGTTATTCAAATGTCAAAAAATCTGAATCAAATTCGGACGAAGTGGTTGCTTCAGCAGATCCAGACTCGCATGAAATTATAACTCGGTCTGACATTCAGATTCATCTTGTCGATATGAGTTGTAATTTCGACTTCAAATAATGCGAAGGCCAGTCTTGGACAATGCAAGATCAAAGATCCCTCCGCCGCTGACATGAGCAGCACAATGGACACGTGCGTCAGCATTTTTATTACTACGAAGTTTCAATTACAATGTTGCAATCTTAGATAAGTACTCACACTGTTTAGCCCGATGTATTGTATTGTGTGATTGATCAGATTTAACCCTTCTCAGTGCATTTGCATCTCAGTGTATTTGCACGAGTGCTTCAGTTATCGCCTGCAGATGCTAAGCGCACGCCAAAATCAGACGTCTGACAATGATAATTGTCAAAGGAAAGGCCAAAATAAAGACCTGTTTTTCTGGTGACCCGCCCGCCCCTATTCCGGTGCCCCCGACTGTTTTCATTTTATTGATTTCGCAAAATTTTATTTTATTTTCCTTGTAAACTGATTCATTTCCGGAAAAAATGGACACATCGCGTGTACAATTAAACCGAAAATGACAAAATAAAATGAAAAGCCACCCGCCCGCCCCTATTTTTTCTTGCATGTCACCAGAAACACCAGAAATATATTTTTTGGCCTAATAGCTTAACTCTTTCATCACGGCAGCCCGCTGTAGCGGCCAAATTAACAATTACGCTTCATCACGGCAGCCCGCTGTAGAGGTCTATTATGTCAAACACAGGCATCCTGTGTTTAAATTGCTTTTGAATCACAAACATATGGCAATTAAAGTTTATCTAATGTGGGGGTATTCTGGAGCATAGACAGGAAATATATAAACTTGGTTTTATCTCAAAAATGTTATAGAAAAGAGTTTTATTCCTTTCCAAACAGGCATAGACAAAGCAAACTAAATTTATAAACATATCGGGTGATAGTGATGGTGACGAGTTTTCTGAGGATGAATTCTTTGAGAATTTTAATGTTTGTGTATTTGATATATTGTGTGCAGTTAGTAAATATCCAGAAAACAGCTTGTCTCAGATGATAAAGATCATAGTGGAGACTAAATTGATCACTCTAACTCTAGCCATAATGAACTGTCTGACCTGGATTCAGAGCATGGAAGTAAAATAAGTAATTACTCTATAGTGGAGAATGTGACAGTGATTACAAGGATATGTGGAACATAATTGAAAACACAACTTGTTCATACATAAAGACCTATTTGTTGAGTTTATATACATTTCCCCAGTTGATAAGGAATACCTTCATTGATAATGCTACATTGGATAATTTTTGTATACACCACACCTGTAAAGGATGTATTCTACCTGTTGTCATGGCACAGTATATCGGAGGTAAATGGACTATAGGTTCACCGAGGTTTAGTAGAACATGAACGTAAAACTATATTAGAGATGTAGTATTCATATTGCACCACAAATAACAGAAAACAAGATGTAATAAGCGATTTTACGTAAATGTTACCGGTTCTCACCTGTTATATACCTGTAATTACTTAACGAGACAAATTGACAGTCACACAAACATACTCATTTGATACTTCAATATCTCCCGAACATGACAATACATAGATTGCCATAGGTATCAATTACTAGTATAGTGTATAGTACACATAACATGCACATACTATTTTCTTAATATTATTGCCAGATATTCAGGGTTGTGGGATTAATGTAGCTATGATATTCAGTGATGAAAGAGTTAAATTGTTGTGAGTTGCTGAATCAACAGAATCCAGGAGATTGCCTTCGTATCAGTCTCCTGCAGAATTTGGGAGGGTTAACAGGTCTGGAGCTGATACCATAGGGTTAAAACTTAGTCTAAGCCTTTTGGAATGTAGGACTGACATTCTTTTTCTTTGTAGAATTCCCGACAGCATTGGCAAAGATATCGAGAGAACATGCCAAGGAATATATCCTCTACATGATGTATACATCAGGAAGGTTAAAGTACTGAAAAAGCCCAAATTTGATGGTTAGTACTTAATTATATTGGTTAAAGAGATCATTTGAAATTAGTTTAAAAAGCTGTCAGCTCATTTACTTGCAAACTAATGCTTCATCAATGGTATAATTTGCTACTACAAAACATAAATTGGTGTCATGTCGTTGGCGCCTTTTGAGCAAACTTTCCTTTAAAAAACTGATTACTAAACAATCACTTGTGTACATGATTTTTTTAAATGTAAAAGCACCTGATGCAGAATAGGTAGTTAACTTTGTATTTCTAGTCTTTTTACATGTTTCAAAATCATTTTGGTGAGGGATATAGCAATGCGTTTGTTCAGTCAGTCTGTCTCATTCCGTCTCGAAAAGTTGTCTGGATATTTCAAAGATTTTTGGTATGAGTTCACAAGAGAAATATCTGAAACGAATTTGCAAACTAGGTCCGGCAGAATATTTTCACCATAGTTGCGGCTCTTTCATTGTCCTTTTTTTGGTGTTTAGCATGCATGAAAAGTTGATCTGGGGTTTAATATGTTGGAACAATTATCAACAGATTTCAAAGATTTTTGGAATGTGAGTTCACAAATGGAGTATTCTGAAATGAGTTGTAATTTTTAGCTCACCTGAGATGAAGTCTCCGGTGGAGCTATAGTCATCAGTCCTCGTCCGTCTCTCCGTTCGTCTGCCCATCTGTCTTGTCAACAATTCTTTCAACAGCTTTGCCAGAACCACTAGACCGAATGGGTTCATATTTGGTGTGGATGTTCCCAAGGTGACTCACAATCAGATTGAGGTCACTGTGTCAAGTAGTTGCGAAGCCAGGCCATAACTCCAGAGTAATTCTTAAAACAACTTCTAAAGTATCATTGGGCCGAATGAGTTCATATTTGATATGAATGGTCCTTGGGTGATCGGGATTCAGTTTTGTTCAAATGAGGTAACTGGGTCAAATGTGGGCAGAGCCAGGGACATGTTGACTCCAATTTTTTTTTTTTAAGATTGTACTACTTGCTCAATATTTAACCAAATTTAGTCTTAGTCGAGTTTTTTTCCAAAACTCGACTTATAGTTTGATGAGGGACGGCGGGCGGGCGGCCTGTTTTGCTTATAACTCAGCCGTTTATTGACGGATTAAAATTTTGGTGTGTGAGTGTTTTTTAGTGTGTGATTACACATCCATGCACATAAGCTGCAGACAAAAAATCGGGTTCGTTCGCACATTTATTACAGAGTTATGGCCCTTTGCCATTTTTCACGAATTTTCAGCTCGTTAGCGTGATAACTTCAACAAACGTTATCCGATTTTATTGAAATTTGGTATATAGGTGTCTCCCAAGAATATCTCTGACGAGTTCGAAAACAGCCCTGGTCTGATAAAATTTGATAGAGTTATGGCCCTTAATTAGTCATTTTTCGATTTTACCTATTAATTAGTCTACCGATACTGATGCACACCAATTGGCGGTAGCCACCGGTGGTAAGCCACCGAAACGAGACACAGCATCTCTGATGCCACCTCTTGTTTTAATTTTAATTTAGATTTCATTCCTTGCTTAATTAAATTTTTTGCACTCCGAGCTATATAAGATATGAGAAGGGTGCATGATAACAGAATATTTACTTAAAGGTACTCAACCCGATAAAACTCCTCTCAATTACTATTTCAATGGCTTCGGGGGTCAAAAATATTTGATTCGAGTCGAGGAAGTCACCCATCAAAGCTCAGATTTGTTAGATATCGATTTTAGAAATCTATTATTTTTCATTATCGGGAATACTATCTGGCCCAGAACTCAGTCAAAATTGCGTTAAAATTACCACTTGATTTTAGAGTTATTCATCCTTGTCTGTTTGAATAGATTTGGAGTACACATCCAGAGCAGATTACGACAGTTATTAGTACTCATCTCGAGAACATAACAAATTTGAAAAATCAATATCTAATAACTCTGAGCTTTGTTTGATGGGTTCCTCGACTCGAATCAAATATTTTTTACCCCCAAAGCCAAAGAAATAGTAATATAGGACCCTCTGATCGGATTGTTGTTGTTGGAATCTGTTGAGATGGGGACCCTCTTTACGGGTTGAGTACCTTTAATACCAGAAGTCACATTGCCCTGGCTAAGGTGATTATAAAGTAATTAATGAGATTGCAGTGCTAACAAAATCTGCTTGGAGTAACAGCTCTGTTGATTGATATCCTAAAGCTCTGCCTGGTAGCCTGCTAGCTAGCTCCCAAGGCCAAGTGTTAATCTGACAGTTAGGCCATTAAAAATATATACCTGTTTTCTCTTACGGGAAACTGAGATGAAGAATTGAGTCATATTTGGTGTGGATGGTCCGGATGTGACTGGGATTCAGTTATGTTCAAATGGGGTCACGGGGTCAAAAAGTGGCATAGCTAGGGACGTAAACCTTTCCATCCATAGTAATTCTTAAAACATCTTCTCAAGAACCATTGGGGCTATTTAGCTTATATTTGGTATGGAGGGTCCTTGGGGTGACAGGGATACAGATTTATTCAAATTGGGTCACCGGATCAAAAAAGGGTGGAGCCAGGGACATAACTTGTCCATCCATTGTAATTCTTAAAATGTCTCATCAAGAACCATCATGCCTATGTGTGACAAGGATTCAGATTTGATTCAGTATTGCATCTCTGGAGTTCACAAACTTGGCCCGGCCGTACATTTTTACCCTTTTATGTCCCTTTTATTGTAATTTTTGGCGTAATGATTTTGAAAGATTTTTGGTACGAGTTCACAAGAGGTTGTTCGCAATCTAGTTCCGGTCATACATTTCTACCCGAGTTATGGCCCTTTTGTTATAATCTTTTGGCTTTGCAATTAAATTTTAAGCTAAAACTAAAACAAATATCGACCAATCTCAAATAAATATCAACGTATTTCAATTATTTTTTCACATATTTTGAAAATGTTCAGCCCCAACTTTCCAACATAATCAGGGGATACCGCATCCCCTGCCATAGATGACCGATTGTATTAATTTCAGCTATTGACCTTTGTTCTACAATGTGTCGAAACATTCCTGATATCACGACATTATTTACTCATTCTACTGTCGTGCATATTTATTTTACAATTTTTTCTTATTCCCGTAATACATGTGGCCTTTTCAGATTCCCTATTTTGATGAGAACAAGCCATATCTTGGTTATACAATAGCATCTTGAACATGCACCAATATTTTGAAATTTGGATAATTTCCACCTGTATTTCTGTAGTTATTTTAGTTATGAGGCCTCTGCCTTTGATGGCATACACAATTGGAAGCTTTGTTGATGTAGGCAATTCTAATAATATTCATGTTATTCTCATTTTTAGTCGGCAAACTCTTGGATTTGCACGGCGATGGCGGTGGCTCCAAAACCGTGATAACAGAATCCGGAGAAAAGGTTGAGAGAGCGGAAGGATATGAACCTCCAGTCGTTGACTCCGTCTGATATGCACTAAATAAATGATAGACGGCTGTTTGTTGTTCATTTCTATTAATGCCCACTGTCAACTCTTGTTCCCCAATTTTTAAAGTTTTTGTATTTATAATATAGCACTTTTCTCTCTGATATAAGGGACCCTAAGTGCTTCACATTATTACCCCAGTTGTTGGGCAGTGCCAAGTCTTATGCATGCTGCCATTTCACAGGTGCTTCACTAGCGGCTTACCGGACAAGCCGGTCCCTATTTAGGGTATATGTATGATGAAAATGTCGGAGCAAGGGACACAACTAGGTGCAAAAGTCGTTGTTTAACTCGAAAATTAGCCACTGTTCTCAAACTTGGCAAACGAACATCATTTTTGCCACAAATATAACTATTTTAAACCCCTACCCTAAAGTTTTTGTTCACAAAAAAACGCATTTAAGCATCTCAGAATCGATTGATTTCTAAGTAAAAGTATTGTGTAATATTAAAATTTATACAAAAATAATCAAGAAGTTTCATGTCAATATTGGCAGAGTGCACATGAAAAGTCAAAAGAATGTCAAAATAAAAAGATTAATTAAAAAAATAAAATTTCAAGCCTACCTGCCGACCCTATTTTTCGGCTTGTAACCCAAACCAGACATTTAATTTGTTTTGGCCTAACCATTGATCTATCGAGCTTGACAGTGGTAGCTTTCGAAGCTGCTTTAATGAATTCCGTAGTCCGTCCCATCATCCTATGTCTGTTCATGTCATAACTTGAACAGCAGTGATCGGACCTCAATGTAATTTGGTATGAATTTTGAGTCCATTCAATGGAGTGTTCAATCGTTTTGTTCAGGTTTTTGTCCCCCGAAAAAAAAAAATTGTGGGGACTATTAAAATAGCAGGTGTCCGTGCGTGGGTCCGGAAATGGTTTCCGGATGATAACTTTAGTTTCGGTTATTAGATCAAAAGCAAATTTCATAGGTGATTTTATCAGACCAAAATACAGGTCAAGCTCGAATATGGGTGTGCTCGGCCCATTTTTAGCTCAACTTACTTGTAAGTTTGAGCTATTGCCATGGTTTGGCGTCCGTCGTCCGTGTGTGCGTGTGTCCGTCAACAATTTCCTTTGGCGCGGGCTACAGGTTGTACCTTTGGTCTGATCTTCATGAAATTTGTCATGAATGTTGACATTGACATGTAGATGGGAATGAGTAATTTTTGGGTCATTCGGCCAAAAAACATGGCCGCTGGCAGCCATCTTGGATTTCAAGATTCAATCCATTGGCGCGGCCTACAGGTCGTACTGTTCATCTGATCATCATGAAATTTGTCATTGATGTTAATAATGACATGTAGATGGGAACGAGTGATTTTGGGGTCGTTCGGCCAAAAAACATGGCTGCCAGCAGCCATCTTGGATTTTACTCTTTGCATGACTAAATCCTTTGGCGCGGGCTACAGGTCGTTGTTTTGGTCGGAAGTTTATGAAATTTGTCATGGATGTTAACACTGTCATGTAGATGGGAACGAGTGATTTTGGAGTTGTTCGGCCAAAAAACATGGCCACCAGCAGCCATCTTGGATTTTACTCTTTGCATGACTAAATCCTTTGGCGCGGGCTACAGGTTGTACCTTTGGTCTAATCTTTATGAAATTTGTCATGAATGTTGACATTGACATGTAGATGGGAACGAATCAATGTGGGGTCATTCGGCCAAAAAACATGGCCGCTGGTGGCCATCTTAGATTTCAAAATTCAATCCATTGGCGCGGGCTACAGGTCGTACTGTTCGTCTGATCATCATGAAATTTGTCATGGATGTTAATATTGACATGTAGATGGGAACGAGTCATTTTGGGGTTGTTCGGCCAATAAACATGGCCACCAGCAGCCATCTTGGATTTTACTCTTTGCATGACTAAATCCTTTGGCGCGGGCTACAGGTCGTAGCTTCGATCGGAACATCATGAAATTGGTCATGGATGTTAACAATGACATGTAGATGGGAACGAGTGATTTTGGGGTCGTTCGGCCGAAAAACATGGCCGCCAGCAGCCATCTTGGATTTTACTCTTTGCATGACTAAATCCTTTGGCCCGGGCTACAGGTCGTACCTTTGGTCTGATCTTTATGAAATTTGTCATGAATGTTGACATTGACATGTAGATGGGAACGAGTCATTTTGGGGTCATTCTGCCAAAAAACATGGCCGCTGGCAGCCATCTTGGATTTCAAGATTCAATCCATTGGCGCGGGCTACAGGTCGTACTGTTCGTCTGATCATCATGAAATTTGTCATGGATGTTAATATTGACATGTAGATGGGAACGAATCGTTTTGGGGTTGTTCGGCCAATAAACATGGCCACCAGCAGCCATCTTGGATTTTACTCTTTGCATGACTAAATCCTTTGGCGCGGGCTACAGGTCGTAGCTTCGATCGGAACATCATGAAATTTGTCATGGATGTTAACAATGACATGTAGATGGGAACGAGTGATTTTGGGGTCGTTCGGCCGAAAAACATGGCCGCCAGCAGCCATCTTGGATTTTACTCTTTGCATGACTAAATCCTTTGGCCCGGGCTACAGGTCGTACCTTTGGTCTGATCTTTATGAAATTTTTCATGAATGTTGACATTGACATGTAGATGGGAACGAGTCATTTTGGGGTCATTCGGCCTAAAAACATGGCCCCTGGCAGCCATCTTGGATTTCAAGATTCAATCCATTGGCGCGGGCTACAGATCGTACTGTTCGCCTGATCATCATGAAATTTGTCATTGATGTTAATGACATGTAGATGGCAACAAGTGATTTTGGTGTCGTTCGGCCAAAAAACATGGCCGCCAGCAGCCATCTTGGATTTTACTCTTTGCATGACTAAATCCTTTGGCGCGGGCTACAGGTTGTACCTTTGGTCTAATCTTTATGAAATTTGTCATGAATGTTGACATTGACATATAGATGGGAACGAATCATTGTGGGGTCATTCGGCCAAAAAACATGGCCGCTGGCGGCCATCTTAGATTTCAAAATTCAATCCATTGGCGCGGGCTACAGGTCGTACTGTTCGTCTGATAATCATGAAATTTGTCATGGATGTTAATATTGACATGTAGATGGGAACGAGTCATTTTGGGGTCGTTCGGCCAATAAACATGGCCGCCAGCAGCCATCTTGGATTTTACTCTTTGCATGACTAAATCCTTTGGCGCGGGCTACAGGTCGTAGCTTTGATCGGAACATCATGAAATTTGTCATGGATGTTAACAATGACATGTAGATGGGAACGAGTGATTTTGGAGTTGTTCGGCCGAAAAACATGGCTGCCAGCAGCCATCTTGGATTTTACTCTTTGCATGACTAAATCCTTTGGCCCGGGCTACAGGTCGTACCTTTGGTCTGATCTTTATGAAATTTGTCATGAATGTTGACATTGACATGTAGATGGGAACGAGTCATTTTGGGGTCATTCGGCCAAAAAACATGGCCGCCAGCAGCCATCTTGGATTTTACTCTTTGCATGACTAAATCCTTTGGCGCGGGCTATAGGTTGCCTTTGGTCTAATCTTTATAAAATTTGTCATGAACGTTGACATGTAAATGGGAACGAATCATTGTCGGGTCATTCGGCCAAAAAACATGGCTGCTGGCGGCCATCTTGGATTTCAAAATTCAATCCATTGGCGCGGGCTACAGGTCGTACTGTTCGTCTGATCATCATGAAATTTGTCATGAATGATAACAATGACATGTAGATGGGATCGAGTCGTTTTGGGGTCATTTGGTCAAAAAACATGGCCGCCAGCAGCCATCTTGGATTTTACTCTTTGCATGACTAAATCCTTTGGTGCGGGCTACAGGTCGTAGCTTTGGTCAAATGGTCATGAAATTTGTCATTAATTATAACAATGACATGTAGATGGGAACGAGTCGTTTTGGGGTCATTCGGTCAAAAAACATTGCCACCAGCATTTTACTTTTTGCATGACTAAATCCTTTGGCGTGGGCTACAGGTAATACCTTTGGTCTGATATTTATTAAATTTGTCATGAATGTTGACATTGACATGTAGATGGGAACGAATCATTGTGGGGTCATTCGGCCAAAAAACATGGCTGCCAGCGGCCATCTTGGATTTCAAAATTCAATCCATTGGCGCGGTCTACAGGTCGTACTGTTCGTCTGATCATCATGAAATTTGTATGTCGTAGCTTTGGTCAGATCTTCATAAAATTTGTCATGGATGTTAACAATTATACGTAGATGGGAACGAGTTCTTTTGGGGTCAATTGGCCAAAAAAAATGGCCACCAGCAGCCATCTTGTATTTTACTCTTTGCATCACTAAATCCTTTGGCGCATGTTAGACATTTCAATTAGCACCTTTCCTATTCCTCCATTTACTGTCAACCATTAAATTATTCCCCTACCTAAGTTGAGCTACAGTGTCATTGACACTTTCATTGCGAGAGTTATGGCTCTTTTTTTTACTCAGAATCTTGTAATTTTCTGGTTTCCGGATGATAACATCAGTTTGTGTGATCATAGCTGAACCAAATTTGTTATGTGAGTTTATCAGCCCTATGTACAGTTCAAGTTCAAATATGGGTATGCTCCGCCCATTTTTGCTAGAGTTGTTTGTGGCCCTTTTTCGACTTGTTTTACTTAGAAAATTTCTCACCTTTTTCGGTTTCCGGATGATATCTCAAGTTTGGATCCTTTAATTGCAAATACCGTTTTTATGTGGATCAGTCATATCACGATACAGGTCAAGTTCGAATTTGAGTTTGAACCGATGATTTTTCTCAGAGTTATGGGCTTTTAGACTTAGAAAATTCAATTTTTCTTGTAATTTTCTTCATTTTGTGCCAATTTGAGGTTATATTTATCCATTTCGTATACTTCTACAAAGCCTCCGCTCCAAATGAAGCCACCGGTTCGGGGGACACTGTGGCCGAACGGCCTTTTATCTGTTTTAGAGTTATTTATTTTTGTTTATCTGGAAATGCTGACTTTTTGGAAAATATGCCCGTGTATCTTATAAGCCATAAAATTTCCTTTTGTTTGATATTTATAACTTTATCTCAAGTTGGCCATTTATGATTGTAATAATTGAATTGATCTCTGTTATGACTACTTGCTCATCCAAAATGACTCGTTCCCATCTATATGTCAACACAGCCATGACAAATTTCATAATGATCCGACCCGTGCCAAAGGATTTAGTCATGCAAAGAGTAAAATCCAAGATGGCTGCTGGTGGCCATGTTTTTTGACCGAACGACCCCAAAATTACTCGTTCCCATCTACATGTCAATATTAACTTCCATGACAAATTTCATGATGATCAGACGAACACTCGGTGCTGTAGCCCGTGCTAATGGATTGAATTTTGAAATCCAAGATGGCCGCTGGTGGCCATGTTTTTTTTCTTCGAATGACCCCAAAATGACTCGTTCCCATCTACATGTCAACAGCTATGACACATGTTAATGTCAACGCCCATGACAAATTTCATAATGATCCGACCAAAGGTATGACCTGTAGCCCGTGCCAAAGGATTTAGTCATGCAAAGAGTAAAAATCAAGATGGCTGCCCGCGGCCATGTTTTATGGCCGAATGATCCCAAAATGACTCGTTTCCCATCTATGTCATTGTTAACATCCATGACAAATTTCATTATGATCCGACCAAAGGTATGACCTGTAGCCCGTGCCAAACAATTTAGTCGTGCAAAGAGTAAAATCCAAAAAGGCTGCTGGCGGCCACGTTTTTTGGCCGAATGACCCCAAAATTACTTGTTTCCATCTACATGTCAATATTAACATCCATGACAAATTTCATGATGATCAGACGAACAGTAGGGCCTGTGCTAATGGATTGAATTTTGAAATCCAAGATGGCCATTGGTGGCCATGTTTTTTTTTCGAATGACCCCAAAATGACTCGTTACCCATCTACATGTCAATGTCAACAGCTATGACAAATTTTATAAAGATCCGACCAAAGGTACGACCTTTAGCCCGTGCTAAAGGAAATTGTTGACAAATCATGCACACACACGGACGACAAAGCCATGGCAATAGCTCAAACTTTACAAAGTAAAGTTGAGCTAACAATAACAAAACTTTTTCGTAACTTCATCAGTTTGACATATCAGCATCATAGCCATTAAGCAGGACCCAAACATCATAGCAGGACCACTTGACCAGGGGTGTTGGAAGCCTTGTGAGGAATTTGTTCAACAAAATCATTGTGCTAAAAGGGACGACGCGTGACTTGAACTTGCATTTCCAACACCTACCATTTGCACAGCCGCCTCATGGCTGGCAGATGTCCTGTACTGTGATTATAGCTGGACTGCACTTATGATCCTTGACAAAAGAATACCTTTAGTACAAACTAATAGCCATTAAGACAAAGACAACCCAATGATCACAGGAAGATAAGTTTCTCAAGAGCACAATGCCAGTCTCATGACATAATCAAATAGTTAAAATTCATGAATATGTTGATCTTTGATGGTACACCCATCGGTCTAGAAATTGTTCCAAAACTTCGAAAACACACTGAACACGAATGGAGTATTTGCCCATATGGACCATATTGTGCCCCCGCTCGTGTGTAAACCAGTTCCGGACTGCACATGCATACATATATGACCCGGGATGCTATGTGCTGCTCACGGATAGTATGCCAGTATACTTCACTCTAAAGTATACATAACATAATGGATCGTAGTCCAAGTCTTCTCGTACTAAAACTAGCTAAGATTTTGGGATGGAGATGCTAGACACTAGCATCTCCATCCCAAAATCTTAGCTAGTTTTAGTACGAGAAGACTTGGACTAAATGGATCGTTGCGCAATGACGGCTGCACCATACCGATATGGCGGAAATGGAGTGTAAGATGTAGGATACCCTCTTCCGCAAGACTAAACACTGAAGACCGGCATCAGTATTTAGTTTTGTGGAAGATGGAATGAGGGTCAATTAGGGAAGGGGGGGGGGGATAAAGTGCCTTTCATGGGTTGAATTGAATAAAATAGACCCATGTGTAAGCCAGTTCGGGACTGAACAGTTTTTACATGTACGTGCATATACATGTAGATGTGATCCGATTATTACAATCATAAATGGCTAACTTGACTGAACTTGAGATGAAGTTATAAAAATCAAACAAAAAGGAAATTTTATGGCTTATAAGATACACGGGCATATTTTGCAAAAAGTCAGCATTTCCAGATAAACAAAAATAAATAACTCTAAAACAGAAAACCTGAACAAAACTGCTGTTCAAGTTATGACATGAACAGACATGGGATGATAGGACGGACTACATAATTCATTAAAGCAGCTTCGAAAGCTACCACTGTCGAGCTCGGTAGATCAATGGTTAGGCCAAAAAAAATTAAATGTCTGGTTTGGGTTAAAAGCCGAAAAAATAGACATACATATACATATATATAAACATACACATATATCCATACATTGGCCAGGATTGATGGATGTTGTCATTTGCAAACTGACATGAACTGTCACAGTTAGTCTGTGCTTCAGTATTCTCACTTATATTCCTGCACTAGTAACCTCTTCGGTGACGATCATAAAAAGGACAAAATGTATGTTGAACTGCAATTTATTGCATAAAATAGGGAATCTCAATAAAAATGAACAACAGAGTGCAGTATACTTGAACATTTAGCAATAATTAACATCAATATACACCATGATAAATAAATGAGATCTGTATTATGTAATTCACAATTAAAATGACTACAAATCACAAATGATCAGCACAACATTGAAGTCTGTTACAATTACAGCAGGATTAAAGAATTGTGATTCCTTATTCTAATGGAAGAAAGAGAATGAAAGACATTAACAGTAATTGGGTATGCAGAGAAAAAAAAAATTATGCACACATTTTCTTTTATAATTGTGTTAACACTGGAACTAGGCTAAAAAAATTGCCTTGGCCAGAAATTTTTCCTTGGGTATAAAGTCTAGGATAAATATAGTAAAAAGCATGCTCTACACATGAAATCAGTTTACAATCAGATTTTTTTGCCCGTTTTTTTATGGAAGACTTTGGCTTAAAATTGCTGATTATTGTCCTTATTATCTCCACAGTCCTTCACCTTCAATAATGATTGTTTGCCTTCTGATTTGTTTTAAGTTTGAATAAACAAATTGGCAGGTTCTGAAATATGTCCCTGCTAAAAAATTAGCTAACAAAATTTCTCTTTGCCCAGGCTCGATTATAGCTGATGCTTAATAACATGGCTGTTTTTTATAGAATTATGTTCGATGTGCATCTGAACACCTCAGAGCAGGGAATCATTCCGCTTTAACCCTTTACCCAACAAACCGGCCAAAAACGCCCAAAATAAAGCTTCAACAGCCTAAAATATCTTCGGTCTGTCTCAATAACACCATACAAATATGGATATCATTGGAACCGGTTCATTGACCACATTGTGATGGTTACAGTTATGCCCTGTGCCAATGCATTCTCTTATATATGCGAATGCATTGGCTAAAAAAAAAAAATTTTCTACATTCATTGACAATTTTATCATTTTGAATATGTGTTAAGCCAATGCATTCTCTTATATATGCGAGGCGACCTATGGTCAACTCGCATATATAAGAGAATGCATTGGCACAGGGCCGTTCTGTTGGGTAAAGGGTTAACCCTTTCATGATGGGAGCTGAGCTGGTGCAGCATTAAATATCCTGTGCCAGTGCATTCTCTTATATATGGGAGTCTCCCATAGGGAGCCTCACATATATAAGAGAATGCACTGGCTTACAAGGTCTGACAAGGTTAATATTTTTTAGGCCAAAACAGTCTTATATATGTGAGGCTCCCTATGGGAAACTTGCATATTTAAAATAAGGCATTGGCACAGGGTTTTCACAAAATATGAGAAAGCTCCAGTCATGGAAGGGTTAATGTGACAAAATCTCCACTGATCTCAGCAGATTGTTGAGACAGAATAGGTGCAAAATAAATTTATTTAAAAAAATGAGTGCTCAGTATATGATGTGTTCATTGCTTTGTATGTGTGTAAATAAATTATCAGTTCCACAAATTATACAAGCAAAAGCTTCCAATGATTAACAGCTAATGCTGGATGTGTATTGGGTGGGCAGCTTGGCACATAATAAAGTTTTTCAAAAAATCAAAGTTTACATTCAATCATGCAAAACACATGATGTTTAGCATGCTATGTGAAAGTTGGATGCCTGTCACTAAATTGCTACCCTGAGACAAAGTTCACAATAAAATATTAATAATTATATTGTAAAGCGGAACATCACATACTGATTTGTCAAACATGGAGTCAATAACATAATAAGTGTTTGTGATCCAGTCTAAAAGATTCCAGTTAGATAATAGTGGCACAATAGCCATTTTCTTTGTGGTGAAGTGAAGCACATTTGACCAGGGTTTGACCAAAACAAATGCTAAAACTAAGGTTTAAAAAAAATTAATAAATAAGAACAAAACAGTACATTGATAATGAAATAAGAACAAAACAGTACATTGATAATGAAATTATGAATTTTCAAATACACATAGCACTGCAAAATAAAGCTTTATACAAGGTGAATAAGGGAACAAGTACAAAGAAACCCTGAATCACACACAAATAATTCACATGATAAAAACGATTTAAAAGCAAGCACAACTAAAGTTATCACATATTGTATAAAAAATTATAATTTGATCCAACACAACCTTAGCTCAAGTATTATAGTTATATTCAACTAGTATAGCTGAATATGAAACTGTGACATATATGGATATTGCTATACCATTACATTGATAAAAGAGGCAAAAGCCAAGAGCAGATATTGCTTCACCATTGTGATGCAATATGGCCATGCATCGTGTTGTGCCATCTCATATTTCCACAAAAACTGAGAAAATATGTATTGGAACCATCAAATTTATCCCTTTCATGATGGGAGCTGCACTGGTGCAGCATTAAATATCCTGTGCCAGTGCATTCTCTTATATATGTGAGTCTCCCAATAGCAGGTCAAGGTAAATAGTGTTAGGCCAAAGTATTCTCTTATATATGCAAGGCTCCATAGTCCCTGTGGAAGACTTGCACATGTAAGAGAATGCATTGGCACAGGGTTTTCGTAAAATTTCAGGAAGCTCCAGTCATCGTAACTATAATAATTGAACTTGAATAAAACTATTCTATTTGAAGTTAGGTTGTGTTAGACCTGAAAATAAATAATTAAGAATGAGTATCATAATAAACACCTAATATAATATCAATGTATTGACGTTATGTTTTGCATTTTTTTGCATACAGCGGACTTATATAACAACAATGGTGAGATGCATGAAGCTTGTTTATTTTAACCCTTTCATGCAGCAATAAATATCATGTGCCAGGGCATTCTGTTATATATGCAAGTCTCCCATAGGGAGGCTCGCATATATAAGAGAATGCACTGGCTTACAAGGTAAATATTTTTAGGCCAATGTATTCTCTTATTTATGCGAGGCTCCCTATGGGGGAGATATGAGAATGCATTGGTACAGGATTTTCGCAAAATTTCAGCAAGATCTAGTCATAGAAAGGATTAAACCTGTGTGTATCCACGACATATACTAAAGCAATACACAAGTGAAGTATTGCCTGTGCATGGCTCCATTATGTGTGTATCCTCAGTTGACCATGGTCTGCTGGGGCATGATTGTTTGATAGGATCATAATTTTCTCATCGCGGCTGTTTTTGCTAATCACATACCGGTAGTCATGGCCTGCGAGCCAATAAGAAGATAATTGCGTTATCAACTGATAAACAGATCGAAAAATGTGACATGAGGATACACTGGCAATGTCATTTCAAAAGAACGAACATACTTTCCCTTGTGTAAAATCTGTATATCCCTTGAATACACATGCGTACAATACGTGAGCTAACATCAAGTGGTAATACGGCCAAATTTCATGATACTCAAGTAGATAATACGACCATATTTCGTTGAACAAAATGTTGATAAATAACACGTTTTGGGATATTTGATACCATAGTTGACAGTGGTTAGCATTATTTTGTTGCAATTTGTTGCATATTTTGAAGAAATGTTGTTGTTGTTGTTGTATCTTGATGATATGGGGACCGTCTGATCGGATTGAGTACCTTTAACAAGAATTTTAGTTTCTTTCTTTTTTTCAGTTTAGTTTCTCTATATTTCCAAATTGGCAGATGACACAATGCATAATCGAGGTGCCCAAAGGGTGCACATCAACATCTGGGAAATTAAATCTGTGTCTTGGTCTCCCACAGTAGATGAGGCCATGCATAAAGAGGTCCAAAAGAGGATGAATTGCAGGGTAGCATCACTAATTTCTGAGGATCTCTTTCTGCAAATGTCTGGCACAATGTTTTGAGGCCTTTCCGGAATACACATGTATATAATACATGCTTCATACATCTCGCCATAATGTCTATAATCTGGATGTCAAAAAAACACACTTTCGAGAGAAAACAACATGGCGGACGTTGACCACAAATATTGATTCATTATAAAGCAAAAGAGATTAATGAACACTGAATGAACACAGAAAAATATTGTTCAATGATGATATGAACACATACAAAAGAAGCTGTTGAATACAGAAGTTATGAATGTCAAATATAATTTTGAGTATGTGTGATTCATATACGCGAAGACATCGTCAAATATATGCAAGGTGTAAGTTGTTTTTTTTCATTTAGAAGCCTCAAAGCAGAGCCCTAAGAAGGCACATTCATGTGTACATTCATCATTAAAGATAAAACATATTCATGTGTGAGATAATTAATATTTCTACTCTCACAAGGTGGCTTGGTCACGATTCTATATCAGACAAATGTATAGGGGCCAAAGCCCTGTAAACATCTACGTGTTTGGCCTTTTAAAAGTGCTGTAAAGACCAAGACCCGAGTATGGAGCAGTCAAGAGATCACAGTTAAATCATTAAATTGCGAAGAGTAAACAATGGAAATGAGTTCCATTCAATAACGAGAGGCCGATCATGATTGGCAGATGTTTAACCACACCTTGGCGATAGTGATTAGCTATTTTCAGCTTGGACACTAAAATCCATAATATTCAATGTTAATCTTCAAAGATTAAAACAAAATAGAGAGCCATAACTCTGTTTAAAAAAATCAGATCAAACCCATATTCGAACTCGATCTGTATTTTAGGCTGAGAAACTCACAAACCAAATTTGGTTTCGATCAGATATTATTTTTTTTTTTGTTATTGCAGCAGGTGTGAATTATAAGTCGAAAAAGGACCATAACTGTGTAAAATAAGCTCATATCAAACCAATAATCGAACTCGATCTGTATTTTAGGCTGAGAAATACACATACAAAATTTGGTTCCAATTGGATAAAAAATATTTTGAGTTATCGCACCATGCGTAAAGTGTCTATGGACAGAAGGACAGACAGACAGACAGATGGACGAGTGGTCAATCCGGATGTCGACAGTATGTGTACCATACTTGTATTTTAGTTTTGGGACATGATTCATTATCTAGTTCAACAGGCACTAGTGCAATTAACTGTTGTAAAGATGACCAAGTTATTGATGGTTATGTCTGATTGATGTACATGTGCAGGAGAGAAAAATTGCCTTGGACTACTCATCTATAAGTTTCACAGAGACCATTTCTCTCAAACTAGTCTTATTGGCTGTTGAAATATGTCCAAGCAACTGTAAGAAAAACTGTTATCTTTCAGAAGAATACAACCTTTTAATATTAATATGAAATTCAACCCCGTCATTAGAATCATGAGGCCTTTTTTTTTTAGGAACAGTGCCATTTACAAAATGAGAAGCCTGATAGTATGATGTGAGATTCAAATGGTGGCTAGTTAAACTAGAGTGTAATACATACATATGAATGAGCCTTCATAGGGATGAAACAATATTAACCAAGATGGGAGCTGCACTGCTGCAGCATTAAAAGGTCCCGTGCCAATGCATTCTCTTATATATGCGAGTCTCCCATAGGGATCCTCGCATTTATAAGAGAATGCATTGGCTCACAAAGTCAAGGTAAATATTGTTAGGCCAAAGCATTCTCTTATATATGCGAGGCTCCCTATGTGAGACTCGTATATATAAGAGTATGCATTGGCACAGGGTATTCGCAAAATTTCAGGAAGCTCCAGTCATGGAAAGGTTAATTACTGTTGTAACCCTCATCACTAAGTCGTACTGAATGTTCCTGTGCAAGAGCAGCTAACTCTTTGACAAATTCCTCTAATACCAGCGCACAATATACTGCATTTCTCGTTTTGATGGACTCCACAGGAAGGCTCCCATCCTGTTCCTCCAGCTTACGAGGCGTGTAACGGAACCCACTCGGAGCAATAGGTGCATTATGCCGAGATGTATTAGGAGATGTTCGAGGTGGGGTTGATCGCTTGAATAATAAATCTGTTAGGCTGGACTTCCGCTTTTCTGAAAAAAATAATAGCATTTTGGAAATCGGCAGAAATTACTAGTAGCAGTACTTGAAGGCCTTAATTCTGATAAGAAAAGTCACACAACTTTTTGACTATGAAAATAATAATATAGTTAACAATCTATGCATATACCAAATGTCAATCAAATCAAATTTTGTACGCATGTTCAAATTATTGGGCTAATAATCTTGTGAAAAGGGCATAATAAACCCTTCCTATAACAAAGCGTCATTCATGAGTAGTTATCCCATAGGTAATGTTCACGTTTGTTGAACTTATAAATAGGATTCCTTCTCTACTTTTATTTATCTGTCATCTGCTTTTTATCATCTGTATATCCCTCCAAATGAATAATAGACAATTATAAAGATGTACACTTTTTTAATTTGGTGGTAGAATCCATTTAGTATAGAACTGGTCAAGCACTGTAGCTGCACAGGTTTCTCAAACAATAGCTGAGATGTATCTGTAGCGACTGATCTAGCCCATCTTCAGTCCCATTTAACCCTCTCATGATAGGACCTGCGCTTGTGCAGCATTAAAGATCCTGTGCCAGTGCATTCTCATACATATGCAAGTCTCCCATAGGGAGCCTTGCATATATAAGAGAATGCACTGGCTTACAAGGTCAAGGTAAATATTGTTAGGCCAATGTATTTTCTTATATATGTGAGGCTTCCTATGGGAGAGTCACATATATAAGAGAATGAGTTGGCACATGGTTTTCACCAAATTTCAGGAAGCTCTAGTTCTGGGCATTGAGAGTTTGGGCACCCAAACTAATTGTAAGAGATCAAACAAGACTAGACCAATAATGATCTTCAGTCAGATAAATTTGAATCAGATCGTACTTCTGTACCTAAATTTATCACATAATGGTGCTCCGGTACGAAAATATTCATCAGAGAATAGAAATTGGCATGTTATCAATAAGATTTTATTACAAAAACATTGCTAACTAAGACATGCGTTGAATACGAACGTAAAATGGAAACTTCCTGGATGGGATAATAAAAAATACAGAATTGAAGACTTGTATATAGCTTGTGTTGACCAGGATCGTTCTATAGCCGGACCTTTCAGAGACATCTGATGTACTTATGGAAATGGATTGCATATTGGCACACTGTTTTTGTTTATTTATTTATTTATTTATTTATTGGGGTTTAGAATCCTGTTTCTCATAGATCGCCGCCCCCTTAAAATATGGCCGCCCGGTGCTTTTTTTCCCCATCCCAAAATAAAAAGGTAAATAACACCCGCCGCTTGATATAATATCGCAAACATGCGTCTCGCAAACCCGGCGATGTCGTTCTGCTCCTTTGTTCAACTCTACTGTACCGATTCCCCCGGTACATTTGTTTGCACCGCTAAACTATTTATGCACCGCTTCTCGTCAGCCAAAATGGCGGCACTTATAAATATTTCGGCGTTTTCGGGTTACACAAATGTTATTCCATGGAAAATTATACAAGTATACAACACAGATACCGTTCGTAAACTAACTTCAAAGGTAGCCAAACTCAAACCCTAGATCAGTCCTTGATTTGTGAAAGACACAGACCAAAATTATACCACAAAATTTACCTTTGGTGTGAATCTCTGACATTGTGAAGGACCTTGATGGTTTCACAGTTTTCGGCGATGCATTGGAAGCAAACTGAAGAAGCTTATCATCTCTGATGTCAATATCTATAGAACCATCTCTGAGAGCCAACGTCCTACGTGCTCTCAACAACAACTGCTCAAAGTTTGGCACAGCATAGGAATAATGATCTACCTTCTGCCGAACAAGGGAGAGAACCTGCAAAAGAAATCAAACACTAAATTCAGGAGAATTTGTTAACCCTTTAACGACTGGAAACTTGCTGACGAGTATTTAATTTGTAAACATTCAGATAATAGGCTCAACAAACGTCCTATTTGAACTTTCTATATGAAGGAATGAACGGTAATCTTATGTTTCCTGCACCAGTGTTATCAAAACACCCCTCCGAATGAACAATTTACCATTCCAACATATATTCTTATAATTTAATGATGCGAGATTCCATTCTGTCAGGTGTACAAACATCACAATAAAAGCAATATTTCAAGATAGACAAAGGGGGAATACTCTAGAACAGTAAATTAAAAACAACATTTGAACTCTGTTTTAAAATCCATCGTTACAGGAGCTCAATATCCCAGTGGTTAGTGTGTTGGGCTTGTAATGCTATCAACAAAGTGATATGAGTTTGCCACCCGCCGGTGAACTATTGAATTTCCCATAGTGGCTTAGTTGGATTAAGCGAGGTGTGACTGTAGAGTCGTATGTTGTTCATATCCCACGCCAAGTTCACTCATAGCCAGATTTTCAAAATGGTCACAAATTTAGCCAGCTTTTCGCCTAAGATCACATTTGTAGCTAGCTGTTCAAATCATGTTGGTTGAACATATGATATGCAGTCTAGCATGACTAGATGGTTGTCTGAAACATGAGGTTTTAATTCAGTTAAATTTACTTGTACTGGTGACTTGACGGTTGGTTGAAACATGAGGTTGTAATTTAGTTAAACTTACTTGTACTAGCGACTTGACAGTTGGCTGAAATACGAGGTTGTGGTTGAGTAAGAAAGACCGGAGGAGAGGTTGTTTGTGACATGCCAGTCTGGAAATAATGGCGGTCAGAAGCAGGTTAACCTGGAATGAGTTCTGCATCATACTCTCTAGCTTCGAAAGCAGGGCTACAAGGAATGGACCTGAAATGATATAAACAGAGTGTATATAATGCCATTAAAAATAAGTACCTATGATCGTTTGTTGAATTTATTATCTGAATATTTCCTAAAGGAACTACTCGTTAATGAGTATTTAGAATAGAAAGGGTTAAATACTGGGAAACAAGATGAGGGAGGGAGGCTTTTTGTTGTAAACAGTATTTATTGCATATTATACAAATTTTACATATTATAAAACAAGTAAAGACATAGGGCCATAATACAAAATATTTTTTTTTTGCATTCACCCGACCTACTGCCTTTTTTTGGCTTTGTCAAGATTTTTTTTTTTGGATTCACTGCTTGATGTTTAAGGTACCCAATCCGATCAGAGGGTCCCCATATCATCAAGATACAACAACATTTCTTCAAAATACGCTTTAGTTATCAGAATCGATTAAATGCAACAAAATAATGCTAACCACTGTCAACTATGGTATCAAATTTCCCACAACGTGTTATTTATCAACATTTTGGCCATATTATCACTTGAGTATTCACAAAATTTGGCTGTTTACCATTTGTTTTTAGAGTTATCAATCTTCATCTGCAATTTTGTCCGAGACCGTCCGTTTGATGAAGTGGTTTCTGGGCCACATATAATTGCACATTTCGAGAAATAACAAACTTTAAAAATCAATATCTGATCACTCCGAGCTTTGATGTGTGGGTTCGTAGACTTGAATCAAATATTTTTTACACCCGAAGCCAAATAAATAGTTATTTAGGAGCGTTAAATTAGATAATGCATCTTTAATCTATGTATTGCAAAACAACAAACATGTCTACAAATAATTGCACTTGTCTTCATTTTAATTTCTTTGTCTGTATGGCTCAAATTCATTCATTTGTTGCATATATTCTATTGAGTATAATAGGAGATGGCCCCATAAATGGCAGGATTTAGTGTCTAATCCCCCTTTAAGTGGTCACATAATCTGACACATGACTACAAATGAAGAATGGATAATTTTTTCTATACTTTTAGAATAAAAAAAATAAATACTAAGTGCTGTGCAATGTGTACACTTCCAGTCAGAAGATCCAATGCGCGAAAACAGCAAATCTGAAGTCAAGCACAGTAATACTGTACAATGTTTGTCCCTCTAAAATTAGAACTACAAAAATGAAGGATAACTCTAGAACAGAAAATGCAAACAATATCATTGGTCCCTCTTTTGAAAGCACTCCTGATGGCAAACCTACATACCAACTTTCATTCAGATGTGGTAAACTATGCCTGAGATATCTGCACACATGGAAAATATGAACGTCATTGTCAAACATGGTGAACCTCCACAACAAATTTCATTTCAGACCCGATAACTCATAGCTGAAATATATTTAAGGACAGACAAACAAAGTAATTCCAGTATACAAGACTTGAAATAGTGTGTCTGTCATTTGCAGAATGAGGTCCCCAGAGGGTGAATTTAGTGATGCCACCCTGCACAGCAGGCTAGCATCACCAAATTCACCCTCTGGAGACCTCATTCTGCTTAGTCCTCATCATCTGGAAAGTATCTATACCTCAAATTAACATTATTTTTAGTTACTTTTTCCCTTCTGTTCAGCTTCTACATCCCCAAATTTGCAGAAGATAAAATGCATAATCGAGGTGACTAATGGGTGAACATCACCAACTTAAACTGGGGAACTTCAATCTGTTCCTAGGTCTCTCATAAGAGTTGAGAGATGGTGAATTTAGTGATGCTAGCCCACTGTGCAGGATAGCGTCACTAAATTCACCCTCTGGGGATCTCATTCTGCAAATGTCAGACACACTAAATTCAGACTTGATTTTTAACTATTCAATTTTAGTGCAGGTAAATCGTGATGACAAAACATTTGAAATTTCCACTCTGACATGGTAGGGCCATAATGGAAATTCAAAATGTTGTCATCATAAGATAATTTCAAAATCAAAACAGTGTCCCCCGAACCGGTGGCTTCATTTGGAGCGGAGGCTTTGTAGAAGTATACTATATGGATAAGAAACTTGTGCATTGTCTCATTACTGACATGCATACAAATAACCAAATCTTAAAAAAACTCTTAAAGTCAAAATATAACCTCAAATTGGCACAAAATGAAGAAAATTACAAGAAAAATTGAATTTTCTAAGTCGAAAAGCCCATAACTCTTAGAAAAATCATCGGATCAAACTCAAATTCGAACTTGACCTGTATCTTGATATGACTGATCCACATAAAAACGGTATTTGCAATTAAAGGATCCAAACTTGAGATATCATCCGGAAACCGAAAAAGTGAGAAATCTTCTAAGTAAAACAAGTCGAAAAAGGGCCATAACTCTTGCAAAAATGGGCGGAGCATACCCATATTCGAACTTGACCTGTAAATATGGCTGATAAACTCAGATATGATCACACAAACTGAAGTTATCATCTGGAAACAAGAAAATTACAAGATTCTAAGTAAAACGAGAGGCCGATCACGATCGGCAGATGTTTAACCCATACCTTAGCGCTAGCGATTACCTATAACTGATAATTGGTCAAAGATATGATCACAGTAATACATATATCAGTGCCTAACTTAAAATCAAAAGCTCAAATAATTTGTCTTAAGAAGCGGTTAAAGTATTTGGGGTGGGGGAGGAGTCGTTTTAAATCTCATAACTCTGTCCCTATTCACACAAGGCCCTCTCACTGTGAGATCCAATGGTTTAGCCATCAATCAATTTGACAGATAGGATAAACAATTATCCAGGCAGCAGGTTGTTTATCTTTACCTTTATACAACCACCCCCTGGAGCTCTGTAACATATGTCATCACTCAAATAATAAAAGATTTCGCTTGGAATTACATCTATTAAAGGTACTCTCATATCCTCTGGATATTGGATGTTCACAACTTCAAATGGCAATTTATTGATATCATTATATTACATGCAACTATTGCAATAAAATCTTCATATTTTCAAAACAGGACACAACACCTAATTAATGGTATACAACTAAAACAAATTAGTGTCAATGACATTTTTTTTTTTAATTAAATATTTTTTTTATTATTATAAAAAAAATTCCATATTTTTTGCATGTTGAATTGAGCGAGGAAATTCAGTCTAGAAAAAATTTGAAAAATCTAAATTTCAAATTAAAAAAAAAAAGAAAGAAGGGTCATAACTCCTTTAAAATAAATCTGATCGAACCCATATTCGTATAAAGTGTCTACGGACAGACAGGCAGACATAGACGGATGGACAGACGAGTGGTCAATCCGTACCATACTATGGTATAGGTACACATAAACAGTTTTTTCTCATGCAGAGTACAAGAAAAATATATCAAACCTGGTGTGCCCCTTTAATATTTCAATTCACATTTGTAATCAATTGAAATCAATATCGAAAAAGCTATCCATTAATATACAGATAAAACAAACCAGACCTACAGTTCTAAAAGTGTTATGAACAATTTTGTTCTCATAGACTGGTACAGAGCTCTCAAGTTTTTAAAAGTTTGAAAACCAAAGTTGTCTTCCCATGCAACCAACAAAATTCCAACAAATCTACTAAAGACAATCACATTATTAATCTCCAATAGTAATGCTATTAACCCTTTACCCAACAAACCGACCAAAACCGGCCAAGTAAAGCTTCAACAGCCTAAAATATCTTCGGTCTGTCTCAATAGAACCATACAAATATGGATATCATTGGAACCGGCTCCTTGACCACATTGTGATAGTTACAGTTATGCCCTGTGCCAATGCATTCTCTTATATATGCGAGTCGACCATAGGTCGCCTCGCATATATAAGAGAATGCTTTGGCCTAAAACACTTTTTACCATTTTTTCTTACATTCTTTAACAATTTTATAATTTTTAATGTGTTAAGCCAATGCATTCTCTTACATATGCGAGGCGACCTATGGTCGACTCGCATATATAAGAGAATGCATTGGCACAGGGCCGTTCTGTTGGGTAAAGGGTTAAACAATGAAACCAGATTATGCCTTTAAGATGAAATTTAAATAACCATGCATATAAAATATAATAGTATAAACATTCCATCTATGATATATCATCATATGGCCAGAGATACTTTATAGAGTATAAAGTATATCTGATATGGCCAACATCTCCTAGCAGTTAATTAACTCAATACAAGAGAGAGACTACTTCATGGCATTGTAACCGGATACTATCTCTGTGTGAGAAGACAATAATCAAAAGACCATAACTCCATTAAAAAATATCAGATCAAACCCATATTCAAACTCGATCTGTATTTTGAGTTGAGAAACTCACATACAAAATTTGGTTCCTATCAGTTGAAAAATTGTTGATTGATTGAAGCATGCATGAATTCTATGTCAAAGGGCCATAACTCCATTAAAAAATATCGGATCAAACCCATATTCGAACTCGATATGTATTTTGGGCTGAGCAACTCACATACCAAATTTGGTTACGGTCAGATGATTTTTTTTAAAATTATGGCAGCATGCATGAATTCTAAGTTGAAAAAGGGCCATAACTCCCTAAAATAAACTCGGATCAAACCCATATTCGAACTCGATCTGTATTTGGTGCTGAGAAATTCATATACAAAATTTGGTTCCGATCAGATTGAAAATATTTCAGTTATCGCACCATGCGTAAAGTGTCTACAGACAGACAGACAGACGGACAGACGGACTAACGATGAGTGGTCAATCCGGACAATGACACTATGTTTACCATACTATGGTATGGGTAAACATAAAAAGGACCATAACTCTCGCAAAAATGGGCGGAGCAAACACATATTCGAACTTGACCTGTATTTTGGTCTGATAAACTCACCAATGAAATTTGCTTTTGATCTAATAACCGAAACTAAAGTTATCATCCGGAAACCATTTCCGGACGGACGGACGGACACTGGCTATTTTAATAGTCCCCCGAAATTTTTTTTTTCGGGGAACAATAAAAAAGTGGAGATGTCCTCTATTAATTTCATACTCACCTATATTTGGTGGCCCAGTAGGCTTCACTTCAGACATGGATGCTGGCCTGCCCAGAGCAGGGCGATTTTTACTCCGGTCAGCCGATGGAACATCAGACACTGGCCTACCAAGGTCAGCAGATTTATCTCCTTTATGAACTGGTGTACTCCGAAGTATCACCTCATCAAGTCTTTGCTGCCTGCTCTTCAACTCGCCAATAGCACCATCCAAATTTGAGTCAACATCAGTCATTGTAATCTCAACGTAACTCGATGCATCCAGAGAATTTGAACACTCAGTAGAAGATTTTCCAGAATGGATATCCATGCTATCTTCAGAATTGTTCTTCGAGTCATCACTCGTTTTGGAAACAGATGTAGAATTCTCATGACCTTGACCTGAGGTTTTCGCATTACTATCATCAATACTGGTATCACATAAGTCCTCCGCTTCATCGAGCCTATCCGTACAATCTTTAAAATCATCGAGTTTTCCATCGATATCAATATCAGATAAAATTTGATCTATAACATTTATAATATCATCAACTGAAGATTTTTCTCCTAAAACAATGTCAACATCATTAAGATAGTTTAAAAAGGTTTCGAGATCATCAAACTGAAAACTTCCATTAGAATTCACTGGAAGATGAGGTGTGTCGGGCGACTCGCTATCTGTTGATTGGTTCCATGGCTGTGAAGTGTCACCAACCTTAACACCGCTATTACTAGGTTTGTGCGAAATTGCATCGTTACTATGACAACTAGACTTTGAATCTGATTCTGTACTATTTTCTAGAATATCACTAAAATTAACACTTGATTTTTTTGTTTTAACCTTGTCTTTTGTTGAACTGTTTTCATTGTCTTTTTTAACATCGTCAGAAAATGTAATTCTTTTCCTCGGAGCATCAGGAAGAGATAACCGTTTTTTAGCATCCTGAGTGGAATCGTCACTTAATAGATGTACGACGCTATCAGGGGCTGGATTTTCGCCATCATATTTAGCGGACCAGCATAGACAGGCTTTTGCACATGACCTCACAGATGTCCTCGCCTCTGCTAAATATTCAACGTAACTTGTTTCAAAGTGATCCAACTTGCTGCCAAAACTTCCTGGTGGGAAGTGAGTCTTTGGAGCTTCAGTCGACAGGCGTCTGTAATGTAAAGAGGGAGGAGAATTAAAGTGATCAGATTGGGCACATGTACCAGTTGAGCTCTGGAGACCAAACGATCTTCGGAACGCCGGTCGGTCTCCCAAAAATATCGAATAGTAACAGAAAGAACCCTGCCAGTTCAGTCATCAGATGAAGTATATTAATGTTTTTGCATGTATATCTGTTTTTTGGTAGTTTGACATTAATTCTTTTCCTCAAACTTCAAACTTCAAAAAGAACATAGACTACCTTTTAATTCCAACAAATCACCAAATACGACAGATTCATATTGGATGATCTTCTCAGGGGCCATTTGGGAAAAATTTATCTCTAGGTGCACGTTTTTTGCTTTATAGGCCATTTCTTTAATCGAGAGAAGAACCTTCAGTATATAATAACAGGAGTTAAGATGGCAATCACACAAATACAACAGTAATGCCCTAAATAATCGACTCCTTAACCACAGCAGAATTATGGGTAACTTTTCAGGATTTAGTCGGAAATATGGCTTGTTGCCATTCATCGGAAAGCTCTCACTGAGAGCTTTCCATTGAATGGCAACAAGCCATATTGGTTGAACTTAAGTCATTACATAATATTATTTCATTAATTAATTTCAAATGCTGACTCCTGTATCCTCTAAAACTTAAAAGAGAGAGTTACAGACCGGTCAACAATAGTCTGATTCCAAATTGAAAGAAATGGAATATCATTTGAGCACTTACATCATGCGAAACACATGCATAGAATTTGAGGCATTAGATTAGCAGTTTTCCATTTTAGTATTGAGTCCAGTAAATTTAGTTGGCAGCTTCTGTCATTAACAATAGACACTGACAAAGATACCAGAAATAGTTTGATCCTGCTAAGGTCATTTTATATGTAACTAGCAGATTAGCCCGCCACTGGCGGGATTGGTCCCATGGCTTTGGTCGATCCATTAATTTTTGTTTTTCAAGATAACCCCATACAGGCACGTCGACAAAAATATTCCCCGTCCCGAGTTGACCATACATAACAAATTTCACGTCGATGTCATCGCTGACGACCGAGATATCGCCCAAGGTCATTTGTGGGTACCTGTTTCAAATTGACCCGAAGAAAATCCCCCCTGTCCCTCGGAAGCCCTAAGTAGGAAATTTCGTCTCGATATCCCCAGTTTCCGAGACGGTCGATTGAGCCGTATTTTAACTCGTGTATATAAACGCTCTTTAACAACGACACCGCAGATACGAACGCTCTTTAATCATTAACCCATTAACCCATCAATTCCAATGACGGTGGCAGGGTGAAGGAGTGCTCGGACGTTCTCAGAAGCAGTGCGATGACACTTCTCGAGGCTTTTTACCCTTAGATAGCAAGTTTGGGCTCAATCGGTCGAGCCGTTTTCGAGTCTATAAAGGATATACACACACACACATATATATACGGAAGTCTCAAAATATATGGTAGACTAGCAGGTTAGCCCGCCACTGGCGGCATTCGTCCCATGGCTTTGTTCGAAAAAGCAATTGCAACAGGTTCCGAGACACTTGTGCTGCATTTGAGTTAATTGTGCCTTTTTAATTTTTTAATTGAATTTTTTGTTTTTAAATTTTACCCGATTTTTTTTGGTTTTTCAAGGAGTTAATTGTGCCTTTTTAATTTTGTTTTTCAATTTTACCCGATTTTTTTTTGTTTTTCAATGAACCCGTCCATGACACTTCCCGTATTTAGCAAGTTTGAGCTCAATCGGTTCGAGTCTATAAAGGACACACACATATATATATGACACTTCCCATAGGTAGCAAGTTTGAGCTCAATCGGCATTCCCTGGAATTTCCCAGTCAATATTTAGCAAGTTTGAGCTCAATCGGTTCGAGTCTATAAAGGACACACTCATATATATGACACTTCCCGTAGGTAGCAAGTTTGAGCTCAATCGGCATTCCCTGGAATTTCCCAGTCACCAACGCGGCGTAATTTTGGTACATATATAGAGACCAATTGTCCATCGGCTGTCATGTGTAGTAAAGATGTCTTATAAGCCGACATTGCCGTGGGAATGCCCGTTCCTACACGCGTTTATATATATATATATATCTCATATATATTTTGAAGACCTCTGTCTGTTTGTTTGTATGTTTGTCTGTATGTTTGTCATTTATACAAATCTATGATTCTCGACCGATCGGGACCAAACTTGGTACGTGTGTGTAGTTTGACCAGGCGGTGGACGTTGTCGTATTGGCGAGCCCGTGCGGCGCCCGCTTCGCGCATGCGCAGACGAGATCTCGGAAACGGGTGGAGCTATCGACTTGAAATTTGGTATGTGAATGTATCTTGCCCCGGATACGAATTTTATCGGGTCGCTGAGCCCGTGCGACGCCAGCTTCGCGCATGCGCAGACCAGATCTAGGAAACGGGTAGAGCTATCGACTTGAAATTTGGTTTTTGAATAGCCCGGACAACGTCGGGCTCATCGGCTAGTATATATATATATATATATATGACAGCCGATGGACAATTGGTCTCTATATATGTACCAAAATTACGCCGCGTTGGTGACTGGGAAATTCCAGGGAATGCCGATTGAGCTCAAACTTGCTACCTACGGGAAGTGTCATATATATGAGTGTGTCCTTTATAACCTGCTAGTCTACCATATATATATATATATATACGGAAGTCTCAAATTATATAGTAGATTGGCAGATTCCAGTAGCTTTATAACGGTATATCTGGGGAGAAATCTGATGCTATATTCGTGATTATCTGGGATGATTTCGGTATATACTGTAAAAACAAAGCGCGCCATCCGTGCTCGCAGGGAATAAATTTCGAGCGAGAACGTTTGCGTAAATACGAAATTGTGAGTGTTGGTTTGTAACCGGGATTTCTGAGAAGCATTATGCCTATAACTACCCCCCCTAAGCCCTGACCTAAGTGTCATACATACTATAACAATGATGTTGTAAGAGCTCCAATAAATCTCCCCGCATAGGCAAGCACTCAATGTTTCCGTATAACTCTGCAGATGCTAATAACGTTGAATGGGAAACAGACGCTCTTTATAGAGATGCGTCAAAAACAAACGCTCATTAAATAATCACTTGATTAACCCACGCCGTGCCTTTGCGGTGATTTTGGGAGTGGAGAACGCGTGCTCTGAGCTTCTCCAAAACGCCGCGACGACGATTCCCGTGGGTTTTTACTTTTCGATGGGAAGTTTGAACTCAATCGAGCGAACCGTTTTCGATTCTATGAAGTACATACATATATATATACGAAGTCTCAAAATATATAGTATAGACTAGCAGATTAGCCCGCCACTAGCGGGATTGGTCGATCCATTAATTTTGGTTTTTCAAGATACCCGTCCTGAGATGACCATTTTTGATCATTACATTCACCAGAATGTGATAAAGGCGAATATTTGTATAATTGAAGATCTACTATACTCCAACTCTCACATTGTAGAAATATCACGGTCATGTCATATTCGAATAAGTTAACTAATACTGAAGTTATCAATCAGAAACCATCTCAGACGAACGGACGGACAGACAGACATGCTGATTACACATTCATTTTTTTTTTTTATGAAACGACTCAGTTCTGGTTATCGGGCTCACGGAACCACAACCAACTGTCCACATTACATTGTTCGGCCCATTTCGCAACAACGAAATAGCGCATAATGATTGGATGTTGACCACGTTGCCTATATCGCGGCGTTGCTAACACTTTGGGGTTTTGTTATAATAACTAATAGATTGTCATGATATTGAAGCATTTGGGGAATGATATGTACATGTCAGCTTATATCTGCACATTCCGTATACAATTCGCTTAATTTTGGTGTGATTCATATTCTTGTCTGCACTTTAACACATATTTATGTATATTTTACGAATACACGACGAACGTGTAATGACGTTGTCGGCTCTTCGCAATATAATAATGGATTATAGATCCCATTATATGGTCCCATTTACGACAAAATAACCCGACAAAAATATTCCCCGTCCCGAGTTGACCATACATAACAAATTTTACGTATTCAATACGTATTCAATACGTTGTGTGAATTTAGAGTTGTCCTTCCTGCATCGGGTCACACACATCAAAGAGACCATTTAACCCATCAATTCCAACGACGGTGGCAGGGCGAAGGGTGAAGGAGTGCTCGGACGTTCTCAGAAGCAGTGCGATGACACTTCCTTGTTCAAATTCACTTATTGTTGAAGAGATTAAACTTCACCCTAACTGGTCGGAATATTAATGCGAACAAAACAAATTACCTAAAATATGATATAAATCGGACAGTGACAATAACCTGGAATATTTTTATGACATCAATGCCGACAATGAAAGCACCACATACGATTCTACGCACATAACCCAGTCCATAACAACCTTCACCCTGATAACAGTTATGATTAAAACATGTGTTTTTACTTATACTCTGCGATGACACTACCTACCAACTGCATCTAACTTTCCTTTTAAAGATTTAGTAATTTTTTTAGACATCATATGATACAACCTTCTATAAAGTGTGAAAGTTGCAAAAATCATTGAACCACATTTTTATTCTATTCTCTGTTAACCCTTCCATGACTGGAGCATCCTGAAATTTTATGAAAACCCTGTGGCAATGCATTCTCTCATCAGGGAGCCTCGCATATATAAGAGAATATATTGGCCTAAAAATAGTTACCCTGACCTTGTAAGCCTGTGCATTCTCTTATATATGCGAGGCTCCCTATGGGAGACTCGCATATATAAGAGAATGCACTAGCACAGGGTCTCTAATGCTGCACCAGTGCAGCTCCTGTCACGAAAGGGTTTTAATAACAAATTTCATAAAAACTAAACATATATAGCTACACAGGTAACAACTGATAACATCCAAAACTTAGAAGAAAAATCATAATACCAAAGACAAAGTTCAGAAGATAGAAAATCGCAATGACTGCTCATAAAATAAATGAGTGTGATTAGATATTAAAACAAGATATTAAAAGCAGGCCTCAGAATATGGTGCCGGACATATGCAGAATGAGGTACCCAGAAGGTGAATTTAGTGACACCACCCGTCATCATCTGGGAATCAATAACATCAGTAAATTCCAAGTTAAAAAGAGGAATAAACTTGACAAGGCCCATAACTCTGGTGAAATTAGCCACAGACCAAGTCAATATTCAACTTTGTGCACTTATTTCCATGAAACAAAGTAATAAATTATTTTTAAAAATATTACCGACAAAATCCTGAAACCATTTTGAATGGACATCCGATTTCTATAGTCTCCCAAATTTGTTTAGGGAGACAGTGCTTGTTGAGTATCAGTAAACTATAAAAGAACACTGAAATCTATAAAAAAAAATAATTCCAAAGTGTGTTTCTAAACTTTCTACTAAGAAACTCCAATACCAGATAGAGCATATCCAGAAAGTCTTCTATAGTGCCTAAAGAAGTAAAGTCATTAATCAAAGGAATATTATATATAATAAATATATCAAAATACACAAATTTACCTTTCTAGGTCATAGTTTTTGTCAAAATGTTAACAAATTTAAGAAAATTTTGTAGTCACTGTTCAATGGACAATGAAGCTTTAATAGATAACGAAAATTACCAATTCTAAACGGGACCTAAACAATGTCTGAAAATAATGGGTCAAGTTCCAATTGTAAGCTCTTGAAAGTTTTTTGTGACAAGCTGCTGGAGCTAGGACATGTCATTATACAGACAATTCCTGTAACAACATAATGCTGTGCCAAAAACAAGCTTTGGTGGTACATTAATTGTAGTAAAATGATAAATATCTGGGACGCTGTCTCCATAGAATGACCATGTTCTTGGTGAGATTTAGAGCTTTGAAATGGTACCAGAATCGCATTATCAGTTTTTCACACTTCTCTGACAAGAGTCTATATGTTGAGAAATTGTCAAAATCTCTCCTTTATTAAATACTAAAATTTATCTGTATAAAATCAACAATAAAATTAACACATGCAATGATTGATTTATCCTATTTTAGGAATGACAAATTTTAAGAAAATGCAATGTTTTAACCATTTCATGATGGGGGCTGTGCTGGTAAAACATTAAAGATCATGTTCCAGTGCATTCTCTTATATATGTGAATCTCCCATAGGGAGCCTCGCATATATAAGAGCATGCACTGGCTTGCAAGGTCAACGTAAATATTGTTAGGCCAATGTTTCTCTTATACATGTGATCGAGCCTGGCGAAGCTTCGAAATTCGATTCGATTCGATATACTCCCGATGATTCGATTCGATATCAGTCAGCCGATTAGGCACAAAACGAATCTCAACTTGATCTGTGCGGGAACATTGTTCCTTTTATTGAGATATTGGAGAAGTCCAGTCCAATGATAACAGATAGAGTTACTCCTCCTGTATAGCGATTTTAACGAGTATCCCATTTGACCCGTTTCATGATTCATCTCCCAGTTACATCACCAAAACGGACCAAATGTTTTAGTTTTCTAAAAAACTGTGTTTATTTCTTTTCGGTTGTTGTCAAAGTGAGGACATTGGCACACATCATGTTAAAATCTTAATCATTGACGAAATTAAACTATCCAGTTGGCAGTTTATTTCTCCTAATAATATTCAATGTGATAACTGCATTCCCGATTCTCAGTTATAGTGAGCATCATCGCGGGCATGGCACAATACAATGCTATATTCATACTGTCAGTTTCGTCAACTTAAGGTCAAATCTTATGTGGGAAAATTTCGAATTTGGCCATAAATATTTCAAATAAAGCATGTCCCTATCAACTGATTCCAGTACCCTTAATAATCCTACTCGTTATAGAAATATTAAGTTATAAATCAATAGAAAACATGATGCATTTCTGCAAGTAGCCGAGTACTGCCCAGTGCCCACACATACATGTAACATTCGACCTTAAAATGGACGAACTGAAATTACTTACAAACACTTGTATTGTATTGACTTTGCCCGCTGATCATCACCATTCCCAGTCATACATAATAAACCTTTTTTTTGTAAATACAACACAACTTTAACGGTTTTAGCCAGCATTGTATTGATGATGTGCTGCCACTATGTAGTAATATTCGATTGGTTGGGTATTAGCTAAGTATGTTTATCTGATTAATATTTTTTCCGGGGAGATAATCTCATGTGGTGAAAATCATTGAACGTACGACAACGGAGCGATCCGAGTGATACTCGAATAGTGTGTTACTTCTATTCACTCGAATATGCAAGGTTCCTTATGGGAGAGTCGCATATATAAGAGAATGCATTGGCACAGTTTTTTCGCAAAATTTCAGAAAGCTCCAGTCATGGAAGGGTGAATACTCATTTAAATTTCCCTTTCAATACTGATGATTCAAGTTATCACCATTTTTTTTAAATTCCAGATACATCTAACACCAAAATCTGTACATACGACACCGGTGGATTTCTGGATGGAGTTATATAAAAGATATTATCTTCGATTTTGGATTTAGTAAATTTTCCTGCTAGGACACTAGGATTTCAGAGGACTCTCAGTTTGATTCCTCTGAGTACATCAGTGGTGACAAAAATTTCCATCATCACATGGTCCGTACCTACATGTACATGGTTTTGAAAAAAGAAATTTAATGGAAGATCTCAAATCTGATAACAAGAGGTACGCTGTCGCGTGGCATTTGCCCCCGACGGTAGCAATTCGGATTAAGCATGGACGAAACTGCGGATATCCGAGGAAGTCTATATGACCATTCCAAAAGAAGTTCGTACTAGAAATTCCTGACACCCAAAAACAAGCGATCCGGAAACCCAAAAACAAGCAAAAATTCAAATTTTCTAAGTTGAAAAAAGGGCCATAACTCTGGCGGCAAAAATCATCAGATCATACCCAAATTCGCACTTGACATGTATTTTCATATAACTGATCCACAAAAATACGGGATTTGCAATCGTACCACCAAAGCTCACGCTATCATTTGGAAACCCAAAAAAATAGAAACAAATTTAATTTTCTAAGTAAAAAAAAGGGCCATAACTCTAGTGAAAATGGGTGGACGAAACCTGCGCTATGCATGTAGCTGTTCCCCCATGCTGCTCTATCACCATACCAAATATCAGCTAAATCTGCCCAGCGGTTGCTGAACAATAATGCAAAATGTTTGTACGGACGGACAAAATTGAAATTTTCTAAGTTGAAAAAAGGGCCATAACTCTGGCAAAAATCATCAGATCATACCCAAATTCGCACTTGACATGTATTTTCATATAACTGATCCACAAAAATACGGGATTTGCAATCGTAAAACCAAAGCTCACGCTATCATCTGGAAACCAAAAAAAACAAAGAGAAAAATTGAATTTTCTAAGTGAAACTAGAGGTGTGACTGTCCCAATGGGACTACGGATACCCCCCTGTTTTTAAAATACTAAGATGTTTCACATGTCAGTAAACATTTAGTTAAAATAATAAAATAACAGTTCCCATTGCAGGTGTACAACCATAACCCTAATCTTAAACCTATTGACCGAAAAATGTAGGAATAAAAGCTTGGACAAAATTATGTATGTTGCGAAAAAGGGGAATAACTCCACCAAAAAATGTCGGACAGACGTCATAATCGCAGGTGCACAGGTTCCCATGGTACTAAATATCAGTGCCAAGATTAAAAAACATTGACCGAAAAATGTAGGAATAAAAGCTCGGACAAAATTATGAATGTTGCAAAAAAAGGTTCTAAATAAAAAAAGGGGGATAACTCCACCAAAAAATGTCGGACAGACGTCATAATCGCAAGTGCACAAGTTCCCATGGTACTAAATATCTGTGCCACGTTTTTAAAAAATTGACTGAAAAATGTAGGAATAAAAGCTCGGACAAAAGTATACATGTTGTGAAAATTTTCTAAGTCGAAAAAGGGGGGATAACGCCACTAAAAAAAGTCCAACAGACGTCATAATCGCAGGTGCACAAGTTCCCATGGTGGTTGATGTCTGTGCCAAGTTTCACGGAAATTGATCAAAAAACGACTGAGAAAAACTCCGGACAAATTTGTGTCCATGGACGGACGACGCCGACGGACGACGGACGGACATGCTGACTCCAGTATACCCCCCCTAACTTCGTTGCGGGGGGGGGGGTATAAAAAGGGCCATAACTCTGGTGAAAATGGGTGGACGAAACCCGCGCTATGCATGTAGCTGCTCCCCCATGCTGCTCTATCTCCATACCAAATATCAGCTAAATCTGCCCAGCGGTTGATGAACAATAATGCAAAATGTTTGTACGGACGGACAAAATTGAATTTTCTAAGTAAAAAAAAGGGCCATAACTCTGGTGAAAATGGGTGGACGAAACCCGCGCTATGCATGTAGCTGTTCCCCCATGCTGCTCTATCACCATACCAAATATCAGTTAAATCTGCCCAGCGGTTGCTGAACAATAATGCAAAATGTTTGTACGGATGGACGGAAGTACGGACGGAGACGTCGACTATATACCCGCCGACTTCAAGTCGGGGGCATAATAATGCCAGGACTGCCTCACCAATATGTTATGATTTTCCCTCTGACATGTATGTCAGACACCGTGCAATTGCCCTCCAAGGACTTTTAGCCGATAATTTTTTTTGGCTTTAGGCAAATTCCGGCTAATTAACAGGACGGTTCATGATCAATATGCTAACAATGACCCACCAACCAATTTGCTTATGGAATATATGACCTAGTTTGGAAATAGTTTGTCTGACATTGCAGAATGAGGTCTCCAGAGGGTGAATTTAGTGATGCAACCTGCACAGCGGGCTAGCATCACTAAATTAATCATCTGGGGAGCTCATTCTGCTTACGTCTATTCTTCTGGGAAGTATATATACTCTCAAATTAACAATGTTTTTTGTTATGCTTCCCTTCTGTTCAGTTTCTATAATCCCTAATTTTGCAGAAGATAAAATGCATAATCGAGGTGACTAATGGGTGAACATCACCAACTTCAACTGGGGAACTTCAATCTGATCCTAGGTCTCCCATAGCAGTTGAGGCTTATAAAGCAGAATGAGGTTCCAAGAGGGTGAATTTGGTGACACACAGGATAGCGTCACTAAATTCACCCTCTAGGGGCCTCATTCTGCAAATTTCAGAGACACTAATTCCAGGCATGTTTATGATATTTTTTATACAATACTAATTTGGACCGTATTCAGACTATATGTTGGACTATAGATTGGTGTGGGGTAGGGTCCTGCCAACATTTCTTTCCATTCGTACCAAATATCGAACTGAATACACAATAATACTCGTGAATCGAATATCAAATTGAACATAAACAAATATCAGACAAGGCAAGAAAGTCAGGAACAAAGGGCATTTTTCAAGAAGGGAAATTTTATACCATTTTTTTAAAAGTACCAGTACTTCAATAAAATATAACATCGTTGTCAAGTGATGTTTGAATGCCAGTTCAATATATGCTCTCGGATATACACATGCTACTGTGCCAACATGTAGTTATAGATGTGTGAACGGGAAAAAGAAATAATATGCTCGGAAAACTCATTTTACATGACGGAACACCAAATAATTATATTTTTAGATCAAGTAGTTTGTAAATTAAGGAGTGTGACATGGCTGTTATTTTGTTGTGTGTATTACTGAGAAAATATATATCATGTACGGCACACCTTTGCTTCTATAACTTCTCAATTAGACCATGATAAAGCCATGTGAGAGCTAGCGTCATTTATGAGTTGAGCACTTGGTTGTGGGTACATGCTGTGCCAGAGTGAATTTATACATTTATACATGAAGTTATACATTATTTGCGTTTGCCAAAGCCTAATGTTGACCATCCAATCGGCATCTAGAATTGTTCTGATTTGTACTTTTATAAAAAAGTAGTTCAGTTGCACTCGAACAAATACTTAAGCAATTCACAATTTCATTCAACCTGCAATCGTTTTCATACTGTATCAAGTGAAATTTATTCAAGATATTAACACAGAATGATAAAACAAACACCTAGCATTCACCTTTGGTATATTCTTATGTTTTCGAATCAAAATTTTCTAACCGAATTTGATTTGAATATTGCGACCAAATCGAACAAGAGGTAACACCACAGGTGCTGGGATACCCCCATTGTGAAAATTTAAATATGGGCAGGTCGGAAACCAAATTGTGAAAAAAAATGTGATGAACGAACAACAACAGACGGAAATCCAACATGTTCAGATAAAGGACGAGGGATAACTCTTGAATGGATATATGAACAACATCAATGAACCCTCTTTTGAAAGACCTCATGATGCCAAACCTGCATACCAAATTTCATTGAGATCCGATCACTCATGATTGAGATATATGAGGGGATGGATGGACGGATGGATGCACAGACAGACGGATGCATGTAATCCAGTATACCCCCCATATTTTGGGATGGGGGGGGGGGGTTAATAAATAATCGAACATCAAATATTCACAGATCCCTAGTGTGGGGTTAGTAGAATGTGCAGTTAGTATGGTTGAGTTATGCTGAGTGTGCATGGAATTACGGGTCAAGTTGATGTTTCAACACTATTGTTAATTTATTCTATAAATATTTGATAAAGTAAAAAAAAAGAAGATCAATTTGGCATCAGGATGGTATTATAAAACTTAATTGGCATTAGTTCACTCATCCATATTGTGGAAGTTAGGTTAACAGTGCGAGTACCAAGCTAAAAACAGCTGATAGATTTTGGGTTTGTTGGACTTGACCACTTCCAGAAAACTTCAAGACAGTTAATTTATCTGTAAAGAAAATTTCTCAGAGTTCCATCTAAGTATATCTTCAATTATATCAACATCAAAAATTAATTTATTTAAAAACTTAATATCTAAAAAGAGATACATTTCTAGAAAAATTGATCTCGAAAAAGGGATCAAATTCTAAATATGAAATACAAAATGTATCAATTCATTATAATAATAACTCGGACAACATCTTTTTAATATACTGGCAATAGAAATATTCACTTGACAAGCAATTTGGAAAATTGAGATATAAGAATGCTCAGTGTAAATAATGCACAAACCATGAGGAATCAGTTTCTTTCGAGATATGAAATATCAACTCATCCTTATAATATAAATCAGACATCATATTTAAAAATATTTTGGCAACAATTTGACAAGAAATTTGGAAAATGGAATTATAAAGGACTGTTCAGACGAATGTGTTGCATCCATTTTGTTATGAACAGGCAAATTGCATTGAAATTGGAATACAGACAATAACTCTACAGCATTACTTAAGACGAGTGTGATTTGTCAGCTAAGTTGTATCCGTTAATGAATTTTGGCATTAAAGATATGGTAAATGTTGGCGGTGGTTATTGCTGTTGAAATAGTCACATCTGTTAAATCCACCATAAACAGAAAGAATACTAAAATATGGAGATTTTTTTCTTATACCAATCATAAATATTGCATAAATAGCATGTTATTATCAAAATAATATGCAGTGTTAGTAGTTACAGTAGAGTACCTAAAGAGGGTGCAATAAGCAAAACATTCAAACACTGGAGAGATCACACTTTGGTTAAAAAGGTACCATGTTGTTACAACATACTGTTAATGCTCGCTAATCCTCTGCACTCAATATTTTGGTGTTGAATGAATTACAGTGATTCAATCTCCCAAAAAAAAATCACGACAGTGTTGAGTGTTTTGCTTACCGCACACTCTGTATATAAACAAACACTTGGCTTGCACAAGTGTGTTTTGTGGATAATATCATATTCATAGTATCATTATACTATACTATTAGTATATACTTGAGAATATTTTCATAGTTTGGTCACTTTTATTTCTTAATTGTAACCTACAACCAAGGCCATCCATGCATTTAACATATTTATTCCAATATCGAATATATCAGCTGCAATTGTAAGCTATGCATTATAATGCAATGCACCGTTTTGAACGTTTTAATCATGAAATCGCAATGGACAGACACAACACAGTCATATGAACGCTACTTTAGAATGTTCCATGGAAACTCAGCACAAAGCATGAGGCACAGTAATCAATTCCTTAACCACAGCAGAAATATGGGTAAATTTTCAGGATTTAGTTGGAAATATGGTTTGTTGCCATTCATTGGAAAGCTCTCAATTAGAGCTTTCCGATGAATGGCAACAAGCCATGTTTCAGATTAAATCCTGAAAATTACCCATAATTATGCTGTGTTAAGGAGTCGATTATTTAGGACATTATTATATCAGGGGTTAATTACACAGTATATTACCTGTTTTCTGTAAGAGGCGATTCCATTTTGTTGGCAGCCTTCTTTGAGAATAGTGACCTAGTCTTTTTTTTAGACTTTAGTGCCTTGTTAGTTTCAGGTGACGGTGGTTCAGTTAGCGATGGACTGTCAAAGCTGAACACAGAACAAGCAAATTGCCAAAGTTACAACACACATTTACAAATATATGGGAATATTGGATGTGGTGACAAGAGGTGACAAGAAAAAACATCTCAAGTTCTCAACAGCCAGATATGGTAAGTTAAAGCGAATTCATAAACTCATTTTCATTATAATTAGCATGTTGTATACATCGTTCATAGAGCACATGAGTGTATTTTGCACTCATCCATGGTTCAAATTCATTTATTTGTTGCATATATTCTGTTGAATATAATAGATGGTCCCATAAATGGTCAGATTTAAGTCTTTATCCATTTCATGACGGGAGCTGCACTGGTGCAACTTTAAAGATCATATGCCAGTGCATTCTCTTATATATGCGAGTATAGGGAGCCTCGCATATATAAGAGAAAGCACTGGCTTACAAGGTCAAGGTAAATATCGTTAGGCCAATGTATTCTCTTAAATATGCGAGGCAACCTATGGGAAACTCGCATATGACTCGCATATATAAGAGAATGCATTGGCACAGGTTTTTCGCAAAATTTCAGGAAGCTCCAGTCATGGAAGGGTTAATGCCTCAATTTTATTTGAACAACTTTTGTACAGTACACAAAACCCGCGATGGAGCATGCATATTATTAAGCGATTTACATTTGTAAATATTTATCAATGTGAAAGTTTGGCAAATTTAGCACATAGTTGGCTTCGAAGCAGGAAGTTTTTGGGATAAACGCTGAATTTTTTCCTACCTTTTTAGTTTTTAATTAAACACTACTCCACATTTCTGGGCTGAAATATAATTATCCGTACTTGAGTTTTGACAAATTATTTTCTAGTAACGGATTGTCACCACATCCAATAGACCTAAAAACTCTATAGTGCCAGAGACGATCAGATCAGCTCCAGAAGGAGTAGTTAGAATATCTCCCATTAGCATTCCTGATACTTGTATGCCACAAATTGATTTCATTAAATTGTTTACTCTTTCTACACTAAAAGGATTTTCCTATCAGTTACAAATGTATACATTGGATGGTCTATTATTCATCTGGAGGGGTTTTCTTGAAAAATAAGCAGACATCAGATAATACATGTACACATGGAGTCCTATTCTCTGATTCAGATCTAATAGGAGTTATAAAAGGTGCAGGGATGACATGACCACAAACCAACACGTCGCTTTTGAGAATTTGGAAAATAAATGATTAAAAATAGTGCATGAGTTTAATGGGCATGCCGATTAAAATATTTCTAACAAGGAGTCTTTTTGCCATATTAAAATACCGAAGTTCCGCCTACTGGAAATAGTATCAGTTCTGTGGCAGCGTTCATGGAGTATTTACAAAAGGTCGCTGTTTGCATTTTGGTTAAAGTTACCAGGGTTAAGAATTTTAGTCTGATCATAGGCTGGTTTTTAAATTCTTAGCACCAACGCTGCGTGTATAATATTTGTGGATGAATCTGGTCGAATCAGGCACTAAAAGAGTAAACAATGGTTTATTTATCAATAGAGATTAGAGAGATTTAACAAAAGCAAGGATAATAATTATAGATATGATGAAATTGTAAGTCAAAGAAATTACTAATATACAAGGCTCAAAAACTTGATTTAAATATAATGGAAAAATCTACATATTTAATATCAACAGATTTGAAAATTTCATGAAAATTAAAGACTTAAAGACATAGACTTTGAATAATGACCAAAATGTGTCTTCATATCAAGTATCCATGGTTTAGGCCAAAATTATATTTTAAAATACCCTCTTCTCCTTGCAACCAGTCAATAGGGTTCTTATTCAAATATGAAATTGTAAATTAGCCAAAAGATTTCCAGCTTTAATCTCTGAAACATCTATAATTATTAAATATAGCATCTATATATATAAAAGGGTAAGATCCGTTTGAATTTCTCTACCATACCCCTGGACCGATTTCAACCAAATTTGGTGTGGTAACTTGGGATATCCTGGCGGACGTTATTTGTTTTTTATTTTCACAAATTTTATAAAAAAAAGAATTAATTTAAATTGAGCAAAAGGCAAAGGCCCCTCTGTTGTTGAATAAAGGCTCTCAAAGGGAGCCTGTTTCAGCTATACTATAATTCTATTTATAAACCGGTTCACATGCCTCGGCCAATCAGATCGCTCCAATCCACGAACAATATTTCTTGTATGAATCTGTATTTTGCCGGAGTTAAAATATAGACATGAGCTCAAATTCACCAATCAATTGGCATTAATTGGAGAGTAAGCTGAACATGGGAGCGGAGCGGAAGGTGTGAATTCTAACAATGCACTCGGGTTAAACACGGATTGTACCATTCGTATCGGCCATGGGGGTGCATGGAAGTTAACTGAGCGAAATCCACATTTGTTTGGAATGTATCATCCACAATAATCACTGTTTAACAATAACATTGAGAATATTCTACAAACCACATATTTGTTTTAGTCTTTTTACATGAATGTCGGTGATATTCCAACACACAAACTTCCTGTAAATTGGAACAGTTTCTCTTCGGAGTCGGAATGTTCGAACACTATCGGGACATTGACGCCAGGGTTCTGAACGATACATCTATTATCAACTAACATTAACATCCGCAACAGTTTATTGTCGCAAGGAGGAATTGGAATAAACAATACTTTAGATTTGGAAACAACATGTTTATCGACGCGCTCTGATAAATAATCTCGATCCAAGTGCTCCCATTGTAAACGATCATTTGACTTGTGCGGTAGGGATATATGCAACACCACACGACATTCAATTAATCTTTGATTGAATAGTAATTTATACGTGATCATCATATTGAAAGTGGCCCAATTATGTTTGCCTCGATGTGTGAATCGGTTCATAAATATGTCATAACCCGCTTGGGTGTCTGTACAAGAAATACAGACCGCGGCGCTAACGCGCCTAGGTCTATATTTCTTGTACAGATACCCAAGCGGGTTATAACCTATAGATATCAAATTCTATAGACTGTGTACAATATTGTTGTTAGTCTTGTGATGGCTTACAGAATTGACCAATTTTGGCAAATGACAGAGCAAACCCTGATTGTTTAATTATATTACAAGTTGAATTTGAAAATTTGAAAAATCTCTCTATTTTGAAATAGGATGAATTATAGTCCACTTATCTCTGTAGGATAAAAGGAAAATGAAGCAAAGATACATTGACATTGCAGAGTTATCTAACTAGGAATGGCACGACTGCTTTTCTATAGAGAGTGAGGGATGAAAGATAGCACACACTGTACTGTACATGCACAATGAAGCAGCAAAATAGCAAAGCATAGCATCAAGTCAATGAGATTAAAATTCTCTTTCATTAATGCAGACTCTGACAGAAAAAAGCTATATTCTAACTATCAGAAACAGGCAGACTATTATTCATCAACATTGCAGTTAGTTAACCCTTCCATGACTGGAGCTTCCTGAAATTTTGCGAAAACCCTGTACCAATACATTTTCTTATATATGCGAGTCTCTGATTGGGAGCCTCACATATATAGGAGAATACATTAACCTAACAATATTTACCTTGACCTTGTAAGCCAGTGCATTCTCTTATATATGCAAGGTTCCCTATTGGAGACTCGCATTATAAGAGAATGCACTGGCACATGCTATATATAATGCTGGTTAAGGGTTAAGATGGTGCTGAGGTGACTAATTTTTTCACCTTTTACCGGTAATAGAAATCTTAGTTCCTCCCAGCTATGAATTCAAAGATTTGATGCCACATCAGAGTTTGTGCACATTTTTGAGATTGAAATTCCAGGACTTTTCCAGGACTTTTCTATGACCCAGTACCATTTTCCATAACCTGATAAGATTATTACCGAAAGCCTGATTTATGCTAAACCATCCATGACTGGAGCTTTCTGAAATTTTGTGAAAACTCTGTGCCAATTCTCTTATATATGCGATTCTCCCATACATTAGCCAAACAATATATACCTTGACCTTGTAAGCCAGTGTAAACTCTTATATATGCGAGGCTCCCTATGGGAGAATAGCATATATAAGAGAATGCACTGGCACATGATCTTTAATCAATGCAGCTCCCGTCAGGGTTAAATATGTCAGGCATCAGTGTTTGTTTACTGTGAATGCAGTTCAGTGGCATCAAGTATTTTTATTTTCAGCTATGGGGAACTGAGATTGATGTTAGGGTCAAGATATTGGTTACATCCACACCATCTTTTTTATAAATAAATATATCCAACAACAAGGGCAATGCCATGTGTGGGCCAATGCCCCCAAATGTATGCTCAATATTGGCTATATTTAGAGAGAAAATAATAGTGGGACATTTCTCTCAGCTTTAACCCCGGATCATAACTCTGGGAAGGGGCCATAACTCTGGAAAAAATGTGAGGACAAAACAAACCCCGGGTCATATCTCTGGCAAATGGGCCATAGCTCTAGAAAAAAATGCGGATAAAACCTGCACTATGAAGGACAGACAGACGAAGGTCTTCAGAATATACCCTTGAATCCTCAATTCACAAATTTCGTCAGTAAAATGTTGCTTTTCCTGCATATTATTGCAGAATCCCACCAGCGACCAATTAATTCATATTTAGCCAAAAGATGAAAACCATTGCATGTCACCTTTAATTAGCTGCAGTGGGATTCAAAATCAAACATATCTGTCCTTACTTAGTATAACATTCCACATGGAATATAACCTTCTCATGCAACATAGAAACAAGCACCAAATAGTTAGTTTATTTTAGTAGAAAACTTGAAGTATGTTAATAGTGACGAAGGTGCAAATAAGTTGAAAGAACTATGGTTGAAGGAAATGAGGCTTTTTTAAACTCTAGGCTGAAATCTGAGAGGCCTCTTTCGCAGAAAGGGTAGTTATCCGTAAGATTTTGGTTACCTCCCTTTGGACTACATTGACAACATGCCAAAATCTAGACAAGATGACATCTTAACCTTTTCATGATGGAAGCTGCGCTGGTGCAGCATTAAAGATCATGTGCCAGTGCATTCTTTTATATATGCAAGTAAATGGTTTACAAGGACAAGGTAAATATTGTTAGGCCAATATATTCTCTTGTATATGCTAGGCTCCCTATGGGAGACTCGCATATATATGAGAAAGCATTGGCACAGGGTTTTCTAAAAATTTCAGGAAGTTCAAGTCACGGAAGGGTTAATTATATCATTTAAATTTTTTAATTAGGTGGTTATTTCGTTAAGGTGCGATAAATTAGTACAAAGCCACCAGGGTGTACCTTTAAAAACTTATGGATGATCAACCTTTCCGCCTTGAATAGATAGCTGTACTACAGAATGTTCATTCAGAAATCCCACCAACAAATAAAATATTGTTACATTTCAAATCAAGTACATCTTAGTAATGTAAAATTAAATACCTTGATGATGACGGTGATGAATCCACATTGTTTTTTGGGCTGTCACAAAGATCAGGAACACAGCATGATGGTCGCAGTGACAGGAATTTCTCCGCACTCTTACTGTACATGTCGGTGTCTTTGAAGGCTCTTCTTTGGCTCACCATCACATGATTGCATGGAATCAGAAATCTGAAATCATGAACTGGCAAGATCAGAGGACGGTCAACATGCATGAGTTATCGACAGAATCATACAGGTGTGCGAATGTGGTGAACATTATAGCATGCATTTGTTGTGGCGCAATGTTACGAGAGATGTCAGTTGTAACTTGCAGCAAAAGAAACGAGTGAGATAAAGTTATCTTGATTCACACACCGGTGTTGTTTTGTACTTATTACAAACCAATATTCACTTATATATATATTGTGATACTATATTTAGGCCACACAAAGTTGATAATCTGGTTCTCAGACACATTTTTTCAAAGCAAGCAGGCAGGCAGAATTCAATTTTTTTTTTAGGTTTTTTTTCCATATTTTATGACCATAATGTACTGACAGGCAGGTTTTTATTTCTTTATTGACGAATTGAACAACCAATGTTTTGGACTCAAATCTGACCATTTGATTTGGTTTTAACAAATTTTGAAATATTAAGTGTAATAATAGTCAGACTTGACTGGGCCATCTTTCATATGTACAATGTATACAATAAAAAACAAAAACATAATAACTTTTATTACAGTGAAATAACGAATCAATTACCAGATCAAAACTTTATTGTTCTTTGTCACTACTACTACTACTGTCACTTGGGAATGTTCAACTCGTTGATAGTGCAACCTTGTATATATGTATCCAATAGCTATGATGTTATGTGTAACCCTGTTAATTAGGAAAAAACTCCTAAGGAAAAAAACAATGCCTAAGAAAAATATTGAATAGCACTCTCCATTAATCTCAGATAATAAGTAGTATTGGAGTTCAAAAAGTGTAGAAATAATGTACTTTGTAGTAATATTCATATCTTTTTCCAGCAGATTGGCTAGATAATTACAGAAATACACAGCACCCAATATATAATATATAAAGATGTCTTATTTACGGAGGTCACTTCACAGGTAACTTTAATGCATCAAAGGTGAAAGGTTAGAGTGTGCACTTCATTTAAATAAGTGGAAACATACAAATTATGGCGAATTCAACTTTGCGTATACGCAATTCGTTAAGATGCACACTGTGACAGTTACAGAAACATACGGATTTGACAACCAAATTATGTGATATTAATGGATTCAATGTAAATCAAATCGTGAAGAATTCACTGTGATGCATCCATCATAAGAGGCCAAATTAGAAACCGCCTCCATTTGCGTGGATCAGATATCCACCCTTTATATCAAGAATCAAACCAGCTTGCTTTTGTCAGACTGTCCATGTCCTGATAGAGTTATCTCTATCTTTGACTTACTTGAACACAAGCTGGAACATGGCATCTTCACAATTCATTTCTATCAGGGTCTTGAACAGAGACAATGAAACCAAGCAGAGCTGAAAAATAAAATAAAATAAATTTATAATTATATTTCTTGCATAGAATCATACAGAAATCCAAAACAATGTGAATCAAGCTTGTAAAGGCTTTTTTTTCCTTTTTTTTTTTACTGAGAATAAAGAATAGCAAAGAAGAAAAGACATAATACACGAACACGTTCTTGCTCTCAATCCAGGACACGGAAGAGCGGAACTCTACATGATCTGACTTCATTCTTACCTGTGACATGTCTTTCTGAAATATTTAAAAGCAATATTGTTTTGGAACAATTTTTTCAAAACACCGTTCAACTTAACAGAAAGACGAAGCAGTGATACTAGTTTCTACCTTGACATATCTTTGTCCAAAAATTGGCTTTCTTTAGCTACAATAATGGTGATAAAAACAATATACTATTTTTTCCCCCTTCAGAATAACTTTAAATGTCCCGTATTAAAACAGCTAAAGTGGTTGATGGTGTGTAATATTTAAGGTTTGCAGAATCAAAGTTCCAAACAATATGTGCAATTTTAATTAATTTACATTGCGAATTTACCATAAACAGTATAATTAGTAAATTTAACCATATTTAAACTGTATTGTAAATATTGGAATCTTGTAAAGACTTGTGGTGCGCTTATTTCAGTGAATAAACTGATATGCGAGTACCTAGGCACTTTACCCACTGAAATAAAGTAGAATTCGACTCATATTGCTAAAAATTCCAACCACATCGATTTTACCATTTCAGAGAATACAACAACTAAAGTATGCACAATTGTAAATATCTATTCCTTAATGGAGTACAAATTAATTGCCGACAAACTAACGGCAAATATTCTGCCAAAGAGGGTCACTGCATTTTATCTAAATATAAGAATGATGTTGTATACTACCATTTTTTATTTATAATTTGTGAGAATAACAAATTTGACAGGGACCAGCCTAGAGGTTGCCAATTGGGAGAAGTACCTGTTTGATTATTAGAGAAGTGAATTGTTGTCAGGGAGAATTAATAATGGCCGAAGTCCAATGTACACCCCAACATCACCCTTCTATGATCCAATTAATATTTTGAAACACAAGAGCTCATTTATATATAAACCATTATAGTGAGTACTAACACCATTACAATGTTGCCAAATTTTAGGTTGAGTTCCTAAAAAAAACTTGACAAAAAATAAACTATTTGCCTACATGCAATACAATCTACTGCGGAGATTGAATGCATGTTGCTGCCAAACAATTAAATATTCCCAGTGTACCCAATAGTCATCCAAGACATGCACTTGATTACCTTGGAGCTGCCATTAATTCTGGTAATGAGAGAGTCGAGAATGTTAATTTCATCATACTTCTCCATGAGAATGAAGGACAGGAAGGCTCTAATCAACATCGGCTCAGTTATCTTCCGTAGAAACAGCTCCAGATAGGCAGTTGCAGTAATAACTTCATCTCGAGAATTCTACAAACAAAATTATCAAATACTGTGAAATACACATGAATAAATTTGTAATACAACAACAGAGGTGTTAATTCAAGATGGCTCTCAGGATCACAGAAAATCTATGGGGTGGCCAACGTGGCTATACATAAACTAAAGGTCATGTCACTTTACTATATGAGACCACCACCCACTCTTTTCATATGACGAATTCCAGGTGTTTTTAAGCCATATGCTGGATTCCGAGTGTTCATTATGTCGCATTCTGGCTGTATCATACAATTTCTATTTAGTCATTTATATTTTCATACTTCCTAGAAAATTCACACTTTCTGAATATGAAAATTCACAGATTTGACTGTTAATTTAAGCACAAAAAAGTAAGATAATTCAATCCCCGGTGCCATCAACTAAACACCTAAAAACTGTAAGTTTCCCATGATATTTTTAAAGGATATCTTCAGATGGGGTAATCAGAATGTGATGAAACTTTTGGAAGATAATCTCTTATATGTATATAGTTCCATACATTCCTTATTATCCTGAAACTGGATCCTGGAATCAATGTCTTTTTAACTCTTTCATGATGGGAGTTGCGCTGGTACAGCTTTAACGATCATGTGCTAGGGCTTCACGGTTTTTCGGTATTTAGTCATACCGCGGTTTTGTTTTTAATACCGTGTAGTCGGTATTGGATTTCTTGAATAGTTGGTATACCGCTGCACACTATATTTTCTTTTTTAGTCGGTTTTACGAGAGCAAATGTCGATAAAATACATATTCTGAGGCACTAAAGCGTACCTGTAAGTTATGAACGAAAGCGAGAACTAGCAAGACGAAACGAGAACCAGCGAGATGAAACGAGAACTAGCGACTGTAGCGAGACGAGACGATAACGAGCCATCGCCAAGAGCGTAACTGCAGAAAGTGCGAAAATCAGTTATCACAAAGGAAGTGCCAACACGTTGTACGCTGATGGATGTGTTTATAGTCGTCTCATATGCACTTCAAATTAGTGTACACAAAGCAATAATTAGACTAGGTCGCCATCCATACAATTACGAAATGTAAACTATACTCTCACAATTGTTTTCGTGCTAATGTTTATCCACTATCGAGACACCATGGATAAATACCATCGCTTGGGGACCTTTTTAGTATAATCTGGACTTAAATCCCCCCATGGTATAAATTCTTTAGAAAACGAACAAAGAGACATATCAATTTGATTCTCGAAATGGAAAAGTTAAAACCACAGCCTGTGACTGAAACTAAACACGTAGATTAAATTTCAAAATCAAACACAACATCACCAGTTTGGATTCATTTCGGTTTAAAATCAGCGACCGAAGGTAAACCGACAGATGATTCGCATGGCATATATGTCGGCTTTGTTATAAAAAAGTTGCAGCGAGAAATGGAAACACATCAAATCTCATCGCTCACCTCAGAACAAATCATCCTACAACCTACGGCAAACTAGACATGTTCCGAAGGATCTTAACTAGCAAAAAGTTTGGACATTATTCTTGACGGTTTTTAGTCATACCGCGGTATTGATTTCAATACCGTAGTCGGTATTGTGAAGGTGGATACAGTGAAGCTCTATCATGTGCCAGTGTATTCTCTTATATATGCAAGTCACCCATAGGGAACCTCACATATATAAGACAATACACTGGCTTACAAGTACAAGGTAAATATTGTTAGGCCAAAATATTCTCTTATTAGTATATATGCAAGTCACCCTATGGGAGACTGCATATATAAGAGAATGTATTGGCTCAGGGTTTTTCAAAAAATTTCAGGAAACTCCTGTCATGGAAGGGTTAAAGTTGAATTCCAGATTCCATGGGGGTGGTTGTGCCATGGTGGTTTCCTGTATATCATTAATAAACATATAAGATACAATGAACAAAATGTACTCCGGACATATCATGCAACGTCCTATAATAATACATGGTGGTCATCATGTCATGCGACTTCTTCAAAAGTGGTATAAAGGTTAATAGGTGTCTGTCTATCTATGAAATGTCAACTAAATCATAATAATAATAATGATAATGGATAGTTCTTATATAGTGATTAATCATATGAGTCTCTTAAGTGCTTGAACACTTACATTATTACCCCCAGTTGTTGAGCAATGGCGAGTCTAATAAATGCTGCCATTTTACAGGCGCTGCACTTGAGTGGCGAGACATGCACACAGATACATAAACGCCCACTCACATGAACTTACGCTTGCCCACCATGCTAGGTACCTACATATATTGCGTCTAGGTACGACAAATGATACTAATGATACCTGAATAGAATGGCAAAGAAATTCAACAAATGATCCAGTTCATTAGTACAACTATGTCATGGATACTATTATTGCTGTCTGACTAGACAAGAAAGTTGTGGGCTTTGAACCCAACAAGGGCCATATTTTTTTATTTTTAATCTTTGATTTTTAAACTTGACATGAGCTCAGGGCATCTTAATGTGCCATTCCAATCGAAACCCAGCCAGTTTGATAAGAAATTATAATTTATTTTCGCACATTATGAAGTACTACTTGTAGTAATGAACACGTTATACTGAGCCAGTGTCAATAAATCTATTTATATACCTTTAATAATAACCTTACAGGTGTAGCTCCAAGATTGTTACCAAGATCGTGTGACCCCAATATGGCTAACTAAAATGGCTACACATGACGTATACCTATTTTTTCACAAAATGTATGTGAAGTTTGAGAAAATTAGATCTGAGAGACACCTGGGATACAACATATTATCCATATACACCAGAAATACTTTTGAATATATGCAGAATGCAAAGGAAAGTCGTCTATGGGGCCTTGTGACAATGAAATATGCATTTTTCTAATTAAAAATATGCATGCTTCTTCTGTAAAAATATGGACTATTTTTCGTTCAGTTTCGAATTTTATCATTGAATTTGTAAATGATAGTATTGTATGAATTAAAAAACAAGTGAGATATACACATACAATTTAAAAAAATTCAGAGTTATTGCAGCAGAAGCATATAATAATACCAAAAAAAACAATTCTAGACAAATTGACTATCCTCAATAGAAATTTAAATATCAATTATAGTGGTGACACACAACAACACTCAGCTCTTATAAATAATACAGTACATCTCTCTTCAGGAAGAATGAACAAAGCAATGATTGGCCAAATTGACGATAAGCGCACAATTTAGCAGTTAAATCTATACATGAAATATTCAACTTCATATTGATTTTCCAGCTTATATATGGATCCAATTCCCACAATTTGAATTCTAAATGAACCTATAATAATTCTGTTGGAATTAATAAATCACAGGGGGGAATTGTTATGGCAGTTAAAGCTTACTAGGACAAAATGCATGCTTGCCTGGTTTGTGGTGGATGTGAATATTTTCAAATGGTAGACATTAAAAATAAATTTCCAAGCCTTTTTGGCAAGGAAATACTAGTACATAGAGAGCAGATAAATAGAAAATAATTAATCATTCTTTATTAGTAGCAAGTGAGATGTGGAGGATATTATTAACTCCTTTCATGACTGGAGCTTCCTGAAGTTTTGCGAAAACCATGTCCAATGCATTCTCTTACATTCTCCCACAGGAAGCCTTGCATATATACGAATACATTGACCTAACTATTTTTTCCATTTACCTTGTAAGCCAGTGCATTCTTATATATACAAGACTTCCTATAGAAGACTCGCATATATAAGAGAATGCTCTGGCACATGGTCTTTAGTGCTGCACCAGTGCAACTCCTGTCATGAAAGAGTTAAGAAACACTACCATGCAGAGCCATGTTTAGACTCTTGCCTGCTGTATGAGACAATTTTTGTTTGGGGAGGGGGGGATTTTTAGAAAATTCAAAACTTTTCCGAACTCCAATGCTGTCATAAAGAAGCATTCTTCCTTGTAACAAATTAATAAAGCTATCAATATAATTGGAACAATATCATTAATAATTTACTCAAAAACAAAGATGCGTGTGTGAAAATTTTATATATGTATTGAAGCATATCACAAGCTATCTTAGTCTAATATTAATATCGACTGATAAGAAAACAGAGCAAAATTGTCAGAAAAAGAGAAGAAATTAACACTTCCATGACTGGAGCTTCCTGAATTTTTTTCAAAAACTCTGTGCCAATGCATTCTCTTATATATGCGAGTCTTCATAGGCCTAACAATATTTACCTTGACCTTGTAAGCCGCTGCATTCTCGTATATATGCGAGGCTCCTGATGGAAGACTCATATATAAGAGAATGCACTAGCACAGGGTCTTTAATGCTGCACCAGCACAGCTTCTGTCATGAAAGGATTAAAGCAAGAGCACAGAGATTGTATGAAACTACAGGAGATACAACAGAAAAAGCCGTGTTTATCATCGAAGCATCATAGGGATACTGATTATACGAGGATGTATGCAGATTGTATAATCAATTGTGTTACCTTGGAGACGTGGACACTAATTACTGGAATATGTCTATTGTTTCCGAGTTTGTTGACGGAATCTGCTGATTGTTATTGCTAACAGGAAGGTAGTTAGTGACAAGATGATTGATTTACACTAATATTGAGATGCGACGGATACCATATACAGTGTCATAAAAGAAGACATCCATTCAACAGAAACAGAGATGCAGAAATCAATCATACAAAGATAACTTCACATATTCTATGTGGAAAATATTGTCAGACTTATTAAAATTCAGATGAATACATGCCAGTTTCAGGGAATAGCCTAAGAACTATAAAATAGGGCTCTGTGATTCAGGGGTGAGATTCGGGAATCAAATCTTGAATAGAAGAATTTGTGTTCCATTGAAGCTGTTGTCAAAAATGCTAACATCATCACTCTACACTGTTACATTCTTTCTAACAGTCATAACACTTCAAAATTAAAGGCCTTCCTTTTTTTTCATTTAACTCTTTCTATATGTTCAGATAATAAGGTAAACAAATGGCTACAGGCCATTTACTAAACTTTTTATCTGAACATTTCCCACAAACAGGAATCTTTCTGCAAGTGTATTATCTGTTTTAAGTCTCTCTTCTTCTTAAATTTCCTGGACATCCCTCCATATGGATAATAGACCAAACAAATGTATACCTCTATAACTGATGAGAGAATCCATTTAGTAAAGAAAGGGATAATTAACAGACATTGCACAATGGACGTATGCATGCATGGTTGGACGGACGGATGGACAGGTGTATAACAGTATACCCCCCTTTTTTTAAATACTCATTGAAATGGATTATTCTTCACTTGCTAGGATGCTTGCATAATTTATAGACTTAATTTAAATCATGCATACACACACTCACTACTAGCAACAAGATTCATCTACAAAACTGACATACAAATGTTAGTCATGTGTTATGAGCTACAGCTGGTGCAGTGGCAATTAAAGCAGTGATGGAAAACTATATCAACAAATGAAGTTGACACAGTGAACAGAATGATATAACAACAGATTAATCAAGTAAAGCTCTGCTCAAGTGGGAACTGGTGAGAAAGTGTGTGGCAAATCTATAGGATTATATTATTAAGGCCAAGCATGGGGATGAATAGTCATGTTCAAGGTGTGACAAAAAAAATGCTGATATAACCTAAATACGGTTGTAGGCCTTTATATTCCCTCAAATTAAAGTCAGTAAACTTGGCGCTAAAAATATTGAAATGTGCCCAAAATAAAAATTAAAATGGAATTTTTGCAATTTTCATAGCTATGTTTACAGACCTGTAGTACTGAGAAACACTGAAATCTTAATATTCACATAATTTAAATTCCTGGAAATGGTCATTCTCAGAAAATGAGTACAACAATTTTAAGTTACAGTAATGCTCTCAGGGAGAGCTTTCCGATGAATGGCAACAAGCCATATTTCCGACTAAATCCTGAAAAGTTACCCATAATTCTGCTGTGGTTAAGAAGTCGATTACTTAGAGCATTACTGTACTTGGCCTGATGTGTCCAAATTACACAAATCTATGTATGTGAGTCTCCCAGTGAATTCTCTTATATAGTCGAGGCTCCCTATGGGAGACTCACATATTTAAGAGAATGAACTGGCACAGGACCTGTAATGCTGATTCAGCACAGCTCCCGCCATGAAAGGGTTAACAGTGCCTTAGTCATGTGCATTATGAACTGCAGTTGGTGCAGTAGCAATTGATGCAGTGAAGACTTCATGGAAAACTATTTCTAATGAAGTAAATTGGAAACATCTGTTCAACTATATGTCAACTACTGTGACGGGTGATATAATTAATTATAGGTAGATTGGTATATGTTTACAGTTGAGTTCGTGACCTGTAGTCACCCAAGTCAACAGGACAGAAATTAGCTTACGTTGAACAATGAATGAATTTGATCTAATAATGTTAAGATTATATACATATAGGAAAGATATTTCAAGACTTATCTTGCCTTGAAGTAAGCGTGCCCGAGGTGTATTAATACTACAGTGTCACAGCCATGGGAATTCACTTAACCAATAGGTAATGTCCACTATTGTCTCAGTAAACCTGAGCCAAATTAAATTTGTCAAGCGAATATTACCTACCAGTAGGGAAAATAGAGTCCACACAGTACTGAGCGACCAATTTCTCAAGCAAAATATTTTCAAGATTTACTTGACAAACGAGAATATTTATGGCCAAATGTCACTTATTTTTGAATTTTCAAAATGGCAGCATGATCCCTGAAGTGAATAAATCTAGAGTAGTGGACATAATGTCATCTCAAGACTAAAATTCATTGGAAATGATCATTTCTTACAAATAAGACTTGCTTCAGGAATATCATTCTTCACATTGCCAGTTTTTCTGCCTGCACAAAAACAGTGCAAAGACTATTTTTTTAATGAATTCCCAGGGCTACTGAAGGAGATTGCTTAAAGCAATTAGGTACTGATTTAATAGGTAGAAAAAAAATAAGTATTACATCATAATCTTTCTTAAAGGTCTGAAAAAACAAAGGGGTGTTTATGAATTTATATAATGAATATGTACAATCCTTGGCTAGATGCTGAGAGGAACATTAAAAGGGCTCCAAGGCACTGGCCGTGGGTATATCATAAATGTGCAAAAATTTAAAAGTCTGTAAAAACATCATCGCTAAAGAGAACATGGAGAAATAGATAAAACTTTATATAATCAGCAGAGCTTATTAAATGGCCCATCCCATGTATATCGTGGGAATGCAGGGATGTCATATAAATATATAATCAGCAGATCTTATTAAAAGGTCCATCCCATATATATTGTGAGAATGCAGGGATGTCACATATAGAGGATCTACAACGAGTCCCCAGTTTATAGCGGAATTTACAAAACAAGTCCATTAAATTAGGTCTGGACCAAGCCTTACTGAGCTTTTGGAGAGTTCCAGACATAATTTACAGGACCAGTTTTGTAAATTCCACTAAAAACTAGGGACGAATTGTAGAATCTATTTATTACATGATCCAAAACCTCGACAAAACATGCTTAAATCAACAAATGGGAAATGAAACTAACATCGGCTTCTATAAGGCATGCGATGATGTTTCATGTAACTATGCATTGTTTGCCCGTGCAAAGAAATAGCTCCTGATATATAAAGACTCTTTGACATATTTAATGGCGTATAGTTAGTGACATAACTTTTCAAACTCTTCATTCATTATAGTTTGTTGGAAAAACATTGGAAGCCATCATATTTTGAGACGTAGGGTATGGAATGTAAACAGATGACAAACCGGGAGTCAAAGGTCACCTGGCACAATTTCCTGTTATTAACCCTTTGAGTGCCAGGTCGATTTTTGTATCAACCCATATACCCTGTGCCAATGCATTCTCTTATATATGCGAGTCGACCATAGGTCGCCTCGCATATATAAGAGAATGCATTGGCCTAACAATTTTGTTTTTTTGTTTTACAATTTTTTACAATTTTAATAATTTATTCTTATATTCTTTAACAGACTTATTGTTTAGGCACTCAAAGGGTTAAACAAACGTTTAATATCACAATTTATAGAATGGTTTTATTGAATGGAATAAGAGTAGGATCATGTAATAATTATATATAATCAGCAGATAGCTCAATTTACTAAATGATCCAATCTAAAAATAAAAGAGCAAAACAAAGGCTGAAAAAAAGATTTAACCCTTTGAGTGCCAGGGGCCGATCTCATCGGCCCTAAACCTACAAAATAAGTCTGTTAAAGAATATAAGAATAAATTATTAAAATTGTAAAAAATTTAAAAAAAAAAAAAAAAAAAAAAATATTGTTAGGCCAATGCATTCTCTTATATATGCGAGGCGACCTATGGTCGACTCGCATATATAAGAGAATGCATTGGCACAGGGTATATGGGTTGATACAAAAATCGACCTGGCACTCAAAGGGTTAAACAAAAAATTCAAGCCTTCCAGGCTCTTATTTTTTTTTGGGCATATAATCCCAACCAAGCCAGTAACCAAACTCTTACCAAACATTTAATTTTGCTTGGCCTACTCATGTGGAGGCAACACATGGTCAGTAATGTTACAATCATGTGAATATATGAGCTTTATGTCAAAATGATGATATGCAAACTGAAACAGGCTGTCTATTCAATAACAAACGGAGTGATTTGGAGATATGCATACAATATTCCAGACCAACATTATTTTTATCGCAGCCAGTCAGAGAAATCAGTTGTCATAGACAGGGAGAGGCCGGGAATTAAGAATTTAGAGATTTTTTGGGGACACCTGTTCTGCATTTGAGGATGTCCCTATATATATATATATATATATATATATATATATATATATATATATATATATATATTTGCGCAGTACTATTTTTTGCACAGTCTTGAAATCATGCACCATGCTGTGTGAATTAAAAAACTGACAAATAACAATGACAGAACTTTACATCGAGCAGAACATTTCACTTTCAATTTTGTTGTGACGATGGATGTATAATAATGCTCCAAGTGATAATTTTGATAATTAAATAGTTATAGACATCATTGAAATGAACTCAAAAGAAGACAATATCAATAATTGGCCAAGTGTATTTTAAAGAAGTATAGTTTGGTTGGAATATAATTAACTCAGACTTTATGACCACGGTGAAACTCCGTGTTGTGGATGTGGAAAAGTACATGCTTTCATGCACCTTCAGCCTGGAATATGTGTAAGTTTTACAAGCATTGCAACATCGAAAATTTTACCATGATTAATTGCCTTACATGTGCATGTGATTAAAGGTGTTGAAACTGTTTGCCTGCATGTGGATATTCAGTCAAATCTTCCGCAATATATGTAACCCATTAATATGACGAGCTGTTTTTCCTGTCGTTTCACGTGGTTTGGCATAAACTCAAGGAGTGATATTAATTTTCACTCAGTTTTAAAATCAAGTACAAATGGATGAGCGAAAAATAGTACTGAATGAATTTAAAAATGAGTAAGGTATCCACTAGCAATTTGGGGATATTTATTTGGGCTTCCAGAGTTTGGGCACCCAAACTTAACAGGTATCAAAACAGCCCTGGATCCTTCCCTGGGGAGAGGTGAAGCTCTCCAGCATGATTGGGTTTTCACAATGTACCGAAAATGTGTAGATAATATTCGAACAGCAATATCAGAAAGTTTTTCTCACAGACATTAAATTGTATGTAAAATTTTCTACACTTTAGGTGCCTATAACACGATTTCCTTCTATTTTTTAGTAAAAAAAATTATGACCCGTGCAGTCTTTAATATTGAGCAAAATAAAATGAAAAAAAATTGGATTTGAAAAAATAATTAATTTCAAGGAAGAGAAGCTTAGTTTCTCTTGGTTAGTGTCAACTCAGAATTATTATTTTATACACATGTAAACAACAGTGCAGAGAAAAGAGACATATTCTTTATCAATTGAAATACATGTAGCACATATACTCTAAAGAGAAATGTGTTTATCACATAATTAGCCCTTAAACCCGACCTCATATTTTTTTGAAAGACAAACAGGTATTATCGGTACACGCATTGACGTAAGAGCTTAATGCGATGATATCGATCAATGTTATTATTAAATAATAACATTGATCGATATTATTGCACTAGGCTTTTATAATATTTCATTAGAATATAATTATGATATTCAATTTGTGTTGGGTTATTTAGTGTTGACTCTTGAGATAAACATGGGTGATAAGTGCGGTTGAACTATTTTGTCAACATGAAAAGACACATTTAAAATGGAACTATTTTTTTTTAGAAGGAGTCTTTACTTCCTCTTTGGTTGTGATAAGGAAATCAATATTAATTTTTTTTAACCCCAGCCATTCCAAGATCGTTTTTCCTTGCTAAAATGTGTTTATGTGATAAAAATGATCTCAAATTTGTTGCAAGTGAATACAAAATTTATTAACCTTGTTCACTAAATTTGATTTAAATCGAATTTAGTGCACTCGGTTAATAAATTTTGTATAGAATTGCGACTCATTAGAGATTCTCTATTTATTTTGAATGATTCATGCAACAGCATGCATGAGATTTGCTGGTTCGCCTCTGCCAGTATAGATCACAACTGATGTCATTCAAAGACTAGCAGACAAAAGAAATTAGGTCAAGCAATTTTAACCAAAATATTTCAAAGGCCAAACATAAAAGGACGAAAACTAAAACTACTATGAGACTGAGGCCCTGTTCACACACGCTACACTATGCATTGGTTAGCGACCGTATTTAGGTCATATCAGCAATTTGTTTTGATTGTCACTCAATGAGAGAGATGATGCAACAAGTTACTTGAGTAAAGCTCTGTTCAAGTGGGAACCAGCGAGAATGTGTGTGTCAAAACTATAGAATTAAGGATAAGTGTGGGCATGATGAATCGATCTGTGACAATCAAAAAAAAATGTCAATACGACATAAATACAGTCACTGACCGATGCTTCGAATAGTGTCTGTGAACAGTGCCTGGGAACCTGAAAATAACACTTGATAGAAAACAACATAAAACCAAGCTGACATTTACAGTAATGCCCTAAATAATAAACCACAGCAGAATTATGGGTAACTTTTCAGGATTTATCCGGAAATATGGCTTGTTGCCATTCAACGGAGAGCTTTCCGATGAATGGCAACAAGCCATATTTTCAACTAAATCCTGAAAAGTTACCCATAATTCTGCTGTGGTTAAGGAGTCGATTATTTAGGGCATTACTGTACACAAAAGCCATGCCCAGGACTGCAACAGTTGAAAGGGTTAAAAAATAATTATACACTCTAAACAGTGACTAAAATGTAGGATGAAAAGAATTGATGAAAATCAGCTAAAAGAAGCAGTTTCAGATAAACAAAAAATCCTAGTTCGTGGGTACTGACCGCGAAATATGGAGACTCCAGTAACGGTAGTGGTAACCCTGAAACATCCTGCGGCGAGAAACAGAACCTAAATCTGACTTCTATTTAACACTTTCATGACGGGAGCTGCACTGGTGCAGCATTAAAGATCCTGTGGCAGTGCATTCTCTTATATATGCGAGTTTCCCATAGGGAGCCTCGCATATATAAGACATTGCACTGGGTTACAAGGTGAAGGTAAATATTGTTAGGCCAAAGCATTCTATTATATATGCAATGCTCCTTATGAGACTTGCATATATAAGAGAATGCATTGGCTTTAATAATTAAAGGACAATTACTATTTTTATTCTCAATGCTTAAAGGCTCATTAAAGCCTTCACAAGTGGGTACAGAATTATGGGTAATTTTTCAGGATTTAGTCGGAAATATGGCTCACTGAGAGCTTTCCGATGGGAAGTATCTATACTTGCATTTTCCCTTCTTGGAAGTTTCTATATTCCTAATTTGCAGGAGATAAAATGCATAATCGAGGTGACTAATGGGTGAACATCACCAACTTCAACTGGGGAACTTCAATCTGATCCTAGCAGTTGAGCGCTCATTTGAATGAGATTCCCAGAGGATGAATTTGGTGATGCTACCCCACTGTGTGGGATAGCATCACTAAATTCACCCTCTGGGGACCTCATTCAGCAAATGACAGACACACTATTTCAAGACTTCATTATCAATGAGTCTTGGGTAGTGAGATATCACATGTTAACCCTCTCTACGCTAAGTACTCATTGACTTGTAGTTCCCTTAAGAAATGTTCAGATATTAAGTTCAACAAATATTTGTTGAACTTATTATCTGAAAATTTCCCACAATAACAGGTCTCCTTTTGCACTCTTATTTTCTGTGGTCTGTTTATATTACCTGTACATCCCTCCAAATCAAATTATTAATCAGTAATAGACCATTCCAATGTACACTCTTTTTAATTTGGTGGGAGAACCATTAAAATAAATAGGGTTAAAAGAATTATTATTTAAATATTACTGATACAGCAAATTGATTTTATCCACTAACTATTGGTCTAAGTTCGATCAAAACTTGAACGATACATTAGGATAGGTCAAACCATTGAAAAATGTTCTGTAAAACATATTTTCAAACAATATATTTGAATTGCAATTGCCATCGGCGATGTTTGTTGATAATATGCCTGGCACTGTAACAGTAATGTTTACATAGTGGTTTCAACATGAAAAATTCTGATATTGGAGTGTTTATCAATCTAATAAATATATTAAAGAACAAAGTTGATCTATTTCTCCAAGTTCTTCTTAGTGATTATCAAGCCTGCATATGTGACCCGACATATCAAATCCAGTTGGAAGTCGGGATTTTTTACCCTGTGCCAATGCATTCTCTTATATATGCGAGTCGACCATAGGTCGCCTCGCATATATAAGAGAATGCATTGGCCTAACAATTTTTTCACAATTTTAATAATTTGTTCTTGTATTCTTTAACAATTTTATAATTTCACCCATACAGAGCCCCAGACAAACATGAGCAGACGACACTCTTCTATATGCTTCTATATATGTGTGGGGCTCCCTGCAGGGTAATGGATGTTTTTTATTTTATGTCCTAAAAATTGTAAGAAACATTTATTTAAAAAACATGATAAAAAATTGTTAGGCCAATGCATTCTCTTATATATGCGAGGCGACCTATGGTCGACTCGCATATATAAGAGAATGCATTGGCACAGGGTAAAAAAAATCCCGACTTCCGACTGGATTTGATATGGCGGGTCACATATACCTGTATACCGGTAGTGTGTTTAACATTTACAGAATGAGGTCCCCAGAGCGTGAATTCAGTGATGCTATCCTGCATGGTGTGCTAGCATCACCAATTTCACCTTCTGAAAACCTCATTCTGCTTAGACCTCAACTGCTAAGGGGAACATGGATTCAGTTTGAAATTCTCCAGTTGAAGTTGGTGATGTTCACCCATTTGTCACCTCGATTATGCAATTTATCTTCTGCAAATTAGGTGACATAGAAACTGAACAGAAGTAACTAAAAACAATGTTAATTTGAGACTATAGAGACTTCCCAGAAGATGAGGCTTAAGCAGAATGGGATCCCCCAGAGGGTAAATTTAGTGAAGCTAACCCACTGTGTAGGGCATCATCACTAAATTCACCCTCTGGGGACCTCATTCTGCAAATGTCAGATACACTATATCTGGGCTTGGTGATGATGTTTTAACAGACTTCTATAATTTTAGCATATTTACTCACTGTGAAGGCTTTACGTCCCTTTAAGTTAGGGAACTTGAACCTAAAGTCATATTCCTCATTTTGGTAAAACTTCAAAATCAGCCCATAAACATTCAAGATAAGGTTTGTTGAATACAAAAATGCTGAATCAAATGGATATGTTTCGTAATGATTTATGGTTATGCAGAATTTGGCTTATGTTTCAATTATTTTCTGTAAACATTTGTCAACTACTGTAGAAAAAATATGACAATGTGCATACAGGAGTTCAGGGGTGTGTGAAAAATATTGGTTAGCATTCAACAATCATGTATGTAAGCATGTTATAAGCATGTATAGACTTGCAGCATACTTTTTAACTACTTATTCATGAGAAAGTGTTTCATTAACACTCCAAAACTACAGTACATGAAAGTTAGTTGTAAAAATGGCTAAACTTTAGGATTTTTGCTGACTGTCTGGAAATTCTACTGTATATAATTGTTTATTTCTATTCACATGTCTGTCATTGTCAATAATTTTACAACCCTTTCAACATTGAGTCCTGACTGTTTTAAACAACTGGTAATTTAAAAATTATTATTTTATGTATCACAAATGTATTGAAATATTTTCCACTTATATAACACGTAAATGCATACTTAACAGCACTATGAACAAATTATCATTCAGATATAATAAATGCATTATTATTTATCAGTTAATACCGGATCTGAAAACATTCCATGGGCACAAAAATATGACTGGAAAATTTGAGAGATGATAAAATATCATATGTAGGTGAGTATTATAATCAGATATACTTAGCAACATGGGTTTGTAACAAATATTTAAAAAAAAAAATACATGTCACCTGGATGAGGTCAAATTTTCTTGTCTGATCATGCATATTTTCTATCAATCTACAAGCCTGCAAATAGTGTGTCTGTCATGTGTCTGCAGAGTGAGGTCCCCAGGGGTGAATTTGGCGATCAGGGCTAGCATCACCAAATTCACCCTCTGGGGACCTCCTTCTGCTAGGCTTTATCTTCTGGGAAGTATCTATAGTCTCAAATTAGCATTGTTTTTAGTTGCTATTTCCCTTCTTGGAAGTTTCTATTTCCATAATTTGCAGAAGATAAAATGAATAATCGAGGTGACTAATGGGTGAACATCACCAACTTCAACTGAAGAAATTCATTCTGATCCTAGATCTGCCTAAGCAGAATGAGGTTCTCAAGAGAGTGAATTTGGTAATGCTAGCCCGCCGTGTGGGACAGCGTACTAAATTCACCCTCTGGGGTCCTCATTCGGCAAATGACAGACATACTATTTGGTGGCTTGGCTATCTAGCTATTGGCTCATATTCCTGTAAGTACCAACAATTTTATAATTATGTGATCAGAAGATTTATATGCCAAGCGAACCACAAGAAACTAGACCAAAAATGTCAGCTCAGAAAGAATGTTTATGTCTCAATAACTTTTAATAGGGTTAAAACCAATAATTGTTATGAAAATAATTGACTACCAATATTATCACTGTGCCTGTCATCAGATACTGATGCATAGCAAATTCAAATAGAGCGTCTCAATTCTTCAACAAGAGCACTGCCACGGTGGTATAACACGGTGGCCAATTTGCTTGTTTCAATTAGCATTTCAGAAAGATTCCATAATTTGGAGTTATCAGCCAATAATAAAATAAAAACCATATCTAAAAATAAATAAATAAAAACAATAAATAAAATAATCTATATGAAAAAGGCCCATAAGTCTGGTGAGAATCATTGAACAAATCCCTGATTCAAGCACAGCTTGTATTTTAAGCCAATTCAGCCACATTCCAAGTTGGGTGGTAATCAACCAACACTAACTGCAGTTATCAACAGGAAATGAACACATGAATTTTAAGTTTTACATTAACTTAACTTATTATCCGGAAAGAAAATTGAGCCAAATTTCAAGAAAGAGCCGAAACTCTGTTAAAAATAGGTGACCTGACCCCAAAATCGAATTAGAACGGTATTTTGGGTAAGTAAACCAACATACCAAATTTCATTCCATTATTTCGTTAGAACTCCGGAAACAGAATAGACATAAAATTAAAATGGGCAGATAGAAAGATGTTCTTTTTTTAACATAATTTCACTTATTACTGACATGAGCTACATATACATGTATACAACAATAAACATATAATAGAATTATCCACTACTAGACATGAAGCTCAATTCACCACTTGGGTAGTTATGGGGAAATCTATTTAGCAGTCGTTCATACTGAGGCCGCCATTATTAAAACCTTTGTTTGCCCATTCCCCACCGAACATTGCCCATTCACCGCCAAATGCAAAGAATTTGGGTAGGTAGCTTGTGTAATATTTGTTTTCTGATTTATTTAAATTTAAATTTTGTTTATAAGATATCCCATTATATCACATGAAACCCCTATTACCGGTATATCATTAAATGAAAGTGTCATTGACACTGTAGCTCAACTTGAGAAGGAGATAATTTTGTCCTGAACAATGAAAAGAATGATGAAGAATGAACGAAAGTCAAAAAGCTACAGTAAAGGCTTGTATTGCGTTGATGATATAATTTTCATTTCAAACATTTTGAACACCAATGTGGGCTGCATGCAGGGTGTGTCGATGGATTTAAATTTGAAATCCAAGATGGCTGCTGGCAGCTATATTTTATAACGAATTTCGGAAATAATCGATGGCTCCCAACCCGGAAGATCTGTATGAAGTTTGCTGATGATCGGATGAGGGATGTGGACTGTAAGCTGTGCGGAAGGATTTAGTCACGCAAAGAGTACAATCCAAGATGGCTGCTGGCAGCCATGTTTTTCAACAGATTTCGGAAATAGTCAATGGTGCCCATCTGGAGGTCACCCTGAAGATCCATATAAAGTTTGGTGTTGATCGGATGAGGGATGTGGTCTGTAGGATGTGCCAAAGGATTTAGTAACGCAAAGAGAAAAATCCTAGATGGCTGCTGGCGGTCATGTTTTTCATCGAAACATTTTCAAATTCGATGGCTTCCATCTAGAGGTGATCATAAACAAGCCTGCAAATTTTCAAAACAATTATCCTATAAATGCGGGCTGAAGGCTGTACCGATGGATTCAAATATGAAATCAAAATGGCTGCTGGTGGCCATGTTTTTAATTTTTTTTTTTGAAAATGGCTCCAATCTTAGAGGTCACTCCAAGGATCCATTTGAAATTTGGTGATGATCAGATGAGAGATGTGACCTGTAGGGTGTGCCAAATGATTTAGTCATAGATAGAGTAAAATCCAAGATGGCTCCCGGCGGCCATGTTTTTCATCGAAAAATTTTCAAATTCGAAGGCTTTCATAATGGCTGCTGGCGGCCATGTTTTTTAACATTGAAAAAAAATTTTATGGCTCTCATCTAGAGGTCACCCCGAAGATTCATATAAAGTTTGGTGATGATCGGACGAGGGATGCGGCCTGCAGGGTGAGCCAAAGGAAATTGTTGACAGACAAATGCTTGAACGGACGACAACCCACGGCAATAGCTCAAACTTTACAATGTAAAGTTGAGCTAAAAAGCCATTACATATTTCCCTATCTCTCACTATTTACATATCACATTGCGTCGTGCCAACAAAATGACTGCGCATCTTTACATTGATTTAGAAGGATTAATACTATTTCGAAAAGCTGTGCATGACACCAACACCAGACAATGGAAAATGATTGCTTTGTTCATTAAAGTTAAATTCTTGTCCAAAATAGACACAAAAACAAAGAGGCTAATTGGGTGACTATACTTTCAGTCGGCAGCCCCAGAACGCGCAATACTGTCGTATATGGCTGTGAAGCATCGCAGCCAACACAGTAAATGTATGCATTTTGCAGCTTCTTTTAAGGATTTTGATTTGTTAAAAAGGCCTAAAGCTCTAGTTTTTTTCATGTGATATACAAGATCTTCAACTTGTTTTGTTGGGATATACGATTTTATGAAACTCGTTTGATAAATTTGATTCGCAATTCATCTACGACTCGTTGTGAATCAAATTTTCAAACTCATTTCATAAAATCTTATATCCTAACATAACTTGTTGGAAATCCTCTATATATCAGATAAATGTACATGAATCATAAAAGTATTTTGTAGTTCTTAATAGAAATTAATACATGTAACTTTAACCCTTCATGGCAATAGTTAAATATCCTGTGACAGTGCATTCTGTTATATATGTGAGTCTCCCATAGGGAACCTCAAATATATAAGAGAATGCACTGGCTTACAAGGTCAAGCAAAATATTGTTAGACCAATGTATTCTCTTATATATTTGAGGCTCCCTATAAGAGAATGCATTGGCACAGGGTTTTCACAAAGTTTCAGGAAACTCCAGTCATCAAAGTGTTATAGATCCTGTGACAGTGCATTGTCTAATATGAGAGTCTCCCATAGGGAGCCTCGCTCAAACGGGAGAATGCACTGGCTTACACAGTGAAGGTAAATATTGTTAGGCCAATATATTCTCTTATATATGCAAGGCTCCATGTTGGAGACTCGCATATATAAGAGAATGCATTGGCACAGGGTTGTTGCAAAATTTCAAGAAGCTCCAGTCATGGAAGGGTTAAGAAAATCACATTAATTTTTGTTAAATCGAAGTGGGGAGTGGGCAAACAAACAAAATTTGACTTTTGGCCTGAGGATTTATTCAAAGGATGCAATCACCTAAGATGATGAGTACAGTAATGCCCTAAATAGTCGACTCCTTAACCACAGCAGAATTATGGGTAACTTTTCAGGATTTAGTCGGAAATATGGCTTGTTCATCGGAAAGGCAACAAGCCATATTTCCGACTAAATCCTGAAAAGTTACCCATAATTCTGCTGTGGTTAAGGAGGCGATTATTTAGGGCATTACTATACTTTTTCAGAATTTAGTCAGAGATATGGCTTGTTGCCATTCATCAGAAAGCTCTCACTGAGAGCTTTCCGATGAAAGGCAACAAGCTATATTTCCGACTAAATCCTGAAAAGTTACCCATAATTCTGCTCTGGTTAAGGAGTCGATTACTTAGGGCATTACTGTAATTGATGAAGAAAGCAAGGCTGTTATGGGTGGTAATGGACTGGGATTATGGGTATCTACATTTTACAAACCTGATGAAGAGCAGGTCCTAAAACAGGAACAAGGAACCCATTATAGATGTAATCGATCAGCTGATCCCTAATAGCAACGTGTGAAATCTGTAATGCAGAAATATAATCAATGTACTACCTTAATTACTAGTATGGGCACTACGGGGCTGAATTTGTATGTCTATAGATATAGTACCCAGAACCTCCAAAATGTTAACAATACATGTACTTTCTTCCTTTGAATAAATCTCCAAATTATTTAATATCCAATTCAATAGAGCTGAAATACAAATATAACTTAATTTTGTTCAAGACATTTATCTAGAGATCAAAGGTATTTTGATCAATGTTACCATAACCCGGGTACCAAATCAATGTTTTAAGATCCTGGATACCCTAATCTATGAAACTGTCTGAACATGATTTGCTAGGTGTAAGATTTTAAAAGTTTCAAGATAGTTTTCTCTTGAAAGTTGTAATGAATTAACCAACAATTATAACATGGGACTGATCATGCCCCAATGTCAAACCTGCCAGTATACAGTTGTGTCCCTTCACTAACATGAGCAACAAGGCTAAGCAACTTCGCAAGTGCTTCTCAATGCTGCACACTTTTTATGGTTTCTCGGTTTTCTTTCAAAACCAAACCACAACCATTATATTCTATAAAACATATTCTTCCGGATTCAATAAACCGAAACCTCTAGTCGCTGAATGTCACTTTTACAAGACCTTGTGGTTAGCACACAATTTGTGAGCTGCCATTTGCCACCACTAGTAGCAATTTCAGTTTGGAACATATGGGTGTCATATGAGGGGAAAATGGCACATATTGCCACATAGACTATGGAAATCACTGGAAAATGGCTGGAACTATTATGTCAAATTATACCATCTGCTCTATGCATATAGTTATTGGTATTGAGTAAAACCATAACAGAAACCAAAACCTGGTTTTTCTACAAACAAGACAGTCAATGACTGTGGGGTCGCTCACCAGACTGCAAAGACTGATAAGACTTGGACTCTGGAGACCACAACAGTCAGAACTTTTCATAATCACTATATAAAAGAAGTAGATCTAAACAGGATATGTGGCTAGAGAGACTTCATGTAGATTGGTGAAAATCCACCTTGAAATTACCAACTGTACACTACTGATCACCCCCTCCTCCAGCTCAACAAGTCCCCTCCCGACCGGGCTCCAGACTCCCAAGTGTTAGGTTGGAATTTCACAACCGACACCTCAAACTTTCTCAATTGTTTGAAATTTCCAATCTCACAAGCACCTTTTTATAAAACCATTTAGACATGTTTGAAGCCCAATTATCCATGGACCCAAAAACCATACATGTATGTCAGATTAATCAGTCAGGTGGTTCCAAGGTAGATGTTTTAATGAATTTGGTATTTCAATGATTTTATTAGACACAAAAGTGTTAACTCCCCATAGCCCCGCCATTTATTGACAGGTTGACCTCATTTTAACAAATCTGAATCTCAGTCACTAAACGATCCTCCATACTATACTAGTATGTAAGCTAAATAGTCCAACCTCTCTTGAGAAGACATTTTAAGAATTACTATAGAGACATATGGTCCCACCCTATTTAACCTGGTGACCCCATCTGAATAAATTTGAATCCCAGACACCAAAGAACCCTTCATACTAAATATCAGTAAAATATACCTCATGGTCCTTGTGAAGGAAGCATATTAAGAGAGAAACTGTCCTTCACTTGGCCCCTATTTGACCAGGTGACCCCATTTAAAAAAATCTGAATTGCAGTCAAACAAGAACATTCCATGCTAAATAAGCCAACATATTTTAAGAATTACTATGGAGTGAAATATTTTTCAGGATTTAGTTTGACAGGTTGCCCTTATTTGACTTTGTGATCCCATTTTCACAAATCTGTCACCCAAGGTAATTTCATAAGCAAAATAGGCCATTTGGTTCTTGCATAGAAGACATATCATGAATTACTACGGAGAGAAAGAGTAATGTAGCTGGCCTTGCACCTACTTGACCAGGTGACTGATTGAACAAATCTGAATCCCAATCACCAAAGGAGCCTCAATATTAAATATGAGCTAAATAGAGCTGGTGGTTCTTTCAAGGACACTTTTCAAATTTGCCAAATATGTTCTAGTGAGGTGGTGGATGTGGGAGTGTTAAATGTCCTGTTGAAAGATTTGAACAATACATATGATAGATTGTTGTTGTAATTGGGAATTAATGACCTCTAGCAGATCTCCAGGGAATGTTTATAAAAATGTCAGATTTCACTTGACATGTGTAGGCATACCCCGCATTCAGCTAGGGCCAAAGTAAATGCTTCTTCTAAATGATTCTCTGTCAAGAATTTGAGTAAATATTATTTCTGGGACCAGGATGGCAGAGGTAGTGAACTTGAGTGAAGGGCCAAGGGGCACAACCTTCAGAAATGTAAGGGCATTAGTTTTTCAATTCAATCATGGAGTTAAATACATATTTTTTTATTTTTTTAAATATTTTAATAAAAAAAACAATTGCACATTTGTTTATAAATATTCTTTTATTTTTTAATATATAACTTCTTTTTTTTTTTTTTTGGTTAAAGAGTTAAATCTAAAAAACAATTTTTTTGGAGTTATGTCCTTGGCCACATTTGACCCAGTGACCTGATTGGAACAAATCTGAACCCCAGTCACCCAAGGATCCTTCATACCAAATATGAACCCATATGGCCTGATGGTATTTGAGCAGAAGTCATTTTAAGTATTACTATGGAGGGAAAGAGTTATGGCCCTGGCTTCGCAACTATTTCACAAAGTGAACTCATTTGAACAAATCTGAATGTGAGTCACCTAGGGAACATCTACACCAAATACGAAACCATTCGGTCTTATCGTTCTGAAGAAGTTTAAAATAATTACTATGGTGGGAAAGAGTTATGGCCCTGGCTTCGCAACTATTTGACCCAGTGACCTCATTTGAACAAATCTGAATGAGAGTCACCTAGGGAACATCCACACCAAATATGAACCCATTCTTATGGTTCCAGAGAAGATGTTCAAAGAATTGTTGACGGACGGACTGACGATGGACGGACGACGAGTGATGACTATAGCTCAACCGGAGACTTCATACCAGGTGAGCTAAAAACCATACCAAAACCGAAATGAAATTTCAAAACCACACATCACTAATGAAATCCCATGCCAAAAAAAGATCTTATCATTCAGACATGTACCCAGTACAACACGAACCTGTGCCACAGCATTGCAAAACTCGAGAGAATTTAAGAACATCTGTATTTCTTTGTATGAGTTGATGTCTTCATCGGTGACTTGGAACCAATCAGGAGTTATGTTGTTTAGCTTTAATGGTAATGATGAATACAGTCCACTCAGTCCAGTAGCTAGTACCTACAAATATAAACAACCAGTATACTTAGCCCATTAAAATTAAATACCTGGGTTTTCAGGCAATTGGCAATATTGAAAATTGGATGAGAGAAGAGAGGTTTTTTATTTTACATTATTTTTATGCTAAACATGAATATAGGATTAACCCGACTTGAGGAGAAAACACAGTAAGAACATTTATTTGCTCTTGCAATTCAGAAGATGAGTGTAATATTGCACCCATAATATAATTGTAAGATAGGTTTTTCTCAAATGTCATTGTGGGATAGACCTATGTCCAGTTACACTTTCATATGCTCATAATTGAAATGAGATGGGAAAGGACATAAATAAAACCTTTAATTAGTTAAATGTTGAATCAACAATTACAGTCACCAATTTTGACACTGAGAGGGACGATTGTAAATATTAGCACCTGTGAATGGAAAATTAAGGGTGCAAGAGAAATCGCTCCCGTCTCCTGGGAAGGAATGGATTAGATAATTTTTTTGAATAAAATCCAACAATTTTCAAGCAATCCATGGACTTTTCTTCAATAAACTTTAAGCATAACATCTTCAACAGAAATCTAAATTTAGAATTGTGAATAGAAAGAAGATGGAGTTCTGAGTAATCAATTAGTTCTGAGAATTATGTTAAATAATTCACTCAAGGCAAAAGACATTTATGTAAGAAACTTGTGCGCACTTGTTTCTTACTGACGTCTCTCACCTCTCGAGAATTATTTAATGTAATTCTCGGAACCAATTGATTAATCTCTATATATGTTGATATACTTACTGGACAAAAATCAGAGTTCTCTGAGATGTACATCCCTATGTGTTGATGCTTATTTGACAACGACATAATGAGTAATAAAGCATCCCGAGCTTGTTGCCCAACAACTCCCTCTCGGTGTATGTACGGAATTAACAGCGAGAATATGAGGAACCTGGTTGGCCCATGGTCAGCATTCGTACTAAAGAAACTCTCTAAAAGAAGTGTTTCTTGTGATAAACACACACACAACTGATGCAAAACAAGGATAATTTTCTGCTCTTCCTCCGGCTTTTTCTCCTTGTCTTCACTCCCGCACCAAGCAAGTAAAGTCATCAATGGTCGAATAACAGCCTTGTGGATTAAAAGTAGCTGCTTTGATTGGCTAATCATCAATTCAAACATTCGTAACTGTTCGAAAAGAAGTTTGTCACAAACTCTATGATGTTGATAGCACCAACTGCAGAGCTTTTCCAACACGTTATGCTCGAGAAGATAATGAAGTATAGGGCCTGGCATACCATCGTTACTTTTTTCCCCAACAAGAAGGTTCACTACTTGTTCAAAATTATGTATAACAGATTCAATGTCTTCACTACTACTCAGCTGTGATTGGTTCACTTGCTGATGTGCAATCGCTTTCCATGCCTGCTGCCAGTGTATTTGGAAGACCTCGAAGCACATGTCCGGATCAGTCTCATTCTTTTTCGACTCATCTTCAGAAGAGGAAGTTGTTGAATTCTGCATCTCCTGCTTGCTACTGCTCTTCTTGAACCAGCTCATTTCAAAACATTCTTGAAAGTCATCAGTTTGAAATGTTTCATGAAACCTATAAGCATAACAGAAAGAGTGACCACAATCATACTCAAAACAAATGCCTATTTTCAGGGTTAGAGCAAAAATAATTCACATTTGGCAAAAAAATATTATCATTTGGCAAATTTTGGCAAGTCACTTTTTAATTCCTCAACCGTTCAGTTTGCCTGGAGGTTATCTAAAATGAAAATGCCACGAACGAAAAAACAGGTTGTGCCAAAGTTTTATAAATGCAGGTCGCACGATAATTAATTCTCACCTTAATTTTTACTCAAGTCCCAAAATGAGACATTTTAAATTTATTATGGTAGTTCAATGAGTTGCCCATCTGTTAATAATACCAGCTGTAGTTATTATAACAGTTTGTGTAACTCTCCTGCTAACCTACTGGTATGGTATGGGTTTAATACCTAAGCACAAACCAGGCAAATGAAAAATAGGTTACACATAATTTTGAAACCTGCAAGCCTGTATTTGTCAATCAATACAATTCATTTCATGAAACTATTACAATAATTTTATTGGTGGTTTTCATAAGGCTAAGAAAAGTTAACACCTCTATCAAGTAAGATGCAATCATGCAGATAATCTCATAGCATTAGTATCCATGGGTTGAGGGCTTACTGGTACTAGTATGTACGGTTTTAACATACATTGTAACTAATTCTTAAGCTCCGATGTGCCCTTCTGATGAAGCAACCCTTTGACAATATTATTGTTTGATGATTGGTTTATGGTCGTATGATAAACCACATTAGAGAGGCGAGAATTATTAATAAATAATTGCTTTCTGATCGATATCAATCATTAAAACAGCGATTGTCAAAATATAAGACTCATGTTACAGAAACTGATAGCATCTGGCAACTTATAAAAGATTTTGGTTAAAATATTTTCATTTGGCAAAATAAATTCTAGATATGTCACAAAAGTGCAATATTATAAGTTACAAGGCTTGTTGAGGGGGGATATGGCGTGGTATGGTCTGGTAGAGGCTCATATCCCACGAGGCAATAGCCGAGGGGGATACAAGAGTGGACCAGGAATACCACACCATATCCCCCTTAACAAGCTGTTTAACATAGTTATCCCCAGTTTCAATTAACAAGATATTCCCACAGATATAAAGCATAGTAACGAGCCAAGAAAAGTGTAACTCTATTTTGTTAGACTGCTTTACGATGAAGGGAATATCTAGCCACTTTTCATAATTTTGTCGATAAATACTTGCTGGTCTCATTTACTTTTGGAAACTATCTGTTCAAGTTAGTGGATATAAAATAGAGCAATATACTTCAAAAATAGTAATGGTAAATGAATCGGACAACCTAAATAAATCAGACAAGAGTATCAGGATAACCAGCACAAGCTGCACAACAGGAACCAACGTGGCTTTGCACGATGTACTTTTGACTTTCAAACTTTTTGAAGGGTAATATCAATTTTACTTGGGGGGGATAAGATACATTTATTTTTATTATCCTTGTAAAACCGGTCTTCTCTGTATATAGCGCTGTATAGCGATGACATTTTTTGCAGGGTAATATCAATTTTACAAGGGGTACATTGTCATTTCTATTTCTTTATACAAACACTGATACAAATGAAAAACTAGTACTGAAAAATTAAAAGTTTATATCATTAGGTTTTATGACTTCTCCCTGATGAAAGTCAACTTCTCCCTAATAAACAAATCGGGAGATGTGACTTCTCCTAATTTGAAACCTCTAGGCTGGTCCCTGGAGGGCAGATAAACCAGTCTCTCAGCAAGTCATTTGGATGGTTAGGTTCTAACCACTTTTCCAATTAAACCAGCTTCACCATTACTGGACGACTTAGAATGGACTGATGTTCTTTGCATCTTACCCGACTGAGCCACCCTCGCACCATTCAGGACACCCAATTGATAAGTTTGAATTTGATGTGCTTTTGATCATTTCCACCAAAAATAACAAAGGCAATATCTCGCCTGAGATCCAATTGTCAGCAGGTATTGAGGAATTTGCAGCGACAATCTGTATCTGGCAATTTGCAGCAATAATGTGGCAAATTTCCGCAATAATCAGGCAATATACAACGAAAACCAACGATGAAAACAATAGCTAGATGTTGATTGAATATTAATCCTTTAAACCCATAATAATTTCATTTCCGATATTGGTGAATTGATACGAACCATCAATATTTTGACAGTCAGTTTGAGTGGACAGATTCGTGGCGACGAGCAATTTTGGGGTTGTTCGCTTGGGCTCTAATCTAGCCTCTAGAGCCTGCTCTACTCAAGCAGTAGTAGCAAAATTGAGTGTATACTATTTAGAGTTCAGTCACAGTTTTATCAGGCCAGGCACAGGTTCAAAACAAGCTATATAAGCTGTTTGTTCTATGATAACTTGTTCGAGCTACATTGTATAACAAGTGTAAACAAAGCACTACATTAATTATGTATTTTCCATTTATTTATCATCATTTTGAGAATCTGGCTGGCTGGCATTCAATTTGTTCCTGTGATATCTTTTTGTAAATAAGGTTTATTTGTGCATAAGTGTCATAAATGACAGAGCACCGGTCCGGTCAACAGGAAAACCTACATGTATATAAAACCAGACCCAAAAGCAATAGTCAAATTTCAACACACATGATCAAGCGCAACAATGAAAGCAAACAAAATGAAACATAACAATTCATTGCTCAGCAGACAATTGGGGCAGTTCTGGTGGGGATCAGGCAATCAAACACTATTTATAAGGATGTACTTGAGAGACAGCAGGGCTGTGGAGTGGAGGGGTGATCCAGTATATACAATATACTTGTGCAATTGTATTATAAATTGATATATGGTAATAGTACTGGTGGTTACTGTCATCCCTATCGTTGGTAGGTTATTCAAGGCGGAGGGTCATTTGAGTGTTTTGAGGTTTGTGCTGGGGTGACCAGTGAGAATATGTACCATACCCTGAGTCCCTCTAACCACATAAAACAACAATATATCCCAGATGTCGGATGTGTGTTAGTACCAAGATCACACCTATGCTGAAGTTGTATACTTTAGCTGACATACTAATTTATTGGAATTGTTCATATAACAAAACTTACACTTAAATTAATACTGCAAGCTGGTTCAATACCGGACAAATGACTGTATTGAGATTATTCAGCCTGGAGACCGGGGATGACACAGTCAAGGCTGCCCAGGTAGATTATTTCCACTGTGCAGGTGTTTTTGTTTACAATTTTTCTGGCCGTAGATGTCTTACTCATGGCAGGGTTCTTGAATGTGCAAATAAATTAATACCGGTAATACTTTGGGTATGTTGGTCTAGGCTGTGGGTTGCGATGGTAGGATGTGTATGGGTGTGTTCCGGTCTCTTATGTGGCCTGAAACTATTGGGAACCATAATGGAAATAAATGGTTTTGAGACTATTGCTATCCCTGATGGTTATTGGTCACCTGTTAGTGCCAGACAACTCCTTTACAGTCTTATACCCCAAATAAACGCCATACTCATGCTGGGCATTGGTCAACTGCAGAAGTGGCAGTGTACCATATGCCATGATATGGTATATTGCATCCTTCTGCAGGTGACCTATGTCCAGTAAAAATTATATATTTTACATCTTACTAATTCTGTTATTAAATCTGGTATGTGTAATATCACTTATTAATATACCATGTATTCCATTTGTTTATATTATCTTTATGTGTAGGTTGTCCATCATTATAATATATGTAGGTTACAAAAGACCATTAAAACATATCTTATCTTATGTGTAGTACATAAGACAGCCATTAACGTTGGCACCCGATCCGAAGGTGACACCCTTGCACTGACCTGCAGGCTTCACACCTACACGGCTACAGCACAAGTTATCTAAGTGCAGTAGGGGGAGCCATTCCTAGTGCATGTGGTCTATCCAGCGAACTGAGTTTTGCAACTCAGGGTGGATTTTAACTTATGCGTCTCTGCGGTACATCACAATCACTACAGTGACAGTCTGCATGTAGTCGGCATGTCGCTTAACTTGTTATTGTTCAGAGACTCAGTCAGTGACTGTGGTCTAATGGCAGTATTGTTACCACTGGACTCGAGTAATACTCATCTCACGAACTTCATGAAATCAACATCGAAGTGATCGAATAATGCCAGACGGGCCAAAATTGTCAATCATCATGCATATTGATGCAAATTGAAATAGCAATTTTCATTTTGGCATGAGACTCCGACCCAAAAATGGGCCAAATAATTTTTATAACTCAACTTGAGGGAGATCTATAATGCGGTAAGTTAATCGGAAAAGTGTATTTATAAAGTTTACAACACACCAATTAACAATAAAGTCACAATTCAAGAGGATTAATCAAGTTTTACCTGTAAAATTGAATTAGATTCAGCTGTCGAAAAACACCCAGCTAAAAAATACCAGTAAGTTCAAGGTCGGGCTTCTGCGGAAGCTGGATGACACAGGTGTGCGTTCGTTGTCATTCCATAAGAGAAAATATAATTCCACATGTCACCTTTTAATTAAGGACAAATATTGCTTTAAAATTTGATGTCCACTAAAATTAAACTAATAGTATCATATTTAGAAAGATTAAATGTCTTAAACCGGGTGATATGCGACCATAAATCAAATCAACGTGTTAGACATTATGATTATAACTTTTGTTTGACCTCCATTACTTATTCCTTGTTCCTTATTCGAAAAAATTTTATATCGGCGTTTGGGGGGGGGGTGGGCAGAAAAAAAGTCACTGATATAAGGTTTTATTTTATTATAATTTATCCTAAGCTATCAAATAGTAGTATTTTTGCGTTAATTAAAATTAAAAGTCCCTAGCTGAGTCTTCAGGTTGAACAAATTGTAATATGTAATCAATTAACTTTTATTGTTAATTTGATGTTAGCTCCCTTTATCCCTCAACCAATCTGTCTTTTTTTTTGCTTTTTTTTTTTTATTATGGGGTTTGGGATTTAACCCGGGAAGATTTTAAAGGGCACCAAAAAAAGTGCTGAAGGGTACACAGGTTTTTCAAAATGTGCTGAAGGGTAGGCCTACACAGGATTTGAAATGTCGTTCTAGATAAATGACGTTCAGTTTTCGTATCTGCCATGATTTCTGTTAGAGAATAATTGTTTACGTTCCAATGAATATTAAAATGTACTGAAAACAAACTGCTAATGGGCGCCAGACTTTCATAAACACAATTTAAGTAATGGTGATCACAAACCCTGTGTACCCTTCAGCACATTTTAAAACCCTCAGTGTGTAGGCTTAGCTACCCTTCAGCAAATTTTTTGGTGAGAGTGACCCCTTCAGCGACAGTATATATGCCCTTCCCTACAACCCACTTTTGAATTTTATTAATTGTCATGCAATGGGTGAACAATAGCATGAAGTGGATGAAACGTGATAAGGATGATCTATGAATGTTTTTGTTGTTGTTGTTGTTGTTGTTGTTTGTTGTTTGGTGTTTGCTGATATGTGGAACTGGCGGCAGCGAGGAGTTCATCTGATCTTCTGATATTTTCTTTTGATCATTTGATTTCTTTATCGATTTTATCTCTTCTAGCTGATGACTTTGTCATGGCTTCCTTTGCTTCTGCCATCGCCTCCAAAGCGTTCCGGACAGCTGTGTGGTCCCTCTCTGAGTAGGAGGAGCTGCCGCTGTTGCTGTTGTTGTTGTTGTTGGTGCTGACCCAGTGGTGGAGATGGGGGACACCGGGATGTGTTGGTACTTCGGTGTCCTTGGTGGAAGCGTGTCCATCTCCACCCGAAGTCAGCGACAGGGACGTCCGGGGTGGTATATCCGCGCGTCCCTGTCTCCGCTGACCTCGGTGACGGTAGCAGGGACATCCGGAATGACGACGGCGTCCTTGCTTCTTGTGGTGATATTGTCCAGTTCTTCATGTCCGGGGGGGGCAAGTGGAGGGGAGCTGGGTGTCTCTCAGCCTTCCCCTGTCTCCACCTGACCCTCTCGTCAGCGTCCATGCGGCGACGGGCAGGTGTCTTCTTCTTCCTCCCGGTCCCGGTCTGTGTGGTCTGGCCAGTCCCGGACCGGTGGATTCCGGTCCGTCCATCCAAGCCACGGTCGACAGAGGGTTCTGCCGGAGTGACCTGTTACTCCAGTACCACAACCAGCCTGCCCGCGTTAGCATGGACATGCCAGCTATATTACACAATGGACAGACTGGAAACCGCTCAGCATGCGTTGGACTCAAGGGATTAACGAGGAGCTCTCGTGGTGCGACCATCCACTTGAATGACCGGAACACGAAATGACCAATATGTCTGAAAAAATGGAACTATTTTATATACACAAGCTCATTCCCATGGATATGCTTGGGTTTGCAAATTAAATTTGCACTTTTTACTCTTTCGAGTTGAGCCATATTGGCCAACAGAGCCGAGCATATAATAAACACAACATCTACACTTTTTGGTTGGATATGGTAATATATCTTATTCGTGATGGCAGCCTCGTGGACAATATTTTTTTGTCATCACTCGTGAGATAATTCCCACATCCAACCAAAAAGTGGATATCCTCTATATATTTTAACTAAGCTATCAAATAGTAGTATTTTTGCATCAGATAAAACCCGTAACGTTGTCCGTCTATTGAGACATCGATATCTCACTCATATCCATCCGCGCTCAAATTAAAAGTGATTTGGTACAAGATGAGTTAATGTACATCGCTTCGCAACTGACTGCATATGAGTGTTCAGTTTAAAAAAAAAAAAAAAATGTGATCAATTAATTTGCTTTTGTTAAACACAATATCATGTTTGTCCCTTTATCCCTCAATCAATCTATCTGAAAAAATAGAACTATTTGTATATGCACAAACTCATTTCCATGGCTGTGCTTGGGTATACACCGCCAAATTTGCACTGACTATTTTTATTCATTTTAGTACCGATACACATAATTATTCTTTTTTAAAACATCCATGACTAAATTATATGGCACTGGAAAAATCTGCGATTGTGGTTTCACACGTGCACCAACCTGGATATTTTAGCCCTATCCAGTGATTTTTCGCGACCAACGATTTCAGTCAAACAAACTATTAAGGATGTTGCAGAGTGGCATCAATTAAGACACCCTTTCCAAATGCCCCAACATCCCACCCGATTCAAAATAGCTGCCGCCCATATGGGTGCGAATAGACATCAATGTCATTTCTAAGCACCTTGGCCGATTTCGGTCAAACAAAGGGTGTTGTATCATTGTATTGATATTGTGCCCCCCCCCTCGCCGGGGCCAAAACACCCTACTGTCCTACATAAATACCCAATGTCCGCCCCATCAAAAAAAAAAAAAAAAAAAAAACTGCCATCAGAATGTGTGCAAATAAAGCACGTAAGTGTACGCGTAATCATTTCTCAGCCCCCCCCTGGTAAATTTTGGTGAAACCATGGTGTTGTATGTATAACGAAATATCCTTTGTCCCTTTCCTTACACCCTACAACATCCCACCCGATCCAAAATGAGCGCCACCAAAACAGGTGCGAATATGGAACGATTTCATGTCATTTCCCAGCCTCTTGAACGATATTTCGGTCAAACAAAGGATGCATATGATCAGTAGAGTTCCCCCAAAACACCCTGTCCAAACACCCCTGGGTAACACCACAGCCGATCCAAATTGGCCGCCGTTCAGAGAGCAGCCTGAACAAACGTTCGATATTGTAAACCCGTTATATATGTTTGCAATGAATGCGTTGTGCATGAGATGTTCTGTGTTCATAAAATGTTCAAGTGTCGGTGGAGTGTAGGTGTTATTTAAATGCCCGTTGATCTTCTGAAGCAAAATTATCATTTTTCTTGCAAAACTCACTCCAAGTCCAATGCCCATACCTTGGCGATAGCGATTAGCTATAACTCATAATTTGTCAAAGATATGATCACAGGAATCCATACATCAGTACCCAACTTGAAATCAAAAGCTCAAATAGTTTGTCTTAAGAAAGGGTTAAAGCATTTGGGTGGGGAGGAGTAGTTTTAGGGTGGGTACACCTGTGTAGGGTTCCGGGAACATTTTTTTATTATATTATTTTGAGAAGGGTTAAAAATGGGTTATAAAATCAAAGCTCTATCTTGGCAGACATAATCTGTCCCCTGTGTAAACTAGATTACTGCTCAAATCTTAATGATGAGCGTGAATCCCTCGTGAATTATATTAAGGCAGTACTTCCTAAATTTACTGAACTATAAAGAGATGAAGAAAAAATAATTGTTTTATCTTAGGATCAAATGACACGTATTTAAACAGAGCTTAAGATCTAATGACATGGATGTGATCAGCACATATACGAATGGTGTGCACAACGTGTATGGAAATGTATCTATCTGAAGCGTTTAATTTAGTCTTATAGTCTGAGTAGGGCCTAGGTGATTTAATTGGATGAACATTTAAGTCAATAGGCCGCCGACTCATTGCTTTATTACTGTTGATTTCCGTTTGATATGTTTGTATATGTTAGCCAATGTTTTTGGTAATGTACCTATAATTGGAATTTAAACCATATAAATTTTTAGTTTGAACATCAGATGTTTCTTCTTTTTTTTTTCCGATGTAACAACCCAACCCAAAATGCAGGCGATCCGACACAAAATATTCTCAATCAAACTTGCCCCTGCCCATATCGAATATCATATCGGCCGGGTGATCACACGCATGAGTGGATGAACCTCGACTTTAGCCAAGACGTACCTGACTCCAACTATAGGCCTACTAGGGCGATGGGAACAAGACGGCTTTCAATCAGACTACCTCGAAATAAGCAGGTGCGCAGCAATCGCTTGGTGCGCGCAGGTGCTCGTGTGTCACATTTCAACTACAACGTTATTGACAATCTTTTAAATTGGGAATTGGTAAACGGGCTTGTTTACAAATGGCCGCTTTGTTAGGTATATTAAAATTATATGTAGCGACAGTTTTAAATAAACGTGTAAATGGGCTCAATTTAGGACTATTTAGGTTAATTATTCCAAATCAAGCTTACATTGAACATTCAGAAGCAATCTTGTGACACTTCTGCGTCCAATGAATTCTGGTCCGACTGAAAATTGAAATAATTCATTCATTGAAAATTGCAATAACTAAAAAATAAGTGTCAATGCATGGGGTGGTGACAAACAAATTCAAACACAAAACAATATGGAAATAGCTAGGCCTATTTCGGTTTATAAAATTGAGACTAGTTTCATTGAATGATTGAGTCAATACGGATTGAGTTATCATTGAGTGGCACTGTGTGAGTACGTCATTTTGATGTAAATTGGCAATGCATGACGACTTCAATATTTAATGGAATTTATATGGGATTTTTGTGTGTCTTAAATTTTAGGCTTCGGACAACAAAATATGTTGACTGTATATAGGCCTAAAATAGTTCACAGATGTTCAGTCTATACACGATTAACGATCCGATTTGACACCAACTAACGCAATGTTTCCCCTACATCTGTACCATAGAATTTTTTTTAATTTAGAACTTAATAGAAGAATATCAATTATCATATCACTTTTATTCGGGTCCCTTCGACTTTGGTACACTCCTCCATATTTAATTTGAAGGGCAGATTTGAACTTTTCATTATTTTATTCATAACTGCTGAACCAGTAGTCATAAACTTTGATATTACAATATTACACAATGCCACTGCCAGTTCCGCTGATGGGGTCATTGCATGTCATTACATTTTATACATAAAAGCAAACCGAAATGCACACCAGTCTCAGTGGGTGTGCGATTAAAATGTTACTGTAAATAAATTGTCATCTGCTTCATTTTGAAAGTATTTTTCTTCCGTCGTTCCGATAATATACAGTCATCAATTTAATTGATCACAAGGATGAAACTGCGAAATAATTTATCGATCTTAGTAATTAAAGGGGTACCGAATTAGCTGCATGGTTGATTGGTTTATCGATAAGCGGAAAAAACTGCATGAGCTTAGAAATTTTTTCAATAGACAATACATGAGCATTTATGTAGAAAACATTACAACAATTACCCATGTCATGAGTGTGTGCATTTATGTATCTTTAATGATGCACCTGCACAGCTCCCATAATGAAAGGGTTATTAAAGTAGAGACATTACCTCCTCCAAGATCGATGTCGCTCGTAAGCTGACTTCCGGTATTCAAAAAAAGGCAATCCCACCATGGACCTGGAGCGGGGTGGTTTATTCTATTGAATTACATGATTATAGATCTTTCAAGATGCGTTTGTATTTAGCGCTAATAAGAAAGCAGAATAAATAAAGGACATTGGGGCAATCCCATGCAATATTGGATAAAAACTTATGTTTTAGACCGAAACAAAAATAATTTACCTTCCGTGCTGTCAAAGACCGTCATGAACGCTGTGCAAATTTTTATAAATTAACATAAATCCTGGGGGCTATAAATAGTACTCATTCTGCCAAGGGGGATAACTTCTGATTGTATTATGTTTGGCAATGATAGTCCTCATTGACTCACATGTTTGACACAATGTTTTGGAAGCAACAAATGAATTATGGGGGCTAAAAGTAGGTAGGGGGTTTTATTAAGCTTGTTGTTAAAATTTGAAAGTGCCTGTTCAAGGTTGATAGGATACCTCGAAAAACTTTAAATATCAACAAAACTAAGTATATTGCCTGCAGAGCAACCCTGAAATCCAATTTTATGAAACTTGATCATTCAAGGATGAACTTGGTATGTAGAGCCTTATTTAATGAGGATATGAACATACATGTACATGTTGCCACTCACCGTATTTTCTTGTAATTGCAATGGAGTCGAATTGTTAAAATTTTCAACTATTGAATTTGCCACCACTTCGTTATATCTATATCAATGGCTAAGCCACACACTTGCTGCAATGCAGCCGATATGGGATAGAGAGTAATTTACAGAATATTCGTTTTATAATTATCTTGGGGAAAATATTTTTTTAGACATCTGATAATTTTATGTCATGGTTAAATGTTTCTAGCTTTTGTGAAGAATCTGTTCCGAAGTTCACTTTGGTGTTTGTCATGGGTGGAGGGGGAGGGGGTAGCCAGTGGGTGGGTATCAAACTTAGGACACATGGTCAGGGGTCTGTATCGCTGAAATAACTCAACGATAGCATGTGAAATCCTATGGGCAGCAATTAATATACAATCTTTGCAACTATATTTATTTTTTCATTTTTTTTGTGACTTGTTTCCCCATACATGCCCATTTTTGACAAATGATATAAAATATTTCATTAAAATTTAATAGTATATAATCTTACGTAGGAGAAAAACACAATTCCACTCATCCCATGTGCATCGTGTTGTGATTTTTGCATGAGATTGACATTGAAGCATTTTTCGAAAATATGTGTTTCTGAGAAATGAAAGCTGAATATTTTCCAAAGACAGTTTCAATCTTAGACCAAATCTAACCTGTGAAACCTAATAGAATCATCATATTTATGTATTAAATCACCAGATTACATGGGGTCTCTAAAACAAAAAAACATGCAATGTTGTTACATTATACTCTGATATAAGACTATGGCAATGGATCTCGGATATAAAATAGCATCTCATTCTGCCGATATAAATAGCTGGTTTACATACAAGGAATAGCACTAGCATATATGACCAAATATATGACCAATGCGACTTGACATTCGGAATGCGATGGCAATTCCAATGAATCAATCAGCCCTATTCACCCATGCAATGTTGTTACATTATACTCCGATATAAGACTATGCCAATGGATCTCGGACATAAAATAGCATCTCATTCTGCCAATATAAATACCGGTAGCTGGTTTACATACAAGGAAACTTTGACTAACACTAGTATATATGACCAAATATATGACCAATGCGACTTGACATTCAGAATGCGATGGCAATTCCAATGAATCAATCAGCCCTATTCACCCTGCCTTACATATACACTATGTCAATTTCAAAGATGAACACTCTCATTTCACTTATCGAGTCAGTCTTTTTTTAGTGTAAAAAATAATAATTTTCCTCTTACTCTTTGACCGCTTTGTGGTGACACTGACACTCTGACCACAGGTGTGAATGCACCCTTATATACAAGATAATATAGTTCTCCTTATCCAGTTAAGTTTATTTACTTTGGAGGAAGATATACTTCATATACACTCCATTCGCTATCTTCTCTTCTATTTAATTTTTTTGAAGCAATTTTTTCATCTACCCGAAGCTTCATTGCTTGATGAGCACTGTGCTAGAGTTACAAAATTGTCATCGGAAGTTTTAATTTTTATTCATACAGTCCTGTAACAATTTTCTGTTGTCTATAAGCCTATACTAGTAATGTTACAGGACTGTATTAATAAAAATGAATTAACAATTGGCACAATGCAGAATTCCGTTGTCCCAAAGAGTGTCCCCTGTGAAAATTTAGATATGAACATATACTCTTACAAATGTATTACCTAAAACATGCTTCATTCGCATAAAATGATTGTAAACAAGATTTGTGTTAATATTTATGTTATATTATAATTACATTGTTCTCTATATAAAAGTAACTTCCAAAACCTATCAAGAATAATTAATAATGAATAATCACAGCATTTAACATTTAATGTTGTGATCAATAACAATAACATTATGACATCAGTTTGATATTACTTTATACTTTATGAAAAATCTTTGAAAAAAAAAAAAAAAACAGCTACGAACATATTATCAAATAACTGTCGGGTACTCTTGTTACTAAAATTTGGTGACTTAATTATGTATTACATATGGCCATATTAATAAGGCCGATGGGCTCTTTGTCACAAGTAGCCAGCTTTTTAAATCAATCACAAATGTAGCCAGGTTTTCTAATTCCATCGGTTTATGATGCAAAGTATAAAGTCATCACATTTGTGACTAAAACGTCAACGTCATGCTCCAAAACTGAGTTCCTTTATTAAGTTATATTGGAATAGAACTCAAGCATTTTCACGACATTCATTGAAAACCTTAGGTTATTAGATAAACTAATATTAAATTTAAGTTGTTTTTCATTCATCAACTCAAAAATGTGATTAGCCTAACCAGTCTCGTCCATTAGACCTGCATGACTATGAAAAGCTGGCTACAAATGTGATTGCCATCGAAAGCTACCTACAATTGTGACCGATTTGAAAAGCTGGCTACAAATGTGATTGATGGCTTGTGACAATGACCACATCAGCATTAATAGGTGATCTTCACTTCTGATATAAATAAACCGTAATCAGTATAAATACATTTGTGCGGATCACAAATATAAATATATATCGCTTCACAACTCAATTACAAGTCAGCGCAATTCATCATTAGGGAAGTCGATTGCTCAAACTTACCAGTGATATTTGTCTTTATTGAATCTTGCTCAGATGACTTTTTTATTATTGTAGAATCTACCCAGTTTTAGAATGATGCTCAGAGTTGTGTCTAAGATGAATGCTCTGTAGAAATAATTAGTGTTAATGAAAATGGCTTCCAAGTTTCCAACTGGAATATGTAAGTAGCTGCAGTAATGTCCTAAATAATCGACCCCTAAACCACAGCAGAATTATTGGAAATTTTCAGGTTTTAGTCGGAAATATTGCTTGCTGCCATTCATCGGAAAGCTCTCGATGAGAGCTTTCTGATGAATGGCAACAAGCCATATTTCCGACTAAATCATGAAAATGTTTCCATAATTCTGCTGTGGTTAGAGGGTCATATACTTCAGGCATTACTTTATATCAGTACTCATTATGGCTGAATTGGTCGTTATCCCATTGTTTTGGGTAAAAATGGATGATTCCACAACCAGTCTTAGGGGGCGGGGCATAGCTGTTGCTATGAGACATCATCTACTCAAATACATTATTTGGATTTACAGCCCGAGCTTATGCTAATTTACACACACAAGAACTTACTACATGTATGGTCTCTTCTTTAGCTCTTTCATGATGGGAGCTGCGCTGGTGCATTATTAAAGATCCTGTGCCAGTGCATTTTCTTATACATGTATGCAAGTCTCCCATAGGAATCCTCTCATATGAGAATGCACTGACTTACAAGGTTAAAGTAAATATTTTGAGGCCAATGCATTCTCTTATATATGTGAGGCTCCCTATGGGAGAATCACATATCTAAGAGAATGCATTGACGGAAAAGGGTTTTCACAATATTTCAGGAAGCTGCAGTCCTGGTAGATTTATATGTTTACAAATTATCAGATGTTACCCAAAATTAAAGACACTGTTATAGTCATTGATATATTACCAACATCAGTGCACAAGTCGTATGTTCAGTACATTATGATTTAACAACAAAAACATTGGATATCCTTATGCACATTGAATGTGCAAACGGATGTGCAAGCCTCCTCCTACAAAGTGCACAGGTATCACTAGGGACACCTTTAGATGGGAGCTATCAAATTCGAATTATTTTCGATGAAAAACATGGCTTCCGGCAGCCATCTTGGATTTTTCTCTTTGCAGGACTAAATCCTTTAGTTCACCCTTAATACAGAATATTTTTAATAGTGACCATGTTTGTCAGTTACAGCCTCAGACAGACTAAGAAAATTCTCATGTCCTATGTTCAGACATTTTCCCATGCATCTCAGTTTATAGTTATCCAATAAGGATAATATCTATTTACAGTTATGTTGCTTATTGACAGGTCTTTCGACAATGCTTCTCTTATAGCTTGAAGTGAATCTTTTTGTTAATTTCAATATATGCCCGACATATTTGTCTGTGCATTAGAACATTCTTGACATTATAATTTTTTTTTATGACACTTGATCTATAGCTAATGTTCTATAGGAAATAGTTGGATGCGTGTAAGAATCTGCCTTCTTGGGTCTAATTCTAATTCTCTGAGAATCATTAGTTAAACCCTTTGTTTACTAAATAATCATTAATGAGTAGTTCCCTTAGGAAATGTTCAAATAATAAGTTCAACAAACGACCATTTGTTGAAGTTATTATCTTACCTGTAACATTTCCCACCAATGAATAGGAATCCTTAGAACTGCTCTTTCTACAATCTGTTTATTTGACTGTCATCTACTTATATTTTGTTAGCATCCCTCCAAATGAGTAATAAAACATTCCATTGTATACTTTCATAACTGAATGGGAGAATAAGGCCAGTATAAAAAAAATGCTAGATTTACATCTTCTCCCGACTGTATTTTTAGTCCCGCCTCAATTTTTTTTATTTGGATAATTTTGATGTAAACTTTTTTTCTCTCATGCCTTATTAACTGTCAAATTTTGTTTTGAAGAGCTATTAATAAGTCACTTTTGATATAATTGAACCATTTAAATCACCTTGTATTATATATGATAGAATACTGCTTCAATATCTAGAACTGACCATGACTATTTATGTTAGGAAGAATAAAATATAAAAATAAAATTCGCCCTCCCGCCTGAAAAAGTTGGATGTAAATCTGACAACTTATTTATATATGCCTAATGGGGATTATTTGGATTGAGAAATCTCTAATGTCTTCTGCACTTGTATCATCGAAATACCCTTCCAAATGAAGAATTGACCATCCCAATGTACACTTTTATTACTGGGTTGGAGAATCTATCTAATGATGAAATGGTTGAATGATTCTTTTGCATCATTGATATAATAAAGTTCAGCTTATCTATTGCAGCAAGAAAGTCATCATTTGATGTGAACACAAAAGTAAGTTATTTTATTGTGATAGATAAGACCGCAGTTCCTGCATAGTTTATTTGAATTTCACATTGACTCATGTTTTGCAAGCCTTGAAATAGTGCGTCTGACATTTGCAGAATGAGGTCCCCAGAGGGTGAATTTAGTGATGATGCCCCGCACAGTGGGCTAACATCACCAAATTCACGCTCTGGGGACATCATTCTGCTTACGCCTTATCTTCTGGGAAGTATCTATAATCTCAAATTTAACATTGTTTTTAGTTACTTTTTTCCTTTCCCAAATTTGCAGAAGATAACATGCATCAATGAGGTGAGGCTAATCAATGAACATCACCAACTTAAACTGGGGAACTTCGATCTATTCCTAGGTCTCCAGGGTTTATGTTGGAGCAAAATATCTTTTGGCCATTTCTCAATTTCTTGGCCATGTTTTGGAAAATTTGGCCAAATTCAAAATCCAATATCTACATGACTGATAAAACCAACAAAAACAGGAGAATAGAAATTAATAGAATGAATAAAATGCATGCCCAAAAACTAAATAACTGATGAATTTTGAAATGAGAATAGTGACAGTGAGTATTGTGTATAAACCTAAATAAACATTGGTTTGACCTGGTGTTATATTGAATCTATAAATCAGCAAATTTTTGTCAGTTTATTTAAAATGATGTGTCAATAGCGGCTAATCATCATTCTTTTGATAAATAATCATGTGTGACTTCTGGTACATAATTGTACAAACATTCGCAGGTGAGCAACAAATGATTAACTTTTAACATTAGATCTAGTGATATTCTGAGGGGTGATTGCTTAAGTCTTGAAACTTTTTTGGCCAAAAGTTTGACAAAACTAAATTTTATTTGAACATTTCAGAAAAATTAATTTAAAAGTTCAAGCATAGAAAATTAAAGTCAACTTTCAATGAAGATTGTCCTATCCATTTGGTATCCAGGAATATCGTGTAATTAATACAAAGTATAATTCAAATCTCTAGAAGTTTTTGGCGTTCTTCGTCAAGAATGTTATATTTTCTGTTCAGCTCTTTTCTTAATGATTTTTGAACTTATTACTAGTAGATAAACATTCCTATAACTATATTAAACAGGGATCAGAGGAGAATTTGTTTACTATCTTTGTTTTGGATGATGTGAGTATCTCTGTGTAAAATACATGCTCCACTGATGAAGAATGATAAAACTTAGGATATTATCACACAAGGAAATTAACAAATTCATGTAATTATTACAATGCAGCCACTACAACACATTGGTACAGTAATGCACTAATTAATCGACTCCTTAACCACAGCAGAATTTTGGGTAATTTTTCAGGATTTTATGTCTTGTTGCCATTCATCGGAAAGCTCTCCCCGAGAGCTTTCCGATGAATGGCAACAAGCCATATTTCCAACTAAATCCTGAAAAATTACCCAGAATTCTGCTGTGGTTAAGGAGTTGATTAATTAGGGCATTACTGTACACAGCTGTACCAAAAATCTACAGTGGTATGAGTTTGAAGCTCTTCGGCAGCTTGCTGAGTTTCATAACAGTCGCTAGGTTTCTAGTTATATGCTGTTCAAATCTTGCTTATAGTTCTCTGACCCTTGAGCAAGGTCAATCCAACTCACTCGTACTATGACGGCTTCCCACAATTCATGCATTGAACAAGTAACAGTCAGCTTATCATACTGGTGAGTATCAGAGCATGTTCTGATTAAACTAAACCAGCGTCTATATAATGGCGCAGTTGTTTCATTGGTTGGCTTGAAGAAATGACTGGGATAATAGTGTATTGTCTAAGCATCTTAGAGTAAGAATTGGTAAAGCACTATATAAAACAGCTGATATTAATATATAAAACTCATTCTTATTTATTTCAAACATCTTTCCTTCTCAGAAACCTGCACAGAATAAGCCTGCTAACAAGCTTTCCTCTCTGTCAATCACTGGACAATCAAAAAAGAATACAACAGTGTCAACAAGTACAAAGGACAAGAAGTAAGTCTTGTGCTATAAACATTATAATATGATAATTGTGATCATCCATTTTGCAAGAATTGATATAAAACTTTGGGCTGAGATGAGTTTTAGCCTCACTTTTAGGTCATATGTCCATAGCCAAATACCCAGCTTACCAGCAATCTGTACCACTGTGGCTAATTTTTTATTACCCCAGTTTGAGTGGACTGACCTGCATACCAACAACATTGGGCTAGTTCCTTGATGTATCAGTTCATGATAATGGCTTCTCACAATTTTCTAGCACACACCTAACATAATTTTGCGATTCTCAAAGCAGTATTGAACTCAATTAAATTGCTATTTACTAGTTCAGATCATGTACCTTTTATGGCAGTTATTCATTTCAACTCAATTTGTATACTTGCTGAGAACACTCTTCCCAAAATGTCCCTTCTAAATCTATATTTAAAGTCATCTTTTTGACATTTTTATTGTTATATAATATACTTGATATGGTCTTCAGATAGTATAGATTCCTTCATGTGGTGTACTAGCTTAACAATTATGTAGTTTTCTGTGTAGATCCATCTAAACTTTCCACCGAACTGGGTAACTAAAATACTAGTTTTCCAAACCTGGCTAACTTAGTACCTAAACAATAAATAACGACAAATTCAGAACAATGAACCCTATATTTACAAAACAGATTCTCCCACTCAGTTATAAAAGTATTCATTGGAATAGTCCATTATTTATTAGGAGGGATATTCAGGGATGTATTCTTTGGTGGGAAATGTTCAGATAATAAGGTTGTTTGTTGAACTTTTGATCTGAATATTTCCTAAGGGAACTACTCGATGTACTCGTCAGTGAGTATTTAATATAGAAAAGGTTCAGAACCTATGAATTTATAGTCTGATATTAACCCTTTCTATACTAAATACTCATTAATGAGTAGTGCCCAACGGAAATGTTCAGATTATAATAAGCTCAACAAACAACAATATTATCTGAAGATTTCTGACCAATGAATAGGAATTCTTCTGCATTTCTAGTATTTTTTCGTCTCTGTTGTCTGCTCATTATCTCTGTACATCCCTTAAATTTAATAATAGACCATTCCAATATATACTTTTGTAACTGCGTGGGAGAATCCATTTAGTTAAGAAAGGGTTAAAACTTATCTCTCATGCATCACATTACAATATTCTGACTTTTTTCAACTACTGTTCAGGTATGGCACCACAAAGACCACCACTAACAGCAAAAGCAATACTAAAGGTATGTTATAGGCAAAATACAATATACAATATATTTCAATGTTATGAAATCAAAATGGTGGATATTCCAGAATGTTTACCCCTTCCATGACTGGAGATTCTTGAAATTTGTGAAAACCCTGTGCCAATGCATTCTCTTATAGGGAGCCTCACATAGATAAGAAAATGCATTGGCCTAACAATATTTACCTCATTCATCATTCCCAGCCAGCGGTTGAGTGGATAGGACGTATTGTTTACAGTGCGTCTTATCGCTGTTCCCGTGACTGGTCTGAGTCGCTTGTGAGTTGTGTGGCCTTCCCTTCGGGGACAGCTGCCCAAGCGACTTAGGTGAGCTGTTTACTAACCTGGCAGAGGATTATGGATTTAATCCCCTCTGCTTTGTTAGCGGCCTTGGATAGACTACATGTTGTGGACACCCTTAGCTGGACACTTCACCAGGCTAAGGGGGGCTTTATGAGTCTATCTGTGGAATACAGAACTGGAGCAGCTGGACACCACCAGGGGCTCAAGACTGTCAGCAGGGATGTCACCACCGGAGCAGGGACGAGGAGGAAGAAGACCCCTTCACGTCGCCACAGGGACGCAGCTCGGAGGGCTGAGTGGAGAAAGAAGAAGGCAGCTGTTGATTGGCCGGCTGCCTCTTCCCACTCGGCCGCGAAGACTGTTGGTCGCCTGGATTCCACCGACGATGCTACCGGTAGTCCAGCCGGGAGAGGTCTGAGAGACTCCCAGACCACCCCTCCCCCGATGGAATGCTGACTGATGCCATCCAGACAGCCGCTGCTGATGCCGTGATGGAGACCGAGTCTCCATTCAACCCGATGACTCCGAAATACATCAGCCCGGAGTCATCCATCTCCACCACGACCAGCAGCACCAACAACAACAGCACCAGCTCCACCCGTGCCCTTGACGAAGAAGTGAAGGACGCAGTGAAGGACGCACTGGTGACTCAGGCAAAATGCGAAATGACAAGAGCAAGGGTCGAGGCTTCCTGCCTGAAATATCAACAACAACGAGAAGCACAAGATGAGTTATTAAGACAGTACGGAGTGGAGCTCCCCACAGAAACAACAACAACAGACGAAGAACCACCTCAACGAAAGAAAAAGAAACCAAACAAAAAAAACATGTCTAGATCATCCTTTTTTCATTGTTATGTTTTTCATTCTCATAACACTGAAATCACCTCCAAGTGGGTTGTAGGAAGAAAGGGCATCCTGCCCTTTCAAATCCTCCCTGGCCCAGTCATACATGTAAACTCCCAATAAACAAAACAATATTTACCATTATCTTGTAAGCCAGTGCATTCACTTATATGTGCGAGGCTCCCTATGGAAGACTTGCATATATAAGAGAATACACTGGCACAGGATCTTTAATGCACCAGTGCAGCTCCCGTCATGAAAGGGTTACATTTCATTATATTTCTCTTGGATTTGGACAACATTTAACCATTTTAACTTTGAATTATTATTAACCCTCCCATGACTGGAGCTTCCTGAAATTGTGCGAAAACCTTGTGCCAATGCATTATCTCATATATAAGAGAATGCACTGGTACATGGTCTTGAATGCTGCACCAGCGCAGCTCCCATCATGAAAGGGTTAATAGATGATTATCATTATGGCTAGTTGCTGAAAGCATTCCTGTTCACTATATATTACGGTAATATGCTATTGAATCATAAATAAAAAATTTCTTACTGATAAATTGAAATTATTGTTATTTGGTTCTGGTTTGTTTTAATAGATATTTTAAATAGGTAATTTAAACTACAGGATAGTATTAACATAACTTTTAAGCTTGTGTTTTATGATGGTGTTACCTCTGACTTTAAATTTATCTTATCTATCTTATCTTACAATATCTATTTCATTTGGAATACATGTGCTCAAATGCTACAAAATGTTAACAACATAATCAGGAGAATTATAAAGAAGTGTATTTAAGCCACAAACCAATTTGCGCTCTAAAATACACCAAGTAATATTCACTTAAACATTTTTACCGGCATCGAAATAGGTCAATAAATACCTGAAATACCTTTCTACAAACATAATATGATCCAGAAAGACGCATTAAAATCATGACAAATACCACTCTGAACACAATGTTCAGTCCCAAGTACTTGTTAGCCATTTGTAATCATTGCATTTCCAGAATCGGAAACAGAATAATGTGCAACTGTTCGAAAATGTATGTTGCGTTATCATTAACTGAAAACTAATTTAATGCACTTAATTCTCTTCATTTTAACCATCAAAATTATAACTTTTTAACCTGCACAAATTAAACAAATAATCAAATTTACAGAATAATATTATAAACAAAACACATTTTTTCAGCACTATATCAACAAGTTTGTTCGGAAATCTTTTGTGTCGGTATGTTTGAATACCTCTTACCAAATTATGTACATAATTTTGGGGTTCAAACAAGCCTTGTCTGTTTAATATTAGCATATTCGTCTTTCAGAGAAGCCGGCATTTAGCAAGGAAGAAGAGAAAAGACTTGATTCCATGATTAAAGGAAACCTAAAAAATCTCCCTCCACTGCCAAAATCAACTGTTCGCATATTTCTCAGCTCAACATTTTCAGGTTGGTGAGAACCTTTTGTTACGGAATAATCTTCATTTCACGATGTGATGACACTGAATAAGGCCACTAAAATAAAATATCTGTGTTCTCAGGAAATTATATCTCAATTTTGTCATGAGGGAGGAAGACTATATATTTAAATTTTTGTTTATCAAAATCTGGAAACCATACTCCAGAAACCAAAAACAATCATTTATTGTTCAAATCCAATATTTCTAATAGAAAATATTCAAAAAAATGATTGACACGCTTTAAAAAAAAGAAGATTTCAGTAATTATTGTGGTGCCTGGTAAAACTTGTCAAATCCCGACAAATAAAACTTTATTGCCATAAATACAAGTCAAAATATCATTTGCTTCATAAGGCAGCCGCAATCTTTTATCGATTGAAAACAAGAAACATCATGATGTGTGTGCTTATTAACCATATAATGTATTGTTACGGTTTGCATTGCGTTGAAAATAGAATCTGTCCGTTGTGTGCTTTAACGGATACAATGTAACGGACGCATCGGAGCTGTCTGAATCCCTTAGTGTTATTGTCTGTAATCCAATTTCAATGCAACGCATTTGATTTATTAAATTTCCTAGGTATACGATTTACACATTTTAGTTTAGATCTTGAAATTTTTCTCCCATCAGTTATAATAGTATATATTGGATTGGTCTATATTCACCTTGAGTTGTGTTCAGGAAATATAAGTAGATGACAGACAAACACATAAAAAGTGCAAAAGGATTCCTATGCATTGGTGGTAAATGTTTAGATAATAAGTTTAACAATGGCGTTCAGATAATAAGTTTAACAATGGACAATTATTGAACTTATTATCTGAACATTTCCCATCGATGAGTATTTAGTGAAAAAGAAAGGATTAATTTATTAATTTATCCTTTAAAAATAACTTTCAGACTTCAGAGCTGAGCGAAATGCCTTTGCAAGATCTGTTTACCCTGAGTTAAAGAACTTCTGTGCAACACATGGTCTCGACTTTTCTGTGGTGGACTTGAGGTGGGGTCTCACAGAGGACAGTCAGAATGATCACTCTGTGGAGAAACTCTGCCTTCAGGAGGTGGAAAACTGCCAGAAAATATCTGTAGGGCCTAACTTTGTGGTAAGTTCTTTCCTACATAAGTTTTTCAAATGCACAATTAATAATTCTAGTTGTAGTTGAAAATGTGGCTATCATATGCATGGTGTTAAATTAAAGTTTCAAATACCAGTGACATTTGTAGAAGTGCAATGTGTTCGTATTTCAGGATTTAAGCCACTAATTTTCACATTGCACCCTTTGATATCTTAATTGATTAGGGCCCTGCGAATCAGCACTTCTATGCGGATACAAAATTGAATTGGGAGGCCAATTTCCATATTTAATTGAATCTCGAATCAAATCGTCTCACTGCTGGAGCATAGCATCTAGGTCCTCAAGGTGGTTACAAGTTGTTGTTATTATGTAAGACATTGGGAAATTTCAGTGTGCATTTTGAAAGAAAAGAACATCACATGTGCGATCCTCTGGATATATAATTTATATATATTCTGATCAAGATTTAGTTATTAAACTAACATGTTTCAGGGAATGTATACACATAAAATAATTTTAATTAAGTTAATTTGTGGCATGATCCCGATGTGATTTGAAATCAGACAGTCACATTTGTGGCACTATGTGACACTAATTAGCAATATATATAAATGTACACCCACAATTGTGAAGATTAGTAGAGCCTATATCCGTTCAATAGCAAACTTAAGCAGTTACTGATTGAATATTAAATTCCAGAAAGCTTAGACTAGGCCCTTTTTGTAGTTTGTCTCATATTCACTTTTTATACGCCCGTTTGAAAAAATGGCCGTATTATAGTATTGGTCCGTCCGTCCGTGTTTACTAATGACTACTTATGTGGCTAAGATTGTGTAAAATGGATATTTATGTGCATAACTTCCGTTGCGTGGCTAGCCACGTAACAGCTTTCAGATGGACGTTCTAAAATGATCTATTTGGCCTAATCAGCTTATTTAATTTTGTAGTCACTCAAAATTTGGAGAAAAAAAGTCCATCGATTTAGACATCCATGACCCGTCAATAGGAGATGTCGGACACTGACAAGACATTTATGTGGCTAGCCACCCAATCACGGACCTGTCAGTTTCTCCTATTCCACTGTCCCAGTTGCTGTGAGCAAGTTTTTGAGTTTTAATCAGCTTCTTCTGCTATAATTCCAACATGTTATGAATCCATAATCTGGAGTTTTATCACTATCTACTACTTGATAGCCACTTAAAATTTTATGGCTACTTGAGAAGCCACATAAAAACTAAAGCCACATTACCATTTCTAGCCACATAGGTCGAAGCCACATATCTACCCATTTGTTGGTACGTCCGTCCCGGCGTCCGTCCGGGTGTCCGTTAACCTGGTTTCCGGATGATAACTTTAGTTAGAGTGAACCAAATTTAGTAAAATTTGGTATGTGGGTTTATTAACCGAAAAGTAAGTTCAAGTTCGAATTTGGGTTCGCCCGCCAATTTTCACCGGAGTTATGCCCCTTATTTGACGTTTTTTGACTTGGAAAATCCTTGAAATTTGTTGTCCGGATGATAACTTTAGTATAGTTTATCGGAATGAATCCAAATTTGGTATATTACTTTCTCCCACCAAAACACAGGTCATTTTCGAACTTGGGTTCTTTCGACCATTTTTGGCAGAGTTATGCCCCTTTTTCGACTCAGAAAATTCAGTTTTTCTTATGTTTTTTGGTTTCCGGATGATAACTCGATTTTGGAATGTTTATACACAAAACCCGTTTTTTTGTGGATTACATATATCGAAATACAGCTCAAGCCCGAATTTCGTTTTAATCCGATAATTTTTGCGAGAGTTATGGCCCCTTTTTTGACATAATTTGACTTAGAAAATCCCTGAAATTTGTTGTCCGGATGATAACTTTAGTTAGAGTGAACCGATTTCAATCAAATTTGGTATGTGGGTTTATTAGGAGAAAAGACTGCTCAAGTTCGAATTTGGGTTCCATCCGCCAATTTTCCCCAGAGAGGGCGTATTTTGCACGCCCAGCGTAGCTCTTGTTGACGATAGATATGTAAACAATCTCTGATAATTTAAGGAAATACATGTACGTGTGATGCGACAAATATCACGGATGCATATTTCATCTTCACCAAGTCCTGAGTTTAGTGTGCCTGTCATTTGCAGAATGAGGTCCCCACAGGGTGAATTTAGTGATGCTATCCTGCATAGTGGGCTAGCATCACCAAATTAACCCTCTGGGGGATCTCATTATGCATGGCCCTATCTGCTATGGGAGACATAGACTTATATTGAAGTTCCCAAATGGTGAATATTATTATGTACACCCATTGGGAACCTCTATTATGCAATGTGTCATCTGCCAATTTTGGGATACAGCGACACTAAACTAAAAAAGAAATAGAATCTATGTAAAGAAGTTCTATAGAAATTTGATAATAAAGAAGCTTTCCAGAGAAGATGAGGCCTAAGCAGAATGAGTTCCCCAGAGGGTGAATTTAGTGATGCTAGGCCGCTATGCAAAATAGTTACCATGTGGGGTAGCATTACTAAATTCACCCTCTGGAGACCTCATTCTGCAAATGACAGGCACACTAATCTCCGGCTTGATCATCACCCTGCACAAAATTTGCAAACACGTGTCAATGAAGGGGACAATTTGGATTGCTTGAATCAGGGGTCCGGTTTGGTGTCAGCACCGAATCAGAATGGTGATATCAACATTGAATCATGAATATTCGCAAGGCCCTATCTTTCATGTTTGATGAGTAATTACTTGAATCCCATTCATTCATTGTAGGAATGTTAGCTAATAAATTCAACAAGCAGTTTTTTAAGCCCATGGTGCTCATATTTCAAGGTTATGGGTAATCATGTTTTGATCCTATGAGTACTCATCTTTTGAGCCAATGGGTACTCATCTTTTGAACGTATAGGTGTTCATCTTATGTGCCTAGGTGCGCTCAATTATGGAGCCTATAGGGTGCTCATCTTTTGAGACTGAGCCATCAGGACATTTACATGTGGCTGATCAATTTAGGTTTACTATTCTGTTATCAATTTCTTCCATAGTGTCTAATGGGAAATCGTTATGGTTTCCAACCAATTCCTGTTGAAATAGAAGAAAAAGAATATTATACTTTGCGTTCTGAAGCACTGAAGATGAAGCTTGATGTCAAACTGCTTGATGATTGGTTCATTAAGGATCAGAACAATATTCCACCATTATATAAACTCCAGGTATTAATTAATCAAAAGTCATTCAATATTGTTCAATTATAATGAACATCTGTTAACCCTTTCTTTTTGCTGAATACTCAATGATAATTCCCGTAGAAAAAGTTCAGATAATAAGTTAAACAAATGACCATAGGCCATTTGTTGAACATATTATATGAACATTTCCAACTATTTGCTACCAATTAATAGAAATCTTTTTGTATTATATGTTCTCATGTATATCGTCTACTATTATTTCCTGAATGCCCCTCCAGATAGATAATAGACCACTATACTTTTATAACTGATGAGTGAATACACCTCTTAATGTAGCCTGATTACTTGTGTGAAGTTCCAAACAGTCTAACCATAATGCATGTCGTCAAAGATTTTGAAGTGAAAAACAGATGTGTAAAAGCCAGTGGCCATATTATTTTTTGACAAAGCAGCACCCATCTAAATGTCATCCTGACACTTCATATTCACTTTGAATATGCTGAAAAACATTTGACCAAATCACCATACATATCTTTGAATAGTAATTTTCTAGTATTTCAATAAACCCCTACCAATCAAGTCTTCTGTCCACTTAACAGAATTATCCAACACCAGACTAGGTTTCGAACACTGGCTAGCTGAGTGACTCGATCCTGTTTATTCTGATTGAATCGTGATCAGACCTGACTGAACAAATGTCCCGAGTTACAATAGCAAATTTATTAACCCCCTCGCGGGATGAAATCTGCGATCAATAGCAAGAGGTCGGACCCGAACACTGTTTGAAGTCATATTTTTATGACTTAAAAATGCTTCTTTCTGGAATATATAATGTTTGTAGAAAGGTATTTCAGGTATTTATCAACCTATTTCGATGCCAGGACAAATTAAAAGGCGAATATTATTAGACATATTTTGGAAGTGCAAATCGCCATGTTACTTTAAATAGTGTCACAAATTAAGAATTCTATTTTGCTGGATATGATCAAATGCATTGTGTATAAAAAGAAACAGCTTTATAAATATATTTGGATCAATAGTTTTAACACAATTGCACTGGAAGTTTGCGACCGACCAAGTCTGAGCGAATGTCAATAGTGAGCTCTTCAATGTATAATCATTACACCCGAACACCAATCATCTGTGATTGGCTTACATGCTGCAAGTTTATTAAATAAGCTTCACTTGGCCATGCTCAACATTACACTCAATAATAATTACTACGAAACTCAAAAAACTATTATTCTCCAGATAAGACTATAAGGCCATGAAAAGTCAATTTCCCATTTCTTTGACCACAAAATTTGAAAAGCATGTGCGCGTATTTATATTATATTTTTTTTATTTCTGGGGTACATGCCAACGAAGCATTACACCTCTGAATCGGTTAGGTCCAGGTCTAATTTCAGTCGCAATTGGCCCTTAATTCTCCAACAAATGTCCATAAAAATTAGTTGATAGATTCCATGTAATTTATTTCATAACATTTCCCAATCAAGTATGAGCAACACATATTTTACTGAGATTTCAGTCAAATGCATCATGTTTTTAAAAAATAGTTACCAGTTACAGTAATGAATCGGAAATCAGAACTGGAAAAGAGGTCTGTTTGGTCTCAATTCCATGTGTGTTTGTATAGAAAATGTACTGCCATTTTTTTGTACCCATTAAACCTTGACCACTATCGCACTGATTTAAATTCGTGCTTTACTATTTTTTGTGCACAGATGGGTAAAACTGAGCAAAAATAAAAGGGATTTGTTAATAAGTTACATATGGTACATTATGCAAGGTTAAACTGAATAGACAATTCTATATTAACTTTCATCCCAAGACAATTATTCGAATGTAAAGTGTTAAATCATGGTAAAATCTAGGATATTGTAATGCCTGTAAGAAATACACATATTCAAGGCTGAAAGTGCACGAAACATCGCTTCCATCTTCACAACACAGAGTCTGAGTTAATTATGTCAACACAACTATATAAAATACATGAATCCAAGTGTTGATTTTGGGTCAGCAGCCTATACAGTTGTTGTTAACTTCTTTTCAGGTTCATTTCAAAGATGCCCGTAACTATTTAAATAGTACAATGACTATTCAGAGCATATAAACACACATCTTCACAACAATATGATGATGTAGTTATGTTCTACTCTATGTATTGATGCCCTTTAATATTTAGTTTTGAATTCATGCAGCCATTTCAAGACTGAGCGAAAAATTGTGCTACGCAAATTTAAATATGAGTAAGTGTTATAGTCCGATCTGGGGTTTGTATATATGAATTGAGTCACATTCGGGAAATTTGCAACCCCAAGAAATCCCTAGTTTACTGAATGCTTCAAAAGATTTGTTCAACTGATCAAACATTTCCACAAATCTCTATTGGTTCTAAATACTCCAAAATGTTTCCTTGTAATGTTCAACTCAATCCAAAATTATGTTTGTTGTATTTAGATGTAACTTATTTTAGTCATTCAAGAATTTATATGATTGATAATTACTTTGTATTTACAGCCAATCAGAAGTCAGTTCAGATATTTTGGTGACTTCACTGAGGGCTGTGAATATAAGAGAGTAAATGACACGTCCTTGTGGAGACAGACCTTCAACAATCTGCAGACTGTTCTCAGGAAGGCGGCTTTATCTGCTTCAAAACAAGGATCATTATCAGATGAGAGGCTACACAGCTATCATATGTCAGGTAGATATTATATTTTATTGGAATTCAAGTTGAATATTTGTCGCTAAAACATGCATTCTGATTGGTCGAGAGCTGCAAACTTTAGTCTTTGATATCACCAGCATCGTCTGCTGAAGCATGCACAAATTTTGAATAGAGCATGCTGCTATTAACGACGTGCTTCAGTATGTCACCATTCAGCCAGGAGTCGTGTAATCAAGTTCCACCAGAATGTTGTTTGCTATAGCCCCAGAAAAGGGATATCTGACCTCATAGCATGTAATGCTGATAAATAATTCTTTTCGTGCAGTTTCTTTTAAAATTACTGGGGGATTGAATTACAATGGAGATAAGTTTACCCTGTTTCATTGGATAATTGGGGATTCGAGCAAGTTGGCTAGTCCACATGTGTAAGATAATGGCAGAGTATTAACTCTTCCATGACTACAGCTTCCTGAAATTTTGCGAAAACCCTGTGCCAATGCATTCTCTTATATATGCGAGTATCCCATAGGGACCCTCACATACATAAGAGAATACATTGGTCTGACAATATTTACTTTCCCAATGGGAGACTCACATTTATAAGAGAATGCACTGGCATAGGGTCATCAATGCTGCACCAGCGCAGCTCCTGTTATGAATGGGTTAAGGTTTTATTGCCCCATGATCAAGTTCTCACAGGGTTCTTACAGGGACTTTGAATCTGGAAATGTCATGGAAAATGATAATTTTGCTTACAGACCTGGAATAGTCAATAAAATTAGCAATATTTGCCTTGGTCATGGAATTGTCACAAAATTTAGGAGCAAATGGCAAGATTATTGTTGTTCTACTTGAAGTTTATAGCAAAATATAGTGCACATACATCTTTCAACTCCACTTCATTGGGAGCGCTATGTAGCGTAACAACCATTTGATATTTCGGTATATGGAGTTATCTCTCCTTCGACGTGAACAGCATACACACACAGTTTTGGATATAGAGTAATCTCTCCTCCTACATGAACAGAGCACAGTCTTGAAAAATACATCCGTTATTGAGAAAAAACTCACTGAATTTGAAATTTGGTTATTCAACATATTGTTAAAAGAAAAGATTGTTTGTTTTCATAAGGCATCAGTATGAAATCACACCTACTTTCTTATGGAATCATACAAATGGTATGTCTGTCATTTGCAGATTGAGGCTTCCAGAGGGTAAATTTAGTGATGCTATCCCGCACAACTGGCTTCCATCACCAAATTCACCCTCTATGGACCTCATTCTGCTTAGGTCTCATCTTCTGGGTAGTATCTGTAGTCTCATATTAACATTGTTTTAGTTACTTTTTCCCTTCTGGATCAAATTTCTATATCCCCTAATTTGCAGAAGATAAAATGCATGATCGAGGTGACTAATGGGTGGATATCACCAACTTAAACTGGGGAACTTCAATCTGATCCTAGGTCTCCCATAGCATTGAGGCCAAAGCAGAATGAGGTTCCCAGAGGATGAATTTTGTGATGCTAGCATGCCATGCAGGATAACATCACTAAATGCACCCTCTGGGTGACCTCATTCTGCAAATGTCTGGGATCATATTCTCAGGCCTGGGTGAATTGCGCGAAACTTGTGTAGCGTACACCCGTTTGTATCCACGACACATACTCAAGCATTGCAAATATTTATTGTGTATTGTTCCATTGTGTGTGTATACTCAGTTCGCCATGGTTTGCTGGGGCTATTGTTTGATAGGTTAGCGGTTTGTCTCAATGAATAGATTTTTCTGTTTCACAATTCATGAAAGTTGGTCAATGGCTAAAATTCCATTTTCGGATTTTGCAAAACAAGAATATGAACGTCAGTTGTACACAAACCTGGACATTTGCAGAATGACGTCCCCAGAGGGTGAATTTACTTTCTTATGGACTCAATATTGCTTTTATAGTGACTGAGTGTGAGATACTGGATGGGATATTGAAGGCAGAGAACCCAGTTGCTCATTGTCTGTACTACAAGAGAACGTTTACAGGTCTCAATGACTCAACTGTCAATGAGCAGTCCTCCAGATTCATCGACACAGAAACAGATGATAACAAGGTACCTAGTTTCGTTACTACCACCTATACTGTTTCCATAGCAGTGGTGGGGTTGGGTATGACCCCTAAATAAGAAAACTGGGGATTGCTATGTACAATAGAGAAATACTATACATAATAATATCCTCTAATTGGTCCCTGAAAAGAGTCAGTTGTAACCTGTGTAAATTGCATTTATAAATTACCACATGTATTTTAAAAAAGAAAATTAGGGGATTTCCTGCGTAAATTCCACTTCACTGATTAGCGCAGTTTACAGCTGGAGTTTGCAGCCAATCAATCTGATTATCACAAATCCTGTGAAGGTGGTCGGTACTTTCCATATGCGATGACTAACTAATTCAACACATGTGTTTAATTTATGCCACAGTAAGATAAAATGTATAATAAATATGTTTTGGGCTCCGATTATTCTTAATTTTTGCACAGTTGTGGATTATATTTCAATAGATTATGTCCTCGCATCGCTATAAATAGGTAAGGATTTTGATAACTTTGTTAATTGTAAGCAATTATTGCATGGCCCCATTTTAACTTATCCCTTCCATGACTGGAGCTTCCTGAGATTTTGAGAAAACCCTGTGCCAATGCATTCTCTTATCTATTGCTGGTCTCACATAGGGAGAATAGAAGAGAATATATAAAAGAATGCATTGGCCTAACAATATTTACCATGACCTATTAAGCCAGTGCTTTCTCTTATATATGTGATGCTCCCTATGGGAGACTCGCATATATAAGAGAATGCACTGGCACAGGATCTTTAATGCTGCACCAACACAGCTCCCGTCATGAAAGTGTTAAATCATGTTTCTGCTGGAGAATTATTACTAATCTCCTTCTCTGCACTTTATATAGATTCAAGGCTAAAATATTATAATTCTGAGTTGAGGACCCCAAATCAAATCATTCTGTCACAAGAAATCAATATAAATAATCATGCTGAGTTGAGGAACCCAAATCAAATCATTCTGTCATAAGAAATCAATATATTTTTTCCACATACTATATCTAAAACCATTGGGATGTAGCGACAGGAGTGGGTTTGGGGAACGTTGGTTAAAATTTCCAATAATTGTTTCCATGTTTCTGTTAGAAATATTGGATTTGAACAACGAAAATGATTTTTTTTCTTTCTGGGGTATATTTTTCAGATTTTGAGAAAAAAATGAAATAAATAGCCTCCCTCCCTGATCTTAAATTGAGATCTGATTGCCTGAGAACACATTGGAAGACACAAATATTCTATTTTAATGGCATTATTTATGCCAAATTGTTCAACATAGAATCGAATATCCTGTGATGCATCTTTTGTCCAAGCCTGTATTCCATCATTTTCTAGTCATTTTTTAAAAATTTGGTACAGATGTCAACCATTATGGGAACCTGCGATTTTGAGTTCAGTCAGAGTCATTTTGGCAGAGTTATTGCCATTTTTCAACATAGAAATGTTTTATGTTTTTTATTTTAGAGTTGTTGACCCTTTCTCGACACATTGAAGATATGCAACATATTTTGTGAATATGCACTTTGTATCATATCTGTGTAATCAGTTCCTCCTACAGTTTGTAGTGCAGGGATCTGAAACCCATAACTCCTTTAAACCTGCCAACTTTGTCGGGGGACATTTTGGTCAGTGACCTTTTATTATCCATTTATTCTTTCTCTGAGAATGATCTATTTTGTTTCTTTGGCCTGAATTGAGTTGTTGGTCAAAATAAAACATTTGCAATACAAAATTACCACAATATCCTGGAAAAAACAACTGGCGTGTGGCCCAAACAAGTTACCCAATTTCAAGGTCAATATTGGAGTCCCCCTGATCATAATCAGAATGTAAGATTTATCTATTTCTGACAAAAACTTGAATAACAGCAGCAGGGAAGAATCCAGGGCTGTTTTGATAATGTTACATGGTTGGGCGCCCAAACTCTGGAAGCCCAAATGTCCCCAAAGTCCTCGTGGATAGTATTTATTAAATCTGAATTTTATACATTTTCAATTAAATTTTCCATAATTCAACAGCATGCAATGCAAATCGTCAATGTGTTGTTGATATAAAGTCTTTATTTACACGATCAAGTGTCGAGTAAAAAATAGTTTAATACTGTTCCAATTTATATTATCATGAGATTGGTTGCTGGAGTCGCGAAGTGAGTACACTGATCATACGTTTGTGGGGTCTTTATTACACAGCTACCAGGATGACTAAGAACAGAACTAAACTAGTCTAGAAAAAGTACACAACAATGTAACCTAGCCTCTTGCTCTAAATTTACTGTGAGTGTCCTTTACCATAAAAAGATATAGCCATAGTGATTCCTTATTAGCTCAACTTAACTTTATACAGTTTGAGCTATTGCCGTGGGTTGGTGCCATTTGTCCATCCGTGCAACTGTCCATCACCTATTTCCTTTTGGCTCACCCTACAGGCTGCCTTCCTCATCCGATCATCACCAAACTTCATATGGATCTTCGGGGTGACCTCTCGATGGGAGCCATTGATTTTTTCCGAAATTCATTAAAAAACATGGCCACCAGCAGCCATTTTGAATTTCAAATTTGAATCCATCGGCACACCCTGCAGCCCGCATTTATTGGAGGAATGTTTTGAAAATATACAGGCATGTTTAGGATCACCTCTAGATGGGAGCTATCAAATTTTGGCAATTTTTGATGAAAAACATGGCTGGCAGCAGCCATCTTGGATTTTACTCTTTGCATGACTAAATCCTTTGGCTCACCCTACAGACCACATCCCTCATCCGATTATCACCAAACTTCGTATAGGTCTTCGGGGTGACCTCTAGATTGGAGCCATTGATTTTTTCCGAAACTCGTTGGAAAACATGGCCGCCAGCAGCCATCTCGGATTTAAAATTTGAATCCATCGGCTCAGCCCGCAGCTTGCATTTATTGGAGAATTGTTTTGAAAATTTGCAGGCATGTTTAGGATCACCTCTAGATGGGAGCCTCCTATTTTTACCGAAATTCGTTGAAAAAAATGGCTGGCAGTGGCCATCTTGGAATTTACTCTTTGTATGACTAAATTCTTTGGCGCACCCTACAGACCATATCCCTCATCCGATCATGATCAAACTTTATATGGATCCTCAGCGTGACTTCTTCTTTGGCATTCTTTTCATTGCTCAGCAAACAATTAACTACTACCCAAGTTGGGCTACAGTGTCATTGACACTTTGATATTAATTTGATATAACATGGGGACAACCTCAAATGAAAAACATTTTGGATTCTACCCTGGGATCAGCTGTGCCATTTTGGAAAAGTTGATACCAAAATCATTTCGACAAACATTATTCCACTTTATGTTCTTCTATAATATGGCCCTTCAACACAGTCATGAAATATGCAAGTCAAATTTCTATAAATTTTCATTGTGTCACTGTGTAATAACCAATGATTTGAAACACAGGTTGCATTCCTTGTTTCAGGATGTTCATATAGATGAAGGAGTACAGGCGTTGATGACATCACTGAGTTCGAAGATAAAAAAATATGTCAGTAAGGATGGATTTCATACATATACTCTCCCTTGGCAAGACGGAGGAATTGGTGTAAAAACCAACGTGTCTCACCAAACATACATGAAAACGATTTGTGAGCAGTTTAATGTTGATATGAAGAGGCTTATTTCAAATGGGCTTTATAACTTCACTACTCGTGGCATCAGAACATCAGAATATTACACCTATTACAATGAGGTGCTTCATCATTTACATTTCTGTAAGAAGAAGTGTGAAAATTTCTGTGGACAGGAATCAACTTTGGCCGCCGCTAAGCAGTACATACTTAGCGATAGCACGCGAAAACCACTGGTCATCCATGCACAGTCAGGAAGCGGCAAAACATCTGTGATGGCAATGATTATGGAAAGCCTCAGCTCCTGGATAAACGAGGAATATGTTGGCATCATTAAATTCCTTGGAACATCACCACCATCTACAAATATTTACGGCATCCTCTTTTCTGTTTGTGGGCAGCTTGCTGATGCAGGTGATGAATTGATGGAGCCAGTTGGGTATAAAAACTACAAATCCTTGATAAAATACATGCCGCGATTTTTTCGCAGGATATCATCAGTTCTGAAATGCCCAATTGTTATTCTTTTAGATTCTATTGACCAACTGTCGTCTGCTAATCGTCCCTTTAGTATGCAGTGGCTTCCTTCACAGCTGCCTGCCAACATGCGCATCATCATATCAACTCTACCTAATCATTACGATATATTGAAGAATGCTGAGAAAATTGTAGCCTGTCCAGCTAACATCATAGAAATCCCACCTATTCCCGATACTACAGGAAAACAGATTATCGACATGACGCTAAAATCAAAGAACAGACAACTCACGTCAGATCAGATGCAACTTGTCTTAGACAAGTTTAAAAGTTCACCAAGTCCCTTGTATCTGAAACTTTTGATAGACTCTGCACTGAAGTGGGAGTCCTACTTGAAACTTAGTAAAATAAATTTAGCAGAAAGCGTTCAGGCAGCAATCAATGCAATGTTTGATAAACTTGAGCTGAAGTATGGAAAAGTGGTGTTCTGTTGTGCTGTAGGGTTGCTTACCATTGGACGGGATGGATTGTCAGAAGGTGAGATCGAGGATGCTCTCTCTTGTGACGATCGTGCTCTCAATGATGTCTACCGTTATCACGACCCACCGATAGAGGGCATTGTAAGAATCCCACCTGTTCTATGGGCGAGAATTCATGATGATCTGAAAGAATATTTAGTAGAGCGGTTATCGTTCGAAAAAACAACATTGTTTTGGTATCACAGACAGTTTATCGAGGTTGCTAGCAGACGATACACTGAAAATACAGATGGACAAAACTTGCATAAAGTTCTGTTTGAAATTTATGCTGAGAAATCTGTTCAGCGTGACATATATTTACAATACAGGAAAAAGACAATAAAAAATGCAAATCGACAAATCACCCGACAGTCCCCTAGCAACAAGAGGAGACTTGAGTGTCTAACTTACCATCTCACTAAATCAGGAAAAACTATGCCGTCATCCACAGGAAAACAATTGGTTTATTTCAATTTGGAATTTCTATCAACCAAGATCTCAGTATTTTCAAAGAGTCAAGTTATTGACGATCTTAAAGCATATCTGGAGGTTTGGGATGGTGATGATGAACTGGAATACCTGATGGAATTTTTGACAGCTTGTGCGCCAATGATTAATTCACAGCTTGATTTCGCTGTTCAGTGTATTGGTTTCATGCGTCACAATGAGGACTATAAATATGTGTCAGATCTTATGCAGCAGTGTCATAGATATCTCGAACAATCGAAACTGAATATTCTCATTCCATGTTATCATTTTCTGTCACCAACCGGAGATGCTGCACAACAAAACCATGGAAGTAGAGATATCTCGATTAGCAGTGATTTTATCCTCACCAATGATAGTTTAATTTCTGAAGAAAGGGACTTCATTGTTAGAAATCTCGAAAGTGGAGAGACAGTCTCAATCAATTTGGAAGATATGGACCCACATTGCAAAACCTTTCCAATGCTAGTGAATTCTGGGAAATCTGTGATTTATGCATTGGATGGTTTGGATATATGCTTACAAAAAGTGGATTTTAGCGAATGCTGTTCAATTTCTGTTTTCAACCCGAAAATAAAACCAAACAAAAAATTAAAGGAAGTTGTAAAATTTGCTGCCATACAATCAGGATTAACTGTGGCGGTACTGATGTCGAATTTTAACATCGTCTTCATAAGTTTTGAAGAAAGGCGATTTATCATGACGTGCAAACCTGACGAGTCGGTCTCTTCCATCCAAAATCTCAAGCTACTTAATGACGATGAAGCATTCATTTCTGGTATCTTGAAAACAGAAGGCCAAAATGGATTTATTGCAAAATGCAGCTCATCCTCACATGACTACGAAATCGGACAGAAGTTTGATGGACAAGTTATGAATGAAATGCTACACATTTGTCCTGAGTATAAGAAGATTGCTTTCATCACATATGCTGATGATTATAAGTTGTCAGTTTCTCAATTCGACAGCTTAGACGACACTAAATCATTCCAGATCTCTAAGCCGCTGAAGATGTTCTCAAATGAAGAATCGCCTCTAGTTATAGTCATTGTCGAAAATGGTAGTATTATTATCCTTAATGTTGAGGAAGAGTACACATTTCCAGATTTTAGCGTCAAGTTTGACATAAAAACTGCACATGTATTGTGGAAGGATGAACTGATTTTTGTGTCAACTGAAACTCATGTTGGTGTTTTGAAGTTTGGACTCAATGAGCTCAGCTTTAATCTATCTGTACCATCATGTGGGGTCGATCCATTTATTTCAATACAGCAGAAAATAGTCTTAAGTGAAGGCAAAAAGTTTTTGCTATGTAAAACACTTGGATTGCCTGCTGTAACACAGGACAAAAGAAGAACAATGAAGAATTCGGACCAACTCTCAGAATTTGAGGGTGTTTCTACGATGGATATCACAAACTGCGGCTGCTTTATAGTTACTGCAGCTACAGACAAATCTATCAAAGTTTGGAGTTTCATAACAGGGAAAGCTGAAATTGTATTCAATATTGGTTGTATTGTGGACCGCTTGTTAACAGCCCCAGGAAATACAGTTGTCATGTTGGATACAGAGGATCGCAAGCTGATAGTTTGTGACCACAAAGAAGGGAAACAACTCATTGACACACTTCCCAATGTTTTGGATTTCGTCTTGACAAAAGATCTCAAAACTTGTTACTTTGTCTGTAATTCTGATGATGTTTGGGAAGTTGGGATTACTGATTTAAAAATCAATGCAGTTGCAAGTCGGTTCAAACTGCAGAAAGGACTGAAGTGTAAATCTGTGAAATCTATTTTGAGCATCACCGAAAGATATCTTGTGTTGATGTGTGAGTGCACGGATGATGATCGGATATCTATTGAAGCGTCATGGAAAAATGCATTCAGGCCGCAGCCACATCCATACAGATTTACAGCAATTGACCTTTCATCCAAAACGGGAGCTCTTATCCATTGCTTCCGACAATTATCAAAAATACCGACTCTTGGCAACACAATTTCCGCATTCAAGGGAAACAGCATGATCATTGCCATAAAAAACTCGTCCGTAGTTTGGGATATTCCGACTGGGAAGTGTGACCAGTTGATATCTCCATTGAGGCGTGAATGGGGTATGATGTATCGACCTTCATGGACAGACAAGGAAACCGACAATGATCCTGATACCATATATGTTAGATCGAGCAATAACAAGTATTTCGTGTGTGGCTCCACCAGTGGACATGTGGTGGTGTATGATAGCGAGACTGGTGTTCCTCCTAATCAGCAGAGACCTACCTCAAAACATAACGCAAAGGTAATTATTGTAGAACGTTTTCGATAGTCAACACAATACAGTACCGGTAATGCCCTAAATAATCAACTCCTTAACTTCAGTGAGAGCATTCCGATACCTCCGACTAAATCGTGAAATTGAGAGCTTTCTGATGAATGGCAACAAGCCATATTTCCAAATAAATCCTGAAATTGAGAGCTTTTCGATGAATGGCAACAAGCCATATTTCCAACTATATCCTGAAAAATTACCCATAATTCTGATGTGGTTAAGGAGTCAATTATTTAGGGCATTACTGTATGTTAAAAATAGGGTATCTCTTCCATGCCACAATTACAACAACACATTTTTTCATGAAACCCGATTTCAAAACTACAAATAGCTTTTTTTGTGAATAAAATGAAGATAAAACTGGAAAATGGATATATTATTTGTTTATAAAGGCATAATAAAGTGGTTTATTTCTGATACAGCCAAGCACTATTTGTGGTTATATCTTTTAGTTGAAATAATATTAAAGGGTGATAGAGTTCACCCTCTTGGTATGCTTCATACGTTTTTGCAAGAGTTATGTTCTAAAAATACCACCTGTTAGTAGAAGTTTTACGGTCCTGGCAGTTTGAAAGAAATACTAAATAAAATTAATATTAATTGATAGAATCCTTCGAATCCTATCTATTATTTTATACGCCGCAATCTATTAAAATGTGCTAGGAAGAGATTTTAAATCCTTTCTTTACTAAATGTTTTCTCCCACTCCATTATGAAGGTAAATAATGGAATAGTCTATTACTCCTCTGGAGGGATGTTCGGGAAATATAACCGGACAACAGATAATAGAAAGTGCAGAAGAAATCCTATTTACTGGTGGGAAATGTTCAGATAATAACTTCAACAAATGACCAATGGTCTGTTGAACTTATTATCTGAACATTTCCTATGGGATAACTACTTGTCAGTCATTCAGTGAGTATTTAGTAAAGAAAGGTTTAACATGCCTGGTTGCATTTTGGGAAATCTCATTGAAAAACTCTAGTTGCATTTTGGGAAATTCCATTACAAAAATTGTCAAAGTCAATGCATATATAAGAGAATTCACTGGCTTACAAGGTCAAGGTAAACATTGTTAGGCCAATGTATTCTCTTTTATATTTGCGAATCTGTTTCCATTGATGTCCTTTGATAATAGTTTTGATAAAGAGGGCACAGGTGCCGACATCGGATTGGTGACTCCCGAGTAATGTTATAATTATGCGTGAAACACATGCACGCGTTGTAAAATATCTTTCAATTATGATTTTTGTCAGTGGCGAGAACTTACAGCTCCTCAAAGGCAGTCTGTTATCAATTGAAAATAGTTTTTATCTCAACTGTACTAATTCATTGTGCAAAAGAAATTTTGTCAAAGAGTTGAAACATTGTGTGACATCACATGTCACACACTCAGTACCAAACTATGTAAATAGGTGACTTGTTCATAGATTTCTTGAAATCTCTGTTGTGCCCACATTAGTTTTGACATGTAGCAATAACCACATTTGACAACATAGGTACATTGACATGCTCAACTATAATCATGAAATCTAACTATTTGAACGATGACAATAAATTTGTTTTCACACTGTCATAACCGTTTTTGCATTCAATACTCTGTATATAATGTACAGGTAAATGTTTATTAAAAGAAAATAGAAATTCGAACTGATTATATTTTAGACAATTGGTAAAAGCCGATGTTCAATAGCGAGGTTTAATTATTATCTGATGCACTATTATCGGCATATTCCGATTATCGGATCATCATTAATATTTTTTCTTTATTTTCAAGCAATTATTTGAAAAAATGTTTAGTACTGGTTGGTTACTTGGGATTTATGTCACTTTAGATAGCTATGGCCATATTGACCACACAGAGGGTTAATTTTACTGGGGAATCTTGCCACTGCATGTAGAAAGCATGACGACCCCCACTACACAACCTCCTCCCTCCAACTTAGCAAGTTTGTCAATTGCTTAGCGGGGGTGGTGGGGGTTACATTTTTGACATGCAGTGGCATAGTTCATAGTGAAATTACTGTCTGCATGGTCTTTTCTCTACAATAGAACATACAATTTTGTCATGTGAAATGAAGCTGAAACCAAACCACCTAGTTTGATGTTTAACCCTTCCTTTTCTAGATGGATTCTCCCAGCCAGTTTTATGAAAGTATATATTGGTATGGTTCATTATTGATTTGGAGGGGTGTTCAGCATAACCGAGCAGACAACAAACCAATGAAATTTGTTGAACTTATTATCTGAACATTTCATACATGTGAATGACTATTTAGTAATAAAACTGTTAACCCTTTCCTGACTTGAGCTTCCTGAATATTTGCGAAAACCCTGTGCCAATGCATTCTCTTATAAATGCGAGTCGACCATAGGTCACCTCGCATATATAAGAGAATGCATTGGCCTAACAAATTCTGTATTATTTTTTATAATTAAAAAATGTAAAAAGATTTTTTTTTTAAAAGAATAAAAAATTGTTAAAGAATGTAATAAATAATAAAAAAAAATTATAAAAATTGATAAAGAATGTAAGAAAAAATTTATAAAAATGCTAAAGATTGTAAGAAGAAATGATAAAAAAATATATAAAATTGTTAGAGAATATAAGAAAAAATGATAAAAATTGTTATAGAATGTAAAACAAAACTATAAAAATTGTTAATGAATGTAAGAAAAAATGATAAAAATTGTTAAAGAATGTAAGACAAATTGATAAAAAATAAATCTAAAATTGTTAGGCCAATGCATTCTCTTATGCATTGGGTCTTTAATGTTTCCCAGCGCAGCTCCTGTCATTAAAGGGTTAAATTGATAGCATCTTAATGGTAATACTCATTCTAGCATTCATTTCAACTTTACAGTAAAGCATTCATTTTTCTTGCACCAGGTATCTCATATTGTCATCTCTGACGACAGTAAATGGGCAGTAACAATCTCTGATAACAACATCGTCAAGTTATGGATGACAGCCACAGGAACGGAAATGTTCTCTCTGAAGCTGGACAGTCAAGTTCGAAAAGCTTTCTTCTGCAAACAACCTGAAGCTGAGTATCTCTACATCCTCTCTGGATGTAATGGTGGAAGAGTCTCCATATTCAAACTGCATACTGGTCAATAATTGACATTATTGTATCACGGTGGGGAATCACGTGGTTTCGAGGTTGGTGAGTACCACGCATACAGAATGGCCGGGCTAGTGAAAATGTACAAAAACATAATATACCGGTATGAGGAACTGACACAAATCATAGCATTTTGACTGTTACAAGCATATGCTAGTTTATTTTTGAAACAAGTTGATACCTTATTTGTTCGGAAATACTGAGTGGTTTTCTATAACATTCTGACCAAAGTTGCCAGTCGGAGGTTCGTGGAACACACCAGTCCATACCTCCAGGAGAATCCTTCAACTGACAACTTTGGTCAGAATGTTAGAGCAAACAAATGTGAATTTAGACACAAATGGGGTATCAGCTTGTTTGAAAAATAGTATAGCGTTAGCTGACAAAATACTATGTAATATGTCATATCTTAGTTTATTTACCTTTTTCCTCGTTTCTGCTGGTTTCTGCTTGCATTTTCGATCGCCCCGGCCATTTTGAATGAGTGATACTCATCAACTCGAAACCACGTGATTCCCCACCGTGTATATGCTCGTTGAAGATACACACCATAAAACTGTTTTCCGTTTTCTTTGCTGAATGTGATGAGATCAAACATTTGAACCAGGTTTTCATGTTCAGATATCAACATTTATGAAGCGCAGTTTGTAACTACTGTTAATGGCTTTGATTTTGTTTGCATAAATTTTCGTGGTTTCTTCTAGGAAGGCAATTTTGTGGGGATGTGAATTCGTGGATATAGGTATCATATTGATCCACATTAATAGGTCCAACAATAGCCAGTTTTTGACATATTTGAGAAGACAATATTGAAAAAATTGAACCTCCAGGTAATTGGGTGCCGAAACGGCATCTGACATGCAATCAGTACAATACTGGCTTAATTTCACATGCTGGAGAGGTAGTTATTTAATGTTTTATGTAACCTGCATGTGGTGAAATCATTAGTCTTTTTCAAGAGATCATTTAATTGGCCATTTAATGAGCGATCTTAATTATATGCTATTATGCAATATATCAAAGACAAAACATGCTCATTCACTCATCGCAAATAGCTTGCTACTCGTGAAATTAGGATTTTTAGGATGTTCATCATTGAACTTATCAAAGTCTGTACCTGTTTCAGAGAAAAATTTGGCATACCAACGATGTTTGCAAGAAAATAACGTAATTCTACTTACCATTCTGACTTATTTTCTATTTCTCTGCTTCGATTTTCAGTATTACGAAAGCACATACAAATAATTCTCCTTCCGTTCATCCATAGCGCCTTTCGAATCAACTTTATTGTTCCCCGAAAAATAAATTCCGGGGGACTATTAAAATAGCTGGTGTCCGTCCGTGCGTCGAGCCGTGCGTCCGTCCGTCCGTCCGGAAATGGTTTCCAGGTGATAACTTTATTTTTCGGTTATTAGATCAAAAGCAAATTTCATAGGTGAGTTTATCAGACCAAAATACAGGTCAAGATCGAATATAGGTTTGCTCCGCCCATTTTTGCGAGAGTTATGGCCCTTTTTTTACTTAGAATCTTGTAATTTTCTGGTTTCCGGATGATAACTTCAGTTTGTGTGATCATATCTGAACCAAATTTGGTATGTGAGTTTAACAGGCCTATGTACAGGTCAAGTTCGAATATGGGTATGCTCCGCCCATGTTTGCGAGAGTTGTGGCCCTTTTTCGACTTGTTTTACTTAGAAAATTTCTCACTTTTTCGGTTTTCGGATGATATCTCAAGTTTGGATCTTTTAATTGCAAATACCGTTTTTATGTGGATCAGTCATATCAAGATACAGGTCAAGTTCGAATTTGAGTTTGATCCGACGACTTAGAAAATTAAATATTTCTTGTAATTTTCTTCATTTTGTGCCAATTTGAGGTTATATTTTGACTTTAAAAGTTTTTTTAAGACCTGGTTATTTGTATGCATGTCAGTAATGAGACAATGCACAAGTGTCTTATCCATATAGCATACTTCTACAAAGCCTCCGCTCCAAATGAAGCCACCGGTTCGGGGGACACTGTGGCCGAGCAGCCTTTTATTTTTCTTGATTAATCATGAACATTAAAATTTGTTATATTCAAATGGAATAGAATTTATTGAGCTACATAACAGCAATTGATATTAATTGCTCATAATAACAGTACAGAACATTTGAGTGAGCAAGAGATATAGTGAGTCTCGATACTAGATGAAGTTGTGAAACTTGAGGTGTGAGAAGTGAAAAAGTGAGTAATAGTTTTGCAAAGTTAGTCCAGTGCAATAAAGATACCTTGGATATTTTGACAATAAATATAAGTTTGTACCCAGAAAATAGGACTTCAGATCAAGTTGAATTGAGATAGACTGGAATGCAGTCTCATTGTGTGATTAAAAAATTATGTATTTAGCATCACAAAATGAGACAATAATCAAGGACCAGTAAATTTATTTCGATAGAATTTGACGATTGTGCCAATCAACACTAATTGTGCCAATGATACACTCAACACTAATTTCAATGATACACTGACTGCAGTTTCAGTTATTTTGTATATGCTTACCTCCGTCAAAGGTATCTTGCCCACTAAACTATATGGTATATTCCTATTCTTAATTCTCGTAGTAGAAGGGTTAAAAAACCCGCAGTGACTCTCAGGTTCGTTTTCTTGAAAACGGTACGAAAATTCTCCAATGGGGAATTCCTCTAAATGACGTAGTGCGTCTATCTTTAGTATTACCTGAGCCATGTGATCCATCTTTGTTATAAAAGCCGTGAATGCCAGGTAAGTCATTCCTTTTTCCTTTCTACTCGTACAAGATAAGTGCTCTGGAGAAAAAACATAAATTATTTCAAATTGAAAATTATTTTCACTTTGTCACCATGTGTATTGTGCGCGGGCTGCACTCAGGAAACTCTGTGCCGCATTTGTGTCACATGGATGTCCTCCAACTGGACCAGGATCAGGTCGTATGCTGCAAGCCACCAGGATGTAAGCCCAGGTTCTTTCCCTGTAGCTCCCCTGGCAGTTGAGGGTCCGACCTCAGAGACACGGACACTAGTCGATAGTGCTCCCCTCAGTGGTTTTGCAACTCGGGGCGATAGTCATACCAAACAGGGAGCTGATGGGGCACCCCATACAGCCACACATAGTGGGCTCCCTGGACTTTCGTATGGGATGCCAATTTGCTCCCTCGGGTCGTCCGTTGGCGGGTTGGCGTGCCCCGGTACGGAGGTGTGCTTCACCACTAACACCAGAACCACCCCGTACATTGCTACTAGTCGACATCTCGGGGTCAGCACGGCTGGGGGTTCGCCCTGTCCATACGTCATTAGTCCCTACATGCCTTCTGTCCCAGCTGGGTTGGAATGGGACCGCAGTTCCCAAGCATGCCTGCTCCTTATTATCCTGGCAGTCAGGTTCCTGGCCGCATTCTGGCCAACAGCAGCCAGTAACTTCGGGTTTGAATCCAAATGCCAAAGAATTTGTTCCCCGACGCCATTCGAAGAGCAGGAGGCATGCTTCGGAATCGGCCCCTCTTAACCATCCATCGCCAGTTCGGTCAGTTGGATATCGGGATCCGGACGAGCTGTCGCTCCATCCCCGAGATGAAGAGGCTCTGGACATTCATCTAGGGAGCCTCAGGAAGTTGTAGACTCGGAAGACGAGGATTCTGTACCAGATTTTGCTGACACGGTTGCTTTAATATACAAGTTGTTGCCCCCTTCGATGTGCCCTCCGGCTCCTGAGAGGTCAAGGAGTGCGTTCGAGTCAAGTGTTGATACCCTGTGGGAACGACCTTCAGAGAACCAATCACAAAATGTTCCCAGTCGTCTCCCACAGTCGCCTCAGCTGGCCACAGCGTTTGAGAGGATAAACACACTCATTGACGGATCTCTGTCTAATCGTCCAAGGATGGGGCGTGACATTCTGCCGTTTCCGCCGAAGGCTCGAAGTCATGGATTTAATAATAAGTACTACTCCACTACCCCTCAGCCGGTTGTTTTGGACCCTCTTCCACATTTGGAACCCGATGCAAGTAGTATTGATCTTCATCAACCTCGAGGTATCTACTTAACCAAACCAAAGTTTTCATGTTTTCGTCAGTCAGTTCACCAGGCTCTTCAGGTCTTATCTTTTACGGATATGACTACCTCTGCCATCTTTATGGCTCAATCTGCGGGTTCTGACCAGACGTTCCGAATTGGCGAATTAGCAAAGGTTCTTTCCCGTAGTGTCGGGCACGCAATTTCTGTTCTGACCACATTGTCGGCCAATCACAACTTGCTATGGAGAGAGGAAATGGTCAAACATTCCCGTCTCTTGCAGCCTCATCATAAGGATTATCTCATTTACCAGCCCATTGGGACGGGCACTGAGTTTAATGACCAGATTGCAGCAGCTCGTGACATGGTCTCTGCCGAGGCAGACCTGTATGATCGCCGTCCCTCCCGCACGGGATTCAGGGGCTTGACACCAAGACATAAGAGGAAGAGTTCGGTGGTATCCTTCTCGGGTCCAAGCTGTTTCTGTTGCCAGGCCACAATGGTCTTTGCGTGATCATGATTTGTCAGCACAGCTTCCTCATCCGACTTCCAACATACAATCCACTTCTCGTGTCAACAGAGAACGTGAGTTACAGGAGAATGTGAGTCACATGGTGCACCAAGTCAATGATATTTTGCAATCATCAGGCAGTCGCCCGGCATCAAGCCATACTGTGCCTGCTGGACAAGGCTTACAGCAGTCTCGTCGCTTTCAACGCGATCCACGACCTCGGGGGTCAAAAATCGCTGGCAATCGGCCAGGCAAGCGTCGTTTTTGACGCCGTAACTCCACAGCCTGTTCAGTTTCCGGTGGGGGGGGGCCTTTCTCGTACCGGGGCCTTTCTCATATTGCGTCTCAGTGGGAGCCAATTTTCATGATCGATCCATGGTTGAAAGAGGTAGTAACGTCAGGCTTCTTTATAGTTTTCCGGGAGCTCCCCCCACTCACGTCAGTTCCGATTTCGACTCCCGTGCCTCGGGACCCACTGAAGGCCAAGGCCTTGGAGGCCGAGATTCAATTTCTTCTCCACAAACAGGCTGTGGAAATCGTTCAAGATTGTCAGACACCAGGTTTTTACTCAAGACCCTTCCTTGTTCCCAAGAGTTCGGGAAAATTTCGTCCAGTGATCGACCTCTCTACTCTGAATGGATATATCGATCCCCCCCCGGTTCAGTATGGACACACAGGCTACCGTTTGAGCGGCTACCTCTCCCCAGAGCTATGGGGTCAGTATAGACCTCCAGTATGCGTATTTTCATGTTCAGCTCCACAGAGCGTTGCGACGGTATCTGCGGTTCCAGTATCGCAATGTAGTCTATCAGTTCCGGACCCTAGCAGTTGGGCTCAATCTGAGCCCATGGGCCTTTGTTCGGGTTATGGAGGCTGTCCTCGCTTTTTCCCGGCAGCAGTCTACAGTCACTTCAATGGGTTATATAGACGACATGTATCTGAATCATCTCAACCCAGTGGTTTTAGCTCACGACAGAGATGTTTTTCTGGACATTTTGGCTCGATTGGGCTTCTTAGTGAACACGGAAAAGTCTTCTCTCACACCGTCACAGGAGTTCCTTCATCTGGGAATGCAATTCCAAGCGTTTGCGAATCGGGTACGGCTTCCTTTGAAACGGGCAGCGGCCCTTCGCCAGGAGGTGTTGTTAGTTTGCCGGCGGAAGTTGATCACAGCTTGTACCTTCCTCCGGCTTCTGGGATTGGCAAATGCGGCAGCAGATTTGATTCATTATGGTCGACTTCATCTACGGCCCTTACAGATGTTTCTACAGGCTCGGTGGAAGGCATCGGAAAATTCCCTCAAAAGCCTCTCATTCCGTTTACTCCTTAGTTGACAGTTTCTGCTTCGTTGGGCAGACGTTCCATGGCTCATGTCGGGGTCCCGTTGACTTCCACTCCTCCGACATTCACTCTGTCCACCAATTCCAGTGTCATCGGATGGGGGGGGTTCTTCTCCCGAACTCCAACACAGTAGCGGGTCAATGGCCTCCGTCAATTCTTCCATCTCACATCAACGTGAAGGAGATGTTAGCGGTTTTATTTTCTCTGCACCACTGGCAGGAGGTCTTGGCTCACCAGTCTCTACTCGTGCTCTCGGACAACAGTACAATGGTGAGCTACATTCGTTGCCACGGGGGCACCCGGTCTCCTCAGCTCTGCTTACTGACTCAACTTCTCTTTACCCTATGTATGAAGAACGACATTCTTCTGTCCATTCGCCATATTCCCGGCCATCTCAATGTGTTGGCGGACCAGTTGTCTCGTCGGGGCTCGGTCATCTCAGTGAGTTACATGCATTGTCTATCGACCCTTCCTGTTGTAAGGTACGTGTCTCGTACTGCTGCAGAGCTTCTCACCAACCCTGGGTTTCTAGCTAAAAATCAGATTCCATCATCATTTCCTGCAGCAATTCACATTCCAGCTCTTCCAAGGGGGGGGGGGGGGGGGGGGGGGGGGGGGGGGGGGGGCGACACATCTCTTTGTCCAGTGAGGATACTTCGACAATACATTGCTCGATCAAAGCAACGCAGAAGGGGACGTCTCCGTCTCTTTCTGCCATTACAAATTTCAAGGGAGGATATCTCAGTTAGATCTATTGCAAGATGGATCAAGTCTGTTATCACCATGGCATATGATCAAATTGATCCTTTGCATCTTAGGTCGTTACATGTTTGTGCACATGAAGTGCGGGCCATTTCTTCTTCATGGGCGTTTCGCAGTTCGGTCGCTTTACGAGACATAATGACTGCGGCTTATTGGTCTCAACCTTCCACATTCTCTCAGTTTTATTTGAGGGATCTGCAATCGCAATCAAACAATCTGTTTCAGTTGGGCCCTCTGGTCGCTGCCCAACAGGTTGTGTCACAATCGTAGGGTGTTATGGCCGGATGTACATAGTTTTATTTCTATCATTGTGTGACTGTATTTTATCCGATCAATCAAGTTCATTGATTGAGGTCAACAGGGTTTTATCTTTCCTCGTGGCCTCCACCTGACAGAAAATTCTAGATTACACCATATAGTTTAGTGGGCAAGATACCTTTGATGGAGATAAAATATTTTCCTAAAAATAGTAAAATATATATCTCCTATCAGTATCTTGCCCACTAAACCCTGAGCTCCCTCCCAGTGTTTCGACACCCACCCCGCTCACGAGAAATGTCCTCATAGGGAAAAAGGAATGACTTACCTGGCATTCACGGCTTTTATAACAAAGATGGATCACGTGGCTCAGGTAATACTAAAGATAGACGCACTATATATACGTCATTTAGAGGAATTCCCCATTGGATATTCGTACCTTGAGATTTGCGTACCATTTTGGAAAAACGTACCGGAGTATTTTCGTACCGTTTTCAAGACAACGAACCTGAGAGTCACTGCGTTTTTTTTTTAACCCTTCTACTACAAGAATTAAGAATAGGAATATACCATATAGTTTAGTGGGCAAGATACTGATAGGAGATATATATTTTACTATTTTTAGGAAAATATTGTATTTATTATCATATATCAGATTTTTGGATCGAGGCACTGACTCAGTATGAGTGTGCATTGCTTTAAATGTGTTTGCTTCAGTGAGCGTGAACAAATTCTCATTTCTTCAAGTTATCAAAATGGCCGTGTACCTATCAGAATGGCATATTGAGATGTCCCAATTTTCATCCATGTCGGGGTTCGAACCCACGCCAACCTCTTCTAGCCCAGACTACGATAATCTTATCCACCTCGGCTACGGGGACATCCTTAAAAAGGAAGCCCTTTCACTGAGAGTTGAGAAGCATACCAGTCTGATCATGGGTTCGAATAGAACGGATCTACCATTTATATTGGAACAGCACAATGCACTTCCTCCGAAATTGCATCTGCGATCATATACGATTAATGGTACTGTTGTCAATTTCATGTACTGAAATTTTGATTTATGGAATGGTGTTGGAAATTCATCCATGATTAGAACACTATTTTTAACTTCGTGTGTCGCCAGTTATAGTTATCACAATTAAAAACGGAAAATTTTATGTTCTAGATCGGGTGTATTATTGCATATACATGTATACAGGCACTGTGAAACTAATTAAACTATTTCTGCAGACGTTTTGTCTCCTAGCAATGGTAAGCTCCTCCCACTAACTAATATTTGTGTGGAAACATCCATTGGGTCATTGTTGAGTGGAGCACATCTAGTGGTCTCACTACAACTGAACCGGATGTACAGTAACTAGTTAACCCTTCCATGACTGGAGCTTCCTGAAATGTTATGAAAACCATGTGCCAATACATTATCTTGTATATGGGTCTCCCTATAAGAAAATGCATTGGCCTTACAATATTTACTTTACTTTGTAAGCCAGTGCAATTTCTTATCTATGCGAGACTCCCTATGGGAAACTCACATATATAAGAGTATGCACTGGCACAGGATATATAATTGCTGCACCAGCACAGCTCCCATCACGAACGGGTTAACTGTGGATTGTTTTGCAGCTCAAATCTAATTAATATTTCAAAACATTGCATTTTTACAGGGTTTGACTTTATAATATATATCATTTGATATTCATATATATGTATTTTTTTCATTATCAATTTATCTTTTGCATAAAAATGCTGTGATAATATTCTTTATTTACTTTTGCAGAAAGATTTATTTTATACAAATGAATCTCATTAATAGGTTTTCAAATACAATATCTATAGATTTATATGTATTAAAGTTTCACTTTAATTTCATGCCTTGTTTGTTTTATGCATATTGGCATTATTCCACAAACATAAGGTGCCAGTTATTTTCAACCCTTTTCTGAGGGTAAATTAATGCTGGTTTTTATGGGATACTGCTTTTCTATTTATTACCTATTTAGTGATATCAATAATTTATTTTATGATATCAGTAAGTGAATATATGAAGTCACAAAATCGAATATATGATATCATTAAATAAAATTATGATATCACATAATGATTTTAAGAAATCACTAATTCCAATTTGAGATATAATAAACCAAAATCTAATTATTTATATCACAAAATCGAATATATGATATCATTAAATAAAATTATGATATCACATAATGATTTTAAGATATCACTAATTCCAATTTGAGATATAATAAACCAAAATCTAATTATTTATATCACAAAATGAATATATGATATCACAAATTTTAATAAGGGATATCACAAAATTAATATATGAAATCATAAAATTGAATATGTGATATTACTAAAAGTTTGCAATTCTATGATATCATATTTTTGATTTTGTCTTATCATATATTCATTTTGTGATAACTCTAAAAATTAATTATTGATATCACAAAATAGGTAGTAAATAGAAGAACAGCACCCCATAGGTTTTTATACACCTGTTTTAAAAACACGGGAGATACTACGTTTTTGGTCTGTCCTCCCATCTGTCTGGCAGTCCATCTGTTCATATTTTCTGAATGGCAACTTAGTTCTTCTGAACTAAATGGTAGTATATTTGGTCGGTAGGTTTTCTACCACAAAATACAGGTCAAGTTCGATTTTGAGGTTCGATCACCCATTTTACCAGAGTTATGGCCCTTTTATGAAGTTTGGGCTTTTCCAGATGAATATATATCGACAATACGTCGGAGTTTTGTGTCATAATTATGAACACATGGGTTCAAAAGAAGCGTCCAATTTGGGCTAGTGCGCTAGTCTGATGGTTTGATAGTCGGAGGGTCTAATAGTCCAACGGTTCGGTAGTGTAATGGTGTATTAGACCAGGGGAGGGTATATATATATATATATATATATGTATGTAGTCTGCATGTCCAGTTTATTGCGACATGGTCAGGTGCTAATGATTGTCTATTAAAGATGCATAATCCGATTAAACGCCCCTCAATTACTATTTATTTGGATTCGGGGGTTAAAAATATTTGATTCAAATCGAGGAACCCACCTATCAAACTCAGAGTTGTTAGATATCTATTTTTTAAATCTATTATTTTTCATCATCGAGAATTATTAGTGGTCCAGTAAACAGCTGATGGTCTCAGACCAAATTGGAGATAAAGATGGATAACTCTAAATCCAAGAGGCTTTCTTTTGATAAATAACACGTTTCGGAAAATTTTATTCTATAGTTGACAGTGGTTAGCATCAATTTTGGGCAATTTCTGATAATTGAAGCAGCATTTCTAAAAATGTTGTTGTTGGAATCTGATTATATATAACTAGCAGGTTAGCCCGCCACTGGCGTCATTCGTCTCATGGCTTTGTTTCAGAAACATGACATTTTTTTAATTTAACCAAATTTCAAGTCGATAGCTCCACCCATTTCCGAGATCTGGTCTGCGCATGCGCGAAGCTTGCGTCGCACGGGCTCGGCGACCCGATAAAATTCGTACCCGGGGCAAGATAGCAAATTTCAAGTCGATAGCTCCACCCGTTTCCGAGATAACGCATTGTTTGTTTTTCAATGAGTTAATTCATGGTACCCGTCCTAAACTTCAGAGCGGACAGTCAATTAATCCCGTCGTGAAATCCCTCTGCATTATATTTCGAGCTCTTAGATCAATTCTGCCTTTTTAGTTTCATTTCGTCCGCATCCGTATTTCGGACGCATGGAGTCAGTCGTTTAGCCACGTCCATTGGTATATGGGGTCAGTCGTTTAGCCACGTCCATTGCAATAAAGAGCGTTGATTGTTAACACCTCCGTATAAGGTCAATATAAAGATCGTTGATGCCTTAACCCACGCCGTGCCTTTGCGGTGATTTGGGAGTGGATAAAGGGTGCTCAGAGCTTCTCCAAAACGCGAACACGACGGTGTAAAGTGAGTAGATGGGCGCGAAGCGCCCGGGATGGTCGAAAAGATCGAGTGATCTTCTCCTTCACCTCCTTCGACGGTGTCCGTGGGATTTTACACTTATATACGAAATTTGAGCTCAATCTGTACACGCGTTTTCGATTCCATGAAGTACCCACACATATACACACACATATATATATATATATATATATATATATATGGAAGTATCAAATTATATAGTAGACTAGCAGGTTAGCCCGCCACTGGCGGCAATAGTCAGAAACATGACAATTTTTAAGTTTTAATAAAAAAAATTAATTAATTTTTTAAATTAAATATTTAATTTAAATATTTTTTTTTTCAATGAGTTAATTTTTTTGTTTTTCAATGAGTTAATTGTGCCTTTTTAATTTTTTAATTTAATTTTTTTTATTTTTATTTTACCCGAGATTGGTCAGAAACATGACATTTTTTTAATTTTAAATTGTTTTAATTAAATTTTTTGTTTCTGGCGGAAAATTCTACCCGATGAAATCCCCCCTTCCTAGGAACGACAGACAACGCATTCTTTTTTTCTTTCTTTTTTTTTTAACCTATCCGTACCCGTCCTAATGTCATGAAATCTCTCTGTATAATATTTCGAGCGATAACATTGCATTGCATTGAAAACAAACGTCTCTCTACGATAACATTGCATTGAAAACAAATGCTTCCCGTCGTGTCTCTCTGCTCAAATTTTTTTAATTTTAAATTGTTTTAATTAAATTTTTTGTTTCTGTGGAAAAATATACCCGATGAAATCCCCCCTTCCTAGGAATGACAGACAACGCATTCTTTGTTTTTTTTGTTTTTTTTAACCTGCCCGTACCCGTCCTAATGTCATCTATTTCGAGCGATAACATTGCATTGCATTGAAAACAAACGTCTCTCTACGATAACATTGCATTGAAAACAAACGCTTCCCGTCGTGTCTCTCTGCATAATATTTCGAGTATGTTGTGAAATCTCTCTGCATAATATTTTGAGCGATAACATTGCATTGAATTGTCAGACTCCCGTCATACAGATAAGTAGATAGCGAAAACGACGCTCTTTATATAGACACTGCGGAAAACGAACGCTCTTTATATATCAACGCTATTAACTCAGAAGTGCCGATTGCGGTGATTTTGATGATTGGGAAGGGAGAAACGGTGCTCTGAGCTTCTCCAAAACGCGACCACGGCGGTGTCGGTTGGATTTTACACTTACATAGGAAGTTTGAGCTCAATCTGTACATGCGTTTTCGATTCTATGAAGTACACACATACATATATATATATATATATACGGAAGTTTCAAAATATATAGTACAGATAACTAGCTGGTGGACCCGACTTCGTCCGGGCTGTTCCCCTCTGCTTTTCGGCGATTTGACCTTGAATTGTCCATTTTGAAGGTGAAGGTCAGGTGTGGTCACGATTTGACCCGTCCAAAACACTGGACAAAAGTACCCGTCGAAATCCATCCGGTTTTACCAGATTTGACCTCGAATTGATCATTTTGAAGGTCAGGTCGGGGTCACGATTTGACCCGTTCAAAACACTCAGTGGACAAAAGTAACCCCACGTATCAAATTTCGTCGAAATCCCACAAAAATTCGCGATTTGACCTTGAATTGACCCGATTTCAAGGTCACGTCGCACGGGCAAACGAATAGGCTTACGACGCTCCCCATACGAAAGTATCCCCAGACACCAATTTTCATCGAAATCCCGTGATACTCGGGCGTTCGACCTAGAAATGACCCGATTTCAAGGTCACGTCGCAAAAGTACCCGTCGAAATCCATCCGGTTTTACCCGATTTGACCTCGAATTGATCATTTTGAAGGTCAATGTCAGGTCGGGGTCACGATTTGACCCGTCCAAAACACTCAGTGGACAAAAGTAACCCCACGTATCAAATTTCGTCGAAATCCCATCAAAATTCGCGATTTGACCTTGAATTGACCCGATTTCAAGGTCAAGGTCACGTCGCACGGGCAAACGAATAGGCTTACGACACTTCCCATACGAAAGTATCCGCAGACACTAAATTTCATCGAAATCCCGTGATACTCGGGCGTTCGACCTCGAAATGACCCAATTTCAAGTAACACAAGAAGATATTCTCCAAAGAATCAGTATTATGCGCAATCTTAGCTTACTGGTAACTTTTTTTACCTGTGGAAACTTACAGCCCATCCATCGTTGGAGCACCAGAATCATCGAATTTTTGCTTTATTGCTCATCCACCCCGATTATGAAAACTATTGATACAATGTATGGTTTTCATTGCTCAGTGGATGGTCCAAAACTGTGATATATATTTTCAGAGCACGTCAGTTACATGATATCAGCAGAGCACCAACTCGCCAGCAGTTTCCCCTCATAAAAGTGCAGTTGTTCACCTTACATTATCAGTTACACTTTTGTGAAATTGTCGCGCGGTGAACATTGTGTAGAAAGAAAAATGCTGAGCAGCCAGGGATGTGGCTAGAGGGGGGTGTGGGGGTGTCTCACCTCACCCTCCCCCCCCCCCCCCCAGCAGAGAGCTATATTTTCAATACCTGCCACAACGAAATTTCACACCAACAATAGGTTGAAAATGTTCTTGTAGTTTGATTATAAAACAATTTATTTGGGGGAATTTATTGTTTTTCGACCAATATTTGCATATGTTCCTATTTTTGGTCAAAAATTTTGACAAAAATGGACATCAGTTGGAAATTTTCCAACCTTAGGGGGGTGACAGGTTGGAAATTTCCAACATTTGGAAAGCTTGTGTCCTGGTCCCTCCCCCGTGGCCAGTCAAAAACTTCTAGTTAATTTAAGAAAACAATATTGTCATACAATTGGTCAACATTGTCATTGGATTGTCATCAGTTGGAAATTTTCCAACCTAAGTGGGGGTGTAGGGTTTGAAATTTCCAACAGTAGGAAGGCTTGAGGCTAGTCTAGATGTTAGGATTTTGCGATTTTCTTGTTCAGATTTCAAAATTTTCGCACACCGGGCCGAACCATGGTCGGCCCGGTGTGTCATTGCCCCATCCACATGGCCAATACAAAACTGCTAATTAGTTTAAGAAAATAATCAACAATTTTACTGCATTTAGTCAAACTTGTGGACTGAAATGGTCATCAGTTGGAGAATTTTCCAACCTGAGGGGGAGCATGTGGTTTGAAATTTCCAACACTAGGAAAGCTTCAGTTGAGGCAAGTCTAAATGCTAGGATTTTCGTTGCGATTTTCTTGTATATAGTTTTCAAAATTTCCTCACACCGGGCCAAACAACCATGGTCGGCCCGGTGTTTCCTGGTCTGTTGTCGGTAGCTGTGTGCATTTGTCTGGAATTAGATCACTAGTTGTTTTTTTGGGGGGCAATTTTCAGGTTAAAATATCTTAATGTTCTCATACTGGGAAAATAGAAGCATGGCTTATGAATATATAGGAAATTAGGCCTGAGCGTGAGGTACAAGGGGGGTGCAAATGGAATTATGCAAAAAGTTGTGTTGGTGCGATTCCGAATCAAGGGGGGGGGGTGCAAAATGGAATTATGCAAAAAGTTGTGTTGGTGTGATTCTGACTCAAGGGGGGGGGGGGGTGCAAAATGGAATTATGCAAAAAGTTGTGTTGGTCTGATTCCGACTCATGGGGGGGGGGGGCAGTTGGAAATTCCCAAGGTGGACACCCCCCCCCCCCAGCGGAGACCCTCTAGCCACATCCCTGTGAGCAGCCCTCGTTGACATGCACTGATAGTCATCCGTGCCATTTTCTGATTTACGCTGGTATTTTCGACTTGTATATGTGTGTGTCTCTGACACATTCTGCTGACAGCATTACAACAAAATTTCCACAAGACATTAGTTATATCCAGGAATTGTGTAAAACGCACTGGAGTGACGATAATTCAAGTTGGAAAATGTTGACCTACCCCTAGGAGTTGGTAAACCCTATTTTCCTGCTTTAAAACACGCGGAGTCCCATTACCCCCAGTCGAACTGGACATCACCAGATGATCCCTCCACCAGGTGATCCCTCCACCAGGTAAATACCCATGAACGGATTATATATAAACCTTTCCATTGTGATTTTATTTCAACAATATTCGGTCAATTTGTGATTGTGATTCCGCGAAATGGACTAAAAAAAACACTTGACGTCGGACGCTGTTTGGGCTACTGTTTTGCACTGGTAAAGGCCGCGCGATGGTTGGGTAGTGTATACCTGTATATAGTGCACCTGTCTATTAGATCTGCCGATTGTCATATGCAAACAACAACAAAGAGTCTTTATTGCCGACTGGCAACTCCAATTAACAACAGCCCTTAATGTTATATACTCAAAACGATCTTGACAACTTCAAGAAACCAGATCATATATCTTTGATATCTATCAAAACTTTCTTTTCTCCTTCAAGGTAAAGGCACGCCGCCTAATTATCCTTCGCATAATATCTCACTCAATGGGACCCGAAATTAATTTTCCATTTGTATACATCACTTTCTGTTTCTTTTTCAAAATGATCAGTGAGCAGATCGTCTCAACAAGCCGATGAGACCACATATCATTTGCTTTTGGCTACACTTTATATTTCATCTTTTGTCATGGTCTCTTTTAGTTTAATATTCCCATTGTTTAGAAAATTACTTTTAGATAATATATTATTATATTGATGTCAAAAGACGACGAAGGCAGTGATAATTCGAAGCAATTTTCGGTCAACAGTGTTGAATTTTAAAGCAGAAAATTTCATAGGCTATACTGGCGTATCAGTATACGTATTGAAACTGTTAAACCATGTAGACCAATTATGCAGGCGGATCTAAAAATTACCCTGTAGATCCCACTTCCTGGGACTATACCTGGAAATTGAGCAGACACGTGACCGATAATAGTTAGCACACACGTAAGAAAACTGACAATTTATGGCTGATATCGTGGCATTGCAATCTATAATGCTCTAGTATATGCCTAGTTATCACATGTCCCCGGAAAAAATATTTGGGGGTACTATTAAAATAGCCGGTGTCCGTCCGTGCGGAATGTTTCCCGATGAGAAATTTATTTTGGGCTATCCGTCGGATCTAAACCAAATTTGGTATGTGAGTTTATCAGCTGAAAACACGTGTCAAGCTCGAATATGGCTTCGGTCGGGCCCGCCCATTTTTGCCGGAGTTATGGTCCCTTTTCGACTTTTGTATCTGATCGCGTCCGTTCGGAAAGTTTCCGGATGATAACTTTATTTTGGGTATCGATCGGATCGAAAAAAAAATTTGTATGTGAGCTTATGAGCTTAAAATACAGGTCAAGTTCTAATATAGGTTCGGTCCACCCATTTTTTGCCGGAGTTATGGCCCCTTTTCGACTTAGAATGTTGTCGTTTTGAGGTTACCGGATTGTAAGTTTAGTTTGCACATGTGATCGGTTCTGAACCAAATTTTGTATGTCATGTTATCAGCTCGAAACACAGGCCAAGGTTGAATATGGGTTCTCTTGAAATTTGGTACGTGGTTGAAATTTCAGAAGACAAAGGCCAAGTTTGAATTTGGTCACGTTCCGATAAATTTTGACAGATTAAAAAAAAACAGCTATCCTTACTAAAAGAAAATAAGCAACCCTTTCGGGGGACACGTGGTCGGCGACCTTTTATTGTAGTTATATCTAGCATACTATGGGAAGCCAAATTGACATTTAATATCTTAGGAATATCTTATTGCGCAAGGAATCGCGCAATAAGGAATAACTAATTGCGCTTAAGCACAATAAGAAAGGAAGAAGATCTAATTGCGCTTAAGAGCAATAAGAATATTCCTTATTGTGCTTAAGCGCAATACGAAGATTCCTTGTTGCGCTTAAGCGCAATAATATATTCCTTATTGCGCTTAAGTGCAATTAGATCTTCATATACATACATTCGACGACATTGGTTTTTCAAATAACCAACATTGCACTTTGTATTTTCTTGATAAACTTTGCAGTTCGTCCAAATTCACAGACAAATTTGACTTAGCGAAGCACACACGCCAGCTAATTAACCCATTGTCAACTTGATGTTGGGCTCCAGCCGGACAGCTTAAGTGATGCATTTCCATGAATATTTATGAAGATGTTTCGGAAATATTGGCCCTCAACCACCTTACCCCTGGTCTTGAATTATATGCCAACTTTGCAACAGGAGTAAACATTTGTTTATGCTGCAATAAATAGGAACACATTGCTCCTGGTTACTGGAAGCGTTACTCTGTTGCATGTGGTATTTATCAAACAATAGAAAATTAACCATTCTTTTACAGAACTTGATCAGTCTTTGTCCGTGACATGTTAAAATAGATAATACACATGTCCGGTCAATAACAATATTCTTCAATTATTGGAAGATTGGGTTATCCCTCTTTCGCTGCGCCATTCAGAAAAGACAAGAATTAGCAGAATGTCAGTGTGTATGAGCGACTGTGGTGTAGTTGTATGATTGCTATTTCCGTGAATTTCGTTGGTAATTTTTTAGCAACACATCTATACATACATGTAACCCGGCTAATAAGTTGACCACCAGTCCGCACCAGCCTGTATCAGAAAAATAACAAAGGATTTTGTAACATTCTGTGACAAATAGTTGGCATAAAAGTCCGAGAGCTATAATTACCATGCGCTTTTCCTGTTTGATCAATCGCTACCAAAGCACACCAGTCTTACTTCCTGTCTTGTCGAGACATTAAGCTTAGGGTGTGGGAGGGGTCAGCTAATCGATCGCCTGTTGTATATAAAGACCTATACTGTCCTCTATTACCACATTCAAACTAATATTATAAATGTCCACCCCCCCCCCAATTACGAGGACTGTAAAAACCAGGCAATCAGCATGTCTGTCTGGGTTTTCCGGATCATAACTTCAACAATATTACTCAGAATTCCATGGGATTTGGTCTGTAGTTTTTGCCACATTAGTTTTTGTGTTAACCGGTGATAACTTGAGCAATGTTCAAAAGAAATTCACGATATTTGGTATATTGTTCGCATTTGAACAGATGCAGATCACGTTCGAAAATGGTTGCGGAACGATGCTTTTTGACGGTGTTATGCCCCTTATATATTCCACAATTTTTTGGTTGTCCAGATAACTTGAGCAATATTCACCAGAAATTCTTGATATTTTGGTATATGATTCACATTTTATAGAAGACACAGGGCAAGTTCGAAAATCGTTTGCATTTTCGTTTACACTTGAGTTTATATCCTTCTTTGTTTATAACTGCGGGTTGTAGAATCATTTCACTTAAATTTGACAAGGATGTTAACCATCAATATGGCTTTTTAGATGGGTGTTCAATTGCTATTCGCGCTTTCTCTTTTATTGTTATTCGTCTTTGCTTAGCTGTACAAGTTGATTTTGTGTCCGTCCGCCTGAGTATCTCAGTCATGGTTTATATGATGAATCACAAACAATTATATATGGACCTTCAATACGTATCAAACACAGATGATAATTTTCTCTGTTATTTGTTTTAAATGCGAACCTATTTTTTATTGGAGACGTCTCGTCGCTGCTCGTGCTGTTTTGTTTTGGTTATTAGGCTGGCAAGGACGTCCCCCCTCCCAAATTTGTTGAAACTTTTCAACAGATGGAAATTTGATGACTGACACATCATCAGTTGGATATTTTACACCAAAAATAGGATCAAATTATTCTCATATAGATTGATTTTCCAGCCAGTGTGAAATAAAAAGTCCTAAACTTTCGATCACATTTTTGGACTGAAATGGCTAAGGTGGCAAATGTCTAACATTAGGAGGGGGTGTCACGTTGAAACTCTCTAACAGTTGGAAAGCTTAAGGTACCAGTTGGAAAATTGCAACCCAAATTGGAGGGTGAAAATAGAATTTCCCCAAATTTGGAATTTTTTCTGGTTCAAGAGGGGAGAGTTGCAGTTGGAAATTCCAAATCGGATATCCCCAACAGCCATGTCCCTGCAAACTAGACTGATTCCTGTAAACATATTTTTAGTATTTTGCCGATACTGCATGTGCTTTTGGAATTTAAAATGCACAAGTATATGCATTGTTTGTGAGCTATTTGGAGTTCAGTTTTGATACAATAAAACATAAGTTTCAGGGAAAAACGTGCTTTATCGAAATCATAGCATTCTGTTGACTTCTACGACAACTATATATCGAGTAAGATGTGTTTTCACACGATGGAGCAATGCTATATAAAGCAAAATATAATCCAACATAGTTTACAAAATTACATTTGGAAATGATTGAACTGGTTGAAATTCTGCCACCATCTTGGATGTCATCTTACTATAAAATAAAAGGCCGTCCGGTCACAGTGTCCCCCTAAAAAGTGGCTTCATTGGGGGCATCAGCTTTTCTAAAAAAAATAACAAGGACCCTAAATCCGATACTAAATTTCAGAGAACAATCCAACCAGTGTCCCCTGAAATATTTATTTGTTAATTTTACCTTCATTAATGCTGGCCGTTCCATATTTGAGAGCAACCAGACAAAAATGGGTGGATCATACCCATATTCGAACTTGATCTGTATTTCGAGCTGATAAACTCATATACCAAATTTGATTAAGATATGATCACACAAACTAAAGTTATCATCCAGAAACCAGAAATTGACAAGATTCTAAGTCGTAAAAGGGCCATAACTCTCACAAAAATGGGCGGAGCAAACCCATATTCGAACTTGACCTGTGTGTTGGTCTGATAAACTCACCTATGAAATTTGCTTTTGATCTAATAACCGAAACTAAAGTTATCATCCGAAAACCGGTCATTTCCGGACGCACGGACGGACACCGGCTATTTTAATAGTCCCCCGAAAACAAATTTCGGGGGGGGGACAAAAATACACTTACTGGAAACTGCTTGTCAAACTGTTCCAAACACTATAACAATAAAAATTGTACCGGGAAATATACGAATAAGTTATTTCGTGGCCACGAATTAGTTGCGAATTAGCTATTTCGTGGCCGCGGATTAGTATTTCGTAGCCACGAATTAGTTATTTCGTGACCAGGAAACAAACAAAATTCCCATGTCCAAGACCAGCCACCGTCATTCTGAACTCCTCGACCTGTGACCTTTGTGGGTCTGAAACGGTGACGGAATCTGACGAGATTTGTCGAATGATAGTGATCACACCCACCGTGCAATCGGCAAACCTCGGTGATTTCCGTAGCAAATAATACTAATTTCGCAAGAACGATAATCCGATTGACCCACCGTGTAGATATACAAATAATTGTTGGTTAGTAATCCAATGCATGGTCTAACGGTAGAAATAAAGAATTAATAGAATTACCTTGAAATATGCTATATATGTATATTTTATTTTTGAAAAACGTTGACACAAAAATAAAATGCATTTGGCCACGAACGGAACACGGCCGAGACCGATTGAACCGCCAGGGACGTTTCTGGTGGTCTCCGGCTGTGGTTGGCGTACACATTAAAACGAAATGCACCCCACCCTTGAAACAGACCCACTTTCGGGATATTCCATTTCATTGGGTTAGAGTTTTCAGACTGGTAAATATACCTCAATGTTTTCAACTGTGGGAAATTTGAAACTCTACCGTACATGCCCCCTAATGGTTGGAAATTTCCAACTGACAACCATTTAAATCCACAATTTTTGCCGCAAGTATATACTGAAGTATATGACAATATTCAATATTTGGTATAAAAACAACATATTTCACGATAAATACTGCATAACTACCAGAACAATTTCAACTTAATTTTGATCTAAAAATTCCAACTGATATGTTGTGTCAGACATTAAATTTCCAACTATTGAACATTTTGATCTATATATAAGTTAAATTAAGGGGTGAGACACCATTCCAAACCTCTATCTCCGCGTCCCTGCGAACCGCATTTATCTGATTACATGGTATGGAAATGGTATCTATATAGAAGGGGGTTAAATCACCCTCTGACTCCACTCAGTTTTCTTCTTCTTATACATCAGCAAGCGCGCTCAGAAAGCCCGCGTCTTTTACTTTGATGTTGAAACAGATTCCTTTGAAGTTCCAATGACTAATTTTATTTATCGTAGACATAAAAGGGCTCGTGGCATCTTTTTTTAAATATAATTTTGATTATTATAAAATGCGTATTAATATGCGCGTAACGCCCAGCGGAGTGGAATTGGTATCGTGATTGTGCATGATTGGCCTTATTTTCCGTAATATCGGGTAGTGTTTTCTATTCCGAAATTCTATATTCTAAAGGTTCTTTGTTTTAAAGACTGTTTATTCCGAAGGCTCGCTATTCCAAAAATACCAAGAGGATTCTGTATCATGCATGCAGAAAGTATGATGAGGATACTTTATTCTGAACTAAAGTTCCTTATTCCAAATTCTTGTAGAAAATTGTGTATACTTTGGCCTCCCCCATCCCCACCCATTTATATATTTATGGTATAAGATATAAGATTTTAGACCATACAAAACATGGTTATTATATATTATACGTTGTCTGTGCTCAAAAATGAAGTCAAACTTATCGATCCGTTGACATCAGGTTGTGAGTGTAGGATATCAACTATAATTGAAACGAGACAGTTATTTACGCCGAGTTTTTTTTACATTAAAGTAAAATGATTGTCTTATAGTCATGGTGACTAAGGCATTAGTACCACTGAAGGGGTCACTCTACAATGTGCTGAAGGTACACATGTTTGGGATGTCGTTCTAAATGACGTTCAGTTTTCGTATCTGTCATGATTTCTGTTAGAGAATAATTTTTACGTTCCAATTAATATTAAAATGTACTGAAAAGAAACTGCATGCTATATGGGCGCCATACTTTCATCAAGACAATCTAAGTAACGGTGTTCATGCCGATCACAAACCCTGTGTACCCTATCGCACATTTGCAAACCCTGTGTACCCTTCTGCCCTTGTTTTGGTGAGAGTAACCCCTTCAGCATTAGTACCCCCACCCATTCAACGAAATGGCATAATATTTTAGACCATGCACGACATGGCTATTATGATACGTTGTCTGCGCTCAAAAATTAAGTCAAACTTATCGATCCGTTGGTATTAGGTTACGAATGTTGCATATTAACTATCAAAGGAGACAGTTACGCCGAGAAACTGTTGTTGGCGTGAAGTAAATTTATTGTCTCAGTCATAGTGACTAAGGCATTATAGTTCAATGACAAAGGTCTAAGAAAATAACTTGAGTTGCAACAAGGTGTCTGGTCATAATGATGCAAAATCAGAATTAACGCTCCAAAATTACCATTTCTTTGGTTTCGGTGGTACAAAATATTTGATTCAAAGCTGAGTGAACAAGGATCAGATATGGATTTTTTAAATTTGTTATATCCCGAGATATGTAATTTTTGGCGGCCTGGAAAATATTCGTCAATCCGACGGTCTCGCACCAAATTGCGGATGAAGATGGATAACTCTAAAATCAAGCGGCTTTGGGTGCTAGATATTTGACAATCCGGCCAAATTTCGTTGAAATTTTGTTTGATAAATAAAACATTTTGCAGCTTTTTGGGCAATTTTATACTATAGTTGACAGTGGATAGCATTATATATATTTTTTTTTAGCAATTAATCGATTCTGATAACTGAAGCGGCATTTCAAGAAATATTGTTGTTGTTGTTGGAATCTGATGATATGGGGACCATCGAATCGTATTGAGTACCTTCAAAGGCATAGTCCGATTATTTTCAAGTGCTATAAACTTTGCCAGATTTGATAAGGAGTTAATTGCTTTCACTTAGAGTGATTATTATCGTGAATTTAGCATTGTTGAATTCGGCTTTCAGCAATCGAGCCAAACGCGTTCAAAATATTGAAACGATGGTTTGCATGGCTATAGAAATACAAAATGGCAGAAACGTTCAGTCGAGTCGCAAAGAAGCATTGTTATGCTGCATCTATATATATGGACTTTTACTCTCTCAACTGAATTGACGATGGTTCACAGTAATGATAGTCACTTGAATCTATAGCCGTTGGGAAGTGTTACGCGCCATATGAAAATAACCGGAATATGCCTTTAAGAAGCATCCCAGGTGTGTAATAGCCATACATTATCCTGTATATAACTGCACTTTTGGCACAAAGGCCTACAATATATATATACGCTATTGAAGTTATAGATCTCACCTCAGCGTTGCATTTTATAGATGCCAAAGATATACATGCAGGAAGTGAACCATGCACTTGAAGTAATATTCAGAACAATTTTATGCGTACCCTTATAATCCCATATATCAGATCTTGGGAAACTTGTCAGATGTTTCCATTTTTGTTTAACTCTCATGCAGCACTGGATATATCGTCAAGCTCATTTTTAAAAATTAATTTACCTCTATATACTTTCTGCCCATTCAACTTATCCACCATTAGTAATGTTTACTAAGCCAACTTATCTACTCTGTTGACAGAAATGATATATTATAGTTCCGACAAATAGAGTCCATTCAGGCATTATAAGTCTATTATTTAATCATATACGGTGTCAATCCACGGAACACTGTAAAACAATTGGATGACACACACTTTGCCATTTAAGTTATTTCTCGATAACCTAAATTGTTTGATTACTTTCCCCGCTACAAAAAATGAAAGTGTCAATGACACTGTAGCTCAACTTGGAAAGGGAATAATTTAATGTATTACAGTCAATGGAGCGATTAGGAATGTGGAAAGTTGAATGTCTAATACTAGTTTATAGACATGAAGAGAAAAGTAAAATCCAAGATGGCTGCTGACGGCCATGTCTTCGGCCGAATGACCCCAAAATGATTGTATCCCATCCACATGTCACCGTTAACATCCATGACAAATTTTATGACGATCAGACTAAAGGTACGAACTGTAGCCCATGCTAAAGAATTTAGTCATACAAAGAGTAAAATCCAAGATGGCTGCTGTCGGCCATGTTTTTTGGAAAAATGACCCCAAAATGACTCGTTCCCATCTACATGTCATTGTTAACATCCAGGACAAATTTTATGATGATCAGACTAAAAGTACGACCTGTAGCCCGTGCTAAATGATTTAGTCATACAAAGAGTAAAATCCAAGATGGCTGCTGGCGGCCATGTTTTTTTGCCGAATGACCTCAAAATGACTCGTTCCAATCTACATGTCATTGCTAACATCCATGACAAATTTTATGATGATCAGACTAAAGGTACGACCTGTAGCCTGTGCTAATGGATTGAATTTTGAAATCAAAGATGGCCACTGGCGGCCATGTTTTTTGGACGAATGACCCCAAAATGACTCGTTCCCATTTACATGTCATTGTTAACATCCAGGACAAATTTTATGATGATCAGACTAAAGGTACGACCCGTAGCCCGTGCTAAATGATTTAGTCATACAAAGAGTAAAATCCAAGATGGCTGCTGGCGGCCATGTTTTTTGGCTGAATGACCTCAAAATGACTCGTTCCAATCTACATGTCATTGCTAACATCCATGACAAATTTTATGATGATCAGACTAAAGGTACGACCTGTAGTCCGTGCTAAAGGATTTAGTCATACAAAGAGTAAAATCCAAGATGGCTTCTGGTGGCCATGTTTTTTGGCCGAATGACCCCAAAATTACTCGTTCCCATCTACATGTCAATATTAACATCCATGACAAATTTCATGATGATCAGACGAACAGTACGACCTGTGGCCTGTGCTAATGGATTAAATTTTGAAATCAAAGATGGCTGCTGGTGGCCATGTTTTTTGTCCGAATGACCCCAAAATGACTCGTTCCCATCTACATTCTAATTTCAACAGCCATTACAAATTTCATGATGATCAGACTAAAGGTACGAAATGACTCGTTCCCATCTACATGTGATTATTAACATTCATGACAAATTGTATGATGATCAGACTAAAAGTACGACCTGTAGCCCGTGCTAAATGATTTAGTCATACAAAGAGTAAAATTATGTAGATGGCTGCTGGCGGCCATGTTTTTTGGCCGAATGACCTCAAAATGACTTGTTCCCATCTACATGTCATTGCTAACATCCATGACAAATTTTATGATGATCAGACTAAATGTACGACCTGTAGCCTGTGCTAATGGATTGAATTTTGAAATCAAAGATGGCCACTGGCGGCCATGTTTTTTTGGACGAATGACCCCAAAATGACTCGCTCCCATCTACATGTCATTGTTAACATCCAGGACAAATTTTATGATGATCAGACTAAAAGTACGACCCGTAGCCCGTGCTAAATGATTTAGTCATACAAAGAGTAAAATCCAAGATGACTGCTGGCGGCCATGTTTTTTGTCCGAATGACCCCAAAAATGACTCGTTCCCATCTACATTCTAATTTCAACAGCCATTACAAATTTCATGATGATCAGACTAAAGGTACGAAATGACTCGTTCCCATCTACATGTGATTATTAACATTCATGACAAATTTTATGATGATCAGACTAAAAGTACGACCTGTAGCCCGTGCTAAATGATTTAGTCATACAAAGAGTAAAATTATGTAGATGGCTGCTGGCGGCCATGTTTTTTGGCCGAATGACCTCAAAATGACTTGTTCCCATCTACATGTCATTGCTAACATCCATGACAAATTTTATGATGATCAGACTAAAGGTACGACCTGTAGCCTGTGCTAATGGATTGAATTTTGAAATCAAAGATGGCCACTGGCGGCCATGTTTTTTTGGACGAATGACCCCAAAATGACTCGTTCCCATCTACATGTCATTGTTAACATCCAGGACAAATTTTATGATGATCAGACTAAAAGTACGACCCGTAGCCCGTGCTAAATGATTTAGTCATACAAAGAGTAAAATCCAAGATGGCTGCTGGCGGCCATGTTTTTTGGCCGAATGACCTCAAAATGACTCGTTCCAATCTACATGTCATTGCTAACATCCATGACAAATTTTATGATGATCAAGACTAAAGGTACGACCTGTAGCCCGTGCTAAAAGATTTAGTCATACAAAGAGTAAAATCCAAGATGGCTGCTGCGGTCATGTTTTTGGCCGAATGACCCCAAAATTAATCGTTCCCATCTACATGTCAATATTAACATCCATGATAAATTTTATGATGAACAGACGAACAGTACGACCTGTAGCCTGTGCTAATGGAATGAATTTTGAAATCAAAGATGGCCACTGGCGGCCATGTTTTTCATCCAAATGACCCCAAAATGACTCGTTCCCATCTACATTCCAATTTCAACAGCCACGAAAAATTTCATGACGATCAGACTCAAGGTACGACCTGTAGTCCGTGCTAAAGGATTTAGTCATACAAAGAGTAAAATCCAAGATGGCTTCTGGTGGCCATGTTTTTTGGCCGAATGACCCCAAAATTACTCGTTCCCATCTACATGTCAATATTAACATCCATGACAAATTTCATGATGATCAGACGAACAGTACGACCTGTGGCCTGTGCTAATGGAATTTTGAAATCAAAGATGGCTGCTGGTGGCCATGTTTTTTGTCCGAATGACTCGTTCCCATCTACATTCTAATTTCAACAGCCATTACAAATTTAATGATGATCAGACTAAAGGTACGAAATGACTCGTTCCCATCTACATGTGTTTATTAACATTCATGACAATTTTATGATGATCAGACTAAAAGTACGACATGTAGCCCGTGCTAAATGATTTAGTCATACAAAGAGTAAAATTATGTAGATGGCTGCTGGCGGCCATGTTTTTTGGCCGAATGACCTCAAAATGACTTGTTCCCATCTACATGTCATTGTTAACATCCATGACAAATTTTATGATGATCAGACTAAAGGTACGACCTGTAGCCTGTGCTAAAGGATCTAGTCATACAAAGAGTAAAATCCAAGATGGCTGCTGGTGGCCATGTTTTTTGGCCGAATGACCTCAAAATGACTCGTTCCCATCTACATGTCATTGTTAACATCCATGACAAATTTTATGATGATCAGACTAAAGGTACGACATGTAGCCTGTGTTAATGGATTGAATTTTGAAATCAAAGATGGCCACTGGCGGCCAAGTTTTTCATCCGAATGACCCCAAAATGACTCGTTCCCATCTACATTAAAATTTCAACAGCCATAACAAATTTCATGATGATCAGACTCAAGGTACGACCTGTAGTCCGTGCTAAAGGATTTAGTCATACAAAGAGTAAAATCCAAGATGGCTGCTGGCGGTCATGTTTTTTGGCCGAATGACCCCAAAATTAATCGTTCCCATCTACATGTCAATATTAACATCCATGACAAATTTCATGATGATCAGACGAACAGTACGACCTGTGGCCTGTGCTAATGGATTAAATTTTGAAATCAAAGATGGCTGATGGTGGCCATGTTTTTTGTCCGAATGACCCCAAAATAACTCGTTCCCATCTACATTCTAATTTCAAGAGCCATTACAAATTTCATGATGATCAGACTCAAGGTACGACCTGTAGTCCGTGCTAAAGGATTTAGTCATACAAAGAGTAAAATCCAAGATGGCTGCTGGCGGCCATGTTTTTTGGCCGAATGACCCCAAAATTAATCGTTCCCATCTACATGTCAATATTAACATCCATGACAAATTTCATGATGATCAGACGAACAGTACGACCTGTAACCCGTGCTAATGGATTATATTTTGAAATAAAAGATGGCCACTGGCGGCCATGTTTTTCATCCTAATGACCCCAAAATGACTCGTTCCCATCTACATTACAATTTCAACAGCTATAACAAAAATTATGATGATCAGACTAAAAGTACGACCTGTAGCCCGTGTTAAATGATTTAGTCATACAAAGAGTAAAATCCAAGATGGCTTCTGGTGGCCATGTTTTTTGGCCGAATGACCCCAAAATGACTCGTTCCCATCTACATGTCATTTATATTAACATTCATGACAAATTTTATGATGATCAGACTAAAAGTACGACCTGTAGCCCGTGCTAAATGATTTAGTCATACAAAGAGTAAAATCCAAGATGGCTGCTGGCGGCTATTTTTTCCTCCGAATGACCCCAAAATGACTCGTTCCCATCTACATGTCATTGTTAACATCCATGACAAATTTTATGATGATCAGACTAAAGGTACGACCTGTAGCCTGTGCTAAAGAATTTAGTCATACAAAGAGTAAAATCCAAGATGGCTGCTGGCGGCCATGTTTTTTGGCCGAATGACCCCAAAATTACTCGTTCCCATCTACATGTCAACATTAACATCCATGACAAATTTCATGATGATCAGACGAACAGTACGACCTGTGGCCTGTGCTAATGGATTAAATTTTGAAATCAAAGATGGCTGATGGTGGCCATGTTTTTTGTCCGAATGACCCCAAAATAACTCGTTCCCATCTACATTCTAATTTCAAGAGCCATTACAAATTTCATGATGATCTGACCAAAGGTACGACCTGTAGCCCGTGTCAAAGGATTTAGTCATGCAAAGAGTAAAATCTAAGATGGCTGCCGGCGGCCATGTTTTTTGGCCAAATGACCCCAAAATTACTCGTTCCCATCTACATGTCAATATTAACATCCATGACAAATTTCATGACAATAAGACAAACGGTACGGCCTGTAGCCCGTGCTAATGGATTGAATTTTTTAATCCAAGATGGCCACTGGCGGCCATGTTTTTTTTCCGAATGACCCCAAAATGACTCGTTCCCATCTACATGTCAATGTCAACATCCATGACAAATTTCATAATAATCGGACCAAAGGTACGAACTGTAGCCCGTGCTAAAGGAAATTGTTGACGCATCACGCGCACACGCACACACGGACGACGGATACCAAGCCATGGCAATAGCTCAAACATTACAAAGTAAAGTTGAGCTAAAAACGACGCCAGCGCCGAGTGACCACGCCTATACGGTTATACCGTGTACCTAAAACTTGCATATGGAAACTGTTGGATACTTCCTTCCACTTAACATGAAATTTCGGCATCATAATTCCTTCGGGTTTGACTGTATTGACAATAACCGTACTAGATGCTAATATTTAGTGCACAAGTAACCAGACAAATCAACAAGATAGAACATTTGCAAAGAAATGAAACACGGAAATTAAAACTAACAAGGGTTTGTGCCACCACGGTCAAATATCAATCCCACGTGCAACTACAACTGTCCTGTGCCACGCGTTGCGTGATCAGTTGCGACAAGCCAATCAAAAACGCTGAATGTCCAATGCGACGTGATCAATCGATAAGCACAAGTTTTGAGTGACATGTGTCTCATTCAACTTCACGTGTCTTTTTCGTCGGAAATAGTCTGAATGTTGAACGTTAGTTTTTCTGCCAACATACTCTTGGTCGTTCTCTTGTGAGATGACGGATTAAATTATAAGAAACAACTTTTGTTTCGACCAAGGTTATGAGTTTTACCGAACTGTTTGAAGATAAATTTTCAATAACTGCGCTACGCGCGTTACAGAATTTATCTACAAACTATTCGGTTAAAACTGCATAACCTTAATCGAAACAAGAGTTATTTCTTGAATAGTTCCGTCTGAAAAATTGAAAATTTTCAAAATTTGGATTTAACTGTTGATAACTAATTTTGGGTTAAATTTCAATAAAAAGGTAATTTTCCAGCAAATTTTCGGTATCTGAATCTCTATACTCTGGCTACGCCCGTAGAGATCATGATCCACCAGTTCAAAACCTTTGAAGTTCTGATGAGGAACTTTATAACATTATAAAAATAATGCAGATAACATATTTCTTAGTTATTACCTGCTCCTTGACACTATATTTAATAGAAGGTGAATTTCCCCAGATCGAGCGTGCATGATTGATGCGACTTTTGTGAGCTGATTTCTCGATAAACACGAATTGATTACCCGGGGAAGTTTTTTTTATCATTGTAAGTTACTCGAAACGAAATCGGCTCTCAAACGTTGCCTACACATGCAATATCGAGAAGGGAGCTTCACCTATGATGAAATACATTATTAAGAAACATGACATTGTATTAACTAAGAAATGTATTACCCGTGTTATTTATTCAATGTCATAAGTTTCCCCGAGAACATCAAAATGTTCCCATGTTTTGAACTGGTGGAATATGATCTATACCGTATACGGGTGTAGCCAGAGTAGAGATTCGTGGCATGATCAAGGCAAGATTCAAGATCATTCCATGACAACATCATTTTTGTATATATATATATAGATGTTATATTTCACATATATCGTAATTGTTCATGGAAATATTGTTTAAACAAAAACAATGCATGTTCATATATACAACACAACTACAGCACGTTATATGGTATATATACAATTTAAATTCACACGTCTAAGTTACTTACATATCAGGAATCGAATATCGACTACACATGACACGTGGCCGTCTGTTACGTGTTTGCAGATCAAAGGTGCCTATCCCCTAACAGGTGCCGGAGTTCTGTCTATCCAGATGATGCGAATTCATATCAATGTATTATTTGTTTTCTTTATGCGAGCTGAATATAATTAGGTCGAAGTTCATTCTTTTTACGTGGTAAATAATAAAGTAACACAAACGGCGAATAGTATATATATACTATTGAAGAGATAAAAGCATCATGCATGTTTAAATATATATATATAGCTTGGAATCACAGGCTTCTGGGGAATGGGGAAAAGTACTAAAAATATAAATATAGATTATACCATGCAGTCATTGGTATAGTCTATATTGGTATTTTATAGTACCCCCCCCCCCCCCCTTGAGCCTGTGCTCAGAATCTGCCTATATGTAGTGTTTGAACAAATTGCATGATGTATACAAAAGATTAGATTTATAAATATAATTCCAGCCATTCGCCGGGCGGTCGTTATTTTTCGAATTCAGGAATTGCATGTATCATGTATTCACTTACATGTATATGTTTTTCAAGGATGTATTTGTGTCCATTAAAGGGGCTAAATGCATTCGCAATGGGCATATATGTTAATTAAAAGTTATGAACGTCCATACAACAATTATATCATCATGTACCATATATGCCGAATTCACGTAGCAGGGGACTGAACTCTGCATGGAGCTTGCGTACGCGCAGCCGTGACATCGCGTGACTCCTCGTAACGTCGTCCGCGCATGTCTGTACTATTTCTGGAAGAAGACAGTGGAATTTTTGCTAGGCCGCCAAATATTCCAGGTGGTGAAAAATAACAGAACTCAAAAATCGAAATCTGATAACTCCTAGGTAGGTGGGCTCCTCGACTAAATTCAAATATTTTGATTACCCCCGAAGCCAAAGAAATAGTAATTTAGGGGAGATAAATAGGATTATGTATCTTTAAATATATTACGCCGGTCCCGCGTGCTTTTAAACATGTGGCATGTGCATGTCTTGACTTGTTGGTACTCAGAAGAAAAATCACCGTCTCTGCTGGCTCCTCAGTCTGAGTAAACTCATACCTAAATATTCATTACAACATTGAATATTAGATTTCAATATATAGAGTCGACGTTCACCCAGACTGCTGGCTCCTATGACACTGTTCTAGATGCGACACTTGAATTAGCCAATAAAAGGAGAGGAAATAATCTTTAAAAATGCATAATCCGATTAAGCGCCCCTCAATTACTCACTATTTGCATTCGGGGGTAAAAAATATTTGATTCGAGTCGAGGAACCCACCTATCAAAGCTCAGAGTTATTATATATCGAATTTTTAAATCTATTATTTTTCACCATCGATACTTACTAGGGGCCGAGTATAAAGTCGACGAGCCGACGGTCTCGGACCAAATTGCGGATGAAGATGGATAACTCTAAAATCAAGAGGCTTTGTGTTGATAATAAGGCCAAATTTCGTCGAACAACATGCTGATAAATAACACGTGTCGGGCAATTTTCTATAGATGAAAGTGGTTAGCATTATTTTTGGGCAATTAATGGATTCTGATAACTGAAGCGTCTTTTCTAAAAATGTTGTTGTTGGAATCTGATTATATGGGGACCATCGAATCGGATTGAGTACCTTTAATCCCACGAACGCGCGTAATAAAACCGGGTGCCCAAGGTGTTCTACAATTATAGGGGGCATGCATGGCTAGACCCCCCCCCCGTGCATGTTAGAACTTAGAAGCGCCCCCATATGATATTCCGAGGTAGAATAATAATGTAATATTAATCTTTTAAAATCACACATAATAAATTGACAAAGTATAGAACACCAGTTCAATCTGAACCTATATATTCTTCAGTATGAAAATGTAAACTACATCTGACTATATACATGGTGTATTTTTGGCATGAAATTTATATATATATATATATATATATATATATATATATATATATATAACTGTTTGATAATAATAGACCATGCATGATTGTGACATGCCCCTATATAGTTATATATCTACGACCCCAAAAAACGGGTCTGTCAACGTTTGGTAATAATATGCTAAAGATGCCAAATCCAATTTGACGATACATAATTAGTTAGAATTTCATATAATTCACTCTTGAAATCCCGCTTATCATGCATGCAAAATTAAAATGAAAAGATACTTGAAATCACGTACCATCATTCGAATAACACAAAAATCTGACATAAAAAACGAGTACAAAATATCAAAATTGATCACGTTCTTTGTTTTTAGTTGCTTTTGAGCATGTTACACCATTATTTTCTGGTATAGAAAACTTACAAATGGTAGTTTTTTATGTCAAATCAGTCGAGCCATGTTTAAAGCAAACTAGTAGGACAATCTTTTTAAAAGTGATTCAAGGCCGTAGAAGTTGATTCATGCGTAATAACATACATTGTATACAAGTTTGTAACGAGATTTCTCAGATCAAAACAATTGTTATGTAAACATTAGTGTTACAGTGGCATTCCAATTATTCATGGGAGTCATTTCCCCTAAGTACAATCAAATATAAAAGTTTAATAAAAATTTGACAGCAAACATTGGAAAAGGTAAAAGCATTGAAAAAATATTTTGAAAAATCATATTTAGACTATAATGTATTTGAAATTATATGTTTACGTGCACGCGATGTTGACAAATCACTGTAACAGTTTCGATTACATAACAATGGTTTCAAATTGCGAAATTTCGTTATTGAAGAGTTATCAAAGATTAATATAACAACAAAGTGAATAAAAGCCTATATATTTCTCCATGTTCTTCTTGGTGGTGATGTTTTTTTTTTACATACTTTTATAATATTTGCACAATTACCCAATACGAGTGATATATATATAAATAATAAGTCTATAATTATACTTTTACAAAACGTACACAAATTCATTAGCTATTCAGCTTATAGCAATTTTCAACTTTCCGCACGGACACTCTTAGTGAACCTATAGCTTGTCATTCCTGATAATCTGCATCGCTTTAAGACGTTTTACTGATAAATATACCTGAGTTCATATATGTATGCCATAATATTGAGCTATTCTGACCCCCGGAATGTGATGAAAGCAAAGAATTACTATATACAGGACTAAATTATTGTAAACAATATTTTATTCCAAATGAAACACTGAATCAAACATAAAATATAAACACAACACACATGTAGACAGGACAGTGGTATGCATGTATAATGATTCAGAATGCGGATCAGATCCAAGAGTCGTTTTTATAGACTCTGTATATGCATATATAATAGCTATCTATAGGGGTAGGCCTATGGATTAAATACAAATTAATTAATATAGTCCACATAATTATGTAGGCCTATAGATAGACACTATTATAGTCCTTTTATTCAAACTTTACTTGAATATAATGTGTTGGCTCATTCATAGGCCGACACATATTCCGTTACAACTAAATAATTCTGAGACACAATGGCATGTATAAATATAGTATATATAATGTGCGCATTATATAAAACAAAAACAAAGATTTATTCAATTAAGAGATACGAGGAGGCCTGTATATATTCTAATTGCTCAATTATTTCGATCCCCGTTCTTGTACATATATTTTTTGTCACAACATTGAACAATATGCCCTAAAATAATTCAGACAGCCCCCCCCCCCCCCACCCGGCGCCCCACACAAAGCTAATATATATTTTCATAATTTGGAATAAAACTGCACGTTGGAGCATTATCCTAATTGTCAATATGGCAAACATATACATGTTTGTAACTGTGTATACTTATATTGATGAAGAAATTAATAATCCATAATAAGTTCTTATTATATATACACCATCCTTAGAAATGAAGATAAAAAGCTCACAAACATTCCAAAAAGGAAATAATTTTAACAAACTCGACTCCGAGAAAACAATTAATGAGTTGGTATAATCAAAAAAACATCCGTATATTATGCTATACGTATGTATACGCGAGAATTTTATTTACAATATTGAATAAATGCGTGAAAATTAGAACGAAAAATAGCGGAAAGTAGCAATAACATCATCCCTTCGTCAAGGATAGCAATATAAAAAGCACTAGATGACGATAGTTACAAAGGAAATGAAGTGTAAATAAATCTAGTTTCAATAATGACCCAGTCGGGCCATATAAGGTATCACAAAGGAACGCCGACAGATCAAAGGAATCGCTTTTCCGCCGTCGAAAAAACATCTTTCCGCTGCACATTTTAATGTTCAAAGCAAAGAAACGTGTTCGGACGCCATTAATGTAATTATTAAGAGAAAATTGTGCCGAACTACCGTGCGAAGCTTGTCGAAATTTGGCCAACATATTTACAATTACATTGCTTTGACCTCGCGAAGTGCAGGCCCAGCCAATGAACTGGTAGATAGTCGGCAAGATCAAAGGGATTTCTTTGAAAACATTGAATTCACATATGAAAAGAACGTCCTTGCAATTGGTCTATGAGATGCGCGGGGGATAGATTCGTACCAATGTTACACACGTAAGCGCGGTTTCAAAACCTGGAAGTGAATTTTGAAGGATTAAGACGCCTATATATAATTTAAAACAAAGGAAAACGTGAGAACATGGTCAGTCAACTATTTTAATTGCAGAAATTACGCGGACTCGGTCAACATAAAAGCTAAACAGTCTAGGAAAAATCAAATGGACTCTACGGAAAATTTTCTGAAGAATCGATCAACTAGATAAGACAAAGTATGTCCAAATAAATCATTCGTGTTTCTTCAAAGGAGATAAAAGTGAAAATATTTCATAACTGTGTGATCATAAATTACGGAAGAAAACTGAATGTACTGCACGCACTCTGCTATCGACCCTAAGGTGCGACGTTCGGTGCCGAACTCCATATGTAAAACCGATTCTGATTGGTCGGCGGAAATTTCACTTGCCTTTCATTGGATCTTTCTCTATTGATGTGCTTTACGTATTATTTTCATGGCGGATTCAAACGTGATTATGAGATAGTAGAAAGTTGATAAAATTCTGCCTTTATTTGTGATATTTGACAATGCCGCATGTTGGATCGGGCGGCTCAGAGGACTTTTTTTCAAACGATGAAGTCAAAGTGTATAAAGATGAAGGCGAAGAGGAGAAACGATCATCGGAAAACTTGTCGGAGGATAAGTTAGGTTTAGTCACAGAATCGGAAGAGGTAAGAGATCAAAGGCTTCGGATTCGTTTGTTGTTGACATTTTGTACACATGTATATAGCTTCAATATCGCGTCGATTTTCTCGATGAAACCGGCAGATCTGCTATTATTGCATGTTTGCTTTCTCTTTCAGGGCAAAAATTCGTCATTACCAGGAAATTATCCGCCTGGCGACAAAGCAAATGCTGCACAAAACGATGACGGTGGGTATCGCGATTTAGCTAAATTCCACTTTAGTCATTTATTACATGACCGCTCTCGGCGCTCTGCCTTTTATCTTTGCCCCACGTTTCTCACGCACGTGTTGTTGTTTTCGCGGCTATTTTGTGCATTGAAATTAGTTGTTTTCTGACACAATTTAGTCATTCTTTTGAAAGCAAATGAATGAATTGTAAATTTGTCATCATGATCATTTAAATAACCCCAAATTTAAAGGTCTAATCTTGTGTCCAAAGTGAATTAAAGATAAATGAATAACCATTCCAATTTCCAAAATTTTAGGTTGACCTATTTAGGTGTGGGTATATTAAAAGATAATTTAATCACATTGTAAACAATTGATGAAGATGCAAGAAAATATCACATGCCTGATATGGCTTCCAAAAAAGTTAAAAAAGTTTTGTTGCCAGGTAGGCTGAAATGGTTATGGTTGCTCTGACCGTTTTTTTAAATTTTTTTATAAAGGTACCCAAGTTCCCAAAATTGTGATAAAGTTATCTTGGAGGCCAGGTTGTGGAGAATTACCCTGGTTAAGCAAATCACACATTAAGAACGTGATTAAGGGATATCCAGTTTTGGCAAGTGACAGCCCTCATTGAGTATAAATTAAGAAATTTTAGAATTAAAGGTGGTCATCTTGATTTCTCCCCCCCCCCCCAACCTGGGTAACTTGATTACAATTTCCGGAACTTTGGTATCTTTATCACATAATAAATAAATGGTGATAGTACTGGGCGGTATTTTGGTATACCGATTATAATCTGTAAGAATTTCAATACTTTCACATTTACCGTAGATTTTGTTTTTAATCGGTACACCAAAATCCTGGTAGTTGTGAATATTTTGAAGGTAAAACCCTCTCTTACTACTCAACATTGATGTACCATACCGGTTGTCGAGGCTAATTTGATTGTTTCGTTCTGTGTATAGTCAATTTTAATTTTAATTTCTGACTGCTCTTGTTGTAACAGTGGCCACGACAAATTAGTTCGATAACGTTCACCGCATTCACGTGACGTGCGGTTCTGTCTATGTATAATGTGCCTTGTGTACACATCGCTTTGCCAGTCATATTCAGATTACGAGTGACTATGATCAGCGATTCATTCGTCTACCAGCTGCTTTATTCATGCTTAATAAATTTTACGTGGGGAATTTGACATAGTTTATTACAGAATTGGCTTAACGACTAAAAATTAATTTGCAAATTACAATTAGACCTACATGTATTTTGTCAGTGAGATTTTATCTGGTTTATTTAGTTACTAAACATACTATGTATTTATAAATAATCGGTAATACGGCATACCGCTGTGTGATTTTATAATTACAGCGGTATTTTTATGCGCAAATACTGCCCAGCACTAGAGACTGACCAATTCAGCAACAGTTAGGCCAAAAAAATAATAGTGTTGTTTCCGGTAACCCGCCTGCCCCTAGTCCAGACCTTCGCCCCTTCTAATTTTATCGACCCATGAAAAAAAATAATTAGAAACAGAAATAAAAAAAATTGCATGTATCAATCTCTGATCGTAGCAAAACTGTGCTGATCAGTTGCCTATCTGAATTATTTACACCGAAAGTTTGTGTTTTAAGATGCCGTTGCGCTTGTGTCTACAGGCAAGTTCAACCGGGGGTTGATGTTTTGATAGTTTTTTTTTAATTAAATATTCTACCAAGCTTCAATATCCCTTCTCTTCTTCTTCATTTGACAGCTCGCTGTCATTTACTGACAATTATGAGCCGGTCTAGGTGCTACCATGGCCTAGTAACTTTATAACCCTCCTGTGGTGACTCCAGTACTTAGTGTTCTTTAATGTGCACGCACCGAAGCATGTACACGGGTCAGCCATTAATGTCCACACCTGATTGGACAGCGTACTGCACCCATGACAACATGCCTAGACAAATGTTATTAATGGGGGAAGTCGGCATTTTTGCATTCGGATCTTTATTCAGTGATCTCGAATGAGACTTTTCAGCCTGACTAACTTGGTATCTGACCGAGTTCTGATTTTTGTCAGAATACCCTGACCAGGTTGCGATTCCCGGTTTGCTAGCATGAGAGACCAGTATGATACAGACTTCCCCACTACCCACAGTTATATGCTCATTGTGTCCTCTTAAATCAATTATGCTGCCAGAAGCATATGCCCGGTATTCAGAATGAATATATTCCATATATCAATGTTTAAAAAAAATAAAAATATATATATCTGCCTGTCCGCCTTTTCTTCCCTCTGTTACCTGAAACATCACTATTATTTTAGGCATGTAAATAGCCACTGTACTATTAAATACATCTATTATTGGTAAACCACCGGTACTCAAACTACTAGTATGTGTTGCCTTCTATTTCATGATCACAGACATAATAATACATTGATCAATGTGCAATACTTGGCGTTGGTGGATACCGCTCATTTGTACCACACAGCACTTGATTTGTATCGTAAACAAAATTTTAACACAAGTTAACAACACAGGCTTCAAAATTATTTCCACAGAGATTGGCGAAATAGGTTATGTGACTATCATTAGTAGACATTACAAATCTGACACCATGAATCCATTGTTTTCCTATATTAACAGATTCGTTTTAATCTATGACTATAACATTGCAACAATCATTAAATGTTCCTAAACTCAATATATCGTGCCTATAATATGAATGAATATATGTTAATGTCATGCTGGCTTTGAAGACTTGTCTATTTAAGCATTGTCACAAGATGGGTGATATGTTGAATGTTCCACTACTGGATACTGTTGGCAATAGTCAGAGCTTTTACCAGAAACTCAATATGTTGTATATCCTATATCTAGTCCTAGATTTCATAAATTCATGCAATGATGACAGGAAGCGCCTTTGGTTATTAAGTCAGAACACCTAGCATTGAGTTACTTCAAATACAGTTCCCAATTAGTGAGAGCAAATGCGGCGGGGACCTATCAATGTCATCCATATAATGTTGGTTGAAATTAAAAACATATAAGCGTCCAAAAGCTTGGAAAGTAGAAGTCCTATATATATGGCAATTTTGAGAACAGTATAGATCTCTTTTTTTTTTATAATGGATGTTATATATTGCTACCGGGTTGATAGTTTTCCAACTTATAATTTTTGTCAAATTTCCATTTCATGTTCCAAAATTGTTCCCTTCAATGTTGGATGCATACCTGTAATAGACTATATGTAATATTATATATAATTTACTGTATGATTTATAAATATCAAGTGAAGATTTTTAACCAATATTCGCAATCTTGCTGAAAGTATAATTTATAATACTGTAATTTTGTTTAGATGTTTGTCGTTGAATGCTAGATATCATTGCTAAAATGTTGAAATTCTGTTGATCCCTAAATTTCCAAAATTTTATCTCCCTTCTTTCGAGTTTGAATAGCCCGGAATAGGCATATACACCAGTTGTTGAGGAGATAATCAAGTTATTTTCTTATCTTTTCTTTAATCTGTTTGTGTTATCTTAATATCTATAAGTTTTTATTTATCTTGTCAATTTGAATGCACCCAATGATCCAAATCTAGAAGTCATTGCAATATTTTAATTTTGAAAGCAAAAGTGGCTCATTTTAAGTTTTGTATACCAATATGTACAGGGGCACCTAAACAAGGTGGGGAGAGGAGGGGGGGGTGCAACTTCCCTTTCTGCCCTACACCAAGGGGCCTGCATCAATATATCTTTTAATGGGGAGAATGAAATAAAAACATACCTACTGTAGGATTAAAACTGGCAGGGACCGGTCTAGATGTTTCAAATTTGGAGAAGTCACTTCTCCCTGCTTGGTTATTACTGGTAGGGAGAAGTGGACTTATCACGGTGAAGTAACAATGGTTGACGTTCAATTTACATCCCAACAGCTCCCTTCTATGATCCAAAAAGTATGCAACACAAGAGCCCATTTATAAAACCATTATAGTGAGTAAGAACACCATTATACTCAGCAAATATATGTTAAATATGCTGTTGGGACATGTATACTGGTACATGTATATGAGAGAGACGTCACTTCTCCCTAGGAAAAAAATAGGAGAAGTGGCATGCTTTGGGGAGAAGATGACTCCTTGCCTATAGTCTATTTTATGGAAAACTTCTTTTGTGAATTATGATTTACCATTATTTTGTGATGTTTGCTCTCCACCACCCATATACAAAATTCTGATCCACCTCCATTCAATTTTGAATACTTAGGCATACATATACGCTGTGGTCAGGAGAGATTTTCCATCATAAAGCCCTAATCTATTGGCATTGGAAAGGACCTCTAATTTTTGGTAATTTGAATGGCCTCATTTAGGCAGGAGCAGCAATTTTATACATTCAGAAGGAAAATGCTTTGAAATTGCTGATGAATGTCCATTCCAAATCCCCAAAAGTTAGTTATTTTATTGAATATCTACATACACTAATATTGTAAGCAGTGGTAAGTGCAGATCTACTAGTATTTCCAGATTGATAAAAAATCATGTCTTCCAATTCTCATGGATGGGCCCTATATATATTTGTTTTTGTTTTCATTATGTATCTGTCTCATCCAAACTCACATCTCAAACCATGTACCAAAATTCTAAATTTGAACGGCTAAATTAAGTAAGTTGCAAATTAGAAGCACAAAAATGAATTAGGTATTGGAGCCTAATGTCTTAAGAGTAATATATTGTTTTAGAATTTTTCTCAAAGACTTCTTATTCGAGGTTACTTCAGGTCAATTATTCATATAATTCTCAGAGTTGTTGGTGCAAGGCACAATATGTTCTGGACAAACATGTGAACTCAGATTCTCTTGGGTGATTGAATTTGGAGCTAAACTTTTTCGTCATGCAAAATTTACTAGTCCATTCTGGGGAGCAATGATCAAAGTAATATACCTGTGTTTTGAATTATAAAGAATTGAAATGAAACTGAGCGACTGGTAAACAAATTGCTGAACATGTGTTTGTCATTCAGACCTCAGGGAAAAGTCATCAAGAGATGATGAGAAAATGAAATATTCAGAAACTTGACCAACATAATTACTTTTTTCACTTTTGCTTGTGGGAACATTGTATCACTGTAGTGCAGGACGTTGGCCTATTTTTAGTATATTTAACTAAGTACATTTCCTGAGGAGAAGGCATGGTCCAGTAGGTCTTAACCTGTACCAAGAATTTACTAAATCACCCCTGAATCTTCACACTACATTGCCTTCCTCCAACAGGCAAAATTTAACCTTTGTGTGTGATACAGTTCAAAGAAAAAAGAAGTGGCCTACCATGCTATTTGTAACAAAGGACTTCCTTACTCATCTTTTGTTGCAGATCTAATATTTCCCCACTACTGGGGTGATATAAACTTTGCCTTAAAGAACAAAATTGGGCTGTAGGGGATCTTGAGGCCTGTATTGTGTTAGTATCCAGTTACATTTTTTTTCTTGACCACATAGGACCACACAGTGTTATGTAACGTCAAAACAGTTTTTCGTCAGTATAGATAGTGCTTCTTTTGGTTTGAAATTGGGGGAGGGGGGTTCTGGTATTTTCAACGGTAGTTGTAGAATTATGGGAAATATTATAGCAGTGAAGAATCCTGAGTTTTTTTGGGGACACCTGTTCAGAGGATGTCTCCATATAAATATATAAATTGAGATGTCATAATATTTCTAATTGGGTACTTAACCCTTTCTATTCTAAATGGATTCTCCCACTCAGTTATAATTATATACATTGGAATGGTCTATTATTTATTTGGAGGGGTATTCAGGAAATTGATTTAATAGACAACAGACAGGCAAAAAGTTAATAGAAATTCAGAAGGATTCATTTTCATTGAAGCGACATGTTTAGATAATAAAGGCCATTTATTTAACTTATTTTCTGAACATTATCTAAGGGAACTACTTGTCAATGAGTATTTAGTAAAGAAAGGGTTAAACATGAAAATAAAACACTTAACCCTTCTATGACTGGAGCTTCCTGAAATTTTGCGAAAACCCTGTGACAATGCATTTTCTTATATATGTGTGTTTCCCATAGGGAGCCTCGCATATATTAGAGAATACATTGGCCTAACAATAGTTACCTTGACTTTGTAAGCCTGTGCATTCTCTTATATATACGAAGCTCCCAATGGGAGACTCGCATGTATAAGATAATGCACTGGCATTTTTAATGCTGCACCAGCGCAGCTCACGTTTAATATCAACTTCAGATTGATGAATATTGGAAGTCAGGAAGTGTGCCTTGAAAAGAGAGAAAATTTAGTTGAATAAATACTATTTATTAGTAAATTTGGGGACATTTTGGCTTTCAGATTTTGGGGTGCCCAAACCTGTAACAGGTATCAACACAGCTCTGGATACTTCACTGTGTATTTGACATTTGGACTATTATTTAACAATAACATACTCAGCTAAGCAGAATAATTTTCGAATAGACCTCTGCTCATTTAACCATATTTGTTGGTGGTTCTCATTTGTTTTTTTTTTGCAACTTACAGTAAAGCCCTAAGTAATCGACTCCTTAACCACAGCAGAATTATGGGTAACTTTTCAGGATTTAGTCGGAAATACGGCTTGTTGCCATTCATTGGAAAGCTCTCGGCGTGAGCTTTCCGATGAATGGCAACAAGCCATATTTCCGACTAAATCCTGAAAAGTTACCCATAATTCTGCTGTGGTTAAGGGGTCAATTATTTAGAGCATTACTGTACATGTTGTAGTCTTCAAGTGCTATGTATGTGATATCATGTAAAATTTTATTCCTATAAAAGCCAGCCCTACATAACTTTTGGATATTTTTTAATTATTGAGAAATGAAGCATTGTAACTACTTTTGAACATACAGTTATAATTTCCACATGGCATGGGTATATTACCAGTATTACACTACTGTATGTTTGCTAGGAGTAGATTTTGAAGGTTACAGTATTGAATAACTTTAGTAGGCTGTCACATCTAAAACAAGATATCTACTGATGATCCTTTTTGTTGAGACATATGCGTAATTGTACAGGAAGTCCGGATGATTACACATCTATGTTAATATATACATCGGTTTGTGACAATTAAGAGTATACTGCAGTCATTGTACAGTGTTTACAATAAGACTGATTGCTGTGTTGTTCCATGATATATAATTAGTCATAAAATGCTAGTATTATGGTCACTAGATGTTGCAAATGACTAGGCATGTGCTGGGTGATAAATATTCTAGCTCGTCCTAAATCATTGTGATCCATTGTTTGTATTTGGCTGTCTCAAGATGACTGAGATTTGTATGGGTACTTATAAATGATGTTAGGGCTTTATGGGTATTAATACTATTATATGGACCTTTTCAAACCATGTTTAAGCAATAATTTATACAGCTATGCTGTTCTGTTCTGATGTTAAATTTACAATACCAAAATATTAAGATTAAAACAAAAGGAGAAGAAAAATCAAATTCTGTATTTGAAACAAAATATAATTGTTTTCGTGAAATCTGCTGTTTTATTGCCGTTTTGAAATTTCATCATTGAATTATCAGTATAAGTGAATATAAGGAAGAGACCGAATCCAATATGCATAACCCTGGCTTTGGTGTTTGTTTCAGTTACATTATCACGTATCATTTGTGAAAAAAAACATATCTTTGTGACATTTTATTTTACCCAAGTTTACTAGATTATAGCTCTATCCTATAAAATTTGAGTCATAATTTTAGAAAAAACAGTAGTTTTGCCATTTAAATTTTGTGTCTTGTCATTTTTACTGAGACTATTCTAAAAAAAAATAGAATCCACCTTTGTTCAATTGGTGCTTATCTTTAAATAAGATATTCAGACTGATGTACTGGTATCAGTTAAACTTGGTAAAAACTTTTCTGCTTGCACATGAATTGGAAGATTTAGTACAAAATTTGATAAAATTTCCGTACATGTACGCTTACAGATATTGATGGCATTATTCACACAGTGGATCAATGTGGCTCCCATATTCACTTACGGCCATCCATTATAATTTTGAAAAATAATCCCTTTCATTTTCCTAAAAGTCGGTTTGAAATTCATGCAGAACTCAAATAACCCTATCTTTACTAAATACTCATTATCGAATAGTTCCCCTAAGAAATGTTCAGATACTGTTTGTTGAACTTATTATCTAAACATTTCCAACCAATGAATACACTTGTATTATCTATTCGTAAAATTTTGTGTGCTCCTTGACTCGCCCAAAAATATCATGTAAATTATGAGACATATTTTTTTTAAATGGCTCAATTACAAAAGGGATACAATATATGCACTGATCTACTTTAAAAATTGAGAACAAGGAACTTAAAAGAGTATACAAGTTATCTATCTAAAGAGACAATGAATTCAATTACTGCTATTTATAGATGATTTTACTTTATTAATGCGGAAACAATGTTCTGAATATTGTGTGCACAGTGTTAAATTTCAATTCGATAAATTGTTCGACTCTGACAATGAACAGTATTAGGCGCCACCTCATTAACATTAACTCTATTGCAGTTTCTATTGATTTTCTGCAATGCGATGATAAAATTTATGCATTTCGCGTATTTAGCTCATCATTTCAATCCAATATCCCCCCTTTGTTTATGAATGAAATTAATTTTTTCCTCCCCTCCAGAGAAGCATTGAATATAACATCTTGAAGATCAAAGATAATGATCAGATTCAGAATCGGGTGCGAAATCGTATCCAGGACGAACTCTGACCCATTAATTGGATACTCATGCAATTTTGCTTTAATGTAGAACTCTGGTTCCTTTGTGATCTCTGTAATGCATACTATTATTGATGCATTACGACCACGGTTCATTTTGTGTATTAGCACTTGATAGTATGCATGGTTATTTCCTGCGAAATCTCTATGAATTACAAATATGGCAGAGGTTTTCCATCCTTTTCTCTACCGCCTCACGTAGACCTTTACTATTGAGTTGTGAGCACTTTAACCCTGTGATGACTCACATGTAAATGTTCAGATAATAAGTTCAATAAGGCTGTTTGTTGAAATTATTGTCTGAAAATTCCATTGAAATCAGGTCTTAAAATCCATCCAATTTTTGAGAATCAAAGCTGATTCACAAGTTTGCGGGTACAAGAATAAAAACCTGTTATGCCATATGTTGGTTGGGAGGGGGATATGATGTATCACTCTTTCCATGTTTGGGACATTTAGTTTGAAGGGCATCCCCCGGGAAATTTTGAAAAATCAAATTATACAATGCACTGAGTTAATTTCTCAACAGTAACATCTTACTTTCAAATCTTAAAAAAGTTTACCCTCTCCCTGTATCTTCAGTCAAATGAATTGATGTGAATGTGGCCGGAATGCAGAATTGCAATATTTATTGTATAGGTATAGGTTACAATTTTGAAAAATTTACTGTTAACCAATTGAAAAAAAAAAACAACATGGCCTAATAGCCATGATATGATGTCTTTATATAACAAAGCAGAGATACATGTATGACGTATGTATGTGAGAATCATAGTTGATTGCGAGAATCATAGTTGATTCTCATGTTTAACTTTCCGAGAATCGATTCTGATTCTGGTATGAATTTGAAGCCCTGCAAATGTCTGAATAGGATTCCTTGAAACACATCACTAAATAAATAATAGACCATTCTAATGTATAATTTTATAACTAACTGGTAGAATCCATTTAATCAGAAAAGGGTTAATAACATGGCATATCATGTTTTAAACTTTAAATTTTTGCTAGATCTATCACTAGATCTGTACAAAAATGTTTATCTTTATATACATGTTAATGTTCCTCTTTTTAGGAATTTGAAGAATGAGGCATATAGCTGATTGTTTGATTAAACCTTATGTGATTGATAAGACTAAATTCTTGTTAGAAGTTTGCCACAGGTGCACACACTAGTGACCTTAACATTAGGAAATTTATGGCCTGACCCTCATAGGTGTTAAGATGTGTGATCCATTTCAAAGTAGCCACCTGTCCCTCTCTGTCATTGTGTTTCTAAGATTTATTGCAATATACCACTTAATCCATCTTTGTGGTAGGTAGCTTTCGATTGGAAAGTGTTTCATAACAGTTCTTTTAAAAAAATAAATGATGGTAATTGTTTTGTTAGAGACACCATTTATTGAAATTTTAGTTATAATTTACATGTACATGAGATAGTTCTTTTGATTAAATGACTTCACACCTTGTGAAAACTTGGAACGAAAGGAGAAAGTTGCTTCCCTATGAATAAATGTTTTGGTGGCAATATGCAGCAAGTGGTTTAATTCCTGTTTGGAAACAAATCCCAAGATACAAGTATTTATCAGAAAAAGTCTTTTGAGTAAATTGAATATAAAGATTTGATGGATAGCTAAATCTAAATCTTGCTGTATACAGTTGTAAATATCATTGACAATTTATCTCCTCTAACATCGGGTTGGGTTTGGGTTTGAAGAGGGCATTGGATTGTCACGATGTTACTATAATTGTAAAGCTGACTTTGGTGACGTACAGTAAGTGGGTACAAAAGTTACAGAATTAGAATAAATGAAAATAAGAGATACTGATTACAAGACTGGAGCTGGGTCTCCGCATATATAAGAGAATGTACTGGCTTACAAGGTACAAGGTAAATAATTTTAGGCCTATGTTTTCTCTTATATATGCGAGGCTCCCAATGGAGACTTACATATATACATAAGAATTTGCATTGGCACAGGGTTTTCACAAAATTTTAGGAAGCTGCAGTCATGGAAGGGTTAATTATTAAATTGACGAAGAGACGAAATAGGTAAAAGCATACACGTCATGTTTCCACCATTTACCGGTACATCACCCAGTGGTCACATAAAACAAAATGAAATTTTTGAGTCACTGGCCGCTGGACTCATTCCATTCATTGAGTGTGGTTTGCCGCTTGATAGAGCATGATAGAGGATATGTTAATAAACAATATACATCAGTAAATCACATCTTACTTTATTATGTATTCTATTAGGGAAGCAGATATCATCCTAATGTACAAATTAATAATGTAGATGTTACCCAGGCTAATTCGTGTTGTTCATTCACACCGATGCTCATTTGATCGGAAAACCGGTGTTTCGTGATGGCGCGTCAGGCAATGGCTCGGTGTCCCGTGCCTAGCTGCGGATGCTCCAGGGCTCGTTTTCTCTCTCTCTGGTGTTTGTAATTAATTAGTATTGTTAATCAGCCACTCAGATGAGATCTTGTTTTCTCTACGTCAGTGTGTATGACAGGCCAGGCGGCTTCCTTTGATCTTGGGAGCGTCTGATATACATGACTCATTTATACAGCGGGCAACAAAATTAACTGCTTGGTGATTTACAGACATTTAAAGTCACTGACCTTTTTACACCAGTATCGCCCAAATGTTATAAGTCATACAAAACTTATTCGATGAAAATATGAATGGAGTGTTTGGGATCAAGGACAGCACTACAATCAGAAGGAGGGATGTCAAAGTAATGTTTTACTTTACTTAACAAATATTTTAATGTATTAAAGGCATATACATGTTGATTCATGCCCAAGGTTTTATCAATTGAGTAGTTGTCCCAAGAGTTTTCAGAAGCAAAGAAAAAGTATTAACCAAACTTGGATGTTTCCACAATAAATAATCAGTTTTTCATTTTAAATATTTTTTCCACTACTAGTTAATTTGATATTAGTCCGTTTAATATACAATTATACATGTGTCTATAATATTACTGGGCCTCCTCTTTTCAGTGGTAATATAGATAATTATAACCAGCAGTCTGAACGCTCTCTGTTGCTGTGAAATTATTCAATCTATCAATCAATCAATCTTGTCATTTAGTCTTTCTATACTAAATTGATTCTGACACTCAGTTATAAAAGTATACATTTGGAATGATCTATTATTCATTTGTAGAGGAGTTCAGGAAAAATGAGCAGACGACAGACATACGAAAGGATAATACAAGTGTAGAAGGATTTATTTTTCAAGGTGGGGAATGTTCAAATAATGAAGGAACCAAGGATTCATTTTCTTCAGTAGGAAATGTTCATGTAGTAAGTTCTGAAGGGAACTACTCATCAATGAGTGTTTGGTATGGAAAGGGTTCATATTGCAAAAATCATGCATTTGGCATGCAAAAAGTATTAATATTTGGTATATACATATTTTGCAATACAGTTTTCCCATCACACATAAATGTACCAGTTTTCACTAATTTATTTCTCAGAAATATTCATTGCCTGATACTCCCAAGTCAGCCCCTCAATAGAGGCCTTAAATCCATCAGATTTTGCGAGAATCAAAACATAGTGTTTCTACAGACTTTTTACGAGAATCATGATTGTGATATGGATGTAGAATATATTTATTCCTTGTTCTTGACTTTAGCCCTGTTTCAGCATGAAATCATATTATATAAATAGTCCTGCCCCAATTTCCTTCAGTTCAGTTTCAAATGTTAAATTTATTTGGTGAGATACACCTGTCCCTGTGACATCTTGTGATGAAAAACATGAAAATACCTGACCTTCAATTCAGTTTCTTTAGTCCTGTTTCTGCATGAAGTCATTTTATTGTTCTCCGCCAATTTCCTTTAGTTCAGTTTCTAGAAATCAGTTTAGTTGGTGAAATACACCTGTACCACTCGGTTCCTGAAGCAAGTGTCATAATGCTGCTGATGCATTAAAATTTTGTCTTAGAAAGAACAGAACTATCATTAAAATATGACAATTTCTTCAGTTCAGTTTAACCCTTTCTATACTAAATACTCATTGACGAGTAGTTATCTCTTAAATCTTTGATGACTGGAGTTTCCTGAAATTTTGTGAAAACCCTGTGCCAATGCATTCTCTTATATATGCGAGTCTACCATAGGGAGCCTCACATATACCGGTATAAGAAAATACATTGGCCTAACAATGTTTACCTCGTAAGCCAGCGCATTCTCTTATGTATGCGAGGCTCCCTATGGGAGACTTGCATATATAAGATAATGTTCTGGCACAGGATCGTTAATGCTGTACCAGCGCAGTTCCCATCATGAAAAGGATACATATGAAAAAAGAAATGTTCACGTAATATTAAAGTTCAACAAACGACCGTTTGGAGTGTTCCACATCACTTCAATCCTTTCTTTACTGAATACTCATTGACGAGTAGTTGTGCCTTAGGAATGTTCAGATAACAATTCCCTCCAATAAATAGAAATAAAAAAAAAAAAATTTTTAGTCCCAATTTTTTGACACCCACCCCCCAAATTTCACTAAAATTGGCTCATGTGACTGGGATTGATCCCAGTTAGTTCAAATAACAGTTTAACCTGTTTCAGAAGCTGTTTTAATTGAAAAAAAATGTTTTATAAATTGCTGATCATTTCTAAACCTAGGTCATTGTGCAGAGTACACAAAATTTCATACTGTCTAACTATTTCCTGATTAGTCTGTCAACCAGCCCATTATCTAACATATTCCATACCACTTATATTAGTATACTGGAGCAACTTACTTCTATTATACTAAACTAGCTGAAACAGCTGAAACACAATTCCATTATTCCTAACCATTTCCCGACTAGTCTGTCAACCAGCCTATTATCTAGCATTATGCCTTAACACTTTTGTTATTCTACTGGAGCAACAACCTCTGTTATAATAAATGACAAACAGTCACTATACCAGACTTGGATATTTTAGGTGTTGTGAGAGTAACAGATCATATGAGTTGATAGACATGTAAATATTTAACTGATTGGCTTGATGCACTGATGAACAGTGTAATGACAGTTATATTCTAGCCATTATTATTTTTATTATTATTATTATATATACATTTAAAACGCATTCCACAATAAATTTGTTTCAATGCGCGTACATTGAGTGGTCAAAAATCTAATTATTTAAAAAACACACGAGCAACAAAGATAAAATGTGTAGCTGATAACAGACAAGTTAAAAATTCTCATAGGATAAAAAGATGACTTGAGGTAAAAATTAACCTGATGAATAAGATTGATATCGTTCTGAAAAAACTCAGATAAAAGTTTTGGTGTAGTTATAAACTGAAACATTTTTTAAAAAGGTGAGTTTTCAATGCCTTCTTAAATTCACCAATGTCACTCAACTTGCGAACGTCATCGGGTAGAGCATTCCAAATGTCAATACTTGTTTTTTGAAAACATTTGTGTCCATAATTCATTTTGGTGAGACTGATTTGCTTCACATCAATTCCTCGAACAGAAGAACGGGTAGGCATGCCTGTGGTTCTAACATAGCTTTGAAACAAATTGCTAATATAACTTGGTACAACACCATTTAAAGACTTGAAAACAAACATCGCACATTTGAAAGTCCTTCTGTAAATGAATGTCATCATGTGTAGATCTTTTAAAACTGCTGATATATGGGAATGTTTGAGACAGTTGCTCGCACTTTTTCCATGCACACAATGATCTTGGCTTTAGTTACATCAAGACAAGTTTATTTATTTCATTTTTCATTTCTCGAATCTACTTTCCGAAGGGCGACTGTCGGGAAGGAATTTTTTTCAACCCACCGCCCCATATGCAAAATGCCATATAGCTCAATGTCATCTCTACTAAGGCCCATATGTGGTCCCAGTAACATAAATATGGTGTTTTTGCAGTTATAAATTCTTACAATATGTTTTAAACTGTTACAAATGTCATATAAGGGCACAAAAGGTCTTCAGTAAAAAAATTACATGAGGGTGTAAAAAATGCGTTTCCCCCCCTTTGGGCCACCTACCACTCCGGCATACCTTCCTGCATATTTTGAATTTTGAATTTTGAATTTTGGTTGTGAAATACATGAACAGAAACATTACCAAAATGAAACAAATTAATTTACAAAGTACATTTTTCAGCAAAATATTGACAAAATTGGTTGAAAATCATCACTGTATGATTGTTTGCAAGCCTGAATTTAGTGTGTCTGACATTTGCAGAATGAGGTTCCCTGAGGGTGAATTTAGTGATGCTATCTCGCTCAATGGGCTAGCATCACTAAATTTACCCTCTGGGAACCTCATTCTGCTTATCCCCTAATTTGCAGATGATAAAATTAATAATCGAGGTGAATAATGGGTGATCATCACAAGCTGCAACTGGGGAATTTCAATATGATCCTCGGTATCCCATAAAAGTTGAGGCTTAAGCAGAATGAGGTCCCCAGAGGGTGAATTTGGTGATGCTAACCTGCTATGTGGGATAGCGTCACAAAATTCACCCTCTGGGGACCTCATTCTGTAAATGTCAAATACACTAAATTCAGACTTGATTGTTTGGTGTAACTTCACCTCAATTACTTATATTTTACCTTATATGAAACTTCTAATGAGCCATGTCTATTTGGCGTTAAAGTATCTTTTCCGCAAATGATGAAAACCACAATAGTGTGGCCTGAAGTCTGAACCCTGTGGCATTTATTTTGTCGAGTGTGCCTATTGTTAACTTGTATACAAACCACACACGCTTGATAGCGGCTGATTCACATGCTTAACAACAAGTCACATACAAAAGCATGATTCGCAAACTGCTCTGCTCTTTTGAGCCGCACAATTAGGCCGAATTAAATGCGGGCCAGGCACCATGTTGTGAGCCAATTAAAAAAAGGCAATCAACAAAAGCCAGGGAGTGAATTAATAAGCACTTATTTTTAAAGTTATTATAATAATCGTAGCGCAATAATCATTGAATGACTGCACGACGGCTCAACTCACAATATCTGATTTAGGTCTATTATAACCATGACTAACCACTACCTACTTGAATTCTCTGCTTTCAATGAAGATTGTGAATTAAATGAACAATATCAATCAAATAGTGCAGTTGGAATCACAAAATTTCTTATCTACTGAAGGATTTTTAATGAGAGTTTGGTATTATAAAAGTGTCCAAACTTTTCGACTTCATAAAAGCCGACAGGATGTGCTATTGTGCAATAATAAAGTAGTATGATAGTGCATGGAAATCTGAGAAGAATGAGAAATAGTCCTTTTACAGGCCTTTAACCTGTCTTTACTAAATGGATTCTCCCCCCCCCCCCCCAGTTATAAATATAGATATTGGAATGGTCTTATCATTCATTTGGAGGGGTGTTCAGGAAAAGTGAGCAGACGGCAGACAGACAAAAAGATAATACAAGTGCAGGAGGATTCCTATTCTTTGGTGTGAAATGTTCAGATAACAAGGCCCAATTGTTGAACTTATTTGAACATTAATGAAGGGAACTACTCGTCAATGAGTATTTAGTAAAGAAAGTGTTAATACGAAATCAATCCCAGGCTTTGTTCATTCCCTTTCGACAGAGCTACATAATTATGTAATACAAACTTTCAACAGCAGCAATTCCCTTCTAATCTGTAGACTATATTAACCAAATGGATTCTCTCATTCAGTTATAAGAGTATACATTGGAATTTGGAATAGTCTTATATCATTCATTTGGAGGGGTATCAAGAACAAATAAGCAGATGACAGACATTCGAAAACATAATACACATGTACATACATGTGCGGAAGGACTCATATTCACTGGTGGGAAATGTTCAGATTATCTGAACAGTCCCTATACTTCCTAAGGAACTACTCGTCAATGGGTAATTAGTATAGGGTTATTAAGAAATGAAGGGAAAGCCTTGTTGAAATGCTAGGGATGTTCCAACTAATTGCCTTATCAGACTAAAATTTGACTGGAAAAATAAACTAGTTACCATGTTTTTTCAATCTGAAATCTCTAACTACAGTTGTTTCAGGCATAAAATTTCCAATTGTTGAAAATGTAAACGAGAATAGGAAGGGGGACTATTTACACATCTTTGCATGGCACAACTAAGAACATACTATCAGTGAGCCACGTTGGTAGAAGTGCATTAACCATTTCTATACTAAAGCTGTAATAATATTATTGTCAAATTTACTCTGAACCAGAGTGTAAATTGAGTGGTTTCACATATATGTTTGTGATGCCTTGGTAATCAGGGGTTAATGTCAGGCTTTCTTGTTTCCGAGAAGGTGCATTTTGTGTGTGACATTAAATCCTGAATCCCATTTGAACACACAATAATTCCTCTGAAGATATCAACATCATAATGAAATTGCTTTCTGAACAATTGTTGATTTTTGCACTGTGGCCCTCTGGGGAGATTTCTAAATGAATTGCGTCAATTTCTGCACTGGATAAATCGCGTTGCCTTGCCATGTCATTAGGTATTTTAGTATCAATATAGAATGCAAGTGTGCCATGTAATATCAAGGAACCTTGTGTGAGCCTCAGGAAATCTAGCATGAAAAAAAAAGATAGTGAGATTTGTGTTGACCTGATGATCTGTATTGTCTGAATTCATTTGCTTCTCTTCTCTTGAAATCGAATTGGCCTTTGATTTGGGTATTTGGTCTGGAAGTTAGGTTTATATGATTTTTGGTACTTCATGTCGTCACTATACTAGTACTGGTGGCTCAGTTGATATGGTGCATGGCACATTAGGTCAACTTAACTCGGCTGCCATTGGCGAACCTTGTTCAATCAGGGTCAGTGAGGATTAGTGAACTACGCAAAGGGAGGGAAATCTGGTTCATATTTCTGGGCAAGTTTATCAGTTGCTTTCCGGGGGTCAGGTGTTTCTACATGCAGTGGGGTGATTTCCTGGTGAAATTATCCCTCTGCACAGTCTTTCCTCCACCCATAAAACTGACTTGATATGGCCGACCTAGCAGCTGAAATAACGATAATGCTCACTGTCTAACCCTTTCATGACGGGAGCTGCGCTGATGTAGCATTAAAGATCCTGTTTCAGTCCATTCTCTTATATATATGCGAGTCTCCCATAGGGAGCCTCGCATATATATAAAAATTCAATTTACACCCAAACTTCACCCTTCTATGATTCTATAAGAATTATGCAACATAGGAGCCCATTTAAAAAACCATTATAGTGAGGAAGTACACCAGTATAGTCAGTAAATGTGATGTTGGGACATATGCATATACTGGTATATGAGAGAGAAGTCACTTCTCCTTGGGACAAAAGTCACAAAAGTATGGAGAAATGGCACATTTTAGGGAGAAGATGTCTCCCAAGTTACTCTGTGAGCTAGTCCCTGCCCTACTTACTTCAATATTGTGTGGAGGCTTTCACATTCTACATTGAATGAGAAACCGACTTAAATCCATACAACAATGACACCATGGAGCGCAACAAAATCAACAGCCATTTCTTAACCGTTTCCATACTAAATACTCTGACGATAATAAGTTTAACAAATGACCACAGTAAAGAAAGGGATAAATTTGTCAGTGGTGATAAAAACTATAAATCAAAAACCAAAATGACAATCATTTCAATTTGTATGTTTTCATAATTTCTTTTAAAGCAGATTTAATTTTGTAAGAAATCATGTAATTGATGCATCCCCTCCTCCATTGGAAAGCAATTTTATCCTTGAAAGTTTCGGTCTACACAATTTATGAAGACTTCAAGAATTCATTTACAAAGTCTCACCTCAGAAATGCTTTCACTGTCCCAATCTTTCATCTGTTGAGGTTTGCATTTGATCAGTTCAATAACGATAGTCGTTACTGCACAATATATGCATTCAAATACTCACTTTTCACTTTCCTCTTGCTTGCATTATTTCTATGTCTGAGATATCAATTCTTTTGAGTTGTTGAAATGTCTCAAGACCAATATTATGTTTTGATTGTCACTCTATTAACGTTTATTTATACCATAATAGTAGGTTAGCATTGTCAGCCTATCAGAAACGCATTGTTACAGTCGATAACCTATCTGCCACTGTTATTGAATACATTGATGTGTGGAGAGCCCTCGGACCGACATGAGGACGACATGCCGCTCTGTATCCATTGAATTCCAATTTGAATGCCGAAAATTCAATACTGTGAGCTCATTATCAAACAACTTATGTTTCAATTTCTTCTACGGAAGTGGTTTTAGCTGTCTGATATTGGTGTCTTCATGATAATATCTGCAGATCACTTGACGAGAAGTGGCTCATTCGATGATATTTTGGTTTCATTTGTTTGCTTTTGAAATCAGGTCATGTGATTAGTGAATAGTTCATTGTCTGGGGTGGTAATGATTTCAGTAGAAAATCTTGAATACCAATTTCCTTATCAACCCAATGGTCCAGAGAGATGGTCTTTAACACTTTCATGATGGGAGCTTCCTAAATTTTTGCGAAAACCCTTTACCAATGCATTCTCTTATATATATATGTGAGTTGACCATAGGTCGCCTCGCATATATAAGAGAATGAATTGGCCTAACACATTTTATACTATTTTTTATAATTGTTAAAGAATATAAGAACAAATTATAAAAAATTGGTAAAGAATGTAAGAAATAATGATAAAAAAAAAGAAAAGTTATAAAAATGATAAAATGGTTAAAGAATATAAGACAAAATGATAATAATTGTTATAGAATGTAAGATAATATTATAAACAAAATTATAAAAATTGTTAAAGAATGTAAGAAAAAATGAGAAAAAATTGTTAGGCCAATGCATTCTCTTATAATATATGCGAGGTGGCTTATGGTCGACTCGCATATATAAGAGATTGCATTGGCACAGGGTCTTTGATGTTGCGCCAGCTCAGTTCCCATCATGAAAGGGTTAACAAAAGTTGCTGGGTGATGAATGATAATGAACCGCTTTGACCATGAAAAAATCCTTAAATGAAAATTGACAAAGTTGCCAGTTTTACTTTGGCCGACAGAGATGAAGTGCCAAGCTATTGGACTATTATTGTATTCTATGCATTCTGATTAACACAATATTTTTTTAGGTTCTGGAAGTATTTGATGCTACCCCCACCCTAAATATATGACCCAGGGCTTAAAATTTGATGAGAATCAGAATCATGATTCTTTGGTTGTTTTTCGTAAAATCATCTGATTTGCTGTAGAAATGCGTTAATTCTCGCAAAATGTTATGGATTTTAAGGCCTGTGACAATATTTGGTCCATATATTTACTATGCATGATTGGGTTTATAGGGTCTCCAGACATGATTAGGTGTAGCCTCTGGTCACAATTTTGTATATATGTGATATAATATTCCACTGTGAAATAATACAGTACTTCAAACATGTTTTCATAGGCTGGTCTTCTAGAAATTCTTCAAATGTTTACTTGCATGTACGTATCTCAGATCTGCTCTTGCAATGCATATCAGTATTCTTTGTGAAAAAGCTGCTTGCAAATGAAAATGTGAAGTCCGACAATATTTATTAGTCAGTTAGTCTCAAAATTAAACATTGCTTTCATGTTCAAACAAACAAAAAATATACTATTACTACACAAAAAATATGTTCTTGATGAGACTTTCAGCATACCACTCATGCCTGAATATTTCTTTGAAGTGAGCATGTCCCGTGATCACCAGAGCCTCTTCATATTCATTTGTGCTGCGGGTACTAGTGTGCGCAGGAAAATGCAATGTTAAGTCATTAATTCATCACGAAAATGCTTTATATCTACATTCTGTAGATTTTTACTGGCCCACACCTTTCATTTTATCCATTCCCAGCCACCCTGACAGGGACCAGCCTAGAGGGCGACTTGGGAGATTTCTTCTCCCTATTAAAATGTGACACTTCTCCCTAGTTTTGTCCCAGGGAGAAGTGACTTCTCTTTCATATACCAGTATGCTTTAAGCATAATATGTCCAACAGCTTATTTAAAGTACTCTTGTGTTCCATATTAATACTTATTGATCATTTGGAGGATGATTTTGGGGTGAAATTTAATTTCAGTCATTGTTACTTCTCCCTGATAGCAGTGGCTTCTCCCAATTTGAAACCTCTGAGCTTGGTCCCTGCGAGTCCTGGGGGAAGAAATATTGAATCATAATGAAAAACAGGTTAATTTTAAATTTTAATTCTGCATCTTCTAATGATACAGTAATGCCCTAAGTAATCGACCCCTTAACCACAGCAGAATTATGGGTAACTTTTCAGGTTTTAGTTGGAAATATGGTTTGTTGCCATTCTTTGGAGAGAGCTTTCCAATGAATGGCAACAAGCCATATTTCCGACTAAATCCTGAAAAGTTACCCATAATTCTGATTTGGAAATAAGGAGGCGATTACTTAGGGCATTACTGTACATGTAGGCGTTCTGCTGATTTGGCTCTCAAGATGATAGTTCTGACCTAGACTGTACAACTGTGCCATTTATTTTGAAATTGTCATTGGAAAATTAACCCTTTCTATACTAAATATTCATTGACTAGTAGTTATCCCCTTAGGAAACATTCAGATAATAAGTTTGTTTGTTGAACTTTTTAGCTGAACATTTCCCTCCAATAAAAATAGGACTCCTATTGCACTTAAATTATCTGACGTCTGCTTATTTTTCCTGAAAATCCCTCCTGATGAATATTAGACCATTCCAATGTACACTTTTATAACTGAGTGGTAGAATCCATTTAGGAAAGAAATGATAAGGAAGGGAATCATGTCTAGTCAGGGTCTCTGCAGGGTCTTGAAAACCTGGAATATCCTTGAATTTGACAAATGACCATTCAAGACTCAATGAAATGCTTATGTAGTTTTGGTCCCTGTCAGAATACAGTAATGCTCTAAGTAATCGACTTCTTAACCACAGCAGAATTATGGGTAACTTTGCATTATTGTAGCCTTGATTTTTCACTTTCCAAACTCATAATTTATTCAAATTTGAATTTGACAATATTTAGTTTGGGGGTTTAAATTTTTTTTTTTATGAGAATGGTCTTGAATTTTATTAGTTCTATTAATCATGCGAGAACCCTAATTTTAAGTCACATGTTAACGTTAACGGGAGTGAGGAGTTATCAAAATAGGTGCAAATTGTCCTCAGTTAATTGTCATTCTTAGAATGGACTGGACTGCATCGGTTCTCATATGCATCATTGCGCAAGTCGCATCAAGTGATCGGGAGACCATCTCGCAGGACATGTGTGATTCCTTTTATAGTGTCGGAGCTGACTGAATATAATGGGACTCGGCAGTTGTTCGTCTCGAGAGAGACCTCACCGCCCGGCGTGTGTTTTATTTAACTTCCTGTTTCGTGGCACTGTACATGCAGATGTGAGAAAATTTAATATCATTGGTAAATTTGAATCAATAATCTGACCCAGAGAGCGTCTTCGTCTTTTAATGTGGTAATATTCTGACAACCCTAGCTGCTTATAGTATATGCTGAATCCATAATACTGATATTTGCCAATTTAAATTTCCTGCTAGAGATGGTAGAGTAAATTACACTGTACATGCAAGAGACAACTTTATTCATCTAGCAAATTGATAAATATCTCTTGGGTTATTGAATCAGGTGGATTGCATTTTCAACCGAAACATGAACATTATTTACCAATGAAGATAATTTACTGATTGAGTTTGTTATTTCAGTCATTATAATAGTCAAACATTATATTATCACACACGGATACCAAGATCATGCAATGAATCTACTCTGGCTATGCCAGTAGAGATCATATTCCACCAGTTCAAAACCTGTGAACTTTTTGAAGATCTGATGGGGAACTTTGCATTAACCCTTTGAGTGCCAGGGGCCGATCTCATCGGCCCTAAACCTACAAAATAAGTCTGTTAAAGAATATAAGAATAAATTATTAAAATTGTAAAAAAAAATAAAAAATTGTTAGGCCAATGCATTCTCTTATATATGCGAGGCGACCTATGGTTGACTTGCATATATAAGAGAATGCATTGGCACAGGGTATATGGGTTGATACAAAAATCGACCTGGCACTCCAAGGGTTAACATTGGAAAATAACACAGGTATTAAATATATTTCGTAGTCTATACCTGTTCCTTAACCCTTTCGTTACTTGAGCTTCCTGAAATTTTTGAAAAAAAACCCTGTACTAATGCATTCTCTTATATGTGCGAGTCTCCCATATTGAGCCTCGCATATATAAGAGAATACATTGGCCTAACAATATTGACCTTGACCTTGTAAACCAGTGCAATAAAATAATTCTGCTTCTTCAAAATGTGTTACATTGTGAATCTTTGCAACTTTATAATAATAATAATGCCAAAAAAATTTAAAGATTTTAAACACCATATACACCCGAATGTATGTGTATAATAATTCTGCTTCTTCAAAATGTGTTACATTGTAAATCTTTGTAATGTCCAAAAGTTTGAAGATTTTAAACACCATATGCATGTGCACCCGCATGTTCTTGAATCAATTGTCAGAATACACCAAATAATTTGGTCGAAAAATTTGAAATCCAAGATGGCTGCTTGTGGCTATGCTTGTCAACGAAATTCAGAACAATTCTATAGTCTATAGCTCCCATCTAGAGGTGATCCTATGAATTTCTTTGGTGAAGTTCAAAGTTGATTTGCACTGAAATCAATATGTGCTACCAAAAGACACAAAGATGCTTCTACCACAGTGTAGATATTATTATCAAGGTTAAATTCAGAACAGATGAGAGAGAAATTTTATGAATCTCTCTGGTAATCTCTCAGTGAAATTTCAATTATTTCATCAAGGTAGGCAGATAAAACGATCATCAAACAATTGCCCATCAACACTCATGGGATGAAGAAAAAAAATTCCAACTGCACTTAATCAAAGGGTCGAAAAGTATTGTTTTAGGCTACCCATTCTTTGATACCTCTTTGAAGGCTGTTTTTTCCAAGTACCACACACAATATGTGTATATCAAACAAGGACTGTAGTCTTTGTTTGGCTCGGATAAGGTAACGCTGAGGTGCACTATTTTTCCACCCTCACATAAATCTCAGTTCTTCACAGTTGGAAATTCATGAGTTTGGATGCCATCGATTTGCTTTCATAGTACACTTACAGTAATGCCCGAAGTGTATTTATATAATGTGTAAAGCGCTTAGGGCCCCTTGCGGGGGGATAGGCGCTATATAAATATTATTATTATTATTATTATATGACCCTTTAACCACAGCAGGATTTAGTCGGAAATATGGCTTGTTGCCTAGGTGAGAACTTTCCGATGAATGGCAGCAAGCCATATTTCCGACTAAATCCTGAAAAATTTCCCATAATTCTTCTGTGGTTTAGGGGTTGATTATTTAGGACATTACTGTATATAAATCATTTATGAGCTATAGGTACAGTACTGTTGAATTTCAAATAAAGATAATTAATTCGTTAGTCAGAATTAGGTTTTATATGTTTTTGAACAGAGAATAAATATTTCTAGAAACTAAATTTTATTATTAAAGCTAAATCCTTATTAAAGATAATCACAAAATGTAAGCTGATATTGTTATCTAGGATATTTTATTGCTTGGTTATATTCAAACAGACTCATTTTGTTAAGAAAAATTGTATTTGTCATGAAAACTAGAAAGTGTCATTATGAAGTAAATGTGCAAAATTGCACTTGAGATTATAAACCAATGCTTGTACTAGTTAAAGATGGTCTATCTCTTCCTATAACAAGTTTTATATGGTTTCCTGGGTATAAAATAATAAATATGAATGGAAGTTCCCTGTCTGGAAATGATTCTTTCAATTAATATTGATTTTATTTTGAATGTTCTGGTATAATATACATAATCACTTTGGGATATTTTACCGCTCGTGTTCATTTGGAGCGTAGCATGTGGGATGAATATCTAAAAATTCTAAAAATAGTAACGGGAAATTTCCCAATTGATTATTGCATTATATGAGAAAATATTGATAGATAAGTTTCCAGATAGGTGTCTTCGACTAATATTTAATTACTTTATACCCTGGAAACTATATAAAACATATTTAGGAAGAGCTAATCTACCTTTAAATTTTCTAGCTTGTTACTTAATAAACTAGTTTGAAAATGCAGCTTTGTGTGTTATACTGTATAAAATGAGTATTACTTTCATGTTCCATAACATATACATTGAATTCAATTCAATTTATAACTTTGGCTTCCAACCATTTGTTGGTCCTTGACGTGACCACCCTCACAAACCCGACCCCTGGACATGCCATACCTATCTAGAGTATTTCACTCTCACATAACCCCCCCCCCCCCCCCCCCCCCCCCCCCTCTTGCATGGGACAATCCTCTTTATAGTTATTTAAATATTTACGATAGATTTTAATTTCAATGAAACAAGCCGTCTATGCACCAACTTTATAACCATTTCTGTTGAACTTATTATCTGAACTTTTAAGGGAACTACTTGTAAATAAGTATTTAGTAATGAAAGGGTTAAACTGTGGAACCAATAGGCAATGCCATACATATGCATGCTACTCTGCTACATTAATAAATCCTTCAGAGAGAGAACAAATCTGGATGGCCAGGTTGAGTGGCTAGTTGGAGTGAAAATGACACAATTTTAATATGCTTTGAGTGTAGTTCTCCCGGGATCGGTACAAGGGTCTCACTTTACAAATAGTTAATAAAAAACAGCAGGGTTTCTTTGTAGATGGAATTCTATAGGCACAAAAAATTGGCTCTTCCATCATCAGTAGCCAATACATGGTCTAATATCCCCATAAAAAATGCTCAGGATTTGAGCCAGAAACATTTAATTGTGACGCATAGTGCATATGTAAAGAAATGTACTTGCTAAACCTCTGCTGACCAGCAGTTAAGGTCAATTTTCATATTTTCATTATTCTGAGGTTATATTGCGGCTGGCTCAGACCAAAGGAATTTTTGTAGTCAGATTCTTTGTGTACAGATTGAAAAAAATCTCTGATTTCTTAACCTTTCCATGTTGTGGGGTTTCTGAATTTTTGCGAAAAACGTTTGAAAAAAAGGTTGAAAACCAAATATGACATATAGACTTTATACAAAAACCAAGAATATCATTTTGTTATTGAAAAATTAACAAAATAGTTTTGTGGTTTCCTTCTAAAACCTCATAACAATATGCAATAAATGCATAAAAAATTAAATATCAAACATAATTTACGTCTTTCGTCCAAAATCTGAACATTTACAGTACATTTAGTGTAAGTAGATATATTCAAGGAATCACAAATGTTTTATTTTTGTCAAACTGAAAGCCCAGTGAAAGGTTCATTTGACAATCTAAGTGTGACATAACCAGGCAGAATCAATCACATGACTTTTAACTTTGATATTTTTTAGAATAAGCTGTTTACTAGTGATCAAAGCTGGCAAATAAAATTATTTTTGTTGGTTTTAATACCGTTTTATTTAGTGGGAGATAAACAGATGACATGGCACTGCATGTACAATATTTTAGAAGCCACCGACATTAGGTATTAATCTATCAATCGGGAATGGTAATATGTCAGAGGGAATGGGGTAGGGAAAAAGGACCCTAAAGGGACTTGAGCAGAAACACTGCTATATGGTAGTTAATGTTATGTATATTTTGCAGTAACAAACAAAAAATGTTTAGTAATCTACCATATATCAAGATGACTTTTTAATTTAATTTGATAGGCCTCCATGCAATATGATATGCTATGGCAATGTACAATATTCATCGCATTAAAAACATTAAATGATGCAAAATAACATATCCTGCTGGATTTTTGTCTGCGGTGTATAACCTATGTTAATTCCATCTAAAATACATCATGCTGTATCTAACGATTTGTTCATTAGCTTCAAATACCTGTATAAGTCTGGGTGTTCCTTTCGTAATTTGCTTCATCAGTATATTAACCTACGCAGAGTTATTCAACCTACATAGATATCTATGATTCGTGTATTCATATGACTTAGTCTCTCCTTTTAATGACCTAATTGAATCAATTTTAAATAAATTTCTTTAGTTATTAGTTGCAGTCTTGTGGATTTGAAAAACTTTTCATAATATTCTCATGTCAATGCAATAAAAAGATTTTATATGTAATGTTTCTGGGTAATGTAGATTCAGATTATATCCTGCAAAGTGAATTAACAGTACATTTCCTGAATATTAATCAGATGCAACACAAACAGCTGCTAACCACCTAAATTTGACAAGCACTGTATGATGATAACACATTTTCAAAGTCACTGTAATTAGTTCCCTAATAATAGGAAATGTTGAGATATTAATTGGTTCTTATGTTGAACTTAATTATTATCTGAACATTTCCCACCAACAAAAATGAATCCTTCTGCACTTGTATCATCATTTCGCCTGTCTGTCATCTGCTTATATTTCTTTAACGCCCCTCCAAATGAATAATATACCATTCCAATGTATACTTTTATAACTGGGTGGGAGAATCCATTTAGTATAGAAAGGATTAAAGAGATGAAAATTTCAAGCCTCATATTAACACTTTCATGACGGGAGCTTGCTGGTGCAGCATTAAAGATCCTGTTCCAGTGCAATATCTTATATATGCAAGGCTCCTTATATATTAGGGAATGCACTTGCTTACAAGATCAAGGTAAATATAGTTAGGCCAATGTATTCACTGTGTATATGTGAGGCTCCCTATGGGAGACTCACATATATATGAGCATGCACTGGCAGAGGGTTTTCACAAAATTTCAGGAAGCTCCAGTCATGGAAGTGTTAAGGTTCAGTTTGAAGATAGAATTTGGTGGGAACTACCTACTAACCTATTCAGTTATCACTCATGAATTGAATTTTCAGTTCTTTGTTAGAATGTTCAAATAGCTTTGTGTTGAACTTATTATCTGAACTTCCCTACAAATTGTCTGGTTGTATTTAAAATTGGCAACTGCATCACATCACCAGATTAGTGTTGGCCGTGCCATAACCCTATCTTTGCTAAATCCTCATTGGTGCATAGTTCTCTTAGGAAATGTTCAGATAATAAGTTCAACAAACGACCATAGTCGCTTAACCCTTTCTTTACTAAATACGAGTAGTTTCATTAGGAAATATTCAGGTAATGAGTTCAACAAATGATCACAGGTCATTTGTTGAACTTATTATCAGAACATTTCCCACCAATGAATAGGAATCCTTCTCCTTGTAATATTATATTCTGTCTGTCATCTACTTATTGTCGTCTACCTTTGTATCCTGAACACCCTTTCAAATTAATAAATATTCCAGTTCCAATATATACTGGTTGAGAGAATCCATTTACAAAAGAAAGGGTTAAAATTCAAACAATGACATGCCAAGCTGTTGGGGAAACCTTGACTAGGTATAACATAGATCAATGTATTGTTTGCCTCATTTGACAAATTATTCTTGAAAATGCAATACAAATTTTAATTGGACTATCTTTGAACAAAAAAAATGGCCATGAAATTCAGTTATTGTAAACCCATCAATTGGAAAGGTTAAGATTAGAAATGACGGAAAAATTATAAACTTGATTAAAGTCTATACACACTTGTCCTCTGCCACGGTGCACAGCCCATGAAGTACATAAATGGAATTAGACCATGGATAGGGATATCAAACGGGGAGCTAGTCGCATCTCTTTGTTCTTTATTGGTCGATTAAATGCTGGCGAAAAATAAATTTACTTCAAAGTAAATACAATTACTGGTCTAATATGTTGATGCGTGGTCGCGTCTCACAATGTCCTGTTGTCTGTCCTCGATGCTTGCCTGGCGACGGAAATGCGGAGGTTTTATTTTTTGAAACATCCCTGAGCTGTTTTTAAAGCTATATCAGTTGTTGATTATTTCACAAAATATATAAGATTTTTGAGTGTTTTTCATACTCTTTATCATCAGCAAACATGAAGATAAAGTAATGCCCTAAATAAACGACTCCTTAACCACAGCAGAATTATGGGTCATTTTTCAGGATTTAGTCGGAAATATGGCTTGTTGCCATGATCGGAAAGCTCTCATTGGATATGTTCAGATAATAAGTTCAATAAATGGCCTACTGTTTGTTAAATATATTATTATATGCTAAGCTATTAAATAGTAGTATTTTTGCATAAAATAAAAACCGTTATCAGTCTAGTGATATATCGATATCTCACTCGTATCCATCTGCACTGAAATTAAAAGTGGTTTGGTACCAAATGAGTTACCATTGCTTCACCACTGAGTGTTCAGGTTGAACAATTGTAATATGTGATCAATAAATTTGTTTTGTTAAACATATCCTATGATGTTAGCCCTTTTATCCTTCCAACTAATCTGGCTGAAAAAAGCTGTGCTTGGGTATACAAATTTGCACTTTTTATTCTCTTTCGAGTTGAGCCTTGGGCCAACTGAGCGGAGCATATAATAAACAGAACTTCTACACTTTTTGGTTGGATATGGTAATTATCTCATTCGTGATGACCAAAAAAAAATGACAGAGCCACTAGTGGAAATTCATTTTTTTGGTCCTCACTCATGAGATAATTCCCATATTCAACCAAAAAGTGTAGATATCCTCTATTTATCTGAACATTTCCTAAGGGAACTACTCGCTCAATGAGTATGTAGCAAAGAAAGGGTTAAAATATAATGGCCAGATTTTGAGCCCAGACCTACATTTATAAATCATAGGAGTCGTTCTCAATAATAGTTGAACCAATGCAGTGATTCTCCATTAAGTCACAACCGCCCTGTAGTCAGAGCATCAGTCGATTCATTTCAACCATATGGTGGGAGGGGAGAAATAAATTCTCCCCCATAAATGAATGATATGCATCATTGTGTTTATGAGAGTTATAAGATAGCCAAGAGATGAATAGCTAACCGGCAGCCATTGCTTCAATTCGGCTTTTTATTGCCAATATACATCAAAGTCCGACATGATATACTATTATATAGGGTAATATGAAAGACTATTTGACATGTTGTAAGGGTGTGATATATATAATAGTAATCCCACCGCTGCCCATAGATACAGCTCAGGCTGGTAACAAGGCCCAAGTCTCCTCCACAATGTAGATTTGATCTCCCTGATGGAGCTCATTTATAAATGGCATAATCTGCTTTTAACCCTGTCATTTTTTAACCTGGATCTTTTTCTGTTTCTGTATTAAAGGTAGGGAGGGGGAGAGGTGTTCACTGAAGATCGTGAAATGCAATTAATATTGCATGTACTTTCCCCCATAATTTAACCCTTTGACAACTGTTACTATATAGCAGTGAAATGACTATGGCATTGTGTCTGAAATGGGAAATTCGATGTGACTGGAATTTTTGACAATCTTAGTTGCTTGCTACATTCTTTCAGTGGAGATTGTGTTTTGGTACTAACTTATCAGTTTTTATTCACAGACATAAGTCCACAATATTTGTCTTAAAGCTAATTAAGTTCAATGAAGAACAGACATGTTAAGTTTTGAAAATAGCAATCCGGGAGATTGGGCCACCTCCAATTTGCGACTGCATGTCCTGTTCACAGTCTGGTTTATTCTATATATCACCTGCAATGGGGAATCACTTCTTAAATACGACCACCTCATTTTCGGTTCAAAACACAAATTCCGCCTGAGTTGATCGAGAGACCATGCACCACCATTTTATTAATATTGAAGAGAAAGAAACAGACACTTTGTATAAACCAAGTAAAACTACTCAGAATTCCACTGGATACAGCTGGATATGATCAAATCCGAAAGTACAAAATCAGAATAAACTACAAAATGGACTCGTCTTACGTTTTAACCCCCAAAACAAATGGACACTTTCCACCATTTAATATAAAATTATAAGAGGCAGAAACTTTGTTCAAAATAAGTGAAAACGAACCCGAGTTAAACAGGTTACAACCGGACATGTGTGCGTGAAACCGAAAGTACAAATCAGAGGGAACATCCCTCCCCGCAAAAGCAGGAATATTGAAAAATAAAATAAATCTTTTTTTTTATATTTTGAATGCTGGTTTAACTGAATCCGGGAGAAATTGGGGGTAATCCATATTTGCAGAATTGCCGTGGCTTATAAATATGAAGCTCCCTGTGGGAGAATCGCATATATAAGAGAATGCACTGACACAGGATATATATTGCTGCACCAGCACAGCTCCCATCATGAAAGGGTTGATAATTCAGAATGAATTAATTCAGAATGAATTCATCCCTGATAAACAAATTGCAATATATATAAAGAATGAAGTTTCGTGTTGCAAATTTGGGTATAAAATTTATGAAAATAACTTCCTTGTTCTGTATTCCCATTGGATCACCCCAGTGGAGTGTTCCACATCACTTATAAAGAATGCATCATTTGATAAATATCTTCTAGGAGATAAAGTGTAATTCTTATTGTAAATGGGATATTTTTGAGCACTTTTTTATGGCAGGAAACAAGTGTCTTTTCACACTGGCTTTGATGTCAAACAGAATTGACTGCAAATGGTAAAGATGAATTCCATTTTCTTATGTTTTCTCAACAGAGAATTTAAATACGATGTTTTACTGTGCTTTAGGTTACTCCGGGGGATTATTTTGTTGTTTTTTTCCCCGTGTACACTTCAATTCATAGGAATCAAAGGTCAAATCACAAAACAGTTTTTTTGCAGTCAAAAGTCAAAAACTCAATCCAGAGAGATCGTATTATACAGTGTGTGTATGTGATCCCACTAATGCCTAACAAAATATAAAAAAGTTCCGGTTTTCGTACACTTAATCCCAGACTGGGAGCGGGGGATATAAAACGTATCACAAGCCTATCCTACGAAGGATGTATTTATAATCCCTGGCACAACACAAGATCCCACTGACCAGATAAGGCTGCATATAAATTCACTAATTAATTAGTAATATCAAGTGAATTGCAAAAATATTTGTATAAAAATGGTCGTTTTTGAGGCTGTGATGGTACGTTTTGGTCTTAATGTTAGGTGTCTTTGAAGTTTGTTATCTGCGGTATATCTAACGTATATCTGGCACATTATGTTCCTTTGAGCTCTTCTTGTGAAGTGAATTTTCAAAGTCGTTTTGGTACGAGCGTCTATTGAAGCTTGAATCCGTGGCACTGTAGAGACGTTTCATCTGAGACTGGATAACGCTAGCACTGCTATCTGTCTCATTGATGTAAAAGAATAAGAAATCACCTAGCTTGATCAGTGGAGCACGAATGTCTGTAGAATACCAAGATACTAACTTTTGTCTCCAGACTCTTTTTTTCATCCTCTTTAGTTTACAGGTTTATTTTACTGCACTTTATTAGAACTACGAAGGGTGATGGTTGAACTCAACCAGCTGTTGTTATAAAATACAGCCTTTCTTTGAAACGCATTTAAATTTAGGTGTTGGTTGAACTGATCTCTTTATACAGGACGTAACCATTTTGTTTTATATAATACAGCCTTTCTATGAATCAAATTAAAAGTTAGTTGTTGGTTGAACTCAACTCTTATTGAACATAACTATTCTGTTGAACATTGTATATAATATAATATTAAGACAACCAGGGCCTGATCCAGGCCATTTTCTGAGCTGGTACACCAGGTTTGGGGACATTGGCTT